>OZ005603.1:12860666-15716333 GCA_963930655.1 Myrica gale | reverse complement strand
CGGTATGCTACAACGTATTCGGTGTGTTTGAGAGCGAGGAGCTCTATCAGAAGACATTTGGAACCGATGAGAAACGCCGTCAGTTCCTGAGGTGGAGATGCCAGTTGATGGAGGAGGGCATTCAGAAGCTCGATCTGAAGCCGGGAGGCGCCTCTTCCTTGCTCCATATCAACGATCTTAAGAGGTCCCCCGGACCCGCCAAGAAGGAGCTTCGGATTGCCACAAAACAAGCAATTGGGATTCTTCAGGACAACTACCCGGAACTCGTTGCAAAAAATGTTAGTCCCCTAAACGCTTTATATGTGTTACCATATTTAGGAATACTGATTTCTTGGTTTCTGTTTGATTTACTACTAGACCCTGTTTCTTGGTCATGTTCTGTCTTTGTGACATTAAGTAATGGATGGATTCTTAAATGATTTTGGTCGCAGATCTTCATAAATGTTCCTCTCTGGTACTATGCTCTGAATGCCCTTATATCTCCTTTCTTAACCCAAAGAACCAAGAGCAAGTTCGTGGTTGCTCGCCCGGCCAAGGTCACTGAGACCCTGCTCAAGTAAGTATTTTTAGTTCCTTGTAGTCACACGTTCATTGAAGTCTCACCGGCTACCCATAAGGAGCTCAAAGAATAAAGCGAATTTTTCCCATTCAGGTACATTCCGGTTGAGGAGATCCCGCATCACTATGGTGGCTTCAAGAGGGAGAACGATGACGAGTTCTCCGGCAAAGATGGAGCGGCTTCAGAGCTCATCGTCAAGGCTGGATCGACTGAAACCATTGAGATCCCGGCATTAGAGGTACTAAATAATTCTTCCTTCTTAATGTTGACTAATTTGTTGCTTTAGGAACTTCGGCAGAAATGACAGATTGATATGGTGTCTGACGGTAACAGGTTGGAACCACATTGGTCTGGGACCTGACTGTTTTGGGCTGGGAAGTGAGCTATAAGGAGGAATTCGTTCCGGTGGATGAGGGGTCTTACACCATCATTGTCCAGAAGGCAAAGAAGATGTCTTCTCAAGAAGGGCCTATCCGCAACACTTTCAGAGCCAATGAACCCGGGAAAATTGTCCTCACAATCGAGAACACGTCCAGCAAGAAGAGGAGGGTTCTGCATCGGTACAAGGCCAGTAAGAGCTGCTGAAAAATGTCTCGGAATTCAAGTCTCTTTACTGGATTTGTAGGAAGTGAAGACAGCTGAAAAAGAGGCGGGGAGATGCATTCTTTATTCGTTTTGTTGATCGTTATACCGAGTTATTTGTGGGGGTACATAGTGAGATTGAAAAAAGTCCATTCTTTTGCAAGATCAATATTGATCCGGAAACTTGATTTATTCTGTTTGAGCATTTGATGTAATTTAATTTGCATTTTGCAGACTTGTAATAAGAGTGAAACATTTGTTGGAAACTTTGTCCTTCAATTGGTAGAGTTTTTGGTATTCTTCTTGGGCGCTTTTATTTTCTTGTTCTACGTTGAACTTGTTTCCCTAATTTTGTCTTCTGCTGGCAAGTTTGAACAGGAAATTACAGAAGATCCTTGATCCATGTAATACTCTTAATTAGGTGGAGACAGTCCATGGTCGCATTTCAAAGTTGTCTCTACCTCGATCTCTATCAAGATGGCGGCCTTCACTAGTGCGTGAGGTCCACGCGCCGCTGCAATGCAACGTCTTGGTGGCGTTGGGCTAGCCAAAGGCTGCCATAACCACCCTACAGACTCATGACTCTCAAATGTCTGCCACAAAAAATAGCCCGAAAAAGAATAACCAGGTCGGGCGAGTGAACCACCACACGCCAACAGAATTGAACAGAATTGAGTGGGCTGATGCCGCTGAGCTAGAAAAGACCTAAAGAATCAACGAAGATCGAAAATTGATTAGAGTCAAGTGGTGAGATTGATAAGAACCTGAAGAATTCTCGAAGACTGATTTGAGAAATTAGAAAGTGAATTTCCGCAACTGCCTTTGAAGAAGATCCGACTAGTATTCTAGAATATTCTGGAATGCAGCCTAAGAATTATTTTGTGAAAACGTATTTATATACATACAAAAACAGGGAGACTGTACTTGTCGTTTGTATCCTTCTGGGACTATCGCACTAATTAACAACCTTAATCAATTAAATCGTTTCGGCCACATCAATATCTTATTCGGCTGAATTTATTAAAAAGAGAAAAAGTCCATTCTTTTGCAAGATCAATATTGATCCGGAAACTTGATTTATTCTGTTTGAGCATTTGATGTAATTTAATTTGCATTTTGCAGACTTGTAATAAGAGTGAAACATTTGTTGGAAACTTTGTCCTTCAATTGGTAGAGTTTTTGGTATTCTTCTTGGGCGCTTTTATTTTCTTGTTCTACGTTGAACTTGTTTCCCTAATTTTGTCTTCTGCTGGCAAGTTTGAACAGGAAATTACAGAAGATCTTGATCCATGTAATACTCTTAATTAGGTGGAGACAGTCCATGGTCGCATTTCAAAGTTGTCTCTACCTCGATCTCTATCAAGATGGCGGCCTTCACTAGTGCGTGAGGTCCACGCGCCGCTGCAATGCAACGTCTTGGTGGCGTTGGGCTAGCCAAAGGCTGCCATAACCACCCTACAGACTCATGACTCTCAAATGTCTGCCACAAAAAATAGCCCGAAAAAGAATAACCAGGTCGGGCGAGTGAACCACCGCACGCCAACAGAATTGAACAGAATTGAGTGGGCTGATGCCGCTGAGCTAGAAAAGACCTAAAGAATCAACGAAGATCGAAAATTGATTAGAGTCAAGTGGTGAGATTGATAAGAACCTGAAGAATTCTCGAAGAATTCTCGAAGACTGATTTGAGAAATTAGAAAGTGAATTTCCGCAACTGCCTTTGAAGAAGATCCGACTAGTATTCTAGAATATTCTGGAATGCAGCCTAAGAATTATTTTGTGAAAACGTATTTATATACATACAAAAACAGGGAGACTGTACTTGTCGTTTGTATCCTTCTGGGACTATCGCACTAATTAACAACCTTAATCAATTAAATCGTTTCGGCCACATCAATATCTTATTCGGCTGAATTTATTAAAAAGAAAAAAAAGTAAAAAAATCAACCGTTCACGTTCAATCAAGTTTCAAACATAGCCCAATCTCGAGGATTATCTCTAATACGTACACCTCTCTCACCTAGCTCTTTTTTTTTTTTTGTAAAACGACTTTAGCCGAGCCCACTTTATTAAAAAACCAAGTAAAGGTAAAAAAAAAAATGGAACCAAAGTTATGGGGGTCCGTCCCCTCATACAACCAAATCAACGAAGAGAAAAAAGCTTAGAAAAAATTGGGGAGGCCTCCAATCTCAATCTTGGAGGTGACCTAACGAGAAAGAAGGTGCGTAGCAGTATTTGCACCTCGATTCACAAGAGAAACCGACCACTCAGGAGTATATGCTATCACACAGCGGATATCCTAGATGGTATTGCTGATACGCCAGTCAGCACACAAATGGAACTTCTGAACAGGTTGTACCACAAGGGGTGAGTTGCATTCCAATATTACTCGATGCAATTGCCTTCTCGAAGATTCAAACGCTCCCAATTTAACAGCAATAGCTTCCCTTCCACAACAGAACCAACACTGATCTTCTCAGCTAGAGCACCCAACACAACCCCCTGGCTATTGCGAAAAATAGCTGCAAGGACAGCAAAGTCAGCCCGTATAGCAACGTCAGAATTGATTTTGATGACATTGGGAGGAGGAGGAGGCCTCCATATAGTATAATTAGCAGACATTTTTGATTTCCATTCTTCCGAATGAGCAAAGGATAATTGTTGATACAATGTGCTGTCAATGGACAACATTGCTAGCTAATTGATGGTCAATTCAACTTTAAATCTACAATCGAACATTATATTCTCTTTACCGATTATTTCCTTGTATAGCTTGATTGGTTATTTTCTTTGATTGTACAAATTTATTTCCTTAGCTAGAATCTATGTAATTATAGCTGTATTATCTATATAATGGAAGATATGGTTTTTCTCCATTTCTCCAAATCTGTCTAAAGTTAACATGGTATCAAAGCATCTCTTCTAAAACTCGATACCTCGTTTATTTTCTCATTTTTACCTTCTCGTACTGCTTCGTGGGTGACGCATTGTCTTGGCCAACTCTGTGTCTCGTTCTCTAGTTTTTCGTGCTTTTGTGGTGTTTCGCCATTGTCGTAGATCTCTCGGAGATCTCCTGGTGTTCCGCTGTCACAAATCCAGTCTCTTCTTCGTTGCGCTGGGTTCTGTTGGTTCTCGCTGTCGACTTGTTCTGCAGATCTTGGCTTTCAATTTCTTCGCCGCTCGATTCTGGTGATCTCGTCTCTGCCCATCAGCTTGGTTCGAAATCCTCTGTAGTCATTTATTTTGACTTTAGGTAATTCTCTTGCCCACAATGAGATTATTTTTAACTAGTGGGTGCTTTTTCCTTTGTGGTGTGGTGTAACGACCCAAGGACAAGTACTAGCTACATCTGTGCTTTGACTACAAAAGGACTAGTCAATGTTGCTCTTGAAGCCCCTTGGATCATTATAAAGACCAGTTTAATCTAGTAAGGTCCCAATGTGGGACTTGACCCTTATAGAACACATCTCCCATTCATTCTCTTCTCCCACTCCATTTGGGATTCGGGGTATCACAATCTCCCTCCTTAAATACTTGACGTCCTCGTCAAGAGCCACCAAGCCCACCTTGGTGGTTACTAGGACCGCTCTGATACCATTTGTAACGACACAAGGACAAGCACTAGCCACATCTGTGCTTTGACCTTGGGTCGTTACAAATGCTATCATAGCGGTCCTAGTAACCACCAATGTGGGCTTACTGGGCCTTGACGAGGACGTCAAAAATTTAAGGGGGGGAGATTGTGATACCCCGAATCCCACATGGAGTGGGAGAAGAGAATTAATGAAAAATGTGTTCTATAAGGGCCAAGTCCCACATTGGGACCTTACTAGGTTGAACTGAGCTTTATAATGATCCAAGGGGCTTCAAGAGCAACCTTGACTAGTCATTTTGAAGTCAAAGCACAGATGTGACCAGTGCTTGTCCTTGGGTCGTTATAAATGGAGAGCCAGGTATACGGGTCAAGTCCCACATTGGGACCTTACTAGGTTGAACTGGGCTTTATAATGATCCAAGGGGCTTCAAGAGTAACCTTGACTAGTCCTTTTGAAGTCAAAGCACATATGTGGCTAGTGCTTGTCCTTGGGTCGTTACAGATGGTATCAAAGCATAGGTTTGTGATTCTGTAGACTCTTAGGAAAATTTTGGTTGAAGTTCGAGCATAGGCTTGTGATTTTGAAGACTCTTAGGAAGATTTTGACTGAAGTCTGAGTATAGGTTGTGATATGTGGTAACTCTATTGATTTTCAGAAGGATTTCGATTGTAGTCGGATTATAGCTTTAACTTTGGAAGAGATTTTAAGTCTTGATGATTCTATTAAGGATAAGAGTTAAATTTATGGGCTTGTTTTGAGGATAATGTTGTTGATCTTAGTTTAGGCTTTGATATTGTATGAGTTTAGGTTTTAGGCTTGAATTGTGTTAATGAAAAAAAACAATTATGAACTGATTTTGTATGATCAGAGTGCGCTGCAGAAGCGGAAATGATTTGTGATTTGGTTTTTTAATGAATTTATTCTTTATAGAAGGTGTCGCAAATTTCGGGGACGAAATTTCTTTTATGGAGGAGAGATTGTAATACCCGTCCCGAAAAATGTGTTAAGTGAGTAATTTGAATTTTTTAAAAAAGAGATAGGGCTTAATCCTATGTTTGATTTTTGGATAGAGGTTGAATCGTATTTTTGAATTTAAAGGTGCTGATATAGAGATTTGATCTATATTTGAATTTAAAGGTTTGAATAGAGATTTGATCTTGAGTTTGAATTTAAAGGTTAAGATATGGATAAAGACTATTCTTATATTTGAGTTTGAAATTATGGATAAAGATCTTATGTTTGAATTTAAAGTGATGGATAGAGTTATGTTTGTATTTTAAAAATTGAAGAGATCGAGGTTAATAAATGGTCGCAGAGAATGTATATTGGTGACCAAAATTTGGATTGAGGTCTACTAGTTTCTGAGAGATTGTTCGACAATTATTGGAGAAGCTTTAAGGATTGGTTAAGCGTTCGAGGTAAATGGTTATTCATTGGAATTTTTAAACGTGTACCGTATTTTTATATAGTTTTGATGGATTATTTGGGGAACTGAACAAATTTTGGGTAAAATGAGATTGTCGAGATTTTCGTGAAACTCAATTGAAATATTTATAACTTGAGCATACTGTAAAAATTATCGTTGCGCTGGTGATATATCTTTGTGGTCTGTGTGACCAATTTGGAGGTCTTTGTGGCCTGGAGGTCTGTATGGCCTGGTATTTGGAGATCTGTGTGACCATTGGTGATTTCCCTATATTGCGTGGCCTTTGATATTTTTGTTACAAACTTGTTTTTTTGGATTTGGTATGACTCACAGTGTTTTATTTTGGATTTCAGTTATTGTGATAAAATTGTCTTTCCCCCAACCCCCATTGACTTACTACTTACTGAGCTAGTCGTAGCTCACCCCTTAAAATACATATTTTTCAGAGGTGGCAGAATTAGAAAAATTCAAGGAGCTTCAGATAGAGTTGTGTTTTGAAAGCGTGTTTGAAAGAGTACATATGGAGATTAATGTTGGGTAATTCGATATTTTATTATTTGGGGAGATCTTCATTGATATTGGAAATATCGGATATGCTAATTTAAATTTTAGGGCTCGGATTGATATTTTTGGGTCTTACGGTTTATGAATATTTTGCTGAGGTTGTACAAAATTAATTTTGAAATATTGGGGCCTAGATAAATGATTATCCATGGTGGAATGTCTTATTTTATACGAAAATCTATCCGTATGGAGTTGGGGCCTGGGGCGTTACATGTGACCTTTCTATTGGCTTGGGAGAGACACACATGCTTATTCTGTTGATCTATTGCTATTACGTGTCTTAGTTGATCTGTGATATTTTGATACTATTTTGTTGTTTTGACGAGGCCATATTATTGTGGGGGTTGACTCTTTTGATGGATATTTTTGTTGGCATGAGATTATTCTTTATATTACTCTGGTATCTATCTCATGAAGTCCGATAAGTCATATGCATTCTTGAAGGCCCCCTCGAATGTTCCTTGAGTTGACGTCACTGGGACATTTACCGCGAGGCTCTGCTTCAGCAGGTCTTCACCCAAAGGCTGCTGTTTATTAACTCCTTTCTATTCTCTTTCGTCTATGGTTCCTCTTGCTATCGCAGGCTCATGTGAACTTCTGTTTTTTCCTGAACCAACAATTTCACTCGTGTTGCGTCACGTGTCTACAAGCCTGCACAGGTCCTCTCTGATCAACTCGTGAGGCCTCTATAGCAGCCTGTTGAGATCTGCGAATTTGGTGTCTTTCTGGTCAGTAATGGAAGCAATCGTCCCTACCGTCGTAAAATAAGAGCACCTGGCTCTGCCCATTCACAAGGACTCGATTCTATGTCCAAACATCACATGCTAGCAGATGTAGTCACCATCATAGGTACTCAAGATATTGTGTCTGGAGAGGTGGATAGATAGGACTACTAGTTGCTCGATCAGGACCCTAACTTTGTTGCGAGCCAAAAACCTTGATGGATTCCCCTTCCTCTTCTATCCTCAGTACTAGAGATGAACAAATCTTCGTCGGCCTTAATGGCAAAAATTATTCAACCTGAGCTTTTCAGTTTAAAGTCTTTGTCACTGGCAAGGGTCTATGGGGTCATGTTGAAGGCAGTAGTGCTTCAACATATAGTGAAAAAGAAAAAAAGCAACATGTCAAGTGGGTGGTCCAGGATGTTCAAGTTTTGAATCTTCGACTATCCAAAACTGCTGCCGAAATGTAGAAATACTTGAAAAAGCTCTATAGTCAAACAAATACTGCCTGCCGGTTTTAATTAGAGTTTGTGGTATCAACTTTTACCTAGGACAACCTCTCCATCTCAGATTTCTACTCTATTTTCATGAATCTTTGAACTGAGTATACTGATATTGTCTATGCTACTATACCTCCTGACGGTCTCGCAGCAGTTCAATATGTGCATGAAACAAGTAAGAGAGATTAATTTCTTATGAAACTCTGATCGGAATTTGAAGCCACAAGATCTAATCTCATGAACAGAGAGACTGTTCCCACTTTGGATGCATGTCTGAGCGATCTCTTTCTTGAGAAGTAACGTCTTCTTACTCACACAGCCATGGAACATCGTCAGTCCAATTTTGTATCTGTTCCCATGGCTTATGCTATGCAAGGGAGGAACCGCGGGAGGGACATGTGTACTGTTCAGTGCTTCAGTTACAAGAGATTTGGTCATTATGCTACCATTTTCCCCAAAAAGTTTGTGCCATTACTGCAAAAAACCTGACCACATCATCAAGTTAGAAAAAGCCTACAATGTCTCAGTTGGCTCTTTGAGTGCTTCTAGCTCTGCAACTACAGCTTCTCCTACACCGAATGTTTCAAGTCCTGTTCAGTCCATAACTCCAGAAATGATTCAACAAATGATTGTTTATGTATTCTCGGCATTAAGGGTATCAAGTAAAAAGTTTTCATTCTCACAACCTTGGTATTTTGATTCTGGAGCTTCCCACCATATGACCAATAGTGTTGTTCCTCTTACCAATGTCCAAAAGTATATAAGAAATCTCTAGATACATATCGTCTATGGCAGTCCTTTGTCTATCACTGTTGTTGGTGATGTTTCTTCTTCATTAGCAAATGTTTTTGTTTCTCCTGGTCTTTCTACTAATCTTGTTTCTGTGGGTTAGTTGGTTGACAATGGTTGTCATGTCCAATTTCTCAATCTGGTTGTATTGTGCAGATCAAGTATCCGGGAGGATAATTGCGAAGGGGCCTAAAGTGAGACGTATTTTTCCTCTGCATTTACCCTTATCTCCTTTACCTTTGAATTTTATTTCTTGTCATTATGTTCAAGTTGATAACCGAATGTGGCATAAGCACTTAACACATCCAAATACTCATGTAGTTCATAATTTGTTACATTCTGGTTTACATGGGAGTAAAGAATCATATTCGGTTAGTGCTGTTCATTTTGATTGCTGTGAGATCCCGAATTTACTTATGTCATTGTATAGGAGAGAGAGATTTTGCTATGATTTTTCCTCAGGATGTAGGTATGTTTTAATTGGTGATTTTTGAGGTAAGTGTCGACACATTGGAACATAGTGTCGACACATTATACTAACACCCGAAAGTTTACCTTTTCCTGGAGACCAAAGTGAATTTTGACTAAGTGTTGTAAGTGTCGACACTTTGAGTCATAGTGTCGACACATTAGACTGATACCCGAGCGTTTATATCTTTCCGGAACTAGAGTGATTTTTACTAAGTGTTGGAAGTGTCGACACCTTGGGTGATGGTGTCGACACATCCAACTGAAACCCGAGAGTTCGCCTTTTTCCAGAACTCCCGTGGATTTTGACCAAGTGATGGAAGTGTCGACACCTTGGGTGATGGTGTCGACACATCTAATTGAAACCCGAGAGTTTACATTTTTCCCACTATGGCTAAGTGTTGGAAGTGTCGACACCTTGAGTGATGGTGTCGACACATCTTACTAAATATGTTGTAAGTGTCGACACCTTGAGTGATGGTGTCGACACATATAACTACATTCCGGAATTTTACCGGTTTGAAATACGCAAGTTGAAATTTATGAAGTAGGGGGAGGGCAAACTTGTCTTTTCCCCAACCATTTTCACGCCTATTACTCTCTCCCCCTTTGCCGAACACTTCATTTTTCCCCTCTCTTCAGCCTTTTCATTTTCCCTTGCCCTAAGTCACCCACCCGAAAGAAGAAGAAGGAAGAAGAAGAAGGAAGAAGAAGAAGGAAGAAGAAGAAGGAAGAAGGAGAAGAAGAAGGAGAAGAAAAGAAGGAGGAAGAGGAGAGAAGCGAGGTAAATCCTTGCTGGCCGAAAATCGTGCTACTCTCTCTCTCTCTCTCTATTCTCTTCTTGTTTCCTCTTGTTGGTTAGTTGTGGTTGGTGATGTTCTTGTTTTCTTTTGTTGGTTGGTTGTGGTTTGTTGGTAATTTGTCTAAGTAGTGTTCTCCTTGTGATTCATGGATGTTTAGTGTGGATCTAGGTATGTTCAAGGTAGATCTTGTAAGTGTAGCATAGATTTTTACATGAGAACATGTGGAAAAATGACTAGATCTGAAATGAGGGTTCAAGAGAAATTGGTTATGTGCTCTAGGTGTTTGATAAAAGGCCTAAGAGGGGATTGAAACCTAAGTTGAGCAAGTATGGCCGAATCTAGGGTTTGATGCATTAGATTGTGTATGTATGCTAGTGATATTGAGAACCACAAAGCCCTAAGTGTTAGGGATATGTTCAGATCTGGGAAAATAGGCAAGAGGACCAATAACGCACACTAGGTGTTTGGTAAACAGCCCAAGAGAAATGGGTACATGCAATGGTGTTAACTTGATAATTATGGAACCATGATTTGGTTGTAAACTTCGAGTTGAAGTTGTAAGTGGGAGGAAGGTGAGAGTATAGTTGTTGTTATGAGATGTTAAGTTAGCCTTGGATGTTGGTTGTGACATGTAGAGATTCGGATTTTGGTTGTTGGAGATTGTTGTGATTTCTGGAGTTACATATGCAGATTTCAAGGCTGGAATAGAAAGTGTGTTTTGTTGCATTGGTGGTTATCTCTTGATATTTTAGTCCAATTTTACGGGGTTGGTCTTGGAATTTGTTTCAAGTTAAGAAAGAGAGCGTTTTAAGATAACTTGCATGTGAATTAGAGGTATGACGAATATGTTATGGTATGAAAAATTAGTGTGAGGGTCTATTAAAACAGATTCGTGTGAGTAATGTATTGATTACTATATACGTTTAGTGAACCTATGAATGACAATAGTACGGTTCATTGTAGGTAACGAGACACTCGATACTCAAGCAAGCCTAAGGTAAGTGAAAATCTTTACAAACTGGAATGATACACTGCATGAAGAATATTCATGAATAAGCATATCAAGCATGACATTACCAAGCACGACATGAATGCATCATGATCATTTGCATTCGTTTTCCTCATGAGAAATGAGACATTTTATGCAAATGAAAGTACCATTTTTATGCTACTTTATGACAAGTTTTATGACAAGTTAATTAACGAACCCAAGTCGGTCGGTACCGTACCAAGTCAAGAAGGTGCATCCATTTCCGAAGGACGTTTACGTGAAGGATGGATGTCACCTAGGACACCCATACCGAAGGATGCTTGCAAGAAGGATGGGTAGTCCATGAGGTAAGTGCAATCACACTGAAGGATGCTTGCAAGAAGGTGTGAACCTCAAGGGTCGTGTCTAGCCACTGAAGGACGAATGAGAGAAGGTGAGCTAGCTCGACCATATGTAAGGTCCCTAAGGGAAATAAGGGACTGTTCCTACGGGAACGCACAACCCTGATGTCAGGGGTAGGTGGAGCTCAAGTAGCCCATAAGATAAGGATTGGAAAGATTTTCCAAAAGCAAGAGATTTATAAGTAATAGTGAAGTTTTCAAGAGCAAGTGCATGTGCATATGCAATCATGAGGCATACACGTGCATCAAAATTCATGATCATGCATGAATTACATACGTTTACATGATATTTCAAGTTAAAGCTCATGATATTTCAAGTTCAAGTACGTGAACTACATTATGTTTAAGTTCATGATGATTTCAAGTTCAAGTGCATGTTTATGATTTTAAGTTCATTATGATTTTAAGTTCATGATGATTTCAAGTTCAAGTGCATGCTTACAATTTCAACCCATGTTTTAGCTATAATTCCTTACTGAGTCTTTCGACTCACAGTTTTAAATTGTATCATTCCAGATGATGTTACAGGGGTGGAATCTTAAGAAGAGGACCTTGAACCCTAGGAGAAAGGTTGATGAAATGTTTCTCTTGTTTGCTAACGTTAGGAAAGATTTAGCTAATTTTTGTAAAAGCCGGCATGAGCCACCGTGATGTGGTGGTCATGGGTTTCATTTGGCTTAGTTAGTTAATGTTTTAAACTGGTTGATATTTTGAGAATATGTTTAACAACCTTGAGTTATCAATGGAAAGTATGTTCTTATGCACGTTATACGCTAGCATTATAAGGCTTCTTTTTAACATTGAAGCATCAACGTCTTTTCCGCTGCAAGTATAGTAGTAAGTACGCTGGAGCGTCCCATGCCGGGAATGCTCGCGGCTGTCATTAACCTCGTTTAGCTAGCGTTCGGGGCGTGACAGTTTAGTGGTATCACAGGAATTTAGGAGTTTAGTAAACTTAAGATTTGCTACTCGCCTATTTGGATTTCGAGTATGCTATATGCTAGAAATCTCATGCATCAACTAGTTGTTAGGATACTTATGTAGTGATGACGATATAGTGCAGGATGCCACCTAGGAAACAACCCAGGAATAGAAACACGGAGGAGGAGCCCGAAGAATCAGGTGTCTCTACCAATGATGTTTTAAGGCACATGGCTCAGCTCATCGCTGAACAAGTGCAGCAAGGGGCAAATGTGCAAGGGGCAAATGTGCAAGGGGCTCGAGATCGCCCTGAAGGATGCACCTTTGACCAGTTTAACCGCCAACACCCGCCGGTATATAACGGTAGAGGAGATGCCGTTCTAGCAGAAAACTGGCTTCTAGAGATGAAAGAGTTGCTGGAAGTCATGGGGTGTACAGACTCCCAGAGAGTGAGCTTTGCTACCTTCAAGCTACAGGGAGATGCCAAGAGGTGGTGGCTATCCAAGAAGCTCCTACTGAGCCAAGAATTGGGAGAACAACCCATAATCTGGGAGAGGTTTCAACAAGAATTCCTGGACCGCTATTTTCCAAGGACGACGCGGGAAGCAAAAGCGAGAGAGTTTGCCAACTTAACTCAGGGATCAATGACTGTTGATCAATACTCTAGTCGATTCATGGAGTTGGTGAGGTTTGCTCCGTATTTAGTACCAGATGAGGAGAGGAAAGCCAGGAAGTTTGAAGAGGGACTTCATCCCCGAATCTTTGACAGAGTTATGGCCCATAACTTGAAGACGTTGGCAGAAGTCATAGAACGGGCAGTGATTGTGGAAAGAGGTCTGCAAAGGACAGCAGCATTTTACGACCAGCAAAAGAGGAAGGCTCCTCCCAAGCTGGAAACGTCACAGGCACCCTGGAAGAAAAGCAAGCAGGGTTTATCACGGGGCCAGAATCAGAGACCTGGTGGAGCCCAGAACTAGAGACCTGGAGGAAGTCAGATTGCAGGAGGGAATCAATTCCCAATATGCAACAAATGTGGCAAGAAGCATCCCGGAGAGTGTAGGCAGAGAGTATGCTTCCAGTGCGGGAAACCAGGTCACATTGCCCGAGATTGTAGGGCAAAAAGTAATTCAAGCCAAGCATCCCAACCCGCACCGCAAGACAATTCGAGGAGGCAAAGCGGTCCAACTTAAGCAAGACTATATGCTCTGACCCCGAGGGATGCGGAGGACCAAACCAGAGTAGTAACGGGTAAGTTGCCCTTGCCACAGGGAGAAGCCCTTGTATTATTTGATTCAGGGGCCACACATTCATTCATAGCATCGGCATATTGTAAGGCAAGAGATTTAAAGCATGAGCCATTAGGATGTCATGTAGTAGTATCAACACCTACTGGTGGGAGGATCAATTGCGATCGAATAGTGAAAAATTTCCCGATAGAAGTTGAGGGGCAAATTATGCCGGCTAACCTGATAGTGATGGAAATGGGAGGGTTCGACCTCATTTTAGGTATGGATTGGTTGGCAACACACGGTGCTAGCATAAAATGTTACGAGAAGAAGGTCGTGTTCCAAAAGGAGGGGAGACCGGATTGTTGTTTTGTAGGCATGAGAAAGGTGGAACGAAGACCGGCGATCATTTCAGCCATGCAAGCCAAGAAATGGTTGCAAGGAGGAAGTGAGGGGTTCTTAGTTTGGGCAAATGAAATGCAGAGAGAGACTGCTACGGTAGAGCAAACCCCTATAGTGAACGAATTTCCTGATGTGTTTCCGGAAGAATTACCCGGATTACCTCCTGATAGGGAAGTGGAGTTTGGCATCGATTTAGAACCAGGGACAACTCCAATTTCTAAAGCACCGTATAGAATGGCACCAGCAGAGTTGAAGGAATTGAAGATTCAGCTGGAGGATCTATTGGATAAAGGGTTCATTCGACCGAGTGTGTCACCTTGGGGAGCTCCGATCTTGTTCGTGAAGAAGAAAGATGGAAGCCTCAGGATGTGCATTGATTACAGGGAGTTGAATAAGGTGACTATCAAGAATAGATACCCGTTGCCTCGCATTGATGATCTATTTGATCAATTGCAAGGGGCACAGGCATTCTCGAAGATTGATTTGAGATCGGGATATCACCAGTTGAAGGTGAAGGGGGAGGACATACCGAAGACGGCATTTCGAACGCGATATGGCCATTACGAATTTATGGTGATGCCTTTTGGGCTAACCAATGCTCCAGCCGCATTTATGGATTTGATGAATAGGGTGTTTCGGGAATTCTTAGATAAGTTTGTGGTTGTCTTTATTGATGACATACTGATTTACTCACGGAATAAGGAGGAACATGAGAAGCATTTAAGGATTGTTCTACAGATTCTTAGGGAGAAGAAGTTGTTTGCCAAGTTTTCCAAATGTGAGTTTTGGTTGGAACAAGTTCGCTTTTTGGGGCATGTAGTGTCCGGAGAAGGGATTGCCGTGGATCCCGGAAAGGTAGCTGCTATATTCAAGTGGCCGAGGCCTACGAATGTGAAGGAAGTAAGAAGTTTTCTGGGATTAGCAGGGTACTATCGGAGGTTTATCAAGGGATTCTCAAAGATGGCCAAGCCTTTGACGTATCTAACAAAGAAGAATGTCAAATTTGAATGGACTCATGAGTGTGAGTGGAGCTTCCAAGAGTTAAAGGCCAATTTAGTTACTGCTCCAGTATTAGCACTACCCTCGGAATATGGAGAGTATGAAATCTATAGCGACGCATCGAAGCAAGGTTTAGGTTGTGTTTTGATGCAAGACAAAAGGGTAATAGCTTATGCTTCTAGGCAACTGAGGCCTCACGAGATTAATTATCCCACGCATGACTTAGAGTTAGCTGCTGTAGTCTATGCGTTAAAAATATGGAGACATTATTTGTATGGGGTTAAATGTGAGATATTCACCGATCATAAGAGTCTTAAGTATTTTAACACCCAGAAAGAGCTGAACATGAGACAGCGGCGATGGTTAGAGTTGATTAAAGATTATGATTGCACAATAAGTTATCACCCTGGAAAAGCCAATGTGGTGGCCGACGCATTAAGTAGGAAGTCGGCAGAAACAAGTTCAGTAGAGGCAAGTTCAATGGAGGTGGTGCCCGAGGAAATCAGGAGAGACTTAAAAAGGGCAGAGATTGTGCTTATCATTGCCGATCAGTTTGTCTCCATTGCAGGGCTCTCGTTGCAACCTACCCTGGAGGAGCAGATTCGAGAGGCCCAGAAGAATGATAAGGTGATTGAAGGGATTAGAGAGCGAATTGAGAAAAAGGAAGACCCCGACTTTGGAGATAAGGATGAGTTATTACGATATCGAGGCAGAATTTGTGTGCCAAGTACAAGGGAGATTAAAAACTTGATTCTAGCAGAGGCTCATTCTACGCCTTATACCATCCATCCAGGAGGCACGAAGATGTATCAAGATATTAAGAAGGTCTTTTGGTGGCCTAATATGAAGCGGGAGATAGCCGAGTATGTGGCTCGATGTTTGACTTGCCAGAAGGTGAAAGCCGAGCACCAGAGGCCAGCAGGAACACTAAAGCCTCTAGAGATCCCTGAATGGAAGTGGGAAGGGATAGCCATGGATTTCGTAGTGGGGTTGCCTCGAACTACTTCGGGTTACGATGCTATATGGGTGATCGTGGACCGACTAACCAAGTCGGCACACTTCTTACCCATTAAGGTGAAGTATGCCCCGGAGAAGTTAGCGGAGATTTATCTTCAAGAGATTGTCAGATTACATGGAGTGCCTAAGAGCATAGTGTCGGATAGAGATCCGAGATTTACATCGAGATTCTGGAAACGATTGCAGGAGTCATTGGGAACTCGGTTGAATTTTAGTACCGCTTTCCACCCACAGACAGATGGGCAGTCGGAAAGGACTATACAAATTCTGGAGGATATGCTCAGGGCTTGCGTTGTGGATTTCAAAGGAGGATGGGCTCAATACTTGCCTTTAGCGGAATTCGCGTACAATAACAGTTTTCAAGCAAGTATTGGTATGGCACCCTATGAAGCCTTGTATGGGAGGAGGTGTAGATCACCTTTGTATTGGGATGAGGTAGGCGAAAGAAGGATGTTAGGGCCGGAAATAGTTTCAGAGACACGGGAAAAGATCCAAGTAATCAAAGATAGGCTTGTGACAGCCCAATGCAGGCAGAAGAGCTATGCTGATAATCGAAGAAGAGAACTTGAATTTGAGGCTGGGAGCAGAGTATTTCTGAAGATTTCTCCGAAGAAGGGGATAACGAGATTTGGAAAAAAGGGGAAACTCCAACCCAGATTCATAGGACCCTTTGAGATCCTAGATAGAGTTGGGCCCGTGGCGTACAGGTTGGCCCTACCCCCTTGTTTAGAGGGAGTTCACAATGTGTTTCATGTATCGCTCCTAAGGAAGTATGTAACTGACCCTACCCATGTATTAGATTATGAGCCTTTGCAGGTTAGAGAAAACCTTACGTATGTGGAAGAACCTATAAGGGTTTTGGATAGGAAGGAGCAGCAACTGAGGACCAAAACCATACCTCTTGTTAAGGTCTTGTGGAGAAACCACGGAGTAGAAGAGGCCTCATGGGAGTTAGAAAGTGAAATGTACTCGAAATATCCCCACTTACGGGAAGGACAAAGTTAAGAAGGATAATGTTAGAATTTCGATATGACTTGCCTGATCTGTTTTTCTTTTCATTGATACCTTTATATTGTCTCACTATACATATGAGCTATAGTGCTATGTTGAAGTATATAAAGGCATATATATGTGTATTATGATAACGTTAGTTGTGGGGCCAGTTCGAGTATTCCCCCGTCCTAGACCTCCACCATCAGGACAAATCTCTGGTAAGGAAGATCGAATTCCGAGGACGGAATTTTATAAGGAGGGGAGGATGTGAGATCCCGAATTTACTTATGTCATTGTATAGGAGAGAGAGATTTTGCTATGATTTTTCCTCAGGATGTAGGTATGTTTTAATTGGTGATTTTTGAGGTAAGTGTCGACACATTGGAACATAGTGTCGACACATTATACTAACACCCGAAAGTTTACCTTTTCCTGGAGACCAAAGTGAATTTTGACTAAGTGTTGTAAGTGTCGACACTTTGAGTCATAGTGTCGACACATTAGACTGATACCCGAGCGTTTATATCTTTCCGGAACTAGAGTGATTTTTACTAAGTGTTGGAAGTGTCGACACCTTGAGTGATGGTGTCGACACATCCAACTGAAACCCGAGAGTTCGCCTTTTTCCAGAACTCCCGTGGATTTTGACCAAGTGATGGAAGTGTCGACACCTTGAGTGATGGTGTCGACACATCTAATTGAAACCCGAGAGTTTACATTTTTCCCACTATGGCTAAGTGTTGGAAGTGTCGACACCTTGAGTGATGGTGTCGACACATCTTACTAAATATGTTGTAAGTGTCGACACATTGAGTGATGGTGTCGACACATCTTACTAAATATGTTGTAAGTGTCGACACCTTGAGTGATGGTGTCGACACATATAACTACATTCCGGAATTTTACCGGTTTGAAATACGCGAGTTGAAATTTATGAAGTAGGGGGAGGGCAAACTTGTCTTTTCCCCAACCATTTTCACGCCTATTACTCTCTCCCCCTTTGCCGAACACTTCATTTTTCCCCTCTCTTCAGCCTTTTCATTTTCCCTTGCCCTAAGTCACCCACCCGAAAGAAGAAGAAGGAAGAAGAAGAAGGAAGAAGAAGAAGGAAGAAGAAGAAGGAAGAAGAAGAAGGAAGAAGGAGAGGAAGAAGGAGAAGAAAAGAAGGAGGAAGAGGAGAGAAGCGAGGTAAATCCTTGCTGGCCGAAAATCGTGCTACTCTCTCTCTCTCTCTATTCTCTTCTTGTTTCCTCTTGTTGGTTAGTTGTGGTTGGTGATGTTCTTGTTTTCTTTTGTTGGTTGGTTGTGGTTTGTTGGTAATTTGTCTAAGTAGTGTTCTCCTTGTGATTCATGGATGTTTAGTGTGGATCTAGGTATGTTCAAGGTAGATCTTGTAAGTGTAGCATAGATTTTTACATGAGAACATGTGGAAAAATGACTAGATCTGAAATGAGGGTTCAAGAGAAATTGGTTATGTGCTCTAGGTGTTTGATAAAAGGCCTAAGAGGGGATTGAAACCTAAGTTGAGCAAGTATGGCCGAATCTAGGGTTTGATGCATTAGATTGTGTATGTATGCTAGTGATATTGAGAACCACAAAGCCCTAAGTGTTAGGGATATGTTCAGATCTGGGAAAATAGGCAAGAGGACCAATAACGCACACTAGGTGTTTGGTAAACAGCCCAAGAGAAATGGGTACATGCAATGGTGTTAACTTGATAATTATGGAACCATGATTTGGTTGTAAACTTCGAGTTGAAGTTGTAAGTGGGAGGAAGGTGAGAGTATAGTTGTTGTTATGAGATGTTAAGTTAGCCTTGGATGTTGGTTGTGACATGTAGAGATTCGGATTTTGGTTGTTGGAGATTGTTGTGATTTCTGGAGTTACATATGCAGATTTCAAGGCTGGAATAGAAAGTGTGTTTTGTTGCATTGGTGGTTATCTCTTGATATTTTAGTCCAATTTTACGGGGTTGGTCTTGGAATTTGTTTCAAGTTAAGAAAGAGAGCGTTTTAAGATAACTTGCATGTGAATTAGAGGTATGACGAATATGTTATGGTATGAAAAATTAGTGTGAGGGTCTATTAAAACAGATTCGTGTGAGTAATGTATTGATTACTATATACGTTTAGTGAACCTATGAATGACAATAGTACGGTTCATTGTAGGTAACGAGACACTCGATACTCAAGCAAGCCTAAGGTAAGTGAAAATCTTTACAAACTGGAATGATACACTGCATGAAGAATATTCATGAATAAGCATATCAAGCATGACATTACCAAGCACGACATGAATGCATCATGATCATTTGCATTCGTTTTCCTCATGAGAAATGAGACATTTTATGCAAATGAAAGTACCATTTTTATGCTACTTTATGACAAGTTTTATGACAAGTTAATTAACGAACCCAAGTCGGTCGGTACCGTACCAAGTCAAGAAGGTGCATCCATTTCCGAAGGACGTTTACGTGAAGGATGGATGTCACCTAGGACACCCATACCGAAGGATGCTTGCAAGAAGGATGGGTAGTCCATGAGGTAAGTGCAATCACACTGAAGGATGCTTGCAAGAAGGTGTGAACCTCAAGGGTCGTGTCTAGCCACTGAAGGACGAATGAGAGAAGGTGAGCTAGCTCGACCATATGTAAGGTCCCTAAGGGAAATAAGGGACTGTTCCTACGGGAACGCACAACCCTGATGTCAGGGGTAGGTGGAGCTCAAGTAGCCCATAAGATAAGGATTGGAAAGATTTTCCAAAAGCAAGAGATTTATAAGTAATAGTGAAGTTTTCAAGAGCAAGTGCATGTGCATATGCAATCATGAGGCATACACGTGCATCAAAATTCATGATCATGCATGAATTACATACGTTTACATGATATTTCAAGTTAAAGCTCATGATATTTCAAGTTCAAGTACGTGAACTACATTATGTTTAAGTTCATGATGATTTCAAGTTCAAGTGCATGTTTATGATTTTAAGTTCATTATGATTTTAAGTTCATGATGATTTCAAGTTCAAGTGCATGCTTACAATTTCAACCCATGTTTTAGCTATAATTCCTTACTGAGTCTTTCGACTCACAGTTTTAAATTGTATCATTCCAGATGATGTTACAGGGGTGGAATCTTAAGAAGAGGACCTTGAACCCTAGGAGAAAGGTTGATGAAATGTTTCTCTTGTTTGCTAACGTTAGGAAAGATTTAGCTAATTTTTGTAAAAGCCGGCATGAGCCACCGTGATGTGGTGGTCATGGGTTTCATTTGGCTTAGTTAGTTAATGTTTTAAACTGGTTGATATTTTGAGAATATGTTTAACAACCTTGAGTTATCAATGGAAAGTATGTTCTTATGCACGTTATACGCTAGCATTATAAGGCTTCTTTTTAACATTGAAGCATCAACGTCTTTTCCGCTGCAAGTATAGTAGTAAGTACGCTGGAGCGTCCCATGCCGGGAATGCTCGCGGCTGTCATTAACCTCGTTTAGCTAGCGTTCGGGGCGTGACAATTGCAATTCTTGTAAACTTGGGAAAAGAAAAACTCTGCCTTTTCCAGCTCACACTCCCCATGAAGTTCGACCTTTTGAATTAATACATAGTGATATGTGGGAGCATGTCACCTGTAATCTCTCATGTCACCTGTAATCTCTCATGCCCACTACAAATATTTTGTCACCTTCATTGAAGATTATAGTAGATTCACTTGGATATACTTTCTCCACTCTAAAGGTGAGGTCTTCTCTGTGTTTAAGATTTTTTGTGCTCATCTAGAAACTCAATTTTTAGCTAAGACGAAAGTTCTTTGTTTTGATAATGGGGGAGAATACATGTCTAACGTTTTTAAGGAATTCCTTCAAACTAAAAGGATCATTTCACAGCATTCTTGCCCATCCACACCACAACAAATGGTGTGGCTGAGAGAAAGAATCGTCATCTCCTAGATGTTGTCCGCACACTTGTTATTGAGTCCTCTATGCCATCTCGCTTCTGGTGTGAAGCTCTTTCCACGACTGTTCACCTCATCAACTGCTTACCTTTTCCATCCTTGGGCAATGTATCTCCTTTTCGCCGGTTATTTGGTTGCTCCATAGTATTCTAATCTTCATACTTTTGGTTGTGTCTGTTTCATCTTCTAGCTCACGATCGCACTAAACTCACAGCTCATTCGATCAAGTGTGCTTTTCTAGGCTATTCTGTTTCCCAGAAAGGATTCATCTGTTATGATCTTCACCTTCGTAGAACTCATATTTCTCGGAATGTAGTTTTTGTGGAAAATCAATATTTTTTCACAACTCATTGTGATCCAAATTGTCCATCACAATCTGTTTCAATCTGTTTTGGTTTTTTTTTTTTTCGGATTCTCTTACAGCTCCCTCCAGTCCAAAGCCCCTCCTAGTGTATCGAAGACATACTCCACCTTCACCAGATCCTCATATGGCGTCCATTGATCATTCCTCAGCTGCTAGTCCTGTTCCAGCTCCTACCAATGCACATGCGCCTCTAAGACAAAGTACACTCATTCGTAGACAAGGTCTTGAATATATTTGGTCTGAGTCAAGTAAATACCTTGTGACTGACGATGGACCTCCAAACCCAAGAAGTAGGTGAGATGATCGAGATCTTTCATATGGAAAGTTGTATGTAGTAGTTGTTGAAGCTTAGAAATGACACCAAGATCAGAACTAATAATGATAATGTCGTCCATATAAATGAGAAGAACGACTAAACCAATGGTTGTCTCTTGCAGAAATAAGGATGAGTCATACTGACTTTGGGTGAATGAGAAGCCAAGTAGAGTGCTATGAAAATTTTCAAACCGTGCCCTTGGAGCCTGCTTCAAACCCTTCAAAGAACAGCTTAATTTACAAACATCATTGGGAGAAAAGGTAGGCATACAAGAAGGGAGTCTCATGTAAACCTCTTCCTGAAGATGACCATGTAAGAAACATTCTTGACATCCATCTGATGTAAGGGCCAGGATTGAGAGGCGGCAAGTGCAAGAAGTGTGGGCACAATGGTCATCTTGGCCACAGGTGTGAAGGTCTCATCATAGTCCAGACCATATTCTTGTTTATTCCCAAGAGCCACCAATCGGGCCTTGTAGAGGTCTAAAGATCTGTTCGATCGAAGCTTGATAGAGAAGACCCATTTACTGCCAATTGGTTTCATCGAAGGAGGGCATGTCACAATGTCCTAAGTTTGATTTTCTGCAAGTGCTTGGAGGTCTGCATCCATTGCTTTTTGCCAACACTCAAGTTCCATGGCCTGTTTATAAGATGAGGGAATAGGAATTGAGGACAAAGTGGATGTCAAGGATAAAGGAGAAGAGAAATTTGTCACTTTGGCTGACCTCACCGAGACTACTGTTGTTGACTCCTCCATGGAAATAAATGTCAAATATCGGAGTGATGAAGGCGACCTTCTTGATGATCCCACTCTCTACTGATGATTGGTTGGTACTCTTATCTATCTCACTGTCACCCAACCTGACATATCTTATGCTGTTCATACTGTAAGCAAGTTTATGCAGTCTCCTCGGCATATTCACCTAGCCGCTATCTTTCGAATCATTCGTTATCCTCTTTTCTCTCCTACTCGTGGTTTGTTTTTCCTTGCAAGTGTGTCACTTCAGCTGCAAGCATATTGCGATTACGACTAGGCTGGCTGTCTCGATTCCCCTCAAATCTACTACCGGATGGTGCATGTTCCTTGGTGATTCTCTTATATATCTTTTGGAAGTGTAAAAAGCAGGACTGTGTCTCTAAGTCCTCTATCAAAGCTGAGTACCATTCCATGTCTGCTGCTTGCTTTGAAATCATCTAGCTACGTGGTCTCCTCACTGAAATTGGCTTCTCACAGGCACATCCTACTCCTCTTCATGGCGACAATACAAATTCCATCCAAATTGCTGTCAATCCTATCTTCCATGAGCGGACCAAACACATTGAAGTTGACTATCATTCCATTCGAGAAGCATTTGATCGCGAAGTTATCACCCTCCCACACATTTCCACCACTCTACAGATTGCAGATATCTCTTGTTAGCAAATTGATGCTTGTCAACTTCCCACATCAATTTGAGGGGGGATGTCAACGGACAACATAGCTGGCCAATTGATGGTCAATTCAAATTCAAATTTACAATCGAACGTTATTATTCTCTTTATTGATTATTTCCTTGTATAGCTTGATCGATTATTTCCTTTGATTGTACAACTTTTATTTCCTTAGCTAGAATATGTAATTATAGCTATCATCTATATAATAGAAGGTCTCAATGAAGACAAGATACTATTTTTCTCCAAATCTCTCTAAAGTTAACATGTGCAAGAGCCAAGACGTCTACTGATTTCCCTTCATGGACTAACTTGTTACGACAACACCAAACCATGTCAATCATATTAGTAGCAAATAGTTGAAAGCTATGAGCATATGTTAAGGGGATTCCAAGGTGTTGAACCGACATGAAGAGAGACTCCAACCACTCAGACATGGAGAGGTGTGCAAGGCTTAGAGAATTCAAAGGCCAAGGGGCTAATTGCCAGATATGTTGAGCTACATCACATTCCAGCCAGAGATGAGCCATTGTTTCTAGGGCAGATGAACACAAGGAACATTAAACAGACACCCCTGCTTGAATAGCCAACTAAGAGGCAATCTTCCCTCTAGTCCACATTATATCCCAGATTATCCATAAAAGTAACTTCAGCCTAGCATGCACTTTAAGGCTCCATAAAGATTTCAAAAAAAGAAGGTTGAAGAAAGGACGAAATAGAGGTAATCTTGGCGGTTAAAAATATGTACATAGATTTAACAGTAAAACAACCCGATGTTTCTAAAGACCAACACAAAGAGTCTGCTTTAGGAACAGATGGAGGAGAAATGAGTTGGATAGCATTGCAAGACTCCTCTGTAAACATGTGTTGCAACTTTGGGTTATCCCAATGTTGTTGGTCCATAATCAGTAAATCTGCCAACCTCAAATCCTGTAGCTCTGAACGAAAATGCTCTGGACAAGGTTGCGGGCAGAAATGTGGAAGGGTCAATATCCAAGGATCCTTCCAAACATTTATTGAAGAACCATCCCCGATCAAGTAACAAGCACCATTTCGAAGGACGGGAATGGTCTTCGCAATGCCGCACCCAAGCCTAAGACGGATTGGAACCCCTCTCCAGTTGCCACATTCGCCTTCTACGCTGATACTTGCTCTTGAGGAGTTACACCCACAAGCTGTTGGGATTAGTCAAAAAATGCTAAGCCATTTTAGCTAATAGAGCAAGATTTAGATCATGAAAAGATTATGTGTTTTATCAGGGCTAAAACCCATATCCCTTCGGTGTACAGATAGAGCGCCACGAATGCAGGAAGATATTATGTGTTTTATCAGGGCTAAAACCCCACCAAAACATGCGTAAGGATTTGTCCAAGTTGTGGCACCAAGTCTTCGGCATAAGGTGGGAACTGAGGGGATATGCTGGAATAGCAGTAGCAATGGAATGAATCATAGTATATCTGCATGCTTGAGAGAGGAGTTTCGCATGCCAACCAACAATCTCCAGCGAAAAATTCTTTTTAATCTCCTCTAAAGCCAATCCTTTAGACCGGGGTATAACTTTTGAATCATAGTGTTTTGCCTTGGCTGGAAGTTTCTTAAGACCAAGATAGTCTTGAATAGCCAACATTTGTTGACCCCGAAACTTAGTACTCAAATGAATTGAAGACTTGGCATTATTGAGATTTTGACCAGACTGAGACATGTTTTTGTCAAGACATGTTGTAATGACTGCTGCATCTTGTCGTTTTGCTCGGGCGAAATAAGCAAATCGTCCGCGAATAGGAGAGGAGCACCTCTGCCCACCTTAATACCCCTTAACTGACCATCACTTTCGGATTTGAGGAGTAACTGGGATAAAACTTCAGAACAAATGATGAACAAAAAAGGCGAAATGGGATCTTCTTGGCAAAGGCCTCTAGAGGGAGAAAAGTCACCAAATGGTGCCCCATTCAATAGAACGGAGAAACACGAAGCTCAAACAGATTTTAATCCAAGAAATCCATTTCGAACTGAACCCAAAATTTTCCAAGATTTGAAGAAGGAAAGACTACTCCACCCTATTATAAGCCTTTTCCATGCCGGCTTTTACAGCCTAGGCAGCTCTTATAGCATGAAGAGTTCAGCTGCAACCACATAATTATCTTGAATAACCCTTCCCAGCACAAAGGCTAATTGATAGGGAGATATGAGCTTCGACATAAGTGGTTTAAGGCGCTTTGTCATGATTTTTGAAATCAGCTTGTAAATAACGTTGCATAGACTTGTGGGTTTAAAATGAGCAACCTTTGAAGCATTATCCACCTTAGGAATGAAAACAAGGTAGGTGCGATTCAGTTCGGGAGTCAGCAGTCATGGAGGAAGACATCTTGGGCTATTGATATCACATCATCCCCAACAATATGCCAAAAATGTTTATAGAATAATACCGTCATGCCATCAGGGCCCGCATATTTTTCAAGGCTCATTTTCCGGAGAGTAGCAAATATCTCCTCCCAATCTGGCATGGTAGTAAGGATATCGTTTTCTGAATCTGAAATTTTCGAAGAGATGACCCCATCAAGTGTACTCGGGAACATAGACTGGTCTGATGAAAATAACAGCTAATAAAAACGAATCAATTCCTCTCCCAGGGCACGTTGGCCAGTGATCCAAGCCCCCCTCTCATCCTTCAACCTCTCAATTTGATTCTAAGATCGACGAATGACTGTCGAGGAATGAAACATACGCTTATTGAGTTCGCTGGAAGTTAACCACTCCACCCTCGATCTCTGTCTCCACAATATCTCTTCTTTTTTCCATAATTCATCTAGTCCCAAAAGTAGGCTACCTTCCAACCCCAAAGAATCAGACGTTTGCACCCCTTGTTGCCATGTACTTAACAAATGAGAAGCTTGATGAATAGAGGTAGAGATATTACCGAAGATGGACTTATTCCACTTTTTCAAAGCCAACTTAGCTGCCAGTAATTTTCGAGTCAAAATCCAACTCAGGGAGGCATATAATTTCTGGTTCTAGACATGGGCTATAACTCCATAGAATAACTCATTTCTAATCCAAAAGCCTTCAAATTTAAAGGATTTTGGAATATTAATAATGGAGCCCATCACATTAAGGATAATCGGGTGTGATCCACAAGAGCAATAGCATGGTGGATGATATTGGCACTTGGATAATCTGTTCGCCAATAAATATTTGCAATACCACGGTCAATACACTTCTGAATATTAGCAAGCCCCGGACGACGATCGGACCAAGCGAAATTCCTTCCTGCAAAACCCAAAATCAACATAGCCATTAATCTGCATAAAATGCGCCAAACTCCGGGAGGAAGAGGACCGAAACGCACGCCTCCTCTCTTTTCCTCCTGACAGAGGAGGTCATTGAAATCTCCAAGACACACTTTAGGGTATTAGAGCTGTCTTCAAGAATTTGCATAGCATCCCAAAAATATTCCTACTCACCCCACTGAGTAGGGCCGTAAACATGGGAGCAAAAAAAAATGAAGGAGGTTCATAACCAATATGACAACAAATGAATAATATTTGGGGAACACAACAACACTTCCATTTTCAGATTCAGCCTCCAGCAAAAAACCAAACCACCTTTGTGCCCCCGAGAAAGAACCGAGATGAAGAAAGAAAAGCCGATTAATTGCATAGTATGATGGACCACCTCATCGCCACACTTAGTCTTAATCAAGAAAATCCCATGAGGATCATACTCTTTAATAAGCGCCTTCAGCGCTCTGGCCGCCGTGAGTCGTCTCAGACCCCGACAATTCCTTGAGATGAGTCTCATAGCTCCGGTGGGGGCAAGGAAAGGCCTGCGACCCCAGCCATCAAAGAAGCACTCTGCTCTATAGCAGTATCATAAAGAATAGGTTCTGTAGCTATTTTCTTACACAGAACCGAATGTATTTTCCCCCAGGTCGAAATATTCTACGGCCTCTACCATCACCAATCAAGGCAGCCAAAGAAAGTTCCCGCCCTCAAAAGAAAATGACTCAAGAGCCTTCAGTTTTTTCGAAGGAGAGGCAGTGGGCCTGTGGCGGATCCAGGATCAAAATTTAAGGGGGTCGAACTTTAAAGGTAAAATGACAAGAAATTTTTTTTCCTTCGTAATGCAAAAAAATTGTCTTAAAGTTACAATATAAAAAATTAAAGACTAAAAAAAGCATTAAAAATATTAGAATACATGTACCGTACTATATACTACTACTAAGAGTTAGACGACGTAACTTAGCCACGTTAGGAGTATTAGACAACCCCACACTGTGTGGCTTTCTTATCACAAACTTATCCATTATCTAAACAAAATAAAACAAAGTGAAACAATCAATCAATTGGATCATAACTGAAACATAAATAAAACTATAGTACCAAACCGAAAAATAAAACATTTTGATTCACAAATATTAAATGTAGATATTCACATATTCACAATGGATCACAACTCAAAAATCCAAATTCTAATATAATTAATTCAAATCCAAATTCTAATATAATTACATTGCATTCAATTGACATTACAATCAAATTAATTAAAAGTGATACTACCAAAAAAATCCCCAATTTCTCAAAATGTCAAAATCCTTAATTCAAATCTAATTACATTACATCCAATTCAAATACACAGTTTCACAAATCACATATATCCAAATTCACAAACCACAAATATCCAAACCCATTCAATCTCATCCTCCAATTAAATGTCATCCTCTAACAATTTCACAAATCACAAAATTCCAAACCCTAAAGCATTTTTAGCATACTAAATATATGAATTCCTCTAAATGAATTTTAGAGAGAGAATTTTGGATAGGGAGACATACTACTGTCCAGCGAATGTAATTTGCACTTCCTTTGCACAAAATCTCAAGGATCCCTGATCCTGCAAAATTGAAACTTTCAATTGTCAAAGACTCGAAAATCAAAATAATGTGATTGAGAGAGAGATGAGAGTGAGAGTCAAGAGAGAGAGAGAGAGGGGCAGAGAGCGAGAGTTGAGAGAAAGAGAGGGGCAGTCGGGCAGAGAGCAAAAGAGAGACTGAGAGGGAAAGAGAGGCAGTGCGTCAGTGCGACAACCTTACTGGGCCTCCAGCGTCCAGCAGGCGTGCGACGGTCGTAGCGGTGTGTTAGAGAGAGAGAGGGAGAGAGAAAATTTACATCATCTGACAGTGGTGCAGCGGTGGGCAATGAACGGGACATGGTGGTACGGCGGTGGGCAGTGAAAGGGATACGGTGGTGCGGCCGTGGGCAACGGGCAACAGTCGTGTGTGAAGAGAGAGAGGGAGATAAAATTCGAAGAGAGAGAGAGGGGTCGAGAGAAAGAGGGAGAAATTTCAAAACAGAGTGAAACGCACCGTTTCACCCTGTTTTGATTTTTTTTTCATTTCACGTTTTAAATTTTTTTTAAGGCAGAGGCCGCAGCCCCTACATACGCCACTGAGGAGAGGATGGGGATGCTCTAGCTCAGAGAGGTTCTCATCAGTGGTGACTTCTTTCTCCTCACTTTCATCATCTATAAAAGTAATCTTCTGCAACCATTTCCTCTACTTCAGTCGAAGCATCTCCAGTTCGGGCTCAACATCATTTCTATGCAATGAGATCAAATCATAATCCCTAAAATCTACAAAGAGCTGAAATGACTCAGATTCTTTATATGCTTCATTCAGTATTGCCTCTTCAATCTCTTTGTCACCACTATGTACTACTTCAGGAATATCATAAATGTTCCTATGCCCAAGTTTTTGAACCACCCGCCAGTGACCACTAAGGTCAGTGTCAGGTAAATAAAACACTTGATTAGCTTGACTACAAAGTATGAATGGATCATTTTGGTACCCTTTGCGAGATGTGTTCACAATTGTAAAATGTGAATCTGTGTGTACACCTACATTTTCTGTCCGTCTTTCTCTTCTCTCCGTAGTCCTCTTCATTGCAGGTAAACTGCGTCGCGGGAAATCTAATTCCCGAAACGCCAAGTACTTTTTTTGTCTTCCCAGCAATCCCGTTTGAACTGCCTTTAATATACGTTTGAACCGGATTGTCCTTAAGTTAAATGGTGAGTTAATAAAGTAAGTTAAACGGAGCGTAAAGATCATTCGAACTACATTACAATATTCGTTTGAACATGAATTACATCATATAATGTTTGAACGACGTTTACATATTAAATTTTCATAAATTTATAACAAGCATTACACGACGTCGTATGAAATGGCATGACATGGTAGTCTTCTTTTGAACGATAATGTCATTCGAAGCATATATATATTCCAATGGATTTGAATTCTAATTTAAATATTTGTAATGATAAAATCAGATTTAATTTACTTATATTAAACTAGGTTCATGTTTCAAAATATATATAGTAAATGTTTATATTTATGCTTCTAACAAGTTTACAATATATGTATATATATATTTAATATTTTCCTTTTGATATTTTTTATAGACTAATGTAGTGGATTTAAATATTGCAATTATAGATATAATGTAGAATATCTTTGCATTCTAATTCATCATAAAAAGAAGCAAAAAAGGTTTGATATAAAAGCTGCAACACTAGTGGGTAATCATTATAATATACTAGGCATCAATACATAATATCACAAAATGTGATCATAATAGCATAACAAGCATAATACATAATATCCCAAAGTCTCAACGCATAGTCATAATAAAAATATTAAAAAAATAGATAACAAACATAAAATATAATAGAATGATCAAGTGTCACTGTGTCACACAAAATACAAAAATAGTAGATGATCAAGTGTCTCGCTCCTTCCTTAGTTCACGGATCTCCTCTTCAATCTTCTCAAATGGTTCATCCATCCATATCGTAATCTCGTCCAACAACATGTTCATCCATGGAGGACGCTCGACCTGGCTCGAGGAGCTCTGACCAATCTCATAAGTGAATGATCTACCTCGTCGTGTGGGATGACTACAAGGTGATGGTCTGCTGTCCATGGCGTCCTCATCTGCACCGACATCCCCAATAACATGTGCTCTAGCCTTAGTAAGATAGCTGAACTACGACTAAATGTACTACGACATATTGACCCAATTTGAGCTTGCATCTTATCATCAGCAAAATAGGAACACCAGCAACTACCAACATGCGTGAGATCAGCAAGCCATGTGGGAGACCATCTCGCTCGAATGTAGACCGTGCATGTCGAAGAATCTACTTAACAATAAGAGCTGAGAGATCAATCAGAGTCTGACGAGCAACCATAATGAGAAAGAATCCGCGCTCGAAATTAAAGTCGGTTCGGTGATGTTTCGGACCACGTCTCAAACAACAATAAGATGAAGCATTCGGAAGAATGTTGTCATTTCTCAATGATATATCAATGTATTTTGGCACAATTATATCTGCACCCGTCACTTCCTTCCACACTTCTTCCGGTGTCATGTCAAACGGAGGGCCAATGGTCGGGTATGCCAGCACCTAAGGTCTCAGTAATCAATTAAACTGAGCAATAATATTGGCAGCTATCGTGAAAAAGACTCCTCTCACTTGGATAATCAACTCCTCAATATTGGCATCAACAATGAGAGCTCGTGCATAGAAGTCACGCACAAGATCGACATATACCTCACTTGTAGATTCGAGAAAGTGAGCCCATCCCCTCTGCTCAAAGTTAGATTGTATGTTGTGACCTTCATACTCCAAATTGCTGAAATCCCTCAAGCGAATAACTCGCTCAATAACAATTGGTCTCTTGTAAATCAACGCTTGATGCGGAGCCAGAGACAATGACTCTCTAGATTGAGTCGCTTGTGAAGCTGACAGTGCACGTCTTCTTGGTACCATTTTGAAAGCTGCAAAAGAATTCAAGCTAAATTTAATTCTTATATATTCAAAATAAAGTGATTATCTAAATAAAATCATAAGTATATCGCTAACAAACAATTTGTAGCAAAATAAATATGAATTAGCGTAAACTATTTGTACCTATATCTTCAACAATTCGTACTTATAATCCACTCTACATATAACATATTGTAAGCATAAAAATAAATATATATTAGCAGTTTAGTCCTTAGGTTTTACACGCTTTTACATTTTAGTCCTTAGGTTTAATTTTTTCAAATATTAGTCATTGGGTTTACATTTTTTTACAAAATGGTCCTTCCGTCAGTCTGCCGTCCATATGCTTAACGGAGCTCTTTGACACGTCAGCAATTTGAAGCCGTCGACTGCTACATGTACCGGTCATCCGCTTCATGTGCCGGTCGTCCGCTCACGTTCAAAACATATACCTGGTCGACCGCTATATGGTCCGTTAAGCATATGGACGGCAGACTGACGGAAGGACCATTTTGTAAAAAAAATGTAAACCCAAGGACAAATATTTGAAAAAATGAAACCTAAGGACTAAAACATAAAAGTGTGTAAAACCTAAGGACTAAACTTCTAAATTCCCTAAATTAAAAAAGAATACCAAGCAGCCAAAATTAACTTTTCCTCGAGTGAAAATGAACATATAATTGCATTAATCTTTGCTGATTGGAGTTTAAAACATTGTTCATGGAATAAATGAACATTCAATTAAAACGACGTCAACAACATGGCAACACAATTAATAAACTAAGATAAATGAACATTATTGATGGAGTTCCATGCCTCTTTGTTCACGGTGTGTAAATGGTACGTGTGCGCCAACAACATGTCAACATACAATTAAAAAACTAAGATAACTAGAAATAATGTTAGAGAAAATAATACATTTGAAATATAGAGGTGTTTGATGAGTAAAGACAAACTTTACTCTGGAATAGTGGCAATAAAAACTCTACGTTGTGTATGATATTTTAACTCAACATAAGGCAAGCAAGTACATATATGTTCTAACGATCTATACAGAATTGTATTCGTATAATAGTATATCTATTGGTGGTTTGTTTATCAACCACGTTTAGACAGGAAGACGCAGAAAAAAAAACAAGTACCGTAAACTAGCAAGAAAATGTGAAGGAAAACTATGAAACATTAAACTACCATAAACTGGCAAGAAAATGTTAAGGAAACCAAGCAAGAAAAAAAGAAATGGACTTGAGATGATCCACGTACCTGATAAAAGGCAAAAGTGATGGTAACAGCTCGAGGCTGAACAATCTGTGAAGGAAATGAGAGTCTCTACGTTGGTGGACAAAATACAGCGCAATACATTTAGTTTGAAAAAACGACATTTTAAAACCAGAGAAGGCCACACAGAGACGATGATTGGTATTCGTTCGAACTCCACATGCAGTTCAAAAGTACTTTGGACAGGTGCCATAGATCAACGGGCCTAATATTGACATGTGGCGCGATCCAGCGAACTAGTTTGACAGCGTGAAACTTTTTTGACCAATATCAAGAGTCACAGGCATCGAAAAGACGTTGCATGCGATGCCTCACTCACCAACGAATCAGAAGAAGCCATCTGGCACCACTCGTTTGAACTACCATGTTGTTCGAACATGCACAGGCATTACAGGAAACGAAAAGATGTTGCCTGCGACGCCTCACTCACCAAAGAATCAGAAGAAGCCATTTGGCACACCTCGTTCAAACTACCATGTTGTTTGAATATGCACAGGCGTTACAGACAATGAAAAGATGTTGCCTGCGACGCCTCACTCACCAGCCAACCAAAAACACATATCTCATTTCTCATTCAAACCATTCCTGTTGTTCGAACATGTTCAGGCAATACAGGAAATGAAGACACGTTGCCTGCGATGCCTCACTCAAAACAAATTAGAATAATACATCTGGCACCAGGTTTGTGAACCTTAATAGTGGTTCGAACATGTTGAGCTTTACAGGCAACGAAGAACCGTTGCCTGCTATGCCCACATAACAGTGGAACATAAGTGAGCACATGGCAGTTGTGGTTCGAATGGGTACTCATGTTCGAACAAATATAGACCATGTTCTTCAATTCAACGATGATTAGAAGATGTCGTTGCAAAAACGTTTCTATCGAACAAAGTTTTTTTTTGAACTCCTTTTACTTTTTGTGATGAAAATATTCAGTCACTGCAAAATTGCAACAAAATTATTTGCAACGGAATTTGAAAAGGTGTCACCGAATAAAGTTTGAACATATATGTGCGTTCGAACAGGTTTGGGTGCATTATTATACTAATTTAATTGTTTTTTCTTCCTGTTCGAATGGGTAGTATATGTTCGAACATATTGTTTGGCTTCGATTTTTGTTTTTCTTCGCTGAACATTTTGCGTTTTCATAATCAGCCATGAAACTCAATTTTCTTCGCTGAAATGTGCCTTTGAGCGATGAAAAGGATTTTGCCGCTGAAACTTTTGCCGCTGAAAGTCAGAATTGTTGTAGTGTTCAAATATTCCCTTCACAGGCAATATGAGACCAATGTTCTTGTGGCAGCAACCTTCTTATTACTCCTTTCTGCCTTTGTAGCCTCTAACCAAAGGCTTTGCTTAACTCCCGAGGTTAATTCCCAGAAAACATTCACAGGTGTAATAAGAAGGTTGCAATGCATTAATCAAGAAGAGGGAGGGTATTGGAATGGGTTCTTGCCTATCCTTTGATGGGAAATGCTTTGCTTAAGCTTCCTTCAACATCATGAAGGCCTAATCATACTTAATTAGCTAAGTGGATATTAGGGAAATTGTCACGCCCCGAACGCTATCCCGCAGTGATCGTGACAGCCGCGAGCATTCCCCGGGAACACTCCAGCGCTTACACTAACTCTTACAGCGGAAGTTTGATACAACGCAGCGAAATTTTTTTTTTCTCATTTTTTTTTCTATACACAGCGGAAGACTCACTCCGGATCCACATGTTGGCTGTGATACAAGCTCGATGAACATAACCCCTCGGTATACGAATTATAATTCAGAAAATTCTTTACATTGCATCTTGTTTGCAAACTTATACAAAACGTACTAGGGCAACATACTGCCACTCAATCAAAACCAGCACTCACTAGTGCTACCTCGAAGTTCACCAACTCCGGCTCCAATTCCCAAACTTCCAGGATTTCTACGTGAGATACTCCTATGCTCCCCAGTTATCCTGTGGATCTGGAATGATACGATTTAAAAACTATGAGCCGAAAGACTCAGTAAGGAATAACAGTTTAAACCATGAACTTTGGTAAAACATGACTTTAAAACATACTTACTTCAATACACTGTAGAGTTAAGAAAAGAAATGTATAACTGTAAGTCATGAGATAGTGCATAAAAACCATGATGCATATGCATGCTCCGTGATGCACATGCCATGCACTAAAATCTCTTGCCACTCTTGGCCTTTTTAAATGCATTTCAAATCTCGAAATTGGCCCCAAGCCCTTGAAAATATTTCTTTCATAACTTGTACTTGAAATGGCCCCAGGCCCTTGAAAATCTCTTATTTATACTTGTGGGCTTATTCGCTCCATTTAACCCCTGAAGTCAGGGTTGTGCGTTCCCATTGGAACTGTCCCCGATTTCCCTTGGGGACCTTACATACGGTCAAGCTAGCACACCTTCTCGCATTCGTCCTTCAGTGGCTAGACATGACCCTTGGAGGCGCCACACCTTCTCGAGCAACGTTCCTCGGTGTGGTTGCACATACCTCAAGGACTTACCCAACCTTCTCGATCAACGTCCCTCGGTATGGGCGTCCTAGGTTCCATTCATCCATCCTTCTCGATCAACGTTCCTCGGTATGGATGATGAACCTCACTTAACTTGGTACGGATCTGACCCAAAGCCCCCGGGCTTAATCATAACATAAATTCTTTCTCATTTGCATAAAACAACTTTTCATATTTCTACGCAATGAACATGCCATGCCACTCTTGAAAACATCGTAATTTCATTTGCATCAAAACATCTCTCATGCGTTCATGCAAATGATTATGCTATGACATGTTCGAAACATCATGCGTACTTGAAACATTCTTTATGCACAATACATGTCACTTGTATTAAAAACATCTTTTCATGCACAATAAAACATGCAGTGTATCATTCCAGTTTTCCAAATCGGGTAAGATTCACTTACAGTACTCCTTGCACTTATTGCACTTACACCGATCTTCTCGAACTTAGTTCGGTCTTCGCCTACAAGTGACGCTCCAATACTTAGTTATCAACACCCAACAAGGCATACAACGTATCATATATCATCTTAGTTTCAAAGTTCATATCAGAAACTTTACGTGAAATTATACATTAACCTCATAATACTAAAAATCTCTTGATCACTTAAATCCCTATTCATTCCTCCAATTTCAGCTACTGATCAAAGCTTAGATTAGCTAATTACTTAACTCCACTGTAATTTATTTCCATTCTCACTTAGAACTCTAATCAGCAAGCTAATCATACTAAGACTCAAGTTTAACACTTTCCTTCATTTCGTGCATTAAGACCAATCATTTCTAACTTACTAATTCATCACTTCCCATGCATGATTGACTTATTTACATACTCCCATTTCATATTCTCTTAGTAGTTAAGGCTTCTTCTATCCTTACAATTCAACTACTATTTTGAATCTGATACGGTTCGGCCAGCACCTAATTATCTTACTTGCAACTTCCATTCGTAGCTTTGATACCATTAGACTTTGTTATTCCTACTAACTAATGCCATCCGAATCATTAAACCACATCATTCATGAGTTCATTTATGTGTGAGATGACTTTTAACATAAGACCTAGGTTTGATTATTCGGCCAAATTCTTGATTTCCCAAAGTACTTGTAACAACTGTCCTTCGATACGTGTAAGGTTGCTGTTTTCACCTCTTCGTGTCCAATTTGTATTCAACCCTAGTACACTTATTCTTCCCCTCAATAACATTGATTTCAAGACCTATCCATGAAGGGCAGCAATAACATTTCATATTAAGGATTATATATCAAATCTGCAACTTAGATCATGTCCAATTTCTATTCTCCTTGTTCCACACTTTTAATATTCCTTTGCATGGACTAATAACCATTAGTGCCATCACTTAACTTTATAGAACATGATATATTGTTGTTGCCGAGACCTATAGGACTTGACCTAATTTTCATGTTCTTTCATCTCCAAGTTTTCCAAACTCACAAGAGTACCAATGAACACATTGAGTCCTTGCTTCAATGGCCAACCCTTGGCCATAGTTACTCATATACTTATTGACCTAGACCCAAAAGATATCTTAGGTTCACAAGTCCACATATGTCCTGCAAGATCCATGCAAATCATTGATAGCACTCAACATGTCATCAATCTCCATATAACCCGAGCCTTTAAGCCTTCTTATCTTTGCTCTCTCTTAGATACATGTTGTCTTATCTTTGCACTTAGGTCTTTATCCTTTAATCTATTCAGCCATGACCTCATTCATCCATTACATGTAAGTGTAATTCCATTTGTTATTAACTTGCCATTAAGGTTGCCCTTTACTAGGTCATTCGGCCAAGCACAAATCCAAGTATTCATTGAGTACAATTTCTTCTCCAATGGTGATCCCATCCTCCATTTTTCAGATTCACAACCTAGGAGCTACAAATCACAAAACAAACTCAAGATCTAGCAACACATCATAATCGGCCAGCACCTATTAGTCACAAAACAATTAGGTTTTCTTTTGAATCTTTCGATTTGCATGCATCTTCTACATTTCATGATTAATATCATGCATAGGGTTACCAAACTTACACATATTATGGCCAACCAACAAATCTACACATATACAAAATCATACTTGAAGATCTAGGGTACACATGGTTCGACCAATAACCAAATATCACACTTTTCATGCCAAAATTGCAACATGTACTTCCCTTTGCATTTTATAACCGAACTAGCATGCATTAACTTCATATCTTCATCATATACAACCAACAACATCAGATCTAAACTTTAGGAACTTCAACAACAATAGATCTAAGAAAATATCCAACTTACATCCGGCCAAACACAACATAAGTCTAGATCTAAACTATCTAACATACATTGTTCAATCCTTGCATTTTTCCAACATTCAAACTTAGATCTCATGTTTATATGGCCAGATCTAGCACTACAACACAACCTAGGGTTTCTAAGTTCAAGATCTAACAAAACACAACACAAAACTTCAAGATCCAACTACAAAAAGTGTTCGGCCAACAAGGAAATGGAGAGATCCGGACTTTACCTTGTTGTCTCCTTGCTTTCCCTTCTTTTTTCCTTGCAAGATCTCTCCTTTTCTTTACCTCCTTCTTCTCCTTCTTCTTCTTCCTTCTTCTCCTTCCTCTCACACAAGTTCCCTCTTGGTTCAAGCTCAAAACCTCACTTCTTGGTTCAAAACTTTGGATTTCTCCCTTGGTTCTCTCTTTTCACCCTTCGGTTTCTCTCCACTCTTTTTGGCTTGGTTTCTATCTTCTTCCCTTTGTGTTTCACGACCAACATGACACAAATGAAGTGATGGGAGGTGTGATAGGCGTGAAATGCAAAGCCAAAAAGCAAGGAGCATGAACTTGGCCTTAGATTCGGCCAAAGGGGGAGTTTTTTCTCCTAAATTTACTTTTGCAGCCAATTGTCACATCTTGTCCCCTTGTCCCCTTTTAAAATTCGAATGGAACTCCTTCCCCCTCTCTTTTAAGTTCACATGAAAGCCCTTGGTTCCATTGGTTTGGTTCACTTAGTTACAATTCAACTAGATTGGTTCATCTACGATCATTTAGTTACTTAGTTGGCTTAATAAGGATTAGTACATCACTAATCCAACATCATGGGTTCAAGGCCCATTAGGGCAGCCTAATATCATTAGTCCAAGGCCCAATAGAATAAATCTCAAATCCAAATCACAAGTTTAAAGGATAAGGCCCAATAACACCAATCCTTAGGGCTAGGCCCAATAACATAAATCTTTAAAGCTAGGCCCACTAACATTTCAATCACATAAGACTTTGGCAGCCCAATAATATTTGTCTAAGGCCCAATATCACAAGTCTCAAGTCCATTTCACAAGCCTAAAGGCCAAGACCCAATAACCTAAATCCTTGAAGCCCAACAACAATTCAATGGCAGCCCATTATCATGAATATTATGGCAGCCCAATACCATGACTTTAAGCCCATTTTCATGATCATTTTGGCAGCCCATTAGCATGAATTTAAAGGCCCAATATCAGCCCAATATTATAAGCCTCATGGCAGCCCAATACCATAATTCCAAAGACCTACTATCACAAGCATTAGGGCAGCCCAATAACATAATTCCAAAGGTCCATTCATTCTTATATTCTGCCATGAATAGGTAGTCCATTATCAGCCCAATACCTTAGGTCTTAAGCCCAACCATATAAGTCTTAGTAGCCCATTACATCAACCATAATATAATTCTTCAAAAATAATTAAGGATATTGAAAATAAATAAAAATTCAGCAACTTAAAGTTGGCTACCTTAAAATTTAAACCTCATCCATTGAAATTCCATAATGCTCATTAAACTTAGATCATACCATGGCCTCCATTAATTCAAAACAAATCACCAAATCCTTAAACTTACAACAGAGTACGTACTGATTTTTTTCAGGGTCTCACAGAAATGGATTAGGGTATGAGGTTGAGTGAGCGAAATTTTGGAAATGCTCGAAGATAGGAATGGGAATAATAAGTGGAGGAGAGAGATGGAGCGTTGTGGATGGGATCAGTAAGTATGCCCTTTGCGGGCAAATATTATAAATTTAAGCCTCTTTTTGTTTTTTTAGTTCTCACACAACAACAAATATAGTTTTAGGTGACAAACTTTTGGGTATCAAACCAAATTTTGTCACCTAAAGTGAAATTTCTGTGACAAAATATTAATTTCGTCTCCCAAAACCATCCAGGAATGCTAAACCTGTCTGGACCGGTCAAAAACACAATTTGGACTTTATGCAGAGTAAATGGTCACAATAAACAAAATTGCCTCCAGTCGAACAAGAAACCGTTTGGACTCTATGCAGAGTAACAAATTCCAAATCGTCGTAACTGAGTGACAATTAATCGTCACAATTATCACAATACTGTCCGGAATCTTTTTGTAACATGTCCAAACAGGCATTGCTTGATGAATAATAATCTTCAGGATATAGTGACAAATTAAAAATCGCCCTGAACACTCTATTCAGTCTAGACATTATCAACAATGTTCCAACGAAAAAATATTACATCGTCTGGACGGTACGAAAAAAGGTCCACACAATTATCAATGTTTCTTCCGCGAATCGTATGGTTCCATGTTGCAAAACTTCAGACACGTGACATCGATACAGTCCGGACAGTATAAGTTCTAGAACCTTTTTGAAACGGGCATATTTAATGAGGTTAAATTTGATAAGGCCACGTGTGATAATAACTGCTGAGAAGTGTCCGAACGCTAATCAAATTCGTTCGGATGGTGACTGGGGACATTAAACTCTTCAGACTTTGCCAAAACCACAAACTCACTCACTTCTCTCAAACGTTTCTCGAAAAGTTTTCACTATCCATTTTAGATCTCTCAAGGAACTTCAGGTAAAACTTCCTTCATGAATTTTCTTCTCAATTTCTTGTATTTCGATTCAATACAGTCCATTATTTAGTTTTTTGTGTTGTTTATGTATTCAAATCACATTACTTAAAACGTTGGGATGTAACGTTCGGACTACCTAAAATTTAAACGACGCATTTTGAAATTCGTGCGAACGGTTTATGATAATGTTCGGACGGTTTTTTCTAGGTTGAACATGGAACCAGGCTGGGCAGATGCCTATTTAGCAGAGTTAAACGAGAGTATTAGGGCGATAGTACAGCCGACGCATTCGTTGTGCATGGCGCTGCAATGCCGCTTGACCGGTCTGAAGACCAAACTTGCTCTAACGGATAGCGCTATAACGGAAGTGCTGAATATTATGTGGATGGAACTAATAAGGATGAGAGAACAATTGTCTCAGTTGTTCCAGTCTATTATATCATTCCGGTACAGCTGCAGATACTCGTCAGACAGGTTGATAATATGGAGGAGCATTTGGTGCATGTTCGTGATGCCCTCGGACAAGATATGGATGAGCCAGAGGGGATAGGCAACTCGTGATTTGGAGTAGTCTCATGTTTATGCTTATTACTACTATTTGTTGATAGTTTGAAGGACCGTTTCCTGCTGGTATTAGACATTATGATTGTGTTTTTTGTTCGGTATTTGGATTATTTTTGATATTTTATATTAATTATGTTTTTTCATTAGATTAAATTTATTAAAATTTAAACGGACAATTAGTAAAATTAAATAGGTGATTAGTACGGGTGATATGTTAACAGAACGGTTAGTGTAATTAGATTGTAACGATTAGTGTAATTCGCTTGTAATTATAATTAAATTGGTGATTAATTATAAAGAATATTGAATATAAAAGTATTTCTAACTTTATATATTTTTTATGTATTTAATATAAATAAATTAAATTAAAAGTTTGAGCCAAATTATACCGTGTCAAAGTTAATGAAATAAATTAAATTATTTACGAAATTAAATTAAGTGAAATAAATTTATTACGTAAATTAAATTATTTAAATAAATTAAGTTTTGTGAAGTAAAGTGAATTTAGTAAACTTAACCTTTGAAATAAATCTGTTAAACGTCTGGACGATGTTCAAAACCGTCCGGACTCCCATATCGGAATGTGGGTAAATGAGGTAGGCGTTGGAACAGATTAGCAAACCATCCGAACTATCCTGTAACTGTCGCATGGCGTACATGGGTTTACGTTATACGAAAGTTGAAAACGGCTGTCACTGTCCGAACCTATTCTAGACGTCCAGACGATATTCACCATTTATTCAGCCAAACGTGCGCTTCCACGTCGCGCCCATTTAGGGGAATTTCGTTCGCACGAATCAGTAAACCGTCCGGACTATAATTTAACCGTCACATGGCGTACACGTGTTTATGTTATACGAAAGTTGAAAATGGCTGTCACTGTCCGAACCTATTTTACACATCCAGATGATATTCTTCGTTTATTCTGTCAAACGTGTGCTTCCACATCGCACCCATTCAAGGGAATTCCGTTCGCACGACGAGATTATACGTCCGAACGACTTTATTATGACGAACCGTTTAAACCATTTAAATTTTAGCATTTAATACGAAGTATGTTGATTGAGCCACATGTGCAGAAAAGTGTCTGGACGCCATTGTATGAGTCCGGATGATAGGGACGTATTCTTAAAACTAAACAGTTCGGCATTCTCTGAAATACTGAACCATTTCTCACAAAAATCTCTCCAAACTCACGTTTTCCTTCTCAAATCTTGACGTATTATCACTCGTTCGAGGATCTAATCACATACATGTAATGTTTTGCTTACTTTTGACAAGATTTTAATGGGAAAAGTTTCATTTTTTTATAGTTTTAAGTATAGAATTTCAATTCCATTTTTTAAATATTACATTGTGTTTTTAATTGATTTTTACGTAGAAATTGATTGTGTTAAGTGTTAGGCTTGTTTTAAGTGTATTAGTTTGTCTTTTGGTTGTATGTTTGGACATGTGGTTAAGGTGGAGGGACGCTGCCATGGCTGAGTTAACTTGGTCTTCCTCCAGAATATGTCCGGACGCTGTCATGGGTTGTCCGAACCCTTATTCTTTATCTCTATTTTACGTTCAGACGCCTGATTGTATGTGTGAGACCCCGAAAAAATCAATACGTATTCTGTTGTAAGCTTAAGGATTTGGTGATTTGTTTTGAATTAATGGAGGCCATGGTATGATCTATATTTAATGAGCATCATGGAATATCAATGGATGAGGTCTAAATTTTAAGGTAGCCAATTTAAGTTGTTAAGATTAAATGTATTTCTTTTCTATATCCTTGATTAATTATTGAAGGATTATGTTATGGACTATATTATTGGGCTATTAAGGTTTAAATGGTTGGACTTAAAGCCTAAAAGAATGGGCTGAAAATGGACAGCCCAAGCTTGGCCGAAAATTTGGAATGATGGGCCTTGAAATTTAATCAAGTGGGCTGCCATGAAGATCAAGAAATTGGGCTTTAAATTCATGCTAATGGGCTGCCATAATATTCATGGTAATGGGCTGCAATTGAATGATTATTGGGCTTTAAGGATTTAGGTTATTGGGCCTTAGCCTTTAGGCTTGTGAAATGGACTTGAGACTTTTGATATTGGGCCTTAGACAAATATTATTGGGCTATCAAAGTCTTATGTGATTGAAATGTTAGTGAGCCTAACTTTAAAGATTGGTGTTAATGGGCCCTATCCTTTAAACTTATGAATTGGATTTAAGATGGTGTTGTTGGGCCTTGGATTAATGTTGTTGGGCTGCCCAATGGGTCTTGGAGTTAAGTTATAATATAAGATTAGTAGTACCAATCATTCATTAAGCCAACTAAGTATGCTATGTAACTAGGTTGGTTGAGTTGTAACTAAGTAAACTAAACTAGTTGAATTTCAACCAAGGGAATCTAATTGGTTGAACTAAGCATTAAATGTGGAATTCAAATGTGTGGTGGAGGGTGAATTTCGTGCAAGCCAAAGGGGACAAAGGGGAGACAAAATTGAAAAGTTGAAAAAGGTGAAGGAAAAGTGAAAATTGAAGTGCATTTCCCCCCCTTGGCCGAATTTTGGACTAAGCTCATGCTCCCTTGCTTTTTGGCTTTTCATTTCACACCCATCACACTCCCTTTTCACTTTATTGTGTCACTTCACTTTATTTGAGTCATATTGGTCGACCAACACAAAGCCAAGACAAGAGAAACACAAAGCTAAAGAGAGAAAGGGAGAGGAGGAGAGAAACAAGGGTGAACCGAAAGTTTTGAACCAAAAAGTGAGGTTTTGAGCTTGAACCAAGAAAGAACTTGTGTGAGAGGAAGGAGAAGAAGGAAGAAGAAGAAGGAGGTAAAGAAAAGGAGAGGTCTTGCAAGGGAAAAAGGAAGGGAAAGCAAGGAGACAACAAGGTAAGTCCGAATCTCACCATTTTTCCTTGTTGGCCGAACTCTTTGTGGTTGGATCTTGAAGTTTTGTGTTGTGTTTTGATTAGATCTTGTACTTAGAAACCCTAGGTTGTGTATGATGCTAGATCTGGCCATGTAAGCATGAGATCTAGGCTTGAATGTTAAGATCATGCAAGGAAATGTGCAATGTGTGTTAGGTAAGCTTAGATCTAAACCCATTATGTGTTAGGCCGGTTGTAAGTTGATTTTTCCCTTTAAATCACATGCTATTGGGGTTGCTAAATGTTAGATCTGATGTTGGTGGTTGTGAATGATGAAGAAATGAAGTTGTAAGTTCAACGGTTAGTGTTAAAATACAAAGGAGTGCATATTGCAAATTGTTGGCATGAAAAGTGTGTTATTTGGTGTTGGCCGAACCATGTATACCCTAGATCTTTAAGTATGATTTTGTGAATGTATGGATCTGATGGTGGGCCATGATGTGTGTAAGTTTGATAACCTTATGCATGAAAATTTACCATGAAATGTGAAGGATGTATACAAAGCAAAAGAACCAAAGAAAAACCTAAATTGTTGGTGAATATTGGGTGCTAGCCGAATGATACAATGTGTGATATCTTGTGTTTGTGTCTTGATTTTAGATCCTAGGTTGTGAATCTGAAAAATGGAGGATGGGATCACCATTGGAGATGAAATTGTGATCAAAGAACACATAAAATTGGTGTTGGCCGAATGTCATGAGGAAGAGAAACCCGAATTGCAAGCTTGTAACAATTGGAGATTTTATTTGCTCGTGATGAATGAATAAAATTAGGGATTGTAGCCAAACAATTAAAAGATGTTAAGGCTTAAAGGATCGAGTTAAAGGATTAACAAGCCTTGTGATGTTAAACATGGATTAAGGATTTAATTAGAATGATTGAATGTTGGCCAAATCCTATTTAGGGCAGAGTGAACGTAATCGTAATGATATGTATATCAAAGCTAAGGATTAGAGAGGCTTGACCTTATGAGGAGAAAAGTGTAAACTCTAATCAAGGTTAATGTCTCGGGTTGCATAGAGAAATGCTAATATGCATGTATAGGAATGAAATGTAATTGGATAATATAACATGCATGTTGGCCGATCACCTTGATGTACAGCAAGTTCTTAATGTTCCTTGATGGTTAAAAGTATTGCATAATGGTTATATCATGTATAGAACAACAAACTTAAGAGGGAAATAAGGGCAAGAAGGCCACGGGTTGGCCAATGAAGTGAGGATTCAATATATGTAAGTTGTGTTTTGACGAGTTGTATTCATTGGTGTTCACGTGAGCTTGAAACACTTAGAGATAAAAGAAGAAGAACATTAGGTCAATCCTAAAGGTTTTGGCAGCAACAATATATCATGTTCCATGAAGTTAAGTGATGGCATTAATGGTTATTAGTTCATGCAAAGGAAGATTTAAAGTGTGGGACCAGGAGAATAAAAACTGGACATGAGATAAGTTGCTGTTTTGATATAGAATTTTTAGGACGAAAAGTTGTTGCTGATTTCATGATAGGCTTCGGAATCAATGTTAAGGGACAGGAAGAATTAATTGATCAAGTTGGATACGAGTTGGCCACGAAGAAGGTGAAAACAGCAACCTTGCACGTATCGAAGAGCGGTTTAGTTCCAGTACTTTGGAGTAATCGAGTTAGGTTAAGGACTACGAATTCGATATTGGACATCGAGGTTACGAAAGAATATATAAAGATTAAATAAAGTATTTAATGATTAAAAGAATTATATTGATATATATATATATATATTACCAAAAAAAAAGAAAAGAAATATGATATAGTTGCCATTCGGAAACGTTCCGACGAATGGAAGGTACGAAGTCAAGTGATGAACGGGAAGTTCAAGATGGATTAAGAAATATCCGGCAACTATATTATACCATTAAATTAAGTAATGCGTTGAATTATCGCTACTTGTCCTTAGTGGACTTCAAGATAGGACTGTCGGGTAATTCGTAGGACCGACACGTACCGATATGGTTTCATCTATACGCAGTACATTGAAAGATTGAACCTATTCCTTGTAGGCGAGGAGCCAAGTGAGCAAAGGAGAATTTGCGAGGAGTACTGTAAGTGAATCTTACCCCTTTTGGAAAACTGGAATGATACACTGCATGTTTTATTGTGCATGGCAAGATGTTTTAATACATAAGAAATGTATTGCATGAAGAATGTTTCAAGTACGCATGATGTTTCGAACATGTCATAGCATGATCATTTGCATGAACGCATGAGAGACGTTTTGATGCAAATGAAATTACGATGTTTTCAAGACTGGCATGGCATGTTCATTGCATAGAAAACATGAAATGTTGTTTTATGCAAATGAAAGAGAATTTATGTTATGATTAAGCCCGGAGGCTTTGGTTGAACACGTACTAAGTTAAGTGAGGTTCGACATCCATGCCGAGGGACGTTGTTCGTGAAGGATGGATGAATGGACGCCCATACCGAGGGACGTTGTTCGTGAAGGATGGGTTAGTCCGTGAGGTATGTGCAACCACACTGAAGGACAATGAGAAGGTGTGGGCCTCCAAGGGTCGTGTCTAGCCATCAGGCCTGGGGCAACTACGGGCTAGCTCGACCAGATATAAGGTCTCCAAGGGAATTCGGGGACGGTTCCGAAGGGAACGCACAACCCTGACTTCAGGGGTCAAATGGAGCGAGCCCACGAGTAAGAGATACGAAATGGTTGTGAATAGGCCAACAGTGGCACAAGTATGAAATGAATGATTTTCAAGGGCCAAGGGCCAATTTTATAAGCAAGAATGAAAGAAAGATTTTCAAGGGCCTGGGGCCAATTTCGAGATTTGAAATGCATTTGAAAAGGCCAAGAGTGGCAAGAGATTTTAGTGCATGGCATGTGCATCACGGAGCATGCATATGCATCATGGTTTTTATGCACTAACTCATGATTTACAGTTTTGCATTTCTTATCTTATCGCTACAGTGTATTGAAGTAAGTATGCTTTTAAAGCTATGTTTTATTAAAGTTCATGTTTCAACTGTTGTTCCTTACTGAGTCTTTCCACTCATAGTTTGTAAATCGTATCATTCCAGATCCACAAGATAACTGGGGAGCAGAGGAGTATCTCACGTAGAAATCCTGGAAGTTTGGGGATTGGAGCCGGAGTTGGTGAACTCCGAGGTAGCACTTGGGAGTGCGGTTTTGATCAAGTGGCAGTATGTTGCCCTAGTACGTTTTGTATAAGTTGCGAACAAGATGCAATGTATAGACTTTTATGAATTATGATGTGTATACCGAGAGGTTATGATCATTGGGCTTGTATCTCAGCCAACATGTGGATCCTGAGTGAGCCATCCTATGTGTATATAGTAAAGAAAAAAAAAATTTCCGCGGTAAGAGTTAGTGTAAGCGCTGGAGTGTTCCCGGGGAATGCTCGTGGCTGTCACGGTCCCTGCGGGATGGCTTTCGGGGCGTGACAGTATGCCTAAGGTTATACCTCGTCGTTTTGATTGTGTCCAGATACTGTTTCAATGCAGTTCGAATGTGTGAATGTCAAATTTAAATAGTTTTTTTATCTGTTTTTGGTTCGGAAGGTTATCCAAAGCTGTTCGGACTATTGTTAGACTTTCAAAAGGGATACATTGACATTTTGCTATAGTCCGGACACTTGACGTAAATGTATGGACAATAGTGGTTTTTTCGGGTGATGCTTATATGGGTTCAGACATTGTTATTTGGGCTTGAATGTTTTTCTAATCTTACGAACGCATTTTTGTGCAGATTTTAAAAAAATGAGCAAGCGTGCATGTTCTAGTAGCCAGGATGATGAAGAGCAACCTTCCACTCGAGCTTTGATGGTGGAGCAGATACTGCCATCATTATGTCCTGCTCGATTGTTGTCGAGCGGGACATCAAGTTGGCAGATTTTAACGATCTCACATTTGAGGGTAGGACGCTTCCGGAGTTGGTGGAAGGGTTAGGTTGGCTTTCGTTGATCCACAGGGCCAGCTATGCATCGGAGAATCTGGTACGGGAGTTTTATTGTGCTATACTACGGGCGACAGACCTCGACGAGCCTAGTATGGAGGTCACTATCCGTAACGTGCCGATCATATTCTCCCCTGATGAGCTGGCAAATTTCTTGGGGTACGCGAGAGATTTGACAACATACCCAAACCTATCAATGAGCGAGGAGGGTCGGCCTACTAAAACTGAGGTATTCTAGACTATGCTGGGCGAGGATACAACTATTTTGGAGGGCAATTATATGATACACGAGCAACTGCTTTTTTTTTTTTCGGATTATATGCTCCTCCATCAACCCGAAGAAACACACCACAGAGCTGTCTTATAGACGGTCCGAGTTCCTGTATCTGGTAGTTGTACGGGGGCTACCTGTTGATATAACATCATACATCTACCAGTCCATTCGTGCAAAGACCTTGAAGACTTATGCTACTATTTCATTGCTGCACGGGATTCTTTTGACCTAGTTCCTGCACGCCATGATGGTACCCAAAGCTGGCGACGAGCCGAGGGCGCTTTCACTAGGGGCAATCAACAAGACAATGCTCTCCAAATCGATGGCCCAGACACGCCGAGCGCTGTAAGTTACTCGGGCTGCTAAAGTTAGACGACAGGAGTAGCCTGAGGTTGCAATGGAGAGGCAAGATCCTGGATAGGGCTCGACCCAGGGGCTTGAGACACATCGATGGAGTTGGATTGACAGTATGATGACGGAGTTGACTCAGCGGATGGAGTCGGTCTTGCAGCCCACCCATATCATGCACAATGATATCAGTCGTCAGCTGGCGACTTTGGAGCAGAAGGTCGCGGATATGGACGTTGGGTGGAGGAGGGAGTTCGCTGCTCTTAAAGAGGCCCTGAAGGGCGTGGCAACCGGTGCAAAGCTCTTTCCCCTGACTGAGTGGGTCGTTCTGATAGAGGAGCACCTTCGCCAAGTCCGTCACGTTCTGAAACTCACCGATGATGATGATGATGAACAATAGTCTACCTGCTTTGTGGACATCTATTAGTTTTGTTTTATCTGGATATTTTTTCTTATGTTTTGAGGACATTTTACTTTTATATTATGTCTTGTGGACATGTATCGGTACTTATTTGTTGTTATTTGGTTCATATTATGTTTTGAAGATATTTGATATATTTATATTATTTCAGTTATGTTATTCATATTTATTAGAACTTAATATAATATTTTAATTAATATTAAATTGCTAATGTCGGTACACTCATTCACACAAAATATTATTTTTAGAACTTAACACATTTAAGGTTGTTTATATTATTAACTATTTTGGTTATTTAAAACTTGTTAATAAATTTAATTGCATAAGTTTTAAAAAAACGAAAAAAACGTCAATAACCATTCGAACGTTGTCGTATTATGTAAAAAAAACAATCCGAACAATCGTTTATACGGTCGGGACGCTGTTTCATTTAAGATTCAGTTCGGGCGGTTGGTTTGATATCGTCCAGACGTTATTGTTTATGATCAGACGCTATTGTCTTGGTATTGCTAAAATGGTTTCGTGTAATGTAAGTTTGGGTGCGAACGTAAAATACTACGTTCGGACTGTGTGAAATTTTAAGCGCCAATGATTCCCACGAAAATTTATACACGTAGACGTCCGAACGGGATTAAAAGCGTCCGAACGGCCTGTATTCGTTTGAAATACGGGAAGTCACAGATAGTATAGTCAAAACATAAAAAAACTTAGAAAATTTGAGCGATTTGAGCAAGAGTAGAAAATGAGAGCTGATTTTGGACGTCAATCTCTTTGAAGAGGGTGTGAAAGGAGCAATTCATTTGGAATTTCCCATTAGATTGCATTTGAGGTTAGTGAGTTTTAAAAATTTCTTTTTTTTTTAGGATGAAAAGCATGGATTTTAGGATATCAAAGGATGTGTTTTTCCAATTTTTAGGGTCTAGCAATGGAGTTTGGGGTTGGTTGTGATCTGTTTATATTGAAGTGTTTGTTATTTGGGTTGATTTTTGCATGAATTTGCGGTGAAAATAGAGTCTGTGCTCGAAGAACTATCTTGTTCGACAATCGCAGTTCGGACGTTATGTATACCATTCAGACTGTTTTTTTGGTTCGGACGCTTTTGGAAAAATGTTCGAACAATATGGTTCAGACGTTTTATTACGTCCGAACGTGTTTTGTTGTTATGTCATGCATTCATTTAGTAGCCCTAGCCCCCATTGAAGAATTACTCGAAGTTCGGATAACAAACTCGATGTAATTCTAGAATTGTCCATGTTATGGAAAATTTGAGTTTACAATATGCGTGATCGCAATCCGAACGCCATGTATACCGTCCAGACTCTATTTTTTTTGGGTTCGGATGCTTTTGGAAAAACGTTCGAATGGCTATATGTATGGTTCAGATGTTTTGTTACGTCCGAACAAGTTTTGCTGTTATCTCATGCATTCATTTAGTAGCTCTAGCCCCCGTTGAAGAATGTCTCGAAGTTCAGATAACAAACTCGATGTAATTCTTGAATTGTCCACATTATGGATAGTTTGAGTTTACAATATGCGTAATGGGTGTAATTGTATCTACTATTGTGACATGTGTTTAGAACTGGTACTCAAAATTTAGGTCTTGATAACACTGGTTGGTTTGTTAGTATTAACACATCCCGAAAGTGGTATAAAGATGACCCGTTCGTGCTAGCTTCTCAGGGGAATCAAGTGTTTTATATCGATGATATGAAGTTGGGTGACCACTAGAAGATTGTTAAAACAATTTCCCTTAGAAACACGTATGATATTTCACCTATTGAGGAGGAAGCTTGTGAAGAAGGAGAATAGTGAAGCATACCAGGAGAATGAGTCTATTGAGCTTTTTGTGGACTTAAAGCTCTTTTGACGAGATCCCGTTGACTAGAAATTTGGGCAAGCATTAGACTCGTAATATGCGTAATGTGTGTAATTGTATCTACTATTGTGACATGTGTTTAGAACTGGTACTCAAAATTTAGGTCTTGATAAAACTGGTTGGTTTGTTATTATTAACACATCCCGAAAGTGGTATAAAGATGACCCGTTCGTGCTAGCTTCTCAGGGGAATCAAGTGTTTTATATCGATGATATGAAGTTGGGTGACCACTAGAAGATTGTTAAAACAATTTCCCCTAGAAACACGTATGATATTTCACCTATTGAGGAGGAAGCTTGTGAAGAAGGAGAATAGTGAAGCATACCAGGAGAATGAGTCTATTGAGCTTTTTGTGGACTTAAAGCTCTTTTGACATGATCCCGTTGACTAAAAATTTGGGCAAGCATTAGACTCGAAGGGACTCCACCCAGTTAAAAAAAAAAGTGATCGGACGCGAAGCTTAACAATAAATCTCGGACACTTGAACTGACAAATATTTGTATAAGAAATGTGTTATTGACTTTTGTTAAGTGGGTAATCGGGTCTTGGATGCATACAGGGAACCAAAAGATTGAAAAAGAATGTAGCTAACATGAGGTTGAGATGTTCCTGTACTTGCAATATGGTCACAATTAGAGTGTCCCCTTCAAGTTCGGATCAGTCCATTTCAACTTCATGACAATCTTTTCTCTTAGAGATGTTATCCGTATAAAACGTTTGGATCACAAAGAGAGGACATTTCCTTTAGCCGAGACTATTCAAGATTTGTGGATGGAATTATGCAGGAAATTAAAAGAAAACAGTAAGTTTGTGGACTTATTTATTTCGTACTTGAATTTCCCTTCTGAACTTGGAGATAACTGATGGAGCACGGAAGGGGACCGAAATATATAGCCGATTTTGTTGAACAAACCGACGGAAAATATTTGATGAAATTTCAGAGCCATTGACCATTGACTGGGCAAATATCTTTATGTCATGCGCCTCCAAGCTTTTTAAAGCAGCTTCATAGAGAAAAAGTCCCAATACATTCATATATTATCCACAAATCCATTGCTTCATTAGAAGACTTATATATCCGTGATCCTTTTCTTCTCCACTAGATCTGCGACAGTCAATGAGCAAAATATGACCAACCAGTCGTGGAGTTTGAGATATGATCGAGCACTCATCAACTGGAGGAAGATAAGTCAAACCAAAAATCTTAAATTGTCAATTGCCACGCAATTTGGGCTCTTCTAGATCATAAAGTTGGAATTTTCTGTGTCTCGATCGATTTAGTTCCACGTGGGTAAACTTACCTTCACGTCTCTGAGTCTTCAACAAGCAACCAACTCCAAATTAACATTATATATTATGGGCTCGTATAGTGTACGAGCGAAGAAATGTAAAGAAGAATCATGAAGTCTGTTATCTCTTCACCGCTTCTGTTTGTTTTCCCTCTTCTTTTCTCATTTTGGTGCGCAACTTCGGTTAATACGCATGAAAACTTTCTTCAGTGCCTGACAGGCCTCCAGTCTGACAACTCCACCTCGATTTCCAGAGTCATTTACACCCCAGCCAACTCCTCGTATTTGTCTGTCCTGCAATTCTCCCTACAAAACCTCAGGTTCTCAACACCTGCCACCCCGAAACCCCTGGTCATTGTGACCCCATTGCACGCCTCCCACATTCAAGAAGCCATTATTTGCTCCCAAAAACATGGCATGCAAATAAGAGTTAGAAGCGGTGGTCATGACTATGAGGGTCTTTCTTATGTTTCTGATGTGCCATTTGTTATAATTGATCTGATAAATCTTCGATCAATCAGTGTTGATGCAGAGAGTACGACAGCATGGGTTCAAGCTGGTGCAACTATCGGCGAAGTATACTATAGGGTTGCCGAGAAAAGCCAAAATCTTGGCTTTCCGGCTGGTCTTTGCTCGACTCTTGGAGTTGGTGGACATTTCAGTGGTGGAGGGTACGGCACCTTGTTGCGCAAATATGGCCTTGCTGCTGATAATGTCATTGACGCGCAACTGATTGATGTTACGGGTAGGATCCTCGACAGAGAATCCATGGGAGAAGATCTTTTCTGGGCCATTCGAGGAGGTGGAGGGGCCAGCTTTGGCATCATTCTTGCATGGAAAATCAACTTGGTTTATGTTCCATCAACTGTGACTGTATTCACAGTTAATAGGAACCTGGAACAAAATGCAACCAAGCTTGTTTATCGGTGGCAACATGTTGCAAACAAGCTTCACGAAGATCTATTCATTCGAGTCATCTTCACAAGTGCCAATTCCAGCCAAGAAGGGAAGAAGACGATACAGGCTTCATTTAATTCCTTGTATCTCGGTGGGATAGATAAGCTCCTTCCATTGATACAAGAGAGCTTCCCTGAGCTGGGTTTGGTACGAGAAAATTGTACCGAAATGAGCTGGATTCAATCTACCCTATACTTTGCCGGATTCCCAAATGGAGAATCGCTGGATGTTTTGCTAAATAGGACTCCTCTTGTGAGGCCTTCATTCAAAGGAAAATCTGACTATGTGAAGGAACCAATTCCCGAAGCTGGATTGGAAGGGATTTGGGAAAGATTTTATGATAAGGAAGCAGAGACAGCATTAATGATCCTGACTCCATATGGGGGAAGAATGAATGAAATTCCGGAGTCTGCTATTCCGTTCCCACACAGAGCTGGAAACATCTACAAAATCCAACACATGGTGTATTGGGAAGAAGATGGAACCGCTGCATCCGAAAGGCATATAAGTTGGATCAGAAGGCTTTATGCTTACATGGCTCCCTACGTTTCGAAATCTCCAAGAGCTGCATATATCAATTATAGAGACCTTGACATTGGAACAAATAACAAAGGAAAGACAAGTTACAGACGGGCAAGCACCTGGGGTACTAAATATTTCAAGAACAACTTTGACAGGTTAGTGCACGTGAAGACTACAGTTGATGCCGCAAATTTCTTCAGGAATGAGCAGAGCATCCCAGCTCTTTCGTCTTGACTGAAGAAGAGAGGTGACTATAGATACTTATGAAAAGATTAATCCATAGTGAATTGGATTTTTTTTTCTTGGACCAATATTATTCATGATATTGAAATTACCTCATCTACCAATAGTTACTAGACTAGATCCAGTCTTATTTATGTAGCGATCTGGATCTAGCAAATAAAATAGGAAAATTATGGTAGCATCTGTGCTAGCTCTTTTACTATTTAATTTTAATATTCACATATATTTAATTTTGCAAATTTAAGGCTCGAGTTTTACTACTTCTAAAATTTGAGAACCCTGTTCACTTGTTAATTGATATTTTATCCGAAACTGTGATGTGGTCCTCTAATGCCTCGTGTCTTTCACATGTAACAAAAAGAATAAAATCAAGAAGAATAGAAAAGCATATGTTAAAAAACATTAAAAAGAAAAACAAAGGGCAAAAAAATTAAAGAACGTTTAGAAAACAAAACAGAGGATAAGGCAGTCGGGTGCTGGCTAGGATGGGATCCCCGCCTTCCCTCCCTCAACCGGCAGGCCAGGGACGCGCGCTCTCCCCCCACACCCAGCTCGAGGGAAGGTAGGCAACACCGCTCGCTCGGGTTGGGGAGGCTTACTGCAGCTAGCACAGTGCAAGGAGGACCACAAGCAACGTTCCTCCCTGCACTAAGATCCGGAGCCTCCTCTCTCCCTGAAGAATCCCAGCCTCGTTACATGGGAGACAAAGGCGGCACTATGTCAATTGAAAATTAAGGCGATACCAGTATTTTGTTTCTGTTTAAAATTTGATGAGTTTTTAAATTATACATAACTTTATTTCCAGCACCACACTGCAAGAAAAATGGGTTTAGGTGTCAAAAAAAAATATTGCCACCAAAAGTATCTATTTTGGCTAAAAATTTTTGTCACCTAATTAGTCACTATAAAGCTTAGGGTGATAGACTTTGAGTGTCAAAATCTGAAAACCATTCGCACTGTGTTTGACATCACCCGGATACTATCATTTTAGTGACAAAATATTGTTCATCAGGGATCGGGTGTCGCATTATACGTGCAAACAGTACCTTATTTTTGACAATGCAATTATCTCTTGACGAAACGAGGTATTTGACACCCAAAATAACTGTGTGGACACCTTAACTCACGTGCGGACAAACGTGTGAGACCAGATAAAGTGTGTGCGGATGGGTTTCTGTGCGGACGTCCGAAACATTTGTGTAGAAACTTAGTTCTCCCTTGAAGACTTACGAATTCTTTGATACCCAATATATAACGTGTCAACCCTTCGTTTGTTGAGAAGTACGTGTAAGAAGTGCGGACGTGTTGTATTCGTTCGCACGTGCAGGATAATTGGTGTTAATCATATAAACGTAACTTGCACACTTTTTTTTAATCAAAACCCCATCTTATTCCAAATCAAAACAACATACAAAACATTAAGGCGGGTCAAAACCCGCATAAACTCAGGGTAACTCAGAAAAATACTCACAACTACGGGGATTGCCACCAGAGCTGAACTCGGTAGCAGCCCAACAAGCAAGGGAGTGCGCCGCCTCATTTGCACCGCGATAAATATGAACAGCTTGCCAACTATTCATAGATGAACAAAAATCAATAATCTCAGCCACCGTGGTATGGATACTCCACTCCGTTCTTTTCAGCCATTGCTTAATAGCTTTGATCACCTTTTCCGAATCACCTTCTAGAATTATATCACGAAACCCCATCTGCATAGCAAACTTGACCCCCAATTTAGCCGCCGCCACCTCTCCTTCAAGTGGTTGGACTGCCTCGGTCTTTAAGAACGTGGAGCCTTTCACCTCGCCTAGATGATCCCGAATTATGGCAGCAATGACAGCAAACTATTCACGCACAACTACATCCACATTGACCTTTACCGTCTCTGGGGGTGGAGGCTTCCAAACACTTTGTCCCTTTACCAGCTGAAACTTCATTTGCCATGCTATCCAGTGTTCCCAACTGAGCTTACACACCCGTTGGACCAGCTCCTGCATATCAAACATCTTCCCACCATGGACAACATTATTCCTAGCCAGCCACACCATATCAATAGTGTTAGAAGCAAATATTTGAAACCAGTGTTGATCCTCCAAATCAATGCCAATAGACGCATGGGGATGACACACTTTCTGAATCCAAGCTCCCACCGAATCTGTGCTCAACCGAAAAATGTTGAGCTGCCATGGGGATTCGCACCAAATAGCACAACTGAAAGGACACATTAACAATAAGTGGTGCATAGTTTCTGGTTGCTCCTTACACAAAGCGCAGCGAACCTCATCAGCCCCTTCAGCACAACCTCCTATCCGCTCAGCCACCCGAACCTTAGTCGGCAAGATATCCCAGACCACTTTAAAAAGCAGCAACTTTAACCTTTCATGCACCAACAACTTCCATATATCCTTCCACGCTGTTAAATTCAAAGGGTTCATACCTCCCATACATCGACCAACAAGCCATCGGTGGATTGATTTCACCTAGAAATCACTTGAATCATCCAACCTCCAGAAATATTTATCCTTATTTCCTGGCCCAGCAGCTTTCATCTTAGTAATTGCGATCACCGACTCAGGACAAAATAAACGTTGAAGCTCATCCAAATTCCATATGCACCTATCCTCCTACATAAGTCTTTCACAAGCACATTCTCACATAGCCCCAGGGATCACATGCAACAACAATATTCTGCCCACTTCCCACTTGAAAGCACAACCCCTCCTTAAGCACGTCGCTAATGTTGATTACACTCTTCCAAAGCCATGATGAGCGGCTTGTCACTCCCACCTCCCAAAAGTCCTGACCCTTCAAATATTTTCCACTCAACACCCGAACCCATAGACTATCCTTATACATGACCATCTTCCAAGCCAATTTCGAAAGCAAAGCTTGGTTAACCTCCGAAATCCGCCGAATACCCAACCCACCTTCAACATTGGGGAGACATATAGACGACAAAGCCTTCAATGACAAGTGCCGAGTTTTCTCATCATCATAACCCCACCAAAAAATTTTTAAGGCCCGATCCATCTCCTTACACCAAGACTGCGTCATCAAATAAAAGCTCATTAAATAAGAGGGAATAGCGCAAGCAACAAACTTTATCATCACAGTCCGGCCAGCTTGCAATAACATCTTCGCCTTCCATCCTGAAAGCTTGTGGAAAATTTGTTCTTTAATATTCGCTACAGCTTGCAGACGAGTCATAGGGAACAATAGAGGGAGCCCAAGATGCTTGGTCTTCGGGGGAAGTTTTTTTAATCGCATCTTATCCACAATAGGCATTATAGCTTGACCTCGAAGACTTGTCACGATTCAATTTTTGACCAGACCACAATAGACATTATACATTTTTCAAGACATTCATCAATCTTCGTTGCCTCTTGGAGTGTCGCTTTTGTAAAGAGAAGTAAATCATCTGCAAACAGTAGATGGGAAACACTGGGAGCCTCCCGTCCCACCTTGATACCTCTTAGGTTGCCTCTTTATTCTTCACGTAGTAATAACCGAGAGAACACCTCAGAACAAAGGATAAAGAGATACGGAGAGAGTGGATCACCTTGTCTAAGTCCCCGAGATCAATGGAAGTTCCCAAAAGGGCTACCATTAATGAGAATGGAAAATGACGAAGTCGAGATGCACTGCTGAATCCAGGTTATCCATTGAGAACTGAAACCAAACTTTTCAATAACTTTCAGCACGAACAACCACTCCACCCGATCATATGCCTTCTCCATGTTTGCCTTGATAGCCATCCACCCTCCCCGTCTTTGTTTATGATTCATCCCATGAAAAATTTCCACTGCAACAATATAATTGTCTTGAATCACTCTCCCTGGTACAAAGGCAAGTTGATAAGGTGAAATGAGTTTAGATAACACCAACTTCAGGCGGTCCGCCAAAATCTTGGAAATAAGCTTGTAGATCACATTACATAGGCTAATAGAGCGGAATTGACTGACCTTAGATGGATTTTCAACTTTTGGAATCAGAGTAAGATTTGTGCAATTCAACTCGGGAAGCATCATATCAGTCACAAAAAAGTCTTGAACCGCGTGTACCACATCGGCCCCAACCACCTCCCAAAAATGCTTAAAGAACAACACTGTCATCCCATCCGGGCCAGGATCTTTCTCCGGACTCATCTTCCAGAGAGTACTATAAATCTCTCCCGCATCCGGAAGCATTGTGAGCAGCGCGTTATCTTCGCTAGTAATCACGGGATCAATCAAACTTTCCAGATCATTTGGAATAGTCGGATCACTAGAAGAAAACAACCGTTGATAGAAAGCAACCAGCTCATGACCAATCACCGATCTCCCAGAAATCCACTCCCCATTATATGTTTTCAGCTTTGAAATATTATTCCGACAACGGCAAATAATCGTTGAAGTGTGAAAAAATTTAGTATTTAGCTCACTAGATGTTAGCCAAGTGACCCGGGCCTTTTGTCTCCAAAAGCTCTCCTCACGCCGCAGCTGCTCATCCAAGGCCCATAGAAGATCCCGTTCTAGCTGAAGATTAGTCATGGTAGTTGGTAACTGTTGAACATCTGCTAGTTGATCCTTCATGAGATGTAGTGCTTGCTGAATATTGTCGAATTTCAGCTTGTTCCACTTCCTTAAAGCAAATTGAGTATCTCTGGTTTTTTAAAAAAAGTAACAAAGCAAGAGACTCACCACTACGTTGATTCCAAGCTGCCGCCACCACCCCCATGCATGAAGCATCACGTGTCCAAAAACTTTCGAATTTGAATGCCTAGGGAGCTGACCTCTCCATCCCATGTAACGCCAAAACCAACGACACATGATCAGAATTTGTGAGAGGGTAGTGATGGATTATTGCATTCTCATACGTCACTCGCCAAGGAATATTTGAAATGCCCCGATCAAGATGCTCCCTAATATTTGCAACCCCTGGCCGTTTTATTGCACCATGTATATTTAGATCCCACAAATCCCAAATCCACAAAATTCATAGAAGTCATATCCAGGTTCTGACCAAGATCAATCAATTCCTTCAAGAAAGCTTCTTTCTCCCGCCATAAAACATGACCATACACCAAGGAGCAAAGGAACATAGGATCATCCCCTCCTGGAGATACCTCCAAATGAAAATAATTCTGAGACATCGAAATAATATTAAAGTGAAGTTCCGGACGCCACAAAAACACCAGACCTCCGCGTCTACCAACTGGAGGAACAGAAAGAAAAATGAAAAACCAATATTCTTCATAACTCAAGCAACAAAATTACAGTCAATCTTAGTTTCCATTAGAAAAATCCTCATCGGGTCTATTGTTTTCACAATATCCCGTAGGGCTCTAGCTGCCGAGGGTCTCTCCAACCCCAAAATTTCCATGATAGGAGCTTCATGGAGAGGGTGGGGGCATGGATTGGCCTGCCTCCTCAGCCATATGTGACACAGATAACTCTACCACCTCTAACAAACGTTGCTGTCATAGTTGTTTCTTTCCGGAACTCCCCCTTTTAGGCACCTTCTTCTGTCATCCATGCAGACAGTATTATTATAGTCCGCAACCATATTGTTTTTTCCAACGTACACCAAGAACTTCCATGTGTCAAGCTTGCATTTTAAAAAACAACGTGCAAACATGTTTCTTTAGTCCAAGAATTAATACAATTGAATGACAGAGCATGACGAAATTAGTGTTTTGACACCAAGAAAAAATTATTGTTCACGTGCCCACGAAATTCCGTCACCTTTTGGATACAAAGTCTGGGCGGTTTTATTGCGTCTTACATGCCACCGGTGATAAATTTGTTTTCTTGTTTTTTTTCTGTGAAAAAATTCAATTTGATATCCAAAAGTTTGTCACTAAAGGTCATATTTCTTGTAGCACATGGATAATATAAGTAGTTGTTTCATTAGCACTATAAAAAATTTGCTCTTTATAGACGAATTTATTAGCAACAAACCAAAATCATTATAAGTATTGTGAGTCTAGATGGTAACCCAAGAGGGGGTGGATTGAGTTTTAATAAAAATTAAAACTTTATAAAAGAAAAGCTAAGATAAATATTAAAGATAGAATAATACTCCACAATCACAGAAAATAAAGGAGAGGAAATGATAGATAAATGACACCGATTTTTTTAGGTGGTTCGACCAAGACTTGCCTCCGTCCACTTCTAAGGTTATTGCCTTCCTTTGACTTTCTCCACTACTCTCCAATTACAATCACACCTTAGCTTCCGGGTGCTAAGTAACCATTATAATGCGTTTTACGAGCTCACGCTTCAACTCTCACCACAAATCCCAACAACCCAAGGTGAGATTTCTTCTACCCTCGCAACAAATAAAGAAAGACCCTTTAAGCCAAATGTTCAAGTGTAAAGCACAATGATGAGCAAAAAGACAATATTCAAGAATGAACGCTTAGGTGTTTGCAGGTGTAAGCAGTAGCTTTCTTAGGATTTGAGTTCTTCTCTCTTCTTCAAGCTCATTATCCATATTTGGTGGCTAGGTCATAAATGATGAGCAAGATGACATGATTCAAGAATTAAAGTTTTGGTCTTGAAAGAATCAACAAAGGATTTCTTGGGATCTAGCCTTTTCTCCCTCTTTCGAGCTTTTTTCTCTCTTTTGGAGGTTAGATCTTGAATGATGATGGAAATTCTTGTTTTTCTCTCCCCATCTTGTTCTATTTATGGTCTCCTAGACTTGTGTGGTCCCAAGATGCTTTATTTTACCGTTAGAGAGGTGCCCTAGTCTTATTTAAATAAAAAAATGAGTTGTTAATGTTCCAGGAAAACTGCAAAATCACAGCATGTGTCCACACATAGTATGCATGTGTCCACACCATCAATAAAATGTCTGTGGCATCTGTCGATGGCACATGGATCGAGTTTATAACGTCCTCCAACTACACCGCGTCGTTCGGGTGGTATGACCTGTGTGAGAACCCGACTTTATTTCTGTCGTTTTAAAACGAGGAAAGAGAGGAACTTATCGTTTATGAACTCTTGGGTATGTATTACTCTAATTATTGAGAAATGTTTGTACGGTTAAATTAATTTAAGGTTATGTCTAGGTGAGATTTTCCCCTAGCATTTTGTGCATCTTTAATTGTAATTGAATTGATATGTTGTTTGTAGTTTTAATAATATTGAAATTGAGTAATTGGGGATTTAGTTGAAATGTTGGAGGAAATTAATCAGGGGCTTGATTTTTGGAAAAAAAATTTACATGATTTCTTGAAATAAAATAGGAAGGCATGTTAGAGTAGTTCATTAGTAGCAGATTTTTTTTTTAGTAGCAGAAAATAAAGGAAATAAAAGAAAAAGGAAATGAAGGGAGAATGGAGGCTCACGTGGAAGAAGAGAAAAAGGGGGGAGGGCAGAATTGTCATTTCCTTCCCCCAAGCCCTTGCATTTCACGCATGAGACCCCCCTCTCTCTCCCCCTACCGCATTTTCAACACTTGCCCTAGCACCCACCCGCACAAGAGAAGAGAAGAGAAGAATAAGGAGAAAGAAAGAAAGAAGAAGGAGAAGAAGAATAAAAGAAAGAGAGAGAGAAGGAGGTGAGAGATTTCGGCCCTTGTTGGCCGACTAGCAGCATTTCTTTCCCATTTTCTTCTTCTTTCTTTTAATGGTTGTTGGTTGTGGTGTTTGCTTGGTTTTCTCCTTGTGTTTATGTGTGTTTCTTTGAAGAAAGTATAGATCTAGTAAGTTTAAAGGGTAGTATAGATTGTATATGAAACCATGGAAAATGTGGCCAGATCTGGAAAATCATACTCAAAAGAACCATTTATGAACCCTAAGTGTTTGATAAAAATCCTAAAACAGGGATGTGTAGTGGTTGTGGTATTGGATGTTGTCCTTTCATATCTAAATGCATTGAGGTTCAAAGGAGCTTTGGGAATGAGTGTTGTTGCTGAAAAATAAGTTGAGGTTTTTAATTTAGAATCATGGGTGAAGTTGTTGCATGAGGAAGGTTTGTTAGACTAGTTGCTGAAAACTAGGTGCTGAAATTTAACCTCTGTAGATTTCAAGGCTCAAATTGAGATTGTATTTTGATGCAATTGTGCTTATCCCTTGATCTTAAGAGGATCCTAGATTGTAGGCCTAGAAAATATGAAGATTTTAAACCATACCTTGGGTGATTCCGATAAGTATTGGGGGAGTTATGCGTTGTTCAAGGTCCAAACATCAAGCTGCCACCAACCTTGGATGTCCAGAATGTTGCTTATTTAGGATACCTTTTGGGTGATCAGTTTAAGTCCAAATTTTACGGTTCTGGACTTGAATTTTAAGTTTACGAATGAAGAACATTTTAAGGTGAATTTAGTGTGATTTGGAGGTGTAATTCATAAGTTATGGTGTTTTGAAAATAGGAGGCCGAGCTGGAGGCAGCAGCAGTGTTGCCCTAGGATTTTTCACCCAATATGAAGTGTCGTTGAAAATGTATGGTAATTCCTATGTATGTGATTTTTATCTTCAATCTTTAACTATGAAAGGAGACTAGTGTAAAAGAAATTTCATGTTATTTGGAGCCATGTATTTAAAGTTATGAATTTTTAAGTTGGAGATGTTGGGGCTGCCCGCTTGGACGTCCTCAACAGCTTGTATTTTCGAGTAAATGTTTTGAGTGGCAAATGAGCTCCAAATTACTTAGAATTTTGATATGTTATGAAAATTAGTGTAAGGATCAGTTTAGAACCCAATTCCTATGGCTTCGACATCCTTAAGAGAATACTTTGCATTGTAAGGTTACTATTGAGGAGTCAAACAATATAGGTGATGATTTTGCATGATGAGTCGCGTTTAATTGAATGACTATTCTCTACATCTAGTAAACCTATAATGACATTAATATGACTCAATTGTAGGCAAGGTGCCGCTGTAATCTCAAGTGGTTGGAGGTAAGGTTCGGTCATCTTTAATATGACTCTATTTATCTTTCCTTTGGCTGAAACTTGCTATATTTGTCTCCTCTTGAGTATTTCTTGACTATAAAAGCTGTTGTGATGTGTTGTTGAGATTGGGTGTGTGAATTATGTTGATGGAGGAAGGGATTAAAGCCTAGGTTTTCGGCTAAGAAGTGGTGTCTTGGTCAAAAATCATAGAGAAATAATGTTATATATAAGTTAGTGTCATTGATGTGGTCAAATGGACAATGTTGTTTGGAGATTGTTAGGCATGAAATAAATTTGGATTTGATATTGGTCAAAAGAATCGGGTTAGAAATCATATTTAAGTTGATGGAATAGAGAGATTTTAGTGCCATGTCCTTATGTATCATCACCCTCGATCAGCGTGCGTCAGACGCTCGAGCGGCCTTAAAGAATATATTAGACAGTGTCGTGCCACTTGACTAGTGCTCGACAGGTGCTCGAGCAGCCTTGAAAGTTTTCATACAGAGAGTTGGCGCTTGACCGGCGCTCGAGCGGGACCTGTTAAATTTTAGATATTGAGTTTTTGAGTTCCTATTGAAGATGTGTGGGACCCTATCATTGAGGCTAGTTGACCAAATCTAGTTAAGAAGTTTATTGAGGATAAGATAGTGAGAATTCGATGGCATTAACCCAGGCATGGTATAATGTAAAGTATTGAACAAGAGATATTAAGTTAGATGAATTATAGGTTGTTGATTGGCGTGAGATACTTAGCATGAGATGTTATTGCTGAATTTCACGAGTGGGTTTTCAAATCAATGATGTCAATGGGAAGAATCAGTGCACCTAGCGGATTGAGTTGATTGCATAGTGGTCTCTTTAGCAACCGTATTGGAGATGTTTGATGCTTATGTTTAATTGTCTTCTTCAATTATTTACGAAAACTAATTAGAGTAATATTTTGTAAATGAAATCATATTTCAAAGTTATGTGCTTTTGCAAAACCGAGAACACTTAGAAGTATTTGTATGTTTGTTGGATTAATTCTCTAAACATTGTGTAACGTATGTAACTCGCTTGTAGGCGAAGCACCATCCGAATATCAAGAGACGCAAGTTAAGTGGAAGCAAGTAGAAACCTACACTTTTATGAAAAACTAGAATGGTACACAACATGGTTTTACATGAATACACATGTCATCACAAGCAAGCATGAACTCTCATTTTATCAAGCATGACATGACATGAGCATTTGCATGAAAGCATAAAAGAAGTCTTTATGCAAATGGAAGTATGAAAGTTTTTATGACAAGATAAGTAAGGGGCTCAGGTCGGTACCGTACCAAGTTAAGAAGGTACATCCATACTAAAGGACGTTTACGTGAAGGGTGGATGTTACCTAGGACGCCCATACTGAAGGACGTTTACGTGAAGGGTGAATGTCACCTAGGACGCCCATACTGACGGACGTTTACATGAAGGTTGGGTAAGTCCTTGAGGTCTGTGCAACCACACTGAAGGACGTTTACGTGAAGGTGTGGACCTCCAAGGGTCGTCTCTAGCCACTGAAGGACGAATGCGAGAATGTGTGCTAGCTCGACCAAATGTAAGGTCCCCAAGGGAAATAGGGGACAGTTCCAACAAGAACGCACAACCCTGACGTCAGGGGTAAATAGAGCGTATGTAGTCCACAAGTCAAGAAGAAAATACTTTCCAAGGACCACGTGTCATTTTAAGTTCAAGAGCATGTTTTCCAAGATCATGAATGTTACAAGTGCAAGCTTACGTTTTCAAGAACAAGTACATGTGCATATGCAACCATGAAACATGCATGTGCATCAAGATTTACGTTTACTCATGTTTACAAGTTTATGTTTTTCCTTACTGAGTCTTTTGACTCACAGTTTTCAAAATGTATCATTCCAGATGTTTCAGGTGAAGGGAGTCAGGAAGATTACCTGTCTTGAAGAAAATGAACTTTATGTATTTTTTATGTTATGACTTAGATCGATGTGATCAGTCATTTAAGATAATGGGTAGTTATGTGATATGTAAATACCATGCTACTCCTCTTTTTGAAGTCTTTTATGAGGTTAAGTTATTAAGAGTTCGCTGGCCCGTCTCTCTCTTGATCTTTATTCCCCTGTTATGCATGATCAAGTTCGCTGGAGCTTTCTATTGGGATTGCTCTCGGCTGTCATTGTCCCTACGGGTTTGCGTTAGGGGCGTGACAACCTGGGCTTCGCTAAAGATGGAGCGCAACATTTTACACGCAATGGAGACGATCGTTGCTCCTATCATTAGCAATCTGTCTTATATGGAGAAGAGACTCGAGAAGATTGAGTCGATACAGCTGGAGTTTAAGAAGGCAAATGACGAGAGCCGAAAAGACATCATGCAGATGATAGCATATGTCGAGGGTGACTTGGTTCATTAGCTGGATGAGATTGCCCAATAGTTTCTTTATATTATTTTGTCATGTATTTAGGTTTTTTTCAGGCATTCGAACAATTATGTTTGTACATGTTTATACATATTATATTATTTTGGCTAAAAGAATCTCGTTTTATTTGATAACTAAATTATAATTAAAAAGAAAATCACACTAAAAATTAAGTAATAATAAATTTATTTTCTGTTTGAACGGACGGAATTATGTAGTCGTTAGAACTGTAAAAACAGTAAATCAAATAAAATCATAAAATGAATTAAAAATAAAAAGAACATATTATAAAAAGAATTAAAAATAAAAGAACATATTATTTAGTTGCTATTACATATTATATAATAATACCTTTTACATATTATTTAATATATAGTTTCTTATACATATTATATAATAGTACCTTGTACATATTATATTATATAATAGTACCAGGTACATATTATATTATATAACAGTACATTGTACATATTATATAATTGTACCTTATACATATTAATAAATAATACCTTATACATATTATATAATAGTACCTTATACATTTTATATATGCAATATATAGTACATTGCACATATTATTTAATACATAGTACCTTGTACATATTATGGAGAAGTACCCTATACATTTTATATATTGATATATAGTACCTTTTACATATTATAGAATAATACCTTATACATATTATACAATAGTACATTGTATATATACGTAATATATAGTATCTTATACCTTACCTTATATCTATTATATAGTACCTTATACCATACATTTTATATATGTAATATATTGTATATTATACCTTACCTTAGATATGTAATAGTATCTTACACATTTCAATTATTGAACCAACGTTCGAATAAAAAATACAAATACGGTTCGATCTATAAATATCATGAAACAACGTTGTATAGTTATAAAAAATGTTTGAACGTTATTTAGAAAAACGTTAGAATAGTGTTGAGAACTAAGACGACGTTGTTCAGATAGAAAAAGAATCGCTCGAGCGTGTGAAACAAATGTTCGAACAGTAATTTAAGCACACTTTTTTGCCGCCCTTTTTTGGCATATCGTTCGAATGCAAAAATATAATTCGAACGAGTGCTAAAAAGCATGAAACAACATTGTTTCATTTTCTAAAATACATTCGAATGTTGTTTCAATAAACGTTGGAATGATTTTGAAAGCTATTGATGTTGTTCAGATAAGAAAGAATTGTTCGAGCGTTTGAAAACTCAGTTTGAACGGTACTTTAAGCACTCTTTTTCCCGCCCACTTTTTGACGAAACGTTCTAATGTAGCAAAATGCATTCGAATGCGACCCACGAACTCAAATATTATAGATTCGTTTGTGAGAGCTCATTTCCTCACACACTCAAAACAGCACAAATTCGCCTTGGTTTTTTTCTTCTACACAAAAGCTTACATTGTTTGTCTCATTATTGTAGGAATATACTCAAATGAAGCTTCTTTGTTTTGGTGGTAAGATTTATCATCTTTATCAATGAATTTATTAGTTTTTTAGGTATAGATTTTTGGTTGTTGTGATTTAGATTTGTGGAAGAAATTGATGTTTAAATGCTTTTGCTTAGTCTCATATGTGTTTAGGGATGTTGAATGCATGTTTTCGAAATTAAAAAAAACATGTTTTTGGGATTGATTCGGAGATTTTACGTTATTGTTTATCGTGGGTTTTGCACAGCGTTCGAACACTGTAAAAGTTTTTGTTTGAACGAATTGATAAAATAATACATTTACAGGATGAAAAATACATTCGAATGATAACTTTATACCATTCGAGCGTATTGTTGTCGTTTGAACATATTCGAACATTTTTTATAGAAAAATTAGAAGTTTAAAATTATGCACAACAAATCTAAATTTTAGGTGTTGGGCCTCAAATGGATTTGCATCACTATAACATTATAACATCCACATGAAACTAATTGTAAGAATGACAAAAGCTAATACAACATTTTACAAACCAACATCTTTCATTGTATGGAAAGAAATAGAGAGCAATACTCTGGCAGTAGGGTCGGACTTCTGAAAAACTTTTCGCCACACATCAGACATAAGAAGCAGTTTTTTCATTCCAAACTAGAACATGCAGATAATTGCTTTGTAGGTATGATGTGTGGATAAAATGTTTTCAGATTTCCGGCCCTACCGACCAGAGTATTGCTCTATTTATTTCCATACAATAAAATATGTTAGTCTAGAAAATGTTGTATCAGCTTTTGTTATTCTCTCCATTTGTTTCATGTGGATGTTAGTATTGTTATAGGGATTCAAGTCCATTTCGACCACAACACCCTTTTATTTAGATTTGTCATGCATAATGTAAAATATCTAATTTTCCTAACAAAAAAAATGTTTTGAACGTGCTCGATAGATTACAATACGTTTGATTGGTGTAAACATGTTACATATAATCCTTCACTTACATCAACCTCGTCTTGGGCCTTAGCTTTTCCTACGTTAATATAGGATCACCTTCATCGAAAATGACATCGAGTAGATTACATAAGTAAGTTATTTGATTTTTTTCATTCAACTGAATTATTTTTAATGATTATTTTTTAAATTATTGGATCACCGCAACGCAGACAAGGATGCACACAGAGTTGGATGCATGCAACAGTGAAGATATATTATAATTTTTTATTGTGTATTATATTTAATTGTTTCGAATTGACGACACAATAATAATTGTGATTAATTATTTAATTGTACATTTTGTTAACTAATGTTTTTATTTAATAATATATTGTCGAATAATTTTCTAGCAATTTTTTTAATTTCTTAAAAAAATTAATCTGTTCTAACATTTGTTTTAATGTTTGAAATACAACGTTCATCCCCTACGTTCAAACGGTATTCGAACCTTTGCGTTTCCTTTCAAAACATGTGCGAACAACAACTTTTTTTTACTCCTCGATTGGTATATCGAATGGATTTAACGATATCCGTTGGAACACCATAAAATGTTTTTACGTGTTTCCACTTTCCATCCAAAATCGTCCAAACGGTTTTCACAGCAACCGTTGTAACAAATTAAGAATGGTTACGAATGTTCTATTTTAAAGAGTTAGAACGATACCTTAAATATCGAATGTAAAAAATTTATGGTTGTGTGAATGTTCATTTGCATTATCGAACATATTTAAATTTTCCATTCAAAGACCGTAAAAACTTTATGGTTGTTCGAACGTTCATTTGCATCCAGTCGTTCTAAAGTGTTCGAACTATAATTTTATTTTGGAATATAAGCCTTATCGTCTTGAAAGGGTACTTTTTGGGAAGAAACGTCATTTTAGTCCTAAATAACCTTTTGTAACGGGTTTGTTGGGACATAATTAGGATTTTTTGTACAGAAAATTCCGTCCCAAAAGTCAAAATTTGTTGTAGTGTTGTATGTGCTATGTTAAAAAATGATTATGATGCAATATGTCCTAAATTTGTTCATGTTTGCTACTTCATTTTTTTTATTCCCCCTAAATCTTTTGTTGGTCCACTTCTCCATTCGATTTGTTGTTGGGTTCAGTTTTGTCAATTGTACTTTACCTCCTACTGTGTCCAAACAAGCTATGATACCTCTTAATAATTCAACTCCTTTTACTCTCTGTCAGTTTCTATTACGAAGGGTTAAATACACTTTGTACTCTCATATTTGGGAATACTGACACTTTGTACCCTACTATTTTATTTTTGATACATTGAGCCGTTCAACTTGCTAGCCCCATCAATTTACACCCTCTGCTTAAGTTGACCATGAATTTAAACGGTAAGTAACAACACATGCCAAACACGTGACCTGATTGCCATTTACATTACCTTTTTAACCATAAATTTAATCGTCTTGACTAAAGATCAGTTCTTATTTACCAATTTGACACCATCTTGACCGGAATGTTGAGAACTTGACCTGAATTTTGGGGGCTATGCACGCAAGGGCACCAGGTCTCCGAGTGTTTGTTGCGCAAGAGGGCTCTATTTAGGAGGGATGGTTTGTACACATAGAAAAGCTTGGGGGCATTATTGTCATCGAATGAACCCAACAAAAAAAGTCATGCCCTTGTTAGAAAGTCAAGGGCAAAACGGTAATGTAAATGGCAAGCAGGTCAATGTTTTGCACGTATTGTTGATTACCATTTAACTTGGCAATCAATTAAACAGAGGGTGCAAGTCCACGACGTGGGTAAGTTGAGGGGCTCAATTTCTCAAAAATAAAACATTGTGGTGCTAAGTGTCAGTACCCCAATCATAGAGGTACAAAGTGTAATTAACCCTATTAAGAAATTTGATTATGTTTGTGACTATTATAAAATTCCATGTGTCGACTTTTCAAGTTAAGGTTCACACCAATAATGCAATTTGATCTAAATGTTAATGAACCAAATAAGAAAACAAAAGATTCTCTATGCTCTAAATGATCTTAATCGACTATATGATTATCAAGCATAGATCATTACACTTAATCTCTAAACTCAATTGTACCATAATATTTATTCTGATAAACGACAATCAAACTACGACAGATAACAGAACCAATATTGATCTATATTGTATATTGTTCACAATCTAATATGTCAAAACACTAATCAGATTAGATATAGTAAATCTAATCAATTTCTTACTTACCTTTGCACATTTATCTTTCTATCTCAAGATTCTCAAGACGAATGCATAAACCAAGAAAGATTAGAACATAACAAATTAATAAGAAGAATCACACTACTTGACACACGAATTGGTGACGAAGAGAAAACTCCTTAAAAAACTTATTTAAGAAGAAAACTCTTCAGGCCCTAGGCCGATAAATGAATCTACAATTTTGAACTCGGTACAAAGTGATCCTTAGATTACACAATCCTTGTAAATCTATACACACTCTACCTTACCCAAATGACACACTTGGATATGCAACTAGTAGGAACTGTGGAACTCCATATCCATTCGAAATAAGAATCTTCACCAATATGAAATTTAACGTTGATCATCCAGCATGAACATCATGCAACCAACACCATGATTGTTTGTGGGTTATTAGCAAGAGGATACTTTTTTTTATAAGTAAATTTTATTGAAGGAAAAAGAGGACGGACCAGTACAAAGGCTATACTGAACCAAAAAAAACCCAACAAGTTCGAGAAGCCTTGCAAGCCCGACAAAAATCCTAAAAACCCCGGAAAGCCCTAATGCCCAGGAATGACTGACAAAATCCTAAAATGTCCTGGAATGCCTGATAAAATTCAAAAATCCTGGGAAGATCTAATACCCAGGAAGCCCTGTAAACCTAATAAGAACTAATGACTGGGAAGACCTAACGCCAGGAGTCAAGACTAGTACGATCAATCCCACTAAGCCCGAGAAGCATTGTAATCCCAGGAAGCCCTAATGACCGGAAAACCCCTAACGCCTGGAGTCAAGACTTGTACTATCAATCCCAGTAAACTCGGGGCAAATCATCTTTCCCCCTAATTTTCTAGACTTTTTTGGAGTAAGTTGCAACCTATCTCTTTCCACCGCAGCAATAAGATTCCTTAGAGCTAAGACCCACTTCGGAGATTTCCCCTCCACATCGTTACTAGGGGAACAGACCTCCATATCGCATAGAACCTTTCCCTCCTCCGTCACTAGAGAATGTGACTCGAGATCCTAGCCAAATGAGCTCTCAACACAGACCTGGCTGGTAGACAACCCCCCAGAACATTCCCCCACCTCCAGACCACCTAAGAGAGCCCCATACGAAAGATCCAGCATTGCCCGCTCACTCTCGGCAGCACAATTCTCCTCGACGCGATGAGAAAATGCCCCATCTAACACAACGTGGAGCTTCCCAACATGAAGCGAAAAAGAGCTTCCTGACGGCTCCAACATGCCAGGAGAGAATTCGGTAAAAACATTTGCAACTTCTTCTGACTGTTCCGGCGTCGGCTAGTCAACGGAACCCATCCCTGCCACCACAGACGACATTTTCGTAGGCAAGTCGTCCTCTCAGTAAAGAGGATACTGAGAGTGATTAAGCACACATCATATTCATGGGACTCTTTTTTTTGGGTAAGTGGTAAGTTATATTCCAAAAGAAAGTTTGTACAAAGTTAGGGACAAGCCCTTGAGTCTAACAAATCAACACAAAGAATGCAAACAACAAGAGATCATACAACATAGCAAGAAAAAAATATCAACAAGAGATAATCAGCAACGCCTAAGGGCATCCACCCCATCTGACAGCAGTGGCTAGATCTACCCTCAATGCTGTGTTAAAAATACCAGATGCAAGTCTTCCCTTCACCATATTAAGGGTGTCCCAATAAACTTCCTCCACCTGTCTTTTCTTCTTTGCATATAATCTAGCATTTATCTCCCTCCAAATAGCATAGACAGTAGTGCAAAATAGAGCTTACGTACCTTAGCCATTGACTTTTTCCCTCTAAAATTGGCAATACACCAAGCCAATTGCCAAGGAATCTGGACACCACACACGTGTCAAGGACAAGCCACCATAACCGATTTGTAAATCTACAACTAAAGAATAAATGGTTCATGTCCTCATCTTCCAGATCACAAAACACACATTGAGACTCATTAATAAGGCCCATAGAACCATTATGTCCTGAGAATAAAGTCTTTTGCAGATTGCCAGCCATAAGATAAAGGATCACCTAAGAATGCATCCACTGAACCATACCAGTCAACTTTGTCATGAAGCCCTTGAAACAGTTGAAGAGCACTAGATGTAGACAACTTATCGTCTGTAGTCAAGCTCCACCTAATCACATCATTGTGAGTGAGGTTGGGTTTCAGCAAGGGAGGGGTAGCAGTGTTCTATGATTGCCAAAAGGGGCCTCACAACCAAGACCAATCACCTGCATCAAGTAGTAGCTCACTTTAGCAAAAAAATCCACATCTCTCTATCAGTTTTGAAAAGTAGAGTGTCCATCTGGTGCCAGTTATCAAGCTAAAGAAAAGTAGAAGAACCATCTCCCACAACATATTTAAAATGTTTCCTAACCATAGGTCTTAGCTTCAAAAACTTTCGTCTACTCCAAGAGCACTCCCCTAGAGTCCGAATATCCTAGATAGATCTACCTCTAATAAGGTAAGTTCCAGTCCACAATACCCAGATAGGTTCCAAAGGTGTTTAGAGAAGGACACGAGATTCCAACAAATAAGATTAGGAAGGCCAAGACCTCCTTCCTTCTTAAGTTGAGCAACCTTTGCACCTCCTCTCCCCAGTTCAACGCCTTTCCATAGAAATGCACACAACACTTGCTCAATATTGTAGATTGTCTGCATAGGGAGCATAAATAGAGTAGCCCAATATGCTTGAATAGCCAAGAGTAAAGATTTAATAAGTTGTAGCCAACCGGCATATGACAGGTAATTATTGACGTAGCACTTGACCCGAGCTAAAATTCGTTTCGAAAGAGCAAGACAATCACCTTTTTCAATCTTGATGAGATGAGAGGTACCCCAAGGTAAACGCACAGGGAGAGTGGTGCCATCTGCATAACCCAACAAATCCAGAATTTGCCTCTTGACCTCACTATTAACACCACAAGTGAAAATTTTGCTTTTTGTAGGATTAGGGATTAGCCCCGAGATTCTCCCAAATCTACAACTACAACAGTTAATAGTAGTCACTAATTGAATATCGCCATTGGAAAACACCAAAAGATCATCCGCAAAGCATAAATGCGTAGTTTTAGTTTTCCCACACCTCCAATTGTATTTGTAAGGGCTGCGACCAACAACATTATCTAGTAGCCCGGAAAAAACTTCCATAACCAACGTGAAGATATAAGGATACATTGGATCACCTTGTCAAAGCCCCCTCTTCCCAGGAAAAAAACCACATAGGCTTCCATTAATGCTAATAGAGAACATGACAGACGATATGCACTCAACAATCCACTCCACATCCGTAGTATCCTCACCTCTTCAAGAACAATAAACAGAAATTTTCAGCTCACTTTATCAAAAGTTTTCATAAGATCAATCTTAATGGCACATCTAGGTGGCCCCTTATCCCTATGATAGTTGCGCAACAATTCCTGAGCAAGGAGAACATTATCTCCAATTCTCCTTCCCTCGATGAATGAGCCTACTAGCAATAAGCTTAGTAACACACTTGTAAATAGTATTACAGCAAGATATGGGTCGAAAATCCCCTAGAGAAGTGGCATTTGGAACTTTGGGAATTAAAGCGACAAATGTAGAACTCACTTGTTTCAACAGCTTGCCAGAGGTAAATAATGATTTTACAGCTGCAACTACACTTGGCCTCGTGATTTGCCAAGTTTTCTTGAAAAAAGAGGAATTGTAACCATCCAGCCCTGGAGCTTTGTTGTCTCCAATAGAAAAGAGGGCCTCCTTAATTTCCATGTCTGTAACATTCCGTTCTGACTCCCCTCGCTGTTGCTGGTTTAATTTTTTTTGAGATTGCAGCCCTCACATCAGCTCTAAAACAGTTCACATCAGCCCCATCTGGAAACTACAAATGATTATAGAACTTCACAATCTCATTCTGAACATTCTCTTGTTTCTCCAAACAAGTTTCATCTGTTGTAACAATGTTTCTAATGCGGCTTCTACTCTGGTGCTTGCCCATAGCCTTAAAAAAGAATTTCGTGCACCGATCAACATGCTCTAGCCAATTAATGTGAGATTTCTTCTTAAAAAATGCTCCTCATCCCTCCTCAATTGTATATATTTAGCAAGAGCATCATGCTCTTCTTTAGCAAGATGACATTGGTCCGGATAAGTCTGAAGCTCCACTGGTAAAGCCTCTAGAATCATCTTGGCCTCCTGCACCCTATTTGAGATGTCTGAATAGCACTCCTTATTGAGCTTCCTCAATTCACCCTTGAGCTTCCGAAGTTTGGAGTAAAGCTAAATCATCGGGGTCTCAATCACTTCAGTTCCCCATACGTCCTCAACTAACGGCATAAACCTCGGGTTCTCCACCAAAAATCAAAGAACCTAAATGGTGATCGACCTTTCTTCCAAACATCCACTCTTACTACAATAGTTGCATGTCCGAGATTCCAGGTGCAACAAATTTTGCATCAGCCATCGCATACCATTCCTCCCAAAAGTGATTAACTAGCACACGGTCAAGCTTCCTCCAAATGGGCTGATCATCTTTTCTGTTAAACCAAGTGAAAAACTTATCGTTGTACCTTATCATCCAGCTCCGCATCTCTAAGGAAATTTGACATATCATCCTTTCAAGCAGGCCAAGATGAGGAGCCTCCAGATCGCTTAATGTTATCCTTAATAACATTAAAGTCTCCCATAATAATCCACGACAATCTCATCCTCGACCTACCAACCGGCTCACTCCACAACTCTTGCCATGTAGAAGGACAATTGAGTCCATAAACAATGGAATTGCACCACTGCCACCCCGATATCTTGCATGTGACCATACAATGAATGCTCTACTCTGATCTCCCCAAGCACACAACATCCATGAGATTCAAGTTCCAGCAAACCCAAATCCTACCAAGGGGGACAAATTATAATTATCAAAGAAATGCCAATCCTGAGCCACAGGATCTTCTAACGCTGCATTTGTTAGACTCCCTAACTCTAGTCTCAACAAAACCCAAAAAGGTGAGATGATGCTCTTCAAAAAAATTTCGTAACTCACTTTGCTTCAGGGGGTAATTAAGGCCTCTAACATTCAAGTATCCCATCATAGTAAAAAAATTATTATAAAAAAACCACCACCCAAAACAAACTATCTCTTTCAGCCCTCCGAAGGAGAAAAGCAACATTGCCTGTCTTCTTAGATAAAGTAGGAGTCTTCTTACCTAAGGAGTCTCTTGCTCTAGTGCCCAATTGGTTGAGAGGAGGGGAGCACTCTCTGGTTCAAACTCAGAACTTGACACACCGAAAGTAAGTGTTAAAAGCTTCAAAAATTCAGAATTAGCAACCCTCCCTTTCAACTGATCCGAGATATGAAGCTTAAGTTCAGCAGTAGTCGGCTCAGCCAGCGGTTCCACAATCTCCTGTCCCGCCTCCTTTCTCACAATCGGCTCCTTCCCAGGCCTCCTCGTTGTATCCAAGGTCCACCCCTCACTGTCATTCGGGACATTCAAATATTTCGGCTAAGAAAAATGACCACCTTCAAACTTGATGGATTTTATCCAGCCATCTGTCGCCCATAGCTTCCTAGATATGGAGTTCACTAAGTGGTAACTCAATTTCTTCCCAATAAAGTGCCCTATAAGAGTATTCTCCCAAGCCACGCTACCACCACCTGTCGTTCCCTCAGGAGGCAAAACAAACACTCTTCCCACTTCCACCAGAGGAGGAAAAAATCAAGATTAACTGAAGGTCTCTGCTTGCCTTTGCTTCCATTGTTGCCTTGAGCTACTGAAGGAAAAGTTCTCAGCCCATTCCCCCCATTAGCCCCTACTGCAAAGCCACTAGGTACTGAGGTAGTCCCAATTGTTTTAGAAAACATAGGGTTCTCGGAGCTAGACTGAACGGGGTCAGAAGTCCTCTAAAGGCCATTCAAATGACTCCTCACCCTCCACTTCGAGTGAGGCTTAGATCGACTCCGACCCAACCGTCCTCTGCTCTTGCACCCTCTATTCCCCCTTCCATGGGTCGAGCCTTTCAATGCCGCAAGCTCCTCCTTAAGTTTGAGATTCTTTGCTTCCAACTTACTCCACACTCCCCCAGTGCGATTTCTGCTAGGCGATCCCTGACGCCCTCTAAAATGTTTTTCTTTCTTTTATGTTATTTTTCTCTACACCCAAAGTACTGTCTATACCTGATTGTTTTCCTGGAGTTAGTTGTTCTCAAGGCTATATATATGATAATTCACTACGATCAGACTCGAAGGCAAAACATTCATTTTTGGAGTGGAACAGACTTTATAAATTTGGAGAAACCTCAACGGAACGGGAAAAAAAAACAAAGAAAGCAAATAAATTTTTCCCTTACATTTTTAAGGTGAGGGAAAACCCGGACCTACAGTACCGGGTTCAAGTTCAGCCCTAGTAGTAAGATCTTAACAGGTATAAACGGATTTCATTTAGCTAGGCAAGTCACATCTACTAAGTCAGACAAATTTAGTTAGTGTTCAAAAAATTTTCCAATCTTATCCTGAAGAGTGAATCTGAACTCCCATTACCATCCTATTTATTCATCAGCCTCTGACTAGTGACTACCATTATCATGAGGTGTGGCATAAATCATCTAATAAGCAACCTCACTTCCACACTACCGTTATTTTATTATCTATAAATCTTTCATACATGTAGTGTAAATAATTTTAAAATTAGAAGAAATATTGTTGTTGAGTTGGCAACTTGATCCAGCAGAAAGATCAGATCAATGTGTAAGTTATGTAATAATATATGCCGGTTATCTACAAAATCTTGACTATTATTTTGTTTGAATGGGTATACCCTAAAGTTTGGTAGGCCGATATTGTTCTATGGTTGAATAGGAGAAAATATCTTATATACATAAGCAAATTCGGGAATTTTCTACTTCAACTTAATTAAGTGGCAACGGGTTGAAAGAGATCTCCATGAGGATTTCAATACTTGCGTCGAGTATACGTGTGTGTGTGTATATATATATATAGAGAGAGAGAGAGATTAATTACAACGCCATGTCAATTTCTACAAACGATCGATCCAATTGTATAGTCTCATATTTGGATCCGACATTTTCAAAGAGTAGACTTGTTAGAGAGTAGACCAAGCAGCTGGCATATAGACGTTTCATATATATTTTCTCCTTATCTTCCACTCTTACTCAGTTCTACGCATATGCACGTCGACGACGTTGCTACTGCTTGAATCAGCCTTATTTTTAAAATTAATTAAATAATTAATAATGATTTGTGTATCATCTGTATAACATGAGAATAAATGCAAGAGTATAAAAATAACATGCGCCTGCGTGTAATTTAAGTATATATTTAGGTCCATATATAGAGCATTATAAATCTACGACGACTACTAGTCGAGTTGTGGATCCTCCTCTTTTTTAAAAAGAAAAAATATATATATTTTTTCTTGCAAGCTGTTTCTCTTTTTCTCTAGTCTACGATTATTATTAGCCGTCCAGTTAGGCCATTGACTAAATTATAAGCTTCATGCTAAAGGCCGTTCAACGCCGCTCTATCTGTTGGATATAAATGCACATGCACTTGTAAAGATCATATCACACTCATGTTAATTATGAGTTTTGGGAGTGAACATGAAGTAACGATTCATTGACTTTGTCATCAATCCTCATGCGGGCTTGAAGCAGTCAAGGATGTTATCAAGTTTTCCTTGGCAACTTCACCACTTAAGCCTATTCCAGATTACTACTGCATGCGGTCAAAGTACTGGCCGAGCTGGTTGAATATATATAGACACACACACTATATATGTAGCTAGCCTTCCTGATTGAATTTTTATTGGAATAGCTCATCATATATATAAGAAAAAAAAATTAATTCCATCTTCATTGATAACGCCAATTCTGATAACCCATTAATACCTACAAACTTGGTCAATATTTTCAGTCAAAATCACGTTGGCATGCCGTCGGATTTGAATTAAGATTATTTCTAATTTATCTCCGACTTATAAGGTAAATAAATCAAGCCGAAAAGAAAAAAAGACACAAAATATACAACGTTTGCAGTTAATCTCATATATATGGATATAATTTTTTAAGAAATTAGAAGTATGAATTAATAGGGGACAGTTAAGTTTCTGTTTCAGATCAGAATTAATTAGCTTCATACTAGTCAGCCAAATATATTATATATATGTATTACGGACTCCGCTGAATATATATACTACCATTAATGCAGATCAGGCGATAGTCCTTATTTAATCAATCAATCCCATTTAATTTTTGAAGGAGACATTTAAAATCTTGACCCAAAATTATGGGGCAACACAAGGAAATCTCATTATTTTGGAAGAAATTTTAAAAGAATATGAACATTCAATGGACAGCTTCGATCTGTTTGCTTCCAGATCCCTCAACGGATATATCTTGTGATCCAAGTTTGGATCACTTGTTAATTACCTTAACCCTCAATCATAATTTTTGTTTTTGTTTTTAAAAGTTAATTAAATTAATATAACATGAAATAACTAGGAGGGGGTGGGGCATAAAGACATTTACTGCCTGAACAGCCACCTTCAAAGGAAATTTTAAACCATTTCTTGAGGAGTACCAAAAAAAATGATTTTTCTTTAATTTCCATATATATATATATATATATATATATATATATATGCTTTTTGTAGCGCTTTGGAAATTATATGGTACAACCTCGTTCCAAAAGATCTAGACTGTATTAATACAAAACCAAAGCAATAGCAAATGATTAAAAAAAAGAAACCTAAAGTGTACTATCTTATTGCTTATTGCACAGAATATCATTTGCCAAATTAATCCCAATTCGTTTCAAATATTTTTATCCTTTCTTTTAATTTTCTGAGAAAATCTAAATGTAGAAACTGACATATAAGTATTAGCCTATGTTTGTTTTGATGTTTCAAAAACATTTTTCAATTTCAAAACAAGTTTTTCATCAATCATGATTTTGAACACTTTTTGAAGTACAAATATATATATATAGTGTAGCCAAAACATTTCCTTATTTTAAAGTTTTATTTTTCTTTATTTTTCCAGAGAATTGAGAATTGAAGCTACCAAGAAGTTGGCCACTTGGCCTTTTGTGACGTGTATATATCAACGTTTATGCCCATTGTTCGCCTTTCGACGTTGTTTTTTTTATGTATTAATTTCTGGGCTCTGTCTTGTTTGTCTTATTACAAAGTATCTTTCTAAGATTCTCCTGTAAATACAGTATATCAGATATGAGAGATAGAATGCAAGTTAGATATGTACGTGCTTGTTGCAACCAATCAAATGAATTGGGTGTCTTTTCGGAGCATTAATGATAAAGTGACAAAAAATCCATAGATTTGTAGAAACTTACGGGAACCATAGGTTTCGACGTCAGTAAGTTACGATATTTCTCTTTGCTGGGGTGTGCATGACATTGCCTTTACGCGTATATATATATTTATTTATTCGATTTCAAGAAAATTTCTTTACGGAAATTTGGGAATTTATTGTTCATGAAAATGCATGCTCTTAAATTTATGAAGATATATATTAGTGCGATCTTAAATTTAGAATATGTACAACAATGACTTGGAATGTCAATGCCTAAGAAACCTACATTCACCGTCATGTGGTATGAATTTTCTTGGTCAAATTATGAGGTGTCTTGCACGATCTTCTTATCTATTATTCAGCGAGCTTCGTGGCCATACTCGACCCTATAAATTACCACATCAAACGTCGCAGGACAAATCCAACCCTTATTACAAGACAATAATCCAAGATTATAACCATGGGAGTTTTAAGGCCTACAATAATGATCTCGCTGCTCTCAATCCTCCTGCTCAGTATCCCATGGCAAACTTTGGGATCCTCAGCTTCTGGATCCCTTATCGACTGCCTTTTGAAGCACTCTCAGCCCTCTCACCCAATCTCTGCAGCTATATATACTCCAAACAATACCTCCTACTCTTCTGTTTTGCAATCCTACATCCGTAACCTACGCTTCAACACTTCCACAACCCGTAAACCTTATCTCATTGTCACCGCCTTGCATGTGTCCCACATTCAAGCGGCCGTAATATGTGCTCAAAAGCATAATCTGCAAATGAAAATCCGAAGTGGAGGCCATGACTATGAGGGTGTGTCTTACGTGGCCGAAGTCCCATTCTTTATCCTTGACATGTTCAATCTCCGTTCCATTCAGATCGACATGAAAAGTGAGACAGCTTGGGTCCAGGCTGGGGCAACTCTTGGCGAAGTTTACTATAGAATCGCCAACAAAAGTAAAACTCATGGCTTCCCTGCTGGTGTTTGTCCCACTGTTGGTGTGGGAGGGCATTTCAGCGGAGGTGGATATGGCAATATGATGAGGAAGTATGGCCTCTCGGTGGATAACATTATAGATGCTCAACTGGTCGATGTTAATGGCAGACTTCTTAATAGAAATCCATGGGAGAAGACCTGTTTTGGGCCATTACAGGTGGTGGAGGTGCTAGCTTTGGAGTAGTTGTTTCGTACAAAATCAGACTTGTTCGTGTTCCGGAATTAGTAACTGTTTTCAAGGTTGCGAAGACCTTGGAACAGAATGCCACAGACATTGTGTCCCGGTGGCAACATGTTGCAGATAAGCTGGATAAAGATCTCTTCATTAGGCTCATCCTGGACGTGGTAAATGGAACTGAAGGGGAGAATACTGGAAGAGCTACATTTTTTGCATTGTTCCTTGGAGACTCCAAAAGACTTCTCTCCGTCATGAACAAGAGCTTCCCTGAATTGGGTTTGCGAAGATCTGATTGCAACGAGACGAGCTGGGTTCAATCTGTCCTTTTCTGGACAAACTTCCCCCTTGGGACGCCAAACGATGTTTTGCTCAGTCGAACGCCACAAACTCTGCCCTACTTGAAGAGGAAATCAGACTACGTGAAGAAACCAATTTCAAAGGATGGTTTGAAGACGATTTGGAAGAGATTAATTCAGCTCCAGTCCGTGGCTCTGACGTTCAATCCTTATGGCGGAAGAATGAGTGAGATTCCCGCTGAGGCTTCTCCTTTCCCACACCGAGCTGGGAACCTGGCAAAAATTCAGTACGCAGCAAACTGGAACGAGGCAGGGAAGGAGGTGACTGATTATTATATAAATTTGACAAGAAAGCTCTACAGATATATGACTCCATTTGTGTCCAAGAACCCAAGGGAAGCATTTTACAACTACAAAGATCTTGACTTGGGTATCAACCATAACGGCAAGAATAGCTACTCGGAAGGAAGAGTTTACGGGATCAAATATTTCAAGGGTAATTTTAACAGGTTGGTAAATATTAAGACTAAAGTTGATCCTGGTAACTTCTTCAGGAATGAACAAAGCATCCCCACCCTGCCATATGGGCACTAGTACGTAGAATGTTGTCTAGGGATTTCGTTGCTAGCTTGACGTACCGTAATATAATATCGGACGTATTTGATTACCCGAAAACTAAATTTCCTGAAAGTCAATAGACCAATAAGCTTGTGGGATTCATAAACAATGCATTCTTATGACAAAGATGCGTATAGGAAATAAGCTTGTTTAAGCTTGTGGTTATATATGTTTATTGAATTAATACAGACGTTGCTGACGTTAGTCCTGCCTTGCTTATAATTTGGACTCCAAGTTTTACGCCCTATAGCATCATCTTTCTTGCATGTGCAAATATATATAATAGTATTTGTATATCAACTCTAAAAATAAAACAAATTTTCTCTTTAACGAATAATTTATTGTGTTAGTCGCGAGAAATGCCTGCAATAAAAATAAGTGAGTTTCGTCGTTAAAAACTTAAAACACATTTTTAACGACAAATTTAGAATTTCGTAGCTGAAAGACGCTTTTAACGACGATAATATTTATCCCCAAAGATTTCGTTGTAGAAAATAAGGCAAGAAAGTGGCACAAAAAGACAGCAATGAATGTCTGAACAATCACATTAAATTCGAACATGTATTACATAAATGTCGTCCCTAAAAGACATTTTTAGTGAAAAAAAAAATGTTTGTCACGATCGAAATTGGAAAGAAACAGAAAACATAGAATAAAGAGCATAAATTATAAAACTAAAAAAAATAAAACTGAGAATACAAAATATTGGAAATGAGAAAATTTTAAAGAATAAAAGATCTAAATTTTTTTAAAAAAAATTGCTAAAAAATTAAATCTACTCCAAAAATACTTTCAGGTAACGATTCTAATCGTCACCAATAAGTGACGCGACATCGGTTATTATGTGAGTAAGGTTATTGTGTGAGTGTGTGAATAGACGGGTGAGATTAAAAGTTGGTTTCGTGGTTTCGTCTCTTGCATGTAGTCTAGACAGTGGTTTCGTTCCGTGCTGACGCTTACGGATATTGGTTGTGGAATCATCTAGCCAGACGCTTTATGAGTGCGTTGAGACATTTTTTATGTCAAACAGTGATGTTTGAATATAATCTAAATGACTGTGATTAGCGTCCAGACGTGAAATGTAGGTCCGGAAGTTTAGTGTTTATCGTGCGGATGTGTGTTCTTACCGTTCGAATATTTTTTTTGCAGATTATAAAAATGAGCAACATCAACATACTGTAGGTGAAGTTTCCACTGGCCAGGACAAACCTACTGAGTAGCAATCTCGATTGACTTTAGACCACGAATAGGCATTGATATTCTCACAATCCATCGTTATTGAGCAACGGGTCTTACTGAGGGCTTATCATGACTTGACATTCGAGGACCACGCTGGCTGAGATTATTGGAGCTCGAGATTGAGGAGCACACTTGCAGAGGACGCGCTCTGCGTCTATGGATGTGGTGCAGGAGTTCTAGCATTTAAAGTACGCGCTCTGCGTCTATGGATGTTAGAGAAAAATCAGGTTCACGTCCGGATCTCTAACATAAAATTAAAGTATTTTATGGAATTCGACCTTGAAAATTTTTGTTTTTTTTTTCGGGATCGATGTCGGGTTTTAAAATATGAATCCGAGAAAAATCAGGTTGGCGTTATGGTCTCTAACCTGAAATTAAAGCTTTCAAAGGACTCGACCTCAACGGTTTTAGCTTTTTCGGGGTCCGGATCGGTGTTAAGTTTTGAATCATGAACCCGAAAAAAATCATGTTCGTGTTCGAGTCTCTAACTTGAAACAAAAGCATTTAAAGGAACCCGACCTCGACGGTTTTAACTTTTTTCGGGATCGGGGTTGGATTTTGAAACATGAACTCAAGAAACATCAGGTTCGTGTTTAGGTCTCAAACTCGAAATCAAAGTATTCAAAGGAATCCAACCCCGACGGTTTTAGCTTTTTTCGGGGTCGGGTTGCAAACTTCTCGCTCCGATGTTAATAATTAAGTTTATTAATCATATAAAATCACAAAAAATACAATATGCGTCAAAATATTGAAAAATATTTTCAGAAAATATATTTGATGTAACAACCAAACACCGGAGATTAGATTACTTTACTGAAACATATTGCATTTGAAACGACTTTACAGAAAAACAGTATTTTACATTAAAACAAATAGAGCCTTAATGTCATCACGATATATATTTTCTCTTTACTCTTTTTTTTTCTAGGCCATGAGAAAAAACTGGTTATACACTATATCTTTGCTCACATTAAGCTCTAACTGACTTTGCACAGCTGAAAAACGTTATGGCTGAGCTGAAAGCGTAACGACTAATCTCGCATACTTGAATGGGCTCTAAGTATCATTTAAGTAAAGAATTTGCTCGCAATAGTAGAATTTGAACTTTTACCCACCCATGGAATAAGTTCAACATAAATGGAAGTCCTCCCTCCCAACAATTGAGCTATCACAGCTCGGAGCATTCTTTCCATATTCAACCAAATGTCATATATAGCTGGCAATTATATGAAGTTTCCATTTAAGAAGCTAAGAATATTTTTAGTGGCCACCTGAACTATCATACACAAGATGCCCAAAGCTAAGAAAGAAGAGACGTATATTCGCATCTAGGATATCCACCTTTTTAGGTAACTTTTATTACTATGAATATTCTCTGTTTTAGCATGATCTTAACCATCAATGTTCTTTTTTTATATTATTATTAATAAAATATTATTTTTTATTAGACTTTTAACTTTTGATTCATTTGAAAAGGTTGTTCTTTCTAAACGTCTTTAACGTTTGAAATGTTGATTTTATTTGAGAGGTTTATCCTGCGTTTTATAAAAGTGCTTAAAGTTTGTAACGTTGATTGTATCTTTTTAAAAATGTTAAAATTTGAAAGGAAAGATGTTTTATTTTTAAAAAATTCAAATTTAGAGTCATTCTTTTAATAAAGTTGCAATCTAGTTTTTCTTAAATTCTTTGTTAGTCTTATTGAGTGGGAGAAGGACAAATTAAGTGTGTTTTTGAAGATTTTAGTCCAAGTTTCTTAAGGTTATCGAGGTTAAATTGATAAAGTGTTCAAGTGTTCTGAAGGGGCGAGATAAGCAGGATTATTATGCAGACTTTTTAAATGGTACCGAGAAGATATTTTCTAAAATTTGCATGTTTTGCTAAAAACTCTCGGAGTTTTATGTGCATTAAGTTATGATAAAATTTTAAAAGATTATAGCATGAAATGTGTAAACATGTGCTTATATTTATGTTCATTGTCTAAATCAAAACTTTTTTATGTTCATTGTTATTTATATTATATGCATTATGTTACATGTAAAGAAAGAAAGATGCAAAGTTCAAAGTGATTTTTATAGAATTATATCTAATATATTTTCAAACCTTAAGGCTTAAAGTTTACATGCGATACCAATTGCACAATCATTCTAGAAATAGAGTGGTTTTTTTTGTAGGTTCTTACCGAGTGCACACCTGGACATGGTCAAGCCTCGGTAAGGGGGAATTATACTCATAGTGTTGGCTTTATTTGGTTGGCCCCCAACTAAGTAACAACTGCACAACCCTATCACGAGGGTAAACATGACCTAAAGTTATTACCAAAGAGATTTTATATAGTATTATAATATATAGATAAAACTTTTTTATGGCCAAAGATGTTTATTTGAATTTGTCAAAAATCCAACTATTTATAAAAGATTTTTAATATTTGCTTACTGAGTTGTCGAACTCACCCCTTATCTTTTAACTCTCTTCAAATGATATTTAAGAGCATACCGAGAGTCGTGTTAGATAGCGGATGGGTGGGTAGCTAATAGAAACTTAGAGTTTCAGTTAACACAACTAGAAAATTGACTTTTAGTGACGAAATTCTCGGTGATGAAATGCTATTTTTGTCACTAAAAAATGATTTTTGGTGACGAAAATAATTTTGGTTACTAATTTCGTCACTAAAAGTCTTATTTGTGACGAAATAACAATGTCGTCACAAAAAAGTTAATTTTTTGGTGACGACAAGTTTCGTCACACGCCGATCGATCGGCTATACCCCGATCGATCGGTACTTTTGTGACGAAATGCTCCATCACTAAATGCAAAGAGTTTTGGCGACGAAATTACCGTTGCTTATATGCAAAATCGTTGTTTATATACCGATCGATCGGTTATCAATAAACAGGTGGCTTTGAAACATGATTGATCGTTCATCATCACCGATCCATCGCTACGATATGACGATCAATCGACATGCGTCATAGAAGATCTTTCTAAATTTTAAGATAATCGATCGATCGGTGATTTAGGTAATCGATCGTTTAAGTACGATGTCGTTTATATATTTCTAATCTACCGATCGATCGTTTATATTGAAGTGATCGATCATCAAGGACGTCGTCGTTTTGCCTTATGCATAATGATCGATCGGTAAAGGCACAATAATCGATCCATCGCTACGATATGACGATCGATCGACATGCGTCATAGAAGATCTTTCTAAATTTTAAGATAACTGATCGATCGGTGATTTAGGTGATCGATCGTTTAAGATCGATGTTGTTTAGATATTTCTAATATACCGATCGATCGTTTATATCGAAGTGATCGATCATCAAGGATGCGTCGTCGTTTTAGTTAGATGAAGCGATCGGTCGGTTCGCACGGTGTCGTTTTAAATGCAAAGGGCGATCGATCGGTTAACATTGACGATCGAGCGGTACGTAAATTTAATGATTAAACATTTGTGATTAAATAATTAGAAATACAAAATATATATTAACAAAGTACGTTAGGATATGTTTAGATTACATAAAACATATAAAGTATATTAATATTTAGGAAAGCATGTACAAGTTGTACATGTTACTTCAAATAAATATTTTGTAAGAGTTAGTATGAACAATGTACTAAGATGTCATAAACTTGAATATAAAGCTTATTTAACACATGATTATAAGTTATTAGTATGAGATATGTATTAAAATTACATTTTAAGTAAAATAATATTAATAATTATTTCATTTGTTAGGTTAAAAATCGTTTTTTCAATAATTAGGTTTAACAATCGATTGGTATGTCACCGATCGATCGGTAAAGGATAGTGTCATTTAATGGTTTGAGACCGATTGATCATATATTAATACCGATCGATCGCTCACGTCCGTCATCGTTTTGAATTTGTTTCCCGCTCGATCATGGAAATTGCGATGGATCGTTTGAAAACTTAGTGGGAATTTTAAAGCTGACAAGGCGATCGTTCTGTATGGTGACCGATCGATCGGTGTTTATCGTGCTTGAAATACCCAAATGCTCTAAAGACTTGGGTGAAGTGAAAAAACACCCACGGAAATGAGGAGAACGAAGGCTTGCGGCAAGGAACTCTTTTTCTCTCAAACATAGCCCAAATACCGTTATTTTGGTTGAGAGAGTGTTTAGAATAGATTAAGAGGAAGCCGAGCTCATATTCATTGGTTTTTTAACCGAGTGAATATTGAAAATATTTGGCAAAAATTGTGAGATTTTGGTAGAGATTTTGTTTGTTTTGGTGTTTATATAGTGCAAGAGGTAATCTACTCTACATACATTACGATTTATGAACTTTGGTTGGTTATTTGATGATTTTCTTGATTTGGGTATTTGTGGGTATTGTGGATATAATTTGTGATGATTAGAGCTTATTAGGATATTTTTAATATGTACATTGCAATGGGTATTGAATGAGGATTATTTTAGAGTGATTTGGGCGTGGATTTGAGTGTGTGGGGAGAGTTTGCATGGTTTTATCGATCTGGGTAATTGACGATCGATCAGCAATAAGTGACAATCGATCGTCTTCTAGATGGTTGTCTGACGATCGATCGTCATATTTGAACCGATCGATCGATGTTTCACGCAAGTTTTGTTGCAAATTATTGATGATATGTAGCATTTATATTTATTTAGATGTTTGATTATTGAGTGCTTGAGTTCCGAAAATAAGAATGATGTAAGATCTCTCCTTATGTTGTTAATAATTTTTCTCATGTATTGCCTTGATAATGTGGATGAGTAGAGGTTTGGCTGTCTGATGTAAATTGTATTTTTTTTGTACTCATTGGAAACACTAGGGAAGGAATGACTTATGCCCCCTGAATTTTGCAGTTGGAAATCACATGTAAATATGACTGTACATCTAACCATGCAGGTGCACACATGTATGTGCGTGTAAGTATATAAAATTAATAGCTTACGCTCATGCAAGGGTATAACAGTTTAGCTCACCAGCTTTTGGAACACCGATTTGTCAAATTTTCTGTTCTCGCTCCATTTGTTTATTTTTTTCTTTCTATTTATTAGCATTAAGTTTTTTCTACAATCTTCAGCCAAATGTTCCTTTTTTATTTGCTAGCAGGGAAAAGTTTCATGATTGTTTGATTTTTCTTGCTATCATAATCAGTTGTTGAAGCAGGGATGCCAGTTCGGGTAACAGGGCAAACACACCATTAATCAGGACATCGAGCAAGAACGCATGCGAGTGGAGCACAAGGAGCGCATGCAACAGGAACAAGAGCACATGCGATAGGAGCAAGAGCGCTTACAAGCAAAAATATTAAGTTTTTTCTACAATCTTCAGCCAAATGTTCCTTTTTTTATTTGCTAGCAGGGAAAAGTTTCATGATTATTTGATTTTTCTTGCTATCATAATCAGTTGTTGAAGCAGGGATGCTAGTTCGGGTAACAGGGCAAACACACCATTAATCAGGACATGGAGCAAGAACACATGCGAGTGGAGCACAAGGAGCGCATGCAATAGGAACAAGAGCACATGCGAAAGGAGCAAGAGCGCTTACAAGCAAAAATATCAAAAGAGCTGGAAAAGAAAATGTCATATGTAATGGAAAAGAAAATGAGTGACATGTCAAAGCGACTATTCAGCCAGTTTAGAGGTTCAAAAAAGTATATGCATGTATGTTTTAATAGCATTGTGAATATGTATTATTATTACGATATTATTTTCGATTTAATTACAGATCACTATTTATTATTATTGATGTTTATTAATGTGAGTATTGTATTGTTATTATAATAGTACATTATATAATATTTTCTATGATTATTATGTTTTTAAAAAAATCGATTATGTTACCACCGTTCGATCGGCATCTTCAGCGCTCGATCGGTTGTTGTTAAACCGATCCATCGTTCAATATCACTGTTCGATCGTCAATATTAAAAAGAAAAAATTACTGATCGATCAGTAACGTAAATGATCGATCGGTGGAGAAATAGACGATCGATCGTCCGATTACACCGATCGATTAGTTACTTAATCAATGTTCCACCGCTCAAATAAATGACCGATCCATCACTACGTTCTTACCGATCGATCAATTACTTAATGAACGTTCCATAGCTGAAATAAATTACCGATCGATCGCTGTTTCAACCAATCCATCACTACGTTCTCACCGATTGATCTGTAAAAGTACCGATCGATCATTAGATTTAGTGACGAAAATTATCCGTCACTAAAAACTTTTCATGACAAAATTCGGGTTTTGTCACGAAATACATTTTGTGACGCTCTTTCACTGACGGAGCTCGTGACGAAAAATTTCGTCACTAATACTTTTAGTGACGAAATTTTGAATTTTAGTGACAAAATTTTATGTCACTAAAAGTCAATTTTTTTGTAGTGTAAACTACTGAGTGTCTATTTTTAAGGAGTTTTAAATGAAGTATAATAACCGCTGGAGTTCGAGCGTTACACGAACACCTCTAATCGACCCTTGCCTCATCCTTTTCCTTTGGGGATGAGATGGTTTACAAATTGGAGGACTGCAAGGGTCTGGCCAATAAAGAGAATTGTTAAAGAAAAAAAAGGCTTAACTACCCATTTCGTCCTTACATTTTGACTACGACCCCCTAAAGACAACGCGCCTTTAGCGGTGTTTGTCTGCGACTGTTGCTGAAAGAAACTCTATATTGTCATTTATGTCAAAAACATGTCTATAGGTTATCTATAGCGGCGCTTTTTTACAAACACTCTAAAATTTGAACTTTTAGCTTTGCTTTTTAAAAAGCACAGCCAAAAGTTTGAATTTTAGCAGTATTTTTAAAAAAGCCGCTACAGATGGCATTGTAGCCTCCAAAACGCTGCCACGAATTTTCACTTTAGCGGCGTTTTTCCACGAAATGCGGTTAACAAGTACATAACATAATATATGGTCTTAGACGCTATGATTGAATATTAGCTACGTACATATAAAGTATTTAGGTTAGCACACACACACACACATATATATATATATATAATAAAAACATATAACAAATAACATGCTAAACCTAACTATTTAGGTTAGCACATAAATGTATAATAAAAACATATGACTTACCGTTTACCCAAAAAACATATAACAAATATATAATAAAGCAATACTTAAATAAATGGGTAGTTATAAGTATATGTATATTTATATAAGCAAAACATATGGTGAGTTAGATAAGCAATACATATGTATTTTTTTTAAGAATTAATTTGAGATATTACTTCAACTGTCATATTTTGCATTGTTTTTATTTCTTGTAATTAGCTATAAACCCATCAATGAGATTGCAAATAGCATGCTAAGACACCCAAACCAAAGACTCTAATGAGATTGAACCATGAAAAATAAAAGAACATGATTAAAAGAACATAAACAAATCAAAATAAAACAAGGTAAATGATCAAAACGGTGAGTTTTAGGTGTCGAACTCTCCCCCCTCTGCATCAACATAGGTGTCCTGAACTCTCTCTCTCTCCCCCCCACCCCCCAAGTGTCGAAACGCTGAGTCCCCCCTCTTTGTCGAAGCTCTAGACCTCCCCCTTCCCTCTTCTCCGACGCACTGATCTCCCTCAATCTCTTTCGTTCCCTCTCCCTCGAAATCTCTCTGTCACTCTCCACTCTCCACTCCCTCACGTTGTCTCTCTTCCTCAACTCACCGATACATCACTCACCTCTCTAGTTCTATCTCCCTCTCTCTCTCTCTATGGCCTCTCACCTTGCTTTTGTCTCGATTAGGTTTCGATTTACTAACATTTTTGTTTGATTTTTTTCTGTTAGGTTCTGATCTTCTAGCCAAGAATTTGGGGATTTTGAGTTATAGTAGTACAATTAATGGTAAGCCCTATATAATTTTTTTTCTTTGGATCTTATAGAGTGGGGCAAGCCTCTCACCTCGTTATGCTTCTAGCATTTTGAGGCAGCTGACAAAAGGCACTTGGGAAGCAATTTGTTTATTCTGTAAATCATGTCATGTATCCTATGGGAAGCAACTTGGCAAACATGATATTTCATGACATTCAATGCCATTCAAGGGTACTCTACACCTCTTTTTTCTTGTCATGTATCCCTTTGGTACTTCATAAGGAAGTGACTATCGTTCTAAAAATAAGGCAAAAATTTAGACGTGTCCCTGTGGTGTGGCCTTTTCTAGGAAATGCCCGTAGGGTTTTTTTTTCCGCCATCCTTGTGGTTTTATGCCTTTCCTATACATGTCCCCCCATCCACTCGTCTACAAACTAACGGAAGATGCTGACCTATCAAAACCCTCCACGTCATTTCCAATTAAAACAGAACAAGTGTCCAAGTTGTTGACTGGTTTAACGTCTTATGCCTTCTCTACATCCCACGCCATCAACACAATCATACACCACAACAAAAATCACTTTGGGTGTCCAAAAATTTTGTCACCCAAAGTGCTATTTTTGTAACCAAAGGTTTCAAGTGACAAAACTGCGTTGTCACCCGGTTTGTCACCTAAAGCCTGTTAGCAAAGGTTTTAGGTGACAATTTCTGTGTTTTGTCATTCGAATCCGTCCGGACGGGATAAAATACCTTCCGAATGGTTTTATGTCATATTGACGAAATTCAAAATCGTCATGCCCAGTACACGCCATATGTTCGCATGGGGTGTGCAAACGGTTAGTCTAATGTGACAAAAATGCATTTTGTCATGGACCATACCTGCGCACGGTGATATAAAACCATCCTAACGGTAATATATTACCATCCGAACGGTAAAATAAATACATTTACACCGTTGTTTCATTTATGATGAAATAGTCTTTTTTGTCACCTTCAAGAACCGTTTGAACCCTTAAATAGACAGTGCAGACGCATGCGTTGGAACGTGTTTTCGTACCGTTCGAATTGGTTTTAATTAAAAGACTGTGTGCACGCAAGAATAACAGTTCGGACGGATTTATTTAATGTGAAGTGTACAGATGGATAGTTAAACATGCGCACGTTATCATTTCACAAAAACCGTTCGGACAACCTTTGTACCGTTCGAACCGTTTGTTACGTATTTTAATTAATTTAATTAAAATTTTAAAAATAATTTGCAAATAATATAAATAGAAACATATTCAATACTCATAATATAATAAAATTTTTACAAATATTTGATCTTCATTAAAAGTACATAAAGTAGTGATCAAGTAGTGAAAATACATAAATCTACCCAAATTTTCATTTGGGCGTCGTATATGTCACGCCCCGAACGCTAGCTAAACGAGGCTAATGACAGCCGCGAGCATTCCCGGCATGGGACGCTCCAGCGTACTTACTACTATACTTGCAGCGGAAAAGACGTTGATGCTTCAATGTTAAAAAGAAGCCTTATAATGCTAGCGTATAACGTGCATAAGAACATACTTTCCATTGATAACTCAAGGTTGTTAAACACATTCTCAAAATATCAACCAGTCTAAAACATTAACTAACTAAGCCAAATGAAACCCATGACCACCACATCACGGTGGCTCATGCCGGCTTTTACAAAAATTAGCTAAATCTTTCCTAACGTTAGCAAACAAGAGATACATTTCATCAACCCTTCTCCTAGGGTTCAAGGTCCTCTTCTTAAGATTCCACCCCTGTAACATCATCTGGAATGATACAATTTAAAACTGTGAGTCGAAAGACTCAGTAAGGAATTATAGCTAAAACATGGGTTGAAATTGTAAGCATGCACTTGAACTTGAAATCATCATGAATTTAAAATAATCATGAACTTAAACATAATGTAGTTCACGTACTTGAACTTGAAATATCATGAGCTTTAACTTGAAATATCATGTAAACGTATGTAATTCATGCATGATCATGAATTTTGATGCACGTGTATGCCTCATGATTGCATATGCACATGCACTTGCTCTTGAAAACTTCACTATTACTTATAAATCTCTTGCTTTTGGGAAATCTTTCCAATCCTTATCTTATGGGCTACTTGAGCTCCACCTACCCCTGACATCAGGGTTGTGCGTTCCCGTAGGAACAGTCCCTTATTTCCCTTAGGGACCTTACATATGGTCGAGCTAGCTCACCTTCTCTCATTCGTCCTTCAGTGGCTAGACACGACCCTTGAGGTTCACACCTTCTTGCAAGCATCCTTCAGTGTGATTGCACTTACCTCATGGACTACCCATCCTTCTTGCAAGCATCCTTCGGTATGGGTGTCCTAGGTGACATCCATCCTTCACGTAAACGTCCTTCGGAAATGGATGCACCTTCTTGACTTGGTACGGTACCGACCGACTTGGGTTCGTTAATTAACTTGTCATAAAACTTGTCATAAAGTAGCATAAAAATGGTACTTTCATTTGCATAAAATGTCTCATTTCTCATGAGGAAAATGAATGCAAATGATCATGATGCATTCATGTCGTGCTTGGTAATGTCATGCTTGATATGCTTATTCATGAATATTCTTCATGCAATGTATCATTCCAGTTTGTAAAGATTTTCACTTACCTTAGGCTTGCTTGAGTATCGTGTCTCTCGTTACCTACAATGAACCGTACTATTGTCATTCATAGGTTCACTAAACGTATATAGTAATCAATACATTACTCACACGAATCTGTTTTAATAGACCCTCACACTAATTTTTCATACCATAACATATTCGTCATACCTCTAATTCACATGCAAGTTATCTTAAAACGCTCTCTTTCTTAACTTGAAACAAATTCCAAGACCAACCCCGTAAAATTGGACTAAAATATCAAGAGATAACCACCAATGCAACAAAGCCTTGAAATCTGCATATGTAACTCCAGAAATCACAACAATCTCCAACAACCAAAATCCGAATCTCTACATGTCACAACCAACATCCAAGGCTAACTTAACATCTCATAACAACAACTATACTCTCACCTTCCTCCCACTTACAACTTCAACTCGAAGTTTACAACCAAATCATGGTTCCATAATTATCAAGTTAACACCATTGCATGTACCCATTTCTCTTGGGCTGTTTACCAAACACCTAGTGTGCGTTATTGGTCCTCTTGCCTATTTTCCCAGATCTGAACATATCCCTAACACTTAGGGCTTTGTGGTTCTCAATATCACTAGCATACATACACTATCTAATGCATCAAACCCTAGATTCGGCCATACTTGCTCAACTTAGGTTTCAATCCCCTCTTAGGCCTTTTATCAAACACCTAGAGCACATAACCAATTTCTCTTGAACCCTCATTTCAGATCTAGTCATTTTTCCACATGTTCTCATGTAAAAATCTATGCTACACTTACAAGATCTACCTTGAACATACCTAGATCCACACTAAACATCCATGAATCACAAGGAGAACACTACTTAGACAAATTACCAACAAACCACAACCAACCAACAAAAGAAAACAAGAACATCACCAACCACAACTAACCAACAAGAGGAAACAAGAAGAGAATAGAGAGAGAGAGAGAGAGTAGCACGATTTTCGGCCAGCAAGGATTTACCTCGCTTCTCTCCTCTTCCTCCTTCTTTTCTTCTCCTTCTTCTTCTCCTTCTTCCTTCTTCTTCTTCCTTCTTCTTCTTCCTTCTTCTTCTTCCTTCTTCTTCTTTCGGGTGGGTGACTTAGGGCAAGGGAAAATGAAAAGGCTGAAGAGAGGGGAAAAATGAAGTGTTCGGCAAAGGGGGAGAGAGTAATAGGCGTGAAAATGGTTGGGGAAAAGACAAGTTTGCCCTCCCCCTACTTCATAAATTTCAACTTGCGTATTTCAAACCGGTAAAATTCCGGAATGTAGTTATATGTGTCGACACCATCACTCAAGGTGTCGACACTTACAACATATTTAGTAAGATGTGTCGACACCATCACTCAAGGTGTCGACACTTCCAACACTTAGCCATAGTGAGAAAAATGTAAACTCTCGGGTTTCAATTAGATGTGTCGACACCATCACCCAAGGTGTCGACACTTCCATCACTTGGTCAAAATCCACGGGAGTTCTGGAAAAAGGCGAACTCTCGGGTTTCAGTTGGATGTGTCGACACCATCACCCAAGGTGTCGACACTTCCAACACTTAGTAAAAATCACTCTAGTTCCGGAAAGATATAAACGCTCGGGTATCAGTCTAATGTGTCGACACTATGACTCAAAGTGTCGACACTTACAACACTTAGTCAAAATTCACTTTGGTCTCCAGGAAAAGGTAAACTTTCGGGTGTTAGTATAATGTGTCGACACTATGTTCCAATGTGTCGACACTTACCTCAAAAATCACCAATTAAAACATACCTACATCCTGAGGAAAATCATAGCAAAATCTCTCTCTCCTATACAATGACATAAGTAAATTCGGGATCTCACAGTATAGGATTGCAACTGTCTCATCTGCTTCATCATCTGCTCTTGCATATGTTATTCCACTAGTTGCATCCTCCATTCTTGCTATTTGACTAGGTTCCTTTGCTGCTCCCGCATCATCTTCTGATGCTCTTAATCTTTCTTCCATTGCTGCTCCGCCATCATCTGTTGATGCTCTCGCATCGTCTACTCCATATCTAACCGTTTGACCAAAAGAACTTCATATGTCATCTTTCTAGCCCTCATCTCCTTAATCTTTAGGTTTAATATACGCGCATGCCCTTGGGGTTTAACATTTTCCCCGTTTTATCCTTCCGCCAACATTCCGTCTATTTTTGGACCGAAATTGATCACGTGGACTAATTGACCACGTCACATCTAATTAAACTGTAACACGTGTCCTTAACTGCTAACTGGACAAATTTCTTTTTCTACCTATATATCCACGTCACTCTCTCTGGTATTTTACCAAATTGCCCTTAAAATCAACAAAAATGAAAACGAACGACATCATTTAAGAAACCAAACTAGAGAGCTTCCGAAGTCTCCCGAAACTCGAGAGCTTCTTCTTGACTCCCCACAGGCCACAACAAACATTTGATTAATTCGTCGAAACATCCACTTTCTTCCATCTGGATCACAAACTTCCACATGTACCGAACCCTAAGTTCCTCGTGATCTTCCTGAAAACTCTCCCTCGAAGTTTGCATCCGGGGTTGGTTTTCTAACCTGGCTTTATGCACTGAGTTAAAGAACATTCGGAATTTCGTAGGGCTGAGTTGCAGAACGAGAGAACGAGCAAGGAGCAAAAGAGGCAAGAAGGGACAGAGAGAAAGGGTCGGTGGCTTAAGGGACTATAGTCCTCCTGAGTCAATTCAGACCGATTCCTGCCCTTTAACTGTTCCTGATTCCTCATATGCGGTTCGTTAGCCTCTTGGTCCTTCCTCAATTTGAAAGGTCCTCCTACTGGCCGGTGTCGTTCCGAGGGCGTTTAAGACCCGTCCTGTGTCCAGGTTTTTCGCTCGGTTTAGCATTGAGCTACTCTTTTCTCCTTCTAGTTCCTGTTATGCTATTTTGCTTGGTTCTTTGAAAATCTTGGGTGGAAGTTGAATTTGGTTCAATTGATTGATGATTATTGGGGGATCATACGTCGCTCTCGGCTTTGGAGTTTGGTGTCTACTTGGGAGAGAACACTCTCTCATCCATTACCCACCTCTGTTGCCGGCTGCAAGAACAGTTCTGTTCATTCAATGTCTTATGAATCGGACAACCCTGTTCAGACCCAGATGGCTATGGAAATCTTTAACAGCCCGCTTAGTGGGGAGTACCATGGCAGCAGGAGAATGGAAGGGAAACAGCATACTAGGAGGAGACGTGTTTTTGCACAGACTGAGACTGGTTTTGTTTTGGGGATGGAGTTAGGCCGTGGAGACAATGCCCACACTGTGAAGAGGAGGTTGCAGCTTGCCAATCTTTTTCATTTTTGTTGATTTTAAGGGCATTTTGGTAAAATGTCAGGGAGAGTGACGTGGATATATAGGTGGAAAAAGAATTTTGTCCAGTCAACAGTTAATGACACGTGTTGCAGCTTAATTGGATGTGACGTGGTCAATTGGTCGACGTCATCAATTTCCATCCAAAAATAGACAGATTGTTGGTGAAGGGATAAAACGGGGAAAGTGGATAGACCTCAGGGGTAGCGAGACAACAAAAATTACCCTAGGGGTATTTCTGAGAAAACGTTAAACCCCAGTGGCACGCGCGTATATTAAGCCTAATCTTTAATCTTGCCTCCTCTAATCTCCGAGACAAATCAACGAACGATGCTGATGAAGATGATCCAACAGACCGTACTGAACGGCCTAAACCTTGCACTTAACCCGCTTTCGTCCCCAACACCTCAGTGAAAATCTCCACTTCGGTGTATGACTTTCATTCTGACTCGTGTTGCAACTTCCTACAAAATTAGAAAAGAAGATACAATTAGCACATATGAAACATAAGAGATAACGAATGCATCATTAAATATAACGTTACAACCTACAAATTTTTTTTCGTGCATCTTCTGATGTCAACATGCCATCCTTATTAATGCGTTTTTTTATATCGCAACGCAAGACTAATCTCATCAGATTCTGGATTTTTCTGTATACCAAAAGAAATATAAAACATGCATATTAAAATACCTAAGTCATTTATTTAAATAATATCTAATAAAATATAAATTTATTACGTACTTAACAACACTCTCGCGGGTTGGAAGGACCTCACTCTTGATGTGTTTACAATCTTCACCTTATCTCCTCCTGTTAATTGCACTCCTCCTCTTCATTGTATATTTACAGTTGTTACCACAATTAATAATAAAATAAAATAAACATTCAGGATGGAATAAAAAATTTTAACCTGAAATTCCTCGCTTTCAAATAAATCGCAGACACGAGTCCATTCTTCCTTGTTCATCTCGGGATATGGGTGCTCTAATGCCTTTTCTTTGGAATTGAACACCGAGTAATGTTGGAACATTCTATTTCTATGGGTCCAGTACGCTGTGTTCATTGTAGACGTCATAGTCATGCGATCCTCAGCTCGGTCATAATGAAGTTGGAAGTTATCCTTAACATATATAACAATTAATACGTTTAAAAGTTTCATGTTCTTAAATTTAATAAATTATACATACCAACACTCGGTTCATCACGTATGATTTAACCTCGTCGGGGACCTCCTTTCATTTACTCGTCTCAAATGGGACATGTTGTCGAACGAGTGCACCAATATGACTTGAGAGCATTGAAGACGTCATGTCATTTCCGCCCGTACGTTTATCAGGGATATGGACAGTGAGCTTTCCTCCGGTACGAGCTTTGAGTAATGCAATACCGCGTGAGCGTTGTGACTCTTCATACCCATTATCTTCCCTTCTTTTATATTCACGTACCAAAATATGTTAGAGGCGAATCCATGAGGAAACTTAACACTGTCTAGCCATTCACAACACTTCGTACGTTCATCCTTTGTTAAAGTAAAAGATGCAACTCCTTTTTAATGCTCATTAATGTCAAGTCCCTCCGAGCACTAGCATTGTTTTTCGTCTTACAATCGACGTTTATCAAAATTCCCAATACATTGTCACAAATATTCTTCTCTATGTGCATGATGTCCAAATTATGTCGAAGTTTCAAATCTGACCAGTGTGGCAACTCAAAGAATATGATGCGCTTCTTCCAACTTAACTCATTTTCAACCCGTTTTCACTTCTTCTGTGTCTTCCCAAACAAATATAACGGTACCGATTCAAGTTATTGAAGTATCTTCTCTCCAGTGACTTCTTCAAGCGCTGCTCTAAACTCTTTTCCCCATTAAATATGTCGACATCATGCCTCCACCTATACATCGAGGGCAAAAACTGGTGATGTCCCAAGTAACAATGTTTGCCCCAATGTTTCAACCAAAACGACAGTGCTCGCATTGCAATTAGGGCATGCTATCCGTCCTTTCGTACTTCAACCCGAGAGATTATCATAAGCCGGGAAATCATTTATTTTCCAAAGTAAAGTAGCATGTAACATGAATGAACTTGATACGACCGAATCATACGTCTGCACTCCATTTTCCCACAAAGCCTTCAACTCATCTACCAATGGCTGCAAGTAGACGTCGATATCATTCCCGAAACTTCTCGGACCCAGAATAAGCAATGAGAGCATGAAACTTGAATCCTTCATACATTTACACGACGACATATTGTATGGAATTAATACCACTGGCAATATATTGTACGACAAACTCATGTTGCCAAACAGATTGAACCCATCAGATGCCAAACCCAACCGGACGTTCCGAGATTCCAGACCAAACCATTCATAATTCTTATCGACGTCTTTCCATACCACAAAGTCTGCGGGATGCCTCATCACCCAATCTTCAACCACACGTTTCTCTTGGTGCCACCGCATATCCATTGTCATTTGTTTTGATAGAAACAATCGTTCCAACCTCGTTTTTAAGGGAAAATGCCATAACACTTTTTTAGGAACCTTTGATTTGCTATTCTGACTGGACTTCCACCACAATGTACCAAACACCGGACATTCTTGTAACTCGTTGTGCTCCTTCCAAAATAGTACACAGTCATTTAAGCATGCATGTATGTTATCATAGCTAAATTCTAAATTCTTTCTTAACTTATTTGCCTCATAATAAGATTTAGGAAGTGTCTCCCCTTCTGGCAGCGCATCTTTTATCAAGCTCAACACATTTTCAAACGCCTTTACAGTCAAATTATTTTCTAACTTCACATGAAGTAACTTAACAACGAAGGTCAACTTAGAGTACGTCTTACATTCGGGATACAATTCTAGCTCAGCAACCGCCCACAACTTCGTATACGCAGAAAACCCATCTCTAGACCCCGACTCGACTGTTTCAGGACCCAACATATTTTGACCAGCAATCCCATCAACTTCTTCTCTTGCCTCAAAAACTTTTAACATGTCTCTCATATCATCATTTATGTTTCTCTCAGAACTATCACTGCTCGGTTCAGGTTCTAAAGTCATTACATGGTTAGAAACTTCTGAAATTGACTCTGGTCAAACCCAATTATGAATAAATAATCCTCCATCTCATCTACACGTTTGAACAACATATTCTTACATCTCTTACATGGACATCTTATCAGTCCACAAGAATCTGCATAACTACGGGCAACACACATATAATCCCAAACACCATCACTATACTTCGCACTTTTAAGTATATCAGCCATCAGCCTCATAAATCCAACTCTTGTCCATATTGTTCATTTAAAGACAAAAATACAAACAATAATACAAACAACAATACAAACAAAAATGCAAACAAAAATACAAAAAATAATGCAAACAATTATGACATTCATACTCAACTCCAATTTCTACGGGTGATAGGTCATATCCCATTCAAGTTTACAATATCATGTACGGCACGTAATTGACCCAACCATTGTGATCGATACTTTAGAAATTTCAATAGCATTTCCCCTCAATCCCCAGATACATGCCTACAACATTAAGCATAAACACCTACCATTGAACGTGAATGTGTAAGCTCAATGTTGAATGTGTATCCGAAGGATAGAAGAAGATTTGCAACGAAATTTCTAAATACATCTGTCACAAATAGGAGATACAATTACACACAATACAGATATTGTAAACTGAAACTGTTCAAAATGTGGAAAATTCAAGAATTACACCCAGTTCGTTATCCGAACTAGGTGTAATTCTTAAACGAGTCTAAGGCTACTAAATGAATGCATCAAACATAATTATAATAACCGTTCGAACGGAATCATGACTATCCGAACCATACATATTAGCATTTGGACATCTTTTGCAAAGCATTCGAACCAAAGACTAGCGTCTGGACTACGATTGTCAAACAACACTATTCCTCGACGAACGGATGCCAAATCAACCCAAATCGCAAACACTTTAACATAAACACATCACAACCAACCCTAAACTTCATTGCTATCATTTTAGACTCTAAAACTTAAAAAAACACATGCCTAAAATCCATGTTTTTTCTTCATAAAACAAAATTTTTTTAAAACCCACGAACCTCAAATGCACTCAAAATCAGCTACGCTCTTCTCCTCTTACTCAAATCTCTCGTTTTCTAAGTTTTTCCCCTTTTTGCTATCCAGTCTACAACTTTTCATCTTTCATACGCAAAACCACCATTTGGACACCCAAGGAAGAGTTCAGATGCCTACGTGTATGAGATTTTGAGGGAATCATTGCCGCTTAAAATTTCACACCATCTGAACGTCGTATTTTTAGTCCGAACAATAACATAGAGTTCACGACACTGTTTTAGAAATCACCAAGCGACAGGGTCTGGTCATAAACAAACATGTACGGACGATAAATAAGACGTCGGGATGGTTTTCTTACAGAACACGGGATCGTTCGACCTTACAGTAAATAACAAAAATGTGTTAATAATGTAAATAACCTTAAGTATGATAGTAGTTTCGAAGTTTGAAGGAGTGTAATTTCGAGAAACATAACATTAAGGGTAAAGTCACTTTGAGCCCTTAAACTATCAAGCAAATTACATATATGGCCTCAAACTACCATTCTTGACTCATTGAGCCCACAAACTACCAAAATTTATAAAATCACGCTCTGAACAAAAATCTGACGGTCAAAATCATGCCACATGGCTCAAATCTAACAATTTTGACCGTCTGATTTTAGTTCAGAGCGTGATTTTATAAAATTTGGTAGTTTGTGGGCTCAATGAGTCAAGATTGGTAGTTTGAGGCCATATTTGTAATTTCCTTGATAGTTTAAGGGCTCAAAGTGACTTTACCCCAACATTAACTAACATTTTGTACTAAGTTTTAATAAATAGAAATAACATAACCAAAATAGCATAAATATATCAAATCTCCTCAAAACATAATATAAACAAAATATAAACAACATAACATCAAATAAATCTCAATTCATGTCCTCAAAACATAATATAAAAGTAAATGTCCTCAAAGCATAATAAAAAAAATGTCCTAATAAAACAAAGTAATGTCAACTGCTCATCATTCAGGAGCTGTAGAACCTCACGCACACGACTCGTGTGCTCCTTAACAAAACGACCCGCTCAATCAGGGCAAGTAACCCCTCTGTACTGGTTGCGACGCCCTTCAAGACCGACTGAACAGCAACCACCTCCTTTTTCCACTCAGAGTCCATGTTCTCGACCTTACGTTCCATAGCTGTCAGCCGAGAACTGATACCACTCACAATCGGGTGGGCTGAATGACCGATTGCATCCGCTCAGTCAGCTCGATCATCATATCTGCAACCTAAGTTGGTCGTTGTGCCCCAAGTCCCTGGGTCAAGCCTTGTACAGAATCCTACTCCTCCGTCCCCTAAGGCTGCTCCTATCGTCTAACCCTAGCTGCTCGAGCGATATTCAGCACTCGGTGTATCTGGGCCATGGATTTTGAGAGCGTCACCGTGTTGATCGACCCAAGTGGAAATGCCCTCAACTCGTTAGCACCCTTGGGTACTAGCATGACATGCAGGAACTGGGTTAGAAGCACATCGTACGATAAAGAAATCTGAAGATCGATCTTCAGGGCCTCCGCACAGACTGTTTGGTAGATGTATGATGTCATATCAATAGGCAGCCCTCGTACAACTACCAGGTACAAGAACTCGGTCAGACTATAAGACAGCTTTGTCGTGTGCTTCCTCGGGTCGATGACAGAGCATAGGATCAGGTGCTTGATACATTAAAAAGGAAGTAGGTACCCGTTTTGCATATTGCTTCCCTCCAGGATAGCCGTAGGACAGCCCTCATCGCTCAGTAGCAAGTTTGGGAACGCTGTCAAATCCCTCTCGTACCTTAAGAATCTCTCTAGCTTGTCTGGCGAGAATGTGATCTGAATGTTTCGGACGGTGACCTTTATACTAGGCTCTTCGAGGTTTGTCGCCTAAAGTATAGCAGTATAAAATTCCAACACAATGTTCTTCGATGCATAGCTGGTTCTCTAGAGGAACGGAATCCAACCTGATTGCTCTACCACCTCTGAAAGCGTCCCATCCACAAATCGAAGTTCGTAAAAATCCGCCAACTAAATATGCCGCTCGACAACGATTGAGCGGGACATAATGATTGTCGTATGCTGCTCCAAAGATAGAGCTGGAGCCAAAGATTGCTCGGCATCAGCCTGGCTGCTGGTAGGCATCCGCATGCTCACTTTTTGGGAATTTGTACAAAAGCGTTCGTACGGTTAGAATGACGTCTGAACAGATACCGACACATGTCCGAACGATGTGATAAAAAAAGAAATATGTAAATTTAAAATAAAAAGACATTTGGAAAGCTAGATAAAGCATCTGGACACCGACAAAATGACAACATATCCTTTTTGAGATACTACAAGGCTTCCAAACAACAACTGATAGCCGTCCGAACTAAAAAAAATAAGAAAACTAATTAAATTTAATATACAAACGTCCGGACTGCATTGATACAGCGTCCAGACACCCTCAAAATGACAACGTCCAAAAAGGCATCCGAATAGATAAAAAACTATTTAAATTTAATATCAAACCAGTACGGATAGCTTTCATGTAGCGTCCGGACACAATAAAAACGATAACGTATCCCTATTGGGAGACTAAAAGGCATTCAAGCGCCTGAAGACAGAGTTCGAACGGCTTAATACAACATTCTTACCCGAAGGGGACGACGATCGAGTTAACTTAGCCATGATAGTGTCCTTCCACCTCCCACACACTCCCCAAAAGACCACCAAATCACAAACCAGTACACTTGAAACAATCCAAATACTTAACACAATCAATTTCTACGTAAAAATCAATCCAAAACACAATGTACTATACAAAAAATAGAAATGAAATTCTATACGTAAAGCTATAAAAAAAATTGCAATTTTTACAGCTAAAATCAAGTTAAAAATGAAGAAAATATACTTGTTTGTGATTAGAATCTGGAAGGAATGAATTTACGTCAAGATTTGGGAAGGAAATGAGTGAGGGTTAGAAGATTTTTTAGTATAAAATGTTTCGGTTTAAATGAAAATGTCGAACTGTTCGTGTTTTTCATAATCTGGAGACGCCAAAAACCGTCCGGACGCTTTTCAACTCAAGTGGCTTAACGAGAGTCCTCCGCATTAAATTCCAAAATTTAAACCGTTTAAAACAGTTCAACACATTAAAGGCGTCCGGACAGTTTTTCACTGACTTCGTAAATATCTGTTTGTTTCAAGGTTTTAAAGATTCCTTGAACTGCTTGTGGTGAGTCATCCGTAATAGTCATTGAGAGGTGGCCTTCAATACCTCATCCAAGAGTGACTTCTTAAAACTTTACTTGCCAAAGTTGATAGCTTAAAACCTCTCTGATGATTATTTGTTCTAAAGCCACAGGAACTTATGGCAACTTGCCATGGAACTTTAGAATACTAGATCCTTTTGGATGTATTTTCTAAATAGAAGGCCTTTTGTCTTGAAATTTATTTATCATGTACAGATGTGGAAATTCGCTTGTGATGGTCAGCCTTTGGAGAAAGGTACAAGCTTGTGGCACAGCTTAATCGGAAGATGTTATCACTTAGGTTTACATCAACTAGGCTCTTGGCTTGATCATCGGTACCTTAGGTAGACTCCTAGATGTTATCACTTAGGTTTCCAAGGTGGGTGGTTTCAAGTTATCTTTCTACCCAGACACATGAAGACCACAGAATAGTCTGCAAACCAGACAAATGTCCTGGAATGGCACCATATTTTTCGGAAAATAACAATCTCAGTTGTAGCTTTCAATTTTCTGAGAGATATATATTTTTTGAGAAGTTCAATTTTCTGAGATTTGTACCATTCAAACTGACATTGATTTTTTGATAGTCCATAGTACTTCAATCCTTTTTTGGAAGAATATATGCTTTTTGCTACAAATTTTTTTTTTTTGTCTCATTGAATCTGATAAACATAGTAAAAAAAAATGATTTCATATGTTAATAATGGAGTCATGGGCGCCATGAACCACAGTCAAAGCATTGCTGAATAACTCGCTGCTTTCGTTTTTGAGTGGGCTAAGTACAACTTGGGAGTTGGGGGCGCTAGGCCAGCCTAGAGGAAGGTTGTTCCCAAGTGAATCATGCTCAGGCACTCTCAAAGCTGTACTACAGGGATATGCAGCTAGAGAAAACGAGACCAGTGCCTAACCCTACCGTACCATATAACCTTCCAAATTTAGTCAAGTTTTGCACTCAGATTGAGTACGAGGCACTCAAGCCCATGGTCAGATTATCAAGAATGGTAAGGATGTGTATGTGCAATCCCCTTCTTTATACGTATGCTGCGTGTGTATATTGAGGCAGCAAGCCTTCCAGGGTTTTTTTGCAACTACTTCCTTTTATCTTCTTAACTCAACCTCAGTGGGCACGCCGAGCATAAACAATTTGTAAAGCCTTCACTTAGGCTCTGTTTGTTTTGTTCTAACCTAAATATTTTGAATTGAGATTCTGTCAACAAGAAAATACAAGCTATTTTATGATAAAGTAACTTCTTATGAAAAAACCATAATCTTATTTCAAAATCATCCAATCCTCCCCGACTTAAATGTCTCATCCTGAAACTTAACTCTCACCATCGAAGTATTCTCTCACTCAATTGAACACTAAAATAATGTATTTTTTAATTATTTTAAGATAATATATTATTCGGTTGTTGCATATGTTATTCTTAATTTATCTCAAACTGATATTAAGAATCAAGTTTGTTAATCATATGAGATTTCATAATAATTTATCAAATACTGAAGAGTGTTTTTAAAGAAACATGTTTTGAAGTAGCAACCAAACATTGATAACTAAATTACTAAAACAAACAAACGGAGCTTTAACCGAAAATGAAAATATTGTAAAAGGAAGATAGAAGAATTTTACAAATGCTTAGTCCTCACTGTTAGATTTCTACTCATAAGATTACACCATTGGAGTACCAAAGGGAAGAACTCCATCTGGGATCCTTAAAAGGACCATAACTCAAGAACAATTAGTGAACAGAGCGTATTGATGTACCTCTGCCAAGGATCATTAAAGCAGAATGTCGTGCAGGAGAAAGAGAAGCTGTATAAGAACCACCGGCGTACTTCAAGCCTTTTAGGAAGCCCGAGCACAGGTAAGGACTGACAGTGGCTTCTGGAATCCCAAAAAGCATAGCTGCTTTCTCGCAAGCCTTCACCTGATGCAACCTGAGAAACAGATTTTTCGCAAGCTATTCCATGAGCTACATTCAACCCAACTGAGGTAGGTTCGGTTGTAAAACTGAAAAACAACCCAAATCAAATCCGTAAGTGACAAATAATAGTAACTGTGATATAATAATATCAACACAGATTTGATCCTGTGTAATGTTAATGACATAATGCACATCGATCTTTAATCTGTAAAACAATCCGCAGGGGGTAACACAATTCACAGCTTCTGAGACTAATATAACCACAAAAAAGAGCAAAATAAGGAAAATCCCGCATCTGGGGATCTTCTCATAGATACTTTGAACGCTTCTTGTAAAGCAACATATCATTTTTTCATAAAAAAGTAATTGAGCAAATTCGACATTTACTTGATATGTTCTCAAGTAAGAGATAGTAGCCATAAGCAACATATCCGCAGGGGGTAACATATCATTTTGTCATAAAAAAAGTAATTGAAATAACCTGAGCAAGTTTTGCAGCCATATTTTCCTTCACAAACGCAGATAATAGCCCAAGTATTATATATAAAACGACAAACAAGTTTTGTTCCAGCACCATTAATTTTCTGTCAAATACATGCTCCAAACATAGACATGTATCATCTAAGAGATAGTAGAACTTAAAAAATTCTACTTCCTAACCAGCAGAGATTGTGGGCTATTATCGATGTCAGATAGGGAACTCAGGCGCCAAGTCTGCATTGAATTTCGACACAAAATTAAAAGATTTAAAATGCACAACAAACAACACCAAACATGGTAGCCAAGATCCCACATTACAACATAAAACACAGCTAACTACAGGGAACAGTTCCTTGTTGATAAGGTGGACCTGCCTCTTCCAAGCGCGGCAAGTTCAGAGGGTAGTGTCATGCATGATCACCATGCTCCAACCAAAATATGTGCTAATGTTAGAGTGGTTGAGACCCACATCATAGAACACAAAAACTAGTCAGGTTGGCCTTTTGGTTTTTATTACTAGCCAAAACCTGTAATATCTCAAATGGGTCGACAAGTCTGACAAAGATTATTGCAGGACTATAACAATCCCCGGGGGATAACGAAGTGATTGGTCTCAACAATTGAAGTCACACACATGGCAGGAAACGTTATCTCATGGTCCAATCCAGGCATGAATTCAGGAAAGCCAACTGAGAATGGACTGAAGAATGCAAATAAATCATATATATAAACCTGGCCCAAATTTTGCTTCTCGATCTCTGAGAGCTCAATCAGATCTTCACTTGTTACTTGCTCTACTTTGGAACGGCAAAGAGGCATAGAGAAACAAACATCCTAGAAAACATTAATAGCAACCAAAATATCATGTCAGACATCATTGGGGACACATAAATTTATAAGGGGAATGGCACGCAAGTGACATGTCAGCAAATACATCCCTTGATGACAATGACACAGCAGTACATGATGCACTGACTATAAAGGTCCATATGATTGAACAAGTATCTCATGAACCAACCTTACTGGAAAGAAAGAAAGCTCTAGTTAGGTTCTGTTTTTTCAGGTTAAGTGTGGAGTGGATACTAGAAGAAAGTAGAAGTTTTTGTTGAATTTATTGTTGATATAGTTTTACTTCCTTTTATAAGACCCTAGAAATTGTCCCAATATGTTCTGGATGCGATTGCATTGCATTTGGATCTAGAGAATCCCTGTTGATGAAAGATACGCCAACTATACTGGTCTTTTATGCTACCAATATGACCACTAGAAGATTGAATGTCATGTTTTGTTTTTCATGTTTGTGTCGGGGGAAATAGTATATATTGTGTTGGTTACGACAGAACCAAAAAATTTGATTGCTTTCTAGCGTTGAGATTTTCCAAATTTGCACTCAGTTCTTAGATACAACTTCTGAAGTTAATTGTGCAGTAGGAGTGTGAAAAATTCTCAGCAAATCATGAATCTTTAAGAGTATTTCAGGAGGTATGATTAGATGTATGATAAAAGGATAGCAGCAGGTTGACTATATACTTTGGTTGCAAGAACATGAGAAAACAGTGCTGATTGCTGCACTAAAATGCTAATGCCGACACTAAACCCACAAATTAGCTCAGAATGTCCTGCTCTAGTTTAAAATTTGCTTGGACTATTTTGGAATATTTGGCTCAGTTTAATAATAATGCACTGGTAGTATTGTACTTGGGTTGGGAATTGCCAGCGTTGGAACCTCATATATACTTTTGATGGGTTTCCTCTGAGCCAAATCTTACTTCCAAACAAGGCTACCAATATTTTATTACAATAAATAATAACAAGATCTGAAAAAAAAGCTTAAAAAGTAAATGGGAATATCTTACATGCTCTCTTAAACAATTACCTCAAATCTCTTGTTGACCTTGAGATATAAGCACTACATGAGCGCTTGGTCTTCCTCGAGCACTCACCACCATTGAACATCAACACAAAATTTGAAGTATATACTGCATAGGGTTTCTCATCAAAATGAGATTTCACTGGGTAAAGAAACAGGAAAGAGCATAAGCATAAATAGAGTTATGTCAAGGCAAACAACATAAAACATCGGCCAGGATGTAGTCTATCAACTTATGCAATCTGATGCTATTATCCTGCAGCAACTATCATGAAATAGAATTTTACATAGATTCAAAATAAAAAAGAGGTCCTTCATTGTTGCAACTCACCAATTTCATCAGGCATAGCACATTAATAATCAATAAGAATTGCACAAGCCTTGTGGTGCTAAGTAGCATAATTCGTTGACTGTAATTTGAGATCACAAGGTATTCAATGCATACATACTAAACAGAAGTTCCCAAAACAAAATCTATCAGCGAAAATAGGTGCTTACCATAAAAGAGACTACAGACATTCTTCCGAAGCATGTAGTAAAGACTACGAAAAGAATCTTCCCATGCATGCTGTCGTTTTCTTAAGAAATCCATCTCCACTGCATAAAAGGACAAAGCTATGAGGAAACATAAGGTGTTTTTTGTTGTTGTGTGTGTGTGTGTGGGGGGGGGGGGGGAGGGAGAGAGTGACTTTCGACTTTCACAGTAGTGACCAAATAAACTTCACACACCTCCCTCTGCTGCTGATGAGGTCAACACTAATAGGAGAGGAGGTGGTAAAGTTGATTGAGGATAAACCCATGAATACATAACTTTCAAAGTTAATGCATGAGAACATTGAGAAGTGGATGTGAGCACTGAGCTATGGCAATCGTTCTGATGCTCAGAATTACCAGATTTGAATGTGAACTGGGGTAAGGTACTAGACATTATCGACCGATGAATCCTTTTATTAGTGAAAAAGATAAAGTCAGTCAACCTACGAGAATAACCAGCTATACAAAACTGACAGTCAAAATGGACAAACCATAAGCACCAGAATAATTACACCCAATGACCATGTATGAGCAGAGCACGTCTATTAATTAGAAATGAAAAGATTGTTTGCTTCGTGATCATGCTAGTACAAGTTTTAAGTTGTATTAAACGAATACTCGATCTACAAAGATTGAAAAACAAATATAGGTTTTTCAAAACAAATGCAGAGCTGCCAGAAAACCTATTAAACAAGGAACGAAAAAGGAAAACCCAAAAGAATGCAAGTTAAAACTTGTTGACCTTTGATGTGTAGTATATCACATCCTTCATAGAATAAACTGGCAAAAGAAACGGAAAAATTAGATTTTGAAAAGATGCAGAATCAATAGCAAAGATCCCAATCGGAGGATTCTGATTCACTCAATTAGTAAAGAAAATCTGATTACCGAGACAAATAGCAGAGAAAAAATTTTCTCAAGTAACTCACTTTGATCCTACAGTGTTCAAAGTTGAGGCATTTCCTTATACGAATCCCTAGGGTTTATATATGCAAATAAATTGGCTTTTTTCACGTATATGTAAGAAGGAAATAGCAATCTGATTATATAAGAAGATATGACAGGATAACCATAATTAGACAAATAATATTCATCCCAGCTAAAATAATATGAGGCATTTCCTTATAGGAATCCCTAGGGTTCGGTTATTGTGCGAATTGACGGCTCAGATTAGAGGATTTAAATCTGATAGTTGAAATAATGTCACCTCATTTAATGAAATCAACCCACGAAACCAACTTATATTATGTTTACCGACCCGTTTTAAAAGCCGAACCGTTTCAATTTTCTTTCTCTCTGCTTCATCTATTCGACTCTCTCTCTCTACCGCCCAGCTCTCTCTCTCACCTCTCTCTCTCTCTCTACCGCACATCTCTCTCTCTCTCTGTCTCGCACATCTCTCTCTATTAAATTTTCTAACAATAGTCTATGGATAAGTTTCAAAGATTTATCGGTAGAGTAGTTTTGGTTAATTTGAATGTTATTTTCTGTGATATTCAAGACAATTTAATCATAGTTCACGAGATTATGCAAACGTTGAAGAGGAAGAAAGGGAGAGGAGGTTTGATGGCCCTCAAGGTCGACATGTCTAAAGCCTATGATAGGGTCGGTTGGCAGTTTCTCATGGAAATTCTTCGATGTTTTGGGTTTGGGGAGATATGGTGTCGCTGGATTTACCAATGCATCTCTACGGTTTCTTTTTCTATACTTCTCAATGGCAGCCCATATGGTTTTTTTCAGCCGCAAAGAGGTCTACGGCAAGGAGACCCTCTATCTCCATTTTTATTTGTTATGGTGACTGAAGTGTTGACTAGACTTATTAAACGAGAGGAGACTCAAGGAAATATACATGGCATTCGGATTGCACGACATGCTCCTCCAGTTTCTAATATTCTTTTTGCAGATGATTTGATGCTCTTTTGTAGGGCTAATTTCCATGAGGTGGCATCTCTCCAGCATTGTTTACACAAGTTTGCAGATTGGTCAGGGCAAGAAATCAATTATTCGAAATCTTTTGTGCATTTTAGCTCCAATATGGAGGTTGAACGAAAGGAGCAGTTGTCTCACTTTCTTAGAATACAACCTGCACTGGTTTCGGGGAAGTACCTAGGCCTTCCACTAGAGGTGCCGCAGTCACGTCGTCAAGCATGTTCTGAGATTCTAAACACAGTGGATAGACGCTTGGCAGGCTGGAAAGCTCGATCTTTATCCCAAGCGGGTCGTACGGTACTCCTTCAATCGGTGGCAATGGCTCTCCCCTCATACTATATGTCTGTTTTCCTTTTACCAAAACAAGTGTGCAGGCAGCTGGATGCTAAAATGAAAAATTTCTGGTGGGGTTTTGATGGGTTGTCGCGTCGTTTTCATCCCAAAGCTTGGGATAATACTTGTAAGGCCAAAGATTGTGGTGGTTTGGGACTTCGTCGGATGGAAGAAGTCAATCGCGCCTTGGTGGCTAAATTGGGGTGGCAAATCGCATCAAACAGTGACCGGCTTTGGGTGTCGGCTCTCAAGGAAAAGTATTGTAGGGGACGACATTTTATGGCAACATCTTCTTCTCCAGGGGCATCCTGGATATGGCAGGGAATTATGAAGACCAAGGGGATTGTGCAAGCGGGTTTATGTTGGTGTGTCAAGGATGGCGCCACCATTAATATATGGTGTGATCCATGGGTGCCCGATCTTCCTGGGTTCATTCCTTCACTTCAACAAAATGTCCTGGTGGATCGATCGATCAATTATGTTAAAGATCTTATTGACCCCATCTCACATACATGGAGATCTAGTCTGATTCACTCTTTGTTTGAGCCGGGTTCGGCTGAGGCAATACTCAATATCCCATTGCCATCTTCTCCTCAAATCGATACTTTGAAATGGGTTTTGGACCCTAAAGGGGTGCTTACAGTGAGGGCTGCCTATCATTATGATAATCGAACAAAACTCTCTGTCTCGGGAAACCTTCCCCCAGAGGTGTGGAAACGGCTATGGAAGTTAAAGGTGCAACACAGACTACGATTATTGTTCTGGAAAGTGGCCGCTCATGCATTACCGCTCCGAGGGTGTATGGGGCATGTGAGTAGTCCCCAGGTAATACCGTCCATGTTATGTCCCATGTGTAAACTCTATCCTGAAACTATGGTGCATTTATTTTTGGAGTGCTCTGTTAGTTCAATACTTTGGCAGCATGGTCCGTGGCCCATTAATGTGAATCGGTTTGTGCTTTCTTCTATTGAAACGTGGATTCGGTTTCTTTTAGACCCACAAAACTTGCCGGAAGTTAACCGGGAATCATGGCCACATATGATTTTGGCTGTAACTCTCACTCTAGACACTATCTGGAATACTCGAAACAAATGTGTGCATGAAGGGATAGTCCCCCATATCATGGACCTTATTCGTTCAGTTCATAGGCGATATGTAGCGCATAGAGAGGCCTGGAATGTATCTGAGGACAGCATTGCTCAATGGCAGCCTCCACCTGAAGGGATGGTCAAAATTAATTTTGATGTTGCTGTTAGGGGTAATCGTATGTGTGCTGCTGCCGTGGTTTGTGCTTCAGAGAGATCAATCCTTAAGGTGCGTATCCATCATCTCCTCGGTATGGATCCAATGAAAGGCGAAGCTCGAGCTGCGCGACTGGCTTGTAATTTAGCTGCAGACTATGCTGGGAGAGATATCTTGCTGGAGGGTGATTCCCTTGGAGTAATTACTCAAATTAACGACCTGCAGGCTGCACCGGATTGGAGTATTGAAGGAGAAATAACCACTATTCGGCAGCTTCTTTTTCAGCATCCTTCGTGGCAGATTAACTGGATTTCTCGTAGTGCAAATGTCTTAGCTCATAATTTGGCAAAATGGGGGATGTATTCGGGTAATGTAGGGGATTTTCTTAGCACTGACCTGACTCTTGTCATTAGGGACTCTACGGACTCCTTAAGGGGTAGTCAGTTTGTCTAATCTTAATTCCCGTTTTACTTAGAAAAAAAAAAGAATGTTATTTTCTGTGTTTGTATTTGGAGGTTTGTGTTTGGATGTTAGAGGTTATGCAAAGAGCTAAACCTCTTTTTGGTTTAAATTAATTTTGACTTAAAATATTAAACATTAAACTCCAATGGTAGGTCCATGTGCACCACACCATCGCCCATATATCTCTATCAATTTGCTGAAGAATAACATCGCCCAGTTTTAAGTTTAACGATGGAGTTTCTACCGTCACTTTATTAATCATCAAATTTTTTGGGCAGGTCCTATATCCGGACAATGTATGCTAGAGCATCTTCATAAGAAATCATCTAGAAAATTTGATACAACTCAAACGTGTATCATTCACAAATGATTATTAGGTATCTCTTGTTAAGCTTGTGGCTATATTAATATTATAATATATAATATTGCTAGTGGTTAGAGAAATTACAGGTCATGTAAACGAGTTTAAATCCTTTAATCAAAGTACAATTTGATCTCATGTTCAAGGAGATCAGCAAAATAACCATGACCAATCATTGGTACATTCTTTCCGTTAGAAATTAAGATATCTAATTAGTGAAAAAGACAGCTTTATCCATTAGCTATTATTGTTTCATTTTTATTAAGCCTCTTTTCTCTAATTGAATTTTTATGCTAATTTGTTATTATATATATAAAGATATTATATATATGGGATATATATATATATAGGGGCTAAAAAAATTAAGCATTAATATTCAGTTGGATAGAAGTTGTTCAGAGACGTATACTTTTCTATAATAACTTTGGGACTAATGGAATTTAAGCATTAATATTCAGTCAGAAGATGATTACTCTATATAATTTGAGGTTGATGCCATGACTTTTCTTCTCTGCTTTATACATAAATTTATTAAATTTGAGATTGAATTTGAGGTTTTGATGTCAATTTGAGTTTGTGAGACCCCGATTATTTCTTTAGTTATTTTCTATGTATTCGCTTTAATTTTAATTATGGGGTCATATTTTTGGACAATGTATGACCTAAGCTTTATGTTAAGGTACATTAACTAATATGAGATTTTATTTCATAAATTTTTCCCTAAATAATTTTCTTTGATTATGAAAGTTTTGTGCAAGTTTAATTTCATTTCCCTAAGAGCCGAAACTTGCAAGGTAAGTTTCTCTTATGGATTTATATTTTTCATTTGCTTAATATATATTTCATAATCCATGAAATTAATTATGATTAGAGATATATATATTGGCCGAAAATGATGTAATAGAAAAATTCATGAATTTCCTTTAAGTATTGGAATATTTTGTGTGACATTAATAGGTAGCACATATATATATATATATATTTTTATGTGGCCTAAATTAGTAGTTTTGAATAATCATAGAAAATGAAATGATAAGCTACTAGGCACATGATAAGTTTTGGGAGTGTTTAATTTGATAAGCACACTTGCTTATCATAGTGATAAGCTAGCATAATGATAAGCTAGGGAACTTTTTATGTAATAAGTTATTGTGGCTATCGTAGAGATAGGCTAGAACCATTATCTTAAGATAAGTTGTCATGCTTATGAGATGATAAACTATGTAATTGAACTAGATAAGCTAGAGTGCTTATAGGAGATAAGTTAGGTGACATAAGTAACTAAATTGAAAGTTAGTTGTGAAAGTAACTAGAAAGTTAGTTGTGAGAGTAACTAAGTTGGTTGAAATGTAACCAAACAAAATAAATGAGTTTGTGTCAAGGCCATTCACGTGAAGAGCATGGAGATTTGAAGAGTTAAAAGCTTGTGGACCATGTGAGTTGTAAAGAAGTGATAAGAGAGCAATTATGTGACAAGACAAGACAAAGGGAGAGAAAGCCATGAGTTTTGAAGTTCACGTGAAGGTGAAGGAGTTATGAGAGAAATTCAAATGCAAAGGCAAGAGGCTTCACATGGGAGGCATGGCTTTAGGGGCCATGAGGTGATGTGAGAGAAAGTGAGAAGAAAAAGTGAGAAAAGAGCATGCCATGGTCGGCTAAGTCCATCACCCATTTCTCCCCCCTTTTTTCTTCCTTCTCTCTTGTCATTTTCAACACCTCATGTCAATTGTCATTGCAATAAATCACCTTGGGAGACTAAATTGCCTCATACGAATTCAATTCACACTTCACATTTCAAGTTTGTCTTGGCCGAATACCTCATTCCATTTCAACACTCTTTTTTTCCTCTCTTGGCCGAATTTACCTCTTTGAGCTTGAGTCTTGCTCTTTTCTTCTTGCAACCAAATCACTCCACTAAAAGTTCTATGTTTATTCTCTTCTTTAGATGACCAAATCTTCCCTTTGTGCAACTAAATTCTTCTCTTAGAAATTTCTACTCACTTAGCCACTTTTTCCTTGTTGGATTTAACTCACCTCCTTAGAGTTAAATCATTTCAAGTTTACCTTGTTTCTCCCCACCATAAAACCTACCTTAGCACCTTATAATCAAGCTTGGAACCATTCCAAAAGGGTGAACCGAAAGTTGAGTGAAGGAAGGATCTTGGTGAAAATTTGGTGATTAGTGGAAGGTAGAGGTAGGCTTGATTTCACATAATGTTTTGCTTAAGTTCTTTATAAATTCTGACCTAAGGTATTTTATTGTGCTAGGTACTCAAGGCTTGTGTTTAATCATCAAGGTAAGGCAAAAAATGTGGTTGTTAGTTCTAAGATTGATGTTGGCCGAATATCTCTTAGTTGGATTTGAGTTGGTACCTTGATTTTGTTAGATCTTGAGTTTATGAGACCAACCCTAAGTTATAATGTTAGATCTAACTATATGAGCATGAGATCCGTACTTAAATGTTAGAAAGATGTTAAAGGATGAACAATGAATGCTAGTATGGTCTTAAAATGCAAAAGGTATGCATGATGCAAGTTTTGACATGAAGGGTTGTTTTGGATGGTGTTGGCCGAATCTCACATGAGTAGGATCTCCAAATGTAGTTTTGTTAAATGTCAATTTGATGAATGACCATGATATGGGTAAAGTTTGGTGAACACATGCATATAGGCTAGTCTTGAAATGTAGTAGGATGCATGCAAATCGAAAAGCCTAATCATTCTATGAACATGTGTGTTGGCCGAATATGACATTGTGCTAGATTTAGAAGTTGTGTTGTGATTGGTAGATCCTAGGTTGTGAATCTGAAAATGGATGATGAGATCACCATTGGAGAAGAAAACTTAGACAAAGAATGTTTAAAATGGTACATGGCCGAATGATCTAATAAGTGGAACCCTAATAGCAACCCTATAAATAAGATTATATTACATGTGATGAATAAATAAATTAGGGTTATAGGCGAATGGATTAGAGAATAAAAGCTCGATCATAAAACACACCATATTAGTAAGAGAAAAACATAGATAATAGGCTTAAAGATTCGGGTTAAAAGAATTAGCAAAACTTTGTGGTGTTAAGTATAGATTGAGGATTTAACTAGGTTGGCCGAAACTTATGGTGAACAAATAACTTATATTTTCGGGTTGCATAAAGATCTAATGTCAAGCCAAGGATTAATTATAATTAGGGTTAGTAATTGGTAAACTTAAAGACCTAGTTAAATGTATGTAATAAAAGAAAGATTATGATTTGATTATAGTGCAATTAGCTTGCTAATTAGAAAAGTAAGTAAGATGATTAATAAGAAATTTCTATATAAAACTTTGTGAATAATATTATATTTTCAGAAATATATCTTTGGGTAATAACCGATTTAAAATACAAATATTTAACTTGTACGATTACGTACTTAATTCTTAGTACTAAGAAATGTTTGAATCGCATGTAGGCGATCTTCACATCTTTACACATAATCAAGGAGACCGAGGTAAGTGGAAACTGTAAGTGGATTGTAAGTGAATCTTATACTTTTATGAAAAATGGAATGACACACTGCATCGATTCATGAACAAGCATGATATTTCGAGCAAGCATGACATGGCATGAGCATTGCATGATTTTTCTAAAGATAATTTTTGTGCAATGATTTATGGAAAGTTTATGGAAAGATAAGTTAAGTCAAGGGGCTCTGGTCGGTACCGTACCATCATGATGGACACCCATACCGAAGGACAATGCGAGAAGGATGGGTGAATCCTAAGAGGCAGTGCAACCACACTGAAGGACAATGAGAAGGTGTGGGCCTCCAAGGGTCGTGTCTAGCCATCAGGCCTGGGGCAACTACGGGCTAGCTCGACCAAATGGAAAGTCTCCAAGGGTAAGGGAGACGGTTCAGATGGGAACGCACAACCCGGACTCCAGGGGTTAAATGGAGCGTAAGTAGCCCACAATTATGAATGATTGATTTTCAAGGGCCTGGGGCCAATTTCAAGAACAAGTTTATGAATTTACAAGCAAGAGCATATGCATACTCATGACATGCATGTGCATCATGAATTACGTTTTTCCATGACAAGCAAGTACAAGTCAAGAGCATGTTTTTAAGTGATGTATTTCCCTTACTGAGTCTTTTTGACTCACGTTTTCAAAATTGTGTCATTCCAGATGCCTCAGGTGGAGAAAGTCAGGAGGACTACCTGACTTAGAAGGAAAAGATTATATTCATGTTTTGTTGATTGTGACTTGATCGATGAGATCCGTCACTTGTCTAGTGTTAAACATGTTATGTATATTATGTATGTATTAAGGTGCAAGTTTATTGAGAACCCTAATTATGTTATGTGTTGGCTCGAGTCTCTCGTGATCCTGTACGTTTCCGCCGTAAGTATGTAAGAATGTATGCAAGAACACTGGAGCTATCCTGAGGATTGCTCGCGGCTGTCACGGTCCCTGAGGGATGCCGTTCGAGGCGTGACAGAGTTGGTACTTGCAAGACTAATTTTTGTTCTTGGGTGGATTTGTATTTAGATTAGAAGGGGACAATATGACTCAAATGGAAGGGATCAGTCCTAATATCACTAGACGAGGGTCTAGTAGTAGTTCTAACCCGGAAGATGAATTGGTTGTCCTTTATCTATTTGAACGACTTAGATGGTATCAAGACTTTTTTAATTTTTTTCTTTGGTTGGTACGTGCAGGTGACATGGTACGGGAAGACAATGGAGAGATAGTAGATGTCTGGAGCCTAGAATAGAAGGACGTTGACAATGCATACGATTGTCACAATCGGTACGCAACAATCAAAGGCTTCAGCATTCGTAAACATATTGGGTTCAATCATAGACATGGGTATTGGATAAGCAACGCTTTTGTTCGGGGACTTTGTGTCATTTGACACCACATACGGGACGAACAATGTGCACAGGCCATTGGGGGTATTCCTAGGGGTGAATCATCATAGACAATCGGTTGTGTTCGGGGCATGTTTACTGTTTGATGAGACGACGCACACATTCAACTGACTTTTTCAAATATTTCATTAAGTGTATGAATGGGAAGGCTCCCGAATCTCTGTTCAAGGATCAAGATGTAGGTATGCTAGCTGAAATCTCATTTTCCCTACCAGACTCACACCATTATTTATGTGCCTGACACATATCTCAAAATGCATTAAAGAATTTGGGACAACTATTTGGCAACAAGAGCTTCAAAAGAGACTGGTCGAGGCTTCTGTTTGACCACGAGGTAAATGACTTTGAATAGTGTTGGAGTAAAATGATTGACGAGCATGAACTCCAAGGCATTGAATGGTTGCATAAGATATATGAAAAGTGTGAGAAGTAGGCGCGAAAGTATGTACGCAAGGTTTTCTGTGTTAGAAAGAAGACGACCCAGTTAAGTGAAAGCTTCAATGCGACATTGCATAGGTACTTGAAGACAATTATGAATTTGATCGATTCCTACAAAACTTCCAACGAGTAGTTGATGAGTTGTGATACAATGAGTTACGAGCAAATTTTAAGATGCTCAAAACAGTGCTCACTGAACTATTTGGGGATTTTTATGTGATGCGACAGAAGTCTACACTCCCACTATGTTGTCTATTTTTTTGGAGCAAGCACGAAAAATTCGATATCTTAAGCTTGACTGTAGGAGGGAAAGTACTGTGACCAAAGAGGTTGAAGTACATGTATGCAGTCGGGACCCAAACTATAATTGTTCAACATCAAAGCATTATGTGATCAAGACGGAGAATGGGTTTCACCAGTGTAGCTGTAAACAATTCAACTTTGTGGGTGTCATCAGCAGTCATATTATATGGGTGACGAAACAGAAAAGAGAGTTGTGTATTCGTAATGGGTATATTCTGGCCAGGTGGAGAAAAGATGTTAGGCAGTTAGTTGTGCCGTTTTACAGGTCGCATACTACGGCTGATCCGACGTTGCTAAAGGTGATAAATCGCAGGAGATATATAAACCAATATGCTTCAACTATTCAGCATTTATGGGGATAGAACTAAATATTGGCCAATATTTGATCGTTATTACACTGCACTAGAACATGATCTTGCTCAGTTGTCGGAGGATGAGGAAGGTCCTTCTGCCCTTATTAGCACTGGTTCTAGAGTGGATGTTATACGGGGATTGTTGCAAAAGGTTTCAAGATGCTGGAGCCGAACCATAAAGGGAATAAGCAATTAAAGAGCGGAGTCGAGGGAAGGAGTTCACGTGGTCGTGTTCGTGTCTGTGGGGTTGGTCGTGCTTCGTCACAACCAGTGTCTCGCCGTTTGCAACTACTTGATGATTTGAAGGTATGTTTTCTAATTTGATGCTTAGAGTTGAAATTTAAATTTATATTTGTGTATTCCTCCTTTGTAGGCATCCAATGAGAACGAGGAAGATGAGGATGAGGAGGAGAGGACAGATCGCTAAGTAAATGATTTAAGAGCCTTGACGAATTGTAGAGATCTTTACTTGAGCTAAACTTTGCTGCAATAATTGTATTATTTGACATAAACCAGGACAATTTAGATATAACTTTGCTTGTGATTGTACTTGAGTTTCAATATCTTGGTATATGTCTCTTGTAAAATTTCTTTTGTTTTTCTAGCAAAACGAACTTCTACATTTTGTTTGGTTATTGTTGCAAGACAATAATGTTATTATGTAACGTGTTTGGAAAGGAGAAGAGCGTGATATCAGAAAATGCCAATGGATAAAAACTAAAAAACACCACCTCTGCATAACTAACGTAAGTCATTACATCTTTACAATGTTACCAAAACGAAATACAAAACAACATTAAATGTCTACATGTCAGTCATTACATCTTTAGCAAGTTCATTGTCTATTCAAAAATTCAATTCTCTGGCCTTTTATGTCCTCTACTCAATTTTAGTCACGTTGCTCCCAAAAAACAATCAATTATTTCTATCGAAGCTTGAATGAAGTTTGGTGACGAACTTGCCCTGAATACTCTAAAATCTTTGTATCTTATTTCTTATGTTTGAATGGAATAGGGTCGTACTTGCGGAGCCCATACATGTTGTAGTTTGAACATATAGCTTATCCCTTCACATAACAATGTAGTTCATGATGCCAAACCTTTGTTTCATCTCCTGAGAAAATAACAACCCCAACAATGTATTCTGTATTTCTGAGACTGCACCCCTGAAAAACATTAGAAATGCCAATGAATAAAGATATAGGTAGTTCCCCTATGGAGAGCACATGTCAAAATCATAAACCAAACAGGAAACAATTACGACTAACCAGAAATGGATTCTTTGTTGTGTGTAAAGAATTAATCAACATACGAAACAACCTAGTAGACATGAAGCCTAGACAAGCTTCCCCACACATCACAAATCCCAATATCAAACAAGATGTTTTGCCACAAGTGTGCGACCACTTATACAAGGTTCATCAATAACAATTTCATCTCAAAATTGTTAAGTGTTAGTATGTTCCTCCCTGTCCAACTAATTCATGCCAGACATAGAAGAGCCACATTCTGAATGAAGCCATTCATTTGTCCTAATAGAAAACCATTCCAGCAAAAGAAGACACTAACAACATTCGCCATCACCCATTGAATTATGCTTCACTATTTTCTATTTATTTATGTGCTAACGATGATAGGTAAGTAACTACATTGCATAGGGTTGTAACCATTTCATATGAGCTCCTCCCATTTTAGAAAAATTATGCAAGTGCTGGTCAATTTTTATATGGATTCGATAAAAGCTTCTTGGAAAGCTACGAATGCAGATGACAGTAGAAGCAGCATATAACAAAACTTTAGACAGACAAGCCGGGCAACGAAAAAGGTAAGCCTTTGAATTCGTGTGCCTTCTCAGGAGTCAAGTAATACCACGTCTTCTCCAATGCCTTTCTAATTTTCAAATTCATTTCCCCATCCAATTTCGCAGTCTGTAACCAACAAGAAACACAAAGTGAGGAAAAAAATATGATAAAAGTTATTGAATTGCTAATCACAGGAACCAAGCACTCTCCTATAATCTGGAAAACCATAATCATTATCATTACAATGACAACAAATATAATAATAGTAAAGAATATTAAGAAAAGCTCAATATAGCAGACACCATCTGGGTTTGTACTCGTAAGAAAAAGAATATTCGCAGGAAAGAATCCGTCTCGCTTAACCTGCAACCATGCAAAAAAAAAATCAGCATCATATAGAAGCCTCAGATCTAACCCATAATGTTAAGGTAAATTAATTGATGACATTAATGATGAAACTATAAGCAACATAGCTCATCTTAACCACTCTAAAACAATGTGATTATAGGTAATCCAGAAACCAAACGAAAATATACAAATCAGAACGGCGCCGAGAGCTTCCTTTGCTGGACCCTTCACGCTCGGGCCCGGAGAAATTCCAGGATCTTAGAGCTAAAGGGTGCAATTTGCTTGGTATGGTTTTGAGAGAGAGAGGTACAATAGCGAGAGAGATGTGAGAGAGAGAGAGCTGGACGATAGAGAGAGAGTGTCAAATAAATGAAGCAGAGAGAAAGAAAATTGAAACAGTTCGGGTTTTTAAAACGGGTCGGTAAACATAATATGGGTCAGTTTCGTGGGTTGGTTTCATTAAATGAAGTGGTAGTATTTCAGCCATCAGATTTCAATCTTCTAATCTGAGCCGTCCACTCACACACACTCACATAATAACAATTCGCACAATAACCGAACCCAAAGCGTCCATGCATGCATCCAATGTCCGCTAAGAACTAGCAGTATGTGACTGTCTATGAACAAAATAACTGAAAAAAAATCTCGTCAGATAACTTCATCTCCAAGCTGGCAACAAATATAAAATTAAGAACATGACGAACTTATATATGTGTGTGCACTCACCACTTCACAGGGGAAGAGGACACAAGCCAGAAATATGTTTTCAGTGAAAGATCTAAGGGAGTCTTTTGGCCAGGTACAAGGCATTCAGAGCGGAAATTGCATGGATAAGTTGATGTAGGATCTCCATGTCTTTTAGAAGAATCAGCAGGTAAACCAGAAATGGCAGGGGGCTCACGGGCAGCCAGTCCTTTTAATGCTTTATCCTATGAAAAGAAGTGACTTATTCTTAACAGATTCTTCAGTTAAACATTTTGAAAGGAGAACTGCCAAGAGTATATACCAAATCATCAGTTGCCAAGCAAGATGATCAATCACCACCCAATGAAAGCTCGGTGACACTACGAAATGTACTTTGACTACACTTTCTAATTGATTGAAAAGCTTGTGCAACACCACACCTATGGCATCTTCCGCATAAGCAACATAATTTTTTTGACTGCCGGAGATGTTAATATAAAACCCAAAAGAACATGAGGAAATGCTATTAACTATGAAGAACTAAAAAATACAGAAAGGCGTATCATGAAAGTTGGCGTTTTCTCTTGGCAGCCAAATCTGAAAGCAAAGATATATTTTGCATGCTGCCAATTGGCTCGATTGAGCTATTTTCTTAAAGACAAAATAAATCATTCTTCTGTAGGATTACTCGCATTCAAATTCAGAGGCTTAAATTAAATTGAAAAGTCACACCAAAAACACTGAAATCAAATAAAAGGAAATTCATTCACCTTAGCATTTTCTTTTCCATAAAGCATTTTAAACCTGGAGTTTTTAACAAGAAATACATCATCCATACTAGTGTCAAATTCTTAGTGAGCTACAAAACCAAAATAAATTTTTAGAAATATAATAGAAACTAAATTAAAGGTGAAGTAGGGGAAAACAGGGAGCGGATTCGGTCCGACGGAAATTTCCTCCGAAGTACCGGATGGACAGTACAGATTTAAAGTTAATCTCAGCTCTTCATCCAAGGGTGCTAAATGGTCCAGGTCATTTAATGAGATTTTTTGGCTTTTGCTCGGCTCATGGCTTGGCTACTGATCCCTCTAGACTTTTCTATGGATTTCTTTATCTTCTTCCCCTCCTTTCTCGCTCAAGGATTTCCCTTCTTTGTCACGCTAGCCTCCATTCTTTATCTTCTTCCCCTCCTTTCTCTCTCCAAGGATTTCTTCATTGGAGGTATGTGGTTCTCTTGGGGAAATTTGGATTATGAGGGCGTAGGTTGTACTTTTTCACACAAGTTCTGAACCAAACAGAACATTCTTTGTCGCCAGCAATGAACTGAAAATGACGACACTTTATAGGTGTTTCTGGATTGCCACTGGAACTGTGTGAGGCAAGGGACCCAAAGGGACTGTATAAGCTTGCACGATCTGAAAAGATACAAGGTATCCTATTGGAGGTTGCACATAAGCATGGCATCAGAATATTGGTTGTTTCCTTTGTGTTTCTCACTGTACTTGTGAGTAGTGAGACAGTTTATCAATTTACGCACAAAAAAGCTCTGTTTTTTTGTGCTTTAATTTTTCTTTCAGGCAAAGTTGAGTTTATATGCACTGATGCAAAAAAGAAAAGTCTTTGTACTGGCATGTATTTTGGATTCAGTTTGAGGACAGTGTAGATCTATGAATGTGTTTTGGATTCAAGTCCCAATAATAATGGCATTCAAGCTGCAATTATGTGTTTTCTTATTAGTACTTGACTTAAATCTTTGAACGTTGTGCAGGTCTGCTGATTTTTGATGATTGTCCAAAGATAATATCACAAAGAGAAGTAATGAGCTCTAAAGGGTCACCCTGTGTTCCAAGCAATGGAAATGGTGAGGACGCGAAGCAAGTCCAGGAAGATGCTAAAAAGTTGGAACTAGCTGTTAGAGTTCACCCTGTGTTCCATCATACCCATGATTCATTTATTGGTCCTGAGAACCAAGACTTGTGCCAATAACTTCAAGAACTGTGAGAATTTTTTCTTAAGTTATAAATGAGATGGAGTTCGCAGAGAATTTTTATGTGACTTTTACTTTTACTTGCAATTTGCTTTTACTTTTTTGAAGTTTCTGTTTCTGTTTCTGTTAAATTTTTGTTCAACTCCTTAAAAAAAGACCCATCTGATCTTAAAAAATTTTCTTCCATTGATGTACCTGGTGGTATATACAAGTTACATTGTGATTGACAAAACCCAAAATTCAGAAGAAAAAACCCAAAACATTCCCCTCGCAACATCTGCTGAGCTTTGGCCACTTGCTCGTCACCGGATGAGCCAAATCAACAACCCTTTTTTCTGCAAAGGGAATCAGAAAACCATTTTTGTTCAATTGTCCGCAATTGGTATTATTCTCTTCAAGATCGGTAGATTCAATCCCTTGATCCACGTAGATTCAATCCCAAAACCAGTAGATTCAATACCTCATTGATTATGAGCCTTCCCACCTCTAACAATGTACTGGACATTTCGCCCATAGAACTCTTTAGCCTTCAAAGCATTCATCACAAACCTGTAATAATCCAATAACTACAAGTTGAAAAGTGAACTAAAATAACTCGTGATAGCCGTTCATAAAGCAGCCATCATGCGGCATTCAATGCACTTCAAATTACCAAACAAATTAATAGCTCTACAGAATTCCCAGAAAACCCAGAAAAGAAAAAAAAACTGATATGTAATTACTTGACAGAAAAAAGTCAAAAGGAAAAAACAGAGGAAGATGCAATATGCGGCAGGAAGAATGGAAGGCCCTCTGGAGTCTTAAAATGCATGACCAACAGGAAAAATGGAAGGCCCCAGATTCCAATTGCTTTTTCACAAAGTAAATAAGGTCAAAGTATGAAAACCGAAGAAACCAGAAATCAGCCTTGATAAGTGCTTCACGAAACTTAAAATCCTCCCCCCTGTGAGGTCTCCTATTCGTTTTCACTGCCCTCTCCCCAACAGCAAGAAGTGTCTCCACATCTAAAGTCTTCGCGAGAATCTGAAATTTACGGAAACATCCCACTGCCTAACTTAATTGCAGTTAACTGTATTGGAGGGCAAAAAATTGTTGCAGTAACCTTTCCTCTTAAGTCAGGCAAGATTCCGGCGAACAGAGGAGAGAGAGAGCTCCAATGAAGAAATCCTTGAGCGAGAAAGGAGGGGAAGAAGATAAAGAATGAAGGCTAGCGTGACAAAGAAGGGAAATCCTTGAGCGAGAAAGGAGGGGTAGAAGATAAAGAAATCCATAGAAAAGTCTAGAGGGATCAGTAGCCAAGCCATGAGCCGAGCAAAAGCCAAAAAATCTCATTAAATGACCTGGACCATTTAGCACCCTTGGATGGAGAGCTGAGATTAACTTTAAATCTGTACTGTCCATCCGGTACTTCGGAGGAAATTTCCGTCGGACCGAATCCGCTCCCGGGGAAAACATACTTTGTACTACCAAGTAAAAGGGATGGAGATTCATCTATAAGCTCTATAATATTGGCCTGCTTCAACTGCTCTCCCTGTCAGGCAATCCACCAATGAATAAAACACGAGTACTTTGCTTTCCATTTGAATTTGTTAGCATTTTTACCGGAGAATTCCAAGAAGATAACTACAATTAAATGGTTGAAATCATCTCCAGAGAATTCCTAGTATGAACAAGAGAATTCCTAGCATTAACAAAAAATTGCAAATTGCAAATTACTCAATTACATTTGTTGTGTAGACTACTATAACAGCAAAATTTCTAGTATAAACAAGAGAATTACTTGCAGTGGCAGAAGGAGGGGGTAGCGGACCTGGGCGGCCGCTATCCATTGCTCCAGATTTTACATGTAAATTTTTTTTTCATAAGTTTGTCCGGGCTCGATACCCATTAGGCCCAGGCCAACTAGAGCCCAGTATCACTTTCATTTATGCGGCATGGGCTTGATACCCATAGGCCTGACCCTTTTCATTTTTTTATAAGTAAAGGGTGAAACGACGTCCAAACATCTTACTTGATTAGCACTGTTTTAAAACTAGGTTCTAGTTGGCAAATTAAACAACAATTAGCACTGTTTCACCCTTATTTTAAAAAAACATTTGTCCCCCCGGTTGCTTACTCTCTCTCACGGTTTCACTTCTCAGCCGAGTCACGTGACCCTGCCGCGACACCTCCCGTTGCAGCGTTGCCTGCTCAGTTGCCTCACAACCCCCACCGTTGTCTGCTGCACCAGGTACGTATACCGGCCATTTCTCTCTGTTATTTTTACTTTCTCTTCTATGTATCTTCTAACTTCTCTAATATCTCTCTCTATTTCACTGTTTCTCAGCCACTCGCCGCCGGCCACTTCTCTCTCTCTCTCTTTTACAAGTGACCAATTTTATGAAATTATGATTTGGGAGTTGGAGATTTTGTGAAATTAGGGATTTGTAATTGGGAATTACTTAATGGGGATGTGGAAATTGGGGATTGATTTATGTATTTCCTTCTAGAGATAAAATTGCGGATAGATTTATAGATTAGAGATGAAATTTGGAGATGGATTTATGGATTTATGTACTATGAAATTGGAAATGGATTTATGTATTAGAGATGAGATTTACGCCTTGACAAGCTTGATTTATGTACTGTGCAGTCTATGCTTTGGTCTATTGAGGTTGTGAGACTGTGATTTATGTATTGTGCTTTGGACCTTTTTGTAAAAATTCAAAATTTGTTTTTAAATTACACTATTGAAACGTGAAACTTGTTAATAATAATAATATAGATGAAATTTTTCCAAAGTAAGGAATTATAAAATGGATTCAGTAATGCATAGTCTTAGACGCAAACTAGAAGAAATTCTTCCTTCTGCCATAAGCTAGTGGAAAGAATCGCATGCTCAAATTGAATTAAAAGGGAGTTTCTTTAGAAAATAGTTGTAATTGAGTATAGATTATTGCTTTATGATATTTATGTATTATGTATGAGAGATGAACATAAAATGTAAACAAGTTAAACATAATAAGAAATTTAGTAGATAAAAGTTACAACTTCAATTTCAAAGTCTCGAGAAAGATACGATGCCAAAGTTTGTACTGGACATAACATTAACAAAGAAGCAGTTGGACATTGTTAATTGTAGATTTTTCCAAGAAAATTAAGAAGAACAGAGCTTAACATTTCATGCTCTCTTACATCACGAACGACCATGATATATTAATCCCAATATTTGGTTGACTGTTTTGATGATCATGTATTAGAGATGAAATCATGTATTAGAGATGACATTGTGTTTAATTCTGCATATTGCTGCTGGCTGCATAAATCAAATCAAATCAGATTTATGTCTTATATTTCTATGATGTCATACAAATGCATTGCCAACTAATTGATTGTCTTCACTTTTATTACTGCATTTTTGTGTTGGCAAAATTCCATGTCAAAATATGTCTTGATCGAGTTATACTTTTGGTCCCCACATTTGATCAAGAGTTAGAGTCCATGGTCTGTCCAAAGTTTTCATCACGTTCAACCAGCGCTCGAGCGCCCTTGGAAAAATTCAGACAGAGTCATCACGTTTGACCAGTGTTTGACAAGCACTCGAACGTCCTTGGAAAAAATACATACAGAGTCATCACGTTTGACTAGCGTTTGACAAGCGCTCGAGCGCTCAGTGCAAATTTCATACAGAAGCATAAGCGTTTGACCAATGCTCGATTCGCGCTCGAGCAACTTCCGGCGAATTTCCTTTTGAAATGTTAGGAAACCCTACTAGGTTTCGTGGGAGGTCGTCCTAAAGCTGATTGAGGCTTCCATTGAGCAAACTAGTGCCTCATTCCTTGAGAGAAAAACCCAAGAAGATTTGTGCTTCAAGATTGACAAGTTTTTCTCTCTTCTTCGATCAAATATCTTTGTAACCTTCGTGGTGTTGAAGGAGTGCTGAAGAACAAGAGTGTTCAGTGAAGAATCCATAAGAAGATCCTCAAAGGTTTGAGGGGAATGTCGCACGGAGCGGGTCTAAGCAGGGAGGCTTAGATTATTACATAAGAGTTGTCAGAGTCAAACAACAGGGGTTGCCTGTGTCTGAATCATTGTTTCTAAGGTTTTATTTTTAGTGGATTCTAGGTGGCTGCTAGCCCGGAGTGATTTTTCCTTTGAATGGTATTTCAAAGGTTTTCCACTTCGTCACCAAATTCTTGTCTCTTTGAATGATTGAAGTTTATTTAATTTTCCGCTACCCATATGTTGACTGAGTTGATTAATATGCATATCTAGGCTGAACAATTTTAGAACATGTTTTAAAATTGTTATTGTTTTGTTAATTAGAGGGAAAACACATATTTTTCACCTCTAAGTGTTGTTAGGGTCTAAAGTAGATTTTTTTACTTTTGTTTTGTTTTATTTAGATAATGGATAAGTCTGTGATAAGAAAGTCACGCAGCGTATAATCGTCTAGAAACTCCTAACGTGACTACTAATTTTGAAATGGATATTAGTTCAAAAAGACCTCGCATTATGTTTAGTCTGGATGATATTTTTGCTAACTCAGGGTTACGTAAACCCATTGAAGAATATGACGTTGGGATTATGGATCAAGTTTGTAGGGAGTACTTGATCAAAAGTCATTTTCAACCACGTGGCCATGATTTTCCCAAGAAGCAATACGGGCAAGAAGTGAGAGGTTTTAGAGAGGCATGGTTTAAAGATTTTGATTGGTTGAAATATAGTGTATCAAAGGATGAGGCGTATTGCTTATGGTGTTGTCTGTTTAGGCGGCCTAGAGGAGGGAATTCCGGGGGAGATAAGTTTCTTCTAAGTGATTTAGCAACTAGAAAAAAGTAGTGGGGGGTTTTTGGTGGACATATTGGTTCACATGATAGTACTAGCAATAAAGCTAGAAGACAATGTGAAGCACAAGAAAATCAGCGACAAAGCGTGTCACACTTGTTAACCGCACATGGGTACGATCAAGAGAATGCTTATCGCATTTGTTTAACAACAGTTTTAGATGTCATTCGTTATCTTTTGGGTCAAGGATTAGCTTTTCGTGGTCATGACGAGTCCAAAAGTTCAATCAGGAAGGGCAATTTTCTTTAGCTTTTGAACGTGTTTTGCTAACGTGATGAAAAGGTTGCTAAGACACTTGCACTAATTCTCATGGAAACAGCCAAATGACTTCTCTAAAAGTGCAGAAGGAAATGGTGAGTGCTTGTGTAGTTGAGACCACACTTGCCATCATTAAAGAAATTGTGGATGGACTTTATTCTCTTATGGTTGACGAGTCTCGAGATAATTCAGTGAATGAGCAAATGATTGTGGTTTTGAGATATATAAACATACGTGGAGAAGTGATTGAAAGGTTTCTTGGTGTGGAACATGTTTATGATACTTGTTTTGAATCTTTGAAAAAAGCTATAGACAAATTATTTGCAAGACATGGCTTGTCAATATTCAGATTGATAGGTCAAGGGTATGATGGGACATCCAACATGTGAGGCGAGTTCAATGGGTTGAAGTCTTTGAGGGACAATCCTTATGCTACCTATATCCATTGTTTTGCTCACCAACTCAATTGGCTATTGTGGGTACTGCAAAGAATAACTTGCAAGTTGATGATTTTTTTAATTATACTTCTATGATTGTGAATATGGTCGGAGCTTCATGTAAAAGGAAAGATGCTCTTCGACAAAGTTGTCATGAGAAGATAGTGGAGCAGTTGGACAAGAGAGAGAATTCTGATGGAATGGGCAAAAATCTAGACATCAGTCTTGCGCGACCAGGTGATTACTATATTTCATTACCATACTAATAGACAATTTAGTTTTTTTTCCTTTGTTTATAGTTTTATAAGTCCTATAATATTGTAGGTGACACTCGTTGGGGTTCATAGTACCTTACAATAATCCGTCTCTTCACTATGTGGACATCATTATTGGAAGTGCTTGAACACATAAAAGAAGATTATACTCTCCCAGAACAAAGATCCATGGCTATGAGTTTGATGGACAAGATGAAAAATTTTGAGTTTGTATTCACTATGCATTTGTTAAGGAATATAATGAGAATTACAAATTGATTGTCACAGGCCTTACAAAAAAAAGATCAAGACATTGTTAATGTTATGGGTTTGGTTGGAGTTGTGAAGGAATAGTTGCGAGAATTGAGAGAGAGAGAGAGAATGTGATGGATTTTTGGAAGAAGTTAACTTTTTGTGTGGATAACTCTATTAGTGTGCCGAATATGGAAGACATTATTCCAACTCGTAGTCATTCGAGGCGTGGAGGGCAAACTATTACTTATCTCAATCATTTTCGTGTCAGGAGATGGATAATCAGTTCACAGAAGCAAGTACGAAGTTACTTCTTTGCATAACATGTCTTGATCCAAAAAAACTCATTCTCAGCATTTGATCATGCTAAGTTATGTTGTCTTACAGAGCTTTATCTAAAAGATTTCATAGTAGATGATCATTTGGTACTTAAAATCAGCTTAATACCTATATTAGAGATGTTAGAAGAAATGATGATTTTTCTGGGCTTCAAGATATTGGAGGTCTTGCTATGAAGATGGTTGAGATAAAAAAGAATACTTTATTTCCATTAGTTTATTGACTTATTGAGTTGGCATTGGTTTCAACAGTTGCAATTGCAACCGTTGAAAGAGTGTCTTCTGCGATAAAGATCATCAAGAGTGATTTGCGTAATGGTATGAGAGATGACTAGATGAATGATTGCATGGTAGTGTACATCGAGTAAGAAGTTTTTAAAACTATTGAGAACGAAGTCATTTTGCAACATTTTCAGAAGATACAAAATCGTAGGATACAACTATTACCTTTCAGTCGCAGTACATAGTATGGTACATGTATTTTAATATTTTTAATGCTTTTATTTTGTCCTTAATTTTCAACATTGTAACTCTAAGATAATTTTTTGCATTACAAAGGAAAAGAAATTTCTTCTCATTTCGCCACTGATTACTTGCACTAACAAAAAATTATAAATTACTCAATTACATTTGATGTGGAGATTACATTAGCAAAATTCTGACCCAAAACGAAAAGTTTTTATATCCATAAACATAAACATTGTGCATGAGGGCATGACTTCTTTTTGTGGAAAAATTTATAGTAATACAATGTAGTCTCACTAGCATTCCCACTAAGAGTCACGAGTCACTCAAAAAGAGATGGAGCCATAAAACAAATAGTTTCTTCCAGGTCTTATTATCTTGTGAATCTTTGTTGGTTTTCATTTTGGGTTCGGGAAGACGAGAACTTTGTGAATCTATGGTGAAATTTTTTGGTTTTGAAAATTTTTGTGGTGACCGGTTATTTTGCTAACCGGTGCTCGTGCCGGTGCCAATGTCGGTGACATATATGAGCCAATTGGATTAACGGTGCCGGTTTCGGTTTGGCCAAAACTGGTACCTACATCACCGTTAACCAGCTCTAAGTATTAGTACGCTAACTATTGAATGTCTTTGATTAGAGAAAAAAGATTAAAATACAACTAATGGTGTCGGTTTGGGCAAAACCGGCAACTACATCACTGTTAATCAGCTCTAAGTATTAGTACGCTAACTATTAAATGTCTTTGATTAGAGAAAAAAATATTAAAATAAAACTAATGAATGTCCATTTTTTTGTTGGACCCTGTCTACTTAAACTTCGTCTCCGCAGCAATAGTGGATTAAGGAGAAGGGTTAGGGTCCTAATCTTAAGACTCAACATCTCAGCCCTCCATTAGGACCTCTTAGGACCTCAAGATTAGGACCCTAACCTTTCTCGTGGATTATGTAGAATCACTGCCTGGACCCACTTAAAAAAAGTGCTAATTAATTAATGTAAATTATAGAAGACTTCGACAATCTAACGTGCACGGTGCACTGCAAGAGAGGACTTTCACTATGTGTGGTTGGTGACTCTTTTGTACATATACATATCTGCAGCGAATAACTTTGCCTCACAAATTTTTTCTAGTTACTTTTTCATTTCTCTATAATATTGGTAAAGTGAAGGATCATTTTTTCTTGTTCTTGGAAACATATCATTTGATTGATGAAAACTAAGCCCCACACATGTTCGTCACAAGTGACTGTTTGGAATTAAGGCTAGATTACAAAAACCAGTGAAATAATTCTTATCTACCCATTTAGATGATATATGGGCCTCTTATAAGGATCAGAATCTTCACTTTAATTATCACCCACGTATTACTAATCAGTTTGATTACAATTTTTCATCGCATTTAACTTTAAAATTAATACATCAATATTCCCACTTTCGTCAGATCTTATAATTAAAATGTACAGTATCTCAAGGGTTGCAGAGACAAACTGTGAGACCCCGAAAAATCAATACGTACTCCGTTGTAAGCTTAAGGATTTGGTGATTTGTTTTGAATTAATGGAGGCCATGGTATGATCTATATTTAATGAGCATCATGGAATATCAATGGATGAGGTCTAAATTTTAAGATAGCCAATTGAAGTTGTTAGAGTAAATGTATTTCTTTTCTATATCCTTGATTAATTTTGAAGGATTATGTTATGGACCATATTATTGGGCTATTAAGGTTTAAATGGTTGGACTTAAAGCCTAAAAGAATGGGCTGAAAATGGACAGCCCAAGCTTGGCCGAAAATTAGGAATGATGGGCCTTGAAATTTAATCAAGTGGGCTGCCCAATTACATGTGATGATGGGCCCTTGAAGTTGTGATACTGGGCTGCTATAAGGCTTAGAGTAATAGGTGGATATTGGGCCTTTAAATGTATGCAATTGGGCTACCATGAAGATCAAGAAATTGGGCTTTAAATTCATGCTAATGGGCTGCCAAAATGTTCATGGAAATGGGCTTTAAACTATGCTATTGGGCTGCCATAATATTCATGGTAATGGGCTGCCATTGAATGATTGTTGGGCTTTAAGGATTTAGGTTATTGGACCTTAGCCTTTAGGCTTGTGAAATGGACTTGAGACTTGTGATATTGGGCCTTAGACAAATATTATTGGGCTATCAAAGTCTTATGTGATTGAAATGTTAGTGGGCTTAACTTTAAAGATTGGTGTTAATGGGCCCTATCTTTTAAACTTATGAATTGGATTTAAGATGGTGTTGTTGGGCCTTGGATTAATGTTGTTGGGCTGCCCAATGGGTCTTGGAGTTAAGTTATAATATAAGATTAGTAGTACCAATCATTCATTAAGCCAACTAAGTATGCTATGTAACTAGGTTGGTTGAGTTGTAACTAAGTAAACTAAACTAGTGGATTTCAACCAAGGGAATCTAATTGGTTGAACTAAGCATTAAATGTGGAATTCAAATGTGTGGTGGAGGGTGAATTTCGTGCAAGCCAAGGGGACAAAGGGGAGACAAAACTGAAAAGTTGAAAAAGGTGAAGGAAAAGTGAAAATTGAAGTGCATTTCCCCACTTGGCCGAATGTTGTACTAAGCTCATGCTCCCTTGCTTTTTGGCTTTTCATTTCACACCCATCACATTCCCTTTTCACTTTATTGTGTCACTTCACTTTATTTGAGTGATATTGGTCGACCAACACAAAGCCAAGACAAGAGAAACACAAAGAGGAGAGGAGAGAAACCGAAGGGTGAAAAGAGAGAACCAAGGGAGAAATCCAAAGTTTTGAACCATGAAGTGAGGTTTTGAGCTTGAACCAAGAGGGAACTTGTGTGAGAGGAAGGAGAAGAAGGAAGAAGAAGAAGGAGGTAAAGAAAAGGAGAGGTCTTGCAAGGAAAAAAGGAAGGGAAAGCAAGGAGACAACAAGGTAAGTCCGGATCTCACCATTTTTCCTTGTTGGCCGAACTCTTTGTGGTTGGATCTTGAAGTTTTGTGTTGTGTTTTGTTAGATCTTGTACTTAGAAACCCTAGGTTGTGTATGATGCTAGATCTGGCCATGTAAGCATGAGATCTAGGCTTGAATGTTAAGGTCATGCAAGGAAATGTGCAATGTGTGTTAGGTAAGCTTAGATCTAAACCCATTATGTGTTAGGCCGGTTGTAAGTTGATTTTTCCCTTTAAATCACATGCTATTGGGGTTGCTAAATGTTAGATCTGATGTTGGTGGTTGTGAATGATGAAGAAATTAAGTTGTAAGTTCAATGGTTAGTGTTAAAATACAAAGGAGTGCATATTGCAAATTGTTGGCATGAAAAGTGTGATATTTGGTGTTGGCCGAACCATATATACCCTAGATCTTTAAGTATGATTTTGTGAATGTATGGATCTGATGGTGGGCCATGATGTGTGTAAGTTTGATAACCTTATGCATGAAATTTACCCTGAAATGTGAAGGATGTATGCAAAGCAAAAGAACCAAAGAAAAACCTAAATTGTTGGTGAATATTGGGTGCTAACCGAATGATACAATGTGGGATATCTTGTGTTTGTGTCTTGATTTTAGATCCTAGGTTGTGAAATTGTTGAATGGAGGATGGGATCACCATTGGAGATGAAGTTGTAATTAAAGAACACATAAGATTGGTGTTGGCCGAATGCCATGAGGAAGAGAAACCCAAATTGCAAGCTTGTAACAATTGGAAATTTTATTTGCTTGTGATGAATAAATAAAATTAGGATTGTGGCCAAACATATTAAAAGATGTTAAGGCTTAAAGGATCGAGTTAAAGGATTAACAAGCCTTGAGCATGGATTAAGGATTTAATTAGAATGATTTAATGTTAGCCAAATCCTATTTAGGGCAGAGTGAGACGTAATCGTAATGAGATGTATATCAAAGCTAAGGATTAGAGAGTCTTGACCTTATGAGGAGAAATATGTAAACTCTAATCAAGGATAATGTCTCGGGTTGCATAGAGAAATGCTAATACGCATGTAAAGGAATGGCATGTAATCAGGATGAGACAACATGCATGTTGGCCGATCGCCTAGATGTATAACAAGTTCTTGATGTTCCTTGATGGTCAAAAGTATTGCATGATGGTTATATCATGTATAGAACAGCAAACTTAAGAGGGAAATAAGGGCAAGAAGGCCACGGGTTGGCCAATGAAGTGAGGATTCAATATATGTAAGTGGTGTTTTGACGAGTTGCATTCATTGGTGTTCATGTGAGCTTGAAACACTTAGAGATAAAAGAAGAAGAACATTAGGTCAATCCTAAAGGTTTTGGCAGCAACAATATATCATGCTCCATGAAGTTAAGTGATGGCATTAATGGTTATTAGTTCACGCAAAGGAAGATTAAAAGTGTGGGACCAGGAGAATAAAAACTGGACATGAGATAAGTTGCTGTTTTGATATAGAATTTTTAGGACAAAAAGTTGTTGCTGATTTCATGATAGGTTTCAGAATCAATGTTAAGGGACATGAAGAATTAATTGATCAAGTTGGATACGAGTTGGCCACGAAGAAGGTGAAAACAGCAACCTTGCACGTATCGAAGAGCGGTTTAGTTCCAGTACTTTGGAGTAATCGAGTTAGGTTAAGGACTACGATTTCGATATTGGACATCGAGGTTACGAAAGAATATATAAAGATTAAATAAAATGTTTAATGATTAAAAGATTATATTAATATATATATATATACGATATCCAGAAAGATATAATATAGTTGCTATTCGGAAACGTTCCGATGAATGAAAGGTAAGAAGTCAAGTGATGAACGGGAAGTTCAAGATGGATTAAGAAATATCCGGCAACTATATTATACCATTAAATTAAGTAATGAGTAGAATTATCGCTACTTGTCCTTAGTGGACTTCAAGATAGGACTGTCGGGTAATTCGTAGGACCGACACGTACCGATATGGTTTCATCTATACGCAGTACATTGAAAGATTGAACCTATTCCTTGTAGGCGAGGAGCCAAGTGAGCAAAGGAGAATTTGCGAGGAGTACTGTAAGTGAATCTTACCCCTTTTGGAAAACTGGAATGATATACTGCATGTTTCATTGTGCATGGCAAGATGTTTTTAATACATATGTAATGTATTGCATGAAGAATGTTTCAAGTACGCATGATGTTTGAACATGTCATAGCATGATCATTTGCATGAACGCATGAGAGACGTTTTGATGCAAATGAAATTACGATGTTTTCAAGAGTGGCATGGCATGTTCATTGCATAGAAAACATGAAAAGTTGTTTTATGCAAATGAAAGAAAATTTATGTTATGATTAAGCCCGGAGGCTTCGGTTGAACACGTACTAAGTTAAGTGAGGTTCGACATCCATGCCGAGGGACGTTGTTCGTGAAGGATGGATGGATGGACGCCCATACCGAGGGACGTTGTTCGTGAAGGATGGGTTAGTCCGTGAGGTATGTGCAACCACACCGAGGAACGTTGCTCGAGAAGGTGTGGCGCCTCCAAGGGTCGTGTCTAGCCATCAGGCCTGGGGCCACTTCAAGGGCTAGCTCGACCAGATGTAAGGTCTCCAAGGGAATTCGGGGACGGTTCCGAAGGGAACGCACAACCCTGACTTCAGGGGTCAAATGGAGCGAGCCAAGAGTAAGAGATACGAAATGGTTGTGAAAAGGCCAACAGTGGCACAAGTATGAAATGAATGATTTTCAAGGGCCAAGGGCCAATTTTATAAGCAAGAATGAAAGAATGATTTTCAAGGGCCAAGGGCCAATTTTATAAGCAAGAATGAAAGAAAGATTTTCAAGGGCCTGGGGCCAATTTCGAGATTTGAAATGCATTTGAAAAGGCCAAGAGTGGCAAGAGATTTTAGTGCATGGCATGTGCATCACGGAGCATGCATATGCATCATGTTTTTATGCACTAACTCATGATTTACAGTTTTGCATTTCTTCTCTTATCGCTACAGTGTATTGAAGTAAGTATGCTTTTAAAGCTATGTTTTATTAAAGTTCATGTTTCAACTGTTGTTCCTTACTGAGTTTTTCGACTCATAGTTTGTAAATCGTATCATTCCAGATCCACAAGATAACTGGGGAGCAGAGGAGTATCTCACGTAGAAATCCTGGAAGTTTGGGGATTGGAGCCGGAGTTGGTGAACTCCGAGGTAGCACTTGGGAGTGCTGGTTTTGATCAAGTGGCAGTATGTTGCCCTAGTACGTTTTGTATAAGTTGCGAACAAGATGCAATGTATAGACTTTTATGAATTATGATGTGTATACCGAGAGGTTATGATCATTGGGCTTGTATCTCAGCCAACATGTGGATCCTGAGTGAGCCATCCTATGTGTATAAAAAAAAAAAAAAAATTCCGCTGTAAGAGTTAGTGTAAGCGCTGGAGTGTTTCCGGGGAATGCTCGCGGCTGTCACGGTCCCTGCGGGATGGCGTTTGAGGCGTGACACAAACCCATTTATAGCAATCCAATATAACAACGGCGGTTGTAAGGCCTACAATAATGCTCTCACTGCTCTCAATTCTCCTGCTCACTATCCCATGGCAAACTTCGGGATCATCAGCCTCAGGGCTACTTTTTGACTGCCTTTGGTAACATGCTCAGCCATCTCACCCTATCTCTGCAGCAATATATACTCCACACAATTCCTCCTACTCTTCTGTTTTGCAATCCTACATCCGTAACCTTCGATTCAACGCGCCCACAACCCCTAGACCTTTGTCTCATTGTGACCGCTTTGCACGAGTCCCATATTCAAGCTTCTGTAATATGTGCTCAAAAGAATAACCTGCAAATGAAAATTCGAAGTGGAGGCCATGACTTTGAGGATTTGTCTTACGTGTCTGATACCCCGTTCTTTATCCTTGACATGTTCAATCTCCGTCCATTCACATTGACATGAAAAGTGAGACCGCCTGGGTCCAGGCTAGGGCAACTCTAGGCGAACTTTACTTTAGAATCGCCAACAGAAGTAAAACTCATGGCTTCCCTGCTGGTGTTTGTCCCACTGTTGGTGTGGGAGGGCGTTTCAACGGAGGTGGATATCGCAATATGATGAGGAAGTATGGCCTCTCTACCATTATTGATGCGCAACTGGTCGATGTTAATGGCAGACTTCTGTTGGAATCGCGGATCGGCGCAACAAAAGTCAGGTAGTTGAAATCAGAGCAGCCCAAGCATTCTGCCTCCCTCAGATCCACGCACACAGCTTTGAGAGAGAGAATCATATAGAGATAGAAAGTAGAGAGAGAAGCTCTCTTTTCAAGAAATCGAATTTCTCGTTAATCATCTTCGTCTCTTCTCAAATGAATTTCTGAGCTATTTATAGTAGCTGGCTCAGAACTCAACTGTGCTATAGCGTGGGATCTTTAGGGATCTCAAATCTAGGCCGTAGGAACATCATGAAAAACTCTTTTTCATTAACCCCCTTATATTCTGTATTCCGAATTTATGAGCTTCTACAAATTGTGATCATGTCTATTAACATATCACAATTGATCCCCGAGATAATGAGACTGTTTTTATGAAATCTCTTTTGCTAACAATTATATGCTTATTTATCCTTCCACCATACTATATTCCACATGAGCTAATAGGACTGTAATAATATCACTGATTAAGTCTCTAGCTCATATAATTCTTAATGCTTAGTCTGTTCTAGTTGGACTTCCAAAACTTTTCGAAAAACTTTTTCGCAAATATTTACTTAATATATAATATAAGTAAAACTCGTGAAAACACTTTTTAACAAAAAAACTCGATGCGCAGTATTTTTACAAGAGTCCAACAATATACAAACATAATGAATATACTGTCTCATCAAGAGACTGGTGGATTCCATATTGAGCAAATATACAAATTCACTTACTATGCACAAGGCCCAACTTTTTCTGGAATATTTGATCTACGAAGATCATCATCAAATGACTCAGTCAAAGCACAAGCACACAACAAGCAAACCACCAGTCGGAATCCATCCCATGGAATTGAGGTACTATTGACATCATGTCATGCTTAATGGAAAAATTAGAAGCATACTCAGGTAAAGCAATGCATGATGGTGTTGTGGTGCGAGTGGGCTGCAAATAATCTCTTAGTGTTCTAGGCGCTTGTTCAGCCATAGCTTCAACAGTAGCAGAATTTTCCAAATCAGAGTTTAAATCACTGCTATTAGTGTCCAACTCAACACTTGGCACACTATCACTATACACACTATCAGTAAAATTCACTCTATATAGTCTATGTGTATCGTCTCTTGCCCAATTCATCAAACATGAGTGCCTAAGAGAGTAATATCAAGTGTATGTGTGTATGAAGTGTCAGTGTGTGAACTAACGAACCAACAACTAATAATGTAAAAAGAAAATAAAGAAAGATAATGACAATAGAATGTCAATTGAACTTACCGTTCCCCGACAACGGCGCCAAAAACTTGACTCGACTAAAAATGTTTAGCGAATTACTCCCAAGCGTAGGAGGTTGTCAACTAATACTAGGGAAATCCTAAGGCATCTCCGCAAGGAACGATGTGTTCAATCTTTCATTCCAATCACCATTACAATAAGAGAAAAATATGTTCTATTTACAATGAAAATGATATTTACAAAGGGAAAGGTTGGGTTTTAGGATACCATCCATGATTTTTGAGATTTTTGAGTTGATATTAATCTAAATGCTAGGAGATTAATGAAAAGCTAACAAGCAAACATGATAATAAAATAGCATGGAATGGAGTTGAACACTTAGTACCCAAACATGATAACAAGCAAACATGATAACAAGCAAACTTGCTCTAAGAGACATTTCATCGAACACCTAGTACCCAAACTTTAGCTAGTCACAACCCATACATATCCATACTCAAACCAACTAACAAACACAGACTTAAACACTAATCTAACATTAAGGAAGTGAAATAGAACTTAACAAAACATTTAATCATCCAACCAAAACAAAACTCAAATCTAGAAAATTTTGCAACTAAAATGAAAGTGCAATAATAATGGAAGATTCGGTCAACAAAACAACAAGAAAACTTTCGGTCTCCCTCAGCAGCAACGAACATCACCTTCTCTTCCCTCAACAGCCACGAAAAGCCATGAAAAAAGCTATGAAGAAAAAATGAAAAGAAGAACTCAAAAGCTACAAAAAAAACATTTCGTAAAGTGAGGGAGCAGCATCCAATCGGTTTTTAGTTCAACAATAATGAAAAAGAAATGAAACAAAAAGCTCTAAGGAAAAAAAGAACCGACAGCAACTAAAGCTACTCTAAAAGCTACAAAATAAAACAACCAAAAGCTCCCATAGCTTTTTCTTGTCTCTACGGAAACAAGTAGCAAAAAGTAATGGGAAAGGTGGGAGGAAAGTCCTTGGCAGCAAGCAAAAGCCCTTCCAGCCGCAAAGACCACCGAACCCAGCAAAAAAAATGAAAACTTTTCCCCCCTTAGGTCTCTATCGCATAAGTCCAGCCGAAGTCTTCCTCTTTCTTTTTTTTTTCTCCAAGTCGCTCGGGCCTTATATCATCTGGGCCCTCTCTTGGCCCTTTCTCTCTTCTTTTCTCCCTTCCGAAGGTCTCTCGGCTCCACATGTTTTCTCTTCTCTTTTTTTTCTGATTGGTTCGGCCCTTCACCTTTAGAATGTTTGGTCTCCTCACTTTTCCAACAGATGGACATTTCAGCTGGAGTACTATCCTTAAGGACCGAATGTGTAGAAGTGGGCTCCAAGGAGACTAACACAATTGGGCTACCTATCACTGGGTCCAGCCCAACACTTTGCATTTCGGCCCCACTTTCCTTTGTCAAATTTTTATCTCCTACACATGGCTGAAAATATGGTGAGAGGAGAGAAAACAAATAACTTAAATTTATTCAATTACACTTGCTTTTTTCAAAATTAACAATTCGCCTCATACTAATGTCCAAAGCATAATTTTCTCATTTTCTAGTGGAAATGGTGTAATTGTGGAACTTTCTCAAGTGATAAATTAGCAAAATTGTGATACAATCAACTGTACGCAGAGTGCGCTGAATAAGTTCACTCTGTCCAGGAGTAGGGGGCAGAAGGGGACATTGACTCGACTGTTTGCTCATAGAGTAGCAGCGGCCGCAGAGGTGGCAGCACGACCTTCTACATCAGCTTCAGAGGTACCTCTCGAGCCGAGAGCACCTGCAGTGCCCCCTCCCTGGGTGGCCCAGCTATTTTCGGACCACGACAGCCGTGTCATCGTGACTGTGAAGGCCGCTCTACAACTTCTTGAGAGGTAGGTGCAGTCGTTAGAGCAGGAGGTGAAAAATCTCCTGACCGCCTTCAATGGGGAGTGCACTGTGACAATGCTACGCAACAAGTCGGTCGTGGCTCATATGTCAGACGTCAGCGAACAGCTGGAAGAAATTAAGAAGACTCTAGATCATTTGAAGACGGAGGCATAGCCACCTATTATTCCCGGAGATATTCCTGATGACTTGGACACTTTCTGCGATGCTATTGCACGTTGAAGTATTTTTATTTTGTTTTTTAATCTATTTCGGACATACATTTAGATTTCTAATTTTAGTTATATATTTGAGACATTTGTGTTTATCTGTGAAAATGTAGTAACTTTGATTACATTTTAATTGTTTTTTATTTGTATCTCATGACATATACAACTATACGTAAAATGACCAATATACCCTTTGGTTGGCGAAAGTAACGAAAGGATACCGTGACCAATATTACTATTAATATAAGAATTTAATAATGTGACCAATATTACTATTAATTAATTATATAATGTGAGTTTAAATGATTAGAAATATAAAAATATATAATTTGTGACAAATATTATAATTTTTGTATTAAGATGACATTAGTAGTAATTTAATTTTAATAATTAAGTAATTTGTTTGGGAAAATTCTGTTTTTTTTATAAGTATGACACCGATCGAACGCGTCTAAAGGATACCGATGGATCGTTAGAATGAAATGCATGCGTCGTCATTTTATAGATACGTGATGATCGATCGTTTCAGTTGAGACGATTCATCGACGCAGCGCGTCGCATAATGGTTCACCTACCGATGGATCGTTTGTATGTCATGCATGCGTCGTCGTTTTATTCATCTGTGCCGATCGATCGCTGGTCTGTAGCGATCCGTCGGTATTATCCGTTGTCGTTTTGGTCTTATACACGATCGATCGCTCATTCTTTCGATTGATCGTTACATTTTATCTTCATTTTATTGAATAGTGTGAGTTTAAATGATTATAAATATAAAAATATATATTAAGAAAATGTGTTATAATGTATTTAGATTACATAACAGTATATCACGTACATATAATTCATATTTAGGAAATTATGTATAAGTTGTACATGTTGCATTATAGATGGGGAGTTCACTTGTTAGTATGAGTTAAGTATTAAGATGTTAGAAACTAGTGACATAACGCTTATTTAACACATGATTACAAGTCATAAGAATGAATTATGTATTAAGATGACATTATTAGTAATTTAATTTTAATAATTATGTCATTTGTTAGGGTAAAATTTGTAATGCATGAATTAGGTCCCCGATCGATCGCAATGTAATGCGATCGATCGGGCCATAACAATGTCATTTAATATTTTGCTACTGATGGATTGTTAGTTTGTAATGCATGCGTCGTCGTTTTATACAGACGATACGAACGATCGCTCATTGTACACGATCCATCGGTGAAATTTGAGCTGGATTTTCATGCTGACGAGGCGATCGATCGGTGTATAACGGTGTCGTTTAATAATTTCCTACTGATGGATCGTTAGTTTGAAATGCATGTGTCATCGTTTTATACAGACCCAACGATCCATTGTTCAATTTTACACGATCAATCGGTGAAATTTGAGCGGGATTTTTGACGCTGACGAGGCGATCGATCGTTATCTACACCGATCGATCGGCGTATATCGAGCTTGAAATGCCAGAATGCGCAAAGGCCGTGGGTGAAAGGCAAAAATACACCCACAGCAAGGAGAAGAGAAGAGTCGCGGAAGCTCCCTACTTGACCCGAAAAATTTGCCCAAAGCACCGTCCTTTTAGTTGTGAGAGTTTTTAGAAGTGCTTAAGGATAAGCCCAAGTTCAAATTCATTGGTTTTTTAACCGGGTAAATATTGGAAAATTTGGGCGACATTTGTGAGATTTTAGTGTGAAATTGGTTCGTTTTGGTCTACATTTCGTGCAAGAGGTAATGGAATCAACATACACTACGATTTATGAATGATTTGGTTGGTTATTTGATGTGTTTAATATTTATCCATTTGTGGGTATTGTGGAATGAATTTGTTATGATTAGAGCTTATTAGAGTATTATTAATATGTATATTAGAATTAGAATTGCATGAGGATGATTTGTGAGTGTTTTGGGCTTGGATTTGAGTGTGAGGAGGTCTGAAAAGTTGTGTTTCGATCTGGGTTTGTCACGATCGATTGCCTCTTTCTGACGATTGATCGTCTGTTAGATAGTGGTATTGTCGATTGATTGTCTATGTGATGACGATGGATCGTTCATTTGTTGGTGGCTCGGTGATCGATCATCTTTTTTTAGAAGATCCATCGGTATTGAACACCAATCGATCGTCTATAGTAACGATCGATCGCTTGTTTTGGTCAGATCGCTGCATCGCTGATTTTTTCCATACAATTTACCCCCATCGAGGTGTATGAAGGTCCCATTTTCACTGATGACTCTTTTAATCCCGGGTCGAAAGTCACCGGGAAAATGATATAGATGTATATCTTCAACCCTTAGTGGACGAGTTGAAACAACTATGGGAAGATGGAATTGAGACCCATGACGCTTCAGATGGGACGACATTTAAGATGCATGCAACTTTGATGTGGACCATAAATGATTTCCCAGCATATGCTAATTTATCTGGATGGAGTACCAAAGGGAAGTTGGCATGTCCAACGTGTAATTTAGACACTGACTATAAGTGGTTGAAGCATGGGAGAAGAATGTGTTATATGGGTCATAGGAGATATTTGACATCGGGGCATGCATGGAGATACAACGTGGATACGTTCAATGAGAAAGAAGAACATAGACTTCCACCTGAGGAGTTAACTGGTGAGGACATATTGGAACAACTGACGCATGTCGGGGAGAATATCTTTGGAAAAGCGTCAGGGAAGAATAGGGGAAAGAAGAAACAATCGTCAGAACGTTTGAATTGGACGAAAAATAGCATATTTTTCCAATTGCCGTATTGGAGTACGTTAGGGTTACGACATAACTTGGACGTGATGCACATCGAGAAGAACATATGTGACAACGTGATCGGAACGGTGATGAATATCGAGTTTAAGACCAAAGATTCAGTGGGTGCACGTAGAGATTTAGCTGAAATAGGGGTAAAAAAAGACTTGCATTTGGTGTATGACCGTCGGGTTGAATTGATGTCTCAAGTGACGTATACTTTAACTCAGGAAGAGCGAAGGAGGGCCTGTGAGTGGTTAAAAGAAGTGAGGTTCCCCGATGGTTATGCAGCTAAGATTTCACGTTGTGTGAATCTAGATGAGTTGAAAGTTTCTGGAATGAAAAGCCATGATTGTCATGTGTTCTTGCAGAGGGTTCTTCCAGCGATGATCCGAGGGTTGTTGAAGGAAGATGTGGGTGGCGCAGTGACTGAATTATGCTTGTTCTTTCGAGAGTTGTGTTCTCATACGTTGAAGATTTCTGTATTGCAGAGGATGTCAGAAGATATCGAGATAATTTTATGCAAGTTGGAAATGATTTTTCCACCCACTTTTTACAGTGATGATGCATTTTGTTGTCCACTTACCACGCGAAGCATTGCTTGCTGGACCCTTACAATATAGATGGATGTATCCAGTTGAACGGTTGATGGGTGGCTCGAAAAGGAATGTGAAAAATAAGTCTCGTCCTAAAGGGTCGATTGCAAAAGCGTATATTGAGAATGAGTGTTCGACATTTTGTTCCCAATACCTCCGAGGGGTCGAAACAATGTTTAATTGCAGAGATCGAAACTATGATTCCGACGGCAAAATTGAGGTACAAAAAGGTCATTGGATGTGTTCACTCAGAGAATTAGATTGATAGGGGCTGCAAAAGGGCATGACATAGACCGAACAGAGTTCAAGAAAGCTCGCTAGTTTGTGCTGAACAATTGCAAAGACATCAACGTGTACTTAAAGTAAGTAAAAGCATATACATGTATGTTTTTCCAAGATAAACAGTCGTTGATTAACATTATCGTTACAGTGAACACATGGACGAACTACACGCGCATGGAGTTTCCAACATTTTTCGTATGCATGAGGAACAATTTTCGGATTGGTTCTTAGGGCGAGTAAGTCTTATTTTTAGAACTCATTAAAATTAATATCGTGTCTTTTTTTTAATGAACTTATAATATATTTTTGTAGGTTCAAAAATTACGATCTCAAAATCCATGTACATCGATCGATGAATTGTATTCACTGGCACGTGGGCCTGATACACGAGTGATGCGTTATTCTGCATGTGTTATGAACGGATGTAGATATCATACAGTACAACGGGAAGAACGTCGGAGAACTCAGAATAGTGGTATTGTAGTACCGGGAACAAATGAGGGAAATCCAATAGAATTTTATGGGAGACTTGTAGACATTTATGCCATGCAATACTTGCGGGGAAATACAGTATATTTGTTTAAGTATGATTGGTGGGACGTTGGAGATCATCGTGGAATTCATATCGACGAGATCTTTAAGAACATAAACACTTCCCAACGATAGTACTTAGAAGATCCATTTGTTTTGGCTAATCAAGCAAGCCAAGTGTTTTATCTAGTTGATCATCTACATGGACCTTCATGGCAAGTCTTGCAGAAGTTGACGTGTAGAAATGCATAAGACATTCCCGGACCAGATCCGGACGATGAAGTTGACGTAAACGTTGAATCGGGAGCAACCATCGTGAATGAAGCGTATCAAGAGGACGATGTCACTGACTTGTTTATAGACTTCCGACAATTTAACCTTAATCCACTACGGAGTGAGGACGTTCCGCCAAACCTTATCGAAACTTCTGTGGTAATTGATCGGCAGAAAAAAAAGACATATAGATAGTAATGATGTTTCCGAGGGGGATGAATCAGAAATTAAAGAAAATAGCGAAGAAAGTGCTGACGAAGATTCGTTCGAAAGTGATAGCGATTCTACTAAGAATGAGGCATCGGACGATAACCTGCAAGAATCGGATTCTGATTAATAAATTCCTTCATGTATTTTTCTTTTTAACATTCATTTTTGCTTAACAGTTTTTACTGTTACTATTTCATTTACAATATCTTTATCGTTTATTTTGTTATGTCACAACTTGTACGGTGAAATGAAGCGTGGACGAGAATTTCCTTCAGTTACTTCTGGACAATTGCATAGTCCAGTTAGTCCGGTTAGTATAAGTTCGATCCCGTGCCCTACCCTGAGCGCTCCAACACCGAGAGCGAATGAAGCCATGACTCAAAGCACGCCAGCTTGTCCTAGTAGTTGTGCATGTAAGAAATTATTCTAATGAATATTTCAATTTTTTTAAATTAACTAACCGACTTTGTTAATTTAATTTTATGTAGCGACATCAACTTCTAAGTGTGGGCGAGGTAGGACACGTGGGGTCAGTTTGGAGAAGAGTCTTGGGTCTGGGTCCAGTTCCGGGAAACTATCGGTCCATATCCAGGATGGAGAGTGTGGAGGAGTGTCTTCCACTGCTGCCACTCTATCGACGAAGATTGTAATGTTGGTCCGAGGGCTGATTCCAATCTCCGTTAACAAGTGGGTCGACGTTCCTTCAGAAGTGAAGGAGTACATTATGGATCGGGTGTTGGTATGATTAAATTCGTAAACATAGAATTTTTGTATAAGCAGATCGTTAAACTTGTAATATTGTATGTTTTCATATTTATGTAGGACCACTTCGACCTTGACTACAACCGTCAGGAGGACGTAAGGACGGTGGTCGACACTATGGATGATGGCACGTCGAAGGCACCGCAACCGGATGCATGCGTATTTCAAGAAGTTCTCGAGTAAAGAGACTGCGTTGCTGAAGCCGCACCCTGATACCACGGAAGAACAGTGGAAGGAGTTATGCGATCTATTCACCAGCGAAGCATTTTTGGTACATGATTAAAGAAACCCGTTGCCTAAATTGATTTGATATTTAATTTCTTAAAATATCGTAGAAACGAAGCGAGCAAAATAAGAAGAATAGATCAAAGTTGACTGTGAACCACGCTGCTAGTTTGCGTTCCTTCCAGCGCACACGAGCTTGCATGGCTAGTTCAGAACTAAATTTTAGACTTTATTGATATTTTTCGTCAATAACTTTATGCTATTGCCTTGTAGAAAACTCAGGAAAGCGGCGATATCAATCCTGCAGAGCTGTATAAAAAGAATTATACAAACAAAGATGGGATTTGGACCTCAGAAGAGACGAGAGAAATTTATGTATATCGCTTTCATTTTAATCTACTTTATGTAATTTATGTCTATTTATCTACCTTAATGTTTCTGGTAATTATTACCATTTTTTCAGAAAAGGATGGATGCCTTCCAGCACCACTGTGGTTTAAAAGGAAAGACTTACACCGAAATTGAAGTATATTCCGAGATATTGGGCAAGAATTCGGGATATGTTCGGGGATTAGGACGCGCGGTTAAGCCTCCACCTTCATCAACTTTGACTAGACAATCTTCTACAGCACCAGCTAGTAAAGCCAAGGGATGAGATAGAAGTGACGAGAGCTGCTAGATAAAAAGACTTGCAAGAATTTGCAAAGAAACAAGCTGAGATGGAGGCCACGCTGAGGGACCACCGTGAGGAGCAGCGGATGGAGCAAGAGCGCATCCGGTTGGAGCAGAAGGAGCTCATGAAAATGGAGTAAGAGCGCCTGCAAAAGGAACAAGCGCGCGGGCAAAAGGAGCAAGAGCGCTTAGGGGCAGAAATATCGAAGGAGCTAGAGAAGAAAATGTCATCTGTAATGGAGAAGAAAATGAACGACATGTCAAAGCGACTATTCAGCCAGTTTGGAGGTTCGATAAAGTTGATGTATCTATGTTGTAATAATTTTGTGATTATATATTTTTACGATGTTATTTTCGATTTAATTGCGGATTACTATTTCTTACCATTAATGTGCATTAATATGAGTATTGTATATTTATTATACTACTATCTGTTATATAAATTTTTTGTTATTATTGTTTTTCAAAAATCCTAATTATGTTTCAACCATTCGATCGGTAGTTAAATGTCCAGTTATTAATATATCGTCAATATTAAAAATATGTAATGTCGATCGATCAGTAAAGTCATCGATCGATCGTCAATATTAAAAATATGTAATGTTGATCGATCAGTAACGTCATCGATCTATCGTCACAATTATACCGACGTAGTCAGTGATCAATCGCTTTCATCAACGACCGATCGGCTTTTGTTAAGACGATCGATCAATAATAAATTACAATTGATCGTCATTACTATAGCGATCGATCGTCTATTTCTTACAATTCCATCGGTAAAAATGGCTGATCAATCGCCAATATTTCACTGATCAATCGTTTATATCGATCAATCGCTAGTTTAATCGATCCATCACTAAGCCAAGTACGATCGTTATATTTAGTAACGAAAAAAATACGTCACTAAAAACTTTTCGTGACGAAATTCGGGTTTCGTCACGAAATACATTTTGTGACGCTCTTACGCTAACGAACCTGGTGACGAAAAAATTTCGTCACTAATACTTTTACTAATACTTTTACTAAAATTCATTTTTTTTTAGTGACACTAGTTTGGCGCTTTCACCTTTGTCTCAAATATAATACGAATACGTCTTCCTTTTCTTCTGCGGACAAGTTTTCACATTTGTGAGTCTGAATACAAGAAAAATTAATTTGTCTTGAATGTTGACGTTATTCTGCACTGGCACTAGTTGGTCCCGATAGTCGCGGTCATTTGTAGTGTACCTTGCTACCGCTTGTTAGGTCCCCGCTAGTTTGACTCAGCAGCTTATTAAGGTTGGATTCATAACTAGGATTTCTTTGTATTTCCTATCCTATGTCTTGGAAAATCCCATGACACATGGGAGCATCCACATGGGAGTTTAAATTTAAAAGCTGGAGTTTGAATTATAGTTAAACTGAAGATCTTATGTAGATCTCTATTTGAATGGTTAAATTGGAGATCTTTGGTAAATCTCTATTTGAATGCAAACTTAGCTAATTTATCTCATAGGGATTCTCTGTGTGAGATTACTATGTACGTTTATTTAAGAAAATAAACTTAGTGAGAAAAATCAATCGACATATTCTAAACAAAAACAGTCTCACAAAGAAGAACTTTATCTCAAGGCATCAGGCTTTCATCTTTTAGCCTTGGATCTGAAGGATGAAATTCACAAGGAGACTTTTGTAGCCTCCTGAACGACTTGAGAGCAGTGTTGGTGATTCGTGGATCGTTGATCTTGGGCTGTAAGACGAGCGAACAATATTCTTGCAAATCAGAGATTCTCTACAAGGTATTTCGGATACCCACTCCGTTTAAGTAAGATCTAACACTATGTATCTATAGTCCTTCTCCTTTCATACGATAATTTGGACTCCCAAGTTTATGCATAAGCACAATAGTTTTTTTATCACCTAAAGTAGTGCAAAGGGGTGAAATTAAGAGAAGTGCAGGTGTGGGTAGTAGCCAGCAACAATCCTAATGGGCTTGAGGCCCACATAGTGCAATGAAAAAGGGTAGTAGGCCCTCGTCACGTGTGCACCTTTGCTTGGACGGGATCCTTTGCAATCCGAATTGCAGGGGCAATAGGAGAGAGGGAGAGAGTGAAATGGGTCCCGCCCGGGACCTACACCTGCCCGAACAAGGCTCCTTTGCCCGAGTAGGTGTGGGTCCCGGGCAGGACTCACCACTTTGTTTGGAATTGCTCTGCAATTCGAAGGATCTCGATCCCCTTGGCTCAACCAGAGCCTCGAACTCTTAAATTGCATTAAGATGCGTCAGCGCCTTGACCTCCCTCATCAATTGTCATAGCTCACCCTGACATGGAAAGAAGAAACTTCCTAGTCTTTTCTTTCCCTTTAAGGCAATTAGGAGGACTCAATGAAAGGAAATCAGCAGCCATAAAGAAAAATTGTTGTAAATCAGCAGCCATAAATCAGCAGCCATGAGTACAAGTTCAGCAATTCTAGCAATTTCCACACTTTTTCTACTATATGTTTCAATGGCAGCATCAGATCCAATCCCAGAGAGCTTGGTCCAAAGTCTTTCAGACCATTCTCAATCCTCCCAATCGATTTCTTCAGTCACCTAATTCCCCCAACAACTCTTCATACACCACTCTCTTGCACTCCTAGATAAGAAACCTCAGATTCATGTCGCCCACAACCTCAAAACCATCGTTCATTATAGCACTCACCCATGTTTCTCACCCCCAAGCATCAGTAATCTATTCTAAAGTCCATGGGCTTGAAATCAGGATCTGTAGTGGTGGCCACGACTATGATGGCCTTTCATATGTATCAGCCGCTCCCTTCATCCTCCTTGACATGTTCAATCTGAGATCCATAAGTGTCGATATCGAAGATCAAATAGCTTGGGTTGAATCCAGAGCAACACTGGGCGAGCTCTACAATAGAATAGCTGAGAAGAGAAAGATCCATGGCTCCCGGCCGGGGTTTGCCCCACAGTTGGTGTTGGAAGCCATTTTAGCGGAGGTGGGTATGATAACATGATGAGAAAGTACGGCCTATCGGTAGACAATATCATTGATGCACAAGTCGTTGATGTTAGTGGTAGAGTTTTGGATATAGCAACGATGGGGGAAGTTTTTTTCTGGGCAATTAGAGGAGAAGGTGGAGCAAGCTTCGGAGTTTTACTTTCTTGGAAAATCAAGTTAGTTGAAGTCCCGTAAATTTTCACGGTCTTTAGAGTTGAGAAAACCGTAGAACAAGGTGCTACCGACATCTTTCATCAATGGCAATACGTTGCAGATAAGATTCATGAAGATCTTTTTATCAGAGTTGTTGTGCTACCAGTCAATGTGTTACAATTGAGGGTGATTAGAGCTGTAAAGTTTGAATCTTGCTCAGGTAGATATTTGAGAAGGAAGACGTTGACTGAAGGGAGTAGGATGGAGTTAGAAGATCGGGAGTTTGAGACTTTGAAGTGAACAACCAGCATGGACCATGGGTGTAAGCACCTGGTCTGGGTTATGATTTTCTATGGGCTTCGGCCCTATAGTAGTTATTAGTAGTATTTTCTTATTTGGGGGGCTTTAGCCCATTAGTAAGTTTTTTCTGGCCCAGCCCGTGTGTGGAATGGGAGACCTGATTATAAGGCAACTTGTCTTCATTGTGAAGGCATCGAACTTGTGAGACTGTTTTCGTAGATGGGAGGTTAGCCACCTCGAATTGGCTTTATCTGTATTTCCTTTCCATGAAAGATTTATATCATTAAAGTGGAGTTACGTACAAGATCTCTGTGTCATTGGAATCTAGTTACATACAATTAATTTGTAACAAATTGGTATAAGAGGATCGTCCTGGAATGGCAGAGTGTACTCGTGCAGGGAAGTTGGCAGAAGGATTGGAGGAAGTTCGGGCAGAACAGGAGAACCAGCGACTGAGAATGGAGGAGTTGATGCAGCAGCTGGGGCATTTGACCGTGGGTCTTCAAGCAGTGGTTCGGACGCTAGACCAGAATAGGCGTGAGCAACCTGAACATGGACAGCACCACAATCAAGAAGTAAGGGGAATTTGAATGAGGTCAGTACACATAGATTTCCCTCGATTTGATGGTGAGGATCCTACAGGTTGGCTATATTAGGCCAAACAGTTTTTTTCCTTCAACCAAACAACAGCCCACACAAGATTTTCATGGCATCATTTCACATGGTGGGTAAGGCACTCATCTGGTTTAGAGAGGTAAAGAAATCTAGAGCCATTACTAGTTGGGAGGGATTTGTAAGGGCACTGTTAAGTAGATTTGGTCCTCAAGTCTATGATGACCCTATGGAAGAGTTAGTAAAACTAAAACAAACAGGTTCAGTGGAAGCATATACCAGCCAATTCGAGGTGATAGCCAACAGATTGGGCGAATTGGAGGAAAATTACAAACTAAGTTGCTATCTCAGCGGCTTAAAGGATGAGATTAGACTCCCCATTAAAATGTTGAATCCCACCAGCATACAGAGGGCATTTGCATTGGCTAGAATGCAGGAAGAATGCCTACTTGTGGGGAGGAAGGCAGTGAGAGCTGGACCAAGCAATTACTCTACCAATTTTTCTAACACACAGGTGTGAGACCCCGAATTAAAATTCAAGTGACGTTTACTAATTTAGAATTTCTTTAATGTTGTTCTAGACATTGAGACTTTGTTATTGTCACTTCTAAGTATTGCACATTCCTGAATGTTTGAAAAATGAAAATGTGTTGTTGACTTGATTTAAAATTTGGATTAAGGTGAAATATCCCTTTTAGCACTTTTGGTCATTTTTATAAATTTATTTAAATGTGATTTCTTGGAATAAAATGGGAAGGTATGTCAGCATTAATTTTATGTAGTGGCAAAAAAAAGGTGAAGGAAAAGTAGAGAATCACGTGAAGAAGAGGAGGGGGAGGGATGAGTTGTCTTTTCTCCCCCAAACCCTTTTCACGTCTTTTTTCCCTTTCCCCCTTCTGCACTTCCATTTCACTTATTCCCCTATCTCACACACAAGCAGGAGAAGAGAAGAAAACCGTGAGAAAGAGACCGAAACAGAGGAAGAAAAAAGGAAGCTCGCCGAAAAAGAAAAGAAGAAAGAACAGAAGAAGAAGAGGAAAATGGGGAATAGCCGTGAAGTCTGGTCGAGGCAAAGAAAGGTAAGGGGATTAGAAATTCTGATCTAAAAATAAAGTGGACCCGTGAACTTGAGCCATTTGTTGAGACACAAAGATGTTCTATAGGTGTTTGATGAAAAGTCTGAAAGAAAATGGGTAGTCAATTTCTCTTAGTGTTTAGCAAGGTAAGGGAATAAAAACTTTATCTTAGCAAATTAGAGGGAACCCGTGGAAGCCTTTGAGGAGATGTGGCTATTTTTAGTTTCTGTCTTTGTGCTTTTGCATGTTGAATGAAAGCTCTGATTTTATTCCAGTGTCAACGTGAAATGGATGAAAGTTTGAAGTGCCGGGGTTTAAGAGAAATTGTTCTTTGAGCCAAAAATATCGAAGGACCCGGAGCTATGTTAGTGACAGTTTGAAATTTTGGTTTGCAAGTTAGGTGAGCTTAAATCTATGATAGGGTAGAAGACATGCACAGGTTGATGAATGAATTGTAAGGGTACTAAAATTCTGTTGGTACAACGAAATAGAAATGGACATTTTCTGTGATGTGCTAGAGTTAGATGGTTATAAAATTTTCAGAGCATGTTGGTTGTTGAATTTCTAATTTTTATAGACGTTCAAAATGCGTTAAAGATGTAAGGGAAGGTGAGGAAATTCTGTTCAATGATTTGTTGATATTAAGGAGCAAGTTAGAGCTGAAGGTTAATGAATGAAGAGTTGGTTTTCTACTGAATTTATGTTTTGCGTTGTCCTTGAGATAAAGATGTTGTTGTAGAAGTTATGTTAGATAAATTCGGGAGTAGTACAGATTGTGAGACCCCGATTTTCACTATGAAGTTAAAGTTCTTTATAATTATTTCTTATGTATAAGACCTTCTTATTTTGAGTATTTAGAAAAGAGTGTAAGAGAGGTTAGTATGTGGTACTTCATTTAAAGTACATTTATTAAACCTTATAAGTTCTGAATTTTCTTTAAATATGCTCATTGTATACTAACTTATGATTTTGATTGCTTTATTGTTAATTATACTATGTCTTTTATTTAGTGATCTTAATTTTCATAAGGTGGACTAAGTGATTATATAGTGTGCTTATAGAGTAGTTTAATAGAGATAAGTTAGTGTGCTTATAAGTCAACCATGAGAAAAGAGAAAAACAAATGAAAGTCATGAGGAGTTTGTAGGGTTCACGTGAATGGAAAGAAGGGAGAGAAAAGTGATGTGGTTGTGAAAAGTGATGTGGTTGGAGGCTAGAAAAGGGGATGTGATGGTTGATGAAAATTTATGGAGAGTTGAAAGAGGAATCACGTGAGAGTGAAATTGGAGGCAAAGAAATGCAAAAGTAGAGGGGACAAGCAATTAATGACCTGACATGTCACATGGGCTAAAGCATCACCTCACTTCACTCTTTTATTTCACACACTCACTCAGCCACACACATCCAAGTCGCACAGAAGAAGAAAAAGAAAGAGAAGAAGAAGAGGAAGGAAACTGAGAAGGAGAAGAAGGAAAAGAAGAAGAAGAAAAAGAAGAAGAAAAGGAAGGGAGCCGAGAAGGAGAAGGCTGAGGAGAAGCAAGAGAAGGAGGAGAAGAAAGAAAAAGGGATGAGAGAAAGAAAAAGGGGAAAATAGCAAGGTAAACCTTGTCTCCTTGGGGTTCTTGGCCAAATCCGTTATAGATGATTTTCCCTTGAAATGTTTTCTTGAATGTAGAAGTTGTTATGTTGTTTCTTCTCTTGCAATCTCTTGAATAGGGAATCTTTTGGGTTGTGATGTATTGCTGAAAGTTGCTGATGGAGGTCTTGTGAACTAATTTCTTGAGATTTGTTGATGGAGGAAGGGATTTAAGGCCACAGTTTTGGTTGGGTGAAAGAATAGAAATATGTTGTTGAAGGATTTTATCATGCATGTAGGATTTGAGATCCTTTAACCGAATGTTGAGATCTGTTTAAAGTGAATTAGTTGTTGTATATTCTTGTGATTAGAGGTTGGGTATTGATGTTTGAAACTACTGATTGAGTTGTTAAAGTTTGAAAAATATGTTGGATGATGACCTTGCATATAGACTAGTTGTATGTGAAGTTAAAGTGTACATCTTTGATTCTTGGAGGCTGTAAAATTGTTGTGCTAAAGCTTGGAAATGGGGATGAAAAATGTGAGATTTTAGATAATGTAGGGCTTCGGTCAATGGCCTTAATCAAGGAACAAATGTATTTAGAGATGAGCTAACATGCATGTAAGTGAAGGGTATGGAATTGGAAGAACTTAGCAATGCATGTTGGCCAGTTGCCTTGATATTAAGTTGCTGATTTGAGGTATGGCATGTTCTTTGATGTTGCTTGCTGTTAAGTGCTTTATGTGTTGGTTTTATAGGATACAACAACAAGCCAATAACCTAAGCACAATGGTTGTAGTTTTGGAGACGATATACTCGAGTAAGGCGGACTGCTTGTATGTGGTGTTGGCCTTAAGAGCCTAATGTGATTCTTACCTGAAACTTGAATAATTGTGATGTTGGAACATGTCTAGGATGATTAAGGTCTAGGTTAGTAAATTTAGGATGGATTAAAGTGCAAGAGAGCCTTAGGTTGGCCAAAGAATGAGAAAATCAATGCATGCAATCACAAGCTTTGGCAGATCACTAGACTCGGTTTATGTTAACCTTGATAGCGTAGTTCACCCTTCAACCTTAGGTTGTAACATAGTTCTATAAGAGTAAAAGAATTCAAACTAAATTTCAGGCCATTTCGATAAGTATTGAATTAGTTATAAGATTTTAAAGGTCCAGACGTCAAGCTGCCAACAGCCTTTCACGCCCAGACTTTTGCTCAGTTCGAATACCTTTTCAGTGATCAGCTTGAGTCCAAATGTTATGAATCTGGTCTTGAAATTTAAGTTTGTGAGAGAAAAACACTTTGAGGTAAAATTTGTGTGATTTGGAGATGTGATGCCTAAGTTGTGACCTGTTTTAAGTATCATCACGCTCGATCAGCATGCGACTCACGCTCGAGCGGCCTTAAGGAAAAATGTTGGACAGAGTCGTGCCGCTTGACCAGCGCTCGACAGGTGCTCGAGCGGCCTTGGAAGATTTCACACAGATTCATAACGCTCAACCAATGCTCGAGCGAGGCTAGATAAAAATTGGACAGAGACTTCGCGCTCGACTGGTGCTCAACAGACGCTCGAGCGAGACTTGTTAAATTTCAGATATGTTGAATTTTGAGTTCCTATTGAAGACTTGTGAAACCCTAACATTGAGGCTAGTTGACCAAACTTAGTTATGAAGTTATTGAGGTTAGGATGGCGGGAATTCGATAAACATTAGTCCAGGCATGGTATGATGTAAAGTATTGAATAAGGGATATTAAGCTAGACAAATTATAGGTTGTTGATTTGGCTTGAGATTCTTAGCATGAGTGTTATGGCTGAATTTTATGAATAGGCTTTAAAATCAATGATGTCAATGAGACGAATCAGTGTACTTATTTGATATTAAGTGGATTACATAGTGGTCCCATTAGCAACCATGTTGGAGTTGTTTGATGCACATGATTGATTGTTTTTCTTCAATTATATTGATTCCTTCATGGTGGAGAAGGTATATTGATGGTATTTAATTAAACAGCAAGCCTAAGAGTGAAAAGGAGGGCAAGATGGTCCCGGGTTGATCACTTAAATAAGGATTAAAGTCTATCAGTTATATTTGGAAGGATTGTGGGCATTGGTGTTCATGTGAACATGAAAACTTGGAGATAAGACCAATGTAACTTAGGTCAAATCCTATAGGTCTCAGCAGCAACTATATAGCATATTCTTTGAGGGTTAAATGATGGAATTGATGGTCAATAGTCCATCCAAAGTAAGATTTAAAAGTGGAACAAGGAGAATAGAATTCGACTTGATATATGTTGCTTATTTGGTATGGAATTGTTGACAAGGTTGAATCATTACGGATCCGATCTTGGATATTGAGGTTATGAAAGACAATGTGGTAAGATCAAGTTGAAATACCCTAGAAGTTCACTTAATTTGGAGTTGGTTGATGTGTATGATTGTTGTTTTCAAATTTGCTTTTATGAAAGCTAAAAATGTTTAAAAGAAATTTCAAGTACGATTTCATGTATGATTTCACGTAAAGGAAATCCCATGTTTAAAGATATGGATTTTGAAAATGAGTACGTATATGAATACTTTTCTTTGAATGATTATTCTTAAGCGTTAAGTAACGAAAGTAACTCGTTTGTAGGGGAAGACCCATTCTAAGCTCGAGAGGATCGAGATAAGTGAAAACTTACTTTTATGAAAACTGGAATGATACACAGCATGTTTTTATGAACAAGCATAACATGTTATTTTTATCAAGCATAATATGTTGTTTATAACCAAGCATGACAAGATATTTCTCATCAAGTATGACATAACATACGCATTTGCATGAAAGAATGAAAGAAGTTTTTGTGCAAATGAAAACATGAAAGTTTTATGAGATAATTGTTACCAAGCATGACACGTCATAAGCATTTGCATGATTTTCTTGAAATAAAGAAAATAAGTTTTCATGCAAATGAAAGTATGCAAATTTTAGGACAAGTTAAGTTAAGGGGCTATGGTCGGTACCGTACCATCAAGAAGGACACTCATACTGAAGGACGAATGCGAGAAGGATGGGTGATCCTAGAGGTAAGTGCAACCACACTGAAAGACGAATGTGAGAAGGTGTGGACCTCCAAGGGTCGTGTCTAGCCACTGAAGGACGAATGCGAGAAGGTGGTCTAGCTCAACCAGATGTAATGTCTCCAAGGGAAAAAGGGGACAGTTCCGATAGGAACGCACAACGCTGACTACAAGGGTTAAGTGGAGCGGAAGTAGCCCACAAAATAAGAATTGGATGTTTTCCAAGATCAAGATTTTTACAAGTGCAAGTACAAGTTTTCAATAGAAAGTGCATGTACATATGCACACATGAAGCATACATGCACATCAAGAAGTCATGATCATGCATGAAGTACATTATGTTTACAAGTGCATGATTTCAAGTTCATGTTTACAAGCTCATGTTTACAAATTCTCTTCCTTACTGAGTCGTTTGACTCACAGTTTTTAAAATGTATCATTCTAGATTTGTCAGGTGTCAGGAGCCCTGAGGATTACCTGACTTAGTAAGTATTAGATAGAAATGTTGTTGGTCATACGCCATTGGGAATGCACTACGGGTCAGGAGTTGGAGAATGCATAAGAAGCCCTAAGAGTGCTTGATACCATACTGAGGCAGCAGGTTGTTAAACACTGATGTCAGGTATATAAGGGTTCAAGATGTAATGTAAAGACGTTATGAGTAGGTCAATATGAAGAGGTTTTTAAAATAGAATCCCTTAGATCATGTACCTCAGCCATGCAGCCATGCTTTGTAACTAAGATGTTTACACTATTATGATGAAGTCGTTTTGTGTAAGTTGATGTTTATGTAAATCTCCTTGGCCGTCTCTCTCAGTTGTATGTATAAAAGAAAAAAAATTCCGCTGCAAGATTAATAGAAAACGCTAGAACATCTATTGAGTGGATGTTCGCGGCTGTCATTAACCCCTTCAGGCTAGAGTTCGGGGCGTGACACAGATGATGTGTAAAGGGCAGGGAATAATGTTATAAGAGGGAGAGCCTTAAAGTAGATGCATGGTTAACCTTTTTCTGCATAAAAATTGGAGTATGTTGATTGTTGATGGAAATTTTATACGAGGATAATTTAATGATGGAATTTGATTTTGAGGATGTATAGTGTACAAATATGTTTTGTCATATGGAGTGCATCTAGGTTTAGTGATCGAAGATGAGGAAATCAATAGGCTGTGCTTGTATCATGTTGCTGGATGTCACGCCCCGAACACCATCCCGTAGGGACCGTGACAGCCCCGAGCAATCCCGAGGAAAGCTCCAGCGAACATCCTTAAACTTAAAGCGGAAAACATAGGACCAAGAGAGAGACGGGCCAAACTCATAATATCATAAAGATCCTCACTTAAACTTAGTATCTTATACTATACATTACATGATTAACACATAAACAAGTGACGGATCTCATCGATTAGGTCACAACAACAAAACATAGAAACATCTTTCTTCTAAGTCAGATAGTGCTCCTGACTTCCTTCACCTGAGGCATCTGGAATGACACAGTTTTAAAAACGTGTGTCAAAAAGACTCAGTAAGGGATAAACGTAACTTTAAAGCATGAATCTTAAAATTTGGACTTGAATATCATGAGAAATCATAATTCATGATGCATATGCATGTTCCATGATTATGCACATGCCCTTGATCTTAAAACTTGTTTATGTTCTTGAATTTGGCTCATGACCCTTGAAAATGGTTCATTCATAACTTGTGGGCTACTTACGCTCCATTTAACCCCTGGAGTCCAGGTTGTGCGTTCCCATCGAAACTGTCTCTCTTACCCTTGGCGACGTTTCATTTGGTCGAGCTAGCACTTGTAGTTGCCCTAGGCCTGATAGCTAGACACGACCCTTGAAGGCCCACACCTTCTCATTGTCCTTCAATGTGGTTGCAAAGCCTCTTAGGATTCACCCAACCTTCTCGCATTGGTCCTTCGGTATGGGAGTCCATCTTGATGGTACGGTACCGACCAGAGCCCTTAACTTGACTTGTCTTATCATAAAACTTTCCTATGTCATTGCATAAAAATCCCTTTAGAAAATTATGCAATGCTTCGTTCTATGACATGCTTGCTTATGATGTCATGTTTGCTCATATAAAACAATGCAGTGTATCATTCTAGTTTTACAAAAATGTAAGTTCACTTACACACTTACAATCCACTTACCTTGGTCTCCTTGATTATGAGACGGTGCTTCACCTACAAGCGATTCAATTATCACATTAGATGCTTAGGAACTAATTACATAGACACGCAAAGAAAAATACTTGAATTTAGTTCGTTTTTACCAAAAGTATATTTCTGAAAATACTATATCATTTTCAAAGGTTCACTTTAGAAAACTCTTATTAAACACTTGAGAAAAGTAATTATCATATCAACATGGAAACCTAAGTTCAAAACAGCAACTCGAAGGTCTAATACCTCTAACTTAACCTCTTGATCTCTAAAGATTTGTTGATCTATTTCACTTCACACTAATCACTTAGATAGGTTGCTGACCAAAGGCCTATTTAACTAAATTACATGACTTGCAATCAATCATATTCATATCTTAATCAAGTCTCCAAAACAGCAAGCTAAATGGAGCCAAAAATCCAAGCTTAACATAATCTTAATCTCATACATTAAAGCCAAACTTAGTAATTAACTAATTCATCTTATCCAACATTTAACATGGCAAATCCATGATATATACTCCATCTAATGTCCAACCCGTGGCTCCCTTCGTAGCATATGATATTTAAGTTTACATAACACCATAAAACTTCCTTTGCACATCCATACATTCGGCTATCAACCTAGATTTGCATTTCTAAACCATTCGGCCATCAACTAATGACATGCATGTATGTATTCTTCACATCCAACATGAATCCCTTCCTCCAACAAGCAATTACACAACCTAGGGGTACTAATCATAACATAGATTCAAGATCTATCAAGAAAAACCACTCGGCCAAGCATAAATGTCACAACCTTCAAAGGCCGAAACTTAACTTAGCATATCTCATCTTCACATGCATTTCTCTTCCACATCCCAGAATTATTTTCACATGCATTTTCCATACACATTATAGCACTTCTAAATCACTAGATCTAACACATGCTCAAGGAAAACCAAGAAGGGTTTCAACCAATCAAGAAGAAAATAGAACATGCAAGGTTCGGCCAAGCAACATTCTTTGCTAACCAAGAAATCCAACCCTACCTTGCTTGTGCTGAACTCAAGAGCCGGGACCTAGCACAAAAATATACAAAATCAGGACCTATGAAGGAAAAGAGGCAAAAACAGCACATGCAAAACAAAATCTACCTCTACCTCCAACTAAAGCACTCAGTTTTCACCAAAAACCTTCACTACTCTTCAGCTTTCGGTTCCTTCCACTAGAATGGCTTCAAGGGCTGAGAATGGTGTTGAATAGGTGCTGAGATGAAGGTTTGAAGTGAGGAAAAAGAGAAGTAACAGTTGCTGGAAATAGGTTGAAGAAGACAAGGCAAAGCTTGGAGCTTGAAGTGGTTCGGCCAAGAGAGAGCAAGCGAAAATGATAAGTTTCTGCCAAAGAGAAAAGTGAGCTGAGTGAAGAGAAATATCCGGCCAAGGAGAAGGAAAAACAAGCTGAGCAAAGAGAGAGGGATGAGCTTCGGTCTCAAGGGGAAAGCAAACCAAAATGAGGAAGTGAGGTTCGGTCACAAGAAAAAGAGAGAGAGCAGCAAGGAGAAGTATTCGGTCAAGGGAAAAGGTAAACTGAAATGGTAATAAGTGAGGTTAACGTTTATGCGTGAAGGGCAAGGTGAATGAGGAGTGAACTTGGTCCAATTTTTGGCAAAAAGGGAAAGGGAAAAACTTTGTTTATATCGCCCAACTCCATTGGCTACCTTGGGCGGTTGACAAGGTCTCTTGTCTTGTCCTTTTCATGCCACTTAATTGCTTTGTCTCTTCACAAAGGCCTTCACGTGAACTACACCTAAATCTCTAGAATTTTCTCACTTCTTGTCTCACGTATAACTCTCTTGCCATTTCACTTTTCTTCTTTTCATTTCACTTATCATATAAGTACCTTGGCTTATCTCCAATATGTACCTTAGCTTATCACAATATATGCATTCTAACTTATCACCAATAAGCACCTCAACTTATCTATATCAACACCACAACTTATCTCAAAGATAATCACTCTAGCCTATCTCTTTGATAATCACAATAAGTTATCATCCTAACAACTCACTAGCTTATCACTATGATAAGCACACTAACTTATCATTTAAATTCTTTATATCAAGCTATCTTATATACCTAATAACTTATCACTTAATTTCTCTAATGATAATTAAAACTACCTATTGATGATTAAGGTTTCCTAATAAAAGACACAAAATAATTTATATGCTTAACAAAAATTTCATAACCATAATATCATGATTTCTACTTAGAGATTTCGGCTATGAAATATAAAATTATCTTCATGTATTAAACTTCATGTATTATGGAATATAATAAGCAATGGAAAAATAAGCTCATAAAAGAAATCTACCTAGCAAGATTCGGCTCTTAGGAAAAATAGTAATAAACTTGTACTAATAAACTTTCACAATGATAAAGAAATTATCTAAAGGAAATTCTAAATTAAAATTTCATAAGAAAGATAATGTATCATAAACATTGAACTTAGGTCATACATTGGCCAAAAATATGGCCCCATGAGTTAAATTAAATGAATACATAGCAAAATAGCAAAAGGAGAAACAGGGTCTCACACTGGAACTTTAGTGCAAGACAATAAGTTGATGTAGATCTTTAGTTTTTATTAATTATCTTCTCTATTTTGTGATAGACATTGTTAGATATAAATCTGGACAACTATAATTGGTGCTAGGAAGGCATTATGAAGACAATTGCTACCATTGAATCAAGCTAAAATGGAGTGTATGGAGGTTTTGGGAAATTCTGCAGAAAACTGTCAAAGTATTTACGTAAGTGGATTGATACTGGAACTGCTATATTGCAAACTTATGTATGCTCTGTAGGTGCTACTAATAATAAGGTTGCCACGTAAATGTTTATTGAAAGATTGACAGATATGGAAAGGTGTCGTAGGAAGGTCTATAATGAATCATCAACATGAATCTCAAATCTAAACGTTGTTCTAGTAGCAAGCTTCAGTTTAGTTGCTAAACAGTGAGGATTCTACAATGCTGGAAATTTCAGCATTTGCAGCTTGCACTTTCAGGTAAATCCTTAGAGTGACAAACGAACTCCAAAGTACCAGGAATTTTAATATGTCATGAAAATTAGTGAAAGAATCGGTTTGGCATCCAAGCCTTTTGGCTTCAGTAGCCTTAAGATAGAACTTTGCATGGTAAGACCACCCTTAGGAAGTTAAGATACACGGGTGATTTGATTTTGTATGGTGTGCTTAATCTAGTTGAATGATTACTCTCTATGCCTAGTAAACCTTAAATGACACTAGTATGACTCAATTGTAGGCAAGATGCCACCGTAAGCTCAACTGGACGGAGGTAAGATTCGATTTTTCTTTGGAGCTCTTGACCGAGTGTCCTCTTGCATGTGAAGTTCAATCCTTCCTTGGCTGAATCTGTTATTGGTGTCGTTCCAATGAAGTATTTTCTTGAATGATGGAGATGGAGTATTGTGAAGTTGCTGTTGATGGAGGAAGGGATTAAAGTCACGGTTTTGGGCTAATGTTGAAGGACGTGATGTTTTGATTCTAATGTTGGATATATTAACATGCATGTGGATAGGTTGTTGTTGGCCGAATCTTATGACCCTATTGAATGATTCATTGCTTCTTATTTGAGATAGAATATTGATGTTCAATGCAATGTTTGGTTAAAGCTATGGATAGATAATGATGCATGTAGGATTGGTGGTCATTGTGGCCGAATATGTTGCTGCATGTCCTTAAATTCAATTTTGAAGATGGTTTGTATTTGCTGATGAAAAATGTGAGACTTTAGATGATGTAGGGCTTCGGTCAGTGGCTTTACTTAGGGAGCAAATGTATTTAGAAATGAACTAACATGCATGTAAGTGAAGGGTATGAAAATTGGTAGAACTTAGCAATGCATGTTGGCCGATTGTCTTGGTGTAATTTTCTGATTTGAGGTATGGCATGTCTCTTGATGTTGCTTGCTGATTAAGTGCATTATAAGTTGGTTTATACGATAGAACAGCAAGCTATCAATTAGCATGTTGGTTGTATTTTGGAGAAAAGGAAGACTACACACTCGGGTTAAGTGATTGCTTGCATATGGTGTTGTCTTTAAGAGCTTGTAGAGATTCTTATATGAAACTTGGAGAATTGTGATGTTGGAACATGTCTAGGATGATTAAGGTCTAAGTCAGCAAACTAAAGATTGAAATTAAGTGCAAAGGGCCATGGGTTGGCCATAAAAGGAGGAAATTATACATACAGGTAATGTTGGAGAATTCTTGTCAATGACATTCTATGTGAACTTGAAAGCATAGAGATTTAAGAGCATGAAAATTAGGTTTATCCTATAGGTCTCATTAGTGGCCATATAATACGTCTATTGAGGTTAGATTGGTGGAAATTGATAGTCATTAGTCCATGCATAGTATGATGAAAAGCGTGGAACAAGGGAATGATATTAGAGGTAGATGAGTTGCTGTTTTGGATTGGAAGTCTTAGTATGACATGTTGTTGCTAAATTTCATGAATAGGCTTTGAAATCAATGATGTCGATGGGAAGAATCAGTATACTTAGTTGATTATAAGTGGGATATATGGTAGTCCCATCAGCAACCTTGTTGGAGTTGTTTGATGCATATGTTTGATTGTTTTTCTTCAAATTGTTTTATGCAAGTAAGTTTAAAGAAATCTTTTGTAAATGAAACCATATTTTCAAGATATGAATTTTGGAAAACCGAAAACATTTACAAGTATTTTGTATGTCTGTTTGATTAGTTCCCTAATCGTCTAAGTGACTATGTAACTCACTTGTAGGCGAAGCCTCACATCAAGACTCAAGAAGACCAAGGTAAGTGGATGTAAGTGAAAACTTACTTTTATGAAAACTGGAATGGTACACAACATAGTTTTTATGAACAAGCATGGCACCATAAGCAAGCATGAATTCTCGTGGTTATCAAGCATGGCATCATAAGCAAGCATGAATTCTTATGGTTATCAAGCATGACATGACATGAGCATTTGCATGATTTCTAAAAGAAGTTTTTATGCAAATGAAAGTATGAAAGTGTTATGACAAGTTAAGTTAAGGGGCTCTGGTTGGTACCGTACCATCAAGAATGACACCCATACCGAAGGACGAATGCGAGAAGGATGGGTGATCCTAGAGGTAAGTGCAACCACGCTGAAGGACGAATGCGAGAAGGTGTGGACCTCAAAGGGTCGTGTCTAGCCACACTGAAGGACGAATGCGAGAAGGTGAGCTAGCTCGACCAGATGTTATGTCTCCAAGGGAAATAGGGGACGGTTCCAACGGGAACGAACAACCTTGACTTTATGGGTAAATGGAGCGTATGCAGCCCACAAGATAAGAAGTGAATACTTTCCAAGGACCATGTGTCATTTTAAGTACAAGGGTATGTTTTCAAGAGCAAGAGCATGTGCATAAACATGAAGCATGCATGCACATCCAGCTTTACCATTACTCATGATTTTCAAGTTCAAGGGCATAAGCTCATGATTACAGGTTCACATTTTCCCTTACTGAGACTTTCGACTCACAGTTTTCAAAATGTATCATTCCAGATGTTCAAGTGAAGGCAGTCAAGAAGATTATCTGTCTTGAGAGAGAAGAATTCTATGTATTTTGGTGTTGGTGACTATTGACGGATGCGGTCTGTCACTTAGGAAATGTATAGTTCATGTGTTATGTAATTAAAATACTACTCTTCTTTTGAGATCTATTATGTAGTTAAGTCATGAAGAATTCTTTGGCTCGTCTCTCTCTCAGTTTTATTCCACTGTAATGTATGGTTAAGTTCGCTGGAGCTTTCTCTCAATTTTATTCCATTGCTCGTGGCAGTCAGTGGCCCTACGGGTTAGCGTTTGGGGCGTGACAACAGGTGACATTCCCAGCCACCAATGCTAGCCCTAAACCGACTGTTAGGGTCTAAAAAATTTCTCCCCAGCAAATGAAGGAGCGACGTGATAAAGGGCTCTGTTACCATTGTGACTCTAAGTGGAACCCGGGGCACAAGTGCCCAAATTTGAAGTTGTACAAGGTAGATGGCGGTGAAGAATTTGTGGAGACAGAAGCTAATGAAGAAGAAAATGAGGGGCAACTAGTGGGGGAAGAAGTGGTAGAGGTGGAGAATTGTGAGGACATATTAAACATCTCTCTCCATGCTATAATTGGGTCTGTTACTTCAAAGACTATGAGAACCAAGCGAGTTAGAGGCAGCGTGCACAACCACGACATTGTGGTGCTTATTGACAGTGGGAGCACCCACAATTTTGTGGACCCCGCAGTAGTGAAAAGGGCTCAGCTATCCATTGACTCAAGGGACAAGCTTAGTGTGGTTGTGGCCAATGGAGAGCGAATTCGAAGTGAAGGGAAGGCTAGAGATGTGAAGATCAAGATGCAAGGGCAAATGTTTACCATGGATGCTTACGTTCTGGTGTTAGGAGGATGTGACATGGTGTTGGGGGTACAATAGCTAGACTCTAGGAACCATTTCCTGGAATTTTAATGACCTAAGTATGAAGTTTGAGCTTGGTGAACGGGAGGTTCAACTGCGAGGGTTAGTGGCAACCAAGTTTATGGAAGACACTATCCACTTAAAAATGTTAAAAGGAGAAAAAGGGTGCTGAATGAGCATGGAGACCGGAAGGAGCAGGTTAACCACGCTGGTGTAGCAAGGTTGTTGCTGTGTTTTCCAATAATTTTTTAGGAACCTCAAGGGTTACCACCCAAGAGGTCTCATGACAATGCAATTGTGCTGAAGGAAGGCATTCAGCCCGTAAGCGTGAGGCCTTACCGTTACCCGTACTACCAAGAGGATGAGATTGAAAAAATAGTGCAGGAGTTGTTGGGATATGGTATGATTAGAAGACCCCAAAGTCCATTTTCCTCCCCGGTTTTATTAGTCCGGAAGGCTGATGGGAGTTGGCGACTTTGTGTAGATTATCAGGCCTTGAACAGTGCAACAATCAAAGACAAATTTCCCATACCAGTTATAGATGAGTTGCTGGAAGAGCTTCATGGGGCAAGAATTTTTTCTAAGCTGGACCTACTCTCTTGTTACAATCAGCTCAGAGTGGAGGAGGAGGACATACCCAAAACAGCGTTTCGGACACACGAGGGTCATTACGAGTTTCTAGTGATGTCTTTCGGTCTCACTAATGCTCCTTCCACCTTTCATTCTCTAATGAATGAAGTTTTTAGGCCATACTTACGAAAATTCATCTTGGTTTTTTGATGCTATTTTGGTCTATAGTAGGAATATAGAGAAGCATTTACAGCATTTGGAGGTTACTATGAGGGTGCTGCAGGAGCACCACCTTTTTGCGAAGAGGTCGAAATGTAAATTTGCTTGTGATGAAATAGACTATTTGGGGCATTTGATTTCTACCCAAGGTGTAAGGTCAGATCCATCCAAGCTGCAAGCCATGCTTGAATGGCCACTTCCTAAGTCTCTTAAGGCCTTGAGGGGGTTCCTCGGTCTCACGGGGTATTACCGAAAGTTTATCAAAGGGTATGGAATGCTAGCTTCCTCTCTAATCCATCTACTTAAAAAAAATGGGTTCCATTGGAATGAGGAGGCTCACACGGCTTTCTCTCAGCTGAAACAAGCCATGACAAACACTTCAATTTTAGCCCCACCGGATTTCACTAAACCATTTGTGATTGAATGTGATGCATCCGACAGCGGAATGAGGGTTGTTTTGATGCAAGAGGGTCGCCCACTTGCATTTTTTAGTAAAGCGTTGAAGGGAAGAATGCTTGCTATGTCAACATACGAGAGAGAATTACCAGCTTTGGTCAGTGCCATTAGAAAATGGCGGCCATACCTTATATGGCAGACCTTTAAGGTTCGCATGGATCAACAAAGTTTGAAACATTTTCTTGAGCAAAAGGTGGGAACCCCTTTACAGCAAAAGTGGGTAACTAAGCTATTGGGCTATGAGTTTTTAGTGGAGTATAAGCAGGGCTAGGACAATAAGGTCGCTGACGCCTTATCCCGAAAATATGAAGAATTAGGAGATGTGGAACAAGGGGAGCTGAAGGTGATTTCATTTCTCATTGCTACTTGGTTGAATGATGTGAAAAAAAACCTATATGACCGACACCTATCTACAAGACCTCCTAACCAGATTTCAGGAGGGACAACTGGATCCCCTCAAATACAGAATGGTGAATGGCTTGCTGTACTACAAGGGTAGAATTCTTATTGGGGATGATTGGGCTCTTAAAGAGAAGATACTACAGATGGTTCATGACAGCCCATTGGGGGGACACGCTGGATATGAAAATTCCTACCAAAGAGCTAAAAGAGATTTCTATTGGCAAGGAATGAAATGAGCAATCAAGACATATATCAAACAATGTTCAATTTGTCAGAAAAAATAAGTATGAAAATATGCTGCCTGCAGGCCTTCTACAGCCTCTGCCCATCCTTCTAAAATCTTGGACCAGCATTTCCATGGATTTCATAGAAGGATTGTCGAAATCACAAGGGTAGAGTGTGATCTATGTGATTGTGGATCGACTAACCAAGTACAGTCATTTTCTCCAACTCAAGCACCCTTACACAGCCAAGCTAGTGGCTCAGACATTCATGCAAAATATTTTCAAACTCCATGGTTTTCCAGAAACTATAATTTCAGATAGAGATCCAATATTTACTAGCAGTTTCTGGCAAGAATTGTTTAGATTGCAAGATGTACGACTCAACCTCAGCACTTCCTACCATCCCCAAACAGATGGACAGACAGAGGCAATCAACAAATGCATTGAGGGCTATTTACGATGAATGATTGGGGATAAACCAAAAGCATGGGTGGATTGGTTAGCACTGGCCGAATGGAATCATAAGACAAGTATCAATTTTCCACAAAAGTTGACACCTTTTGAGACAGTACGAGTATTTACCTCCCGGGTTCCCTGTTTATGAACCGAGCACCACAGCCGTCGCAGCAGTGGATGAAAATCTTCGCACCCGTGAGTTCCTCATGTCGCTACTTCGGGAGAACCTCCAAAAATCACAAAACAGGATGAAAAAATATACAGATTTGAACAGAAGTGAGCGAGAGTTCAAAGAAGGGGATCTTGTTTACCTTTAGTTGCAGCCGTATAGACAACTGTGGGTGAAACAATGACACAATCTCAAGCTGTCCCCGCGGTTCTATGACCCGTTCCGGTGCTCCAGCGCGTGGGATCTGTTGCCTACCGCCTTGAACTACCGCCAGGATCCTCAATCCACCCCGTATTTCACGTTTCACAGCTCAAGCTTCATATCGGCGGACGGGTGTCGCCGTTGGCCACACTTCCAACCACGGATTCGCAAGGAGAGCTACGTCCCGAGCCACTCATGGTGATTGACCGCCGCCTCACCAGAGCTAGTTCCCAAGCCGTGACTGAACTGTTGATTCAATGGCATGGATAGACGCAAGATGACGCCACCTGGGAGAGACTCTTTCAGCTCCAATGTGATTTCCCTCACCTTGTGGGAAAGGTGTTTTAAGGGAGGAGTATTGTTACAATTGTGGGTGATTAGGGCTGTAAAGTTTGAATCTTGCGCAGGTGGATATTTGAGAAGGAAGACATTGACTGAAAGGAGTAGGATGGAGTTCGAAGATCGGGAGTTTGAGACTTTGAAGTGAACAGCCAGCATGGACCGTGGGTGTAAACACCTGGGCTAGGTTATGATTTTCTATGGGCTTCGGCCCTATAGTAGTTATTAGTAGTCTTTTCTTATTTGGGGGGCTTTGGCCCATTAGTAGATTTTCTCTGGCCTAGCCCGTGTGTGGAATGGGAGACCAGATTATAGGGCAACTTGTCTTCATTGTGAAGGCATCGAACCTGTGAGACTGTTTTCGTAGATGGGAGGTTAGCCACCTCGAATTGGCTTTATCTGTATTTCCTTTCCATGAAAGATTTATATCATCAAAGTGGAGTTACGTACAACATCTCTGTGGCATTGTAATTGGAATCTAGTTACATATAATTAATTTGTAACACAATAGAAAGAGCCATCAGACAATAAAGGCAAAATTCGTCGCTCTTTTTCTTGGAAAAGCAAATTGAATTGGGTCTGCAAAGCCAGGACTGCATTGAGATGAGCTGGATTGAATCGGTGCTCTATTGGTCTAATTATCCAAATGGAACATCGCTGGATGTTCTGCTTGAACGACAACCAGAATCAGAGAAGTTCTTGAAGAAGAAATCAGACTATGTCCAAAACCCAATTTCAAAGACAGGTCTTGAAGGCATATGGAAGAAAATGATGGAACTCCAGAAGCCAGCACTAACATTCAATACTTATGGTGGAAAAATGGGTGAGATTCCGGAGTTTGAAACGCCATTTCCACAGAGCAGGGAACATATACAAAATCCAATATTCTGTAGATTGGAAAGAGGAAGGTGCGGAGGCTTCAAATCAGAACTTGGATAGGAAAAGAACACTTTATGAGTACATGACACCTCATGTCTCAATGCACCGAGGGGTTCATATCTGAACTACAGAGATGTTTATTCTACTCAGAAGCTAGCGTGTGGGGTACTTCAAGGGAAATTTCGATCGGTTGGTGGAAATAAAGATTCTGGTAGATCCAGATAACTTCTTTAGATACGAGCAAAGTACCCCATCTCTTGCACCTTGGACTAATGGAAAAGAAGAGCCCGCTTTGAACGCGAGGGAGCCCAGTAGGCTGTTAAAGGGTTGAGTACACAACTACTCTGCCTAGAAAGCCATGCTGGAAAAAGATTGTGCTAGTGTTTTAGCATGTTCAAAATTATTCACCAAAATCTCAAATTGTAAATGCACATTAATCTTTCTTTTAGAATTTCGGACATCTGAATACATTGTAACACAATTGCATTGTACAACAATTTCTAACCCACAAGGATTAATATTCCTAAGGTTTTTGTGTTATCTTACTTCGGTCCTCTGAAGCTCTATTAGCTCCAATGGTTTTGCTTAGAAAAAAAAAGCTCCAATGGTTTTAGATATTTTCTCATTAAAATTCAGTCTCAATCTCATCTTGCAGAAATTCTACAAAATTTTGGAAATTAAAAATTTTCAGACATTTTTTTATCATTTTTATTCGAGATCATCTCCAATTCGTTTATCATTAATTGATGATCAAATTAGAAAAGAGATAAACACAATATATAAACTATTACCCAAGGAAATCGGAGCTTTTAAATATATAGAAACATTCAAACAAAAAGGGTTAAATACACTTTTCACCCCTTATGTTTGAGAGTGTTGACACATTACACCTCAATTTTTTTTATTTTTGAGACATTAAGTCCGTTATGTTATCTACTCCAACTATTTGCACCTCATAGTGAAATTTGATGTCAAATTAGACAGTAATCGTTTATATGTACCTCTCACATGAGCTTCAAAATCAAATAGTTGAAAATTGTGTCTCTCACAAATCGTGACTTGTTAAAGATTAAATGAGCTTAAAAACTCAATAGGCGAAAATCGTGACTGGTTTGAAGCTCATTTAATCGCGATTTGTTTAAGATTCAAGGGCAATATAATTATATGACAAAGACTGAGGTCACGTGAGAGACACGTTTAAATGACTACCATCTAATTTGACGTCAAATTTTACTACGGAATGCACATCGTTAAAAGAGACAACACAGTGAACTAAATATCTAAAAAATAAAATATTGAGGTATAATGTGTCAACACCCAAATATAATGGGTAGAAAGTATCTTTAACTCAAACAAAAAGAAAAGATTCAAATTTGCCCTTGGCAGAGTAAAGATTTACAAACAATTATATGATGAGTCATTGCTTACTAGGGTGATGTTCGTTTGGAAAACAATTTATAGGATTCTGATAAAATTGTGAATATTTAGGTGATATTAAAATTGTATTGACATGAGTTCAGAAGTTGTTAAAAACTATTGATGTTTGTAAAAAAAGTAATAAATTATTATATTAAATAAGTATATTTTATAATATCTGACATGTAAATATAAAAATATGATTCACATCTTAAAAAAAAAAAGCATTCAACTCGACATGGTATTTGTCGTTTCCAGCATCTTGACTGGGTCAAACCGTTGTCTTTAGGCAATACTCTTCCATAGGGTGGCCCCCAAAGCCGTAAATCTACATGCTCAAAAAGTTGAATTAGCGAATTCAAAGCATGCACATGTTGGTTCAAAGAGGTTGCTACGCTGTAAACGGTGCTTTAACTAAAAAGCTAACCCACGTCACAAGAAACAGGATAAGCTCTCAGAACGAAAACGCTTTCAAAACGTTCTCTGCCTCACCTAACGATCCAGCGTCCTTAAGGAGGAGGGGAGCTCTCGCTCCATCATCCCTCTCCTCCTTTTTTTTCTCCTCATCCCTCTTCTCTCTTTCTTTTTCTTCTCTCTGGTTCGGTTGGTACCGGCTATTAGTTAGTTTTTTGGTTTTTCATTGCAAGTGGCTTCTCCTCTGTGTTTGACGGTTTCCGCTCCCTTCTGGTGGACATGTGTCGTCTGGTTGTCTTCAGCAGCGCCGATCTCAGCAACCACTCTCCTTCGCTGCTCTAACTTCGGCGCGTGTTGACTCACGCGCCCCACTCGGTGCACGTGGATCTCACTCGCTGACCACTCTTGGAGCGCGTACGGCCTCCTCCGCCCTCAACCTCCTTCCCCTTTTCGCCGGACTGGCCTCTGTGGCCTATGTCCTCCCCATTGTGGATCTCCTCCGCCCACCACCCCCGCCGCTTCCGGTCCCATTCTGTCCAACTTCTCCATGGAATTTTTCATGGCCTATGTTTAGTTTTTGCCCCGTTTGTGCTTGCCTCATTGTTTCAGGCTTGCTTTGTTTTATTTATGTGTTTTTCTGTTGTTTATTTCCTATTTCTCGGCATATAAGCTTACTGCCATTTGCGGCTTTTCTGGCCTCTGTGGGTTATCTGCCCCTTTTGGGAATTTGTAGGACCTTTGGGTCCGTCTGCTCGTTGGCCCACCAACTCTTCGGAGTGTCTGGTACGCCCTTTAGAGCTTTCTGAGGTTTTTAAACCTCCTTGATCCTTTTATCAATCTATATGCTATTTATGCCCAGAAAAAAGTGGTTGTTACGCTAACTAACTGTCAATTGTAGGCGACTTGGGCAATCGAAGTTGCACTGCCGTGGAGGACGGGGAAAAAAACAAGCCTAACATCGAACAAAATTTTATGATGCGTCATTGCTGACTCCTTGTGTTCCCCTCTTTCGAGGTTGTGATCCCTCATAGCATCGTGTCTCAGGGTGCACTCTTGACATGTCTTATAGTGGGCAGTTGCTTTGAATTGTGGGAATATCGGGATCGTGGGGCTGCTACACGTTATAAGTTGGTTTATAACCGCTCAGAACATGTGTCATGATTTCTCCATCTTTCGGGCCTGGTGCGATATGGGCCTAGTGTTGTTGTTGGGATTTTGTGGGTATGATCATGTTGAACAGCCAGCCCAAATTTATTTAGGCAGGATTGATTCAGTTTCGATATCATCATCTTGTATTTCAATTCCAAGGATTTAGATATAAGTTTCTTGTTCTCTAATTTTTAATTTCTATTTCAATTTTAGACTATGTTCTTGTTATTTTTTTCTTTTAACTTGAATCTTGTGTTGTACTAAGACCATATTATTTAATCCAAGAATCTTGTGCTATCTTTTTTATTCATTGTCATTTAATTTATGTCATTTAATTTTCGTTATTTACTTTCCGTGATTACTTTAATGCATGTTATATTCTTAGTTTATGTTTTGTGTTATTTTAATTTCATTTTAAAACTCTCCGAAATTTAAAAATATGAATCTGAACTGTGTTCAGTAAAAGCTTTTATATTCTCCTTGTTGTATTACGCAAATTTAAATTAATTTATTTTTATTAAGGAGACGATCTAGTTTTTTATTTATTTTAGTTTCCCTAAAATGTAATGTTTTTTATCTTAAATGCACTGATTGTAGCGATCATTTCAAAATTTGATATATATCGCTACATTTACAAAGTAAGATATATAGATGATAGAGGTTTATTGAAGAACCTTTCTCTCTTTTTTGTCTCCTCTATTAATGTTTTTAATTTAATTTTAAGGATAAATACAAAATTGGTCCCTGTGCAATACGTAAAAATCGATTTAGTCCCTGTGATATGAAAAGTATAAATTTAGTCTCTATGATTCTATTTTCGTTTGTCGTTGGTCCTCCATCAGGGACTGATTTTATCACTTTCTAAAATCATATGGACTAAATTTATGATTTTCATATCACGGGGACTAAATCAATTTTTGCTTATAGCATGACTGATTTTGCATTTATCCCTTAATTTTATAGACCAATTTAGGTGGTTTTTGAAAACAGATTTTTAGATCTCCTAAAATGATTTTTGGGAATTTGGGGAATTCATAAATTGTTACTACCAGTACTGGTCAAGATTGTGCTAATCAGATAAATGTAGTTATAATATGGTAACATGAAAAAAAAAACTTTTAGATTCTGTTTTTGGAATTACGAAAGAACTGGATCAAAAGGGTAAGGACAGGAGAGAGATTTTCAGGGGTGTCCGATAGAAAAGAATTGGAAAGAAAACAATTTGGATTTTCTCCTATATTTAATAATTTGCATTCAAGAGAGAGAGAGACACCATACCGAAGTCCCATCTGATGCAATATTTGATTTGCCGCAGCTTTTAATGGCATGTCTGACGAGAGGATAGGCGTTAATCTCTGGAAGAAATTCATCTGGTGATGTTAATATATATTAAACCAAACGGTAGGCAACAATCGAAAGTGATCGGACAGTTACAGAATGGGGAAACCTAGCCCATTGTCGTACCTGTCTGTATCTTCAACGATGCTTCGTGTTGTTGTTCTTGATCTTGTTCTTCTTCAGGTCTCTTCCTCGTGGGCAGCCTCGGAGTCAGTAAATACCTCCTTTGTCCAATGCATATCAAATCAAACGAAGCAACCGGACCAGATCACTAAAATTGTTTTTGCTCAAAACAACCCTTCATTCACGTCGGTGCTACAAGCCTACATAAGAAATGCCCGGTTCAATACCACATCCACGCCAAAACCTGTCATCATCGTGACCCCAACAAAAGAATCCCACGTCCAAGCCGCCGTGCTTTGTGCCAAGAAAAATGGCTTTCAGATCAGAACCCGGAGTGGCGGCCATGACTACGAGGGCGTCTCGTATGTCTCCGATGTACCGTTTATCATCCTCGATATGTTCAATCTCCGATCGGTGGTAATAGACATCAAGCGACAAACTGCTTTTGTACAAGTCGGCGCGACACTTGGACAACTCTATTACAAAATATCGGAGCAGAGCAAAGTACATGGGTACCCGTCGGGGGGTTTGCCCCACGGTTGGTGTTGGTGGTCACTTGAGCGATGGAGGGTACGGTTTCATGATACGGAAATACGGACTGACGACGGATAACGTCATCGATGGGACGTTAATGGTAGACTCTGTCATATGACGGGAATAAGGGGAGTTAGGGTTGCTGGCTGCAAGCATACGAGTTAGGGTGGGTTTAGGATTGGAAGGATCGAGAAGACACTAAGGGTTACTAAGTTCGCATGTTGTCGAGTGGGTGGACTGAGCTAGTGGGCTGGGCTACGAAGAGCTATGAATAGATGGGAGCATGGACTTGGTGGACTGGGCTCTGAAGTTGCTTGGTCAGTGTGATAAGTGGACTGGTCATGGGCTAGAGATTAGAGAAGTTGAAGTCTCGGAGGAGTGCTTTGAGGAATTGCTCTTATTGCTTTTATTTCTATTTTTCTTATGTAAAAGTTAGTTAGATGGTTTTCTTTCCAGCTGCTTCTTACAGTAGGCGTAGTCATTCTAGAAGGGTATCGATAAATCACGCATTGGCGTATCCTTTCCCTCTCTCATTTCTATAAGGAGGCAGGCTAGACCTCAAATCTTAGCCACTACCTGTTTTCATTCACAGTCATTTTCCAATAAAAGTTTCATTCCGTCTCAATTACATTTCCATTTCTACAATTTACATAGAGAATTGTTACAAGTGGTATCATAGCCCTATGATCCAACCATGGTGGACACCCGGTACAAGGAGGTTATGGAACAAGTGAGCCTGTTACAGAAAGAGCAAGATCAGAAGCAATCTTTATATGGGATCACTCAATAACTAGCAAACCTTACCATGAACATGCAGATTCTACTTAAGGGTAAGATGGAAGAAGGAGAAGGTTCGGGTGTGACCTTTATCAATTCCACGCATGGTAGGAATGGTGGGAATGGTGGAAATGGGGAAGATGGTGGAAATGGAGGAAATGGAACTGGAGGGTTTCCAGATTCTGGTGGATTGCATATAAGGTCAGTTAAGCTTGATTTCCCAAAATTTGATGGAATTGATCCTACTGCTTGGCTCTACAAGGCCACTAAGTTTTTCAGTTTCTATAAAATTGCTATGAATCAGAGAATTCAATTAGCATCATATTACATCGAGGGGCAAGCCTTGATTTGGTTCCAGGATTTGGAAAATACAGGCTGCCTACAGACTTGGGAAGGGTTTGTGTAAGCTCTCTTAATTAGGTTTGGACCTAGCTCTTATGATGATCCTATGGAGATGCTTACTAGGTTGAGGCAAACTAGTAGTGTGGAGGCTTACAAGGGTCAATTTGAAGCGTTGTCTAACAGGCTGAGGGGATTAACTGAAAATTACAAGCTCAGTTGTTTTTTTAGTGGCCTCAAGGATGAGATTAGGCTACCTGTCAAGATGTTCAATCCTCCCAACCTGATTACTACGTATGGTTTAGCCAAAATACAAGAGGAACATGTCCTACTTAACCGAAGAACTATTGATTGTATCACAATTTTGTTAATTAATAACTTCAGAAAGTTCCAAAATTACACCATTCCCACTAGAAAATGAGCAAATTATGCTTTGGCATTAGTAAGGGGGAATTGTTAATTTTAACAAAAGCAAGTGTAATTGAGTAAATTTAAGTTATTTGTTTTCGCTCCTCTCACCATATTTTCATGTCTCCATTTTTATAAATATGATTGGAATATTTCCTATATTGACTTCTATTTTTACGTTTTGCATATGAACAATGGAGATGAAGTGAGCTCATAGAAGTGAGAGGTTGGCTAGAATCAAAGAGTCGGTCAAGCGACTGTCGCGCGCCAGTCGAGCGTGAAGAGAAAAACGAAGGGCGCTCGAGCGCGCTGATCGCGCGTAATGCTGCTGTTTGAAAAACGAAGGGCGCTCGAGCGCGCTGATCGCGCGTGATGCTTCTGTTTAAAAATCTCCATAGCCGCTCGAGTGGTAGGTCGCGCGTTACGCTTCTGTATGAATTTCTTCATGGGCGCTCGAGCGGCCGGTCGAGCGCGACCCGTCTGACGCCAAGTTATAGGGCATTTTTTGAAGTAAAAAAAGGCCCTAGGACATTGCTGCTGGGTCATGACAAAAGCCCCCCAAAAAGAAGGTTTAAAAGAGAATTTTCGTGCAAAGCAAAGGGAGTTCAAAAGTTGTATTTGGCTGGCTGGTCGGAAAGCTTGTGGGTGGCTTCTGAGTCTCCCAACTTTTCTCCCAAGACCACTTTTCCTTTTCTTTTCTTAGCTGCTACCGTAGAGACCAAAAGCTTGTTGCTTTTGGCTTAGTTTTCTTTTGAGCTTTTGTAGTAGCTTTTGTTGCGTTCGGTTCTTTCTTTTAGAGTTGTTGTCATTGCTTTTTCTCTTGTTGTTGTTCAGGCCGAATATTCTCCTTTCCATTTATATTTGCACTTTCATTTCGCTTTAGAACATATGTGGACCGAAATGTCATCTTCCATTTATATTTCAGATTTAGGTTTGCTTACTTTGGATGATTAAATGTTATGTTATATTTCCATTTCACTTCCTTAATGTTAGAATAGTGTTTGGGTTTGTTTTTTTTAGTTGGATTGAGTATGGGCATGAATGGGTTGTGATTAGCTAAAGATTGGGTACTAAGTGTTCGATGAAATGTCTCTTAGAGCAGGATTAATGTCAAGCGATGTTTATTCGCCAACTACTTGAGTTTAACTAGTTTCAACTTCATCTCATGCTATTTTATTATCATGTTTTGCTTGTTAGCTCTTTATTAATGTCACGCCCCGAACGGCATCCCGCAGGGACCGTGACAGCCGCGAGCTATCCCCCGGATGGCTCCAGCGTTCTTACTTACATACTTACGTGATTACGGCGGAGACGTACAGGATCGCAAGGGATTCGAGCTAAATCATACATAATCAGGGTTCTCATTAAGTTTTTCATACAAAACATATATAACATATAAAAAGCCAACTAGTGACGATCAAGCCACTATCATCAAAATTTAAAACATATTTCTTGTGCTTCTATGTCAGGTAGTCCTCCTGACTCTCTTCACCTGAGGCATCTGGAATGACTCTATTTTGAAAACGTGAGTCAAAAGACTCAGTAAGGGAAAGACATAAATTTGAAACATGCTCTTGACTCATGCTTGCTTAATCACGAAAGAAAGAATTTGATAAGTGATGCACATGCATGTCAAGGATATGCATATGCTCTTGCTTAAATTCGGCCCCAGGCCCTTGAAATCTTTCTTTCGTACTTGTTTGTAAAATTGGCCCTTGGCCCTTGAAAATTACTTATTCATACTTGTGTCACTCTTGGCCTTTTCATAACCATTTCATATCTTTTACTTGTGGGCTCGCTCCATTTAACCCCTGAAGTCAGGGTTGTGCGTTCCCTTTGGAACCGTCTCCGATTTCCCTTGGAGACCTTACATACGGTCAAGCTAGCGCACCTTCTCGCATTCGTCCTTCAGTGGCTAGACATGACCCTTGGAGGCCCACACCTTCTCAATGTCCTTCAGTGTGGTTTGCACAGCCTCGTGGATTCACCCATCCTTCTCGCATTCGTCCTTCGGTATGGGAGTCCATCTTGATGGTACAGTACCGACCAGTGCCCCTTAAAACGATGCAGTGTGTCATTGCATAAACATTCTTCTTGAAAAATTCATGCAATGCACATGTCGTGTCATGCTTGTTCATGAAACGATGCAGTGTGTCATTCCAGTTTTGAAAAAGGAACACTTACTGTCCACTTACAGTATCCACTTACACTTGGTCTTCCTTGGTAGTGTATAAGACACGTGGATCGCCTACAAGCGATTCAAATATTTCTTAGACTTTAAGAAATAGTACGTAATCATTAAACATTTGTATTTTTGAAATCGGTTATCAACCAAAGATATATATATATCACTGAAATTCTTTTAATCATTTAAAATATTTATTTTCTCTTTTCTTAACTAATACTCAAAACTCAGGTTATTTAATCATTAATATTTTTATTGCAATATAATATATATTTATACATGTCTTGGTTAGGGTTTAATTAACACCAAAGGATTTAGGATTAAACCTAAGTCTCCCATTATTTCATGTGCTCTACTAAAATCTTACATTAAACCATCAATAACTTTAATCACGATTAAATCTTGATTTGGACCTTAAACCTCAGTTAATCCGAAATATTAGCCCTAACTAGGGTTCCGAATAATTATTATTCCAATTAGCCAAATCCCCAACACAACAATTATAACCTATTTATCATAATTTACCATTAGGGTTCTTTTACTTTAACCATTCGGCCAACACTAGTTTTATGCATCCTTTAATCACAACTTCAACTCCAATGGTGATCTCATCCTCCATTCAACAATTTCACAACCTAGGATCTAAGAATCCAAACACCAACACAATATATCATGCTTATACCATTCGGCCAACACATGTTTTCATCCAAATAATTAGGTTTTCTTTTGTTTCCTTCAATTTGCATGCATCCTTTACCTAACATAATCATCTACCATTCATTTGGGTCATAAATCTTGCACATATCATGGCCAATGTCCAGATCTAAACATATACAAAATTATACATGAAATCCTAAGCATCTCATATTCGGCCATACCTCAAAATGTCACATTTTTCATGCTAAAAATTATAACATGCATATCCTTTGCATTTGTGACCTAACTAGCATGCATCAACTTCATATCTTCATCAAATATTCCCGTCAACATTAGATCTACACTTTAGGAACTTCAACAACAATAGATCTAAGGAAATATTCATCTTACATTCGGCCAAACATAACATAAGTCTAGATCTAAACTTATCTAACATACATTGTTCTCATTTTGTATTTATGACCTATTTGCATGCATTAACCCCATAGATCCGAACTTCTTTCACATGTACATTGTTTTTACATCATCAAGAACATAGTTAAACACTTAGATCTATTATTAGAAATACCAACAACACAAGATCTAAGCATATAATTCGGCCATCACTATGCTTAACCAACAACAACACATTTTTGGCCTTACCTTGTTGATTATCCCAAGCTTGAGTACCTAGAAAAATAAAATGCCCTAGGTTAGTACAAATGAAAAACTTTAGACAAGAATACTAAAGAGAATCAAGCCTACCTCTACCTTCACCAAACTTTTTACCCAAACTCCTCTATCTTCCAAGTTTCGGTTCACCCTCCTTAGAAAATATCCAAGCTTGATTTGAGGAGCTAATGTGGGTTCTATGGTGGGTAAAAGAATGTGGTAAGCTTGAATGATTAGTCCTAATGGAAATGGACTAACTTCTTCAAGAGAAATGAGGCTAATGGTTAGGGTTTTCAAGGAAGAGAATGAGGTTGCACAATGAGAGATTTGGTCACACAAAAGAGATCTAACTTAGGTTCTTGAAGTGTGATTTAGAAGGCAAGAAGAGTGTAGTTTAGAGTGCAAGAGGAAAAGAGCAAACTTTGAATCCTAGATGGGTGGTTCGGCCAAGGGAAGAAAGTGGGAGAGAGTTGAGAGCAATGCAATATTCGGCCAAGTGAGGAGGAATTGGAGAGTGAAGTGAAGTGTAAAATTCGGCCAAGGCATTTGCAAGTGTGAGGTGTGAGAGAATGAGTCTCCCAAGGAGAGTAAATGCTATGACACATGACTTGAGGTGTTGAGATGACAAGAGAGAAATTTGAAAGAGAAAAAGGGAATGCATGGGGGGTCTTGGCCGACCAAGCATGGGTTCTAATCTCTCTCTCTCTTCTTTTATTTCTTTTCACCTTTTTATCTCACATCACTTGTCTCCTAAAGCATGGCTCTGAATTGATTTCTCTCTCTTTTTCCCCCAACCCATTTGGTCTCTACGTGAATCATCTTTTCTCCTTTGCTTTTCTCTCTTTTTTCTTCCATGTGTTGTCTTGTCTCATGAATGCACCTCTTACACATCTTACACTTCACATGGCAATTCACCTTTTGGCTTTTCCAATTCACTACAAGCTTTTTCACGTAAAAGTCATCTCCTTAACTATCATTTACTTTGTTTGGTTGCTTTCCAACCAACTTAGTTACTTCCACATTTGAATTGCAACTAACTTTCAACTTGGTTACTATCTCACCTAACTTATCTCTTATAAGCTCTCTATCTTATCTAATCCATTCCAATAGCTTATCATCCCATAAGCATGATATCTTATCTCATGATAATGACTCTAGCCTATCTCTACAATAACCACAAGGACTTATCATCCTAAAAGTTTCATAACCTATCATCATGCTTGCTTATCACTATGATAAGCAAGTGTGCTTATCATTTTAAATCTCTCTTAAACCTTATCACATTATTAAATAACTTATCATTTAATATTCTAATGAAAATTTTACTTATTAATCTATGCCACATGGTAATAATATATGCCACATATGAATGACACAAAATATTCAATCAATAACTCAAAAGAAATTTATGATTTTATCCATTAACTATTTTCGGCCTATATAAATAAATCTTTAATCATAATTTAAATTTTATGGACCATGAAACATATTAAGTAAATGAAAAATATATATTCATAAGAGAGGAACTTACCTTGCAAATTTCGGCTCCTAGGAAAATATAATTTAAACGTTGCATAAAAATGACAAGAAAATTATTTAGGAAATTTCATGAAATAAAATCTCATTTTAATCAATGTACCATAACATAAAGATTAGGCCATACATTTGTGAGACCCCGATTTTAGGTCTGTCAAGTTATTGCTTATGACCTCTTAAGTACGTATTATTGCAAGTGTATGTATGAAATTTGTGATTTTTGAGGTAAGTGTCGACACATTGGAGCATAGTGTCGACACATTAGAGTAACACCCGAAAGTTTACCTTTTTCTGGAGCCCAAAGTAATTTTGACTAAGTGTTGTAAGTGTCGACACCTTGGGTCATAGTGTCGACACATTAGACCGATACCCGAATGTTTATATTTTCCGGAACTAGAGTGATTTTTGACTAAGTGTTGGAAGTGTCGACACCTTGAGTGATGGTGTCGACACATCCAACTAAAACCCGAAAGTGTGCATTTTTCCAGAACTCCCGTGAATTTTGACCAAGTGATGGAAGTGTCGACACCTTAAGTGATGGTGTCGACACATCTAACTGAAACCCGTGAGTTTACATTTTTTTTTTCCCACTTTGGCCAAGTGTTGGAAGTGTCGACACCTTGAGTGATGGTGTCGACACATCCTACTAAATGTGTTGTAAGTGTCGACACCTTTAGTGATGGTGTCGACACATATAACTAAATCCCTAGAAAATACGTGAGGTGAAATTCATGTGAAAAAGGGGGAAATAAGGGAGGGCAGCCTTGTCTTTTCCCCAAGCCCCTTTATGTATAAGCAGCCCACCCCCAAATCGAAAAGTCATTTTGCCCTAGCTCCCACCGAAGAAGAGAAGAGAAGAGAAGAGAAGAAAGAAAGAAGAAGAAGAAGGAGAAAAGAAGAAGAAGAAAGGAAGAAGAGAAAGAAAGAGAGAGAGAAGGAGGTGAGTGGTTATGGCCGGCCAAGCCATACCCATTTTCACCTATGTTCTCTTTTTCCTTTGAATGGTTGTTGTGATGGTTGTGTGTTGTTAGATTTCTCCTTGGTTGTTGTGATGGTTGTGTGTTGTTAGATTTCTCCTTGAGATTCATGTGTTTTCTTTGAAGAAAATGTAGATCTAGTGAGTTTTAGAAAGTTGTATGGATTGTGCACATAGCCATGGAGAGTGTGGTTAGATTTGGGAATTTATAAACCCAAGAGAAACCAACTTGCATACTAGGTGTTTGATAAAAGACCAAAGGGAGTGAAATAGATGCAATAACCTTTGTTCTAGTGATGAAATCATTGTTTTTGGTTGGAAGTTTTGAGTTGTATGTGTAAAGTCTACGTCTTGTATATGAGGTTATATGAGGAGGGCACTTGGGGCAAATTTCGTGGGCGTTGGATGATTTTGTACGATGAAGTATGTGTATGACAAAGTATGAGATATTGAACGAGGAATAAGTATGAGATATTGAATGAGGAATAAGGACGATTTTGTATGATGAAGCGTGAGTAATTGATTGATTACTCTATACGTCTAGTAAACCTATGAATAACAATGGTATGATCCAATTGTAGGTAAAGGGGCATTCAACCCACAAGCAAGCAAAGTAAGTGGAATCTACGTCTGTAAGTGAAAAACTTACTTTCATGAAAACTGGAATGATACGCAGCATGTTTTATGAGCAAGCATAATAGGTTTATAACCAAGCATGATATAGTATACGTATTTGCATGAAAGCATGAAAGAAGGTTTTGTGCAAATGAAAGTATGAGAAGCATCTTATGATAAGTTGATTACTCATCATCTAGCATGACATGAGCACGTCATGAGCAATTGCATTTGCATTTATTTTTCTCATAAGAAAGAAGAAGAAATTTTATGCAAATGAAAGTATCATTTTTATGCTACTTTATGTTAAGTTTTATGACAAGTAAGTTAATGAACCCAAGTCGGTCGGTACCGTACCAAGTCAAGAAGGTGCATCCATACTGAAGGACGTTTACGTGAAGGATGGATGTCACCTAGGACACCCATACCGAAGGATGCTTGCAAGAAGGATGGGTAGTCCGGGAGGTATGTGCAATCACACTGAAGGATGCTTGCAAGAAGGTGTGAACCTCCAAGAGTCGTGTCTAGCCACTGAAGGACATTGAGAAGGTGTGCTAGTTCGACCATATGTAAGGTCCCCAAGGGAAATAGGGGACAGTTCCAACGGGAACGCACAACCCTGATGCCAGGGGTAAATGGAGCTCAAGTAGCCCATAGGATAAGAATGGAAAAGATTTTCCAAAAAGAAAGAGCTTTATAAGTATAAGAGATGTTTTCAAGAGCAAGTGCATGTGCATATGCAATCATGAGGCATACACGTGCATCACGATTCATGATCATGCATGAATTACATATGTATACATGATAAGTTCAAGTTTGTAATTATTTCAAGTTTAAGCGCATGCTTATGATTTTAAGTCAAGTGCATGCTTATGATTTTTAAGTTCATTATGATATCAAGTGTACGATTTCAAGTTTAAAAGCAAGTGTACGATTTCAAGTTCATATTTCCAAACCATGATTTCAAGTTCATGTTTTAATTATAATCCCTTACTGAGTCTTTCGACTCACAGATGTTTTAAATTGTATCATTCCAGATAACAATTCAGGTGGGAAAAATTTAGAAGAGGGACCGATGGGAACGTCCTCATCTCTCTTTGTTGTTCATTAAAGGTTAGATGTAATTTTGAAGAGTCGTCATGAGCCTCCGTCGTGTGGTGGTCATGGGTTATTCGGACTATTAGAGTTCAAGGTTTTTGATGTCTAGTATCTTAGTCGTGGTTATCAGAATCAGAAGTTGAAGAGTTCATAGGAGGTACTATCAGGCATCCTGTGAATGTCTATGTTATGTGTATAAGGATTCAAGATGTATTACTTATATGTTGTGAGTAGGTCCATATTAAGGTTTTGTTGGAATACCTTAGGACTTGTACTTCAGTCATGCAGACATGACATGTAATTTGGATACTTTCACTATTGCCGTTGTAGTCAATTGTGCAAGTTGAAGTTTATGTAAATCTCTTTGGCCCATCTCTCTCAGTTGTAGGTGTTTTATGTATTTGTATAAAAAAAAAATCCGCTGCATGATTAAGAGAAACGCTGGAACATTCATTGAGTGGATGTTCGCGGCTGTCATTAACCCCCTTCGGGCTAGCGTTCGGGGCGTGACAAGAAAATTATTTAGGAAATTTCATGAAATAAAATCTCATTTTAATCAATGTACCATAACATAAAGATTAGGCCATACATTGGCCAGAAATATGGCCCCATGATAAAATTAAAGCTAATACATCGAAAAATAAAAGATAATACATAAGAAATATCGTAGGAGAAAATCGGGGTCTCACAATTAATCTCTTAGCACTTACATTGATCACAACTCAAAATCTCAAAAATCATGGATGGTATCCAAAAACCCAACCTTTCCCTTTGTAAATACCATTTTCATTGTAAATAGAACATAGTTTCTTTTATTGTAATGGTGGTTGGAATGAAAAATTGAACACATCGTTCCTTGTGGAGATGATCTAGGACTTCCCTAGTATTACTTGACAAGCTCCTACACTTGGGAGTAATTCACTAATCATTTTTAGTTGAGTCAAGTTTTTGGCTCTATTGTCGGGGAATGGTAAGTTCAATTGACATTCTATTGCCATTATTTTTCTTTATTTCCGTTTTACATTTTTAGTTCATGGTTCTTTAGTGCATACACAGACACTTCATACACACATACACTTGATATCACTCTCTTAGGCACTCATGTTTGATGAATTGGGCAAGAGATGCTACACATAGACTATATAGAGTGAATTCTGCTGATAGTGTGTATAGTGATAGTGTGCCAAGTGTTGAGTTTGACACTAGTAGCATTGATTTAAACTCTGATTTGGAAAATTCTGCTACTGTTGAAGATATAGCTGAAGAAGCACCTAGAACATTAAGAGATTACTTGCAGAACACTCGCACCACAACACCATCATGCATTGCTTTACCTGATGATGCTTCTAATTTTTCAATTAAGAATGGCATGATGTCAATAGTGCCTCAATTCCATGGGATGGATTCATAGAGTCCATACCAACACTAGACGGATTTTGAGCTTGCTTGCACTACTTTTATTACTAGAGCCACAACAGATGAATTTGTTAAACTTCGTTTATTTCCTTTCTCTTTAAATGATAAAGCGAAGATTTTGTTTAATTCTTTGAGATCAAATTCTATCTCTAGTTGGTCTGACATGCAACGTGAGTTCTTACATAAATTTTTTCCTTTTCAGAGAACTCAATTTTTGCAAGAGTAAATCAGCCACTTTATGCAGAGAGGTGGTGAGACCTTCCACGCTTGTTGGGAAAGATTCAAGGATTTAATGAACATCTGTCCACATCATGGCTTTGAGTCTTGGAGGCTTGTCAACTACTTTTACACTGCACTTACACCTGAATGCAAGCAGTTTGTTCAGACTATGTGCAATGGGGAATTATTTAGCAAGGAACCTGATGAAGCATTGAAGTTCTTTGATTATCTTGCTGAAAGTGCCCAACAATGGAATACACGATCTGACCAGACACCATTGGCAGTACAACCTCTCAGAGCAATTGGTGCTGGGGGTAAATATGAAGTCAAAGAGGATACTGATGTCCAAGCTCGTATTAGTGCTTTGACTAAGAGGTTGGAAGTTATGGAATTAGAGAAGGTGAAGGCCGCGAAAGCAGTGGAGGTGTGTTCTCTATGTGCCGATTCTAGCCATAAGACTCAGGATTTTCCGATTATGCCAGTTTTACAGGAGAGTGGGTCTGATCAGATGAAATCAGCAAATTGGGTTAACAGAACACCAAATCAGCCTTTCTCTAACACTTACAATCCGGGGTGGAGGAATCATCCAAACTTTTCATGGAAGAATGATCAATCTGGTCAATCTTCACATTTTCAGCAACCTCCCCAGTCCTATGCACCACCTTCTCAGCAGACATCTCATCCGGCTGCTTCTCAGCACTAGTATCAACCACATCAGACTTCTCATAACTATCCTTCAGCAGTACCTCCAGGATTCCAACCTAATGTAGCAGCTCAGTATTCTTAGTTTCAACCCCCTACTCCACCAAAGAAGTCTCTTGACGATAGTATGGCACAGATGGCCAACACACTTGAGCAGTTCATACAGATTCAGGCCACCACTAACAGTCAGAACACTCAGGCCATAAATGAATTACGGGGCACCATTAATAAGATGAGTACGACATTGAGCACTCTTGACAGAGGAAAATTCCCAGCACAACCTCAGCCCAATCCTCAAGTATATCGGCAGCAACAAGTGCATAATGTCTCAAAGGAATCAATTGAAACACTAAAGGCTGTTATTTCTTTAAGAAGCGGAAAGGAAGTTCCCCGACCTGAGATGCCTGTGCATAGACAGACAATTGCCCTGACACCTGAAGTTGTAAATGAGGCAGATGAAGCTGAGAAGAATTTGAAACCAGAGGAAGTCCGGCTTGAAGCAAAGAAACTTGCAAGTGATGAGGCAGAGACGAGTAGGGAGTTCCGACCTGTGGTTCCCTATCCTCAGAGACTGGCAGTTGGCCAAAAGAACAAATATCATACGGAGATTCAGGAAATCTTCAAGCAAGTGAAGATCAATATTCCACTTTTGGACGTCATACAACAAGTTCCTTCATATGCAAAATTTCTGAAGAACTTGTGCACAGTGAAGAGGAAGCTGAATGTAAAGAAGAAAGCTTTCTTGACAGAGCAAGTCAGCGCATTGATATTGAGCGAGACTCCTCAGAAGTTTAGAGATCCCGGCACTCCTACTATTTCCATTATGATTGGTGAATCACGCATTGGGAGAGCTTTACTTGACTTGGGTAGCAAAGTGAACTTGCTACCATTCTCAATATATGAGCAGTTGGGATTGGGTGAGCTAAAAAAGACTTTTATCATGCTACAATTGGCTGACAGATCAATCAAGGTGCCACAGGGTATAATTGAAGATGTTTTGGTTCAGGTAGGTAAATTTTACTATCCAGTGAATTTTGTAGTTCTGGATATGCAGCAGAAAGTTTCCACTATCTACCAGGCACCTGTCATTCTTGGACGTCCATTCCTTGCTACCTACAATGCATTGATTAACCCCTTGTATGCCTCGGTTAAATTACTTAATTCTTTTCTCCTTCGTTCAGTTCAATACACTATCAGAGTAGGGAAGATAACAACCCGCTATTCCTGATATTGTCGAAGTGGAGTACTGAAGCTCACATTCAGGAATATGACATTGGAGATGAACGTGTTCAATGCCTGCAAGATGCCGAGTGGATGTGACGACTTAGAGGTACATGCAGTTCTTTTGATAGATGACTTTGATATTTCAGAGCTATTATCAGTACTTGATTCTGATAGTGCATTTGAGGATGACTTTCCCGAGCAGCCTAAAACTCTTATTGAGACAGTTCCTCCATCAGTAGAATTGACAGAAGTAGAGGGACAGTTAATAGAGACATATGACCCCTCTCAGTTGTCAGATGTGAGCTACACAGGCAGTTGGCGTAGGCCAGTCTTTGAAGCCCTTGACTTACCAGAAGTCATCAGAAGAAGAAGTCCCTACATTGGAGTTGAAGCCACTACCTAAGGACTTGAAGTATGTTTTTCTGGGTCCAGCTGAAGACACATTTCCGGTGGTCATTTCTTCTCAACTTAGCGAAACAGGAAGCCGATTTATTGCAAGTATTGAGAAAGCATCGGGGAGCAATAGGCTGGACCATTGCAGACATCAAAGGAAATGACCTTTCAATTTGTACACATAATATTTTTCGGGAGGGAGATGCATGACCAGTTCGTTATGCACAGCGGAGATTAAATCCCACCATGAAAGAGGTGGTGAAGAAAGAGGTGCTGAAATTATTAGCTGTGGGCATCATTTATCCTATCTCCGATAGCAAGTGGGTAAGCCCGACACAGGTAGTTCCAAAAAAATCTGGTTTAACTGTTATTGAAAATGCTAGTGGAGAGTTGATCCCTTCTAGGAAGGTAATGGGTTGGAGAATGTGTATCGACTACGGTAAGTTGAATTCGGTTAGTCGAAAATACCATTTCCCATTACCTTTCCTGGATCAGACACTTGAAAAAGTAGCTGGTAATACTTTTTATTGTTTTCTTGATGGTTTTTATGGATACTATCAAATTTCCATAGCACCAGAGGATCAAGAGAAGACTACCTTCACTTGTCCATTTGGTACTTATGCTTTTCGTAGAATGTCATTTGGTTTATGTAATGCACTTGCTACTTTTCAGCATTGTTTGATAAGCATTTTTTCTGACATGCTAGATGAAATGTGTGAAGTTTTTATGGATGAATTTTCTATGTTTGGTAAATATTTTGATGATTGCTTGAAAAATTTAACTGTTGTCTTGAAAAGATGTGAAGAGAAGAATTTGCTGTTGAATTAGGAGAAATGTCAGTTTATGGTGTGGCTTGGAACTTGGTCATCTAGTTTTTGAGCGTGGTAAAGAGGTTGACAGAGCCAAGATAGAGCTGATTTCTCAGTTACCTGTCCCTAGGACAGTGAGGGATATCCGGTCTTTTCTTGGCCATGCTGGCTTTTATAGGCGTTTCATTCAAGGATTTAGTAGTATTTCTAAACCATTGTGTACTTTATTGCAAAATGATACTACTTTCTTGTGTACTGATGAGTGCCAACATGCCTTTGAGACCTTGAAGAAACACTTAATAGTTGCACCCATTATGCAATCACCTCGGTGGGACTTGCCTTTTGAAATTATGACCGATGCTAGTGATTTCGCTCTTGGTGCCGTTCTCGGCCAACGAGTGGATAACAAGCCTACTGTCATTTATTATGCAAGTCGTACTTTAAATGATGCTCAGAGAAACTATACCACCACCGAGAAAGAGTTGTTAGTTGTAGTGTTTGCTTCAGATAAATTTCGTTCTTATATTATTGGGTCGCCTGTTATTATTTTTACTGACCACTCTGCTTTGAAGTATTTGTTGGCCAAGAAGGACACTAAGCCTAGATTGATCCGATGTATTCTTCTTCTTCAAGAGTTCAACATTACCATTCGAGATAAAAAGGGAGCTGAAAATGTTGTAGCTGATCATCTTTCTTGCTTGCAGCTTTCTGATGTATTTTCATCTCCTCCTCCCTTAAATGATGATTTTCCTGATGAGCATCTTTTTGCAGTGTCACATGCCCCTTGGTTTGCGGATATTGTAAATTACCTTGTCACTGACTAGATCCCAGAGCATTGGGCAGTTCAAGACAAGCGTAAGTTTCTTGCAGAGGTACGACACTATTATTTCGACAACCCTTATTTATTTAAATATTGTGCTGATCAATTGGTACGTCGATGTGTGTCTGATGATGAGTTTACATCTGTGATGCATTTTTGCCATAGTGGAGCGTGTGGAGGCCACTTTGCCGTAAAGAAAACTGTCTCAAAAATTTTGCAAAGTGAACTCTATTGGCCTACTATGTTAAAGATGTTGAATCGTTTTGCAAGTCCTGTGAGCCTTGTCAGAAAATTAGAAAAATTACAGCAAGAAATGAAATGTCTCTTTCCCCTATTTTAACTCTTGAAATTTTTTATTGTTGGGGAATTGATTTTATGGGACCCTTCCCAAATTCATTAGGAAATTCCTATATTTTAGTTGCTGTAGATTATGTGTCAAAATGGGTAGAAGTCATACCTTGTAGGAAAAATGATCATAAGGTTGTCATTAGTTTTCTGAAACAGTTGTTTGCACGTTTTGGCATGCCCAAAGAGATCATTAGTGATGGAGGTTCACATTTTTGCAATATACCTTTTGAAAAACTCATGCAAAAATATGGGGTGACTCACAAGGTCTCTACTCCATATCACCCCCAAACTAATGGTCAAGCTGAGTTGGCCAATAGAGAGATCAAGCTCATACTTGAGAAAACGGTCCGCCCTACTCGAAAGGATTGGTCCGAAAAATTGGTTGATGCTCTCTGGGCCTATAGAACTGCATTCAAAACTAATTTAGGGACGTCCCCTTACAGATTAGTTTATGGTAAGGCTTGTCATCTACCTGTTGAAATGCAACATCGTGCTTTATGGGCTATAAAACAGATTAACTTTTCACTTGATGCTGCCAAATGTTTAAGAAAGTTGCAGATTTCTGAGCTCGATGAAGCAAGGAGGGAAGCCTATGACAATGCCCGCTTGGCAAGGGAGCGGATGAAGTCACTAAATGACAAGAAGATTAAAGACAAACAGCTTCTCCCTAATTAGCGAGTGCTTCTTTATAATTCTCGACTGCAACTTTTTCCTGGGAAGCTGAAGTCTCGATGGGGTGGCCATACATCATTAAAGAGGTCCATTCTCATGGTGCGGTAGACATTTTCGATCCTAAAAATGGAAATAGCTTCACAGTCAATGGACAACGTCTCAAGCCATTTATGACTCCCTTCGATCCAAATGAAGAAATCTTGCTTGTTCAAGACCCCAGGGGAGCCCTCTGACATTTCCTTTTTGTTGTTTCTTTTTTTTGTTTTATTTATTATTTGCATTCTTTTTTTTCTTTTTCTATTGCACTTGTTGGCTGTCATTTTCTGTTGTTTTTCTTTTGGTTTGCTTCTCTCTGTTCCCTTCTTTCTTTTGTTTCCCTTCATGCTTTCACATTGAGGACAATGTTTCATTTAGTTGGGGGGAGGGATTTCACGTTTTGCAATCATGCAATATATTCATTTACACTTGTCATTACCATAGTGCATTTTAGTGTGATTAGGCTGAATTGCTGACTCCTAGTAAAATGGTGATGGTGGTTGAACTTTATTAATGCATGTTGACAACTCTTTTCTTCTCGAGCATTCAAATTTGACATTGATGAAACATGAATGATGTAAACTCTCTGGTTTCAAATTTTTGAAGTTTTCTGAGCTTGACCTTAGAATTAGCTCTCACAGGATGAAGGGCAAAACATTCTAAGAAATAGCTATTTCTTTTACCTGATATCTCTCAGTAGTCTTCATCTACACACCAATGACTAGAATAAAGAGAAGTACACTACAGGACTACTGAGCTGTGCCATTTGAAAAAAAAACGAAAGAAAGAAAGAAAAAGAAAAGAAGAAGAGCAAAAGAAAGGGGCAACTTAAGTTGTTATTGAGTTAAGGGCTAGAAAAAGTTGCCAAAACTTTGGGGGTTTGGAAAACTCAACAACCCTTAAGAACAAAGTTGGCGCGAAAACTGCTAGACCCTTCAGCTTTGAAGTAGTTAGGATCAATATTGATCAATCTTAAGGTAAACTCTTTTGGACAGCCAGTGGTAGAAATGAGGACTAAGACAGAGTCAAGGTGATAAATTGTAATTTCTCTAGACGTTTTGCCTCAATCCTATTAAGATGAGATACTAAGTACTTCAAAGATGCTGATATTGTTTGAAATTGTGAGAGGTAAAGTCATTGTGATTGAGAATTCTTTTGACTGACTAATGTGCTTGTGAATTAATTGTTATCTCAATGCATCATTTTGTTCAATTACTTTTCGCTATTTTTAAGAGACTAGCAAAAAGCTAGTTGGGGGTGTGATTGTATCACAATTTTGTTAATTAATCACTTGAGAAAGTTCCAAAATTACACCATTCCCACTAGAAAATGAGCAAATTATGCTTTGGGCATTAGTAAGGGGCGAATTGTTAATTTTGACAAAAGCAAGTGTAATTGAGTAAATTTAAGTTATTTGTTTTCGCTCCTCTCACCATATTTTCATGTCTCCATTTTCATAAATATGATTGGAATATTTCCTATATTGACTTCTATTTTTACGTTTTGCATATGAACAATGGAGATGAAGTGAGCTCATGGAAGTGAGAGGTTGGCAGGAATCAAAGAGTCGGCCAAGCGACTGTCGCGCGCCAGTCGAACGTGAAGAGAAAAACGAAGGGCGCTCGAGCGCGCTGATCGCGCGTGATGCTTCTGTTTAAAAATCTCCAAAGCCGCTCGAGCGGCAGGTCGCGCGCGTTACGCTTCTGTATGAATTTCTTCATGGGCGCTCGAGCGGCCTGTCGAGCGCGACGCGTCTGACGCCAAGTTAGAAGGTATTTTTGGAAGTCGAAAAAGGCCCTAGGGCATTGCTGCTAAGTCATGACAAAAGCCCCCTAAAAAGAAGGTTTAAAAGAGAATTTTCGTGTAAGCAAAGGGAGTTCGAAAGTTGTATTTGGCTGGCTGGTGCGGAAGGCTTGTGGGTGGTTGCTGAGTCTCCCAACTTTTCTTCCAAGACCACTTTTCCTTATCTTTTCTTAGCTGCTACCATAGAGACCAAAAGCTTGTTGCTTTTGGCTTAGTTTTCTTTTGAGCTTTTGTAGTAACTTTTGTTGCGTTTGTTTCTTTCTATTAGAGTTGTTGTCATTGCTTTTTCTCTTGTTGTTGTTCAGACCGAATATTCTCCTTTCCATTTATACTTGCACTTTCATTTCAGCTTTAGAACATATGTGGACCGAATGTCATCTTCCATTTATATTTCAGATTTAGGTTTGCTTACTTTGGATGATTAAATGTTATGTTATATTTCCATTTCACTTCCTTAATGTTAGAATAGTGTTTGGGTTTGTTTTTGTTAGTTGGATTGAGTATGGGCATGAATGGGTTGTCACTAGTTAAAGATTGGGTACTAAGTGTTCGATGAAATGTCTCCTAGAGCAGGATTAATGCCAAGCGATATTGGTTTTTAGTCAAAATCCATGTTTTGATGATAACAATAGAAGTAATTGAGATATGAATCAAAGCGGATCCAAAATGAGCACGGAGTCATCAAGCAATGTCACCTTCAATGGAAGTCCTCTTAAAGTGAAGACTCAAGATGCTAGGATAATCTTTGTAACTCTAAGACTTCATCTTTAACAAGGATTTCAATCACACACATGATCTTCAAAATTTGCATAAACCGTTTTAACGTTTGTTGAAAGATTAAAACTTTTTAATGGTTTCAAAATATCTCAAATATACTCTCAAACCTTTTTACATACTTATGAGAAGTTAGAGTTTAAAATTGGGTATTCTAAGTTGGTCAAAATCAAGATTTTAAATCAACCGGATCAAACTTAAGTTGAGGAGGTCGACCGGCTCAATGAAGCGGTCGACCGGACCCTACGACCGCTACACATTGTTTTAACAGATCACTCTAACGGCTATTTTTCTCATGAGTTCTATATAAAGTCATTCTCACGCCTTTGAAAGATAACTAAATCGTCTATAATCATTTACAAAGGCTTAGAGTGATCAAAAATCTTCCAATCTTTATTCAAACATCATTCACACATATTCTTCATTTTCACATCCTTGTTATTGTGTGAAGCCTAAGAGCTAGTTATTTCTCATTGTAATATCTACTCCATCAATGGAGTTTTAGAGGAAATTTTGTTCAACCATACACATTACTAAGAGAGTGATTTTGTCACGCCCCGAACGCAGTTCCGCTGGGGACCATGACAGCCGCGAGCAACCCCAGAGGTTAGCTCCAGCGTGCTTCCTTAAACATAAAGCAAAAAGAACATAGGATCGAGAGAGAGAGACGGGCCAAATTCATAACAAAATAACTTCATAAAAGTGCTCAATTTAGCATAGTATCTTAGATTACACAATACATGAACAACACATATATAGGTGACAGATCACATCGATCATGTCACAACCAAAACACATAAACGTCTTCCTTCTAAGTCAGATGGTCCTCCTGACTTCCTTTACCTGAAGCATCTGGAATGATACAGTTTTTAAAAAACGTGAGTCAAAAAGACTCAGTAAGGGAAAAACATAACTTGAAAAACATGATCTTAATGCTTGAACTTGAATATCATGAGAATTCGTAAATCATGATGCACATGCATATCTCATGGTTATGCATATGCTCTTGATCGTAAAACATGTTCTTGTTCTTGAAATTGGCTCATGGCCCTTGAAAAATAATTCCTTCTTCACTTGTGGGCTACTTACCCTCCATTTGACCCCTGAAGTCAGGGTTGTGCGTTCCCATCGGAACTGTCTCCCTTACCTTTGGGGACATTTCATTTGGTTGAGCTAGCCCTTGTAGTTGCCCCAGGCCTGATAGCTAGACACGACCCTTGGAGGTCCACACCTTCTCATATTTGTCCTTCAGTGTGGTTGCACTACCTCTTAGGATACACCCAACCTTCTCGCATTCGTCCTTCGGTATGGGAGTCCATCTTGATGGTATGGTACCGACCAGAGCCCTTAACTTGACTTGACTTAACATAAAACTTCTCATATGTCATTGCATAAAATTCTTTAGAAAATCATGCAATGCTCGTGACATGTCATGCTTGCTTGAAATGTCATGCTTGCTTGAAATGTCATGCTTATTCATGAAACTATGCAGCGTATCATTCCAGTTTTGCAAAATGTAAGTTTACTTACTCACTTACAATCCACTTACCTTGCTTCTCTTGAAAATGAGAAGGTGCTTCGCCTACAAGCGATTCAATTACTACACTTAGATGTTTAGGAAATCAATTTCATAGGCATACAAAAGAAATACTTATAATTATTAGGTTTTCCAAAAGTACATATCTTGAAAGTACTATTTTGTTTACAAAAGATTGTTTAACTAGTTTTTTGTAAAACAAAATGAGGAATACAATTAAACATAGTGCCAAACATCATCAATATGATTGATAAAGGGATCATGATGCAATGCTCCATCGACTAGGTACACATGTACTTCCCAAACATCAATGATTTCAAACCTATTCTTGAATTTCTCGTCATCCTAACCTTAATAACTCCATAACTAAGTTTAATCAACTATCCTTAATGCTAGAGCTCACAAGACTTCAATTGAAACTCCAAATTCAACATATATGAGATTTTAACAAGGCCCGCTCGAGCGCCTGTCGAGCACTGGTCAAGCGCCAACTCACTGCCCAATTTCCATCAACCCTCGCTCGAGCGGCGGTCGAGCGCCAACTCTCTATATGTAAATCCAAGGGCTGCTCGAGCACCTGTCGAGCATTGATCAAACGGCAAGAAACTGTCCATCACATTTCCTTAAAGCCGCTCGAGCGCCTGACGCACGCTAGTCGAGCACGATGATACCTAAAAACAGAGTGCTAAAATCTTCCTATCCCAACAACCTAATTATGATCCCTAGGTTGATTCTTCTGACCAAAGACCATTCCACACACCCTAATACATGCCTAAACAAATCTCCATATTCATATCAACCCGTGGCACTCTCTTAACATAAGATGTTTAGGGTTACAATACACAACCGAAATTTCTTTAACAACTATACCTAATCGGCCATAACCAACATATCTATATATACATGCAAAATCTCACTTGCTAATCTTGTGCTACTTAGGGTTTCTAACTCCAAACCGCTCTATCCTTAACTAGATTTCCATATCCAAGCCTCTTAGCCATCAACCATCACATGCATGCAAATCTAGAAGAATATGACCAAACTCACACAATATACCAACATGCATGATAATTCCTCAAGCCGAAATTTATTCAATCCTCCAATTAATCCCTTCCTCCAAACCACAATAATCTCACCAGACCCAACCTAATCAGATCTAATCATGCATGTATTTACAAGACAAAAGAGCATAAGGCACACGGCCAAAATAGCAACCCAACATCTCAACTTATTCAGACCTAGCATGCATACTTCTACCAAAGAAAGGATAAGGCACTCAGCCAACACAGCAAGTCCATAACCAAAAGACCAACTCTTCTTACCTTGGTGCTGAACACAAGCTGATTAGGGAAGAGAGCACCTAGCACAAAAGTATCTAGGGTCAGAATCTATGGAGTAAAACAATCAAAACAGCACATGCAAGACCAAATCTACGTCTACCTCCAACTATAGCACTCGGATTTCACCAGAAACTTCTCTACTCTTTAAGCTTCTGGTTCCTCCCACTATGATGGTTCAAGGACTGAGATAAGTGTTTAATAGGTGCTGAGATGAAGGCTTATGGTGAGGGAAAGGAGGAGTAACAGCAGCTATTGGAAGTGACTTGAAGAGAAACAAGGGAAAGGCTTGGAGCTTGAAATGGTTCGGCCAAGGGAACAAGAGCAAGCTGAAATGGTGTGTTTCTGTCAAAGGGAGAAATGAGTTGAGCAAGAAGAGATATCCCGCCACAAGAGAGGAAGGCAAGCTTAAGCAAGAAGCCAGAGTTTCGGTCACAAGAGAAAAGGCAAGCTGAAGTAGAGAGAGGTTGTGCGAAAATGGATGGTAAGACATGAAATGAAGTGAAGGAAATTGATGTGGTGAGGGAGGCTTCACGTGCAAGGCAAAGGGGGCAGCTTTGTTTCCTCCGTCCAAGGGTATTGGGTGAAAGGGGGCAGCCTATGACATATTGCCACACTATTCTCTCATTTTGACTCCTTCTACCCTTGCTTTTAAGGCCTTTACGTGAGCTATACAAAGCCAATTCGAACTGCTCCTTGCCTTTCACGTAGACCACTCTTGCATTTCACTTTTTCTCTTCTTTTCATTTCATCTACCACTTATCAAATAGGTACATTGGCTTATCACTACTATATGCACTCTAGCTTATCACCAACAAGCACATCAACTTATCTATATCAGCACAACAACTTATCTCCGTGATAATCACTCCAACCTTTCTCTTTGATAATCACACTAGCTTATCTCCCAATGATCTCACTTGCTTATCACTATGATAAGTTCACTAACATATTTCCTCAATAAGCACATTAACTTATCTTTTAAATTCTATGTCAAGCTATCTTATAAACTTAATAACTTATCACTTATTTTCTCTAATGACGCTTAAGCCTACCTAATCAAAGACACCTAATAATCTGTATGCTCAACATAAATTTCACAACTATAGATTATTACACAATAATTTCTACTTAGAGAATTTCGGCAATGGGAAATAAAATTTTCTTCATGTATTTAACTTCATGAATTATGGAGTAAATTAATAAGCAAATGGAAAGTAAACTCATTAAAGAAATCTACCTTGAAAATTTTGGCTCTTAGGAAAAATAATAATAATAGACTTGCACTAATAAACTGTCACAACAATAGTGAAATTCTTTAAAGGAAATTACGATGAAATACCATAAGTATTAAGTCATACAAACTCGAAACTTTGCATCTTCTTCATCATACCCTTACTACTGACCATATAGTGAAGAGACGAATTATTTTTGTATGATGTGAACCCTAACGTGTATCCCCTGGTCGTGCGAGACTAGTATCTTGATTTCTGCCCCTTCCACTAGAAATGTCTCCCTTGTCCAACCATTCCACTATCTTCTCATGTTGACTTTGATGAAGAGAATCTTTCCTTTTACAAGAAGCTCAACTATATTCACAATAATAGCAGTGTAATGAAAAAAATCACAAACTTCCACGTTATCCTTTGCAATAGACACAATAGTCAATTGCAGTTGGTGAACAAAACAATGGATATAGGTAGCAGAAGGATTGTCCCTCAAAATGAGCGCCTTCAACCCATTAAACTCGCCTTGCATGTTCGATGCCCCATCATACCCTTGACCTCTCAATCTGGATATTGATAACCCATGTCTTGCAAACAAGTTTTCTAAAGCAATTTTCAAAGAATGAGAGCAAGTGTCGGTAACATGTTTTACACTAAGAAACTTTTCTATCACCTGTCCACGGTTGTTCACATATCTCAAAACCATTGTCATTTGTTAATTTGCTGAGCTATCTCGAGACTCAACAACATAAGAGAAAAAAAGTTGTCCCCAATATCTTTAATGATGGCAAGTGTGGTCTCCGCTGCAGCAACACTCACCAATTCCTTCTAAGTTTTTGAAGAAGTCATTTGATTATTTCCAGGAGCATTAAGATGAGTTGTCTTATAAATCTTTTTCTTACGTAAGCTCTATCATTCCAACAGCTCAAGAAAATTGTCCTTACTCATTGAACTCTTTGACTCGTTATGGCCACAAAAAGCTAATCCTTACCCCAAAAGATAACGAATGCAATCTAAAACCGCTGTCAAACGAATCCAATAAGACTTCTCTAACTCCTGCCCGTGTGCGGATAACATATAAGACAAACTTTGACGCTGATTTCTGAGTGCATCACATTGTCCTCTAGCATTATTGTGAGCACTATTACATGCTAAACCTCGTAGGTGTAAACACCTCCCCTCCCAATCTTACTCCTTTAGTTTGTCTAAACAGATAACACCACAAGCAATAAGCTACGTCCTTTGATACACTGTATTCCAACCACTCATAATTTTTGAACCATAACCCTCTAAAACCCCTTGTTGTTTTCCCATATTGCTTCTTGAAAAAATCATGGTCAAGCGGTTGACAAGACCTTTGATGAAGTACTCTCTACGAATTTGATCCCTAATCACAGCATCATATTCTTCAATAGGTTTACGTAACCCTAGGTCAGCAACAATATCATCTGGACTAAACAAAAGACGTGGTCTTTTTGAACTAGTATGAGTACTAGACGACTTCATCCTAGCTAATTTTTTATCAAAAATGATCCATTGTCTAAACAAAACGAAACGAAAAAGAACTTTAGACACCAACGCTTTATTCTCTTCAAATACATAACATTTACATGTCTACTAGGTTATCATCATGTTCTGCATATCAAGAATCAAAATATAAATGAACAATTCACAAATTCAATTTCAATTTTAAAAACTTATAAACAACCAACAGAACCAACATAAGCCCTAACCTCCAATCTCCAACAATTCACAAAAACCAACAGAACCAACATAAGCCCTAAACTCCAATCTCCAACAATTCACAAAAAATATCTTCCAATAATCCACATAATCATTTTCGAAATTTCTAATAGGGGTTTAGGATACAAATTACCTGAATAAGGCAACCACCAAGCAAAATTTGAGCTCCAAAATTAACCTGAAAAAACAACATAGCAATGCCACTTAAGCCTCCACACAATTGACTTCTCGGTTTGCAAATTTAAAAAAAAAATGAAAACAATCAATTGTGAATTATGTTCTTTGGGACTTTTGCTTTTAAGACCCAAGTTTTCAATTTTTAGCTTCTAAGAACCTGATGTTGACAAGATTGAAATCAAATTTCAAAATCCCTAGAGACAGACACAATTGAATTTCTACCCTAGATAAAAACAAGCAAGAAAGAGAGAAGAAAAAAAAAAGGATGGCTCATGACAGGGAGAGCCTCTATACAGTGCACCCTGCAAGGGATGTCAAATGGCTTTGAAATTGAGCCCTTTGCTTTTAACCCCTAGATAAAGGGATGGTCGCGTGAGATCACACACGTCATCTCGTCGCTAGCTGGCCAGTTCAGAAAGCTTCTCCAGTCGATGTCTTCAAAAACCTCCAGAAAGTGATCGAAATGAGGAGTTTATTGAGGGTTTCGGTCATAAAAGGAAAGAGCAGAGGAGGAGAGGGGTCGGAAGGAGAGCTCCTCCTGCCGCCGAAGAAGGAGGCGGGAGGAGAGGTTCAATCGGCCAAGGAGGAGAAAAATCTAGAGAGAAGGCAAAGTCTCTCTCTAGAATAGAAGTTTTTTTTGTGTCTTAGTAACATTCAAACTTACGCCCACCTATTGGATACAATTCTTCCAAGATTGGAAGTCAGACCTTTCAACTATCGAAATATCGTCCTTGAGGGCTTCTTAAGCCCCCCTTTACTTATAAGAAAGGGTAAAAAAAAGTTTAAACTCATAAGACCTGAACATTTTTATCTTTTTACAACCACACAAGAGAGAGATAGCAACTGATGGGCTTTTCTTGAAAAGAAAATACCAGTGTACATATTTGGTCTGCATTTAGAGTACTACTATATAGGGCATTCCCTTATCCCACTCGAATTACCGTTGACATACTCACAGTACTTCAAGCTGAAACAGAGGAAACTTGACTGACCTATCGGGCCATCTACTGCCCCTACCAACCTTTCTCTAGCCTTCATCCGTCTCTGTAGAAAGTGGAAGAGGCGGAATACTCTGTTCATGCCTGAAGAAGTTATCTGGATCAACTTTGGTCTTCACTCTCACCAATTTGTTGAAGTTATCCTTGAAATACTTGGTCCCCCAAGCACTTGCCTGTATGAAGCTGGTATTCTTGTCCTTGTTCACCCCCAGATCAAGATCCCTGTAGTTCACGTATGCAGTCCTTGGAAGCATCGGAACATAAGGAGCCATGTAATTGTAAAGCTTCCTAATCCAGTCCATATGTGGCTTCGCATTCTCCTGACCATCTTGCCACAAACTTAGGTACTGGATTTTGAATAAGGTTCCATTTCTGTGAGGAAAAGGAATTGCAGACTCTGAAATCTTGTTCATCATTCCTCCATATGGATTCCAGACCATCAGGGGAATATCTTCTTCCAATAACCTTTTCCAGAGACCCTCAAGCGCCGTCTCCGGTATGGGTTCTCTGACGAAGTCTGATTTGGCTTTGAAATAGTTCTTGAACGTGGACTTCCCTTGCAGTAGCACTTCAGGGGGTGTTCCAGTTGGGTATCCGGCTATATAAAGCACGGATTGAATCCAGCTCGTTTCCTTACAATCTTTTCGTGTCAAACCCAACTCTGAGAAGCTTTCTTGCAGAACTTGGAGAAGCCTATCAGCACCACCAAGAAAAAGAGCATTGTAAGAAGTTGTTATTGTTCTTTTACCTTTGGTACTTGTGGTGGCCGGTTGAATGAGAACCCTCATAAAGAGATTCTCATCAATCTTAGGGGCAACTTCTTGCCATTTGTAGAGGATCTTTGTTCCGCCTTCTTCTAAGGTCTTGGTAACTGTGAAAACAGTTACGGTTGAGGGAACGGGAACGAGCTTTATCTTCCACCGAAGAATAATTCCAAAGCTTGCTCCTCCCCCGCCCCTAAGAGCCCAAAAATGATCTTCTCCCATGGTTTCCCGGTCAAGAATTTTGCCATTAACATCAACAATACGAGCATCAAGGACATTGTCAGCACCGAGGCCGTATTTTCTCATCATGGGACCGTATGCACCGCCGGTAATGTGGCCCCCAACGCCTAAGCTTGTGCAAAGACCAGCGGGGAAGCCATGGGTTTGGCTCTTCTCAGAAATTCTATAGTAAACTTCACCAATAGTGGCACCAGCTTGAATCCATGCACTGTTATCTTTTAAATTAACTTTGATGGATCTAAGCTTGGACAGGTCAAGAATTAGGAAAGGTGACTCCATTTCGGATACATAAGAGAGTCCCTCGTAGTCGTGGCCTCCACTACGGATTCTGAGATGTATTCCGAGGTCCTTGGAACAGATCACAGCAGCTTGGACATGGGATTCACGCATTGGCAAGAAAATGAACTCAGGCTTTGGCGCTGAAGGGACTAAGTACCTGAGGTTTTGTGCAGATGATTGAAGGACTGCAGTGAACGTAGAATTGTTGGGGGTGACAAAAGCTGTGGCCAGGGGAATGGATATCTCAGAATTACGAGAAAGACATTCTATGAAATTTTCTTGAACTGAAGCTGAAGCTGCCAATGAAGCTGACAGCAGGAACAAAACTACTGAAAACAAGGAAGAGCTTGGGGTTGGGGACACCATTGTTTGAGTTTTTGCTCCTCTGTTTTGTTCTGAAGTAGAATGAGGACTGAAGACTCCTATTTATGCACTATTGGGCGACAACCTACGTGTACTTGAGCTAATGCAAACGTCGACACTGTTAATTACTGTAGGGATGTTTTGGCCGAAGGGTCTTCATAGTAATTATGAACCTCGGGAAAATTATCTTTTTTGTAGTGTGGCACGACTCTATGCACCAAATATAGAGACCACTTTGGAAGTACCCCTTGCTAGTCGGATTACTAGAATTGGTTTTCCCTGAGTTCAAATTAGTATATACATAGAAAAGTACAAGGAATTAGTGGCGGACACTTAAGATGTCCACGAAGTCATGTTTAGGAACCTTTTGAAGGAGGAAACTAGAATGCAGAGGTCATGTTTATGAAGCTTTCTGAATGTCGTATATGCATAATAGGAATTAAGTTAGATGGTCTTTTCATGTCATATTGGGGGTTTTGGTTGTTTATCAAAGAGCATGATGGTAGTGTTTTGGGGGTTTTGGTTGTCTATCAAATAGCATGATGGTAGTGTTTTGGGGGTTTTGGTTGTTTATCAAATAGCATGATGGTAGTGTTTTGTCCGATTAAGAAAAAGAATCCCTCGAGGTGGAGAGAAAGGGAGACGAAAAATATTCATATAGCTCGTGAAGAGAGAAATTATTGGGTGACCCATAAGCTCCTCTATTGATTGTTTCCCTTTGTTTCAGCAATGAAACGTGATTTAGAAAGAAAAAAAAAAGACCTATGAGCTGAATTAATGGAGGGGTAGTTCAAGTGTGAATCACGCAATACTTACAAGTTTACTTTGGCCGACACTTCTTCTAGAAACTTTTCTGTGAAGACTCGGACATGGTTGATCACTTGATCTCGACCCAGCTGAAACTGATGGGAAATGAGAAACATTCCAAATTAAGTCCAATCTTTCTGAAAACGATACGTATAATAATTATTTCCAAATTAAGTCCAATCATATATATATATATATATATATGCATACATAGCCATTTCATTCATGATATTAAGAATTTCATATTCAGCAATTCCATCGATATTCCATTCATACAAATTATCAGCAGAAAAGGCAGAAGTATTAGTTAAATGTCGTTCTTCATATTGTAAATCTGGAGGAGTAGGTCGTGGATAATAATTTCGTTGATGGTAATGATTTTGTTGCCGAGGATAATGTATTTTATTTAGATTTAAATCTTCTTGAAATTGACGTTCGAGGTTATTAATGTCTTGTGTTTCATCAGATTCATTTTCTGAAGAGTTAGTGGATAATGAAGAATGCGATTGATTTATGGTTTGTATTTTAGAAGAAGTATTTCGAGATGATGAGGGTGTATTATTATTAAGAGAAAGTTTTGCAAGCATTTCATTTATTTTATCTAATTTTTCATTATTAGTATCAACAGATTTCATGGGAGACATTTTAGGTAAAGCATATGGAATAAACATTGGTTGTTTAGAAGATTCTAGTTTAGAGGGATTACTAGGCTGAATTAATTGTTCTATGTTAGTTAAATGCGTACCAACTTGATGTAAATAAGCATTTGTATAGTTATGTTGTTGAATAAGATTATCAAAGTTTTTATCAGTATTATTCATGGTATTGACTTTAAAAGGAGAAGCAAAATATTGTTTAGAATGATTATCAATACTAATAGTAGTTTTGGGAGGATAAAATTCATAAACTTCTTTGCTATCTGTAGTTAACCAGGGAGGAGTTTTAGTAAGAACATTTAGAGTAGTATTTAAACTAAACACATTCTTATCAAACCAAGAGAAGAAAGGAATATTTTGTTGAACTGTATTCAAATGATTATAATAAGTTGATCTGATAAAAGCTTGATCTATTTCATCATATGTTTCCAAAAACCATAATTTTTTCTTAATATTGAAAATAGAATCAAAATCTTGACGCAATGCTTCTTTATTAATAGAAAAGGTAGATTTTAACATGTTAATAGAATGAGACCGTTGTAAAGAAATAATTTCGGATTGTGTGGGAGAAGTTTTTAACTGAAGAAGCACGTACTACTGTCACAAATGCTGTTAAAAGAGATGCACAAAATAATATTATTTATGAAAATAACCAAACTATTCCTGATGCTGTAAATACTTTACTTTATACTATTACACGAAATTTTGTTGGTTCTCCTGATGTTTATCGAGAAAGAGCTTCTGATTTTCTTTTAAATTTAAAATGTCCTACTATGGCTGATTTTCGTTGGTATAAAGATGTATTTTTATCTAAAGTTTTATTACGGACTGATTGTAATCAGGCCTATTGGAAAGAAAAACTTATTGCTGGTTTACCTTATTATTTTGCTCAAAAGGTTCGTATTAATTTAGCCAATGAAGAAGGTGTTATATTATATGATTCTTATACTTATGGTGAAATAATAAGTATTATTAATCGTACTGGTTTACTCATTTGTAATGATATTAAGCTAAAGAAAACATTAGACTTTGAACGCAAACATACTCATCGTGAATTAGGACATTTCTGTGAACAATATGGTTATTCTAATCCAATTGCTCCTTCTAAACGTAAAAAACAATCGAAACCTTTCAGAACTAAAAAGCCTAAATATTATAAGTCTAGTAAATGGTTTAATATATCCAAATCCAAATATCCTTCAAAACCTAAACCTTCTAAGCCTTATAAAAAATTTAAAAAACAAAAAGATAGAAAAAATGTTATATGTTGGAAATGTGGTAAAACTGGCCATTTTGCTAATAAATGTTATGTTCGAAAGAAAATAGAACAATTAGACATTTCTGAAGACATAAAAACTAACTTATATAAAATATTTTTAAATGATCAATCACCTCCTTCTTCTCCTTCCTCTTCCTCCTCTATACAAGACTCTTCTTCTTCTGAACAGGATGAAGTACAATTATGTAATTGTTTAACTGATGATTGTACCTGTAAAAAGATTTTTGTTTTAAGTACATCGGATCAACTGTTATTAGATGCCATTACTCAAATAGAAAATAAAGACCTACAAAATGAATTTCTCCTTAAAATGAAAAATATAGATATACTCCTCTCTTCTCAACCTTCAGACTCTCTCAATCTCTTAACCCTTTCTGCCAACTTCTCATATTACCTTTCCTATCCAGCCTTTTCCTTTACTCAATCTTTCACTTCTACGCCTTCAATCTCTCCTATTTCATCTTTCGATTTCAGAATATTTCCTGTCAAGTTTATTTCAAGTTTCAAGTCTTCAATCTTGTAAGTGTTTTACTATTGTACTTTGTAAACTTGTCAATATGAGTCAAGACCTTTCTGTATTACTTGTTATTACTTTAATGCTTAAACGTACTGGTAATAATATGCTGCTTGCATTTATGTTTATCAATATCATTTATGGTGAATATTTATCTTCACAATATCTTGAAGACAATATCAATGCATTAGATGAAAGCATGTATGAAGAATATGATAGTGATTATACATCCACATATGATAGTGATGATTTATCACCTGGATTTAATAGTCCTTGCTCATTTAATAGCAACTGCACAAAATACTCAATCGATAGTGATAATTCGCAATCCGGTTCAAACTTTTAATAATCTGCCAAAAGTGTCCCAGATTATTAAAAGTTTGAACCGGATTGCGAATTATCACTATCGATTGAGTATTTTGTGCAGTTGCTATTAAATGAGCAAGGACTATTAAATCCAGGTGATAAATCATCACTATCATATGTGGATGTATAATCACTATCATATTCTTCATACATGCTTTCATCTAATGCATTGATATTGTCTTCAAGATATTGTGAAGATAAATATTCACCATAAATGATATTGATAAACATAAATGCAAGCAGCATATTATTACCAGTACGTTTAAGCATTAAAGTAATAACAAGTAATACAGAAAGGTCTTGACTCATATTGACAAGTTTACAAAGTACAATAGTAAAACACTTACAAGATTGAAGACTTGAAACTTGAAATAAACTTGACAGGAAATATTCTGAAATCGAAAGATGAAATAGGAGAGATTGAAGGCGTAGAAGTGAAAGATTGAGTAAAGGAAAAGGCTGGATAGGAAAGGTAATATGAGAAGTTGGCAGAAAGGGTTAAGAGATTGAGAGAGTCTGAAGGTTGAGAAGAGAGGAGTATATCTGAATGCGTGAAATGAACGACGAAAACATCGTTTAAATAGAAAAGGGATAAGAGAAAAAGGACGATAAATGTCCTTCGATATTTTAGAAAAGGAAGGGTATTTTTGGAAAGAGGAACAGTACCTGTCGGCAGAGTACTGTAGATGAACAGTTATTTGTCGATGAACAGGAAAATTAACTTTATCTTGAACAGTGTTGTGTCGGGGCTGTCGACTGAATAGTAAACAGAATCTAGAAAAATGACGATCTTGACCTTGATATTCTGAAAATTTGCAATGCTGATATTTGTTGTTGTCATCATGCTGGTATCATCAAAAGAACTGTTGATTAATAGCATTGATTTCATCATCAGATAAATGAACTTCATATCCATCAAAAGGGTCTTGAGCATCCTGATATTGTGGTATTGGAGTGAGAGCTGAAGAAGACGCAGCTGTAGTAGACGCAGCTGTAGTTTCATCATCTTGAGATAACTGTGATAAGACTTCAAGTAATTGATTCTTATAATCATCTTTATTTTGAGCAGCAGCAAGCTTGGCTTGTAATTGACTTCTTTGAGCAAGAAATAGAGGATGGGTTGCTATTTGGGTTTTGGCTTTGGCAATGGCAGCAATAATAGGATCGGTAGTGTAAACAGGCCACCATTTAATAAAAAATTTCTGGGCTAATATTTTCACATTGTCTTCATGAGAAAAGACAAACTTCCAACAGAAAATCCAAGGAACAAGGTTAAACTGTATATGGAAACGGAGAAGGACAGGTATATCTTTTAATGGAGGATTTTTCATGGCGGGATATTTGTCTAGGGAAGGTGTATCATGAGGGTTTTGCGCCCATTGATCATAAGCTTTTTTGAGACTTTCTGGAAAAAGTTTTTCATCTGGACCGAAACGGTCCCACCACTGGAGAAACCAATGGGGTATTGGTTCAGTACCATGGAATCCTTTAAAGCGTATGAACCACGTATGACGATGGGTATTGTTTTCAAAAAATAAAGTATATGTCCATGCGTCAATGTAGTCATAATAAGAAATTGTTTTGATATTGCTAAAGGATTCAGAAAGAGCTCTTAGAGTCCAGGGTGGACCCCACTCTGTTGGTGAAATTATCCTGCGTATTGTAAATTTTGAAAAACCGATTCTGGAAGAATCAAACTTGCAGGGTGTAGTTTCAAAATCAACAGATTTTGTATCCTTTAAAACATGTTGATAAAAAGCTTGAGTAAATAAAGGATGTTTAGGAATATAATTCCATTCTGGAGGTAATATTTGTGCAGCAACTTTGTAAGGATCATTCTCTTTGTCATATGGACTTTCAATAAAACATACTAATCGGATATATGATTTGGGTATTAACGGATTAATCTCAGGTAAAGGAGGAGATATTGGAGTAGCAGAGGTAGATGATATTGAAGAGGAAACCTTTTGACTAAAAGTACTATTCATAGGAGGTGGTACAAAAGTTAAAGGACTGGAGATTTGAGGTATTTGACCTAGAATAGTAAATTGATTCTTTATTGGAATGGCACCATGCCTTGGACCAGGAGGACGAGTATTACCACGATGAAGAAAAGGGGGTAAAGGTGGAAAATTGGACGATTGCTCTGAAGATTTACTCATGATATATTTTACCCTGTAAAAATTCACGGGTGAGAAAATCAGGGATAGAATTGTGAGAACCTTTATATATATATATATATATATATATATATATATATATGAGACATAGGGTAAGTTTGTTTTGTAAAATTTTAGTGTTATTAAAATTTTAGATATTGAGTTTAGTAAAAAAGTGAAAAGAGGTAATTTTTTATATTTTTTGTAGTGAAAAGTAATGATTTGATGGAGAGAGAGATTATATTGTAATATTTTATTGTGTTAAAATTTTAGGAGGGATAAAATTTTATAATGCAAACACAGTCATAGAATGATGAGGATCCTATCATTTCGAATATCATCTATATATCATGACAAAGAAGAGTTCCAAAACTATTGCAGGCATCAATAAATTCATTCTCCTAATGTCTATCTCTACTTACTCTATATAAGACAGACCTAGGACCATGTATTTCGTCAACATTTTTCAATTTATTTTCTTAAGGTCTTCAATTAATTTAAGACAAAAATAAATAAATAAAAGGCATCATTTTCTGTTGGACCCACAAGAATAATTAAAGTGTCTCTCTCCTTTACCTCGCTCTTCTCCTCGTGAACTGTCAGTTGTCGTGTAACTAGCACCGATATTATCAATTTTGTAGCTAATAAGTGTTTGTGACGGTTGTCTAAACCGACACCGAGATCACCGTTTCTTATTTTTAATTATTTTGTTAGCTCAAAATTTTCAGATATCAAATATTTAAGATACAAACACTACCAGGAAAAACAATTATTTGCAGTAATTGAGTATATTAAGCATATGTCATCTATCACTAAAGTTGAACAAGTTTATAATCTTATTTTAGATCTTGAATCAAGTTTGTAATATCGAACTATTTTGAAATCACTTGGGATCGAAAAAGATAAATATTCTAACCCCACCAGTCGATGAAGCACGTGAACTTTTAGTTCAATCAGATCAGTACGTACGATCGAAAAAATAATAAACAAAAAAATGTCGATATGACAGAACATAAATATATTAACGCGTGTAAAGCTGCTTTCAGCATTCAGGTAAAGAACGTCGGGGTTCGATCACCATGCCTCGATTAGAGAAGCAGCGTCAATGTCAAAGTTGCCCAGCGAGTGCGAGAGAGAGAGAGGTGTGGGTCACTGTTCGGACAGCGTGGGTGGTATCGTGGAACTCACACTTTTTCCTCACACTCTATCCTAATTACACTTATGGGTCATTTAAATTGCAGATAATCCTCATCCGTGTTAAAATCGATAATTTAGGTGATGCTTTTCTCTAAACCCTTCCTTATTATTTACACTCGACAATTGACGCGCTTTGCAACTTAACAAAGCATGAACTGCTTAGAGAAAAAAAAAACTTAGAGAAAAGAACAAAGCATGAACTTTACAATTATGTAAAAGCTTTTACTTTCTTTCGTTTGGATATGCTTTGAAAAGATTGGGAAAGATTCCTCCAATTTCCAAAAGTGCACCTAAAGCAGGGATTAAAAATGAGGCTTTTTTAATTTTGAATATAATAAAAAAAATTTAAACAAATATTTACTTTAAAATGCTCTTGTATGGTATGTAATAAAAATTAAATAAATTTTTTTTTTACAAAATAGAGATACCGATGAGTTTTGAGCATAAAAAGTTTTTGAAGCCATAATACAAAAATTATTTCACAAGACAAAGTTTTATATATGAAATATATTTTTGTTTCACTGAACTTCACTCTTACTTGAGCCCTTTTTCTTCTCTCCTAATCAAATAACTTGGGGCCTTAGTTTGAGGTAGGGGCCGTAGGCAGCCGCCCAAGCTGCCTACCCCTTCAGTCGGCCCTGGCTATGGGCAGAGAGAAAAAAAAATAGGAAAAGAAATACCCATAAAGATGCACTAAGTCGACCATATGTAATGTCCGTTGGTTCAGAAATTTTTGTTTAAATAAAATGGAAGTACCACTTGATGACGAAGAAAAAGCTAGTTTTGGGTTTTTAATATACATTGATTAACTTTTTATTCTAAGCATATACATTGATTAATTAGTGCATCACAAAACCGGAGAAAAAGATGAGTTTATTATTCGATATAGGAATAAAACTATGGGTGTGTTTGTGTGGTAAAATTTTAGTGTTGTTAAAATTTTAGGTATTGGGTTTAGTGAAAAAATGAAGAGAGAGGTAATTTTTTATATTTTTGTAGTGAATAGTAGTGATTTGATGGGGGGAGAGAGATTATATTGTAATTTTTTATTGTATTAAAATTTTAGAGTGTAAAATTTTAAGACGCAAACGCACCCTATATACGTTATATTCCATTTCATGTAATTAGTATAGTGACAAAAGTTTGTATTTTTAATATAAAAAAAATTAGGTAATTAGTCTATATTTAGTCATTTATTATTCATCTATCTATCGTGTCTTTCTTCAAGTTGCGTCATATAATTTATATAAGAAATTGCAAAATATTTTAATGATAAAGAAATTGCAAATTGTACCATATAATTTATCTAAGAAATTGCAAAATATTTTAACGATAAAGAAATTGCAAAATATCTTGGTCGATCACCATCGTAGAGAAACACCTTCTTGAAATATTTCAACTACTAATCTTTCAGAAAAGTTATATAGTATCAATTTTTAAGGGATAAATGTAAAATTGGTCATTGTGCTATACGTAAAAATCGATTTAGTCTCCGTGATATAAAAAACATAAATTTAGTTCCTGTGATTTTATTTTCATTTGTCCTTGATGCTTTATCAGAGACTGATTTTATCACTTTTTAAAATCACTCGGACTAAATATATAATTTTCATATCACATAAATTAAATCGATTTTTATTTATTATATTTATCTCTTTTTTTTATTTCAAAACGCGATTATCTTGCCAAAAAGTTAAAAGCAAAAGTGGTTTCCAAGTAGATACGTACAACCTTTTAATAGAGATGTTAATAGGGATGTGTCAGTGTAAGGATGTGTAGAATCCCACGAAACAATCATGATACTAGTTAGAGCCGCACTTAGCCCAAGTCGGAGAGGAAATCAAACTAAACCCTTTCTATCCCTTTCTTCCCACATAAGGAGACCTATATATAGCTAATTGCCTTCTTCCTCGACGCTGCAACTTTCTGCGGGCACCGTTCAACGCGTGACCAGGGAACAGGTGCTGCTTAATGCGCGAGATATTCACTTCCTCAACTGCTCAATCAGTGCCATTAATTATTCCATACCCACCAAAAGTCCAAAACGAAACTTCACTTTCAGCACTCTAAAACTGCAGCCTCTGCGAATGTCAAATAAATAAACTCAGATCACCTACCGCGGCGCATAATCTTGTGTGAGAGGTTCTAATATATGCCCCAGTATCCCATCTAAAAATCTCCACAAACGGACTAGCTAGCAGCTCTGAGTGTTTCCACCACTTCACCGTCCACTGAGTGGTCAGTCTACCAATCTGCGGTGCATTCCGTAGAAGTTTAATATATATGTGTGTACGCAGAAGATGCCAATTAGGAACTCAACCACTCTTGATATGAATATTGCCTTTACGACTAAGATTCTTAAGCCCTTCTTTAAACTATGGCCACTAGGTTGGATATCTTTTCCCAAGCCATTTAGATGAGTGGATGGTTGCTGCTCCAGTGTCGGTACTTGCTAGTGAACCCAAAGAGATAACCTTTAGGCTTGCCATGTAAGATCACACTTAGGTCGCAATATGTACTGCGTTCAGGGATAGGGATGGATTAATTGGACGCTCACAACTAATTGACAGTGTTTCGCATTGTTTTTATTTTTTTCCCTTAATACAAATTATTAATGTTTGAGAAAAACTTAATCAGACTTGAAGGCCCTACAAGCTTAGCAAAGGAACTAAAGCCCTCGACGAAAGGGCACAGAGACCCCAAAATAAGCCGGATCTAAGAATCTATACACCAAATTGGCCACAAATGTTAAAGACACAAACAAACCACAAGGGTCAAGACACAAACACAAATGGCCACTGAGGCCGAAATACAAACACAAAATGATCACAAGGCCGGGATACTAATACAAATCGACCACGAGGGTCGAGACACAACACAACCACCGCGCAAGGAGGCGACGACTTCCACTAGAGGAGGGACGAACGAACCGGCGATTCGACTCCTTCGGAGAACATTTCTTGCATACACCGACTGCAAAAGAGAGAAAGATAATGGAAGTTCCGAATGGTACAAAAAAACGACGTCCATGGATGGAGGTGGAGCGGCCACCAGAGAAAAATATCTAAAATAGTCCAAGGTAGAAACGCATAGAAGAGCTCCAAGCAAAAGTTTGAAAACGGTGATAGTTGTGGACGATGGGTAAATGATATAAAAGAGCTCCAAGCATAGAGTTACACACGACAGTGATAGTCCCTAAACTCTACCACAAATGCATATGTTGTGACAAGTAAAATAGGGCAAAAAGAGTATTGTTTCCATAAGGAGGAGATTCAAGTACCAATTTATAAAATTTCCTATATTATTTAGAAGATCCCAAATTGATGTAATGACTTCAAATTCTTAACCTGTAAAAAATCAAATATTAAAGATTCCTAGGGCTTCGATTGCATCAATTGAATTCTTTCAATGAGTTTAAATCTGATTGCTTGCATTAATATTTTGTTAATCACAATGACCAAAATTCTTTTTTATGTGATATCCTCTTTCAAGGTATAACACCTATACCTATATTAATCCTATGTCTACTTTCATGATCACATAAATTAATAAAGATTCATTATGCTTTGTGAAATTATTGAATGTAGGTCACAAGGGTGTGCATTTATTTCTAAATTACACTGCCAAAGTTTGATAAATTCACGAACTAATATTGAACTTCAACTTTCGTTACTTCATTCAAGATCCTAAGCATGCAATTCATGGCCAGTAAATTGCATAAATGAAAATTGAAATCATCAAATTGCAATTAACAAATTATATTCATTACATCCGTACGGAAATCATATCTAAAATTTAATGACTGTGTCCTAGCCCTAGAATAAGAAAACTAGCAAATCATAACTAATAGAGCAATCCAATTATTTTTCAAACAAAAATTCGATTTAACATCCTTAATAATAATTCAAAAATTAAAAATTAGAGAAAGAAGAAAAACTCTGAAATTACAAAAATTCTAAGCTACCACGTTCTTCCTCTGAATATCTTCTCCTTTACTATTGTTTTTCCTTTTCTCTTTTAAAACCCCTCCTCTATCTGTAGTTGAAATCAAGTCAATCCAAAATCGATCCTCTTTTCAAATTTTACAACAAAATCTATTTTCAAATTTTTAAAACAGATTTACTTTTAAAATTTTAAACTAATTATCTTTTTGAATTTCGAAACAGAATCTCTTTTCAAATTTAAAAATAAATTTGCTTTTCAAATTTTAAAATAGATTTGAAATCCAAAATTCTTGGTTGATTTTATTACCCGATTGCCAGTTGGATTTAGAGCATCAAATTAAACGAAATAATTTGGAGTTTGATCCTTCACGAAAGTTTTAAATATCGTTTTCAGATTTCCAACGCATATGGGATTGTATTTTTCTAACTTCTAGAACTCCGGTTAGAAGCCCAAAATCGAAACAGGGCCTGGGCTACAGTGAACTTCTTGACAGATTATGACTTCTCCATTTTTCTTGATTTTGAACTTTAAAATGGTAGAACTGGGTTTTGGGCTCTTCATAAAAGTTTTAGGCATGAATCTTAGCTTTTCAATAAGCAAAACGAAACCTAAATCTGAGATTTATATCTCAAGTTAGAATCAGTGTTCTGTTTTCACTAGACCAGCTCAATTAGGATTTGTTCTCTCAACTTAGCTCGAATTCTGCTATTCTCATAAGCTCAATTTCAACCTTATTGAATAATTAAATACCTTGAAACATCAAGAATTCTTAAGAATTAAATAAATGTAAAAGACACTTAAAATTCTAGACAAACGAGAGCTAAGAAACATACAAAACACTCTTAATCAAAAAATTACTTCTAAGAAAATGTGAGATATAAATTCTCATATCAGGCGGCCGGTCAACATCGGACCTATCTGGAAGGAGAGCTTGGCGCCTGATATGTTGAATGTGGCGTGCGTGTTCTTCTTTGAAGGCCAAAAATACCTACATCTAACCTACTTTCTTGCCGGAGAAAGATCCACAAAGAGGCCGGAAAGAAAGGAAAATGCACATTAACCATCCATAGAAAGCTTACCCAAGGGAAAAGAAACCTGCTCCTCCTGATGAGGGGGTCATAAAAGGGGGACTGATGCGGCTAGAGTGAGGAGCTGAGAGCTTTTCTCTCTAGCGAATTTTTTTCTGCAGAATGTGAAACATGCTACTTGCCCAAAAAAATGGATGTTAAACAACTGAGAATTATGAATTTGGCAAGGTACTAATCACTTACATGGGCATATAGCTAGTGGATACCTACATCCTCACCCTTTACCCCATTTTCAAAGTGCCCCTTGAAATTATAGGGTGACGATTGGAGAATGTACGCCTTGTCTTATTTGTATTGGAAATGAAAAATATATATGTTATCATTGTAAAAAATTAGGACATAGTATTAGTTCATGCAGTGTCATGCAATTCCAATTTTCCACAAAATATGGGCTTGAACTCAGAGTTCACCCTCGAGATAATAGGAAGCCCAAGGCCCTTGATCCAGTGGCAGAAACCAACTCCAATCCAACTCCACTGTATGTTTATTTGTCATCTATTATTTAAATCAAGGAAATACTATCAACACCCCTCAACTCTTCAGCCCTTTCCCTCAATTTTGAACCTCGATATGTTATCCTTACAGCTAAACTCGTTTATTCAATAATACTCGTAAGACCCACTGCTTCTCTTTGACGTCCTACCTTCACCTACTACAGAACCACTACAAAAAAAACAGGTCTTTACCGGCAGTCTTTTTAGCAGCGGTCGCTAAAAACGCCGCTAAATGATGTTTTTTACGGCGTTTTTCAAAAAACGCTGCTAAAGGGGGTGTATAGCGGCGGTCTTTTTAGCGGCGCTATAGACCCCCTTTAGCAGCGGTCTTTTTAGTGGCGGTCTTTAGCAACGTTTTACAAAAACGCCGTTACAGGTATTACCTTTAGTGGCGGTCGTTTTAGCAGCGGTCACTGACCACCGCTCTAGACCCACCTTTAGCAGCGTTTTTTGCAAAACGCTGCTAAAAATTAGGTACCTACAGCGGCGGTCAGTATCGCTGTAGAGTTCACCTTTAGCAGCAGTTTTGTAAAAAACCGCTGGTAAAGGTATACCTATAGCGGCGTTTTTGATAAAAACGCGGCTATAGGTATAGTTAAAAAATCAAAAAAAATATTTTATTTAATGATAATAATTATTTTATAGACTATTTTATTCCTTTAAATACATAATTTATTTTGTCACAGATTTAAAAAACATTTTAGGAGACCTACATAATAAAATATGGAATTAAAAGGAGTTTTATGAAAATTGAAGTTGTTATATGGAATTAGAAATAATGTTATGAAAGTTATATCTATCATTGTTATGTTTGTATTTTTTTGACTAAATCTAAATAGTTTAGACATCTATTATCATATGTTTATAATGAGCATATATATATATATATATTTAATAATTAGTAATATAATAATATTTAATTATGACATATTATTTAATCTAGTAACAAAATGATATTGTGAGATTAATTAACTTATGCAATTAAAGTACATAAGTTAATATTCTGGTCATAGTTGTTATGGTAATTAAATTTTTTATTGATCATAATTAATAATTATATTTCAAGAATTTTACTATCAACTTGTTTTAATTAAAATTATTACACTAATATCATTTAAAGTACTATGATTTTTATAGTAATTGTATTTTTATTGAGTAAATCTAAGTAGTTTAGACATCTATTATCATATGCTTATAATGACCATATATAGTTGTAATAAATTAGTAATATAATTATATTTAATTATGACATATTATTTAATTTCAAACAAAAAGATATTGTGAGATTAATTAGCTTATGCAATTAAAGTACATAGCTTAATATATGGTCATAGTTATTGTGGTAATTGGATATTTTATTGATTATAATTAACAATTATATTTTAATAATTTGTAATATAATACTAATTAATTTTGACATATTATTTAATTCGAAAAAAAGATATTGTGAATTTAACTTATAGAATTAAAGTACATGTAATGTAATTTTATTACACTAGTTATAAAAAAGTATTAAATAATTTTATATGTTTTTAATACTAAAGATTTTCAAATACTATTATACAACTACTTTTAATTTACTAAAAATTGTATAATTACAAAATATAATTTCTTTATTAAAAAAATACAAATAAAAAACAAATCATGTGAAACGCGCGTTTCACCTACACTTAATCTACACAGCTGCATCCTCATTCCCCCCACTCGAACCGAACGAAATTCGTTGTAGCCATTCTCCCCCTTCGCAAAAACTAAACCTAACCCAGCTCGAAGCTTTGTCGGCCACTTGCTATCGCCGCCGCCAGTCCTCCCAAGCTGCCACCGCTCGCCGTCGCCTTGCACCATCTCTCCCCTTCCCTCTCTGCCTCTGGAGTCTCGGCCCTCCCCGACTCCATCCCTCTCGGCTCTCTGCCTCCGGAGTCTCGGCCCTCTCCGATCAAACTGCAATTGAAAGTGTAGGACCCTGTCTTAGTTCAGTTCACAGGGCGAGTGCTTGCGGGGAAAAATTCTGTCCACTGCTTTTATTTCACAACTGCTCCAAAAGTACCGTTATCTTTTTAGCTGTGTTCACCAGGTGCGGTATCTCTTTTTCATGTTTGAAAGAACTGGAAAATTGACCCTTCTATTGGACCCTGGTGGCTGTCATTTTAAGAAGATGAATAATACTTGCGTGAACTAGTGGCATAGCCACTATCATTATTGCATTTACAGTCTCACTTTATCAGATGGCAAAGTCTTTAAGGATATCCCACGTTGATTAAATGTACACAACTCAAATTAGTTTATGTTGTTAGTAGGACCCTCCGATTAATTGCTAAAGCTTTTGCATTTGATAATAACACGAGGTACCTGCATCATCCGTCAGATTAGATGGATCGCATAACTCAAGCAGTTTAGTCTGTGTGTTGGGGGGAGAGGGAGAGGGAGAGATCATGCTATCAGGGGCAACCCATGTTATGGAGCAGAAGCTATTTGGTTTAGCAAGAGGCAATATCAGTAAAATGGAGAAAGACCCCAAAAAAAGAGGTCCTCTCTTAGAAAACATTCACTATTTTATCTGTCACGAGAAAGTGGCACAATCATATAGTTACATAGCTCCTCTTGAAGTAGGGGAGCAGAAATAAGATAAAACTGTACAATGCCCCTACTAAAAGAGCCGATCAGAACGGCAATAGGGAAATGAACAAGCAATCAAACACTTTTTTTTTTATAATCAAACTACGACTACCTTACAAAAAAAAAAACTACTACGACCTTTATTAGCAAACCCCAACAGGGAAACTGTCAGTCCCAGCATAAACCCAAACAAACAAACACTTATTGCAATGGAATATATAGTACACTAGTCTATTTCTTCCCCCTATTTTGATGGCGTTGAAGGGCTCTTTCCTAACTTAGATAATTTGACTGGAGTAGCTTCTGCAGTCCTAGGACTATGTAGTCCTCTACCTCTAGCCAGTGGACTATGCTCCCCTCTTAGTCCACTGACACGAGGACTGCACGAGAGGCGTGGGCTCTGGAGGTTTTCAGGATCATTAGCCGGTGTTGCTGTGGAGCTTGTGATCTTGGGACTACTCACATGCCTGAACTCCCCACGGATTCTTGTAATAACTTCATCTAAAATCTCTCCTTCATCTACATAGGTAGAAGCTCTAGCTCCAATCTCTGCCTCCTGCTTGGTGGACATCAAATACGATATGAATACGGGTAAAATCTTAAGCATGAGGATTGAGAGACGTCATTATAGGACTAACATAGATATTCTTATGGTGAATGTAGGCTTTATAATATTTAAAGCCGTGGCTTGGAATGATCGCTGATGAATTGGTGGATGAAATGCTGCAAATTATTTTTTGATCTTGTTGGATTTCATTTCTCTGTCGAAAAATGTGCTGAACTTTACTAGATCGTTTATAAATATTATTCCCTATCAAGTTGCTCGTTGTTTTGTGAGAATCTTACTTTTATGACTTTTTGATGTATTTAATTGGTGAGTTTCTTATCCATTATGTGGCTATTATGATTGTTAACAAAGTTGATGAATGTTTTGAGTTAAAAGAGATGTGGTAACTTCTGTTAGTATGTAGTCCGGGCAGAGCTTCTGTTAGTATGTATGTTGTTTACAGAGGAGTTGTTTGAAAGTTTTGAAAAAATTTATGTGGTTGCTGCAATGGTTTAACCTTGTTCTGTTATGTCATACAGATATTGAGCTGTGGTACGAAAGGAAATCTGGGGCTTTCAACTTTGCAGCCATGAATACCGAATAACAGGTACAATAGGCCACCTTCTGGCAAAGCAGATTTTCAGTTTAGTTCCAAGTACAGTGCAGTCTGACAAGTAGAGAGGGATCTTTTGAACTCTGTTAGTAGATATAGATATATATATGTCTTGGGAGTAATGGAGGGGATCTTTTCCTCACCCCACCCCAATTCTATTTAGCAAAACATTTATTCTTTCTTGGGAGTAATGGACAGAGATTGGGAGTAAGATTTGGAAAATAACAGGAAAGAAGACATATCTGTCAGAATATGTAGATTTTATGCACAGTGCTGTTTTCTTAGTGTTCTGTATAGTTTTATGTTTTCTACCTGATCTTTTCGGGTCTTTAGATTTTTTAAGTACGTTTCCTACAATACCTTTTCAGATTGTTATTTATTTTTTAAGTACGTTTTATGCATCTGTATAGTTATTTTTTTGTTCACTTATATATCATTTTTAATCTTTTTTTTCTGGAGCTGAACAATCATTCTAGAACCTGATTCAAATACATTTTCAGATTTGCTTCTTGTTCCTAATTGAGAGTTGACAGGTGACTTGCTGATAAATAATTGTTCTTTCACAGATAAGTGCTATTTTGATTCTCGAACATCAATTACTATTATTTTTGTAATTTGGTTTCTGTTGGAGATTGGAGTTTGTGGGAGTTGTTGGAAGGCGGAGGGCAGGGCTAACTATTACTTGTTGTTGGTTCTGGAGTTTATTGGAGATTGGAGGGGTAACTGTTATCTGTTGTTGGTGTTGTGGTTTTTGTTGGAGACTGGAGGACAACGTTTGTGTTGTTTAATGTTTAATGTATGTTTTTTATTTATGTTTAATGTTTGTTTGTTGATATATGTTTATCTTTATTTTTAGTTAAGTTTTGAGATCACTTCCTGGTGGATACCTCTACACTGACGTTGGAGGTCTAACCTGAGGTGTAACGAAGTCAGTCCTCTTTACGGAGGGATCTCTAAGTTGAATAGTGATTACTTAATATTAGTGTTGTCGGTTAATGTATGTTTTTTGATTTACGTTAGATTATAACAAAATCTTGATAACATGTGACGAACATGAAAATGATACATACCTTTTATTTGTTTGATTTCATATAGTTTTTATTAGCTGTCATGGACAAGAGTTGGATGACCAAGAAACGCGGGACAAGAGAATATGTATTGGGAGTCAATGAGTTTCTAAGTTTTGCATCTAAGAGTATGGGTAGTGATGGGAGAATTTGTTGCCATTGTGTAAAGTGTGTCAATTACAATAGGTATAACATACGTACAGTACATGACCATTTGGTCCAATATGGGATGTCTGGGGGTTACAACTATTGGTTTGCGCATGGTGAATCGCAAAATAGGGCATCTTCTAGTAGTCCATCTATTGTTGTGGAAGATAGTCAAATGTGTTAACCATCAACTGTGATACATGAACTATTACATAAGGTATTTCCATGTGAACCGGAAAGAGAAGCTAATGATATACGTGAAGAAAGAGTCATGTCTCCTAATGATACTACTTCAAAATTTTATGAAATGCTTAAGGATACCGACGATCCTTTGTATGAAGGGTGCATAAAATTTAGTAAGCTAACTGTTGTTGTACAATTATATCATTTGAAGTGTATGGGAGAGTGGAGTAATACCTCTTTTACGTGGTTACTCCAAACATTGGGTGAAATGCTTCCTGCGAGTGTTAAATTGCCAAAGGACACTTATGAAGTTAAAAAGTATATGAAGGAGTTAGGCCTCGGATATGAAAAGATCTCTGTTTATCCAAATGGTTGTATGTTGTTCTGGAATGAGAAAGAGAAGGTGTAAGTTTGTTCAAAGTGTGGAGCATCAAAATGGAAGGGCAATGGGGAGGGAAAAAACTTATCACAAAGGGAAGGTGGATCATCCAAGAGAAAACTAGCAAAGGTTTTGCGGTGGTTTCCTTTAAAGCAATGATTATAGAGGCTATTCATGTCCTCAAAAACTGCTACTTATATGAAATGGCATCGTGATGGCCGAATAAATGATGGGTTGTTAAGGCATCCGGCCGATGGTCTAGCTTGGAAGGCATTTGATTCTTAGTATGTTGATTCTGCTTCTGATCCACGTAATGTCAGGCTTGGGTTAGTGGCGGATGGGTTCAATCCTTTTGGGAACATGAGTACTACTCATAGTATGTGGCCAGTGATATTGGTGCCATATAACTGTGAGTCCTAGTTTCAGGATTAAGGCAACCCAAGAGGGGGGGTGAATTGGTTTTCTAAACTTTTCGGTTAAAACCCCCAAAGTTGTGTTTGCAAGTAAATACTACTTTAGCACAAGTATATAATATGCAGAACCGTAAATAAGTGCTAAAGTAAGGAGTAGGGATAAGAGAAGCAAACACTCGATTTTTAGGTGGTTCGGCAAACCCGCCTACATCAACCCCTCAAGCTCCTTCACCGAGCCTTGAGGTTTCTCCACTATTCTTCAAATAGCTTTACACACTAGCTTCCGGGTGCTAGTGAACCGTACAAGTGTTTTATCCCGGGCTCAACACTCAAACCCACCCAAGTGGTTTTTCGGGCTCACCACTCACAACCTAACCAAGCTTGAGATATACTTTCTCTAAGCTTCTTCTTTAGTGAACCTCACTAAAGGAAACAACTCTCTAGATAGGAAGATTTAGGAACAAGACTCTCAAATAGTGGATATAAAAGTGGAAAGCTCTATCTCTTGATTCACACAAAGACAAGGATGTGAAAGTGCAATTTGTGTGAATGATATGAGAAATATGAAATAAGAAAGTTTAGAATATTTCTCAAGCTATACAAATGATATGTGATCGTTGGTTCTTCATTTTAGACGTTTTGGATATGTATTTATAGGCCACATATGAAAACTAGCCGTTTATAGCCATTGGTGTCGATTTGACAATTTTACCGTTGTACCGGTCGACCGCTTCATGTACCGGTCGACCGGTTCAAGTAGCCGTTGCCCAACGGTCATAAATTTGAATGCTGTCAATGATCGACCGCTTCATGTAGAGGTCGACCGCTACAAAAAGTCCATCGACCGCTTCATTTAAAAACATGTTTTTGACCACTTTTAAACACTCAATTTTAAAGACTTAATTCCCATAAGTATATGAATGGTTTATGAATATATTTGGGGTGTTTTGAAACCTTTAAAAACATTTTAATCTTTAAAACAAAAGGTAAAACGGTTTATGGACGTTTTGAAAGACATGCAAGTGCGTGATTCAAATCCTTGTCAAATGTGGAATAAAGAGTTACAAGGATTATACCCTAAGGTCTTGAAACTTCACTTTTAGCTCCTTGCATCTTCTTGTTCTTCTTTCTTCAAGGTTTGACTCTTTTCGTCAAGTTGTCTTTGTCTTTGAAGATGTCCAATTTGTAAACTCATCCATTTATTGTAATCATCAGAATCTCGATTGTGCACAAAAGCCAACAATAACTTGTCTCCTTGGATGTGCATGAAACGTTCATCCTTAATGTTGTCATTGCTTATTCCTGGACCCAAATCTCCTTTCAAGATTGATGTATATCTAGAGCCCTTGATATTGGAGCTAAAAGAGTTGTGGGATGTTGGGTTAGATACTTATGACATTGGTTCGAAAGCTATGTTTAAGATGCGTGCGGCATTGATGTGGACGATTAACGATTTTCCTGTATATGGTGACCTCTCTGGATGGAATACAAAAGGACGTCTTGCATGTCCATGTTGTATGTTTCAGACTTGTTCACAGTTGTTGAATAATGGTAGGAAATTTTACTACATGGGACATAGACGATACTTATCATTAAAGCATAGGTGGAGAAGAGATCAAATATCATTTGACGGTACGGAGGAAATGGCTCCACCGCCCACTTTGCGAACCAGTGTTGACATTTTCACGGAACTAGAGGGTATTGAACATTTTGAGTCAAGTGTATGGAAGAAACGAAGTATTTTCTTTACATTGCCTTATTGGAAGGATAGTATGTTGCGCCATAATCTAGATGTGATGCATATAGAGAAGAATGTAGTTGACAACATTATTGGTACATTGCTAAATGTGGACAGGACGACAAAAGATAACTATAAGGCACGTCTTGACTTACAAATCATGGGAATAAGACATAATCTTCATCCAAGGACCACTCCTGCAGGACATGTGTATTTTTATGCATCTTGCTTCTCAATGAGTCGTGATGAGAAAGAAGGCTTCCTAAAAGTGATAAAGAATGTGAAAGTGTCGGATGGTTTTGCTTCGAACCTATCACGTTGTGTCAAGATTCAACAACGTAATATCAGTGGTTTGAAGAGTCATGAGTCTCATATTTTGATGCAACATTTGATGCCCATTGCCATACGGAGATCGTTACCAAGCTAGATCATTCAATCGATACATACGTAATGGTATGAAGTTCCGTACAAAAGAAAATGAAATGGGTAGAACAACTCAAAATAGTGGTGTTTGTGACTGTTGAAGGGGGCACCATATATTACGGGCGGATTACAAATATCATTGAGTTAAACTATTTTGATTCAGATCGTTTTGTACTATTCAAATGTGATTGGATTGACACTGCTATTGGTAGGGGATATAATGTAGATGAGTTTGGATTCAAACTTGTAATTTTTTCGCGTTTAGTGCGTACTGGAGAGCTATTAAGCGATGATCCATTCATATTGGCATCACAAGCATCTCAAGTATACTATGTATCTGATGAAAGACATCCAAATTGGAAAGTAGTAATGCTTGATGTAGCGGGCACTGTTGGAGGGGAGTTGATTTCGCTGGAGGTGGGAAGGCTAGAAACAGCGGGCACTGTTGGAGAACCAGTTCTAGAATCTCAACCCTGGACAGTCAGTGTCCCTGGTAAAGCTGTGGGGGGAGATTCTCCGGCGTGGGTCTTGGAAATGGTTTCTTCGGTGGGTCAGTTGGTTGGGGTGTCGTGTGGTGGTCAAGAGGATAAATTGAGGGACCTCTTTGCAGCGTTGGAACGTAATCGGGTACCGCTTTCTTCGCAAAAGTCCAGAAAGTCAGGAGGGAGGATGATAAGGGAGTTGAAGGGGTTGAAATCGTCGGTTAATTATGAAGGGTCTGCAGCACTTGCTACGAAGACGTAACTGTTTGCTAGGGGTCTCTTTTGTGGCATCTTGGGGGTTATGAGGGCGGTTGTTTTTGTGGCATCTTGGTGTCTTGGGGGTTCTGAGGGCGTTTGTTTTTGTTTTTGTGGCATCATGAGGGTGTTTTTGTTTCTTGGGAGAGCCTCAGTATTTTCTCTTGTACTGTTGTCTCCGTTGTTGCGTGTACTTTGTTTTTTTCTTTTTTTAATAAAATTGGCTTAATTATCAAAAAAGATATGGAATAAACAACATTAGATATACCTCAGGACGTACCTATGGTACATGAATTTCACGATCTTTGATTTTTCTCTTGAGACTTATGAGTTTCTTGTTTGTCCAATTTCAGATATCATCATGTTATTAAGATGGAATGTTGGTGCCATGTGTACTTGGTGTTTTATGTCAAATTGGATGTTTTATGAGTACATGCCATGAGTAGTAGTTTCTTGTTTGTCCAATTTCAGATATCGTCATGCCATTTGTTTAAGCATTTGCTTGGTAGCACTTACAGTGGCAAAAACTGTAGAAAAGATGCTAATTGGGGGAAAGGTAAGTCTAGGTATTCCATTATCTTCAGCACAACTTCTGACTTAATGAGTCAATCTGAAATTCATCATGGTTTTTTTCAGCCAAAGTAAATTCAGGTCTATCTTCTATTGTAAACAATGATAACTTCTTTTGGAGTGACAAAACTTCGTAGCAATCAATTTGACTGATGAGAAGAAGCAGGAAAAGCTTAGGAAATTTGAGCGGTCACTTTGTTCGGCATTGTTGAATTCAGAAACCATTCTTTCCATCTCTGTCACTAGAAAAAGAAATGCTAATGATAATGACTGAAACTGGGCAGTTACTCTTGAGGAGTTTATACGATTTATATGCTTTCCTTGTTTGGGCACAATTTTATCTTTAACACATGCCATTTGTTTTCTTTTGGTTCCCTTTGGTGTTTTTGGCAGATTATTTGCGTATCTTCAAGCGACTGTATTAATTTCTTGGTTGCATTTGCTTTCTGGAATATCTTCCAAGCGCTGCCTATAAGTTGGGTCATTCAAATCACATAGATGGTGGCGGTGCATGTGCTGAAGTTGCTAAAGATTAAAGTTATTCATATTTGTTGTTAAATATCATTACTTGCTAGTTTATAGACTACTGCGAAATTTTTATAAATTTTTTGTGTTTTTTGCAAAACTTGTAAAACGTGATTATTTAGTCAATGATGGAATCTATTTTGTTTTATTACATTTTTCTACTACATTGTTTTTAATACAGATTTAGTGCGTTGGACGAAAACAAAAATTAATTTAAAAAACCTTCGAATCTATAGCGGCGGTCGCAACCGCCGCTAATAATTTTCGGGTCTACAGCGGCGGTCAAGATCGCTGTTATAGGACCGCCGCTATATGACTTCGGCTCTACCGTGGCGGTCTTGACCGCCACTGAATAATCGCTGCTTAGACCCGAAGTTCTATAGCGGCGGTTCAAACCGCTGCTAAAGGACCGCCGCCATAGACCTGACGGATTCACCAGCGGTCTCCAAAACCGTCGTTATAGCCTACCGCCACTATAGCCAAACGTTATCTCATTCCACATTCTGAATCAACTGCCAATATCATTCTTTCCTCTGTTTGACACCACAATCCAACTCAAACCCAAGTTTGAGGCTTCCCCAACTAGATTTGGGCCTCCCAAAAAAGGAAAGACCAAATACCAACATAGCACTTCCTTAAAAGACAAAACCCACAGAGATCTAAAATCACAAGAAAAAAAAACTGAGGAAGAGGCTGAATTTGTATTTTATTTTTCTCTCAAGCCGTGGAAGATCCTATCATCAATATCCTACAGCAATCTAAAGGGAGTATAATGCCCCCTAGAAAAATTTGGAAAGAAATATGTCACTTGGCTGAGAGGAGGCGGTATTGAGGGTTTGTAAGGCCAAGTAAAAGGTCGAGATGGACAATAAGGAAAAATGTGTAGATGTTTAATTCAAAGACACAAGGGAAAAAATATAAACGATACGAGAAGGTTAAGGAACCTTTGTTAGCCTAAGGCTGTTTTTGTAAATAATCTATAATTGATTTTGATGATAACAAAAATTCTAAGTTTTGAAGGCTTTTAGATTTTACAATATCAATCCATTATTTTTCAAGATATATTTCAAAGGATTGAGGTTATCTCACAAAAATATTTCTAAGTGCACTTGAACACCATTACACAAGTTGATAAGATCAATTTTTCATAATGTAGGTGTTTAAAGAAGTCTGGAATGGATTGGACACGTTAAACCTGTTGTTTTTTTCTCTCCAGCACTTATACGTGTCGATACATTGCACTTACACCCGAGAGCCCAACTTCAGAATGCAAAATTTCATTGTCGACAACATTTTCAGACTAAGTGTTCAATGTGTCGACACATTGCACTGTTTTCGAGAGCAAAATTTCATACCAAGTTTTAATGTGTCAGCACATACCACCCATGTGTCGACACAAACCACGAATTTGCAGAAATTCGGGAATGACGCCAGATCATTCAAAGTGGTTCAAAAAGTCATTTAAACCCTTCCAACGACACTCATACTTTACAAGAAGACCCTTGATGACCATAGAAGACCAAACACTATAAGAAGAACGAGATAGAGAGAGAAAGTGCAGCTCGATCATCATCGTAACATCTAGAGAGAGAAAAAGCCAAGATCCAAAGAAATTCATTTATTGATTCCTTCAAGACTAGAGCTCTCATTGTAAAATCTTCTCCTAATGCTCATCATTGACTTCTTTGCCTTCAAAGGGAAAGAACTTTCTTGAAGAAGAAGAATTTGCATCATCATTCAAAATCTATTCTTCCAAAGAGAGAGAAAGCTAGATCCAAAGAAATCATTTGCTGATTCGTTCAAGACCACAGCGTCATTGTCAAATCTCATTCTCTTGATCATCATTGACAACCCAGCCTCCAAAGAGAAAAAATTATTGAAAAAGAGGGAAAACACTTGCTATTACTCTTGCCCTAACTTCACGGAGAGAAAGTGCTTTGAAGAAGAAGGAAAACTGCATCTACCAAAAAGGTTTGTGCTCATATCTTCCAAACTCTAGATTTCCTTTAATAATCTTGTCTTCTTGCACTCTATTGAGCTTTCCACTTGCTTACTTGGCTTAGAATGTCATTCCACACTTTTATGTCTCATTTGCTCATTTCGCTTAGAGAGCCTTCTTTGTACCCATCCATTGTAAAACTTTTGAGTGTTGGGAAAACACTTGGTCCTACTTGTGAGAGTAGAAGAAATCCCCTGGGTTTTCGGATTTGTGAAGAGAGTTAAAGCGTGAGCTCGAAAAACGCTTTGTAAAGGTTCCTTAGCACCCCGGAAGCTAAGTTGTATTTGCTATTGGAGAATAGTGAAGGAAACCCAAGGAAGTCAATAGCCTTGGGGGTGGACGTAGGCAAGTGTTGGCCGAACCACCTAAAATTGCGGTGTCGTCTCCCTAACTCTATCTCTCTCATTAATCGTTTCATATTCATACTTGTGGAGATTTATGTTTTATCATTAATTGCATATATTTGACATAGCATTAAACACATTTAGATCAACATTCTTATTTATTAAAGATGTGTAGTTTTCAGATATGCATGTTTATCGAAAAAGTGATAAGTTTTTGAAAAACCAAATTCATCCCTCCTCTTAGGTTGTTAATTAGACTCACAATTGGTATCAGAGCTGATGTTTAATATCTCTATCTATGACAACCCTTGTTAATACCTCCTTAGCTGAAGGTCTATCCACAAATAAACATCCCTTGTTCAATGGAACGTGTTACAACTATTGGAAGGCTAAGATGAGGATTTACATTCAAGCAGTGGACTATGAACTGTGGAGAGTTATCTCAAATGGTCCTAAATTTCCTAGAGACAAGGAAGGCAAGTAGAAAGATGAAAATGAATGGGATGATGTTGATCTTAGATTTATGTCCTTAAATTCTAAAGCTATAAATATGTTATATTGTGCACTTGATTCAAATGAATTTAATCGTGTTTCTGGTTGTGATACCACGAAACAAATTTAGGATAAATTTCAAGTAGCCCATGAAGGTACGAATCAAGTCAAGGAAAACAAGATTAGCATGCTTGTTAATAGTTATGAGGTTTTTAAGATGAAATCCGATGAATCTATTTCACTCATGTATAGTCGTTTTACCGATATTATAAATGGTCTTAAATCTCTTGGTAAAGAATATACTAATGTTGAAATGGTGAGAAAAATTCTTAGGTGTCTACCAAAAGTTTGGGAACTCAAAGTCACCGCCATTCAAGAAGCCAAAGACTTGACACAAAGCTTCCTTTGGATGAGCTCATGGGATCTCTCACAACACATGAGACGAATCAAGTAAAGAGAGATGAGGATGAAGGAAAAAAAAAGTGGCATTTCCTTAAAAGCATCATGCTCTAGTGATGAAGAAGTTGCAAACTTATGCTTCATGACAAAGGAAGATGAAGATGAGATACAAGATTCTTTAATTCATTCCTTCTCATTTGATGAATTGCAAGATAATTTTGATGAACAATACGTTGAACTGAAAAGAATATTTTCAAAATATTGCTCTCTCAAAAAGAATTTTGAAAGTATTGCAAAAGAGAATAATACTTTAAAATACCAAATTGTTTCTCTTGGAGAGAATCTTGCCAAAGCAAAAGAAACTGAGAGAATCTTGCAAGAAGAGTCAAATGATTTAAAATATGAAAACATTGATTTAAAAAATAAAGTTGACTTTCTCACTCAAGGAAAAAGATACCTTGATATCCTTCTTAGTTCCCAAAGATGTTGTTTCAACAAAAGTGAGATTTGTTATAATTAGGTTGGTAATCAAAAGCTATATTCGGATATGATTATTAAATCGTCTACATCTTTTACCGTGTGTAATTTTTGTGGAAAGAATGGACACATCTCATACACTTATCCAACTAGAAAGAAATCCACTCATGGGATCAAATTTGTGTAGATCCTAAAAAAAGGTGAAGGAAGTTATTTCTAACATCAATGGATCCTAAAAGATTTGGGTGCCAAAAATCAAGAGTTGACTGTTTTTGCAAGTGTGCTTGAAATCCAATGTGGATGCTCCAAGCACATGAACGGAGACGATAGTTGGTTTAACTCTCTTTGTTTCAAGGGAAAATGTTCAGTTACCTTGGTGACAATGGCAAAGGAAAGATACTCGGTGTTGGTATCATTGATGCAAATTCTTTTTATTCAACAACGACAAGGAAAATTTGGGTAAGCTCGATGCAAAAGAAAATGAAAGTATATTTCTTGGCTATTCAACTTCTGTAAAGCCTATCGTGTTTTCAAAAGGCGTGCTCTAGTTGTTGAAGAATCATTTCATGTGCTATTTGATGAATCTAACGTTTCAATGAGAAGAGATGAAAATGATATTGTAGATCTTAAGAAAGAAACACCTCAAATCAACTACGATCTACCAAAGGCTTGGAAGTTTGTTAGAAATCATCATATTTATCAAGTCATTGGTAATTTGGAGAAAGGTGTAAGAACTCGCTCTTCTTATAATCAAGTTAGTAATTTTTCTTTACTTTCTCAAATTGAGCCAAAGAATATTTATGAGGCAAAAGTTGATAAAAGTTGGATTCATGCCATGAATGATGAAGTAAAACAATTTGAGATAAATATGGTATGACATCTAGTTCATAGACTCGAAGATCATCAAGTTATTAGTGCTAAATGAGATTTTCAAAACAAAATAGATGTATTTGGGGATGTGGTAAGGAAGGAGGCAAGGTTGGTAGCCCAAGGTTATAATCAAGAAGAGGGAATCAATTTTGATGAGACCTACGCACATGTTGCTTGATTAGAATCTTTTCACATGTTGCTTCCTTTACATGTTTGAATGATTTCAAATTATTTCAAATAGTTGTGAAATGTGCATCTCTTAATGGTTATCTTTCCGAGGAAGTGTGTAGAACAACCTCCTAAATTTGTAGATGAAAAGCTACCACACCATGTGTTCAAGCTCACAAAACACTATATGGCTTGAAGCAAGCACCTTGAGCATGGTATGAACGATTAAGTTCCTTATTGAAAATGGATTTTCACGAGGTATGATCAATACCACTCCTTTTACTAAGGAAAAAGAAAATGATGTGTTTATCGCTCAAATATATGTTGATATCATTTTTTGTTCTACTAATGAGTCTCTTTGTGATGAATTTTCCAAAGTCATGAAAGGTGAATTCTAGATTAACCTCATGGGAGAATTGAATTATCTTCTCGGGCTTCAGATTAGACAATATTATGAGGGCATCTTCATTAACAAAGCCAAATATACAAGACACCTACTCAAAAGATTTGGGATGGACAATTCAAAATCAATGAGTCCATCAACCGAAATGGAAAATGATGAGAAAGGTAAGGATGTGGACCAAACCAAATACCGAGGTATGATTGGCTCCTTACTCTATCTTATCTCTAGTAGACCGGATACAATGTTTAAGTGTATGCATGTGTGCTAGATTTCATTATTGTCCTAAGGAATCTCATCTACTTACGGTTTAAAGTATTTTCATATATCTTATTGACGGATATTTTCACAAAACCTCTTAACGATAATAAATTCTGCTTTATTCGCCAAGAAATTGGAATGAGATTTCCTTTGGATTAAATTGGTGATTTGTGTTTGATTTGTCATATTGATTATATTACTGATTGCATTGGACATGTTCTAATATGTGTTTTAAGTTACAATCTGTTTGTTTCCTATTAAAATCATATTTATTCTTTTGAGAAATTATCGAATGCATTCTCTTTGCATGACATGTGTCAACACTTGGTAAAACAAGTGTCAACACTCCTGATTTTCGTGGAAGTTTTCAATAAGGAAGTATGTGTCGACACCATAAATAAATGTGTCAACACATAAGCTTCTCTTCCTAAAGGCATCTTAAAATGCATTCAGGAACATGTGCAATGTCCCGACACACTGAGCCCATGTGTCGACACATGTTTCGGGTTTACTGTTTTTAAAATAAGGGTACACATGGAACATTTATACACTTTAGGGCAAAGGGGTCAACACTTTCTACTTCTCTCATCTCACTTAACCCATTTTCTCTCCCAAACAGCGCAAAATCCTCTCTCTCACAAACTAAATTTACCCGTTGCCTTCTTCGAAAAATTCACCGCCGAAAGCCCTGAAATTCCTCACCCAACCATTATCGTGATGTATTCAAGCCGTTCCAAGTGTTCATCTTCTGTCAGTTCACAGGAAAGAAAGAAAGGGAGAAGCTCTGAGGAACCCACTCCTACTCAAAAGGCCTACATTTACAGGTCAGGACTTTGTAAGAATAATTTTGGTTCAAGATTTTTGGAATAGGAAAGTGATTGCTGATCGTTGAGCTAATTTCAATGGTTTGCTGAGAGCGGATTTCATTCTAAAGAGATATTTGAATTTCAAGGATATGATGTTCTTATGAATTTGAAAGTGGATTGCTTTGTGTATTTGGTGAAGTTGGTTTATGCTAATTTTTAATATTCTATATCTGAGTATGCCACCAGTTATATGAATGGGAAGCAATTAGACATGTCTAGCACCACCCTTAATTCCTTGGTCTTTGCCCCCAATAGTGGAAAAAAGTTATTTGATGCTTATGGTTGGATGAAGATGTCTGAGGTAGCACCATTTGATATTCTTAGGGTTGTGTTAGATAAACCAACCCTAAATGAAGTAATTTGACTCACTGCCAGTGCCTTAACAATTCATAGATGATTATTGCATCATATGGTCTGTAATATCATCTTGTCATGGACTGAAAAATTTGAGTACATTACATTCTTGGAGATATTTTTCATGTATTGCTTAATTACCCGTACTCATATGAACCTCGGTCACTTAATGCTTAATGACATGAATGTTGCTCCAGAGAAGCAGAAGCAAGGCCTCCCTTCTGGGATGTTTTTCACGCATATGTTTTATGTCCTTGAAGTTGATATGACAGGGGAAGTAAAAGAAAAGCCCAAAGAGTCTAAGGAGTACAACAAGAAAACCCTTCACCTGATGAGTTTTATGCAAAATGAGGATAGAGAATGGGTAAAGAACGGTGTGGTGACACCTTAGAAAGGAGGTGATGGAGGTTCAAATTTTGAGGAAAAATATGATGATGAGGAACATGCTTCTATTGCTGAAAGCAAGGAGGAACAAAAAAAATTGGGTAAGAATATGAAGGACATGACCACTAGTATGAAGATGGGATTTGAAGATATTACGAAGCTGCTTGGTGTTAATACAAAGTATTTTGGGACTCTTGATAAGGTTATGAAGGGTCTTATGCATCAAGTCAGCAACAACATCCATGTGGCTAGTAATTTGATTCATAATATTGTTGATGAGTTCCCCACTATTCATGTTAATCTTCATTCTTTTGTGAAATCATCAGCTAAGGATGTTGTAAAGGTCACAGAGGTGCATACAGAAGCTTATAGAAATCTTCGACCTCATGGTAATGAAATGAAAATATTGGTTCTCCACGACTTGGATGGACTAGCTGACGAACTTTGCGTTTGAGTACCCTCCTCCTATCAAGAAATCCAAACTTTTTACCTCCACTACATAGACTCCACTTAAATAGCCAACTGCTCTTGCCCTCCCCTTATCCTATTTTTGATGATGCCAAATGGGGAGAAATTAGAAGAATTATGGGGTGAAGTGAGGACAAGTTTATAAGTATTATGTTGACTTCTTAACTCTTAATGAGAACATTTCATTTTGAAATAATCTTATTTTGTCCTCCGTATGTTTTATAGTTATTAATGTTGGCTGAACATTCTTACTTGTATTATCTATGAATATCTCTGATATTTATTTGTCTACAATATTTGTTGATTATCTCATTGGTATCTATAAAGATTTGAGAAGTGCTTATCTATTTGCACTTCATTATGAAAAATTGAGACTTGCTTTACAGGTAGTATTCCTAACTTTCTATTAGTCTCAATATGAAGTCTTGTGTTCTGTTGGTTTATTCGAAGTTTGGGGTGTATGGAGAAAGGATTTATAAGTGTTCTTTCATATTTTAAAATTTTGGGAAACCTCCTTTTAAAAAGGAAACTCTTGCAAAATTTTTGTAAAATCTTAAAGTCATTTTTGTTAAAAATGTCATGAAAAACTCCTACTTGTTCTCAGGGGGAGTTTTTCTACTTGTTAGCAAATTGTTGTTTTTAAAATGGTTTTGTCATCATCAAAAAGAGGGAGATTGTTACCCCAAGGTTGTTTTGCAAACAATCCATAATTGATTTTGATGATAACAGAAATTCTAAGTTTTGAGAGCTTTTAGATTTTACATTATCAATCCACTATTTTCTAAGATATATTTCAAAGGATTGAGGTTATCTCACAAAAATATTTCTAAATGCACTTGAACACAATTACACAAGTTGATAATATCAATTTTTCATATTGTAGGTGTTTAAAAAAGTTTGGAATGGATTGGACACTTTAAAGCTGTTGTTTTTCTCTCCAACACTTATAAGTGTCGACACATTGCATCATAGTATCGACACATTGCACTTACACCCTAGAGCCCAACTTCAGCATGCAAAATTTCATTGTCGACAGCATTTTCAGACTAAGTGTTCAATGTGTCAACACATTCAAGACAAGTGTCGACACATTGCATTGTTTCTCGAGAGCAAATTTCAAACCAAGTTTTAATGTGTCAGCACATACCACAAATTTGTAGAAATTCTGGAACGACGCCAGAGCGTTCAAAGTGGTTCAAAAAGTCATTTAAACCCCTCCAACAGCACTCAAACTTTACAAGAAGACCCTTGTTGACCGTTGAAGACCAGACGCTATAAGAAGAACGAGATGGAGAGAGAATGTGCAGCTCGATCATCATCGCAACATCTAGAGAGAGAAAAAGCCAAGATCCAAAGAAATCCATTTGCTGATTCCTTCAAGACCAAAGTTCTCATTGTCAATTCTTCTCCTCTTGCTCATCATTGACGACTTTGCCTTCAAAGGGAGAGAAATTTCTTGAAGAATAAGGATTTGCATCATCATTCAAAATCTATCTTTCTAAAGAGAGAGAAAGCTAGATCCAAAGAAATCACTTGCTGATTCGTTCAAGACTAAAGCTTCATTGTCAAATCTCATTCTCTTGATCATCATTGACAACCCAGCCTCCAAAGAGTGAAATTTATTGAAGAAGAGGGAAAACACTTGCCCTAACTTCTAAAGAGAGAAAGTTCTGTGAAGAAGAGGGAACAAAGAGAGAAATTTATTGAAGAATAGGGAAAACACTTGCCCTAACTTCTAAAGAGAGAGTTCTTTGAAGAAGAGGGAAAACCGCATCTACCAAAAAGGCTTATGCTCACATCTTCCAAACTCTAGATTTCCTTTGATAATCTTGTCTTCTTGCACTCTATTTAGCTTTCCACTTGCTTATTTGGCTTAGAGAGCCATTCCAAACTTTTATGTCTCATTTGCTCATTCGGCTTAGAGAGCATTCTTTGTACCCATCCATTATAAAACTTTTGAGTGTTGGGAAAACACTTGGTCCTACTTGTGAGAGTAGAAGAAATCCCCCTTGTTTTCGGATTTGTGAAGAGAGTTAACCGTGAGCTCGAAAAACGCTTTGTAAAGGTTCCTTAGCCCCCTGGAAGCTAAGGTGTATTTGCTATTAGAGAATAGTGAAGGAAGCCCAAGGAAGTCAATAGCCTTGGGGGTGGACGTAGGCAAGTGTTAGTCGAACCACCTAAAATTGCGGTGTCGTCTCCCTAACTCTATCTCTCTCATTAATCGTTCCATATTCATACTTGTGGAGATTTATGCTTTATCATTAATTGCTTATATTTGAAATAGCATTAGACACATTTAGATCAACATTCTTATTTGTTAAAGAGGGGTAGTTTTCAGATCTGCATGTTTATCGAAAAAGTGATAAGTTTTTGAAAAACTCAATTCACCAACCTCTTGGGTTGTTAATTAGACACACAACCTTAAAAGACAGTTGGCGACACGTGGGTTACATGTGATAAGCTTGAGGGTTGTGTAGTTGGGCCGCAACGAATATGGGCTAATCCAAGTAATGGGTTATGAACTCGAGGCTTTGGTCTTTGTAAATCTAGGGAGTTTGTAGAGTTCGAAATTCATTTGCTTTCAGCTACTCTCTAACATGTTGAAAGATGGTTATTTTGTTTTGGGCATTGAAGAATCTTAACGCTTTGGTTCTCTTTCTCTCATCTCTCAATTTTGTTTGGAGGTTGGCCAAACCTCAATTGTGACTTTATCTGTTCTTGATTTCTATTGAATTCCAATACATTTCAATTTTCTAGTATTTCATTCTACAAGAATTTCAATTTCCATAGAAGACTATTATATTTGGTATCAAAGCTTTTCGATTCTGCAATGGCTGAGTGAACCCACTATAAAGAGGTGCTTGAGAATGTGAACTTGTTGAGGAAAGATCTGGATGATGAGTGACAGATGTTGAATAATTTACTACAACAAGTTTCGTATAGTGAATATGCAATACTTGATCAAGGGCATTGAGTGTGAGCAAATAGAGGTGGCAATAGTCCACTAGCAGAATCCACCACCAAGTGGAAATGTATGAGGTGCAGAGCCAGGAGGGCTGCAAGTTTGATGGTACATATCTAAATGGTTGGTGGTACCCAACTCTTACACTTTAACAAAACCCTCCTTACTCATTGCATTTTGCTAGCATCATATCACATGGAAGGACAAACATTGGTATAGTTCCAAGAGTTAGAAAATTTAGAAATTCTACAAAATTGGGAGGGTTTGTACAAACTCTTCTAATCAGGTTTGGTCTTAGCTCCTATGATGATCTTATGGAGATGTTGACTCATTTGAGGCAATCTGGTACACTTCTAAAAGTCAGTTTGAGGCCTTATCTAAGAGATTGGGGGGTTTAACTGAGAGTTATAAATTAAGTTGTTTCCTAAGTGAGTTTAGGGATTAAATAAGACTACCAGTGAGGATGTTAATCCCACTACTTAATTAGGGCCTATGGTTTAGCTAAGATTTAAGAAGAGCATATGATACTTAACTGAAGTACCACTTGGAGGTTGCTAGCCACACCACCTTCATACAACTCACACTTACATTACATAAATAGTTCATCCCAAACCCAAACTTTTTGTTTTTTTTTTCCAAGCAGCTCATTTCACCTAGGAGGGAAATACAAGTGCTAAATACAAACTCATCCATGGCCGATAACGTTCACATGGGGCACAAAGGCCCGAAGGGCCACAAACCAGAAGGCCTTAAAGGCCAAAAAACTAAGGACCGTAAGGGTCCCAACACACCAGGCCATAAGGGCCTCACCAAACCGGGTGAACAGACCCGGGGCACAACACAACCACGCCGCGGACGGCTGATACTATCACTGGAGGAGGATTAACCGAACCAACACCTGCAACAAATGTCCCATGGAGGAGAACCTTGACCAAAAAAGGAGGAAGACGGCAGCCCAAAAGACATCAGACGAGTTAGATCAACTCGCCTCAAGAGTGGCACGTGGACTGCCGGGAGGCAGAACTAGGCTTCCGAACAGGGAAGACGTCGTAGATCTAGAGCCACTAATGCCGATCAAGTGGCGCGTGCTCGCCCGAGAACGCCCAGCCGTCGCCGCTCTATCACTGGAGCAAGGACCCACAACTGGAAAAAACAAACCACTGTTATTAAAAGCAGGAAAGCAAAAGGAACTCCTCTCGTCGCCTAGAGGAATGAAGAACGCTAGATGGGGGGTTCATAAGAGAAAAAAAGGGGAGAGTCTAGAGAGAAGGGGAACCCTCCAATCCACAATGCAACAGTTCATCTAACAATTCATATAACAAACAAGTCAATAAAACTTACCCAATTCAAAATCTTACACCTAACCAAATGAAAGAAAGGAGAGAATGAATTATACTATAGTTTTGATCAGCAGTGGACCTCTAAAAATATTTGCAAAAAACCAAAGTTAATCATAATGGAAGGTTGGGAACCAGGAGACGCGGAGGTTTTGGAGATAAAGGAAGAAGCAGAGTTTGAAGAGAGGTATATAATTTACCCAATTCAAAAACTTACACCCAACCAAATAAAAGAAAGGAGAGAGAAGGGGTTACGCTATAATTGTGATGAGAAATTGACCTCAATACATGTTTACAAAAATTCAAAATTGTTGATAATGGGAGTTGGGAACCAGCAGGCCAGGGGTTTTGGAGATGAGGGAAGAAGTAAAGTTTGAAGAGGGATTGAATCTAGAAGTGGAGGAGACAAATCCAAAAATTTCATTGCATACTCTCATGGGTTCAATGAATCCTAAAATTATGAGAGTGATTAGGAAGGTGGGAAGACAACAGGTAGTGATTTTGATTGTTTTAGTGTAATACCCCGACCTTCTAAGCATTATTAATTATCTTAATTTTGATAATTGATTTATAATAAATAGTCTTTAAGTACTATTTTCGGATTCAATTATTTTATGAGTTTAAAAATAGGAAAAAAATCCCCAAAAATAGGTTTACATAGCCGAAAATTATAAGAAAAATATCCGCTTTCATATTTTTTACGTGAGGCATTTCTTGAACTAACCCACAACTACAAAAGCAATGGGCCTATAGTTAGATTCCGAAAGACATTGTATATAGTTTGCAGCATTACCAACTGAGTCAGACGAAACAAAAAGCTGTCAGCAGTCATAGTAAAAGATGCACCCATCACGTCTCCAAGTAAACAAAACTATTTTTCAAAATAGGATCCAAACGCACTCTAATTTTTAGTGCGTGAGTTTATACCTTAAAATAGTAAGGTAAGTTTAAGAGTTAAAACCCAATACCTATTTTTAAATTGTTGTAAAACTCAAAGACCAAAAATAATTTTAATGACAGTAATTTTTGTTTATCTGGTGATTTGCCGTTTAACGGAATAAAAATCTCTGTTAACGAAAGGGCATAGAGTACAAATTCAAGAACTAAAAGTTAAAAGAGTTTTGAAACCGGACACCTACTTTGAAATTGGTGCAAAACTCAAAGATCAAAAATAATTTTACCAAAATAAAGGGCTAAAATGTTCACTTGACATTCGATTCTAAATAAATAAACAATGCATTATTGGCTAAAACAAATTTCAACCTGTAATATTTCTTGGCCATTTCTATATATAAAAATATGTCAAAATACTGGCATCTTCCATGGAGTTTTTGTCTAACGTTTTGGCAGTTTTCTGATATCTTGTGCATTGTGGCTCCCCAAAATTGGTTTTTACGTGATTGACTCGTAAATTTTACCAACTTCGACCCTGTAGCCAACAAACTTTTTGGCCATATGCATGGGCAATCTTTTTAGTGGTTAATATCGCAAAGGCATGGCGGCATGGGAGTGAGAAAATTAAAATTTCTCTTTTAAAGGTGAGAGTTGACATCGTTGAGGGATGCCCTTTTACATTTCATCAAACCTCACCCACGCCCAAACCCCTATAGCATAAACAGTGTGTATGATCTGCTTCTGGTTTCGGAGGTTTCTTCCTGCGTCCGAGAAAACCTTATATGTTAGAACAAGGACATAGAGAATTTACAAAAAAAAAAAAAGGCTAAAGCAGAAAGCCTATTATTTGGTAAGAGCTTTTGACTCGAGTGTTGGTAAAAAGAAAATTCTCTTCTCTCACCTCCCATTGCTTGAGGAATAAGAGAAGTTCGTGGGGCTCTCCACCAGTGGCCTCATTTAAGTCGATAACATTGCTGGCCACCCTATTGCCGCAAGCAAGCGTCTTTGCTGTTGTCAGGAGTGACCTTTGAGCAGAGCCCCAAATGGCATCTGCCAATTAGACGGCTGAAAAAGATCAAGTATGAACTACAAAGACGGAATGTTAATTTGCAAATTTGGCAAAACAGTATACACCATGAAATGTCAAGCTTTTTCATTTATATTCCAGATGACGATTCATAAAAAATTTACAAATATAGAAACAGGCAAGCTGACAGCTGAGACATTACGCAACTGAAGGCAGTGAATATAAGATCAAAACTTTTCTCCAGCGAAAGTGCAAAAAGTAATTCAAAAGGCATTTACAGAATCTGTCCCACAATCTTTATCTTCTGGAGATATACTAGCCCTCAATGGCATGATTTAATAAAACCTTTAAACTAAGGCTAATGATTCCCTGTGTAAGAATTTCTACATGATGGCTGATGCAAATGCAGACAGTGGTCAAAAGATCAAAAATTTCTCAACCCAATGGGTAATAAACAGAAATGCCTCAAAATAATCTGCCCAGAATCTCCATCTTCAGGAGATATACTAGCCCTCAACGAGCAGTGAATCAAAATTTCTTGCTTTCATTCAAATGGAATGGTGAAGAGAAGCTTTCCCATTTCACACCCAGGTCAAAGTACCAGCAGTTGTGATATACCCCGTTTGCAACTGTGCAGTAGCCCAATTCCTACTTTTTTGCACAAGTTGCATGTAAAAGCCGCACTGACAAGTCCTGATGCCCCTTGCTCAGCAAAGAAAACCACTTCCTTACATAATAAGCATGAACAGACTCCGTCGAAGTCGCCGGAAACTCCCCATTGCTCTGAATGAGTGTGTCAAAATCAAGAGGAAGAAGCTCAAGCAAGGCAGTAATGGTGGCAACTTGAAGAGGAAGACCAGCTTTCATGGTAGATTCTCGACTCAGAAAAGCAGATAAATTACCCCTCAAACTTTCAACACCTTTATCTTCATATCCACCAGCATCAACTCCAATACTGAAAAACAAAATCAGAACTGAATTACTAGATTAAAGCCAATAAATAGACAAACTTGAGAGTGACACAGGCAATACGGACTCGAATATCTCAATTGCAATATTTTTTGATGTGCACGCACTTGCTTTTGCATAAACAGGACAACACACAGCACAAGGACATTGAGCAAGTATCCACTTAACAAAGCTTGGTCCCACCAAGGTCTTAGGACATCCAAAAAGAAATGCATAGAACGATGGGTCCATAAATGTATCTATGATATATTTATACGGGTTCAATCAAGTCAGCCCAAAGGTTCTGTTTGCTTCTAATGGCATAAAACATCTTTATACTTTTTGGAACCACCTATATAAATACACGAAAAAACCTACTTCTACAGAACTTGAAAGAATCAAACAAGAAATATATCCCAAAGTTAGGACTTCCAAGTTGAAAATACATCAAACGGTGGATTAACATCCCCAATTCACAATCCTAAAAAGCCATCCGATATTCAATCAAATTAAACATTAACCTATCTGTCGCTAATAAGAAAAAACATACACCTACCACCTCCCAAGTTGACCAAGGAGAACAACAATAGCTGCAGCAAAGTTCTCCAACACACATGACTCCAAAATTTTCAACAGATGAGGGACCATTTTGATGCTTGTCCAATCCCATTTCTGCAATAAAAGAGCAAAATAGGCAAATCATGTTTGTGTCTCCCAGTACCATTTGAACCGATGAAGCTACAACAAGCTGAAAGGGTATTACAAGATAAATAAAAGTTTCCAAGACCTTCAATCAAAACTGCATAACTTTCAAAACTAGCCTTAATAAATCAAACAGATTTGCAGCAGATATATGCATCTTTCATGATTCCAGTCAAAAAGCACAGCTCTGTTCAAGCAAAAGTAAAACCACAGGGCCTCAAAACTATGCCTTCAAAGATTTTAACTTTCAAAACATGAACCACATCACCCCTAGGGGTTTGGTCTGGTAGTAAGGCAACGGCTTGGGTTCTCACATGTCCCAAGTTTGAACCCCAACACCGCCATTATCGCCCCTGACTTATCTGGGGTGTGTTGGGTGGGGTCCTGACACATGCCCCCAGGTTGGCTTGTAGGGCCGGGTACACAAAGTGGCCCGACCTTGGAGCTCCTGGGTTATCAAAAAAAAAAACATGAACCACATCAACCTCATGTCTATTAGAGACCAAAGTATACCAAACAAAATCCTCTCAACATAATTACGGTGTTACTGCATAGATCAGGATTATGAATTTTACAGTTCATCAGTTAGATAATATTCAAGTATTTGAACGTCTATTTGAAATTGTCAGGTTTAGTAACCAAAATCAAATAATAAGCTACTCAATGATAAAAGGAATAAAAATCTGAAATTTGAGTGGCTCTCCCTAATCCTATAGGCCCCAAGGAATACCTAATTGGAATCAAAGAGTGTATTTTCATCAATTCTTTTTTAGTTACATGTAATATCTTAATCTTTAAGTGGACCATTTGAAAACAATTGGATGATGACAAAATTATATTATATAGTCCTTGCATTATGAACATTCTGCTTTAGTTAGTCCGATGTCATCGCTTCAAGAAATAGTATTAACTTATTCCTGAAACACGATTGATGTGATGGACACATTAACCCCATTACCAAACAATTTCCCTTGAGATTCACAAAATTAAATCCAAAATGGTATCTTTCAAAAACAAAATAGTACTAGTCTAGTTTCAATTCATTCTGGTAGAACCTCATGTTTTTCAACTTGATGAAAAGAGAAAGAGGGACATATAACGTGATAAAACTCCTCAAAAACAAACCCCATTACAGTCCAAAAAGCAGATTTATACAACTGTATCGTAACCTCATAACATATTCAGATAGAGAAAGAAAAGAAAGATTATTATAATCTTCAATTAAATGAACTATAGATTAGATCCAAATAACCCCCTCTTTTTGGACCATACTATAAACAATGGTTTTATTCTGTGTATTTTTTACCCATGTTATGAGCTCCAAGTCTAATTACCTAACACAAGCAAAATTGTGTTTTACCTCCACGAGTTTCAAGGGCAGTTCACATGCAACCACTAAGCAAGGATTATAGATCAATCTTCCATGTAATTTCACTTTTGAGGTTGAATTCTAAAAGCTCACACCCGATACCTAAATATATTCAAAATTTCAGAAACTTGATAAAACTAAAGAGTTGATAACACTGAAACAAACGAAAATCCCATACCATATTGCAGGCAACTAGCTCCAACAATGACAAGACATTACTAAGGAGGCAGAGACTCGTATAAACAGCCGAATCTGATCGGGTAGTGGGTGCGTCATACTTGTCCAAACAACAGGAGGCATCAGAATTCATATCAGATGCACAATAAACCCCTTCGCGGCATGAATGAACTTCAGATTTAAAATTGTCAAACAGAACTCTGGAATTCAAAAAAGTAACTGATTTAACCATATCGTAATTTGTGGTTTCCAACAGAGCATTATTCTGGAGCACTTCTAAAAGCAGTGATGTAACCATATCTACAGAAACAGCACCCTCTGCAAATGGGCATTTTCCGGATGGATGGAACTGAACATAAACCTCGCTTACAGAAGGAGAACAACAGGCAGCACGAACTGACAAATTTACTCCCTCAAGTAACATGACTATTGATTTGAAGACAGTCACCAACAAACCATACTTTGTGAGGCCAAAGAACTTCTGTCCACATAGATAAGCAAAAACATGTAGAATAGTAAGCACCAATGAAGAGTCACAGGCATGCCTCCGAAAGATGTTATAGGATGCCTCATAAATAAAGCCAATTTGGTCAATTGCTGCACATATTGATGCTAATATGATGCTACCGGCCACCAACTGATCAGCTGAAGCAACTTCTTGAACCAACATAACATTCACACCATCCAAGAGGAAGTCAATTCTTGAATCACATTTGATAAATCCCTCAGAAGACAAGTTATAATACACCATCACTCTTCCATCTATGAGGAAATCCTCAATGAGCCTGAGCAATCCATCCAAACAAAAGAAATCCGCCAACATGCTTTTTGTCTCCACATCAGACATCACTAATGTCAAGAAAAATAGAAAAGGCTCAATTAACAGAACTATGATCACCAAATCAAAAAATTTAATAAACTGCTTACATATAATATTCTACCACAAAGAGATATGCCATCAATGAACAGACCTTCATGAATGTGCCGAGAGAATGAATCCAAGCAGAGGATGAAATCCCGATTCGAAGACTTTCCAAATATCCTTGGAGCAGCCGTGGACAAATTGAGCAGTAACAATGTAAAGAATACACAGACCTTTTCCCTAAGATAAGTGAACAACGAAAATTAAATTAACTCCAACCTTAACAAAACTCATCCTCTTACTGAACTCAAAGACTCCATGTATCTTATTTGTTCTTTCATATAACCTCCATAAAATAATTAAATTGGAGAAAATAAAAGAAAAATTATGGAAATAATAACGAGCAATTAAGCAACTCCCATGCAAGCCCTAAAGCAGGAAGACTTGTGATCTTTAATGGTAATTAATCACTTACCCAAGTAAAAGATTTTCTTCCCTCTTAAGAGCAAACAGAATCTTTGGCACCACCCAGTCTGTTTGAGAAAGCAAAGAGCACTGAGTGATACAAGTTTTAGCAGCTCTAAATACCCTGGAAATGATGTTGTGATCCCCAATATTAGGAATCACAATAGAGTATTTAGGAATAGTGTCATGTGCTGACCCAAGTTCATTTTGAAATGGAATCTTAACTTCCTCATCCCTTGATATAGGCAAGCTTGACATGCCCACATCCAGACCAGACTTCTGCTGAGGACTATCTTTTCCTGCCTCTACAGTTCCGCAGAAACCATTCCCATTGACAGCTGAGGAATCATGACAGCGTACATTTTTATGAGATGACAGATTATTGGAAGGTCCTAGAACATTGAGCTTTAGCTGATTGGAGTCAATTTCCACATCAATAACCTCAAAGCTGCAAGTAGGCAATAGGTTTTCTTTATCTGTTGCCAATTTTTTATAGACCTGGTCCTCTACTAAAGCTTCAGAATTATCCACATCAAGAATTTGAACGTCTTGCAAGTCAACACTAGGAAGAGTTGGTGACACTGGAATTTCCATTGCCATCCTGAAGCATTGTTCATCAACAGCATTGTCCAAGTCTAGCAATTTCATATAGTCACCATCAGCTACATCCTCAAAACTTCCCACAGTTTCAACATCACTTGCATCCTCCAGCACTTCAGTTTCAACACTCTCCATCTTCTTCCACTTGTCACTGACAAAAAATTGCTTTGCAAGTACCTTTTCGTGATTTAACTTGCTGTTCTTGTGCAAACCAGCAAGCTTAGCATGTGGAATGCATTGCAGATTAGGAGTCAGACGTGTTCCTTCTTTCAAGGGGTTGCCTACCTGCTTGTCTACCACACCATGAAAAAAAGATAGCTTCTCCTCGATCTGCATATGCAACTTCTTACCCTTAGAGTACAAATATTCCATGGATTCAACATAATCAAGTAACTGCTTTCTCTTCCTAAGATGGTCACTTCTTCCAACACCATCAGGAGCATGATTTTTTACATTATTTTCAGCCACCTCAGCAGATTTTTCCCTGCACCTTAACTTAGTAACTTCACCAGACAAGTTGGATATTTCTGCTTGTGCATTCAAATTCTCTTCCACCAATTTTGCAGATGTGCTAACACAAAAAGCACACTTTTCCTGTGAGCCCATCAACTGTCTATCAGAAAAAGATGCCGTACTGGAATTTATTGCAGAAGTCTGTAACATTTTCCGGTTGGAGCATCCAAGCGGAGACTCCAATTTAGAATTAGTACCTGAAATGGACTCACCAAGATTTCCTGCATATATGGGTAGCAATGGCACAAGGTGTTGTAGGTTTTGCCCAAGGGAATCAGAGGCATCCATATCTATGCAGCTAGGTGCCGGAAATTCATTATCACTTTGAAGGTGCACTCGAGATGGTTCCAAACTGCAGAGCTTCTTTCTCTTGTTTAATCTTTGTGTGGGGGCCATTCGCCCAGTCTGCAAAGTGCATTAACCGATCGAGAATTCTATACATTAGTAGATCCTTGACCAGTTGTTGGGGACAGATGGGAACAAGAAAATACTTTTTCAAGCAAATAGAAGTAACTCCATTAAGCATAATGGCTTATAACTATGCAGCACAAAGCTTAATGCATTAAATAACTGTTATCTACAAAGCAACTCTTAACACAATCAAAACTCTTAACTTATTTAGGACCAAGAAGGAAATTTTAGTTAAACAAGCAACATAAAAGATAAGACAAGTGACAGGACGGATGTTTTAAAAAAATTGCTCCTGTTAACAAGAAAAGCAGGAACCAGGCAACGTCAACAAACTGGTTCAACTGCTTCAAAGAACCTTTAGGCTAAATGCAATCTGCAAACAATTATAACGCTGTCCATGCATTAAAACTAGCATTAAAAGCAAACTTATGTTCCACCCACCAGGTTATTACACAAAAAAGCCATCAGATGAATACTTGGGTTCAACTGTCATCAACCCTGCATCTGAGGAAAGTAACAGATGCCAAAACCTGTATTCTATGCTAAAACAATAAGTTCCATGACAAGCAACATTAATTCATAATTGCGATTTAAAAAAATATATATTAAAGAGTTGTATTTAAAGACAGAAGAAACCAACCTTTTCCAGATCATTTATACCTTCAGCACTGGGTGAGAATGACTTGTTCAGTATATCCAGCCGATTTGCAAATTGATTAAACTCCAGCTTCAAACGACCAAGTTCGAGTTGTAGCATACGATTACGAGTTTTTTCAAACTTGGCCACTTGTTTGGCGTGCTTTACTTGCGCTTTCTCAAACTTCAGTTGTTTTTTCAAGAGCTTCACATTTGCGCTTCCAGAAGCGATGGCTTTAACAGGTGCTACAGCAGATCCCTCGAGCAACTTTCTAGAGGGCAGAAGTTCATCTATCTTCTTTCGCAATTCCTCAATTAGTCTTTTATCTTCTTGTAACTGTTTAGACAACTGATCAGCTCGACATTTTTCTTCCATGGCCTTCTTGAAATACACCTCCACAAGACTTTTCTGCTCAGCTGCTTTTGCCATCTCTGAATCTGCAAGTGTTTTCACCCTAATTACCTTCTGTTTTTCAATCTCAAACACTTTGTCCGACTCTTTCAAGAGCTCCAAGACTGATTTAGGATTCAACTTATTATCCACCTGGCTACCAGGAAAAGCAACTTTTCTGCTGGACAAAAATTCACGTATCTCCTGTAACTCCTCTGCCCTTTGTCTTTTCTCTTCCAACTGTCTAAACAAGTTTTCTGCACGACCTTTTTCCTCAACAGCCTTCTTCCTGTTAGCTTCTGCCAGCTTATTTTCCTCCTCTGCTCTAGACATCTCACAATCTGCGCGCTTTCTCTCTTTGATAGCCTTCCGTCTTTCTTCTTCAAGTCTCTTGTTTGATTGTTCAAACTTCAATGTCTCAGCCGCCAACTTTGACTTTGCTTCATCTGCTTCTTTCTTCAAAATCTCCAGCTGAAGCTTATACTGCTCAACCTTCTCTCCTCCAATTTTGGCCATCCTCCTTTCTTCATCAGATTTCCTCTTCTCTACTTTTAAAGATTTCCGTAATTCTGCAGCCTTCTTTTTCTCCCCTTCAGCATTCTTCCTTTCCACATCTGCCTTTTTTTTCTCTTTCTCAAGAAGCTCCTTAAGCCGACTGATTTCATTTTCCCTTTCAGAAAGACAATCTTGAAGAAGCCTCACTTCTTGATCCCTATCTACAGCATTTGTGCTTGGTTTCTTCTGTAACAATGCAATCTCAGACTTCAAGACAGAGAGTTCTTTCTCCAAAGATACTCTATATGTTGATTCCTTCAGTCTCCCCTCTTTCTCATTGTCCGCTCGTGCCTGCTCGTCCTCATATCCTGTAACAGTTCAACAATATGAAAAAGGGGGAGAAATTGCAATGTACTACCTTAAAAATACACACACACATGCATACACATCATTACATATTGGCATTAGGACTCGAGCAATTCACAGGTACTTTTCAAAAAAGTTCTCACTCATTCTTTCCATTTTGGCCCCATGTCTCTTATTTTTTATTTATTCCCCCCTTTCAATTTTACAGGCTTACAGTACAAGAGATCGATGTACATGCCAAGCAATGTGGGCAGAGGCATCATCTATCTTATTCCACAAACACATAATTAAATGATCGCCATTGTCTTTCAGATGAATGTGTGTGATAAAAACCTACATCAAATCAAAGATGTTGAGGTGCCTTAGAGATACAGCTCTCCCAAGAAGAATTTAAAAAGAAGAAAAAAAGGCTATAGTTGAACCCACTAACCTTTCTTGATATTGGCATTCTCAGCTTGCAATGTATCGATTTGTGGGGTAAGGATATCCACAGCTTGCCTGAGTGCGCAACGCTTCTTTTCTAGCTTGGAGTATTTCTCCTTCCACTGCACACAACAACAAATTCTTTTAATTAATTACAGGCAAACAGACATAAAACCAGTTCGAAAGCCCAAAATAGAATGAATCACACAAGCCAAAACCATACCGCTTTGCAGCAGGGATTATCCGTCTCGAGCTTTGCTGCCGCATCCGCCGCCATTTCTACAAGTTCGCAAGTTTGTGAATAAATTTAAAATACACGCAAAGACTCCAAACCAAAAAAGAAAAAACGAACTAGGGTGATAGAGAAACGCAAGGTTTCGAGGTCTTGTTTTCCTTTCTTCTAGAGTTTGCTTTTTCCTAAAGTTTCCTGGCCTGCCAACGGACGGAGAGACAGACAGACCACTGCTCCATTGAATCGTGAAATACAAAGAGAGAAAAATGTACAGAGTAAAAACCCTAAACCCCAAATCTCCGAGTGGATACGAGACCACAAGAACAAAACCCTCCAAAACCCATTTTATATTGTTTGAAAGCTAAAGAGAGAGAAACCCTAGAAGGATATAAAACTAATTTTGTGTGGGCCACCTCGTGAACGCCACGGTCCCCCAAACCTCCTCTAGCCCAAGTGAGAGATGCCAGGTGGATATTAGTGTTTTGGTTTTTTTGGGTAAATTCATTTTTAGATCCTTAAATTTTACCTGCTTTTCAACTGGTCTCAGGTCATCTTTAAAAGTTAATCCGACCGTCAACTATAAAGTTAACGGACACATCAGCAACATCCCAGTCACCTGCCGACTGATCTCAAGCATGACCCCCAAGAATTTTTATTCGGCCGGCCACATCATCAAAATGTCCGTGAACAAAGATATACATTATATTTGGTAAATTTAAAATTTTAATCTTTAAAATCTCAGGAACTGATTCATGACCTATTTCGAACAGCAAAAAAAATTAGGAACCTAAAAAGAATTTACCCTTGTTTTTTTAGATTAACTTTTTGGTTTTGTTTTAATTTTTTACTAGGGAAACATCCTATGGTCAAAAATTAGTAAACTCCTAAGTTTCAAAATATTTTATTACTCCACATTTGTTTTTTTTCCTTTATCTACTCCACATATGTTTCAAAAACAATCAAACATCGCTTTAAATTTGATTTGGTCGTTAATCTACAAACAAAATAACCAAAATGTCACTCCAAGATAAAATTATTAAAAATATTTAAAAAATTATTGAAAATAAAAAGTGATATATAAATAAAAATAATATTTTTAAATAAAATATTGAAACTATATTTCATTAATCTAGTTATTTTTAATTTATTCCTTGAATTTTATTTATTTTTTATAGATGTGCATTTTAATCAATTCACATCACTTTCTCATTATTTTTTAAACATATAGAGTATAATAAAATATTTTGGAACTTGAGGGGTTGATTGATTTTTGCCCAAAGATATGGGAAGTACTATAATATTTCCCCTTTTTACGCAAATCGCATCCCGCACAACAACATTGTTTGTGCGCCCCTTATCATTCTCACTTAGTGTTTGCAACGGCTTGAGCCAGTTAACGACAACGACGCCGGGAACCACCAACCGGTTCTGGTGATAATTTTTGACAAACTGGCTGTTTTAGGTTTTACCGGCACTGTCACCTTGCCGAAAACCGCCATTTTTTGTAAAAAAAAAAGTAAAGAGAACGTCATTCTCTTTAAGGCCTTTTGCTTTTGTTGGGGTTAGCTAATCCTCACTTCACTATTTTTATTTTTTTAATATAAGAAAACAACGACCTTCTCTTTAAGAAGAGAATGATGCCCTTTTGCTAGGGTTAGGGTTTTTAACCGTAACCCTAGCTCTTGCCTCTACAGTCCACCATTTTTTTTCAAAAACAGCACCTCTTTCCATAGCCTCCAAACTCCAACTCTCCTCTCTCTCCAGCGTGGCAGGCAAAAGCATCTCTCCTCTCTCCTCTCTATTTGCCGATTTATCTCAAACAGTTACCGATAAAACCAGCAACGGCAAGGCCATAACGGTGACGGTGTCTGTTTTAGCCAAACTGACATCGTTTCTACATTGACTAAGGCCTAGCTAGAGGGCAATCGTAGAAGTGAAGACTATGACCACGCTAACCTTCAAATTCGGGATTGGGCCCATTCTCGAAGATTTTATGGAATGCCCAACCCACGAGAGCGTGTCTTTTGCATTTATGTTTTGTTATTTTTATTTCTTTTCTTCTTTATCAATTTTTTGTTTTTAATTATGAAGTCTATTTTTCCCTAATTTTTTTTTGTTTAAGTTCTTACTATTTTTCTATGATTTTTTCATTTCTTTTACTTTTTTGAAATTATTCAAGTGTAGTGTCATTTCCTAAATGAGGCGAACTCAAAATAGACACGTGCACTGTTTTTATTGGAGAGCCATTTGGCAGTGTATTTGATTTCAGTTCCAATAGATAGGAACACCAAATGAACGCTTAGAATTTAACATTAATAGTCAACAAAACCCAGCGTCGTCGATAGAGACCTCTCTCTCTTCCTCCCCTTTCTCCCTCTCTTGGCTGGTCTCTGCCCTTTCTCCTCTCTCACTGCTTGATTATGTGCACCATTTTGCATTCGGTTTCAAGCTAGATCTAAGCCGGTTTGGTGGTTATCTTTGGGCACACACAGTTTGGCTGGCCTCCACCTCTATATGCGCCCTTTTATGCTCACTACTAAAGGTGGCTTGGCGGTGCGTGGTGGCCCATGCGCAAACGTGGGTGTCACACGCCAGCCCTTTTTCCCTCCCTTTGGCTTTTCTCGACTTGTTTTTCTGTTTTTTCTTTTGTTTGTGCGATTTTCATTCCAAGAGGTTTGTTATGCAACAGATCTAGCGGTGACCAATTCCCTTCATCAACCTTCGATGGAAATGCTCTCTCTGTTCATTCCCAGTGGATCTACAACTCAGATGGTTTCCCACCGCTCTTTGTGTTCCTCTATCAGTCCTTCCATCACCTTTTTTTCTAACCCTCGCTATGGTCCTCTTTTGTTTGTGGTGATGTGGACGTACCTGTGTGAAAGTGGATTGTAACACCCCAATCCTTTAAATTTTATTAATTATCTTAAATTAGGTAATTAAAGTATATAATAATATTAATTTTTTTTGTTAGTATTAATTGCTTTTATTAGTTTAAAAATGTAGAAAAATATCTAAAAATAGCTAATAAATGCCGAAAAATCCAAGAAAAATTTCTTCTGTTGATTTCCTTCAAAATTTTCATTCTAAAAGTATATTTTGCTCTCTTCTTATTTTAAAAAAATCCTAAGTCGGGACTTTTTGCATTAAAATTTAGAAAAATGCTTATATTTCATTCTTTTTGCCTAGGTAACCTCTCTAAATCTAATTTTCTTCAAACTTTTGCCCTATGATCATTTTACTTTCCTAACAACTAAACCTATAGGACACCGTGTACCCTAGAGCTAATTTTAGAGACCATTTTATTTTTATTTAACCCTAATGGGCCTAAAATTAGAACCTAATTACACATAGGCTTACAATTGAAGCCTATTGGGCCTCTCCAAAGCCCACTCTTGGCCCATCCATCTCCCTAGGCCCAGCCCACTTCATTTTGTCTTCCTAAAACCAGCCAGCCCATAGAATGCACCCGCTGGAATTTTTCTCATCATTAATCATCATTATGTTTCTTAAAACCATGAATACATGGCTTGTTCTCATTGGCTGCCGCCCATACTCCCCAATCCCCCTCCATTCCTTGTGTAGACCCCTTTAGCTAGTCCTAGACACCATTATACCTAATCTAGTTAACCCTAGAGACCTATAGACTAACCCTAGTAGCAGTGGCGGAACCAGGACTTAAGTGGAGGGGGGGGCAAACTCCTACGGCGAAATGACATCTCAAAAATTTTTCCTACGTAATGCAAAAAATGTTTAAGAGTTAAAATATCAAAAATTAAAGACTAAAAGCATTAAAAATATTAAAATACACGTACCGTTCTATTTACTGAGACTGTGAGGTGTCAATTGGATCCTACGGTTTTGCATATTCTGAAAACGTTGCAAAATAGCTTCATTCTCAACAGTTTCAAAAATTTTCCTCTAGATGTATACTATCATGCTATTATTCATCCATTCATTGCTCATCTTATTACGCAACTCAGTCTTGATAATTTTCGTCGCAGAGAACACTCTCTCAACGGTTGCAGTCGCAGCTGGTAAGACTAATGTCAAACCTATGTTGCTTTTTTCTAATTGCTAAACCCCGTAGATGTAAACACGTCCGTCCCAAATCTTGCTCTTCTAGTTTGCCTAAACAGATAACACCACAAATAATACACTGCATCCTTTGATACATTGTATTCCAACCACTCATAATTTTTGAACCATAACTCTCTAAAACTCCTCATTGTTTTTTTATATTGCTTCTTGGAAAAATCATAGTCAAGTGGTTGACAAGGACCTTTCATCAAGTAGTCCCTACAAATTTGATCTTTAATCTCAACATCATATTCTTCAATGAGTTTACGTAATTCGTGGTCAGCAATAATATCATCCGGACTAAACAAAATACGTGGTATTTTCAAACTAATATTCGCATTAGAAGTGGGAATACTAGACGACTCTACGGTGACTGACTTTTTATCAAGAACTTATCCATTATCTAAACAAAACAAAACGAAAATAAACAAATCACAAATTCAACAATTCACAAATTCAATTTCAACTAACAATCCACTAGATCATTTTTTTAATTTATAATAAAGTTTTAGTATACAAATTACTTGAATAAGCCCACCACCAAATAAAATTCGAGCTTCAAAATTAACATATAAAAACAATTGAGCAGTATCTGAAAATTTGACAAAATTACAATATAATATGAAATTAAACTAGGAACAGTTGAACACATGAACACATTAAATAAACAACTGAGGACAACAAGAAATTAAAGCAACATAACCAAACTAATTAACTAAAACCAACGAGAAAACAAAAAACAAAGTAACCAAAGCCACCATATATTAATATAATTATATTCATTCGGCAAACCGCAACAAGACAAATTTAGAGGCAGGCTGGGTTGGGTCAAAGTGGCAGGGCTTATGTTTTTTGTTTAACTAAAACCAATTGTTTTTTGTTTTTTGTTTTCAAAAATAGGTTGAAAGGGGGGGGGGCCTCAGTGACACATATTTGTCAAAAATAGCCGGCTGTTGACAAATACGTGTATAAAAAAGAAAATTACAGAACTAAGGGGTGGCAAGCGCCCCCCCTTGCCACCCCTTGGCTCCGCCACTGCCTAGTAGCTTAACCCTAGTTAGTGGTGCTATAAATAGGAAGGTGGTGTGAGGGTTAGCCTCACACCATATTCGGCCAAGAGAGTGTTAGTAGAGTGAGATCGATTGAGTTAGAGAGAGCTAGAGAGCAATTTAGAGAAAGAAGAAGGAGAAAAAGCAAAGAAGGAAAGAGAAAAAAGAGAGAAAGTCTTTGATACTCAAGAGGTCAGCAATTAGCCAAGAATCCAAGAGGTAAGGGGTAGTCTTAATTTGGTGTTGTTAGTAAGCTTGATCATGTGTTTAGGTTAGAAAAATGTTGAAATGCATGTTAAGATAGGATTAGTAATCTTCTGAGATGCTCATACCCCTGATAGAAAAGATGTTATGTTGCTTAAATGATAGATTGAAAAAGATGTTGAAATGTTAGGCAAATGTGTTTTCAAGTTTTAATCATTGTTGCTTAAAACTTGATTAAAGCATGCTAGGATGAAATAATGCAATTCTTATGGCTTTGATGGTTGCTAGGTGTATTGGGGGATGTTAGAAAGCTTAAGTAAAATGTGCATGTGGAGGTTTACGTAGAGAATTGGAAAAACTAGAGAATTAGGTCATATAGGGCCAGTTTTGTTAATATGTGAGGACATCACACAAAAGTTATTATTGCATAGGTAAAACGACATCGTTTCAGCACCAGGAAGGCTAGCTGCATTTGGAGGGCTAGTTCAGGATAGAGCCAGGAGCCTATGATCAAAATTAGTGAGTTATTAGCATTCGGGAATAGGGGTAGAAATGGAAATTTTCACCAAACCGGGTCATTTTATGCAATCATGAACTGGGCTTTAATTTTTCTAATAGGGCTGATTTTAATGGACCCTAGAACCCCTGGAACTTGGTAAAGTATGAGCTTATATGTTAGGCCCAAGCTCGAGTTCTTATTGGACTTGAATGAGTCTAAATAGACCCCTTTTTTTTCATTAAGGCCTATAAGTTGTTGGACTTGTCTTTGTTTAAAATTGAAACGGTTATAAGATGAAACCATTAGCTTGCTGATTTAGAAAACTTTAAGTTGCTGAGCTTGCCTTATTAAGGTTTTGTGCACTTAAAATTTGAAATGGAAAGTTTTCTTATCACTTGTGAATACGTGATTATTGAATAACAAATATGTGATTAGTGAATAGCAAACATGAGATGAGTAAATGATATCAAGTATGAATGATACATATGCATTGTATGAGTCATATGCATCATTTCATGGATACGGGAATGGAAAAGAGGAAAAGTGATGATATGGGTGACGGTACCGCTCATCAAAGGACGTGCAACCACCACTACGAGGTAGTGGGTGACCTTTTAAGCAAAAGGCAATATGAGAGCCTTTGATTGGCATTCTGTTGGGATGGATAGCACAAGACTAGCCCTTTAGAAGTGGAGTAAGATGCACAACTTTGTCACTTGGGGGTGAAATAGTGGACACCAAAGGATGAAGGAAAGGTTTCACAGTTCATGCATCTCAATATATGGTAATAATAACTTCTTTCAAATTTTAAATGCTTCTGAATTATTAGCTATTTTTTGAACACGGTAAGTACGATATTCTTTTACTGTCAACATAAAATGCTTAGTGCTTATGATCACATGTGCCTATCCCACCTTACTGAGTCCTTAAGACTCATCCCCGTCTTCCTTTTCTATTTTTGCATATTTCTAATAAAACAGAAAATAGTGTTCTTTGAGCCTCCAGTACAATTTGCCCATCTCCGGTTGAAAATTCTTAGAGAAAAATACAGCCACCCAATAAATCCTACACATTAATCTCTGTTTAAGTATTAATCTTGACCCTTACCCATCTCCTACAGGCATTTTCCTTTTAAGATTAATATCCTGGTCAATTTACCTTACAACATATGAGATAAATTCTGCACCGCAGATAAGAGTTCTCTATAATTTTAACAGGATAAAAAAAAAAAAACATGAAAAAAGCTTGATGTTCTTTCTAGGTTTTTCTGGAAAAAATCTGACGGCTCATGATTCATTTTAAAAGTAGGTCATACAAACTCAGAAATCCTGGGCCGTCATATCTTTCTCCAGAATAACCCAAGAACCCCGGAAGAATTTGTAACATTTCTCAAAAAAAACAATGCTATGATCTGCCTCTTTCTGTGAAACCCCTTGGGGCTTAACAGGCCAATGTTTGACCAAATGAAAAAAAAAACATATATTTATATATATATATATTCAAACAAATACAAGTCACAGTGACGTGTATCCGTTTTCTATTAATTTGAAAGTCAGTCACTGGAAAAGCAAAAAAAATGTACAGAAGATAAATTTTAAACTCCTCTGGCCTTTTCTATGTTCAAATTGCAGATTATGATGTCCGGTTTTTCCTTTGTGCACCTAAACTCTGAGAAGCAGGCTTCACTCCTCGGCCTCTGCCAGATGATAAAGGCTGGGCCCTGGTCGCAGGTGCAGGAGCAGCAATGGAATTCCAGAGATCATCATCGTTGGTTGTCCCAGCTCGTTTTACATTCAAAGGTTTTGAGACTGTTTTCGGAGCAGGGGCGGCTATTGAACCCCACAAGTCATCATCATCGTGTTTGATAACCTTTGCTGTATTTTTCGGTCGCGAACTTGCAACTGATGGGGGAAAAGAAAACATTAAGAGAATTCTTGAAAAAAAGCCAAACAAGAAAGTTATCTGAAAAAGCAAATTAAAAATTTGATCCAGGATTGACCCTCAAATATGTAAACATGGTGTGGGCATCGCTGAGAACATCCACGTTAAAATTGACAGTCCTAGCCAGGATTTCGAAGCTTAATGGACACTTCTAAATGAGAGGTAGTTGAAACAGTTATCAGTTTTTCAACCACCAACCATTGTAGTCAAAGCCAGACTAGGATAGAGAAACCAACTCAAGACCCAAAGTCGAAAATCTATCAGGGTTTACAGATTTCTTGATAATACACCTGGAATGTATGCTTCATGAAATTCAATGTGCGAAGTCTCTGGCTATGGAACAGTTGGGCCAGATTTGGGTTAACTACTCAATGCTCATATCAACTTCCATCAAATCGTAAATACTGCCAGCAACTACCAGTTGAATGGATAATCTACCTTGTTTTGTCTGCAAAGCAGGTTGTAAGACTGGCCGCTTCTGAGCTGCTTGAATGTTTGCAAGAGCTGGAGATGGCTTTGGCTCTTCAAGGGGTTCAAGATCGTCCCACCCATCCTTGTCAGTTTCATGCTCTTCATGGATTCCATTTTCAAGCTCTCCCCAACCATCAGTTGAGGTAGGAGAAGAAGGCTCAGGTTGATCAGCAAAATCCGATATGGAATTCACACGGACAGGTGCTGTACTTGGAGCATCAATCACTAGAACTGTGGCAGAGAAATCAAATACTGAGATTAACTAGTTGTATAAATGCATTCAAGTACTGTATCCACCAGTAGTAAATAATTGATCGCATCATCTAATATCGGTGCATCATGCATAATAGAACTTCAGAAAGAAGACAAACTTAAAAAAATTGATACAATTTTCTATCCCACTCCTAACTTAGAATCCACCAACACATGTATGTATGGGCATATATCTTTATATACTGTACACATGTATATACAATATACTATAACACAGACTGCATAACCGATCCAATTAAAAAAATTGGATAGAACAAGTTTTATGACTACGTTAGTAACCATAATAATCACCTTTTCCATGAAATTTTTGAAGAAAAATATCTCAATTGATCCAATCATTCAGGATCAGTCTATCAGTAGCCCAGAGGTGAGCTTGAGTCAAAAAAGAGATCACAAAGCCTAGATTTACAATACGCTGAAAGTAAAATGAAAGCATTATCAACATGCCTACCTGCAGAGGCATTGGAAGAAGTCGAAGTAAGCGGTGTGCTGGAAGTTGCAGAAGCAAGTGAAGCTTGTTCAGAAGGTTTTCCCTTGTGAGTCAAGGAGCTCATGGCCCATCTGCAAAGGTTTCATGAGTTTTAAGACTGGTACGGTAAATATGCATTTTCTAACATCAGTAGCTGAAACACCAAATATGCACGAATCAGGTAAGAAAGTATTAATAGAACCATTCTAAAGGACTTATTTTAACAAAACTGGAACAGGTGGAGATTAACTAATTAGGCGCGTATTAAGATGCAGATGTCCTATGGCCTCTAAAAAGTATTAAAGATTTGGTACAACGAGAAAATCCCAGTCACAAGTAACAAGTTAGGATCAGGAACAAGGCAGAAGATCCAAAAATAAAAAATGGACACAATAAAAAGAAACTGATTGCACAAGATGGCTTCACCAATGTACGGTTGCACCTGACTCACAGAAAAGACACCAACTCTGAATCACCACCTAAGATAATCACCTAAAATCAACTTAACCATGTGTATTCTTTTGAATGTATAGAATCACACACATACATACATAATTACTCAGATGCATACATACATCTGCACATGCAAGATTCAGATATACATGTAGACAGGAAAGTCCAGATTAACTCACCCAAGTAAGCCCGCATTGGCTGGCATTCCAAGGCCTGCAGCTCCACTGGTATCTCCTGAATTTGACTATAAAGAACCACCGGAAAAAAATCAATAAAAATGGAACAGAATGAAACAAGCATCACCGAGAAGCTTGATTCCCTGAATATTTAACTAGTTCCAATTTTGGAATAAAACTAAAATAAGTAAAGAGACAAAATTGGAAGGAGAGAGAAAAAGGAATCAAGATAAGGAATGGGGTAGAGAGATAACTTCGCATTCAATATTGAAAACACCTCTACAAATGCACACGCAATAAACTATTCACTCTATGTCTGAAGTAGACTATGTACCTCAATACATTTAGACGTTATGAGAAGCAACACAAAACCACAAGGAAGCAAAAAAATAAGGCCGGAAAACCTATTTGAGAATACAGTAGGCTCCACACCCATTTCAGCGGATAACACAGATCATATAATTCTTATTGTTGTTCTTAGGCAGAGATAACTTCAACATTGCAAGGAAAATTTGGCAACACTAATAGGATACATGTCAAAGCACCAATAAGCACCAAATCAGTTTGTATCAAGAAATGTGCTTTCAAAAGGGGATGCTGGAGTCCGCAACAAAATACTGTAGCTTGGAGGTTGTACTATGGGCAGCCAGGATAGGAGTATAGATAGGGAGGCCTGTGAAGGTGCAAAGGTATTTCTACTAAATGGCAACGGAAACACAGTTCTAACCATGACCAAGTATATCATCGTAGATGGCATGTCAGCAGGAAAGACACCAAAATTGGTTTAGGAAAATGTAAAAGAGGGTAAACACAAACATAAACTGCATACAAACTCAAGGAATACTTCTATTCTAAAATAGCATGCAAATTGGGAAAATAAAAGCTGTGCGCAAAATCAAAAGCAAGAACAATTTAACAACACACCTTCTCTTGGTATTGCTTCACTATCTGCAAAAATTGCTCAACTGCTTGAAATGCTTTGGATTGTACATCGCTGTTCCAAATTAAAAAAGAAGACAACACAGTGGTTCAGACGATGTGGTAAGAAAATGACCAGTACTCACCGGTAGGGACCTATCACCAGCAGATTTACAACACGGATAAAATACAAACAAAAAAAAGCATAAAAAGGGGGATTTAAAAAACATCCACACTCAATTCATGCAATGAGAGAATTATTGCGAGTGTGTTATAAATGACAAAAGTAAGGTCTTAAAATCACTAGATCAAGTTCATCTCCTACACAACATGATTTTTTCATGACCACTATTTCTTTTCTGGGGTAAGCAACTAATTTTGTTGATCACAAATAGTACTCTATACATAACACCAATTCCTTCCAGTACAAAGTTGGAACGATAGAAAAAGACAACAAACCCTAGCAAACACTGATAAACTCCAAGGATGAAGTTCTAGACATGCCCTAATTTAACATGCTCCAACACACTAAAAGGATTATGATAAAAAAAGATCTTCAAAATATTCCAAGTAACACTAATCTTCATGACATTAACCTCACAACCCCCTTTTGCTGCAGTAACCCTTACTGCTGACTCTCACCTTAGCAGGATGTAAACACATGAAATTAGTTCACTACCGAAAAAAACATCTATGACCTCCAAATCACTTAAAAATCCATGTGTGAGCTACAGTATGATAACAACACTTTGATTCCAAGATCTGGAACTAAATTAACCATTTTGATCTCTTAGCATGGTTTGCATGGTTTAGAGAAGGCAAAGTCATCAACTTAAACGAAAATTCTTCCTTCATGCCAATAAACCCCCACACCTCATAGGCTGCGGTAACTCCCACCACAGTCTCTCACCATAGGGCGATGCATACATGATTTGTATCATCTCCAGTCAAAGAGTGGACCTCTGCCCAGGTCAAAACAATTGCACTGCACATATTTACTGTAGCTTAGACCAGGAACAACAAGAATTCATCACAAACTGAATTCACAACACAGACAACACCGCTAAATATTGACTGGCACAAACTGGGCACAGAGGTCCGAAATACAAGCCAAAGCCATTTCAAAAATAGATCTTGACAGAATGCCCAATCCAAACCATCTGCAACAAGCCTCAGCCAACACTGGCCAACAACACTGACCCGGATCTGTAGACACAACCCCTCCATTTACTGAGATCTAGCCGCAAAATCGCACAACCCCTTCCCCAAATTGCACAACCCAGCCACCTCAAACAGCAACACCGTGTTGAGAAAGATAGTTCTGGTAAAGACACGAGAAACAATGTAAAACTCACCATAGAAAAGAGTAGAGGCTGCTGTGGACAACTCCCACCTCTGACCAGAGGCTTCTGGGATGAGCAATAACACACCACCGGAGCCCCTCAGTATAATCACCTTTCTCAGTCTAGCTCTCAAGTGACTTATCCCAAAGCACCAAGTTTCAAATTTCTACATATGGTTCTCCTAAAGAGAGCACTGATTTGTTAACTAATCCTTTTTGTGTTTCACCCCATACTAGTTGCTTAGATTCTCAATATGCTAAACAACAAATCTCTGGGCAACCCAGTCAGGTGGGGTAACACTCGGTCCATATTCATGCAAATGTACACCGTATAGAAACAGTAAATGACAAGTTGAAGTAAAAACGTCAGTTTCAGGAGATAATCTCTCAGAATTCCAAAAGTTCTCCTTTCTGACCCCTCATTCTCTGCAAGATCCAGATGAAACCTTAAAAACAGAAGAATATCATTGTCCAACCCTAGCTTTAGAATTTAAAAAATCACTGAGAAGTGTAACAAGATATGTATTAAATGTAAGGGAAATTCTTCCAGAAAGAAGGCCTACACGTGTCGACATTTTTTGACACTAATGAACACCAACCCAAAAAACTGAGGAAATGTGAAGATGATGACTTTAAGGGCAATTCTGACTTTAAAGGAAATTCAGAAAAAATCATAAAATTGATGGGTAGTTGCTGTCATGGACCCCATATGGCAAGTGGAAAGACATCAAGTCACCCCAAGAAAACCGAAAAAGCAAATAACAAAAAGAACCACTTGGAGGGGGAGGGGAAATTCCCTCGCCACCCCAAAATTATAGGGCCGCCATGCAGGAGACACCACATCACCGCTGGCAGGGTGGAGAGACACATCCCCTACTCAAACCCCGTGTGTCAGAGGGGCTAGCCACACTCAAATTTATCAAATTAAAAACTGGAGGTTTGATGTCAAAATCATGAAAAGCACACTATTTTTCCTAATTTCCCAAGTCTACGAATAAAGTAAAGGCTCAATCTTTAACATCATTTGAAACAAATGCATCTTCAAATGTTGAAAATATACTAACCCCAAAAAATTTCAGAATTTTGAAAAGTTTCAAGTTCGCACCGAAATCTACATGAACTTGAGTGGTATCTAATTACTGTTCTGAGTTTTAGGTGGTGTTCGGGGGTGGAAATTTCCACCCCTCAAAATTTCTACACTGATTAAAAAATTACAAAATAATCTCTCTCTTCATCAAATTATTTTTTATTATAATATTCATTTAAATCTTCTCTCTTCACTTTTTCATCAAATCTCATAAAATATCTTTACTTTTTCACAAACCCCAATACCCCAAAATTTCTACTTCCGAACACCACCTTAATGTCATTTTGTGATTAGAAATAGAAGAAAACATATTACAGCTAACACTTCTATTAATTAGAAAGTCCTAGGAAAACCGATTCGATACTAATAATTGAAAACATCAGAGGTGAAGTATTCAAAACCACAAGCAGTGCTCTCTAACACTAATGTCTTGTTCTACTGTAATTATCCTCCCATCAGATCGTAGAAATCAAATGATGAAATCACTGGATCAAGGGCACATTTCTCAGTACAGCAGCAGGCCGTTGGACAGTTTGGACAAGGAGAAATTCGATCAAAAGAAGAAACCAAATAGGACAAGCAGAACCAGTTGAAGAAATGAAAGACATTGGAAAACATGCACATCCTTGAATTCGTACAGCAGGGGGGGGAATGGATATAATAGAAAAATCATCTGAAGAATAATTAACCTGTCAGGATCAATTGTAAGTACAACAATATTTGGAAGAATCCGAGTTGCAATCTCTGAGATGTCGTAGTAGGAACTGGTGGCACAAAGAGCCATGATGCCTGCCACAATACAATTTTTGGTTGGTCAAAAAACCCAATTGTGAATCAATATCAAGTCAATAAATATCCAACACAGAGAGTAGAAAATGATGTCAAAAGAACAGATTTTTGTAGTTTATGCCAGGAATTCTACGAAAACTAGGCAAAATAGTAGCCACAGATGAAGAACATAGAATTGTAATATACCTGCTCCTCGAGCGGGTGAGAAAGTATCACGCAGTGCACGAACTGTAAAGGCATTAATCAAAACTCTTTTCCTTGTCTGCATTGTAGATCTGACCCTATTAGTTGAGACTATCGCAAATAAAAGTCTAAACAGCATCTTCTCAGGAATTATCAGGGGAATGACCAATATTACAATCTTAAGCAATTTGTGGATCAGCATATCTAACAAGAATTTCAAATTACTCAGAAAGTCAATGAATTTCAAGCAGCAACTTGCTGATACCAACCCCGTCATTCAGGTAACTTGCAATATTCCCAAGTAAAATGGTAGTATTTGTTCTAATTGCTGGCTCTTCATCAACCTGCAAGATTTGAAAAATTGCAAACCTCTAGAACATCAACAGAGATATCAAAGAATCAATAAAACCAACTTCAGGAATCAAACGAGAAGCAACGAAGATAAATCATTAACCAAGTCTTTAAGAATTCTTTCTTGTCTTTAGAAGGGCTGAGGGGACTGTTGTTAAGTTTCCTTTTTCTTTGGGCCAATGCTGTTTTGGGTTCCCCTTTTTCTGATTTTGCTGATTTTCTTAGCTTTGTAGCTTGTATGGAGTAGGTTTTCAGTATAGCTCTTTGTACTGTTACCTATTTTTGTTTTTTCTTCAATAAAGCTTTTCTTACTTATCAAAAAAAGAAGTAAGTTTTCACTTCCCTTAGTGATTGAAGCTATTACCTGCAACTTGGAGAGATACTTCAATAGTGAGCCTGACATTGTACGTTGAGAAAGCTGCAATAACAAGTGAAATATAGAAGCCATTTAAAAAAGATTCAAAAAAATATATATATCTCCCTTCCATAGTAGACAGGCTGAGAAGATAAAAAAAATAGCAAAAAAGAAATATAGACTGTAAGATGCAGATTGAAGATGGAAAAAAGAGGTGAAGAAGCAAGTTACTTTTCTTGCCCGTAATATCACAAAACAATGTTGACCACAGCATTAAACTAGCTCAAAAACCCCAAAATTGGATATTGATCCTCCAGCATGTTAACTAGGCCCGTATTCTTCAGTGAACCACAAGCCATCATGTATTTTGTAGTTCCTTGGCCTTGTTTAACTTTATCCTTCATCATGTACTTGAAATGTGTTTAAACTTATTCAAATCACTTGAATCTATTTGTGACCCAAGCAAATTGAAGAAATTCCCTAGTCTTGTCCAAAATGGGTGCTATGATGGAAGAGTGACCAGACTTCAAGGTATCCACGGAGAAAAAGACAGAAGTCTGGAAGTAATATAGGGACAACATTGCTCCATATTGCTATATGGGGAACATGCAAGCCTTGATCCTAACCAAATTTGGGAATTACTAACACTCGCTCCACCACAAAACGAGTGGCTTTACAAATAAATGCCAACTTTAGAAGAAAAGTAACCAATATCTAAACATCTGAAAATTTTGATGGAACTTTCCAAAACATTGCTCTTATGAAAGTAATTCGTATTATGAGTCAATGGATGTTGTGGAAGTGAAGAAAATGAATGCTTTGACTATTGGATCGGTCATACACTTAGCAACAAATAAGAATACGAGGTTGAGACACTGACAATAGCAGAGGGAGTAACATTTGAGAACAAAGATACTACTAATCAGTCATCCACCAGCAATAGGGTTTAAGGACAATCTTTTCAAACCAAACTGAATAGAATTGTGACTTTCCAAAAATGATTTTGCTGAAAATAAAAGAAAGGTCCATTTTCCCTCGTGGTCGTCGGTCAAACCAACGATTCTCTCCCCAAGCTTAAGCCTGGACCCAATATACCAACACCCAACTTTAAGGTGTATCTCTTTTACTGCAATACTTTTCTTAGAAAGAAGTCTAAAATTCTAATTTCCTTGGTTGAGTAATTCCCACTGTCAAGCCTAAGACTTGATTCACAATAAGATTTTCACTCTTCAAACATCAAACCAAACACAATGTGTTGGAGAATCCTCAAGTTTTCAAATGGTAGCAGATGGCAAGAACATCATCTAAAATTTGCCATTATCTTTCACCAGAAAATTATAATCAACAAATTAGCTTTGGTATGTAATAGTAGACTGAAAAAACTTGCAGAAGCCAATTAGTAAATTGCTGCAGCAGCTTCTTATTTTGCTGTGAAAGAGTCAAATTCTTGTTCTGCAATTGGCATAACAGCTTAACAAAATCAAGAGAGGGCCTAAAAGGGTGCTAATCAACCGAGAAAAGCAGGACCAGTTTGTGACTAACTCCACCAAAGGCAACAAGGTAGAACTAATTGCCGTCAACATTTTTTTTTTTTGATAAGTAAGACAAATTTATTAAAACAACTAAAAAGTCACCAGTACAAGAGAATATACGGAAGAATCGAAACATAAGCAAACTAAACACCTAATGGAACACAAAGGCCCAAAGAACACCAACAACACCAACAGCACCTACCCACCCAAGAAACATAAACACCCTCAACCCACAAGCCAACAAGACTCCCAAGAACCCCCACCCAAACGCGGCCAGCCTTGCCACCCCTAGCAGTCCAGCCCATAACTTTTCGCCTTCTTAGCGATCGAAGAAGACCCTTCATAGTTAACCGAAGACTTCAAGCCCTTCAACTCCCTGATCATTCTCCCCCCTGTTTTTCTAAACTTTTGCGAACTGAGCGGCACCCGATTGTGTTCTAACGCCGCAAAGAGGTCGCTTAGCTTTCCCTCTTGACCATCACACGACAACCCAACCATCTAACCCACAGAGGAAACCATGTCCAAGACCCATGCCGGAGATTCCCCCCTCAAAGCTTTACTAGGGAAAGTGACCGCCGAGGATTCGATCGAGGGAACAGGTTCTGTCACCTCCACCAAAGACAACTCACCTCCAACCGTTCCCGTTGCATCTAGCACTCCCACAACAGTCCCCTCTACAATACTATCAAACCGAGTGATCCCAACTACCTCCTCCGACTCAGCACAATGACCAGGGGAGTGAGAACCCCCTCCATCATGACTGCCAGATCCCTCACTAAATTGATCTGACACTGCCCTGCCTACCCCCACTAAATTGGCCCTGCCCTGCCCCACTCCAATAGCCTCATCACCCCAGCAAAAACCACAACCTTATCCGCATCATAGAGCACCAAGGAAGACCCAGCGACCTCAATTGGGTCATCAACAGGAAGATCCGGCGCAAAAAAGACCCCCTGGGGGGAGGCAGACACGCCTTGAGGCAGAGAACCGGAGCTCGGCGACAGCTTCGGCGCCGGAAGGGCCTCCGGGATGCTATCCCGCACCCCCGCATCCGACATCGCCTCTCCTCCCGCCGCCGGAACATCAAGATCTGGCGAAGAGAAGCCCTCCTGGGACGATACAGACACGTCCTGAGGCAGAGAACCGAAGCTCGGCGACAGCTCTGGCGCCGGAAGGGCCTCCGGGAAGCTATCCCGCATCCGACGTCGCCGCTCCTCCCGCCGTCGAAACCTCAAGATCTGGGGAAAAAAAGCCCTTCTGGGACGAGGCAAACACGTCCCGAGGAAGGGTACCGGGGCTCGGCGATAGTTCCGGGGCCGGAAGGACCTCCGGGATGCATTCCCGCACCCCCGCAGTCGACGTCGCCGAGCCTCCCGCCACCGGAAGCTGGTCTGCATCACTCGTCGAACCACTGTGCTGAACGACACCAGCTACACAACGAAGCATCAGGTCAGGAATGAGACCCGACCCATCGCCCACAACCTGAAGCCCCAACGAAGTCGCCTGACCCAACTTATCTTCCCTTGCCCAGCTAGCTGACCCGGCCCACTATTGCTCCCCAATAAAGATAACAGAGCGTCAATCTCGTCTCGAATCCTTTTCAATTTGAAACTCCAAAAAGCCACGTCCATCACCCTGTCACCAGCAGGCTGAACAATAAATGCTGACTCATTGGAATATGAACCGGCCTGCAGCGAATGCAATATGCCCCCCAAAATGGCATGCGCAGAGACCTGCAGCGCTGCCTTCTTCTCCACGCCATCCTCAGACTCCTCACCACCCATCACGGCCAGCACCCCACCCTCAAAGCTCTCCCCTTCGACCCTCTCTTAGCAGCTTCAACGAAAGAAACCTCCTTTCTTACTCTAGAGCCATAAGAGCCGCCACCCTCTTTATGAATCTGACCAAGGTAGGAAACCACGTCCTGAAACACTGAGACAAGTTCCATCCACCCTGACCCCTCCATTTCTTCCGGTACCATCACTACCCCTCTCCGGCACCCCCCACCAAACTCAGCTATGGCCACATATCTACCGGCCTTGTTGCAGCACCTCTGTGCCATAAAAGCCTGGGGTGCTTCGTTAAATTTCGCCACAAACTCCCTATTAACATCCGCCAGCAAGCTACTCACCATGTTAACCAACCAGACAGCACCATACCTCCCAAGAAAGATAGAACTCAAGGCTTTCCGACTCCACTCGGAGAGTTTCACAACACCGTTGCCTAAAACGGTAACCTGAAATTCCTTAGCTTTAACACGGAATCTACGAGAAAAGGACATAGAGAGCACCAAACTAAACTAACGCAACAACAATGTCGGACACACTCAAGCCAACGACCAAACACCCAACCCATAAATCCATTTCGAGCACTTCCTGTGACCTTTTTTTAGAAGCATCCCTTTTAGATGTTTCACCTCCAGAATAAGATGGATCCTGAAATATTTGCCGTCAACATAGCCAAGACTTATGTTAAAATCTCTCAAAAGTACCCACAACACTAGTGAAAAGAAAAGAAATATAAGAGAATAAGGTCGTCCTTGATAATGCGTGACCTCTAAGCAATAGATATTACTGAAATCTTAAGCAAGAAAAACCAAAACACTTTCAGAACATCAAAGTTCAGAACCATTCTAGTAAATTCACTACTTAGGTTTGCAGGTAAATGATAAACAAAGACTGGTTTACAAGGAAAATCTTGATAGACAAAGAACAAGTAATATGCTAACTGCTGCCTGAGTTCCAATAGCGAGAGAGGTAAAATTAGACATGAAATTTTCACATTGCTCACTACGATGAAAACTTTTGATATTGCCCGAAGGAAGAACTCCACAATAATTACCAGCATACTGTAGTAATATACTTATACATTAAATGGTTCTCATCAATCAACCATGGATTTCATCAATAAATCATTACACAGAAAGCAGCGGGAATAGGAGTCTAAAATCAAAATTATGGTACACGCACCTTAGGAGCTAGAACAAGCATAGATTTGAGAGTCAGTTCCCGAAGGAAAGCAGATGTGTCAGAGAACCCAGTAGCAACATGCTGGTAAACCTAGTTCCAAACACCAATTCCAATTTTAGGACTCCCATATGGATAATACAGCTAAACGATATTATCAGAACTTGCATCCAAAAGAAAAGTAACTGGAATTTGCATGATTATAAACAGGCTTTAAAGTCATTCTTTCCATCAACTGCATACTTGCTCATCAACAACTTGCGCTGATAATGACTCCCCATATTGATCAATATGCTGAAGAAGACCAACTCGAATAGCTCGGTCATTGGATGCGAAGAGTTTCACAACAGTTGGCAGCACCTACAAATAAGAGCAAGAGATTACCTTGAGTGGGCAGAGCAAAAGATCTACAATAAAAAGGGGAATTTTAGATAATATGTAAGAAGAATTTTAGACAAAAATTAATTCCAAGGACAAGGACAGTGTAGAGTTCCAGGAAGAATATGACCTTGGCACTGAACTCTTCAGTCGGAAGCCAGGAACCCATCTTCAACAATGCAGTCAAAGCAGGGGCAGCAGCTGAACCAAACTCAAGGGCAGAAGCCAATAAAGGAAGCAACTGTAGAAGCAAGAAATAAAAGCATAAATTGGAGTTCAAAACTGGACTCTACGTCTCAAGTTAAGAGATAACATCTGAATACCCAAGTCACACCTTTTTCAATACAATCTGGCGAGGAAGCTGCTCTGCTAAATTCGGAAGCTTGCGGAAGAAGGTATCCTTTTCAACACTGTCCTTTAAATTTAGAATCTCCATGAAATGTATTGTATCCACCAGTTTATTTTGGAAATATTCTGCCAATACATTGGTTCAAAAACCTCATATTACAAGGAAAAGAATGGCAGAGAGAAGAAATCCAAGACAAATATAATAACAGAAATAGGAGATAAAACAGATAAACAAAAAAGGAGATATGACACAAGAATTAAGAAGCGTAAATTTCAACAGAGAGATATGCATAATCATCAATAGTTTGATACATAAATATTCACACTGACATAGAGACATGGATGGTAACATATACCAGTAAGTATGAAAGCAATGGTTCCAAATAAAGTACGGGTAATTTAGGAAAGCTAATGGAGTTGTGTCAATTAATTTTTCAAAGTGGATATTATTTTGGGACATCTCACAATGGAGACTGGAAAAATAATATCAGAGAGGTAGTATTTAGATCTTCCCACCATTGAAGCCACTTGAAACCCATCTTTGAATTAAATAGCAGCCCATTCCACTCTTACTAGCAAGAACATGTATGAACAAGTCACCACTAAAGAGAACTCAACAATGCTAGGCACAAAACCCAAAACAGGCAATTTGTGTGGTTGTCAAATGAGCCATATAGTTCTAAATCAACTCTATCAGAGCTTTATAATGCCCCTACCAAACCTGTAAATTTAAATATTCACATGGACAAATAAATTCCCATGTAACTCTACTCCATACTCATGAACATATAAGCATTATCCAGAATAAATTACCACTTGTTCAGAAATCAGTTCTGCTTCCTTCTCTTATATCAAGATGTACAGAGTAATAAAGAATCAGAATGGAAAAGTAAACAATCCAAGGTAATGAGTAATTATAGATTCATAAATTCTGCTCTTCCTCTGTTCATGGGGCAAATCAAACCATATTTCATAGGATTAGAGTTTATGCAAGAGTACTTAGAACAATTAAATTTTAGTACTCACCACTATTGTCTATAAGCTTCGATGTATTCAACCTGCGAGAAGGCATGGCGCTCAAAAGTCGCTGGTAATCTGGAAGCAGAGACTGTGAGGCAAGAACATAGACAGACATAAATGAAAATGGAATCAGAGTAACCAAATGCTTGCATACAACAGAAACTGTTAAGATGATACTCCAAACATCAAGTTACAGAGAGTATGGGGTGAAGGGGATGTGGGAAAGAAGTAGAGATATTGACCTCCCAAAAGCAGATAATGAGCAATCACCAATTTCTCCCTAATAATAACAGACTAACCTTTGAAATGGAAGAAGTGTTTTTCAGTTCCTCTGTTCTGCCCAACTTCATGCCAGAGAATAGTTCGTATATCAGACAGCCTGTCGATTACCATACATGACTTAGACTGCTTAAAGGAGCCTACCGAGAAAAAACAATAAGCAAAGCAATAAGACTAGTCTTATACAAGCAGCTAATGAAGCTGCAGAACTCGTGTTAGGTAATGGAATTTCGGATACCTCACATATTTACTCCCCCTCTGCAATTCAAGTGCAAAATAATAACAGCAGGACTTAAACAAACCTTTCAATCCTAAATCCTAATCCCGTAGTTTCCTATTGGATTCTTTTCTTGATTTTTTGGAATGATTTGAGTTTCCGATTGTCATTCTTAGGGACTCTCATGTGAAGATCCTGCATGCTAGAATACCATTATTTTTCCAATAAATTATGTACTTAAAAGACTCTCTGGTACACTCCTGTGTGCTTGGATGTCTCTCTTTTTTTAGTAAAATATTTCTTATCCGAACAATTTAGCTATGAGATTAATTTACAAACACAAGCAAATAATGCAATTATAGAACTAGAAGCATAGAAATAGAACCCTCTAAAGGGATGGCACCTTGGTAGCTATCACTTCATTGAACAGAGAAAATCCTGTGTCAGTAACACAATGAAAAGTAGCCAGTTCGATTTGACATGAAGCAGCATCTCATATGACTTCATGCAAGAAAATATGTTCCCACAAAATAAAGCATCATTGATACAGATCAGCTAACATTTGAGGTGTTACAACACCATGGATTAAAAGACACGTATAGCACCAATCATGTCAGCAGAACATTAAGAGAGAAGTTACAAAAATCTACTTCATTTACCAAATTAATTATCATAATGGATTCTATACAGAAAAGGAACTATGAGAGGTTTACCCAAGCCCCAAGAATCAATGGCCCAAGGTGGAGATTTTCTGATTGCAGCCCAGTCAGAATTCAACAACTCGGTCGGTTTGTATTGTGCTCCAACAAGCCACGCATATGGCTGAAAATAATATATAATAAAATAACATGTATGGATTAAATCCCAAACCCAACAATCACTAAGCAACTTTTGACAAGAAATCCACTGTGAACCATGGAAACCTCAGAACAAATCTCAGCAACAGCAACCCCCTCTCTATTTCAGTACTACCAAAAACATATATGAAGAAATCTTAGTTAAAGGATCTAAAAGCTAAAATTTCGTGTTCTATGGTTCAGTGAAACATTTTCTCAAAGAAAGAGAGGCTTCATGGGTGAAGAGTGGCTGCAGGAATCACACTTTGAGAAGTGTGGATTGCTTTGGCTCAGTGATTCTCTGCTGAGGACAAGGGTTCAAATAAGGTGGCTTTGGGGAAGTTCATTTAAGGTTTGCTAGTTTGAGATTGAAGTTCATTAGAATGCACAGACCGGTGTCTAGATTTCTTTGAAAAAGCATTTTGCAACCTAAAGTTTCACCAAAAGTGGCTTTATTCACTTGGCCAACGCTGTTTGGAAACATTGAAAGGATAACCTAAGTGAAACAAATAAAAAAGGTTGGCCTTTTCATATACATAAATTAGTCACATAAAAAATTCATAGAACAACAAACAAGAAATTTGTGGCAAAAGAGTGGTTCATCTGCTTCTCCATTGCTGCAGTGTGAAAGAATTGTTGTTGCTTGTCTTTTCCAAGACTGTAATTATAAAATGTAGTTGAGGAGATGTCAGCATGTTGGAAAGGGCATTTGGCAATACACTAAAGCAGTTTGATCTGGAACAGTATTCTCTCACTTATTTGTGATGCATTTGAAGGGAGAAAATCCTCAGGCTTTTCCAAGGATTCAAAAGTGCAGGCCAGAGATTATTAAAATGACTACCATACGTTGGAAAAGGACTTTTGGGGAGGAGGCATAAGGGATTCTCAAGTAGTTTGGTGTATGGCACCTCAACCAGTTGTTTTCCTTTTGAGTGTCTCTGTGATTCCCACATACTATGCTCCCCCTCCCCCCCTTTCTTCTTGTGCCTATGGAATTCTTTCTGAACTAACCCCTTCTTTTCACCTTCTTAATGGTGTTGGTAGAATAAGTTCCACTGATAATTCTTGCTCGAGTTTTACGTTCACAGTAACAGTGATATTTAAACCATTGCATAAGTCACGGAGGGAATGACATCTAAACACATAGATTACCAGCACAGGTCCGGTGGAAGCTTCATTATCCACATCAAACTCAGAGAGAACATCGAAGGCATGCAACTTCCAGTCCAAAGTTTGTGTGACGACAACACTTGCCAAACAAACATTACCATGAACCTGTAGACATAAAAGTAAGACAGAGTGAAACATAAGTCCATAATGAGAGAAAGAGAAAGGTGGAAGAAGAAGAAGAAGAAGAAGACACTGGAGTGCAAACACATATATCTTCGTGTAGCAAGTTCAATTATACAAACATATTCTATCAAGGACACTTACAAGTTTACAATCATTATTTAGGAAGCTCACAGCTTTGGCTATCTGGTGGAGTCCCCACGCATAATACTCGTCCCTATAACCAACTTAAATTATAAGTCACAATGAACAAAATTGACATACCAGGATAATTGATGCTTCAAACAACTGTTCTAATCTTATCATTATCATTTAAAATCACATCCAGAGAACAAAAGATGTTGTGTATCTACTGCTGAACTATAGGTCAAAAAAAGCAGACAGATTTGGACTAATTACGAAAAAGTTAAAAATGGAAAGGAGAATCTATAGTGAACAACGATAGCCAAAATATTCTTAATCCAGGAATAGTCAGAACTTCCTGACACCATACAAAAGCCTTACTCTATGCACAAAACAACTCATATAGAGATCGCATAATGAGTGACAGGTGAAAATAACTGAAACAACTCGGATCTCTTTTTGCACTTCACAAGACAACCTTAGGAGCCAGCCAACGAAATTGTCCATACCTTTGTGTACCTTCTAAACCTAGTTCCTTGATCTTTTCAGACAATGACATAACAGGCTCTGTTACAATATAGATGGTGACCTTCGTAGTAGAACCATCAAATGTTTCCAACTCAGTACTGTGAAGAAATGATAAAATATTGGGATGTCGGACCTGAAAAGGAGCAAAAGATATTTTATGTGCTTGAAGGTGCTACTCAAAACAACTGCAATAGATTCAACACATGGTTGAAACTAAGCTTCTAATAAAACTTCAAAAGCTCCAAGCGTGTTTTCAGACGGCTGTCAGAGGCGTGTTAGCAAACCGCTTTCCAAAGGGATGGGGAAGAGAAGAATAAACTTCATTTCAAAACTCACAAAGGGATGCCTCAAAATAAGTGCCCAAAACAATTAACGGGTTTAAAACTTCAAATTGTCTGTAAGTCTCGCACAAGTACCAGTTCTGTGTTTCTTTTCTTTTTTTTTCTTGAAAGAGGGGGGGGGGGGGGGGATGGTTCCTAACCATCATAGCTTAAGCCTTCAAACAAACAGTTTTCAAGTTTCTTCAAGCACTTTCTGCAAGAAGTACTTGTGCCAGATTCAATAACGTCTGAAACAGTCAAAAAGCAAATAATGCACCCTCCACAGTAGATAAGCACCAACATGAGTACTGTGAAAGCAAATATCCACATCTCTAATCCAGCCTTAAAGAATGCAGCTCCTGCCTTTAGACATGGAACTCAAAATTTCAGATCATAGAAAGGGATGATTGATTGCGAAATAACTCTCGCAAACATGCCAATCAGAAATCACAAAAAATCTTTCAAACTGCTTATTTGACAAAAAAAAAAACTCTACAAATGGCGGGTGTAACTCTGATCAAAGAAAACACATGTAACCTTCCCCCAAATCCAGCCTTGAAAAATGCAAATCTCGCCTACTGTCATGGTTTTCAAACTTTACACCATCCAAAAGGATGATCAGGTGCAACTTGAATGTGTTTTCAATGAAGATCTGAGGCACGATCATGCAGCTGGATATCTCATACTCTCTAGCGTATAGTCATGGAATTCCTACTTCATACTATAGAACGGGATGCTCAGGTGCAACTAGAGCATAGTTTCAACAAAGTTTCATGAACATGAAGTTAAATATCACATCTAATTTCCGAATGCACCTATTCCATGGAAAAACATCTACAAACTGCAGGGTTAACTGGTTAAGCACCAATGAAAACTGATTGCGAGCTAACCTATCGGAGATTGAAAACAGAATCAACCACTTTGCACATTTCCCAAAAACTGTATAATGGAAATATCAAATCAAAAAGTGAAACAAAAATGACAAAAAAATGTATAAGGATCCAACTAAATCCAACACCATAGTTATTAGGAGCTTACAGTGCGAAGCCGCTTGACACCATTTCGACCAGCAGCCAAATGTCCATCTTGGGCATTACTACCAGAAAGTGAAAATACTGACACGGGAGACCCATCTTCCTGAAAATTAACCCCAAATCAAGAGAGAACATCAACTTTAACAAAGAAAATAACACAAAAATAGCAGATATGAGATTTTATATCCTAGGGATTTGTTCTCCTACCAAGGTTTCAAAAATAATACCCTCAATTCTAATAGATAGACAGTGATTGCAGTTGTAACAAATGAACAACCTAAATATGCATGAATCCACTGAATCTTCTACAAGAATACTGACTCCATAATAATTTATGCAAAATTTATATCCCACATTGGTTACCAACTAACTCTAGCTCTGGGAGATTACATGGCAAACTGCAAAGCAATTTAGAACTTCTGCCATGTTTACTTATGCATGATTATAAAGTTAATACCATCCATCTGGGAAAAGAAGTGTTCTCATAAAAGGAACAGAAAAAACACTGAGCTGTACAATGGCCAGAGCCCTCTCCGTCTAGTCTGGTTGAATCCTTCAATAGAATACCATGCCTCAAATCTCTTCATGGAAACATCCGAAATACTATTACTTTCTCCTCACACCCATGGTTACACTAGCTCATAAGCTCTAAGGGAAGCAAAAGGACAATTCAAGGCACAGGAATAACAGCAAGATAAAACACCATTCCATCCCTTGTTTCTATTGAGAACAATACACGTGGAAGTTGATTTAGATTCACCACGGAAAAAAAAACATATTTTGCATCCTTGCTGATAGTCTGCCCACCGTCACCTAACAGTATTTGCAGGCATAATTTTTGCTTTAGGACTCATGAAATCAACATGAAGATCTAACCATCTAAGCTAGCTGGCTGGCACCTACAAAGACAAATAGTTTTTACTAGCATTGCAAATCTAAGATCCAAGAAATCATTTCTAGCTGTAGCTCCTACACAATTCTATATGAAACCAAATCCAGCGGGCGGGTAACAACGCACCAAATTCCGCAACAGTGCTGAGAAAAATTTATTTTATTTTTCCCATATCCAGCTTCTATCGATCCACCTAACGTAATATAAATTTTTACTTATAAAAAAAACCTAACGTAATATAAATTCATTCCAATTGTTAATCCCAGTGCAAACACCACAAAAGAAACTACATTCCAGGGACGCAAAAACAACAAAATCAAAGGTGAGCTACGAACAAATAGAACACCTTTTAACCAGAGCACATCCTTAAACCTTATAAAACCAGTTAATTTACCCGGATCAAAGCCTAAATACACAATAATTGGATGAACACACACACACATACGTATAGGCGTATCAGAGAGAGAATTGTGGTGATGGAAACCTTGGATGTGGCACTGAAGTGAGTCCAGGATCCCCAAGCAGAGGGATAAGGGTCGCCAATGTTGTAGGGTAGATCCTTGATTCCTGTACCAGATCCACCCACCACTCCCTTCAAGAACTTCAACATCTTCTTCTTTTTTCTCTACCTCTAACCCTATAATTGATTGAGGAGGAGATACATGGTTCCGATTCGTGACTGTATGCAATGATAGTAACAGCCAGAACGAGGGAGAAAAGGGAAAGGAAGATGAAAATGGAACAGAATCAATGAAAATTAAAGATTAGGAACCACCCATAGTTTTTTAGGAAAAAAAAAATTGGTCACCTAGCTGGCCCCCGTTTGGATCCCCCGCTTATTTTGAAGCGATTCTACACAGATAATTGGAGGGATGCTTCGGGTTAGCTGCTGCGAAGGGAAAGTGCTTACAAAAAAAAAAAAGGAATAAATGATATTTTGGTAAAGTGGTTGGGTGAAAATCAAATTAGGTTGTGTTTGTGTTGAAAAATTTTTGTTATTGAGTTTTGTGTTGGTATTGAGTTTAGTGAAAAAGTGAAGAGATAAGTAATTTTTTATATTTTTTGTAATTTTTTTAATTTTTTATAGGAGAGAGAGATATATTGTAATATTTTATTGTAAGTTGGTGAAAAATATTGTGATATTTTTGGTGCAAACGCACTCTTAGTCCCTTATCAATTTTTTTCATCAATCGGGTCTCTGATCTTTACATACTTTTATATTAAGTCATTTCGCCCAAATCCTTCCACTGACTTAACGGTAAGTGCCAACTTGATTTGCTCGGGATGCTAGGTTGCTTGTGCTCGGAATGCTCGGACTGCTTTTATATAACCTTTGCGCGAGCAGCCTTACTGCTCGGGCCTCTCGATCTGCTTATGATCAGGATGCTCGGGCTGCTTTTATAAAGCATTTTTCAGCGCGGTCGGCCTGCTCGGGCCTCTTGATCCTCCCAGCTCCCCATCCCGAGTAGATCAGGTTGGCACTTACCGTTAAGTCAGTGGACGGATTTGGACAGAAAGACTTAATATAAAAGCATGTAAAGATTAGGGACTCGATTGATGAAAAAAATTGATAAGGGACTAATTTGATTTTCATGCAAACCACATGGACCCGATTGTTGAAAAAAATTGATAAGAAACTAATATGATTTTCACCCAAACTACATGGACCAAAATATAATTTATCCCTAAAAAAATTTTGTTTTTGGAAAGTGCCCAAAAAACAGGAAGTGTTTTTATTTGTAAATACTTGTATGAAGAGTAATGGGAGTAAACCTCCAAGTAAAAAAAAATAGTGAAACTTTAATATTTCATTTACCCAAAAAAAAATCTTTTATTTTTTTGTCTACTGTAAAATAGTTAATAGAATATCCTACCATATTACTCTTTTGGGAAACTCATTTTTTCCCTAAACTATAATTTTGAGATCAAAACTACTAATCTCATCAGTTATCGAAATACAAAATTCGATCGGTCTGCATCTTTGTTGAGATAATAACATTTCGTATGTGGAAACATTGTGTCATCTCATATCATGTAAATATTATTGAACATTAAAAATTAAAATGTCGGTTATCAGAATCTTCAAGCCAATCAAGTAGCATTTTTTTCAGTACGTAAAGTCGCCAGAATGTTGCCCGCAGAGGCGGATCCAGGGGGTGCAGACGGGAGCGGCCGCCCTCACTGGCTCTAAAAATTCTTTGCAATTTTTTATTATTATTAAGAAGCATGCCCGCCTACACTAGCCCAGGCCTCTTCCAGGGCCAGTGGGGGCGGGACTGGACCAGCGGGGACGCACCCACTGTCCCAGTCCGTGTGGCCTGCTGCTTAATTTTTTAAAAAAATCAGAGGGTGAAACGTCGTCATTTCACCCTCTGATTTTTAAAAAAAAATTTACTCACGCCTGTCTCTCTCACTCTGCGATCTCTCTGTGTCTCCCTCACGCCTCAGCAGTCCCTTTCACTGCTCATAGCTCACTATCGTCGCTGCCGCTGCCACGCCCACTGTCCCCCACCGCACGCCCACCATCCCCGATAGACCGCCGACGCCACCAACCCTGGTAAGCCCAGCTCCGTATCTGATCTCTCTCATTCATATAATGTAGCACAATAAGTTCTTGGCTAACTTTTTCCATTATAACATTGTTCGTTGACCCTTGTGGTGGGCATGAATTTATTATTATTCCAAGGGAAATTAACAATTTAGTCACTGAGTTTTAGTACCGCTGACAAAATGATCACTGAGTTTAGTTTTTTTACGTTTTGGTCACTGAAAACATATCATTGTGACTTTTCACAAATCCGTCAACTCTCCGTCCAATTTTTAACCGAACAAATCAGCACTTCCTCCACGTCAGCTACTCGCAGTCAAGAGAGTTCATATAAAACGATGCAGTTTTGACATCTTCATTTGAAAGGCAACAAAACGACTTGCAGCAAAAAGCAAAACAAGTAACTTAAAATGAAAAAATAAAAGAAAAAGAAAAAGACGAAGAAAAACGAAAAACTTGCGTTTTGTAAGCATGGAAGATAAAGTGCATTGTTTTGACTTACTGTTAAAGAAAGGGCTTTCAATTCAGTCGATACCTTCTCAAAGTTTAGCTAAGTGTTGACGACCCTTTGCCCTAGGTTTTCAGTGTGTGCAAATCGTGGAAGACGATAGTCAAAACAGTGTCGTTCTTAGTTGCTTTACTAGTTGAGTTGCTCGTCGAAAGTATACGGTGCGAAGGTAATACGTTTTTCTACTCACCCACGTCGATGCCTATGGATAAATTTTTCAGTTATTGGTTGACTTTGAAGCTCAGCTAGTTGTTTATACCTATTTTGTACAGTTTGGTAGCTGGAGGTGGACATTCTCTTTATTCACTTTTGAAAAAGACCCATCCTCTTGGAAGTGGATACCCTTGCGAATATGTCGGGAGGTAGGACCACGAAGTTCTATTAAATCGATTGTGTTGTCGGGATATTGACATTACAAAACATAAGTGGTGGTCCTGCACTTTCGGTGTCATAATAGTGCAGATATGCTGTGAATGCACGTGATTTTTGTACCATATGATAACTCTATTTGGTTCTTATATTTGGATTGACTGGTGGTTGATGCATTTAGGTCCTTAGGTTTGGTTTGACTATTATATTTAGGTCCTTAGGTTTTAATTGTGCTTTTGTATTTAGGTGCGTAGGTTTGGATAGAATATTGTATTCGGTGCTTAGGTTTGCAGCTTCATAGCACATATTTTTTAGGAACTATGCGAATAGTGTGTTCTAGCATGTGGACTATGCAAAGGGCAATCTGCTATTTTTCAATAATTTAATAGTATCACTTATTTGTTCTGTTAAACCGAGTGTTTGTTGAGAGAGAAATAGATTTGGAAAGGTTAATTCATTGTAATGAAGTTCGATACAAAGACTCTGTTATTTTTATCAATATGGTTTGGTTGGTATCAACGTATGTTTATTGGTTCTTATTTATCTATGTGCTTTTGTAGGACCACTACGAATCATTATCTACCACGGTGGTCCGACCAAGTGGGGAGGCAGAATGTGGCCATTCGGGAGTGCCTATGGTGAGAGATTTTTTTAGGTACTTTTGCTTTATTATTGTTGTAATGACTAATTGCTTTATTTTTGTACAGGTTCGTGGAAGAGCCCGAGGAAGGGGCCGAGGGAGAGGAAGGGGGAGAGCAATTCCCAACTCTGACGATGCTGCAATTGATGGAGGCGAAGTCGATGCATATGATGGAGGAATGATGTAGTTAGGTTGTGTTATTTGTCAGAGTGCTGAAATTATTTTTGTGATCATGTAATAGTACTCATGTAGTTAGGTTGTATGGATGACTCTGTGATTTGAGACTTTGTATGTAATAGGCTTTTGTATTGGAGCTCTGAAGAATGCCTATGATGCTTTTGTAATAGTACTCATGTATTGAGACTTTGTATGGATGACTCTGTGATTTGAGACTTTGTATGGAATAGGCTTTTGTATTGGAGCTCTCTGGGCTTATTGTCAGCAGTAGTGAAGATGGTACTGCAAAGATATGGAAAAGTGATTGTATCTGGTTTTCATGCTTCTTTATGGAGCTCTCTGGGCTTATTGTCAGCAGTAGTTCTACATGTGATACTCAAGACTTTGAAAAGTGCATATATGATACTCAAGACTTTGTCATGCATATGTGATACTCAAGCTGCAACAAAAACTGAAATTTAACGACAATTCCAAATTCAATAAATGTAGAACAAAAGATGAAACTAAAACTTCTTCATTTAATTGAAAAGTGCAACTGTCATCACAGTACACAAACTGCCACAAAAATTACACGATAGAAGCTTCACTTCACTACACCAGTAAACATATGAGGATAAAAACTACACAAGCCTGAAACTGTCACTTCACTACAACAATTCACAAGCAGCCACTGCACAGACTAACAGAAAACTACACGGGACACAACTTGTTGGCACTTCCACTAATCACTACATAATTTCTAACTACGCCATCGAGCATCCCAGCAATGCAACCCCAATGGAAGCAAGGGTAATGCATGACATGCCTAAGAGAATCTTTAAACACCTTCTAGTACGCTTCAACAAATCATTCTCATTCTCCAAGGCCTTCACCTTCTTTATCAAATAAGGTGTGAACTCCATCCCACGTGGGCACGTAGGAGGATCAAACCAAGCGAAGTACCCGCAATGCCCATTCTTCTGTCAAATTATAGTCCATCTGTCAGTCAAACATTATTATGTAGATTTAATAACTCACGAGATTAGTTTGGCACTTACTGAATTTCCATCGTACTTTGCACAGCCATAAAAACGTCTTCCTGGATTCAAATCTGTCCATGACGCTTTGAGCGGTGCTTTCATACCACAGCTACAAACTTTTGCATCGGATTTTGACTCGATCGTGCTGTAATTACAAATATAAATGGTCAATAAATAGGAAATAGGCCAACTTATTTTGAATCTGCCTCCCTTTACATCATGAATGTGGCTCAAAACAATTTGTAAATGTTTCTAGAGGACGAAACAACATTCCAATTTACATTGCAGAACGAAAAACACATGAGCAATTTCTTCTATGGAGTAGAATTCTGGTAATAGTGCAGTTCATCTTTTGATTAAAATGACTTGTAGAGACAATGAGTACATATGAGCTAAAGCTAATTTTCTTACCCAGGAGTACTACTGAAATGATTCTTGTGGTAAATCTTGCACGGTACTGGTTAAAACATGTTGTTCCTTTACATTCTTGCATCTTTATTCTGTTATCCCATAAACTCACTCAAGTCGCACCAAAAGCATTTATCTAAACTGATTATTGAGATGCGAAGCACAAACATTTTTCAAAGGGAGACGTTTTTCACATTTCCAGATACTTTCACAAACGATTTTCACAAGTCCACTTAGGGTACGAAAGGAGAAAATAAAATCGAAAACAAAGAAAACTGACCTTCCTTCGGACATGGTTGCGGCTGCTCTTGATTTTTTTATGAAGGTGCGATTGTCGAATGTCCTTGCCATCAAAGGTGCGATTGTTGAAGGTCTAGGGTTTAAGAAAAGAGGGGAAAATTTTCTCCATGTCGACGGTGGCTCAGCATCTCATTTGAAGGAAGGCAAAACGGTGCGGATTCATTTTAAGTTACTTGTTTTGCTTTTTGCTGCAAGTCGTTTTGTTGCCTTTCAAATGAAGATGTCCAAACTGCATCGTTTTATATGAACTCTCTTGACTGCGAGTAGCTGACGTGGAGGAAGTGCTGATTTGTTCGGTTAAAAATTGGACGGAGAGTTGACGGATTTGTGAAAAGTCACAATGATATGTTTTCAGTGACCAAAACGTAAAAAAACTAAACTCAGTGATCATTTTGTCAGCGGTACTAAAACTCAGTGACTAAATTGCTAATTTCCCTTATTCCAATGATACGGGAAATTTCTCATGTACAGAGACCTCCCAAATACACTATTTTTGGACTACTCCATTTGTGTGGTCCATTATCATTTTAATCGCACTAATACATTAATTATGTAGGTTCTCACTAATTTATCATTTGCCAATTAGAAAGGAAGCACAAAAATATTTTTTTTGATTGATCTAATTTATTACTGAGATTATTTTTGAACAAGAAATAGCTGAGTGCACCAATACTTTTTGGTAGAAGAAGATTTCTTATCTTCATATTAGGGCTGAACAAAACCGGACCGCAGACCAGACCGGACCGGAAAACCGGACCGAATTTGCGGTTCGGTCCTAATTTTTCAAATGTGGTCCGATCCGGACCGGATTTATGCGGTCCGGTCCAGGTCATAAATTTCTTAAATGCGGTCCGGACCGGATCGGACCGCATTTAATAAACCTTTTTTTAGTTATTAAAAAAATATTTCTCTGCACAGTGCAGAGTGCACTGCACTGCCCAATGCTCTGCGGAGTGTGCAGTTCGAAATTTTTTTTAATTTTTTTTTAAAAAATTAAATCCAGTCTGGACCACTTTAAAGTGGTCCAGACCGGACTGCATTTCATAAAACCGGACCGGACCACTGATCTGGTCCTTTAATATAAAGGAACCGAAAATGCAGTCCGGACCGGATTGCGGTCCGAAAACAGGACCGGATTGCGGTCCGAAAACAGGACCGCATTTCTGGTTTTCAGCCCTACTTCATATAGACATCAAACTCTATAATTATTGATGGGTGTTAAGAATTGTCTTCCTCGTATGCTGATGGACATTTTAAATTATTTTGTTCTTTTTAGATAATGGATAGGTTTTTGATAAAAAAAGTCACGAAGCATAGTCGTCTAATACTCCTAATGTGATTACTACTTTTAATGAGGATTCTAGTTCGAAAAGACCTCGCCCTTTGTTGAGTTCGGATGATATTATTTCTGACCTAGGGTTGCGTAAATCTATTGACTCGCATGATGCTAAGATTCAGTATCAAGTCTGTAGGGAGTATTTGATCAAAGGTACTTTTCAACCTCGTGGCTATATTTTTCCCAAGAAGAAATGTGGGAAGGATTTGAGGGGTTTTAGGGAGGTGTGGTACAAATATTATCCATGGTTAGAATATGATGTATTAGAGGATGCAACTTATTATTTGTGGTATTATCTATTTAGGCGACCTAAAGGAGCACAATCCGAGGGAGATGTGTTTATATCTAAGGGATTTGATAACTGAAAAAAGGTGCTAGAGAGATTTAATGAACATGTTGGCAGACATGATAGTGCTCACAATCAAGTTAGACAAAAATATGAAGCACTCATGAATCAGCGACAAAGTGTGTTCACACATATTATCCGCACATGGGCACGAGCAAGAGAATGTTTATCGCATTCAATTAACAACAGTTTTAGATTGCATTCGTTTTCTTTTGGGACAAAGTTTGTCACACATATTATCCTCACAGTAAGTGTATTTCATTATTTTTAATGTTTTTAATTCTTAATTTGCGATATTGTAATTTTAAGGCTTAAATTTTTCACATACCCCTGTGGTTTGACCTTTTTTTGAAAATACCTCTGGGGTTCAATTTGTTGTCTCGCTGCCCCTGTGGTGACCTACTATTCCCATAAGTACCCCTCTGTGCTGATTCCGTCTCTAACTTAACGGGAGATGCTGAGGTGTGAACATTTGACACGTAATAGCCAATCCTGAGATGACACGTGGAAGATTGGCTGACATGGCTTCTACCCCTGTGGTTCCCGTTGTGGCCACGTTGTCCACGGAATAAAATTCCAAATTTGCCCGTCTCCCGTATCCAACAAAGAACAATAAAAAATCTGCCCTCTTTGTTCCTTCTCCTTCGCTCGCTTACTCACTCCATGTGCTCAGCTTCTCTGCCTTCTAGCTGGCACTCTCTCTGTCTCTACATTCCATGTGCGACGTTGAAAGAAACGTACCAAACATACAGAAACTCAGTGCTCCTGGCCATTGTACATAATGAACTGAGATTATGACGCTTTGAACCTCATTCTGCATCTCTCTCTCTCTCCATGGACTCCACAACTCTTCTTACCATGTTCTTTTCCAACTTACACCAACCAGAACCAGGTACTCCTCTTCTTCTTGGTCTTCTTTTTCTATGCATATATGTCTTACTGATTTGTGATTGCATTGAATCTGTTAGATGTGACTTGGTGATTTTCTCCGGTGGTCTGAGCGAGAAGTTGGCGACGGGGCTTCTGGGTCCCTTCGTTTCGCACCTGAAATGCCCAAAAGATCAGATTTCGAGAGGCGGGTATTCCATCACTCTGCGCCCAGTGGGTTCAGTGAACTTGGTGGCATCTAGCTTTTTGTACAAAAGGATTGATACGAAACTCAAGTTTTAATCTACTAGAGAGATATATAGGATGAAGAAAGCAAGATGTAATTCAACGATTTGGCTACTTTGTGAGTATCCAGTGAAATGTGTTTGCAGAGTTAGTGAAATTCAATTAGAATTTGAGCTGTTTGAATTTGGGTAGATATTTATTTTGAACTTCTTAGCTAGTTGGCTGTCAAAGATTTGGCTCTGTGAGTTGGCTGTCGAAGATTTGCTTGTCGTTGACAAATAGTTGCTTGTCGTTGCTAAGACAGGGGCAAATTTGGAATTTTATTCCGTGGACAACGTGGCCACAACGGGAACCACAGGGGTAGAAGCCATGTCAGCCAATCTTCCACGTGTCATCTCAGGATTGACTATTACGTGTCAAATGTTGATACCTCAGCATCTCCCGTTAAGTTGGAGACGAAATCAACACGGAAGGGTACTTATGGGAATGGTAGGTCACCACAGGGGCAGCGGGACAACAAATTGAACCCCAGGGGTATTTTCAGGAAAAGGTCAAACCACAGGGGTATGTGAAATATTTAAGCCTAATTTTAAGACACTTTTTACATTATATGGAAATATTTTTTTGGTCATTTTTCTTTAGAAATTTGACCCCACTCGTTTTATATCCTAGATACGCCACTTAATGTTGGATCAAGGTTTATGTGTTAAGAGTGCGTTTTACTTTATTCTTTCTGCTGAAAAATCACAATTGTGTTGGTTTTGATAAGGAGGCAAGGCAAGGCAAGGCAAGGCAAGGCAAGGCAAGGCAAGGACGAAATCTGCAAGAAAATGCTTGCGCTGTATTTTAGTTCGTCCTTGCCTTGCAGATACCCCTCAACCTCTCCCAAAATCTGCAAGAAAAAGCTTGCGGTGTATTTTTACATTTTTTATGTTTGTGGTCCTCTTTCAGGCTTGATTGGGTTCACAAGTCCATCAAGGATTTGTGTTCATTGTTAATGCTTTTCCCTTGCCGCTACTCACTGGTTATTGGACCCACATATCGAACACCAACCTCAGTTGTCAAGTGTGTAAAATTATGCGTATATCTAACTACGCTTTCGGCTAGTTGAATTTTGTGTTGTAATGAAGTCTAGACTCTGTTTAAAGTAAAACTTTCAGAAAAAGTACTTCTTTCCCAGTGCTTGACTGTTGTTTTGACAATATTTTCTTTAATTATTTTTTTTGTCATGTTTAGTGTGCTTAAACGTTTACTTAATTATATACAAATACTATATTATTGCGAAACTGAAATTAAAGAATTGATGTGGAATAATAATACACTTGATCTACTAATTTTTTAAACAAATACAAAATATAAGAAATCGACTTAGTAATTTAAATTTTAATGATCTACTAATTTTTTTTTAATGAAAAAATATCTCAAAGCCTCTTTGTCCTGGGTCCGGAAATGATGATTCAAGTGGTATTTCTGCAAAACACAAGCAGACAGCCTTATTTGTTGACTTGGCCCTAACCAGATTGATTTGATAATCCTTCATTCAAAAAAAAAATACTGAAAGAACAAACCAGAAAGCAGAAACCTCTCCTTGTCAAAACTGTTTTCTTACTTTCGGGTAAGTCTTTTCAATCTTTTATGGCCAAGAGAAAGGAGATATAATTTTTCTGATGGTGTCCTCACCAAACATCATTTATAGACTTCTAATCAGGAAATACAGCATATGGATCTAGCTAGTGTGCAGCCTGCAGCACTCTTACCTTGAGATTCCGAGCCACTTTGCTCGATGGTTGACATTGGTGGAGATAGTAATGGGTGCAATCATACATCACATAACCCAGTAAACCACCTCCAAACAAAGCAGGAGTAGTTGAGGGAGTGGATGTAAGCTTGACCAAGTTTCAGAACTGGAAGTAGATGGAAAGTAATACTAAAAGTCAGCAGACAAGAACTTTATACAACACCTCCCAGATGCAAATTGTGAAGGAAACTGATCAAAAATCTAAACCTCAACTACCTGGAATTTCATATATGCGGCCTCCAATACAGAATCAGTGTGTAAGCTCCTAAATTAAACCCCATTTACTAATAGGCATAGAATAAAAAGAGAATACATTATAATGAGAAAATTCAGCCATTATGGACCTATGATAATGGGAAGACAAGCCTCAAACTATCCATTGGATGCTTATGGTGGCAGCCATGAAGAAGATAGTGAATGGTGTTTCCCCTAAACAAAATGCAAAACAAAATTAGTACTAAAGATTTTGAATACCCGGTTTGAACACACATTGGTTTGGGGTGGGGTGGGTAGGGGGGGAAGACAAGGGCAATGTAATTACTAACCAGTAACTCTTCGTTTTGATGTGGAAAAGGAAACGTTGCAATGTGTACTCAATGAGTGAGTGTCCACACAAAAATGATGACGTACCATTTCTTTTAGAATGACAATAATATTATTTCTCACAATAGTTACTTGTGGAGGAGCAGACAAACCCTCCACCTTTTAAATGTTCCCAAACCAATGAAGAATCTCTAGACTCCATTACAGTTTGGATGAATGAATACTCTTCATTTAGTTTCAGCTGGTTTGGGTCGGCCCGGTTGATTTCGGCCCAGTGATGAATAACTCTAATCTAAATGCCACGTCCCCAAATCAACGCCTTTACAGTTTACACTGCAAACACTCTAGCTTTAGGGGCGCCATTGGAATCGAAGTTGTAGGAGGGGTAGACCAGAGACTGGAACAACCTCCCAAGTTTTCACGCTCTGTGCTAATACTTACCCCCTCGGCTCGCGTATAGGAATCACATGCATACAATTCGGGGATTACAGCACGTTAATTCTTAGAATCGCTCATTGCCCTCGAATTAACTAAGCGGGAGACCTGTTTTAAAACGGTTCTTGGTTTAAATGAAAAGGCGTTAAAATTAGAAGATCGAAAAATCGGTTTAGAAGCTTGAACGAAAGAGGTGAAATCATACCAAAATATTAAGTCGGGATAAAATGCACTTTAATAAGCAAAATTCTTAATAGTGACTTAGGTAGCCAATTTATTAATAATAAAAAAGATTAAAACGAAATTGAAAGAATTTGATAAAATAGTGAAATTGAAGCAACATGAAGAAATATGTTATTTCCTTATAATGAACACGGTTTAGTAGAAAAGAGGGTCTATCGAGAGAACTACAAAATATAGGCCTAAGTTTATAAAAATGTGAGATTCCAATAGCTCACCTAGCCTATGGTACCATGTTTCAAGGACAAGAATAGTTAAAACACTGCTGGCAAAAGAAAAAGGAAATAACTAACTATAGGGGTGGTAAAATAAAACTGTTGGAACGCGAGATCACAAAGGAAAGAATTGTTGAATCAAAGAAGTCCAAGCGTTCTACCTCCTTCAGATCCACGCACACAGCTTTGAGAGAGAGAGTTTAGAGAGAGAAATTCTAGAGAGAGAAACTCTCTCGTGAAATGAATTCGTTGAAAAATGAATTCTCTATTTTCTTAAATGATTTCTGAGCTATTTATAATGGCTGGCTCAGAACTCAACTATGCTATAGCATGGGATCTTTAGGGATCTCAAATTTCGGTCGTAGCATCATCATGAGCTATTTTATGAGACAATTCTTTGAGTCTCCTCTCTGAAGACATGAGCTATTTTATCCACAATGAGTACTATCATAAGATTTCTCTTTCAATCAAGAAAGTTTGGCCCAGTCAGTTTGTTATCATCTAGGATTCTAGATAATGGGTTAGACATCATGAATATGCAAATATTAAAAAGAAAATTCACAAGTATATTAACAATCCATTAACATAAGGATTTTAATAGCTAATGGTTCTTCCCACTGAATCACAACAACCAAACAAAAAATCAGAATATAACATTTATATTCAGTGTTTGCAGTGAGTATCAAGAAGTTTCAACTTATGTGCATATAATCCTATTTTAGCAATCATGACACAACTTATAAAAGCAAGTAGAATCTACTTATCATGATCACATCACATGTTGTATATCATGCATATACAAATTTCATGATTCTTGATATTTCTTTTGGCCACCAACATAAACACAGTCTTCACTATTTTAGTGGACGCATTTATTTAGTTAAGTGCAACCATTGTCTAAATGACATATAATTTTTTGTAATGGGTCGGCATTGCTATTTTAGTCAATACATCCACCACTCATACACGTTCACTTATCTTCACAAGAAGTATACGGGATAAATTATAAAATCAATAATTGGCTGTGACTATTTTAGTTTTAACCAATCATTAATCAAATAAAATTCTAAAATACAAACAATGGAAGGCCATGAGATTTAATTTTCTTGTAAAATAATCTCATTTAACAATGTAATGATTTTTTTAAACCGATCAAACCGGGTCGGTCAACGGTCAACCGGTCAAATCGGGTTCACCCGTTGACCCACCGGTCCGGGTCCAACTCGGTCAATGGTGGATATCGGTCCGGGTCGTGGTCCGGACCAGGGTTGGGCTACGGTCCCAGGTCCATCTCGTGGCCAAAGCCCCGCACAGGCTTCCATGGCCCGGATCTTATCCAGCCATGGGCTGGCCCAACAAGGCGCAACCCATGCGTCTGCCCATCTCTATGCCTGGGCACTACTTAGGCGTCCTTTGGGAGGGAACGGTCGCCGTCCAGCACTGGCTGGCCACGTCCGGCCAGCCACAGGTTAGAAGTTGGCCGGTCGTTCCAGTGATGGCCACCGCACGGCCTACCGGCCCACGACTGACCGTCGTTTAAGCCATCCACACCCGTGTCTCACACGGGTGTGTGAGGAGTTGTCTGTAGCCTCATGGCCGCTAGATCTCCTCCTAACTCCAGTCGGAGGTCGCCTCAGTCATACTAGGCACTCCTCCGGCCAGCTGAGCCATCACCGACTGGTGGTGGCCTGGTGGAGAGCACACAATTTCTCTTTCTCCCCTGCGTTGGTTCTCTTCAGCCACAAAACAAAAAACATATTTTCTTCTCCTTGTTTCTCATATAATCAAGCAAGAAACAACAGATCAAAACAAAACAATCAACGCATATCAAAACCAAGCAACTCAAAAGATCTCATCAAAAACTTCATCCAATCGCTAAAGAGAAACCCACGGGCAAAGTTTTTTCGCAAAGAATACTTTTTCCTCTTTTAAAAGAAGAGCAAAACACGCATATGCTTTTCCCGATGGTCTCTTTCGTGTGGATCCCACATGCAAACTGAAAACTGAAGGACATAATCACTATCCAACCAACAGATCCGTACCAAACTTTCACAAATCACGAAGAACACGTGAGGTAGAGAGAGAAAACTAACTTGGAACTGTGAGATTTCATAGATCTACCTCTAATACCACTTGTTGGAACGCGAGATCACAGCATAAAGGATCGTTCAATCAAAGCAGCTCAAGCATTCTGCCTCATTCAGATCAACGCACACAGCTTTGAGAGAGAGAGTTTAGAGAGAAAAAGTCTAAAGAGATAAACTCTTTCGTGAAATTAATACGTTGAAAAATAAATTCTCTCTTTTCTCAAATGATTTTTGAGCTATTTATATTAGCTGGCTCAGAACTCAACTGTGCTATAGCGTGAGATCTTTAGGGATCTCAAATCTCAGTCGTAGGATCATCATGAAAAACTCTTTTTCATTAAACCCCTTTATATTATGTATTCCGAATTTATGGGCTTCTACAAATTGTGATCATGTCCATTAACACATCACAATTGACCCCCGAGATAATGAGATTATTTTTGTGAAATCTTTTTTGCTAACAATTATACGCTTATTTATCCTTCCACCATATTATATTCCATATGAACTAATAGGACCATAATAATATCACCGATTAAGTCCCTAGCTCATATAATTCTTAATTCTCAGTCTTTAATTAGTTGGACTTCCAAAACTTTCCAAAATTATTTTCGCAAATATTTACTTAATATATAATATAAGTAAAACTCGTGAAAACATTTTTCACAAAATCTCGTTGCGCAGCATTTTTATGTGAGTCCAACAATATACAGACATAATGAATATACTGTCTCATCAAGAGACTGTTGGATTCCATATTGAGCAATTATACAAATTCACTTACTATGCACAAGGCCCAACCTTATCTGGAATATTTGATCTGCGAAGATCATCACCAAATGATTCAGTCAAAGCTCAAGCACGCAACATGCAAACCTGCATAACTCTCTTAGGTCTAAGGTCAACATAAGCTAATTGTGATGAATATCATTCTCTATATCAATGATCGTTTCCAAAAGGTATTCATATTTGATCCAGTTTAGTGCATGTACTCTTACATTACACTCACTCGTCTGCTTAAGGTCACCACCTCAATGACGGAGTCCATCATCCTATCTTATAGAGGCACAACGAGCGTATACCTATTTGTACATTATCATGTACCTCGGTCTAGAACAAATTAAGTCAACAAGAATCCGAAAAGTCATACTCAACGCCTTCGATTCATTAATAATTGGATTGACTTTTCCACAATGTTGATCAACTATATGACATCTAATGTCATTATAAATATGACATCTTATGTTACTGCATGTACCCACAATACTATACAAGTGATTAAACAATAACAATAATTATCTCGTAATTATGCAAAATGATTGATTTTGAGGGCATACATCTAACAAAAACCTTAACCCATACTCCTCATCCTCGGTGTCTGAGGTGAGGTCAATGACGCCGTCGACCGGCATGCTCGGTGGGTCCTCTGCTGGTGGGGCTGATGGAAAAGGAAAGGGAATAGTCAGTTCGGGTGGAGCTCTTGGAAGTCCTTAAAGATCCACACATGGACCTTCAGGATTACCACATATTGTCCCACATCGAGGTAGTTGTCAGTCTCGTAATAGTACATCTCCCTGCTCAAGGTAGAAAAGCAAGCACACATGAAAATAAAAAAGGGTGAGTCCTACTGACTCAGTAAGGTGGAAGAGAGGGCATGAACAAGTATAATTCATGCTTTGGAATAAATAGTCTCAGTGTAATGATTTCAAGTCATACAAGTTATAGAAACAGTATAGAGAATGCATGCAATGCAATTGAAATGCATTCACTCATCATATGGTTCCCTGAGGTATTCCTGGTGTCTGCTCTTTTTACCCTCAAAGTCGGGTTGTGTGTTCTTCCTCTCCTCGTGGGACTGTCTCATGCCAAATATACTAGAACCTTTAAAAACGAAATCGTAGCGCCTAGAAGGAGCCCACCCACTACCTGTAGTGGGGGGTTACACTCTGCTCATGTGCCCAATACCGTCACTCTTTCTTGGGGGTTTCTCACATTTGTTTTCTCTCTCATGATGTTAATGCAATTAATGAAGGAATATCATTCATGTGCAAAGTACTCATCCAAACATCTCATGGTACGAATAAAGTACTTGTAATTTCAATGCATAAATATTTAAAAATGAAAATTCCACAAATTAAATTCACAAACTAAATTTAAAATACTGAATCACTTTTTGTGTCATATGGTTTCAAATTATTTTCCTCGTTTGGACCTTTTTACCCTAACTTTTTGTGTGAAATCCAGAAACTGCCCTTAGAGACCTCCAGTGGCATTTTCGACATTTTCTGACTTTCGATTGTGCTGAAATTTTTACTGGTACCTACTGTGACCCTATACTACTAGTATATCAATTTCCATGCAAAAGTCCAAAGATTTCATGGGGACATTTTGGACAGTGCACTATTTTCATGTTTAAGCTTAACTACACTTGTTGCAAGTTGTAAATCTTAATTTTAAACACCATAAATCAATGAACTATCATCCTTGCACATATATATTTATAAGGTCACAGAGCACATATTAGAAAATCAGTGAGAATATAAATACATAACTTCATCAATTTATGCATAAACACCCATTACATGTTTTTTTTTTTGCTTTTGATAAGCATCAAAACTCAACCCTTGAGCTCATAAGCTCCCATTGAAGGCCATGCCTTGCCTATTTTCCATCTCATAGCCATGTTTTCTATTTATCCATCATCAAAACACACATATGCACAATCCATAAACAAATACAAAATCAAATAGCTCAAAATGAAATAAAATGGTGCAATGGGTTCATGCATGTACATTAGGTGTCTCCCAAGGCCAACCCGTGGCCTCCCTATCCCCCAACCTGATTTTTAGCCACTGACCGTGGCCTTCTTTCAACATCAAACAGTTCTTGCATTATCAAGTTACAAGGAATTCAAAATATGCAACGAGTTTCACACAAAAGACCATACTTTTCACAATAGAATCCTCCATTAAAATCATCTCGCACATGCAAGCAACAAATCTTAAAAATCTTGTGAAAATTATAAGGGAAGTAAAACACACACGGCCATAATATTCCTCACAACCTAATTGTATTTATAACCCTTACCTATACACTTTTAGTAGCTTTTTTCCCCCTCATTTTCTCATTTCTCTTTCTTTGCTTTCTTGGCCGGACCTTCTCCTCCTTTTTCTATCTTCTCTTTCTTCTCTTCCAATTTTTTTCTCTCTTGTCAAACGGCAAAGTGCTTGCCATGAGTCTCTTGTATCTTTCATATAAATCCCCTATTTTGTCTCATTCACTACTTCTCCTAGGGTATGCTAAATATTTATGAGGTTTAATAACTGGGGAGACAAAATCTTCACTATTATGGTCAACCAAGGGGTAGTTGGAGAGGGGCTTGGTGACTCTTGGGCTCCTCTCTCACTAATGGGCTTCAGCCCACACTTGTTTTATAGGCCCAAATCCAAAATTAATTGCCCAAAGCCCAATACAATCTAAATGAGATTAAATAAGCCCTTTAAAAATAATAATTAGGTGCAAACAAAATCAATTACATGAAATAATAAATTTAAATGGAATAAGCAACATTAAATTAATACAAGTAAGGAATAATGATTAAAACAAGAACTGAAAATAAAATATGAATCAAGAACGATGAATTTTGACCCTAGTAAAAATTTATCCAATAAAATAATTTAAATCTAAAAATTAAACGAAACAAAACTCATATCAATAAAATAATTTAAGCACATGAAATAAATTGAAATAATGCAATAATATAAAAGTTAAGGGAAGAAATCACATAAGGAATTTAATGAAGCAAAAATGTAAATCTAAGTGCTAATAATAATGAATTTAGAAACTAGGGAAATCAAGACTAATATCAAAGTGCATATTTTCTAGAAATATTTATAGCAAACATCATAAAAGAACCACAAAAGATGAGGGGCATCACACAAGTAGGGGTGAAAACCCACCCCCTCGGTTCCGTTTTCACCCCAACCGTTTGGTTCTTATAAATTCCAAATTGACAATCGAATCACCGATCTGAATGAGCAGGCAAACCTTCCACCTTTTTAAAATGTTCCCAAACAAATTAAACATTTTAGACACCATTACAGTTTAGGTGAATGAGCAGACAAACCCTCCATTTGGTTTCGAATGGTTAAGGGTCGGCCCGATTGGTTCCAGCCCGGTGATGAACACCTTAATCTAAATGTCACAGCCCCAAATCATTTCCTTTATAATTTACATTGCGTACACTCTCGATTTGGGGTTGCCATTGGACTTGAAATTGTCGGAGGGGCAGACTGGAAACTGGAACGGCCTCCCTAGTAGGGGTGAAAATCGACCCTCTCGGTTCGGTTTTCACCCTAACCATTCGGTTCTTGTAAATTTCCAACCAACAACCGAATCGTCGATCTGAAGAACCGACTGGGCCAATCAAATTTGGTGGTCGGTTTGGTTAAGTCAGATGAGCTTTTTATGTGGGCCGTATTTTGAGGTTATTTTTAAAAGATCTAGAAGGTAATTATTACTAATTTTCTTGCTTGTTTGGGTCCAAATACAATTTCAAATGGGCCTTTTGGCATCCATCCCTAACAACAACAACAAAATAAAAATTTTAACAAATCTAAGTTAATTAATTAACTTCAAATCTAAGAAAAAATAAAATTGGTGCAAAAGTGGTGATGATTTCATAGGGTTAAAATTGAAGGAGAGAGGAGAGTTTACAAACAGTTAGTGTCAGACCTGAACAAAAAAATTTAGAATTGGATTATGCATAAAATAGGTATCAACTGATATTAACTCCGCTATGAAGTGTACAAAAAGCATCATATCCACCGATGTTGTAAGACGCACTACTTTTTTTTCCCTAAGTTAAGACGCACTACTTTTGCTTCTAAGGGTTTTTTTTTCTAAGTTAAGACGCCTGAGTGGTGAAGGCTTGGGGCCTAGGGGTTTCCTCCCCCTGAGGTCCCAAGTTCGAATCATCTCAGGTGCAAACAACTCCTTGGGGCCACTCCCTCAGCGAAGCTGGACTTAACTGACATGTGTGGTTTGGGAGGGCTGCACGGCCCGGGGTTTGCCGTGGCGTTAAGCCCACCTCGTGCGTATACTGGGTCAGGTTCGTCCGAGCTCGGTGCACGTGGTTGGGTGCCCGGATTTCCCTCGTCACCCAAAAAAAACATGGACAAGATGGTGCTTTCCATCTCCACTTTTGCCCCCCACGGTCAGGTTAAGTGGACCCCTCTACCTTTCACGTCTCTGTAACACGAGAAGAGGCGAAGGCGTCCCATCTCGTTCCACCACCATGGCAAGTGCTGACAGCTCCAACTCTGTCTCTTTTTTTCTCTCTCTCAAGTTTTACGAGAAAATTAAGATTTGACAATTAAAATGGTATCACGTGTTATAAATGATTCATGCAAGGTGGTTTTGATAGTTTCATCTTATTTGATAATCCACATTGAATTTGTTTTGCAATTTGAAGGCTCAATGTCAAAAACTTTATAGTTTAGAGTAAATATATTTTTCACTCACGAACAATCATAATTTTTGCATTTTACTCTCTAAACTACCATTTTTGTTATATTCCATCATTTAACTATCAATTTTAAACACTTTGCACATTTTATCAAAATTTTAGACACTTTGCATTCTCCAACTAACAATATTAGACACTTTGCATCCTCCGTTCGACAATAATACTCCCGAAAATTTAGTAAATTGACAACAATACATTTAATATATACAAGTGGGTCAAATGCATTATCATCATTTTAATCTAAAAATTTGACAGAGGGTTCGAAGTGTTTAAGATTGGTAGTTAGAGTGTGAAACATAACAAAAATGGTACTCTATGGTGCAAAGTGCAAAACCTATAATAATTCGTAGGTGAAAAATATATTTACCCCTATAGTTTAGACCCTCAAAGTAATATTGATCTTATAAGCTGGTGACATAAAAAGAAGTTTCCCCAAATTTTAATTTTTAATAATCTACCAGTGCATAGAAATTGAAAACCCAATGAGTTTTTTTTTGCGAAAAGGCTAAACACCGAAAGATACATTTAATATTTGAACAAAAAAAAAGTGTAATACAAAAATATTCCAATATCCCACATCTCACATGCTAGGCTTATTATGGAAACGTACAACTAGCACAAATCATCCCCGTGAACCAAATGTTGCCGTACATAGGCTGTGAATATAATAGCCGTTGAAATCCCAGGGCATAAAGCGGAATGGAAGGGCTGGTTAATATGTTTTCCACTCGTCATTAGGACAGACAAGTGTCTGGAATCATGGTTATTGGAGCTAGCAGACAAGATCTAGAAAGATGAGCTTAGACAAAACAAAATTGCGTCTTAATTTGTGCACTAAAAGGGGCTCTCATAATTGGCCTCCTCCATCAGGGAGCAGATAGGATTTTATTCTCTTCACTGCAGTTTTATAGCGAGCTCATGTCCTTGTTCTGGCTAGCATTTTGATTATTATGTCTGGACTGCTCATGTTATTTTAATGAAACTAAAGAAATCAGGAGGATCAGAGCCGCGTACCCAGTGGCCAACCAAACTTATTTTCTATTTTGAAGCAGATACCACTCGCCGTGGACTTAGATGCTGCGGAGAAACTATCTTCTCTTGAAGCTTGTTCTTGTTTTCCAATTTTTGGCGTGCAGCGGGTTAATTATACACTCACGTGGTTTAGAGATCTATATATTTTGCACTCTATTTTTTTAATTTTGGTATATTTCATATACGTAGTTCTAACTTACTTCGATTTGCACTGCTGTCAATTTATCCATTATTTCGAACGGAAAAATCAACAATCTACACGTGGGATCAAAATGTCTAAAAAATAAAATAACAGAATGTACGTAAAGTGTCAGACCCTTTAAAATACGTGAGTGAAAAGTGTAATTAAGTGATTGGAGTTTCCGTTTGTTTTAACGTATAAATAAACGGCAAGGTGCAAATTGAAAAAACTCAAAACCACATGAGTGAAATATGTCAAAACTGAAAGAACGGGTGCAAAGTGTTAAAACCTCAAATCACGTGGGTGTAAAATTCGATAGGGACACGGAAAGAAGAAACTTCCCGTTCATCACTTCCTAGTTTGATTTTTCTGTTTCCTTGAAGAGGTCAAGAAAGTAACATTCATAGAGGTAAATTGGTGGTCGAGACAAGGCTATCCTCAAATGTCGTTGTCGTGACAGTGTTCTTTTATTTGTTAGAAGGTTCTTTTACTAATGGAAGACGTGTGACTATCCTCGGCCAGGATTAGGGAATTGTATCCCCTGCAATACCAGAGGATCTTGGTCCGAGAAAAAGAGTGAAAAAAGCCACCAAATTTGTTTGGCTTATGTTAAATAACAAGATTTCGATGGCACCATGCAGTCGGCCGGAATTTCGGGGCCCATCAGAGTTGGAATTGCTAACTTCGTGACACTTGAAACTGAAATGAAAAGAAACCATGCTGCCAAGCTTCACCAACAGACTGAAATACACGCAAAAGAGAGTGGAATCCTGCACTATAACTTGTATCTGTGAATTTACAGTCCAAACTACAATAGCTCAAGTTGATTTGCCAACAAATGGTTGGTGTTTCTATCATCCTGAGCTTTTAGAATATACTTATGGAGGCTTCAGTTTACCTTTACCAGAACAAATTAAACAACACTATCACTACAGAAGGAAAAAGGAAAAAAAATGATCTTTTTACCCAGAACTCTAGCTAGAGATTGGAAGCGGACGCCCCATCACAGGCACATTTACAGATTTCCTCCGAGTTCCAATCAATTTCAACATGAAACACCATGAAATTGTGACCACCATAGCCAAAACACGACCTCCTACAAGTCCAGCAAGAATAATTACAAGCAGAGGTGGATACCACAGATTCCCCTTGCTTTCTCTCCCCTCTCTATTAGCCGGTGATACTTCCTGGGTGCAAGGATTTCCATCAACTAATTTTTCTTCACACTTCTCTTCTTGCAAAACAGACAATGACGATTTGTGCTGGCTTTCTTGCTCCTCTTTGCCATTCTCTTGCTCATCTTGCTCCTCAAGTGTAGGCAATATATCGTCCCCCAAGTTACTAGAGACCTCGCTGCTTGACTCGCCCAGGGTCGTCTCAGCGTTACTCTTCTTCGAATTACGGAACTTCTTCCGCACCAATTTCTTTAAAATCTTTGATTTTACTTTAGTGCTCCGGCAACGCTCATTCCCAGAAACCGGCGTTTGGCCTCCTTCCGTATGTTCCTCAACCTCCTCAGCCTCCTTTTCCTTATCCAGACATCCCCATCTCTTATAACGACTAAGAAACTCAAGCTCCGGCCCGATATTAACTGTCTCCTCGATCCGCTTCTCTTCGTTCATATCACAATTGGTTTCTACAATTTCAATTTCCTGAACCAGAGGATTCTTCATGTTCAATTCAGTCCCCCCAATCACTTGAGCCACGATAGTCTCTTCCTGTACAACCAGACCTTCTTCACAAGATGTTATATTCGTCAACGCTAACACACCCGTTTCCATAGAAACAGCTTGAGAAACCCTTTGGAGCAAAGAATCCAAGGCCAATTTAGCAGAAGCATATGGTTTCACGAAACGAACAGAGCGTTTAGAAACATACTCCGCAAAAATTAGGAGAAACGCGGACATGGTAATACAAAGGGCAAGCCTTCTGGGACTCATAACCAATACTAATATCACCCCAAATACCACCACGAACATTTTCAAAACCGACGGGAAAATCCCTTGAGACCGATCACGACGATCCCGACACGGAGGCTCGGTACCTTCATCTTCGCCGCGACGAACTTCTTCTATGATTTCGTTCGACGGCGCCGGATCACTGTCGGCGTTAAAAACAGGCAACCCAGAGAGCGTCGAGTCGTCCGATACCGTCGGCGGTTGAGGCGAAGGTGGGGCAGAAGTTTCGTGGTATGGAGGTTGGATCTGGACGGGGTATTTGGTTTTCTTGATCTTCGGGTGTTTCTTCTTCAGCCGGTCGCGGTTCTTGACGAAGAGGTCGATAAGGGAGGTGGGGAAGCCGGTCTCGACCACGAGCGAGCCGCCGCGCTTGGGAGGGGACTGGAGATCGGCCACGATGCGGGAAATTCGCGTCCCCTTGTGCTTCTTCCACGGAAGCGGCATGATCTTCCACAAAGTGGGCTGCGTGGTTTGGTTGGGAAATCGGAAAATAAATAAGGAAGTCGATTTCAGAGAAACGGGAATTGCACGAGGAAATGCTCAGATATTTCCTATATATCCAAACAGGGTAGTGTACCCGGAGTAGAGGAGAAATGGAAAGGAAGTTACAGAATCTTATACATTGCTTCGTTGGTTATTGTCTATTAATTTTCGAATTGGAAAATCGAAGCCTACGAAACTGGAGAGAAAGTGGGTCTGAAAATTTTTAAAAAGGGTATTTCAGAGAAAGTAGTGGGGACGTGGGTCTGCGCGTGAGCTGGAGACGTAGACCGCTGAAGTGTCTGTCCTTGAACGTTTACCCGTAGCCGAGTGGACTTTTAAAACAGAATTTTTTTTTGGGTAAACTCATAGTTAGTCCTATTTGGATAAAAATTATAGTTAGCCCCATATTTTTGAATTCAACAATTTGATACTCATAACTTTCAAAACCTATCAATTTTCGCCCCGTCTAAATTAGACGGAAAAGCATGCAAAATGACCAAAATGCCCCTCCAAAATAAAATTACTAAAAAAATAAAAAAATTCATTAAAAATAAAAAATGATATTTTTTCAAAAATTAATATTTTTTAAATAAAACTATATTGAAACTCTATTTCAATAATATATTTATTTTAATTTATTTGTTAAATTTATATTTTATTTTAAATTTTAGCTTTGGAGGGGTATTTCGGTCATTTTGCATGAATTTCCGTCGGACTTAACACCTGATTTAGACGGGGGGATAAGTTTGATAGGTTGTGAAAGTTATGAGTACCAAATTGTTGGATTCAAAAATATGGGGCTAACTATGATTTTTGCCCAAACATAAAAGGCTAACTATGAGTTTACCTTTTTTTTTTTTTTTTTGTTTCTTCCGGTTTACTCTATTTTGTTGTTTTTTTAAGGGGTGGTCTTTCGTTATTATCGCTGAGTCAAACACAGATAGAGAGGACTTGCTAAGATTTGAAACCACAATCTCAAATTGCGAGATAATTTCTGTGAGAGGAATTTTTATAGATTTTTATTTTATATTATTGTTTACAAAACTTGAAATAAATAATGAAATAGAAAATTTTCTTGTAGATTAAAAATATTTTTTTTGTGTGGAAAATCATATTTAGAAGACTTGTAGGAGATGTTAGTTTTGGAAAAAATTGTAATTTTTTTTTTAATTTTGATAGAATTGTAAATATTTATGTAGATTTGAGTTTTATAGGTTTTTTCTAAAAATTGGTAAACTTTTTTAAATATATTTAAATTTTATTGAAGTTTGTAAAAAGTTGTAGAGAGAGATAATTTGATGTAATTGTTTAATAAAAAATATTTGAGTTAGGTGAAAAATATAGAGAAATAATATTTGTTATATATATTTTTTAAAAAGTATTGGAGTTTTTGTGAAAAATTGTTTGAGACTATGTAAAAGGTATTGATGTTTGTGTATAAATTTTTGAAATTTTGGATCTATTTCCTTTTGGTAAATTTTATTGTATTTTAAAATACTTTTGCAAACGAAAATGACCACCAAACATATCCCATATTTGTGATCGGTTTCTTATCTTTAATCCACCATTTTAGATATTGAGAACGTCGTTGCTTATTTGAATAAATTTTTTTAAAAAATTGTATTTCCTAATCCGGGTTCCAACCACAGGCAGAACCAGCCAGGGGCAGTGGGGGGCCACCGCCCCGGTTGGTTCCTTCAAACATCAATTTTTTGTATGTGTTTTACCTGCCCAACCGCAACCCGCCCCCTTGCGAATTGTGAATTTTGTTAATGATTATGTGAATAATTAGGAATTGAATAATAATTTTGAATTTGTTAGTTTTTAGGTTGAATTAGTTAATGAATTTTGTTTTGTTTAGAGAATGTATACGTTTTTTATAAAAAAAATATTAAGTCATTGTGCAGTTGTCTAATACTCCTAAAGTGTTTACTACTTATAAAACAATTATTAGTTCGAAAAGATCTTGTGTTTTGTTTAGTTCAAATAAAATTTTTGAGAATAAAGTTATTATGCAAAGTTTTCAGAAGATACAGACTCGTAAGATCCAATTGTCACCTCTCAGTTTCAGTAAATAGTACGATGTGTGTATTTAAAAACAATTAATGCTTTTAGTCCTAAATTTTCGATATTTTAACTCTAAGACATTTTTTACATTATTTAGAAAAAAAAAATTATCATTTCAACTTAAGAGTTTGTCCCTTTCAAATTATATACTAATTCCGTCCCTGATTCCAACTCTTATCCAATTCCTATTATATTTGATCGGCTTCTCTTATCAAAAGACCAAAGAATAGTTCAATGTTTCTTGACTTATAAGTTAATAAAATACTAAATTGGCTGTTTAATCACGTGCATGTTCCTTTTAAGAGATAGTGTTTTTTTTTAATGATTGCCAAGTTCAATGGTCAAGCTTGTTGTTTTGGAAAAGCTTTCCTACAACTTATCCATATGGAAGAATCAATTTATTGTATTTTAATATTTTATTTTTTAATATGATTACTAAATATGGAATTTAATTTAGGAATAAACCACTTTGTACTCTAAACTTCTTAAACTTTGTAATTTTTAACTATCAATTTTATACATTTTGGAGAACAGTCAAATTTTTAGATACTTTGCACCTTCCAATTACTAATGTTAGACACTTTGCACCTTCCATTCAACAATAAAATTAGATGGTACAAAGTGGTAATTTAGAGTACAAAATGCATAACCTATAATAGTTTGTAACTATAAAATATATTTTTTCTCTCTCTTTTTTTTTTTTTATGATCGTGAAACTTCATTTGTCAGGGTTGTTGCTTTGGAAACGCGTTACTAGAACTTATCCGAGTAGAAGAAACAATTTATTGTATTTTAATTGTTTTCCTTTTAATAAAAGATTACGAAACGTAGACGAAATATGGAGTTTAACTTAGGAATAATGAAGTGAGAAACGAGAAAACGATTTGCATATTGCCGAAAGAGCCCTGCTAATTTCATTCTTTTTTCTTTCCTCTTTCCAGGTAACTTGTTGTTGACCTGACCTAAAAAGAATATACAGCCAAGGAAGAAAACATATAGAGTGTACAAATCTTTTAATGAATATTCCTTATTCTATATTTATCCAAAAGAAATAATATTCCTTTTTTCTATCATATTCTGGTTGCATTTCTATACATTAGAAAATTATATAAAGCGGCATTAAATTGGTAGGGAAGGGCTCAATGATGCACCTAACATTAGTATTTTCAATTAAATCGGTATATCAATGTGAATTAGAGAGAATAATTTGATCAGCTTGAAAACGCAGTCACTACATAATGAAAACTGCGACCTGGGGGTTCAAACTCACTTGTCTGATAATTTTCTTGGCAGCTTGAGGGTGTGAATCTTATTGATTAATTTGTGATTTGAGATTTGTTTCATTTATAATTTAAAAATTATAGTTAATTTAATCATTATCTAATTTTTATTAAATTAGTAGGCGAGCATAAATTGACACGTGTTATAAAAATTGGTTAGTTAAATATCACACTCACTTGATTTAAGAGTGTTGATATTTTACACTATATTATTTTAATTTTAAAATATTTTATAATTTTATAATTCTCGTCAATTTATCTGTAATTTTTTTAAAAAATTAATTACATATAAAATATATAATTAATTTTTTATTTAAAATAACGAATAAATAGAAAGCAAGTACAAATCGAAGGAAGTACAGATAAGGTGGATGAAATGTTTCTCAAATTACGTCAATGTAAAACGTAATTATTTTTTTTAAAAATAAAAATAAAACTTGTCTTAAGATAGTCTTTTTTTTTCTATTTTTGTTTGTAAATGGCTCTGGATACAGTCGGCAACTCGGCTGTTGAAAAGCAATTTGTTTGATCAGAATCCAATGGTTGAGGATGCGTTATCACAAAGATAACTTGACTTTTGGGAACAAAGCGGAGAAAACAAGGCTACACTACAAATCTAACCCGTAGAACGACACTGTGGGAGTGAAAGCAGCTAGAAAGGGATTGGACCCTGCCTGTTTCCCACACGCTACTCATTAGCTTTCACGCCAATTTCCACGTTATTGACGAGAGGAGAGAAAAAGTCTAATTTATTCACAAAAAGCCAAAAAAGAAAAAAAAAAAATTGATAGCCTAGAAGAGAAGTGAGAGGGACATCATTATAACGAGCAACACGTGATATGATGATGTTTGACCGACATTTTGATCCCCTTTTTTTTTGTCGGATATCTTCTAATATGTGTTGTTGACGGGCTATTTGTTTAAGACGTTCAAAGATTACCAAATCACAGGGTTCAGTCAGCAGTAACAGGTGACTCCCAGATCACGTGGACTAGCGTATAAGTCCCGAATTTGATTCATCGCAAAGATTAGATTACATTGGAGGTAATTTAAATGGAGGATTATGGTATGAGTGATAAGTCCAGCACTACCCTCTCTGTGTTTAACTGTACATCAAGTAAGTCCACTCTGGTTACACTTGCCGTACAAGATATTTGATGGGTATGAAAATTTCAGCCCACATTATTAGGAAAATGCCAACACATTCAAATGAAAGTGAAAAGAAATACAAAAAGATGAGAGATCCGGCTTCTCCCAAAACGAAACAAAGAAAGAGGTTATGTCTAACATAGAAAAAGCTCTATGACAAATGACCCTTTTTTAAAAAATTTATGAGCAAATCTCTTTCTACACATTATTGACTTCATTTTTTTTTGCTGCTGCTGACCCTACGAACAAGCCTCGTTCACTCTCTCTTTTGTGCCGTAGATTCTTCTATTTAGAGTTTGAAAGCTCCCCATTACTCATTGGTGATGTTTGTTTGTTAAAATGTTGGGTGGTAAAAATATTAAGGTGTTAAAGTTTGTAAAAAAGTGAAGAGATAAATAACGACCGAACTTATTTAGGTAAAATTATTTCTTCTTAGTTTCATATATTTTAATTCAATACCGTCTGCTGTTTGTTGGTTGTTTTCGTTGATCAAATTAAGTTGCTTTGGTTTGGTTCATCGAAATACCGTTTGGACGGTGCTAAACGCAGTCCAAACTGTTTTTCACAACGTGCGGACTTTTCACACCGTTCGGACAGTGGTTCACAATGTCCAGACTGTGTTTCACAACGTCATAACTATTTTTATTTGTTCGGATGGTATACAATTTAAACGACAAAGTTTGATTTACGTTCGGACGGTTTTGCTAGGTTGACAATGGACTCAGGCAGAAATAACACCAATGTCGGGAGACAGATAGAGCGACCAGCTTGGGCAGACGCCTTTTTAGTGGAGTTGAGGGAGAGTATACGCGAAATAGTGATGCCGACACACTCGTTGTGTATGACGCTGCAATGCCGCTTGACTGGTCTAGAGACCAAACTTACTCTAATGGATAGGGCTCTGACAGAAGAGCTCAATATTATGCGGAGGGAGCTGTTCTCTGTGAGAGAACAATTGTCTGTGTTGTCCCGATCTGTCCATACTATTCCGATACAACTATAGACACTCGTCCGATGAGTGGATAATATGGAGGAGCATTTGGCGCATGTTCGTGATGCCCTCGGTTTAAATCTGGACGAGCCAACTATCGATTTAGACTAGTTTCCTGTTTCTGTTTTATTAGTATTAATTATTTACATATCGTTTGAAAGACTGTCTCAGGCTTGTACTTGACATTATCATCGTATTTTTCGTTCGTTATTTGGATTATTTTTGATATTTCAAATTAGTTTATATTCTTTCACTTGATAAAATTTAGTACAATTTAAAGGGATAATTAGTACGATAAAATAGTCGATTAGTACAAGTTTTATGTTAGTAGAACATGTAGTGTAATTAACTTGTAATTATAGTTAAATAGGTGTTTTACAGTTACCAATTTTAACTTAATTCACTGAAATTAATTTTCTTCACATAATTAAATTAACAAATAAGCCATTCGAACGACTACCATACCGTCGGGACTACATATCAAATAAGCGTTCGAACATAGAGGAATAGTGTCCGGACTGCTATCATTATGTGAGATCGTTGGAACGGAAGAGCAACACGTCCGGACTTCTATGTAACCGTCGTATGGTTTACACGTGTTTACGTTACAAGATGGTGAGAAACCGTTGTGCACGTCCGACCGTGTTCGGACGTGTTGGTCAGCCAAACGAGCGGTGCCACGTCGCGCAGTTGAGAAGTAAATAAGTTCGAACGTCTAAAATGCATCCGCACGTATTTAGTGTGTCGAGCCATTTTAAACGGTTTAAATTTTGGCATTTAATACGCGTGCGTTGATTGAGATATGTGTGTAAACTAGCCGTCTGCACTGCTAGTATACAGTCCGGACTGTTATCATTGGGCGACACCGTGGGAATGGATACTTAAACCGTCCGGACTCCTATGTAATCATCGCATGGTTTACACGTGTTTACGTTACAAGATTGTGAGAAACAGTTGTGCATGTCCGAACATGTTCGGACGTGTGGGTCATCCAAACGAGCGGTGCCACGTCGCGCGGTTTTGAAGTAATTAAGTTCGAACGTCTAATATGCGTCCGAACGTATTTAGTGTGCCGACCGATTTTAAACGGTTTAAATTTTGGCATTTAATACTCGTGCGTTGATTGGGCCACGTGTGTAAAATAACGTCTGGACTATGCGTGTACAGTCCGAACGGGGTGACGAGTTTTGAAAAATGCCGAATAGTTCGGCATTTTCATAACAAACAATTCGTCTCTTCAAAATCTCACAGCTCTCAAATCTTTTCTTGTCAAATCTTCGACTAAGATCACTCTTTCAACGCTCTAATCTCGTTAAGGTATGTTTTGTTTACTTTTAACATCATTTTAGCCGTAAAAATTTGATTTTTTCTTATAGTTTTTACGTATATATTTTCAATTCCATTTTTTTGCATTGTACATTGCGTTTGTTGATTGATTTGTAAGTAGAAATTGATTGTGTTAATTGTTAGCATTGTTTTGAGTATGTTAGTTTGCGTTTTGGTTGTATTTTTTTGGCGTGTGTGGTGGTGGAGGGACGCTACCATGACTGAGTTAACCCGTGAGTCACACAACGTCCGGACTGTTACATTAGAGTTCGAACCTTGGACATTAACATCCAAACTTTTAAGCTAGAGTCCGGACCCTTAGGTTAGAGTCCGGACTTTTACGTTAGATGGCGGACCATTAACGACCGAACTTTTTCTAATGCCGTTCGGAGGAAAACATTTTCGTTTATTATTTGTCCAGACACAATGTTGAGGGCGTTCGGCCTGGTTTATTTATTTTCGGATGCAGTTAGCGTTGCTACGTGATACATTGTCGTTTTTGTATTCAGTCCGGACATTTTAACATTTGAATTAATTCAGTTCGAATGGTATTATTAGTATGTCCGAACGTGATTTGTTGGTTTAGACGTCTTTCTTACAGTACGAACGATATTTTTCAGATTTTAAAAATGAGCAAGCGTGCACGTACGAGCGGGCAAGCTAATACAGAGCAATCTTCCGGTTCCACTTTGTCGTTGGACCAGCATATAACGATTATTATGTCGCGCTCGATTGTTGTGGAGCGAGACATCAAGTTGGCTGATTTTTACGACGTCACTTTTGAGGGCCGGACACTTTCGAAGGTGGTGGAGGAGATTGGTTGGCTTCCACTAATTCATAGGATCGAGTATGCATCGAAGAACCTGGTGCGGGAGTTCTATTGTGCCATTTTGTGGGCGACGGACATCGAGGAGCCTAGTATGAATGTCATAGTCCGTAATGTCCCGATTGTATTCTCGCCGGACGAGTTGGCGAGATTCTTAGGGTACGAGCGAGATTCGACAGCATTCCCAAACCTGCCAATGAGTATGGAGGGTCGGCCTACTAAGGCCGAGGTTTTCCGGACCATGCTGGGTGCTGATACAACCATTTTGGACGGAGCCTACATGGTACACGGGTAGCTACGTCCTTTCTGGCCGATCATGCACCTGATCTTATGCTCCGCCATCCCGAGGAAGCACACTACGGAGCTGTCTTATAGCCGGGCGGAGTTATTGTACATGGTCGTTGTTCGGGGGCTAGCTGTTGATATGAAATCCTACATTTATCAGTCAGTTCGTGCGGAGGCCCTGAAGATGGATGCTACGACTTCATTGACGCACGAGATTCTACTGACCCAATTCTTGCACTCCTTGCTGGTACCCTAGGGTGCTGACGAGCCCAAGGCCCTTCCACTTGGGTGTATAAACAAGACAACGTTCTCCAAATCGATGGCCCAGACACGCCGAGCATTTAATGTCGCTCGGGCTGTTAGAGTTAGATGACAGGAGCAGCCTGCGGTGGCGAGGGAGCAGCAGGATCCTGGCCAGAGCTCGGCCCAGGGATTTTCCACAGAGCGACCTGGTTGGATGGACGACATGAAGGTGCAGCTGACAGAGAAGATGCAATCGGTCTTGCAGCCCACTCACGAGATGTTCAGTGATATCAGTTTACGACTGACTGTTTTGGAGAATAAGGTCGTGAACATGGACTCTGACTGGAAGAAGGAGATCACCTAGATTTGGGAGGCCATGAGGAAAGCGGCAAGCAGTGCTGAGTTAGTTGCATTGACTCGACGAATAGTGGAAATGGAGGAGCACCTAAGACAAATCCGTGACGTATTAAATATCACGAATGATGGCGATGATGAAGATGATGACATTTAGTTTTTTTGTTTATTGTGTTTTCAGGATATTTTGTTTATATTATGTTTTGTGGACATCTATTGGTATTTTGTTTCTATTATGTTTTGTGGACATCGATTGATATTTAGTTGATGTTATTTTGTTTATATTGTGTTTTGACGATATGTGATATATTTATGTTATCTAGCTATGTTATCCATACAATATGTTTTCCATACAGTATGTTTTTATAGACATATTTTAATTTCAAAATACTCATTCAAAAAAAAAAATATTGATATTAGACCTTAATAAAAAAGATAGGTATGGAAAGTAAGTCAATGTTACTCATTCCATACAATATATTTTAATTAATGTTACATTTCTAATTTCGGTACACTCATTAAAAAATAATAATATTAGAACTTAATCCACTTAAGATTATTTACATTATTTACTAACTTTGGTAATTTAAAATTTGCTAATAAAGTTAATTAAAAACTTTTAAAAATAATAAAATTGATATGGAACCATTCGAACGTTAATTGATACGTCCCGACTGTTTAATGTAAGCTCGAACGGTTGTGTTTTATAGAAAAAAAAACGTCCGCTTATCTATACGGTCGCGACTCTTGCAATTCAAAATACCGTTCGGATGTTAATGTTTATTATTAGACGCCTTCGATATTAACACACAAAAGAAGTGTTCGAACGATATTTTAATGTCCGAACGTTTATGTTAATAAGCATACACTGTCATTTGAGAATTACGAAAACGCTGTGTTGAACTATAAGATGACGTGTGGACGGTTACAGAGTGGTGCAGACGTATATGAAAGTTTGGCGTCATGAATTCCCTCGAAAACTAATACATGTTAGCGTTCGAACGCTCTATTATGTGTTCGAACGACATTCAAGCGTATGAAAGTTACAGATTCGCAGACAATAGAGGAAAAACGGGAAAACAAAGGAAACGAGAGATTTGAGCACGAGGAGAATCGAATAGCTGATTTGGGTGTTCAATCCCATTGAAGAGGGTGGGAAAAGAGCATATTTGTTAGAATTTGAAGTTGGATTGCATTTTATGTTAGTGGTTTTTAAATTAAATTGTTTTAGGATGAAAAACTTGTATTTGAATATATAAAAGCATGCATTTTTCGAAATTTTAGGTTTTCAAATGATAGTTTGGGGTTGGTTGTAATGTGTTTATATTGAAGTGTTTTGTGATTTGGGTTGATTTTGGGCTGAAAATTGAGTCTGTGCGTCGAAGAACTCTCTTTTTCGACAATCGCAGTTCGGACGATTGATTTACTGTCCGGACTGCCTTTTATGGTTCGGACGCTTTGCAAAAGCGTCCGAATGTCTATGTGTATGGTTCAGACCGTTATGTTACGTCCGAACAGTATTTTTTGTTGTGCCATGCATTCATTTAGTAGCCTTAGACATCGTTTAAGAATTACACGAAGTTCGGATTCGGGCCTCAACAGGCTCAATTTTCAACAGGTCGAAAATGATATCGACGTCTACTTGCAGCCATTATTAGATGAGTTGAAGGACTTGTGGGAAAATGGAGTGCAGACGTACGACGCGGCCATATAAAGTTCATTCAAGTTGCATGCTGCTTTGCAATGTGAACACATCGTCATTTTGGTTGAAACATGGGGGCATACATTTTTTTTGGGATATCGCCGGTATTTGTCCGCTACGCATGGGTGGAGGCATGATGTCGACATATTTGTCGGGAAAAAAGAGTATAGAGGAGCGCCTGAAGAAGTCACTGGAGAGGAGATACTTCAATAACTTGAATCAGTACCGTTATGATCGTTTGGGAAGACTCAGAAGAAGAGAAAACAGGTTGACATTGAGTTAAGTTGGACGAAGCGCAACATATTCTTTGAGTTGTCGTACTGGTCAGAGTTGAAACTTCGACGTCATGCACATAGAGAAGAATATTTGTGACAATGTGTTGGGAACTTTGATGAACGTCGATGGTAAGACAAAAGACAATTTTAGATTATTAAATTTTAATTGTTGAAATTTTTTTATGTTTCTAACTGTTATATATGTTAAGGATGACTTGCAACTAGATTACGACTGAGCCGAGGATCGCATCACAGTGACGTCAACGATGAACACAGCGTACAGGACACACAAAAATAGAATGTTCAAGCATTACTCGGTGTTCAATTCCAAAGAAGAGGCGTTAGAGCACCCGTATCTCGATATGAACAAGGAAGAATGAACTCGTGTTTGTGATTTATTCGCGAGCGAGGAATTTCAGGTAAAACATTTTTTTTTTCGGATCTGAACATTTATTTTAGCCATATGCTTAATTGTGTTACCAATTGTAAATGTACAATGCAGAGGGGGAGTGTAATCAACAAAGAGAATAGAGCTAATCTGAAGATTGTACACACATCGGGAGCGAGATTCTTCCAACGCGCTAGAGCGTTGTTAGGAAGTAATAAATTTACATTTTTATTATTTATTATTTAAATAAATGACTTAGGTATTTTTATATGCATGTTTTATATTTCTTTTGGTGTACAGAAAAATCCAGAATCTGATGAAATTAGTCCTTCGTTGCTGTATAAAAAGACGCATACTACTAAGGATGGCGTGTAGACTTCAGAAGATGCACGAGAAAATTTTGTAAGTTTTAAAGTTAGTTTTAATGATGCATTTGTATGCGTTTATGTTTCATATGTACTATTTTTATCTTCTTTTCTATTTTTTTAGGAAAAATGGAGGCGTTACAGTTGCAGCACGAGTCAGAGGGAAAGTCATACACCGAAGTGGAGATCTTCACTGAGGTGTTGGGGACGAAAGTGGGTTATGTGCGAGGTTTAGGCCGTTCAATGCGGTCTGTTGGATCATCTTCATTAGCATCGTCTGTTGATTTGTCCCGGAGATTGGAGGAGGCCAGATTACAAATCGAGGAGATGAGGGTTAGACAGTTAGAATATGAAGCGCTTCTAGTTAAATGGTCAGATATGGAGCAGACAATGCGAGAGCGTCTGCAGATGATGGAGGAGCAGCAACGGAAGAAAGACGAAGAGCTGATGAAGATGATGGCGGAGCAGCAAAAGAACCTAGTGGAACAAAGAGAACGGAGAATGCAACTAATGGCAGAGCAGATGCGTGAGCAGCTGATGGAGCATATGAGACAGATGCAATCTCGTTCGACACCCAAACGAAAATTTGGGTAGATGTATTTTTACTACTTTTTCAGTACTTATCCATTATTATATTATGAGTAGTAAATATCTTTATATTTATATTATTTTATAAATTTTAATTAAATTAATTCAAATATATAAAAAACCGTTTAACGGTTGTTACATGTTGTTCGCACGGATATTTTTCGTTGCTAGCGTGTGCACGTTTAACTATCTGTCCGCACACTTTGTTTACATTCACTAGTCCGAACGGTGTCTATCGCGTCCACACGTTCTTAAAATAAGAAACTGTGCGCACGATACACCAAAACGTTCGAACGTGTGCAACGTACAATGAGTCCGAACTCTATACGTAAAGGGTCGAACGTCTTTTTCAGATGACAAAATAAATTTCGTCGTAATGAAACTACGGTGCGATCGTTTTCACAAATGCGTCCGGACATATTCACATCAACGTGCGGACGTTAATATACAACGGTGCAGACGTTTATTGTGTGACAAAATGTATTTTCGTCACATTGGATTAATCGTTCGCATGAGTTGTGCGAACGTCTATTGAAAACGTTCGCATAGCTCATGTGGACGGATAGACTGTACTGGGCATGATGATTTTGAATTTCGTCAGTATGGCACCAAACCGTTCGGACAGGTTTATAAACCGTCCGAACGATTTTGAGTGACAGAACACGAAAATCGTCACCTAAAACATTCGCTGACGAAATTTGTACTTTGGGTGACAATTTTTTTTGTCACCCAAAGTGTTTTTTCTTGTAGTGCAAGGCCAATTTTTAAATCCATTTTTTGTGCAAATATGGCTTAAAAATTGGTTTAAAACCAGATTTAAAAGGGACCCAAATAAATGATAACCAATAGAATTATTGAGTGAGAAAGAAATTCAATCAGTTTTGGGTGACATGTGTCAACAATGATTGTAGTTGACGTGTAAATAATTAATTTTGAGAATGAAATTTTTTGAAAATGAGTTTTTTGACAAAAATTATAAACTTAAAGACTTCTGTGATCAGTCAAACCTAAGTACAAAATTAGTATTTAACCAAAATATTAATGAAGAAAAAAATGATGAAGGAAACAAGGGCGCCTCCTCTTTACAATCCCATGCTTTACAATCCCATGCTTATAGAGGTCGAACACCACCCGAGGTGGTCGAGGAGGGGGTGGTACCAACATTTATTGAAGTGAAAATTATAAATCCATAATGGTTAAAAAGTACATTTTTAATTTTTTTTATATGTAACGAGCTGCTTGATATATAAGCAACTAGGAATCTTTGTGCATATTGAATTCCATAAAGATTATCAATGACCCAAGAAAAAGACCGTGTAAAATTTATTTTTTCTTAAATAAAAAAGACAGTATTTTTTTTTTGGAAAATAATAATAAAAAAAAGTATACGCAATTGTGCAACAATAACTTGGGCTTCCGATGGCTCCTTAAGAAAGGTGATATGATTGTCACCTCAATAATAATTTTGCCACGGCAAGTAATCATCATCATCTTAACCGCAACCTTGAAAATTTGTTTAGGTAAAGAATATTGCCTTTGGATCCGACAGAAACAAAACAGTTAAATATCTGTCTGGATTCGGGCCTCAACAGGCTTCGCCTAAACCAATGTTTGGGACTCGACTAGCTCATTAAAAATCATAATTTTTTTTTCGTTTTTTTTATGAACAATTTGTTTGCGGCTAGAAAAAAAAAAGAAAAAGCTTATCTCAAGCTGGTTTCGTTTAATAAACTAATCTAATTTAAATATTAATTTTAACTCCAATATTAAAGGAGCTAAATTTATAAGAACACGGCCGGCCACGTAAATTAAGATTGCATAAGTTGGACACCGGAGCTAATTTAAAGCCCGTAACATGTATAATTTAGAAAAAAAAAATTATAAAAAAAATTCAATCTCAAGATGGTGTACGCCTTAATTGATACCGGCATGACTTGTTTACCCCCACTCTTGGTGAGGAAATATTGTATGATCTAGTTTAATCCTCTGGTTTTTGTTTTGATTTTCTAAATCTTTTGTCTGAGGATTCGAGTATTAATTTATCCCATTGATTACGTGAGAAGCAAACTTGTTTGATCCTGTACCTTCATCTGCCAATAAGTTTATAATAGAAATTAAATGTTAGCCGGATTCTTTGAAAATGAATTAATGCTTAGATTTGAATGATATATCAAGATGTTGATATTTCATAATATCATTCATTTTTGGTCCTTCACTTTTACACCCATTTAACAATAGTTTCAAAGCTTTATGTTTTAATCCTTAAATTTGTACGCAAAAAAATAAAATCTTTCCGTCAACGGGTCCCTTCATTTCGCCAATGGTAAAATCCAGGTCACGATACCTAGACTGACTGTAATTTTTGGCTGATCTGGCGGTTTGGCCATTAACAGAATGAAAGGTTCGTGGACAGAAGGAACTTTCTGTTTAAGTAACCAACTCAAGGAATAAAAGTTAGAGCTTTGAAACTCAAGGAATTATTTTTATATTGGTGCAAAACTTTAAGAGAGAAAAAAAGATTCAAGTATCAATTGATCACATTTAACCGATATCCATGGGTCTTTTTGTTAGATGTATGTCCTCAAAACCAATCATTTTGCATAATTATGAGATAATTATTATTATTGACTAATCACTTGTATATTATTTTGGGTACATGCAATGACATAAGATGTCATATTGTTGAGTAACATTGTAGAAAAGTCAGGCCAATGATTAATGAATCGGAGGAGGAAAGTATGACTTTTTGGATCCTTGTTAACTCACTTTGTTCTAGACCGAGGTACATGATAATGTACAAATAGGTCTACACTCGTCGTGCTTCTATAAGATAGAATGATGGACTCCGTCATTGAGATGGTGACCCTAAGCAGACGAGTGAGTGCAATGTAAGAGTGCATGCATTAAACCGGATCAACTATGAATACCTTCTTGAAATTATCACTGATGTAGAGAACGGTATTCAACACAATTAGCTTATGTTGTCCTTAGACCTGAGAGAGTTATGCATGTTTGCTTGTTGTGTACTTGTGCTTTGATTGAGTCATTTGGTGATGATCTTCGCAGATCAAATATTCCAGATAATGTTGGGCCTTGTGCATAGTAAGTGAACTTGTATAATTGCTCGTTATGAAATCCACCAGTCTCTTGATGAGACAGTATATCCATTATGTCTGTATATTGTTGGACTCTTGTAAAAACGTTGCGCAGCGAGATTTTGTGAAAAGTGTTTTCATGGTTTTTACTTATATAATATATTAAGTAAATATTTGCGAAAAAGATTTCGAAAAGTTTTGGAAGTCCAACTAGGCATAGACTGATAATTAAGATTTATATGAGCTAGGGACTTAATCGGTGATATTATTCCTGTCACGCCCCGAACGCTGACCATGAAGGGGTTAATGACAGCCGCGAACATCCACTCGATGAATGTTCCAGCGCTTACTCTTAATCTTGCAGCGGAAATCTTAATCTCACAGTGAAATTTTTTTTAAACAACATAACATGGTTGCATGGCTGAGATACATGATCTAAGAGATTCCATCGAAACCTCTTCATATTTACTTACTCATAGCGTCTTTACATTACATCTTGAATCCTTATATACATTACATTATTGTTTAGCAACCTGCTGCCTCAATATGATATCAAACACTCTTAGGACTTCTTGTGCATTCTCCAACTCCTGACCCGTAGGGCATTCCCAATGGCCTACGATCAACAACATTACAATCTAATACTTACTAAGTCAGGTAATCCTCAGGACTGATGTCTCCAGACAAATCTGGAATGATACATTTTAAAAACTGTGAGTCAAACAACTCAATAAGGAAAAGTACTTGTAAACATGAACTTGAACTTGTAAACATAATGTAATTCATGCATGATCATGAATCGTAATGTACATGCATGCTTCATGTTTGCATATGCACATGCACTTGCTCTTGAAAACGTGTACTTGCACTTATAAATATCTTGATCTTGAAAACGTATACTTGAACTTGAAAGCACTTGATCTTGGAAACATATACTTGAACTTGAATATAATCCTTTCTTATCTTGTGGGCTACATACGCTCCATTTAACTCCTGAAGTCAGGGTTGTGCATTCCCATTAGAACCGTCTCCTTTTTTTCCCTTGGGGACATAACATCTGGTCGAGCTAGCTCTTGAAGTGGCCTCAGGATTGATGGCTAGACATGACCCTTGGAGGTCCACACCTTCTTGCATTCGTCCTTTAGTGTGGTTGCACTTACCTCAAGGACTACCCATCTTTCTTGCATTCGTCCTTCGACATGGGTGCCCATAGGTGTCATCCTTCCTTCTCGCATTCGTCTGTTGGAGTGGATGCACCTTCTTGATGGTACGGTACCGACCAAAGCCCCTTAATGTAACTTGTCATAAAACTCTTTCATACTTTCATTTGCACAAAAACTTCTTTTTCTTTCAAGAATTTATGCAAATGCTCATGTCATGCTTGATAATCAATATCTCATAAAACTTTCATGCTTTCATTTGCACAAAACCTTCTTTTTCTTGAAAGAAATCATGCAAATGCTTATGACGTGTCATGCTTGATAATAAATAACATGTTATGCTTGATCATGAAAAATCATGTTGTGCATCATTCCAGTTTTCATAAAAAGTAAGTTTTCACTTACATCCACTTACTTCGGTCCTCTTGAGCTTAGGGTAGAGATTTCCCTACAAGTGAGTCATACTAATGTCATTTATAGGTTTACTAGATGTAGAGAATAATCACTCAATTAAATTCAACATATCATATAAAATCACCCATGTTTCTTAACTACTCAATGGTGATCCTACAATGTAAAGTTCTATCTTAAGGTTACTGAAGCCGTAATACTTGGGTGTCAAACTGATCCTTACACTAATTTTCATAACATATTAAAATTTCAGGTAATTTGGAGCTTATTTGCCACTCGAAAGATTTACCCGAAAATGCAAGCTGCTAAGGACGTCCAAGCGGACAGCCCCGACGTCTCTAGTTTCAAAATTCATAACTTCAAAAACATGGCTCCAAATGACATGAAATTTCTTTTAAACTATTCTTCTTTCATATTTCAATCTTGAAGATAAAAATTACAAACATCGGAACTAAAATGCATTGTCAAAAACACTCCATATCAGATAAATTCCTAGAGTAATACTGCTGCTGCCCTAGCTCTGTCTTCTACCTTTAAACGACCACAACTTATTCATTACATCTCCAAATCACACGAAATTTACCTCAAAATGTTTTTCTTTCACAAACTTAAATTTCAAGACCAGATTCATAACATTTGGACTTAAACTGATTACTGAAAAGGTATTCAAACTGAGCAAAAGTTCTGGGAGTGCAAGGCTACTAGCAGCTTGACGTCTGGACCTTTAAAAATTCATAACTAATTCAATACTTATCGAAATGACCTGCAATTTAGTTTGAAATATTTTACTTTTATAGAAATCTGTCATAACCTAAGGTTGAAGGGTAAACTATGCCATTAAGGTTAACTTAAATCGAGTCTAGTGATCTGCCAGAGCAGGTCAGCATGAACATTTTCAGCCTCAAAATCCTCAAGTTTCATGACTCCCAATGATTTATGCAAAGATCCACAACATGCAAGTAATCACCCAACCCAAGCATGCTCGATCCTTTACTCTCCAAGCATAACTCAATTCCTTTAAGTGCTTAGCTTGCTGTTCTTCCCTCATTACTAACATGCAAGACATCCATCAGCAAGCAATCAACAAGGAAACATAAAAAGAAAAGAGGCCATGCATGTCGTGCATGCCTTCCTAGACTCTAAGATTTTTCTTTTATTTATCCAAACTAAGAGATCACAGCAGATTCCAACAAAGAGGCAACAACAGAATCCAACCAACACCCAAAGAGGCTCACGGTTTTCCTCATTCACAACCCTATGGAAATTTGCATTTCTATCATCAAATCCCAACTCCTCTACACCTTAATCTAATATGCAAACAAAGGTCAATAGAGGGCAGCAATAGAAACCAACTCTAAAATTTCCAACACAACACACATGGGTCCTAAGCATTTCTTCTAAATTCAAGTGTTAGAATTTCTTACCTTGGCTTCTTCTAGATTTTTCCTACTGCAGGTGGCTGAGCTCTCTCTCTCTCTTCACTGTCAAACAACATGCTTCTCCTCCTCCTTCTCCTTCTCGGCTTCTCTTCCTTCTTCTTCTTTTTCCGGTCTTGCTCTCTTGTGTACTCTCTTGTGCGACTAAACAAGTGAATGAGTGTGTGCTGAGGTGAGTGAAATGTGTGAGTTGTGAATGTATAAAGATGTGGCTGAACCTAGCCTAAATCATGTACAAGGGGGAAGAAAGAAAAACCCTTGATTCCTATTGGCTACAACTTGTCTTTTGTCTTTTTCCTCTTTTGTTTTTTTCTTTCTTTTCTTTGGTCTTAGCATCCCCATGTGATTCTTCTCAATTCATCACATTAATGCCTTTAATTTCACTTAATGAAAATTAAGATTACTAAGTAAAAGACATAGTATAATTAACACTAGAAATTATAAAAAATTCAGAAACTTATAAAGTACAATAAAATGCACTTTAAATGAGATTCTTCATATTGAAATCTCTTACATTCTTTTCCAAATATTCAAAATAACAATGTCTCTCACATAATAAATAAATATGAAGAAAACTTAAACTATATAGTGAAAATCGGGGTCTATCCAAACCCAAAGGGTAGCCAAAATACAAGATATCAAGCCCATAAAAACAATACAAGTGTCAGAAAATAAAACCAATCCGATTTGATATAGAACAGACCCGTTTTTAGGCAACACTCAGTTTTTGAACAAAACTTCAAAAATTCATAACTAATTCATCTTAGTTCCAAATGATACGAAATTTTAACTGGATACCCCAATAATAGCTGACTTCAAACCTCAAAATTTCACATCAATCCAAGATATTTTTCTATATAAGAAAAATCTTTAAACACACTGTTATCAAGAATTAAGCTAACATAAACTAGTTCAACCTAGTTAAGCAAATCTTTTAATTCCCCCGTAAATCATTGCACAAATCAATCCTATATGCTTCTAATACCTCTTAAGGGCCTAAAACCTGTGCCGTGCAGTGTTATGTCTACATTATCCTTCACATGTCATAACTGTCGGTTGCACATAGAGCCAAGCAACTCTTTAAAATATTGAGGTCCCAGTTGATCAGAAGAAAACTAGGCCATAAAAATGTGTCTAATTTGTGATAAGAATACTATTAAGAACTGCTCGATGCTACTAGTCTAAGTCGGGGTCTCACAATTCCAGTCCTATTAGCTCATGTGAAATATAGTATGGTGGAAGGATAAATAAGCATATTATTGTTAGCAAAAGGGATTTCACAAAAATAGTCTCACTATCTCGGGGGTCAATTGTGATATGTTAATGGACATGATCACAATTTGTAGAAACCCATAAATTCGGAATACAGAATATAAAGGGGTTAATGAAAAAGAGTTTTTCATGATTATTCTACAACCGAGATTTGAGATCCCTAAAGACCCCATGCTATAACACAGTTGAGTTCTGAGCCAGCCATTATATATAGCTCAGAACTCACTTGAGAAAGAAGAGAGAATTCATTTTTAACGAAATTCGATTTCAACGAACGAGAGCTTCTCTCTCTACTTTCTTTTTCTAGAATTCTCTCTCTCAAACCTGTGTGCGTGGATCTGAAGGAGGCAGAACACTTGGACTGCTCTGATTTCAACGATCCTGCTTCTGCTGCGCCAATCCCGCGATTCCAACACTTTTAACTGTCATTGCAAACACAACAGATTGTTAGTTTAGTGGCATTTTTGATTTAGGGTAGCGGTTTGACCATAGACTCTAAACTTGCATATGGGAGCATCTCAGCATAATACAATGACTTTGCCGGAGCAAATTTTCTTGAACTTAACGTCCTTATCCCTTAGGATATTAACCTCCCGGATAGCTTCTCTAAAAAGATTTAAAGATAGAAACTTCATACCTAGCTTCAAAACTGGGCACTCCATATTGCGTTCATGAAACACCGGGTCATGGAAGGTTTCAGGTGTGTTATACCCATCTTCTTCATCCTTACTAATCCGAGGTGATTCCATAAATATTTATTATCATTTCTACCTCCATCAGAAAACTGCTCGACCTCTTCTCTCATAGAATACTTTCCTTTATCCGGTTCACACATTGGTTGCTAATTTTTTTTTGGAAGACTTCCGTTGCCGTCCATTACCTAGAGGGGGGTGAATATGTGTTTTCCCTCTAATAAAAGATCAACAACAATTTTAAAACACATTCTAAAATTGTTCAGTCTGGATATGCATAATAATCAACTCAATCAACATATAAGCAGTGAAAAATTAAATCAAACTTCAATCACACAAAGAGACAAAGATTTGGTGACAAAGTGAAAAACTTTTGAAATACCATTCAAAGGTAAAACCACTTCGGGCTAACAGCCACTTGAAAATCCACTAAGAAGAAAACCTTACAAACAATGATTCAGACACGGGTAACCCCAGTTGCTTGACTCTGACAACACTGATGTATTAATCTAAGCGTCCCTGCTTAGACCCGCTCCGTGCGACATTCACTTCAGACCTTTGAGATTCTTCACGAGCAAACCTTGTTCTTCAGCACACTTTCAACACTACGATGGTTCCTCAACAGGATGATTGAAAACAGAGAAAAACTAATAACTATTGAGGCATGAATCCTCTGGGGTTTTTCTCTCAAGGAAGGAGGCACAAATATTCTCAATGAAAAACTCAATAATGTTCTAGACGGCCTCCCTAGAAACTTAGTAGGGTTTTCCAAGGTTTTGCCGAGCTCAACGAATGCTGCCTTCACTCATTCTTGGGCCTTTGGGCCCTTAGGGACGACTTTAGTCAAGCAATACAAAGAATGACATTGACCAACCAGATATCACGTAGAAAAGACAGATCCGACCCCTTCACGAGGAGCCTAGTTGAAGGAGTAGTTCATTATAGTCCTCTTAAAATCAATAGCATTTTGTCGGAATACATCCTGTCTTTTAGGTCGCCAAACTACGACGAGAGTTTCACCTTTTGAAGCGCCAATCGCGTAGGGCAACCGGGCCAGGCCGAGTCAGAAAGGCTTTGATGACTCAAGGAAAGTCCAGGAATTCAAGGATTTTTGAAATTCGCTGGAAGTCGGTCGAGTGAGAGTGAACACTATGTTTTTTCTGAAATTATAACTGAGCGCTCGAGCGAGGGTCAAACGTTAGTCTAATTTGATGTGTCTGTCTGAAATTATAATTCAGCGCTCGAATGAGGGTCAAACGTTTGTCTGATGTGATGTCTCTGTCTAAAATTATAACTGAGCGCTTGAGCGTGGGTCGAACGTGATGTCTCTGTCTGAATTCTCCTAAGGGCGCTCGAGCGAGGGTCGAACGTGAGAAGACTTTGGACAGACCACCAACACTAACTCTTGTACAAGTGTGGAAATCAAAATTACAACTAGATCATGATATATTTTGATATGGAATAATGCCAACACACAAATATCCTAACAAAGGACACCAAGAAATTGACATTTACAAAACCCTAATTTGGCAACGCAACAATCGGGTAGAAAGGCATTTACGCATACCTCAATGTTCATCATTTTTTTTAGTGTGAGTACAATCGTGATTTGATTTTGGACCACCAAATATTGAGACAATGATAGCAACGTAGGACAGAACTCAAGCGACAAAATTAGTGACAATGGAACACAGTGAGCCAGGGCAAGTAAAAGAACAATTATAATGTGGAATGCTCTGAGTTCGCAGTTGTAGGTAAATTTGGACTGATGAGTGCATAAAAGTGCACTCTGAATGTTACTTCTTCATGTTCATTTGCTAATCCATATTTATAATTTAGACATTTTAATGGTATTTTTCCAATTTGACTGTTATTTTACAAAGTGTCCAGTTGTGATTAATTTTTGATGATTTTCTTGCAGGAAATAAATTAAGAAGAGTGGAATTATAACCCTAAGAGATGGACCTTAATTCGAGTACTGGGTTCTATCCAATCAAGCAAGAAGACCTAGAAGTTGAATGAATTGATATCAGCTAGTGAGTTTGAAAAAATCCCGAATCGAAAGATCTCCTGTGCAACCTTCAGTAATTTTATCATATCTCTTCCGTAAAAGATGGGATTAGTCCGATTCAAGAAGCGTTGGAATGTTAAATTAAAGAGAAACATTTTCTCCAGAAATAGAGATTCTAAAATCCAGACGTTTACTAGGCAAAATAAGTGCCGAAATATCAGGAGAATTATTGGTATGATATTCTCCGAGTCGTCACATTTATTATCATATCTTCCACGTAAGATATCAGATTGATGCGATTCAAAAAGGATAAGAACCCCAACGCAAAGGTCTACAATTTATATAGAAATAATGATTTCCAAATTCCGACAATTAATGGGGAACAATGGCACGAAATATCAGGAGTAAAATCTCTAACACTGAATGTGCGAATTTTTGAAATGATTTTCTTTCTTTGGAAGGAAGATAGCTTGGGGGATGTGGGAAAGGACTTCTTAACCTCGTGAAGGCTAGGTTTTGGACATTTTTTGAGTTTCTTTTTATTTTCTTTAGCTAACTTTTAGGCGAGAGTTTTTCTTTGCTCGAATGGATAGCTAAATCTCTAAGCAAGGCTAGGGATGAACTCGTACGAATAATGATATTATCTATTTGCTTTTGATTCATGTAATCGTTCTTCACATTGATACAACTCTTGTTTATCATTCTCCAATTGTTATTAGTTTGTTTTCTCATCTCGAAATGATCTTGGAATGATACTCTTCATAGATTCAGTCATGATTTGTCTATCGAATGGTTAACGTCCATGATTGTGTTTTAGATAAGTTATTATCTCGTTGATTTGATTTTCTGCTGCAATATTACCCATGAGGTATATTGTCGTCATTAGGCTATATCAATAAGAATAATAACTCATAAGGTTTTATAATGGTGAATGATTTCTCAAAAAGTTACCTTTGAATTAAGTTTTGCTTTGTAGTTCTATATCTTCCAATTGGGGACTTTGGATTTGAATTCCTCAGTTGTATTAATCAATAAATCAAGAGAAATTGATATACCTGATTCGAACGAGAAATTCCCAATGCTTTGCTATCCGTAATTTTGAGTAACCATTTTCATTATTATAATTCTAAGTTTCTAAAATCATAGTTCAATGAAGTTATTTCCAATTGATAATTAAATAGTTTCCTTTAATTTTCTTGTTCTAATTGTGTTTCTTTCACCTATCTCTCTGAGGAATCGACACTCCAAAGCTTTTCTACAACTACTGCGTTATTCTTTGGGCGTAATCATGGACCCTGACCTTGCAGGGCTAAACTGTATGCACATTGATTTAATTAGTAGGGCCTGCATGTAATTGCATACCCAAAATTCAGGGCAACGTTAATAGGCGGGAAACATAAAAGGGGAATTAAAGGAAATCAACCAGCTCTTTTAGGATGAGGTTTTAATTAAGGGTGTTACCGTCATAGCATTTTGAATGCAGTGGCAAAATAGTCAAGCGGGTCACGTGTTGGACATTTTTCAATCATTTTGATGGCCAAATTAACCGTAGGATGTAAATAAATAGAACCAAGAAGTTCAAAGCTCCAATTTCTCAAAAAAACAAAGAGAAACCAATGTAAAGTATTAGACCATTCAAACCTTGTAGGTGCAATGTATATTTAACTTTTGTTTTATTAACATGAAAAATTCATTGTATTGGGTTTTTGTGCACTTGACTCTAATGGACTTCGCCTAACTAAAATACGTATTGATCGAGTTTGGAGTGCAATGGTAAACTCCGCACACTTAAACTGATTCGACAACTTGATTATGAGTTAAAGTAATTATTTAATGACAGGTGATATGATTCAAACTCACACCCACCAACTAGATGCAGAAGTTCATCTTTCTAACCATTGAATTATTGTTTCATTATTGATAAAAAAAATCAAAGATCATTGGAGACAACATTTTTTTTGATGAAAATTGGAGACACGACATTTATATATAAAGGTGAACTCCCTAAAGGCAAAATATTAGCTTTTTTGGTCTGCCTCAAATACAAGAAAACATCATGGAATGTTAATGATGAAAGCTCATATGAAGAAGAAGAAGATGGAGAAATTGCTAACATGTGCCTAATGATATTTTTGGATGATGATAATGTATACTCTTCGAATGATGAACCTAAACTTTCTTATATTGAACTTCAAAATGCATTTGATGAAATTATTTGTCAATTTGAAAAATTGGTTCAAAATATGCATCCTTGAAAAAGAAACTCATATAGATTTCAAAAGAAATTGATTTATTAGAAAATGAACGAAATACTCTAAAGCTTGAAAATTATTTATTCTAACAATAAGCTTTAGAATTTGAAAAAGAGAAACTCGCTTTGAACAACAAAATAGTTTCTTAAAGCAAAATCCTTGTGAAGTTTACTCAAGGAAGGAAATCTTTAATTTGATCATTGGTAGTCGAATATGTCTTTGAAAAAAGTGACTTAGGCTACAAGCCTTCTATTTCACCCAAAATATTTTAAGAATTATTTTGTGAAGGCTAAGTATATCTAATTTTTGATTGTGCATTGAAGAAACTTGGGAGCAAGACTCTCAAGAAGACATGAGTTCCAAAAGGAACCAAGGCTAACATCGAAGGACCCAAGAAAGCTTGGATACCAAAACTATTTTGTTGATTCTTTTGTAGGATTAAAGAAGGATGGAAGAATTAAAAGTACTTGTATGAAATTTGCTAATCAAAAAGGCTTGTGACATTTGATGACAAATGCTAAGGGAAAAATCTTTGGTAACTTCTAAATCCTTGATTGAGAACATGTTCTAAATTGTTGGTTGATTGTCTTCTTTGATGATTTCTTATGTGTTAAGCTTATAAATGCAAATGCATTAATCTTTGAGGGATTTCTTACATTTATCAAAATGGAACATCACTAAATGACATTCTTTTTTTACAAAATCATGAACTTTTTTGCATTAATCTAAAAATAAGAGATAACATCCACATATCATTTCCATAGCTTGAGAAAGATCTTAAACATTTTTATTTCGTATTTCCCATATCATTCACACCAATCAGACTTTCTTATCCTTGTCATTGTGTGAAGCAAAGAGATAGAGTTTTTCATTTTATTATCCACTCTTTGAGAGAGTTCATTTCTTTTATCTTCTTATCCAAAAGAGGTGATTCCTTTAGTAAGGTTGACCGCTAAAGAAGAAGCTTAGAGATGATATATCTCAAGCTTGGTTAGGTTGTGAGTGGTGAGCCTGAAAAATCACTTGGGTTATGAGTGTTGAGCCTGAGAAAGTACTTGTAAGGTTCTCTAGCACCAGGAAGCTAGAGTGTACACTATTTGGAAGATAGTGGAAAAACCTCAAGACTTGGTAAAGGAGCTTGAGGGATGGATGCAGGTGGGTTGACCGAACCACCTAAAAATCTCGTGTTTGCTTCTCTAACCCTACTCTTTAGATTTAACACTTATTTACTTATTGCATTAATCTTGTTTATATATTTGTGCTAAATTATTCTTTACTTTGCAAAAAAGATTTTGGGGGTTAAAACCGAAAAAGTTTGGATACCCAATTCATCCACCTCTTGGGTTGCCTTAATCCTTGCAATTACACATTGCACCTTACTGTCAAATTTTCCGTCAACTCTTTTTTTTGTGTGATTTTATATTTATACCCTCAACAAAAGGGTCGACTTAAAAAGACGAGCTAAAGGTATAAATTTAAAATCACTCTTCAAAAAGTTATGTGCATGGAGCAATATGCCAGAACTTCGAAAGTTCAGGTAGGAAATATTTTAAAATTCAGAGTTTCTGGTGTATTGTGCCAAACTCTTTAAAGTTCAAGGGTGAAATGTCTCAAAATTCAAAATTTGAGGTGAAATGTGCGAAAGTTTCCAAACTTAAATGGTGAAAAATTGTATTTATCCTCGTAAAGAAAAGGTGAAGTGGCTCTTTCCACAATGGTCGTACAACTCATTAAAAATAAAGCTTAATTACTACTGATGAAGCCATTTTTAACAGGCCTATCAAAACGTCCGCTGGACAAGAACCCGAGGGAGCTAGACTTAAAGTCCAGCACTTGAGATGGGTCGAAAGGTCCAAATACTCCTTCATTCCTACTGCAAGCAAAATAAACACACTAGAACTCAGAGTCCTCCTCGTAGAGGGATTTCTCTGATGCCTTTGTTAGTCATCATTGTCTAATATCTTTTATTTTCTAGTTTTTGTTATTAGTGAGAGAGTTTGAGAGTAAATTGTGCGTACCTTTTCTTTTTTCCTCTTTCTTTACTTATACCCCATTTTCACTGTCTGAACTGGGGGCTTTGTTGGGCTTTGGCCTTATTGTTCCCCCGAGCCTTATCACCCTTCAGACCTTTTCCATCCTATCCACCGTTTATCGAAGGTCAGTGTTGTCAGAATCAGTCTCCTCCAGGACGGCTTGAATCAACTGCCCCTTTTCCTTTCATTTCTACCTTTTCGCCTATCATTTAGTCAATATACAGAGAATAATCATAATTTCTTACGTCAGCTTCTTTACCCAATAAAGCATAGATGTAAGGTTTTTTTATGGCCCTCCAATCATCGTGATGCACATACTACATCGGATGGGCTAACACTGACCTCACTATTTTGGGCCTCAGACTATGGGCTTTTGTAATAAGGGAAAAATTCCTCCTCCACCAGTAGCCCCCTATTTTGTTGGGTGATTAACTAGGGTTATGTGTGTGCTTATGTGCAAGATTTCAAGCATGTCCTAAAGAATCTTATCTACCGTAAAAAGAATTTTTCGGTATACTAGAGACGCTCACATGAACATAGTAAGCTATACCGATACACTGGCTTCTGAAACTTTTATTCTTCCCAGACTAGGACTGAGCTTACATAATACTCAATAGCAAATAAATACATATACAACAACTCGCCAGGCACGAGCCGACTAAGAATAGAAGGTTGAGACAAATACATCTTGAGTGATTCTAAAGGCTAGGTACATTCCTCATCCCAAACAAAGGTTTACTTGAAGATCCCGAATAAAGGTAGGCAACGATTTAGGGTTAGTCTGCAATTCCTTTCAATTGGTAGGCGACCTAAGATGTAAGACTGTTTCAATCTTTTTAGGGTTAGCCTCTATCACTCTCTCCGAAACCATGAATCCTAAGAACTTTCCTGAAGATACACCGAAAGCACATTTAGCAGGGTTTAACTTCATGTCATAACGACCTTTGGTATCAAAGGTCTCAGCCAGATCTTTAAGGTGCCCCTCCATTTGTTTGCTTTTCACAAGCATGCCATCGACATAAACCTCCATATTTCTACCAATTTTCTTTTTAAACATTGAGTTCCCCAATCTCTGGTAGGTAGCACCAGCATTTTCTTGATCTGCGGGGTGCATTTTATTTGGTTGTAATGCGAAAATGCATCTAGGAAAGAAAGGAACTCATGCTCAACCGTGGAGTAAACTAACATGTCAATCCTATGCAAAGGATAACTATCTTTCGGGTAGGCCTTATTAAGGTCAGTAAAATCTTCACACATCCGCCATTTTAGACTTAGGAACCAAGACTACATTAGCTAACCAGTAAGGATAGGCTACTTCTCTTATAAATCCAACCTCCAATAACTTGTCAACTTCTGCAGCTATAACTAAACCCCTTGTTATTGTGTGAAGCCTAAGAGATAGAAATATTTCATTGTAACATCTACTCCATCAAGAGAGTTTTAGTAGGCATTTTCGTTCATCCTTATACACTTCTAAGAGAGTGATTCTCCTGTTTCTTTTCGGTGAGAATTGTTCATCGAAAGAATGAGTTTGGAGAAGTTTGTTCCTAAGCTAGTTCTTGACGCTTGAAGAGGTGTTTCTCATAGTCAAGTGTAAGGAAACTTTTCCCTTAGTTGAAGGGAGCATAGTGGAGAAACCTCAAGGCTCGGAAAAGGAGCTTGAGGGGTGAATGTAGGCAGGTTTGCCAAACAACCTAAAAATCATATGTTTGCTTCTCTTCTCTTATTTCCTTACATTGTGGTACTAGTTTATTGTTATAAGTTTTATTTGCATATTTGAGTTGCAATATATATTCTTGTGTTTAATCCTTTATTGCAATTGATTCTATTTGTGAGATTTGTAGCTAACAAACACTTTCTTACGGGTGAGTTTCGAAAAAGTTTTGAAACCCAATTCACCCCCTCTTGGGTTGCTTTAATACTAGGGATTACAATTGGTATCAGATCATGATACTCACTTTAGCAAGATTTAATAATCTTGAGTTAGAATGACAACTTCAAGTAACAAGTCTCATGGTGAGGGACTCTCAATATATAGATCTCCTTCTTTCAATGGAATTGATTACACCTATTGAAAAACAAGGATGAAAATTTATTTTCAATCCATTGAATATGATTTATGACTTTGTGTTTTGAATGGACCTCACTATACTATGAAAGTCGTAGATGAGAAAATTGTCCCTAAGACCATTAATGAGTATATCGATGAGGACAAAAAGAAGATTTCTATAAATGCTAGAGCAATGCAAATTCTTTATTGTGCTGTAGAGAGAAACGAATTCAATGGAATATCTACTTGTGATAGTGCAAAAGAAATTTGAAAAATCTTGTATAGACCCTATTAACACCTATAGGGGTAGAATAGATGTCTCCCCATTATTTAAAAATTCAATAAAAATTTTAGAATAAGTCCTAAAATTCTTGAGTCTAGATCTGAATAATCAATCAACAAAATATATATGCAGTGAAATAATAAAATAAATATCAATCACACAAAGAGACAAGAATTTGGTGACGAAGTGGAAAGCCTTTGAAATACCATTCAAAGGAAAAATCACTCTGGGCTAGTAGCCACCTACAATTCACTAAAAAGAAAACCTTATAAACAGTGATTCAGACACGGGCAACCCCTAGTTGCTTGACTCTGACAACCCTGATGTAATAATCTAAGCCTCCCTGATTAGACCCGCTGTGTACGACATTCCCCTCAAACCTTTGAGGTTCTTCTTATGGATTATTCACCGAATAGTCTTGTTCTTCAGAATGCCTTCAACACCATTAAGGTTACAAAGATATTTGATGGAAGAATAGAGAAAAACTCATAGATCTTGAAGCACAAATCTTCTCAGGTTTTTCTCTGAAGGAATGAGGCACTAGTTTGCTCAATGAAAGCCTCAATAACCTTTAGGACGGCCTCCCACAAAACCTAGTAGAGTTTCCTAACATTTCAAAAGGAAATTCCAAAAATTCAGGTATTTTTGAAATTCGCCGGAAGTCGCTCAAGCTCGGTTCGATCGCTGGTCAAACGCTATGTTTTTTCTGTCAAACGCTCGTCAAACGCTGATCTAACGATGGTCAAACGCTGTGACTCTGTTTGTATTTTTTCAAAGGTCGCTTGAGTGCTTGTCTAACGCTGGTTGAACGTGATGACTCTGTATGAATTTTTCCAATGACGCTCGAGCGCTTGTTGAACGCTGGTTGAACGTGATGAAGACTATGGACAGACCATCAACTCTAACTCTTGAACAAATGTGGGGACCAAAAGTACAACTCGATCAAGACATATTTTGACACGGAAATTTGGCCATATAAAAATACACTAACAAAATTTGACATTAAAAATTACTCATGAAGGTACGAATCAAGTGAAAGAATATAAGATAAACATGCTAGTTCATAGCTATGAAATGTTTAAAATGAAACCAGAAGAAAATATTGGTGACATGCTTACTAGATTTACTAATATTGTAAATGTATGCTCTTAGAAAATTGTACATTAACTCCGATTTGGTGTGAAAAGTTCTTAAGTGACTACTAAAGACTTGGGAAGCCAAAGTCACTGCTATTCAAGAAGCAAATGACCTCACCAAATTGCATTTGGAAGAGCTTATTGTATCTATCATGATTCACGAAATCACCATGAGGAGGAAAATTCAAAAAGGAAAAGCATAGCATTAAAATCCACCGTAGTTGAGTTAGAAGAAGATGATGATGAAATTGGAGATGGAGATATAACACTCATGACAAGGAATTTTAAAAACTTCCTCAAGAAAAAGCAAGGAAGGAAGAACTTCAAAGATTTCAAGAGAGAAGAGCCAAAGATGGACAACAAGAAAGACCACATTACTTGCTACAAGTGCAAGAAATCCAATCATATAAAGGCGGATTGCCCACTTCTCAAATATAAAAAGAAAGTTATGAAAGCTACTTGGGAAGATAGCGATTCAAGTTTCTCTGAAGAAGAAGTTCAGGGAGGAATTGCAAACATGTGCTTCATGGCTCTAGAAGATGATAATGATTAAATAAGAAAGAAATGCAATAGTTGGTTCTTGGATAGTAGTTGCTCAAGACACATGACCGGTGACCCATCAAGATTGTTAAGCCTATCAACCATCAAAGGTGGAAATGTAACTTTTGGCGACAATTCCAAAGGGAAAATCATTTGTATAGGCAATATCAGTGGTAACGCCCTTCTTACAATTGAAAATGCCCTATTAGTTGATAAATTGAAGCATAACTTGCTTAGTATTAGTCAACTTTGTGATAAAAGTTACAGAGTTGTCTTTGAATCTTCTCGATGCTTTATTGAAAATGTCATAGATGGTAAATTATTGTTTATTGGCCATAGGAATCCAAATGTGTATAAAATTGACATTGATCAAAATGTTGTGTGGATAATTAATGTCTTGTGATCAATGTAAATAATAGTTGGTTGTCACGCCCCGTGCTAGTACTTACCCCCTAGACTCACCTATAGTGATGATATCAAAGCGAGGATTACGACACGAATTGATCCTATAAAGTCCTGGTGAATGACTTTGAAAAAGCTTAGAGGAAACGTTTAATTGCAATTTGTTTTGAACTTAAGAATACATTAAGGAAGAAAAAGTAATATTTTCAGGGATTTTACTTAACGAAAGGCGACGTTCAAATAATTTTAGAAGTTAAAAGCTCTAAATTGAATAAGGGCAATAAAATGAATTAATTAAGGAAATGAGATTAGAAAATAAAATGAAAGTTAAGAAAAATAAAATCAAATATGGCATAGGAAAATAAATGGAATAAGAATATTTTTGAAAGTGTAAATACATGATTTCACTAAGATCATGAAGTCTTCTCTTTTACAAACATCCTTCATGAGGATTACAAAAGTAAGGAGAAGAAACTACTAAAACGAAAGCTATCTAAAGTTTTTCGTACTACAATGTCTGTGAGCAACTGACTGATCTCAAACTAACCAAAAGAGTGACAAACTGCTAAAGTCAGCTAGTCCTTCGGCTCGGTGTCGGAGGTCAGGTCTATATACACCATCTCTTCGGTGCCTTCCGTTGGCGGTTCCGGTGGAGGAGGAACAATGTGACGAAGGGCTGGATCTACATCTACCAGCCCGAAGTCTTCCACGCGGGGAAAAGGGGACAAGGGTGGACCTCTGAGGTACCATTGGGCTCGTACCCATGTATACCTCAAGGGTATCTGTAATATATGTCTAGATCATAATAACTAGAATGTGCAAGTCAAAATCCAAGATCTGCTCGCTCATAAATGTCTTCATCTGTCAGGTCCGATGACCGCCACAGTACATACAAAATAATAAACAAATAAAATGGGTGAATCCTACTGACTCAGTAAGGGGGGATAGAGTAACAAAACATGCAGCGATATAAAACCGAAGTAACAAAATTAAAGCATAATCAATCACAGGGCAATATCCATAAGAAATTAATCAATGTGGTATAAGTGATCCAATGTAGAATGAATGCATCCGTTTCTCGCTCATTTCACTTTCTTTTTCTTCTTTCATTTTCTGGTTGGTAGAGGTGTCATTTCTTCACTCTGTTTAACCCCGAGAGTCTGGGTTGTTCGTCCTTAATCTCCTCTAGGATTATCCCGTGCCCAAGCACCAGGACCCGATCGGGCCTGCATTTTTCCATCGCCAAGGGATACCAACCACTATCCTCTCAGTTTGGCTTGCACTATCCCCCTGTGAGCGGTATGGTCACCCGATCTTAGGACCACCTCTAGGTATGCGTTTTATTTCGGTCATCTCGGTCAACAGAATCTCATACCCATGATATGTTGATGCAACATGTATCATTGATAATCAATTTACCAAGAACGATCAATGGGTGACACATAACAAAATAAAATTTTAACCGACATTTGAACAATTAAAAGAGAAATATGAGCAAGTTTACAATTTAGCTTCTAAACTTATTAATATAAAAACGTGAACTTGCATGTCTTAAGTTCACTACCTTAAAAATTAATCCATTTTTAGTCACTTGATACTAAGTATGCATTTAAATGACATCCTACAGATTTTAATATTACTAAAAGATTTTTATGTAAGTACCATTTTGATTAATTGATTAAAATCATACTAAACCTAATAGGCCGGTTTTATTCACATTAGGCCTTGTGTTTTGGGCCTCATGTTAATTAATTTGTGGTTCTACTTTCTAGTTCCTTAATTTAGGTCAACAATAATCATAAGTGTCAATTCTGGTCCTAGACCTTTTTAGCCCTATCTTTTTCCAAAATGCCAAAACTGCCCCCAGGTGCTCCCAAGGGCATTTTGGTCATTTACACTTATCCAATTTAGTTGAAATTTTTAGTGTAATACCTATAATTAGTAAACTTCATATCTGAACAGTTTGGAGTCAAAATAAAATCTGTACTTACTAGAAAAAATCTTTAAGCTATCGGGTACCCTATTTTTACATGCATATTTTCCTCTTGACTTAAAATGCCAACGAATGTGTACTTATGTGGATGGATTATTTTTATTACAACAAAATACATCCAGATATGGATGTAAGTAACACGTCTCCATAGAAAAAAACACCTTTGCTAGTTTTCCTTTTTCAAAAACTTCATGCATTCCCACAAAGGACATATGCCATTCATCTTATATTTTTCCAGCCCTTAAGGCTCCAAGAACGTTGATCATAGGGCACTGTCGTGCCTCTCTTTTTCTATGAATCATGATCTTTCATTGCACATGTTCAAATTCTTAAACATGGTATACAAAAACTGTAAAAGCAAGCAACATGATCAAGTTCATAAAAGAAATCAAACATGCATGAAACTTCCTCCTTTCAAGTGTAACCTGTGACTCTTCTAAGTCACTAGCTCCCTTCTTGTAATTATATATTCAACATGCAAGACATCCAAAACACCTAAATGCCAAGAGAGACCCGAAACACAAAAATAAAAAGCACGAGAGGTGCAATCAGCCAAATGACTCTCCCCATTCCCATTTCTTCTTCATCTATCCACATGCATGCATCCATTTTACAAAAGAAACCACCTAAGCTATCATCCAACCCCAAACCCGTGGCCTTCACAGTAGTTCCCCCCCAATAAATCACCAACAAAGATCCCAATCCCCATGGACAACAAGTCTCTAGTCACCCTTATCTCTTGACTTGCTTTGAGATGATGAACCTCCAAGATTTTTCTTAAATCCAGATCCACGTTTAGCCACCAATATTAAAGGGTAGACATGCAAGAAAAAAGAGAAAAGCTTATGGGAGAGGTTTTTCTCCCATGGCTGAAAGCCCTACATGGCTTACCATATAAGTTATTTATTTTTCTTTTCTCTTCCTCCTCTTTGCTTCTTCCTTTCTTCTTCTTCTTCTTCCTCGTCTTCTTCCTCAGTTGGAAGCCTCACACGACCCTCTCTCTCTCTATTCACACTCTAAGCCGATAATTCCAAGGGAACAAAAGGTCACATGAATCAGGTTAGGCTTTAAATGGATAGGTTTAACTCTAGTTAAAACGTTAACATGCCACCTATCATATACCTAAGCAATCATGAGCTAGAGATCAGCAAAAAGAAGCAAACATGGGGATAGGGTGATATGGGCGGCACTAAGGTAGAATTTGCCATGTGGTTTACACACTTTCTCTAAGCACTCATTAACACAAACAAAATCTTCCAAAATAACAAGATGCCCACCAATTGGCCTACTCCATCCAACGCCAAACGCATGCACAAAAGGAGGGTAGTTACCTTTTATACATTGTTCGGAGATGCCTAGAGCATCAAAACAATTAATGCAAAAATGTAGACATTAAGTATTAAGATATAAAAGTGAAGAACATTAATTACCAAAGTAATTGTAAGATTATAAGCAAATTATTTAAGTACACAAGAGTTGACTTTAGGCTTATGGGATTTAATAAAATGTAAAACATGCTAATTACTATGAATATAAAACAAGAGATAAAATTAAAAATATCATTATGAAAGACTCTTAATAAAATTAAAGCCCCCTATTGTAGTTACTAATGAAATAAAACTAAGTATCAAGCTAAATGATAAATTATATAACAACGAATGCAATCACATAATTGAAATTTAAAAGTATTAAAAATGGGCAAAACAATTATACTAACAAAAAAAGTAAATGTAAGCTCAAGGAGGTAATAAATTAAACAATAAAAATCCACTTAGCAATATTTATTTATATATATATCATATCATATCATATCATATATGCATCAAACATGTGAAAAAGAGAGGGGCGCTATATTGGCTATGACATAGAAGATTAGGTCATGCTAGCATGCATCAAATTTTGAAAATCTCTAAGCATGATCTTGTGAATGAGCTACCTAAGTTAAATTTTGGAAAAGACAAAGTTTGTGAAGCTTGTCAAATGGGAAAACAAGTGAAAACCTCTTTTAAATCCAAAAACTTCATTTCAACTTGTAAACCTCTAAAATTACTTCATTTGGATTTATTTGGTCCATCAAGAACTCAAAATATTGGTGGAAAGTCCTATGCAATTGTAATTATGGATGAATGCTCTAGGTTCACTTGTATTTTGTTTTTAGCTTCAAAAGATAAGACCATTCAAGAGTTCATTAAATTTTTAAAACGGGTGCAAAACGCAAAAAGGATACACCATTGTGGCAATTAGAAGCGATCATGGTGGTGGATTTGTAAATGAAAAGTATAAATCTTTTTGTAGCATGATTGGTTACGAGGAAAATTTTTCAACACCTAGAACTCCTACACAAAATGGTGGTAGTTCAGAGAAAGAATAGAACTATTCAAGAGATGACAATAACTATTTTGAATAAAAATAAGTTACCAAAATATTTTTGGGCTAAGGCCATCAACACCTCTTGCTATGTTTTGAATAGAGTATCTATGAGACCTACTTTGAAGAAAACTCCTTATGAGTTTTGGAAAGATAGAAAACTCAATATTCACTATTACAAAGTTTTTGGCTGCAAATTTTAAATACCAAAGACAACCTTGGAAACTTTGATTCTAAAACCGATGTTGGAATTTTTCTTGGTTACTCCAATTCAAGCAAAGCTTATAGAGTTTATAATAAAAAGACTCTTTGTGTTGAAGAATCAATGCATATCACTTTTGGATGAATCTAATGATCCATATTAGAAAAAATGCAAGAGAAGAAATTGAATATATTTAGGGGGAGATGGAAGGACTCGAAATCAAGGATAACCCTGCTCAAAACGAGGAAGCTCAACCTCCAAGTGAAGAAATTATTCAATCGTTGCAAGGAGAAGGTACTTTATAAGAACTTCTGAAAGAGTGGAGGTATGCTACTAGTCACCCTCAAGAGTTAATTATTGGCGATCCCTTTCATGGAACTAGAACTAGAGCTCCACTTAGAAAAAATTGTAATCGTCTTGCTTTTGTGTCTCAAATTGAACCTAAGACTTTTCTTTAAGCCGAAAACGACGAAAGTTGGATTTTGGCAATGCAAGAAGAGTTAAACTAATTTAACATAAATCAACTTTGGGAACTTGTCCCTAGACCCATGGATCTAACCATTATTGGCACAATATGAGTCTTTAGGAACAAGGTTGATGATCCCGGTACTATTGTTAGAAACAAAGTTAAATTAGTTGCTAAAGGTTATAATCAAGAAGAAGTGATTGATTAGGATGAAACTTATGCACCCGTAGCACGTTTGGAATCCATTAGAATGCTTTTGGCCTTTGCTTCCTATAAAAATTTTATGCTTTACCAAATGGATGTGAAAAATGCTTTTTTTAATGAATATATCATGGAAGAAGTCTATGTAGAAAACCACAATGTTTTCAAAATGAAGCTTATCCAAATTTTGTATTCAAATCGAAAAAGGCTTATGATAGACTTAAAACTTTCCTAGTTGAAAAATATTTTTCCATGGGTAAAGTTGACACACTTTTTAACAAAGACCAAAAACAATGATATCATAATTGTGCAAATTTATGTGCATGATATCATATTTGATGCTACTAATGATTCTATTTGTCAAGAATTTTTTAAATTTATGCATGAAGAGTTTGATATGAGTATGATGGGTGTGCTCAACTTCTTCTTTGGACTACAAATCAAGCAATCCAAAGAAGAAATCTTCGTAAACCAAGCCAAGTATACAAAGGATCTACTCAAACAATTTGGAATGGAGAACTTTAAAGTGGCGGAAACGCCAAAGAGCACATCGCTAAAGCTTGATGCAGGTGAAAAAGATAAAAATGTGGAAATAACCAAATGTAGAGGTATGATTGGAGCTCTAATCTATTTGATGGCTAGTAGGCCGAATATTATGTTTTGTGTGTGCTTATGTGCAAGATTTCAAGCACATACTAAAGAATCTCATCTACCGTAAAAAGAATTTTTTGGTATCCTAGAGACACTCACATGAACCTAGTACGTTATTCCGATGCCGACTTTGCCGGGTGCAAAGTCGGTAGATAAAGTACTAGTGATACTTGTCATTTCATAGGTTCATATTTAGTTTCTTGGAGTAGCAAGAAACAAAACTCGATTGCATTATCAACAACCGAAGCAGAATACATAGTGGCCGACAGTTGTTGTGCTCAAGTGTTGTGGAAGAAAAAAACTCTCAAAAATTGTGGACTGGAGTTTTATAGTATACCCATTAAATGTGATAACACTAGTGCTATCAATTTGTCCAATAATCTCATTCAAAACTCTAGGACTAAACACATTGAAGTGAGACATCATTTTCTAAGAGATCGTATTCAAAAAGGTGGCATCTCACTCGATTTCATTTGTACTGAGCATCAACTAGCTGATATTTTTACAAAACCATTGAGTAATGATAGATTTCGTGATCTTATAATAGATATTGGGTTTTTAGATGCAAATACTCTTTGATATACTATTTATTGATTTCCATGTATTTGCATTGTTTTGATGTTTTAAACATCTTTATAATGCTCTCATCAGTCAAGATTGTTCTCTGTAGCGGTCGACCATGTGGAACAGCTACATGAAGTGGTCGAAGGGCATGAACCGCTACATGAAGCGGTCGACCGCCTCATCGAGACTATATATACAACAGTCCACATTTGGTCGACCGGCCTCCCTCCTCCCGTGAATCGCTTTGTCTCTCTCGACCCAAACACTCTCAAATCCTTCCAAAAACACCAAAACCTACCCTAAAATCCATCTAGATCATTTTAAATCCTCAATTTCGGCCAAAACCCTATCTTTTTGTGTGGATTTATATCAAAATCCATCCGACAAGGGATTCTAGTGATTTCGGCCCCCTTTGAAACTCTGACCCCAAATTTCCCAATTTCAGCCCTTTTCTCTGCGATTTTTGCTCTCAATTATCATGTCGAGGATGAAGAATGCAACCAAGAGTAGAATTGAGGGAGCGGGATCATCTCGTTCTTCAGCTGATAATTTGGTGAGTCTGATTATTTATTTCGTAATCCTAAGTGTGCAGAGTTGTTTTACAATGACTTTTCATAGAGAAAGAAGGAAAGTGAATGTATCTTCACTCTTAGACTTTGAGATAGAGCATCTGTATGCGAAACAAGATTGAAAAAAATTGTTGGATATGAGTAATGAAGTCTTTCTCAAGTATATTAGGTTTTTTTTTCTATAATATGATTGCTGGGTGGGAAGATAGAGGTTTATTTACTGTGAGAAGTGTGGTTAGGGGACAAGAGATTGTATTGAATGAAATTATTCTTGGAGATATTATAGGCAGTCCACATGTTGGGCCTAAGACTTGGACTGTGTGTAAAGGCTTTGATACCCGACTCATTGCTCTTGAGGAGAGGTTACTAATATGTATGAGGAGCAGAGGAAGTTATTTGAGGAGAGTTTTACTTCTATGCAAGAGGAGCAGAGACAATTCTTTGAGGAGATGAGGACTTTTATGACCACTCGCTTTCCTCCACCTCCATGATTTTCATCGCGTATGCATTTCATTTTGCTTTATTGCAGTTGCTTCTGTATATCTCTTTGCTTATACATTTCCTTTTTATGGTGACAAAGGGGGAGAGAATGATATCTTTTGTATCTCTGCACCCCTTTCAAACTTTGATGTACTTGCTTCGGTGATATGCAAGCTCTTTATTATGATCGTTGGTAACGGTAATCGGTAGCGATCGACTGGTTCATGTAGCGGTCGACCGACTCGTCGTGAATTTTTGATTGATCAACTTACAACATCTAATTTTCTTATGATGCCCATATAAAGCAACCCCTAAGCCTTTTAAAAAATAGTTGAACGACCAAAATAATTTTACTAAGACTAAGAGTGATAAAAAAAAAACCTTTGAATCATACTTCTAACATCATTCACACATAATCATCACTTTCATATGCTTGTTATTGTGTGAAGCCTAAGAGATAGAAATATTTCATCGCAACGTCTACTCCATGAAGGGAGTTTTAGTATGCATTTTCGTTCATCCTTATTGTGAGTCCTAGTTTCAGGATTAAGGCAACCCAAGAGGGGGGTGAATTGGTTTTCTAAACTTTTGGATGTTAACCCCCAAAACCGTGTTTGTAAAGTAAATACTAATTTAGCACAAATATAATTATATAACAAGTATGTAAGTGCTAAATGTAAAGAGTAGGGATAGAGAAAGCAAACACGTGATTTTTTAGGTGATTCGGCAAACCCGCCTACATCCACCCCTCAAGCTCCTTCACCGAGTCTTGAGGTTTTCCACTATTCTCCAATAGCTTTACACACTAGCTTCCGGGTGCTAGTGAACCGTACAAGTGTTTTCCTGAGATCAACACTCAAACCCACCCAAGTGGTTTTTCTGGCTCACCACTCACAACCTCACCAAGTTTGAGATATACACTATCAAAGCTTCTTCTTTAGTGAACAACCTCACTAAAGGAAACACCTTTATTGGATAGGTAGATGGATGAACAAAAACTCTCTTGATAGAGTAGATATGAAAATGGAAGCTCTATCTCTTTATTCACACAAAGACAAGGATATGAAAGTGTGTTTTGTGTGAATGCTATGAGAAATATAGAATAGGAAGGTTTAAAATATTTCTCAAGTAGTATAAATGATATATGGTCGTTGGGTTCTCATTTTAGACGAAATGAAGGTGTATTTATAGGCCACATATCAAAACTAGCCGTTTATAGCCGTTGGCAGTTTTTGCTAAAACGAGCCGGTCGACCGCTACATGAACCGGTCGAGCGCTTCAAGTTACCGTTATTCCAACGGTCATATTGTCAGAAACTCAACGGCTCTTTTGTCAAAACCAACCGGTCGACCGCTTGAACAGCCGGTCGACCTCCTCAACATAAGCATGATCCGGTTATTTTAAAAACAAGATTTTTGACCACTTTTAAACACCCAATGAGGTGTTTTGAAACCTATAAAAACATTTTAATCTTTCAAACAAAAGGTAAAACGGTTTATGCACGTTTTGAAAGATATGCAAGTGCGTGATTCAAATCCTTGTCAAAAGTGAAATAAAGAGTTACAAGGATTATACCCTAAGGTCTTGAATCTTCACTTTAAGCTCCTTGCATCTTCTTGTTCCTTTTTCTTCAAGTTTTGACTCTTTTCGTCAAGTTGTCTTTGTCTTTGAAGATGTCCATTTTGTAAACTAATCTACTTATTGAAATCATCAAAATCTCGATTGTGCACATCCATTTGGAGAGATTTGTTTTCAAACTCGTTCCTGAGGCTTGAAGAGGTATTTCTCAAGCTCAAGTATAAGGAAACCTTCCCCTTGGTTGAAGGGAGCATAGTGAAGAAACCTCAAGGCTCGGGGACGGGGAGCATAATATATTTTCCATTATTATTTTATCCAGGTTGCCTTTAAAAAATATTGGTAAGTGAAGTGGCTTTAATTAAAAAAATAGCCATATCACTGTTTCCCGTTTTCAAAGGGACGGGGACTAAAAATTAAAAATTGTATTAATTTTTTTTGGGTAAGTTAATGTATTAAAGATTTAACTTATGGAATACTTTGTGATTTGGTCAACACAGAGTCTGGGTTATGTTCGTTTCCTACATTTTTTCAGGATTCAAATATATTCATAAAACTACCACCGAACATATTCAGAATTCAAAGACAAACATCAACACATTTTACACAATCTTCAACAACTTTTTACTTTTTTATTTAACATAAATTTTCTCTCTCTATAATTTTACACATAACTCAAATATTTTTTTATTAAACAATTACATCAAATCATTTTTCTCTTTACTTTACACAAATACCAATAAAATACTATTCAACATAAATATTCACAATTTCTTTAAAATTCTACATTTTTTTCAAACATAACATATCCCAAATTCTTAAAAAAAAAAATCTAAAAAAACAACACAGGAATCTGACACTAATTAAAATGAGAAATTTTTAATGAGTCATTGGGTTTTACCCTTTTTTTTATTTTTAGTCCTTAAACTTAATGAGTCAAATTTTTAGTCCTTTAATTTTCACTCCGTTTAAATTTTAGTCCTTCCGTTACCCTCCGTCACCCTAATTAACGGAATAATTTCACACGTCAGCTTCCATCTAACACGTCACCCTTCATTTCCACATTAGCCTCAACAATTGAACGTGATTTCTTAAACGACTTGTAGCTTCTATTTAATTGAAACTCTACATAAAAATTAAAGCCCCAACCTCGTCGTTCTCATGTCAAGAAACACAGAAATGTATCTTTGAGGATGCTAGAAAGGACAAAGGTGGGAGTTGCAGGTATTACACAGGCTTTGGTGGATTGTATACACGAGAAGTGGAAGTCCGATGAAGTGGTGAAGTTGAAATTTGAAGGGCATCTTGCGGTTGACATGAGAACGACGAGGCTGAGGCTTTAAGTTTTATGTAGAGTTTCAATTAAATAGAAGCTACAAGTCATTTAAGAAATCACGTTCAATTGATTGAGGCTAACGTGGAAATGAAGGGTGTCGTGTTAGATGAAAGCTGACGTGTAAAATTATTCCGTTAATTATGGAGGGTAACGGAAGGACTAAAAATTTAAACGGAGTGAAAATTAAAGGATTAAAAATTTGACTCATTAAGTTTAAGGACTAAAAATAAAAAGAGCGTAAAACTAAGTGATTAAAAAGTGAATTTCCGTAAAATCTAAAAATAGAGCTGCAAAAGCAATTGACTCATTGGTCTTCACAGATACTCGCACCTCTATCCAAACATTCAGTCGGAACATTCCGTTGGAACCCCCAAACTCTCCCTCTCTTTCCCGAGAAGGCACAAGGAACAAAATATCAACAACAATGAGAGAAATTCTGCACATTCAAGGTGGCCAGTGCGGCAACCAGATCGGCGCCAAGTTCTGGGAGGTGATCTGCGACGAGCATGGCATCGACCACACTGGTAAGTACAGTGGCGACTCAGAACTCCAGCTCGAGCGCATCAACGTCTACTATAACGAGGCAAACGGCGGGCGCTACGTCCCGCGTGCCGTTCTCATGGATCTGGAACCGGGTACCATGGACTCTATACGATCTGGCCCATTCGGCCAGATCTTCAGGCCCGATAACTTCGTTTTCGGGCAGTCCGGGGCCGGGAACAACTGGGCTAAAGGGCATTACACAGAGGGAGCTGAGCTCATCGATGCCGTCCTCGATGTTGTTAGGAAGGAGGCCGAGAACTTCGATTGCCTGCAGGGTAAGGTGTTTTAAGCTACATGTTTTATGTTTTGACAGTTTTTCCGGAGATCTGATGGGATATTGCTTGTCGAATCTAGGCTTTATTTGAGTTTTAATACCCATCTGTTTGTTCATTCTGTGGAGATTGGTGTTTGATTGTTGATTTTGTGTTCGGAGGTTGTTGATAACTTTGATCTCAGCGTTGCTTTTGAGGGGATATGGAAATTATCTTTCATTTCTTTGTAATTCATAGGCATTTGATGTCGTTTTCTTTTTTGTTGCATTGCTGAGAAATTGTTGCTCTTTTTCATCATAATCTTTGATCGGTTTATGCTTCTATTAGAAGGTGTTTGCTTTTGTTGGAGAAATGTTGTGTTATAGCTGAGGATCGTGGGTTGATTCTTGGTTAGTGAGGTTTCGTTCAAGCATTTTGTTAGCTTTCTAGCTCGCACTGTTTATTTTGATCTTATGCTTTTGGATTCTGGATTTGATAAAGCTGTGTTATTTTTGTGATTTCCCCAATCACAGTATTTCATTAATTGCTACGGCATATGTGCTCTCTCATTTCGTCATTGGTAATTAGTAACTGTTTAATTTCTGTTCTCTTCTTCAGGTTTCGCGTTTGTGATTCTATCAATTTAGTTTGGTCCGAACTTTAGCAATAAATTGGCCGTTTTTCACGTTGTAAGAAACTGTAAGGTCTAGAGACCTGTGCTTTTCCTCTATACTTTTCAGTGTAGATAATAACAATTACACTTAAAAGTTCCATGCATTTTGGCGTGGATAATTGAGGAAATTTTAGCATAGTTCTTATCTGTGTCTTGGGAGCTGTTTTTTGTTGAGAATTAATAACTTCTATTATGTGTAGGCGAAATTGGTCATGTCTTCATGGTTGGATTATCTTTTTGACTTAATACATTTGTTTGGTCTGCATAAATTCCACAAGTTAAATTCCTAGCATCTTTCATACTGATTGGACCAATTACCATCTTTGTTGACCTCAAAATCTCTGTTTGCCCTTTTTTTTTATTTGTTGGGGCTTTCTTTTCTTTTGTTTTGTAGTCTTGGATCTCTTGTCGTATTGTGATCTCAGATTTGGTTTGTAATATGATGCTTTTGAGGCACTCTTTCACGGTGAATTGTATGATCTCTAGATCATTAAAGCTGTGCTTCAATTTGATTATTAGAGTCTTCTATGCTGTGGATTTTATGATTCAGTAATCAACAAAGTTGTGCTGTAATTTGATTGCTGTTGTCCTCTATGCTTGTAGTACATAAAGAACGTATGCTAGAAAATGCAAGTTGTTTGGTAAGATTGTTATCTCATGTCCCACGTATTCTTTTTTTGCTGTAGATAATGTGGTATCCTACTTGTTATTAATTTTAGTGGTTCATCATGTGATAAATCTCTCTCACCTAGAGCTTATTAATGCTGTACCACTGAACTAACTCTGTATATTTTGAACAGGATTTCAAGTTTGTCATTCTTTGGGTGGAGGAACGGGCTCTGGTATGGGAACCCTTCTTATTTCCAAGATCAGGGAGGAGTATCCAGATCGTATGATGCTTACTTTTTCTGTATTTCCTTCACCCAAAGTGTCTGACACTGTTGTCGAACCATATAATGCCACCCTTTCCGTGCATCAGCTCGTTGAGAATGCTGACGAATGTATGGTCTTTGACAATGAGGCCTTGTACGATATATGCTTCCGCACTCTGAAGCTTGCCACCCCTACTTGTAAGTTTGCAGTTCATATCTTGAGATTCTAACCCTTTTTTTGGATCCATATTATTGTTAGTACTATATTTGTGACACCCCTTCCCTAAATCCCCTAATTGATCTAAATTTCTTAATTTCCTCGATTTCTCGTATTTAGCCTATTAATTATTATGATCATGATTGTCTCTATTTTTACCGGTTTCTATGCATTCAAAATTCTTCCAATTTCGTATTAAAACCTTAGTATTCCTATTTCTTGATTTAACCACATGATATTTTTCCTAAGTATACATAAATAGCTCATATTTAACATCTTCTAAATACTAGGTTTGATTTCTTAACACATGATTCATTCGGTTCTAATTGTACTAATGAATTTTGGTATGCTTAATCTCTTTCCCTCTTCATTTTCTTGCTTACATCTAAAATCTTTACCTAGTGTCAATATTGATTACTCTATCACTAATCTCGATTAGGTACTTGACTAATTACCTATTTCCTTTTCTAACATATGCATTGATTAACTTTGTAACTTAGCTAATTATTTTGTTAACCTAAGTTTACTTTGATGTCATGTTGCTCCCACTCTCTCTCTCCTCCTTAGGGCACACGGCACACACATGAAAATCTTGGCTTTGTCTTGTTCTCTGTCTTTTTCCCTTGTCCCATGTTTTTGGCCTTTGTTGCATGAATAGTGAGATGCAAAATTGGACCAACCGGCCATGCTTGCTTATAATCACAAATTGATGTGATTTTGAGATGAACTTAGCTTGTGTAAGTGTCCTTGATCAGCACCTAGGAAAGGGAGAGTGTGCCATTTGGCTCCTCCAGCCCTTATGCCGCCCAAGCCACCCAATCAAGGGACTTGCTTGTAGCAGCCACCTCTTAACCAAATGATGGCAAGGTTGGCTATAAAAGCCAAACCTTGCCATGCATTCCTCACACCATAGCCGGCCATTTGAGTTAGAGAGAAGGGAGTGAGTGTTGAGAGCATTCGGCCAAGAGGGAAAGGAATGAGAAAGAGGAGAGAAAGAGGAGAGGAAGAAGAGAAGGAAGGTGAAAACTTCCATACCAAGGTAGGTTGGCAAGGGGTTCGGCCAAGGCCTTGAACACTCCCTTGCACCTCCTCTTCTCTATTTCCTCATCATCATTTCCACTTCTTCTTAGCCTTAGATCAATTTCATTAACCTATAGATCTTGTGTTTATAGGAGAATATCAAGAGCTACCCGAGATCACCAAAGTAAGGGTTAGAACTTCATGCTTTAGTGAGGGTTTAGACTCTTGTGTTTTGTGAATGGATAGCATGTTCTTTTGTGATGTTTGATCATGCTTATTGGTGTACATAGAGCTGTGATTCAATGATGAATATGTTAAGGTCAGGATGGGTTCAACATTTTACAAAAAGAACGATACAAGGATGCCATGAAGTAAAACTTAATCTAGACCCCCTTGCATGATAAAGCTTGATGAGTATTTCTTATAATATGCTTGCTGAGTTGGTTTGATGATTCAAAGCACTCTTGATATAATCCATGAGCTATGACAGTGGGAATAGGTCTTATAGACACCACGGTTTGGTCAATGAAAATGATGTTGCATGTTGAATGTTGCATTCCATGGTTCTATGATGCAATGTTATGAATATGTGATATGAAATGATGATGCAATAATGAGTATGATGATGAAAGTATCCCTGATCAAGAAGAGGCCAAATGGGGCCAAATAAAGGAGCTTTGAGCTCAAGAAAGATATGAAAGATGAAAGAGGTTATGAAAGATGGAAGTATGAAAATAATGCCTTGTGCATATCCAATGATGATGTTACAAATGATCATTGTTTGCCTTCAATTTTCTTGAAAAATCCTTATGTTATGTGCTTTGTAAGTTCATGTCTTGGTAGATTAGATGTATCATTAGCCTAAAGTTATAAATGCGATAATCGATCAAATGCATGAACACTTAGCTAGGGTCTTTAGTCAATATAGACACTGTCCAAATCGACCCTAAGCTACAGGTTGTATTTTTGCATGAAAATTTCCAGATAGTATTCTTATCTAATATTAGGATGACTGTAAAAATTTCAGCCAAAATTGATGAGGGAAAAGGTCGAAAATGCCCCTGGAGGTCTCTGAGGGCAGATTTGACATTTTGCCAAATTCGTTAGGGTAAAAGGGTCCAAAATGAGAAAATGATTACATGGTTGGATAGAGCACGAAAAACTGATGGGGGAGCCCATATTGAAGCTCAATCCGAGTTGGAATAAGGGCTCAAATCACAAAGCCCGAATAGGAGCCTAAGTGGATTTTAGGCCCAATACCCCTAAAAGAACACTATGTCCACTAATACTTTGAGAAAAGGCCCAGTGTGGTCTAAAGAGGCCCAATAGGCCTTGATTTGAAGTTTAATGTTTTGAAATCCTCTAGTTATTATCATGGTTGTTTCAATTGTCAACGATTAATTTCCTAACATGTTTTTCTATTTATGATTCCCTCAAAATTTGCATTGTTACTTATGTAATGTCTGGATATGTTATTGCATTCATAAGAGGGAAAACAAAGTGAGGAACCCCCTAGCCTGCGAGGGTTCCCCGAGTGGTAGTGACGGTACCGGACACTTAGGAGATGTGCAACCCACCACTACAGGGATTGGGTGGGCTCCTTTATGAACGCTAAGGCGTAATGTTATGATAAGGGTCCTGGTGCTGGAAGCACGGGACAGTCCCATAGAAGGGGAGGGGACGCACAACCCGACTCTGGGGGTGAACAGAGCAGACACCGGGAACTCCTCAAGAACCAATGATGGTGTGATGCATTGCATACTTCAGATTGTCTGTGCTTATACTTATTGTCCTGAAAGTTTGTTCTACATCATGCTTTGATGAATTATATGCACTGTATTTGTTTGATCATGTTTTCCCCACCCCCACCTTACTGAGTCAATAGGATTCACCCTTTTCTCTTATGTTGTTTTTGCAATTTTTGGCGACTTGGGTATTGAAGAATGAAGCTATTCGAGGAAGAGTTGACCTATGATTTCCACCCCTATGTTCTGGTGCTCAAGATTCGGACATGGGTCTCGGATTCCCTTGCAGTATCAGTGGAGCATGAGGCCCACTGGTTCTTCAGGGAGGCCCAACCCCCATCTTATGTACCCCCACCCCATGTACCCCAATCCCCTGTGTCCCTACCATTCCCTGTACCCCCACTATCTCTATCATCCCCGTTATCCCGATTTGAGGACTTTCGGTTACCAGATGTACCGCCTGAGTGGCTGAGGCTCGATTATGTTCCTTCCCCACTGACATGAGATAGTAGTGCATTTCAGATGTCTGAGCTTATAGATCTTTCATCGGACTCGGACAAGGAGGTTTAACATCCTTCTTAGGCTTGTTAGAATGTTTTCTCTAGAGTTTGTTCCTGTGTATCAGGAAGTTTCTGAACTTGTAGCCTTTTTATAGTCACGGGAGGATGTAGCTCAACTTTTAAAGTTGTCCTTATTATGTCAGGTTTTCAATCTCCTTTGTGATGCTTTTCTCATCTTTTATCTCAAGCTTCTTATTTCTACTCATAAGCTTATGATCCGACACTTTTTAACTTATTCTGATTTTATTTCTAACCTTTTGTAAAAAGTAGAGTTTTTACCTTATGACCTTTTTCCAACTTCTCATTACGATTTATACGCTTTCCGCTAAGTTCCTTGATAAATCGACTAAGACTCGTAACGACATAAGTGCCATAATCCCCGCCTATGTGCATACCATTACTATAGGTGAGCCTAGGGGGTAAGTATGAGCACGGGACGTGACAATATTTCATGCTAATTATTGTTATCTAGATAGGTCTGAAGGAATATCACAAATTAGCGGGGTTATGCTTCAATGTGAAGTAAGGTTGCTTTTCATCAATAATGGATTATCTTTTATAATTAGTTGGGTCGCTAATTTCTCTCCTACGGTTAGATACCTCCCTACCTACTTACCTACTGTTAGGTTGCATTGACACTGATTCTTTCTGTTAACAGTTGATGATGAAGTGTCTTTACTTTTCCTCTATTTTTTCCAAAAGTCGGATAACTTTTCTCAGTGTGCATTACATGGAACAGTTTAGCTGATCATAGACTGGTGTATGCTCTGTTGTGTTCTATTGTCCAATAACAGTTGGTGATCTCAATCACCTCATTTCTGCTACCATGAGTGGTGTCACATGCTGTCTTCGGTTCCCCGGACAGCTGAATTCTGACCTGCGGAAGCTTGCAGTCAATCTCATCCCATTCCCACGTCTCCACTTCTTTATGGTTGGATTTGCACCCTTGACATCAAGAGGATCACAGCAGTACCGTGCCCTGACTGTACCAGAATTGACCCAGCAAATGTGGGATGCTAAGAACATGATGTGTGCTGCTGACCCCCGGCATGGTCGTTACTTAACCGCTTCTGCCATGTTCAGAGGTAAGATGAGTACCAAGGAAGTTGATGAACAGATGATGAATGTCCAGAACAAGAATTCATCCTACTTTGTGGAGTGGATACCCAACAATGTTAAGTCCAGTGTGTGTGACATCCCACCAAAGGGTCTAAAGATGGCATCCACTTTCATTGGGAATTCAACATCGATCCAGGAGATGTTCCGGAGGGTTAGTGAGCAGTTTACTGCCATGTTTAGACGCAAGGCTTTCTTGCATTGGTACACGGGTGAAGGAATGGATGAGATGGAGTTCACCGAGGCTGAGAGTAACATGAACGATCTGGTGGCTGAGTACCAGCAATACCAGGATGCAACTGCTGAAGAAGAGGAGTATGAAGAGGAAGAAGAGGAGGTTGCTGCTTGATCTACTTTTGTCATATATTTTCATTTTTTCAGAAATTGAAGTTGGTTACTTTTGAGTGAGTGGTTATGTTTACATTCTCGAGCAGTAAAGTTAGATTGATGTATCGATATTGTATTGATGTGTGGGTATATGTATAAGAGGTGGGTATTGTATAACGATGCTTTTGTTTGTAATCCGAATTGTGGAAGTCTGTTCTGAGTAAATAGCTTTCTGACATGATGATTATTGAGGGTGTGTAATATTTATATATAGTTTTGCCCATTTTATGGTTTTAGGAAAGTTTCGATTAATAGTTTCTGCTCGGAATACAACTAATTTATTCGCATGGTGTGATGGAAACTTGTGCACTAGTGCCGTAACAAGACAGCATGATAAATTATAAGTTTCGGGATAGTGGAAAGTGTTGTGATAAGGTCGGGTGAAATTAATAAAACAGCTTAATTGGATCTGGAATTTTCTTCTGTTTTTTTTTTATTATTTTGATTGATTGAAAAAGCTGTAAATGTAAACGATTATAAGATGAAACAAGTTAAAACCAAACAGTTTTTGCATGCCCCCCTTTATCCAGTTTCCCCTTTGCCTAACAAACTAATAGGCTTCAGAGATTTCTGGAGGCCTAACAAACTAACAGACAATTTCAATCCTTGGGCTTGGCCCTGACCCGGTCCATTATAACTCAAATAATCAGCAATGAGCTAAATAGGCAACCCACACATGGTAAGCCCACCAACCCACTTACTAAACAAGCCGCACCGACCAAACAACCACTAGACCAATGACAAAAGGTACGTGGGTGTGTTTGAGTGACACAATTTTATGGTGGTTAAAATTTTAGGTATAGAAGTTGATGAAAATGTGAAGAGTGAAAAAATGAAAAAGTTTATGAGAGTTGATGAAAAAATGAGGAAATAAATTTTTGTAATGATAATAAAATTTTAGAGTCAAAATTTTGGTTGCTGAACGCAGCACAATTGGCGTCACTTCCTTAGCCTTCTTGAACCCTCTCCTTTCTTCTCTTCATCTCTACCATTTCTCTTATAATTCCTAAATCTTCAATCTTCCCCGAATTCACACTTATTTGTTACAATACTTCCCACATTAAAACTCTTTGCCCACAAGGTGTGGGAAATCATATTTGAGCTGGTGATATGGAGTCCAAGTCACATCCTCCAGCGGTTGCCCTTGCCATTGGAGCAAGAGATCTGTGACAGTCATGTTGCGTACCTTCCAGGAACGACGAACTAGCACAATAGCTGGCTTAAGTCGAAAAAACCCATGAGAATCGATGGGAGGAAGGTGGGGAACGGAAGTGATGCGAGAACCCAACTAAGATTTGAGCTGCAACACATGGAAAACGGGATGGAGGAGACAAGATGATGGCAACTGCAACTTATAGGTAACCATACCCACTCACTAAAGAATCTTGAATGGGCCATAAAATCTGGGTGAGACCTTGAGGTTCCAGCGTTGAGACAGAGACAACTACTAGTAAGGTTGAAGTCGAAGGTATACATTCCCTTCTTGAAACTCTCTGTCTGTGTGTCGAAGATTTGCGTATTTTTTCATCCAATCTTGGGCCTTATTCAGGTTCTCACAAAGCACTCAGAGCATGGAGGCACGGTCCCGGAGGACCTCATCAACAGCTGCGACACCAGTTGTACCCGTCTCATAGGTAAGAAGTCAGGGAGGTAAGGTTCCATAAACTGCTTCGAAAGGTGTAAGTTTTGTTGAAAAATGGAAACTGGTATTGTATTGCCACTCTGCTAGAGGCAGCCACCGTACTCACTCCTTTGGATTATCACCAACCATACACCTTAGGTAATTTTTCACACACTTATTCACCAATTCAGGCTGTACATTTGCCCGTCGATGATACATAGAACTATAGGATATGATAACACCTTGTAGCTGAAACAACTCCTACCAACATTTTCTTGTGAAAACTGGGTCTCGGTCTGATACAATTGTTACTAGAAGATGTTGTTGAGAATCAACTCTTTGATTGTAGTAGCAGGGTAAGGATAAGCTAGTGACATAAAGTGACCATATGTACTGCTGTATGTCTTTTCTCATCCGTTGCCAATGGAGATCACATTTGTGTTAGCTTTTGTGTACAATTGATATTTTGATGATTTCAATAAATGAATTAAGTTTATAAAATGAACATCTTCAAAGACAAAGAAGTTTGATGAAAGAGCCAAAGACTTGAAGAAAGAAGATCAAGAACATGCAAGGAGCTCAAAAGTGAAGATTCAAGACGTTAGGGTATAACCTTGTAACTCTTTGTTTCAATTTTGACAAGGATTTTGAATCACACCTGCATATATTTCAAAACAAGCATAAACCGTTTTACCTTTTGTTTGAGAGCTTAAAATATTTTTAAAGGTTTCAAAACATCCCAATCAAACTTCCAAACTTTTCATATACTTACGGGAATAAGTCTTTAAAATTGAGTGTTTAAAAGTGGTAAAAAATATGGTTTTAAAAGAACCGGATCATGTGCTTAAGTTGAGGAGGTCGACCAGTTGATGAAGCGGTGGACCGGTCTTTGACCACCTGGTATAGCGGTCGACCGGTTGATTTTAAAATAAAGCCGTTGTGCTTCTGACAATATGACCGTTTGGGTAATGGTAACTTGAAGCAGTCGACCGACCGTTTTAACAGACGACTCCCGACAGCTATAAATGACTAGTTTTCATATGTGGCATATAAATACACATCCATAACGTCCAAAATTAATACACAACGACCACATATCATTTATATCACTTGAGAAATATTCTAAACCTTCATATTCCATAGTTCTCATATCATTCACACAAAATACACTTTCATATCCTTGTCTTTGTGTGAATAAAGAGATAGAGCTTTCCACTTTCATATCTACTCTTTGAGAGAGTTTTGTTCTTCAATCCTTTTATCAAGAGAGATGATTCCTCTAGTGAGGTTGTTCACTAAAGAAGAAGTTTAGAGGGGGTATATCTCAAGCTTGTGGGGTTCTGAGTGGTGAGCCCAAAAATCACTTGTAAGGGTTGTGAGTGTTGAGCCCGAGAAAAATACTTGTATGATTCTCTAGCACCCGGAAGCTAGAGTGTATGCTATTGAAGAATAGTGGAAAAAACTCAAGGCTCGGTGAAAGAGCTTGAGGGGTGGATGTAGGGCGGGTATGAAGAACCACATAAAAATCACGTGTTTGCTTCTCTTACCATTCTCTTTACATTTAACACTTATTCATACTTGTTTCATATATATACTTGTGCTAATGTAGTATTTACTTGCAAACACAATTTTGGGGGTTAAAAGCAAAAAGTTTTAAAAAATCAATTCACCCCCCTCTTGGGTTGCCTTAATCATGGAACTCACAGTTTGGTACGTTGAAAAGTTTTTTCATATCCAGAGTCCCCCCTAAGGGATCATTGTGCATCTATTTTAGAATTTGTTGCTTAAAGGGATTTTCAGATCCTATACACACCCTGCCTTTGTATAGGAGCAAACCATCCTTAATAGCATATATATTTGGGTATAGTACTCCATTCCTTAGCTAATTAAGAAAGTGTTGAATCTAAGTATCCTGTGGATAAACGGATTTGAGCTTAGTTAGTCATGTAGTTAGTGGAAATGACAGTCTCATCAAACTACCTTTGGGTATATCTTCAAATTTACGGGAGAGTCCATCTACCAACTTATTTTCCTTCCCACACTTGTACTCCACAAAATCATACCTCAGTTGCTTAGTAATCCACTTATGTTGCACCGGTGTGCCCACCTTTTATTCTAAGAGATGTTTCAAAGTATCCTGTGGATAAACGGATCTGTTTTGACTCTGAATGTCCTTCTTAATAAGTAAAGACGCCATTTACTAATGGTTGAAATCAATGCTAGGAGTTCCGTTCAAAAGTAGACAGGGACAACATCCTTCCTTTCAAAGCATGATTGAAAAATGTAATAAGGTGACTAAATTGCATTAAGATAGCATTAATCCTCACCTCTGAAGCATCACACTCAATTACAAAGTATTTGAGTAAAATTAGGTAAAACTAACACTGGAGGTGTAATTACAGCTTGCTTCAAGAGCTGAAATGTTTCAGTAGACTCATTTTTCCAATGGAAACTAGTCTTCTTTAGGAAATTAGTTAAGAGGAGCTGCAATAGAACCTTAATCCTTAATAAAAAAAAAATCAAATGGGTTCCGTTTAACGGTTGAATTAAACTCTAAAAATGGTGAAATGGCATGGTAACTCATGCATAAATTACAAGAGTGACCATGTCAACACTTCTTGTGATTCTCAATCTCTTACGTTCCAATCTCTTCGTCTCTTGAACGCGTATAGCCGTTAGCTTATTATTACAAATGTGAGAACTTGATTTCTTATATTCTTGAAACTCATGCCAAAGAGATTAAAGAAAAAATTGAATTTATTTATTTATCTCTTCGAGGGAGTTACGCCTCCTAATATACTCTAATTCTGAATAACAATAGACTCCTCTCTATTATAGTCAAGGTTACATCCATACTACTAAAATAAGATTCCAAATCTATGAGATTTGTGGCTTAATATCTGATCTTCTAGAACTTGAATTCCAACTATCATTTAATTTAATTGAAATAATTATTCTAATACTAACAATACAAATAACTAATAAATTATTCTTTTAAGCCCGTACGATCGTAACATTTATACATTAATAATTTATTCTTATGTTAATTGTTGGATGTTTCTAGAGGGCCATATTTCGTATGGGTATTAAATGGACAATGATTGACTCTGGATAACTCAACTCAACGTCCAAGGACTTGAATTAAGCTGCCAAATAGGTTGGGCTAGAATTTCTACGCACCTAAAACATATTACTTCTGGTTGGCAATTATCTTAGGGCAGACCGAATCAAGGGCCAATGACCTTAAATAGATAGGGTTTGGGCTTCAATAGCTGAAAATGAGTTGGGCCGACTAAATTGGTCATCACTTTATAAATTCGGCTGTAAAATTGGTCCGAAATTGGTTCGAATTTTGGTTCAAAAACCTTGTTAGGAAAATTAATTAAGAGAGCAAAATCAATTGGACAAGTGAGCATAAATGCCACAAAATCAAGAAACCCACTCTTTAAATCCCATTAGAACTTATCACAACTTGACTCGAAATCAAATTTATAGACTCGATTTAGGGTGTGTTTGTGTTGTAAAATTTTAGTGTTGTTAAAATTTTAGGTATTGGGTTTAGTGAAAAAGTGAAGAGAGAGATAATTTTTTATATTTTTTGTAGTGAACAGTAGTGGTTTGATGGGGGAGAGAGATATTATATTGTAATTTTTTATTGTGTTAAAATTTTAGAGTGTGTAAAATTTTAGGACGCAAACGCAGCCAATCTTTCCCAAACAGGCACCGGTACTACTACTAGTTTTACTTCGGCGGCGGTCAGTTTTTTCTCCAGTTTCAGGGAGGATGCGCCAATAGGGAGGAGGTCCGGCCTCTGATAAGATGGTCTTTTTTACCATTTGCTACTGCTTGTGGAGGAGATGGTCTGAATGTTATATGTCTTAGTGGAGAAGAAATTAATCAAATTAACTAATGGAAGAGTTTCAGACCAAAATATAAATGCAAAATTGTCCATATTAATTAGTTTGAAAATTTGATACCATAGTGAGGAAGAAATAGAAGCAAATAGATCAATGGAAGAGTTTTAGAACAAAATATAAATGCAAAATCGTCAAAATTATTTGGTTTGGAAAATAGATACTTTAATTACGAAGAAAATAAAGCAAATAGATCAATGAAAGAGTTTTAGACCAAAAAGTACATGCAAAATCATCAATATTAACTAGTTTGCAAATTACATACCATAGTGACGAAGAAAATGAACCAAATAGATCAATGAAAGAGTTTTAGACCAAAATATAAATTCAAAATCCTCAATGTCTTTTTGTGGAAGCTGTCTTTGAATTATTCGATCAATGTGTTTTTGTGAACAAAGTTTCAGTTTCGACACTTGGGATGTGGTCCTTCCGTTAGGGAAACAAACGGATCCCTGATGGAAGGACCATTTTGTAAAAAAATGTAAACCCAAGTACTAATATTTGAAAAAAATTAAACTCAAGGACTAAAAAATCTCTGGGTAAAACTCAAGAACTAAACAACTAAATTCTCTTAATTTAATAGCAAGCTTCATTTGATTAACAACTGCAAAAAAAAATTATCTGCTTCGCCATTTATCTTCTAGTTAGCGGTCATTTATAGATATCCATTTTTTGTCCTTCCGTAACTCGGTCTTTTTAGCTATTTATCAGTTAAAGTAGAGGTTGTGCCGCTCACTGAACCCATTAATTATACTAGGAAAATCATAGCTGATGAATCCACTAATCTTCTCTCCTAGTTATCCAAAAGACTCTAGGACTTCAGGTAAGATAAAGATCTTAGAGACTTCAAGACTCCAAATAAGATAAGGAGTCTTGAACCCATACCATTAAACTCCCTTTGGGACTCTGTCACCCCCATATAAATAGCTAGGTATTCTCCTTCATATTCTCTCATGCTTAATTTCATTTTCCAGGCTCTAATTTCTTTTCTAATACTCAATTCCTCTTGAGATCTAGCTTAGGCATCGGAGTCTCCGGATCCGATGCCGCCCCCTCTTCTTTTCACTTTCAGGCCTGATCGGCTCTGGATATTGGTGATTTTTGGCATCATCAATAGCTACAAACGATAATTATTAGCTACATATACAGATCTAAGTTGCCTTGAGACAATAGAAGTAGATTCCACTGTGAAAGATAGGCCTTGAAACCGGTCAAGCACTTATAGGTTGAAGGAAACTTTTCTCAAACACACAATCAACGAGGGAGAGTATACTGTCAAAGAAAAGCCTTGACAATGATCGAGCTGCTTATGGGTGGGTGAAATGAGATGTTTTAAACATACTCATCTATCAAATAGTCAGGAAATTAAAGCTTTTACAGCTAGCTAGATCCCACCTTTTATTCTTTCCGCAAAAGTTTATTACAGTCCTCGCTCAACCCATGTAGTTGTTGCAGTGAAAATTTGCTCTCCTCCAATAGACTTTTCTTCTAGTAAAAGAATCTGTACATAGCTAGATGTGAGTTTTTGTGTGGAGGGTTTATTTGCCAGAAGCAATAATAATTAGACGAGATCATTTGTTTCAGAAAAAGACTTGTTTATAGCAATCTAATAAGTGAGTCAGAAATATAGGGTCATAATCAACAATAATGACTGCAATGAGCCCTAAAGTAACCATGTCTTAAAGATCAGGTTGAAAGGCCTTGACAGGTATGATCCATACCAAACCCACCTCCTGCTGGGGGTGGGGGCAACCGGGCTTCGATTTTTGGCTAAGATATCCCTTGACATGCTCCCTCTGGTAGGACTAGAAAATACAATTGCATATCAAATGGAGTTAAAAGAAAAAATACAACATATAGGGGTCCCCACTAATTGATCAAACCCGACGATTTCCCGAGTATGGTTCCCAGAGCGCGCATGGCATAGCACCATGACTATGTTTCTTTATTAGTGCACGTTGGTCGTATAGAAAAAGCCACAATGGGGGCCGGACAAATGTTGAACAGCTCCTAATTTATATCCAATGCGTGTTGCGTGATCGACCGGCATATATACTAACCTCATACGGTGTCGAGCCTCTCGCAAAGCAGGATGACTGTTTCAATAATTAGGCTGGCGCACTTGAGGTGTTGTAGCACCCCAGGTTCTCAATCTCTTTATAAAGAAACATTTATGGATGCATGCACAAGTTGGATCAATTCTTCCCGGTCTTCCCTTTTTATAAAGTGCATAACTGCATCTAATTTGTAGCTGGCTAAATGGCCACCCACTTAATCTTATTTGGGCTCCTAACATTATCTGTACCGATCGCCTTGGCAACCGATCCCAGCCCCCTTCAGGATTTCTGCGTCGCTGACCCAAAAAGCCAAGGTATGAAGACTACTGTCTCTTATGATCGTTCCCCTTCTTTATCCTATGGTTGGAAAATCAGTAACATGCGGCCAACGTCCTTGTATGCTTTGGACATATTGTTCATATTCATTAGAACTAAGCTACTGTTTTTGTTAGATTTTTTACCTCCCTCTCTGCGGGAAACCCAATCAGAGTCCCTATTTGATCATTGGCCTCAAATGTTTGGAGGGTTTAATGCTACATATCTTCACCATGGAGGCTGCCGATCAAGCTTTTCTTCTTGCCAGTTTATCATAAAATTACTCCTGGGTGTCAAAATTGTTAATTTTCATTTTGGTTTTGGTGTATTTTGTTCGTTAATTTCTTTTTCACCATCTTGCTATATTACCACTCTGCTATCTATGAAAGATGTTTTTTTGGCTAGGCTTATTAATCTGCGATCTAGTTTATCATTTGCTTACATGGTGATTGTTTACAGTTCCGAGGTCATACATGCTAGTAATGTTGAAAGTTTCTCATTAATGATTGCACTTCATGGCAGTGTTGGTGAATGGTCTGGCCTGCAAGGATCCCAAGCTTGCCGACGCCAATGATTTCTTCTTTGCAGGACTTCACTTAGCGGGAAACTCATCGAATGCCGTAGGGTCTTGGGTGACCCCAGTTACTGTATCGCAAATGCCAGGACTTAACACTCTTGGCATCTCGATGGTACGTATAGACTATGCACCATGGGGCATAAACCCACCCCACACACACCCCCGTGCCTCAGAAATCTTAACAATCTTAGAAGGCTGCCTCCAAGTTGGATTTGTCACGTCTAGCCCGGAGAACCGTCACATCTCGAAGGTCCTACAGAAGGGTGATGTCTTTGTATTCCCGATTGGTCTCATACACTACCAAAGAAATTTAGATTCAAAAAACGCCATAGCTATTGCAGCTCTGAGCAGTCAGAATCCTGGAGTCATCACAGTTGCAAATGCAGTATTTGGTTCTGTGGCGGACATTTCTAGCGACGTTCTTGCGAAAGCTTTCCAAGTGGACAAGAATGTCATCAATTACCTGCAGGCCCATTTTTAAAACTCGATATTGTTTGTAGCAAGGAGAATGCAATATCTGTTCCTATCTCTATTGTTAATTAATTAGAAAACTTGGGTTTGTCTCTTGTGGCCTTTGTTTTGTTTTTTGGATTTTATTTTAATTGATATTTTGTTCTAGAGCCGCCAGTATAATTCTTTGCAAGGTTTTGCAGGACAAGAGTACGTACAGTTCCTTCTTCGCTTTTTTATTCGATAATTTTTTTTTGGCGTAAACTCATAGTTAGCTCCATATCTTTGGGGCAAAATCAAGTTACTACCCTTATATTCCAAACCAAAAATTTGAGACCCCTATGTTTCAAAACCAACAATTTGAGATCCCTATGTTTCAAAATCACTCAATCGTCGCTCCCCGTCTAAATTCACCGTCAAATGAGACGGTTTTTCGTGAAATGACCAGAATGCCCTTGATAAGTGATTGGTGGATGACCAGACTACCCTTGCTCTCTTTGTGCCCTTACTCATGTCCTCTCTTCTGTTCCCTTCTTCCTTGCAGCTGACAATCATTCCGACCACTTGGTTTCATCAACGTCCTCCATGAGCTTCCGATTGACCATCTTATTTTCATTCGCAATGTCAGTATCCGTCATGTTCTTGATCGTGGCCAATACATTGCTGCACATCCGTTCCACATGCACCTGACCGTCTAACAAAGCCTCCCGCACGCGATTATCGGCGTTGTCGTGCGAAAACCCGTCGGTGGAAACCAAACTCATCAACCTCCATTTCCCAGCCGTTAACCCACTCCAACCCTCCAAACCGCATCACTCGTCCCTAAGGCGTCAAGTGTCATCTGCCTTCATATCCGTCGGCTACGGGTTCAGATCAAGACACACTCTCTCTGACGATGACCGAATGAACCACCTGAGTGATGCCCTCTTCTCCATCTCCTGGCTCGCAAAGCTCGTCAAGGTGTTCCTTTGCTGCGAAGCCGATTTCAAGGCCATCTTGGTAATGGGTCGTGACCCTTCAGAGATTTCCAGGCCTCCAGTTGACCGTCTCATCCCAGAGTACTTTGATCGCGTTGTGAAGGCGCTTGACATTTGCAATGCAGTCTCACACGGGCTCGAATCGGTCATGCACTACCAGACCGAGATCGCTATCACGGTGTTGGAACAGAGACCGATAGGAGATGGACAGGTCCGCCGCGCCAAGAAGTCTTTGATGCTATAATCCCTGTGCGACCACTACACCTTAGGCAGTTGCAGAACAGCTGCAAAATTAAGAACCCATGAATTACTGCATATTTCATCAAACAACTGAATGTATCATTGTAAGTAATACACAGTGAAGCTAAAGGAGGGTAGCAACCGCAATGACAACACGACTGTGAGCTCCGCGTCGATGTTGCCAGCTTGTTCTCTGATGCTGATTCTCGAGAAAAAAGAGGGTAGCAATCAGAAGTCCGCTAAGCGAACCTGGTCTTTCGGGCGCAGAAGTGCCGTGAAAAGGGACCGAGCCACCTTCGGGCAATTCCGATCCTTGTCGTGGAACATGGCAAAGGGATGGTCCACCTGGAAGCAAATCCAAGCCATGTCGGCCAACCTGGTGGTACCACGTGGCGAGGAATTAGAGACATACGTCAACAACTAAAGAATAAGGGCAGTCTGGTTATCCACCAATCACTTATCAAGGGCATTCTGGTCATTTCACGGAAAACTGTCTCATTTGACGGTGAATTAACGGGGGTGAGGATTGAGTGATTTTGAAACATAGGGGTATCAAATTGTTGGTTTGGAAAATAAGGGTAGTATGTCACGCCCCGAAAGGCATCCCGCAGGGACCGTGACAGCCGCGAGCTATCCCCCGGATGGCTCCAGCGTTCTTACTTACATACTTACGTGATTACGGCGGAAACGTACAGGATCGCGAGGGATTCGAGCTAAATCATACATAATCAGGGTTCTCATTAAGTTTTTCATACAAAACATATATAACATATAAAAAGCCAACTAGTGACGCTCAAGCCACTATCATCAAAATTTAAAACATATTTCTTGTGCTTCTATGTCAGGTAGTCCTCCTGACTCTCTTCACCTGAGGCATCTGGAATGACACAATTTTGAAAACGTGAGTCAAAAAGACTCAGTAAGGGAAAGACATAAATTTGAAACATGCTCTTGACTTATGCTTGCTTGACTCATGCTTGCTTAATCATGAAAGAAAGAACTTGATAAGTGATGCACATGCCTGTCATGGATATGCATATGCTCTTGCTTAAATTCGGCCCCAGGCCCTTGAAAATTACTTATTCATACTTGTGCCACAAGGACTTATCACCCATAAAAGTTTCCTTACCTATCATCATGCTTGCTTATCAATATGATAAGCAAGTGTGCTTATCATTTAAAATCTCTCTTAAACCTTATCACATCCTTAAATAACTTATCATTTAATATTATAATAAAAATTCTATTACTAATCTAGGCCACATGGTAATAATACATGTCACATATGAATGATATAAAATATTCAATCAATGTCTTCAAAAGAAATTCATGATTTTATCCATTAACCATTTTCGGCCTATATAAAGAAATCTTAAATCATAATTTAAATTTTATGGTCCATGAAACATATTAAATGAAAAATATAAATTCATAAGAGAGAAACTTACTTGCAAAATTTCGGCTCCTAAAGAAAAATATAATTTAAACTTTGCAGAAAATGACAAGAAAATTATTTAAGAAATTTCATGAAATAAAATCTCATTTTAATCGAAGTACCATAACATAAGGATTAGGCCATACATTGGCCAAAAACATGGCCCCATGATGAAATACAAGCTAATACATTGGAAAATAAAAGATAATACATAAGAAATAACGTAGGAGAAAATCGGGGTCTCACATAGTAACTTGATTTTGCCTCAAAGATATGGGGCTAACTATGAGTTTACCTTTTTTTTTGCTTTCTTCGTAATTTATTTATTTTTCTTTCTTTCTATCATTAGTGTTGCTTCTTAGAAATTATGTATGTTTTTAAGAAGTTAAGGAGAGATTAAAGAAGTTCTGCAACTAGAAACTATAATTATATTTAAATAAAACACTAAACTATACAGAAAATTAGAACAACATTCCAATGCAAATACTACTTTAGAATATTGTTGGCAGTAATTATAGTGATTAACTTGGAGAAATAAGGGTTCCAAATTAAGGTTAGTAGTGTTATTACAAATAATTACATATCAGCAAATATTAATTTGCAAAGTTTGAGTACAAAATTCTTACTCCTCCTAATTTTGCTTATTCAAGTGAGAAAACTGAAATAAGAATTTAATTATTATTCAGATTAAAAATGCATGCCACAATTAGTTTTTTTTGCTGAAACTACTAAGTTTATATATTGAAGTACAAAGGAAATTACAGCCTAGAAGTTACAATAGAAAGGACTATGGGCTGCGTAGATTGTGGCCTTATGAGATCAACCATAAGGCCCGTGCCCGACGAAACAGAGTGGAAACTACTGCCTGCTGCTTGTAAGCCTTTTATTCAAAAACTAGAAATGCGGAAGCATATCACAAACCCAGATATGCTCGGGGACAAGACTAGGAACGCTAACACCAAGAACACCCTACGTAGCCGCCCACATAGCCAACTTGTGGGTGAAAACATTGCCCCTTCGGGGAACCCGAGCAATCTTCCATTCTGTGGACTCTTCCAACCTTGATCTGATATCAGTTACCAAAGAAGAAATTACCCACATATCAGTCTGGTCATTTCAAAGAACAGCAATACAAAGCACCAGCGAATCACTCCCAAAAACTAACCAAGGCCAGCCATGCCTCCTAGCAAGAACCAAAGCTTCCATCAAAGTAGAAGCTTCACCAACAAGTGGGTCTACAACACCTAAGCGTTCAGTGTATACCGTAAAGAAAGGAACTAGAAGCATCTATAACAGAGACAACTATGTACGACCCTGAAGAATAGATAGCGACATCCGAATTAATCTTGAGCCACCCAAGCAGCGGAGGCTGCCACCTCTTAAGGGCCAACCTGTTCGACTCAGCCTAAGCGCATGAATGTTCCACAAATCTCCTCCTCATATCAGCACAATCATGTTTAGTCATCCAAATCACATTAACACACCAGGCCGCGTTACGCACAAAAGCTTGCAGATGAGACTTATCAAGATTCAACCTACTGTCCATGTTCAAAATAATATTGACCAGCCCAGCAGGACTATTAGCCGGAATCCTCCTCAAAGAAATAACCCAAAAAGACTCCTTCCAAACTTTATCAGCCACCTCACAGGAGACTAACAAGTGCAGGGTGTCTTCCGGGTTCATTTTGCAAAGAGGGCATAGAAAGCTCTCATCATTTGCTCGCTGAAGATGCCTCCCTAGAGCTCCTATAGTGCGCAAGGCACTCGGAGCCACCTTCCATAGCATAAGCTTTAAACGAGTTTTAATTTTTAACTTCCAAAGTCTGTCCCGCCCTCTTAGGTCCATGGAAGGTGAAAGAGGTGCTCTGCCAGTCTGCTCCCGCAACACAAAAATTTGACCGAAAAAAGGCCCGAAGCCTCTCGGGTCAAAATCCAACAATAATCAAGGTCCGGTCTACGAGGATGCATGCTCAGAATCTCCACAGCAGATGACTCATCAAACAGTGATCTCACTTGATCCACATCCCACAATCCCACAAGTTGAATAGCCAAGTCACTCACCATAGAGACCTGCGCCAAGTCAACTTCACCATCCTTCCACACTGGGTGAAAATTCTCTCCATTAGGCAGCCACAGGTCTTCCCTGATACTAACATTACACCACACCTCAACAGTAAGCACAAGCTCCACCGCAGTTTTGGAAAGACCCCAGCAATCCCTTTCCACACTTAGAACCTCTACCAACAATAGGCTGAATAAAATCATGGTGCAACACCCGATATTTGCACTTTAAAAGCTTAACCCAAAGGTTGTCCGGAGATGAGACAATCTTCCAACCCAACTTTGCAATCAGCGCCACATTTGTCTCAAACATCTTCCTTAAACCCAAGCCTCTTAAGTGTTTTCGCAAACAAATATCGCTCCACGCACGGGGTGTGAAATTTCAATTTTTGTAGGTAGGAAAACCCCACCAAAAATCTTTTAGCAGCTTATTGATCTTCGCAAACTACCCTTTTGGCATCAAGAACGAAGTCATGCAGTATAGAGGCATGGCAGTAACAACCGCTTGGATGAGCGTTGTTCTCCCTGCTTGAGAAAGCGCTTTCACTTTCCATCCCGCAATCTTGGTAATTACCATGGATTTAACATCTTTAAAAGCTTTTTTCTGAGCCCTTCCCACAAACAAAGGAAGCCCTAGCTATTTGCAATTGGAGGACATTTTTTTAACTTGCAAAATATCACACAACACTCCAACAACATCCGGGTGCGTATTCTCACTGTAATACAACGTAGATTTTTCAAAATTCACCTTCTGCCTTATCCACCCCGAGTACAGCGACAACAGCCCCTTAATGACATCCACCTCCTTGCGGTTAGCTCTCAAGAACAGTAGCAGAACATCTGCAAAGAGCAGATGTGAGATCGAAGGTGATGATCGCGCCACCTTAACCCCATGCAAGGACTCCTCCAACTCCGCTAGTAAAATCAACCTCGATAACACTTCCGACCCAAGGATAAATAAGAAATGAGATAGATGATCTCCTTGTCTCAGACCCCTGAAAGGATTGAAAAGCCCAAAGGGTGAGCCATTAAGCATCACAAAGAACGACGCAAACTAATGCATTATTCAATCCAACCCACCTAAATAGGATCAAAACCATAGCAACACAGATTTTGGAGAATAAAATCTCATTTCATCATATCATATACTTTTTTCATATCAATTTTGAGTGCAACAAGGCCCTTTCTACCTTTCTTGGAATTCATCGTATGAAGAACTTCTTGCCCAATGACAATGTTTTCTTGGATCAGCCATCTCGGAACGAAAGCAGATTGCATCGTGTAAATTAGCTTCCCCAATCACTTCTTTAAGTCTAGACGATAAAATCTTTGCAATGACTTTGTAAGCGGCATTGTAAAAACTTATCGGTCGGTAATGTTCAAAACGAGAAGGGTGATCCACTTTAGGAATGAGTGTAATAAAACTATGGTTCAGCTGTCTCAGTAAATACCCACTGCTAAAAAATTGAAGAACCATGTTGAAGAGATCTTCATTGACCATAGCCCAATAATGTTGGTAGAAAATGGCCGACATCCCGTCAGGACCAGGGGCTTTAAGCGCCCCAATTTGCAACATTGCCATACAAATTTCCTCTCTGGAATGCAAACCAAAAGGATGGCATTATCAGCCGCATCAATCACAGGCAAAATCAGGCTTGAGTACCAATAGCCTCGCAATCTTGAAGCCAATTACCTCCCCATGTTTTCAGTGCCTCAATACTATTCTTTCTTCTCCTTGATTGTAGAGAGGTGGAAAAATTTCGTGTTCAGGTCCGGAGACGTCAACCAACCAACCCTTTACTTCAGTTTCCAAAGAAATTCCTCCATCTTAAGTGCCTCCCCCAAACGGGCTTGCAACCGATGTTCTTACTCACAAGAGTGCTTTGAAGGATCCTCACCCTGAACCGCCAGCAGTTGCTCACTAAGTCTTCTAACCTGAACGTGAATTGCCCTGAAACGATCCCTATTCCAAGTTCTAAAAGGCAGCTCTTGTAGCTTTAATCTTCTGCACAAATCGGAAAGGAGCAGAGCCCCTCACACTATTTCTCCACGCACTAGCCACAACAACTTTACTCGACTCATCCCTCTTCCAACACCCTTTGAACCGAAAGGGTTTAGGACTCGCACACATAGCTCCCTTAGTAGAAAGAAGCAACGGAGCATGGTCATAAGAGTGACGCGGGAGGTTGCAAATAATCGCCCTGGGAAAAAGAGTAGTCCACTCGCCATTAGCAATGCCTTGTCACGACGTTCCCGAATGATATTACAATCCCTTCTTCAGTTGCACCAAGTAAATCTAGGCCCCGAACTGCCAATATCCACCAAACCATGAGCCAATTTATGTGATACAACCCTTCCCTCGAAGATGAAACAACCGGTCGACCGCCCCACTTCTCACTTTGCCCAGAGGCAACATTAAAATCTCCTAGCATAATCCAAGGCCCATCGAAATTTCCACCAACACGGTTAAGCTCCTCCCAAAAAAATTCTTTGCTCCTCCAACCGCAAGGACTATGCACAAAGGTCAGAGTCCAAGGCTGATGGTTTGGCTCACCGAACAGAATGATGCTAATGATATTTTGACTAGGAAGAACATGGTTAAAATCAACTCCTCGACACCATGCAAAAGTCATACCACCTTTCAGACCCACAGTCGGAACCTCCAAAGAATTTGAGAAAACCAAGACGAGATAGGATACCCGAAGCATTGGAAACTTTCGTTTCCGAAATGCATAGACAGTTGGAGTTAGACTGTCTAAGCATTGCCCGTAAAGTTCTTATTATCGAGGAGTGGGCTAATCCCCAACAATTCCAAAATATGACAGTCATGGAGGCGTGGGGGCATGTCCGGGCCCGCCTCCTCAGCCTCATAAATGGTCCCGACACCTTTGAAGTCCTGGACCACAACCACCTTACGCAGAGCTCCCGCCCTCTGCCTATTAGAAGAAAATTTGGAACCATGACGCCCAACATCTCTTCGACCTTCTTTCTTCCTGCCATGATTCACCCAACTAGCTAGAGGTTGGGAATCTTCCACTGCTTGCTTGAAATGATGAATACTGAGCTGCTCCTCCACTTGGTTTTTCCCCAACTGAAGCCGTTTAGTAGGACGAGCATCCTCTAAGTCACAAGAAAAGGCGTCTCGTTTAAAGCCCACCCGAGTCTCCACATTTTTCAAACCTAAACATCAATAGCCCTGCCAAATTCCTTTCCCTTTAATTTCACCCTGCATCACTACTGAACTACCTAGTCCAACCTCTGAGGCCACAAGACCCTCATTTTCTAATTCAACAAGCCTGGGAGGAGTAGACCGGATAGAAGACAAATCATTTTCTGATTGTGAGCCCAAACTGCTAAACTGGAATGAAAAATAATGGCCCAGCCAATCCAGCTCCTTTGAGGGAAGCACTTGGCCCACCTAGCCCAACTGGCCCTCAGACAGGGACTTGAACGAATTGGAAAAGGACAAAGCATACAGATCTTCAAAGAATCCTTTCTCTCTCTGCCAAAGGCGCTGGTAATCAAGATCATGCTCCAAATTTGCCTGCCAAGCTGCCGACAGGGTCATCTAGCTATTTTCAATGGCACTGGTCTCTCCTTTCCCAACCGCCAAAGGGGTATAAATTCGCCTTGGTGCACTCCAAGACATGCTCAACAGTACGAGGGACACTGTTGTCCACCTTTTTGTAGAGAATGTCAGAGATGTCAGAAGGTGACAAGTCCCAATGGGACGTTGCCCTCATCACCACCTTCGGCCTAAGGTCACCACCGTGGCTCGACTCCACGCTTGATGCCGCACTATCACCTCCGGCACTCCGGGCAAGACAAGATCAACAACATAGGTAAGAATAAGAGAATGGATGATGGCTGAAAATGATTTGAATGATGTATTGGGCATATTGGGCGAGCCAGGATCACATGTTCGAGAAATGTCCTAGACGGCCACATCTAAAGCAAATGCCAGAAACACACTCAAACTTGAACTACACCCAGGTGTCGTCACGGTTCTCTCCAGGCAGGAAGAAACCTGGGCACAATGGTTTTGTGGAATCCAATAAAATCTTGGCCCGAACGAATTGCATGACCCAAACTTTCCTGTTGCATCTAAAATCAACATCCAGAACATTGCCGGCTCTACTTGCTGCACTCTCCACCAAAGACTTCGTGGTCTGTCCCAAAGGCAAACCATGTACCTAAATCCAAATAGGGAAGAACACCATTTCATTTAAGCGATAGTTTCCCCTAGATTCAAAGCTTTCACCACCAACAGAAACCCTTTGATCATCCATAGAGATTGGCTAAGCACCCGTTGCGTACTCTCCTTGTCAAGAAAAGAAAGAATAAATCGATCCCCCTCCACCTCCTCCATTTTCAGGTTTGGTACAAAATGCCAAGACCTAAAAAATGGCTACTCAAAGCCCAACCTTGTTACGAGGTTTATTGGAAATCAATATGCCGACCAAGGAGAGGTCCAGACCCACCCCCACCAACCTCCACTTATGGCTGCGAAGAGCTTCCGCCTTCAAGCTCACCAACCATGCCCCTGATACGCACCAACTATTTTCGGACCCCGATGACTCAGCCATAACGGGATAGGAAAGACCACCCAAGAGAGAAAGCCAAAAGAGACCAGCAAAAAGAAAGGCCATACCTAAAACAAAAGGGAAAGACATAAAAAAAAATCACCACAACGAAGACCAAGCCCACTGTACAGACTAAGTAGAAAACAAAAAATAATAAAAAAACCAACCAACAGCAATGGCGAGAGAAGAGGAGAGGGAAGAGGGAGGAGGAGGAAAAGAAAAAGGATGAGGGAGCGAGAGAATTTAGAGAGAGTGGGGTTCAGAGTTGGGGTATTCATTTGTTCTGGCGATGACCGTTTTAACCACTAAAATCATCACTACTACAGGTACAGTAATCGGTAAGGGCGATTATTGTGCCTTAGTGGTGCAGTGGCGATGTCAAATATGTGATTAAGTCAATTCCGGTGACGGTGACGGTTTTTGTCAAACCGGCACCTACACTACCGTTAACTACCCCTAGTAGAGATTTGAGATGATTATTGATTATGTGATATACTTTCAATGGGCTTTTGTTGGAATATGTTAGTTGGTTAATGAAAATTATGAAAAATCCCATTTTATACGGTTTAAGCGGTTACCGTATAACCGTTACTGGCAAGGGCGGTGTCAATTATGTGATTCCATCAATTGTGCGACGGTGACGGTTTTCACCAAACAGTGACATACTTCACCGTTAACCACCGCTAGTTTAGAGAGAGGCAATCGACATTTACTTAGGGACAACACAATTAAGTTTATTCTGAAATCACACACACACACACACACACACATATAACCCTTCCAGATTGTGGTAGCATTTAATTGGTCAAAGTTTAGCAGATAATCAATCAATGGTCGGACAACAAATATAGTTGTTGTCATAACAAAAAAATAGACTTTTAGTGACAAAATTGTGTCACTAAAAGTCAAAATTTCATCACTAAAAGAATCAGTGACGAAATTTTTTTGTCACCAGGTCTGTCAGCATATGAGTGTCATGAAATGTATTTCTTGATGAAACTCAAATTCCATCACGAAAACAAAAAGTGACGAAAATTTTCCTTCACTAAATATCATGACCGATCAATCAGTAACTGAAGTGGTCGATGGGTGGAATAATCGATCGGTCGGTCTTTATTTTGAAATGATGGATCAGAAGACACGTCGTTCGATCACCACGTTTAAGATGATTGATCCAATACATATTGTTGATCGATCGTTTAAGTACCACCGATCCGTCGTGTTTATCTAATCGATCGATCACTTGAGTTGGACGATCGATCGTTTCAGTATCACCTATTGGTCATGTTTTTCTAATTGATCGATCATTTAAGTTGGACGATCGATCGATAAAAGTTACAAACGATCAGTTGTTTATTTCAGCGTTGGAAGATGATTTCCTACGTGATTGATCAATGTCATCTAACGATTGATCATTTGAGTTTGAGGATCGATCGTCTATTACTCCATCGATCGGTTGTTTATAATATCGATGGATCGCTTGCACATTGTCACGGTGACAGCCGCGAGCAATCACAAGGGAAAGCTCCAGCGAACTTGATCATACTTAACAGCGGAAAAGAATCGAGAGAGAGAGGGGCCACCAAACTCAATAATAACTTAACTCCATAATAGACTTCAAAATGAGGAGTAACATCATAATTACATATCACATAAACTACACATTATCTTAAGTGACAGATCACATCGATCAACTCACAACATCAAAATACATAGAGTTATCTCCTCTCAAGACAGGTAATCCTCCTGACTGCCTTCACCTGAAATATCTGGAATGATACATTTTGAAAACTTTGAGTCGAAAGACTCAGTAAGGGAAAAAGGTAAACTTATAAACATGAGCTTATGCCTTAACTTGAAAATCATGAGTAATCATAATGCTGGATGTGCATGCATGCTTAATGGTTATGCACATACTCTTGAGCTTGAAAATATGTTCTTGTATTTAAGAATGACACATGGTCCTTGAAAAGTGTTCACTTCTTATCTTGTGGGCTACATATGCTCCATTTAACCCCCGAAGTCAGGGTTGTGCGTTCCCATCGGAACCGTCTCCCTTACCCTTGGAGACATTTCATTTGGTCGAGCTAGCCCACCTTCTCGCATTCGTCCTTCAATGGCTAAACACGACCCTTGGAGGTCCACACCTTCTCGCATTCGTCCTTCAGTGTGGTTGCACTTACCTCTAGGGTTCACCCATCCTTTTCGCATTCGTCCTTCGGTATGGGTGCCCTTCTTGATAGTACGGTACCGACCAGAGCCCCTTACTTAACTTGACATAATCTTTATTACTTTCATTGCATAAAATGTTTTTTTAGAAAATCATGTAATACTCGTGTCATGACATGCTTGCTTATGATGTCATACTTATTCATGTAAAACCATGCTGAGTATCATTCCAGCTTTTTAAAAATGTAACTCCACTTACCTTGCTTCTCTTGATATAGAGACGGTGCTTCGCCTACAAGCGAGTCAATTACTACACTTAGAGTTTTAGGAATTAATCACATAGACATACAAAAGAAGTACTTGTAATTATTTCGGTTTTCCAAAAGTACATATCTTTGAAATATGATTTCGTTTACAAAATATTACTTAACTAGTTTTCGTAAAACAAATGAAGAAGACAATTAAACATAAGCATCAACCATCTCCTATACGGTTGCTAAAGGGATCACTATGTAATACTCAATCAACTAGGTATACTTGTTCCTCCCAAACATGATTTCAAGCCTATTCATGAATTTCCCGCCATCCTAACCTCAATAACTTCATAACTAATTTTATTCAACTATCCCCAATGCTAGAGTTCACAAGACCTCAATTGGAACTCCAAATTCAACATATATGAAATTTTAACAGGGACCGCACGAGCGTCTGTCGAGCACTGGTCGAGCGCCAACTCACTATCCAACTTTCATCAACCCTCGCTCGAGCGGCGGTCGAGGGCCAACTCTCTGTATGCAATTTCCAAGGGCCGCTCGAGCACCTGCCGAGCGCTGGTCAAGCGGCAAGACACTGTCCATCATATTACCCTAAGGCCGCTCGAGCGCGATGTTGCCTAAAAACAGGGTACTAACATTTTCCTATTCCAACAACCTAATCATGATCCCTAACTTGCTTCTTCTGACCATAAACAATTCCACACATTATTTTTCATGCCTAAACAATCTCCATGCAACAATGCCCATCCTTCAGCAATCAATTTCACAACCTAGGAGACACTACATTCAAGATGTTGCAAGAGAACCCAATCGGCCAAGCATGGATTTCACAACAACCAAAGGCCAAAACCTAAACTTAACATATATCAACTTCACATGCATTTAGTTTATAATCACAAGATCATCATCCAACATGTTTCTCAAGCTTAAACAACCCAAATCAGCCCTTCCTTCAACATAGCCCAAAATCGTCGCCTTCAATCCCTTCCTCCATCAACAAGATCTCAATAAATCAGTTCACAAAACCTTCATCAACAAGTACACAAAAATAGGAACCAAGAACATGGCAAAACCTAACTTTCATGCCACAAATCTCTAAGTCAAGAGCACCTTACCTTAGGATTTCGGCTGAACCCAAAAGATGGCTAAAGAACACTTATATGAAGACATCCATAGTAAGAGTTTAAAGAATAAAAAGAACTCATAGAGGAAAGAATGCCAAAAGGACCGAATCTATTCGGTTCCTCCTTCTCTCTCTCTCTCTCGGCCAAACTCTTTTAGGTAAACTTTTGTGCAACCAAATGAGAAAGTGAAGGTGTGTGAATGAGTGAGGCGTGAAGTGTAAAAAGGCAAGTTGAACTACACGTCCAAATGGGGGGGGGTTAAAGTCTTGTTTGATGTGACCGGTCAATTAAATGCTTTGTCTCCTCTTGTCTTTTATTTCCTTTCCTTCCTAAGCCTTTCACGTGATTCTTCTTCACCTACCCTTACTTTTCAGCCTATCCTACTTTCTTTTCAACCTACACCTTTCTTGTCTTTTCTCTCTTTCACGTCTTCACTCTTCCTTTTTGTTTCTCTTTTATTTTCTTTGGTTTTTTTTCTTTCTCTTTCACGTGATCCACTAGCTTGCATACTTAAAAGTCATTTAGTTCATCTAATGAGGGTTAAGGCTACCTAATGAAGGTAATAGACAATTAACATGCATTAAAATTCAAAATCACAATTTAAATGCATTTTAAATATCCTTGACATTAAACTTAATAAATCATTGTAATATCATAAAATTTCTTACAATAGGCCAAATAACAGTCCCAAAATTAAATCCAAAACAATTATATAAACATAAATAACATAGAAGAATTCGGGGTCTCACACACATAGTCATTTGAGTTTGAGTTATATTATTGATCGATCATTAGTTTAGTTATTTTAATATTGGCGATCGGTCGGTGGTATTGGATATCAATCGTGCTTACAGTAATAGTTCGATCGCTGGAATTGCTGATCGAACGGTAATAACAAAATCAGTTTTTTTTAAAATAAAAATAATTGAAAATTTTATATAACACGTATTATTACAATAACAATATAAAAATCACATTAATGATGTTCAATAATAATACATAATGATTACTAGTTAAACTGAAAATAACATCGTAATAATACATAAACACAAAGTAATTACAAAATACATATATCTACCTTTTTGAGCCCTCAAACTGGCTGAATAGTTGCTTTGACATGCCTCTCATTAAGCACTCTTTCTCCTTTCGCATCCCCTCTTGCTCCTTTCAAATGCGCTCCTCCAGCTTCAACCAGATTCGCTCTTGCTCCACCCGCTGCTCCTCACGGTGGTCCCTAAGCGCGACCTCCATCTCAGCTTGCTTTTTCGTAAATTCCTGCAAGTCTTTTTCTCTAGCAGCTCTCATCACTTCTATCTCATCCCTTGCCTTCGCAAGCTAGTGTTGTAGATCAGAAGACTATGTAGTTAAAGTTGATGAAGGTAGAGGTTTAATCGCACGTCCTAATCCTCGAACATATTCCGACTTCTTGTCCAATATCTCGGAATATACTTCAATTTTGGTGTAAGTCTTTCCTTCTAAATCACACTAGCGCTAGAAGGTATCCATCTGTTCCAAAAAAATAACAATTGATGATGTCAAGAATCACCACAATGCTTGGAAGCCAAGTTGTCACGCCCCAAACCCAAAGGCTAGAGGGTGACTAACCTGCAATAAACAATTAGACTTTTGATTTAAAACATATCTAATAATAAATGCGGAATAAAATTTATATAAAAACTTCAATAAATATCACTTAATAAAACTAAAAAAACTCTTTCAACACACAAAGACAAATCTAAATATGTTTATACTCATACTTGAGTCAAATGTTTATTGTAATAATCACTCACCTACCCGCCCACGTGCCATCTAATCCTGACTATCGACACGCTCCTGATGAACATCTGAAAAAATAAGGAAAACAATAGGGGGTGAGTTCGACAACTTAGTAAGCAAAATCATTATGCTAGTGTATATCCCATGAGCCACACTGTAACAATAAGAGATAGAATATTTAAAATCTTTTTAAACTGTTGAAAGTTGTTTTTGACAATTTAAATAAAATATCTTTATCAATAAAATAGTTTTATCTATATAACATAATACTATAGAAAATCAGTTTTATCTGTATAATAAAATCCCTTTAGCAATAACTATGGGTCACGTTTACCCCCGTGACAGGGTTGTGCAGTTGCTACCTAGTTTGGGGATCAGCCAAACTAAGCCAATACTATGGGTAGAATCTTCCTTACTAAGGCTCGGCCATGTCCAAGTGTGCACTCGGTAAGAATCTACAAAAAAAGCCACTTCGTTTCCAGAATGGGTGCACTCAATGGGTTGCAATTGGTACCAATGCGCTGTCTCTGTAACTCTGGGCCTCAGGGTTTGAAAATACACAACATATCATAAAATAAACTTCACTTGAACTTTGCATCTTTCTCCTCTTTTAATGAAATACATGCATAAATCTTGAATAACAATAAATACCAAAAGCTTTGATTTCAATCAATGAAAACATCATGAAATATCATCCACATATCTAGAATAACAATAAATATAAAAAGCTTTGTTTTAAATATTGAAAACATCATGAAATATCATTGGACATAAAAATAGGCTCATGTTTACACATTTCATGTTATAACTAACCTTTGACAATTTAATCACAAAGTAATGCACATAAATCTAGCATAATAACCACGTGTGAGTCTAAATGACAACCCAAGAGGGGGGTGAATTGGGTTTTTCAAAAACTTAACATTTTTTGAGTAAATATGCAGATCTGAAAACTACCCCTCTTTGAAAAATAATAATGTTGATCTAAATGAGTCTAAAGCTATGCCAAATATAATCAATGAATGATAAAGCATAAATCTCCACAAGTATGAATAAGTACTAAAATGTAAGAGAGATAGAGTTAGAGAGATAACACCGTATTTTTAGGTGGTTCGGCCAACACTTGCCTACGTCCACCCCCAAGGCAATTGACTTCCTTGGGCTTCCTTCACTATTGTCCAATAGCAAATACACCTTAACTTCCCAGGTGCTAAGGAACCTTTACAAAGCGTTTTGCGAGCTCACGCTTCAACTCTCACAAATCCTCACAACCTAGAGGATTTCTTCTACTCTCACAAGTAGGACCAAGTGTTTTCCCAACACTAAAAGGTTTTACAAATGATGGCTACAAGGAAGGCTCTCTTAGCCGAATGAGCAAATGAGGCACACAAATATGGAATGGCTCTCTAAGCCAAATAAGCAAGTGGAAATCTCACAATATGTGGAATGACTCTCTAAGCTAAATTATCAAATGGAAAGCTCGATAGAATTCAAGAGGATTAGATTCTAAAAGGAAATCTAAAGTTTGGAAGATATGAACACAAGCCTTTTTGGTAGATGTGATTTTCCCTCTTCTTCAATGCACTTTCTCTCTCTAGAAGCTAGGGCAAGGAGTGATTGCAAGTGTGTTGTCCCTTCTTCAAGAAATCTCACTCTCTTTGGAAGCTAGGACGTCAATGATGAGCTAGAGAAGAAGATTTGACAAAGGAGCTTTGTTCTTGAATGATTCAGCAAGTGAAAACTTCGGATCTTGCTTTCTCTCTCTATCGGAGGTAGTTCTTCAAAATTGATGCAAGTTCCTTTTTTCTTCAAGTAAGTTCTCTCTCTTTGAAGGCTGGGTTGTCAATGATGAGCAATAGGAGAAGATTTGAACAAATGGGAGCTTTGATCTTGGAAGAATCAGCAAATGAAAAACTTTGGATCTTGGACTTTCTCTCTCTAGATATTGCAATATTGGTCGAGCTCTTCTTCTCTCTCTCCATCTTCTTCTTTTTATAGCTTCTAGGTCTTCAACGGTCATAAAGGGTCTTCTTGTAATGTTAGAGTGTCGTTGGAGGTCATTTGAGGCAATTTGGAGAAGTTTTGAACGATCTGGCGTCGTTTCAGGAAATCTGAAATTTCGCACAATGTGTCGACACATTGATTGTATGTGTTGACACATTGAACTTGGTCCTGAAATGCAAACTCTCGGGTGTTAGTTCAATGTGTCGACACCATGGTCTAATGTGTCGACATCTTCAACACTTAGTCAAAAAAATCGTTTTGAAGGCCAGAAAATGCAGACTCTCGGGTGTTAGTTCAATGTGTCGACACTATGCTCCAATGTCTCGACACCATGCTCCAATGTGTCGACACTTCCAACACTTAGCCAAAAAATCACTTTGAATCCTAGAAAATGCAAACTCTCGGGTAGTAGTGCAATGTGTCGACACCATCCAACAATGTGTCGACACTTATAAGTGCTGGAGAGTTTTTCAGCAACTTCAAAGTGTTCAATGCATTCCAAAACTTCTTTAAACACCTAAAATATGAAAAATGGATCTTATCAATTTATGTAATGGTGTTCAAGTGCACTTTAAAAATATTTTAAGGAATTAACCTCAATCATTTTGAAATACAACTTGGAAATTGTGGATTGACAATGTAAAATCTAAAAGTCATTGAAACTAAGAGTATTTTGTTATCATCAAAATCATTTATGGATTGTTTGTAAAACAAGCTTGGGCTAAAACCACGCTTACCTGGATCTTCAAGCAAATAAGCCTCTGACTTAGCACCTATCAATACAAAATTTAACGTATTATAATACGCTCAAACGGAAACACAAATGAAATTCTAAATCTGCCCAACAGGATTAGATCCGAAATTCACTGTTCATATTCTAAAATATTTATTACCTATCTCGGATTTTCTTAAAATCTCCAAATTAAACTGTGTTCTTCCCTAGGATGTTAACTATACACCTGTAAAATTTCATATCCAAATTCCTAGTAAACCTCAGTCAATAAAATTGACATTTATCTCTGTTGACGGAGTCAAACTATACCTTGAATAATTCGGTACTCATCACTTCCAAAATGCATAAAGATCTATTAAGATATCCAAAAATCCCGAACTTTATACCAAAGATTTATATATGGGTTATACAAATACTCATAAAATTCTATTCGGAAATTAAACCCCTATCTATGTCATCCGGTTCAAAATTCCAATCTGTATCAATGGATCTTTCTCAGCAAATTCGATTTCTCTAAGCCTACCTTCCGGACTTTCAAAACCATACCAATACATCTCCAAAAATTCCGAAACTTTAAATATTTCCTCCTGCAGATGTCTAGTAGGCAATATCTAAAAATCAGAATTTTTCAATGTCTAAAGTCGGCTATAACAATATATTTCGATCTACTACTCAGATCAAGAACCTAATTTTTCCTTAAACAAATCTTGAACCAAAATTTCAATTACTCCAAGAACCCCATTAAAACTATTTCGAAAATCTTGAAATAATTAGGGCTAGATCTAGGCACCCTATGGTTTGATCTCTCATAAAAAGAATATAAATATAATATCAAGAAATTCGAAATACCTGAATTTGCTTCAAAAAATTTCGTCTAGATTGTTGAAAGCAAGAAAACCCTTCTTTTTCCTCTTGTTGGTGTAAAATTGAGGTGTGTAAAAATTAAAACCATTGTGTAAATCTATATATAGACTCACACAAGTAATAGACTTCCTTTTGAACTCTAAAACTTTTAATTTTAAATAATCATAAAATCTTTCAAATTTTTGAAAAGGTTTGACTTGGTCAAAGATAAAAATTCAACTATTTTAAATGAATTAAACTCAAATTTCAAATATCAAATAACAAATTCAAATAAATTTTAAAATAAAAATCTTGGGTGTTACACAAGTAATTCTACATGAATAACCGAGGGGAGGTTGCCCTGGATCAAGTATCCGATGACCAAGTCAGTGTTTAAGAGAGAAGATGAGTATTCTGAAGGCAGAATTTTTACCTCGATCTATTGAAGAACATACCTTCGCTTTTATATCAATATGAGAGTTTCAAACCTATCGTGAGACTGCCTTATAAAGGAGTTAGGTTGTAGAGTTGTATTAGGAGAGTATCGCCGACCATTCGAATTCTCATGAGGAGTCCTCGGATAGCTAGACTTCTATGTAAGATTAGATACCAGGCTCCTATGCGAGGTTAGATACTGGCTAATGGGCCCGAGTCCAAGTGGTCTGGTCTGAAGAGGGCCAAGTATTTCATGGCCCATCAGTAGTCTCAACCTCGACAAACAAAGCGAAGAACATAAAATTCAAAGGCCACGGTTCGTGAAGTGACCATTTAGCCGACTAGCCGATTGAGGAGCATAATTCCAGAGTCTTCGGTCGACGAGCCGAATGGAAGGCGCGGGATCCATGATCTGGCTAGAATGTCAGCTGTTCAAAACTGGCTTGCAGTGTACGCTATCGCCATTCCTCTCGTGCATCTCTTTCGACACTCTGTCGCTTCGTCTTCACGTCACCATCATCGTAGGAGTGAGCCGCAATACTTTATTGCGTGTCCCACATTTATTGGATTGCTTCTTGGAAACTCCAGAGTGTTCGAAGTTCTTGAAAGTGGGTAAAAGCCAGTCAACTTCTTTATCTCGTATTCCAGGTAGGGTGCGCGGAGGAGTTGACCCTCAGTGGGGATCCAGTCTCGGGCAGGGGTACCCGGGAGGGGAGACTTGAGTTCGAGTTGACCACTACCTGGGTATGAACCGGCACAGGGTACTCAAGAGTGGAGACTTGCGATTGCCTCGTCAAGGCTGCAGTGTTTGCCTCGTTCCTAACCACGAAGGCTAGTAGGGCTTCTGCCACGGGAGGTACGCCGATGACCACAACGGATTGAACAACATCATTTTGATCTTCGAGAGCAGACGCCATTAGAGTGCAACAACTAAAAACAAATCGTCTGTAAGGTGACTTTTGTCGAGAAAATTCCCACAGACAGCGTCAACTGATGATGTCATGAATCACCACAATACTCGAAAGCCAAGTAATCCTACAAGAATCACAGAAGGGAGGAGGCCTCGGATCAAGTCTCCAATGACCAAGTCAGTGTTTAAGAGAGAAGATGAGTATTCAGAAGACAGAATTTTTACCTCGGTCTATTAAAGAACATACCTTTGCTTTTATATCAATATGAGAGTTTCATACCTATCGTGAGACTGCCTTCTATAAGTGTCAGGTTGTAGAATTATGGGAAATTGGCAATTTAGTCCTTGAGTTTTGACCCTTTTAACAGTTTAGTTCTTGAATTTCAAATTTCAAATTTAAAGCCCTTAGGTTTCATACTTTTGACAACGAGGCCTTTCCGTCAGTCTGCCATCCATATGCTTAACGGAGCATATAGCAATTGACCGGGTATGTGTAAAATATGAGCGGTCGAAGCGGTCGACCTCTACATGAAGCGGTCGACCTCTTTATGTAGCGGTCGACCTCTTCATGTAGTGGTCGACCGCTTAATGTGGCGGTCGACCGCTTTAAATTGCTAACGTGTCAGAGAGCTCCGTTAAGCATATGAACGGTAGACTGACGGAAGGGCCTCATTGTCAAAAGTATGAAACCTAAGGGCTTTAAATTTGAAATTTGAAATTCAAGGACTAAACTGTTAAAAGAGTCAAAACCCAAGGACTAAATTGTTAAATTCCATAGAATTATATTAGGAGAGTGCCGCAAGCCATTCAAATTGCCATGAGGATTCCTCGGATGGCTAGACTTCTACGTGAGATCGGCTACCAGACCTCTATGCGAGGTCGGAAACTCAGGGTTAGTCAACTGGCTAATGGGCTCGAGCCCAAGTGGTCTGGTCTTAGGAGGGTTGAGTATTTAATGGCCCATCATTAATAATTACCATAAACATTAAAGTAGATAAACTATACATAAGTTACATAAAACAGATTAAAATGAAAGGGACTTACATAAATTTCTTTCGCTTTTTCCGAGGTCCAAACACCATCTTTGTTTGTATAATTCTTCTTATACAGGTCTACAAGATTGATTTCGCCACTTTTTTATTTTTCTACATGGAAATAGCATAAAGTTATTGACAAACAATATCAATAAAACTTATAATTTAGTACTTAACTTACCATGCAAGCTCAAGTGCGCTGAAATGAACGCGAGCCAGTAACGTGGTTCACAATCAACTTTGATCTATTCTTCTTATTTTGCTCATTTCGTTTCTGTGATATTTTAAGTATTAGATAATAAAAGAATGTAATATATAAGCAACGGGTTTTTTTAAATCATGTACCAAAAATGATTTATTGGTGAACAGATCGCATAACTCCTTCCCTTGTTCTTCTGCAGTATTAAAGTGGGGCTTCAGCAGCGCCGCCTCTTTACTCAGGAACTTCTTAAAATACGCATGCATCCGGTTGCGGTGCGTTCGACGTGCCGTCATCATAATCTCGACCCCCGTCCTCACGTCCTTTTGACGGGTGTAGTTATGGTCGAAGTGGTCCTGCATAAGTACCAAAATATACAATATTACAAGATAAATGAAATGTTTAATGAAGAATACTATGTTTACAGCTTTAATCATACCAACACCCGATCTATAATGTACTCCTTCACTTCTGCAGGAACATTGCCCATTTGTTAATGGAGATTGGAATCAGCCCTCGGACCAACATTTTAATCTTCATCAATAGGGTGACAGCAATGAAGGACACTCTTTCACACTCTCTCTCTCCTGGATATGCACCGATAACTTACCGGACCCGAACCCAAGACCCTTTCCCAAACTGACCCCACGCGTCCTATGCGAGACCCCAATTTTCTCCTATGTTATTTCTTATGTATTATCTTTTAGTTTCTGATGTATTAGCTTTAATTTTATTAAGGGGCCATATTTTTGGCCAATGTATGGCCTAAGCTTTATGTTATGGTACATCAATTAAAATGGGATTTTATTTTCATGAAATTTCCTAAATAATTTTCTTGTCATTTTATTTGTAAAGTTTAAATTATATTTTCCTAGGAGCCGAAAATTGCAAGGTGAGTTTCTCTCTTATGTATTTATATTTCATTTGCCTAATATATTTCATAATCCATAAAATTTAGATTATGATTAAAGATTTTTATATATAGGCCGAAAATAATTAAATGGAATAAAATCATGAATTTCTTTTAAGTGTTGAATATTTGTTTGTGTATCATTAATAGGTGGCCTATATTATTATTATTATTATTATTATTATTATTATTTGACCTAAATTAATAAGTTGAATTATCATTAGAATTATAGATGATAATTCTCCTATGTTATTTCTTATGTATTATCTTTTAGTTTCTGATGTATTAGCTTTAATTTTATTAAGGGGCCATATTTTTGGCCAATGTATGGCCTAAGCTTTATGTTATGGTACATCAATTAAAATGGGATTTTATTTTCATGAAATTTCCTAAATAATTTTCTTGTCATTTTATTTGTAAAGTTTAAATTATATTTTCCTAGGAGCCGAAAATTGCAAGGTGAGTTTCTCTCTTATGTATTTATATTTCATTTGCCTAATATATTTCATAATCCATAAAATTTAGATTATGATTAAAGATTTTTATATATAGGCCGAAAATAATTAAATGGAATAAAATCATGAATTTCTTTTAAGTGTTGAATATTTGTTTGTGTATCATTAATAGGTGACCTATATTATTATTATTATTATTTGACCTAAATTAATAAGTTGAATTATCATTAGAATTATAGATGATAAGTTAAGAGAGATTTAAGATGATAAGCACACTTGTTTATCATAGTGATAAGCAAGCATAATGATAAGTTAGGGAAACTTTTCATGCAATAAGTGGATGTGGCTATTGTAGAGATAGACTAGAGCCACTATCATAAGATAAGGGATCATGCTTATGAGATGATAAGCTAAGAGAATGAACTAGATAAGCTAGAGAGCTTATTGGAGATAAGTTAGGTAAAATAGTAACCAAGTTGAAAGTTAGTTGCATTTCAAATGTGAGAGTAACTAAGTTGGTTGGAAGGCAACCAAACAAAGCAAATGAGAGTTAAAGAGAGGGCCTTTTTCGTGTATGAGCATGAGGTGAATGAAAAACCAAAAGTTAAATTGCCATGTGAAGTTGTAAGAAGTGTAAGAGGTGTATTCATGTGACAAGACAACACATGGAAGTAAAAAGACAGAAAAAGCAAAGGAGAAGAATTGAATTACGTTTGGATCAAGAGGGAAAAGGAGAGAGGAATCAAATGCAAGGTCATGCTTTAAGAGACAATAATTGATGTGAGGAAAAAGGTGAAAAGAAGTGAGAGAAGGGAGGAGAGCATGCTTGGTCGGCCAAACCCAATTCATCCCCCTTTCCCTCCTTCAAACTTCTCTCATGTCATTTTCACTTTGTCTTTGTCATTATCATAGCATTAACTCTCCTTGGGAGACTCATTCTCTCACACTTCACACTTAGCATTTCACTTCACTCCATTTCTCCCTCAACCCTCCCATTTTCTTCTCTTGGCCAAACCACTCATCTAAGATCAAAGTTTGCTCTTGTACTCTTGCATTCTAAATCACATTCCTCTTGCCTTCTAAATCACACTCCAAAAGCCCAAGTTTAGACCTCTTTGTGGTGACCAAATCTCTCCTTGTGCAACACCATTTTCTTCTTTGAAAACCCTACTCATTAGCCTCCTTTCTCTTGAAGAAGTTAGTTCATTTCCATTAGAACTAATCATTCAAGCTTACCATATTTTCCCCCCCACCATAGAACCCACCTTAGCACCTCAAATCAAGCTTGGATATATTCTAAGGAAGGTGAACCGAAACTTGGAAGAAGGAGGAGTTTGGGTAAAAGTTTGGTGAAGGTAGAGGTAGGCTTGATTCTATTTAATGATCTTGCCTAAAGTTTTTCATAAGTACTAACCTAGGGCATTTTTATTGTTCTAGGTACTCAAGCTTGGGATAATTATCAAGGTAAGGCCAAGAATGTGATGTTGTTGGTTGAATATAGTGATGGCCGAATTGTATGCTTATTTCCTATAAGATCTTGTGTTGTTGGTCTCTCTAATGTTAGATCTAAGTGTTTAACTATGGTCATGATGATGTAAAGAATAATATACGTGTGAAAGAGGTTATGATCTATGGAGTTAATGAATGCAAATAGGTCATAAATGCAAAGGATATGCATGTTATAATTTTTAGCATGAAAAATGTGACATTTTGAAGTATGACCGAATATGGTATGCTTAGATCTCCATGTATTATGTTGTTCAAGTATAGATCTGATTATTGGCCATGATATGAGTAAGATTAGTGACCTAATGCATGATAGATAATTATGAAATAGGATGCATGCAAAACAAAAGATTCAAAAGAAAACCTAATTATTTGGATGAATAAATGTGAGGGCCGAATGGTATAATGCATGATATATTGTGTTGGTGTTTGGATTCTTAGATCCTAGGTTGTGAAATTGTTGAATGGAGGATGGGATCACCATTGGAGTTGAAGTTGTGATTAAAGGATGCATAAAAATTTAGTGTTGGCCGAATGTTTAAGGTGAAGGAACCCTAAATGTAAATTATGATAAATAGGTTATAATTGTTGTGTTGGATACTTGAATTGGGGATTAGGCTAATTGGAATAATATTGAGGAACCATGAACATGTAATGAAAATATTCGAAACACTAGTTAGGGTTAGTATCTCGGATTAATTGAGGTTAAGGTCTAAGTCAAGATATAATCGTGATTAAAGTTATTAATGGTTTAATGTAAGGTTTTAGTAGAGCACATGAAATAATGGGAGACTTAGATTTAATCCTAAATCCATTAGTGTCGATTAAACCCTAATCGAGACATGTATATGTATATATATATTATATTGCAATAAAATATTAAATGATTAAATAACCTAAGTTTTGAATATTAGTTAAAGAAAAGAGTAAATAAAATATTTTAAATGATTAAAAGAATTTCAGTGATATATATATATATCTTTGGTTGATAACCGATTTCAAAAAATGCAAATGTTTAATTTATATGATTACGTACTATTTCTTAAGTCTAAGAAATATTTGAATCGCTTGTAGGCGATCTACGTGTCTTTATACACTACCAAGGAAGACCAAGTGTAAGTGGAATAGTAAGTGGACAATAAGTGGTTCTTTTTCAAAACTGGAATGACACCCTGCATCGTTTCATGAACAAGCATGAGATTTTAATCGAGTATGACATGACATGTGCATTGCATGAATTTTTCAAAGAGAATGTTTATGCAATGATTTTATGGAAAGACTATGGAAAGTTTTATGAAACGATAAGTTAAGTCAAGGGGCACTGGTCGGTACCGTACAATCAAGATGGACTCCCATACCGAAGGACGAATGCGAGAAGGATGGGTGAATCCAAGAGGCTGTGCAAACCACACTGAAGGACATTGAGAAGGTGTGAGCCTCCAAGGGTCATGTCTAGCCACTGAAGGACGAATACGAGAAGGTGCGCTAGCTTGACCGAATGTAAGGTCTCTAAGGAAAATCGGGGACGGTTCCAAAGGGAACGCACAACCCTGACTTCAGGGGTCAAATGGAGCGAATAAGCCCACAAATATGAACAAGTGATTTTAAGGGCCAAGGGCCAATTTTACAAGTAAGTACGAAAGAAATATTTTCAAGGGCCTGGGGCCGAATTCAAGCAAGAGCATATGCATATCCATGACATGCATGTGCATCGAGAATCAAGTTTATTCTCTTTCTTGATTATGCAAGTACAAGTAAAGAGCATGTTTCAAGTTTATGTTTTTCCCTTACTAAGTCTTTTTGACTCACGTTTTTGAAATTGTGTCATTCCAGATGCCTCAGGTGAAGAGAGTCAGGAGGACTACCTGACCTAGAAGCAGGAGAATTATGTTCATGATTTTGATGATAGTGGCTTGATCGATGAGAACCGTCGCTTGTGGGGTTTTAATATGTTATATATATGTTTTGTATGCAAACTTAATGAGAACCCTGATTATGTAAGATTTAGCTCGAATCCCTCGCGATCCTATACGTTTTCGCCGTAAGCACGTAAGAATGTAAGTAAGAACGCTGGAGCTATCCGGGGGATAGCTCGCGGCTGTCACGGTCCCTGCAGGATGCCGTTCAGGGCATGACTGTTAAGTTGGTATCAGAGGGATCTGAGGGTAGAGCCGTGAAACATAGGGAACGAGTTAGAACCCTAAACCCTAAAGCATGAGATATACGTTTAGGGTCAATTATGATAAGAAATTTTGAGGTTGAGGTTGTTCTAAGCTGAACGATGACCTTGAAGTGCAGGATGACACCTAGAAGACCAACGAGAAGTCAAGAGCCCGAGGCTCCGGGTATTACCACCGAGGAAGTGTTAAGGCACATGGCTCAGCTCATTTCCGAGCAGGTGCAGCCGGGTACCAATGTCGAAGGGGCCCGAGGTCGCCCTGAGGGGTGTACCTTTGATCAATTTAACCGCCAGTACCCGCCAACGTACAATGGGAAAGGAGATGCCATACTTGCAGAAAACTGGCTGGTGGAGATGAAAGAACTGCTCGAGGTCTTGGGGTGTACCGATGCCCAAGAGTTAAGTTATGCTACCTTCAAGCTGCAAGGGGATGCCAAAAAATGGTGGCAGTCCGAGAAAATGTTACTGGGTTAGGAGCTGGGGGAACAGCCCATAACCTGGGAAAGGTTCCAGCAAGAATTTCTAGACCGATATTTCCCAAGAACGACTCTGGAAGCAAAAGCAAGGGAGTTCGCTACCCTAACCCAAGGAGCCATGACGGTGGAGCAGTACGTAGGCCGATTCATGGAGTTGGTGCGGTTTTCCCCATACTTAGTGCCAGATGAAGAAAGAAAGGCCCGAAAGTTTGAAGAAGGGCTACACCTACGGGTCTATGACAGGGTGTATAGCCATAACCTTAAAATCCTGGCCGAGGTGATAGAACGAGCGGTGATAGTGGAGAGAGGACTGTAGAGAATAGCAGCCTATCATGACCAGTAGAAGATGTAAGCTCCTTCCAACCCAACCACTCCGCAGATGCCCTGTAAGAGAAGTAGGCCAGAGTCATCCCAGAGGCAGCCTCATAGGCCGAATCAGAGGCCGAACCAGAGGCCGAACCAGAGCTCAGAATGCCGGAGGGAACCAATTTCCTCTGTGTAACAAGTGCAATAGGAGACATCCAGGGGAGTGCAGGCAGGGCTTATGTTTCAAATGTGGGAAGCCTGGTCACATTGCCAGAGACTGTAGGAATACAGGCGACTCGAACCAAGCTCCCCGACCCCCGCAGCAGAACAATGAAAGAAGGCAAGGAGGCCCAACGCAAGCGAGGTTATATGCATTGACTCCGGAGGATGCGGAGAATTAGAATCGAGTGGTGGCAGGTAAGTTGCCTTTGCCCCAGGGCGAAGCCCTAGTTCTGTTTGATTCAGGGGCCACACATTCATTTATTACATCATCATATTGCAAGACACATGCCTTACCTAGTGAGCTGTTAGATTGTGATGTCCTTGTGTCGACGCCCGCTGGGGGAAGAGTCGAATGTAGCCGGATGGTGAAGGACTATCCGATAGAAGTAGAAGGGCAAGTCATGTTGGCCGATTTGATTGTTATGGAGATGGGAGGATTTGATATCATCCTAGGTATGGATTGGTTGTCAAAGCATGGTGCCAATATTCGGTGCTATGAGAAGAAGGTCTTGTTCCAAAAGGAGGGGAGATCGGATTGTTGTTTTACCGGTATGAGGAAAATGGAACGAAGGCCAGCAATTGTCTCGGCCCTGCAAGCTAAGAGATTGTTGCAAGGAGGGCATGAGGGAATTTTAGTTTGGGCAAGTGATACGCTGAATGATACGCAGAGGGAGGTTCCTGCGTTTGATCAAACCCCAATAGTAAGTGAGTTTCCGGACGTATTCCCGGAAGAATTACCGGGGTTACCACCAGATAGGGAGGTGGAGTTCGGTATCAAATTGGAATTTGGGACAGTCCCAATTTCCAAGGTGCCTTACCGAATGGCTCCGGCAGAGCTAAAGGAGCTGAATGTCCAATTAGAAAATCTCCTGGAGAAGGGATTTATAAGGCCGAGTGTGTCGCCGTGGGGAGCACCGATCCTGTTTGTAAAGAAGAAGGAAGTGAGTCTCCAGATGTGCATTGACTATAGGGAGTTGAATAAGGTGACCGTGAAGAATAGGTACCCGCTACCTCGCATTGATGATTTGTTCGATCAACTGCAAGGGGCACAAATATTTTCAAGGATTGATTTGAGGTCGGGTTACCACCAGTTGAAGGTAAAGGAGGGAGATATACCTAAGACGACCTTCCGAACCCGATATGGCGACTATGAATTTTTGGTGATGCCATTTGGGCTAACTAATGCCCCGGACGCATTCATGGACTTGATGAACAGAGTATTCAGGGAGTTCCTGGATAAGTTTGTGGTGGTGTTCATAGACAATATTCTGATTTATTCTCGAAACCAAGAGGAGCATGAGGAGCATCTCAAGATTATTTTGCAGATCCTGAGGGAGAAGAAGTTGTATGCTAAATTCTCCAAGTGCGAGTTTTGGTTGCAGCAAGTCCGATTTTTAGGGCATGTAGTGTCGGGTGAAGGGATTGCTGTAGATCCCGGTAAAGTTGATGCGGTATTCAAATGGCCAAGGCCTACAAATGTTAAGGAGATAAGGAGTTTCCTGGGGTTGGTAGGATATTACCGGAGGTTTATTAAGGGGTTTTCAAAGATAGCCATGTCGATGACCTCGTTGACCAAGAAGAACGTTAAGTTTGACTGGACAGACGAGTGTGAGCAAAGTTACCAGACATTAAAGGCTCATCTAGTTACTGCCCCGGTGTTAGCATTGCCCTTAGAGCATGAGGAATACGAGATCTATACGGACGCCTCAAAGCAAGGTCTTGGGTGTGTGTTGATGCAAGACAAGAGGGTCATAGCCTATGCGTCAAGGCAATTGAGGCCCCACGAGGTGAATGACCCCACACACAACTTGGAGTTAGCTGCAGTCGTGCATGCTCTGAAAATATGGAGACATTATCTCTACGGGGTTAAATGCGAGATATTTATGGATCACAAGAGCCTCAAGTACTTCAACACTCAAAAGGAGCTGAATATGAGGCAACAACGCTGGTTGGAGTTGATTAAGGACTATGATTGCACCATTAGCTACCATCCTGGAAAAGCTAACGTGGTGGCTGATGCCCTAAGCCGGAAGTCGGCTGAAACAAGCGTCGTGGAAGTAGTGGCTAAGGAGATCATGGAGGATCTAAAAAGAGAGGAGATCACGCTCGTGTTGGCAGATCGGTAAGTTTCCATCGCAGGGCTTTCACTGCAACCATCGCTGGAGGAGCGAATTTGCGAGGCCCAGAAGAGCGATGCGGTGATAGTAGGGATTAGGGAAAGGATTGAAAAGAATAATGATCTCGATTTTGAGGATAGGGATGGAGTGCTGAGGTAGCGGAATAGAATATGTGTCCCTAGTGATGGGGGAATCAAAGAGTTGATTTTAGCGGAGGCGCATACTATGCCCTATACAATCCACCCTGGAGGGACGAAGATGTATCAGGACATCAAGAAAGTTTATTGGTGGCCGAATATGAAGAGGGAGATTGCGGAGTATGTCGCTCGATGTCTGACTTGTCAGAGAGTGAAAGCAGAGCACCAGAGGCCAGCAGGGACATTGAAGCCTCTAGAGATCCCCAAATGGAAATGAGAAGGAATAGCCATGGATTTTGTTGTAGGGCTACCAAGAACGACAGCTGGCTACGATGCAATATGGGTAGTGGTGGACCGATTGACCAAGTCAGCCCACTTTCTGCCCATTAGGGTGAAGTATACCTCAGAGAGGCTAGCTGAAGTGTATCTCCAAGAAATTGTGAGACTCCATGGCATACCAAAGAGCATAGTGTCGGATAGGGATCCAAGATTTACGTCGAGATTTTGGAAAAGATTGCAGGAGTCCCTAGGCACTAAGTTGAATTTTAGCACTGCTTTCCACCCACAGACGGATGGCCAATCTGAGCGGACCATTCAAATCTTGGAAGACATGCTTCGAGCGTGTGTCATTGATTTCAAAGGTAGCTGGGCTCAGTATCTGCCGTTAGTAGAGTTCGCATACAACAACAGTTTCCAATCGAGTATTGGTATGGCACCATACGAAGCCTTATACGGTCGGAGGTGTAGGTCGCCATTGTATTGGGATGAAGTAGGAGAAGGGAGACTGTTGGGGCCGGAGATAATTTTGCAGACAAGGGAGAAGATTCGGTTGATCAAAGAAAGACTTATTACGGCCCAAAGTCGACAAAAGAGTTATGCGGACAATCGGAGAAGGGAGTTGACCTTTGAAGAAGGAAGTAAAGTGTTTTTGAAGATTTCTCCAACGAAGGGGGTAGCGCGATTCGGAAAGAAGGGGAAGCTTCAACCCAGGTTTATAGGACCCTTCGAGATCCTGGAGCGTGTTGGACCAATGGCGTACAGACTGGCATTACCGCCATCAATTACGGGAGTTCATGATGTGTTCCATGTATCGCTCCTACGCAAGTATGTGTCTGACCCCACCCATGTGTTAGAATATGAGCCTTTGCAGATTAAGGAAAATCTTACCTATGTAGAGGAGCCAGTAAGGATTCTCGATAGAAAGGAGCAACATTTGCGGACAAAGGTGATACCGCTTGTAAAGGTTCTATGGAAGAATCATGGGGTAGAGGAGGCATCCTGGGAGTTAGAAAGCGATATGTATGAGAAGTACCCCCAGTTGAGAGGAGAATGAGATTTGAATGTTTACTTCCTTCTCTATTGATTGATTGATAAGGATGAGTATTTATTGTCTGTTATTTGTGATTGATTTTCCTTGCATAAAGAATGTTAATTCTTTGTGATATATGATGATATTTTGTATATGCTCATGACTGACCACTATATTATGATGTCAGATGCCACCGAGTAGTCGACCCCCACGATCCCAGCATTCGGGCATGCCTTCTCAGAGAAGGATGACAGCACCTGAGTATCGCAGCCTGTTCAGGGTTAACCATAGAACCCAAGGTTCGACAAGACCGTCGGGAAGCCATGAGGCTCTGACTCACGCATCACATGAGACCGATAGAGGGGACCCGAGAAGAGCGTACCAAACTCATGTATCTTATTGGCAGCAAGGTATGGCGGGGACATACCAGCCCCCGCCACCCCCGGCACTAGACCAACCTGGACCTTCCAGGTGGGGTTCAACCCTTATCTCCAGATTGCTCTGGATATCTGGAAGGTATTTATTGGCCAGAGTCGCCAATAAATGTCATTCCCTTAAGAACCGTTTTACCAGAAGATTTTGAAGAGGATCCGGAGGAGGATCCGGAAGAAGAACCCATGGAACAACTTCCGATACCTAATGAGACAAGAGAACGACCTCGGGAGGAACCTAGACGTCGCAACCCGAGATATGAGTGTACACTTAGGCGATGTTCCGACAGAAGACATCGTAGAAGAGTTAGGGCTCAGGACGCTGCATCTGAGACCCACCTTTCCTCACAAGAAGTAGAGTCTAGACCTAGGTATCATGGACCACCCGAGAACGTAATCCATGACCCTAGTATAGATGAACCAAACCAAGGAGCTAGATCGCAGTCTTGGACTGGGAGTAATTCCCCAGACCACGTTTATCAGGAGGAGATTAGTAGTGGGACAAGCACGAATGTTCGTCCCTATCCCTATGGTCCTGCACCTTCGCAGTCAGGACAAAATTATTGGTGGTAAAAGAAATTCCGAGGACGGAATTTTTATAAGGAGGGGGGAATGTGAGACCCCGATTTTCTCCTATGTTATTTCTTATGTATTATCTTTTAGTTTCCGATGTATTAGCTTTAATTTTATTATGGGGCCATATTTTTGGCCAATGTATGGCCTAAGCTTTATGTTATGGTACATCAATTAAAATGAGATTTTATTTTCATGAAATTTCCTAAATAATTTTCTTGTCATTTTCTTTGTAAAGTTTAAATTATATTTTCCTAGGAGCCGAAAATTGCAAGGTGAGTTTCTCTCTTATGAATTTATATTTCATTTGCCTAATATATTTCATAATCCATAAAATTTAGATTATGATTAAAGATTTTTATATATAGGCCGAAAATAATTAAATGGAATAAAATCATGAATTTCTTTTAAGTGTTGAATACACCCGTTCCCCCTAATGCCGGTCTTGGATACTGTTTCTTTGCTTTAATCTCTGTCTTAATACTTTATTTACAATATTGTCTCTCAGTCTCTCCATATATAAAGGAAGCGCATAAGTCCTTCACACCTCAAACATCAGCTGGCTGTCTGCATGTAGAACTTCTCCTCCGAGGAATCAAAGGTTTCTACACCTAAATTTGCGAATAATGGCCTCCCGCGTCATCCTCTTGTCAGGACTCGTAGCTTTGATTTTAGATGCTGCTCTGGCACTGGATAATAACCCAATCCTTGATTTTTGTGTAGCAGATACGAAGAGTACAGGGATAAAAACGACCCTTATCTGCCCTTATCTGCTTTTACTAGAATTTGAGTATCACCATAGTACTGCTGCTAAAGTTAAAACTTCTAAGGAGTTCTAGGCATATCTCTTTCTAGTGGTCACTTACAGTCAATTACAGGTATACTACTTCACATGGCTTGCTTCTGATTTGTATTCTGCTTCGTGTCAGTGCTCGTCAATAGTTATGTCTGCAAGGATCCTAAGACGGTCCAAGCCGAGGATTTTTACGCCAGTGGCTTTCATATACCGACCAACACATCAAATCAAGTCGGTTTTAACGCTCTCCCAGCGAGATCTGCCCAGATACTAGGACTAAACACTTTTGGCATTTCTGCCGCCCGAATCGACTATGCACCAGGGGTATAATCCCTCCCCACACCCACCCTCGTGCCACCGAAATCTTGAATGTCTTGGAAGGCAGCCAGCTTGAAGTGGGGTTCGTCACGTCTAACCCCGAAAACCGCCATATCACAAAGGTGATAGGGAAGGGTGATGTGTTTGTATTCCCAGTTGGCCTCATCCATTACCAAAGAAACAATGGGAGTCAACCTGCCTCTGGTATCGTCGCTTTTAGCAGTCAAAAGACTCAAAACCCGGGTGTTCACACTGTTGCGAATGTCGTTTTTGGGTCGAACCTGGGCCCTGGTGAAAGCTTTCCAGGTGGATAACAACGTCATCAATCAAATCAAGTCTCACTTTTAGAGCAATCCGTGTTCATCACCTGACCCGCCACTTGTATCTAGCCAACTCCTAATATAATTGAGATAATAAAAATACACCTTTTTCTTTTAATAACGGCTGATTTTACATGGACACCCATTCATCTATAATCTATTGGATGGGTTTTTAGGAAACGAAATATATAACTATTCTAAAAGTAAATTAGAAGTGCTTTAGAAAATTATTTCAATGACTGGATCTTAAACAAGTAATTGGGCGCTTCTATGAAGAACCTACCTAAAAATAGATTCTTTATTTGAAACCAATTTCAATTTCTGGACCTTAATTATTATGCATACAATAAGGTTATTAACCATGCTTATACATAAATAAACAAATGTATCAGCAAAATTTCCATCCATAATTTATTTTACTCACCTCGTTAATCTGGTTAAAACTTAAGTCATCTATAGAGGAGATGGAAAATAGAGGTAATGCCGGGCCTTTTGCTCAAATTAGTTCCAATAGATTTCTTCCTTATAACAAAAATTATTGATAAATTTCTAGCAAAGAAAAACTAAAAAACTAAAATGTTTTTTGTTTAATCTTTTGTGATTTTCAACTTTGGATATTTGTTAACACCAAGGGGTTGGTTTGGGTGGTCAAGATCTAGGGCCTATGGGTGTGCTCCTTTTGAGGTTACAAGTTTTATTTCTCTCATGTGCAAACAATTCCTTAAGACCACTTTCATAGCAATACTAGACTTACCTCACATGTGTAGTTTGGAAAACTGCACAGCTCGAAGTTTGTCAATTGTCGTGACATTGAACCTAACTCATGTGAATAATGAGTTAGTTCCATCAGAATTCGGTGCATTTAAATAGGTGCCTGAATTTTTGCGGTTATCAAAAAAAAGAGTAAAACTTTGAATATTTGTTATTGGCCTTTCAGTCACCGTTATCCCTGCGGAATAGGTATTGTGAGACCCCGAACTATGCTTTTGTTATTTTCCTATGTATTCGTTTGAATTAACTCAAGGGGGGCCATATTTTTGGCTAATGTATGACCTAAGTTTAATGTTTATGATACATTATCTTTCTTATGAAGTTTTAACTTAGAATTTCCTTTAGATAATTTATTTAACATTGTGAAAGTTTATTAGTACAAGTTCGTAACTATTTTTCCTAAGAGTCGAATCTTGCTAGGTAGATTTCTTTTATGAGCTTATTTTTTCATTGCTTATTATATTCCATAATTCATGAAGTTTAATACGTGAATAGAATTTTATATCTCATAGCCGAATCTCTAAGTAGAAATCATGATATTATGATTATGAAATTTATGTTAAGCATATAAATTATTTTGTGTCTTTTATTAGGTAACCTTAATCATCATTAGGTAGTTTTAATTTTCATTAAAGAATTTAAATGACAAGTTAGTGTGCTTATCATAGTGATAAGCTATAGAGTTTATTAGGGAGATAAGCTCTTGTGATTTTCAAGAGATAAGTTAGAGTGTTTATCTATGATAAGTTATGGTGTTGATATAGATAAGTTGATAAGTTGTTGGTGATAAGCTAATGTACATATATATTGTGATAAGTGGTAAAATAAAAGAAAAGAAAAGAAAAGAAAAATGAAATGAAGATGAGAAAGTGAAATGGCAAGAGCTTCACGTGAAGGGCAAGAAGAAAGACTTATAGAGTCTAGGAGATGGAGATTCACGTGAGTGGCTTAGCTTGGAGACAAAGAAATGAAGTGAAGTGAAGGTGAAAGACAAGGCATGTCACCACCCCTAACACCTATGGCCATAGCCATCATTGGCAAAGTTTTCCCCTTTTCTCACATCTTAGACTAGATTCAGTTCACTCTAGCATTCCACTTCTTTCCATCCATTTGCTTAACCTCTCCTTTGCTCAAGCTTATTTTCCTTCTTCTTGGCCGGATATCTCTCTTCACTCAGCTCATTCCTCCTTTGTCAAAAGCACACCATTGCAGCTTGCTCTCTCTCTTTGGCCGAACCACTTCAAGCTTTAAGCTTGCCCTTGTTTTCTTCAAGCTTTTTCCAGCAACTGTTACCTCTCTTTTCCCTCACTTCAAATCTTCATCTCAGCACCTATTCAACATCATTCTCAGCCCTTGAAGCCATTCTTGTGGTAGGAACCGAAAGTTGAAGTGTAGTGGAGGATTTTGGTGAAAACCGAGTGCTCTAGTGGAAGGTAGAGGTAGATTTCAATTTGCATGTGTTGTTTTAATTGATTTCTCCATAGTTTCTGACCTTAGATATATTTATGCTAGGTGCTCTCTTCTTTAAGCAAGCTTGTGTCCAACACCAAGGTAAGGCCGAATATGGTTGAAGATGAGATTGTTGTGTTGGCCTAGTGTCTTGTCTTTTCTTTGGTTGGACTTGCTATTTTTGGTCGTGTGCCTTGTGCTCTTTTGTCTTGTACAAACATGCATGAGTAGATCTGATCAGGTTGGGTCTGTTGAGGTTATTGTGGTTTGGAGGAAGGGATTAATTGGAGGATTGAGTAAATTTCGGTTGTGTAGTGTAACCATAAACATCTTATGTTAAGAGAGTGCCACAGGTTGATATGAATATGAAGATTCGTTTAGACATGTATTAAGGTGTGTGGAATGGTCTTTGGTCAGTAGAATCAACCTAGGGATCATGTTTAGGTTGTTGGAATAGGAAGATATTAGCACTCTATTTTTAGGTATCATCGCGCTCGACTAGCGTGCGTCAGGAGCTCGAGACGCTAGTCGAGCGGCCTTAAGGAAAAATGGTGGTCAATGTCTTGCCGTCTGACCAACGGTCGACAGGTGCTCGAGCGGCCTTCGGGAAAGTTTCAGACAGAGAGTTTGCGCTCGACTGCCGCTCAAGCGAGGGTTGATGGAATTTGGACAGTGTGTTGGCGCTCGACCAGTGCTCGACAGGCGCTCGAGCGGGTCTTGTTAAAATCTCACGTATGTTGAATTTGGAGTTTCAATTGAAGTCTTATGAGCTCTAGCATTAAGGATAGTTGATTAATCTTAGTTATGGAGTCATATAGGTTAGGATGGCGAGGATTTCAGAATAGGTTGAAATCATTGATGTTTGAGAAGAGCTAGTGTACCTAGTTGAGTGAGTACTACATAGTGATATCTTTAGCAATCATATCGGAGATGTTTGATGATATGTTTAATTGTACTTCTTCATTTGTTTTACGAAAACTAGTTAAACAATCTTTTGTAAACAAAATAGTACTTTCAAGATATGTACTTTCGGAAAACCTAATAAGCAAGCATGTCATAGCACGACATTATAAGCAAGCATGTCATAGCACGAGCATTGCATGATTTTCTAAAGAGATTTTTATGCAATGGCATATGAGAAGTTTTATGATAAGTCAAGTCAAGTCAAGTTAAGGGCTCTGGTCGGTACCGTACCATCAAGATGGACTCCCATACCGAAGGACGAATGCGAGAAGGTTGGGTGAATCCTAAGAGGTAGTGCAACCACACTGAAGGACAATGTGAGAAGGTGTGGACCTCCAAGGGTCGTATCTAGCCATCAGGCCTGGGGCAACTACGGGCTAGCTCGACCAAATGAAATGTCCCCAAGGGTAAGGGAGACGGTTCCGATGGGAACGCACAACCCGGACTCCAGGGGTTAAATGGAGCGTAAGTAGCCCACAAGTCAAGAAGGAATTACTTTTCAAGGGCCATGAGCCAATTTTCAAGAATAAGAACAAGTTTTACGATCAAGAGCATATGCATAACCATGAGACATGCATGTGCATCAAGATTTACGATCTCTCATGACATTCAAGTTCAAGTTTTAAATATCATGTTTTCAAGTTATGTTTATCCCTTACTGAGTCTTTTTGACTCACATTTTTTTAAAACTGTATCATTCCAGATGCCTCAGGTGAAGGAAGTCAGGAGGACTATCTAACTTGGAAGGAAGACACTTATGTGTTTTGGTTGTGACATGATCGATGTGATCTGTCACCTGTGTTTGTGTTAATCATGTAATGTGTAATTTAAGATACAATGCTTAATTGAGGACCTTTATGAAGTTATGTTGTTATGTTTTTGGCCCGTCTCTCTCTCGATCCTATGTTCTTTCCGCTGAATGTTTAAGGATGTTCGCTGGAGCTTTCCTCGGGATTGCTCGCGGCTGTCAAGGTCCCTGCGGGAGGGCGTTCGGGGCCAGCTCCGATGGTCTAGGGTGGGCCCTTAAGCACATGCCCTGTGTGCTTGTTAATTTTTTTTCGAAAGCCACCTCTTTTTGTTTCTTCTTTCTTTTCGTGAACGCTGCAGCCCTCTCCTTTCTCTTCCTTCTTTTCTCATTCGCATTTGTTTATCCTTACATCTAGGGCTGCTCATTTCATCGTCGATGCCAGAAAAACCGGTGACGACAGTAAAACTAGCAATTTACCAGTGATTTTATCGGTGACGGTTTATGGCCGGAAATTCCGAAGGTAAACCGTCATCGGTGACTTTTTAAAATTTTTATTTTATTTTTTTTATAAACGGCGCCGCTCTCTTTATAAAGAGAACGACGCCTGTAGTTGCTATGGGAACCCTAACCCCAACGCTTTTTTTTATAAAAATAAATAAATAAAGGCGTTGTTCTCTTTATAAAGAGAACGGCGCCCTTTCACTTGCAAAGGGTTAGGGTTTTTACCCTAACCCCAACGCTTTGTTTTTTTTAATAAAAAATAAAAGAAAACGGCGCCTCTCTACTTAAAGAGAACGGCGCCATTTTGGTTAGGGTTATTAAACCCTAACCTTTTAACGATGAGATGCCTCTCTCCTCTATCTCCGTCTCTGCTCTCCCCCTCCCCCATGTTGCCTCTCACAGTCTCACTCTCCTCTGTCTCCGTCTCTACTCTCCCCCGCCCCCACGTTGCCCCTCACTCTCCTTTGTCTCTATTGTCTTCGTCGCCCATCCTAGAGCAGTTGGCCGTTGGGTTATGATGTTTTGAAGATGGTCTTCACAATCTTCATTGCTTTTAAAGATGAGAGTTTTTTTTCGTGGATTTATTTTGTGATTGTTTTGTGAATCTGGATTTTTTCTTTATGAATCTGGTGTTTTTCGTTGTGAATATGTGATGATTTTCATTTTGGGTTCGAGGAGAAGAGAAAATTTATTGTGTAATCTTATGAACCGGTGGTGACCGGTTATTTTGTAACCGTCGTCGGTAAACCGGCACCGGCTGATTATTTGGCCTGCCGGTTCCGGTGCCGGTGTCAAAAATAGGCTACCGTGATTAACGATGACGGTGCCGGTTTTGACCAATCTGACACCTACATCACCGGTACCCAGCCCTACTTGCATCTGCTTTCCTCCCCCTAACCGAGCTCCTGGTCTCGCCGGCTCCAGCAAGACCAAGTCTGATTGCTCCTTCTCTCGAGTGTAATTTTGTTCCTACCAACCAGTTGCGTCTATTGTATCGAGACTTCTAAGCTGTCCACGCATTTCCTCAGCAATCAACTTAGCAAGAATCTTGCAAGTCAGCATCTCTAGAACCTTGGGGCATCACCTAGAATAGGTTGGTACATGACTTGGGTGGCGTTGTATTAAAAAATGTCTTTGTTTTTTTTTTCAAAATTGTTGCATGTGCTCGAGAATATAGGAGGGTTGTTAGAATCTCAAGTGTACATTTTACAAATTCAATGGGAATTAAAATATTCCCGATCTATCTCTATCGTATTGAAAGTAAAGGAGGTTTAAAATGGCTATTACTTCGATTGAAAATTTTGTAATAAAAGTTTCCGAGACAAATTGTCACAAACACAACAATTGTAAAAATGCACTGAAAATTACGAACATAGCCAAATACGAGATTTTAGCTAACCTCCACAGAAAGAAAAAAGACAGAAATCCAGCTTGGTTTCTCTCATGCCTCGCTTGAGAGCAATCAACGGTTATTTCTACCAGCTGAGCAATCAACGATTCGACCATGGTTGCAAAGACTCAGAACCCGGACCCAATACAATATCTGGGCCCAGCCCAACATAATAAATAAAAAGTAGACTAATTAACTCAGCCCTTGTCTTCGAATAGATCTCCACGCCCATTCAGCAAATATATTATATATATCCACGCCCTTCCCCTTTATTATTGGGTCTGTGACATTTTGCTTAGATTGAATCAAACGGAACTTTTTATCTGACAAAGAAAATTAGAACTACGTAAGTATACAATATTTGAACTTTTGTTCTTTGCATATTTTTTCGGTCTGCCCCTTTTGAGGACGATTTTTTACAGACTCCTTGTTTGCAGTAACTTGTGTAACATAACTCTCACGTGCCACCCTATCATGCTTCCAGGTGGGAAGTCTCCAACTTCTGTTTGAATCCTCCTCATCCTTAATTTGCACAGCCGAGTCAAAGAACTCTGAATCAGCTGCAGCTGCTTCTGCATGAGATTGCCTTCTATCAATGGCATGATACGTTAAGATTCCAAAGCTGCAGTGGAAGAAGACTTCTGGAAATTGTGGAAGTTCATCAATACACAGAGAACAGAGTAACCTGTGGAAGAAGACTTCTGTAAATTGTATTGAATCGAATAATCGTGTTGTTCAGAGTTTTCAACATATAAAATATACAAGAGCTGTACAATCTGGTAACAGCATAACCAAGAATGTACAATGCACTTCAGCAACACATATGTCAACATGATAGTCCTGTATTCCTACACTACCAGCTGCATCCCGAGCTCTAGTGTAAATACTGTTGACCATAGCCACTCTTTCTCCAGAGATTGGGATACAAATAGGTAGCTTGCATTGCACAATCTGCCGGGCTGCATAAGCAAGCCTTTTGTATTTCTAATTTTGGTAAACAATCGTGGGACTGCGAAGGTTGATATTCCTAGGATTAAGGCAACCCAAGAGGGGGGGTGAATTGGGTTTCAAAATTTTTTCGAAAAAATATCCAAAAGAATGTGTTTGCTACCTACAAGTCTTACAAATGAGATTGATTGCAATAAAGAATTAATCACAAGAGAAAACTTTAAAACAATAAACTAGTAGCACAAATAAAGGAGTTAAGGGAAGAGAAGCAAACACAATATTTTAGGTGGTTCGGCAAGCCTGCCTACGTCCACCCCTCAATCTCCTTTACCGAGCCTTGAGGTTTCTTTACTATTCTCCCTTCAACCAAGGGAAAGGTTTCCTTACACTTGAGCTTGAGAAAACCCTCTTCAAGCCTCAAGAACGAGTTTGAGAACAAACCTCTTCAAACTCCTTCTTTCGATTAACAAACCTCACCGAAAGGATACAAGAGAATCACTCTCTTAGCAATGTGTATGGTTGAACGAAATTTCCTCTAAAACTCCCTTGATGGAGTAGATATTACAATAAGAAATAACTAGCTCTTAGGCTTCACACAATAACAAGGATGTGAGAATGAAAAATATGTGCGAATGATGTTTGAATAAAGATTGGAAGGTTTTTGATAACTCTAAGCCTTTGTAAAATGATTATGGACGGTTGAGTTGTATTTCAAAGGCGTGAGAATGGATTTATATAGACCTCATGAGAAAAATAGCCGTTTATAGCCGTTAGAGTGATCTGTTAAAATGAGCCGGTGGACCGCTACATGAACCGGTGGACCGCTTCAAGTTACCGTTACACAATGATCATTTTGTCAGAAGCTTAACGGCTCTTTAATAAATGCAACTGGTCGACCGCTACATCAAGCGGTCGTATGGTCCGGTCGACCGCTTCATTGAGCCGGTCGACCTCCTCAACTTAAGCTTGATCCGGTTGATTTAAAAACTTGATTTTGACCAACTTAAAATACCCAATTTTAAACTCTAACTTCTCAAAAGTATTTAAAAAGGTTTGAGAGTACATTTGGGATATTTTGAAGCCATTAAAAAGGTTTTAATCTTTCAACAAACGTTAAAACGGTTTACGCAAGTTTTGAAGACTTATGCATGTGTGTGATTGAAATCCTTGTTAAAGATGAAGTCTTAGAGTTACAAAGATTACCCTAGCATCTTGAGTCTTCACTTTAAGAGCACTTCCATTGAAGGTGACGTTGCTTGATGACTCCGTGCTCATTTTGGATCCGCTTTGCTTCACATCTCAATTACTTCTATTGTTATCATCAACAACGGTATTTTCTAGCTTTGCTTTGCTCTATAGTTATAAAAGATTGAAGGAAAGATGTTAATATTGGGTTCTCTGTTGGTACTGTTTTTGTTCAAGAAAGTCGAATCCTATAAATAGAAATGATGAAGAATGATGAGGGAGTTATCCTAAAAGAGTACGAGTGTGTCCTATCTTTCCTTTTCAGTAATATGATGGTTCTTTATTTAGCAAAAAAAAAGTATCCTATCTTTATTTAATTTTTGTGGGGGTATTTTCTGCAAGTCCAATCTTCATTACAAGGCTTCTTGAGGACGTGAAAGACAGTTATGTTGCGATTCTGGGATTCGAGGCTTTCAGAGTAAGCTCCATAGGCTAAAGACCACAAAATTCTTTCTCTTATCTCCTGTTCAGCTTGCTGTTGCTGCCAAAGATGTATAGGTTAAGATAGATTTTTTCAGCTCCATGTTCTTGATGCTTCTTCCAATCTAACTGTCATACCCCGAGCTTTCAAACATCAAATGCATATTGTTTATGCTCTCTTGTTTATCATTAGTTGTGAGATGAGGGGATATTTAGTGACTAAGAGAGAGTATTTAGTACTTGAAATGCTAAGTTCGAAACCTGGTTTAGGACCTGATTAAGTGAGATTTGGAGTTCGCATGCAACTGAGTTATTGTTCAAGATGTTGAAAAGCACGTATTGGCTCAATAAAATTTTTTAAGCAGGTAGAACATTTTTGTCTCGGAAACCGAACCATATGATTTTTATTCTTTTAATATGTTAGGGGATCATCCACGAGATTATGGTTCAAATTTGGAGACTTTTTAATTTTCGGAAGCAAGTAGGACGTTTTTTTGGAAGCAAGTAGGTTGTTTAGTGAACATCGTTGAAATTTTGAGGATTAGCGAAACTTAGCCATTGAATTATGGATAGAGATGAATTGTGGATAGAGATGAATTTAAGATAGATATAAATTGTGGATAGAGATGAATTGTGGATAGATTTGAATTTGTGGATAAAGATGACACCTAGGAAGCATGACAAATCAAATCTAGAAGCACGACAAATCGATGCAAGAAGCACGACAAAAAAGGCTATAACCTGGGAAGCATGAGGTATCGACCACCGGTGAACCTAGGTGGCGACTCATCAAACCTACAGGGTGAACTTTGGCCATAGCTTTTCTATGCAGCTGTTGTAGGTTGCAATGTGTCAAGAGGAGAGAAATGTAGCCTAGTGACTCACCAAAGCTAGCCTAGTTAGGCCCAACACGTGTCGGAATTCAACCGACCGTGTTTTCCTACAAATAGGGGTGGATTTCGACCTTTGAAGAGTACACCACTCATCTGAATTTTTGTGAGTTAAATCTTGAGAGCAAGAGTGAAGTGAAGTGGGAGAAAGAGGAGGAATAGGATTAGTAAAGATTCGGCTTCACTAGAGGTAAAGTTAATTGGCTATCTCTAATTTTGATTCAAGCTTTCAAGACGATTATTGCGAATCTCTTTTATTTCTTATTCTAAACACCTATTGATGTTATTAGTGTTTTTCAATTCTTCCTATTGTTCTTGATGTTTTTCGTGTTCTTCGTGTTCTTGACGAAGAACAAGCTCGTCTTTTCGAAAAAGTATCATTATCAAAGTTCGATTCATTTTCAAAGTGTTTTTTCTACTTTGATCCGTTTCTTTTCAAAATTTCATCCAATTTTTTTTTTCAAAGCATGAACATATTTGTTTTGAAATATTTCTTCTAATTTCAATACTTTTTATGTCAAAATGAGTATTTTCTACGTGGTTATTAAGCCGGTTTTTAACCGAGAAATCAAAATGTTTTTTTGTCTTCATAACACTTTCCTTTGAGAACTGTTTTATAATGTTGTGATGATGGAAATGAGCTAAGGTGTTGTATATCATAAATGAGATATATGAGCGTTGATATGAGATATGCATACTTAACTTGTACGTTGAAAATGAATATTTTGATGTTCAAGTACGATGCCAAAAAGATACGGTCCATGTTCTACTCTGGGAGTAATGCCGCAAAGATACGATGGTTACTTGTAACCCGTCACTGTGGCCTTGTGATTCACTCTGAGAATGAGAGGAGTGGTGAGTGAGAATGAAAAAAAGGAAAAGATAATTTTTTTTCTAAAATTGAGTCTTTTCATTTACTTTTTATTCTGTTGAGATTTTATTGTTGAAACGGGTTTTCTTTAATATTTTGTTCTTGTTCTTGCTATTCTGTTGTCCTAACCGCTGGTTTTACTGAGTCATTCGGACTCACCATTTGTTAAATTCTTTTAGCAGATGACTGAATTATATGAGTTTACAAAGGTCATAAGACATGGATGGACCATACTGGTATTATCATTTCGTGCCTAAGTCACTAAGGATTTAGAAGTTTTGATAGACGGCCGGGATCATAGGTGGATTACCCCGAACTCGAATGACTATGTCAATATAACCGACCAACTTAAATGAATCTGATGGCGAGGATAAGAGATCTTCTGTTTTCTTAGTGTTTCCACTGTAGTTTATTTTACTTTAATATGTACATTATAAGAAGTTGGTTCTCTTTTGTAATACTTCGGTATTAATAAAAGGTTCTACTTAGTATTCTGTTATTTTCACGATCCTCCTACTGGCCGTAACCTTAGTCTAACAGTGGCGTTCATTACTATAAGACAACGCTTGAGGTCTTGACTGTCCAGGCTATTAGTTTAGGAAGGCAAGGATTGTTTTGCATCAGAGTTGAGGTTTAGGAAAGTTGGGATAGTTAGCAAAACCTAAGGAAACTATGGGTGCTAGGGAAGCACAAACACGTAAATCGGCGTAGTCTGAAATTGTGTTTATTGCCATATGATCTTTATCTTTCACATACACTTGTATCTTTGGAGATAGTGGCCATCATTGGAGGTAGTGGTAGACAATTAGAATAGGGATGGAGCACGAATTGTTGAAATTGTTCATGGTGGAAGTTGATATGATAAATGTCTAGCCCCATTCCCTTAGCTATGACGAAGGTATGGAACCCTTAGTGGCTGAAAATTGACTTTTGGAACATATAGGAGCTTTTCAGGTTTTAGAGTGTACTTATTATCAAATAATGTAAATTGTCACGTATCAACTGAAAAGAGAAGCCAAGAGGTGATGGCAATACAAAAAAGGAATTCTTGGAATCGAGTGGACTTGGGAGCAATTTAAGAAGAAATTTCTAGATCGTTGTTTTCTTGAAATGATCAGAGAAGCCAAAGCCCAAGAATTTACTACCTTAAGTCAGGAAACAAGGTTAGTAGCTGAGTATACTGCTAAGTTTATAGAATTATATCAATTTTGCTATCTATTTGATTCTTGATGAGGGTAAGAAATCCCCTACGTTTTAGAGAGGATTACAATCTCATATCATGGATAGATTTTGTTGCCATAAGTTTGAGACTTTTCAGCTTCTAGTGGATAGAGCCTCGATTGTGGTACATACTTTGCAGGATAGTGTTGTTCTTTATAAACAGAGTAAGAAATGATCTTTCCAAGGAAATAATTCCTAATGACAGTCACCAGGAAAGAAAGGAAGCTTGGAAATAGAGGCAACGAACAAGGGAATAGAAAAAATGGTCCTAGTGCTGCAGTGATCACTTATTTTTCTTGTGGAAAGTTAGGTCATTATGCTTGAGATTGTAAAGTGAGGCAAGGATTCTCTCATAATGTGCGTAGTAATCAGGTTACTAACCCTGGTAATCAACAGAGATGAAACTCTAATAGTCAACATAAGGGATCTGGACCAGCTAGGGTGTTTGCTTATCTATGGAAGTAAGCATAGCAGGTTGAGAATGTGATGTCAGGTACTTTTCCCTTTCTAGTGAAGTAGTAAATGACATAGGTTCTATGCATTCATTTATTTCGCATAATTGCATAGATAGACTTGGGTTATTGGTAGAACCTTTATTTGTTAGATTTAATGTGGTAACACCATTGGAGATGAGTAGTATGTGTACAAGGAAGATTAAGAATTGTCCAATGGAGATAGAAAGACAAAGATTATATATAGATTTGATTATCTTGGATATGAGAAATTTTGATGTGGTCCTTGGAATGGATTGGTGGACCCTAGTAACGTATAGGCGATGATCAATTTGCCGAGGCTAGTTAATGCGTTGTGAGATTCTTAGTCTCTTACAAGAGATTTTTTGCAGGTTAATTTAGAGGATAGATACACTTTTAGAATATGAAGTATGTTGACATATGAGACAAAAGAGATGGTTAGAATTGATATAAGATTGTGATTGAAGATTAATAGGTCCTGATATTAAATCAAAGTTAGAGGATATGCTTAAATCTGATCTAAATGTAGGTCTTGATCTTGATTCCATTGAGAAATAGGAAATGTGGAAATTAAAACTTTGGAGGTTGTTTTGAGGATAATAGATTCTGATTAGTTTTCGGATTGATATTGTTGAGCTTGGATCTTACATCTGAAAGTATGAGGTGATGAAGTTATTGTAATTGAGGCTTTAAGGTTTGATTAAGCTATGATAAATTTGATCTGTACTTGTCATTGAGGTTCCTAAAAGATAAAATAGTGCATGAGCAAGGAATAGAGGAATTTATTGGAGGTTGCGATCTTTGGAGTTAGGAAAGAAATACATCTAAGAAGGTATCCTGCACTATATATTGCTATTATGAATCTTTCTTCATGCCATTAGGATTGATTATTGCCTCAGAAACCTTTTATGGATTTAATGAATAGGGTTTTTCGGGAGTTATTAGATCAATTCTGATGTAATGATTCATTGGAGATTTAGAAGGATTATGGAGATTAAGTACATAATGTATTGTAGATGATAGGATCTGAAATCATGCAAAAGACTTGTGAAGAGATAGAAATGATCAAAGAAAGGTTGAAGGTAACTCAAAATGGACAAAAGATTTATGTTGACACTCATAGACAATTGTTAGAATTTGAAGAAGAGGATAAAGTATTCTTAAAGGTGATTCATATGAAAGGAATTAAGAGATTTGAAAAGAAAGGGAAGTTAAGTCTATGATATGTTGGACCATTTTAGCATTTTATGATAGCTAGGAGTCGCAGCTTATCAGTTTGACTTACCTCAAAATTGAAAGGAGCACATGATATTTTTTACATCTCAATGTTGAGGAAATATGATCCAGATATTTCTCATGTGATAGATTATACGTCTTTACATATAGAAAAAAAATTTAACCTATTAAGAGCAACCTGTGGCAATAATAGAAAGAAAGGAACAAGAGCTGCGCAATAGGAAAATTTCTTTTGTAAAAGTGTTATGGCAGAGTCATGATATTACTGAAGCATCATGGGAGTTAGAGGCAGACCTGTGTGACAGGTATCCTCAGTTGATTGATTAACTGATATGTTTCTTGCATTATGTTTCAATTCCAATGACAATATTATTTCTAAGTGGGGGAGTATGTCATACCCCGAGCATTCAAACATCACATATATATTGTTTATGCTCTCTTGTTTGTCATTAGTAGTGAGATTAGGGGATATTTAGTGACTAAGAAAGAGTATTTAGTACTTGAGATGCTAAGTTTGAAACCTAGTTTAGGACCTGATTAAGTGAGATTTGGAGTTCGCATGCAACTGATTTATTGTTCGGGATGTTGAGTAGCATGTATTGGATCAATAAAATTTTTTAAGCAGGTAGGACGTTTTTGTCTCGAAAATCGAACCGTATAATTTTTATTATTTTAATATGTTGGGGCATCATCCATGAGGTTATGGTTCAAATTTGGAGACTTTTTATTTATCGGAAGGAAGTAGGATGTTTTTTGGAAGCAAGTAGGTTGATTAGTGAACATCATTGGAATTTCGAGGATTAGTGAAACTTAGCCATTGAATTATGAATAGAGATAAATTGTCGATAGAGATGAATTTTGGATAGATATAAATTGTGGATAGAGATGAATTGTGGATATATATAAATTTTGGATAGATATGAATTTTGGATAGAGATAAATTATGGATAAAGATGAATTATATGGATAGAGATGAATTATGGATAAAGATGAATTATGGATAGAGATTGTGGATAGTGTTGAATTTGTGGATAGAGATGATACATAGGAAGCATGACAAATCGAAGCTAGACGCACGACAAATCGATGCAAGAAGCACGACAAAAAAGGCTATAACCTAGGAAGCACGAGGTCTTTGACCACCGATGAACCTAGGAGGCGACTCATCAAACCTATAGGGTGAATTTCGACCATAGCATTACCATACAGCTGCTGTAGGTTGCTATGTGTCAAGAAGAGATAAATGTAGCCTAGTGACTCACCAAAGCGAGCCTAGCTAGGCCGGACACGTGTCGGAATGCAACCGGCCATGTTTTCCTATAAATATGTCTGGATTTTGACATTTGAAGTGTACATCATTCAATCTGAATTTTTGTAAGTTAAATCTCGAGAGCAAGACTGAAGTGAAGTGGGAGAAAGAGGAGGAAAAAGATTAGTGAAGCTCCAGCTTCATTAGAGGTAAAGTTTAGTAGGTTATCTTTGATTTCGATTCAAGCTTTCAAGATGATTATTGTGAATCGCTTGTATTTCTTATTCTAAACATTTATTGATGCTATTAGTGTTTTTCTATTCTTCCTATTGTTCTTGATGTTCTTCTTGATCTTGATGAAGAACAAGCTCGTCTATTCGAAAAAGTGTCATTGTCAAAGTTCGATTCGTTTTCAAAGTGTTTTTCTACTTTGATCTGTTTCTTTTCAAAATTTCTTCCAAAAAGTTATTTTTCAAAGCTTGAACATATTTCTTTTGAAATATTCCATCTGTAATCAATACTTTTTATGTAAATATTTTGTTCTTGTTTCTGCTACTCTGTTGTCCTAACCGCTGGCTTTACTAAGTCATTTGGACTCACCGTTGTTTGTTAAATTATTTTGGATGATGCCTGAAGTATATGAGTTTACAAAGGCAACATGGATAGACCATACTGGTATTATCATTTCGTGCCTATGTCACTAAGGATTTAGAAGTTCTGATAGAAGGTCGGGATCATAGGTGGATTACCCTGAACTCAATGACTATGTCAATATAACCGACCAACTTAAGTGAATTTGATGGCGAGGATAAGGGATCTTCTGTTTTCTTAGTGTTTTCGCTGTAGTTCTTTTACTTTAATATGTACATTATAAGAAGTTGGTTTTATTTTGTAATATTTTGGTATTAATAGAAGGTTATACTTAGAATTCTATTGTTTTCAAGATTCTCCCACTGGCCGTAACCTCAGTCTAATAGCGGTGTTCATTACTATAAGACAACGATTGATGTCTTGATGGTCCGGGCTATTACACTAGCCCTTTTTGCACAATATAAGAATACTATAGAATGCCGGTGCTGATTTGCAACACCTTCCTCTTATAAACTTTCTACTTCAAGGAAGCCGGGATCCTTATAGAAATTTATAGAGAAACTCTAGCTTTTATTAATATGCATAAGGACAATCTTGAAAAAATAAAATTTGTAAATCATTCCACTTACCTCGCATATTACTCGCGTCAACATATTCTTGGCTTCAAATATTTTGAATGTTGAAGTTGTGATAAGATAGAAAACTATATATCTCATTTTTGAGAGTTGAGGCAATAGTATCCTTAGCATGAAAAAATATTAATAAAATGCTCCATAAAACGCTCCATATATATCTCGAATCAATACTCATTCACTCTCGGTTGGACTCGTCTCGAGCTTCATCGACAATAATACAAAACTTTACATCTCCTACAATGTACAAAATCTCATTATGAATTGACGATGATGTATATTTAGCATTGTGTGGGACATTTTCTAAAATAATTTCACCAAGATCTTCATTGTACGAGGCCAAATTTTTTTATCAGATCAATAAAATTACCTCGATTTTTGGAGGTCGTACTTTCATTCCCAGTCTTCTTAAAGCACATGCTTGAATTGTTAGCCATCGAATAGAATTTGCCGAGACAATAAGCTGAAATCGATTATTCAAGACATGTTGTGTAGGTCGGTGCATAATTTTGTCAATACACTTTCGATTGGTTCATTAAGTCTTTACTTGCTTTGATGATCACATTATGCGGTGAACATAAATATGTTCGCACATGTACCAAAAAAACACTATCTCAGTAAGTCCAAGATTAAGGCAACCCAAGAGGGGAGATGAATTAGTTTTCTAAACTTTTCGCTTTTAACCCTAAAAGACGTGTTTGCAAAGTAACTACTAATTTAGCATAAGTATATAATATGGGACAAGTGTAAATACGAGCTAAAAATAAAGAATAGGGATAGAGAAGCAAGCACGTGATTTTTAGGTGGTTCGACAAACCGGCCTACATCCACCAATCAAGCTCCTTCACCAAGCCTTGAGGTTTTTCCACTATTCTTCAAATAACAAAATGAAAGTTTCAAATTAATCTCTATAATAAAATTTTCGATAAAAACATGTCTATTATTCAATTTTCGTCTCTTTCGTGGACATCATATGCTAGTCAATTACAAAGTTTACTTGAGGATGTAACACACTGTAATTAATGTTGACTAACATATATAATTAGTAAAAGAGACAATATTAAACAAAATGATGTAACTTTTAATAAAAACTTTACTACATTAATTTATAATTTTTTTACTTCCAAACTAATTTAAAATTTTCATATACCATTTCATCAAAAGTTTAAAGATAAACGCGAGTTATACCGTGAGTGTATCTATCAAGTTTTTTTTTTTTCAAATTCCACTATATAATTCACAATTACCGCCGAACGCGGTCTGCCGAGGAATATGCTGGGGAATTATTGCTGCCGCCGCCCATTTGGACAGCAGAGATGGAAATGACGCAAAATCTCATCGGATCCGCAGGGAAATCACGTGGGTCCCACCGTGTTGAAAATATCAAACCTCGAACGGAAAAATGCCAATTGAGCCGTTGTACATGCTTGTCTACCTGGTCCCTCACTACTACACAGTGTCAACTGGCCCAGCAGTGAACACTACCCAAAAAAACGTCCGAGCCGAAAAATGAATTGAGTCGAAGTAGACAAGTTTCCACACGAGCGCAGAGTGTACATAGGATGGCCGATTTCTCGCACCTGTCCGACACGGACGAATCGGCGGTGGAGGAGCTAATCTCCCAAGCACAAGATCTCTGCGTTCTGGAGCAAGTCTCTGCCATCAACTGCTCCTCTTTCACCGACTCTTCAGGCCTCCCTACTGAGCTCGAGTCCCGTTTCCACAAACTCAAATCCTTCCCCCCCACGAGGCCCAAAGCTGAACTCAAACACTCAACGCAACCTCCGTACACAAAGACCGACTTCAACAACTACTCAGCTAAGGGTTGTACACTCTCTGGTAATGCTAAAGAGGAGGATGCGGTTTCCTCGCCATCCAAACGGGGCGGGGATGAGAAAGCGGGTTTCAGGCCAAGATCACCATCTGGGAAAGACTCGTCGTCTCTTGGTTCTGCCGATTTCTCAATGGAGAAAGGGGTTTCCTCACCTCTGAAAGGGAACCCTGATGGGAAGAGGGGTTGGGAGCCGATTTCGAAACATGGTTCGATTTCTTCTCCTTCAAATTCGTCCCATTCGTCGCTTGAAGATATGATTTTCTCGACTTCCAAACAAAGACCAGAAAAGAAAAGGCGAGCGAATTTAAAGTCGAAAGCAGGGTTGGTTTGTTCTCCTTTGGGTTCATCTAATTCGTCAATGGAATCTCCTTCTCCGCCAGCGAAAGCCGGTTGCTTCTGGTGCTCTCCAAAGAAGGGTTCTCACAAGAAGAGTAAGGAAAATCGGGCTACCGGCATCGGTCTTGATTGGAGCAAGAACGACGACTTTTTATCGGATTTGAGCACCTTTTCGATCAAAAGACAGCAAAAGATGCTGAAGAAGGCAATGAAAGAGGAAGAGAAGATTATCCGGGAGGCCGAGAAAATCGTCAAGAGTGCTAAGCATGCCTCAGCCAGGTTGAGTGTTTCTGGCATTGAAGATGAGCTAAGTGATGGTTAGAGCTCAGAACTGAGAGTACTTTCCGTAATTCTGGGCTTCAATTGTTCAAGTAGAAACAATAATGTGAGCTATAGTGGCTATTATAATCATATACCTTCATGTTCTGTTCCGATTTAATTCGTGTGTAGATAAGATATGAAGGGAAGGTGATGTCTGGTTCGAGGGTTATCAACCAAGAAGTATTGGCAAAATTGCCTTGGTATGGTGCCTTAATATTTCTAAATAGGTTCCAAAGCCGCATATCAAGGGAAGCATCATCGGGCACTCAGCATTTTCTATCTATTGACGAGGGTACCTCATCGTCTTCAGTTTGTTGATTCTAGTGGGAATGATGTTGCAGTCTTTATATCTAATTACATTATCAATGATAGAAGCCACAATAGAAATAAATAATCAATATCTGTCAGGTCGATGCCCATTTTTTTTTGTTTGTGGATAAATAGATGTTCATCCTGGTTTCCAAATCCTGGATGTCTTTCAGGAACTTTACATTGAATTGTTTGATTCTGGAGGGATATCCACATTCAATATTTTTGTGAAAGACCACTGAAAAAGGCTATTAGGATGCAATGCAAAGTAAAGATGAGGGGCAGGATGATGGGTAACGCTACAGTTCTGGATTTATATATGTATCAGCATTTATTTTCTCTTTTTGTAAGCTTTCCACTCTGGTGAAGCGAGTCAGTATATAGTTTCTTTCACGAACACCTGGGCTTTTTCTCGTTACTATTCCACCTACAATATATCTTGGACACTATTTATGAAGCATTAGTAATTGTTGAATATGCTGTTGTGCCATCCAGTAAAGGATATGTTTCTGCTGTTTGCTAAGATAATACCTTTCTTGGTAGACTTTGCTCGATGAAGAGTCATTAATCTCTTCATGCCTATAATAAGCATTTAAATCCTTTTTCATCCTTCACCTGATGTGCCAATAAGCATTTATATAGTTGTCCATGAATACTTTATTTGAGAATTGTTTAAAAAGCATACTGAAGAGCCTTTATTAGAATACGGCCACTTCCCATACTATCTGCTGGAAGATGTCCATCTGATAATGCATTTAACTCGGCTCACAGAGATAAAGCAAACCCTGCTATCAAGTCATGCAACTGCAGCCACAGATGCTCACTCTTTGTGCTCATATATAGTTGTATGTAGCTTGAGCCTGCTGAGAATACTCATTGGTCTTATATCTGGACCTGTAATGGAATTTTTAGTTCATTTGCACAAAACTTGGGAGCATGGGGTTGAGGAACATGGAAGTAATTTAGCTCGGTTTGGAATCAAAATTACTGAGATATCATGTTATTTACTTGGATGATCAGTCGTCATCAATGTTCAAAGTTTAACCAGTTCCTGCAAAAGATGAAATTTGAATTATGCTGGGCTCTGTGTTTGACTGTTTTAAATATTTATGTGCTAAACGGCAATTTCCTTGATGAGAGGGGCTTTTGCCTCACTTTTTCTGACAAAAAATTAAGGGAGACTTCAGTTACAGGTGACCTTGCCCTCCATCTTGGCCAAAAGATTTAGTTGAGATTCAGAGAACATTTTTGAAATCCCCCTCAAGAGTGAAAGTATACGGCAGGGTGGCTGCTTCCAAATCATGTCTTATTACTATTATGGATACACTCTGTATAGACTGTATGCTGGCAAAGTTCTTAAGTAATCATTCGGTTTAGCATGCTAAGACTATTTCTTGAGCCAAGTTTGATGGTATGGTTACCTATTAATTAGATACTAGTAACATATTATAGGCATCTGAGATTGAGATACAAATAGGTAGCATGCATTGCACAATCTGCCGGGCTGCATAAGCAAGCTTTTTGTATTTCTGATATTGCTAAACAATCTTGGGACTGGAAAGGTCTTTTGTACCTTTGCCCTACTCTAGAGTTATAAGAGATTGAATGAACGAAGTTAATCTTGACTTCTTTGTTGGTATTGCTTTTCTTCATGAAAGTTTAATTACTAATCCTATAAATAGTGGATTAGGACAGCGAGCGTGTACAATTTGGACAGCGAGCTGGAAGGGCCCTGCTTGAATGCAAGTGTTTGTTACCTCTCCGCTTATGATTTCCCATGCTCGTTAAACTATTCCTTAAGAATAAACAACTTTTGCCTGGATATTCTATATATATGCAGTTAGTGGAGTGCCTGTTACACTATTGACTAAACCGGGGATACAAATTGTGTCGTGTTTGCAGGTTATATAGTGTATAATTAACTCATTCCTTAAAATCCAACCGGACGCTGGTTTGTCAATGAGATCAAGGCAGGTGAGACAGAGGATTCATATAGTTTTACTCTTAACATTATGAGCTGGTTCCTTTCAACTAGTGCTGTGCATTTGCGGTGCTCGTTCCGGTTTGTGCCCTTACCTGTATCGCAACCGCTTTTGGTGGCTTTCAGAAATTGGGAACCACTCCCAGCCCCGTTATTGGCAGTAACTGCTACAAGGTGGTACCGGTTTGGCGGTCCTGGCGGGCGGTTCTCTTTTTATTGCTTCACCCGAATCGTTCTTGCTTCCAACTCCCTTTCTTTTTTCTGTTTTTTCTCCGTCGCTCCGACTCTCCCTGGTGTGTGCGAGCTCTCCCTTTACCAAATGAAGCAGCTCACCCTTGGATTCTTAATCTCTATGCAACTGCTTGAAGAGGAGCTTGTCACCTCCTTGGTTGTGTCCAGCACCTGGTTGGCGGACTCGACAAATTTTTTCAAACTTCTACATCTCTTCTCCTTTCTGGTTGGCTCTCCCTTCACTCTAGCTCTCTGTCCACGTTCCTCACGGGTTCAAGAACTCAATGAAGCTGGTGATCTCTCTTTTTTTTTTTTTTTTTTTTTTTTTTTTTTTAGAAATGAGGATGGTAGCACCAAATTTTATTGAAAATTCTCACTTAGGGTGGAGGAATACAGTGGTTACATCCAAACCAGATAGGACTAAGACAAAAATAAAAAATAAATAAAGGATTCAATACCAAAAAAAAACTGCAAGCCAATAAACAAACCAACAGACATAAATTCGAGTATTAGGAAAACCCAGCTTATGAAAACGCAAAATATCGTTTGATTATCTATTGTTCTTCATTCATTGGCTTGGCAACAGGTATCATAGAGTACATGTTAAAAAGGTTTGAATTTTGAAAAATCTTGTTTAGACCTTGTTAACACCTAGAGGGCTAGATGGGTGAATATGAGTGTTTCCCCTCTATTTAAAAATCAATAATAATTTTAGAACAATTCTTAAATTTGTTGAGCGTAGATCTGAATAAACAATCAACAAAATAAGCAGCGGAATTTGACATCTGATTCGACAATGTGGCCTACAACATTAATTAGCATTTTGAAGCATAAAACCTTTCAGTCTTAAACATCTCCTATCCACTAATCCTGCCCAATTGTGATCCCCTTTAATTTTCAAAATATTATCATCTTATTGCCCAATTGTTCAATACGGAATATGTCACTTGATTTAGGTTCGGTTTGTTTGCCTGTTTAATTTGTTTAACTTGTTTTCAGGTATTTGTCAAATACTTGAAAATGAAGTCAAAGTAAAAATTTGTAAAGTCAACTATAAAAACTCTATTATTTTTCAGAAAATAAACTAAGCTTAAATTTTCCGTAAACAAATTTTTTTCTTGGAGGACCATTATAGTACGTCTCATACAAAAAACAGTAAGTCTCCTTCAAATTTCAAAATATTTTATTCCACCATATATGTTTAAAAAACAATCCATTCTTGCATTCAGTTTGATTTGGGCGTTAAACAACATTCAAAATGACCGAAAATATCCATTTAGGAAAATTTTATTAAAAAAATAAAAAAATGATATATAAATAAAAAGTAATTTTTTAAAAAATTAAAAATTAAATTTGAAAGTTGCATATGATAGTTTTATATTCTTCTCTTTCCAGGCTACTTGGGCATTTCTCCCTTAGTTGGCTAATGAAAATTGAACTAAGAGGATCAATTTTATCACAAAATTGTACCTCAGGACCTCCACGTTAAAATCAGTACCTTAGAGACTAAAATATTAAAATTTTGAGAAAATTTTTCATGTCACGGGACAACCTACTACTGGTGTTGAGATGACATCTAAAATTCGCCTAAGCAGAGACGAAGCTATAGTGTTTGTTATGGTCCCCCAAAACTTTGTGGAGAAAAAAAAGCAAGAGATTTCTTATCAAGCAAAAAGCGTCTGACATTTAGCAATTATATAAAAAAAATAAAATTAAGGAAGTTGCACGTGTATATGGAAATTCCTCCAAAATCTCCAACAATCCCATTATTTAAATTTTCTTGATTTATTCTGCCATGTTTTTGAATTTTTTCTCTCCCTTTTTTTTATGGTTTCAAACTTTCAACTCCTCTTTTTTTTTCCTTCTCTCTCACTATCTATTCTTTCTCTCCTAGGTTTTTTCTCTTTCTAGACTGCTGCATCCATTGATCGTCTCTCTCATTATTTCTCTCTCTCTCTCTCTCTCCTACTATTTTGCCCATATACAAAAATTGCAAAATCTCAAATTCCCCTTTAAGGTTAGAATTCTCAACGTTTTCATATTTGATTATTGTTGTCTAATTAAAATGTTAGTGCTCTGTGTTTATATGTGATAAACAAAATAAAAAATTTGTCTGTTGTGATTTTTGTCTATGTTAATTTGGTTAGATATTAAAATTGCTTTGTAACTTTGTCAATAATTTATGTGTCATATTGCTTACTTCTATGTTCCCAATTTAGGTTGCACATATGGGTAGACAGAAAAATATTGATTTCTTTTTCAAGAGAAAAGAAATTGATACTTCACCATCTGAAGAAGTAAAAACTGTCCAACGTTCTCCTAAAGTACCTAGAGTTGAAGTTGAACCTGAAGAAAATATTACATCTAGAGTTCGACCTGAAGAAAGTGATACACTTAGAGCTCGATATGAAGAAGTTGATTTATCTAATTTAGAACGTGATCCTGGTTTATGCTCTCAAATATGAGATTATCCAATCAAACAACGTGATGAAATAAGGAGGGTATACATCAAAGCCGGTCCATATAAATACCTTGTGGAAAAATATCCGTTTTCTGGAAAGACTGATCATACTCGTAGATTTCAATCAGAATGGATTAAGTTACTTCCTGATTGGTTAGAGTATTCTCCAGCAAAAGATGTTGTCTATTGTCTTCCATGCTATCTTTTCAATAATAAATCTCTTGGATGTCCTGATTTAAGTGCATTTATGGTAGAAGGTTTTCGAAATTGGAAGAAGGTCAATAGTGGAAAAGATTGTGCTTTTTTGGCTCATGTAGGAAGAGATTTTTCTTCACCGCATAATGTTTCTGTCAAAGCATGTAAAGACTTGATGAACCAGTCGAATCATATTGATAAAGTTTTGCACGAACAAACTACACAACAAGTCTTGAAAAATTGACTTCGGCTTAAGGCCTCGATAGATTCTATTCGATGGCTAACATTTCATGCATGTGCTTTTCAGAGGATGTGATGAAATACGACCTCTAAAAATCGAGGTAATTTTATTGAGATGATAAAACTTTTGGCCTTGTATAATGAAGATGTTGGTGAAGTTGTTTTGGAAAATGCTCCACAGAATGCTAAGTATACATCATCAACAATTCAGAAAAAGATTTTCCATATTTTTGCAAGAAATGTACGAAATGCAATTCACGATTAAATTGGAGATGCAAAGTTTTGTATACTTGTTGATGAAGCTCGAGATGAGTCCAAACGAGAGCAAATGACTATTGTTTTGAGATTTATTGACAAAGAATGATTTATAAGGGAGCGCTTTATGGACATCGTGCATGTAAAGGATACTTCTGTCTCAACTCTCAAGGAGATATCTAGTTGTCTATCTTATCACAACCTCAACATTCAGAATATTCAAGGCCAATGATATGATGACGCTATTATGCGAGGTGAGTGGAATGATTTACAAGTTTTATTTCTTCAAGATTGTTCTTATGCATATTATGTACACTGTTTGGCACATAGGCTCCAACTAGCTCTGATTGCAGCGTCAAGAGAAGTTATTGTTGTTCATCAATTTTTCTCGAAGTTAAGCTACATTGTTAATAGTATTGGAGATTCTTACAAACGTAATGATGAGTTACAGGCTGCTCAGGCAATTGAAATTATAAATTTGATTGCTATGGATGAACTTGAGACTGGTTGTGAGACCCCGATTTTCTCCTACGTAATTGCTTATGTATTATCTTTTATTTCCAATATAATAGCTTTTTATTTCTTCATGGGGCTATGTTTTTGGCCAATGTATGGCCTAATCCTTATGTTATGGAATTTCGATTAAAATGAGATTTTATTTCATAAAATCTCTTTAAATAATTTTAATGCCATTTTATGCAAGTATAAATTATATTTATATTAGGAGCCGAAATTTCAAGTAAGTTTCTCTCTTACAAATTTATATTTTTCATTTACTTAATATGGTTCATGGACCATAGAATTTGAATTATGATTTAATAATTTCCTTGTATAAACCGAAATTTATTAATAGATTAAATGATGAAATTCTTTTGAATACATGGATCGAATATTTTATATATTTTATATGTGACATGTATTATTATCATATGGCCTATATTATTAATAGAATTTCCATTTGAATATTCATGATAAGCTATGTAGTTATGTGATAAGTCTAGAGATGATTTAGTTGATAAGCACACTTGCTTATCATAGTGATAAGCAAGCATGATAAGTTAGGAAACTTTTAGAGTGATAAGGCCTTGTGATTATTGTAGAGATAGGCTAGGGCCATTATCACATGATAAGATATCATACTTATGAGGTGATAAGCTATTGGAATGGATAAATAAGTAAGAGAGCTTATAAAGTGATAAGTTAGGTGAGAGTGAAAACCAAGTTGAAAGTTGGCTGCAATTTAATGTGGAAGTAACTAGGTTGGTTGAAAAGCAACCAAACTAAGTAAAATACAAGACATTTACGTGAAAGGCTATAGGGTGAATTTGAAAAGCCATAAAGTAAGGCCATGTGAAGTGTAATGAGGTGTAAGAAGGTGTAAGAAGTGTAAGAGTGATAAGACAATGCATTGAAGCAAAAGAGAAGAGAAAAAGCAAGGGAGAATGAGTGAATGTCGATGAATGCATGGGAGGAAAGAGAATGAGGAAATTCAACACAAGCTTTGCTAAGGAGACAAGGAAGTGATGTGAGAAAGAGGTGAAAAGAAATAAAAGAAGAGAGAGAGAGATGGAACCCAAGCATGGTCGGCAAACACCCCCCCCATTCCTCACTTTTCATTTGAAACTTCTCTCTTGTCAATTCACTCTCTCAAACTTTATGTCATAGCCTTAAATTGCTTTGGGAGACTCAATCTCACACAACTCTCTTGCATTTCTCTTGACCGAAACACTCATGCATTTTCACTCTCCAAACTCTTCTCTCTTGGCCGAATATTGCAAGCTCTCTCAACTCTCTCCCTTTTGCTTCTCTTAGCCGAACCTCACACTCAATATTCAAGGTTTGTTCTATTTCATCTTGCACCTAAACCACTTTCTTCTAGCTTACCAAATCCCATTCTAAAAGCCAAGTTAAATCTCTCTTGTTGTAGACAAAAATCCTTCCTTGAAAACCCTAGCCATTTGACACCATTTCTCTTCAAGCTTACCATGTCCTCTTAACCACCATAGAACTTCCTTTTAAACCAAGCTTGGACATTTCTAAGGAGGGTGGACCGAATCTTTGAAGGAAGAAAGGATAGGAAGAGTTGGTAAAGGTTGAAGGTAAGTTTAGTTTTATTGATGCTCTTGCCTTAAGCTTCACAAGTACTAACCAAAGATACTTTATTTTCTAGGTGCTCAAGCTTGGATAAACAACAAGGTAAGGCTAATGTGATGTTGTTGGTATAACATAAGTGACCGAATGGGTTTTGTGTGGATCTTGATGTTTAGGTCATAATATGCCTTGATGATTGTTAGATCTTGGATGCTTAAGAACCCTAGGTTGTTTACATGCTAGATCTAACCATGGAAACCCTAGATCTAAGGTTGTATGTAAAGAAAAAGGCAAATGAAGAACAATGTATGCTAAAGGAAGTTAAATCTAAGTTTGATGCGTTGGGTTGATGAAAGTTGATTACTTTGTTTAGATCTATGGATGTTAGTGTGTATAAAGAGTAGATCTAATGTTGATGGAGTTATTTGATGAAAAGATTAAGTATATGCATGCTAGTTAGGTCACAATGCAAAGGATGTGCATGTTATGATTTTTAGCATGAAAAAGGTAACATTTTGGGGTATGGCCGAATATGAGCTATGTAGGATTTCATGTATAGTTTTGAATATGTTTAAATCTGGACATTGGCCATGACATGTGTAAGATTTATGACCCCAATGCATGGTAGGTGATTATATTAAGTATTAGATGCATGCATATTGAAGGAAACAAAAGAAACCTAATTATTTGGGTGAAAGCATGTGTTGGCCGAATGCTTTGAGTATGATGTATTGTGTTGGTGCTTTGATTTATAGATCCTAGGTTATGAAATTGTTGAATGGAGGATGGGATCACCATTGGAGTAAAAGTTGTGATTAATTGGTGCATAATGGTAGTGGCCGAATGTTACAGTAATAATGAAACCCTAAGTACAATTTATGATTTATGAATTTTCATTATTGTGATGGATAAGGAAATTAGAGCTTAGGCTAGTTGAAATAGATATTGAAGAACCATGATCTTTTGATAAAATATTATTGGGAACCTTAGTTAAGATTTAGTCATAGTTGGATATAAGGTTTTAATGGAGTACGTGTAATAAAAAGAGACTTAGGTTTAATTCTAAACCTATGAGTATTATTTAACCCTAATCGAGGCATGTACATGGATAAATATATTTTTATTTCAATAAAAATATTAATGATTTAATAAGCTAAGTTTTGAATATTTGTTAAGGAAAAGAATAAAATATTTTTTATGATTAAATGAATTTCAGTGATATGTATAGATATATATATATATATATATCTTTGATTGATGACCGATTTCAAAATGAAACATTTAATGATTTCATACTATTCCTAAAAGTCTAAAGAATATTTGAATCGCTTGTAGGCGATCCACGTGTCTGTATACACGAACAAAGAAGACCAAGGGTAAGTGGATACTGTAAGTGGACAGTAAGTGTTCTTTTTCAAAACTGGAATGACACACTGCATCGTTTCATGAACAAGCATGAATTTTAAGCAAGCATGAATTTTTAAGCAAGCATGACATGACATGTGCATTGCATGAATTTTTTCAAGAAGAAAGTTTATGCAATGATTTTATGGAAAGACTAAGAGAAGTTTTATGAAACGATAAGTTAAGTTAAGGGGCATTGGTCGGTACTGTACCATCAAGGTGGACTCCCATACCGAATGACAATTGTGAGAAGGATGGGTGAATCCACGAGGCTGTGCAAACCACACTGAAGGACATTGAGAAGGTGTGGTGCCTCCAAGGGTCATGTCTAGCCACTGAAGGACATTGAGAAGGTGCGCTAGCTGACCGTATGTAAGGTCTCCAAGGGAATTCGGGGATGGTTCCGAAGGGAACGCACAACCCTGACTTCAGGGGTTAAATGGAGCGAGCCCACAAATAAGAAATATGAAATGATTATGAAAAGGCCAAGAGTGGCACAAGTATGAATAAGAAAGATTTTCAGGGGCCATGGGCCGATTTCACGATCAAACATGAAAGAGATATTTTCAAGGGCCTGGGGCCAACTTCAAGCAAGAGCATATGCATATCCATGAGCATGCATGTGCATCACGAATCAAGTTTATTCTCTTTCATGATTATGCAAGTACAAGTCAAGAGCATGTTTTAAGTTTTACGTCTTTCCCTTACTGAGTCTTTTTTACTCACGTTTTTTTAAAATTGTGTCATTCCAGATGTATCAGGTGAAGAGAGTCAGGAGGACTACTTGACCTAGAAGCCCGAGATATTATGTTTCACATTTTGTTGATAGTGGCATGAGCGTCACTAATTGGGTTCTAATGTGTTAAATATATGTTTTGTATGAACTTAATGAGAACCCTAATTATGTAAGAATTTGCTCGAACCCCTCGCGATCCTGTACGTTTCCGCCGTAATCAAGTAAAAATATAAGTAAGTACGCTGGAGTCATCCGGGGGATAGCTCGCGGCTGTCACGGTCCCAACGGGATGCCGTTCGGGGCGTGACACTGGTACTGGACATAATCAAATTGGAACACTACAACGAGTTGGAGATAGTCGATGGGGGGTCTCATTTTCACTCAGTTTGTAGTATAATAAGATTATTTGGTTTAACTTGTTCAGTCTTACAAACCATTGTTGACGAAGGAACATCTTATGCTCAACGTGGAGATGCTTCTGCGGCTTATGATGCATTAACATCCTTTGAGTTTGTATTCATCTTGAACTTAATTAAGGAAATTATGGGGATCACTGATATTCTTTGTCAATCTTTGGAACAAAAATTTCAAGACATTTTGAATGATATGAATCTTGTATCAAGCACAAAAGTACTTATTCAGAAACTAAGAGATAACGGTTGGGATGCATTACTTGAGAATGTGTCATTGTTTTGTAAACAACATGCTATTGAAATTCCAGATATGAGTGCTCGTTTTACTGCAAGTCGTAGTATGCGTCATCAACAAGAGCAAGTCACAGTGGAGCATCATTATCGAATATACATATTTACTGCTACTATAGATTCTCAATTGCAAGAGTTGAATAGCAAGTTCAATAAGAAGGCAATGGAGCTTCTTACTCTTAGTGCTTCTGTCACGCCCCGAACGGCATCCCGCAGGGACCGTGACAGCCGCGGGCTATCCTCCGGATAGCTCCAGCGCTCTTACTTATTCTTACGTGCTTACGGCGGAAACGTATAGGATCGCGAGGGATACGAGCTAATTCATACATAATCAGGGTTCTCATTAAGTTTGCATACAAAACACATATAACATATTAAAACCCAACTAGTGACGATCAAGCCACTATCATCAAAATTATGATCATAATTCTTGTGCTTCTATGTCAGGTAGTCCTCCTGACTCTCTTCACCTGATGCATCTGGAATGACACAATTTTAAAAACGTGAGTAAAAAAGACTCAGTAAGGGAAATACATAAATTTAAAACATGCTTTTTACTTGTACTTGCATAATCATGAAAAAGAAACTTGATTCGTGATGCACATGCATGTCATGAATATGCATATGCTCTTGCTTGATTTCGGCCCCAGGCCCTTGAAAATCTTTTTTTCATACTTGCTTATAAAATTGGCCCTTGGCCCTTGAAAATCACTTATTCATATCTCTTACTGTGGGCTCGCTCCATTTGACCCCTGAAGTCAGGGTTGTGCGTTCCCTTTGGAACCGTCCCCGATTTCCCTTGGAGACCTTACATTCGGTCAAGCTAGCGCACCTTCTCGCATTCGTCCTTCAGTGGCTAGACATAATCCTTGGAGGCCCACACCTTCTCAATGTCCTTCAGTGTGGTTTGCACAGCCTCTTGGATTCACCCATCCTTCTCGAATTCGTCCTTCGGTATGGGAGTCCATCTTGATGGTACGGTACCGACCAGTGCCTCTTGACTTAACTTATCGTTTCATAAAACTTTCCATAAAATCATTGCATAAACATTCTCTTTGAAAAATTCATGCAATGCACATGTCATGTCATGCTCGATTAAAATCTCATGCTTGTTCATGAAAAGATGCAGTGTGTCATTCCAGTTTTGAAAAGAACCACTTACTGTCCACTTACTATTCCACTTACTCTTGGTCTTCCTTGCTAGTGTATAAGGACACGTAGATCGCCTACAAGCGATTCAAATATTTCTTAGACTTAAGAAATAGTACGTAATCATTTTAAACATTTGCATTTTTGAAATCGGGTATCAACCAAAGATATATATATATCACTGAAATTCTTTTAATCATTTAAAATATTTTATTTACTCTTTTCTTTAACTAATATTCAAAACTTAGGTTATTAAATCATTAATATTTTTATTGCAATATAATATATATGCATGTCTTGATTAGGGTTTAATTAACACCAACGGATTTAGGATTAAACCTAAGTCTCTCATTATTTCATGTGCTCTACTAAAATCTTACATTAAACCATCAATAACTTTAATCACGATTATCTCTTGACTTAGACCTTAACCTCAATTAATCCGAGATACTAACCCTAACTAGGGTTTCGAATATTTTCATTACATGTTCATGGTTCCTCAATTATCAATCCGATTAGCCCAATTCCCAATTTCAAGTTTCCAACACAACAATTATAACCTATTTATCATAATTTACCATTAGGGCTCTTTTATTTTAAACACTAGTTTTATGCATCCTTTAATCACAACTTCAACTCCAATGGTGATCCCATCCTCCATTCAACAATTTCACAACCTAGGATCTAAGAATCCAAACACCAACACAATATATCATACATTATACCATTCGGCCAACACATGTTTTTCATCCAATATGTTCTCTTTTGTTTCCTTCAATTTGCATGCATCCTTTACATAACATAATTATCTACCATGCATTAGGTCATTAATATTTGCACAAAACATGGCCAATATCCAGATCTAAACATATACAAAATTATACATGAAGACCTAAGCATATCATATTCGGCTAAACCTCAAAATGTCACATTTTCATGCTAAAAATTATAATATGCATATCCTTTGCATTTATGACCTATTTGCATGCATTAACTCCATAGATCCGAACCTCTTTCACATGTATATTGTTCTTTACATCATCATGACCATAGTTAAACACTTAGATCTAACATTAGAGAGACCAACAACACAAGATCTAAAAGGACATAAGCATATAATTCGGCCATCACTATAATCAACCCACAACATCACATTCTTGGCCTTACCTTGATGATTATCCCAAGCTTGAGTACCTAGAACAATAAAAATGCTCTAGGTTAGTACTTATAAAAACTTTAGGCAAGATTATCAAATAGAATCAAGCTTACCTCTACCTTCACCAAACTTTTACCCAAACTCCTCCTTCTTCCAAGTTTTGGTTCACCCTCCTTAGAATATATCCAAGCTTGATTTGAGGTGCTAATGTGGGTTCTATGGTGGGGAAAAATGTGGTAAGCTTGAATGATTAGCTCTAATGGAAATGAACTAACTCCTTCAAGAGAAATGAGGCTAATGAGTAGGGTTTTCATGGAAGAAAATGGGGTTGCACAAGGAGAGATTTGGTCACCACAAAAGAGGTATAAACTTAGGCTTTTGGAGTGTGATTTAGAAGGCAAGATGAATGTGATTTAGAATGCAAGAGGAAAAGAGCAAACTTGGATCTTAGATGGGTGGTTCGGCCAAGTGAAGAAAATAGAGAAAGTTGAGAGCAAATGCAATATTCGGCCAAGTGAGAAAGAAATGGAGTGAAATGAAATGCTAGGTGTGAAGTGTGAGACAATTGAATCTCCCAAGGAGAGTTATTGCTATGACAATGACAAAGACAAAGTGAAAATGACATGAGAGAAGTGTGGAGGAGGGAAAAGGGGGATTAATGGGGTTGGCCGACCAATGCTCTCCTTCTCTCCTCTTTTCACTTCAACTTTTTCCCACATAAATCCTTGTCCCCTAGAGCTTTTGGCATTGATTTCTCTCTCTCCTCACTTGATCCATACGTAAAGCTCCTCCACCTCTCTTGCTTTTCTCTTTTTCTCTTCCAATTGTGTTGTCTTGTCAATTAAGTGCTCTTACACTTCTTACACTTCACATGACAATTTACTTTTGGCTTTTCAAATTCACTTCATTTCCTTCACGTAAAAGCCCTCTCTTTAACTCTCATTTGCTTGGTTTGGTTGCCTTTCAACCAACTTAGTTACTCTCCCATTTCAACTTGGTTACTATTTTATCTAACTTATCTCCCATAAGCTCTCTAGCTTATCTAGTTCATTCTCTTAGCTTATCATCTCATAAGCATGATCCTTTATCTTATGATAGTGGCTCTAGCCTATCTCTACAATAGCCACATCCACTTATTGCATGAAAAGTTTCCCTAACTTATCATTATGCTTGCTTATCACTTATGATAAGCAAGTGTGCTTATCATTTTAAATCTCTCTTAACTTATCATATGTCTAATAACTTATCATCTATTATTCTAATGATAATTCAACTTATTAATTTAGGTTAAATAATAATAATATAGGCCACCTATTAATGATACACAAAAATATTCAACACTTAAAGGAAATTCATGATTTTATTTCATTTAATTATTTTCGGCCTATATATAAAAATCTTTAATCATAATCTAAATTTTATGGATTATGAAATATATTAGGCAAATGAAATATAAATTCATAAGAGAGAAACTCACCTTGCAAATTTCGGTTCCTAGGAAAATATAATTTAAGCTTTGTTAAAAAAATGACAAGAAAACTATTTAGGAAATTTCAATCCCATTTTAATTGATGTACCATAACATAAAGCTTAGGCCGTACATTGGCCAAAAATATGGCCCCATAATAAAATTAAAGCTAATACATCGGAAAATAAAAGATAATACATAAGAAATAACATAGGAGAAAATCGGGGTCTCACAGCTTCTTTGGATCCTAGAAATAATTATCAATCATTTGATATTGACAAAATATGTTGTCTTGTAGAGAAATTTTATCCTGAAGATTTTAATGAGCAGGAAAGAACTCTTTTGAGATCTCAGTTCAAACACTTCGAGTACGAGGCTCATCATCATTAAGAATTACAGAATTTGTCTACCATTTTTTATTTGTGTCAAGCATTGGTAAAAACTGGGAAATCAGAAGTTTATTATTTGATTGACAGATTGATTCGACTTATTTTAACTCTTCCAGTTTCAACTGCAACTACTGAACGAGCTTTTTCAGCGATGAAAACTGTCAAGAAAAGACTTCAAAATAAGATGGAAGATAACTTTCTTGCAGATTATCTTGTTGTTTACATTGAGAAAGAAATTGCAGGAGGTTTTAGTACTGATGTATTAATTGATGATTTTTATTCGTTGAAGGAACGTCGGGTTCAGTTAGCATAGTCAATGAAAAATTGACTTTTACTTATTGGCTCGTTGCTTATTTTGATTATAATGAAAATTCGAATATTTTTTTATTACTTAAGTTTTTAGGAATTTTTTAATTTCAAGAAAAAATTATATTTGACCCCCTTGAAGGACAAATCCTAGTTCTGTCCCAGCGCCTAAGCACCATTCCGCCTATTGGCTAACAACAATTAAACGAAGATCGATTTTCCTAAAAACTTACCTTAGGAATCCAATGATTGAAATCGATACCTGAAGGACTAAAATGTCAAAAGTGTTGACAACAAAGACCAGTACATTAATTAAGTTTTTTATGTAAATACGCAAATCATTAAGCGTGTCAAACATCAAAAAAACATTTTCTTAAAAATATTTTAAAAGAATAACCAAACATTAGAAAGTAAATTTTTTCCTTGAAAACATTTCAATGAAATTTTTTTTACTTAAAATAATAGTTTTACAAGCAAACAAAAACAAATAGACAAAAATGATAATTGATTTTCCTTACTTAAGGTAATTACCTGTGTACAATCCAATAGTTATACCACTTCAAATTCAAAATGTATCCCTATTCTATCCAAGCTACGATAACTTCCAAAACATAAATCTACATATCCCCTATTTAATTTAGGCTTAAATGCACCCCATGCCCCTGGGGTATGCGGAAAGAGCAAATATGCCCCTGAGGTAAACAAAGTCATTTTCATACCCCTGAGGTATACTTTCAGGAGCAAATATGTCCTTCCGTTATGTACCGTTTGAAACCCTAACGGTAAATGCTGACGTGTCAAAATTAGACACGTCAGCACCAATCACAACTTGACACCTGTCATTTTCGAATTAAAAAAAAAACACAGCAGAAAGGGGGAGAACCCCCGAGCGGCGAAGGGAGCTGGGTTCCCTTCGCCGCCGCGAGGGGTGGTCGGCAGGGGCCACCCCGACGACGGGGGAGCCCAGATCTGGGTTCGAGCCACCCCCGCAGCTCCCCTGATCAGGGGTGGCGCGCGGACGCCTCGCGCGACGCGGGGAGCCCAGATCTGGGTTCCCCCGTCGCCGGGTTGGCCCCTGCCGGCCACCCCTCGCGGCGGCGAAGGGAGCCCAGCTCCCTTCGCCGCTCGGGGGTTCTCCCCCTTTCTGTTGTGTTTTTTTTTTAATTCGAAAATGACAGGTGTCAAGTTGTGATTGGTGCCGACGTGTCTAATTTTGACACGTCAGCATTTACCGTTAGGGTTTCAAACGGCACATAACGGAAGAGCATATTTGCTCCTGAAAGTTTACCTCAAGGGTATGAAAATGACTTTGTTTACCTCAGGGGTATATTTGCTCTTTCCGCATACCCCAGGGGCATGGGGTACATTTATGCCTTTAATTTATTATAAGCTATGCTCACTAAAAATTCAAAATTGATATTAAATTCCATTCTTAACCGCATAGCAATTACTTGAAAAGGGAAATTATTTTATTAAGTCACAATATATATAACCTTAAAATGCGGAAAAATAAGCAAATAAAGGAACAATTTAAAGAAAGAAATACGGAAAGAACTTTCTATATAATTCGGCCCAACAACTTGAACAGTTGAAGCGTGGCATATTTCAGACTTGAATCCAATTAGCTCCCTCGTCGGTTCGGTTCCCAATAACACATACATCCGGCGGTGAGCGACCTGTCGGAGATCGGAAAGCATTTCCCCACCCGTCGGGATAGAATTAGTACAGTACCCCACTTCAATTTTTCCGAATACTTCAGATTATATTTAGGCTAAATTATTCCGTACGTCCTTGAAATTTGACTTTTTTCCAGTTTGGTTCTTAGGTTCAATTTTCTCTAAAACTATCCACTGGGTTTGTACTTATTCCCAAATAGATCATGTCGTCAACTTAGTGGACGAAAATGCACACGTGATTAACGACTTACACGTTGAAATTGACAGCTCGATCAAAAAAATACCGTCCAATCGCAATGTGACAAGTGTCAGTAAAATAATAAAAAAAGGTATGATCCTTCCCCGGTGGAGGCCCCTGAAGCCAGCGAAGGGAGGAGGGATTCCTCCACCCCGGCTCTGGGGCGGCTGGGGGACCTCCACAGAGCACCGCCCGGGGTGGAGGAGGAATTCCTCCTCCCTCCGATGGCCACCCAGTTCTAAGCAGCTAGACTACCCCTGCGGCCGGTGGAGGGGGTCTCCACCGGGGAAGGTTCGGAGGTCCGACCTTTTTTTTTCTCCTTAAAAATAAAATAAAATTAATTATATATATATATATTTAATTAATTTTAGATTATTTTTTTGGGATAAATGAGAAAAACCTGTCTCTGTTATATACGCCAAAATCGAATTAGTCCTTGTGATAGCAAAAACATAGAATTAGTCCCTATATATGATTTCATTTTCATTTGTCGTTGGTCCTCCCATGAGAGACTGATTTTATCCCTTTCTAAAATCAGAGTGACTAATTTTATGTTTTTCTTATCATGATGTGTAATACGATTTTGGCCTATATCACAGGACTAATTTTGCATTTATTCTATTTTTAAAAAAATATTTTTATTTTTTTTATTTACTGACACGTTTAAGCCATTAGCCACGTGTGCATTTTCGTCCATTAAGCTGACGGTATGATCTATTTGGAAATGAGTCTAAAGCCCAATGATAGTTTTAGGGAAAATCGAACCCTGACTGAGAAAATGTCAAATTCTAGGGACATGCGGAGTAATTTAGCCTAGAATCTACCGGATTTAATTTTGAATGTATCATAAGTTCCGAATGCATGCTGTCCGGTGATCTGAAGAAGATGATTTGTTTTTATTTTTTATAGATGATCTGAAGAAGATTATGAAGTCAAAAGATCAACGAAAAAACCAGGGGAATGTCCTGCTCGACTTTCTTTGCTTATGTGAAGTTATATTATCCCATGCAAGATATGGAGGTCAAAACGAAAAAGCAGAGGGAATTCCATGTTGATAGCATTGCAGAGAAACTCGAAATCATTTTACTTGTTGGAATTTCTCTTTCCATAAACATAAATAAGCCGAAAGAGTCAAGCTCGGATAGTTTTTCAGCACCGCACCCAACAATCAGCTACATTCTTCTTTCTTCCCCATAGATTATTCCACCGACATCTCCTCAAAAGTATCTCATTGAATCCTGTACATTGCCGAAGAAAAAAACGTTAGGCGATATATATGATTCAAGACTCGATATTTTTTAGTCAGATGAAGAAAATGAGAGATTACTTGCTTCAATCCACATTGGGATCAATGGGGACTGGAACCTTCATGTCACACAATTTGGGGATTGATCCAGCTCTGTCAGGATTAACACCCAACTTTTTTGCTGCATCTTTGAAACACACACAGAGCCCTGAGTGTTTCAGGGGTGGTAGCCTCTTTCAGTACAGACTGCTGCACCTTGGCAGCAGTCAGCGCTGGGGGGAGCAGTCGGTGGGCCAGTACCCACCAAGAAGGACTGGCAGGGCAGCAAAGCCTTTACAGCATCGGCGCATGTTATGTCATTTGTAGTGCTTGCAGTTGCATTCAGGATCAAAACCATTAACCCAAAGGCCAGTAGGGCGCAACCCATCATCTTCTCCATTCTCTTTTGGACTAAAGCTAGATTATTGCTCATGTTTCTCTCTTGAACTTGCTTTGGAGTCTCTTATGCAAGCTCTATTTATAGAAGCGTGCTACAAGTCCATTTAATGACTATCATTTTAGTCCAGTTCATGAAAGGCCCAAAAAGAAGAAAGTAATTTATATCCCTCTCTGTCAATAATTAATTAAAAGCATTAGATTTAAAAGCATTATTTGCTTTCCATCTATGACCAAAGTTAAACCATGGGCATTATTTGCTTAATTTGCTTTCCAGTAAGAAATGATAAGTATATTTTGGAGCTTTCTGTATTACCAAAACATTATTAGTAGGTGCATTGAATTACAAATTTTTTAATTGTTATTAGTTCTTAAATACTTCCTCTTTGAATTGGTGACCCCAGAACTTATTTGCCAGGGCCCACCACTGACTCCATCTCCCTCCCCTTGCCTTCACCGTCTTGCATCGCCACCAGCAGCCTCGCAAAGACAGCCCCACGAGAACTCCCATTCTCGGTCTCACCACGTTCGGATCTTGCTACTTTCTCTTCCTTTTTCCATCTCGCTTGTGGAAGACCTATATGGCAGGAAACAGTTGAACTCAGCACTGAAAGCACTGAAAGCTTCGCAAATTATTAATGGTCGATATTTTGAACTAGAGGGCAAATAGGCATTACAGACGGGAATGCATCACGTGGACTACACATAGTGTATTTATGGTGAGACTTATCGGTAAATTCATTTATTTGGTGCAAATCGACTATTTTGAAAGTTCACAAGTTCAATATCACGAAATTAGAAGATAGGGGTGGAAAATGTCAGTAACCCCATGCTCACATATAATTTGATACCCACTGAAAACACTGAATATAAATGTTATATTCTGCTTTTTCATTTGGTTGCTGTGATTCAGTGGGAGGTACCATTAGCTATTAAAAACCCTATGCTAATGGATTGTTAATATACTTGTGAATTTTCTTTCTTATATTTGCATATTCCTGATGCCTAATCCAATATCTAGAGTTATAGATGATAACAAACAAACTGGGCCAAACTTCCTTGATTGGAAGAGAAATCTTATGATAGTACTCACTGAGGATAAAACCGCTCACGTCCTCGAGGAAGAGGACAAGAGTGAAGCAGATAAAAAAAGGCTAAAGAAAATTGTTTCCACTGTGGCAAACCAGGTCACAGGAAATGGAATTGCCATGTGTATCTTGCTTCTTTGAAGCAAAAGAAGCCTTCTGAAGGTATGCTTTTCATTGAAATGAATTTAGTAGATTGTCCATTAAATTCATGGTGTGTCGATCCAGGCACAACGTCTCATATTTGCAATATGTTGCAAGGTTTTAAAGAAACCCGGAGACTAGAGGAAGGGGAAGTCATCCTAAAGATGGGGACCACTGCAAGTGTTGCAGCGACCGCCATAGGAACTTTTCACTTAAGTCTACAACGGAATAAAGTTTTACTTTTGGAAGATTGTCTATACGTACCAGAATGTCGTAGAAACTTAATTTCTGTTTCAAAACTTGGAATATCTGGATATTCCCTTTTCTTTAATACTAAACTCGTTATTAAATTTCACGATCAGTTTTTTGCTTCTGGTACTATGATAGATGGTCTTTATGTTTTAGAAAATGTTGTAGACTCTGTGAATAATATAGAGAATGATGCAGATACCAGTGTAAAAACTCTCAAGAGAAAGAGGGATGTTAATCCCACTTACTTGTGGCATCTAAGACTTGGTCATGCTAATCTTGATAGGATCAACAGATTAGTGAGGGATGGGCCATTAGACCTTGTGAAGGTTGAGCCATACCCAACTTGCGAGCCTTGCTTGCAAGGAAAGATGACAAAGAATCCTTTTAGAGGAAAAGGAACTAGAGCCACAAAGTTGTTAGAGTTAGTTCACACTGATGTATGTGGTCCTTTTAACCACATAGCCAGAGGAGGGTTCTCATACTTCATCACCTTCATTGATGATTATTCCAGGTATGGTTATCTATACCTGATGAGACACAAGTCTGAATCTTTTGAAAAGTTCAAAGAGTTTCAGAGTGAAGTTGAGAATCAACTGGAAAGGAGTAATAAGATACTCAGATCTGATAGAGGAGGTGAATATCTCTCCGGAGATTTTCAATCTCATCTCAGAGAGAAAGGCATCATATCTCAATTGACTCCCCCTGCTACGCCACAACATAACGGTGTTGCAGAAAGAAGAAACCGAACACTATTAGATATGGTTCGGTCAATGATGAGCATGTCACAATTACCTGTTAATTTTTGGGGTTATGCCTTAGAGACAGCTGTTTATATTCTAAACAGGATACCCACTAAGTCCGTTCCTAATACTCCATATGAGATATGGACTGGTAAAAAGCCAAGTCTGAAACATTTTAGAGTATGGGGATGTCCAGCTCACGTTAAAAGGTTTGACGTGGAGAAGCTAGGGTCGAGGACTGAAAAATGTTTGTTTGTGGGTTACCCCAAAAGATCAACTGGTTATTACTTTTATAACCAAAAGGATCAAAAAGTAATTCTAAGTAGGAATGCGATATTCCTAGAAGATGAGTACAGCCTAAGTGATGGGAAAAGCAGAATTGTTCTGGATGAACAGTCAGCTGAACCAGAAACTATAGCAGATAAGATTGAGGATGAAAGGGATATAACTGAACCCACAGTTGAGTCTGAAGAGTTCAGAACTCAAGAGCCTAGACGCGGTAAAAGAATTCATAAGCCTCTAGTAAAATATACTTTGATAAATGAGATTTGTCAAATGCAATCGGAGGGGTTGGATGATGATCCATATACTTACCAAGAGGCTGTTAGTGACAATGATGTAGCACACTGGAAGATAGCGATGGAATCGGAAATGGACTCCATGTACTCCAATGAGGTCTGGACCCTTGTTGATCAACCAGAAGGCATCAAGCCTATAGGTTGTAAATGGGTATTCAAAAGAAAACGTGGACCTAGTGGAGAGGTAGAGACCTTTAAAGCTAGACTGGTTGCAAAAGGTTATACTCAAAAATATGGTATTGACTATGAGGAAACTTTTTCACCAGTAGCTATGATGAAGTCCATTAGAATTCTGTTGTCAATCGCCGCTCATTATGATTATGAGATTTGGCAGATGGATGTGAAAACCGCATTTCTGAATGGGTACATCCAAGAGGAGATTTATATGGAACTACCTGAAGGTTTCCTTTCTCCTGGACAAGAATCTAAAGTGTGCAAACTGAACAAGTCAATTTATGGACTAAAACAGGCATCACGTTGCTGGAACATCCGTTTCGATGAGATGATCAAATCGTTTGGTTTCTCACAAAACATGGATGAATCTTGTGTTTACATTGGGTAAAGGAGCAGTGAGTTGGAGAAGTTTAAAGCAGAACACCACTGCTGACTCCACTACTGAGGCGGAATATGTTGCTGCCAGCGAATCTGCAAAGGAAGCTGTGTGGATACGTAAATTCATACAAGAGCTTGAAGTTGTCCCTTCAATTGAGTCCCCGATCACCATTTATTGTGACAACAATGGTGCGATAGCACAGGCGGTGGAACCTCGGGCTCATCAAAGGACAAAACACATAGAAAGAAAATTTCATCTTATTCGAGACATTGTGAATCGGGGTGATGTAGTGATGGCTAAAGTAGCATCAGCTGAGAACATCGCAGACCCATTCACTAAACCATTGACTCAGAAAGTGTTTGAGAAACATTTAGAGTCTATGGGTGTTAAATACATGTCAGATTGGTATTGAGTGCAAGTGGGAGACTGTTAGATGTATGCCCTCAAAACCAATTTTTTTGTATAATTATGAGATAATTATTGTTAATGATTAATCACTTGTATATATATAATTTTTGGGTACATGCAATGACATGAGATGTCAAATTTACAATGACATGAGATGTCAAATTTATAATGACATAAGATGTCATATATTGTTGAGTAACATTGTAGAAAAGTTAGGCCAATGATTAATGAATCGGAGGCGGGGAGTATGACTTTTCGGATCCTTTTGACTCACTTTGTTCTAGACCGAGATACATGATTATGTACAAATAGGTCTACACTCGTTGTGCCTCTATAAGATAGAATGATGGACTCCGTCATTGAGGTAGTGACCTTAAGCAGACGAGTGGGTGTAATGTAAGAGTACATGCACTGAACGGGATCACATATGAATACCTTCTGGAAATGATCACTGATGTAGAGAATGATATTCAGCACAATTAGCTTATGTTGTCCTTAGACCTGAGAGAGTTGTGCAGGTTTGCTTGTTGTGTGCTTGTGCCTTGACTGAGTCATTTGGTGATGATCTTTCGCAGATCAAATATTCCAGACAAAGTTGGGTCTTGTGCATAGTAAGTGGATTTGTATAAATTGCTCAATATGGAATCCACCAGTCTCTTGATGAGGCAGTATATTCATTATGTCTGTATATTGTTGGACTCCTGTAAAAACGCTGCGCAGCGAGATTTTGTGAAAAAGTGTTTTCACTAGTTTTACTTATATAATATATTAAGTAAATATTTGCGAAAAAGATTTTCGAAAAGTTTTGGAGGTCCAACTAGGCACAGACTGAGAATTAAGAATTATATGAGCTAGGGACTTAATCGGTGATATTATTCCGGTCCTATTAGCTCATGTGGAATATAGTATGGTGGAAGGATAAATAAGCATATAATTGTTAGCAAAAGGGATTTCATAAAAACAGTCTCATTATCTCGGGGGTCAATTGTGATATGTTAATGGACATGATCACAATTTGTAGAAGCCCATAAATTCGGAATACAGAATATAAGGGGGTTAATGAAAAAGAGTTTTTCATGATGTACCTACGGCCGAGATTTGAGATCCCTAAAGATCCCACGCTATAGCACAGTTGGGTTCTGAGCTAGCCATTATAAATAGCTCAGAATTCAGTTGAGAGAGAGAGAATTTTCATTTTTCAAAAAGGGAGTTTCTCTCTCCTCTTTATCTCTCTAGATTCTCTCTCAGCTCAAAGCTGTGTGCGTGGATCTGAAGGAGGCAGAACGCTTGGACTGCTCTGATTTCAACGATCCAGTCTTCCGCTGCGCCGGATTCAACGATTCCAACACTCCCTTCACTCTAGCTCTCTGTCCACGTTCCTCACGGGTTCAAGAACTCAATGAAGCTGGTGATCTCTCTTGTTTTTTTTTTTAGAAATGAGGATGGTAGCACCAAATTTTATTGAAAATCCTCACTTAGGGTGGAGGAATACAGTGGTTACATCCAAACCAGATAGGACTAAAAAAAATAAAAAATAAATAAAGGATTCAAAATACCAAAAAAAAAACTGCAAGCCAATAAACAAACCAACAGACATAAATTGCACTTAAATTCTAGTATTAGGAAAACCCAGCTTATGAAAACTCAAAATATAGTTTGATTATCTATTGTTCTTCATTCATTGGCTTGGCAACAGGTATCATACAGTACATGTTAAAAAGGTTTGAATTTTGAAAAATCTTCTTTAGACCTTGTTAACACCTAGAGGACTAGATGGGTGAATACGAGTGTTTCCCCTCTATTTAAAAATAAATAATAATTTTAGAACAAGTCTTAAAATTGTTGAGTGTAGATCTGAATAAACAATCAACAAAATAAGCAGCGGAAAAAAATATCAATCACACAAGAGACAAAGATTTTGTTTGACGAAGTGAAAAACTTTTGAACTTACTTTTCAAAGGAAAAACCACTCTGGACTAGCAGCCACTAGAAATTCACTAAGAAGTAAAACCTTACAACAATTATTCAGATACGGACAACCTCCAATTACTTGATTATGACTATCCAATATAATAATCTAAGTAATCTAACCTATACCCGCTTCTTGCGGTTAACCCTCGGCTCTCTGAAGTTCTTTTTATAGCTCTTCATCTTGATGATGTCCTTATCCCTTTTAAAATTTGAAAGACTCTTTTCTCTTGAACACTTTGACTAAACTTAAAATACAACTCAATTTTAATTTAAAATTTGACATAGAATTACGCCAACATTAAAACAGTAAGACCTTGTTTGGGATTGGGATTGAACTTGTGAGACCCCGAATTTTACAATGTCATTTTATGCTTACGTATTTTGCTATTTATATTTAAAGGGCTGTTATTGGTAAATTTTCTTAATACGTAGCAAGATATTATACCACAATGACCTATGTTATTTTGATTTGGGGTTGCCACACTTTCCTTAAGTATTTTATTATGGTGGTGAAGTCAATAATTTCCTAATGACCGAATTTCTTCAAGGTGAATTTCTCCAAGATAATTTCCATAAGACTTATGATATTCTTCAAGGTAACTTTTATGGTGATGATGATAGAAGAACTTATGATATTTTTAGCATCCAAGTTGCTGAATATTTCTAAAGTATTTTTCTTATAGCCTACTTTATGACTTTGAAATGTTAATACATGTTATTGGGCAAATATCTATGATTTGGACTTAATATTTTTGTTATTGGGCATTATCCTTTAGGCTTGTGAAATGGACTTAAGACTTGTGATATTGGGCCTTTTATATGGAAAAGATAGTGAGCTGATATTGGGCCTTAAGACTTATAATAGTTGGGTTGTTATTGGGTTGATATTGGGCCTTGGAACTTATAATGGTTGGGCTGCCATATATTGTTATTGGGCTTTAAAGACTTATGTTAATGGGCCTTAGCCCTTAGACTTATGATTTGGACTTAATGCTTATGCTATTGGGCCTTTAGACTTATGTTATTGGGCTAGTTATCTTACAACTTCATTAGGCCAACTAAGTAACACTAGAGTAACTAAGTTAGTTGGATTGGAACCAAAAGAGAGATAAGGCCAAGGAGACATGAAGTGATGGTTGCAAAAGTTGGTTTTTATCCTACCAAGAGAAAATCTCCCCCTTTGGCCGAAAATTAGGCCACATTCACTCACCCACTTGTCTTACTTTTCACCTAAGTCACTTTCCCTTTCACTTTTCTCTCCATCGTGCAACACAAGTGAAAAGCTAGGGAGAAAACTGAGAAAGGAGAGAAGGGAGAGAAACCGAAAGTTAGAGAACCAAGGGGAGAAAAGGGGGGTGAACCAAGAGAGAAGGAAGAAGAAGGAAAAGAAGAAGGAGAAGAGGAAGAGAAGGTTTTGCAAGAGAGAAAAAGAAACTAAAGGCAGCAAGGTAAGTGTGTTCTTTGGAGCCTTTGGCCGAATGAGTTAATCTTAGCATATGTTGTTGATGTTTTGGTCCTGAACTTAATTTCTACTTAAGGTGAGCTGTACATGGATCCTAGTGTTGATGATGGGAAATATTTGAAGGTTGTGTTTAAGAGACTAGTGACTTAAGTGGACAAGAGAAAGAAGAAAGGAAAAAGGGAGAGGAAGAGAGAAAAAAAGAAAAGAAAAGTGAAGGCAGCAAGGTAAATCCGGTTCTCTTGGAAGTTTTGCTTGGCCGAATGTCTTATCTTAGTTAGATCTGGAGTTTAATCAACCCATAGAGTATAATGTGAGCTTGGAATTGAACATGCATGCTTAAGATCTCATCTTGGTTGTTAGAAAATGCAAAGAAAAGGTAAATACATGTTAGGAAAGTTTAGATCTTAATTCACACTACACTAGGCCGAATGAAAGTTGGGTTTTTTTCCTTTGATCTCTTGCTGTTGAAGTCTCTAAATGGTAGATCTAGTTATGGTTGTTGTATATGATGAAGAGATGAGGTCGTAGGGCTAAATGCATGCTAATCTGGTCTTGAAATAAAAAGGGAATGCATGTTGCAAAGTAGTTAAGTTTCGGCATTAATGGTTGTGATTGGTTGTGTTGGCCGAATGCATGCTATGTTAATATCTCTATGAAGTGCTTGAAGTATGGATTTGTTGAGGTAAGTATGAAGCTTAATTGCTAGATTAAGCATGGTATTAGGTCTCGGGTTGGCCATGTTTGAAGAGAATAAGATTTGCATGTCATAGCTACCATGTAAGTGTATGTTAGTGTTATGAATTATGGTGTTGGCCGAATGGTGGATTGCATGAGATCTTGTGATTTTGCTATGAATTGTAGATCTTAGGTTGTGAATCTGTTAATGGAGGATAAAATCACAATTGGAGAAGAAATTGTACTCGACGAATACTTGGATTTGTGCTTGGCCGAATGACCTAGTAAAAGGCAACCCTAATGGCAAGTTAATAACAAATGGAATTACCCTTACATGTAATGGATGAATGAGGTCATGGCTGAATAGATTAGAGGATAAAGACCTAAGTGCAAATAAGACAACATGTAAGTAAGAGAGAGCAAAGATAAGAAGGCTTAAAGGCTCGGGTTATATGGAGATTGATGACATGTTGAGTGCTATCAATGATTGCATGGATCTTGCAAGACATATGTGGACTTGTGAACCTAAGATATCTTTTGGGTCTAGGTCAATAAGTATAGGAGTGAGTATGGCCACGGGTTGGCCATTGAAGTAAGGACTTAATGTGTTCATTGGTACTCTTGTGAGCTTGAAAAACTTGGAGATGAAAGAACATGAAAATTAGGTTAAGTCCTATAGGTCTTGGCAACAACAATATATCATGTTCCATGAAGTTAAGTGATGACACTAATGGTTATTAGTCCATGCAAAGGAAGATTAAAAGTGTGGAACAAGGAGAATAGAAATTGGACATGATCTAAGTTGCTGATTTGATATAGAATCCTTAATATGAAATGTTATGGCTGCCCTTCATGGATAGGTCGTGAAATCAATGTTATTGAGGGGAAGAATAAGTGTACTAGGGTTGAATACGAATTGGACACGAAGAAGGTGAAAACAACAACCTTACACGTATCGAAGGACAGTTTGTTACAAGTACTTTGGGGAATCAAGATTTTGGCCGAATGATGAAACCTAGGTCTTATGTTAAAATTCATCTTACACATAAATGAACTCATGAATGATGTGGTTTAATGGTTCGGGTGGCATTAGTTAGTATGAATAACAGAGTCCAATGGTATCAAAGCTACGAATGGAAGTTGCAAGTAAGATAATTAGGTGCTGGCCGAACCGTATGAGATTCAAAACAGTAGTTGAATTGTAAGGATAGAAGAATCCTTAACTATACTAAGAGAATATGAAATAAAAGATGTAAATAAGTCAATCATGCATGAGAATTGATGAATTAGTAAGTTAGAAACGATTGATCTTAATGCGCGAAATGAAGGAAAGTGTTAAACTTGAGTCTTTAGCTTGCTGATTAGAGTTCTAAGTGAGAATGGAAATAAATTACAGTGGAGTTAAGTAATAGCTAATCTAAGCTTTGATCAGTAGCTGAAATTGGAGGAATGAATAGGGATTTAAGTGATCAAGAGAATTTTAGTATTATGAGGTTAATGTATAATTTCACGTAAAGTTTCAGATATGAACTTTGAAACTAAGATGATATATGATACGTTGTATGCTTTGTTGGGTGTTGATAATTAAGTATTGAAGCGTCGCTTGTAGTCGAAGACCGAACTAAGTTCGAGAAGATCGGTGTAAGTGCAGTAAGTGTCGGGAGTACGGTAAGTGAATCTTACCCGATTTGGAAAACTGGAATGATACACTGCATGTCTTATTGTGCATGACAAGATGTTTTTAATACAAGTGACATGTATTGTGCATAAAGAATGTTTCGTATGCATGATATTTCAAACATGTCATAGCATGATCATTTGCATGAACGCATGAGAGAGACTTTTTGATGCAAATGAAATTACGATGTTTTCAAGTGTGGCATGACATGTTCATTGCATAGAAACATGAAAAGTTGTTTTATGCGAAAGAAAAGAGTACGTATGTTATGAGATTCGATTTGGGGCTATGGTCGGATCCGTACCAAGTTAAGTGAGGTTCATCATCCATACCGAGGAAAGTTGATCGAGAAGGATGGATGAATGGAACCTAGGACGCCCATACCGAAGGACGTTTACGAGAAGGATGGGTTAGTCCTTGAGGCATGTGCTGTGAGACCCCAATTTTAGGTCTGTCAAGTTATTGCTTATGACCTCTTAAGTAGGTATTATTGCAAATGTATGTATGATTAAATTAGTGATTTTTTGTTGTAAGTGTCGACACCTTGAGTGATGGTGTCGACACATTAGACTACAACCCGAAAGTTTACATTTTTCCGGAACTCAGTGAATTTTGACTAAGTGTTGGAAGTGTCGACACCTTGAGCGATGGTGTCGACACATCCAACTGAAACCCGAGAGTTCGTCTTTTTCCAGAACTCCCGTGAATTTTGACCAAGTGTTGGAAGTGTCGACACCTTGAGTGATGGTGTCGACACATCTAACTAAAACCCGAGAGTTTGCATTTTTCCCACTTTGACTAAGTGTTGGAAGTGTCGACACCTTGAGTGAGGGTGTCGACACATCTAACTAAAAGTGTTGAAAGTGTCGACACCTTGAGTGATGGTGTCGACACATCTAACTACATTCCAAAATTTTATCGGATGTGAAAATGGTTGAGGTGGAATTCATGTGAAAAGGGGGGAAATAAGGGAGGGCAGCCTTGTCTTTTCCCCAAACCCTTTACGTATAAGGCAACCCCCCCTTTCCCACAAATCATTTTGCCCTAGCTCACCCGAACAAGAAGAAGAAGAAGAAGGAGAAAGAAAGAAGAAGGAGAAGAAGAAGAAAAGAAGAAGGAAAAGGAAGAAGAGAAAGAAAGAGAGAGAAGACGGTGAGGGATTTCAGCCCTTCTTGGCCGACCAAGCCATCACTCATTTCTCTCATTTTCTCTTCTTTCCTTTAATGGTTGTTGGTTGTGAAGTTTGTTTGGTTTTCTCCTTGTATGTGTTGTGTTCATATGTGTTATTTGAAGAAAATGTAGATCTAGTAAGCTTTAAAGAATAGTGAGTTTTAAAGAGTAGTATGGGTTGTATGTGGAACCATGGAGAGTCATGGTCAGATCTGAAAAAGAAAATATGTTCAAGAGAGAGAGGTGTTTGATGAAAAGCCTAAAAGAGGGCTGAGATCTATGTTGAGTATGTGTGGCCTAATCTATTGGTTGATGTATTAGGTTGTATGTATATGAGTCTTGTTGATAACCACCAAGCCCTATGTGTTTGACACATGGTCAGATCTGAAAGATGTTCAAGAGAACAAATGATACACCCTACGTGTTTGATATAAAGCCCAAAAGAAATGGGCAAATGCAATAGTATAGCTTGATGAAGATGGAATCATAGTTTTGTTAAGGAACGCGAGATGATGGTTGCTGTTATGAGATGCTAAATTAGCCTTGGATGTTGGTTGTGTCATGAAGAGATTAGAGTTTTGGTTGTTGGAAGTTTGGAACGTTAAAAAGATTACTGTCGTTGCTGGAATTTGCCTATGCAGATTTCACGAATTGAGAGTGTGTTCTGATGCATTATGATTTATCCCATGAACTTAAGTGGATCCCAGATTGTAGGCCTAGGAAGTAGGAAGATTTTAAGTCATACCTTGGAAGATTCCGATAATTATCGAATGAGATATGCGTTGTTCGAGGCCCGGACGTCAAGCTGCCAGCAGCCTTGCACGTCCGAAATGTCAGCTCATTTCGAGCACCCTTTTGAGGGATTAGTTTAAGTCCAAATTTTACGAGGTTGATCTTGAATTGTAAGTTTAAGAAAGAGGGACGTTTTAAGGTAAATTTTGTGTGAGTTAGAGATATGATGGATGAGTGGTAGTATTTTGAAAATGGAGGGCCGAGCTGGAATCATCAAGAGTGTTGTTGTAAGATTATTGTCTAATATGAAGTGTTTATGAAAATGTATAGCACATTCTGCTGTGGTAAATTTTACCCCCAATTTAGACCTATGAAAGATGAATATTTCAAGATAAATTTCATGTAATTTGGAGCTATGGTTTTGAAGTTATGAATTTTTAAGTTGGAGACGTCAGGGCTGCCCGCTTGGACGTTCTCAGCAGCTGTATTTTCGGGTAAAGGTTTCAAGTGGCAAACGGACTCCAAATTAGTTAGAATTTTGATATGCTATGAAAATTAGTGTCAAGGTCAGTTAGAACTCAATTCTTATGGCTTCGGCATCCTTAAGAAAATACCTTGTGTTGTAAGATGACCAACTAGGAGGAGTCAAGAATACGGACGATTTTGTATGATGAAGTGTGAGTAATTGATTGATTACTCTATACGTCTAGTGAGCCTTTGAATAACACTAGTATGATCCATTGTAGGTAACGTGACGTTCAACACTCAAGAAAGCGAAGGTAAGAGGAGTTTACGTTTGTAAGTGAAAATAGTAAGTAGCAACTTACGCTTTACAAAACTGGAATGATACACAACATGTTTTTATGAATAAGCATAACATGTTTATAACCACGCATGACAAGTTATTTCTCAACAAGCATGACATCGTATACGTATTTGTATGAAAGCATGAAAGAAGTTTTTGTGCAAATGAAAACATGAAAGGTTTATGAGATATTTGTCATTAAGCACGAACTGTCAAGAGCATTAGAAGCATTTTATGATAAGTTGATTACCAAGCATGACATGAGCACGTCATTAGCAATTGCATTTGCATTTATTTGTCTCATAAGAAAGAAGGAGAAATTTTATGCAAATGAAAATACCATTTTTATGCTACTTTATGACAAGTTTTATGACAAGTTAATTAACGAACCCAAGTCGGTCGGTACCGTACCAAGTCAAGAAGGTGCATCCATACCGAAGGACGTTTACGAGAAGGGTGGATGTCACCTAGGACACCCATACCGAAGGATGCTTGCAAGAAGGATGGGTAGTCCAGGAGGTATGTGCAATCACACTGAAGGATGCTTGCAAGAAGGTGTGAACCTCCAAAGGTCATGTCTAGCCACTGAAGGACGAATGCGAGAAGGTGTGCTAGCTTGACCATATGTAAGGTCCCCAAGGGAAATAGGGGACAGTTCCAACGGGAACGCACAACCCTGATGCCAGGGGTAAATGGAGCTCAAGTAGCCCATAGGATAAGAATGGAAAAGATTTTCCAAAAGAAAGAGCTTTATAAGTATAAGAGATGTTTTCAAGAGCAAGTGCATGTGCATATGCAATCATGAGGCATACACGTGCATCACGATTCATGATCATGCATGAATTACATACGTATACATGATATTTAAAGTTCAAGTTTATGATTATTTCAAGTTAAAGCTCATGATATTTCAAGTTGTACTTGAATTACATTATGTTCAAGTTTGTAATTATTTCAAGTTTAAGCGCATTCTTATGATTTTAAGTCAAGTGCATGCTTATGATTTTAAGTTCATTATGATATCGAGTTCATGATGATTTCAAGTTTAAAAGCAAGTGTATGATTTCAAGTTCAAGATTATGAGTTCAAAGAATAAGTTCATGGTTTCAAACTCACGATTTCAAGTTCATATTTCCAAACCATGATTTCAAGCTCATGTTTTAATTATAATTCCTTACTGAGTCTTTCGACCCACTGATGTTTTAAATTGTATCATTCCAGATAACAATTCAGGTGGGAAAATCTAGAAGAGGGACCGATGGGAACGTCCTCATCTCTCTTTGTTGTTTCATAAAAGGTTAGATGAAATTTTGAAGAGTCGACATGAGCCTCCGTTGTGTGGTGGTCATGGGTTACTCGGACTAGTAGAGTTCAAGGTTTTTGATGTCTAGTATCTTAGTCGTGGTTATCAGAAACAGAAGTTGAAGAGTTCATAGGAAGTACTAAGAACGCTTATCAGGCATCCTGTGAATGTCTATGTTATGTGTATAAGGATTCAAGATGTATTACATATATGTTATGAGTAGGTCCATATAAAGGTTTTGTTGGAATCCCTTAGGACTTGTACTTCAGCCATGCAGACATGACATGTAAATTTGGATGCTTTCACTATTGCCATTGTAGTCAATTGTGTAAGTTGAAGTTTATGTAAATCTCTGTGGCCCATCTCTCTCAGTTGTAGGTGTTTTTGTGTAATAAAAAAAAGGCTTAAATGCACCCCATGCCCCTGGGGTATTCTGAAAGAGCAAATATGCCCCTGGGGTATGCAAAGTCATTTTCATACCCCTGAGGTATACTTTTAGAAGCAAATATGCCCCTCCGTTATCTGCCGTTTGAAGCCCTAACGGTAAATGCTGACGTGTCAAAATTTGACACGTCAGCACCAATCAGGGGTTGACACCTGTCAATTCGAATTTAAAAAAAAAAAAAAACAGAAAATTGTGGGGGGAGAACACCCAGCGGCGAAGGGAGCTTCGTCGCCGCGAGGGGTGGCCGCCAGCCACCCCCGCGACTCGCGCCTTGCGGGGGTGGCCGGCAGGGGCCACCCCGGCGACGGGGGAGCCCAGATCTGGGCTCCCCGCGTCGCCCGAGGCGGCCGCGCGCCGCGAGGGGTGGCCTCGAGTCACCCCCGCGTCTCCCCTGCTCAGGGGTGGCGCGCGGCCGCCTCGGGCGACGCGAGGAGCCCAGATCTGGGCTCCCCCGCGTCGCCCGCGCCGCGGGGGTGGCTGGCGGCCACCCCTCGCGGTGGCGAAGGGAGCCCAGCTCCCTTCGCCGCTGGGGGTTCTCCCCCCACAATTTTCTGTTTTTTTTTTTTTTAAAAAAAAAAATTCGAATTGACAGGTGTCAACCCCTGATTGGTGCTGACGTGTCAAATTTTGACACGTCAGCATTTACCGTTAGGGCTTCAAACGGCAGATAACGGAGGGGCATATTTGCTCTTTCGGCATACCCCAGGGGCATGGGGTGCATTTAAGCCTAAAAAAAAAATTATCCGCTGCAAGATTAAGAGAAAACGCTGGAACTTTCATTGAGTGAATGTTCGCGGCTGTCATTAACCCCCTTCGGGCTAGCGTTCGGGGCGTTACATGTGCAACCACACTGAAGGACAAGAGAAGGTGTGGGCCTCCAAAGGTCGTGTCTAGCCATCAGGCCTGGGGCAACTACTGGCTAGCTCGACCTGATGTTAAGTCTCCAAGGGATGGGAGACGGTTCCGATGAGAACGCACAACCATGACTACATGGGGTCAAATGGAGCGAGCCCACAGTAAGAAATATTTTCAAGGGCCTGGGGCCAATTTCAAGAACAAGTTATGAAAGAAATATTTTCAAAGGCCAGGGGCCAATCTCAAGAACAAGTTATGAAAGAAATATTTTCAAGGGCCTGGGGCTAATTTCGAGATTTGAAATGTATTTGAAAGGGCCAAGAGTGGCAAGAGATTTTAGTGCATGGCATGTGCATCACGGAGCATGCATATGCATCATGGTTTTTATGCACTATCTCACGATTTACAGTTATGCATTTCTTCTCTTGACTCTACAGTGCATCAAAGTGAGTATGTTTTAAAGCTATGATTTATCAAAGTTCATGTTTTAACTGTTGTTCCTTACTGAGTCTTTCGACTCACAGTTTTTAATCGTATCATTCCAGATCCACAAGAAAATCGGGGAGCAGAGGATTATATCACGTAGAAGTCCTAGAAGTTCGGGAATTAGAGTCGGAATTGGTGAACTCCAAGTTAACATTAGTGAGTGCTGGTTTGATTTGAGTGGCAGTATGTTGCCCTATTACGTCTTGTATAAGTTTGCGAACAAGATGCAATGTATAGACTTTTCTGAAGGGGTTATGTTAATTGAGCTTGTATCTCAGCCAACACGTGGTTCCGGAGTGAGTCTCCCTATGTGTATAAAAAAAAAATTTCGCTGTAAGAGTTAGTGTAAGCGCTAGAGTGTTCCCGGGGAATGCTCGCGGCTGTCACGGTCCCTGCAGGATGGCGTTCGGGGCGTGACAGAACTCAAGCTTTAAGACTGAAGTCTCGCTTTAAGTTCCCTGCGTTTTGATGTGTAAGGATTCTTAGTTGGTTTCTGCAAACATTACAGGCATGTCAACGTCTCCCTCGCTTTGAGTGACTCGAAGTCAAACTTCGAGTTAAAAAACAAAAAAATATTTTTGTTTCTTGTTTCTCCAAGTAACATTACACTCCACCGTCTAATTGACAGAGTATGTGGAACCCTACACTTTTAAATTTCCAATTAAAGTTTTATTTTTATAGCGTGAGCACTAGAATTCGAATGAGGTCCATATGGAGTTTCTTTTTATAGCACGGGCTCTAGGTCCACCTAGAGTTATTTTTTATAGCATGGGCCCTAGAATGTGGTCCTCTATTTGATTGACACATTTCTTTTAAATGTTGTAAATAAAAGAAAGTGATTATTAGAGTCTTACATCACCCAATCTCAAAAATCACAAAACCAGGTACAAAGCTTCACGAGACCCTTTCTCAATCACAAAGCCAATCCCAAACAAGGCCTAACAAATTTCTATTTAGCCAATTGAGACATGTCCATGCATCACATGTGCTTCCTTGCTCTCTTGTTCGGCTAAACACTTCTATGTAGGGGTGTTCAATGGAAATGATTTTTTGAGTTGACCCGCATTTCTGAATCGAACCAATCCACACTGAGTCAGAATTTCGACGAGTCAGCAAGATTAACAAAAGTGTTTTTCTTTTGTCCAACTAAAATTATAAGCCGGAAGAGTCTTACCCGAATTTGACATCCGATTCGACAATGTGTTCTACAACATTAATTAGTATTTGAAGCATAAAACCTTTCAGTTTTAAACATCTCCTATCCACTAATCCTGCCCAATTGTGATCCCCTTTAATTTTCAAAATATTACCATCTCATTGCCCAATTGTTCAATACGGAATATAACACTTAATGATAATTGATTTTCCTTAATTAAGGTAATTACTGTGTACAATCCAATAGTTATATCACTGCAAATTCCAAATGTATCCCTATTCTATCCTAATTTGATTTACTGCCTATTATAACTTCCAAAAAAGAAAGTAAACCCACAAGTTTAGTGATGATACCAAAAATTACCGTGAGAGTAGTCGATCAAGGATCTTAATCTGCAAACAAGTAAAGGAAATGTAGGTTCAAAGGATTATATGAGTATTCAAGAGATAAAAAGATGGGGTACCAGCATGTGTTTATAGGTTTTTAGAAGAGGCATATTCCCACTTGGTCTTCAATTGGTGTTTTCACCTTTTTTTTTTAATCAACACTACCATTATCTTTATTAAAAAACCAACCAACAAAAAAATATGCGGGGTCGGTCCCAACATAAACCCAACAAAGGTCCGGGCTCATGAACATCGAGGTGGCCTCCGGTCATAAACACGGATGCAGCCCATCGAGGAAGGAGGTCCGCTTCCTCATTAGCACCACGACAAACAAAGGAAAAGAACAGGACTCAAAAGCATATGCCATCCTAACAATATCGCCACTATGCCCATTACATCTCCAATTCCTCTTCTCCAGGAAATGCCTAAAAGATTCAATTGCAAGAAGTGAGTCTCCTTCCGCCATGATCTGATTAAGGCCACATCTGCCAGCCTCTTCAAGTCCTAGTTGAGCTGCTCTAATCTCCCGTTCTTTTGGATCCTCAATTAAAAAACAATCCACATAAGCTCCAACAATTTGCCCTGCATTGTTTTTAATCACTGCTGCCCCCACTGGCAACTCATCTCTCACCGCCACTTCAAAATTTACTTTAAATTGGCAAACAACTGGAGGACTCCAACGACAAGGCATGGATAGAACCTTCTTATGATTCCACGCAGACACATGTTCCCTCCATAGCTTTTGAACCTTTGAAACCAAATGCATCACATCCAGGAAAGCAGCATGATGCATTATCTGATTTCTAGTCCACCATAAAAGGTCCCATGCAACTGGAAGCTATGATAATCCAGAACAGATAAATCAAGTAAAAAAAAGAGAAGGGCCTATAATAATTTTCAACCACTCAGCCAAAGGCTTATATGCAAAAGCAATGGAATCCATGGCCCATGGTGATTGATTCCAAATAATTCTACTTACCATACAACCCATCAGCAAATGATGTGTCGTTTCAGCAACTTCATGACATAAAATACAAGTTATTTCAGTAGCATCCCTTCCTCCCATTCTCTCATCAATAGAGGGATCATATCCCATAATAGGTTCCACAAACAAAGTTTGAACCTCTCATGCACCTTTAACTTCCACACTTTACCCCACCATTTCACCTCAACAGGGGACAAAGGAATAACTTTCTACCGTACCATTTCTTTATAAATAGATTTGATTGTAAAATGCCAAGCTTTCTCCAGTGTCCAAAATAGATGATCTTCACTAGACTCACGTAAATGGATTTTTGTAATTGTCTCAGCATGCACTGGAGAGCAAAGACGCCAAAGTAAACTTCGGTTCCATTGACCAGTGACCGGATCAATTAAATCAACAACCTTCGAGACCTCCACATCATCTAAAGCCACACTATTAGGCAGAGGTTTAAAGCCTGGAATCGTGGGAATCCAGGGTCCTGCCAAATGGATATAAGCTCCCCACTACCAACCGACCAGCATAAACCTTTCTCTAAATTGCCCAACCAACGAAGGATTATCCACCTTCGGAATCAACACTAAATTAGTGTGATTGAGTTGAGGGAACATCCAACCCAAAAAAAAAAAGAATTCCTGCATAGTAGCTATAACATCATGCCCCCACAATATCCCAATATTGTCTAAAGAAAAATATTGTCATCCCATCGGGCCCCAGAGCCTTACCCAGATCCATCACTTTAAAAATCTCCCAAATTTCCTTCTCATTAGGTAATCGAATCAACATGCTATTCTCTTCTTCAGAAATAACCTTATCCACCAATCTGTCCAAATCTGAAGGTATAGTGGGCTGGTCTGTTGTGTATAATGAAGAATAAAAGGAAACCAACTTTGCACCTATTGATTGACGCCCCGAAATCCATTCACCATTATTGCCCTTCAATTCCAATATTTTATTCTTGCAACGTCGAATGATAACCAAGACACCAGTGATTTTTTTTCCATAAAAGTTCCTCTCTTTTCAATTGCTCATCCATCTCCAAAATCAAACATTGCTCCATCCATAAATTCTGAGAATTCGGCTCCCTTCTTGGCAATTACAAAGTTGTTCTTTCACTGCATGTAAGGCCACATGAATATCTCCAAAATCTGATCGGTTCCACTACCTATGGGCACCCCAAACAGCCCTAATTTTTGAAAAAATAACCCATGCAGAAGTCTCATTCCTCGGTTTTCTCAAAGTCTCCGCAATAATCCCAAAACAAGTCTTTTCTCTAGCCCAAAATTTCTCGAACTTCAAACTCTTAACCAACCTCACTTCTTCCCCAAAAATATTGAAAATAAGGGGGATATGATCAGAAGTAGTCACAACATAATGAAGAACACTTGCGTTAGGAAACTCCAACCTCCATTGCACATTAGCTATACTCCGATCCAATCTTTCACGAATATGAGCCAAACCAACTCTACCATTATTCCAGGTAAACCTCCTACCCGAAAAACTCAAATCCACAAACCTCAAGCAATCAATAAAGTGTCTCAAGCTGTGAGACCCCGATTATTTCCTATGTTATTTCTTATGTATTAGCTTTTAATTTCCGATGTATTAGCTTTAATTTTATTATGGGGCCATATTTTTGGCCAATGTATGGCCTAAGCTTTATGTTAAGGTACATCAATTAATATGAGATTTTATTTCATGAAACTTTTCCTAAATAATTTTCTTGTCATTTTGGGAAGTTTTGTGCAAAGTTTAAATTTTATTTTCCTAGGAGCTGAAACTTGCAAGGTGAGTTTCTCTCTTATGTATTTATATTTTCCATTTGCCTATTATACTTCATGATCCATAAAAATTTAATTATGATTAAAGGTTTTTATATATAGGCCGAAAATAATTAAATGGAATAAAATCATGAATTTCTTTTAAGTATTGAATATTTTTGTGTGTCATTAATAGGTGACATATATTATTATTATGTGACCTAAATTAATAAGTTGAATTATCATTAGAATATTAGATGATAAGTTACTAGACATATGATAAAGTTTAAGAGAGATTAAAATGATAAGCACACTTGCTTATCATAGTGATAAGCAAGCATAATGATAAGTTAGGGAACTTTTAGGGTAATAAGTCATTGTGGCTATTGTAGAGATAGGCTAGAGCCATTATCTTAAGATAAGAGATCATGCTTATGAGATGATAAGCTAAGTGATTGAACTAGATAAGCTAGAGAGCTTATAGGAGATAAGTTAGGTGAAATAGTAACTAAATTGAAAGTTAGTTGTGGGAGAGTAACTAAGTTAGTTGCAATGCAACCAAACAAAATAAATAAGCTTAAAGGGAGAGCCATTTACGTAGGAAGAGGGAGCCAAAAGTTAATTGCCCATGTGAAGTTGTAAGAAGTGGAAGAGAGCCATTAATTGACAAGACAACACTTTGGAAGAGAAAAGAGAGAAAAACAAAGGGAGATCAAGCCATGGGGTGAAGTTCACGTGAAGATCAAAGTGAGAGAGGAGAGGAAATTTAATGCAAGGACATAGCTTTAGGGAACAAGAGTGATGTGAGAAAAAGGTGAAAAGAAAAATGAAAAGAGGAGAGAGAAGGGAAAGTCATGCTTGGTCGACCAAACCCCACATTCACCCCCCCCTTTTTCTTTCAAACTTTCTCTCTTGTCATTTCCACTTCGTCCTTGTCATGTGTCATAGCAATAACTCACCTTGGGAGACTCATTCTCTCAAACTTCACAATTGAATGTTCATTGGCAGAATGTCACCATTGCATTTCAACATTTCCTCATTTCCCTCACTTGGCCGAACACTTCATCTCTTCCAACTCTCTCTCTTTTTCTCCTCTTGACCGAATCTTTCCTCTAGATCAAGCCTTGTTCCTTTCCCTTTTTGCAACCTAAATCACACCCCAAAGTTCAAGTGTAGTCCTCTCTTTGTGGTGACCGAATCCTCACATTGTACAACACCATTTTCCTCTTTTGAAAACCCTACTCATTAGCCACCTTTCTCTTGAAGAAGTTTAGTTCATTTCCTTAGAACTAAATCATTCAAGCTTACCATATCTTCCCTCCACCATAAAACCCACCTTAGCACCTCAAATCAATTTGGAACCACTCTAAGGAGGGTGAACCGAAAGTTGGAAGAAGGAAGAGTTTTGGTAAAAGTTTGGTAAAGGTAGAGGTAGGCTTGATTCTATTTAGTGTTCTTGCTTAAAGTTCTTCATAAGTTCTAACCTATGGTATTTTATTGTGCTAGGTACTCAAGCTTGTGATAATCATCAAGGTAAGGCCAAAGATGTGGGTTGTTGGTTTTGAATATGGGGTTGGCCGAATGTATCATGATGAGATCTTGAGTTAGTGTCTTGAGTGTTGTTAGATCTTGAGGTTATGAAATCAACCCTAAGATATAATGTTAGATCTAGCTATATGAGCATGAAAACCGAGCTTAAATGTTAGAAAAATGTTAAGGATGAATAATGCATGCTAGTATGGTCTTAAAAATGGAAAGGTATGCATGATTGCAAGATTTGCCATGAAGGGTTATGGGCCGAAACTTATAATTGTTGAATCTCTAAATATATTTGTTAAATGTCAATTTGATGAATGACCATGACATGTATAAAGGTTTATTGAACACATGCATATGGGCTAGGCTTGAAATATTATAGGTTGCATGCAAATCGAAAGGGGCTAATCATTTGATGAATATTTGTGTTGGCCGAATTTGGCATGATGCTAGATCTAGAAGTTGTGTTGTGATTGGTAGATCCTAAGTTGTGAATCTGAAAAAATGGAGGATGAGATCACCGATGGAGAAGAAACTTAGGCAAGAAAATGCTTAAAATGGTGCATGGCCGAATGGCCTAATATGTGTAACCCTAATCGCAACCCCATGAATAAGATTTATGTTTATATGTGATGAATAGACAAAATTAGGGTTATGACTTAATAAGTTAGAAAATTTAAGCTCAATCATAAAACCCGTCATATTAGTAAGAGAAAAACATAGATAATAAGTTTAAAGATCCGGATTAAAAAGAATTAGCAAAGCTTTGTGGTGTTAAGTATTGATTGAAGAATTAACTAGGTTGGCCGAAACTTAGGGTGAACAAAATAGCTTATATTTACGGGTTGCATAGAAGTTTAATGTTAAGCTAAAGATTAATTATGATTAGGTTTAGTAATTGGTGAATTTAAAGACTTAGTGTAAGGTATGTAATAGGAGAAAGATTAAGATTTGATTAAAGTGCAATTAGCTTGCTAGATTAGAAAATTTAGTAAGATTAATTAATAAAGAATTCTATATAAAACTTTGAGAATAATATTATATTTTCAGAAATATATCTTTGGTTGATAACCGATTTTTAAAATGCAAATATTTAATTTATATGATTACGTACTTATTTCTTAATGCTAAGAAATGTTTGAATCGCTTGTAGGCGATCTACGTGTCTTTATATTATCAAGGAGACCAAGAGTAAGTGGAATTTGTAAGTGGAAACCGTAAGTGGTTCTTTTTCAAAACTGGAATGAGACACTGCATTGATTCATGAACAAACATGAGATTTCGAGCAAGCATGACAAGACATGTGCATTGCATGAATTTTTCTAAAGAGAATTTTATGCAATGATTTTATGGAAAGATTGTGGAAAGTTTATGAAACGATAAGTTAAGTCAAGGGGCACTGGTCGGTACCATCCCATCAAGATGGACTCCCATACCGAAGGACGAATGCGAGAAGGATGGGTGAATCCAAGAGGCTATGCAAACCACACTGAAGGACATTGAGAAGGTGTGGGCCTCCAAGGGTCATGTCTAGCCACTGAATGACGAATGCGAGAATGTGTGCTAGCTTGATCGTATGTAAGGTCTCCAAGGGAAATATGGGACGGTTACAAAGGGAACGGACAACCCTGACTTCAGGGGTTAAATGGAGTGAATAAGCCCACAAGTATGAATAAGTGATTTTCAAGGGCCAAGGGCCAATTTCAAGAACAAGTACGAAAGAAATATTTTCAAGGGACTGGGGCCAACTTCAAGCAAGATCATGTGCATATTCATGACATGCATGTGCATCACGAATTAAGTTTCTTTTTCAAGATTAAGCAAGTACAAGTCAAGAGCATGTTTTAAGTTTATGTTTTTCCCTTACTGAGTCTTTTTTACTCACGTTTTCAAAATTGTGTCATTCCAGATGCCTCAGGTGAAGAAAGTTAGGAGGACTACCTGACTTAGAAGGACAAAGATTATATTCATATTTTGATGATTGTGACTTGATCGATGAGATCCGTCACTTGTTGGGTTTTAAATATGTTATGTATGTTTTGTATGCAAACTTAATGAGAACCCTGGTTATGTTATGAGTTAGCTCGAATCCCTCGTCATCCTGTACGTTTCCGTCGTAAGTACATAAGAATGTAAGTAAGAACGCTGGAGCTATCTGAGGGATAGCTCGCGGCTGTCACGGTCCCTGCGGGATGCCGTTCCGGGCGTGACACAAGCCATGAAACGAAGAGACAGACATTACCTGACCTCCCTGCTTCTCACAAGGACGCAAAACTTCATTAAAATCCTCAATGCACACCTAAGGAAGAGTGTTTGAGCTACCCACAAAACCCAAATCCTTCTAGAACTCCACCTTATCCTTCCAGTAACAAAAAGCAAATGAAAATAAAATCAAACTTTAACCCTGGCCTCCAACAAAAAGCAATACCTCCCTTGCACCCCATAGGAGGAACAAAATTAAATGTACAAAACCCAATCGACAAAAAATCAAACCCAAACGATCATCTTTTATTTTAGTTTCCATGATAAAGATGCACATAGGATCTACCTCTCACAAGTAGCTTAAGAGCTCTTGAAGTCGTGGGTCTACCAAGACCCCGACTATTCCATGATATAAGACTCATGGCTGGGGTGGGTGAAGATATAGGCCCGCCGCCCCAGCCAAAGAGTTACCTCAATTTAACCAGCCAAAACCACCACTGCCAAACCTTCATTATGCTTCTTCTTTTTGGGTCCATACTTCTTTCTTTTTCGTACACCACTAGTCTTACTTGCTCCTTGATTGAATTTCAACTCCAAATTATCCTCCACCGGTAGTTTAAAGGAAGTTGGAAGTTCACGATATTTTTCAGTTGAACTTCGAGTACGTTGTCCCCTCCTCTCTTCAAAGTCAAAGCACCGTCTTGGGCCACAACTAATGCTGTCGGGCTAAGTGGCAAAGAAGCCAAAGAAACCAATCCAATTTTGAAAATTCCAGCATCCTCCTTACTATCTTGTTTCAGCCCAACTTTACTTGAATTACTCATCCTTATATCAGTCAAGCCCAGCCCATTTAAACGGCCCACCACTTGAGTCCTAGTATCCTCTCCTGATGACTCATCCGTTACAGCCGAAGATCTCTCACCTTTCTGACAATGACCCCTTCCCAGTGCTAAGGATTTCCACCAGCCATACCCCAATCGACATCCCTTGCCACTTTCGATTATCCTCCAAATGTTCCTCGTTTACCCATAACTGAATGAGCCAGCGTGGCAAGGTTAGGATGGTTAGTACCCCATTTTGGTGTAGGAGCACCACCCATATCTTGACTGAGCCTCTGATCGCCACCAGAAGAAGCACCGCCCAAAGAACTACCAACAACTCTAGTATTTCCTTTATTACCAGCTCCCTGATCCACTTTGGCTCTCATAGGAGAAAGACGTTCCAACTCATCAAGAGGAATCATCCCTATCATCTCATCCCTCAGAGCAGATTATTGAAAATGATCCTCATCAATGCAAGTACCCACAATGTGATTAATTCTACCACAAATCATGCAAAAGCTAGAAAGCCGCTCATATTTAAAAGATCTCCAAACAGGATTATGTCCCTCTCTGTTCAAATAAAAACCAGATGAAGAGGAGTTTTAATATCAAAATGTACCTGCACCCTCAAATATGGGTTGCTTATATCCACCTGATCTATGCTATCAATCACCCCTAACTTAGTCCTAATAAGAACTGCATTTTCTTCATCCAGCCTCTCCATAGGAAGTCCATGGATTTGTACCCAAAATTGAGCATGAGATAACTCTACTTCATTAATTGTCTACCCTCTCCCCCATTCTTTCAGAATCATTAGGGCTTGTCTGGAAAACAGTCTTGGTCTTGGTTTAAAATTTCAAATTTTCAGTTTGGTGGATTAACATTTATAGTTATTTATAATTATTTATGCTCCAAGGTCCTTTTTACGAACACTACGACGTTGGCTGGAACCCGTACCAACTTGATCTTCCACGAAAGAATGACACCGAAGCTTGATCCACCTCCTCCTCTAATAGCCCAAAAGAGATCCTCTTCCATGGACTCTCTATTGAGGATTGTGCCATTGACAACAACTATTTGCGCATCAACTACATTGTCCTCGGCGAGGCCTTACTTTCTCATCAAGTTCCCATATCCACCTCCAGAAAATTGTCCACCCGTGTCAACAGTAGGACAGGCCCCAACAGGGAAGGCGTGGACTTGACTTTTCTCAGCGATTCTATAATATAGCTTACCAAGAGTAGCCCCTGCAGTCTCGATTTGTATATCGATGGTAATATCCCGAAGACCGAACATGCCAAGGACAATAAATGGCATGTTTGATACGTATGAAAGACCCTCAGTCATGGCCGCCGCTTCGAATCCTGATTTCCATGCCATAAAGCTTTGCACAAATCACAGTGGCTTGGACGTGAGATTGGTGTTTGACAGCTACTATAGCCTCAGAGACTGGGTGATTTGGTGAAGAGTTATAATTTGAAAGACATTGGAAAAAGCCGACCAGAGCGGGCTCTGAATTCGTATAAGATGAAATGGCGAACATAAGCATACAAAATGTTAATCCACCAAACAATCACTTATAATAAAGCAGTATTTAAATCTTAAATTTCAAAATTTGAAATTTGAAACCAAAACCAAAACTAAAACCAAGACCAGTTGTGTTTGAGTGTTAAAATTAGGTGATTTTTAATATTTGTTATAGTGAAAAGTAATGATGTGATGGGGAGAGAAAGATTATATTGTAATTTTTTATTGTGTTAAAATCTTAAGAAGTGTAAAATTTTAGTTAACAAACATAACCCAAGACCATTTTCCAAACAAGCCCTAAGTAACCCTTAAAATTTCAGAGGACTAACCTAAGTACACGATTCTTCTCCTCCATCGTTTGGAAAGAAAATATAAATTTATTCAAACCAGCATCTTCTATTCGCAGGTTGGGAGCAAACCTCCACCCGGCCTTGATAAGAGGAAATATCACAGGCTTTGTGATGATCTTTCTAGCTGCTCACCGTCCCACAGAGTGAGAGCTACAAAATTTGTCACCCTCACAGTATTCACTTTCATCAACCAGGCACGTCCTCCCATGAAAGGTTTTTCGTCCGCTACATAAGTTCTTCCATATCACTCATTGGTTTCTTGGATTCACCCATCCCTTAGTGCTAAAGACAAAATCGGTTTCCCTATCATAAACCCCACCCCCAGACGGGTTCGGTTATTTTGCGAATCCTTAGTGTGTGAGTGGGCGGCTTAGATTAAAAGGTTGAAATCAGATAGCTGAAATAAGTACACCTCATTTAATGAAACCAACCCATAAAATCGACCCATATTCAGTTTACCGACCCGTTTTACAAAGCCTAACCCGTATGCAAATTTCTCTCTCTACTTCTTCTTCTATTCGACGCTCTCTCTATTGCTAACTTGAGCTCTCTCTGTCGTCCAGCTCTCTCTCTCTCTCTCTCTCTCAGGGCAGGCTCTCTCTGTCGCCAAACTCCATTCAGGGCAAGCTATCTCTGTTGCCCACCCCTTCAAAGCCAATAACCACCGTAGAAAATTTGCTCTCTCTCTCTCTCTCTCTATCTATCTATACTTTGACCTTCTCTCTATCGCACCTCTCTCTCTCTATAGCTCGACCTAACCTCTCTCTATGTCACGCCCCGAACGCTAGCTAAACGAGGCTAATGATAGCCGCAAGCATTCCCGACAAGGAACGATCAAGCGTACTTACAAAAATTCTTGCAGCGGAATATATAACTCATTCAGAGGATTCTTGCAGCGGAAATATCATGATGCCTCAATATTTAAAAGAAGCCTTATATTGCTAGCGTTTAACGCACATACGAACATTAGAACATGCTTCCCATCGATAACTTAAAGTAGTTATAACATGGTCTCAAAATATCAACCAGTTAAAAACCTTAACCTACTAAGCCGAATAACTCATGACCACCACACCACGGAGGCTCATGCCGGCTCTTACAAAAATTGTCTAAACCTTTACTAATATAAGCAAAAAGGAAAAGACATTTTCGCCAACCCTTCTCCTAAGGTTCAAGGTCCTCCTCTTAAGTTTCCTCCCCCGAAATATTATCTGGAATTATACAATTTAAAATTGCAAGTCGAAAGACTCAGTAAGGAGTTATAGCTAAAACATGGATTTGAAATCATGGTTTGGAAACATGAACTTGAAATCGTAAGCATGCACTTGAACTTGAAATCCTAAGCATGTAAACATAATGCAACGCATGCATGATCATGAATTGTGATGCACGTATATGCCTCATGTTTGCATATGCACATGCACTTGCTCTTGAAATCGACACTTATACTAGTAAAACTCTTGCTTTTGTAAAATCATTCCAATTCTTATCTGATGGGCTACTTGCCCTCTATTTACCCCTGAGATCACGGTTGTGCGTTTCCGTTGGAACTGTCCCCTATTTCCCTTAGGGACCTTACATATGGTCGAGCTAGCACACCTTCTCGCATTCGTCCCTCAGTGGCTAAACACGACCTTTGGAGGTTCACACCTTCTTGCAAGCATCCTTCAGTGTGATTGCACATACCTCATGGACTACCCATCCTTCTTGCAAGCATCCTTTGGTATGGGTGCCCTAGGTGACATCCATCCTTCACGTAAACGTCCTTCGATATGGATGCACCTTATTGACTTGGTACGGTACCGACCGACTTTAGCTTATTAACTTAACTTGTCATAAAGTAGCATAAAATGGTACTTTCATTTGCATAAAATTTCTCTCTCTTACTCATGAGAAAAAATGAATGCAAATGCTCATGGTGTGCTCATGTCATGCTTTGATGATGAGAAATCTTAAATTCATCTCATACTTTCATTTGTCTCATACTTTCATTTGCACAAAACTTTCTTTTCATGCAAATGCTTATGTCATGCCGAAATAACTCATGAGAATTCATGCTGTGCATCATTCCAGTTTTTAAAAAACATAAGTTTCCACTTACAATTTTCACTTACCTCTGTTCCCTTGAGCGCTTGAACTGCACTTGCCTACAATTGGGTCATACTAGTGTTATTCAAAAGTTCACTAGACATATAGAGTAGTCATTCAATAACTCATACTTCGTCATACGAAAACATCCATATTCTTGACCTCTAGTTGGTCATCTTACAACACATGATATTTCCTTAAGTAAAACTTAGTAAGGTTTCCTAATAGTTCAAAAAGGAATCTACAATTTTCAGGAAAATTTCGTGAAATTCAAATGAAGCCGCTCGAGCGTCGGTCGAGCGCTCGTCGAACGTTATGCCTCTGTATGAAAGTGTTAAGGGACGCTCGAGCACCCTTTCGAGCGTTAGTCAGGCGTAACTCTCTGTGAAACTGTTGAGTGACTCTCGAGCGTCGGTCGAACGTGAACTTCATGAACAAAAATTCCTGAAGGACGCTCGGGCGCATGTCGAGCGTCAGTCCATATTTCAGACACAAAACACACATTATACAACCAACACACACGAAATTTGTCTTAACATGCTCTCCTCTTATAACCTCATATTCCAAACTTCTATTTATACCTACAATTCAAAACTTCGAACAAAACCATGATCCCATCCCTCAAACAAATGCTATTGCATCTATTCCACTTCTTTTGGTCCTTTTATCAAACACCTAGTTTGCAAGTTGGTTTCTCTTGTGTATAAATCTCCAGATCTGGCCATAGTTCCCTAGGTTTCATGTACAACCCATGTTACTCGTTACAATCTACTAGTTCTACACTTCTTCAAAGAAATACACATGATTCACAAGGAGAAAATCAATCAAACACAACAACCAACAACCATTCAAAGGAAAAAAGAGAAAATGGGTGAAAGTGGGGATGGCTTGGCCGGCCAAACCACTCACCTCTCCTCTCTCTTTCTTTCTCCTTCTTCTTTTCTCCTTCTCCTTTCCTTCTTCTTCTTTTCTTATTCTTCTTCTTTCTTCTTTCTTCTTCTTTCTCCTTCTTTGTCTTTTTCTCTTCTCTTGATCGGGTGAGCAAGGGCAAGGTGTTTTTTTCGGTTTGGGGGGGCTGCCTTATACGGGAAGAGCTTGGGGGAAGGGAAAAGGCAAAACTGCCCTTCCCCCTACTTTCCCTTCTTATCCCCCATTTTCCCCCCTTCTTTCTTTTTCTGCCACTCCACAATTCTAACCTTAATATGTCTCCTCATTTCTTGTTCCAAGGATCCACATATTGTCACACATATTTCAAAATTAAAGCCCTAATTAAATTCCTCCAAATATTGTAACTTAGGGACATATTTAATTTGTAACAATTCCAGCTAATAAATCTCAACTGCTCAATTTAACAAAGACAATTAATATAACATTAAATTCTAACTTAAAACTCATAAAACGCTAGGGAGAAATTCCATCTAGACATAACTTTAGATTAATAAAACCATACGTACATTTATCCATAATATATTCTTAATTAAAGTAATACATACTTAAGAGGTCATAAGCAATAAATTGACAGAGTTAAAATCGGGGTCTCACATCCTCCCCTCCTTACAGAAATTCCGTCCTCGGAATTCAATCTCCCTTGCCAGAAATTTTGTCCTGGTGGTGGAGGTCTAGGACCATACGGGTGCGGGCGAACACTCGAACTGACCCCACTACTAACATCATCATAATTAACATGGTCAAGGGAGTTACTACCCGCCCAAGAGTGGGACATGGTTCCGTAACTCTGACTTGCATTACTGGGGTCTTGGACTACATTACCCGAAGGTTCATGGTGTCTAGGAGCAAAATTCACTTCCTGAGATGGGTCCTCAGAAGAATCATTGAGGATACTTCTTCCTCTACCCAACTCTCTTCTATTGTATTCCCAGGAATCTTTTTCCCATGTCGATCCTTTTTCTTTGCACTCATTTCCTATTATCCTAGGTGAAGGGTCCTCTTCCATTGGATTCTCTTCTGGGTCCTCCTCCGGATCCTCTTCCGGATCCTCTTCCGGATCCTCTTCCGGGTCTTCTTCCGGATCCTCCTCCGGATCCTCTCCCGGATCTGAAGAGTCAGTCCACCACATTCTGTGTCCTGGAAAAGTGGGGTAACTCCGCCTAACAGGAATGGGCCGAATATTCCTTTGAGAGGGCGAGGGCTCCTGAGTCCCCTCCCTAACCTCTGGCAACTGCGGTTGCTAAGGCGGTATTACGCTAAGAGGTCTAGGGTTCACACGGAACAGACTGCGGTATTCCCGTGCGGTCATTCTTCTACGCGGGGGAGAGTGTGGGGAAGAGACTGACTGAGAGCGCGGGGGTCGGCGACTCGATGACATCTGATACATGGTGAAACAGTTAGTCTCATTTCCAACATTAAATCATGAACACATATATATGTATATCTATACTACAACATAACATTATAGCTCATATGTGTAGTTAGACAACATAAAGGTACAATCAATGAAAAGAATCAAAAGATCAGGCAAGACATATCAAAATTCTATCACAAAACGAGAATCGATAGAACATTATCCTTCTTAACTTTGTTCTTCCCACAAGTGTGGGTATCTCGAGTACATTTCACTTTCTAACTCCCATGAGGCCTCTTCTACTCTGTGGTTTTTCCACAAAATCTTAACAAGCGGTATGGTCTTGGTCCTTAGTTGTTGTTCCTTCCTATCCAAAACCCTTATAGGTTCTTCCACATATGTAAGGTTTTCTCTAACCTGCAAGGGCTCATAATCTAATACATGGGTAGGGTAAGATACATACTTCCTTAAGAGTGATACATGAAACACGTTGTGGACTCCCTCTAAACAAGGTGGTAGGGCCAACCTGTACGCCACAGGCCCGATCCTATCGAAGATCTCAAAGGGTCCTATGAATCTGGGTTGGAGCTTTCCTTTCTTCCCAAATCTCGCTATACCCTTTTTCGGAGAAATCTTCAAAAATACTTTGCTCCCAGCCTCAAATTCAAGTTCTCTTCTTCGGTTATCCGCATAGCTCTTTTGCCGGCTTTGGGCTGTCACAAGCCTATCCTTGATTACTTAAATATTTTCCCGTGTTTCTGAAACTATTTATGGCCCTAACATCCTTCTTTCGCCTACCTCATCCCAATACAATGGTGATCTACACCTCCTCCCATACAAGGCTTCATAGGGTGTCATACCAATACTTACTTGAAAACTGTTATTGTACGCGAATTCTGCTAAAGGCAAGTATTGAGCCCATCCTCCTTTGAAATCCACGACGCAAGCCCTGAGCATATCCTCTAGAATTTGTATAGTCCTTTCCGACTGCCCATCCGTCTGGGGGTGGAAAGCGGTACTAAAATTCAATCGAGTTCCCAACAATTCCTGCAATCGTTTCCAGAATCTCGAAGTAAATCTCGGATCTCTATTCGACACTATGCTCTTGGGCACTCCATGTAATCTGATAATCTCTTGAAGATAAATCTCCGCTAACTTCTCCGGGGTATACTTCACCTTAATGGGTAAGAAGTGTGCCGACTTGGTTAGTCTGTCCACGATCACCCATATAGCATCGTAACCCGAAGTAGTTCGAGGCAACCCTACTAAAAAATCCATGGCTATTATCCCTTCCCACTTCCATTCAGGGATCTCTAGAGGCTTTAATGTTCCTGCTGGCCTCTGGTGCTCTGCTTTCACCTTCTGGCAAGTCAAACATCGAGCCACATACTCGGCTATCTCCTGCTTCATATTAGGCCACCAAAAGGCCTTCTTAATATCTCGATACATCTTCGTGCCTCCTGGATGGATGGTATAAGGCATAGAATGAGCCTCTGCTAGAATCAAGTCTTTAATCTCCCTTGTACTTGGCACACAAACTCTGCCTCGATATCGTAACAACCCATCTTTATCTCCAAAATCAGGGTCTTCCTTTTTCTCAATCCTCTCTGTATTCCCTGCAATCACCTTATCATTCTTCTAGGCTTCCCGAATCTGCTCCTCCAGGGTAGGTTGCAATGAGAGCCCTGCAATTGAGACAAACTGATCGGCAACGATAAGCACGAGCTCTGCCCTTTTCAAGTCTCTCCCGATTCCCTCGGGCACTACCTCTATTGAACTTGCCTCTGCCGAACTTGTCTCTGCCGACTTCCTACTTAGTGCGTCGGCCACCACATTAGCTTTTCCGGGGTGATAGCTAATGGTGCAATCATAATCTTTAATCAACTCTAGCCATCGCCGCTGCCTCATGTTCAGCTCTTTCTGGGTGTTAAAATACTTTAGGCTCTTATGGTCGGTGAATATCTCACATTTAACCCCATACAGATAGTGTCTCCATATTTTCAACGGATAGACCACCGCAGCTAACTCCAAGTCATGCGTGGGGTAATTCATCTCGTGAGGCCTCAACTGCCTAGATGCATAAGCTATTACCCTTTTGTCTTGCATCAAGACACAACCTAAACCTTGCTTCGATGCGTCGCTGTAGATTTCATACTCTCCATATTCCGAGGGTAGTGCTAACACTGGAGCAGTAATTAAATTGGCCTTCAATTCTTGGAAGCTCTACTCACACTCATGTGTCCATTCAAATTTGACATTTTTCTTTGTTAGAGAAGTCAAAGGCTTGACCATCGTTGAGAATCCCTTGATAAATCTCCGATAGTACCCTGCTAATCCCAGAAAACTTCTTACTTCCTTCATATTCGTAGGCCTCGGCCACTTGAATATAGCAGCTACCTTTTCGGGATCCACGGTAATCCCTTCACCAGATACCACATGCCCCAAAAAGTGAACTTGTTCCAACCAGAACTCACATTTGGAAAACTTGGCAAACAGCCTCTTCTCCCTAAGAATCTGTAGAAGAGTCCTTAGATGCTTCTCATTTTCCTCCTTATTTCGAGAGTAAATCAATATGTCATCAATAAAGAAAACAACAAACTTGTCTAAGAATTCCCGAAACACCCTATTAATCAAATCCATAAATGCTGCTGGAGCATTGGTTAGCCCAAAAGGCATCACCAAGAATTCATAATGGCCATATCGCGTTCGAAATGCCGTATTTGGTATATCTTCCCCCTTCACCTTCAACTGGTGATATCCCGATCTCAGATCGATCTTCGAGAATGTCTGTGCCCCTTGCAATTGATCGAATAGATCATCAATGCAAGGCAACGGGTATCTATTCTTGATAGTCACTTTATTTAACTCCCTATAATCAATGCACATCTTGAGGCTTCCATCTTTCTTCTTAACGAACAAAATCGGTGCTCCCCAAGGTGACACACTCGGCCGAATGAACCCTTTATCCAATAGATCTTCCAGTTGAATCTTCAATTCCTTCAACTCTGCTGGTGCCATCCATACGGTGCTTTAGAAATTGGAGTCGTCCCTGGTTCTAAATCGATGCCAAACTCCACTTCTCTATCCGGAGGTAAACCAGGTAATTCTTCCGGGAACACATCAGGAAATTCGTTTACTATCGGGGTTTGCTCTACAGTAGCAGTCTCCCTCTGTATTTCATTCGCCCAAACTAAAAACCCCTCATGTCCTCCTTGCAACAATTTCTTGGCTTGCATGGCCGAAATAATTGCCGGTCTTCGCTCCATCTTTCTCATGCCTACAAAACAACAATCCGGTCTCCCCTCCTTTTGGAACACGACCTTCTTCTCGTAACACTTTATGCTAGCACCGTGTGTTGCCAACCAGTCCATACCTAAAATAAGGTCAAATCCTCCCATCTTCATCACTATTAGATTAGTCAACATTATTTGCCCTTCAACTTCTATTGGACAATTCTTCACTACTCGATCACAATTGATTCTCCCACCAGTAGGTGTCGACACTACTACATGACATTCTAATGGTTCATGCTTTATATCTCTTGCCTTACAGTATGCTGATGCAATGAATGAATGCGTGGCCCCTGAATCAAATAAAACAAGGGCTTCTCCCTGAGGCAAGGGCAACTTACCTGTTACTACTCTGGTTTGGTCCTCCGCATCCCTCGGGCTTAGAGCATATAGTCTTGCTTGAGTTGGTCCGCCTTGCTTCCTCGAATTATCTTGGGTGCGGGTCGGGGTGCTTGGTTCGAATTACCTTTTGCCCTACAATCTCGGGCAATGTGACCTGGCTTCCCGCACCGGAAGCATACTCCATGCCTACACTCTCCGGGGTGCTTCTTGCCACACTTGTTGCATATTGGGAATTGATTCCCTCCTGAAGATTCTGGGCCTGGGATGAACCCTGCTTGTTCCTCTTCCAGGGTGCCTGCAATGTTTCCAGCTTAGGAGGAATCTTCCTCTTTTGCTGGTCGTAGTATGCTGCTGTCCTCAGCAGCCCTCTTTCCACTATCACCGCCCGTTCTATGACTTCTGCCAAAGTCTTCAAGTTATGGGCCATGACCCTATCATAGATTCGGGGATGGAGTCCCTCTTCAACTTCCTGGCTTTCCTCTCCTCATCTGGTACTAAATTTGGAGCAAACCTTACCAACTCCATGAATCGACCAGAATATTGATCCACTGTCATCACTCCCTGAGTTAAATTGGAAAACTCTCTTGCTTTTGCCTCTTGAGTTGTTCTAGGAAAGTAACGATCCAAAAACTCTTGTTGGAACCTCTCCCAGGTTATGGGCTGTTGCTCCAACTCTTGACTTAGTAAGAGCTTCTTGGATAGCCACCACCTTTTGGCATCCCCCTGTAGCTTAAAGGTAGCGAAGCTCAAGCTTTGGGCGTCTGTACACCCCATGACTTCCAACAATTCTTTAATCTCTTGGAGCCAGGACTCTGCTAAAACGACATCTCCTTAGCCATTATACACCGGCGGGTGTTGGCGGTTGAATTGGTCAAAAGTGCATCCTTTAGGGCGATCTCGAGCCCCATGCACATTTGCTCCTTGCTGCACCTGTTCAGCGACGATCTGAGCCATGTGCCTTAAAACATCATTGGTAGTGACACCTGGTTCTTCGGGCTCCCCTTCCGTGTTTCTATACCTGGGTTGTTTCCTAGGCGGTATCCTGCACTATAACGTCATTACTCGGTAAGTATCCTAACAACTAGTTTGAGTTTGAGGTGCACAAGACAACTAGTTTGAGATGCACAAGATTTCTAGCATACTCGAAATCCAAGAGACGAGTAGCAAGTCCTAAGTTCACTAAACTCTCCAAACTTTCCCTCTGATACCAATTAACTGTCACGCCCCGAACGCTAGCTAAACGAGGCTAATGACAGCCGCGAGCATTCCGGACAAGGAACGCTCAAGCAAACTTACAAAAATTCTTGCAGCGGAATATATATCTCATTCATAGGATTCTTGCAGCGGAAATATCATGATGCCTCAATATTTAAAAGAAGCCTTATATCGCTAGCGTTTAACGCACATACGAACATTAGAACATGCTTCCCATCGATAACTTAAAGTAGTTATAACATAGTCTCAAAATATCAACCAGTTAAAAACCTTAACCTACTAAGCCGAATAACCCATGACCACCACACCACGGAGCCTCATGCCGGCTCTTACAAAAATTATCTAATCCTTTACTAATATAAGCAAAAAGGAAAAGACATTTTCGCCAACCCTTCTCCTAGGGTTCAAGGTCCTCCTCTTAATTTTCCTCCCCTGAAACATTATCTGGAATGATACAATTTAAGTTTGTGAGTCGAAAGACTCAGTAAGGAGTTATAGCTAAAACATGGATTTGAAATCATGGTTTGGAAACATGAACTTGAAATCGTAAGCATGCACTTGAACTTGAAATCCTAAGCATGTAAACATAATGCAACACATGTATGATCATGAATTGTGATGCACGTATATGCCTCATGTTTGCATATGCACATGCACTTGCTCTTAAAATCGACACTTATACTAGTAAAACTCTTGTTTTTGGAAAATCATTCCAATTCTTATCTGATGGGCTACTTGCCCTCTATTTACCCCTAAGATCACGGTTGTGCATTTCCGTTGGAACTGTCCCCTATGTCCCTTAGGGACCTTACATATGGTCGAGCTAGCACACCTTCTCGCATTCGTCCTTCAGTGGCTAAACACGACCCTTGAAGGTCACACCTTCTTGCAAGCATCCTTCAGTGTGATTGCACATACCTCATGGACTACCCATCCTTCTTGCAAGCATCCTTTGATATGGGTGCCCTAGGTGACATTCATCCTTCACGTAAACGTCCTTCGATATGGATGCACCTTCTTGACTTGGTACGGTACCGACCGACTTTAGCTTATTAACTTAAATTGTCATAAAGTAACATAAAATGGTACTTTCATTTGCATAAAATTTCTCTTTCTTACTCATGAGAAAAATGAATGCAAATGCTCATGGTGTGCTCATGTCATGCTTGGATGATGAGAAATCTTAAATTCATCTCATACTTTCATTTGCACAAAACTTTATTTTCATGCAAATGCTTATGTCATGCCGAAATAACTCATGAGAATTCATGCTGTGCATCATTCCAGTTTTTCAAAAACGTAAGTTTCCACTTACAATTTTCACATACCTCTGTTCCCTTGAGCGCTTGAACTGCACTTGCTTACAATTGGGTCATACTAGTGTTATTCAAAAGTTCACTAGACATATAGAGTAGTCATTCAATAACTCATACTTTGTCATACGAAAACATCCATATTCTTGACCTCTAGTTGGTCATCTTACAACACAAGATATTTCCTTAAGTAAAACTTAGTAAGGTTTCCTAATAGTTCAAAAAGGAATCTACAATTTTCTGAAAAATTTCGTGAAATTCAAAGGAAGCCGCTCGAGCGTCGGTCGAGCGCTCGTCGAGCGTTATGCCTCTGTATGAAAGTGTTAAGAGACGCTCGAGCGCCCTTTCGAGCGTTAGTCGGCCGTGACTCTCTGTGAAACTGTTGAGTGATGCTCGAGCGTAGGTCGAGCGTCGGTCGAACGTGAAGTTTCTTCATGAAAATTGTTCGAAGGACGCTCGGGCGTATGTCGAGCGTCAGTCCATATTTCAAACACAAAACACACATTATACAACCAACACACACGAAATTTGTCTTAACATGCTCTTCTCTTATAACCTCATATTCCAGACTTCTATTTTACACCTACAATTCAAAACTTCCAACAAAACCATGATCCCATCCCTCAAACAAATTCTATTGCATCTATTCCACTTCTTTTGGTCCTTTTATCAAACACCTAGTATGCAAGTTGGTTTCTCTTGTGTATAAATCTCCAGATCTGGCCATATTTCCCTAGGTTTCATGTACAACCCATGTTACTCTTTACAATCTACTAGTTCTACACTTCTTCAAAGAAATACACATGATTCACAAGGAGAAAATCAATCAAACACAACAACCAACAACCATTTAAAGGAAAAAAGAGAAAATGGGTGAAAGTGGGGATGGCTTGGCCGGCCAAACCACTCACCTCTTCTCTCTCTCTTTCTCCTTCTTCTTTTCTCCTTCTCCTTTCCTTCTTCTTCTTCTTTCTCCTTCTTCTTCTTCTTCTTTCTCTTCTCTTGAACGGGTGAGCAAGGGCAAGGTGTTTTTTTTGGTTTAGGGGGGGCTGCCTTATACGGGAAGAGCTTGGGGGAAGGGAAAAGGAAAAACTGCCCTTCCCCCTACTTTCTCTTCTTATCTCCCATTTCCCCCCTTCTTTCTTTTTCTGCCACTCCACAATTCTAACCTTAATATGTCTCCTCATTTCTTGTTTCAAGGATCCACATATTGTCACATATATTTCAAAATTAAAGCCCTAATTAAATTCCTCCAAATATTGTAACTTAGGGACATTTAATTAGTAACAATTCCAGCTAATAAATCTCAACTGCTCAATTTAACAAAGACAATTAATATTACATCAAATTCTAACTTAAAACTCATAAAACGCTACGGAGAAATTTCATCTAGACATAACTTTAGATTAATAAAACCATACGTACATTTCTCCATAATACATTCTTAATTAAAGTAATACATACTTAAGTGGTCATAAGCAATAAATTGACAGACTTAAAATCGGGGTCTCACACTCAATTTTCCTGTGATTTGCAATTCAATAAGTTTTATCATATATTTTTTCCTAATTTTGTGTTTCTTGTTGGTTACAGACTGCTATTTTGGATTGGGAAACGAATTTGAAAATTAGAAGGGCATTGGAGAAGACGTGGGATTACTTGACTCAAAGGTTTACCTTTTTCGTTGCCCCACTTGTCTGTCTAAAGTTTTGTTATATGCTGCTTCTACTGTCATTTGCATTCGTAGCTTTCCTAGAAGAAGCTTTTATGGAATCCATATAAAAATTGACCACACTTGCATAATTCACGGGGACGCTTATGAAAGTTTATGCTTAGTGATGCCGTGCAACAATGTCAATATGCCTGTTTATCACTATGTGCATTTAAACTGTTTGTCGTTTTATGTTAAAAGTGAATTTTGATGCCCTCTAGCATGAAAAGTATGGTCTTCCATATTTGATGTATTATGGATTCAATGGGTGATGGATGTTGTTTGTGTCATCTTTTGCTGGAATGGTTTTCTATGAGGACAAATTAATGGTTTCATTTAAAATATGACTCTTCTATGTCTGGCCTGGATTTTTATCTCTAGTTTACAAAGTTTGGTTTGTTATTTCTCAATTACGTTTGTGTTTGTTTGGTTGTGCTGCTAAGTGGTACGTACGTATATTGCATATTATATATTAAAGAAAATATAGTAAATGTGAAAATTGCGTATGAGGAATTAGAGGCTTCATTAAATATATATAACTCTGAATATTCAATAGAAGTATTGTTATTTGATAAATACAGAATTTTTTCATGTACTTATAATTATGAAGATATAATATATATTCGTGGTTGGAATATTAATATTAATTCCTAGCATATTATAACTTCAAGGTATATATTAAGTCGGCCTTGTAATTGAGCGCTCGCTATGTTTCATCTAATTATGGTATTAGCTCTGCAGGAAATCACGATGAGAATTGTTATCTTCTCATTTCTCTCATCCACATACGCTGCATTTGGGAATAGAACACCACCCTTTTCATCCTGAACACCGTCTCACGTTGGTTGATAGACCTCCTTTAAGAATCTCTTTCTGGTTAGTCCTAATTGTTTCCTGTTTGGTCTATGATTTTATCATGTGCTCTCCATAGGGGGAACTAGCTATAACTTTATTCATTGGCATTTCTAATGTTTTCTAGGGGTGCAGTCTCAGAAATACAAAATACATCGTTGGGGTTCAGAGGATTCAGGGCAAGTTCATCACCAAACTCCATTCATGCTTCGATAGAAATAATTGATTTTTTGTTGGGAGCAACATGACTAAAATTGAGTAGAGGGCATAGAAGACCAGAGAATTGAATTTTTAAATACGCAATGAACTTGCTAAAGATGTAATGCTGACGTGTAGACATGTAATGTTGTTTTGTATTTGGTTTTGGTTTGGGAATATTGTAAAGATGTAATGATTGACGTCATGACGTGGTGGTGTTGTTTAGTTTTTACCCATTGGCATTTTCTGAGATCACGCTCTTCTCCTTTCCAAACAGGTTACATAACAACATTATTTTCTTGCAAAAATAACCAAACAGAATGTAAAAGCTCTTTTCTCTCTCTCTCTATACTTCGACGTTCTCTCCCTCTTGCACAACTCTCTCTCTATCACTCTTCTCACTCTCTCTCTCTATCGCCCCTCTCTCGCACCTGTCTCTCTCTACATCGCACCTCTCTCTCTCGCACAGGTATTATATATTTGTTTTTAATTCACTTTGTAAATTAGAGACGTCGCACACACGTATTTAGCCGTATTAATTGACTAAACATGCTACGTTGGTTTAGCCATATAATTTCCTTTGCTATTTTTTTGGAGGGTTATTTTCATTATTCTATAGGAGGACAATTATGAAATTCTTGGCCCATAAGCTTTTGAGCTCTCATTTACCATTCTTGGCCCAAACTTTGATGTTTTGATGTCAATTTGAGTTGGTACTTGCAAGACTAATTTTTGGTTCTTGGGTTGATTTTTATTTAGATTAGAAGGGGACAATATGACTCAAATGGAAGAGATCAATCTTAATATCACTAGACGAGGGTCTAGTAGTAGTTCTAACCCGGAAGGTGAGTTGGTGGTCCTTTATCTATCTTGACGGCTTAGATGGTATCAGGAATTTTTTAATTCTTTTCTTCGGTTGATACGTGCAGGTGACATGGTACAGACAGATAACGAGGAGATAGTAGATGTTTGGAGCCTAGAGTGGAAGGAAGTTGACCATGCATACGATTGGTACAATCGGTATGCAACAATCAAAGGCTTCAGCATCCGTCAACATACTGGGTTCAAGCATAGACATGGGTATTGGACAAGCAAAGCTTTTGTTTGTAGTAAAGAAGGGATGAAAATAAAAAATGATTTGCTTGTGCCGGTGAAGCGAGAGTGACAAAATATGAGATGTGGGTGCCTCGCAAGTATTACGGTTCAGAGGCAGCTCAGTGGGAAGTATTGCATCTTCGAATGGTGTTCACAGCATAATCATAAGTTGGCAACACCTTCTAAAGTTCACATGCTCCGTTCTCAAAGACATATGAGCGAGTTGCAGTGTGCGGAAGCTATAGATTCAGATAGAGCAGGCATTCACCCTAAACTAGCCCACGATTTGATGGCGGCGCAAGCTGGGGGTAGACAACATGTGGGCTTCACTCATTAGGACTACAAGAATTATCTAAACGATATAAGAACTAAGACAATGGATGTTGGTGTAGCTGGTGTCTTTGTTAATTCGTTCGGTGATCAGCTGAAGAAAGACTCAGAATTCTTCTTTCGGGTCATGATGGATGAAGAGGACCACATTACTAACATCTTCTGGTCGGACCATTCTATGCAAAACGACTATGCCATTTTCGAGGACTTCGTGTCATTTAACACCACATACAGGACGAACAATGAACATAGGTAATAAGGACATTTAATTTAATTGTTTTACAATATTTGGTTGTGACTTATATTATTTATTGATTTCTATATCTTATTCATAATTTTTCTACTATATTCCGCATTAACAGGCCATTGGGAGCATTCTTAGGGGTGAATCATCATTAGACAATCAGTTGTGTTCGGAGCATGTTTACTATTTGATGAGACGGCGCACACATTCAGCTGGCTATTCCAAACATTTGTTGAGTGTATGAATGAGAAGGCGCTTGATTCTCTGTTCACAGATCAAGATGCAGGTATGCTAGCTGCAATCCCATCTGCCTTACCAGACACAAACCATTTTTTATGTGCATGGCACATATCTCAAAATGCAATAAAGAATTTGGACACTGTTTGGCAACAAGGGCTTCAAAAGAGACTGGTGGAGGCTTTTGTCGACCATGAGGTAGATGACTTTGAAAAGTATTGGAGTAAAATGATTGACGAGCATGAACTCTAAAACATTGAATGGTTGCAAAAGATATATGAAAAGAGGGAGAAGTGGGCGCCAAAGTATGTACGTAATGTTTTTTGTGTTGGGAAAAAGACTACCCAGTTAAGTGAAAGTTTCAATGCGACATTGCATAGGTACTTGAAGACAATTATGAATATGGATCGATTCTTATAAAATTTTCAACGAGCAGTTGATGAGTTGCGATATAATGAGTTACTAGCAAATTTTAAGATGATCGAAACGGTGCACATTGATCCATTTGGAGACTTTTTATGTGATCATGCGGCAGAAGTCTACACTCCCACTATGTTGTCTATTTTTTTGGAGCAAGCAAGGAAAGTTGGATATCTTAAATTTGAATGTCGGAGGGAAAGTATTGGGACCGAGGAGGTTGAGGTACATGTATCCAGTAGGGACCCAAACCATAATTGTTCAACATCAAAGCATTATGTGATCAAGACGGAGAATTATATGAGTGTAGTTGTAAACAATTCAACTTTGTGGGTGTCATCTGCAGTCATATTATATGAGTGATGAAACAAAAGGGAGAATTATGTATTCCTGATGGGTATATTCTGGTCAAGTGGAGAAAAAATGTTAGGCAGTCAGTTGCATCGATTTACAGGTCGCATACTTGGCCAATATTTGATCATTATTACGCTGCACTAGAACATGATCTTGGTCAGTTATCGGAGGATGAGGAAGGTCCTTCTGCCCCTGTTAATGTGGGTTTTGGAGTGGATGTTGATACGGGGATTGTTGCAAAAGGTTTCAAGATGTGGGAGCCGAAGCATAGAGGGAATAAGCGATTAAAGAGCGGAGTTGAGCAAAGGGGTTCACGTGGTCGTGGTCGTGCCTGTGGGATCGCTCAGTAAACGATTTAAGAGCCTTTACGAGTTGTAGAGATCCTTACTTGAGCTAAACTTTGTTGCAGGAATTGTATTATTTGACATAAACAAGGACAACTTAGATATAACTTTGTCAGTGGTTGTACTTGAGTTTCAATATCTTGGTATATGTCTCTTGTACGATTTCTTTTGTTTTTCTAGCAAAACGAACTTTTACATTCTGTTTGGTTATTGTTGCAAGACAATAATGTTGTTATGTAACCTGTTTGAAAATGAGAAGAGCGTGATCTCAAAAAATGCCAATGGGTAAAAAGTAAAAAACACCACCTCTGCATAACTGACGTCAATCATTACATCTTTACAATGTTCCCAAAAAAAAACCAAATACAAAACAACATGACATGTCTACACGTGAGTCATTACATAATTTTTAGCAAGTTCATTGCGTATTCAAAAATTCAATTCTCTGGCCTTCTATGCCCTCTATGTGCTTTTAGTCATGTTGCTCCCAACAAAAAAATTAATTATTTCTATCGAAGCTTGAATGGAGTTTCGTGACGAACTTGCCCTGAATCCTCTAAACCCCAACAATGTATTCTTTATTTCTGAGACTGCACCCCTGAAAAATATTAGAAATGCCAATGAATAAAAATATAGCTAGTTCCCCATGGAAAGCACGTATCAAAATCATATACCAAACAGGAAACAATTAGGACTAACTAGAAAGGGATTCTCATGACTAGGTGTATAGAATTAGTCAACATACGAAACAACCCTGTATTATGATAAATGCACATATATTTAATAATATGATCTTTTGTAAGCTGAAAACATAACACTTCTCAGTTTTCATGTTGCAAGTTTTGAATTGTATTATCTCTCCAATCTTTGTGAGTTTAAGAAGATGGGCCAGCAAGTTTTCTTGAACATCTTCAAGGGAAAGAGAGATTATTTTGGTGTCCACAGCAACCTGTAAAAAAGGTTGATTGCGGAAAAGTAAAACAAATATTGATAATGTTGTTTTGTTCACAAGAAGCTTTTCCAATGGTTCAGAGAAAAACAAGAAGCTCGCTCTCGAATGATTGAGAAATCCTAATGTGAAAGCTATTATCATGACAAATGATAACAAATCTTGCCTTTTTAACTGACTAGAGATTAACAGCAGAGAGAACAATCAATTACAATTGGAAGTCTTGCCATTAGCAATTTATACCTATCGCAGTCAGGACATTACCAAAAGACAACAATAAACATGACAGCAATATCAAAATAGTGCCATACGGCATGAGGATGGAGACAGTAGTAGCAAGGTTCACTAAATCTATTTCAAGAGACGAGATTCCAAGGGGACATTCACATGCACAATCCAGGAAAATGCTAATAATAATAATAGCAATAAACAACAACAATAATAATAATGGTAGGAATTATAATAATGACACCAACAAGAACATCAATATTAATAAGAAAGTTAAGTCCTTTATAATTAAATCCTACTGATCAGTATGGGTCTGAAGGCATGACTTCTGAAACCAACTACCAAATTAAATATGAGCAAGTCATGCAAAAACAGAGGAAACAAATTGTTAAGTGCAAGTCCGTTCCTCCTTGTCCAACAAATCCAGGCCAGACATAGAAGAGTCATATTTGAAAGGAAACCATTAATTTATCCTCGTAGAAAACCATTCCAGCAAAACGACAGAGGGATCGAAATTCACTTTTAACATAAAATGACAGACAGTTTAAATGCACATAGTGATAAACAGGCATATTAACATTGTTGCACGGCATCACTAAGCATAAACTCTCATAAGCTTCCCCCTTGAATTATGCAAGTGCTGGTCAATTTTTATATGGATTCCATAAAAGCTTCTTGGAAAGCTACGAATGCAAATGACAGTAGAAGCAGCATATAACAAAACTTTAGACAGACAAGTGGGGCAACGAAAAAGGTAAACCTTTGAATTCGTGTGCCTTCTCAGGAATCAAGTAATCCCGCGTCTTCTCAAATGCCTTTCTAATTTTCAAATTCGTTTCCCAATCCAAAATCGCAGTCTGTAACCAACAAGAAACACAAAATTAGGAAAAAATATATGATAAAACTTATTGAATTGCAAATGACAGGAAAATAGAGAGAGATAGAAGGTCGAACTATAGAGAGAGAGAGAGGTGCGATGGAGAGAGAAGGTCGAAGTTTAGATAAAGAGATAGAGCAAATTTTCTACGGTGGTTATTGGCTTTAAAGGGCTGGGCGACAGAGAGAGCTTGCCCTGAATGGAGTTTGGTGACAGAGAGAGCTTGCCCTGAGAGAGAGAGAGAGAGAGCTGGCGATAGAGAGAGCGTCGAATAGAAGAAGAAGCAGAGAGTGAAATTTGCATCCGGTTTAGGTTTTGTAAAACGGGTCGGTAAACTGAATATGGGTCAGTTTTAGGGTTGGTTTCATTAAATGAGGTGTATTTATTTCAGCCATCCAATTTCAACCTTTTAATCTAAGCCGCCCACTCCACTCAAACACACTCACACGCTAAGGATTCCAATAATAACCGAACCCCCAGAGTATTGTCCAGCAGCCAAAGTAAATATCCACCGGAATGAGAAAATCGAAGAGAATAGAAATACACGCCAAAAGACTTCGTAGTAAAAAAGACTATTTCCGAGTCGGTAACAAATAACAGCCGTAGCAGGAAAGACGTAGTAGAAGAGAAATAAAAAACAAATCGTACCACCAAGAGGACAATGACTCAGCCAAAAAAAAGTAATGAGAGGAAAAGTATCAATGACTTGTCATAGTGTACGGATAGTCATAAAGGAAGGGTATCAGAGGGAGCATTTTGCAAAGGGGCTCCAGAGACCTCGGTGTTTTAAACTTGGTGTTTTCACCTTTTAATTGGTGGGGTTGGCCTTCCTTTTCTGGCTTGGCTACCAACCAACCATCCATCTTTGCAACAGGCGGGTCGCGCAAGTACTCTTCGAAATGAGATAGAGTCGCCGGGCCTAAGTCCCTCTAAGCTTGCAAAAGATCATGAAACCAATGCCCTAACCTTACCACTTAGCCTTGATTGGACCTTACCTGTTATTGGGGGTATTCAACTCTATCATTTACCATTGTGATTTTCTCTCTCTATATATATATATATATTAAAGTTTACATGTCTCCTATTTAATTTATTATAAGTTATACTCACAAAAAATTCAAAATTGATATTAAATTCCATTCTTAACCACGTAGCAATTACTTGAAAAGGGAAATTAATTTATTGACTCATATTATATAAAACCTTAAAATGCGGAAAAATAAGCAAATAAAGCAACAACTGAAAGAAATAAGGAAATTAAGAAACAAATGATCTCTATAATTCAGCCCAACAACTTGAACAGTTGAAGCGTGGCCCATATTTCAGACTTCAGAACTGACATTTGAATCCAATTAGCTCGCTAGTCGGTTCGGTTCCGGGCGGCGAACGACCTGTCGGAGATCGGAAAGCAGTTTCCCGACCCGTGGGGTTAGAATTAGTACGGTACCTCTAATTCTATGTTTCCTTATGCACCTTCTTTTAATTCTTCCAATAGAATTTCTCTACTGTTCTACACCTAACATCCGGTCATTCCTTGCTTTACATTTGATTTGTTCAATTCATGAGCTCCTTCCGAGACAACATGTGGTCTGCCATAGCTATTAAAATCCTTGATCTTTACACTCAAATTTTTACTAACTTTTTGGCTCTGTATTTTGTTGAGATGGACTACTCGATGCTCACATTGTAGAGAGTAATTTCAATCGAAAAATTATATACAGCCCGAATCTTGAAAGAAGTACCCATTCTTACCATCGACACTTTTGGTTCTCCAAGGAGAAAAAGAATGGAGTCTATTTTGGTAACTTATATGGATATATTAATGACCAAATAAAAAAGTGTAGGGTTAAATCTCTTATAATTCCAATTGACTTGTAACGGATGTCATCTGTTTCGAATATTTCACATTAGAATCTCACGGGTTTAATTTTGAATGTCAAAAGTTCTCAAGGCTTTTGGTCCGGTGATCTGAAGAAAATTATGAAGTCAAAAGATCAACCACAAAAAACAGGGGAATGTACTGCTCGACTTTGTTTGCTTATGTGAAGTTATATTATCCCATACATGATATGGAGTTCAAAACGAAAAAGTAGAGGGAATTCCATGTTGATAGCATTGCAAAGAAACTCGAAATCATTTTATTTGTTGGAATTTCTCATTCCAAAAACATAAGAAAGCCAAAAGAGTCAAGCTCGGATAGTTTTTCAGCACCCAATAATCAGCTACATTCTTCTTTCTTCCCCTAGATTATTCCCGACAGCTCCTCAAAAGTATCTCATTGAATCCTGTACATCACCAAGAAAAAACGTTAGGCGATATATATGACTCAAGACTCTAGATTTTTTAGTCACAGACGAAGAAAATGAGAGATTACTTGCTGCAATCCACATTGGGATCAATGGGGACTGGAACCTTCATGTCACACAATTTGGGGATTGATCCAGCTCTGTCAGGATTAACACCCAACTTTTTTGCTGCATCTTTGAAACATACACACAGAGCCCTGAGTGTTTCAGGGGTGGTAGCCTCTTTCAGTACAGACTGGGCACCTTGGCAGCAGTCAGCGCTGGGGGGAGCAGTCGGTGGGCCAGTACCCACCAAGAAGGACTGGCAGGGCAGCAAAGCCTTTACAGCATCGGCGCATGTTATGTCATTTGTGGTGCTTGCAGTTGCATTCAGGATCAGAACCATTAACCCAAAGGCCAGTAGGGCGCAACCCATCATCTTCTCCATTCTCTTTTGGACTAAAGCTAGATTGTTGCTAATGTTTCTCTCTTGAACTTGCTTTGGAGTGTCTTGTGCCAGCTCTATTTATAGAAGCGTGCTACAAGTCCATTTAATGACCATTTTAGTCCAGTTCATGAAAGGCCCAAAAAGAAGAAAGTAATTTATATCCCTCTCTGTCATTAATTAATTAATAGCATTAGATTTAAAAGCATTATTTGCTTTCCATCTATGACCAAAGTTAAACCATTGGCACACAAACATTAGTAGTAGGTGCATTGAATTATATATTTCTTAATTTTTATTAGTTCTTAAATACTTATATGTTAATGAAATAAATGCTCCTCAGCAACTTCCACTAGAGATTACTATAAATCAAGGTTATTTATATTCCATCTCTCATACTAGAGAAACAAATTATAAATGATTCATATTTTATGAAAGCAAATATATATATATATATATTTGCGTTCAAAAAATACTATTGACCAAGTATATATTAATCTGTGCTTAAAGTTATATGTATTTTTTTTTCTTTGCTTCCTGTTATGTATTGTAGACGATTTATATATTATTAGATAACCTCATTGTATATTTTGTATTAATGAAATTTAACAATCATATGCTGATAAGGATTGTCAAGTAAGAGAGTAAATATGAAAGAGGGTGGTTAACCTTGAAGAAAGACCCAATAAAACATATTTCCACTTAGATAAATGATTTTGACTCCGAAATAGGAGAGAATGTAAGTTTGTCTTAGGATATAAACGAAAAAAAGGTGGGGCTCGGGTAACCACGCCCAACTATATAACCCACCCAGTTACTTTGGAGTTTGGAAGGGGTAAATTTTTTTTTAAGCATAAGTAGCATATGTATTTAGATAAGGTAAAGGAAGGGGTAAATACTCACAAAAAAGATTTACTTTTTTTTGGTTAAAGAAGGTGTCTTTTTGGCGATGTGATTGTTTGGGCGCACCTAAAGTCAGCATCTATAGGGCGTGGGACCACTCAAGCCATAATGAATTTTACCGAAGCTAAGGGAGGTTCGTTTGGATAAAAATGGCGGGATTTTGATAAAATTGAAACAATTTCTATAGGTAAATGAGAGATATAATTATCAAAATATTAATTGAAATTTATGAAATATAAAAGACTCTTAAAAAAATGAAAATACATATTGAAAATTCAAAAGAGGAAGATAAAAATAAGAAAATCGTACAAAATTTGTTAGACCTCGTAACTACTTGCCAGCCTGACGACAGTGGAGTAATTAAACCATAACTTCATGTGAAAAACTTCCGACCCCATCTCTTTGTACGTACGAAAACCCAATCTCTTTGATTCCCTCCTCCTCTTTCTCCATCACCGGCCATTCGTTGCCCAAAATGAAGGCCAAGATATAGATCTGAGTAACTGCCTTGCTTCTCATTCTGCGTTCACTCCGAAACCCTAGCACAGCGCAGGATTTCCTCGTCGAGTCCGAAGCCATGACGTCGTCGTTTGGAGCTGCCAACGCAGCTCTGCTGAAGTACCCGAAGATTCGGAATCCGATATTTCAGCGCGGGCTGATGTCCTCCAACTCTCTTGGGTTGACCTGACATGCGCATAATATTCCGTTTCGGTTTCGTCGTCGAGTCCTTCGCTTATCAGAGCTGTGGCCACGGTGCGATGTTGCTTCGATTTTTCTTTGTTGGGTTTTAATCTGATTTCGAAGTTTTAGCTCCATATGTATGTTCTATTTTGAGTGAGCTCTGTCTGGATGCTTAGAGGTTGTGGCCCTGTAGGAGAACAAGAGAAAATTACCGTTTTTGCCATGCAATTTGATTTTGTAGTGCTAAATGCTTAAGAAATGAGCTTACTTTGATGCGATTTTCGTTTGAGTTTCTTGTCGTTGCTATCTGTTTCTTTTTCTCGAGGCTTCTTTTATATTTATTTTTGGACACTTGTTTATGAGTGTCCAAAAAAATATTTGATCTTCCAGCTCTTTCCTACTACTATCCTCTTGATAAAGACCTGCAAAAAAAGAAAAAGAGAAAAGAAAAAACTCCGTTTAGTTAACTTTTATGACATCCCATATTATGAAATATCTGATTCGGAGTATGCTCAATCGAATTGGTTAGATTCATGTCTTCTCATTTTAGTTAGCAAACTATTTGGTCTGAAACTTTGCATGATCTCTTTTGTTCAGCCACCAAAGTCTGACACTGGTTCTGAGACTAAGCGTAGTAAGGTTGAAATATTGAAAGAACAGAGTAACTACAAGACAAACATTTGGAATAGGAACACTTCAAGAACAGAGTAACTACTTGACAATGGATGATCTTGCAGACCAATTTGGAATAGGAACACTTCGTTTGACCACAAGACAAACATTTCAGCTCCATGGTGTTCTGAAAAAGGATATGAAGACAGTTATGAGTACAATCATTAAAAATATGGGTTCAACTCTTGGTGCCTGTGGTGATCTCAACAGGAATGTTCTTGCTCCCGCTGCTCCACTTACAAGAAAAGATTATGTATTTGCACAGCAAACTGCAGAAGATATTGCTGCACTCCTAACTCCTCAGTCTGGTTTCTACTTTCTACTATGATGTGTGGGTGGATGGGGAGCAAGTCATGTCGGCGGAATCTTCTGAAGTAGTGAAGGCCCGCAATGACAATTCTCATGGAACAAATTTCCCTGATTCACCTGAGCCCATCTATGGAGCTCAGTTCTTGCCAAGGAAATTCAAAGTTGCAGTTACTGTGCTACAGACAACTCTGTTGATATTCTCACAAATTATATTGATATTGTTGTCGTTTCTGATGATCAGGGGAACCTCAGGGATTCAACATATACGTAAGATGAACTAAAGTTAGCAGTTTTCATGTTCACTTCTGGAACTTGTAGTTGATAGTTTCTCACCTTTTCAATTGCAGGTTGGTGGTGGTATGGGAAGAACACATAGGTTGGCAACAACGTTTGCCCGTCTTGGAGAACCATTGACAGGTACTTTGAAGCAACTATTAGATTGTACTCAACAATGAGCTATTTCTTGATGTTTGCATAATATTAGGCTTGCAATTCTTAACGTTCCTACGGTCACACATTCCAAATTGGAAGCTAAAACAATAAACCGGCACCTACACCGGGGTTGTGCAGCCCTATGTACGTGTATTTTAAAATTTTAATGTTTTTAATCCTTAATTTTCGATATTTTAACTATAAGACATTTTTTACATTACGTTGGAATTTTTTTTTTGTCATTTCACCTTATATGTTCGACCCCCTTCAAATTGGATCCTGGATCCGCCACTGCTAGTCTCTGGTGTTGTCTTGGGGACTTTAATTCCATAGTTTTGCAAGCAGACTAGCGGGGAGGTCAGGATGTCTCTGAATCTTTAGTGGGTGGACAAGCCTCCTTCATGTATTCTAAGGGTCTCATTGATCTGGGTTTCTGGGGTAATCTTTACACCTAGAGTAACAAGGGAGAAGGCCTTGCACTTATCCGGAAACTTCTAGATCGCGGAATTGCTAATAGTGTTTGGAGGCTTTGTACCTCATGCCTCAAGTGTTCATTGTCCATGTATTGCTTCAGATCATGCAGCCCGCTTCCTTGACACCTATGGCGGATATCAAAACCTTCTACGACCTTTCAGATTTGAAGCTTTTTGGGTTCAAAATGCCTCTTGCAGATCTGTGTTGGAAAAAGGCTTGGAAATATGAGGGTGCTGGTTCACCAGCTTTCTCTCTATGCCAAAAAATTAAAGCACCCTGGAGGGACAGTTGCTTGGTTCACAAGATCTGATGGGAGACATTATTTGCGACTATTTTCAGAAGCGGTTTTCCACTTCGAATCCGGTTCTTATGCTTGACATTGAGAATTTGATTCCCAAGGTTATTTCAGAACAAGACAATATATGTTTTGTTAACTGTTGTTTCGAATGACGCTGAAATCTTGGCAGCAGTTAGAGGCATCGGCGCCACCAAGGCTCTAGGTCTCGAAAGCCTCACGACAATATTCCATCAATTCTACTGGGAGACAGTGAAGGACGGTACAACATTCAATTTCCACTACATTTCTCATAAAAGAAATTAACCATACGAATATTATTCTTATCCCCAAGCGACAGCAACCCACTTTGGTAAGCCATTACAGGCCTAGAAGACTTTGTAATGTCTCATATAAAATCATTGCAATCCTTGCTATTAGGCTTCGGCCCCTTCTATAAAAGCTTATCTCTCCCATGTAGGTTGATTTTTTTTTTCGGGGAGACTCATTCAATAAAATACTATCCTGGTCCATGAGATCATTCACTCTATGATGAGAAAGCAAGGTCATGGTATACCTATGGCCTTTAATCTAGATATGGAAAAGCCTTAGACAAAGTTGAATAGTCATTTCTGACATTGGTGCTCAAATGTTTCGGTTTTAGTATCCACTAGATTCAGCTTATTTCTCAGTGCATATCGACGGTATCATACTCAATTCTTATTAAATGTATCCCTCGCGAGTTTTTTTATACTCAAAGAGGGTTAAGACAGGGCAACCCCCTGTATCCATTTCTATTTACTATATGTGCTGAGCCCCTATCATTATTATTAAATAAATTTGAACAGAATGTTGTGATTCTTGGTATTCGAATTTGCAGAGGAGCGCCCTCTATCACCCATCCCGCATGTTTAGAGATGACTTGATGGTTTTCTGTGGAGCATCTATGATGGAGGTATCTCAAATTATGAATGTCACATTAACACTTATTCTTCGCGGTCAGGACAAACGGTGAACGCTGCCAAGTCCAGTCTTTTTTAGTCAAAATCTAGATTCTCCCAGAATGAACCAACATAGGCACCACGTGGGAATTAAAAGACAACTTGGGAAAGAAATATCTTGGTTTACCCTTGCAGATCCGTCGATCTAGGAAGCTTGCCTTTCAGGATATCAAGGAGAAAATAATGTCTAAAATTGAGGGCTGAAAAGCAAAAGCCTTTTCGCAGGCAGGTCAATGCACTTTGCTAGAATCAATTGCTAATGCATTGCTGATGGTAGCTTCATCAATTACCTACCTACTGTATGTCTAGTTTTCTCCTGCCTAAGACGTGGTGCTCTCAGCTTGATTCAGACACAAAAAAAAAAACTTTCTGGTGCTTTTCGAACACTTCAAATAGACATTTTACTCCTATGTCTTGGGAAGCTATATGCAGACCAAAGGAAGTGGGGGCTAGGGACTGAGACAATTTCATGATTTAAATTGCGCACATGTATTTATACACTACAAAAAAATGGGCCTTTAGCAGTGGTCAGCTAAAGGTAAAAGACCGCTGCTAAAACTTTAACATTGATTTTTTAACGGCCGTCATGACCGCCGCTATATGACCGTCACAGTAGGCTATAGCAGCGGTTTTTGCGACCGCTGGTGAAGATTGCAGATCTATAGTTGCGGTCGACCGACGCTATAAACCCGAACGTAATTCTACCTTGTTTTTTGCAGCGTTTCGTGAAACACTGGTACAGACCTTTACCAGCGTTTTTGTGACCGCCGCTAAAGGTCTTTGCCAGCGATTATTTTTTACATTTTTAAAAACTACTAATTTTTTCCTATATTTTCCTATACATGCTATTTTAATCGGTAATACAAATTTATTTTAATAACCATAATTTATTGAATGTAAAAACTTCAAGAACAAATATAATAAAACAAAATATACTTCATCATTGATTAATAACGTTTTACAACAAACACAAGAATCTCTACAAGTAATCTAAAAAGTAACAAGTTTCTAATAAAATAATAATAAGCATGGACCAACTAAAATATTCAAATACAACACAATAAGCAAGGACGAATTAAAATATTCCTCTTTTTACACATTAACTTCCTCTATCTTGAATTACTGTAATTGAAAACAAATATCACATAATAAATAGAAATAAACATAATATTTATATAAACAAAATATCTACTTGTATATAAGGTTATAAGCAACTCTAGATTTTCCATGTCAAAATGGGTCAAAAAATGTTCCATCATCAACTTCCTCCTCTTCCACTACCTACAATGGAAAACAAAATATCATGTGAAGTTATCAATTTGAGCATATGTCAATAAAATGTCAAGCAACTCATGATCATTAAAAAATCACAATCAAGCCTTAGTAAAAAATTCAACCCCTAATCACATATTCACAATCAAGCCCTAATTCACTGAAATTGGATTTGTCAAACTTTGCTAACCCAAAGGTTATGAAGCCAATCTTTCCTAAGTATGCTATGTAGGAATACAAATGCCCTTTTTACATGTGAACTATTTACTAATGACTACAACAAACTAGAGAGCCTCAAGATTTCCTTAAAAGATTGGACAACCCTCTATGCAAAACATCAACAGAATTTCAGATTTTCAAATTGCAAGAGTTAAACTTTAGTGAACCATTTCAACACAACTTGTCAAAGTCAGCTAGTAATCAAAATCAACACACTTTCTGGCTTTCATTTCGTGCATGTTCAATCAACAATTAGTGGATTTCAATTTTGAAGCCCTAAATCCTAAATTCCTAATCGTAGATTCTCAATCAACAATTAGCTGAAAGAGAGGCTGGGAGGGATAACTACACGAGCATCGGAGCACGGCGGGCAGACGACAATCGAAGTTGGGCACTGGGCAGTCGAGAGAGAGAGAGATCCCAACAGACAGAAAGAGAGGTTGTGAGGGAGTGACTCTAGAGCCAGAGGAGAGGGTCGGTCAACGGTTTATGTCCTGTCGCCGGTGGAGGAGCTGAGAGGGATACCTGCACGAGCACTGGAGCATGGCGGGCAGGCAGCAATCGAAGGTGGGCACTGGGTGGCCAAGAGAGAGAGAGAGAGATCCCAACAGAGAGAAATAGAGGCTGAGAGGGAGTGACCTGAGAGCCAGAAGAGAGGGCCGGTAGACAATTTTTGTCTGGTTGCCAATAGTGGAGTTGAAAGGGATACCTGCATGAGCACCAGAGCATGGCGGGTAGGCGGCAATCGAAGGTGGGCACTGGGCGTCCGAGAGAGAGAGAGAGAGATCCTAACTGAGAGAAAGAGAGGCTTTGAGGGAGTAACCCGAGAGCCAGGCGAGAGGGCCAATCGACGGTTTCTGTTCGATCGCCGGTGGAGTAGTTGGGAGGGAGAGGCTGAGAGATGGGGTCGTGCAAGAGGGATAGAGGGATCGAGAGAGGGTGAGAGAAAGTGAGAGGGTAATAGATAGAGTGAGAGATTTTTCACATGGAGACTTAGAGATAGGGAGTCTTAGAGAGAGAAACATACGGGAAAGGGGGAATTTGACGATGGGCGGGAAAGGAAAGAAAAAAAAGGTGGAACATGTGATTTCAAAGCTTTTTTTCTTTTTCTTTTTCTAATTGGTATTTTTTCAAATTTGTTAATAATAAGTTATATTTTGTAGTTGTGTTTTTAGTAAATTAAAATCATTTGTAAATTGTAATAGTATTTAAAAATCTTTATACTTAGTATTAAATAAATACATAGCTACGTACATTCTTTACACTCATTTTTATAATTAGTATAATAATCTTAATTAAAATAGGTTGAGAGTAATAATATATAATACGTATAATTTAAAAGTATGTGGTTATTATATAATTGATATGGGCTAATTAACCTAAGTACTTTATATAGAAGTACTTACCTAATGATTAAATCATAGCCTCTAAGACCATATAAAAACTTCAATTTTCACAACACTCCTAATTTCTAATTTTATTATGTAGGTCCTATAAAATAAATTTTTTAAATACATGAAAAAATAAAATTATTTATTAAAAGGAATATAATAATATATAAAATAATTTTTAACATTAAATAACTTATAATTAATAAATATAAAAATTATTTTCAATTAGATACACCTTTAGCAGCTTTTTTTTAAAAACGATGCTAAAGTTGTGAGCTACCGCTGTAGATACCATATTTCTAGCGGCATTTGTGTACAAACGCTGCTAGAAATTAGACCTAGAGTGGCGGTCGTAGTGACCGCCGCTGCAGCTCAAGAATTTAGTAGCATTTTGTAAATTACACCTATAGCGCGGTCCGAGTTACCGCCGCTAAAGGTCATCTCTGTAGTGGCTAAAGGGTGGTCTGCGACCGCGGCTGAAAGACCATCGCTATAGGTGGTTTTTAGAGGCGTTTGTAGACACATGCCGTCAAAGAGACCTTGTAGTAGCATTTTTAGCGACCGTTGCTAAAAAGGGCCCAATTCCCTCTTCGATATTGGGTCATGTATAAGGGCCCAATTCCCTCTTTGATAAAACTTTGACGGATAAAATATCTAAATGGTAACACTTGCTTGTGTAATTGCCCGAACCGTTAGGAGCTCAAGCGTTGTCTTATAGTAATGAACATAGTTATTAAAGTTGAGGTTGCGGCCTATAGAGGATTGCAAAGCAACAAGATACTAAGCAAAACACAAGTAGATCCTTTTATAAATACCGATGTATTACAAGAGAGAACCAACTTTCTATAGTGTACATAGTAAAGTACAAAAAAGAAAGACTACAACGGGAAAAACTAAGAAAACAAAAGATCTCTAATCCTCGTCATCAGTATCATCCAAGTCTGAGATGTTGACATAGTTATCCTAGTGCGGAGTAATCCACCAATGGCCTTGCTCTTATATCAGAACATCTAGGTCACGTGTGACATAGACACGAAGAGTTAGCTCCAAAGTGATACTGCCATGGGTAATGGCCTTGGTGAACTCACCTAAATAAACTTCGGACATCTGCTAAAGAAAATAATTAACAAACAACGGTGAGTCCAAATGACTCAGTAAATCCAGCGATTAGTACAACATAATAGCAAATACAAGAACAAAATATTGCAAAAACCCGTTCTGCAATAAAATCTCAAAAGGAATAAGAAAGTACATGAAAAGACTCAATTTTTTAAAAATGATCTTTTCAATTTTCAATCACCACTACTCTCACTCCCAGAGTGAATCACTAGGCCAGAGTGATGGGTTACAAATAACCTCCGTATCTTTGTAGTAGTACTCCGAGAGCTCAATACGGTCTCAAACTCCTAGAGTGAGTTATCTTAACAAAGGATATTTCTGCGTACGACAGAGAGGCCAAAATGTCACAACAATTGAACGTATTCTTTTGTGCACAATACTGTCACGTCTTCACAGTATATGTTAAGTATGCATGTCTTATGTCAACGCCCATACATATCATTCATGATATGCAACATCTTAACAACACTTGAACATCAAAATATTCCTTTCCAATGTACAAGTTAATTATGCATGTGTCATGTCAACGCCCATATATATAATTTATGATATTAACTATTTTCCATCATCGTAACATTATAAAACATTTCTTAAAGGAAAATGTTGTGAAAAGAAAACAACAATTTGATTTATTGGTTAAAAACCAGCTTAATCATCTCGTAGAAAATACTAATTTTGACATAAAAAGTATAGAAATCAGAAGGAATATTTCAAAATAAATATGTTCAAGCTTTGAAAAATATCTTTTGGAAGAAATTTTTGAAAAGAAACGAATCAAAATTGAAAACACTTTGAAAACGAATCGAACTTTGATAAAATGGTACTATTTCGAAAAGACGAGCTTGTTCTTCGTCAAGAACACGAAGAACATCAAGAACAATAGGAAGAATAGAAAAACGCTAATAAAATCAAGAGATGCTAGAATAAGAAATACAAGTGATTCACAATATTAATCTTGAAAACATGAATTGAAATAAAAGATAACCAACTAAACTTTACCTCTAATCGAGCTGGATCTTCACTAAACGATTTCTTCCCTCTTCCTTCTACTTTAATTTTGTTCTAATCTCAAGGTTAACTCACCAATTTCTAATGATCTGGTGTAAGTTTAAATGGCCGGACCCCCTATTTATAGGCAAACTCGACTTGTAAAATTTTGACACGTGTCGACCTATATTTGATGACTCAAAAGACCACTCTGACCACATGGTGAAACCTAGCCACCCCAAGCAGCTGATGAGCATGCCTATGGCCAAAATTCTCCTTTAGCCTTGTTGAGTCGTCGCTTAGGTCCACCAGTTTTCTACACCTCGAGCTTCCTAGGTCATAGCCTTTTTTGTCGTGCTTCTTGCATCGATTTGTTGTGCTTCTAGTTTTAATTTTTCGTGCTTCCTAGCGATCATAGGTGTCACCCAACTTAAAACACCCAATTTTAAAGACTAATTTTCCTTTAAAAATTATGCACGGTTTGAGAGTTTAAATGAGATGATATACAAAATGATCTTTTTAATTTTCAATCACCACTATTCTCACTCCCAGAGTGAATCACTGGGCCAGAGTGACGAGTTACAAGTTACCTCTATATTTTTCCAGCAGTACTCTCATAGCACAATACAGTCTCAAACTCCTAGAGTGAGTTACCCTAACAAAGGATCTTTTTGCGTATGACGGAAAGACTAGAATTTCACAATAGGTGAACACATTCTCTTGTGCACAATACTCTCATGTCTCCAAAGTATACGTTAAGTATGCATGTCTCATGTCAACGCCTATACATATCATTCATGATATACAACACCTTAACGACACTTGAACGTCAAAATATTCCTTTCCAATGTACAAGTTAAGTATTCATGTCTCATATCAATGCCCATACATATCATTTATGATATGCAACACCTAACTCATTTCCATCATCGTAACATTATAAAACATTTCTCAAAGGAAAATGTTGTGAAAAGAAAACAACACTTTGATTTTCCGTTAAAAACCAGCTTAATAATCACGTAGAAAATACCAATTTTTTCATAAAAAGTATAGAAATCAGAGGGAATATTTCAAAATAAATATGTTCAGGCTTTAAAAAACAACTTTTGGAAGAAATTTTTAAAGAAACGGATCAATGTTGAAAAACACTTTGTAAATGAATCTAACTTTGAAAAAGGGTGCTATTTCGAAAAGACGAGCTTGTTCTAGGTCAAGAACACGAAGAACATCAAGAACAATAGGAAGAATATAAAAACGCTAATAACATTAAGAGATGCTAGAATAAGAAATACAAGAGATTCACAATAATCATCTTGAAAACTTAGATCGAAATCAAAGTTAATCAGCTAAACTTTTCTGATAATCGAGTTGGATCTTCACTAAACTATTTTTTCCATCGTCCTACTACTTCACCTCCCTTCTAATCTCAAGGTTAATTCACAAATTTCTAATGAACTGGTGTAAGTTTAAATGGATGGACCCTCTATTTATATGCAAACTCGACTTGTAACATTTTGACGTGCCGACCTAGATTTGATGACTCAAAAGGCTACTCCGACCACATGAAAACACCTAGCCACCCCAAGCAGCTGTTGAGCATGCCTATGGCCGAAATTCTCCTATAGCCTTGGTGAGTTGCTGCCTAGGACCACCGCTTGTCGACACCTCGAGTTTTCAAAACATAGCCTTTTTTGTCATGCTTCTTGCATCGATTTGTCGTGCTTCTAGTTTTAATTTGTCGTGCTTCCTAGCGATCATAGGTGTCACCCAACTTAAAACACCCAATTTTAAAGACTAATTTTCCATTAAAAATTATGCACGGTTTGAGAGTTTAAATGAGATGATATACAAAATGATCTTTTTAATTTTCAATCACCACTATTCTCACTCCTAGAGTGAATCACTGGGCCAGAGTGACGAGTTACAAGTTACCTCTATATCTTTCCAACAATACTCTCATAGCACAATACAATATTCTCATAGATTTGTCGTGCCTCGTAGCCATCATAGGTGTCACTCTCTAGGGCAACCAGAACTCTCCTTGCTTTAATGCTAAGTTTCGCTAATTACCTCACTAATCCACCAATGTTCACTAATCAAACTACTTGCTTCCATAAAACGTCCTACTTGTCTCCGGAAAATAAAAAGTCTCCAAATTTGAACCATAACCTCGTGGATGATCCCACAACATATTAAAAGAATAAAAACCATATGGTTTGGTTTTCGAGAAAAAACGTCCCACTTGCTAAAAAAATTAAATTGATCCAATACGTGCTCCTCAACATCCTAAACAAAAACTCAGTTGCGTGTGAAATCCAATTCTCATTTAATCATGTCCTAATCAAGGTTTTGAACTTAGTATATCAAGTACTAAATAATCTCACTTTAGTCACTAAATACCCCATAATGCACTACTAATCCCAAACAAGATATCATAGACAATTTGCATGTTATGTTAAAAGCTTGGGGTATGGCAGCTTAATAGCTCTAGATCCCCAAGGGAGCTCTTGGATAGATCAGGCTATCTTTACAACCTTCGAGATACTTAGAATTGGTCTTAGATTTGCTGTTAACAATTACTGTAATATTAAAATCTGGGAAGACCCTTGGGTGCCAAATTATTACCAACTTTATGGCTATTTACAAACCACTTGATTTGTGTCATGATTACCCCTTGTATGTGAATCAATTCATTGACCAATTTAGGGGTTCTTGGATTGTTTCTCTAATTAATAATCTTTTTGATCCCTAGTGTGCACAGAAAATCTGTCGCATTCCTTTGTGTCATCTGCAATGTGAAGATCATTTAATATGGTTTGTTGAGCCTACTAGTGGATTTTCTTTTGAATCTGCCAACCTAACTAATCAAGCAGCTCGCCCGAATTGTAGGAGTATCCTTTTGAATAAAAATTGGAACAAAATTTGGTCGTTAAAGATTCAGCGCAGACTGAAATTCCATCCATGGAGAATCATATATAATTTGTTGGCTACTATGGATCTCTTAGGCCGCTTTATTCTAGCTGGGATGGAAGACCTCACCAATGCTAAGTATGTTTTCAGGCTTGAGAAACTTGTGTCTAGTTATTTTTCCATTGTCCTATAGCTCAAATTTTATGGAGATCTGGTCCATGTCCTGTTCACCTTGATGCTTTTGGTGAGATGATCACTGTGTAGAGATGGGTTCAGATCCTTTCTTATCTCCTAAGGTCTCGAGTCTTCACTTTTGAGCTCTTTGCATCTTCTTGACCTTCTTTCTTCAAGTATTTGGCTCTTTCATCAAAACGTCTCTGTCTTTGAATATTTCCATTTTATAAACTTGATTCATTTATTGAAATCATCAAAATCTCGATTTGCACAAAAGCCTACAATCTCTCATTTTTTAATGATGACAATAAATTGATAGTTTTGGGATGACTCCCTCTATTTTTTTAAAAAAATTGGACAAACATTTAAAGCTTTGAGACAAAGTATTAGTAGCCATTGGATTTATGAAGGAATAATACAATCAATGTTCATAATCTAATTCAAAAGGAGAATATATAGTCAACAAAACTATTAAACACATTTCTTCTCGTTCGTCACATAAAAAAGACAAATGACACATTTTTCTCCAAAATATGCATTCTAAAAAAACCATCATATGATCAAAGGGAATACAAGCATATGGACATTTAATAATTCTCCTATTTTGTCAATAAAAAAGAGAATGCACGGATATAATTCAAATAATCAGTTAAAAGAGATCATCTAAAATAATAACTTGTAGTTTTAAATGACAATCTCATTGAAATGGTATAAAGGATGAATAATGGGGACTGAAGAGTCCATCGTTATTACGATAGTAGCCTACCGAGTGGGTTTGTACCAACCTCGTAACTGCCAACGAGAATTTAAAGGTCATTCTTAACCAAAAAAGTTTAAGCTCACAAAAACTCATCAAAATTCATGATTTTTGTAAAAGTTTTAGCTTATAGATGTTCAATTTTGATAAATGCAAGAAATATGTCAAAGGTAAATACATTTGCATTTATAACATTAAGACATAAGAAATCATCATCAACCAACAATGTAGAACATATTCTCAATCAAGGATTTAGAAGTTACTAAAGGTTTTCCCCCTAGCATTTGTCCTCAAATGTCACAAGCCTTCTTGATAGGAAAGTTTCATCTAAGTACTCTTTATTGCTCAATACTTCTTGAATCCAACAAAAGAGTCAAGAAAAAGTTTTTGGTACCCAAACCTTCTGGGATCCATTTGGGTCAGCTATGGTTCCCTTTGGAACCCATACCTTTCTAAGAGCTTTGCACCCAAGTTTCTTAAGAGAACAATAAAATATTAGATGTCCATTCTTGTTGCAAAAGTTGCATGTAAGAAAAGATTCATTTGAGGATTTAGCTTTGACAAAGAAGTTTTTGAAATACTTTCATTTTGACGAGGCTTGTAGCCTAAACCACTTTTGTCAAAAATACATCTTTGACTATTTAGAATATTATCCAAAGCTTTGCTTCCTTGAGTGAATTTTTCAAGAATGGTATTTTGACGAGTAACCTTATCTTTGATAGATTTGTTCTCAATTTCTAAGGTTGAAACTTTTAGTTTCAATTCCTCATCTCTAGCTTCAAATTTCCTTGTTCATCATTTAAGGAATCATAGTCACTTGTGGGTAGTGAATGCTTCTTTTTCAAAACATTGTATTTGAGTTTAAGCTTTACAAAAGTAAGTATAACTCATCAAAAACATTTTTTAATTCATCATATGAAGGTTTTGAATCTTCAACATCTGAGAGATATACATCATCATCTTCTAGAGCCATGAAGCACATGTTTGCGATTTATCCCTCATCTTCTTCGAAGGAGCTTGAATCGCAATCCTCCCAATTAGGTTTCATAGCTTTCTTTTTATATTTGAGAAGTGGGCAATCCACCTTTATGTGACCCAGTTTCTTGCACTTGCAGCAAGTGATGTGGTCCTTCTTGTTGTCCATCTTTAGGTATTCCTTCTTTGACTCTTCTCTCATGAAATCTTTGAAGTTCTTCCTTCTTATTTTCTCTTGAGGAAGCTTGTATACTTCATTGTCATGAGTGCTATATCCTCATCCCCAATTTCATCATCAACTTCTCCAATCTCAACTACGGAGGATTTCAAAGCTATGCTTCTCCTTTTTGAACTTTCGTCCTCATGTCCCTTCAATATGAATTCGTGAGTCATGAGAGATCCAACAAGCTCTTCCAAAGGCAATTTGGCGAGGTCCTTTGCTTCTTGAATAGTGGTGACTTTGGCAGTGACCTAAGAACTTTTCTAACCAAATCGAAGTTAGTGTACATTTTTCCAAGCGCATGTAAACCATTTACAATATTCGTAAATCTAGTAACCATATCACCAATACTTTCTTCCGGTTCCAAGTTAAACAATTCATAGCTATGAACTAGCATGCTTATCTTAGATTCTTTCACTTGGTTCGTACCTTCATGAGTAATTTCTAAAGTATGCAAAATTTCCTTTGCACTATCACAAGTAAATATTCTATTGAATTCATTTCTCTCTATGGTAATTATGAGTCATAGGATTTAGGCAACCCAAGAGGGAGGGTAAATTTGTTTTCTAAACTTTTCACTTTTAACCCCCAAAGAAGTGTTCGCAAAGTAACTACTAATTTAGGACAAGTATATAATATGCAACAAGTGTAAATACATGCTTAAAAGTAAAGAGTAGGGATAGAGACGCAAATACGCGATTTTTAGGTGGTTCGGCAAACCCACCAACATCCACCCCTCAAGCTCATTCACCGAGCCGTTGGGTTTTCCACTATCTTCAAATAGCATACACTCTAGCTTCCGGTTGCTAGAGAACCATACAAGTGTTTTCTCGGGCTCAACACTCAAATCCACCCAAGTGGTTTTTCGGGTTCACCACTCACAACCTCACCAAGTTTGAGATATACCCTCTCAAAGCTTGTTCTTTAGTGAATAATCTTACTAAAGGAAGTACCTCTCTTGATATAAAGATTAAAGAACAAAAGCTCTCTTGATAGAACATATATCAAAATGGAAGGTTTTATCTCTTGATTCACATAAAGACAAGGATATGAAAGTGTGTTTTGTGTGAATGATATGATAAATATGGAATATGGAGGTTTAAAATATTTCTCAAGTGATATGTGGTTGTTGTGTATTAATTTCAGACGTTATGAATGTGTATTTATAGGCAACATATGAAAAATATTCGTTTGTAGCCATTGGGAGTCGTATGCTAAAACGAGCCGGTCAACCGCTTCAAGTTACCGTTACCCAACGATTATATTGTGATAAGCTTAACGAATCAATTTTAAAATCAATCGGTCGACCGCTATATCAAGCGGTCGAAGACCGGTCGGCCTCTTCAACTCAAGCACATAGCCCGGTTCATTTAAAACCACGTTTTTTTACCACTTTTAAACACCAAATTTTAAAGACTTACTTCCTATAAGTATATGAAAGGTTTGATAATTTGATTGGGGTGTTTTAAAACTTTTAATAACATTTTAATCTTTCAAAAGAAAGGTAAAATATTTTATGAATGTTTTGAAAGATATGCAAGTGTGATTCATAATCCTTGTCAAAAGTGAAACAAAGAGTTACAAGGCTTATACCCTAATGTCTTGAATCTTCAGTTTTGAGCTCCATGCATTCTCTTGAACTTCTTTCTTCAAGTCTTTGGTTCTTTCATCAAAATATCTTTGTCTTTAAAGATGTTCGTTTTATAAACTTGATCAATTTATTGAAATCATTAAAATTTGGATTGTACACAAAAGCAAACATCAATCAGCTCGGTTGCTCTGCCCCAAGTCCCTGGGTCGAGCTCTGTCCAGGATCCTGCTCCTTAGTCCCCAGATGCTGCTCGTGTTGTCTACTGACAACTGCCCGGGTGGTACTTATTACTCGGTGTGTTTGGGCTATGGAACGTGAGAGCGCAGTCTTGTTGATCGGCCCAAGTGGATATGCCTTTGTCTAATTAGCACCCTCGAGTACCAGCATAGTGTGTAGTTACTGTGTCCGTTGAATACAATATGACAAGGAAATGAATGGATTGGTTTAAGGGCCTCTTAGAGATGATACAGTAGCATTGGATAAGGTGCATGATTCACCAAAAAGGAAGCAGTTGCTTGTGTTGCATGTTGCTTCCCTCCAGAATAGTCGTATCTTGACTCAGCAACGTCCGGAAAATCTCAGCTTTTGTAGGCTAGCCTTCTTGCTCAGCTGCAAGTTGGGGAACGTTGTCATAGGCCTTTCCAACGATAATGTGACCTGAGTGTTACGGTCAGTGACCTCCATACTAGGCTCTGAGAGGATCACCACCCATAGTATAACAATGTAGAATTCTTGCACCAGATTCATCGACACAAATCCTGTTCTCTGGAGAAACGGTACCCAACCAGCCTGCTCCACCCCCGTTGGAAGCATTCGATCCGCATATTGAAGATCATTGAAATCAACCAACTTGATCTGTCACTCCGTAACGATCGAGCATTACATAATATTATCGTATGCGGCTCCAATGATAGAGTTAGAGCAGAAGCTTGCTCAAGATCAGCCTGGTTGTGGATAGCCTCAGTATTGAAACATGGACGCTTGCTCATGTTTTTGAAATCTACACAAAAACTTTTAAATAGTTAGAAAAGGGTTCTCACGATTGTAAAATGCCTTTGAACTAAAGAAAAACCATTTGCACGGTTAGACAACCAGTTCTCACGGTTAGCTGACCATTCTCATTACTGTGTGAACGAATAGCATTAAATAAACACTTTGTGAAAATGATGACGTTTCCACCTCTAACGTCCGAGCAACTAACGATGGCTTCCAACGATGAATAAAGAAAACAAATATACAAATTAAATATCAAAAGGCGTCTGGACTGCTTGGAAAACGATGATGTCTTCACGAAAAGCATCCGAACGGAAAACACAGAAGTAAACTATTTAACACAAGTTTGGACTGCTTCGATATATAGATTTCAGACATAGGCAAAACGACAACATCTCCCTTTTGGGATACTAACTGGTGTCTGAATAGCATGAGACTTCCATCCGAACGGAAAACACAAAAGTATACTATTGAAATTAAATATAAAAACCGTCCGGACAGGTTAGATATAGTTTCAGGACACATCATAATGACAACGTATCCCCTTTGAACTACTACAAGGCGTCCGAATGATTATAAACAGTGTCCGCACGCATCGGGGAAGACGATCGAGCTAATTGAACCAAGGCAGCCCCCCTCCACGTCCCACACACTCCCAAATACACAACCAAATGTAACAAAAATACAATAAAAAAAACACAATTTATTATACAAAAAACAAAATTTTTACCGCTAAGATTATGCTAAAAATGAATAAAACATACCTGGATGTGATTACAGCCTCGGAGTATTGAGTTTACGAAAATATTTGGGAAAAAAACACGTGAGGGTTGAGAGATTTTTTATGAGAAAACAATCGGTGAAAGAGAAAATGTCGAACTGTTCGAGTATTTGACAATCCGTAGACGCCATCCAGACGGTTTATCCTCATTCAGACGCTTTTCAGCACACATGGCCTATTGAGAGTCCTCCATATTAAATGCAAAAATTTGATCCGTTTAAAACAATTCGAAATATTAAAAGCATCCGAAAGGAGGCTGCCCCTCCAGAGGCAATTCCACTTACTTCATGCGATGTGGAAGCATACGTTTGGCTGAATAAATGTCAAATAGCGTCCGGACGGTGTCCAAGTGGTTCAAACGGTTACAGCTGTCATCCGTTCCATCAACATCGTTTCAACTTATCCGTCCGAACTTGATGCTACCTCATTCAGATGACACGTGTAAGCCATGCTACTACGATAAGGGCGTCCGAACGGTGTTTCTGTGCGTTCCAACGTAACTTATTAATGTGAGGCGACCGAACAAGATGTAACGATGTGCAGACGCTTAGCATATCTATTTGACATTAATTGATTATGGATCCCATTTAATTCACTCAATTTGATTTATTTAAATCAGTTAACTAACTAACTGTAATTCGGCTAAAATTTTTAACTTTATTTATTTATTTTGACTACATAAAAAAATCTATATATAGTTAAGCGTACTTTTATATTAAACATCCGTTATAAATAATTATACTAACCATTTCGTTAACTTAGCACTCGTATGAATCACGAGCTAGCTGGTCCAGATCTTGTCCGAGGGCGTTACGAACATGCACCAATTGCTCCTCCATATGATCCACCCGTTTGATCAGTGTCTAGAGTTGTATCAGAACGGTGTTGAGAGATTAGAACAACTGGGACACGTGTTTTCTCATAGAAAACAGTTCCATCCACATAGCATTCAGCTCCTCGCTCAGAAGACCTCTCTGTTTGAGCAAAATTGCTATCCAGACTGGTCAAGTTGGTACAGAGCTCCATGCACAACGAATGTGTCGGCTCCAGTATCACCCGAATACTCCCCATCGGCTCCACTACTAAAGCGTCCACCCAATCTGGTTACTCTATTTGTGCCCCGACGTTGGTGATACTTCTCCCGGAGTAATTCATGGTAAACCTAGTAAAAACCATCCAAACATAAGCATAATTTGTTTGTACGTAACTCAAATGGCGGCGTTTCCATTTAGAAAGCGTTCGAACATTCTGGAAAATGTTTTCTCTTCATCATCACTCATGGTGTTATCTTGTGCGATTGTGATTTCATAGATGATTGTGTTGTTGTTGCCGTTATTATTCATTTTTTTAGAAAGATAGTCATGGTAGTCTTGTGATAGTGTGCAACTGTACGGTTAAAAAAAAGACCGAAAATTTGGAAAATCTATTCACCCCCCCTATAGGTTCGATTACTAGTACATTCGGTCATAAACTATTTTGTTCATTTTATATTAAATATTACAATAATATTTAGATAAGGATTGTCAATTAAGAGAGTAAATATGAAGGAGGGTGGTTAACCCTTAATAAAGAACAAATAAAAAATATTTCCACTTAGATAAATGATTTTGACTCCCAAATGGGAGAGAAAGTAAGTTTGTCTTAGGATATAAACGAAAAAAGGGATCTCTTTGGTGATGTAATTTTCTAGGCTCACCTAAACTCGGCACCTACAGCGCATGGTAGAAAAAGATCAAGAAACTATAGATCTAAGCAAACCTAGGCGACAAAGTACGACTAGCAGGATCCCAAAAGGTCAAGAAACTAAAAATCCTCTGTGTAGAGAAGAGAGAGCGGGTGGCTGGGAACGGTAGGTGGTAGCTACCATAATCAAATAAGGGCTAGCACTTGAGCTATAAATAGTGGAAACCTAGAGACAACAAATCAATAGTCCAAAAGAGCCTGTAAAACCAGTAAATGGCCAAAAAAGCCCCCCTTTTGAGGCCAGAAAAAACCGGACAAAAAAAAGATCCCCAAGGAGTCAACCGAATAAAAATAGTACGGGAAGAAAACATAGCTTTTAGAGACAAGTAGAAGCCGTAAAACACTGTAGAAGGAAGGCACAGACGGCGGCGCGTGAAAGCCATGCACGATAAGAAGTAGGCTTGGATGGAATAGATCAAAGCGGCCAGGAAGCTGAATCTGTCCATGGGAATGGTGCCTCCAAAGATAACCATAAATAGCCAGTGCAAGGTAAAACCTGGTAGGGCGCGTGCGGCATCATGCGACGATTGAATGGCGTTGGTCTCGTGCAGAATGACCGGAGGTTTTGAGCTAGAGCGTGGCCTCCAGGAGTCGACAAAATTGCTAGGATCTAACATCTTTCTCTTCAAGAAAAAATTGCTAAAATGAAAAAAAGATTAGGAAAAAGAGAGGATCCTGGACACCGGAGGTTTTGTCGAGATAGAGGAGGGGACAAGAGAGTAGGAGAACAAAGGGGGTTGGGAGGACTGGGTAAGGGTGTTCTAGAGAGAATGTAGAGCCTCTCTCTCTATAACATATTCGGGGGCATCTCAAGAATTGGGGTGTGGTACCACTAACGTGATAGTGAGTCTTACCAAAGTTTTAACCATAATCTCGAACTTGAAAGGTGATATTTTGGAACAGTTGCTTACATCTTCATAGGTTACCTTCTTGCGGCCAATAAGATTTACTTGCACCTAAACACATTTTTCCACATTAAATCCGAACAATAAGGACGGAAGAAGGGAAGGTTCCTTGTAGTCTTGCCTTTTATTTTCCAAATTACAGTCTAGTAGTAGGTTTTTGTAATGGAAGAAGCACTCACTCCTTAAAGAAAGGTGTTACTATATGTGAAAACCCAAGACGAGGCTGAATTGGGTTTTAATAAAAGATAAAATGTTTTTGTTAATAAGTCAAGATAAATAATCAATTGAGAACTCTGCATCACAAATGAAAAATAATGCAAATATAAGAGAGCAAGGGATAGGAAGATGACATTGGTATTTTTAGGTGGTTCGGCCAAGACTTGCCTAGTCCACCTCCAAGACTATTGACTTCCTTGGACTTTCTACATTATTTTCCAGTAGCAATCACACATTAGCTTTTGGGTGCTAAGTAACCGTTACAACGCATTTTACGAGCTCATGCTTCAACTGTCTTCACAAATCTCAACAACTCAAGGGATTTCTTCTACCCTCGTGAGAAGGACCAAGTGTCACACAACACTCAAATGTTTTGTCAAAGATGGGTACAATGATATTATAAAGAAAAGCTCTCTAAGCCAAATAAACAGTTTGTAAGTTCTATAAAGTTTTATTATGCATTATAAAATTTTTTATATTTAATAAATTAAATTTCACAATGTTCTCCTTCACTTGTAGGAAAAGATGGAGGCACTACAATTACAGCATGAGTCTGAGGGGAGGTCACACAAGTGGAGATCTTCACAGAGGTCTTGGGGATGAAAGCGGGTTATGTGTACGGTTTATGCCGTTCAATGCGGCAAGTTGGTTCATCGTCTTCAGTGTCTTCCGTTGATCTAGCCTAAAGATTGGAAGAGGCAAAAGTGGAGATAAAGGAGATGAATCCAAGACAGAAAGAATATGATGAGGTAGTTACATGTTATTCGTCCGCACGCGATAAATTAACGTCCGCACAAGTTACCCATAATAATGTCCGAACGCTATTGCACCATCCCCACGTCCGTTTTTGTCCATAGTCCGTATGTTCTTGAGCCATTCACACATTATATTCGTGGTTTTTTTTCATAAAATAAAACCATCTAGCATCTGTAGCACCCCGAATTTTCTTCTTCTTAAAAAAATATTATTTTAATTGAAGTTCGAATTATTTGAAAAAGCTATCTTGTTTTAAAAAGGTTTAAAGTTTGAAACATTGATTTGATTTGAAAATGTTATCTTTTTAAAAGTGTTTAAATTTGAAGAAGAGATGTTTTATCTTTATCTCTATAGAGTTTAAGGTTTTGAATTTAAATACATCTAGAATATGTTTGAATTTTAAAATGGATAACAACTCAATCTTATCATCTTTTCATATTTAGAGTCATTCTTTAATTAGGGTTGGAATCTAGTCTTTTATAAATCCTTTGTTAGTCTCTGCGATGCGTATTGATTAGGAGAGTGAGAAATCAAGCGTCTTTTCGAAGGTTCTAGTATTGTTTCTTGAGGTCTTGGAGGTTAATTGATATAGAGTTCAAGTGTTATAAAGGGCGAAGTAAGCGGGGTTATTATGATACATTTTCTTTAAAGACCAAGGTGATATTTGAGAATTGCATGTTTTATTGAAAACCCTCGAAGTTTTATAGCATGAAATGTGTAAACATGTGCCTACTTTTATGTCCAATGATATTACATAATATTTTCAATGTTTAAATAAAAGCTTTTTGATATTCATTGTTATTTAAGATTTGTGCATTATGTTCGATGAAAATAATAGAAAGATGCAAAGTTCAAAGTGATAATTATAGTATGATATGTTATGTATTTTCAAACACTGAGGTCCAGAGTTACAAATACAGCGCATTGGTACCAATTGCAATCAATTATGTAAATGAAGTGGTTTATTTTGCAGATTCTTACCGAGTGCACACTTGGACGTGACCAAACCTTAGGAAGGAAGAATTCTATCCATAGTATTGGCTTAGTTTGGTTGATCTCCAAGCTAGGTAGCAACTGTACAACCCAATCACGGGGGTAAATGTGACCCACAGTTATTGCTAAAGAGATTTTCTATAGTATTATTATGAAAGATAAAAGTTGTTTTACAGTTATAGTTATATGTTATTTGATTTGAGATTTATAATTTTCTATTAATTTTTACTTCTTAAACGTGGCTCCTGAAGTTCACCATAACATAATGATTTTGCTTATTGAGTTGTCAAACTCACCCCTCATTTGTTCTCTCTTTTCAAATGATATTTAGTGGCGTGCCGAGATTTACGTTAGATGGCGCCAGGGTACCCTAGCTGAGAGAAGGCTTAGAGTCTCAGTTAGATTAAGAGTTTTATTTGTTATTTTTATGTTTTTAAAGAGCTCTAAATGAAGTCTTTTTATTCAATTTTTTTTGAAGTTTTAAACCTGAATTTTTTATCAAGATTATTTATTTTGTGACAACTGATTTATACCCCAAATTTTCTCCGATTTTCACTAGTTTTACACATAGAAGTAAGCTTCTAACCGCAATGGTTCGGGACGTTACAACATTCGTGCTTAACTAGAGTCTGCACGTTCTAGAGTCGTTCGTACATTATATTCGTCGGATTTTTTTTCATAAAATAAAAACAATAAAACTCCGCACGTTGTTTAGTAGTGTGCGGATGATATATCTGCTAATAAAATTTACATTTTGACATAGAAATTCACTCCGTGCAAACCTATTTTAGAAACATTCGAACAAGTTTCAATGACGAAATTGATTTTTTCATGTAATACATTGACGCTCGCACGGGACATGCGAACAGAAAAAAGCAAGGAATCCTTGATGCTTTTATAATTGTCACACGAAATGAAATCGTCTGAACTGTCTAAGTTGGTATCCAGATGCTATTTCCTGAGGAGCCTCAGAAATTGTCACCCAAAAACAAGCATGACACCCTCTTCTATTAAACAGGGTTTTTTTTTACATCAATAACTTTTGCTATCAAATTTTGAACTCTAGGTGACAAAAAATTTTGACACCCAAAAGCTATTTTCTTGCGGCGATAGTTAGGATTTCAGAACCATTTTGTCATGACAAGTTAATGTTCACAAATTCATAGGTTATACATTCTTGACTTGTTGCTAGTGTTAGTCCTAGTTTACAGGATTAAGGCAACTCAAGAGGGGGGTGAATTTGTTTTCTAAACTTTTCGATATTAACCCCCAAAGTTGTGTTTGCAAGTAAAGCTTATTTTAGCACAAGTATATAATATGCAATAACTGTAAATAAGTATTAAAGTAAGGAGAAGGGTAAGAGAAGCAAACACAGTATTTTTAGGTGGTTCGGCAAACCCGCCTATATCCACCCCTCAAGCTCCTTCACTGAGCTTTGAGGTTTTCCACTATCTTCGACCAATAGCTTACACACTAGCTTCCGGGTGCTAGTGAATCGTACAAGTGTTTTCCCGGGATCAACAACCCACCCAAGTGGTTTTTCTGGCTCACCACTCACAACCTCACCAAGCTTGAGATATGCACTCCCAAAGCTTCTTCTTTAGTGAACAACCTCACTAAAGGAAAAACTTCTATTGGATAGGTAGATAGAAGAACAAAAACTGTTTGGATAGAGTAGATATGAAAATGAAAAGCTCTATTTCTTTATTCACACAAAGACAAGGATATGAAAATGTGCTTTGTGTGAATGCTGTGAGAAATATAGAACAGGAAAGTTTAGAATATTTCTCAAGTAGTAAAAATGATATGTGGTCGTTGGGTATTCATTTTAGATGAAATGAAGGTGTATTTATAGGCCACATATGAAAACTAGCCGTTTATAGCTGTTGGGAGTTTTTGTTAAAACGAGCCGGTCGACTGCTACATGAACCTGTCGACCGCTTCAAGTTACCGTTACCCAATGGTCATATTGTCAGAAGCTTCAACGGCTCTTTTGTCAAAACCAATCGGTCGACCGCTACATGAGGCGGTCGAAGTACCGGTCGACCTATAAAAACAAGATTTTTGACCACTTTTAAATACCCAATTTTGAAGACATACTTCCCATAAGTATATGAGGGTTTGGAGGTTTGATTGGGGTGTTTTTGAAACCTATAAAAATATTTTAATCTTTCAAATAAAACTTAACACGGTTTATGCATGTTTTGAAAGATATGCAAGTGCGTGATTCAAATCCTTGTCAAATGTGAAATAAAGAGTTACAAGGATTATACCCTAAGGTCTTGAATCTTCACTTTAAACTCTTTGCATCTTCTTGTTCTTTTTTTCTTCAAGGTTTAACTCTTTTCGTCAAGGTGTCTTTGTCTTTGAAGATGTCCATTTTGTAAACTCATCCATTTATTGAAATCATCAAAATCTCGATTGTGCACAAAAGCCAACAGCTAGTATTTAAATCATCTGCAGGAATACTACTACAGTTTTAAATATTTGATCTGAGATGAAGTACCTGAATCAAGACAGACTTAAATGTGATGCAGCCAACATGTATACGGGTTGGACATATGTTTTTTTTAAGTAGAGCAATGTAAACTGTGATTCTAAATAACAACCCAAGAGGGGTGAATTGGGTTTATAAAAAAACTTATCCCTTTTTCGATGAAAATGCAGATCTAGAAAATACTATTTTTCTACGAATAAAAATGCAGATTTGAATATACGAAATGCTAAGATAAATATAAGTAATAAATTATAAATTATAAAGCATCACAAATATGGATATGAAACGAATGATTAGAGAGATAGAGTTAGAGAGACGACACCACAACTTTAGGTGGTTCAGTCAACACTTGCCTACGTCCACCCCCAAGGCTATTGACTTCCTTGGGCTTCCTCCACTATTCTCCAAATAGTGAATACACCTTAGCTTCCGAGGTGTTAAGGAACCTTTACAAAGTGTTTTTCAAGCTCACGCTTTAACTCTCTTCACAAATCCTAAAACCCAAGGGATTTATTCTACTCTTACAAGTAGGACCAAGTATTTTCCCAACACTCAAATATTTTACAATAGATGGGTACAATGAAGAATGACTCTCTAAGCCAAATATGCAAGTGGAAAGCTCACAAAGTGTGGAATAACTCTATAAGCCAAATCAGCAAGTGAAAGGCTCAATATAGTGCAAGAAGACAAGATTCTTGAATGAAAACTAAAGTTTGGAAGGTGTGAGCACAAGCCTTTTTTTAGTAGATGCGGTTTTTCCTCTTTTTTCAAACCACTTATTCTCTCTAGAAATTATGGCAAGAGTCAAGTGTATTGTCTCTCCTTCAAGAAATCTCTCTCTCTTTGGAGGCTAGGTCGTCAATGAAAAGCAAGAGGAGAAGATTCAACAATGAAAACTTTTGTCTTGAACGAATCAACAAGTGATTTCTTTGGATCTAGCTTTCTTTCTCTTTGGAAGGATAGATTTTGAATGAGGATGCAAATCCTTCTTCTTCAAGAAATTTCTCTCCCTTTGAAGGCAAAGTCATCAATGATGAGTAAGAGGAGAAGATTTGACAATGAAGCTTTGGTCTTGAAGGAATCAGTAGGTGATTTCTTTGGATCTAGCATTTTTTTCTCTAGATGTTGCGATGATGATTGATCTGCTCCTTCTCTCTCCATCTCGTTTTTCTTATAGCCCCTAGGTCTTAAACGATCATCAAGTAGCTTTATTGTACCGTTGGAAGGATTTAAATGACTTTTTGAACGATTTCGACAATTTAAACTTAGTCTGAAATTTTGCTCTCGGGATACAGTGCAATATGTCAACACATTGAACACAGTCTGAAAATGTTGTCGACACCATGAATTCTGCATTCTGGAGTAAGTGCAATGTGTCGACACTATAAGTGCTGGAGAGTTTTTTCAACAACTTGAAAGTGTCTTTTTCACGTCAATTCATCTTTAAACACCTACAATGAATAATGTGAACATTTTAGCTTATGAAATGATGTTAATATATATTTACAACATTTTATAGAGAGATAACCTCAAACTTTTAAAACACTTTTTAGAAAATTGTGGATTGACAAGGTAAAATCTAAAAGTCTACAAAGCACTTAGATTTTTTGTTATCATCAAAATCAAATATGGATTATTTGCAAAATAATGTTGGACTAACATAAACGTTTTGAACAGACAGGGTCAAATTGCTCAATGAGTTTAAGAGGATCAAGAGTTTACCCGAAGTTAGAAATGCAGCTAGCCTCATATTTTTTGTCTTTGTAAAATGTGAACAGATTATGAAATTGCAAAGTAAATACATGTGATTATGTAAATCAGGTACTCTATTCTTTGTGTAGCTTTCTACTTTGATCTCTGCTTTTGGAGATATATTTGATATATTGATGGACAAGTGAAAGAAATCAGTGAATGTAGGAAAACAGAGTATAAAATCAAGAAGGTGCACAATAAAATAAAATAAACGTGCAGAAACAATTGAACAAATCAAAAGTGGAAAAACAAGCCACCACGCGGGTAATTTGCAACAAAACCTACTGCCACCACCACAAATGGTAGGGGAAACTAAATCACGGCAAATCACGACGAATGTCCTCTCCGTGGAGAATTTCCATTACCCACAGCATACATAGGTTAGCAGAACACATTGTGCTCGTCGTCGTTTGATCAATCCACACTGGCCAACGTCTTGTGCTCGTTGATGAAGAGAACACATCCTCACGAGTCACGACAGAGGCATTATTCTTGACCTCCTCCTACTCATCGGTACGTCGTATATGGCCTACAGCTTGGGAAACGTCGGTAGTGAACGGTGCATCCTTGACAACGGTTAAGGAATCAGTGACCAACCCATCCAAATTGGGTGACCCTTCATCGACGGATGCTCAGGTGTTATTGCGACGTCCATCCCGTCGATGTTCAAGCGGATTCCCGACGAGGCAAAAATGTGGTCATGGCAAGCCAAAGGCGACCAGGCTTAGACGACTGAAACCCGTAGTTGAAGAGGAACTCCCATGACATTTGCCATCTACGTACATTAAAGTGATGATGTATGGAACTTTTGTTCCTTTCTTGCCCTTTTGCCAGCTGTGTCTGGCGCCATGCTCCCTGGCCCTTTACCCCTGATTTCCTTAACAACCTCTATATGTTAGACTGGTTTCGCATCATCATTGACCCGATTAAAGAGCTGAACCTCCCACCTAATTCTGCCCATCCCTTCTCCATTTTTGCTTATGTGGCCTTGGACCTCATCTGATTTGCCCGAAACGAAAAGGTTTGCAATGGTAGACCTGTGGACCCCTACCAGCTTGTGCTTCGGGTTAACCGGTGCTCCAAAGAACATATTTCTGCTTGGGTTATGGTTGCTAGGTAAGACCACCCCAGTTGGCTTGCTCCTGCCTCAGACTTTTTCAAAATCAACTTTGATGCTACTATCCGCCCAACCTTCTCTGCCTTAGCTGCCATCTGTACTGACTCTCTTGGCCATATTCTCTGGGCTCATTCTGAAATCACCCCTCACTTTGACCCTCTCCTTGCTGAAGCTCTTGCTACTAGCCTTGCCTCTCTTCACAGCTTGGTCAAGGTCTGGTTCGAGGGGACTCTCTGATTAAGGGATAAAAATGGGTTAAATGCCTAGCTCTGCCTTCTCTATAGACTATTTACTCCCTTCTTCGCCTGAACCCTCTTTTGGCTAGATGTCCTCCTTTCCTCCCATTTTCTCCTTTTCTGGTCTCCCTCAGTGGTGGTTTTCAACTTCAAATCCCGGCGTTTCAGGTGGCGGGTGATGGCCACGTGCGGGGGGATGGTCTTTACAGCTCTAGGGCCCGTTTATGGCTCCTTCTGGGCGTCGTCGGCCCGCGCATGCACTCCCACGCGCGGTCACACGCCACCCTTTTTGTTGACCTACTTGAATGCTTTTGGTTGTCCTCTCGAGGCCCCGTCTCCGGGCTTCAATCCGGTCGGCCAGTGGCTTTGTTTCAGTGTGTTTTGCTGTGTTTTTATTGTGTCTGTGTTGTTTATTTCGGCAGGATGTTGTGGGATGGTGCATGTGGTGACCGCCCAACCGGTGGTGGTGTCACGGTGGTTGTTCACCTGCTCCTTTGCTATTTTTTGTCATGGACCTTGTTGTCCATTTGTGCTGGTATGGATTGTCTTTTAGGGTAGTAGGTATTGGTTCAGAGATCGTCTTTTTCGGCTGTGTTTGTCACAGGTCTTTGGATCCGTTTTGAATTTACGGACCTCCGGGTCCGTCTTGTTGAGGCCTTTATGGCCATCTGGAATCTGTCCTTATTGGCCCTTCGATGTATAGCCCTTAGGGCTTTAGTTGATGTTGTAATGGGTGTGATGTCCTTGTTCTTTGTATTCAGCCTTATAGGGTTGTCTGTATTCAGCACGATTGTATCTTTTCCTGTGAAATGAATTTCACGTTTGCTTATATATTAAAAAAAAAAAAAGATGCTAGATTGACTTACAAGAAAGTTATTAAAAGTGCTTGTGATTTTTGAAAGTTAAATTTTGGTTTTAAAAATTGGAACGTAGCCATTATCTTCTTGCTTTAATTCGAAAGGCTAGCTTATTCTCTTGCATAGACTATAACATACTTAACTTGGCAAGACTCAGTCGTTTAAAACAGAAGAAGCATCACTAAGGTTTGACGCTTGCATTTTCGTTTGATTTTGTTTTGACGTTCTTCATTTTCTTTGCTGTGTTGTTGGGTTTCGCATTTTATTTTTGTTATCTCTGTTAGGTTAGTTTTGGTCATTTTATTTGCTGTGTTGTTTTCGTTTTGCATTTCTGTTTTTGATTTCTTTTGCGTTAGATTTTTTTGGTTCTCTGCTGAGTTAGTTTTTACTTTCTTTTCTTTTTACATTTTTTTTATTCTCTTTACTTTAAACTGTTGTTTAAGCTCTGTACGTTCCTTTATTTTGTTGTCTTTTTTTTTTCAATTTTCTTTTGACATTTGTATTTTACTTTCTTTTGTTTAGGTGATGAGATTTCTTCCCTTTATTATGTCATTTTTTATGAGAATGTGTAGCTAAATCTTTTTGTCTGAGTTGTGGGTAGTACTTGGCATTGATTCGTAATCAAATCAATGGAAGTTGTTACTTTTTTAATTGCAATTTCGTTGGTTTTTGGGGATATATGATTTTATGTTGACCTATGGCACATATAATGCGAATGTATACAAGGCTTCAATAAACTATTTCAAGTTTATTATTAGCTCCTCTTGCCATGAATTTATCATTATTACTTTGATTGAACTTGAATGGATTTATTATCCGGTTGTTGTAGATTCGAGTATCTAGGCAACTGAGTTAATCAATTGGGAAAATTGAGTTAATAGAGAATCAATGCTAAGGAAACCGCATCTCAGGTGTTTGATAATCTGCTTCTTCAAGTCTATGTAGTAATTGGTTTCCTGTTTCAACTTTTAAGCTTGTTAGTTAACTTTTCGTGATTCTTGCAATTTGCTTTGACTCTAGTTTAAGCATTTTTCGGAGTTCAATTTTAATTTCTATCAGTTATTTTCCATTTAAAAAAATCAAATCGTTTGCTGCAATTTCTTTTAGTGTAAACCACATATTTCAAAAGGCACAAAAATTACATCCTTGTGAAAATGATCTTGAGACTTCGCTTGATTATAATTTGACAAATTATGTCATGGGAATTAACCTTCTCCGAAGCGACCACTCTAGCTCTTATCTCGTGCATCAACTATCCCGCTTCCCTGGTCCCGAACCAGGTTGACCCTTCTATTGAAGTCATCCGTGGGATGACAAGGAATTGGCCCCACTAGAACTTGTCCAAAGTTTCACGTACGGCGAATTCCATTGCTCATGTTTAGGCCGCTGGGCTGCCACCTCTAGTTTCCATGGGTCTATACCCGTCCAGTTTGTTTTATCTTTTATTTTGTCAGTCTTTTGTGTACCACCCCATTGAGGGGGCTCTTTCCATTCATTAATAATACTATCTTTGTTTAGGGGATAAAAAAGTGATGATGTATGTATCTATGTATGTAGCAGAAGGATGTTTGATTTTATTACCAGCTTAGCCCTTTATCATTTAGGACGTTCCCCTCCCGAATCCTGATGAAGTGATGATGTATCTGCAGTCCACCCAACGTTGTATTTCGAACCTGATTGTTGTTGTCTTTGAAACTGGGAACGTCTGTTGGTTTATGAAGTCCTCCTGCCAAACAAACGCCAAGAAAATGGAGCGGGTCAGGGGAAGAAGTGAGAACGTAACGTAGTGTAGAATTTGTAAGGTAAGTAAAACAAAAGTAGAGGCGTGAAAGTAAGATAATTGCAGCAGGATCTAAAAATACCCCTTCTGCTTGTGTTCTAGAGAGAAGGCTGAGCCTCTTTCTCTAGAACTTTTCTTCTCTTTCTAGTCGTCTCCCTTTTCAACATTGTTTCCGGCTCGGGCTCCCTCTTCCGGACTGTTTTCGACGGTTTTCACGGTCATGCGTCCCTTGGATGGTTCCTGCTTCCCTTGGCGAGCCAAGCGCCTCCATGTGCTGCCTTCCGGCGGCGCGTGTTATACCCGCGTCAGTGCCTTTCCTCGCACTGACGGTGTTGGCGTCTCTGCTCGCTGGTGGTGGTAGTGTTGATTTCGTCTATGTTGTTGGTTTTTTTTTGCTGGTCTGTGTTGTTTGGGTTTGTTTTTTTCCGGCTCCTGTGTGAGCTTTCCCGATCCCTTGTTAACCTTTTACCTCATTCGTTGAGGCTTTCTATACCGGGGTGTGTTTGTTTAATCTGTTAGTAAGTTTAGGTCTTGATAGTCTTATCTACTGTGTTCAACTTCCGCTCTCACTATCTAACATGAAGTATATAGTAAATTTATCGGATCTTTATTATCGCCCAGCTAAGGCCTGGGTAGTGTTCGTTTTGTTAAAAAACGTAGGAATCGAATCCTAAAACACCCTTGTTCGGCAGAGTGGAGAAAAAATCAAGGATTTCGCGTTTTGTTTTACTTTTTTGTCCTTAAAAAGTTCATATTTAATTACTAAAACACCCTCTATCACAACCTAATAACTAAAAACACATAAGGGTAAACTTGGAATTGTTCAAAATAACCTGCAGCCGGCCTGCCTCTTCATCTGACATGTCAGCCTGCTGTTGTCCCTTTTTCAACTCTTCGGCCTCTTTTTCCAACGCCTGACTCACAGGTTTGAAGAGAAAGTCATGCTTTTGCATACTTTCTCTTTCGCCTGACATGCTTTTATTTTTATCTTTTGAATTTTGCTTTAAATTGTTATTTAAAATATTATTATTTTATTAAAAAATATTATTATTTTAATAAAAATAATAATAAATTTTGAAAAAAAACAGAAAAAACTATAAACATCATCATTCATTTTTTACACCTCATCAATTTCTACACAAACACCAATACAACTTTATCATCACCTAAAAATTCACAAAATTCTTCAAATCCTACAAAAACCTTCAAAACGAACATCACCCTGGTCAGAGTATTGCAGTTTCTAATTTGAAACGTGACGTAGAAAAAAAAGTAATTGCGGCAGGATCGAGACGTTGGGGAATTCTTTGACCAAACCGCCGGAAAGTTGGAACGAAGTGAATTTGCTTTCAATTTCTAGCCAGAAATCGGGAAGAATTCTTTGCACCACTCATGTCCTGGCTGCAAGTGTGTTCAAAGATTTATCCAAAGTCGGGCGTGGCGGGGGTTCCAACATGTATCCAAAACGGACCCCGATTATAATTAAATAAAATCACGCTCCCTTGCGAAGTCGGTAACTACAATTCAAGATTGAAACATGTGTTAAATCAGAGGCGTAATTGACCTACTTTACATCTGTACAGTAAAAACATTGTCAGCTTGCCGGTATGATTTATTTGACTTCTAATCAATGACGTGGTATGACGTACGGCGGAGGTTGAAAAAGGTTCAGACCTCTTTCTTGGTTTTTATATATAATAAGGAAAATGTTGGGCATCCCACCCACGTCCCGCAAGCATCCCGCTGGCTGACGTGGAAATGGGTCCCAGCATGGGGGCCAGTATTTCCCTTGAAAGAAGATTGCTGGCCTTGAGCTGGGTAGGGGATGCTAGCGGGACGTGTGGGCGGGATGGCCAGCATTCCCCGTATAATAAACCCAAACCCAATTCTCTCGAGATCATCATTTCTTCCCATTACTTAGAAAAAAAAAATCATTCCTTCCCATTTCCAGTTGCGTGGTCTGAGAGAGAAAGGATGGGTTCCGCCGCCATAATGGAGAAGCCCCACGCAGTTTGCATCCCCGAGAAATGCTAGGCATCCTGCTCCCGTCCCGCCCGCGTCCCGCTGGCTGACGTGGAGCGAGGCCCAGCATTTCTCTAATTTCAATCTTCTTCGTTTGGGATTTCGAAGTTGTAGGGCCTGTTGGTAAATCCACATCGCGTTGCCTCTTTGTTTGGACATTGGTAAAAGACTGATTTTGTGGCATTGTTGTTTCTTTGTTTGTTTTTTATTTATTTTTTTTCTTCCTTCTTTTAGCAGTGCATGGCATGGATTACCTACCCAAATATTTCACGTCTACCAGATGCTAAGTTGGCAAAATTTTGTTAAAAAATCAAGCCAATTTTAGAAGAATATTAAAACTAACCAACTCTACATGGTAGAGCTCAGGAATTTCATTCTCTTATTTTGAACTAAATGTTATGTTTGCTTTGTTGTAATCTCAGAAAGTATTTTTTCAACTTTTATATTTTTGTAAAACAGTTTTTCCTAAAAAAAATAATAAAAAAAGACAACTGAGTTAATAAAAAAAGACAAAATACAATCTTTTCATTTTTTTTTTATCATGAGTGGACATATATATTCCTTCCAGAATTCCTAATTTTTTTTAGATATTTGTGAACTTTGCTCAAAGAGAAAAAATGTCTTATAGATTTCTTAATTGTTCTAGTCATGGGGCCTTGATGTCATGTATGAAGGCCTCATAAAAAATAATTAATAGGACATTTAATATTTTATATTAAATTTAATAATTTTCAGGTAATTTTAAATATTTTATATTAAATTTTATATAAAAGCCTATTAATTTATTTTGCCTTAGGCCTCCATTTTGTTTGAATCGGCCCTGCTCCATCTGTATTTTGTCCATTTAAATCAAAGTGTTGGACAGTTTTTATTATTTTTTTTTTAGGAAAAACTGTTTTACAAAAATATAAAAGTTGAAAAAATACTTTCAACAAAGCAAACATAACATTTAGTTCAAAATAAGAGAATGAAATTCCTGAGCTCTACCACGTTGAGTTGGTTAGTTTTAATATTCTTCTAAAATTGGCTTGATTTTTTAACAAAATTTTGCCAACTTAGCATCTGGTAGACGTGAAATATTTGGGTAGGTAATCCATGCCATGCACTGCTAAAAGAAGGAAGAAAAAAAAATAAATAACAAACAAAGAAACAACCATGCCACAAAATCAGTCTTTTACCAATGTCCAAACAAAGAGGCAACGCGATGTGGATTTACCAACAGGCCCTACAACTTCGAAATCCCAAACGAAGAAGATTGAAATTAGAGAAATGCTGGGCCCCGCTCCACGTCAGCCAGCGGGACACGGGCGGGACGGGAGCGGGATGCCTAGCATTTCTCTTGCATCCCCTACCCAGCTCAAGGCCACATAAACCCCATGCTAAAGTTGTCAAAAATACTCCATTACAGAGGCTTCTATGTCACCTTCATCAACACAGAGTTCAACCATAAACGCCTGCTGAAATCCAGAGGCCCCAAATCTCTGGACGGTCTCGCCTCTTTTCGATTTGAAACTATCACAGATGGCCTTCCAGAGTCCGATGTCGAAGCCACCCAAGACGTTCCGTCCCTGTGCGAATCCACAAGAAAGCATTGCCTAGCTCCCTTCAGAAACCTTCTCCGGAAACTGAATGACACTTCTTCATCCAATGTCCCTCCAGTGACTTGCGTAGTTTTCCGACGGTGTTATGAGCTTCACTCTAGACGCAGCAGCAGAACTGGGCATCCCAGATGTTCTCTTGTGGACAACCAGTGCATGTGGGTTCATGGGCTACGTTCAATATTGCCGTCTCATTGAGAAGGGTCTAACACCACTCAAAGGTACTTTAATCAATGTCGCTCAGTTAAATTTTTGGTTTGTTTTCCGATGTTAGGATTAACACCAAGACATGCAGTGCGGGTCATTTAATCATGATATTGGTTCGTTTTCCATTAGTATTGATTATGCATCTCTATAATGTACGCAGATGCGAGTTATTTAACAAATGGATATTTGGATACGGTCATCGATTGGATTCCAGGTATGAAAGGTATCCGCCTCAGGGACCTTCCAAGCTTCATTAGAACCACAGACCCAGATGACAATATGGTCGATTTTGTAGTGGTTGAATCCGAGAGAGCTCAAAAGGCTTCAGCCATCATCCTTAATACCTTTGATGCCTTGGAGCAAGAAGTTTTGGACTCACTTTCATCCATGTTTCCCCGTATTTTCTCCATCGGTCCCTTACATCTCCTCCTAAACCAGATTCCCAGTAATGATTATAAATTAATTGGATCAAACTTATGGAAGGAAGAAGGGTGTCTCGAATGGCTAGAGAAAAAAGAACCCAACTCCGTCGTTTACGTGAATTTTGGGAGCGTAACAGTCATGACAAGCAATCAATTGATTGAGTTTGCTTGGGGACTGGCAAATAGCAACCAAACATTCCTGTGGATAATAAGGCCTGATCTTGTGGAGGGTGACTGGGCCATTCTTACATCCGAGTTTTTGGCAGAGACCAAAGAAAGGGGTCTATTAGCAAGTTGGTGTCCTCAAGAACTAGTACTCAGTCATCCATCTATTGGTGGGTTCTTAACACACAGTGGATGGAATTCCACGATTGAAAGCGTCTGTAGTGGAGTACCATTGATCTCTTGGCCTTTCTTTGCTGAGCAACAAACCAATTGTCGCTACTCTTGTAAGGAATGGGGCATAGGCATGGAGATAGAGGGTGATGTAAACAGGACACAAATAGAGAGCCTTGTGAGAGAATTGATGGTGGGAGCGAAGGGAAGAGAATTGAAGCAAAAAGCCGTAGAGTGGAAGAAGTTGGCAGAAGAGGCTACTTGTGCATCTACTGGCTCATCTTTCGTGAACTTAGATAAACTGATTGATCTAGTGCTTCTATCTGCAACGGTTGGTTAAATCGTATTACTTAGCAAAAACAAAAAGTATTACTTAGCAGATGTCGAGTAGAAATTAAGCTTGTCAGGTCATGTTGTACCTTTCTATCTAATCAATGTCGTCCGTACGTTCACTTTTGTTTACCTCGGTTCTTATTCTTTCTGCAGTACTGTCTTTTTGTTACCAAGAGGAAGATATATAATACAAGTAATTTGTCATTTCTATCCGTCAAGATTTTTCGATTCTAGAGAATATTGAAGGATTATAAAAGAGAAGAATTTCTTCACACGATTACTATTCAGGTTGACGATACCAATATATATTACGAGACAAACTCATATAAGAATAATTAAAAAAAATTACCATTAAAAATCCTCAAAACTTGAGTGGGTTTGAAGCGGCCGTTCGTAAAATGGGCTTGGAACAAATTTGAAGCCATCATCTAAAGGCCTGTATTCGAAGCTACACGTACATATCCAAATCTCCACTCAAATCAGGGCCCTTCACAGCCCAAACTAGCGGGTAGCAGTCGATGCTCAGCTCTAATTAATTGAAACTGAGGACCCGACCAATTGTTGTTAACCAACGGACGGAAGAGTGCTTATGCGAATTTTTAAAACAATCTCAGTGCCAACCGTATTGCTGCCGCATGACAAGAATTTTTTTCTCAAAATTTTAATATTTTAGTCACAAGATACTCATTTTCAACATAAAGGTGCCTAAGATACACTTGCCATAAAATTTGTTCCCGCAGTTCAATTTTAGTTAGCTAACTAACGGAGAAGTGTCCATTTGGCCTCTAACAAGAAAATATAAAACTATCATATGCAACTTTCAAATTCAATTTTTATTTAAAAAATATTACTTTTTATTTATAAATTTTTATTTTTTACTAATTTATTTTTTTAATTAATTTTTAGGGATATTTCGATAATTTTGTATGTGGTTTAACGGCCAAATCAAACACAATGTGAGAATTGATTATTTTTTAAACATATGGGGCAGAATAAAATACTTTGAAACTTGTCCCGGCTTACTGATTTTGCCTATAAATATGGGCATACTATAATGTTCCCCAGGAAAAAAATGATTTACGGAAAATTTAAGCTTAATTTGTTTTTTATAAAATAATGGGTTAATGTCCATTTTAGTCCCTAGGTTTTATGTCATTTATCAAATTAGTCCTTGGGTTTCAATTTTGATCAAATCAGTCCTTGAGTTATTTTCATTGATCGATTTAGTCCTTCCGTCTCCCCGTGCATAGTCAGCTAACGGAGTGCCACGTCACTATCAATCATATCGCGACACGTGTCCTTTTTTGAAAAAAAAGGAGGCTGACTCCCTCGCGCGACGAGGGGAGCCCAGATCTGGGCTCCCCGTCGCCGGGGAGGGCTGCTCCCGCCGCGGGGGGTGGCCGCGAGCCACCACCGCCGCATCCCTGCTCAAGGGCGGCTGGGAGCAGCCCTCCCCGGCGACGGGGAGCCCAGATCTGGGCTCCCCTAGTCGCGCGAGGGAGTCAGCCTCCCTCGTTTTTTTTTCAAAAAAGGACACGTGTCGCGATATGATTGGTAGTGACGTGGCACTCCGTTAGCTGACTGTGCACGGGGAGACGGAATTGGACGGAAGGACTAAATTGATCAATGAAAATAACCCAAGGACTGATTTGATCAAAATTGAAACCCAAGGACTTATTTGATAAATGACATAAAACCTAGGGACTAAAATGGACATTAACCCTAAAATAATAGAACTTTTACAGTTAATTTAAAATTTGTTTACTTTGACCTCGTTTTTCAGGTGCTTGCCAAATATTTGGGTATCCTACATTCAGAAAGGAAGATAAGGGAGATTTTATCTCTGAGAAATGCAGAGGGTGAGAAGGAGAACTAATTGATTTAGTTGTTGCTGCTGATTCCTCTGCTTTCCTTCTTCGCGAAATGGGTACGACTGCTAAATCACAAAATGGGTATATACATCAATATCTTGATTTCGGTTTCAAGGTTACTCGGATATTGTTGATTTCAATCTGATTTTCTTTATCAGTTGAGGGCATTTAGAGATTCATATTGTTTCGTTTTATTTTTCAAGGCCATCTATTTTCTTCACTTTTTCGAAATGATGGAACTTTTCATCTACTATGGGTCCTTTATTTAGGCTGTGGATGTTTGGGTAGGGTGTTGTTTTCAAGTCTCAATCTTTTTTTCACTAATAGTTGTAGTTATGAATGGTATACTTTTCTGTAGGTTGAATCAAAACTCAAAGAGACCACCAATAGGCTTGAACAATGGACAATTGCAGTCAAGGCATGGTAGCTTGCATCGACAGGCTCCAATCATTGTGACACTATTTGGGAATGTCAAGTGATTATTTGTCTTTCACTTCCTTGTCAGTCCACTATTTCTAAAATATATTTCAAAATTTTGAGGTAATCTCAATTAAATATTTCTAAGTGGACTTGAACACCATTACACAAGTTGATAGATCAAATTTTCATATTGTAAGTGTTTAAAGAAGTGTTGAAATGGATTGGACACTTTCAAGATGCTGATTTTTTCCTTTAGCACTTATAAGTGTCGACGCATTGAATACTAGGGTTGACACATTGCATTGACACCCAAGACAACAATTCCATACCAAGTTTCATGGTATCGACACATTGCACTATCTCCCGAATGTCAGACAATTTGGAAATCTCAAGTGATTATTTATGTCTTTCACTAGTTTGTCATCTGAATCTTAGTCTATTCATGTTGTCATCTAAGGTTTCATTTCGTGCCCAGAATTGTTGTCATTGTTTACCTTACGAGTGGTTGAAAGAATTTGGGCCAATGTCGCTCAAGCTGTAGTCCTTTTCCTGGATATTTCGTACACTATGTTAATGTTGTTGCCCTCGTGAAGTTATCATAAGGAGTGGTGGATGGGCAACTGCTAGCCCAAGTTTGATTTTGCAAACAATCCATATTTGATTTTGATGACAACAAAAATTCTAAGTGCTTTAAACACTTTTAGATTTTACCTTGTCAATCCACTATTTCTAAAATATATTTCAAAATTTTGAGGTTATCTCCATTAAATATTTCTAAGGTTGTGTTTGTGTATTAAAATTTTGGGGAGATTAAAATTTTAGGGTATTGAATTTAGTTAAAAACTGAAGAGAGATGTGATTTTTAAAATTTATTATAGTGAAAAGTAATGATGTGATGAGGAGAGAGAGATTATATTGTAATTTTTTATTGTGTTAAAATTTTATGAGTTGTAAAAATTTTGTTATCAAACGGAGCCTAAGTGGACTTGAACACCATTACACAAGTTGATAGATCAAATTTTCATATTCAATTTCTTCGAATGACAGTAGAAGCATGAAATAATTTTGTATTGAGATCCTTAGACACCAGCATTCAACTCTAGAACACTGCTTCCAGAGCAATTTTTCTATAATCAATTGTTCATGAAGTTCTCCTTTAAGAGAGCTTCTAGAGAAATATTTTGAACTGTAGCATCTTGTTGTTGGATCTGGTCAAGGGCACATGTAAGACTATGAATTCTCTCTTTGACAAAGCCAAAGTGTTTTCTATTCGATATTCTGTGAGCTTTCTTGAATTTTTCCACCTTTTTTTAATAAAATAAGAGTTGGCCGATCAATAATAAGCTGATTCCATACAGATGCAACTGTAAAAAAACTGCCTGGATCGCGAACCCACATGGCCTCAAACTTGAATGGACGAGGTGGAAGCCTATTGTTACCATCCATATCATGAATATGAGGGAGATGGTCTGAAATAATTGCTAGCAAATGTAAAATTGAGGCATTAGGGTACTTTACACTCCACATATGGTTGGCTAAACCTCTATCAAGTCTTTCACAAATATTTGCACAACCTCCATGCCCATTATTCCAAATAAAAGGATTACATTGAGATCCAAGTCAGTCAAACTATAATTTGAGATAAAACCGTCCTAATCCACTTGTAAAGGAACTAGCACCTGGTCGGCCCCCTTTCTTTTCTATTTGTGACATCACTAAGTTGAAGTCTCCTAATAATAGCCAAGATGCAGAATAAGAAGCTGCCAATGATTATAAAGAATCCAAAAGTGCTTTTTGTCAGAGTATTGAGTAGGACAATAAGCTAAAGTCAATAAAAAAAGATAGCTGATGAAGATCGGGATACACCAAAACATTGACCATGTCACGCCCCGAACGGCATCCCGCAGGGACCGTGACAGCCGCGAGCTATCCCCCGGATGGCTCCAGCGTTCTTACTTATTGTTTTACTTGATTACGGTGGAAACGTACAGGATCGCGAGGGGTTCGAGCTAAACTTACATAATTAGGGTTCTCATTAAGGTCTCATACAAGACATACATAACATGTAAAAACCAACTAGTGACAATCAAGCCACTATCAACAAAAGTATGAAACATAAATTCTTGAACTTCTAGGTCAGGTAGTCCTCTTGACTCTCTTCACCTGAGGCATCTAGAATGACACAATTTTAAAAACGTGATTCAAAAAGACTCAGTAAGGGAAAGACGTAAAACTTAAAACATGCTCTTGACTTGTACTTGCATAATCATGAAAGAGAATAAACTTGATTCGTGATGCACATGCATGCTCATGGATATGCATATGCTCTTGCTTGAAGTTGGCCCCAGGCCCTTGAAAATATCTCTTTCATGCTTGATCGTGAAATCGGCCTTTGGCCCTTGAAAATCTTTCTTATTCATACTTGTGCCAGTCTTGGCCTTTTCATAATTATTTCATATTTCTTATTTGTGGGCTCGCTCCATTTAACCCCTGAAGTCAGGGTTGTGTGTTCCTTTGGGAACCGTCTCCGATTTCCCTTGGAGACCTTACATACGGTCAAGCTAGCGCACCTTCTCTCATTTGTCCTTCAGTGGCTATACATGACCCTTGGAGGCACCACACCTTCTCAATGTCCTTCAGTGTGGTTTGCACAGCCTCGTGGATTCACCCATCCTTCTCACATTTGTCCTTCGGTATGGGAGTCCACCTTGATGGTACGGTACCGACCAGTGCCCCTTAACTTAACTTATCGTTTCATAAAACTTCTCTTAGTCTTTCCATAAAATCATTGCATAAACTTTCTTCTTGAAAAATTCATGCAATGCACATGTCATGTCATGCTTGCTTAAAAATTCATGCTTGCTTAAAATTCATGCTTGTTCATGAAACGATGCAGTGTGTCATTCCAGTTTTGAAAAAGAACACTTACTGTCCACTTACAGTATCCACTTACTCTTGGTCTTCTTTGTTCGTGTATACAGACACGTGGATCGCCTATAAGCGATTCAAATATTTCTTAGACTTTAAGAATAGTATGCAATCATTAAATATTTTCATTTTTGAAATCGGTCATCAACCAAAGATATATATATATATATATACACACACATATCACTGAAATTCATTTAATCATTTAAAAATATTTTATTCTTTTCCTTAACAAATATTCGAAACTTAGTTTATTAAATCATTAATATTTTTATTGAAATAAAAATATATTTATCCATGTACATGCCTCGATTAGGGTTAAATAATACTCATAGGTTTAGAATTAAACCTAAGTCTCTTTTTATTACACGTACTCCATTAAAACCTTATATCAAACTATTAATAAATTATTCATGATTAAATTTTAATTTGGACTTAAACCTCAATTGATCCTGAGTAAAACTTAACTAGGGTTCCAAATAATAATTATTAAAAGATCATGGTTCTTCAATATTTGTTCCAACTAGATTAAACCCTAATTTCTATATCTATCACAACAACGGTAATCCATTTATTTATAAATTGCACTTAGGGTTATATTTTCTTGCAACATTCGGCCATCACTATTTTATACACCAATTAGTCACAACTTTTACTCCAATGGTGATCCCATCCTCCATTCAACAAATTTCACAACCTAATGTCTATAAGTCAAGGCACCAATACAATGTATAACTTTCGGCCAACTCATATTTTCACCCAAACGATTAAGTTTCTTTTGTTTCCTTCAATATGCATGCATCTAATACTTAACATAATCATCTACCAAGCATTGAGGTCATAATTCTTGCACATATCATGGCCAATGTCCAGATTTAAACATATACAAAACTATACATAAACTTCTAAGCATATCATATTCGGCCATACCTCAAAATATCACCTTTTTCATGCTAAAAATTATAACATGCATATCCTTTGCATTTGTGACCTAACTAGCATGCATACACTTAATCTTTTCATCAAATAATTCCATCAACATTAGATCCACACTTTATACACACTATCATCCATAGATCTAAACAAAGTAATCAACCTTCCTCAAACCAACACATCAAGACCTAGATCTAGCTTCCTTAACATGCATTGGTCTCTATTTGCACCAAGAGAGATTTTTGTCTACAACAAAAGAGGTTTAACTTGGCTTTTAGAATGAGATTTGGTAAGCTAGAAGAATGTGGTTTAGGTGCAAGATGAAAAAGGAACAAACCTTGAACTCTAGGGGATGGTTCGGCCAAGTGCTTGAAAATGGGAGAGAGTTGAGAGCAATGAGGGGTTCGGCCAAATGAGGAAGAATTGGAGTGTGAGGTGAGATGTGAATTTTGGTCATGGCATTTGCAAGAGAGATGTGAGAGATTGAGTCTCCCAAGGGGAGTAAATGCTATGACACAAGGTTTGAGATGGTGAGTTGACAAGAGAGAAAAAGAAAGAGGAAGAGGGGATGAATGGGGGGTGTTGGCCGACCAAGCAAAGGTCTTAGTCTTCTCTCTCTCTTTTTATTTCCTTTCACCTTTTTATCTCACATCACTTGTCTTCCAAAAGCTTGTCTTGCATTTGAATTCCTTCTCTCTCTCCTCACATGCATTCCAACGTAAATGCCTTCCTCTCCCTTGCTTTTTCTCTTCTCTTTTGCATCCATGTGTTGTCTTATCAATCTTACACTTCTTACACACCTCTTACACATCACATGACACTTCACTTTGGCTTTCCAATTTCTCCTCATAGCCTTTCACGTAAAAGCCTTCCTTGACTAACATTTAATTTGTTTGGTTGCTTTCCAACCAACCTAGTTACTTCCTCATTAATTTGCAACCAACTTTCAACTTGGTTTTCTCTCTCACCTAACTTATCACTTCATAAGCTCTCTTGCTTATCTAATCCATTCCAATAGCTTATCACCTCATAAGCATGATATCCTATCATGTGATAATGGCCCTAACCTATCTCTACAATAACCACAAGGTCTTATCACCCTAGAAGTTTCCTATCCTATCATGCTTGCTTATCACTATGATAAGCAAGTGTGCTTATCAATTAAATCATCTCTTAGACTTATCACATAAATACATAGCTTATCATTGAATATTCAAATGGAAATTCTATTAATAATATAGGCCACATGGTAATAATACATGTCACATATGAAAGCTATAAAAATATTCAATCCATGTATTCAAAAGAATTTCATCATTTAATCCATTAATCAATTTCGGCTTATACAAAGAAATTCTTAAATCATAATTCAAATTCTATGGTCCATGAAACATATTAAGTAAATGAAAAATATAAATTCGTAAGAGAGAAACTTACTTGCAAATTTCGGCTCCTAAAATAAATATAATTTAAACTTGCATAAAATGGCATTAAAATTATTTAAAGAGATTTTATGAAATAAAATCCCATTTTAAATCGAAATACCATAACATAAGGATTAGTCCATACATTGGCCAAAAACTTAGCCCCATGAAGAAATAAAAGCTATTACATTGGAAAATAAAAGATAATACATAAGAAATTACGTAGGAGAAAATCGGGGTCTCACATTCTCCCCTCCTTATAAAAATTTCGACCTCGGAATTTCTTTTACCACCAGAAATTTTGTCCTGATTACGTAGGTGTAGGACAATGGGGGTTGGGACGAACATTAGTGCTGGTCCCACTACTAATCTCTCCCTGGTAAACGTGATCTGGGGAATTACTCCCCGTCCAAGATTGCGATCTGATTCCTTGGCTTGGTTCATCTAGACTAGGGTCATGGATGACGTTCTCGGGTGGTCCATGAAACCTAGGTCTAGACTCTACTTCTTGTGATGAAAAGTGGGTCTCCGATCCAGCGTCTTAAGCCCTAACTCTTCGACGATGTCTTCTCTCGTTACATCGCCTAGGTGTACACTCACGTCTCGAGTTACTACGCCTAGGTTCTTCTCGGGATCGTTCTCTAGTCTCACTAGGTATCAGATGTTGTTCCATGGGGTCTTCTTCCTGATCCTCCCCTGGATCCTCTTCCGGATCCTCCTCTGGGTCCTCTTCCGGATCTTCCTCAAAGTTTTCGGGTAACATGGTCCTTAAGGGAATGGCATTTATTGGCGACTCTGGCCAATAAATACCCTCCAGATATCCAGAACAATCTGGAGATAAGGGTTGACCCCACCTTGAAGGTCCAGGTTGGTCAGGTGCCGGGGGTGCCGGGGGCTGGTACGTCCCCGCCATGCCTCGCTGCCAATACGACACATGGGTTTGGTACGCTCTTCGCGGGTCCCCTCTATCTGTCTCATGCGATGCGTGAGTCGGAGCCTCATGGCTTCCCGACTGTCTCGTCAAACCTTGGGTTCTATGATTAACCCTGAACAGGCTGCGATACTCGGGTGCTGTCATCCTTCTCTGAGAAGGTGTACCCGAATGCTGGGAACGAGGGGGTCGACTACTCGGCGGCATCTGACAACATAATACAATGGTCAGTCATGTGTATATACAAAATATCATCATGTATCACAAAGAATTAGCATTCTTTATGTAAGGAAGTCAAGCACAATTATCAAACAAAAATACTCATACAAGTCAAACATTCAATCAACAGGGAAGGAAATAAATATTCGGATCCTATTCTCCTTTTAACTGGGGGTACTTCTCGTACATATCGCTTTCCAACTCCCAAGACGCCTCCTCTGCCCCATGATTTTTCCATAGAACCTTCACAAGCGGTATCACCTTGGTCCGCAATTGTTGCTCTTTTCTATCGATGATCCTTACTGGCTCCTCCACATAGGTAAGGTTTTCCTTAATCTGTAAAGGCTCATATTCTAACACATGGGTAGGGTCGGACACGTATTTGCGTAGGAGCGATACGTGGAACACATCATGTACTCCCGCAATTGATGGCGGTAAGGCCAGCCTATACACCATTGGTCCAACACGCTCCAGGATCTCGAAAGGTCCTATAAATCGGGGTTGAAGCTTCCCCTTCTTCCCGAATCGTGCTACCCCCTTTGTTCGAGAAATATTTAAAAACACTTTACTTCCTTCCTCAAAGGCCAACTCTCTTCTTCGATTGTCCGCATAACTCTTTTGCCGACTTTGGGCCGTAATAAGTCTTTCTTTAATCAACCGAATCTTCTCTTTCGTCTGTAAAATCATCTCCGGCCCCAACAGTCTCCCTTCTCCTACTTCATCCCAATATAATGGCGACCTACACCTCCGTCCATACAAAGCTTCATACGGTGCCATGCCAATACTTGATTGGAAACTGTTGTTGTATGCGAACTCTGCTAGCGGCAAATATTGAGCCCAGCTACCCTTGAAGTCAATGATACACTCTCGGAGCATGTCTTCCAAAATTTGAATAGTCCGCTCAGATTGGCCATCCGTCTGTGGGTGGAAAGCAGTGCTAAAATTAAACTTAGTGCCTAGGGACTCCTGCAATCTTTTCCAAAACCTCGACGTAAATCTCGGATCCCTATCCGACACTATGCTCTTTGGTATGCCATGGAGCCTCACAATTTCTTGGAGATAAACTTCAGCTAGTCTTTCCGGGGTATACTTCACCCTGATGGGCAGAAAGTGGGCTGACTTGGTCAATCGGTCCACCACTACCCATATCGCATCGTAGCCAGCTGACGTTCTTGGTAGCCCTACTACGAAATCCATGGCTATTCCTTCTCACTTCCATTCAGGGATCTCCAGAGGCTTCAATGTTCCTGCTGGCCTCTGGTGCTCTGCTTTCACTCTCTGACAAGTCAGACATCGAGCGACATACTCCGCAATCTCTCTCTTCATGTTCGGCCACCAGTAAACTTTCTTGATGTCTTGATACATCTTCGTTCCTCCAGGGTGGATGGTATAGGGCGTAGTATGCGCCTCTGCCAAAATCAACTTCTTGATTCCCCCATCACCAGGGACACATATTCTACTCCGGTATCTCAGCACTCCATCCCTATCCTCAAAATCGGGATCATTTTTCTTCTCAATCCTTTCCCTAATCCCTACTATCACCGCATCGCTCTTCTAGGCCTCGCAGATTCGCTCCTCCAGCGATGGTTGCAATGACAGCCCTGCGATGGAAACATACCGGTCGGCCAATACAAGCGTGATCTCCTCTCTTTTTAGATCCTCCATGATCTCCTTAGCCACTACCTCCACGACACTTGTTTCCGCCGACTTCCGGCTTAGGGCATCAGCCACCACATTAGCTTTCCCAGGATGGTAGCTAATGGTGCAATCATAGTCCTTAATCAACTCCAACCAGCGTCGTTGCCTCATATTCAGCTCCTTCTGAGTGTTGAAGTACTTGAGGCTCTTATGGTCCGTGAATATCTCGCATTTAACCCCATAGAGATAATGCCTCCATATTTTTAGAGCATGCACGACTGCAGCCAACTCCAAGTCATGAGCGGGGTAATTCACCTCGTGGGGCCTCAGTTGCCTCGATGCATAGGCTATGACCCTCTTATCTTGCATCAGTACACACCCAAGACTGTGCTTTGAGGCGTCCGTATAGATCTCGTACTCCCCATGTTCCGAGGGCAATGCTAACACCGAGGCAGTAACCAGATGAGCCTTTAGCGTCTGGAAACTTTGCTCACACTCGTCTGTCCAATCGAACTTAACGTTCTTGTTGGTCAACGAGGTCATCGGCATAGCTATCTTTGAAAATTCCTTGATAAACCTCCGGTAATACCCTGCTAATCTCAGGAAACTTCTTATCTCCTTAACATTTGTAGGTCTAGGCCATTTGAAAACCGTATCAACCTTTCCGGGATCTACAACAATCCCTTCTCCCGACACTACATGCCCTAAAAATCGGACTTGCTGCAACCAAAACTCGCACTTGGAGAATTTAGCATACAACTTCTTCTCCCTTAGGATCTGCAAAACAATCCTGAGATGCTCCTCATGCTCCTCCTGGTTCCGAGAATAAATCAGAATATCGTCTATGAACACCACCACAAATTTATCTAGGAACTCCCTGAACACTCGATTCATGAAGTCCATAAATGTGGCCGGGGCATTAGTTAATCCAAATGGCATCACCAAAAATTCATAGTGACCATATCGGGTTCGAAAGGCCGTCTTAGATATATCTCCCTCCTTAACCTTCAACTGGTGGTAACCCGACCTTAAATCAATTATTGAGAATATTTGTGCCCCCTGCAATTGATCGAACAAATCGTCAATGCGAGGTAGCGGGTACCTATTCTTCACGGTCACCTTATTCAACTCCCTATAATAAATGCACATCCGGAGATTCCCGTCCTTCTTTTTCACAAACAGGATCGGTGCTCCCCAAGGCGACACACTCGGCCTTATAAATCCCTTCTCCAAGTGATCCTCCAATTGAACCTTCAGCTCCTTTAGCTCTGCCGGAGCCATTCGATACGACACCTTGGAAATTGGGACTGTCCCAGCTTCCAATTCAATTCCGAACTCCACCTCCCTATCCGGCGGTAACCCCGGTAAGTCTTCCGGGAATACATCCGGAAACTCAGTCACTATTGGGGTTTGATCAAACGCAGGGACCTCATTCTGCGTATCACTTCGCCAAACTAGAATTCCCTCGTGCCTTCCTTGCAACAATCTCTTAGCTTGCAGGGCCGAGACAATTGCTGGCCTTCGTTCCATCTTCCTCATACCAGTGAAACAACAATCCGGTCTCCCCTCCTTTTGGAACAAGACTTTCTTCTCATAGCACCGAATATTGGCACCATGCTTCGACAACCAATCCATACCTAGGATGATATCAAATCCTCCCATCTCCATAACTATCAAATCAGCCAACATGATTTGTCCTTCTACTTCTATCGGATAGTCTTTCACCATCCGGCTACATTCGACTCTTCCCCCAGCGGGCGTTGACACAAGGACATCACAATCCAACAACTCACTATTTAAGGCATGTGTCTTGCAATATGCTGATGCAATGAATGAATGTGTGGCCCCTGAATCAAACAGAACTAGGGCTTCCCCCTGGGGCAAAGGCAACTTACATGCCACCACTCGGTTCTGGTTCTCCGCGTCCTCCGGAGTCATTGCATATAACCTCGCCTGTGTTGGGCCTCCTTGCCTCCTTGCATTGTTCTGCTGTGGGGGTCGGGGTGATTGGTTTGAGCTGCCTGCACTCCTACAGTCTCTGGCGAAGTGACCAGGCTTCCCGCACTTAAAACATAAGCCCTGCCTGCACTCCCCTGGGTGTCTCTTGTTGCACTTGTTGCACAGAGGAAATTGATTTCCTCCGGCATTCTGAGCTCCACCAGGCCTCTGGTTCGGCCTCGGGTTCGGCCTCTGAGGCTGCCTCTGTGATGGCTCTGGCCTACTTTTCTTCCAGGGCATCTGCGAAATGGTTGGGTTGGAAGGAGCCTTTCTCTTTTGCTGGTCATGATAGACTGCTATCCTCTGCAGTCCTCTCTCCACTATCACTGCCCGTTCAATCACTTCTGCTAGGGTTTTAAGATTATGACTATACACCCTGTCATAGACCCGTGGGTGTAGCCCTTCTTCAAACTTTCGAGCCTTCCTTTCCTCATCTGGCACCAAGTACGGGGCAAAGCGCACTAGCTCCATGAATCGGCCTGCGTACTGCTCCACCGTCATGGCTCCTTGGGTTAGGGTAGATCGTGGGAAATAACGATCTAGAAATTCTTGCTGGAACCTCTCCCAGGTTATGGGCTGCTCTCCCAGTTCCTGTCCCAGCAACACTTTCTCGGACTGCCACCACCTTCTGGCATCCCCTTGCAGCTTGAAGGTAGCATAGCTTAACTTCTGGGCCTCGGTACACCCCAAGACCTCAAGTAGTTCTTTTATCTCTACTAGCCAATTTTCTGCTAGTATGGCATCTCCCTTGCTATTGTACACTGGCGGGTGCTGGCGATTGAACTGGTCGAACGTACACCCCTCAGGGCGTCCTCGGGCCCCTTCAGCATGGGCACCCGGCTGCACGTGCTCGGCAACTAGCTGAGCCATGTGCCTTAACACATCCTCGGTGGTAACTCCGGGAGCCTCGGGCTCTTGACTTCTTGTTGGTCTCCTAGGTGCCATCCTGCACTTCAAGGTTATCGTTCAGCTTAGAACAACCTCAACCTCAAAAATTCTCATCGTAACTAACCCTAAACGTGTTATCTCATGCTTTAGGGTTTAGGGTTCTACTTCGTTCCCTATGTTTTACGGCTCTACCCTCTGATCCTCTGATACCAACTTAATTGTCACACCCCGAACGGCATCCCGCAGGGACCGTGACAGCCGCGAGCTATCCCCCGGATGGCTCCAGCGTTCTTACTTATTGTTTTACTTGATTACGGCGGAAACGTACAGGATCGCGAGGGGTTCAAGCTAAACTTACATAATTAGGGTTCTCATTAAGGTCTCATACAAGACATACATAACATGTAAAAACCAACTAGTGACAATCAAGCCACTGTCAACAAAAGTATGAAACATAAGAATAGTATGCAATCATTAAATATTTTCATTTTTCAAATCGGTCATCAACCAAAGATATATATATATATATATATACACATATCACTGAAATTCATTTAATCATTTAAAAATATTTTATTCTTTTCCTTAACAAATATTCAAAACTTAGTTTATTAAATCATTTATATTTTTATTGAAATAAAAATATATTTATCCATGTACATGCCTCGATTAGGGTTAAATAATACTCATAGGTTTAGAATTAAACCCAAGTCTCTTTTTATTACACGTACTCCATTAAAACCTTATATCAAACTATTAATAAATTATTCATGATTAAATCTTAATTTGGACTTAAACCTCAATTGATCCTGAGTAAAACTTAACTAGGGTTCCAAATAATAATTATTAAAAGATCATGGTTCTTCAATATTTGTTCCAACTAGATTAAACCCTAATTTCTATATCTATCACAACAACGGCAATCCATTTATTTATAAATTGCACTTAGGGTTATATTTTCTTGCAACATTCGGCCATCACTATTTTATACACCAATTAGTCACAACTTTTACTCCAATGGTGATCCCATCCTCCATTCAACAAATTTCACAACCTAATGTCTATAAGTCAAGGCACCAATACAATGTATAACTTTCGGCCAACTCATATTTTCACCCAAACGATTAAGTTTCTTTTGTTTCCTTCAATATGCATGCATCTAATACTTAACATAATCATCTACCAAGCATTGAGGTCATAATTCTTGCACATATCATGGCCAATGTCCAGATTTAAACATATACAAAACTATACATAAACTTCTAAGCATATCATATTCGGCCATACCTCAAAATATCACCTTTTTCATGCTAAAAATTATAACATGCATATCCTTTGCATTTGTGACCTAACTAGCATGCATACACTTAATCTTTTCATCAAATAATTCCATCAACATTAGATCCACACTTTATACACACTATCATCCATAGATCTAAACAAAGTAATCAACCTTCCTCAAACCAACACATCAAGACCTAGATCTAGCTTCCTTAACATGCATTGGTCTCCATTTGCATTTTTCCTTTACATACAACCTTAGATCTAAGGTTTTCCATGGGTAGATCTAGCATGTAAACAACCTAGGGTCTTTAAGCATTCAAGATTCAACAACATCAAGACATATTACGACCTAAACTTCAAGATCTACACATAACTCATTCGGTCACTTATGCTAAACCAACAACATCACATTGTTCTTACCTTGATGACTATCCAAGCTTGAGCACCTAGAAAATAAAGTACCTTTGGTTAGTATTTGTGAAGCTTAAGGCAAGATCATCAATAAAACCAAACTTACCTTCAACCTTTACCAACTCTTCCTAGCTTTACTTCCTTCAAAGATTCGGTCCACCCTCCTTAGAAATGTCCAAGCTTGATTTAAAGGAGGTTCTATGGTGGTTAAGAGAACATGGTAAGCTTTGAAGAAAAATGATGTCAAATGGCTAGGGTTTTCAAGGAAGGATTGTGTTTGCACCAAGAGAGATTTTTGTCTCCAACAAAAGAGGTTTAACTTGGCTTTTAGAATGAGATTTGGTAAGCTAGAAGAATGTGGTTTAGGTGCAAGATGAAAAAGGAACAAACCTTGAACTCTAGGGGATGGTTCGGCCAAGTGCTTGAAAATGGGAGAGAGTTGAGAGCAATGAGGGGTTCGGCCAAATGAGGAAGAATTGGAGTGTGAGGTGAGATGTGAATTTCGGTCATGGCATTTGCAAGAGAGATGTGAGAGATTGAGTCTCCCAAGGGGAGTAAATGCTATGACACAAGGCTTGAGAGGGTGAGTTGAGAAGAAAGAAAAAGAAAGGGGAAGAGGGGATGAATGAGGGGGTGTTGGCCGACCAAGCAAAGGTCTTAGTCTTCTCTCTCTCTTTTTATTTCCTTTCACCTTTTTATCTCACATCACTTGTCTTCCAAAAGCTTGTCTTGCATTTGAATTCCTTCTCTCTCTCCTCACATGCATTCCAACGTAAATGCCTTCCTCTCCCTTGCTTTTTCTCTTCTCTTTTGCATCCATGTGTTGTCTTATCAATCTTACACTTCTTACACACCTCTTACACATCACATGGCACTTCACTTTGGCTTTCCAATTTCTCCTCATAGCCTTTCACGTAAAAGCCTTCCTTGACTAACATTTAATTTGTTTGGTTGCTTTCCAACCAACCTAGTTACTTCCTCATTAATTTGCAACCAACTTTCAACTTGGTTTTCTCTCTCACCTAACTTATCACTTCATAAGCTCTCTTGCTTATCTAATCCATTCCAATAGCTTATCACCTCATAAGCATGATATCTTATCATGTGATAATGGCCCAAACCTATCTCTACCACAAGGTCTTATCACCCTAGAAGTTTCCTAACCTATCATGCTTGCTTATCACTATGATAAGCAAGTGTGCTTATCAATTAAATCATCTCTTAGACTTATCACATAAATACATAGCTTTTCATTGAATATTCAAATGGAAATTCTATTAATAATATAGGCCACATGGTAATAATACATGTCACATATGAAAGCTATAAAAATATTCAATCCATGTATTCAAAAGAATTTCATCATTTAATCCATTAATCAATTTCGGCTTATACAAAGAAATTCTTAAATCATAATTCAAATTCTATGGTCCATGAAACATATTAAGTAAATGAAAAATATAAATTTGTAAGAGAGAAACTTACTTGCAAATTTCGGCTCCTAAAAGAAATATAATTTAAACTTGCATAAAATGGCATTAAAATTATTTAAAGAGATTTTATGAAATAAAATCCCATTTTAAATCGAAATACCATAACATAAGGATTAGGCCATACATTGGCCAAAAACTTAGCCCCATGAAGAAATAAAAGCTATTACATTGGAAAATAAAAGATAATACATAAGAAATTACGTAGGAGAAAATCGGGGTCTCACAGACCATCCATTCAGAACTGCCCAAAATATTTACAGATAAGTTGGGGCACCATATAAACAATAAACCACCTTTAGAACCAACAGGTGGTGCAGATACAAAATAAGAAAAGCCAAACTTATTCGCAAGAATAAGAGTTTGACTTTCTTTTAACTTAGTTTCCAAAAGAAAAATGCCATCCGGATTATATATAGATATTATGGCCAATAGAGCTCTTCCAACCGAGGGTTGACCTAAACTTCGACAGTTCCAGGATGGTCAGAGCTCTTTTCACCTGTATTTCGACCAGAGAAGAAAACAGCTAGTCAGTAAGCCTCAGTGCATTAGTAAGACGTTTGGTTGACTGCCTCCTCAGACGAGTTTTATTTCTCCATGCTACAGGCTGCAGCTCCAGCCAATGTGCCCACGATTTACAAGCCACAAGTTTTAACACTAAAAGGTTAAAAGCAAAGGGCTCAATTTCAAAGCCATTTGACATCCCTCGCAGGGTGCACTACGTAGAGGCTCTCCCTGTCGTGAGCCTTGATTTTCTTTTTCTTGTCTCTTTCTTGCCTTTTTTTTTATCTTTGGTAGAAATTTGATTGTGTCTGTCTCTAGGGATTTTGAAATTCGATTTCAATCTTGTCAAAATCAAGGTCTTAGAAGCTAAAAATTGAAAACATGGGTCTTAAAAGCAAAAGTCCCAAAGAACTGAATTCACAATTGATTGTTCTCAAATTTTTTAAATTTACAAACCGAGAAGTCAATTGTGTGGAGGCTTAAGTGGCGTTGCTGTGTTATTTTTGAGTTAATTTTGGAGCTCAAAATTTTTCTTGGTGATGGGCTTATTCAGGTAATTTGTATCCTAGACCCCTATTAGAAATTTAGAAAATGATTATGTGGATTATTGGAAGATGGTTCCGTTTGTTTTTGTGAATTGTTGGAGATTGGAGGTTAGGGCTTATGTTGGCTGTTTAGAAGTTGTTAAACTTGAAATTGAATTTGAATTTGTGAATTGTTCATTTATATTTTGATTCTTGGTTGAAGGCGCTCATTTTGAGGAACAATCCTTCTGCTACCTATATCCATTGTTTTGCTCACCAACTTCAATTAACTAGTGTGTCTATTGCAAAGGATAACATGGAAGTTTGTGATTTTTTTCATTACACTGCTATCATTGTGAATATAGTCGCAGCTTCTTATAAAAGGAAAGATGCTCTTCATCAAAGTCAATATGAGAAGATAGTAGAGCGGTTGGATAAGGGATACATTTCTAGTAGAAGGGGCAGAAATCAAGAGACTAGTTTTGCATGATCAGGTGATACTCGTTGGGGTTCACACCATACTGCAATAATCTATCTATTTACTATGTGGTCAGCAGTGTTAGATGTGCTTGAAAATGTAAAAGCGGATGGTACTTGCCGGGAACAAAAATCCATGGCTAAGGGTATGATGAATAAGATGCAAAGCTTCGAGTTTGTATTCAATATGCATTTGTTGAATAATATAATGGGAATTACGAATGAATTCTCACAGGCCTTACAACGAAAGGATCAAGACATTTTTAATGCTATGAGTTTGGTGGGAGTTGTAAAGCGTCGGTTGCAAACTTTGAGGGAGATGGAATGTGATGCTTTTTTTGGAAGAAGTCAAAACCTTTTTGTGTGAATAATTATATCACTGTGCCCAATATGGAAGACATTATACCAACTCGCGGTCGTTCGAGTCATGGAGGGCAACCAATTACTTATTTGCATCATTTTTGTGTGGAAGTGTTTTGCCAAGTTATTGATTTGATCGATCAGCAGATGGATCGTCGTTTCACAGAAGTAAGTATGAAGTTACTTCTTTGCATAGCATGTCTTGATCCAAGAAACTCATTCTCAGCGTTTAATCATGCTAAGTTACTTTGTCTTGCTGAGCTTTATCCAGAGATTTCTCAGCAGCTGATTGTATGATTCTTAGAAATCAACTTCACATCTACATTGATGATGTGAGAAATACTGATGCTTTTTATGGGCTTGAAGATATTGGAGTCTTGCTGTGAAGATGGTGAAACAAGAAAGCATAGTTTATATCCATTTGTTTATCTACTTATTGAGTTGGTCTTGGTCTTACCAGTTGCAACTGAAACTGTTGAGAGAGTGTTCTCTGCGATTAAGATTATCAAGACTGACTTACGTAATAAGATGAGAGATGACTGAATAAATGATAGCATGATCGTATACACGAGAGAGAAAATTTTGAAACTATAGAGTACAAAGCAATTTTGCAACGTTTTCAGGATATGCAGTCTCAGCAAATAATACAGTACGTGTATTTCAACATTTTTAAATGCTTTTAGTCCTTAATTTTTAATATTTTAACTCTAAGACACTTTTAGATTAAGAATTTGCCCCTCCTCAAGTAAAATCCCGGTCTGGTTCCGCCACGGTTGATAGCCATAGAAAGGGTGTTGTATTTAGTAGATGGTAAAGCTGAAGGCTAGGCTAGAGAACCGAGTGACCAAAATCGTTAGAGATGGGCCTCTGTCCTTTGTCTATGTATGCTCGGGACGGTTTTGGAATGGAGGGTTGTGGGAGAGAGGTTGATATGTTGTGAACAGGCATAGGGGGAAAAGAAGTCACAGAGTCCTTAACATTGCCTTTGAAGCACCTAGAGAAGTCCACAGCAAAGGTGTTGTGGAATGGTATGATGGCTGAAGTTGGTACAACAGGTGAAGGCATGGGAAGCCCGAGGCACATTACGAGCAGGACATGGGTCGAGTGTAATACGGGGACGAACAGAGCGAGAATAGTCATGAGATTCCAGGTACTCTTCAAGAGTTGGTCCCAAGAAATCTGAAGGTGGGACGGTAGAGGTTTCCATAGTCTCAAGCAGGTTCTTTGTGGTCACCGAAGGTGTATCATGCTCAAAACCAAGTGGTTCCAAGCAGTTGAGTGCAAAGATGTGGGCTTCGGTATTTGGAGATGATGGGCTGTTTGGGGGTGTGGGTGGATATTCGGTGATAGTACTAGGGGAACGGGATTGCCCATCCGAAGGCCGAATGGATGGCTGAAACTTTATGTTTCAGCAATCCATTCTGTACTCGGACGGGATTGCCTTCGGAGGCAATCCGTCCTCGATAGTAAGAACAGATGGAGTGAAACTGGTGTTGACGACAGATTTTGGGAGGTGGTGAAAGAGGGAGCTTGCGAGTCCATGATGCAAGAAGGTGAAGTTGGTGTATTCGGTGAAAAAGCCCATGCAACGTGAGAGTTTATACTCAAGGGAGGGGGAAGTGAGTTGGCGATACACTGTAGAGCAGAAGCAATGACATGCAGCACTCGAGGCAAGAACTTTAACGCTGGACCTGCAGCTGACGTTGGAGGCAGAAGGCCACAAGGAGAATATGAAGACGTCTCACACATCGCCTGAGGCAATGATTGCGAAGCCTACTGTCCTTACCTCAAGCGGAAGACGACAAGAAGACCCAGAAAATCTTCAAAGTTACTGTGTCGAGCACTAATAGAAGGTTTGAATCGAGTCAAAGATACCTTATCAGCTGAATTAACCACTGATGCTGAAGCCGAAGTATATCCTGAATAAATCTGCTGATTAAGGGCTGATAAGAGAGGAAATAAATGCTGATCAGTCGGTTTGTCTGTAGTGCCGCCCACGGCCCATGTCATATGCCACACGCCCTGATGAGAATGAAATAGGAACCAGAGAGTGGTGGAGATGAGATCCAGCTTTGCTATTAGGACAAAGAAGATAAAACTGGCCTCGACTGAGGTAGGACTTTCTGAACAACAATTCTAGAATCTGTCAAAGAGGGAACCTAACGTGCTTTCGATGCAGCTGAGATAAAAGAGCTGTTCCAAGGATTTGCACGTAACCAAGAACCAAAATACTGAACAGTGATCTGGAATTTCTCATAAGGATATATTGGTAGAGAATGACCAATACGATCACATTTATAACCGAAATCGGATAATTTTCAATAACGAAAACTAATAAATGCATCCGGCAGATTAGGGCGATATCACTACAAGAAAAAACATTCTGGGTGACAAACTATTTCAATTTAACATTAAAGTGTCCGGACTTCCTTGAAAGAGAGTTAGGACATAATCAAAACGACTATTTATACCACCGAAACATTACAACAAGAGTCCGAACGCCCAAAAAAAGGTTCGGACGCCCACATAATGTGTCCGAACGCTGTGTGAACGATGACCGAGTTAACTCAGCCATGACAGTGTCTCTCCACATCCCCCACTCGCCCAAAAATTACACCAAAACACAAACTAATATACTTAAAACAAACCTAACACTTAACATTATCAATTTATACGTAAAAATCAATATAAAAACACAATAAACTATACAAAAATATAATTGAAATTCTATACAAAAAACTATATAAAAAAGAAGTTTTCACCACTAAAATCTTGTTAAAAATAAGAAAAACATACCTGGATGTGATTAGGTATACGAGAGATTGATATTACGTCGAGATTTGCGAAGAAAAAACTTGAGTTTTGAGAGTTTTTTCGAGGGAAAAATAACGATGCTCGTGAAAATGACGAACTGTTCGGACTTGTACAACCGTTTTTAACTTTCGTATAACGAAAACACGTGTACGCAATGCGACGGTTAAGTGAAAGTCCAGACTGTATAAAAAATCGTTCCAACGTGTGCGTCACTTACTTTCGATAGCGATGCACGAGTCCGGACGCTCATGTAGAGAGTCCGAACGGATAACAGATTTATTTCACAATTTAGTTTATTTCAAAAAACCTAATTTATTTAAATGGATTAATTTAAATAAATAATTTAATATATTTCATTCAACTAAATATATTTTGGCACAAATATTTAACTTAATTTCTTTATTTTAAGTACATAAAAAAATATATAATTAATCATATTTTTATATTAAATTTCAATTATAACCAATCATCAATTTAATTATTATTACTATTGATTTAAATATCAATTTAATTACTAATTATCCATTTAAAATGTAATAAATTTAATCTGCTGAAAAAGACATAATTAATATAAAATATAAAAATAATCCAACAACAGAATAAAAAACCACAATTGTAATGTCTATTAGAAGCTACAAACGGTCCTTTAAAACGATAAATAAGTAACTAAGTTTAAATCATAAACAAAAGACTAGTTTAAATCACGAGCTGCGACTGGCTCGTCCAAATCTTGTCCGAGGGCATCACGAACATGCGCCAAATGCTCCTCCATATTATCCACCTGTCTGACGAGTGTCTGCAGCAGTATCGGAACGGTATGAACAGACTGGGACAATTGAGACAATTGTTCTCTCATCCTTATTAATTCTCTCTGCATAATATTAAACTCTTCCGTTATAGCCCTATCCGTCAGAGCAAGTTTCGTCTCCAGACCGGTCAAGCGGCATTGGAGCTTCATGCACAATGAATGCGTCGGCTGCATGATTGCCCGAATACTCTCGTTTAACTCCGCTAAATTCGCGTCTGCCCAGGCTGGTCGCTCAGTCTGTCCTCCAACATTGGAAATACTTCTTCCAGATTGTTCCATGGTCAACCTAGCAAAACCGTCCGAACATGAGCATAAAGCGTTCGCACGAAATTCAAACTGTATCGTTTAAATTTTAGGACGTCCGGACATAATAATAGTCATCCACACGTACAATAACAGACCTGACGGTTTACAACAAGTCCGGACGTCGTGAAACGATGTCTGAACATGGTTCGACGAACACTACCCAAACAGGCTAATTTCATAAAATAAAACACCATAACAATCTAACAATCGATGTTATTTAATCGAAATACATAAATAAAACAACATAAGAAACGTTTTACCTGAAGTTATTTTAGAAATCTGGAATGGAGAGTGAAATCCGAGAGAAAAGTACGAGAGTGAGTTTGAGATTTTGACAAATTATGTCGGTTTAATGTGGCCAGTACCCGTCCGAACGTCTGATACTAGCGTTCGGACGGGTTTCAACGGTTATACTGACACGTGGCCCTATCAAATTTAACGTCATTAAATATGCTCGATTTGAAATGGTTCTAGAACTTATACTGTCCGAACGCTATTTTTTTGTCCGGACTGTATCGATGTCACGTGTTTGAAGTTTTACAACGTGCAAGCACACGATTCGCCGAAGATGCATTTATAATTGTGCGGACCTTTTGTTGTACCGTCCGGACTTGGGTATTTTTTTCCGTTGGAATGTGGTTTATAACGTCCAGACATTATTAAGTATTAATGACGAATTGTAATTTGTCACTCTAGCCTGACGATTACTATTCGTTAGGTAATGTCCTTTCGGACTGTGATCAAAGGAGTCCGGACGGGAGTGTAAAATTGTAACGATTCTAATGGTCACTCAGTTTTGACGATGTGTAATTTGAGAGTATCTTGCGAGTCCGAACAGGTATCTTGAGAGTCCGGACGTTATGTTTTTTTTGTGACAGTTTTTTTCTTCACTCATTCGCGACACGTGTATTCACACCAGCAATAGGTCGGAACGGTGTTGTGACAGGTCCGGACGGTTTTGGAGTTCCTGAATGGTTTTGGGTGACGAAATTAATATTTTGTCATGGAAAATTGAGTTTAGGTGACAAAATTTAGTTTGACACCCAAAATTTTGTCAACTAAAACATAATTTCTTATAGTGCGATTAAGGAAGAAAAAAACCTTCTTTTAGAGGATTGCAGACATTTAATCGAACCTTGACGCGAAAAAACACGTTTGTAAGTAATACCCTCCGGAAGCTTTTCCAATTCAACCGATGTGCCAATTGAAGAACCAATTTCTGAGATAGTAGTTTGATTCATATCGGCCATGGGTAATCCGTGAAGCTAGATTCAAAAAGAAGTTATGGATAAATCAACTTCATCAATGGGGATGGCAAGAGACCAATGCTGAAGCACTAAGAGATGGTCTTTGAAATTCCAAGGAGCCATGTGAAGCACCTTGTCTCTATCCATGGATCGAGAGATATTAAAAAAATAAGTAAAATTTTCCTTGACCTCGATCCGAACATTTACTGAAAATTTCCTCAATCAGAATGATGTTAATAATAATGTAGACTTCGTGATCCATATCCCGAAGTTAAGATTTGAAACCAACAAATCTTGCAGCACGCATGTCTTTCCATTAAATGAGCTGCACACCAAAGATTTGCACGAAGCTGCAAATCTTGACAAAGTGTGATTTTGTTCACACTGTCTCTTTTCTCCTATATATATCATACGTACATGAGTGCAGAGAGGGGGTGAAGTTCAGTGAGTGAAACTAAAAGAGTGAGAAAGAGAGATTCTGCAGAGAGTGGCTGTGAGAGTTGAGAGTTGTATATTGATTCATTAAAATCAACGTTATCTCCTCTGTGGACGTAGGCAAATTGCCGAACCACGTTAAATATTGGTCTCCTTGTGTTTGATGTTTTTTCATTCTGTGCTCAACAAGTGGTATCAGAGCCAGTGACTGGAAGTTTCTTTCAATTCTTCGGGCTCATATCCGTGTCCAAATCGAATTTTGGACCTGACTGGAGATTCCTCACGACACGACGAGCACAACGGTACCAACCGGACTCCAAAGCAAGGTTGCACGCGTCAACACACGCCGATAGGAGTCAATGCGTGTGTCCAACTTTCCTCATGCACCACCACGTGTCGTTAGCTGCCGAGAATTTTCTTCACGCGCTCCCACGCACCTTTTCTCTCAGGGTCGGTGCGGTTCGGATAATTCGATTCGGGTCTTAGGACCGGGTTCGGGTCCTCGCCGAGTTGATTGAGTCAACTCACTAAGTCAACCGAGTTTTGTCCGAGTTGACGTTAACAAAATCTGTTAACGTCATCGGCATATTCCGTTAGAGTTAACGGAATACTCCGTTTCTGGAGGGAATATTCCCGTTTCGAGTTTTGTCCATTTTGGCCCAATTTTTATCCTTTTTGAGCCAATCTGTCATTTTCCTAGCTATTTTGACAGTTTCGGACGTATCGGTGGTCTCCGTTTTGCGAGATTCAACTCCAAACATAGAGCAACAAGCCATTTGAGCTAGTGTTAAAGGCGAAATCCATGGAGGATTCAAGTTCTAGTTCAATGATCAAACTTACAATGATCAAAGTTCTAGAGACCCCGGATGGAAGATCTTCTAAATTGCAAGGATCTTTTTGATCCAATAGAAGTGAAACGATTAAAAGCAGACGAGGTGCCGGAAAAGGATTGGAAAAATCAAACAAGAAAACTATTGGTCGGATCAGACAATGGATCGACCATAGTGTATTTCATCATGTTGCACAGGAGATAGACGCCTACACTCTATGGCAAAAGTTGGAGAACATGTATCGGGCTAAGACTGCTCGGAACAAGGCTCTCTTAACGAGACGCCTTGTGAATTTGAAGTTGAAGAGCGACACCTCTATTGTTGAACACACCAACGTGTTTCAGAACCTGGTGAACCAACTTTCAACCGTAGCGTTGAATCTTGGTGATGAAGAATAAACTCTCCTACTTCTCAGTTCGCTATAAGACAGCTGGGAGACGTTGGTGGCCTCCCTCAGCAATTCGGCTCCAGACGACAAACTTACCATGGTGATGGTGAAGGATGTATTATTCAATTAGGAAGCCAGGAGAAAATAGGCTGGTATGGAGCAGTCACATGCCTTCGTAACCGAAGGAAGGCACCAACGAAGTGGTAAAGGGAGAAGTAGAGGCAGTAGCAGGAGCAGAGGCAGATCCCAGAATCCAGACAGTTATTATCAAAAGGGCAAGATGAAATGTTTCCACTATGGTATCGAAGGCGAAATTAAGAAGCACTGTCGGATGTTACAACGCGAGCAAGGCCAATCCAACAACCAGTCAAAGAAGGCTGACGGTGAAGCACTAGTCACCATTCTTGGAGATTGTGCATTACTCTCCACTGGTGAAGAATAATGTCTCCATGTTGCGAGTCAGGATGCAGAATGAGTGGTAGACACAGCAACTTCCTACCACGCCACGGGTATTGGTGATGTTCGTATAAAGAAAAATATTGGTTGTACCATGGTGTTGAAAGACGTTCGACATGTGCCCGACCTTCGGTTAAATTTGATATTTGGGACAACCCTTGATCTACTAGGCTACGACAACCACTTCGGCAACGGTGCTTGGAAGCTGAAGAAAGACACCATGGTTGTCGCTCGTGGACATATTTCTTGCACATTATATAAGACCCATGTGAAGATATGCACTGATAGCCTCAATGTAGTTCAAGATGAGGCATCTCCAAATCCGTGGCATGAGAGACTTGGTCACATGGGTAAGAAAGGGTTGTTTACACTGGCAAAGAAGGTGCTTATTACAGTCGACAAAGGTACATTGCTAAACCCTTGTGAGCATTCCTTTTTTGGTAAGCAACATCGAGTCTCGTTTGGTATATCTGCCAGTAAAAGATCAGACTTATTGAGCCTAGTACACTCTGATGTATGTGGTCCCTCAGACGTGGAGTCTTTGGGTGATAGCAGGTATTTTGTTATATTTATTGATGATGTTTCACATAAAGTGTGGATGTATTTCTTGAGAACAAAGGACCAAGTTTTTGAGCAGTTCAAAAACTTTCATGCTATGGTGGAAAGAGAAACTGAAAAGAAATTGAAGTGCCTCCGGACAGACAATGGAGGCGAGTACACTTCCAAGGAGTTCAGAGCATACTGCTATGGCCATGGCATCAGACATGAGAAGACATTCCCACGCACCCCACAGACGAGAGGATGAATCAGACCATTGTTGAGCGAACCAGATGTATGCTCCATGTGACTAAGTTACCTAAGCTATTATGGGGTGAAGCAATTCATACAACCTGTTACTTTATCAACAGAACACCATCTGTACTGTTGAAGATCGAAGTTCTAGAGATTATGTGGTCTGGTCATAAGATCTCCTACTCTCATCTGAGAGTATTTGGGTGCAAAGCATTTGCACATGTATCAAAGGAGCAGAGACAAAAGCTTGTTGTCAAGTCCACTCCGTGTATTTTTATTGAACGAAGATGAAGAATTTGGATACAGACTTTGGGATCCAGAAGCTAGAAAGGTCATCAAAAGCAGAGACATTGTGTTCCATGAAGCTGAGTTATATGATAGCTTCAAAAGATCAACATACACAAGTGAAAACAGTTCAAGTGCTCAAGAAACTGTTACCAGTCCTGCGCAGTTCTAGTCTACAACAGATATTGAAGAAATGCAGGAAGGATCCCCAGAAGAAGAAGAGGAAGTTGATGATGATGAAGTGGGTGTTGAGCAGGGGGGCAGGTACCCATTCCACCAGAAGATGCTGAATCATCATAGCAATCAGATGATGAAGAACTTCCTCCAGTTGACGATCCTCAACAGAATAAATCTACAAGAGGCCGATTACTGATTCCATCACAGAGATATCTAGAATCATAATATATTCTTCTTACTGATGAGGGAGAGCCAGAAAGTTTTCATGGAGCAAGACCTCATACAGATAAAGTCAGATGGATTCAAGCTATACAAGAAGAGATGGGTTCCTTGCAAAAGAATCAGACTTACGAGCTGGTGAAGCTTCCGAAGGGCAGGAGAGCAGTGAAGAATAAATGGGTATTGAAGCTGAAGAACGATGGCAAGCAGGTGAAGTACAAAGCTTGTTTGGTCGTCAAATGTTTTCAACAGAAGAAAGGAGTTGACTTTGACGAGATATTCTCACCTGTAGTGAAGATGACCTCAATCCGAGTTGTACTCGAATATTTTGCCAGTCTAGCCTTGGAGCTTGAACAAATGGATGTGAAGACAACATTTCTTCATGGAGATCTCGAAGAAGATCTATACATAGAGTAGCCAGAAGGTTTTGAAGTTCGTGGGAAGGAACACGATATGTTCAGTTTGAGTAAAAATGTAGGATTTTAGAGAAGTTGTGAATATTTATGTTGAATAGTGGTTTATTAGTGTTTTTTAAAGTGGAGAGAGAAATGATTTGATGTAATTGTTTAATAAAAGAAGTATTGAAATTATATGAAAAAAGTATAGAGAGAAAATTTATGTTGAATAAAAAAGTAAAAAGTTGTTGGAGATTGTGTAAAATGTATTGGTGTTTGTGTTTAAATTCTGAATATGTTCGGTGGTAGTTTTGTAAATGTATTTGAATCCCGAAAAAATTTAGAAAACGAACATAATCTTGCTCTGCAAGTTGAAGAAGAGCCTCGACTATCTTAAGCAGGCTCCCCGACCAACGTGTGTAAATTCGCAGATTCCCATATAGTAATTTTGTTACTCTACTGCTCTATGTTGATGATATGTTGATAGTTGGACAAGATGCATCCATAATCAGCAAGTTGAAGACAGATCTGTATAAGTTCTTCGACGTGAAGAACTTAGGACCAGCCCAACAGATATTGGGCATGGAGATTTTCGTGAAATGAAAGTTAAGAAGTTGGGTTGTCGCAAGAGAGATATGTTGAACAAGTAATCAAGAGGTTCAGCATGAAAAGTGCTAAGCCAGTAAGTAATCCACTGGCTAGTCATTTTAAATTGACTTCAAGAGGTGCACCATTATTGACCTATAATCATAAGTAGATACAACTCCGAGCTTCAGCTCTGTCTGCCCCATAACCTCCTTAATCGCCAGGATTTTTGCTTCAAGTATGTTACTCTGCAAACCTTGAGGTGGTCAGTCCAAAATAGTGCATCACTTTTGTCTAAAGGAATTTGAGGGGATGAAGTTGAGCAACATATTTTCAAAATAGCTTCAGGGATTAACACTTGTAATTTCATCCAAAATATGGATTAACAGTTCTAATTAATGATAATAAGGTATATGATTAGATAATCCGCCATGGTAGAAACCCTCTTCCAAAACGGCAAAAGTTATTGTGTGAGTGAAGCAATTGTGTGAGTGTGTGAGTGGACGGGTGAGATTAGAAGTTGGAAAATGTAACAGCTGACAAAATGTCACGTCAATTAATGAATCCGACCCACGAACCCGACCCGCACAACCGACCCGGTTTCATTAATTGACGTGGCATTTTGTCAGCTGTTAGATTTCTCAACTTCTAATCTTACCCGTCCACTCACACACTCATACAATAGCTTCACTCACACAATAACCGGCCTCCTTCCAGAACTGCCTACTGTTAACTAGGACGAGACTAGCGAGTTACAAGTTCCAAAGTTCTCTTCTACATTAAGTTTTAACTGCCTCATTACTCAGAAACAAATCACCGAAAACAACTGCTTAGAAAAAAAAATCACCAAAAAACACTTCTTCTCTTTACAAACACACCCAAAATTAGAAAAATGCAATCACCATAGATCATCCAATGAAATGGACATCTATCATGACCTGCAATATTTCAAAAATCAACTGAGAATGAAATATACTGATCAACAGAAATCGACGCTTGTCATGACCTAACATAATTTCGTATATATACTCTAAATATCCACATGTTCGTGTATCTGAAAATGCCACCTATATCCCGTTTCTGACATTAGAGAGCTCAGATAAAGATTTAATAATTGGGTTTACCATCTACCGCTCGGACACCCACCTCTTTGCGCAGCTGCCCTTGAAACACCGGGATTCTCTTTTTGATGCAAGTACAGTCGGATTGTCCTTTCAATGTTTCGGAAATGGTTTTCAACTTTGAGTTAATGAATGCCGACTCAAAGGCGTCTATCCTGGGATCAGCATTTTTCTCAAGATCGTTTTGCAGCTTCGACAAGCAGCACTCGTAACTGAACTGTGGATCATGCAGCGAAATCTGCTCACTTTTCTTATGTTCTTGATGAAGACCGCCCTTAAAGTTCTCTTGTAATTCGCAACATAAGGCATTCCCGTGTTTAGTCTTCAACGTGTTCTGCAAACGATTGAATTACATTTGAAGGATCTTAAAAAGCTCAATTGCTTGAGTTCTTCCGACTTCTCTAAGACTTGCCCATGCCTCTAACTGCTCCCCAATTGCAGGACCCGCCGTCAATAGCCAGTTAATAAAAGCATCACTATCGGGCAGATCATCACTTTCACGTCTTTCACCCGCAGAAGTTACTGCAGTTCCATCGTCCGCAATCGCATCTTGATATGCAGTGGGAATAAGCTCTTCCCTCAATAACCGCTCATCCAAAAAAAGATGAGAGAAGTCACTATGAAAACAATCCTCTCTTTCGAGGAAAATTCCTGGGAACCTTTGAGTTCGTCATCTAGAGCATTTTTCCAAGAAAGACAACATAAACCGCAAGAATTAGCTAGTTCTTCCAAGAATCGAAGGAATATTTCAAGTTCGATCAGAGGCTTCCAGAAAGCAAATAAAGAGGAGAGTAGCGTCCAGATCATAATAATCAATTTGTGCAACTTGGATGCGAGTCGACATCATGTCCATGATCGATGTGATTAATTCATTACAATGACTCTCTGCAAGACATCTTTTTTTCAGAAGGGATTCCAACGCTTCATGAATTCTCTCAAGGAGCTCTGTGCGCTTACTATCGTCACATAACGGCCACCTCTGAAATTTATCAATCTCGCGAATTATAAACACTTGGGGATCATCTTCTGGAGAGCGGATTGCCTCCGAAGGCAATCCGTTCCCTCCTCATCTTCTGTGTAACACGCCTGGCTTATGGTAGGGTGGTAGTTACTCTTAGTTGATGAAAACCCGTTCATGTGTTTGTTGGCTGGAATCTGTTAGGAGATTAGATATTGTTAAGCATTCTGTTTCTATATAAGAAGGCCATCCGGCATAGAAGAGGGCAGGGAGAACTCAATTGAAGTTTTATAGTTTTTTTCTCTCTTGATTTCTTAGGAGACTGACTAGCCATCTCGAATTTGGCCATTGTATTTGTTTTTCATTTTCTTGGAATACAAACAGGTTTGTTACAAGTGGTATCAGAGGAACAATCCTGCCATGGACTTGAGCACACTTCAAAATGTATCCGAACAATGTTTCCAAATTCTGGAAACTCTCAATCGGTTGAAGAATGTCCAGAAAAGTATTGGTGAAAATATGGAGCTCCTGTCCATCAGCTTGGAGAAATTGAAGGACCAGATGAAAGAAGAAAAAGAAGAGTCACTTGTAGAAGAAGATGAAGAATGCAGAGGAAAAATAGAGGAGATTGGAGCACTTGATGAAGAAATACATTTAGATGGAGAAACTAGGGAAATAGATCCTGTCCAAACAGGTATTACTCATACTCAAAAAGCTCAAACTCTTCTTTCGTCATGTGAAGATAGATTCCTAGCTAGATCGGGAATGACTCCCGTGATAGTTCAGCCTCTTGATTCTGTATTAAGATTTCAAAAAAGAAATTATCACAAAAAGGTGGAAGAAAAGGGATTTTGTATACACCAGTTATACAACAGTTCCTTCGGAAGAAATGGATTCTTTCATATGTTTGATTTGGCAGCGAATGATGATATTTGGTGTGAGGAAGGATTGGAGGAAGAGGAAAAAGAGTGGGCGCAACAATTATGTTGATTTTCAGTTGCTTGTGGTGATTCACCACACCAAATGGCCCGAAGCACTAAATCTTCTAATGAGTGGAAAGAAGCTATTTTTGGAAGTTTGCTAGCGTAGAAGATTCGAAAGCAGCAATTGTAAAGAGTGACTTTTCCTTTGGAGCACCAGGTGTTTGTTATATGTCTTCTATGAAGATGTGTCATTCCTTCACTAACAATAGCGTTACTATACTGCTTGTGGCCTGTGGGGACTCAAGATTCTGCATCAGAATTTTGATTCAGAGGCATAATGCATCATTTAAAGGCTAATTAAATTGGATTGCGGATTTTCCGGTCAAGGAATTGGCTACTTGGCAATTGGCATGGGCAGCTTTTTAAGGGCACCAGGTGTTTGATGTATGTTCTTCGAGGGAACTTGTCAAGCTATATTTGCAGCTGTTTCAACTTTTGCCTTAGGCTAACCAAAAATAGACGTCGTTTGGAAAAGTCTTTTTTTCTGAATCATGGTGGTTTAAGCTTTTAAAAAGAGAGGATTTTAAAAAGGGAATTTGTTGCTGTCTCTCAACCTTGTGGACAAGGTTGTTTGAAGGGGAAGGGAATGTAACACGCCTGGCTAGTGGTTCAATTATGGTAGGGTGGTAGTTACTCTTAGTTGATGAAAACCCATTCATGTGTTTGTTGGCTGGAATCTGTTAGGAGGTTAGATATTGTTAAGCATTCTGTTTCTATATAAGAAGGGCATCGAGCATAGAAGAGGGCAGGGAGAAGTCAATTGAAGCTCTATAGCCTTTTTTTTCTCTTGATTTCTTAGGAGACTCGTCATCTCGAATATGACCATTGTATTTGTTTTTCATTTTCTTGGAATACAAACAGGTTTGTTACATTCTGTACCAGCTGAGTGACAATTTTGAGTGTCATCTTTTCCATCAACTGCAGAATCACCGTCTGCATAACATGTCTCAAATCTTGATTGATTTTCCATTATCTTCACCGAGGCAGCTATATCTACGGGGTTCCAAACTCCATTTTTAACCATTGCAACGCACTCATCATCAGCTACTACTGCTGGCAAATTAGCTTCTAACACTGTTGATAGACTCCCCACGTGCTCACCACTAAGTTGCCGCATATTCGACACACTATCAAGAAACGTATCTCCGCAGTAACAACACACCCAAAACTTCCATTTCTTGTGCTCCTTTGCAAAATCTATTGCTTCCTTCAGAACATCCTTCGCCAATTTATTATTAATAAAATGCACTTTAAGGTCTTCGATACCAACTCTCAACAATCCTCGCTTCATTTCCCCTGTCATAGTTTCCATCCAGTAGCCCTTCATTTGAGTCACCCTATTTACGTGCAACGGAATTCTCTTAGGATTCGCGTACTTCCTTCGCTTTTCAACTGTACTTTCCTGGGAGAAAGACCCAAAAGTTGCAAGCTTTTTCTCCTGCAGGAGCCTAGCCGCCATAACTCTCGACTCTACCTCCTTCCATCTCCCCCATTGTTGCATTTCTGCATCAACTTTATAAGTTCTTGATTCATAAGTTCAATCCGAGATGCTTCGATCGGATAGGCTGCGTGTTAACTAAAAACATCCTCTTCAAACAAGCTGTCTTTAATTGGGTCCGTTGGGTCTTCGATCATTAAAGCGCGCTCGCATTCTTGTATTACTTCTTGGTAGCCTTTATTATCGTCGTGTATTGCAGCCAACTCGAAGAGAACTTTGGCGTGGAAAAGTGCCAAGGGCATTGACTTCTTGGAGAAGGCTAGAGCTGCCTGGCTGCTTCGGCCGCGTGATTTAGGTGCTTGCATTTTCTGTTAGAGTCACCAATAAGAGCAGCGGTTTTGAAGTGGATGTCTCCTAGAGAGGGGTGGAGAACGGCGGAGCCGTGGTTGCTGGAGCGTTACGAGGGCGCGCTCACATTCAAGCCGGATGGAAACATCCGACGGTGGGCGATCAATGGAAGCAGAGGGCCTCTTCTTCGAGGCCATTTCTTTTTCTTTTTTTTTTTCTACTCTTTTGGGGGTGATTTCAAGAAAATCTTATTAGAACGCTGTTTTCGTTTCTGATTAGGTAGTTTGGATTGGTCACAAGCTTAATTAATTAAATTCAAACTGCTCTGTATTGAAAGGAGAGAACAAGTAAACCAGTTCTGTTTTTTAATCTTTATTTTGGTTTTTCCTCCTAATTTCTAGATAAAAGTCATTTTTTTTAATTTCTAATTAATTAGAGTTAGATATTAGGGAGAAGAAGAAAGAACAAGCATATGGTGGGCATAGTAAAGGTTTGATAGAAGACGAAATATTTGAAATTGATTGATTTAATTGAAACGAGAATGGGCCAAAAAGATTACTTGATTGCATTGTAAAAAGGAGGTAAATTCTCTGGGGGTGATACAACAGATCGAGGGAAGAAAGATTTAAAATAGATGTGATAATTTAGGGAGTTTGATATTTTAGTCTTTAGGTTTATACTTATTTTCCATTTGGATCCTTCGATTTCAAATTTCATATTTAAAATATAGTTTGATAAATAAATCATTCTGTCAGTCTTCCGTCCATGCTCTTAACCGAAGCTCAAATCATGTAATTTATATGTCCACGTGGTATGGTAATAAATTACTTCACCTATCCACGTAGTTTGTTGATTGAAGACCAAAGCTTTCTTATAATGATCTTTGACTTCATCCTCTCCTTCCTTCCATTTGTTGATTAAAGAAACTTGCAATAATATTAGAGAAATTGTTTCCTTTTATAGGAACTTGTGCAGCTACCAGGAGTTGAGATTAGAAATCATCTAGGGATGAGGAATCTGTTGTATCAATCATCATTTATGTCTTGGCATCCTCAGAAACCAGTAAGGAAAAATCGGCTTCATCCCCAGCATGTATCACTACAAAAAAAGGAGATACAACAGCGGGTAAAACCTTTACCGACGGTTTTTTTCAGACATTTTCCCACAGCTGTCTTTTCTCTGTTGGGGAATGTCTTCAATAGCGTTTTTCATAAACGCTGGTGATTCCATACGTTTCAAAAGCGGTCACTTAACGACGTTTTTAAACCGCTGGTAATGTCACAGCTTACAACAGCGATTTTTTAGCGGTGTTTTAAAAAAGCGTCGGCGTTTCCCAACTTATAGCAGCGGTTTTTTAGCAGCGTTTGTAAAAACCCTGACGTTTCTCCTGATTTCCAACATCGATTTTTTAGCGACGTTTTTAAAAAGCGCTGGCGTTTCCCCGCTTAGAGCAGCGGTTTTTTTAGTGTTTTTAACGCTGTCATTTCTCTTGATTTTCAACATCAATTTTTTAGCAGCGTTTGTATAAAACGCTGGAGTTTGTACTGATTTAGCAGCAATTTTAAAACCTTGGCATAGTCCAAAAAGAGGGTTGACCGCTGCTATAGCCCTAAAAAACGCTGGTATAGGCCAAAAGACCTATACCAATGTTTTTTTAGCAACGGTCGCTGACCGGCGCTAAAGTCCGTGTCAGTGTTTTTTTTTGCAATGTACTAGCATTTTTAAAACACCACTAATTTTTTCCTATATTTTCATATATATTTTTTTTAATCTGTAATGTAAATTTATTTTAATAACCCTAATTCATTAGATATAAAAACTTACAGAACAAGGATAATAAAAATAAACAGATATTCAAATACAACACAATAAGCAAGAACCAAATCTTTTTCATTTCACGCATCAACATCCTCTTGAATTCCGGTAATTGAAAACAAATATCACATGAGAAATAAACAAAACATTAAGCTTGTTTCTGGACAATTAAGCTCAAACTCTCTAGGACGTGATTAGTAGTTTTCTACAATCTAATGAAACCAAAATCTTGAAGTAGAAAAACATGAAATTCAAAATCAGGCAATAGGTTTCCAGAAAAGCAACAGCCAAGTACGAGTTTCAATTAGTCATGAGAATAGGAAGAAGAGTATTTATACATTCCACCAGACACATGACAATTTACCAAATTCCAACAAAACAAATATCTCAAAATTAAACATTAAAATATAAACAAATTGAAATAACAAAATAGAAATAATATGGACAGAAATCAAATTCAGAACTGAGTTTATCTATGCATTCATGTCATTCGACAACAAATAGAAGGGACATTTCATATTAGAGCTCAAGACGCAATTTCCTCACTTAGAAGTTCTTGATACCTTGGCTCAATCCTGAAACTAAAAAGCAGGATCCTACTAAGTTCATGACTGGTTCACTATTTAATTCTAAATGCTAATTAGTAATTCTCTGATTCAAAAAACCAGCTAGCATGAAATGAATGAAGCTCTTTCAGTTCATTCAGAAATTTCCGAACTTCTCAGAAACTGAGTTCAACTGGCTTGTGTCTGGGGAGAAGCTAGCTACTGGGGCTAATGAACATGCATTATGAGTAATTGACAACTTCAAAACTTTGGAAACAATGTATGTGTAGAAGGAAGAACAATTCTTACATTTTGTATGTGGAGGATAAACTGATCCAAAGCTGCAGACCCTTTGAAGTTCCTTCTCCTGCAGGCATTTCAGAGTGGATAATTCCTCTACCCGCTGTCATCCACTGCACAAAAACCCAAATGAAACAAAGATGAAGAGTGTCCTAACATAAAAGTCATGCATAAAGTTTTCTACCTATTTTCAAAAGATAAGTGATTGGAACTGATATTGACGAATCCGACAGATATGACATACCTGCAAATCACCGGGACCGTCGTTTGAAGATCCATTTATTAAACCTATCGTTTTACCAATCCCTAGGAGTGATGTGAACAAATAAGAATTGATTCAAATTAAGTGATTTATACTGCAAACTCTACAACATTTTTTTTCCTAAGTGTTATGTCAATTACGATGGAATATGATAAGCTAATTTCAAAGGCAGGAGTGGATCCATAAGACTCATTTTTAATGCAACTATTCACTGGTAACCAGGGAGTTATTTTTTCAAATTCAGTCAAAATTAGGCAAAGAAAGAACAAGGATACTGGGATTTCTAGCAAAACATGCAACCACTTGTGTATGAAGCACAAACACAAACAGATCCTGGGTTGCGTTGTGCTTTCAACCAGTATTGATCTTCAATGTAACTTGTATAAAAGCTGCCAATACTTTACCAATATTCAATCTTACCCCCAACAGTGTCGAAATAAGTCAAAAGGTCCTCAAAAACTAAGATCGGCAGAATCTTAACAAAAAAATTCAGCAACGATTATCCAACAAACAGGACTAATTCCATCAAAAGGAAGTAGCATACATGAACTTGTGTTCAACTTTTAATTTAAAAGGCTGATTTCCTACTCACTCATCTAACATAAAAAATGGATCTAGAGGCTTCAATTCATCAAACAAAAACAAATTTACAACTGAACAAGAGCAGGATAGAATCATGTGCACCTGAAAAATTATCCAACATCAAAAATGGATCCAGAGACTTCAATTCACGGCTGAGCATCGATCCCCAACAAAAAGAACACACAACAGATTCAACACCAGATGATGTAAACTAGACAACAAAAAGACCATAAACAGAGCAATTGAATCTTTCCTCCATAGAATGAATGCCCATAGGCTAAAAACCCAAGAAAGCAAGAACCCATGAATTAAAATTGATCAATAAAACTTAAAAACAGAAGAGGCCAAAGAAATGCAACAAATACATTCCAATGCCTCTCCTGACAACAGCACCATCTCCCTCATGTTGAGGTTTTCCCTGGACCTTCTTGACCACCAATCTGGGTCAGTCAAAGGAAGAAGCTTGATCAGATTCAGACATGATATTTCGGATTAAGGCAGGGACTCTGACTCTGATGTCGGTGGCTCTGCTTGTCAGTGGCTTCGTATTGAACAATAGCTTGTGGTTTATAGCTCTCATAAGCGTCTTTGTGCATGCCTTTTTGTCTGTATGCCTTTTCTAAAATCCATTGTTGGTCTTTCTATTTATATCTAACGAATGTGGAGGAGAAGAAGAAAGAATAAGGAAGAGAGGAGCGGGCTTCACAGAATTCGAAGCAAAATCGAAACCGGGAAGCAAAAACTTTCAAATGAAGTAGAACGGGCTTCACAGAATACCTGGACCGCAGAATCCATAGAAGAGAAAGTTAAAAAGGTATTAGCTGTGGATCCTTCCTACAAGATTTGAGGAGCCGATCCATCACAAAAGACTCTGCCAAAGTGGGTTGTGATTACTCGGTTTTCATCCCACTTTTAGTTTAGATTCTCTGAACACTTTGCTGTGTCCTGCACATAAAGTTGTAAAGTTAGATATTGTTTTTGTGGAATAAAAATAGAAGACGAAACAAAATTTCTACGGCGCGCTCGGTAAATTTTTTGGTACAGGGCGAAGAATTTATTTATATTTTGTTTTCTTTATTTTGATTCGTAGAATTGCTTATATAAATCTGCATATATTTATATTTATCCATTTTAAGTCTTATTTTATTATTAAATAAATGGTGTCCAAAAACATGTGGGTACACTTATATACTTATACATATTACATGTGTGTGCGCGCTAATTAACCTAAGTACTTTATACGTGTGTACCTACCTAATGACTAAATCATAGCCTATAAGACAATATATTATGTACTTTAATTGCATAAGCTAATCTCACAAAATATTTTTGTTTGAAATTAAATAATATGTTCTAGTTAAATAATAATATATTACTATTTATTCAAAATATATATGATCATTATAAGTATGATAATAGATATTTTCTAAACTATACAATAATGATTTCATTGGTATTGAATTAACAAAGTAATTTTTTTAAGTTGTGATTATGTAAAGAAGGTTTATTCACTCTTTTCATTTCCTTACGATTTTTTTACGTCCTTCCTTGATGGAAAGAACGAATTTAGATAAATTCGATTAACATGGGTTAAAAACTATTAGATTATGTTAATGACCTACGAATGTTTATTTCACTTTATGTTCCATTTATTGTATATATTTGATGTCAAATTTCAAAATTTAAAAAATACATATGTATTGCTTACGTAACAAGTACATACTTATTGCTTATATAAATATGCATATACGTATAATTCATTTTTTTAAAGTCTTGTTTTATTATGTAATAAATTGAGTCACAATACATGTGGGTACACTTATATATGTATACATATCACATTGTAGTAAAAAAAATTCAGGTACACTTAGATAACATTGTTGTCACAATATATTATATATATTATACTATATATATATATACATGATATGTGCTAATTAACCTAAGTACTTTATATGTATGTACCTACCTAATTACTAAATCATAGCCTCTAAGATCATATATTAAGTTATGTATTTTAATTGCATAAGTTAATGTCACAATATATTTTTGTTTGAAATTAAATAATATGTAATAGTTAAATAATATTATATTACTAATTATTCAAAATATATATGTCCATTATAAATATGATAATAGATGTTTTATATACTATACAATAATGATTTCATTGGTATTAAATTAACCAAGTAATTTATTTAGGTTGTGCTTATGTATAAAATGTTTATTCATTTTTTCCATTTTCTTGCGATTTTTTTTATGTCTTTCCTTGATGGAAAGAACGAACTTAAATAAAGTCGATTAACATGGGTTAACAACTATTGAATTATGTTAATGACATACAAGTTTATTGGTATACACATTGTAGCATGTATTGGTACTAGTTATAAATATAAAGTCGATTAACATGGGTTAACAACTATATATTTATTTTAATTACTACTTTGTTTCTAGTTGTAATACACATTATAGCATGTATTGGTACTAGTTATAATAATAATCTTAATAAAAATAAGTTGGTAGTAATAACATATAATACTTATAATTTAAAAGTATAATGCTTTCTATATAACATTGCATTATTTATTATATGTGTTTATCATATACATGATATATGCTAATTAATTGAGTCACAATACATGTGGGTACACTTATATACTTATACATATCACATTGTAGTAACAACATATAATACTTATAATTTAATTAAAATAATCTTAATTAAAATAAGTTGGTAGTAATAAAATATAATACTTATAATTTAAAAGAATAATGATTTCTATATAACATTGCATTAGTTGTTATATGTGTTTATCATATACATGATATATGCTAATAAATTGAGTCACAATACATGTGGGTACACTTATATACCTATACATATCACAATGTAATAAAAAAAAATTATAAGTACACTTATATAACATTGTTGTCACAATACATTGTATATATTATACTATATATATATATATATATATATATATATATAGTATGTACCTACCTAATGACTAAATCATAGCCTCTAAGACACCTGTTAAAAACATCGTTGTCTTTTAACAGCGGTATTTTTAACAACGGTCCCAAAAAACACCGCTATAGGTGACTTTCTGCAGCGTTTTTTGCGACCGCCATTAAAGAGACCGTTGTTAAAAACAGTGTTTTCTTTTAACGACATTCATTAAAAAAAGCACTGCTATAGGTGACTTTCAGCGTTGTATTTTAGCAGCAGTTTTTTTAACAGCGGTCACGCAAACGCCGCTGAAAGTCACCTATAAATGCGTTTTTTGTGATCGCTGTTAAAAGACAACGCAGTTTTTAACAGCGGTCTTCTTAACGACGGTGACATAAAACGCCGTTGAAAATCACTTATAGCAGTGTTTTTAGTGACCTCCGTTAAAAAGACCGCTGTTAAAAGACAATGAAGTTTTTAGCAGCGGCTTTTTAACGACAGTAAAAAAAAGCGCCGCTATTGGTGAGTTTCAGCGGTGTTTTTCGTGACCGCTGTTAAAACTCGATTTTTTTGTAGTGTATTTCATTGCTTTCATATAGCTTCTGGAACCTCTTGGCTCTCACTACTACACTTCAGGATAGAATGAGACCCAGTCGATTGGCTTGCAACTCTTCGGATACAGTCACCAATTTTAAATGATAGCTTAGGGAAAGAGAACAGATTGCTATTAGAAACTTTGGCGAAAGAAAATAGTTTTCGTTTCGTGGTGTCTCCCATGGTTATCATGGTACTCAACCATTTCCTTTCTCTAAGGAGAAGATAAAGTCAAAGATCAAGCTTTGGTGTTCTCAGGGCCGACTCTAGCTATAGGCAGCATAGATGTTGCCTAAGGCCCCCACATTTAGGAGGCCCCATATTTAAAATTTTTTGTAATGGTATATTATTTAAAAAAAATTAATGTTAATGCCAAAAAAGCTTAACATTAAAGAGTATATTAATTGAGGAGGTTTATTAAATCTCCTTGATTGGATGAGCTTTAATTTTTCCCTAAATTTAGGAGTCCCTAGTTCAAAATTTTTCTTTAATGTTGTGTTTAAAGATTACGGTTAGATATTGCTAGCTACTTAAACTTATTTGAGACAATATTTGTCAAGTATAAAAATATATAAAAATCATCTCTCAACTATTATGTTTTTTATTCTTATCATTTATTGGAGCTAAAAGAACTTACTAGGAGAAAGATATTGTAATTGAATTTTTTATATTTATTTTGATGGAAAGAGATGATTGTGAAGTTATTTTCATTATTATTTTAACATTTAAAAATTAAAAATGAGAATAACATTGTTAAAATACAAGCAAACCTATGGGATAAAATGTCAACCGAAAAATGTCTTTTAAAATTTTATTCCCAAAATTTTATCCAAAATTTATGTTTTACTAGTGAAAATTTTTAGAAATTTTCAGTTTACAAACATCACCTTATAGTTTCTAATTTCCTTAAGTGCAAGAGAATATGCCCGTAGTCATTGTCTCGTATGATATAAAAACTCTATGTTATGAAGAGCAACTACAAAAGCTAATTGTCTGGGATTAACCGAATGAGTTTGTACTAACTTTTTAACTATCAATGACAATTTAAAAATATATTCTCAACCAAAAAATTTAAGCACACAAAAACTAATCAAAGTGCATGATTTTTGTAAAAGTGTTAGCATATAGATGTTTCATTTTGATTAATGCAAGAAATATGTCAAAAATGAATACATTTGCATTTATAACATTAGGACATAAGAAAAAATCATCAACCAATAATATAGAACATATTCTCAATCAAGGATTTAGAAGTTACCAAAGGTTTTCCCCTTATCATTTATCCTCAAATGTCACAAGCCTTCTTGGTAGGCAAGTTTCATCCAAGCACCATTTGTTGCTCCATCCTACAAGAGAATCAAGAAACCATTTTTGGTTCCCATGCTTTCTTGGGTCCTTCGGTGTTAGCCTTGGTTCCTTTTGGAACCCATGTCTTCTTGAGAGTCTTGCTCCCAAGTTTCTTTAATGCACAATCAAAAATAAGATGTCCATCTTTATTGAAAAAATTACATGTTTGAGTGGGTGCAAAAAAAAACTTAGCTAGTAAGCATTGTTTCCAATGTTTTGCTTCATTGAGTAAAATTTTCAATAATTTTGCTTTGACAAATTATTTTCTTGTCGAAAGCAACTTTTTTATTTTCAAACTCTAAAGCTTTTTGTTGGAATAAATCATTTTCTAGATTTAGAGTATCTCGCTCATTTTTCAATAAATCAATTTCTTTTGAGATCAAAATGAGTTTCTTTTTCAATGATGTATATTTTGAACCTAGTTTCTCAAATTGACAATGAAAATCATCAAAAGCATTTTCAAGTTCAATGTAAGAAATTTTAGGCTCGTCATTTGAAGAATATACCTCATCATCATCCTCAAATGCCATGAGGCACATGTTGGCTATTTCTCCATCTTCTTCTTCTTCGGAGGAGGAGCTTTCATCTTTACCATTAGTCCCTTGATGAGTAATCTCTAGAGCATGCCAAATTTCCTTAGTATTTGTGCAAGAAGATATTCTATTAAACTCACATTTATCTAAAGCACAATAAAGAATATTCATAGCTCTAGCATCCAAAGAGATTTTATTTTTGCCTGGGTCACTATATTCATTTTTGTTTTTGAGAGTATGAACCTTTCCAACTATTTTTGTTGGAATATGTGGACCATTTAATATGAATAACCATAGATCATAATCAATGGATTGAATAAAAATTTTCGTCCTAGATTTCCAATATGCACAATCATTTTCATCAAAAAATTGTGGTCTAAGTGTGTATAGCCCTTCAACTTGAGTGTTGAAGCTTGAAGTTGTCACTCTAACTCAAAATTATTAAATCTTATATAATGAGCATCTTGCTCCAATACCAATTGTGAGTTCCAGGATTAAGGCAACCCAAGAGGGGATAAATTGCTTTTCTAAACTTTTCGCTTTTAACCCCAAAAATCGTATTTGCAAGTAAATACTACTTTAGCACAACTATAAATAAGTGTTAATTGTAAAGAGAAGGGTAAGAGAAGCAAATACATAATTTTTAGGTGGTTTGGCAAATCCTCCTACATCCACCCCACAATCTCCTTCATCGACCCTCGAGATTTTCCACTATCTTCCAATAGCATACACTCTAGCTTCCGGGTTCTAGAGAACCATACAAGTGTTTTCTCGGGTTCAACACTCAAACCCACCTAAGTGGTTTTTCGGGCTCACCACTCATAACCTAACCAAGATTTGAGATATACCCTCTCTAAGCTTCTTCTTTAGTGAACAACCTCACTAACGGAAACATCTCTCTCAATATAAAGATTGACGAACAAAACTCTTTCAAATAGTAGATATGAAAATGGAAAGCTTTATCTCTTTATTCATACAAAGACAAGGATATGAAAATGTGTTTTGTGTGAATGATATGAGAAATATAGAATATGAAGGTTTAAAATATATCTCAAGTAGTAGAAATGATATGTGGTCATTGTGTCTTAATTTTGGATATTATGGATGTGTATTTATAAGCCAACTATGAAAAAATAGACGTTTATAGTCGTTTGTTAAAACGAGTCGGCCGACAGCTTCACGTTACCGTTACCCAACGGTCATATTGTCAGAAGCTCAACGCTCTATTTTAAAATCAACCAGTTAACCGCTATACCAAGCAGTTGAAGACCGGTCGACCGTTTCACCAGCCGATCGAACTCTTCAATTTAAGCACTTATTTCGGTTATTTTAAAAGCACATTTTTTACCATTTTTAAACACCCAATTTTAAAGACTTACTTCCCATAAGTATATAAAATGTTTCAATAGTTTATTTGGGGTGTTTGGAAACCTTTAAAAAAATTCTAATCTTTCAAACAAAAGGTAAAACGCTTTATGCACATTTTGAAAGATATACAAGTGTGATTCATAATCTTTATCAAAAGTGAAACAAAGAGTTACAAGGATTATAACCCTAAGGTCTTGAATCTTCACTTTTGAGCTCCTTGCATCTTCTTGATCTTCTTTCTTCAAGTTTTTGGCTCTTTCATCAAAACGTCTTTGTCTTTTAAGATGTTCATTTTGTAAACTTGATCCATTTATTGAAATAATCAAAATCTCGATTGTGCACAAAAGCCAACATAAAGGGCGAAACTAGGGTCAGGGGTGATGGAGAGACCAAGGTGGAGCAACTCGAGATTCGAGACAATGTATGGAATAGGCTAAGGCATATGACGTACTTGGCCATAAGGGCACCACCAAGACAGAGGCCACCAAACAAGCGAAGGAGGCTACCAAAAACTATGGCCACCTTGGCAAAACAAAGCCATGATCACCGAGAAGGCAACCATAGTAACAAGACCCCAATTCAATACCTAGGCGAGGCGAGGCATGTCGACACCTTTGACACACATATGACATGTCATGGCCAGAGCCATGACACTCCTAGCAGAGCATTAGCATGCCCAAGGCATTTCCAACACAAGACAAGGGCCAACAAGGCTGCAAGCCTCGACATGGCTTAGGAGGAGCCTATGGAGAGGCAATGCATGACGACTTATGAGGAGTTGAGTAGCACAATGATGGCACCACCACATGGCCAAGGGTCACTGCGGCACAACCAAAAGTGCAGGGGGAGTTGATTCAAGGAGATTCCTAAAACCAAGTGGAGTTGATTGCTGACAGCACCACACAACCACCAGCGCGGCGGCTCATGGCGGACCACAAAGGAGGTTGGTCTCAAAAGACTCAAGAGACCATGAGGATCATTTTGATATCACCACCCTACAAGGTGGTGAAGCGGCAGTGGCATATAGGGTAAATGGCATGTGGGATCCCTAGGCTTGTTTGGAAACAGGCTCTGGTCCTTGTTATGGGGTTCAAACCATGAGTTGAACCCAATAACCAGAACCAGTGTTTGGCTTGGTTCAAGGCTACTGTGGCACTCACATGTCACCTATTAATTGGCATAGCCTTCTCAAAAGTTACTCCAACGTATACCTGCTATATAGACAAAAGTGCGTATCGAAATCTGCACTCCGACATTTTGCAGGACACCACACAAATATCCTCAAGGTGTCGAAATGAATCTGTTGTCGTTACACTTCGACAGGAAGCCTGCGATCCGAACTACCTCTTCGTTCCACCCTCACTGGGGTCTGGATTCAGTCCAGACCGTACGGGTCCAGACTGATCCAGACCCAATCGACGACAGGGAGGGCTGCCACCTCATTTAATGAGCTCTCCCTTCCGTCGGCTCGGTTTGGCTTTTTCCACACGCGGCTATTTGGCTCCGGATCTATAGTGGTCGGACCACTATATTTTAGATCCGACCACAACTGCGACCAATGCTCCCCGACTATTCTAACACGCGTGTTTTTTGCTCCAGATCTGTAGTGGTCGGACCACTATATTTCATATCCGACCACTACGCTCCAAACACGCGTTTTAACCCTTTTATTCCCGAATATACGAGTGAATATAATTAACGACCACCTTGTGAACCTTCATAAGCTCCTACACTTCTATACGAGTGGCCATGTTGAGATTAGTGCTCAGGTATAGATATTTCACCTACTCTATTGATTGACAAGGAATTCATATGTTTGCAGCTAGTTAAAATCATGTGAGAATATTTACAAATTAAAAACTTTCTCTACAGATCTTTATCATAAGTTTTACAACGGGGCAAAATCAAAATTATGCGGTTGACCCAGCATCACTCCCAGAGGGCGTGGAAGTAACTCATGTCAATCTTAATGATGGAAGTTGTGCTGGTCTTGCTTACTCAGCATGGAACATCATGTCTCTTCAATACCACCCTGAAGCATCCCCAGGGACCTCATGATTCAGACTATGGCAATGGAAGTTCCTTTTACTATTTTACGCATTCATTAGCAACTATAGAATAAATTTTAACTCATTTTGAAAGTTACTATCAGCAATTGTATTAGAACACTCCTCGAGAGCATTGTGCAGATCTCTCATTTAATGCTTCTTTCTAGCCTTTCTTTGCCTATAATAATTGATGCAGTACAAGATTACATCTATCACAGTATTGACGTAAGGTGTTCCTGCTAAAGCTTTCCAAGAATTCGTAGAGCTGATGAAGCGGGCAAAGAAAAATGCGTAAGCACTATCTGCGCCAATGTACGTGTAGAAGCCTGTGAGGGTTCAAAAGGTGGTGGTTAATCAGCCTCAGCAATCACCCTTTTATTCCCGAATATACGACTATTCTAACACGCGTGTTTTTGGATATAGATCTGTAGTGGTCGTTCGGTTATTGCATCCACTATAGCAGCCTGCAACAAGGCTAAGCACACATAATTAATTAAAAAAGGCAATCAACCATGGGTGCGCATGCCTTCCCAAGCCTAATACACTCCAAGTTATTCTAAAAGGGTTAAAACGCGTGTTCGGGGAGTAGTGGCCGGATATAAAATATAGTGGTCCGACCACTACAGATCTATATCCAAAAACACGTGTGTTAGAATAGTCGGGGAGTAGTGGTCACAGTTGTGGTCGGATCTAAAATATAGTGGTCCGACCACTACAAATCCTGAGCCAAGAAGCCGCGTGTGGGACGAGCCAAACCGAGCCTACGGAAGGGAGGGCTCATTAAATGAGGTGGCAGCCCTCCCTACCGTCAATTGGGTCTGTATGTAATCCAGACCGTGGGTCTGGATCAGTCTGGACCCGTACGGTCTGGACTGAATCCAGACCTCTCTCATTGCCCTGTCGTGCATGGTTGCCAACCTAAATACTTATTTGCTAAACTAGCGCCGGGAAAAATCCTTCTCCCAGCCCCGAACGACATCATCTTAATCTCCTTGCCTCCCATTATATCAAAAATGTCCCTCCTCTGTCACCAGTATTACTAAAGAATCTCTCGGGCTTGAAAGCAAAGGGATCCTCCCACACCTTTGGGTCCCAGGACATCTCCGCCATAATGAAATTCACAGTGGCATTCTTGGGCACCAAGTAACCGTCCAAAACTGTATCTTCCTTCACCGCATGTGGCAGCACCAAGTGCCCAAGTGGGTGCCACCTTAAACCCTCAAAAACCACTGCCTTCAAGTACGACATCTTACCGTCCTTCACTTCCTTCGTGCCTTCACCAATAACCCCTTTTATCTCAATGAGAAGCCTCTCTCGGACATATGTGTATTTCACCAGATTTTCCATGATCCACAGTAACTACGTGGATGTTGTATGGGTGCTCGCGTTGAGAACTCCGAACACACGTTAATGATTTCAGCCTTGTTAAGCTTCCTCTTCTCCTATGGCAACTCCAGGTCCAAGAGCGTATCTCCTCTTTCATATTTCTTTGTCTTTCTTCCTTCATTCTCTCCCTCACTTCTATCAAAGGCATTAGTACTATTTGTTGTTGTTTCTGAAGCTCGAAGAACTAGCCCCATCACTTACGAAACAATATCTTGCCAATTGTCGGCCCAAAATTCAGTACTTTAAATCTACCAAAGCTAGAAAGAATTCAAAGTTGGATGCTTTCAATTTCTTTTATCTGGGTGTCATTGAACTTGTCCTCGAAACACATGAGAACCAACAAGCAAAACTTCGGGGAAGGCGAGAGTAGGACTTCACAAAACATTGGTGAAGGCGAGAGTAGAACCAACCAATTTATTTTAATGGAAATGCTCGATCACTTTTCCTGGGACAACCTCGTCAGACGGGGTGATGGAGTAAGATACAAGGCGATTGACGAAGATGTCTAAGATCCACTTGTGCGCGCAACAGTAGGACTTCACGCACGAAGGATGGAGGATCTGGGACGTTAGGTTTCGACGGAGGACTCGCCACGTGGGCCCGTAGAAGGCGGAGCTGATATTGTGATGATTACTTGTGATAATCTTGGTGATGGGGAGGGTAGGGGCGGTCAGCGAAGACGACACCATACTGCATGAGAGCCTTATGGGTGATGGAGTTGTCGGCAACAAATATCGCCGGGTGGGAGCTGATATGGAGAGTGATCATTGGACCGAGCTTGGCTTCGAGGCCCAACAAATCTATCCACAAGGGTTGTGTTAAACGGGTGGCGGCGTCTCCCACTTTTTCTGACCTTGTCGGCACATTTAATGCATATGTCAGGTTTAGGTGTGAGCGTTTGTTAGGTGAGGACTGTACCAGTAATTAAAATCTTTGATGGCTTTATAATGTACCTTTTGCACTTTATTCTTTGTTTTTTTCTGTAAAATCTTTAGAAGCTTCCTAAAATAGGATAGTTGAACTTCTAATATAAGAAGGCAATGTATGCTTTAAATTACGTTGTTGCATGAATGTTTCTTTGAGCAATAGGTTGAGCTGAGCTCCCACCCTTGTGTATTGCTTACTCTGAGTTAGTCTTTAAACAGAGAGCCTTGTTGTGCTAGCTCGAATTAGTCCTCAAAGTGTGCCCTTATCATCATTGTTTTGCTAGCCCGAGCTAGTCCTCAATTACTTCACTCACCACCGTTGTGTAGCAAGCAAGTCCAAGTTAGTTAGTCACACACGTTTTTTTTTCTAAGCCAAATTAGCATAAATAGTCCAAATAAATTATTTTCCAAATATGCTATAAGCACTAGTCATGAGTTAAAAAAAACAGCCAGTCCAAGGCTACGCATGTAACACTTGGGCCCAAAGTCCAATTATAAAAGTTTCATATAAAATAAGGTTTTTCACCTGCTTACATGATTTTTGAAGGGCAAAAATTTGAAAAGTATTTATTCCAACATCAACAAATATTCATAAACATTAAAATAACAAAACCACCAATCCATGAAACGTTAGTCAAAATTTGGAAAATAACATTATCATGTCCAATATTTTCCAACATAGATGAACGTCTCCCAGAAATTAATCTCTAAAAAGATCTCGCAAATCACTCTTTCGAATGAAAAATCTACTAGAAGCTCCTAAAACATCTCTAACTGACTTCTAACAACTCTGAAAAAATAAGAGAGTAAGTAGTGAGCTACACTAGCTCAGTAAGTCACAAGCCAATAGGGTAGAAGACATAGCAGTTTTATCATGATAAAGGTCAAGAAAAGACTATGAGTGTTACCAAATAGAAAAATGAAAGTTGTAACAAAAAATATCCTAGGCCACATGACCTAGGGAAATCACCAACGATGACATAGACTTCAACGGTCACAAAGACCTTCAAAAACTACGAAGAGCATCAAAATAGTTACACAGACCTCTAGTGGTCATACATACCTCAACTTACCACAAGGAGGATAAATACTTCAAAGAAATTGTGAATGTTAGAAAGACATCAAGTACAAGAAGCACAAAGATAGTTTTCACATTATGGTCACAAATAAAAAATTTATTCAATGTTATCCTACAAAATATTTCAAATGAATTCATGAGATTTCAATAATTTCATATTACCAAAATCTGAACAATTCCCCTTATACCACATCAAAACTATATAAAAGAGAATGCACATTTCAAATCACACCTTTATAATATCAAAGAATTTAATTTTGCAGAACAACATATTTTCAAACATTTTCGATTTACAAATCTGTTAGCCCAAGGTTGTTTTACAAACAATCTATAAATGATTTTGATGATAACAAAATATTCTAAGGTTCGAAGACTTTTAGATTTTACATTGTCAATCCACAATTTCTAATTTGTTTTTAAAAAGGATTGAGGTTTCACTCACTAAATTAATTCTAAGTGCACTTGAACACCATTACATAAGTTGATAAGATCAATTTTTCATATTGTAGGTGTTTAAAGAAGTTTTGGAATGGATTGAACACTTTGAAGTTGCTGAAAAACTCTCCAGCACTTATAAGTGTCGACACATTGTTGGATGGTGTCGACACATTGCACTACCACCCGAGAGTTTGCATTTTCTAGGATTCAAAGTGATTTTTTGGCTAAGTGTTGGAAGTGTCGACACATTGGAGCATGGTGTCGACATATTGGAGCATATTGTCGACAAATTGGAGCATAGTGTCGACACATTGAACTAACTCAAATAGTTCGAACGTTATTAATTTTCTGTCACAAATTATTGTTGTCGCAAAACTAAAAACCAACATTTGAACCGACTTTATTTTCAAACGAGATCTTTCGTCGCTGAATCAAACTCGTTCAAACATAGTGTTCGGCTTTACCAAGCAACAATCGTTTGAGCAGTAATCTTGTTCGAACAGGAGACTGGTGTCCATCTGTGGTTGGTTAATGTGAGAGGAGCGACAATTACCATATCCGTGTTCGAACAGACCATTTTGTTCGAACGAGAGTGAAGCGTGTCACTCTGTTATTGGTTCTTCTCTGAGGTGTCGCAGGCAACGTCTTTTCGTTTCCTACAGCACCTGATCATATTCGAACGATATAAAGTCTTTCAAACATACTCGTAACGTGTCCATTTTTTATGCGTTACAGGCCATGTCTTTTCGTTTCCTACAATGCCTGACTTAGTTCGAACGTAGGGTTCTCATTTGAACAAACGTTGCAGGATTCAGCCACGTTGCAATTGTAGACCTTTGATTTGTGCCATATGTGCGGATCTTGTTCGAACGAGATGAAGTAGTTCGAATGAAATTCCAATCGTTGTCCTGCTTGCGAACCGTTCTGTTTGTTTTAAAAGCCCTTTTATTTGTTTTAAAATCCCTACAGTTCGAACGAGAAGGGAATACTCTTCATAAAATAGCAATTAAGAGGAGAACGCTCCATTCGGTAGAGGCTCTCCATTTTCTCCACGAAATTCGTCTCCATTTTGTTGTCTTCCTCAGGTACGTGGATATCTACGTAGCATTTCGTTGTTTTCGTTAATGTTTCGGTAGTATTGTGCTTTTGTTGGTTTCTTCTATTTTACGTATCTTTACGTTGTTTTAGTTAATAGTTCGGTTGTGTTTTTGGTTAGAAATTGTGTTAGTTTAGTTTCGTTTTGTCTTCGTTTTTTCATCTTATGTAATATATAAGTTTAACGTTGCATATATATCATTCCCTTTGCTTAAACGATTTGCAACAAGGCTTGGCCAAGTTAAAGGGTCTGCCAAGCCCAGCTATGAGCCTATTCGACTCCAAAATAATGAACTAAAAGCCTACAATTTCTCATATGTAGCACTATATGTGACAGTTAGGTTTTCTTCTTTTTATTATGGTAGTTTCTTTGTTAGTTCTTGTTATAAGTTCTTTATGGTTATTATTTATATGTATATGTTTTATCAATTGTCTCATATGATTAATAACATATTGTAACATAGTTTTAGATTCTCTATGATCTTATTTAGATAATCAGATTATTATTTATATACGAAATAATTTTAGTTTAAATTATTTTGTAGCTTTCAAAATGGCACCAAGAAGACATGCACCATCATCTTCACAAATAGCTCAACCTAGAGAGTCATTAGCTTTAGCTCAACATCATGCATTGATTTACAAGAGATCGGTTGTTATTGAGCGAGTTGTTCGTTTGAGGGATTTCAATGAGTTGGAGTATGAGGGTCAGAGCATACAGTCTAACTTTGAGGAGAGAGGATGGACTCAGTTTCTCGAAACGACCGGTGATGTACACATCGATCTTGTGCGTGAGTTCTATGCACAAGTTGTCATTGTTGATGCTAGTGTCGAGGAGTTGACTATCCAAGTGAGGGGAGTTTTTTTTACTCTATCAGCTAATATTACTTGGTTGGTTTCGAGTGATTTGAACACAAATTTCTACCATGCCATAACCTTACTTTGAAGCTGAAATCTGAGTGGAGTCGATGGATATCAGGAAGGGAAGCGATTGGAAAGGAAATGGTAGATTTCTATCAGCAAATTTTCACCATTAGCCATCCTACTATTCCGGATGACTTGGAGATGTTAATTGAGCATTTGATCACTGAGAAGGAGAATTGCGATGTTGATTAAAATTCCTAATGCTGATGAGATTTTTGGTACTCTCAGGAAGATGAGTTCGGAGAAAGCATCGAGCCATGATGGTATGACTGTCTTATTCTTTAAGCACTTATGGGAAGTGGTGGGTGTGGATGTAGTTAATGTCGTGCAATAATTTTTTACTTCTGGCGAGTTACTTTATAATCTTAATGCTACTAATATCACTTTGATCCTGAAAGTGGAAAATCCTTCTAAGGCCAGTCAGTTCCGACCCATTAGGCTGTGCAATGTCATTTATAAGATCATTTCCAAGATTATGATGGAGCGACTGAATTTAGTTCTCCCAAAACTTATTTCTCCGTTTCAGCATGCTTTTGTTCCGGGAAGAGCAATTCAAGATAACTATATTGTGGCAGCTGAGATTTCTCATAATATGAACCACAAAAGAGGTAGAGAGGGTTGGGAGTTGAATGAAGATTTGTTCTTCATATTATAGAGCAGTTTGGTTTCAGCTCAGTATGGGTGAACAGGGTGCAACAATGTATTTCCACTTCATTGTTCTCCATTCTTATCAATGGTGGTCCGTTTGGAAGCTTTCAACGTTCACGGGGTCTTTGCCAAGGTGATCCTTTATCTCATTATTTATTTGTCTTGTGTTCAAAAGTCTTATCTTGTCTATTGCTTTGTGCGGAACGTCGGGGTTATTTACGAGGTATTTAGATGGGGCGTAATGCCCCCAAGTATTGCTCACTTACTTTTTGCAGATGATCTCCTCCTCTTTGCCAAGACTTCTATCCTCGAGGCTGCTACATTGAATGATTGTTTGGATAAGTATATGGCTTGGTTAGGCGTAAGAATTTTCAACCGACCCGATTACATGTGTGGCAGCCCCCTTCTCAACCCACCATCACACTTAATGTGGATGTTGCCATCCGTGACAGCTTTGTTTTCGTTGCTTCTATTGCTCGTGATTTTCAGGGTGTTGTCCTTGGTGTAGGGGTTAAAAAAATCGATGTTGTGGAACCTATGATTCGTGAAGCACTTGCCGCCAAAATAGGAATGGAGCTAGCGGCATATATGGGATTTCGTGACATTTTTTAGAGGGTTACTCTGAGCTGGTTATCAAAGCAATTCAGGCTTGGCCACGTTTCACTGAGTGGCGTATTTTTTATACTATGAAGGAGATTCATGATGTTGGTCAACAGTTCCTAAGTTGGCATTCTGGTCATGTCTATAGAGATGCAAATGTCTTGGTGCATCACCTTGCTCGTCTTGTCTAAGTTTAGTTTAGTTGGCACTCCCTGTAGTTCTGAGCTTTTTTTTAGATATATCTTGGTTGTATGTTGAAACTGACACTCCTTAGGTTATTGGTTTTTGGTGTTTTGTTTTTGGAATAAAGGTTTTGTTGATTATATGTATATATATATATTAAGCCATGATCACTTGACTGAGATTCGAATGTTTAGTTTCCTAATGTTTAAGCTATTATTTTGTTGTGCCCAGAATTTCTTTGCAATTGGTAATAAAATATTTTTGTATGGAGAAAAAGTTTCTAATATCCCTTTTAATGCTGGTTGATTTTCAGCTAAACTTGGAACTTGTGATTGTAAGTACGACTCTTTAGTGTTTGCAACATATTGTTGAAGTCTTCTTCTTCTTTTTTTTTTTTGCTGAATAAAGACACCATCTATTAAGGAAAACCAGAGTTACTACGCATATTACAAACCTGGATATGCTCGGGAATACAAGACTCCGAAAATAAACCAACACTACCAGAAGACATTGTCCACGCAGCAAGCCTATGAGCCATAACATTACACTTCCAAGAGGCCCAAGCAATTCTCCAATTCTTGAAAGAGGGGAGGGAGCGCAAAACGAATCTTTTCCACTAGAGAAACAATAGGCCAACTAGGAACACCATCCTCCAAAACCTCCTTACAAAGCATGAGGGAGTCACACTCAAATTCCACCTTAGTCCACTTCATTCTGCGAGCCAAAGCCGTCGCTTCTGCCAGCGCACAAGCGTCTCCAACCAAGGGGTCAAAACGTTTCATATATGCCATACAAAGGAACTGAGAGAATCTTGAACCAAGATTGCTATGAATGAACCATTTATACGAATAGCCACGCCAGAGTTCAATTTCAACCATCCAATCTGCAGTGGAGACCACCTCAACTTCACCCCACAATCAACCTTCAACCATGCACCCCTAAACATGCTCAGCATAGCGTCTACGAATCGAAAAAATCAGCTCGCCTGAATCCACCCTGATGACATTCTCATGCACCACCTTGTTCCTCAAGAACCACAAACAGTCAATCACAATTGCAGCGTTGAGAGCAAACGCTGTTAGCCCCTCCCTCCTAACATTGAGGATTGATTAGCATCAATCACAATGTCTATCAGCTCTGCTGCTGAAGACAAATTCAATGCGTCCATCTGAATAGCCCAAGGGGACTCCCGCCTAGCAATACACGCAACACTGCAACGAACCAATAAATACAAAAGTGCCTTCAGTGGCTAAATGGCATAAAGGACAAAGGAAACTCTCTTCATCTTCCCAACCAAGATTCTGGCCAACGCTCCTTTAGTTTTAATAGCCCCTGACGCAACCTTCAACGGCATTAACTTGAGCCTATCCTGCAGCTTCAGCTTCCAAAGTCTCTTCCAAGATGCCTCATCCAAAAAATTCCTCGCTGGTGCCCTTCGGCATTAACTCCAACATATCGTTGAAGTCATTCATGCTTATTTAAGAGGTTTATCTAAAAGATTCGCATACGCGTACTGTACTGTTAATGACCAAATAGATGAATTGGCATCATAAATAGAAGGTTAGAGAAGTCATATGACCTTCTGCATGTACTCCAGAAATAAAAGAAGTTAAGATGGTTCCATTAGTTCCTAACTGATTACATTTTCGTTTCCGCTCGCCCCATCTCATCTTTAATAGATTTTCTTGAAATTAACCCCCCGGAAAAGGAGGAGAAAAAATGGCACCGAGGAAGAGGCGATCTGCCTCCTCCTCTGATCCCCCACCGTTCGAAGCTTCCATCATGGTGGAATGTGAACGCGCCTTCACTGCTCTCCAGCGTGGAAAACACAGCAAAGCCCTCAGACTCGTCAAAGAATCCATTTCCCGCCACAGCAGGGATGACATGAGTATGCGTTGCTTCGCCATCCTCCACGCCACTCTAGGAGTCATCCACTTCAAAACCGCTGCTCTAATCGAAGACTCTAACACAAAATGCAAGCACCTCAATAACGCGGCCGAAGTAGCCAGACAAGCTATAGCCTTCAACAAGAACTAACTCCAATTGTCATTTATCTACGCCAAAGTTCTCTTCGAGTTAGCTGCAGTACACGACGATAATAAAGGCTACCAAGAAGTAATACAAGAATGCGAGCGCGCTTTGATGATCGAAGACCCAACGGACACTATGGAAGATTGGTTGTTAAAAAATGATTTTCTTCTTCGGGACTTACCGCTTGTGACGAAAGAATCTCGGATTGAGTTTATGAAGAACAAAGTTAAAAGGTTAATAGAGAAATGCAACAATGTTCATGATGCTAACAGCGAAGAGGTGGACTTTGAAGAAGAGGAGTGTAATTCTCTGAGTGAGACAGACGAGGAGATTATGGCATTACACGAGAGAAGGATGGAGGTAGAGTCGAGAGTTATTGCGGCGAGGCTCTTGCAGGAGAAAAAGCTTGCAGCTTTTGAATCTTGTTCGCAGGATAATACAATTCAAGGCAGAAGGAAGTACGGGAATCCTAAGGAAGTAAGTAGAGTGACCCAAATTAAGAGCTACTGGAAGGAAACTTTGAGTGGTGAAAATAAGAGGGGATTGTTGAAAGTGCGAATCGAAGACCTTAAAGCGCATTTTAGTAAGAACAAACTGGCGAAAGATGTTTTGAAGGAAGCTATAGATTTTGCCATGGAGCAGAAGAAATGGAAGTTCTGCCTGTGTTGTTGCTGCGGACATAGGTCTCTTGATAATGACTCGAATATTGGGCATCTCAAGAGTGAGCACGATATGGGGAGTCTGTCCGCGATGTATGAAGCTTATGTTCCAGAAGTAGCTGATGATGACTGCGTTGATATGGTTGAAAATGGTGTCTGGAAACCCGTAGATACAGTTGCCTCGATCCAGATAATGGAAAATCCATCAAGATTTGAGACGTGTGATTCTGTTGACAGTGATTCTGCAGATAAAGGCATAGACAACACTCAAGATTGTCACTCAATTGTTCAAGAAAATGATCCCGAAGTTTTATTGACTGAGATTGACAAATTTCAGAGGTGGCCGTTATGTGATGATAGTAAGCGCACAGAGCTTCTTCAGAGAATTCATGGGGCGTTACAATTACTTCTGAGAAACAGATGTCTTTCTGCGAGGCATGTTGACGAGGTAATATCGTTCACCATCAAAATGATGATCACTCGCATTCCATTTGAACAAATTGATGATGAGGGCTTGAACGCAACTCTCCTCTTTACGTGCTTTTTGGAAGAAGCCTCTCACCTTGAATCCATCCTTGAGTTCTTGGAAGAGCTGGCTACTTCTTGTGGTCTAGGTGGTCTCTCTGGGGACCATATTCTAGACGACAAACTTAGAGGTCCTCAGGAATTTTGCGCTAAAGTGAGGATTGTTTTCAGTGGTGACTTCTCTTGTCTCTTATTGGATGAGCGGTTATTGAGTGAAGAGCTTCTTCCCACTTCATTTCAAGATAAGACTCCGGATGATGGAACAACACTAACTTCTGCAGTTGAAATCCTTGAAAGCAATAATCTACCTGATGGTGATGCTTTTGTTAACTGGCTAATGACTGGTCCTCCGATTAGAGAGCAGTTAGAGGCATGGGCAAGTCTTAAAGAAGCCGGAAGAACTCAAGGAAGGGAGATTCTTAAGATCTTTGAAATGGAATTTAACTATTTGCAAACAACTTTAAAGACTACACGCGCGCATGAACTATATGGGGAATTACTAGAGTACTCTAAGGGCATATTTCATCCAGATTATCAGAAAAGGGAGAAACTTTCTCTTGAGTATGATCCAGAGAGCTCTGAACCCCTCTTGTGGAAGCTGCAAAAAGATCTTGAGGCCAATGGTGATCCCATGATAGATATCTTTGACTTGGAAACCATTAACTCAAAGTTCACCCTCATTTCAGACATTTTTAAAGGACAAGCTGACAGTGCATACCGCGAAGAGAGACTCCAGTGGTTGCAGGGGCAGCTGGTCAAATCGGTGGGTATCCCAATGTTAGCTATGGTAAACCCAATCTATGATGTCGTAAGTAGGAATATGTTATGTAGTACGCTGACAAAGATAAAAGTATATATGTATTTAGCATATAAATACGCCATGATCAGTTGACTGTGATTCGAACGTTCAGTTTTCGAATATTTAAGATATCATTTGTTAGGGCCCAGACTTTCTTTGCAACTGGTAATAAAATATTGTTGTAAGGAGAACAAGTTTCTAATATGCCTTTTAATGCTGGTTGATTTTCAACTAACATTGGGCTGTAGAATGGAACTTGTGATCGTAAGTACGACTCTTTAGTGTCTGAAACATATCGTTGATCTGAAGTTGCTGGACCTTTGTGATCCAAATGGTTTCCTGTGGAGGACCACAGTATCAAATGCTACAAAAAGGAAAGCAGGAAAGCCTTCATGCATGCACAATGTGCATTACGTCTTTACTTCGCTCGGACCACTTCTACTGTTCAATTTTTTTTCACTCCTATCACTCTTCTCTACATAGAGCAAGTTATTCTTGTTCTCTTTTGGACTTACCATCTTCAGTTTTGCAGCAATACAAACTTGATGCTAGAATCCTAGCAATTTTGGCTATCATGCGACAGACAGAGCAGAAGCTCGGAGTTGTATCTTCTTATGATTATAGGTCAATAATGGTGCAGTTGTTGAAGTCATTCATGCAGGTATATAAATGCTGGATTATTTGTGCTGTATCATGAATGTTATTACGTTCTTGTCAGCTAACGTTTGGTTGTTGTGGTAAATATATCTCTTTCAGGCACAAGTTGAACATTTGTATGACAAAGATACCAATGAGAAGTCTGACGCAGCAATAGAAGCTCTCTTAGAAGAGCTAGCTCTTGATTCTGAGAAGAATACCGACAGTGGCAATGTGGGAAAATAATTGGTTAAAAAGAAGAAGAAAAGTCGTGAAAAGGCGAAAGATATTAAGGTTTTAATTTGCAGCTTTTATTAATTTCTTTTTTGTTCTTGCTTCTCTTCTTAGTTATGGTAATCGTGTCGTTAACTTGTATGGAAACTAACTCTTCCTACCTGTACTGTAGGCAACTAGAGGCAATGAGGAGGACCTTCCTTTCCACCAAGAAAAAGCAGAACAAGTGTAAGTCTTTCTTTCGTTCACAATATTGTCAGTCTTGACTTCTTCATTTTGGTTGTTAAAACGCAAGAGCGATGTGTAGATTTATGGCCCGGTTTTAGAATCAATGTAGTTTTCACTGGGTTTGCCTTGATTGCTTTCCTGTCAGGCATGTTGAAAATTATCAAAGTCCTGAGATTGATGTTCCCGCAAACACTGATGAACTAATTAAACAACAGCAAGAGGAACTGAGTCCAGAAAATGATGATATTCATCAAGTGGAAGAAAGGATGCTTGCTGAAGCTATGGAGTATCAGATAAAATTTGAAAACGAGGCTCAAATAAAGCTCCTTGCCGAACAAAATATGTCAGCCTGTGACGCCTTTGGAGAGGATGTAAAAGACACTGTGTCAGTTGTCTCCTCAGGAACTGGTGAAGGTCCTGCTGGATCAAGTGCGCCGCAGCAACAGAAGGATCACTTTGTGTTCTGCAGCAGCATCCCTTTCGGTAGTATTGATTGGGAAGATTATTGTCGATCCCATTCCCAATCTCAGACTGCTCCAGCAGATGAGGAATCGGTTGAGGGTCATGAGCAGCCGAAGCACTCTAAACTGACTGATGCCAGCTAGAATGGGCGTGTGCAGAGAAAAGGTCATTTGAAGAATGCTAAGAAAAAAACCTGATGCCTGGATAGATATTAGATACTCCTTAGGCATAACAGTTCCCTGCCCCGTTGGAATATCGGTTCTTTCTTTCTGACCAAGATGATTTTTCCGAATATTAGTCTCTCCTGCCAATCCTATGCCTAATAAAGGATGCCCCATTGACGAATGGTTGTCTCCTATATATATGTAGTCTGGTTGTCCTTTTAAAGCATAATCATGGAGCAACCAAAGAAGTAATTTGGAAAAGTTTCTTCTGCAAAATATTTTTATTACTAAAACGTCATGTATACATCTTTATTATGTGTCCCACTGCTGCATAGTGTAAATTTTTTTTTTCTAAATAATAAAATGCCATTGCCAAAGAGAAAACAATTCATGGAGGAATCCATGGATTGTAACTCGAGAGAATGTTAACGGAAATACAAACAATAGGAACATTTCCTTCTAAATTGGCCGAAGCTGCCCATTGAACAATCGTATGGGCCAGCTCATTGGCAGATCTCTTAACATGCTCAAACATCCAAGAATCTCTACCCTGAGTTAAGCAATGAATATCAGCAATTAAGGGAGCAATCTGCCATACACCCCCACCGCCTCTATGATTGACGGAGTCCATAACCAACAAGGAGTTGCCTTCCAAAATGATGCGAACTTCAGGAAGATGAGATGCCTTCTGGACAGCAAACAAAGTTGTACTTGCCTCGCCCACAAGAGGGCCGCTAGGAAGAAGCCTCTTCGTATGAACGAAGAGGATGTTGTCGGCATGATCTCTGCAAACAACAGCAACGAAGGCAAAAGATTTTCAGATTGTGACATCAAAATTAAACTTCCATGAACCAAGAGGAGGACGGTGCCAAACCGGATGAACCTGGCTCACTTTTTCCAACCAAGCAGAAGTAAGCTCGTGATACCGAGACTGAATAGACCAAAGAAGTTTCAAAATATTCAGGGTACCACCATGACGAAAAATCTGGTTTCTAACAAACCAAATGGAATCTATGAGAATGGCTGCGAACCGCGTGAAATTGACTTGTTGGTCCAGCGATGAAGGATTTGTGAGGGCTGGAGTCTGCAATAGTTTTTGAGGGCACATTAGTTATGATAAGCGGCCAAGGGGCTTCCTGCCAAAGTACTTGTGCCACAGGGCATTAGAAAAATAAATGAATCAGGGATTTGGGAGCTTGAGAAAAAAGGACACAGTTGCTTTCATCAACTGACCGATTAAAAATTATGCCAACCTTCTCCCTACAAGGAAAACAATTCCATGCTATTTTCCAAATCTGTAACTTTAATCGGTCTGGCACTGGGAGTCGCCGGAGTTGCTTCCAATCCGGTATCAATAAAAAGTGTTGCTGCTAGGCATCTAACGACAGAAGAGAATGGACCGACTTTAAGGAGAATTTTCCACTACTATCGGCAGTCCATATGAGTTTATCTGCTTGAATGTTTATAGGGATGTGGATATGCAAGATGAGCTCAGCGTCCTTATGACAAAATAGATGGCGAATCAAGCCAACATTACAAGCAGGAGAGAACGGTAAAATGAGCTCTTCAACCATGGTCTCCTCGTCTTGAAAGATGGATTCGTGTAGAGGTAAAGGAGCATGGGGAGAAGGGAAAGGAAGCCAAGGATCCTTCCATACACTAATAGAGTCCCCCGAGCCAATCTAATAACAAGAGGCCCCCATGAGAATATTAGCAACATGGGTGACCCCTCTCTAGAACCAAGACGCACCAGGTGCGTGGGTATCCCAAATGAATTTTGTTTTCAGATATTTGGCTTTAATAATCTGTACCCAAAATTTATCAGGGTGATTTTGGATTTGCCATCCCATATTGGCAAGCAGGGCTTTATTATGATCCTCCATAAGCTTCACGCCTAACCCACCCTCACATTTCGATTTGCACATTGAGGCCCAAGATTTGAGACATAAGTGGCGTCGAGAGTCTAAAGGATGTCCCCACCAAAAATGCATCATCTGTGAGACCCCGAATTTTACAATGTCATTTTATGCTTACGTATTTTGCTATTTATATTTAAAGGGCTGTTATTGGTAAATTTTTTAATACGTAGCAAGATATTATACCACAATGACCCATGCTATTTTGACTTGGGGTTGCCACATTTTCCTTAAGTATTTTATTATGGTGGTGAAGTCAATAATTTCTTAATGACCGAATTTCTTCAAGGTGAATTTCTCCGAGATAATTTCCATAAGACTTATGATATTCTTCAAGGTAACTTTTATGGTGATGATGATAGAAGAACTTATGATATTTTTAGCATCCAAGTTGCTGAATATTTCTAAAGTATTTTTCTTCTAGCCTACTTTATGACTTTGAAATGTTAATACATGTTATTGGGCCAATATCTATAATTTGGACTTAAAATTTATGTTATTGGACCTTAGAACTTATAAGAATTTGAGTTGTTGTTGGGCTGAAATTGGGCCTTAGAAATCATGGTAGTTGGGCTGTTAGTGGGCTGCCTTATGGCTCATAATAGTGGGCTGTTATTTGGAAGAATAATGGGCTGTTATTGGGCTGCTAGGACTTATATTGTTGGGCTCAAGACCTATGGTATTGGGCTGCCATATGATGTTAATGGGCCTTAAAGATTTATGTTATTGGGCCTTAGCCCTTAGGCTTGTAAAATGGACTTAAGACTTGTGATATTGGGCCTTTTATATGGAAAAGATAGTGGGCTGATATTGGGCCTTAAGACTTATAATAGTTGGGTTGTTATTGGGTTGATGTTGGGCCTTAGAACTTCTAATGGTTGGGCTGCCATATATTGTTGTTGGGCTTTAAAAACTTATGTTATTGGGCCTTAGCCCTTAGACTTATGATTTAGACTTATTTCTTATGCTATTGGGCCTTTAGACTTATGTTATTGGGCTAGTTATCGTACAACTTCATTAGGCCAACTAAGTAACCCTAGAGTAACTAAGTTAGTTGGATTGGAACCAAAAGAGAGATAAGGCCAAGGAGACATGATGTGAAGGTTGTAAAAGTGGTTTTTTATGGTACCACGAGAGAACCCTCCTTTTTGACCGAAAATTGGCCAAATTCACTCCACCACTTGTTTTACCTCTCACCTAGGCCACATCTCTCCTTTTGTTTTTCTCATTTGATCGTGCAACACAAGTGTGAAGGGTTGAGAGAAACCAAGAAAGGAGAGAAGGGAGAGAAACCGAAAGTTAGAGAACCAAGGGGACAAAGGGGGGGTGAACCAAGAGAGAAATTCATGGGAAAGAAGAAGAAGAAGAAGGAAGAAGAAGGAGAAGAAGAAAGGGAAGAGGGAGAGAAGGTTTTGCAAGAGAAAGAAAGAGAAAGGAAAGAGGAGAACAACAAGATAAGCTTATCCCCTTGAAATTTCTCCTTGGCCGAACCTTGCATGTCCACTTTTCTTCTTAGTTTGGCCGAATCTTCCATATTTTTCCTTTAAATGTTTTGATTGAAACTAAGAATGGATCTGTTATAAGTGTTTAGTTGTGAGAGGGAGAAAGGGGTTAAAGGCCATGGTTTTGGTTGGATCGGAGAATAGAAACATGTTCTTGAAGGAAATTTCACATGCATGTAGGAGTTGTTCTTCTTGGCCGAATCTATACCCCTATCATGTGATCTGTTATTTGTGTTTTGTGTTGGATCTAAGAATAAGAATGCATGTGGATATATTCTAAGTTGTTAATGGAGAATGCATCTAAGTTGGTTTTAAATTAGGAGGTTTGCAAGCAATCAAAGAAATAAGAAAAATCTAGGTGTTCTAGTAATAATGATGTTGGCCGAATGTCCTATTTTGCTAGATCTTGAAGTTACTTCATGATTGATAGATCCTAGGTTGTGAAATTGGTTGCTGGAGGAAGGGATTTATATTGAAGATGAAGATTTGACATGTATGCATGTGAGTTGGAAAATGTTAAGAATAGATTTCCATGAAAGTATGCTTGGCCGAATGAAAGTTGGGTTTTTCCTTTAGATCTCTTGCTGATGAAGCCTCTAAATGTTAGATCTAGTCATGGTTGTTGTATATGATGAAGAGATGAGGTTATAAGGCACAATGCATGCTAGTTGGTCTTGAAATGAAAAAAAGAAATGCATGTTGCAAAGTAGGTTAGTTTCGGCATGAATGGTTGTTATTGGTTGTGTTGGCCGAATGCATGCTATGTTAATATATCTATGAATTGCTTGAAGTATGGATTTATTGAGGTAAGTATGAAGCTTAATTGCTAGATTAAGCATGGTATTAGGTCTCGGGTTGGCCATGTTTGAAGAGAATAAGATTTGCATGTCATAGATACCATGTAAGTGTATGATAGTGTTATGAATTATGGTGTTGGCCAAATGGTGGATTGCATGAGATCTTGTGATTTTGCTATGAATTGTAGATCTTAGGTTGTGAATCTGTTAATGGAGGATGGGATCACAATTGGAGAAGAAATTGTACTCGACGGATACTTGGATTTGTGCTTGGCCGAATGACCTAGTAAGAGGCAACCCTAATGGCAAGTTAATAACGAATGAAATTACACTTACATGTAATGGATGAATGAGGTCATTGCTGAATAGATTAGAGGATATAAACCTAAGTGTAAGGAAAGACTACATGTATGTGAGAGAGAACAAAGATAAGAAAGCTTAAAGGGCTCGGGTTAAAATGATAATCAAGGCCTTATAATGTTAAGCATGGAGTAAGGATTCAATTAGAATGATTTAATGTTGGCCAAATCCTATTTAGGGCAAAGTGAAACGTAATTGTAATGATATGAATATCAAAGCCAAAGTTTAATTATGATTAGGGTCAGCTTGTGAGAGTAGAAAATAAACTAAGTGCATGTGAAGTGTACGGTATAAATCCTTGGCTTTAGGTGCTGTAAGCTTGCTGTGCTAAGGCTTGGGAATGAAAGTGAAAAATGTAAGATTTAAGATATATTAGAACTTCGGTCAGTGGCCTAAACCTAGGGGTTAATGTGATGTAAATATGAGTAGTGTTATTTGAATATGATTAAGGTAAATTGAACATGAATAGGCAAGAACATGTTGTAAAATTTGAGGAAAGGGAACTTGGGAGCCGAATGATCTTGCTGCCTATGTCAAGAAGAAGGTGTTATATGTGTGACATTATGAGTTGATTGTCAAGAAGGATTGAAATTGATAGATCAGCAAGTTAGTCACCTAAGTAAATCGATTATATTTGTTGGGCATAGACTATATACACTCGGGTTAAGTGGGAATTGATTTCATGTTGTTGTCTCTAAGTGACCTATATGAATCCTTGCATGAAACTTGAGGATTTTTAATCTAAGATATCTTTTGGTTCAGGTCAGTAAGCTTAAGAGCGAAAGTAAGGGCAAGAAGGCCAGGGGTTGGCCTTAAGAAAATAAGGAATCAATGCAAGTAAGTAGTTGATACATTGGTGCTATGAGAACTCAAAGGAGCATGAACTTAGGTTAAATCATATAGATCTCGGCAATGTCCATATAACACATCTATTGAGGTTAATTTGGTGGAGGATGATAGCTATTGTGAAAGGATCCCTAGTGACGAGTTGGGCGGCAAAAGTCATGTGTTGGAGGATAGGTGCCGAGATGAGGCACCAAGGACACACATGGGCACTCATGACACGCCCACAACGCGCGCAGCGATAGCACCACAGCCATGCCATGGCATTATCACGCGCGCGGGCAAGCTAGGCGCCCCAGCGCCCCAGCCATGCCAGCCAGCCGGCCACAGACATGCCATGACAGCCCATGGCCTAGCCCATGGCCTTGCCATGACACGGCGCAGCAGCAAGTCCTTGGCCACAAGCCAAGCCAAGCAGCAGCAGCGAGCAAGAAGACCAAGGAGTGTCATGACACAGGATGACCACCACCACCAGCCACCACCAGTGGCGGAGCACCACCACCCCTACCGGTACTTGGTGGGGAATGGAAGAGGAAGGTCCCAGGACCCGGAGGAGCATCACCACCCACGGTGGTGCAAGCGGCGGGGGCGCCACCGTGGACGGCGGCGGACGACGGTGAAATCCCGGCATTGATAGATGTATCATAGGGATTGCTTTCCTTAACTGTTATGATTGAATAAATCATATCTTCTAGATTTAGGGATTCTTTCCTAAACTCTAGAAGATTCATTTCCTTTATGTTCTTGTTATATTAGGCATGTAATATCAAATCTGCTTGATTCAAGGGATTTGATTTAGAGTTGATTGTGATTTGATTTGATTTGATTGAGTCAATTAGGGTTTGTAAGCTCCTAAGGATGTCTATATAAACACCCTTAGGAGCATTAGAGGATTCATTTAGAAGAGTAGAGTCTTGGAGAGCCACAGAGCTTTTCGGGTGGGATTTGGCCAAGCATAGGCACGTATATGCTAAGTCGGTTTCAAGGCTAATAACCTTGTAACTTGGGATTCATTCTAGGCTAATAACCTAGTTTGGGTACCCGTTCTTGGGCTAATTAACCCTTGATCGGGATTGTTCTTGTGTTCTTGTGGTTATTGGGCTAATTAACCCTTAACCACGTTCTTCGTTCTTCATAATAAAATCTTGAGTGTTCTCCATTTGTGTGTGTTAGATCCTATATTTCAGCTCGTGTGTTGCCAAAAACGGTTTAGGAGGATCGATTGGGGTGATCGTGTTCGAATCACGTGGAGGAGTTGGCGTTGTTATGGCGGCCTAGACCGGGGTCCCTAACATATTGGTCCATGTATAATACAATGAAAAGTGTGGAACAAAGGAATAGAAGCCAGATGAGGATAAGTTGATGTTTTGACTTGGAATTTTTAAGACAAAATGTTGTTGCTGATTTCATGGATAGGTTTTGGAATCAATGTTAGTGATAGGAAGAATTAATTGATCAAGTTGGATACGAGTTGGACACGAAGTAGGCGAAAACAACGATCTAGTTGAAGTTGTTTGATGTACATGTTTAATTGTTTTTTTTTCAAATTGTTTTATTCAAGCCGAATTTAAAGAAATCTTTTACAAAGTGAAATCATATTTTCAAGATATGTATTCTCGGAAACCGGAAACGGTTACGAGTACTTTTGTATGTCAACTTGAAAGTTATTAGCTAAGCATTTATGTAACGAATTTGATACTATGCTTATTAGAGGACCTTTACGATGTTATGAGTATGGCCTCTCTCTCTCTCTCGGTCCTATGTTTTTCTGCTGTAAGTTTAAGGAAGCTCGCCGGGGCTTTCCCTCGGGATTGCTCGCGGCTGTCACGGTCCCGGCGGGACTGCGTTCAGGGCGTGACATCATCATAGAGTCAAGTCGTGAGCAAATTGCTTTAGGAATGAGATAATTACACATACTATAGGTAGGTAAAGCAGCAGCCACAGAACGAATCAATATCTGTGAGTCCTAGTTTCAGGATTAAGGCAACCCAAGAGGGGGGTGAATTGGTTTTCCAAACTTTTCGATATTAACCCCCAAGTACCGTGTTTGCAAAGTAAATACTAATTTAGCACAAGTATAATGATATAACAAGTATGTAAGTGCTAAATGTAAAGAGTAGGGATAGAGAAAGCAAACACGTGATTTTTTAGGTGGTTCGGCAAACCTGCCTACATCCACCCCTCAAGCTCCTTCACCGAGCCTTGAGGTTTTCCACTATCTTCCAATAGCTTTTACACACAAGCTTCCGGGTGCTAGTGAACTGTACAAGTGTTTTCCTGGGATCAACACTCAAACCCTCCCAAGTGGTTTTTCGGGCTCACCACTCACAACCTAACCAAGCTTGAGATATACTCTCTCTATGCTTCTTCTTTTGTCAACAACCTCACTAAAGGAAACACCTCTTTTGGATAGGTAGATGGAAGAACAAAAACTTTCTTGATAGAGTAGATATGAAAATGGAAAGCTCTATCTTTTTATTCACACAAAGACAAGGATTTGAAAGTGTGTTTTGTGTGAATGATATGAGAAATATAGAATAAGAAGGTTTAAAATATTTCTCAAGTAGTAGAAATGATATGTTGTCGTTGGATATTCATTTTAGACAAAATGAAGGTGTATTTATAGGCCACATATGAAAACTAGCCGTTTATAACCGTTAGGGGTCGATTTGACAATTTTACCGTTGTACCGGCCGACCGGTTCAAGTAGCCATTGCCTAACGGTCATACAATTGAATGCTGTCAAATTTTTGTCCTACTCGCGCGGTCGACCGCTATAAATCATTTTCATCATCCGCTACAGATGGTCGACCGCTTAATGTAGAGGTCGACCGCTATAATTCATTTTCATAGACCGGTTCATTTAAAACCATGTCTTTGACCACTTTTAAACACCCAATTTTAAAGGCTTACTTCCCATAAGTATATGAAAGGTTTGAGAATATATTCGAGGTGTTTTGAAACCTTTAAAAACATTTTAATCTTTCAAACAAAAGGTAAAACGGTTTATACACGTTTTGAAAGATATGCAAGTGCGTGATTCAAGTCCTTGTCAAATGTGAAATAAAGAGTTACAAGGATTATACCCTAAGGTCTTGAATCTTCACTTTAAGCTCCTTGCATGTTCTTGTTCTTCTTTCTTCAAGTCTTTGGCTCTTTTCGTCAAGTGTCTTTTTCTTTGAAGATGTCCATTTTGTAAACTTTATCCATTCATTGAAATTATCAAAATCTCGATTGTGCACAAAAGCCAACAATCTCCCATTTTTTGATGATGACAATAAAGTGATAGTTTTGGGATGACTCCTCCTATCTTTTGCAATTTGACAAATATTTAAAAACTTGAAGACAAAGCATTAGTAGCCATTAGATTCATAAAGAGTAATACAATTAAAACATAATCCAATTAAAAGGAGAATATAAAGTCATCAAAACTATTAGCACATTTCTCCCCCTTTGTCACATCAAAAAGACAAATGACACATTTTTTTCCCAAATATGCATTATAAAAACAAAGGGAATACAAACATATAGACATTTAAGTGTTCTCCCCCTTTGTCAATCAAAAAGAGAATGCATGGATATAATTTAAAAGTTCATTTTTCATCCAAAAGAACATGTTTGGGTTTTAAATGACAATCTCTTTGTCATGGTATAGAGGATGTCTAACGGGGACTCAAGAGTCCATCGCTATTACGATATTAGCCCACCGAGTGGGTTTGTACCAACCTCTTAGCTACCATTGGCAATTTAGCGGTCATTCTCAACCAAAGAAAATTTTAAGCACACAAAAACTTATCAAAGATCAGGATTTTGTAAAAGAGAGCTTAGATGTTCCATTTTGATAAATGCAAGTAAATATGTGAAAGATAAATAATTTTGCATTTATAACATTTAACAACCAAGAAAAATATCATAGAATATAATTAGCCAACAATTTAAAAACTTATTCACAAATAAGGATTTAGATGTTACCAAAGGTTCCCCCTTAGCATTTTTCCTCAAATGTCACAAGCCTTCTTGATAGGCAAGTTTCATCCAAGCACCGTTTGTTGCTCCATCCTACAAGAGAATCAAGAAACTATTTTTGGTACCCAAGCCTTTTTGGGTCCTTCAATGTTAGTTTTGGTTCCTTTTGGAACTCATATCTTCTTGAGAGTTTTGCTCCCAAGTTTCTTTAATGCACAATCAAAGATAAGATGCCCATCTTTATTGCAAAAATGACATATTTGAGTAGGTGCATTAAAAGATTTAGCCTTCACAAAATAATTCTAAAATACTTTTGGTGAATTGAAGGCTTGTAGCCTAAGCCACTTTTGTCAAAGACACATCTTTGACTACTAAGCATGTTTTCCAAGGTTATGCTTCCTTTAGTAAACTTCTCAATAATTTTGCTTTGAGAAACAATCTTGTTCTTCAAAGCAACCTTTTCATTTTCAAATTTTAAAGTTTTTTATTGTGATAGATCATTTTCAAGCTTTAGAGTGTTTCTCTCATTTTTCAATAAATCAATTTCATTGGAGATCAAAATGAGTTTCTTTTACAAAGATGTATATTTTCAACCTAGTAGTTCGAATTGACATAAAAGATCATTGAAAGCATTTTGAAGCTCACTATAAGAAGTTTCATGCTCATCATCGGAAGAGTGTACCTTATCATCATCCTCATCAGTGTCTTCAAATGCCGTGAAACACATTTTGGCAATTTCTCCATCTTCTTCTTCGGAGGAGGAGGATGAACTTTCATTTTTAGCCTTCCAAAATGTCTTCTTGTATTTGAGGCTTTTCTTTCCTTCCTTGCTCTTCAGGAAGTTTTTGAACTTTCTAATCATTAAGACTATATCTTCCTCATCTTTATCTTCATCTTCACTTGTGGAGGATTTTAGAGCAATCCTCATCCTTTTCTTGCTCTCATCTTCATTTTCGAGCATTTGGATCTCATGGGTCATGAGTGATCCAATGAGCTCATCCAGAGGTAGCTTTGTGAGATCCTTGGCTTCTTGTATGGCAGTCACTTTGGCCTCCCATGCCTTTGGTAGTGACCTAAGGATTTTTCTCACCAAATCGGAGTTAGTATATGATTTACCAAGAGCATTCAAAGCATTTATTATTGTGGTAAATCTAGTATACATGTTAGAAATAGATTCTTCGGGTGACATTTAAATAACTCATAGTTATGAACAAGCATGTTGATTTTTGACTCTTTGACTTGACTTGTTCCTTCATGAGTGATTTCTAGAGCATGTCAAATTTCCTTAGCATTTGTGCAAGAAGATATTCTATTAAATTCATTTATCTCTAAAGCACAATAAAGAATGTTCATAGCTCTAGCAATTAAAGATATTTTATTTTTGTCTAGGTCACTATATTCATTTTCGTTTTTAAGGGTTTCAACCTCTCCAACTTTCTTTGTGGGAATATGTGGACCATTCAAAATGCATAACCATAAATTATAATCAATGGATTGAAGATAAATTTTCATCCTAGCTTTCTAATATGCATAATAATTTCCGTAAAAAAATGGAGGTCTAAGAGTGGAAAGCCCTTCAACTTGAGTGTTGATGCTTGTAGTTGCCATTCTAACTCGAGATGTTTAAATCTTGTATAATGAGCACCTTGCTCTGATACCAACTGTGAGTCCTCGTTTAAGGATTAAGGCAACCCAAGAGGGGGGCGAATTGGTTTTCTAAACTTTTTGATATTAACCCCCCAAAAACCGTGTTTGCAAGTAAATACTAATTTAGCAAAAGTATAATGATATAACAAGTATGCAAGTGCTAAATGTAAAGAGTAGAGATAGAGAAAGCAAACACGTGATTTTTTAGGTGGTTCGGCAAACTCACCTACATCCACCCCTCAAGCTCCTTCACCGAGCCTTGAGGTTTTCCACTATCTTCCAATAGCTTTTACACATTAGCTTCCGGGTGCTAGTGAACCGTACAAGTGTTTTCACGGGATCAACACTCAAACCCTCTCAAGTGGTTTTTCGGGCTCACCACTCACAACCTAACCAAGCTTGAGATATACCCTCTCTAAGCTTACTCTTTAGTGAACAACCTCACTAAAGGAAACACCTCTTTTGGATAGGTAGATGGAAGAACAAAAACACTCTTGATAGATTAGATATGAAAATGGAAAGCTCTATCTTTTTATTAACAAAAAGACAAGGATCTGAAAGTTTGTTTTGTGTGAATGATATGAGAAATATAGAATAAGAAGATTTAGAATATTTCTCAAGTAGTAGGAATGATATGTGGTCGTTGGACATTAATTTTAGACGAAATGAAGGTGTATATATCGGCCAATATGAAAATTAGCAGTTTATAGTCGTTAGGGGTCGATTTGACGATTTTACCGTTGTATTGGTCGACCGCTTCATGTATCGGTCGACTGGTTCAAGTAGTCGTTGCCCAAAGGTCATAAAATTTGAATGCTGTCAAATTTTTGTCCTACGGGCGCAGTCGACCACTATAATTCAATTTCTTCATGTAGAGGTCGACCGCTATAATTCATTTTCATAGACCGGTTCATTTAAAACCATGTTTTTGACCACTTTTAAATACCCAATTTTAAAGGTTTACTTCCCATAAGTATATGAAAGGTTTGAGAATATATTTGAGGTGTTTTGAAACCTTTAAAAACATTTTAATCTTTCAAACAAAAGGTAAAACGGTTTATGCACATTTTGAAAGATATGCAAGTGCGTGATTCAAATCCTTGTCAAATGTGAAATAAAGAGTTACAAGGATTATACCCTAAGGTCTTGAATCTTCACTTTAAGCTTTTTGCATCTTCTTGTTCTTCTTTCTTCAAGTCTTTGGCTCTTTTCGTTAAGTGTCTTCGTCTTTGAAGATGTCCATTTTATAAACTTCATCCATTTATTGAAATCATCATTATCTCGATTGTGCACAAAGGCCAACAATACCAACCGACTGGCTTGAGAAAGAGTTTTCATTTGCCAACCTTCCAACCTATGTTTGAATCGTTCACAAATGAATTTGAACTGAAGTTGTTTGTTGGGCCCCACAACCGTGGGTAACCCCAAATGTTTCTCATTGCTAGTTTTATGAGGTAGATGCAATAAAGAGCAAATAGCACGAGTGTTATCACGACTCACATTGCGACTAAAAGAGATGGAAGATTTTATGGCATTAAGACGTTGGCCCGACCAACTGTCATATTTTTGTAAACAAGCCGAAATAACTTGTGCCGCCTCCCGAGTAGCACGACTGAAAATAAGGAGATCATCGGAAAAAAAAGATAGGTAATAGCGGGCACGCCGCGGCCAAGCTAAAATCCATACGCAAGAAAACTTCCGACCCAATAATAAAAAAAAGTGAAGACAAAGGGTCTCCTTGGCGCAAACCATGAGTGGGCTTAATAAACCCAAAAGAGAACCCATTCAAAAGAATAGGGTAAGAAACAATAGACAGACATTGGTCAATCTAGTTGATAAAGATAGGACTCAACCCAAAACATTTCAAAGCCGGCAAAATAAGTATCCATTCCATCCGGTCATAAGCCTTCTCAATGTCAGCTTTGATAGCCAAAGATTGTCTAGCAGTGCGTTTGGTTCTCAACAAATGGAACACTTCATGAGTGATCATAGAGTTGTCTTGAGTTAGTCTTCCTTGGACAAAAGCTTACTGAAAAGGAGATGTAATATTAGACATAACCAAACGAAGTCACTTAGCAAGAATTTTAGCAATCAACTTATAAGCAACATTGGAAAGACTAATATACCTGAATTGAGATATAAGAGATGGATTGTCAGTTTTTGGAAGTAAAATTATATGGGAATGATTCAACTCCTTAGACATAAAACTGCTTCGAAAGAAAGCCTTCACAATAGCAATGGTCTTTGAACCCACAATAGTCCAAAAGTGCTTAAAAAATAGGTTGGTCATACCGTCCGGTCCAGGACTCTTGTCGGACCCAATATCTCGAATACCATCATAAATTTCCAAGTTTGTGGGCATGGCGTAGAGCATCTCATTCTGATCAGAAGAAATGATGGGCTCAATCAAGATCTCAAGATCCTCTGGGGGCTGCGGATCAGAAGAGGTAAACATTACAGCAAAATATTGGCTAATATGAGAACCAATATTCTGTTGAGAATTCAGTGATAGTTAACTACTCCTTATGCACTTTTAATTTCCAGAAAAAATAACTCAACACGAAGCTCTTCGGCAAGAGCATTATCGAACTTCCTCTTCCAACTATTCAGCACATCCATCACCCTCATAGGCATAACCCAATAATAATTCGAAATACAAAGCACATGTGACCACAGATCTCTAGCTGTGAGACCCCGAATTTTACAATGTCATTTTATGCTTACGTATTTTGCCATTTATATTTAAAGGGCTGTTATTGGTAAATTTTCTTAATACGAAGCAAGATATTATACCCCAATGACCTATGTTATTTTGATTTGGGGTGGCCACACTTTCCTTAAGTATTTTATTATGGTGGTGAAGTCAATAATTTCTTAATGACCGAATTTCTTCAAGGTGAATTTCTCCAAGATAATTTCCATAAGACTTATGACATTCTTCAAGGTAACTTTTATGGTGATGATGATAGAAGAACTTAGGATATTTTTAGCATCCAAGTTGCTGAATATTTCTAAAGTATTTTTCTTATAGCCTACTTAATGGTTTTGAAATGTTAAAGATTTATGTTATTGGGCCTTATGACTTGTGATATGATATTGGGCCTTTTATAAGGAAAAGATAGTGGGCTGATATTGGGCCTTAGAGCTTATAAGAATTTAAGTTGTTGTTGGGCTTATGACCCAAGATATTGGGCTGCTAGTGGGCTACCTAATCATGGCCGAATATAAGGGGTAAGTGGGCTTTGGAATTATGGTATCGGGCTGCCAAAATGTTCATGGAAATGGGCTTTAAACTATGCTATTGGGCTGCCATAATATTCATGATAATGGGCTGCCATTGAATGGTTATTGGGCTTTAAGGATGTAGGTTATTGGACCTTAGCCTTTAAGCTTATGGAATGGGCTTAAGCTTGTGATGTTGGGCCTTAGCCCTTGGACTTAGGATTTGGACATAATACCTAAGATAATGGGGCCTTTAGATTTATGTTATTGGGCTGCCTAGACCTATGGTATTGGGCTGCCAACATACACATGAAAATGGGCCTTAAGATTTATGTTATGGGCTTCAAGCCCTATGTTATTGGGCTAGTTACCTTACAACTACATTAGACCAACTAAGTGCCCTTGGAGTAACTAAGTTAGTTGGCTTGGAATCAAACACATAAGTGAATTAAGTAAGAATCAAACTAAGATGTCTTTCACGTAAATTTCAAAAAGAGAAGGTAAGGGGACATGATTTGATGGTTGCTTTTTATGCTAGCAAGGGAGGATTCCCCCCCCCCTTGCCCAAATTAGGCTAAGTTCAGCCTCCCTTGGGTCCTTCACACTTCAACCTTTCACCCTCAATCTCATTTATCTCATTTGGTCGTATATCACAAGATAGAGAGAAGAGAAAACCAAGAAAGAGAGAACCAAGGGGAGAAAAGGGTGAAACCGAAAGGAGAAGGAAGAAGGAAGAAGGAAGAAGGAGAAGAGGAAGAGGAGGTCTTGCAAGAGAAAGAAGAAAAGGGAAAAGGTGAAGAGGAGAGAAAAAGAACCTAAGGTAGCAAGGTAAGCTCATTCCCTTGAAATTTCTCCTTGGCCAAGCCTTGCATGTCCACTTTTCTCCTTAGCTTGGCCGAATCTTATACCCCTATCATGTGATCTGTTGTTTGTGTTTTGTGTTGGATCTAAGAGTGAGAATGTATGTGGAGATATCCTAAGTAGTTAATGGAGAATACTTGTAAGTTTGGTTTGAAATAAGGAGGGTTGCAAGCAATCAAAGAAATAAGAAAAGTCTAGGTGTTTTAGGAATAAAGGGGTGTTGGCCGAATGTCCCATTTTGCTAGATCTGGAGTTTAATCAACCCATAGAGTATAATGTGAACTTGGAATTGAAAATGCATGCTTAAGATCCTATCTTGATTGTTAGAAAATGCAAAGAAGGTAAATACATGTTAGGAAAGTTTAGATCTAAACTCACACTATACTTGGCCGGTTGTAAGTTAGATTTTTTCCTTAGATCTATTGCTTTTGAGGTTCCTAAGTGTTAGGTCCAATTATGGTTGTTGTATATGGAGAGAATGGATTAAATATACATGGATTTAAATAAATAAAAATGTGATATAAATGGATGTTGGCCGAATGACTTGTTCTTGCAACTCTTGAATTTTAGAACACTCTTAGGTTGTAATGTGATGTTGGATCTGAACTTGTATGCATAAGAACATGAATTGGTTGTTGGAAAGTGTAATGGAAATGGATAATGCATGTAAGAGGGGTGTCGGATGTAGTTATACAATGTTAGGCCGAAATGCATGCTATGTATAAAATATCTTGGGAATGATTGAAGTATGGATCTTGTAGGCTGATTTGTTAGGTTGATTGTGCATAAAAGTCACGGGTTTGACTAAGCTTGAAGAGAAAGAATGAATGAAAATGCATGTAAATGTTATGCATGTTGGTGCTGGCCGAATGGTGAATTGCATGAGATCTTGTGATTTTGCTATGAATTGTAGATCTTAGGTTGTGAATCTGAAAATGGAGGATGGGATCACCATTGGAGAAGAAATTGTAGTCAATGAATACTTGAATCTGTGCGTGGCCGAATGACCTAGTAAAAAGGAAACACTAGTGGCAAGTAAATGCTAAATGGAAATACACTTGTATGTCATGTAGAAGTAAGGTTGGAATATGACCGAATGAATTAGAGGTTGTGAGCCTAAGTTCGATTATAAAAGACATCATATATGTAAGAAAACAAAGGCTTAAAGGGCTCGGGTTAAAATGATTATCAAGGCCTTATAATGTTAAGCATGGATTAAGGATTCAATTAGAATGATTTAATGTTGGCCAAATCCTATTAGGGAAAAGTGAAACGTAATTGTAATGATATGAATATCAAAGCTAAGGATTAGAGAGTCTTGATCTTACGAGGAGAAATATGTAAAACCTAATCAAGCATAATGTCTCGGGTTGCATGGAGATCAAATGTCAGAGCCAAGGTTTAACTATGATTAGGGTCAGTTTGTGAGAGTAGAATATAAACTAAGTGCATGTGAAGTGTAAGGTATAAATCCTTGGCTTTAAGTGTTGTAAGCTTGCAACGCTCAAGCTTGAGAATGAAAGTGGAAAATGTAAGATTTGAGATATATTAAAACTTCGGTTAGTGGCCTAAACCTAGGGGCTAATGTGATTTAAATAGGAGTAGTGTTAATTGAATATGAATAGGCAAGAACATGTTGTAAAAATTGAGGAAAGGGAACTTGGGAGCCAAATGATGTTGCTGCCTATGTCAAGAAGAAGGTGTTATATGTGTGACATTATGAGTTGATTGTCAAGAAGGATTGAAATTGATTTCATGTTGTTGTCTCTAAGTGACCTATATGAATCCTCACATGGAACTTGAGGATTTTAATCTAAGATATCTTTTGGTTCAGGTCAGTAAGCTTAAGAGCGAAAGTAAGGGCAAGAAGGCCAGGGGTTGGCCATGAGAAAATAAGGAATCAAAGCAAGAAAGTAGTTGGTACATTGATGCTATGAGAACTCAAGGAGCATGAACTTAAGTTAAATCATATAGATTTCGGCAGTGTCCATAAAACACATCTATTAAGGTTAATTTGGTGGAGGATGATAGCTATTGGTCTATAAATAATATGATGAAAAATGTGGAATCAAGGAATAGAAGCTAGATGAAGACAAGTTGCTGTTTTGACTTGGAAATTTTAAGATGAAATGTTGTTGCTGATTTCATGGATAGGCTTTGGAATCAATATTAGTGACATGAAGAATTAATTGAACAAGTCGATACGAGTTGGTCACGAAGTAGGTGAAAACAACAATCTAGTTGAATTTGTTTGATGTATAGGTTTAATTGTTTTCAAAATGTTTTATTCAAGCCAAGTTTAAAGAAATCTTTTGCAAGAGAAATCGTATTTTCTAGATATGTATTTTTGGAAACCGGAAACGGTTACGGGTACTTTTGTATGTCAACTTGTAGTTATTATCCAAGCAATTATGTAACGAATGTGATTCGCTTGTAGGCGATCTACGTGTCTTTATATACTACCAAGGAAGACCAAGAGTAAGTGGATACTGTAAGTGGACAGTAAGTGTTCTTTTTCAAAACTGGAATGACACACTGCATCGTTTCATGAACAAGCATGAATTTTAATCAAGCATGACATGACATGTGCATTGCATGAATTTTTCAAGAAGAAGTTTATGCAATGATTTTTATGAAAAGACTATGAGAAGTTTTATGAAACGATAAGTTAAGTTAAGGGGCACTGGTCGGTACCGTACCATCAAGATGGACTCCCATACCGAAGGACAAATGTGAGAAGGATGGGTGAATCCACGAGGCTGTGCAAACCACACTGAAGGACATTGAGAAGGTGTGGTGCCTCCAAGGGTCATGTCTAGCCACTGAAGGACAAATGAGAAGGTGTGCTAGCTGACCGTATGTAAGGTCTCCAAGGGAATTCTGGGACGGTTTCGAAGGGAACGCACAACCCTGACTTCAGGGGTTAAATGGAGCGAGCCCACAAGTAAGAGATATGAAATGATTATGAGAAGGCCAAGAGTGGCACAAGTACGAATAAGTGGTTTCAAGGGCCAAGGGCCGATTTTACAAGCAAGTACGAAAGAGATATTTTCAAGGGCCTGGGGCCAACTTCAAGCAAGAGCATAAGCATATCCATGAGCATGCATGTGCATCACGAATCAAGTTTGTTCTCTTTCATGATTATGCAAGTACAAGTCAAGAGCATGTTGTAAGTTTATGTTTTCCCTTACTGAGTCTTTTTGACTCACGTTTTTAAAATCGTGTCATTCCAGATGCCTCAGGTGAAGAAAGTCAGGAGGACCACCTGACTCAGAGGGAAAAAGATTATGTTCATGTTCTGTCAAGTGACTCGATCGATGAGATCAGTCATTGGTTAAGTATCAAACATGTTATATATGTATTAAGGTGAAAGATTGTCGTGAACCTTATTATGATGAGAGTTGGCTCGTTCTCTCGAGATTCTGCTTTATTCCGCTTTAATCATGTATGTAAGAAGAACGCTGGAGCTATACGGGGGATTGCTCGCGGCTGTCACGGTCCTTGCGGGATGCCGTTCGGGGCGTGACACTAGCAACCTCGAAATAAAGAAGAATGTGATCTACAAATTTCTCATTGCATCTACAAAGGTAGCACCAATCTATTAAACATAATCTCCTCCTTAAATTATCAATAGTCAAAGCTCAACCACGAGCGACCTCTCACACGAAGAATGAAACTCTCAAAGGAACAGATGTCCTCCAAATCTGACGTCAAGGGAAAGGAACAACAAAATTACAAGAAAAGAGCCCATACATAGACTTCACCGAGAACATGCCACTCTTGGAACCCAACCAACACATCGTATCATCAATCCTTCCCCTTATGACCTTAGAATGAAGTAAAGTGAGAAATATCGAAAATTCCTCCCTTTCCCAGTCATTAGCAGCCCTGACAAACTAGACATTCCAAGCCCCCATGCCGAAATCCCCCTCCCAATAATCCGCTACCATTGCATCTTTGTTCATAGCAAGGGAGTATAAAAGGGGGAAAGCAGACCTCAAAGGTCTCTCCACGCACCAATGGTCATGCCAAAAGCGAATTCTGTAAAATAAAAAGAAACTGAAGAAGGAAAGAAATTGCTCCCAAGGCACAACAGCGTTGCTTTCATTAAACGATATTTGCCCCCACCAGTTTATGCACGGGGTTAATTCAAATTCGTTTATGATACAATGGAGCTTGGATTCTAGGGATCCCTTAGTTCAACTGTGTCACACAACAAACGAAGAAGAACTTAAATCTCTCGATGCTTTTTATAAATTAATTCCATATGATAAAAAATTTGTTTACATTTAAAAAGGAGTTATTTGAAATCCAAACGACGAGACTCATAGCAGTTACATAACTCCTATAAACTGCTAACAACATGGTTCACTATTTATTAATAAATCGTGAACACGTTTAATTACCCATGATAGATAAACTAATCATACTAATTTAAACTATAAATTAAATCAACCATTGGATCTTCACCGAAACTGGAACAATCAAGATCTGATTGTTCGATCAAAATACCAAAATTGTACGGCTTAGATCCTCGCTCCGATGCTTCGTGCTAAGTGTCAAGTGCGCCTCATATGAGCCACAAAAGCGCCCCTAGCGCCCTACAGCCCACACCATGCACGTTCGTGTGCGTGTTGTGCACCATAGTCTCCATGTATTGCACTATAGCAAATACATGTGAGTTCTCCACTAATAAATGCATTCCCACGTTGTCGGAGTTCCCATGTGGGACACTTTTCATAATGCTCAATCCCAAAATATTAGATATTATTTTACTTACTTTTGAAAAACTTTAACAAATTCTAAGGCCACCACCCACCACAAAACGGGTATTCTCACTGAAAAGAGTCCATCTGTTACTAATATGCTTCAAAAGGCTCACACCATAAGAACCACAGAGTCGAAGGGTTCTCCAACCTCCTGCCAAACTACCATACTTCTCCACAGTAACTGTCACGCCTCGAACGCAGTCCTGCAGGGACAGTGACAGCCGCGAGCAATCCGGAAGGAAAGCCCCAGCGAGCTTAACATACATACAGCGGAAATGAATCGAGAGAGAGACGTGCCAAAACTCACATAACTAATCTTACATAATAGTTTCCAAAGAAGTAATAGCTTAATTACATAACATATGGAACATCAAATCCAAGTGGCAGACCACAACGGTCAACAGTCTCCACAACAAAATACATAACATCTTCTTTCTAAGTCAGATAGTCCTCCTGACTTCCTTCACCTGAGGCATCTGGAATGATACAGTTTTGAAAACGTGAGTAAAAAAGACTCAGTAAGGGAAAACTTAAACTTGAAAGGATGAACTTATAACTTGAATGTGAATATCATGAGAGATCGTAAATCTTGATGCACATGCATGTTTCATGGTTATGCACATGCTCTTGATCTTAAAACATGTTTTTGTTCTTGAAATTGACACAAGGTCCTTGGAAATATTTTCTTCTTGACTTGTGGGCTACTTATGCTCTATTTAACCCCTGGAGTCAAGGTTGTGCGTTCCTATCGGAACCGTCTCCCTTTTCCATGGGGATATTTCATTTGGTCGAACTAGCCCACCTTCTCGCATTCTTCCTTCAGTGGCTAGTCACGACCCTTGGAGGTCCACACCTTCTCGCATTCATCCTTCAGTTTGGTTGCACTTACCTTTAGGGTTCACCCGTCCTTCTTGCATTCGTCCTTCGGTATGGGTGCCCTCCTTGATGGTACAGTACCGACCAAAGCCCTTAACATAACTTGACTTTCCATAAAACTTTCCATACATCATTGCATAAAAATTCTTTTAGAAAATCATGCAATGCTTGTGTCATGACACACTTGCTTATGATGTCATGCTTGCTCATGTAAAATAATGCTGCGTATCATTCCAGTTTTGTAAAAATATACTCCACTTACTTCCACTTACCTTGCTTCTCTTGATAATGAGACTGTGCTTCGCCTACAAGCGATTCAATTACTACATTTAGATGTTTTGGAATCAATCACATAAACAGAAAGAAACACTTGTAATTATTTCGGTTCCAAAAGTACTTATCCTTGAAAATACGATTTTGTTTACAAAAGATTACTTAACTAGTTTTCGTAAAACAAATGAAGAAGGAAAATTAAACATAAGCATCAAACATCTCCTATACGATTGCCAAAGAGATCACTATGCAATACTCAATCAACTAGGTACACTTGTTCTTCCCAAACATCAATGATTTCAAGCCTATTCATGAATTTCCCGCCATCCTAACCTTAATAACTTCATAACTAAGTTTATTCAACTATCCTCAATGCTAGAGTTCACAAGACTTCATTTGGAACTCCAATGTCAACATATATGAGATTTTAACAAGGCCCGCTCGAGCGCCTTTCTAGCACGGTCGAGCGCCAACTCACTGTCCAACTTCCATCAACCCTCGCTCGAGCGGCGGTCAAATGCCAACTCTCTGTGTGAAATTTCCAAAGGCCGCTCGAGCACCTGTCGAGCGTTGGTCAAACGGCAAGGCACTGTCCAACATATTTCCTTAAGGCCGCTCGAGCGCCTGCCGCACGCTGGTCGAGCGCGATGTTACCTAAAAACAAGGTGCTAAAATCTTCCTATTCCAACAACCTAATCATGATCCCTAGCTTGATTCCTCTGACCATAAACAATTCCACACACTCTAATACATGCCTAAACAATCTCCATCTTCCATCCAACCCGTGGCACTTCTCTTAACATAAAATGCTTAGGTTCACATTTCACAACCAAATTTTCTTTTAACAACTACACCTGTTCGGCCATAAGCATTATATATATGCACAATCTCACTTATTAATCTAGTGCTACTTAGGGTTTCTAACTCCAAACCATTCTATCATTAACTAGATTTCCATTTCCAAGCCATTCGGCCAACAACACTCACATGCATGAAATCTTCTTCACAACCCACATGAAATCTCTTCCTCCAGCAACCAAGTTCACAACTTAAGCATGCAAATCCAAGTGAATATGACCAAACCCACACAGTATACAAGCATGCATGATAATTCCTCAAGCCAAAATGTATTCAACCTCCAATTAATCCCTTCCTCCAACAACAACCACAACATTTCTTCCAACAAACCCAACCTAAATAGATCTAACATTCATGCATTTACAAAACAAAAGGACACAAGGCACTCGGCCAAAACAACAAATCCATAACTTGAGAGATCAAACTCTAACTTACCTTGTAGTGCTGAACACAAAGCTGGTACCTAGCACAAAATGCTCAAGGTCAGAACCTATGGAGGAAAGAACAAAGAGATAGACATTAAAAGACCAAGCTTTACCTTTATCCCCCACTATGACCTTCGGCTAACACCAGGATCTTCTATTTCTCTAACTCTCGGTTCCACTCTCTTGTGGCTACAAAGTGCTGAGATGGTAGCAACAAGGGGGTGCTGTGGTGAAGCTTGTGGTGAGGGTGTGGTGAGGGAAAGGAGATGATGTGTGCTTCTGTCAAAAGGGAAATGAGCTGAAGATGATGAAGGGTTCGGCCACAAGGGAGAGGTTATGCGAAGTGAGAAGGTGAGGGAGTGAAATCAAATGACGTTGGGAGAGGGCTAACACGTGAAGGGGGGAGATTTCTCTTGTTTGTATCGCCTATAGCCATTGGTTGCTATGGGCGGCAGCCTATAATACAATGCCACCTTATCTCATTTTGTCTCTTCTTACCTTTGCTCCCAAGGCCTTCACGTGAACTACCTTAAAGCAAATTTCAACTTTCTCTTCTTGCCTATCACGTGAACTCCTCTTGCCTTCCACTTAATCTCTCTTATCACATAGGCACATCAACCTATCTTTATAATAGACACAATAGCTTATCTCCTTACAAGCATATCAACTTATCTTTATAATAGACACAAGAGCTTATATCCTTTATATGCACACTAACTTATCATTTAGTTCTTCTAATGATGCTTAAGACTACCTAATGGAGATTAAGGTTACCTAATCAAGGACACAATATAATCTATATGCTCAACATAAATTTCATAACTATAGATTATCATGTAATGATTTCTACTTAGAGAATTTCGACAATAAGAAATAAAATTCTCTTTATATTTTTAATTTCAAAAGTCATGGTGGCATAGTTATAAGCAAATGGAAAAATTAGTTCATAAAAGGTACCTTGGAAAAATTTGGCTCTTAAGAAAATAATAGAATTGCACCAATAAAGTTTCACAATGACAATAAAATAAACTACCATAAGTATTAAAGTTAAGTCATACATTGACCAAAAATATAGCCCCTTAAGTTAAATTAAAAACATATACATAGAAAGATAGCAAACGCGAAGTTCGGGGTCTCAAAGTAACACTCTTCCATAAACTCTCTTTCTAAGGCAAAGCGCCACAACCACTACCCTAATAACCTAATAAAGTTTTATTGAACAAAACAAGCTGCCTTATACCCAATCCTTCAAACCTGATAGGGCAGCAAACCTTTTTCTAATTAAGATGGAACTTATCAATTTCGTCTCTGCACTACAGAAAATCTCTTTTTAACTTTTCCAATCTGTTAGCCACTGTAATAAGAATTGGAAAAAGAGACAAAAAAAAATAAGTTGGAAGGCAAGCAAGAGTAGACTTAATCAAAGTGACTCCTTCCTCTCTTCGATAGATAACTACGCTTCCACCCCGCCAAACCTTCTTTCAGTTCGCTCAATAATGCCATCCCAGATATCAATACTTTTGAAGCGAGCTCCAAGAGGGAGACCAAGATAAGTTATTGGCAAAGAGGAAACTCTGCAACCCAAAATAGCTGTCAAATCCTGAACATTGCCCACACCACCAATAGGAATGGCTTCAGATTTCGAAAGATTGATTTTTATCCCTAACACCGCCTCAAAACATAGGAGTAAGCAACGAAGATTACAAAACTGACTCTCATCTGCCCCACACAAAATAAGGGTGTCGTCTGCAAAAAGCAAATGAGAGATACTCACCCTACCACTTCCACCTCTATCAACTTTGAATCCCTCAATGGAGTCATTCACCACCAACTCATTCATCATCCCGCTTAAGGCTTCCATAACAAGAACAAACAGAAAAGGTGAAAGGGGGTCACGTAACCGAATATCTGACAGAGGATATACAAAACTTTATCCATCTACACCACTTATCCCCAAAACCACAACTCCTCAATAGGTACAACAGAAAGTTCCAATTAACGTGTTCGTAGGCTTTATGTATATCTAGTTTGCATAGCAATCGAGGCACATAAGATCTCAGCCTAAAATCAATGAACTGACTAGCAATCAACACCGAACCCAAAATTGGTCTACCTTTCATGAAGGCGTTCGGAGAAGGCGAAATGATTTTATCCAATATTCCAAGAATCATTACAAAGCCAACTACTGGCTTAATTTACCTAGAACCCAACCACGAGTTCATCTAGAGTGTAGGGACAATTCACTAGGGTCAAACCCAGTTCATTAATCTCAGGCAAAGAATTGAAGCACAACAATTTTCAATCCCAAATGACAAAACCGTCAATTCAAATAAGAGTGCAATGAAAAATTAAAAAAATGTCTCATTAAGGGAAGTAGCAAACTGCATCTGAACTCCTACATAAGAATGCTTTCCAAGATTATCTAATCCACCCCTCAGTTGACCCAGATTCTATGTTAAGGAATGAATAAATTAAAGCTCATTCTTGTTCGGCTCACCAACGTAATCAACATTCCAGGTAAATTTGACCACATCAACCTTTTTTTCTAAACAAATCTAAGGGTCCATTTGTTTGCTTATAAAACAAATTTTGTTTTATTTGTTTTCAAGTATTTGGCAAGCACCTGAAAATAAGATCAAAGTAAAAAGTTTTCAAGTCAACTATAAAAACCCTATTATTTTCCAGAAACAAACTAAGCTCAAATTTTTTTAAAATCAAAATGTTTTTTTAGGGAACATTATAGTATCCCCATATCTGTGGGCAAACATCAATGAGTCTCCTTCAAGTTCCAAAATATTTTATTTCGCCACATTTGTTTCAGAAAAAATAAATTCTTACCCTATTATGACCTAAATGACACTCCAGGACAAAATTATGAAAAATGTTAAAATTTTTATTACAAATGATATATAAATAAAAAGTAATGTTTTTTTAAATAAAAATTGAATTTGAAGGTTGCATATGACAGTTTTATATTCTTCTCTTTCCAAGCCACATGGGCACTTCTTCATTAGTTGGTTAACGAAATTGAACTTCGGGGACCAATTTTATCGCAAAAGTGTACCTCAAAGACCTTGACGTTGAAATCAATACCTTATAGGGACTAAAATATTAAAATTTTGAGAAAACATTTTCATGCCATACAGTAGCCTACGATTTTGCGCTGAGATGATATTTAAAATCCATGTGAGCACAATTCCATCTGTTGGCTAACGACTATTGTACGAGATCGATTTGTCTCAAAAACTTACCTTAGGGACCTGACGCTTGAAATCGATACCTTAGAGACTAAAATGTCAAAAGCGTAAACCACGGGAACTTGTACAGTAACTAAGCCTCTTTATGTAAATACGTAAATCATTAACCGTATCAAACATCAAAAAGTATTTTCCTAAAACTGTTTTAAAAGAATAACCAAACATTGAAAAGGAAATTTTTTTCCTTGAAAACGTTTCAATGAAAATTTTTTTACGTAGAATAATAGTTTTACAAGCAATGAAACGGACCCCAAATAAATAAATAAACACTGCCTGGTGCATACACAGTTTAAGTAGATGAACCTCCCCCTCTACCTATTGTGTGCCTCATTACTCTCCTTGCGCTAAATTCTAGCACATCTGAAAGTCTTGCAGAAATTCCAAACTCCACCCAGCCAAAGAATTCTCTCTCCAACATCATTTTAGAATTTAAGGAAATTTCAAAGACATTCAGCCAGCCCCTCTATTCCAACTTCAATTGCTTAGACAATCAAACTTCTGAAACCACCACCAGAGCTGTTGATGTAAGAAGAGGATGCTCAAATTACACAGAATTTCACTCCCTCCAATCTTGGCTGATCATATTTTCAAATGGGCGTGATTCAATCTATTATAAATTCGATGTGACCTCACAATCAATGACAATCTCATTTCTTGTTGCTTAGCTAGTTCAATTAAAAAATAAACCCATTAAAGCTAAAGAAATCATCCAAATGGAAACTCGAAGAGGTTAGCATAGTGGTTCGGTTGATCTTAAGCCCAGGCTCTCATTGTGTCTACGACAGTTAACTCAGTTTGAATACTATTTCTTGATTGTCTGCTCACACTTCTAAGAGAACTTTTCAAATAAGGATGCTAATTTACCATACTGCTTGTCCAGAGCAAGGAATAGGTAAGCATCTATTGCTAGCTTAAATCCTAAGATGGTAAACTTTAAGGAGTCACTGTTTTGCTATCCTCTTAAACATCTAGCCGGAGGATCTCTTTCTCTCTCCCTTTCTCCTTCATAAGCACGAGCCAGGGCCGTCATTTACAATCTAAAACAATGTGATAAAATAGGGTAGTCATGGAAAAACTAATAGCAAAAAGCCAACAATTATTTGTAGATGCTGCAAGTTTGATCTTGAACAGTAAGGCCCAAACGCCCCGCCGGAGGCTGGGGGGGGAGATTAGGTGATGGGTTCTTTCATGAGAATTAAATTTTGCAATGTTCAACGGCATCCTGAAGTGATGATACTGATGCGAACAGTCTTTACAAAATGCAACTCATTGACAACTTGAATAAGGGCCAAAAAATCATTGTGCCAACAGGACACAAAGGGGAGGGTGAGCCGATCAATCATCTCTTACTGCATTACTCTTTCATTTGTGAGTTGTGATGTTTCACCTTGTCTCTGTATGCCCTCCCTCGGCATGTTTCAACAAGTTTCAAAGCAGACACTGATCACTTCATCAGCTAAAAGGGTAAATTAAGGTATTCCCACTGATAAAGTAAGGCAAAAAACTAATATATCAGAAGAGCTAGGTGCTAGAGTTACAAAAAACCTACGGAAACATGGTGTCCTAGAGACATTGACATTGATTACATGTAGGATTCGTATAGCAACAGTATATATGGGCAATTCCTTATGGATAGATTCCTCATAGAACCTATAAAAAATAAGCTTGATAAACGTAAAACCCTTACCCAATCCAGTTACGAGACAATGCTCAAAGGTCCTGGCCTTGACATTTAATCTTACAAATGTCAAAGAATAAGGATATAAAATCACTTATGTTTCAGTGGTTCTGTTGAAAATGAACCACACCTCAGAATCACAAGCATAGAATGCTACTTATGTAATCAAAAGAAAAGGCTACACATGAAGTCAGCATAGGTAATTGCAACTGAGGGACAAGTTTGTAGGAAAATTACCTTAGGGTAAGATTCCGTCCCCCAAGTGTAATGTGCCCACTTGGAAGCGAAGAAAATTGAGAGAATGATAGTGTTTGGATGAAGAATGAAATGGGTATTGCGTAACAAACTCATTCGAGAGAGTCAACCTCCATACTGTTTTGTAATAATATTCTTGCATGCCTTTCATTCCATTTCATTAGGTCTTTATACATAACTTCCAACTTGGCCAAAGAGGCCCTCGAACCAACAGAAAATAAACACTACGCCAATAAAACATATGGCATCTACGACCCATATAACTGGGCTACACAACTCTACTCAAAGCAATAACATATGGCCCTAATTGAGCACTAAGCCCAACTAAAGGTCTGACCAGGCCCGATACAATTCCGACCGTAGTCTTTACTTACTAACGTTGTTCTCTTCGAAGTCTCCTCACGAACCCGAAGTCACCAACATACTCGAAGTCTTTCCCCTTATGAACCCTAGATCCCTCGCTGACCCCTTTCCTTACAATCATCACTGAGGTCATAACATACTCCACCCCTTCAAAAGACCTTGCCCACAAGGTGTGGGTATTGGTCCAGCAACTGTCCATACGCAACCTTGGTAGAATCCTCTCTAGATGTACCCTTCCACCGAACAAGAACTTCGGTAATAGCTTGTGAACCCTTCTTAGTCATCCTCCGGTCAAGAATCAGCTCCGGTTCCGGCTGTAGAGCCCCATCCTTGTCAACAGGAGGGAGTGTTAGCAGAGGAGTGACGTGGGTACCCAACTTCCGCTTCAGACAGGAGACATGAAACACGGGATGGATACGGGCTTCAGCTGGTAAGTCCAAACGGTAAGCAACCTCCCCGATGTGGTGAGTGATCTGAAAAGGACCGAAGAATCGTGGAGAAAGTTTGAGACTTTTTCGAAGAGCCAAGGTCTTTTGGCGGTAAGGCTGAAGGCGCAGGTAAACCCAATCTCCCTCCATGAATACACGTTCAGTGTGCTTCTTATCATACTGTCCTTTAGCTCGTTCTTGTGCTGCTTGTAGATTATGCTTTAGAATTGCAATAATCTGATCTCGGGTCTTCAATTCAGTCTCTACGGCAGCGTTTTGGGTAGTCTGAGCCACATAGTTTAGGAGTTTAGGTGGTAGGTAGCCATATAGGGCTTCAAATGGGGTTAATTTGGTAGACATGTGGTAACTGGTGTTGTACCACCATTCAGCTAATGGTAACCAGTCCATCCAAAACCTAGGTTGCTCCCCACAATAGCACCTCAAGTAGTGTCCTACACATTTATTAACCACCTCAGTCTGACCATCACTTTGAGGGTGATAGGCCGAGCTGTATGCCAAAGTGGTGCCCTGTAGTCTGAATAGCTCCTGCCAAAAATTACTCAGAAATACTGGATCACGGTCAGATACAATAGTGGAAGGCATACCATGTAGTTTGAAAACATGGTTGAGGAAGAGGTGAGCAATGGTATTGGCTGAATAGGGATGAGAGGTCTCAATGAAATGAGAGTACTTAGTAAACATGTCCACCACCACATAAATAACCGTATTACCTCTGGAAAGGGGTAAACCCTCTATGAAATCCATAGAGATGTCTGTCCAGCTTTGGTGAGGGATTGGAAGATTTTGTAATAAACCTGCAGGTGCCAGAGTTTCTGTCTTGTTTCTTTGGCAAGTATCACACTCCCGAACATATAATCTGATATCTTTTTTCATGCCTGGCTAGTAGAAATCAGATTTAGCCCTGTGTAATGTCTTATGATAGCCCGAGTGACCAGCTGTAGGACTATTGTGAATGTGCTGTAGAACTTGATCCTTCAACCCCGTAGTCTTGCTGAGATAAATCCTCCCTTTGCGTAGTAAAATCTCATTCTTTATGGTGAATTTAGGATCTGATAATTCTCCACTTTGCACCTTAGTGAATAAATCACCCATATTAGGATCTGTAGAGTAATCCTTTCTCAATTCCTCCAGCCAAGTGGAATGTGGAAAGGAAATCACTGATAATATAGGGTTACTATCCCATTCCTCCCTACGGGAGAGAACATCTGCAGCTCGATTCTCCTTACCCTTCTTATATACTATGGAGAAATCATACCCTAACAACTTTGTGAGCCATTTCTGTTGAGTGGGGTTTCCCACCTTTTGCTCAAGTAAGAACTTGAGACTTTGCTGATCAGTCCGAATTTCAAAAGTTTGCCCCACCAAGTAGGGTCTCCATTTTTGCACAGCACACACCAAGGCATACAATTCCTTCTCATAAGTTGATAGCTGTAATAATCTACCCTTCAGTGCATGACTAAAATAGGCTATGGGTTTGTTACCTTGCATAAGCACAACCCCAATTCCAACCCCACATGCATCACATTCAATGGTGAATGGTTTTGAGAAATCTGGTATTGTCAAGACTGGGGGTGTAGTCACAGCTGTCTTTAATTGTTGGAAAGCCACTGTTGCCTCTTCTGACCATGAAGGAGTTCTTCTTCAGTAGCTGAGTTAGGGGAGCTGCTATTTGTCCATAACCCCTTATGAACTTGCGATAATATCCCGTTAATCCAAGGAAACCCCTTAGTGACTTGATATGCTTCGGTGTAGGCCATTGAAGCATGGCCTCAATCTTACTAGGATCAGCCTTCACCCCTTGGGCAGATATCAAATGACCCAAATACCCAATCTCTGCATACCCAAACCGACACTTAGATAGTTTAGCCAAAAGCTGGTGGGCCTTAAGCACTTCCAAAACCAATCTGAGGTGTTGGACATGCTCCTTTAAACTCTTGCTATAAACCAGAATATCGTCAAAAAATACTAGCACAAATTTCCTCAAGTACTCCCTGAAAATGTCATTCATCAGCCGTTGAAAAGAGGAAGGGGCGTTGGTTAGCCCAAAAGGCATAACTAGAAATTCATAGTGGCCCTCATGGGTTTGAAAGGCCGTTTTGGGAATGTCCTCGGGTCTTACTCGAATTTGATGATAACCGAACCTCAAATCCAACTTTGAAAATATCGTCGCACCATTCAATTCATCTAATAATTCATCCAAAATAGGAATAGGAAACTTATCCTTGACGGTTTCCTTGTTAAGTGCACGATAGTCAATACACATCCTCCAACTTCCATCGGCTTTCCTCACAAGCAACACGGGAGAGGAGAAAGGGGATTGACTATGTCTAATCGCTCCTAACTCCAATAACTCCCGGACAATCTTCTATATCTCCCCTTTTTGGTAGTAAGGGCAACGATAGAGTCTTACACACACGGGTGCAGATCCTTCTTTGAGTACAATTTGATGGTCATAGCTTCTAGGTGGTGGCAGCCCTTTAGGTTCTCCAAAAACTGAATCAAACTCCAGTAGCAGCTCTGAAATTTAAGCTGGAGTTGTAGTGTTTCCAACCTCCTCTAGTTGGCACAATAGCTGGAGCACTAAACCTCTTTTTTCAGTGTTAGATGAAATGCTGAACTTTTGAGCTTCCTCAATAGTCCACTCCTTAGGACGCAGCCCATACAACTCCACTTTCTTCCTTTTCCATTCAAATGTCATTTTCAGTTGTAAAAAATCCCATAAGATAGGACCTAGAGTTTTCAACCAATAAACTCCCAGGATGACATCACAACCACCAAGTGCTAGTGCATAAAAATCAGTAGAGAAAACACTTCCCTGTACCCGAAATGGGATCTGCTCACACTTTCCTTCACTAAACATAGAATCTCCATTTGCCACCTTAACTGCAATCTGCTTTGTATGTTGAATAGGCAGTTCGTTTCGAGCTATAATAGCTGGGTCAAGAAAGTTATGGGTACTCCCCGTATCCACTAGTATCACCACTTCACTCTTGTCAATCTTCCCAAGGAGTCTCATGGTTTTAGGATTCGGTGTTCCAGCAATAGCATGTAGGGATATTGCTGGGATACCCTCTGCATCTTCTTCTACATCCTGTTGTCCACACATCTCATTCAGCTCCTCCTCATCCTCCTCAGAAACTCACTCCACCTCTTCTAACATAAAAATTTTTTTTCCCTTACATTGATGCTTTGAATTCCATTTTTCATCACAGTTATAACAGAGACCCTTTTCTCTTCTCTCCCTCATTTGTTCTGGTGTAAGGCGATGGATGGGAAATCTGGGTTTATGGAAGGTTTTCTGGTCTGGTTGTTTACTGTTTCCCCCCCAGGTTTGATTTGCTGAATGGTTTCTGGTCTGGTGGTTTTTGGTTACCCCCCATGGTGTGTTTGTGTTTCGGTTGGATTGGGGAAAAGGGTGTTTAGCATCAGTGTAACCAGTTCTCAAACTTCTTCTTACAGTCATTATATTCTCCTCCTGAATCTTAGCCAACCCAAAAGCAGCATTCAAAGTAGGTGGATTCAACAACTTAACTTGTAAACGAATCTCATCTTTCAACCAACTGATAAAACAACTGAGTTTATTTTTAGCAGTCATACCTTGAACCCTGTTAGAAATCACCTCAAATTGAGATTTATATTCTAACACAGACCCAGTTTGCCTCAAACGATGCATGTCTTCCATAGGATCGTCATAAGCCATCGGTCCAAAGCGTGTGTATAGTGCCTTGGTAAAAGCCTCCCAACTGGTAAAGATTCCAGCCTCCTCAGCATCTTGAAACCAAGTGAGAGCATCACCCTCCATGTGGAAAGAAGCTAGGATGATCTTCTGCCCAATAGGTGTTTGATAATATGTATAGAACTGGTTAGCCTTGTATATCCATGCGGTTGGATTTTCCCCATCAAACTTAGGAAATTCCAATTTTAAAGGCTTGATCTGTGGCCCTCCACCAGATCCCGAAGCTTCCTCATTACTAATAGAATGGACTACTAACCCTCTAGTGTCTGCTGTTGCTTTGCCTTGCTGTTTGGCTAAATTTTTCAGGCTTTAAGTGATGTTCATCAGTTGCTGGGCCATACCTTCCAGAACTTGTTGCTGATTATTTTGCTGTCGTTGAAGGTTGTCAAGCCCCTTCTCAATCGTAGCAAGCCTGGTGCCTTCCGCCATTGAGAGTAAGGATCAGAGGCTCCGATACCAAATGTAATGTGCCCACTTGGAAGCAAAGAAAATTGAGAGAATGATAGTGTTTGGATGAAGAATGAAATGGGTATTGCGTAACAAACTCATTCAAGAGAGTCAACCTCCATACTGTTTTGTAATAATATTCTTGCATGCCTTTCATTCCATTTCATTAGGTCTTTATACATAACTTCCAACTTGGCCAAAGAGGCCCCCTAACCAACAGAAAATAAACACTACGCCAATAAAACATATGGCATCTACGACCCATATAACTAGGCTACACAACTCTACTCAAAGCAATAACATATGGTGTCACGCCCCGAACGGCATCCCGCAGGGACCGTGACAGCCGCGAGCTATCCCCCGGATGGCTCCAGCGTTCTTACTTATTTTCTCACTTGATTACGGCGGAAACGTACAGGATCGCGAGGGGTTTGAGCAAATACTTACATAATCAGGGTTCTCATTAAATTCATACAAAACAAATATTTAAACATGTTAGAACCCAATTAGTGACGCTCATGTCACTATCAACAAAATGCGGAACTTAACATCTTGGGCATCTAGGTCAGGTAGTCCTCCTGACTCTCTTCACCTGATACATCTGGAATGACACAGTTTTAAAAAACGTGAGTCAAAAAGACTCAGTAAGGGAAAAACATAAAACTTAAAATCATGCTCTTGACTCATGCTTGCTTAATCATGAAAGAAAGAAAACTTAATAACTGATGCATATGCGTGATCATGAATTATGCATATGCTCTTGCTTAGTGTTTTCGGCCCAGGGCCCTTGAAAACCACTTTATTTCATACTTGCTTGTTAAACTGGCCCTTGGCCCTTAAAAATCATTCATTCGTACTTGTGCCCTTGTTGGCCTTATCATAATTATTTCATGTCTTTTACTTGTGGGCTCGCTCCATTTGACCCCTGAAGTCAGGGTTGTGCGTTCCCTTCGGAACCGTCCCGGAATTCCCTTAGAGACCTTACATCTGGTCGAGCTAGCCCTTGAAGTGGCCCCGGGCCTGATGGCTAGACACGACCCTTGGAGGCACCACACCTTCTCACTGTCCTTCAGTGTGGCTTGCACAGCCTCTTGGATTCACCCATCCTTCTCATAAATGTCCTTCGGTATGGGAGTCCAACTTGATGGTACGGTACCGACCGGTGCCCCTTATATTAACTTATCGTTTCATAAAACTTCTCGTATTCTTTCCATAAAAATCATTGCATAATTTTCTTCTTGAAAAATTCATGCAATGCACATGTCATGTCATGCTTGCTTAAAATTCATGCTTCTTCATGAAATTCATATCATGTCATGCTTTCTTAAAATTCATGCTTATTCATGAAACGATGCAGTGTGTCATTCCAGTTTTGAAAAGAAATACTTACTGTACACTTACAGTATCCACTTACACTTGGTCTTCTTGTTCGTATATACAGACACGTGGATCGCCTACAAGCGATTCAAATATTTTTTTAGACTTTAAGAATTATGAAATCATTTCTTTTGAAATCAGTCATCAATCGAAGATATATATATATATATATCTATATATACATATCACTGAAATTTATTTAATTAAAAAAAATAATTATTTTATTCTTTTCCTTAAATATTCAAAACTTAGCTTATTAAATCATTAATATTTTTATTGAAATAAAAATATATTTATCCGTGTACATGTCTCGATTAGGGTTAAATAATACTCATAGGTTTAGATTTAAACCTAAGTCTCTTTTTATTACACGTACTACATTAAACCTTATATCTAACTATTAATAATTTATTCATGATTAAATCTTAACTTAGACTTTAAACCTCAAACAAAACCCGAGTAAAACTTAACTAGGGTTCCAATAATATTTAATAAAAGATCATGGCTTTACAAATTTTATTCCAACTAGCCTAACTCTAATTTTCTTATCCAACACAACAATAAAAATACATAAATCATGAATTGCACTTAGGGTTAACTTTTCTTGCAACTTTCGGCCACTACCATTTATGCACCATTTAAATCACAACTTTTTCTCCAAGGGTGATCCCATCCTCCAATCAACAATTTCACAACCTAATATCTATAATTCAAAGCACCATTACCATACACTATACTCATGGCATTCGGCCAACACATGTTTTTACCCAATGATTAGTTTTCCTTTATTTCCTTCAACATGTATGCTTCCAATACTTAACATAATCATCTACTATGCATTTAAGGTCATAAATCTTGCACATGTTAAAGGCCAATGTCCAAATCTACAGATATTCAAAACTATACATGAAAATCCACATAGCTTATTTTCGGCCTTACCCCAAAATGTACCCTTTTCATGCTAAAAATCATATCATGCATATCCTTTGCATTTGTGACCTAACTAGCATGCATACACTTAATCCTTTTTATCAAATAATTCCATCAACAATAGATCTACTCTTTATTCACACTAATATCCATAGATCTAAACAAAGATATCATTTTTCATCAACCCAACATATCAAAACTTAGATCTAACTTCCTTTAGCATACATTGTTCTTCATTTGCCTTTTTCTTCACATACAACCTTAGATCTAGGGCTTCCATGGTTAGATCTAGCATGTAAACAACCTAGGGTTCCTAAGCATCCAAGATCTAACAACATCAAGGCATCTATCAAAATAAAACTTCAAGATCTTATACATAGGCCATTCGGCCACTCATGCTAACCCAACAAAATCATTTTAGCCTTACCTTGTTGTTTGTCCAAGCTTGAGCACCTAGAAAATAAAACATCTATGGTTAGTACTTGTGATGCTTAAGGCAAGAACATCAATGAACTAATCTCACCTTTACTCTTTACCAACTCTTCCTATCCTTTTCCTCCTTCAAAGATTCGGTCCACCCTCCTTAGAAATGACCAAGCTTGATTTAAAGGAAGTTCTTTGGTGGTTGAGAGAATATGGTAAGTTTGAAGAGAAATGGTGTCAAGTGACTAGGGTTTTCAAGGTAGGATTTTTGTCTACAACAAGAGAGATTTACTTGGCTTTTGGAATGGGTTTTGGCAAGCTAGATGGAAGTGGTTTAGAGGCAAGATGAAATGCACAAACCTTGAACTCTTGAGTGTGAGATTCGGTCAAGGCTTGAAAATGGGAGAGAATGGAGAGGTTTGCAATATTCGGCCAAGGCTTAGAATGGGAGAGAGTTGAGTGAATGAGGGATTCGGTCATGGCATTTGCAAAGGGTTTGTGTGAGTTTGAGTCTCCCCATGCAACCCTAAGGCTATGACATAGGGTTGAGAGAGAGAATGGTCATGAGAGAATTTGAAAGAGGGAGGGGGGATGAATGGAGGGGTTGGCCGACCAAGGCTATGTCCACATCCTTCTCTCTCTTTTTTATTTCCTTTCACTTCTCTCACTCTCACATCACATGTCTTCAAAATTGGCTTGCATTTAAATTCTTCTCTTTCTCTCCTCATATGCTCCAACGTAAATCACTCCCTCTCTCTCTTGCTTTTCTCTTCTCTTTTTACTTCCATGAGTTGTCTCATCATCTTACACAACTTACACATCTCTTACTCTTCACATGGCCTTGCTTTATGGCTTTTCATCTCCCTTACACCACTTACACATCTCTTACACTTCACATGGCCTTGCTTTGGCTTTTCAAATTCATCCCATAGCATTTACGTAGATGGCTTGTGTCTCACTTAGTTTGGTTGCTTTTCAACCAACCTAGTTACTTCCACATTAAATGGCAACCAACTTTCAACTTAGTTTCATTCTCTCCTAACTTATCACTTTATAAGCTCTCTTACTTATCTATCCATTCCAATAGCTTATCACCTTACAAGTATGATATCTTATCATGTGATAATGGCCTTAGCCTATCTCTACAATAATCACAAGGCCTTATCACTCTAAAAGTTTCCTAACTTATCATGCTTGCTTATCTCTATGATAAGCAAGTGTGCTTATCAATTAAATCATTTCTAAACTTATCACATAACTACATAGCTTATCATTTGAATATTCATATGGAAATTCTATTAATAATATAGAACACATCATAATATTACATGTCACATACAATATTTAATCCATGTATTCAAAAGAATTTCATTATTTAATCTATTAATAATTTCGGCTTATACAAGGAAATTATTAAAGCATAATTCGAATTATATGGCCCATGAATCATAGTAGGTAAATGAAAAATATCAATTTGTAAAAGAGGAACTTACTTGCAAATTTCGGCTCTTAACATAATATAATTTGTACTTGCATTAAAATGGCATATTAATTATTTAAAGAGATTTTATGAAATAAAATCCCATTTTAATCGAAATACCATAATCATAAGAAATTAGGCCATACATTGGCCAAAACATAGCCCCATTAAGAAATAAAAACTATTACATTGGAAAAATAAAATAATACATAAGCAATTACGTAGGGGAAAATCGGGGTCTCACATATGGCCCTAATTGAGCACTAAGCCCAACTAAAGGTCTGACCCGGCCCGATACAATTCCGACCGTAGTCTTTACTTACTAACGTTGTTCTCTTCGAAGTCTCCTCACGCACCCGAAGTCACCAACGTACTCGAAGTCTTTCCCCTTATGAACCCAAGATCCCTCGCTGACCCCTTTCCTTACAATCATCACCGAGGTCATAACACCAGGCCATGGCAGAAATTGTCTGCATAGAGCAAGTCGTTAGACTATAGAACTTTTATTTAAAAAAAATGTAGAAACATAAGCTCACACAAGAACACAATACTGTAAACCACACATGGGCATTATCTTTAGATATTTTAAACCTGAGCTCCTCCAGCTTTGAGGATGTGTGTCACACCAGCCTTCTTGGCACAATACAGTACCTCCTATAGCAAGACATAGACAAACAGTTAGCATGGATCTCCTCCTAAGAATTTCATCAAAACTAAACAAATACCTTGCATATCTACCATCATGAGAAGGAGGGGTTGCAAGAACGACAGTTTTACACCCAGCAATCTGGGCTGGCTGGAGTACAAAATGCACTAAATCTCAACAACTTTTGATGATCAACATGGTCACAATGGTAAAACTACACGATGAGATACCATCAAAGGAAGATACAAGTGACCGACTTACAACTGAAAGCATCAGAGCCGTTGAAGGTAAAACTGCAGCCCCCCTGGAACATAAAGTCCTACAGATGAGATGCTTCTTGCCACTTGTTTACATTTGACACCCTGAAAAGTTCAGGATACTTTAGCTTCACATAAATAAGAAGTGATGTAACTGCAATAATCAAGAAGCAATATGGTCTTACTTTCATGTTCTAAACACTTCTCTCAAATGATTTCTGAGCAACATGAAATGCATATATATTCTCATATGCCACATCAAACGCTTCTCTAACAACTGGATCAAGCTGCAATTACAGAAAGATTAGAGTGAATAACCATTAAAAACTTAAACCTCTGTTACTGTAAGAAATGCAAATCATATAACAAAGACTACATCCTAAACCTAAACCATAGAATTCAGAAGATTCTTTTTTTGAGACTATCAATATAACATACCACCGGATCTGGGAGGTCGGAGACATTTTCAACTATCTTTTCCAGTTCAACTTTGTCAAACTTCGCAATATAGCAACAAAAGAAGTGCAATATAATATTGCCTTATGACTAAAGCAACTTCAAAGTATAGTCAAGCCTCGAGAGATATACACAGAAAAGATGGTATAAAACAAAAATAGAAACAACAGCAATGACAAAGGAAGAAAGAGAACCAACTCTTTTACTGCCGCTTCACCTCTTTTTTGAACCTCATCAACCATAGGCTGGACCTGATTGTATATATAATCAATCTATCAAGGACTTTTAATAACACCAAAGAGCAAACAAATTTTCAGGTTATTAAAGAACTTCAACTCAGATTTTACACAAAAGCAAAAAAAGATTACCGTGCTGAAAATGGAAGAGAAATCTATACGAGGACGAGCCTTCAGGCTTTCAACCTCGGTTTGAGTAAGTTCTGATAACCTATAAGACTTCATTGAGCACTTTATCACGTAATAAATCGATCCTGTGGGAACATATGACTTTAAGAAATCAAGAAACACTACAAAAAAAATTGACAGTTAGTGACAAAAAAGTTTGTCACTAAAAGTCAAAATTTCGTCACTAAAAGTATTAGTGACGAAATTTTTTCGTCACAAGCTCCGCAGTGAAAGAGAGTCACAAAATGTATTTCGTGACAAAACCCGAATTTCGTCACGAAAATTTTTTAATGATGGAAAATTTTCGTCACTAAATCTAATGATCGATCGGTACTTTTACTGATCGGTCGGTGAGAACGTAATGATGGATCATTTGAAACAGCAATCGATCGGTCATTTATTTCAGCGATGAAACGTTGATTAAGTAACGGATCGATCGGTGAGAACGTAGTGATGGATTGTTCATTTATTTCATCGATGGAACGATGATTAAGTAACTGATCGATCGGTGTAATCTGACGATCGATCGTCTATTTCTCCACCGATCAATCGTTTACGTTACTGATCGATCAATAATTTTTTCTTTTTAATATTGAAGATCGAACAGTGGTATTGAACGATTAATCGATTTAACAACAACCGATCGATCGCTGAAGATGCCGATTGATCGGTGGTAACATAATCAATTTTTTTAAAAAAATAATAATCATAGAAAATATTATATAATGTACTATTATAATAACAATACAATACTCACATTAATAAACATCAATAATAATAAATAGTGATCATTAATTAAATCGAAAATAATATAGTAATAACAATACATAATCATGAAGCTATTAAAACATACATGCATAAACTTTTTTGAACCTCTAAATTGGCTGAATAGTCACTTTGACATGTCGCTCATTTTCTTTTCCATTACATATGACATTTTCTTCTCCGGCTCCTTTGATATTTCTGCCCGTAAGCGCTCGTTCTCCACTCGCATACACTCCTCGTGCTCCACTCGCATACGCTCTTCGTGCTCCGCTCGCATGCTCTCTTGCTCCCTTTTCATGCAAGTGAACCCAAGAGCTAATTCCTAGCTTCTTCCCTGATGGAAATCAATATTAAGGAACAATAAATCTGAATATAGAATTATGGCAGAAAATACAAATATGATTCTCTTCTTTTTGAGAATATGAAGAAATCTCCATTCTACTCCAGTTTCCTTATGCAATCATATTGTGATGTCTTCTATCAAAATTCTAGCAAAGACAGAGCTGAATCTGAGCAAGTCATTACAACATTATTTTGTTAAAAGCATCCTTAGTGCACTGAGTGTTGTCCCAACTGAGAATATGAACATTGAAACTTAAACCATGGCCAGTTCAGTTAATGGAACATTTCGACAAGGTTTCCATAATACTTGATCAAACAAATTCAGTCTCACTCGCCTGCCATATTGGTCAGTCACTAGTTTGTTTAATGGGAACATCCAAAATATGGTATTAAACCACATGAGCTGCTTTACATTAAAAGAAATCCCAGAAATTAAAATATCATACATGATTCACCAATGGGATGTGTTGGGTTGGCCAGAATAAAATGTTGCGACACTTAGCATAATGGTAAAATGCAAAAAAGGAACAGAGTAATGGATGGAAAAGATGTTATTAACTAAAATAAATTTATCAGAATTTCAAAAGCATGTGAGATGTGATCCAAACTAAAAATAAGTCCTGTGTAGTCTGTCGTATTTTGTGAGCAACTAAAAACATGACATTCATTCCGCACTAGTACAAAAGCAATATAAAAATGGAAATTCTCTAAGCATCAAAGAATTATCATTGTCATTAGGGAAGAAAATATATTAACCATCTTTGTAAGATAAAGATAAGCCAATGGGAAGCTAACCTTTACCCATAACTGCAAACATAACTCAATAGCTCTTCCCAAATTAGCCAGACTCGCCTACTTTACAGAAACTCCGATCACTATATGTCTTGATTAATGGTGTGTTTGCCCTGTTACCCAAACTAGCATCCCTGCTTCAACAAATGATTATGATAGCAAGAAAAATCAAACAATCATGAAACTTTTCCGTGCTAGTAAATAAAAAAGGAACATTTGGCTGAAGATTGTAGAAAAAACTTTATGCTAATAAATAGAAAGAAAACAAATAAACAAATGTAGCGAGAACAGAAAATTTGATAAATCGGTGTTCCAAAATTTGATAAATCGGTCACTTATTGGTGATCGATCGTCAATTACCCAGATCGATAAAATCATGCAAACCCTCCCCACAAACTCAAATCCACGGTCAAATCTCTCTCAAATCATCCTCATTCAATACCCATTGCAATGTACATATTAAAAACATCATAATAAAGCTCTAATCATCACAAATTATATCCACAATACCCACAAATACCAAATCAAAAAAATCATCAAATAACCAACCAAATCGTTCATAAATCGTAATGTATGTAGAGTATATTACCTCTTGCACAATATAAACACCAAAACGAATAAAATCTCTACCAAAATCTCACAAATTTCGCCAAATATTTTCAATATTTGCTTGGTTAAAAAACCAATGAATATGAGCTCGGCTTCCTCTTAATCTATTCTAAACAATCTCTCAACCAAAAGAACAACATTTGGACTAAGTTTGAGAGGAAAAGAGCTCCTTGCCGCAAGACTTCGTTCTCCTCGTTTCCGTGGGTGTTTTTTTCACTTCATCCACCACCTTAGAGCATTTGGGCATTACAAGCACGATAAACACCAATCGATCGGTCACCATACAGATCGATCGCCTTGTCAGCTTTAAAATTCCCGCTAAGTTTTCAAACGATTGATCGGGAAACGAATTCAAAACGACGGCGGACGTGAGCGATCAATCATTATTAATGTATGATCCATCGGTCTCAATCCATTAAACGACACCTTCTTTTACCGATGGATTGGTGACATACCAATCGATCGTTAAACCTAATTATTGAAAAAACGATTTTTAACCTAACAAATGGAATAATTATTAAAATTATTTGACTTAAAATATCATTTTAATACATATATCATACTAATAACTTATAATCATGTGTTAAATAAGCTTTATATCACTAGTTTATGATATCTTAGTACATTGCTCATACTAACTCTTACAAAATGTTTATTTGATGTAACATGTACAACCTGTACATGCTTTCCTAAATATTAATGAAGTATACTTTATATGTTGTTATGTAATCTAAACATATCCTAACATACTTTGTTAATATATATTTTGTATTTCTAATTATTTAAGCTCATATTATTCAATCACAAATGTTTAATCATGAAATTTACATACCGATCGATCGTCAATGTTAACCGATCGATCGCTTCATCTAACGAAAATGACGACACATCCTGATGATCGATCACTGTGCCTTTACCGATCGATCGTTATGTGTAAGACAAAATGACGACGTCCTTGATGATCGATCACTTCAATATAAACGATCAATCGATAGATTAGAAATATCTAAACGACATCGTACATAAAAGATCAATCACCTAAATCCCCGATCGATCAGTTATCTTAAAATTTAGAAAGATCTTATATGACGCATGCCGATTGATCGTCATATCGTAGCGATGGATTAGTTATGATGAAAGATCGATCGTGTTTCAAAGCCACGTGTTTATTGATAACCGATCGATCGGTATATAAACAACGATCGATCAGGTGGAGTGACGACATAATTTCCTCGCCAAAACTCTTTGTATTTAATGCTGGAGCATTTCGTCACAAAAGTACCGATCAATCGGCGTGTGACGAAACTTTTCGTCACCAAAAAATTAACTTTTTGTGACGACATTGTTATTTCGTCACAAATAAGACTTTTAGTGACCAAAATTTTTTCGTCACGAAAAACCATTTTTTAGTGACCAAAATAGCATTTCGTCACCGAGTATTTCGTCACTAAAAGTCAATTTTCTAGTAGTGAAAGAGAGGAAAGAATTAAGACACATGGTCCATCATCTAAAGGAATGCTCTTTACTGGGAGATCAAAACGAAGGAAAGGCTTCAAAGCCAATTCTCACCTCATTAAACAAAACTCTACAAGCATGAAAAAAGCTATATGTGAAATTTTTGTTAAGGAAAGGCAACCCAGCGCGAAATTTACACAGAGACCTTCCACCTTGTTCTTACAATAGGATGAAGTATTGTTTGAGGTAAAGCTCATTGGCACTTCCCCCAGAATCAATATTACAACCAAAATTAACTCATAAACTTGCCATCAAATTTTTTACAGTTATTTACTCCTTGTTGCTGACTTTTTTTTTATAAGTAAGAAGAGCTTTATTGAAAAAACAGAAAGAGGTAACAGTACAAAGAGCTATACTGAAAACCTACTCCAAACAAGCTACAAAGCTGAGAAACTCAGCAAAATCAGAAAAAGGAGAGCCCAAAACAGCATTGGCCCAAAGAAAAAGGGAACTCACAACAAACCCCTTAACCCTTCCGAAGACAAGGAAGAGTTCTCAAAACACCTCTCATTCCTCTCCCTCCAAATACCCCACCAAATACACAAAGGAATCATCTTCCACACCCTCGAGGCAAGCGGGTTAATGAACTTCCTTTTCCAACAAAACAACACCTCTTTCACCCTAGAAGGCATAACCCAACAGAAATTCATAATGCTAAGCATATGAGACCATAAATCCCTTGCGACAACACAATGAAGAAGAATATGATCCACCGATTCACCATTGCACCTACAAAAATAATACCAATGTAGTGAACAAAGACCCCGCCTCCTCAAGTTATCTGTAGTCAAAATTCTCTCATGCACCGCCTCCCACACAAAAAAGGAAACCCTCATAGGAACAAAGGACCTCCAAATCTGTTTCCACGCGAAAGACAGGGTCGGGCTACAAGAAAGAAACTCATACATCGACTTCACCGAGAAAATGCCATTCTTGGTACCCATCTAGCGAATCTTATCTTCAGCCCCAATCGTCAAGGACTTGGAACAAAGGAGTGAATAGAAAGTCGAAAACACTTCAACTTCCCAATCATTCGAAGCACTCGAAAACTAAACATTCCAAGCACCCAAACCAGAATTCCCCTCCCAATAATCTGCCACCCAAGCATCCTTATTGCTAGCAATAGAAAAGAGGGACGGGAAGGCAAGCCGCAAGGGTCTCTCTCCACACCGAAGGTCACTCCAAAAGCGAACTCGAGTGTCACTACCAGCCTCGAACCAAATGAAGTGGTTAAAGGGATCCCACCCTTTGCTAATAAACCTCCAAAGACCAACTCCATAAGTTCCTCTCCACTGACAGGTTCGCCACCCACCCAACTCTCTACCAAACTTCTCCACAATAACATTCCACCACAAACTGTTACTTTCGAAAGCAAAGCGCCACAACCACTTCCCAAGCAAAGCCTTATTGAAAGTAATTAAACGCCTAATATCCAGCCCTCCATGCTGAATGGGGCAGCACACTCTCTCCCAATTAAGCAAATGAAACTTGTGCTCAGTCTCAGTGCTTCCCCACAAGAAGTCTCTCTATTACTTCTCCAATCTACAAGCTACGGACGAAGGGATAGGGAAAAGAGACAAGAAATAAGTCGAGAGATTTGCAAAAGTGGACTTGATCAAAGTGACTCTCCCACCTTTCGAAAGATAGCTCCTGTTCCATCCAGCTAACCGCTTATCCATTTTCTCAACGATGCCATTCCATATACTAATACTTTTGAAACAAGCCTCTAAAGGAAGACCAAGATAAGTGATAGGAAGAGAGGCAACCCTACAACCTAAGATATCAGCCAAGATTTGGACATTGCCCACCACTCCAATGGGAATGGCCTCAGATTTCAAAAGGTTAATCTTAAGGCCAGACACCGCTTCGAAACAAAGCAAAAGACAACAGAGGTTGCGGAACTGGCTTTCCTCCTCCCGACACAAAATAAGAGTGTCCTCATCAAAAAGCTAGTGAGAGATACTCACCCTACCACTGCTAACCGTAAACCCCTCCAAGGAACCCACCTCAACCAACTTATTCAGCATCCAACTCAGCGCTTCCATGACAATAACAAATAAAAAGGGCGAAAGGGGGTCACCTTGACGCAAACCACGGGAACCACTAAAGAAGCCCTTAGGAGATCCATCCACCATTACCGAATATTTGGGAGAAGAAATACAAAACTTCATCCACCTACACCACTTAACTCCAAAGCCACACCACCGCTACAAGTGGAGGAGGAAGTTCCAATTAACATGATCATAAGCCTTATGGATATCGAGCTTGCATAGTATTCCAGGCAAATTAGATTGCAGCCTAGAGTCAATGCACTCGCTCACAATCAGGATCGAATATAAAATCTGTCTACCCCGCACAAAAGCACACTGGGAGGGCGTAAAATAGAACCCAAAATCAGCTTGAGCCTATTAGCCAAAACTTTAGCCAAGATTTTGTAGACCGCTCCCACAAGGTTTATAGGACGAAATTCCTTAAGCTCCACGACCCTATACTTCTTCGGGATCAGAACAATGAAAGTAGCATTGAGACTTCTGACAAATTTCCTGACCTGAGCAAACTCATTAAACATGGAGATAACATCACCTTTAACAATATCTCAACAGGATTGAAAGAAAGCTAAGGAGAATCCGTCCAGACCGGGGGCTTTATCCCCATTAAGACTCTTCACAGCAGCGGTCACCTCGTCTTCGTCAAAGGATCTTTCAAGCCAATCGGCCTCTGCTCCATAGACCGAATCAAACCCAAGTCTTCTAGCAAAGGTCTCCATGAAAGAGGTTCTTGATACAAAGATCCATATAAGCTAACAATCTCATCAGAAATGCGATCGATATCCTCCACAAGTTCCCCATCAACCATCAACGAAGAAATAGAGTTAATCTTTCTATTGGAGTTGGCCACTCGATGAAAAAACTTGGTGCACCTATCACCATATTTGAGCCAAAGAGCTCTAGATTTATGCCGCTAACAAGTCTCTTCCATATCAAGCAAGAGCTCTTAACTCCCCAACAACTTCCAACTTCTATGCTTTGATGCCCTTGTCAATAAGCCCAATCTCTTCCAAAACATCAAGAGAAGAGAGCTCATGTAAAAGCAACGACTTCTTAAATGCAACACCGTCGAACACCTCACTTTTCCAAACAATGACCCTTTTAACTGCCTTCAATTTAGAATTAAGCACAAAACTAGGCGAACCAAAAAATACATAAGATCTCCACCACAAACTCACCATATCAACAAACTTGTCCGCCTTTAGCCACATGTTTTCGAACAAAAAAGGCCGCATACCACTTCCCACAACACCACACTCCAAGCATATCGGAAAATGATCTGATAGCAGGCAAGACAACCTTTTCTGAGAGACTTCCGGAAACAATGACTCCCAATTAGGAGAAAAGAGAAAGCGATCGATTCTGAACCAAGATTGAACATGCCAACCCTTAGATCAAGTGAAATGGCCTCCCAACAGTGGAGTATCGTTCAACTGAGTCTCATCAATAAACTTTGAGAATTCCGACATGGCATTGCTAAACACCCTCCGACCCCGATCATTCACTCGGGAAGCCAGAAATGTTAAAATCTCCCCTGATACACCATGGAAGATCCCACCAGTCCAACATCCCAACCAATTCGTCCCAAAGAAAAAGTTTCCTATTATCAACATTAGGGCCATAAACCCCCAAAAATCCCAAAACAACCTCATCCTCAACATTCTTCAAAATCACCGAAACTGAAAAACAACCAACACTAGACTCCACCAACTCTAGAAGCCTCGAGTCCCAAATAATCAAAATACCCCCCGAAGCATCCTCCGCGTCAAGACAACACCAACCAACATGGGATCCCCCTCAAAGACTCCTAATAGTGGCTCTAGAAACAACTGTCAACTTCGTCTCTTGCAAGCAAACCAGAATTGGTCTCCAGCCCCTTAATAAATTACCAACTCTACTACATTTGGCTCTATCGTTGAGCCCCCTTACATTCCAACTAATGATTCTAGGCTTCATAATGACTTATGTGAATCCCTCCCATCCTTCCTCTATTTTCTTGAAACATAAGACTTCCCCTCGTAATTAATTGTGGAGTTCAAACCTTTAAGCTCCCTGAGACCTCTCTCCACCGAGTGAGAAGGAGTTTTCTGAAATCTCTCCCTCTCCAAAGAAGCAAATAGAGCCATCAACTGTTCCTCGGGGCCATCACAAGAAACTCCAACAACTCGTCTAATGGATGAAACCAAACTCAACACCCAACCAGAATTCTCGTGCTCAGAAGAAACTGGGGCCGGAACCGAAACCAAATCAAGCAAACCCCTCTCCTCCCCTGCAGAAGCTCCCTCAGGACAAGATAGCACGCTAGTTTCCTCAACGAGAGCCAAGGACAGATTTTCCATAACCGGGTTATTCAAAGCTTTCTGGCTTGGGCAAGGCTCGACAAGCTCGACAGAAACAGGGCCACAGGCCCCAACTTCAGTAGACATCATGTTGAGATATGGGAAGAACCACACTCCATCAACAGAGAAGAAGTTGGCACTGGTGGCAGAGGCACCACAGCTCGGCCACCAGCGAGGATCTCCTCTGATTCTGGTGAAGCTACTTCGAAACCCACTGCCATCGTCGACTAGTCCACAGCAAGCTCCGGCTGCAGAGAGGAGGGAGTTGTCGCTGGTAAAAATCCGATGAGACCCATCTTCCAAATGCCGAAAGGTGGGCTGACGAATCGCGCAGCAGAGAGAGGGCCTCCGATCTGCTCGAGGGGCTTGAAAGAAGCCCGGGTTGGGAGACCCAGACAATCTTCGGCCCTCCACCACACCGGCCCTGTCCAGAGGTGGAGTCGGCCCAACAATAGGGAGACCCGACCCAACCACCTCCAAAGGTCCAGCTGCCAGACCCGGCCTGGACTCCCTGCCAACTAAACCAAATGAGCCCACGGGCTCCATAAACCCATCACCACAGTCCCTATAGCTAAGACCCAACCCCTCTGGGCCTGAAAGGCCAAACTGATCCAATGCAGACAAAAGCCTATCCATCTCCAATTTTAAAGCAAGGTGCCTCCCGTGAAAATGCTTGGCGCAAAAAAAATCACCCCCACACCTGCCGGCCGAACAATCATTAAAAAGCTGTGTCTTGGGACCCGAAGCGTCATCCGCCACTACTGCATGCAAATCTTCCTTCTTCGTATGCGGACACAAAACGTCTCTCCCTCCAGTGGCTTTCTCCTTACCCTTCCTTGTAGACAACGCCACACCAGAAAGCATCGGCGATGGTGTCGTCTTAACTGCGTCGGCAAAGGAAACTCCACCCCTCCTTCCGGCAGCATTCGAGGAGAAATTCGCTATTCTGGAGTTTTTGAAAAAATCAACCACAACATGGAAGCAGTTAGCCATAATGAACCATCCTCTGCCTTGAAGACCTTCAGGGACCATAATCGATCCTCTACGTAGCCCCTCGCCATATTCGACCTTCAGTGAAATGACGATTTTACCCTTATAATTTTTTATAACTATATTTTGACCAAGATCAACATCACGTTGTCCTCCTTTTCAATTTTTTACTAACGCTAAAATAATAGACAGCTTTTCAATTATGCTCCTCCAGCTATTTTTTGTCCAGACGGAATATGCTAATGTGATCAACAGTGACCATATCACAATCACAACCAATTAAATTATAGTGTTTAAAACCTTTTTCCACGTATGTCCCATTATCCACCATTTACGCGAGGTTTGCACATAATTTCACTATTCACAAAAAAAAAACTCATTATCATGTCATTTAAAACAAAAATAGCGGTCCCAACGCAAAATCACAACTCTTGTGCTAAACTTTTCCCCAATTCAAGCAAGAACCCTAATGCTCAAAATGAAGCTCCATTTGCTTGCACCCATATCTTGAACCCAAATCAGTTCTGATGTCCCCTGAGTTTTTAACAGTCTCCACCTTGCTTGCTTTTGTGTTCTTCGTCTGGTGAAGCTTTGCAGGTTTTGGAAAATGGGCTACCTTCGATTTGTCTAAGGAGCTGCAGAGTGAGCGAAGGATGAAAACCTCAAGCGTGGAGTTCAAATGAAAGCTCATTACTTAGTGGTAGGTCATGTCAATTGTTTGCTTTCCAGGTTTAATACCGGCATTCCGACACCGGTTCTGGCCATTTCTAGTACCAGAACCAGATCTCATATTAGGGGAAAACTAGAATCGAAATCCTGAAATTTTAGGTTCTGGTATATTTTTTTAAAAAAATAAAATCCAGGGCTCAAAACAGTGCAGTTTAACCCCCAGCCCTTCTAGGCCTCTCCTAGTCTCCCTGCCGCCATTACTCACCTAGCCCGTTAGCCGTGCCCTATCCCCCACTCTCCTTGTCGCCGCTCCTCTCAACCTCTCTCTCTCACTGTCGCATCACATGGGAGTCGATTCCCTTCCCTCAGCCATGCTCACTGCTCAACTCCTCTCTCCCTACCGCGGCTTCTCTCTCATCAACTCTCTGCCTGTCTCTCGCCAATGTTACAAGGTCTATTTAGAGTCATTTGGCATCATCAGTTGGTAAAAAATTTAAAAATATTTGATTCTAAAATATGTCTTATTTGAGCTTTTAAAAAAACAGAAAGAAAGAAGATTTCAAGATATTTTTTAACATAAAAATAATTAAATTTGTTAAAAAGAAGGAGAGATAAAAATTTGATTGAATTTTTTATTTTTTATTTTTGAAAAAGTATTAAATTTGGAGTAAAAAAATAGAAATTTATGTAAAAAATTTGTCATTACATTTTAGATACTAGTTTACAGTGAAACAAACTGTTTAAACACGTTTTTTTTTGGGTAAGTCCAAGTCTAATCACTCGTGTCGTGTTGCATATTTTTCTCCCGTGGCATTTTGTTTTTTTTAACATGATCGGGTCGTAAAAATGAGGTTACCTCGGCCCACCTACAAATGAGAGCCCAACAAGCGGCTCATACGTTGGGCTCATTCTTCTTCTTTTTGAGGGTAAATGGTAAATAGTGTAGATAATGAAAATATACAAGGGGAGCAACTACAAGCTCCCAAAGTGTCAAAGTTGCAATAAATCAATAAGGGGTTTTTGCAATTTGGTCACAGGGTTTTAGTACCGGTGAAAAAATGGTCACTGAACTTATTTTTTTTTACTTTTTGGTCACTGAGAAAACGTAGTGGTGACTTTTCACTCCAATTGTCAGACTTCCGTTAATTTTAACGGGGATACCAGTGGACCGCTACTGTTCACTCCATCCCTCAAAAGGCAACTTTTAACGGTCGACCGCTACATGAAGCGATCGACCGCTTCATGTAGCAGACGACCGCTAAATTAAGCGGTCGACCGCTTGATGTAGCGGTTGACCATTTACTATTTTGTTAAAAAAATAATAGAGGTTTGACGGATGGAGTGAAAAGTCACCCCTACATATTCTTAGTGACCAAAAAGTAAAAAAAAAAAAGTTGAGTGACCATTTTGTCACCAGTACTAAAACCTAGTGACTAATTTTTTAATTTCCCAATCAATAAACCCCACACCAGAACAAAATAGCGACCCCATACAGGGAATACAATCCATACCATAACCCAATACAATCAAGAGAGTACCCAACGAGCTCATGAAAAACTATTGATTTTATGGTTCTGAATTTAAATACTTCTAGAATATGTTTGAAATTAAAAATGGATAACAACTCAGTCTTATCATCTTTTAATATTTAGAGTCATTCTTTAATTAGGGTTGCAATCTAGTCTTATATAAATCCTTTGTTAGTCTCTGCGATGCGTATTGATTGAGAGAATGAAAAATCAAGAGTCTTTTCCAGGGTTCTAGCTGACCAAGCTGATATTTGTGAATTGCATGTTTTATTGAAAACCCTCAAAGTTTTATATACAATACTTTATGATAAAATTGTCAAAGATTATAGCATGAAATGTCTAAACATGAGCGTATGTTTATGTCCAATGATATTACATGATGTTTTCAATGTTTAAATAAAAGCTTTTTGATATTCGTTGTTATTTAAGATTTGTGCATTGTTTGATGAAAAAAATAGAAAGATGCAAAGTTCAAAGTGATGTTTATAGTATGATATGTTATGTATTTTCAAACCCGAAGGTCCAGAGTTACAGAGACAACGCATTGGTACCAATTGCAACCCATTAAGTGCATCCATTTTCAAACCCTTAGGAAGGAATAATTTTACCTATAGCATTGGCTTAATTTGGTTGATCCCCAAACTAGGAAGCAACTGTAGAACCCTGTCACGGGGGTAAATGTGACTCGCAGTTATTGCTAAAGAGATATTACATAGTATTATTATGAAAGATAAAAGTTGTTTTACAGTTATAGTTATATGTTATTTGAATTGAGATTTATAATTTTTTATTAATTTTTACTTCTTAAAAGTGGCTCCTGAAGTGCACCATAACGTAATGAGTTTGCTTACTGAGTTGTCAAACTCATCCCTCATATGTTCTCTCTTTTCAAATGATATTTAGAAGCGTACCGAGAGTTGTGTTAGATGGTGCCAGGGTGGGTAGCTGAGAGAAGGATTAGAGTCTCAGTTAGATTAAGAGTTTTATTTGTTATTTTTATGTTTTTAAAGAGTTATAGATGAAGTCTTTTTATTTAATTTTTTTGAAGTTTTAAATGTGAATTTGTTATTGAGATTATTTATTTTGTGATAACTTATTTATACCCCTAATTTTTGCCACTTTTCACTAGTTTTACGCATAGAAGTAAGCCCCTAACCGTAGGGGTTCAGGGTGTTACAACATCTGTGTTTAACAAGAGTCTGCACGTTCTAAAGCTGTTTGCACATTATATTCGTGAGATTTTTTTCATAAAATAAAAACAATAAGAGTCCGCACATGGTTTAGTAGCGTGCAGACGATATATCTGCTAATAAAATTTACATTTTGACATAGAAATTCACTTCGTGCGAACCTATTTTAGAAAGATTCGCACATGTTTCAATGACTAAATTGATTTTATCATGTATTACATTGACGTTCGCATGGGACATGCGAACAGAAAACAACATGAAATCCGTGATACATATATAATTGTCACACAAAATGAAAATCTTACGAACCGTTTGAGTTGGCATCTGGACGCTATTTCCTTAGGACCTCAGAAATTGTCACCCAAAAACAAATATGACACAATTCTTCTATTAAATCGGGTTTTTTTTACACCAGTAACTTTTTGCTGTCAAATTTTGAAATTTAGGTGACAAAAGATTTTGACACCCAAAAGCTATTTTTCTTGTAGTGATAGTTAGATTTTCAGAACCATCTTGTCATGACGAGTCAATGTTCCCAAATTCATAGGTTATAAATTCATGACTTGCTGCTGGTATTTAAATAATCTGCAGGAATACTACTACGGTTTTGGATATTTGATCTGAGATGAAGTCCCTGAATCAAGACAGACTTAAATGTGATGCAGCCAACATGTATACAGGGTTGGACAAATGTTTTTTTTTGTGTGTAGAAGAATGTAAACATTTTCGACGGACATGGTCAAATTGCTCAATGAGTTCAAGAGGATCAAGAGGTTACCTGAAGTTAGAAATGCAGCTAGCCTCCTCACATTTTTTGTATTTGTAAGGCTAAATTACCCCGTTAGTCCCTGGGGTATAGTCAATTCCCAGATTGGTCTCTATGGAAAAGTTTCTCCTACCGGTACCCCTGGGTTTGATACGTCTCCCAAATCAGTCATCTGTCACATGAGATGACTGAATCTACCTACGTGGCTGGCGGCGAACACGTCAAAACCACATAAGTGGCGACACGTGTCATTTTTTTCCACCTTATTCGATACAAACTTAAATGTTGGGTCCCACAGCCAACTCACTCATATTCCCTCTCTCCTTCGCCATCCTAGCCCACTTATGGCAACCCACGAAAACAAATGGTTTTGTCCATTAGCTACCCAAACAATGTCCTCGCCTTCAAACCTTTTATACCATATGCCCAGGTAGATTCTTGAAGGAGTACCTGGTTTGAAGAATCCAAGGTCAAAATTGTCACCTTGAGATGCTATCGTTCCCCTCTTGCTAGCAGAGAGGGACTGACCTACTGAAAGGGTGTCAACATCATTGTCAATTCCGGAATTGATGATAGAGCGGATGCGTAGGGAGAAAATCTCAATAGCTTCTACATATATTCTTGGTTGACCAGAAAGGGCGGTGGTTGCTTATGAAAAAACAAAAGGGGGTGATTATATTCCACACGACACGTTAGCCATACAAAACATTGTGTAGACGACATAATTGTTAATTTACTCTGAAAATCGACAGTCAGTGTTTTACCAAAAATTCTGTCGGTGACAGGCGACTCATCCCCTTCGTTTCAACTCTTAAATACTTCGTGAGGGAGATGGAGAACGTGGACACATAAAGGAGGGGTGTGAAACCCGGTGGTGGGTTTCGAATGGCAGACGACAAAAGGAGTGGGGTAATAAAAATGGAGAAAATTAAACCACATAATGCTAAGGACCATTGAAGATGAAATGAGGAAAGAGACGGCGAAGGAGAGAGGGAAGATGAGTGAGTTGGCTGTGGGACCCAACATTTCAGTTTGTGTCGAATGAGGGGGCAAAAAAATGACACGTGTCGCCTCTTAAGTGGTTCTGACGTGTTCGCCGTTAGGCACGTAGGCATATTCCGTTATCTCATGTGACGGAGGACTGATTTGGGAGACGTATCAAACCCAAGGGGTACCCGTAGGAGAAATTTTTCCACAGGGACTAATCTGGGAATTAACTATACCCCAGGGACTAACGGGGTAATTTAGCATATTTGTAAATGTGAACAGATTATGAAATTGCAAAGTAAATACATGTGCTTATGTAAATCAGGTACTCTATAAGCTGTGTAGCTTTGTACTTCGATCTCTGCTTTTGGAGATATATTTGATGTATTGATGGATAGGTGAAAGAAATCAATAAATGTAGGAAAACAAAGTATAAAATCAAGAAGGTGCACAATAAAATAAAAAAACGTGCAGAAACAATTGGACAAATCAAAAGTGGAAAAACAAGCCACCACGCAGGTAATTTTCAAAAAAACCTACTGCCACCACCACAAATGGTAGGTGAAAATAAATCACTCGAAATCACGACGAATGTCCTCTTCGTGGAGAATTTCCATTACGCACAAAATACATAGGTTAGCATAACACATCGTGCTCGTCGTCGTTTGATCAATTCATACCGGTCGACGTCTTGTGCTCATTGACAAACCTCATGAGTTACGACAGAGGCATTATTTTTGACCTCCTCCTACTCATCGGCACGTCGTCTATGGTCGACGGGCTGGGAAACGTCGGCAGAGAACGGTGCATCCTTGACCACGTTTAAGCCATCAGCGACCAACCCATGCTAATTGAGTGACCCTTCATCGACGGATGCTCAGGTGTTATTGCGACGACCATTCCCGTCGATGTAGAAGCAGATTCCCAATAAAGAAAAAATTTGGTCATGGCAGGACAAAGGCAACCAGGCTTAAACGACTAAAACCCGTGGTTGAAGAGCAACTCCCACGACATTTTCCATCTACGTATGTTAAAGTGATGATGTATGGAACTTTTCTTACTTTCCTGCCCTTTTGCCAGTTGTGTCTGGCGCCATGCTCCCTGGCCCTTTGCCACTGATTTCCTTAACAACCTCTATATGTTAGACTGGGTTCGAATCATCATGGACCCGATTAAAGAGCTGAACCTCCCACCTTCTTCTGTCCATCCATTCTCTATTTTTTTCGGTGGCCTTGGACCTCACCTGGTTTGCCCGGAACGAAAAGGTTCCCAATGGTAGACCTGTGGAACCCCACCAGCTTGTGCTTTGGGTTAACCGGTGCTCCCAAGAAAATATTTATGCTTGGGTTACGGCTACTAGGCAAGACCACCCCAGTTGGCTTGCTCCTGCCTCAGACTTTGTCAAAATCAACTTTCATACTATCCTCCAACCTTCTCTGTCTTAGCTTCCATCTGTACTGACTCTCTTACCCATATTCTCTGGGCTCATTCTAAAATCACCCCTCACTTTGACCCTGTCCTTGCTGAAGCTCTTGCTGATAGGCTGTCTGCAAGCCTTGCCTTTCTTCACAGCTTGGTCAATGTCTCCTTCGAGGGGACTCTCTGATTAAGGGATAAAAAAGGGTAAAACGCCTAGTTTAGAGAGAGAGCCTATGCCCTCTCTCTAGACTATTTGCTCCATTCTTTGCCTGAACCCTCTCCCTCATCATTGTCACCAGCGGCGGCAGGTGCAGGAGTTCCTTTCGTTGCCCCATTTCTCCCTCTCCTCCCTCTCTTTTGGCTGGATATCCTCCTTTCCTCCCATTCTCTCCTTTTTTTGGTGTCCCTCAGTGGTGGTTTTCAACTTCAGATCCCGACGTTTCAAGTGTTGATTGGGGGCCACGCGGGAGTGGGGATGGTCTCTACAGCTCTATGCGACCGTTTCTGGCTCCTTCAGGGCGTTGTCGGCCGACGCGTGCACTCCCACGAAGGGTCAAGTGCGCTTGCGTGTGAGCCACGCGCCACCCATTTTTTGGACCTGCTTAGGTGCTTTTGGTTGTTCACTCAGGGCCTCGTCTACTGGCTTCGTTCCAGTCGGCCATTGGCTTTTTGTTTCAGTGTGTTTTGCTGTGTTTTTGTTGTTTATTTCGGCAGGATGTTGTGAGAGGTTGCATTCGTTGACTGCCTAGCCAGTGGTGATGTCAAGTTGGTTGTTCACCTGCTCCTTTGCCATTTTTTCGTCATGGACCTTTCCGTCCATTTTGTGTTGTATGGATTGTCTTCTGGGAAGTAGGATATTAGTTCGGAAACCGTCTTTTTCGGACGTGTTAGTCATAGGTGTTTGAATCCGTTTTGAATCTACGGACCTCCAGGTCCGCCTTGTTAAGGCCTTTATGGCCATCTAGAATCTGGTATAGCCCTTAGGGCTTTAGTTAACGCTATAATGAGTATGATGCTCTTGTTCTTTGTATACAGCCTTATAGGGATGTCTGTATTCAGCAAGATTGTATCTTCTCTTGTGAAACGAATTTCACGTTTGCTTAGAAAAAATGCTAGATTGCTTACAAGAAAGTTATGAAAAGTGCTATATTTCACGTCGGTGACCACTACTATATGCCCAAAAAACGTTGCTATAGGTCATTTTGGCCTATAGCAGCGGTTTTTTAGCTGCGGTTGCCGATCTATCGCGACGGTTTTCGGAACTGCTGGTGAAGACTTCGGGTCTATGCCGGCGGTCGGTTAGCGGCGGTCGCTATAGACCTGAACGCAATTGTCTTCCTCGCAGCGTTTCGTGAAAACGCTGGTATAGACTTTTAGCGGCGGTCGCGGTCTGTTCCAATGTTTTTTTTTTGCTAGCATTTTAACGCACTACTAATTTTTTCCTATATTTTCATATACATGCTTTTCTAATCGGTAATACAAATTTATTTTAATAATTATAATTTATTAGATGTAAAAATTTAAAGAACAAGGAGAATAAAACAAAATATACTTCATCATTGTTTAATAATATTTTACAACAAACACAAGAATCTCTAAAGTAATCTAAAAAGTAACAAATTTCTAGTATAAAATAAAAATATGCAAGGACCGACTAAAATGTTCAAATACAACACAATAAGCAAGGACCAATTAAAATCTTTCTCCTCCTTTGACACATCAACATCCTCTATCTTGAATTCCTGTAATTGAAAATAAATAGCACATGAGAAATAGAAATAAACAAAATATTTATGTAAACAAAATATGTCATTTTAAACCGTAAAAACACTTTTCCTAAGGGAAGTGAGCTCAAAATTCTTGGACACACCACAGTTTGTTATAACAAATTCATTCTCATGCGGTTACTTCACCAAGGGTTGCCCAAAAGAGTTCCTATTTGAAAGCCCCTTTGTATGCATTCCTGTCAAATTTTACTAGTTATTGAAAGCAGTCACAATTTGTCAACATAGGCCAAAACAATGGGCAGAGGTCAAGCTCACGGGCTGAACCCTATATAGGTACATGAGTTGTATTTCTACCATAACAAAGGGTAACAATGGTTAGTAAATGAAGAAAGAAAAAATTAACCCAAGATGTTTAAGATAATATCACAAACAGAGCTGGAAGTTACTCAGGCAATCCTGACTGGCACTTCAATGACTTAAGTAGCAGCTACACCTTTAAAGAATATTTAATGTTAGCATTACAATGGATAACAGAATGTGAAAACTAAACAATCGACTTTTTCACTGCAGACATACTAGCTTAAGGAATAAAAAATGAACTTTACCTAATGTCCATAAGGGAATATGCTTGCATATGGTCGTGGTTAAGAAGAATCAGTGGCAGAAGATCAACACGTAGAGGTTCTAATCCCAGTTGCTCCAGTGTTGAAAGAAATCTCTCTCTTACACTATCACAACAAAAGGTTTACATAAATAGAAAGACAAGCATAAATGCAAAAGTACTCGGGATATATATAGTTGGACTCTAAGAAATGTACAGTAATAAGATAATTCATCTAATAGTTCAATTTTCTATATATAAAAGAAAGAATGACACTCTAAAGGTGCTAAAACTGTGCCTGACGTAGGATTTGAACAGCACTTTAAAATTTTCAATTACAAGTTTTGTAAACTCGAAATAGCTCAATATTTACCAGATCTGCATTTGGGACAAGGCTTGCCAGGCCACAGTCTGACAGGTGAGGATTGAGTTCTGCATCCAGTAAAATGTTGGCTGCCTTGATATTTTTGTGAACTACTGATGGAGAGCAAACTTCATGAAGGTACCTGAACAGTTCATGCATTTACGATCATTCCCAATTCCACTGGCTCAAAAATATTGTAAAATAATTTCGAAGAGAGCTCGAGAGATGCACCAAATACAATGGGCAGATAAAGGCAAAGAACATGAAATAAATAAACCTGAATTTTATCTCTAGAACGATACAGATCTCAGCAAGAAGTTGAAACAGACAAGACAGATCTCAGCAAGAAGTTGCAACAGACAAGACAAATTCAGCTTCACCTTTCATATTCTTGTTCAGCACGATAAGCATGGTTCAGCAATGCATGTCCACTTTCAACAAGCTCTTGTCGTATATGAAGAGATTGAAAAGATCAATAATTTCATTGGTGGATAAACAGTCAAGTCTAGATTGAAAATATCTCAAATTGGACACCTAATGGATGTTTGTTTGAGCCAACGAAATGGATTTCATCTTATCTGCAAATCATTTGATTTAATTAGTTTGGTAAAACTTTTTTTTTTCTTAACAATCATCTAGCAATTCATTGAAGAGGCACGCTCAAAGTAGCAGAATATCCATCATCCATTACAACAGAAGGCATAGAATCAAGCCTAATAATTCCAGAGCAACTTTGGTTCACACACCAGTGGGCTTGATTATGAGCAGCAGCATTGCCCTCCCTAGGTGTCCACACAAGGCTCCACTTCACCAGCAATCTCCCAATCTGGTATCCAATCACGGTCTTGAACCTGGTTCACCAATTCTAAACAATCTCCTCTAATAATCACCGGGACCCCATCAAAACAGTCAACACTTAAGCAAGCTAAATGCACTGCTCTCGCCTCCCCTTTCAGAGGGTTGCACCCCAAAACTTTAAACGACCTAGAACTCAATTTGGAAAAAGAAATAGCAAGGAATAAGAAAAATTTAATCACCGGGTCATGGTTTTCTTCTTCTTGTTTCCCCATTTTCCAGAGGAAAAAGAAATAGCAAGGAATCAAAGGTCCAGCGGAAAAAATGATGGAAACAAAACTTGACTACCCTGTAAGCACCATGAACCCTGTAAACAAATATCAGTCCCCAGTCAACTTATTTCATCTTCGTTTGTTGCACCGTGAAAGATTAAAAGTTCTTATCCACTCATGCCCCAAATAAGGAAAAAGACAAATTTAAGTGCTTTCCTTCCAACCTCCTCTAAGCATCAAATTTAAATGAGAACGATAGCGCTGGGCAGTTCGGTGTTTTAAATGAGAACGATAGCGCTGCGCAGTTCGGTGTTTTAAATGAGAACGATAGCGCTGGGGAAGAGATAGGCAATTACCATTGGGATCCGAGGGCTGGGCGTGGAGCGGAGGGGTCCAGAGCCAAGGCGTGGCCGATAATCCCTCGCTTCCGCTCAAAGATCTGCACGAAGAGCTTCTCTATCGTCGACATTTCCTTCTTTTTCTTCACGGATTGGCCATGGGAATCACTCGTAGCGAGTGCGAGAGAGAAAGGCATGAGGGGAGGGGGGAAGGGATTTCGCGAAATAGGGCGCGCGCGGGGTGGGGGAATTTAATTGTATAATGCGCGCGGGGGGTTTACATTGAAAGGTGGGGCAGGGGAACGGCAGCGTTTCAATTTAATTTTTTTTTTATTTGTTGTTTTTTTAAATAATAATTTTATATTTTGTAGTTATATATTTTTAGTGTAATTAAAAGCAGTTGTAAATTATAACAGTATTTGAAAATCTTTATACATAGTATTAAATACATAGCATATTATTTAATGTTTTGTATAATTAAATACATAACATATTATTTAACTAGTGTAATAATTTTAATTGAAACATGTTCATAGTAAAAATATATAATATTTATAATTTAAAAATATAAATTACCATAACAACTATGATCAGATATTAAGTTATGTACTTTAATTGCATAAGCTAATTAATCTCACAATATCTTTTTGTTTTAAATTAAATATGTTAGCCCAAGGTTGTTTTATAAATAATCTGCTTTTGATTTTGATGATAACAAACTTTTCCAACTAGTTTGAGACCTTTAGATTCTACATTTGCAAATCTTTTTCAGAAAATGATATCAAGAGTTCTCTAAGCTTAAATTGGTCTTAGATATAATTGAACACCACTACACAAGCTTATTGGACAATCTTTACTTTGTAGGTGTTTTAGGAATGTTTCTTGGTGCCAAGGGAAGCCATTTTTCAGCCTAAGTGTTGAGGGTGTCGACACATGCGACCATGGTGTCAACACATTGGTCATACACCAGAAGGCGTGTCTCAGGCCAAGATGATGGTGTCGACACATTTAAGAGAAGTGTCGACACATTGCACACTCACCAGAAAGCAAACTTCCAGGCCAAATTGAAGGTGTCGACACACAGACTAAAGGTGTCGACACATTGCACTATCAACAGAAGGCAAGGTTTACAGGCCAAAGCTGATGGTGTCGACACATATGCAATTAGTGTCGACACATTGCACATACACCCGAAGACATGTTTTCAAGGCATTTTGAAGGGTCAACACTTTGAAGAGAAGTGTCGACACATTGGATATAAGTGTCGACACATTGGTCATACACCCGAGAGTGAGTTTTCAGGCAAAACTCCTAAGTGTCGACACATACATGGATGGTGTTGACACATGCTTCGATTTCTCAGATCTGGAGCGACGTCACTCATTCTAAAAGTGTCTCCAACGGCTCTAAATGCCCTCCAACGGCTCCAAAACATGACAAGAAAGCCCTTGGTGCCCTAGAGACTATAAAAAGAAGAAGATTGAAAGAGAAGAAACAACTCTCACACAGCTCTCACGTGAAATACATCCTTGCCCTAACTTTTTGAGAGACAAAGTTCAAAGAATAAGAGAGAAGCTCTTCCATCCAAGAAGGCTTGTATTCAATCTTGCAAATTCAGAAGCTTTCCTTGAAGATCGTATTCTTCTAGTTCACCTCAGGTTCTTAAACTTGTAGATTTGGCTTAGAGAGCCGTTTCATTTCTTGAGCTACCCACTTGTATATCTGGCTTAGAGAGCCGTTTCATTTCTTAAGCTATCCATTTGCATATCTAGCTTAGAGAGTCTTCAATCATTGTACCCACTCTTTGTAAAACTTTCAAGTGTTGAGTGAACACTGTATCCTACTTGTGAGAGGTAGAAGAAATCCCTAGGTTTTGGGATTTGTGAAAAGAGTTAAAGCGTGAGCTCTGAAAACGCTTTGTAACGGTTCCTTAGCACCCCAGAAGCTAAGGTGTATATTCGCTATTTGGAGAATAGTGGAGGAAGCCCAAGGAAATCAATTGCCTTGCGGGTGGACGTAGGCACGTGTTTGGCCGAACCACCTAAAAACTACGGTGTCATCTCTCTAACTTTATCTCTCTTACATTTTAAGTACTTATTCATAATTGTGGAGATTTATGCTTTATCATTCATTGATTATATTTGACATAGCTTTAGACTCATTTAGATCAACATTAATATTTGTTAAAGAGGGGTAGTTTTCAGATCTGCATATTGACTCAAAAAGTCTTAAGTTTTTGAAAAACCCAATTCACCCCCCCTCTTGGGTTGTAATTTAGACTCACAAAATATTATTTTATAATTAAATATTATTATATTACTAATTATTACAAATATATATGCTCATTATACATATATGATAATAGATATCTCTAAACTACTTAGATTTAGTCAATAAAAATACAATTATCATAACAATCATAGATATAACTTTCATAATATTATTTCTAATTCCATATAATAAAACTCCTTTTAATTCCATATTTTATTATGTAGGTATACTAAAATATTTTTTACACATATGACAAAATAAAATTATGTACAAAAAGGAATAAAATAGTCTATAAAATAATTATTAACATTAAATAAAATATATTTTGATTTACTGACCGCCGCTGTAGATACCTGATTTCTAGCGTGTTTTCAAAAACCGCTGCTAAAGGGGGGTCTATAAAAAGACAGCCACTACATGTAATACCTTTCGCGGCGTTTTGCAAAAAACGCTGCTAAAGGGGGTCTATAGAGGCGATCGGTGACCGCTGCTAAAGGGGGTCTATAGCAGCGGTCACCGACTGCTGCTTTAGCTGCGTTTTGCAAAAATACCCTTTAGCGGCGTTTTTAGGGACCGCCGCTATAGACCTATTTTTTGTAGTGAGTGATCACTCTTTAGCTGTTATCTCGTGCACAATGATCCCGCTTCCCTGGTCCCAAACTAGGTTGACCCTTCTATTGAAGTCATCCGTTGGATGACGAGGAATTGGCCCCACTGGAACTTTTCCAAAGTTTCACGTGCGGCGAATTCCATTGCTCATGTTTTTGGCCGTTGGGCTACTTCCTCTAGTGATGATATATGTATGTATCTAGCAGAAGGATCTTTGGTTTTATTACCAGTTTAGCCCTTTATCATTTAGGACATTCCCCTCCCGAATGTTGATGAAGTGATGATGTATTTGCAGTCCACCCAACGTTCTATTTCGAACCTGATTGTTGTTCTCTTTGAAACTGGAACATCTGTTGGTTTATGAAGTCCTCCTGTGGAGGCATGAAAGTAAAATAATTGCGGTAGGATCTAAAAATGTCTATTCTGCTAGGGTTCTAGAGAGAAGGCTGAGCTGAGCCCCTCTTTTTTTTTTTCCTAAGTAACAATGATACAACCACCACACCCCCTATTTGTGAGTGTAAGCACTAATATCACAATCAATAACATCCGGGGGGGACATCGTGACTGGCAAAAGTGCCTACGAGATTATGACATAAACCCCAGTGAGCTATTCAGTGTGCAAGTTCATTTCCTTCTCTGGGGGTCCATTGTAGTTGCCATTCATGGTGCTGTTGTAGCAAACTTCTCATCGTAAGTACTTCCCTTTCAATTAGCCAATCGAGTATGCAGTTTAAATTGAGTGTTTGGGTAATTAGGACAAGACAATCACCTTCCAACACAATATAGCGACCAGTAAATTCAGCTGCCATTGAAAAAGCCAATTTAGCAGCATGTGCTTCACCTTTCAGTGCCATGGTACTAGGGGTACGCCGAATATAAATACGCAGGAGCTCCCCTAAAGAATTGCGACACACAATTGCCATAACCAACACATTGAAGCCCACAACAACATCAAAATTTATCTTCAGAGTAAAATCTGAGGGGGCTTGCCATTAGAGTTGTGGGGTGTCTATGGCGCCAAGCTTCCTCGTGCTCATAATATCGTCTGTGAACAGTCTTGATGGCCTCCATCACATCCGGGGGCTTTTGTTCATGCACCATTTTATTTCGCGCATTCAAGAATGTATCAAACACGATCGCAACCGCATGCATAAGAAGAGGCCATTGATCTTGGTGCGAAGCAGACAAGTTTGCTGGATGTAGAAGGAATTGAAACCAATCAGCTATAGGACAGTCTGCAAAATGAGAAGACAACAACGACCAAGGGCAATTTCTCCATAAAATTAAACTAAAAGAACACCCCATAAACTAATGTTCGGGAGAATCAATATGCGCTTTACATAAAGGACACCCACAATGTTCCAAATCAGCATAATCAACCCGACCTGCCAGCCACCGTTTAAAAGGAAGAGCATTAGCTGCTACTTTCAATAAAAAGGAGCTTAAGTCGGTGTTGCATTTTTAGCTTCCACAATTGATTCCAGTCTTGAGGGGTTAAAGATCCAGAGCCTTGGAGTCAATTTTGTTGAGCAGATAAATAGGCCGCTTTGACAGTCAACTGTCCTGTGGGCAGATCGTGTTGAGGGGAAGCAGGAAGATTAAGTTGGAGAATAGATGAGGCCTTAAAAATAGATCTAATGAGAGGCTCTTTCCAGTGATGAGTAGTTCGATCAATCAGATCCTGAACCCGATTAATAGATCGATCCACCACAGCGCCCGGTCGAATTTTAGGAACAAAGTCTGGCAGGTCGGGAACCCATGGGTCATACCAGATATTGAGCTTTTCTCCACTATGAACACACCAACAAAAACCTGCCCGAATAACATATCGAATCTACAACATACTTTGCCAAAACCAGCTCGCTCCCGAAGGTCTGCTGGAGGTTAAAAAACGAGTTCGCCTGCAATATTTGGCCCCAAGCACCTTGACCCAGAAACTGTCTGGTCGACTCATGAACTCCCAACCTATACGAGCCAGCAGAGCACGATTTAAGTCCCCCATTTGTCGAAGTCCTACGCCCTCATACATCTTAGGCATACATATAGTAGACCAACCTTTGGGATGAAAATGATGGGTGGAACCAGAAAACCCCCACCAAACGTTTTTAATCTTCACATCCATCTCTCGGCATACTTGTTTGGGCAACATAAAGACAGACATATAGTAAGAGGGTAGGGCTTGCGCTACCGATTGAATGAAGACAGTTCATCCGGCTTGAGACAAGGAACGAGCTTTCCACCCGGCCAACCGCCTATCAAGCTTAGTCTGAATCTCATGACTTGCTTGTCGCCGAGAACGCGGAATATAGAGGGGTAAGCCCAAATAATGACCGGTCTGGTGTGCAGTTGAAAGGCGCAGAATATTGGAGAGTTGCTCTTCACATGCCTCACTTAGATTGTGACTATAATGCACAAAGGATTTATGTGGGTTCAAAAGTTGCCCCGACCAAGCCACAAACTTTTGTAAAATGCTATGAAGATGATAAACTTCACGCTGGTTAGCCCTACAAAAAAGCATGATATCATCTGCAAACAAAAGATGCGTTATAGGGGTAGCATATCGGGCTATTTAGATCCCATGTATTCTGCCCTGATGCTCTTCACATTGAAGCAAGTGAGTGAGAACCTCCGTAACGAGAACAAAAAGGAAAGGCGATAGAGGATCGCCTTGACGAAGCCCCCTACTCGGTTTAAAAAAACCGTAGGGGCTACCATTAAGCATGATAGAGAAGGAGACCATTGAAATGCATTGATATATCCAGTTGCACCATCTGTCACAAAAGCCGAGGCATTTGAGAATGGTCATAAGAAACTGCCAATCAACCCGATCATATGCCTTTTCCAGGTAAATTTTGATTGCCATCAGCCCACTGCGTCCTTGTTTACGCTTTAAAGTGTGCATGAGTTCATTCACCAAAATCAGATTATCTTGTATATGTCTCGTGGGAGCAAAAGCATATTGATGATGTGAGATCAACTTGGGTAAAACCACTTTCAAACGATTGGTCAAAATTTTTGAAATAATTTTGTAGCTGACATTACAGAGACTAATTGGACGGTACTGAGTAATCTTGCTCGGGGCTTCGACTTTAGGTATAAGAGCAATGAAAGTATGGTTAAGTTGTTTTAATAAATAACCAGTATGGAAAAAGTGTCTTACCATACCAATGACTTCCACTTTAATTGCTACGAATAGACCGCACAGCTGTCCAAATCTCCTCATCATCCGGAATACGACAAAGTTGGCTATTCTCCTCAGTGGATATCACGGTAGGGAGGAGGCCTTCTAAATTACTAGCAAAGTGCGGTGGATCTCCCTAAAATAAAGTCTTAAAATATGATTCAATATGCTGCCCAATCTCATTCCGATCATGCAACCACGTCCCATTCTCATCTTCCAGAGCATCGATATTATTTTTCCTTCGTCTAACAATCGTTGAAAGGTGAAAAAATCTTGTATTTAAGTCAGGGGTAGTGAGCCATGTGATGCGAGATTTTTGCTTCCATAGCAATTCCTCATGTTTGAGAGGGTCCATCAGTTGCACCTGGAGCTCTGTTTCTCTATGCAGAAGCTGGAGAGTGGTGGTATTTTGTTGAACATAATCTAGTTCAGTTTGCAGAGAACATATCTTGCTTTGGATATTCCCAAATACATCTTTGTTCCAATGTCTTAAGGCTTCCTTGGTGGCCTTAAGACGTTGGCACAAAGCGTAAGTCGGGGGAGCCATGTTGTGCACTTTGCCAAGTTGAGGCTACAACCTCCTTGTTGCACCCATCGTTCACCCAAAATGCCTCAAAGTGAAAAGGTCGGGGGTTACGATCAGAATCCCCAACAGTATTCAAAAGAATCGGAGCATGGTCGGAAGCATGGTGCGGTAAATGCATTACCGTAGCCCAGGGAAACAAACTTCGCCACGCACCGTTAGCAAGGCCACGCTCTAACCGTTCCAAAATCAATGCATCCCCATCACGACCATTTGTCCATGTAAATTGATTTTCGAAAAAACCCAGATCCATCAAGCTTCCCCAAAACAAACCCAATGTCCATTGAAGGTGTGACCTTGATGCTCCAAATCATACCAAAAGACATATTTTCATTCCTTAAAGTAGGCCCATACACAAGAGACAAAAGCCAGGGTTGATCTGGCAGATCTGATTTTACAAGCAAATTCACAACAAAAATTACAACAGTTAGCCACTTCAACAATAACACCCGTCCTCCATGCGACAGTGATACCACCTTGCCTCCCCCCGAGGTGGAAGTTCCAAAATATCATCAAAACCTGTCATTTGCAACCTACCCTTCATTTCCAAGACCTTAGTTTCAGCCAAACAGAAAAGATCAGGATGGTGTTTGCGAAGCACCTTCCTGAAGTAGCGAACTGTCGTGGGTTTGCCGAACCCACGACAGTTCTAAAAAATGAGCTTCATTGGACTGGGGGGAATGATAAGGCCCGCCTCCCCGGTCATTTTTGACTCTGTGGATGTGGCAATGTCATCAACATGCAAAAGCACAGAAAGAAGCTTCTTACGATCCTGTGTGCGACCGTGATGAGCTTACTTCAGTGAAGAGGGAGGTAACGTGTTGTGCGAGTTATACCCCTACATACTCCAGCTGGGTTAAGAGTAAACTGCACTGGCTGGGCGGGCATAAAATCGTGGGAATTATCATTAACAATCGACCCAAGGGAAGATTTCTTTGAAGTATGTGGGGACTCACCCTCCTTCCAATTACGCTTGGACCCAAGAGAAGGAAAGCCAGACGAAGAAGGAGGCTTCAAGTCAGTTCCTCTATGGAGTAAAGTTGGCTTCTGGCGCTTTGCATTTGTCGAACAACCCACTGAGTCATCTAATAGGCTTGGCCTCCCTTCACCCTACTGATGCACCGAAGGAGCTTGTGAGGCAGACAAGGGGATAAGCTCTGGTGTCGGGCGTGGATCACTAGTCGTTGAAATATGATCAGTGCCTCCAGGCACAGTAATCTCGTCCGCAGAGTTCTTGATGTCGTGAGCCTCTGAAAGCATTCGAGGGGTCAGAAAATAATGAAAGGTAACATCATAGAGTACCTGAGTTGTCTGTCCACCCTTAAAGAGATGATGGTGATGAATAGACTGAGCCATAGCTTCGGGAAGCGCAAGGGGATCCGCACACCATATGTGTTTCAGACAGCCGAGACTGCTTTTCAAGGGAGCTGAGTTTTCAACCTCGGACACGGAAAGGGCAACCAATTTGGTGGGGCCCAATGTTGCCACCTGGGGAGCACTCGAGACATGTGCCTCCTGTAGAAAATTACACCCTTGTCTGATGGGCCCCGCCTCAGGAACCGAAGAGGTGGCTGATACACTAGCACCAGCACCGGTGCTGCCGTCGGCCGTCGGAACCTCTACTATTAGCAAGGGAGTTGGCCCTGTGTATTGTGCTACAAAAAGAGCCTCTTGGTCTTTGTCGTGAATTGACAGAGAGGATAAACAAGGGTGTGGCACCTAAGCTGGCATTGGAGGCCCCGAAACTTGGAATTTAATGAAAGGCCTACGCATTGCCCCCCAGGGTTGTGTATCCTAAGCCTTCATCCATGGTCCACAACCATCTTCACCTTTGTCTTGTTGATCCATAGAGCATAATGCTTGCATGTGGCACAACATGCCACATTTATAACAGAACCCTACAATCGTTCGCATTTGAGCCCAATGCGAACATGGGTTAAGTTGCCACGAACGAGGGTGTATCCCGGGGATAGAGGGCGGTTTATGTTCGGCAACAGACGCACCGGCAGAAATGGGACGCACTAAATTTTCTTGTCTGCATTGCCCTCAATTTCTAGCACTGCACCCAAGGCTTCACCTAGAAACTTTGTCGTCAATTCATTAGAGCGTTCAAATGGCAATCTGTGGATCTGAACCCACACATGGCAAGTGTCGAGGTTAATTTCTTGCCAAGAGAGGCCGGGAAGCCATGGCTTGAGCACAAAAGCATAGCCCTTAATACTCCAAGGTTGACGCTCTAATACCTTTTCTCGAGCAAGGGGGTGCTGAATTCACATAAATAAGTATGTTTATCCAGCTCTGCAACGACCAACTTAGGTTCAAACAACCAAGCTTTCTAAAGAACCCCCCGGACCACATGTTAGGCTAACTTTGTTTGGGCGCCGCATATCGTCTCACGCGCCCAACGCGCCGCGCGTGGCGTCTCACGCGCCTGTCTCGGGCTCCCTTTTCTGGCCTGTTTCTGACAATTTTGGCGGCCACGCGTCGCCTGGATGATTCCTACTTCCCTTGGCGATCCCAGCACCTCCATGTTGCTGCCTTCCGACGGCGCGTGCTATACACGCGCCAGTGCCTTTCCCCGCACTGACAGTGTCTTGGCCTCTCTGCTCGTTGGTGGTGGTGGTGCTAATTCCGTCTATGTTGTTGGTTTTTTTTGTTGTTGCTCGCTGCTCTTTTTTTTGTTGGTCTATGTTGTTTGGGTTTGTTTTTTTCCAGCTCCTGTGTGAGCTTTCCCGATCCCTTGTGAATTTTTTCCCGCTCTCATTGGGGCTTTCTGTACCGGGTTATGGTGTTTTATCTGCTCGCAAGCTTAGGTCCTGTTAATCTTATCTACTGTGTCCGGTCATTGCTCCTACTAACTAGCATGAAACATATATTGACTTTCTCGTATCTTTTTAGAATCTCGCTGGGTTATTATAATGCCCTTATGTGTGTATTTCGGTTCCTAATTTGGAATGTGACGTTGGAAAAAAATAATTGCGGCAGGACCGAGACGTTGGGGAATTCTTTGACCAAACAGCCGGAAAGTTGGAACGAAGTGAATTAGCTTTCAACTGCTAGCCAGAAATCGGGAAGAATTCTTTGAACACACTAATGTCCAGGTTGCAAGTGTGTTCAATGATTTATCCAAAGTCGTGCGTGGCGGGGGTTCCAACATATATCCAAAACGAACCCCGATTATAATTAAATAAAATCACGCTCCCTTGTGAAGTCGGTAACTATAGTCCAAGATTGAAACATTTGTTAAATCAGAGCCGTAATTGACCAACTTTATATCTGTACAGTAAAAATATTGTCAGCCTGCCGGAATGATTTATTTGACTTCTAATCTATGACGTACGGTATGACGTACGGCGGAGGTTGAAAAAGGTTCAGATCTCTTTCTTGGTTTCTGTATATAATAAACCCAATTCTCTCGAGATCAACATTCCTTCCCATTTCCAGTTGTGTGGTAAGAGAGAAAGGATGGGTTCCGCCGCCATAATGGAGAAGCCCCACGCAGTTTGCATCCCCTACCCAGCTCAGGGCCACATAAACCCCATGCTAAAGTTGTCAAAAATACTCCATTACAGAGGCTTCTACGTCACCTTCGTCAACACAGAGTTCAACCATAAACGCCTGCTGAAATCCAGAGGTCCCAACTCTCTGGACGGTCTCGCCTCTTTTCGATTTGAAACTATCCCGGATGGCCTTCCAGAGTCCGATGTCGAAGCCACCCAAGACATTCCGTCCCTGTGCGAATCCACAAGAAAGCATTGCCTAGCTCCCTTCAGAAACCTTCTCCGGAAACTGAATGACACTTCTTCATCCAATGTCCCTCCAGTGACTTGCGTAGTTTCCGACGGTGTTATGAGCTTCACTCTAGACGCAGCAGCAGAACTGGGCATCCCAGATGTTCTCTTGTGGACAACCAGTGCGTGTGGGTTCATGGGCTACGTTCAATATTGCCGTCTCATTGAGAAGGGTCTAACACCACTCAAAGGTACTTTAATCAATGTCCCTCAGTTAAATTTTTGGTTTGTTTTCTGATGTTAGGCTTAACACCAAGACATGCAGTGCGGCTCATTTAATCATGATATTGGTTCGTTTTCCGTTAGTATTGATTATGCATCTCTATAATGTACGCAGATGCGAGTTATTTAACAAATGGATATTTGGATACGGTCATCGATTGGATTCCAGGTATGAAAGGTATCCGCTTCAGGGACCTTCCAAGCTTCATTAGAACCACAGACCCAGATGACAATATGGTCGATTTTGTAGTGGTTGAATCCGAGAGAGCTCAAAAGGCTTCAGCCATCATCCTTAATACCTTTGATGCCTTGGAGCAAGAAGTTTTGGAGTCACTTTCATCCATGTTTCCCCGTATTTTCTCCATCGGTCCCTTACATCTCCTCCTGAACCAGATCCCCAGTAATGATTGTAAATTAATTGGATCAAACTTATGGAAGGAAGAAGCGGGGTGTCTCGAATGGCTTGAGAAAAAAGAACCCAACTCCGTCGTTTACGTGAATTTTGGGAGCATAACAGTCATGACAAGCAATCAATTGATTGAGTTTGCTTGGGGACTGGCAAATAGCAACCAAACATTCCTGTGGATAATAAGGCCTGATCTTGTGGAGGGTGACTGGGCCATTCTTCCATCCGAGTTCTTGGCAGACACCAAAGAAAGGGGTCTATTAGCAAGTTGGTGTGCTCAAGAACAAGTACTCAGTCATCCATCTATTGGTGGGTTCTTAACACACAGTGGATGGAATTCCACGATTGAAAGCGTCTGTGGTGGAGTACCATTGATTTCTTGGCCTTTCTTTGCTGAGCAACAAACCAATTGTCGCTACTCTTGTAAGGAATGGGGCATAGGCATGGAGATAGAGGGTGATGTAAACAGGACACAAATAGAGAGCCTTGTGAGAGAATTGATGGTGGGAGCGAAGGGAAGAGAATTGAAGCAAAAAGCCGTAGAGTGGAAGAAGTTGGCAGAAGAGGCTACTTGTGCATCTACTGGCTCATCTTTCGTGAACTTAGATAAACTGATTGATCTAGTGCTTCTATCTGCAACGGTTGGTTAAATCGTATTACTTAGCAAAAACAAAAAGTATTACTTAGCAGATGTCGAGTAGAAATTAAGCTTGTCAGGTCATGTTGTACCTTTCTATCTAATCAATGTCGTCCGTACGTTCACTTTTGTTTACCTCGGTTCTTATTCTTTCTGCAGTACTGTCTTTTTGTTACCAAGAGGAAGATATATAATACAAGTAATTTGTCATTTTTATTCGTCAAGATTTTTCGATTCTAGAGAATATTGAAGGATTAGAAAAGAGAAGAATTTCTTCAAACGATTACTTTCACGTTGACGATACCAATATATATTACGAGACACTCAAATAAGAACAATTAAAGAAAATTACCATTAAAACTCCTCAAAACTTGAGTGGGTTTGAAGAGCCGTTCGTAAAATGGGCTTGGAACCAATTTGAAATCATCATCTAAAGGCCTGTATGCGAAGCTACACGTACATATCCAAATCTTCACTCAAATCAGGGCCCTTCACAGCCCAAACTAGCGGGTAAGCAGTCGATGCTCAGCTCTAATTAATTGAAACTGAGAAGAGAACAACTTAATTGGGGTCCGATTGCAATATTTTCAAGAAACCTTTTTTTTTTCTTCAGTTATTCTTTTAAGAAATTTTGATGTTTGACACGTTTAATGATTTACGTATTTATATAAAAATGTTTAATTATCTTACAGATAGATGTGGTTTACACTTTTGACAGTTTAGTCCATCAAGTATCGATTTATACCATCGGCTCCCTGAGGTAAGTATTTGAGACAAATCGATCACCTGACCAATTGTTGTAAACCAACGGACGGAATGGTGCTTATGCGAATTTTTAAAGCAATCTTAGTGCCAACCGTATAATTACTGCATGACAAGAATTTGTTTCTCAAAATTTTAATATTTTAGTCCTAAGGTACTCATTTTCAACATGAAGGTGCCTAAGATACACTTTTGCGATAAAATTTGTTCCAGCAATTCAATTTTCGTTAGCTAACTAACGGAGAAGTGTCAACTTGACCTCTAACAAGAAAATATAAAACTATCATATGCAACCTTCAAATTTAATTTTTATTTAGAAAATATTACTTTTTTATTTATATATATTTTTATTTATTTACTAATTTTTTTAATTATATTTCTTAGAGGGGTATTTCGATAATTTTGCATGTGGTTTAACGACCAAATCAAACACAATGCGAGAACTGATTATTTTTGAAACATATGGGGCAGAATAAAATATTTTGAAACTTGTCCCGATTACTGATTTTGCCTATAAATATGGGGCATACTACAATGTTCCCCAGGAAAAAAATGATTTAAGGTAAATTTAAGCTTAGTTTGTTTTCTATAAAATAAAAGAACTTTTACAGTTGATTTAAAATTTTTTTCCTTTGACCTCATTTTCAGGTGCTTGCCAAATATTTGGGTATCCTACTTTCAGAAAGGAAGATAAGGGAGATTTATCTCTGAGAAATGAAAAGGGTGAGAAGGAGAACTAATTGATTTAGCTGCTGCTGATTCCTCTGCTTTCCTTCTTTGCGAAATGGGTATGGCTGCTAAATCACGAAATGAGTATATACATCAGCATCTTGATTTTAAGTTTCAAGGTTACTCGGATATTGTCGGTTTCAATCTGATTTTCTTTATCAGTTGAGGGTATTTAGAGATTCATATTGTTTCGTTTTATTTTTACGGCTATCTATTTTCTTCACTTTTTCAAAATGATGCAACTTATCATCTACTATGGGTCCTTTATTTAGGCTGTGGATGTTTGGGTAAGGTGTTGTTTTCAAGTCTCAATCTTTTTTTCACTAATAGTTGTAGCTATGAATGGTATACTTTTCTGTAGGTTGAATCAAAACTCAAAGAGACCACCGATAGGCTTGAACAATGGACAATTCAAGTCAAGGCATGGTAGCTTGCATCGACAAGCTCCAATGATTGTGACACTATTTGGGAATCTCAAGTGATTATTTGTGTCTTTCACTTCCTTGTCAATCCACTATTTCTAAAATATATTTCAAAAGTTTGAGGTTATCTCCATTAAATATTTCTAAGTGGACTTGAACACAATTACACAAGTTGATAGATCAAATTTTCATATTGTATGTGTTTAAAGAAGTGTTGAAATGGATTGTACACTTTCAAGATGCTGATTTTTTTCTCCAGCACTTATAAGTGTCGACACATTGAATACTAGTGTTGACACATTGCATTTACACCCAAGACAACAATTCCAGACCAAGTTTCATGGTGTCGACACATTGTGTCATGCCCCGAACGCCATCCCGCAGGGACCGTGACAGCCGCGAGCAATCCCCAGGAAAGCTCCAGCGCTCATACATACATACAAACTCGTAACATGATAAAGGTTCTCAATAAACTTGTATCTTAATATACACATAACATGATAACACTTAAACAAGTGACGGATCTCATCGATCAGGTCACAACAACAAAACATAGAAAAATGTTTCTTCTAAGTCAGGTAGTCCTCCTGACTTCCTTCACCTAAGGCATCTGGAATGACAAAATTTTAAACACGTGAGTCAAAAAGACTCAGTAAGGGAAAAACATAACTTTAAAACATGATCTTAACTTGGACTTGCTTAACATGAGAAATCATAATTCATGATGCACATGCATGTCTCATGGTTATGCATATGCTCTTGCTCGTAGACATAATCTTGTTCTTGAAATTTGCTCATGGCCCTTGAAAATATTTCCTTCATAACTTGTGGGCTACTTACGCTCCATTTAACCCCTGGAGTCCGGGTTGTGCGTTCCTATCGGAACCATCCCCCTTACCCTTGGGGACTTTTCATTTGGTCGAGCTAGCCCGTAGTTGCCCCAGGCCTGATGGCTAAACACGACCCTTGGAGGCCCACACCTTCTCATTGTCCTTCAGTGTGGTTTGCACAGCCTCTTAGGATTCACCCAACCTTCTCACATTCGTCCTTCGGTATGGGAGTTCATCATGATGGTACGGTACCGACCAGAGCCCCTTAACTTAACTTGTCTTACCATAAAAATTTTCATATGACATTGTATAAAAATCACTTTTGAAAGTCATGCAATGCTCATGTCATGTCATGCTTGCTTGAAATATCATGTTTGTTCATGAATCTATGCAGCGTGTCATTCCAGTTTTGAAAAATGTAAGCTTACTTACACACTTACTTCCACTTACCTCGGTCTCCTTGATTATGAGTAATGGTACGAAGATCGCCTACAAGCGATTCAAACACCTCTTAGTTACTAGGAATTAAGTACATAAGCATACAAGATAAATATTTGTATATAGTTCGGTTTTTTCCCAAAAATACATTTCTGAAAATACTATATCATTTTCAAAGGTTTACTTAGAAAACTCTTATTAAACACTTGAGAAAAGTATTTATCAAATCAACATAGAATCCCAAGTTAAAAACAACAATTACTAAGGCATCAACTCCATTACCTTGCTCTTAACTCTATCAAACCTATTGTCCATCAATTTCTACTAACTTGCAAGATTTATCTTAACACTAGACTTAGGTTTTTAACCTCTAACTCATTCATCCATGACATAAAATTCACTTATACATAACATGCAAATTAACTATCATCTACCATTCATTCGGCCATTAAGGTTCCTTCACTAAACCATTCGGCCATGCATCAATTTCTAGCATTCATTGAACCAAACTTCATCTTCAACATGATCCCATCCTCCAATATCAGTTTCACAACCTAGGATGTACAAATCATAACATAATTTCAAGATCTAGCAAAGGATAATATTCGGCCAAGCATATTGTGAACCATCATCCGAAACTTAGCATGCATTACCAACTTCATTGCATTTTTCATAAGCAACTCACAAGAAAATCATTATTTCTTTCTCCATCTCTAACTTATCCCTTCCTCCAACAACTACATCACAACCAACCTATCAAATCTACCATTTACATGCAAAAATATCAATAAGGATTATGGCCAAACAAAGAGAAATAGAACATGCAAGATTCGGCTAAGCAAAATCCTTTGCTAACCAAGAATCCAACCCTACCTCACTTGTGCTGAACCCAAGAGCTGAAACCTAGCACAAAAATATACAAAATCAGGATCATTGAAGGAAAAGAGCCAAAAACATTACATGCAAAACAACATCTACCTCAACCTCCAACTTAGAGCTCTTGGTTTATACCCAAAACCTTCACTATCCTTCAACTTTCGGTTCCTCCCACAAGAGTGGTTCCAAGGGCTGAGAATGGTGTCTAATAGGTGCTGAAATGGAAGCTTTGATGTGAGGAAAAAGAGAAGTAACAGCAGCTGAAAATAGCTTGAAGAAATCAAAGCAAGGCTTGAAGCTTTGAAGTGATTCGGCCAAGAGAGTGAGCTGAGTTTCTGTCAAAGGGAAAATGGCTGAGTGAAGAGAGATTTTCAGCCACCAAGAGAGAAGAAATAAGCTGAGCTAAGGATAGGTTTCGGTCACCAAAGAAAAGAAGGCAAGCTAGAGCAAAGAGAGGTTTTTTCGGTTTCAAGAGAAAAGAGAGAAAGCAAGTTTGAAATGAGAAGTGTTCGGCCAAGGAAATGAGCAAATGAAAATGAGAGGAAGTGAGGGTGATGATGCGTGAAAGGCAAGCTGAAAATACATTTGGACTCAAACTATGACAAGAGGGAAAAAGGGGGTGAACTTGGGTATTGTCGTCCAAGCCAATATGTCTTGTCTTTTCACCTTCAATTCACCTTATCTCTTTGTCTCCTCTTGCTTAGCCATTCACGTGAAACTCTCTTGCCTTGTCTTTTCACTTTCAATTCACCTAATCTCTCCTCTTGCTCTTCATGTGATCACCAAGGGAAAAGGCAACTTCATTTGCTCATTTAGCCTTCACGTGAATAACACCTAGTGTCTAGAATTTTCTCACCTTTTGCATATCACTTATCTACTTCTCATTTCACTTATCAAATAGCTACTATGGCTTATCACACACATATATATATTCTAACTTATCACCAACAACTTATCAACTTATCAATATAATAACTTATCTCAAGATAATCATTCTAGCCTATCTCTAAGATAGCCACAACAACCTATCATCTTAAAACTCTCTAGCTTATCACTACGATAAGCACACCCACTTATCAATTAAATTCTTTTCAAGCTATCATATATATCTAGTAGCTTATCATATAATATCTCTAATGATAATTTAAGACTAATGATAATTAAGGCTACATAATGATGATCAAGACTACCTATTAAAAGACACAAAAATATTTAAATGCTTAACATAAATTTCATGATTTTCTACCTAGATATTTTCGGCCATGATATATCAATTTCTCTTCATAATTTAATTTCATGGATTATGGAATATAATAAGCAAATGGAAAAATATAAGTCCATAAAAGAAACTTACCTAGCAAGTTTCGGCTCTTAGGGAAAATAGAATTTAAACTTGTACTAAAAACTTCCACAATGAAAAATAAATTATTTAAATAAAATTCTTGAATGAAATTTCATAATAAGTTAATGTACCATAAACATTAAACTTAGGTCATACATTGGCCAAAAATATGGCCCCATAAATTAAATTAAAACAAATACATAGGAAATAGCAAAGGGATAAACGGGGTCTCACACATTGCACTATCTCCCGAATGTCAGGCTATTTGGAAATCTCAAGTGATTATTTGTGTCTTTCACTAGTTTGTCATATGAATCTTAGTCTATTCATGTTGTCATTTAAGGTTTCATACCGTTCTCAGAATTGTTGTCATTGTTTACCATACGAGTGCTTGAAGGAATTTGGGCCAGTGTTGCTCAAGTTGTAGTCCTTCTCCTGGATATTTCGTACAATATGTTAATGTTGTTGCCCTCGTGAAGTTATCATAAGGAGTGGGTGGATGGGCAACTGCTAACCCAAGTTTGATTTTGCAAACAATCCGTATTTGATTTTGATGACAACAAAAATTCTAAGTGCTTTGAAGACTTTTAGATTTTACTTTGTCTGTCCACTATTTCTAAAATATATTTCAAAATTTTGAGGTTATCTCCATTAAATATTTCTAAGTTGACTTGAACACCATTACACAAGTTGATAGATAAAATTTTCATATTGTAGGTGTTTAAAGAAGCGTTGAAATAGATTGGACTCTTTCAAGATGCCGATTTTTCTCTCCAGCACTTATAAGTGTCGACGCATTGCAGTGACACCCGAGACAATAATTCCAGACCAAGTTTCATGGTGTCGACACATTACACTATCTCCCGAGAGCATAATTCTAGACCAATTTTTGAAGTGTCAACAACTGCTCACCATGTGTCAACACATACCACGATTTTGAAGAAAATCTGGAACAACGCCTAATCATTCAAAATTATTCTAAAATGACATGGGTGCCCTTCCAATGGCACTTGTGAGGGCTTTCAAGACCGTTGAAGTCAAAGAGTGTATAAATAGAAAGAGATATAGAGATAAAGAGAATAATCGTGCAATTACTCTTGCAATTATTCTTCGACTGAACTTTAGAGAGTGAAAGTGCTTTGAAGAAGAGAGAAGACCGCACCTACTAAGAAAGTTTGTAACTCCTTTGCCAAACTTCATCTTTCTACTGAGAATCTTGTCTTCTTGCAAACATTTGTAATTTACACTTGTTTATTCGGCTTTTATAGTCATTCTTTAATATTCTTATGCACTCATCATTTTGAAACACACTTGATTGTTGGGTAAATACTTGGTCCTACTCGTGTGGGTAGAAGAAATACCTTGGGTTTTGGGATTTGTGAAGAGAGTTAAAGGTTCCTTAGCACCCGGGAAGCTAAGGTGTATTTACTATTTGAAAGAGAGTGAAGAAAGCCCAAGGAAGTAAATAGCATTAGGGGTGGACGTGGGCAAGTATTGGCCGAATTACCTAAAATCACGATGTCATTTCTCTAACTCTATCTCTTCGTTTTACTCATTTCATATCTCTCCTTGTGATGTTTTATGCCTTACGGTTACATTGCTTACATTATCTTGAAATTTTTTTAATGTTTATTAAAACCCAATTCACGCCCTCTTGGGTTGTTATTTAGGCATCAGAGCTGAGGTTTAATATTTCTATCTATGATAACCTTTGTTAGTACCTTTTTAGCTGAAGGTCAAGCTACAAATAGATCACCTATGTTCAAGGGGACTTGCTATAACTACTGGAACACAAGGATAAGAATCTACATCCAAGCCGTTGACTACGATCTTTGGAGAATCATTTTCAAAAGTCCTAGATTTCCTAAGACTGCTGAAGGTAAGTTGAAAGATGAAAAGAACATGACGTTGATCTTAAGCTCAAGTCCATGAATTCTAAAGCTATGAATGTGTTATGTTGTGCATTTGATTCAAATGAATTTAATCATGTTTCCAGTTGTGATACTGTAATAGCCCGGACCGTCAAGACCTCAAGTGTACTCTTATAGTAACGAACACCGCTATTAGACTTAGGCTACGACCAGTGGGAGGATCGTGAAAGACACAGGATTCTAAGTAAAATACAAGTATAACCTTTTATTAATACCAAAGTATTATAAAAGGGAACTACCTTCTTATAATGTACATACTACAGAAAAAGAAACTACAGCGGAAACACTACGAAAACAGAAGTTCTCTTATACTCGTCATCATATTCACTTAAGTTGGTCCGTAATGTTGACATAGTTCGGGGTAATCCACCTATGATCTCGGCCTTCTATCAGAACTTCTATCTCCTTAGAGACATAGGAACAAAATGATAACATCAGTATGGTCCACCAACCTTTAACTTACGACGGTGAGTCCAAATGACTCAGTAAAGCCAGCGGTTAGTACAACAGAATAGCGGAGACAAGAACAAGATATTGAAGAAACTCGTTCAACAATTGAATCTCAACAGGATTAAAAGTAAATGAAAAGACTCAGTTTTCTCAAAAATGATCTTTTCTTTTTTCCATTCTTAATCACCACTACTCTCACTCCTAGACTGAATCACTTGGTCAGAGTAACGGGTTACAAGTAACCTTCTGTATCTTTGCAGTAGTACTCCCATAGAACAATACGACCTATAACTACCAGAGTGAGTTACCCTAACAAAGGATCTTTCCGCGTGCGACGGAGAGGCCAGAATGTCACAACAAATGAACGCATTCTCTTGTGCACAATACTGTCACATCTTGACAGTATGCATTAAGTATACATGTCTCATGTCAACGTCAATACATATCATTCATGATATGCAACACCTTAACCACACTTGAACATCAAAATATTCCTTTCCAACGTACAAGTTAAATATGCGTGTCTCATATCAACGCTCATACATCTCACTTATGATATGGAACACCTTAACTCGTTTCCATCATCGTAACATATAACACATTTCACAAAGGAAAGTGTTGTGAAGGCAAAAACAACACTTTGATTTTTCGGTTAAAAACCGACTTAAATCACCATGTAGAAAATACCAATTTTGAAAATTAAAGTATTTAAATCAGAAGGAAAGAAATATGTTCAAGCTTTGAAAAAATAACTTTTGGAAGAAATTTTGAAAAGAAACGGATCAAAGTTGAAAAACAACTAGAAAATGAATCGAACTTCGAAAACAATACTTTTTTGAAAGGAAGAGCTTCTTCTTTGTCAAGAACACGAAGAACATCAAGAAAATAGGAAGAATAGAACAACGCTAATAACATCAAGAGACGTTTAGAATAATAAATACAAGAGATTTACAATAATCATCTCGAAAACTTGAATTGAAATCAAAGATAACCAACTAAACTTTACCTCTAATTGAACCGGATCTTCACTAATCTTTTCCTCCAATTTTTCCCACTTTACTTCACTCTTGCCCTCAAGTTTTAACTCACAAAAATTCAGATTGAATGATGTACTCTTCCATGGTCGAAATCCACCCCTATTATAGCAAAACACGGATGGTTGTATTCCGACACATGTCCGGCCTATCTAGGCTTGCTTTGGCGAGTCACTAGGATAAATTTCTCTCCTCTTGACACCTAGCAACCTATAGATGGAAAGGCTATGGCCGAAATTCTCCTTATAGGTTTGATGAGTTGCCGCCTAGATTCACCGGTGTTCGACACCTCGTGCTTCCTAGGTTATAGCCTTCTGTGTCGTGCTTCTTGCATCGATTTGTCGTGCTTCCTAGGTGTCATCTCTATCCACAATTTCATCTCTATCCACAATTAATCTTTATCCACAATTCAATGGCTAAGTTTCGTTAATCTTCTCAAAATTCCAACGATGTTCACTGATCAACGTACTTGCTTCGAAAAAACGTCTTACTCGCTTCTGAAAAATAAAAAGTCTCCGAATTTGAACCATAACCTCGTGTGGATGATCCCCTAAAATATTAAAAGAATAAAAATCATATGGTTCGATTTTCAAGAAAAAATGTCCTACTTGCTTAAAAACCAATTCGTGCTTCTCAACATCCCGAACAATAACTCAGTTGCATGCGAACTCCAAATCTCACTTAATCAGATCTTAAACAAAGTTTTAACACTAATACCTCAAGTACTAAGTAATCTCACTTAGTCACTGAGTACCCTCTAATGTACTACTAATCACAAACAAGATATCATAGACAATATGCATCCGATGTTTGAGAGCTCGGGGTATGACATAGTCCCCCACTTAGATATAATTTTGTCCTCAGAATTGAAATATTACACAAGAAACATACTAGTTAGTCAAACAAGTGAGGATACTTGTCACGCATGTCTGCCTCTATCTCCCATTAAGCTTCAGTGATATCGTGACTCTACCACAATAGTGTCACTAAAGAAATTTTCCTGTTACGCAGCTCTTGTTCCTTTCTTTCTACTATTGCCACAGGTTGCTCTTAATAGGTTAATTTTTTTTCTATGTGTAAAGACGTATAATGTATCAAATGAGAAAGATCTAGAACATATTTCCTCAACATCGAGATGTGAAAAGTATCATGTACTCCTTCCAATTATGAGGTAAGTCAAACTGTTATGCTACAACTCCTACCTATCGTAAAATTGTCAAATGGTCCAACATATCAAAGACTTAACTTCCCTTTCTTTTCAAAGTTCCTAATTCCTTTCATATGAATCACCTTCAAGAATACTTTATCCTCTTCTTCAAATTCTAACAGTCGTCTATGAGTGTTAGCATAACTCTTCTGTCCACTTTGAGCTACCTTCAACCTTTCTTTGATCATTTCTATATCTCTTCACAATTCCTTTGTACGATTTCAAATCCTATCATCTACAATGCAATCTGTACTTCATCCCCATAATCCTTCTAAAATCCAATGAACCATTACATCAGAATTTATCTAATAACCCCCGAAAAAACCATATTCATTAAATTCATAAAAATTTTTTGATGCAATAATCAATCCTAACGGCATCAAGAACGATTCCTAATAGCAATATATAGTGCAAGATACCATCTTAAATGTATTTCTTTCCTAACTCCAAAGATTATAAGCTCCAATAAATTCCTCTATTCCTTGCTCATGCGCTATTTTATCTTCTTCTTTTTTCCTCAACGACAAGTACAAATCAAATTTATCATAGCCTAATCAAACTCGATGATACCATGAACCAAATCTGTAATAGCTTAATCAAACCTCAATGATACCACGGATCAAATCTATCTTCGCTTAATCAAACCTCAATGATATCACGGATCAAATCTATCATACCTCAATGACAATAACTTCACCTCCTCATACTTTCAGATCTAAGATCCAAGCTCAACAATATCAATCCGAAAACTAATTATAATCTATTATCCTCAAAACATCCTCAAAAGTTCAACAATGAATGCATAGCACCTATGTCATTTACTACTTCACGAGAAATGAAAAAGTACCTGACATCACGTTCTCAACCCGCTATGCTTACTAACATAGATAAACAAACACCTTACCTGGTCCAGTTCCCCTCTGTTGACTAACAGAGTTTCATCTCTGTTGACTACCAGGGTTAGTAACTTTATTACTATGCACATTCTGAGAGAGTCTTTGCCTCGCTTAATTATCTCGAACATAATGAACGAACTTTCTACGAGAAAAAAAACTATCTCTACAGCAATAGGACCATTTCTTTTATCCCTTTGATCGTTGCCTCTATTTCCAAGCTTCCTTTCTTTCTTGGTGACTGTCATTAGGAATTATTTCCTTGGAAAGATCATATCTTACTCTGTTTATAAAGAACAACACTATCCTGCAAATTATGTTCCACAATCGAGGCTCTATCCACTAGAAGCATAAAATTCTCAAACTTATGGCAACAGAATCTATCCATGATACGAGACTGTAATCCTCTCTCAAACATAGGGGATTTCTTCCCTCATCAATAAAAAAATATAAAGCAAAGCGAGATAATTCTATGAACTTAGCAGCATACTCAGCTACGAACCTTGTTTCCTAACTTAAGGTAGTAAATTCCTGGGCTTTGTCTTCTCTGATCACTTCAAGAAAATAACGATCTAGAGATTCCATCTTGAATTGCTCCCAAGTCCACTCGATTCCAAGAGTTCCTTCTTGACTTGTCACCACCTTTTGGCTTCTCCTTTCAGTTGACACATGGCAATGTACATTATTTGATAATCAGTACACTCTAAAACTTGCAATAGCTCATATATGTTCAAAATGCAATTTTCAGCCACTAAGGGTTCTGTACCTTCGCCATAGCTATGGGAATGGGCCGAGACAGACTTATCAAATCAACAACCACCATGAACAATTTCCACTCTTCTTGCTCCATCCCTATTCCAACTGTCTGCCACTATCTCCAAAGATGTCCATTATCTCCAAAGATACAAGTGTATGTTAAAGATAAAGATCATAAGGCAATAAACAAAATATCAGACTACGTCACTGTGCTTCCCAAGGACAAATAGTTTCCTTAGGTTTTGCTAACTATCCCTGCTTTCCTACACCTCAACTCTGATGCAAAACAATCCTTGCTTTCATAAACTCACCTCTGATACCATCTGTAATAACCCGGACCGTCAAGACCTCAAGCATTGTATTATAGTAATGAACGTCGCTATTAGACTGATGTTACGGCAGTGGGAGGATCATGAAAGGCACAAGACTCTAAGTAAAATACAAGTAGAACCTTTTATTAATACCGAGGTATTATAAAAGAGAACCAACTTCTTATAATGTACATACTACAGTAAAAGAAACAATAGCGGAAACACTAAGAAAACAGAAGATCTCTTAACCTCGCCATCATATTCACTTAAGTTTGTCGGTTATGTTGACATAGTTCGGGGTAATCCACCTATGATCTCAGCCTTCAATCGAAACTTCTAAATCCTTAGAGACATAGGCACGAAATGATAATACCATTATGGTCCATCAACCTATGTCTTATGGCCTTTGTAAACTCATATATTTCAGACATCTGCTAAAAGAATTTAACAAACAGCGGTGAGTCCAAATGACTCAGTAAAGCCAGCGGTTAGTACAACAGAATAGTGGAAACAAGAACAAGATATTGAAGAAACCCGTTCAACAATGGAATTTCAACAGAATAAAAAGTAAATGAAAAGAGTCAGTTTTCTAAAAAATCATCTTTTCCTTTTTCCATTATTAATCACCACTACTCTAACTCCCAGAGTGAATCACTTGGCCAGAGTGACGGGTTACAAATAACCTTCCATATCTTTGCAGCAGTACTCCCAGAGCACTATACGGCCTCAAACTCGCAGAGTGAGTTATCCTAACAAATGATCTTTCAGCGTACGATGGAAATGCCAGAATGTCACAACAAGTGAACGCATTCTCTTATGTACAATAATGTCACCTCTTCACAGTCTACGTTAAGTATGCATGTCTCATGTCAACACCAATACATATCATTCATGATATGCAACACCTTAACCACACTTGAACATCAAAATATTCCTTTCCAACGTACAAGTTAAGTATGCATGTCTCATATCAACGCTCATACATCTCATTTATGATATGCAACACCTTAACTCGTTTCCATCATCGTAAAATTATAAAACATTTCACAATGGAAAGTGTTGTGAAGGCAAAAACAACACTTTGATTTCTCGGTAAAAAACCGGCTTAACCAGGTAGAAAATATTAATTTTGACAATAAAAATATTGAAATCAAAAGGAAAGAGGCATTTTGAAAGACAACTTTTGGAATAAATTTTGAAAAGAAAATGATCAAAGTTGAAGAACAACTAGAAAAGGAATCGAACTTTAAAATGATACTTTTTCGAAAGGACGAGCTTGTTCTTGGTCAAAAACATAAAGAACATGAAGAACAATAGGAAGAATAGAACAATGCAAATAACATCAAGAGATGTTTAGAATAAGAAATACAAGAGATGTTTAGAATAACATCAAAGATAACCAATAAACTTTACCTCTAATTTAGCCGGATCTTCACTAATCTTTTTCCTCCACTTTTTCCCACTTTACTTCGCACTTGCTCTCAAGATTAACTCACAAAAATTCAGATTGAATGGTGTACTCTTCCAAGGTCGAAATCCATCCCTATTATAGGAAAAGACAGACGATTGCATTCCGACACGTGTCCGACCTAGCTAGGCTAGCTTTAGCGACTCACTAGGCTACATTTCTCTCCTCTTGACACCTAGCAACCAACAGATGGCAAGGCTACGACCGAAATTCTGCTTATATGTTTGATGAGTCGCCGCCCAGGTTCATCGGTGTTCGACACCTCAAGCTTCTTAGGTTATAGCCTTCTGTGTCGTGTTTCTTGCATCGATTTGTCGTGCTTCCTAGGTGTTCGACACCGCAAGCTTCTTAGGTTATAGCCTTCTGTGTCGTGTTTCTTGCATCGATTTGTCGTGCTTCCTAGGTGTCATCTCTATCCACAAGTCATCTCTGTCCACAATTTCATCTCTATCCATAATTTATCTCTATCCACAATTCATCTCTCTCCACAATTCATGTTTATCCACACTTCAATGGCTAAGTTTCGTTAATCATCTCAAAATTTCAACGATGTTCACTAATCAACCTACTTGCTTCGAAAAAACGTTCTACTTGCTTCTAAAAAATAAAAAGTCTCCAAATTTGAACCATAACCTCGTCTGGATGATCCCCAAATATATTAAAAGAATAAAAATCATATGGTTCAGTTTTCAAGAAAAAAATCTCCTACTTGCTTTAAAAATTTTATTGATCCAATACGTGCTTCTCAACATCCTGAACAATAACTCAGTTGCATGCGAACTCCAAATCTTACTTAATCAGGTCCTAAACAAAGTTTTAACGCTAATACCTTAAGTACTAAGTAATCTCACTTAGTCACTAAGTACTCTCTAATGCACTACTAATCACAAACAAGATATCGCGAAACAAATTTGGAAAAAAATTCAAGTGGCCCATGAAGGTACGAATCAAGGTAAAGAAAATAATATTAGCATGCTTGTTCATAATTATGAGCTTTTTAAGATGAAACGTGATGACAATATTTCATCTATGTTTACTCGCTTTATCGATATTATAAATGGTCTTAAATCTCTTGGTAAAGAATATACTAATGTTGAGATGGTGAGAAAGATCCTTATATATCTTCCAAAAGCTTGGGAACCCAAGGTAACCGCCATTCAAGAAGCAAAGACCTAACAAAGTTTCCTTTGGATGAGCTCATGGGATCTCTCATAAAACATGAGATGAATCAAGGAAAGGGAGGTGAGGATGAAGAACAAGGAAAAAGAGGTATAGCCTTAAAATTCTCCTGCTCAAATGAAAAATGAGTCCTCTGAAGATGATGAGGAAATGACATTGTTCACTAAGAGATTCAAGAAGTTCTTTCGGAAGAAATAAGGAGATAAAAGAATTCCAAGGAAGACAAGCAACAAAGGTGATAGTAGCAAGATGAATGATATTATTTACTTTGGATGCAAGAAGCCGGGATATATAATGATGGACTACCCCAATCTTGAATCTCACAAGAAATAAAAGGATTTCAAAGACAAAAAGAAAGCCTTTTTGGCCGCATAGGTAGAGTCCGATGAAAGTGATAGTGATAGTGATGAGGAAGTTGCAAATCTATGTCTAATGGCAAAAGAAAATAAAAATGAGGTACAAGATACTTTTAATGAACAATATCTTGAATTGAAAAGAGTATTTTGAAAGTATTGTTGTCTTAAAAAGAATCTTGAAATACTTATTCAATAAAATGATACTTTGAAATACCAAGTTGTTTCTCTTGGAGAGAATCTTGCAAGAGTCACAAGAAAATGAGAAAGTCTTGCAAGACGAGTCAAATTATTTGAAATCTGAAAACATTGATTTAATATGAAAAGTTGACTCTCTGACTCAAGATCTTGCAAGATTCACAAAAGGAAAAAGAAACCTTGATATTTTACTTGGTTCCTAAAGATGTTGTTTCAACAAAAGCTGGATTGGTTATGATTTGGTCGGTGATCAAAAGCTATATTTCAATATGATTATTAAATCATCTACATCTTTCACCATGTGTAACTTTTGTGGAAAGAATAGACACATTACACACTTATCCAACTAGAAAGAAATCCACTCATGGGGTCAAATTTGTATGGATCCAAAAAAATAAGGTGAATGAATTTATTTCTAACACCAAAGGACCCAAAAAGATTTGGGTACCAAAGATCAAGAGTTGATTCCTTTTGTTGGAGTGCTTGAAGTCTAATAAAATCAAGGAACATTGGGTCCTTGATAATGGATGCTCAAAGCAGATAACTAGATTCAACAGTTGGTTTAACTCTCTTTGTCTGAAAGGAAAGATACTCGGTGTTCGTAGCATCAGTATGTATCATAATCCCATAATTGAGAATGTACTTCTTGTTTATGGTTTAAAGCATAATCTCTTAAGTATTAGTCAATTATGTGACATGGGAAACCGAGTCATTTTTGAATCATCAATAAGTCTTGTTAAGAATATGGAAAGCAAGAAAATCTTGTTTGTAGGACATAGATTGGAAAATATGTACATTGTTCATTTAGAGAGCATCTCCTCAGAAAACATAAAATTTCTTTTAGCTCTAAATGATAAGGATACTTGGTTGTGTCATAGAAGTCTTGCTCATGCAAGCATGGACTTGATTTCGAAACTATAAAAAAAGAATCTTGTTTTGGGTTTTCCAAATCTTTCTTTTAAAAATGACAAAATTTGTGCAGCATGTCAAAATGGCAAACAAACCAAAACCTCTTTTAAGCCCAAAAATTCCTCATTTGTAAATTTTTATGATGAAAATGACATTAGCTACAACTTCTCGGCTCCTAGAACTCCTCAACAAAATGGTGTTGTAGAGAGAAAGAATAGGACTCTTGAAGAGATGGCTAGAACCTTGCTAAGTGAAAACAACGTGTCTGATTACTCTTGGTTTGAAGCAATTAGCACAAGTTGTCATGTTATGAACCACTACATGATTAGAACTATTATTAAGAAAACTTCATATGAGCTATGGAATGATAAAAAACCCAACATTGATTACTTCCATGTTTTCAGTTGCAAATGCTTTATGCTCAACAACAAGGACAATTTGGGTAAGTTCGATGCAAAAGCGGATGAAGGTATCTTTCTTTGTTATTCAACTTCTAGTAAAGCCTATCGTGTTTTCAATATACATACTGTAGTTCTTGAAGAATTCATCCATGCTATTTTTGATGAATCTAACAATCTTGTGAAAAGAAATGATGAAGATATTATAAATCTTGACAAAGAGGTTGAGAAACTTGTCATAAATGAGGACAAGGAAGAAACTCTTGTACAAGTGCAAGGATCTCAAGAATCGCAAGAAGAAGTTTAACAAGTTAACTATGATCAACCAAAGTATTGGAAATACATCAAAAGTCATCCCCTTCAGCAAATTATTAGTAATGTTGAGAACGGGGTAAACACTCGCTCTTTTTGAAACCAAGTTAATAATTTTGCCTTACTTTCCTAACTTAAGCCCAAGAATTTTATTAAGGCTAAAGATGATGAAAGTTGGATCCATGCTATGGAAGAGGAGTTAAAAAAATTTGAGAAAAATCAACTATGACATCTTCTCCCTAGACCCAAAGATTATCCAATTATCAGTACAAAATGGGTTTTTAGAAACAAAATGGATGAATCCGGGGTTATAGTGAGGAACAAGGCAAACTTAGTAGCCCAAGGTTTCAATCGAGAAGAGGGGATTGATTTTGATGAAACCTTTGCTCCTATTGCTCGTTTAGAATCTATTCATATGTTACTCGCTTTCGCTTGCTATAAAGATTTTAAACTCTTTCAAATGGATGTAAAAATGCTTTCCTTAATGGACTCCTCAAGGAAGAAGTGTATGTCAGGCAATCACCTGGCTTTGAAGATGAAAAACTTTTAAATCATTTATACAAGCTCACAAAGATGCTTTATGGTTTGAAACAAGCACCTTAAGCATGGTATGAACGTCTATGCTCTTTTCGCATTGAAAATGGTTTTTCACGAGGTAAAATTGATACTACTCTTTTCACTAAAAAAGACAATTAATTGTTAACGGTTCAAATTTATGTAGATGTCATTTTTTTTGGATTTACTGATGAGTCTTTGTGTCAAGGTTTTCTCAAGTTATGCAAGATGAATTTGAGATGCACCTCACGGGAGAGTTGAACTATTTTCTTGGCCTCCAAATCAAACAATACAATAAAGGAATCTTCATCAATCAAGCAAAGTACATAAGAGATATTCTCAAGCGATTCGGTATGGACAACTCAAAACCTATGAGCTCACCTTTAAGTCTAGCTACAAAAATGGAAAATAATGAGAAAGGTAGGGATAAGGACCAAACCATAAACAGACGTATGATTGGCTCCTTACTCTACTTACCGCTAGTAGACCAGATATAATGTTTCGTGTATCCATGTGTGCTAGATTCTAATCTTATCTTAAGGAAGCTCATCTATTTACGGTTAAATGGATTTTTAGATATCCTTTTGGCAGTCAAAATATTGGTTTGTTTAATCCAAGAGTGCTGAATTTATTTTACAAGGATACTCGAATGCGGATTATGCGGGGATGTAAAATTGATAGAAAGAGTACTAGTGGTGCATGTCAATTTCTTGGACCCTCAGTAGTCTCTTGGTGATGTAAGCAACAAAACTCCATGACTCTATCAACTACGGATGCCGAGTATATTGCCGTGGGCAATTGTTGTGCACAAGTATTATGGATTAAACAACAAGTGGAAAATTTTAATCTTCATTATTCTCTCATCCCAAAAAAATGTGAAAACACCAGTGCGATAAATCTTATAAAAAAAATCCAATTCATCATTCTAGGACAACACATATTGAGATTAATCATTTTATTCAAGATCATGCTAAAAAGGGGGATATTGTTCTTAAAGTCATAAATACCCACCTTCAATTGGCAGATATTTTTACAAAAGCACTTAATGAGGATAGATTTTGCCTCATTGCCAAGAAATTGGAGTAATATTTACTTTGTATTAGATTGGTGATATTTTCTTAATTTTCCGCATGAATTGTCTTAATGATTGCATTGGACATGTTCTGATATGTGTTTAAATTGCTCTCTGTTCTTTTCTTTGAAAATAATACTTATTCTTCATGAAAACATTGTATGTATTCTTTTTGCATGGCATGTGTCAACACTTGGTAAAACAAGTGTCAAAACTTCTGGTTTTTCATGATTGTTTTCAATAGAGAAGTATGTGTCGACACCATAAATCCATGTGTCGACACAAGCATCCCTCCTGAGAGCCCTTTTAAATTATGTTCTGGAGCATGTGCAATGTGTTGACACATTGAGGCAATGTGTCGACACATCTTTCAGGTTCACTATTTTTAAAAAGGAGGTGCACGTGGCATATTTATGCTCTTTTAGTGTAAGAGGTCGACACTTTTGCTTTTCCCGAACCCACAGAACCTCATTTCTCTCCCCCAAACGACGTGAATCTTTCTCTCCCTCACAAATTTAATTTACCTAGTGCCCTCTCCAAAAAATCCATCGCCAATAGCCCTAAAACTCCTCACAATGCCACTGCATTGATGTCTTCCAGCTATTCCAAGCGTCCCTCTCATCAGATGCCCTCTTCTGTCAGTTTAAGGGGACAAAAGAAAGGGCGAAGCACTGAGGAACCCACTACTACTCCAGAAGCCTACATTTACAGGTCAGGGCTTTGCAAAAATTGTTTTGTTTAAGATTTTAGGAACAGGAAAGTTATTGTTGGGCGTTGGACTGATTTTCTATGGTTTAGTGGGAGTGGGTTTGATTTTAAGGAGATGTTTGATTTTCAAGGATAGGGTGTTCTTATGAATTTGAAGGTAGATTGTTTTGTGTATTTGGTGAAGTTGGTTTATGCTAATTTTCAATATTCTAAGTCTGAGGATGCCACCTGTTACATGAATTCGAAGCAATTAGACCTGGCTATTGCTTCCCTAAATTCTTTGGTCTCTGCCCCTAATAGTGGAAAGAAATTCTTTGATGCTTATGGTTGGATGAGTATGTTTGTGGTAGAGTCACTTGATATTCTTATGGTTATATTGAATAATCCTGCCCTAAATGAGGTAGTTAGACCTACTGTAAGTGAGTTGATAGTTCATAGAAGATTATTGAATCATATGGTATGTAATATCATCTTGCCAATGACTGAAAAATTTGAATAAATTACATTCTTTGAGATATTTGTAATGTATTGCTTGATTACCCGTACCCATATGAACCTTGGTAATTTAATGCTCAATCATATGAAGGTTGCCACTAAGAAAAAGAAGCAAGGGCTACCTTATGGAATATTTTTCACACATATGTTCCATGCTCTTGAGGTTGATATGACTGAGGAAAAGACTCCAAGGAGTACAAGAAGAAAACTCTTCGGTTGATGAATTTTATGCAAAATGAGGATGGAGAATGGGTGAAGAAAGGTGTGGTGACACTGAAAGAACCACCACTAGAGCTAGGACTCCTAGGTGAGAGCACACTCCTATCTCTCTTCCCTCAATGCAACTTGGTTCATCCTCCCGCCTGCCTACTACTAGCTCTCGTGAGCCTCACCGAAGTAAACTTGAGGCCTCAATTGCTGAATCAAGGAGGAACAAAGAAGATTGGGTAAAAGTGTCGAGGACATGACAACCAGTATAAAGACGAGATTTGAAGATATTAAGAAACTATAATGTGATCATACAAAGCATTTTGGGACTCTTGATAAGGATATGAGGAGTCTTAAGCACCAAGTTCACAACAGCATCCAAGTGGCTAGTAATGTGATTCAGAGTACTATTGATGAATTCAAAGCTAACTCTGTTGAGCTTCAGACTTTTGTGCAACAATCAACTAAGGATGTTGTTCAGGCCACTAAAGTACGTATCGAAGCTGATCGCAACCTTTGTCTTCATGTGATGAATTGGACGTACTGGTTCTCCACAACTTGGAGGGAATGACTGACGAATTTTAAAGTTGAGTATCCTCATCCTCCTATCAAGAAATCACAACTTTCCACCTCTATTTCACACATCCCCTTATCCTATTTTTTTTATGATGCCAAAGGGGGAGAAGTTATTAGTATTATGTTGACTTCCTAGCTCTTATAGACGACATTTTATTTTGTATTTATCTTAGCTTGTCCTCTTTATGCCTTGTAATTATTATTTTTGCTGAACACTTGACTTGGCTTTTCTAATGAATATCTCTGGTATATATATGTCTCCATTGGATTATTCATTTATGCTCATATCTGTTGATTAAAAGGTATCTTTGAGTTTGTGAACTCATTGCACTTAATTGTGGATATTTGAGACTTGCTTTACAGGTAGTATTCCTACCTTTCAATTATCAAATTATGAAGTCCTGTGTTCTGAAAGGTAAATGGGAAGTTTTGGAAGTTTGGAGGAAGTTTATAGAAGTATTTTTACTTGTTTTTAAATTTTGGTAAACCTCTATGTACAAAGGAAACTCTTGCAAAATTTCTGTAAAATCTCAAATTCCTTGTCTGCTAAAAATGCCATGAAAAACTCTTGCTTGTCCTCAGGGGGAGCTTCTCTATTTGTTAGCAAATTGCCTTTTTCTAAAATAGTTTTGTCATCATCAAAAAGGGGGAGATTGTTAGCCTAAGGTTGTTTTTGCAAACAATCCATATTTGATTTTGATGATAACAAAAATTTCAAGTGCTTTGAAGACTTTTTGATTTTACCTTGTCAATCCACTATTTCTAAAATATATTTCAAAAGTTTAAGGTTATCTCCATTACATATTTATAAGTGGAGTTGAACACCATTACATAAGTTGATAGATCAAATTTTCATATTGTAGGTGTTTAAAGAAGTGTTGAAATGGATTGGACACATTCAATATGCTGATATTTCTCTCCAACACTTTTTAAGTGTCAACACATTGAAGACTTGTGTCGACACATTGCACTGACACCAGAAAGCTGAATTCATGGTCGACACATTAAAGACTAGTGTCGACACTTTGCACTAACACCCGAGACAACAATTAGAGAGAGAAAGTGCTTTGAAGTAGAGAGAAGACCGCACCAACCAAGAAAGCTTGTGATTCCCTTGCCAAACTTTAGCTTTTTACTGAGAATCTTGTCTTCTTGCACACATTTGTACTTTACACTTGTTTATTCGACTTTGAGAGCTATTCTTTAATTTTCCTTTGCACCCATCCTTTCGAAAAATACTTGAGTGTTGGGTAAACACTTGGTCCTACACGTGTGGGTAGAAGAAATCCCTTGGGTTTTGAGATTTGTAAAGAGAGTTAAAGCGTGAGCTCGAAAAAATGTTTTGTAAAGGTTACTTAGCACCCGGGAGGCTACGGTGTATTTACTATTTGAAGGATAGTCAAAGAAGCTCAAATAAGTAAATAGCCTTGGGGTGTACGTAAGCAAGTGTTGGCCCGAACCACCTAAAATCACGGTGCCATTTCTCTAACTCTATCTCTCCGTTTTACTCATTTCATATCTCTCATTGTGTTGAATTAATGCTTTATGGTTATATAGCTTAAATCATCTTGAAATTTTTTTAATTTTTATTAAAACTCAATTCACCCCCTCTTGGGCTGTTATTTAGACTTTCAGCCACCCTGAGTTTTTTTTTGTTTTTTGAGCAACCTAAAGATGTTTCAATGTGCTGCATGTGCAATATAAATTTTTTTATTTTTTTTTAACTACGGATTGTTGGCTGACTGCATATAATGATCATCAGTTAAACTGGTTTTATCTTACTTCAAGCTATGATTTGATGGAATCCAATTTTTGTTGTGCACAATGGTTTGTTTCATGATGGTGGCGGCCTTGATATCTTAGGATCAATGATTTATTAACTATCTTTATCACGCACGTCCATTTCAAATGTTGTTTGCATGCAGAGAACTAGTTGTCAAACTGATGCTATTTTCATATGGGATGAAGAAACCATTTCAAGTGTTCCTGCTTGATACTCTTGACACAGAAAAATATTATAGTCAATTACTTGATATTTTTGCTTGCTTAATTGACATGAATGATATGGCATTCTCACAGGCACCCCTTTTCGTCATGTCCGAATAAGTATAATGGAATTGGCCTAAATCCTTTCCTTTAGGGTGCTCTATTTGGAAGTCTGGGTCTGATTAGTACACATGCATCTATAAGATAGGAGAGCAAAGAGGGAGGCAAAGAAGAGTGTTGAGGAGAGAGTCATGTACGGTGGAGTTAGAAACCCATACCATCATGGTGATTGCAAAGTTCCTCTGTATGGACATGAGCTTTCATCAATAAAGAAATTAATTAAACTAATGAAGGAAATTACTGTAAAAGGGACGCCCAAAGCAAAAAAAGTTTGGAAAAAAAAGTGAAGCACAATACTAAGGAAGGAAATTACTGGAAAAAGGGAAGCCCAAAACGAAAAAAAAAAGTTTGCAAAAAAGCAAAAAGGTAAAGCCCAACTCGCGTATCCCAAAGCCCCAAAGTAAAACCCAATTAAAAAATCCAGCCCGACCGAACCCGACCCCCCGATTCAATCGTCCAACACAGTCAGGTTGGTGGGACAAGTCGGGCCGAGTTACCCGACATATGCCACGTGGATTCGCCCGAAACTGACCCAACCCACCCTGTGTACATACCTAATAGCGAGGAATCTCTAATTCACGTGCTCTTTCAATGCCCTCTAGTGATTATTGCATGGAGGGAACCCCCTTGGCCGTTGTTGTCACATTCTCTACATGGAAGTACAATTGCGGACATAATCAAAATGATATTGGAACTAGCTAGACACGGCCTTCGGCCTTCCTACTGATCAGGTAACTGATTTTATTTGTTTTTTGGCTATAGCTATGGATGCTATCTGGTATATTGATTGAGTTAGAATATTGCATGTTTAGTACATATAAAACTAATATAATATTAATTGTATAATGTTTTAAATATTGGTTCATATGAAAAAAATAGTTAAGAGGCATAAATCTAATTTGTGCATTTAATCGTTGAATTTATATGAATTTAGATTTAATTTATTCCACATGCAAGTTTTCTCGTCTTTAGTTTGCCTATATTTAAGTCATATAATGTCCAGATACATTTTAAAATCATTATTTTTATCATTTACACTATATTATTGGCATTGTAATTATTTTATGAATTTAATTTCGTCATATGATGTCATGAACAAATTATGTATTTTTGTGCAGGATGATTAAATTAATTGTTTTCTAGAATCTCAAACAACAAGAGCAGTCTACTGGGACACATGGCAGAGCAAGATGGATTCATTCATTGCAATGCTGTAATTCAATCAAGAATGACAGACACTAAAATCTCAGTTATCCATCTCTCTTTTCACTCTCATTTTTTTCTCACTCTTTCCCTCACAAACCCTAGTTTCTCTCCTTCTCACTTTATTTTTCAGCCGCACCTCTTCTCTCTATATTCTCTCTCTTTTATTTTTCCTCCATTATCTTTCTCTTTGTCCAAACCCTACTTTTTCTCCTTTACTTTTTATGTGTTTCTTCTCTCTCTCCCTCGTCACCTTTTCTTTTTCCTTTTCTTTCTTCTCTCTCTTCTCCCTCAATTTTCTCTCTTAGCCGCCCATCACTACTCTCTTCTCTCTCTTCTCCTATGTTTTCTCTTTCGCTGTATCTCTACTCTCTCTCTTCATTATTTTCAATTGTTAGATTAGTTTCATTTATGCTCTATTATTTCAACGTCTTGTATTTCAATTATTAGGATTTAGATTTAAGTTTCTTGCTATTTAATTTTTTACAATTTCTATTTAAATTTTGGATTATGTTCTCGTTTTTTTTTCTTTTAACTTGAATCTTGGATTGTAATAAGAAGATATTATCTAATCCAAGAATCCCATGCTCTTTTTTATTCCTTCCATCGTTTATTTACCGTTATTTACTTTTCGTCATTTACTTTAATGCATGTTGTATTCTTAGTTTACGTTTTGTGTTGTTTTAATTTCATTTTGAAATCCCCAAAATTCAAAAATATGAATCTGAACCGTGTTCAGTAAACATTTTTTTATATTCTCCTTGCTTTTTTACATGAGTTTGAAATTAATATATGTTCCTTGAGGAGACGATCTGGCCTTTTGGCTAATTATTACACGACATAACTTCTATTCATGGGATAGCCTTTGCACTGCTCGTTTTTAGAGTGAGTTATATATATCAGGAACCAAGCGGTTCAAAATGATATTTCTGAGAATGCCGAAGCCCAAGGTGCTCAAAATGAAAGGGCTTTGTATTGAACACTCAAGAGCTTGGTCCCAAAGTGTGGTGCAACCTTCAACAGATGGTCCACACCTAGGCCAAGATGGTAGAAAATCAACTTCGATGAGGCTATTTGGAATCACCTTTCTTTGGTAGCAGCTCTTTGTAGAGATGCAAATGGCATTTTACACTTCTCTTGGTCAAAGAGATTCTCCAAAGGTACTCATATAATGGGAGAAGCCATCACAACTCTTTTTGCTCTTTGGGAGGCTTGTTAGCATGAACACCAATAAAGACAACACAAGGGAATATTTTCTACCCTACCTCCTTTGTGCAAACCAACTACTCAACTCACAATCCAACAGAAAATAGAATCAAGGAAACACAAAATAAGACACCATAATTTTTATGTGGAAAACCCTCCAATGCGAAGGAAAAAACCATGGAACCTAATCCAGTCAAACTTCCACTATCAACAATAATGAGATTACAATAGTTCTCTCTAGAACAACCTCCAGAGGCTACAAACACATCGATAATAAAATATATTATTAGATTATACCATATATCATCACTGTAAAGTGGATTACAACAATAATAACAAAGAGATATCTCACCAAGTGGATAAAAATACTAATACTAATTAACAAAAGAAGAATATCCACACTCAACACCAGTCAAATCGAAACTCTCATCTCCATGAATAACATACTAAAATTTCAGCAAAAAGGTACCACCGTGATGATATATTCTCTTCAGTTTTTCTTCTTGTTGTCGCCATACTTTCATTATTTTTTGTTTTTCTGATTTTCTCTCTCCCCTGCCACACAAGAGACAAAAAAAACCCTACTTTATTGTTGTTGTTGTTAAACCAGTAATCTTATATATAAAAAAAAATCGAAGTACAATAAACTACAAAAGCATAAAAACCAGAAGACAAAAAATGAAAGAAACAAAGCTAAGGTGGTTTAACACCATTAAACTTCCATAAGCCTCTATTTAAAAGAAACTGAGTAGGAACTTCTCCAGTGAAGGAGTGGGCAGCAGCCAAGGCTGCTAGAGAGTGAGCCTCCGAGTTATCAGCTCGAGGGATCTTTGAGAGAGAATAAAGGGATGGAGTAGAAGAGTGGTTAAAGGTTGAGGATGATGGAAGCAATTTTCCAGGGAATATCCACAGAGGCAGAAGAACCCTTCAAGTAGGACAAGAGGATACTGTCCATCATAATTTTTGACTCACCTTGGAAAGTAAATTGGGAATTTTCAGAGATGAGGCCTTAGTCAAAGACAACAAATCAGTCACTGCTTCACCAATTAAAGGATCGGTAGAAATCGATTTATGTGTCCAAGGTTGTAAGATATCACAATTAGAATGAAATAGAATGACCGCACTCATAGAGACTGTAGAACTAATTTAAACATCAAAGGTCATATGGAGAGAGTTGTCTGGAAGAAAGGAGGAGGCCGAAACTTTGTGAAGAAGTGTAGAAGAAGTTTTCCATGCTAGTAAATCTTCTTTATGAAGACAAATAATTTGTTGAAAAAGAGACAAGGGTTCAGCACGAGAATGCTCATGCAATACCTTGTTTCTTGCCAGTAAAGTCGACTTGACAGTAAAGAGTCCTTCAAAGTCAGGAGTCCAAACCAATCTATCTGTTGCACCCTGAGAGGGAATATTGATTTGAAGAATATGAGCAACTGATTCACTATCAAAGGTGCTCCTTAACAAACCAACATTCCAAGATTGAGGGGAGGAAATAATGAACTAGCTGACCAATGACGTGGAATTAATATGATGATAACCAATCCGAGGTTGAGGCTAAAAGGATCATAAACTAGGAATCCAGGGATCCAACCAAGTACGAATAGTATCACCATTACCCACTAAGAAAAAACAACCTTGTGAGATAATAGATAGCGATTCGAGAAGTCCTTTCCAAATCCATGAAGACGATGCTTTTCTATCCACTTGCAGAAACTCAGAATTTTTTCGATATTTGGCTCTTAAGTAACAAATCCATGGTCTTTGAGTTGAAGAAGTCATCATTCAACCCAATTTAGAAAGAACACCAAGTTCATATCTCTCGTTTTCTCGATGCCCATACCACCAATGGATTTAGGGGTACATATTTTGTTCCATGAGTGAAGAGATAAATTTCTAGTATCATCATTCTAATAACCCCACCAAAATTTTTGGAGTGGGAATCAATATTGTTGCAAATGGATTGAGGAATCAAGAAAGATGACATAACATATATTGGAATGGAAGAAGCCACAAACTTAATCATCATAGTTCTGCCAGCTTGAGATAGAAGCTTGCATTTCCGACCAGATATTTTGCATTCTATTCGAGGTTGAAAATCCTTGAAAGCAACAATTTGGATCTCGGCATTATTAATTGTAGGCCCAAATGACGAATGTAGTAGACATTGATTTATAACCAAACTGCTTTCGAATGAGTCTGGTTGAAGGGGGATCAGTATTGGCTGTGAGAAACATGGAAGACTTCTGAGCATTCGGGGCTTGACCAAACCATTGAGAGAATGAGTTTAGACAGAAATCAATATGTCGAGCCTTTGAATAGAGAAGGTGAGTAATCAAAGGTCCTCCTCTTAATCTTATGCCATGAACCAAGGAGTGAGATTGTGCCTTATCAAGTAAACGAGAAAGAATTTTCATGCCAATGACAAACAGGAAGGGAGATAAAGGATCGCCCTGACGAAGACATTAGTTGGGACAATGAAAAATGAGGGCTACCATTTAAGAGGATTGAGTAGCAGACAAAAGATAAACACTCACGGATACAGTTTATCCATTTTGAGCTAAAACCAAACTTTTTAGGGGCAAGAAGATTCAAATTCCACTTCATGTTGTAATAGGCCTTGGACATGACAATTTTGAGATTGGGATTTCCTTTTTTTCTTTTTTTCAGAGCAAGAGCATGAAAAATTTCATGAGTCAAAATTGAGTTATCCTGAATAAGGCGACCCAGTACATATGCTGACTGACTCTTTGAAATCAGACGGGGGAGAAACTCCTTCAATCTAATAGAAATAATTTTTTAGGTGATCTTGTAGCTTACATTACAAAGACTGATTGGACGATAATGCTGCACCTTGTGAGGATTGTCCAGTTTCAGAATCAGAACAATGAAGGTATAATACATGGATGGTAATAACTGACCACCATTGAAGAAATCTTGTATCATGCTAATAATATCAGAGCAATTATGTGCTAGTACTCTTTATAGAACAAGACTGGTAGAACATGAGGACCAAGAGCTTTATTAGAACCCATTGATCTGACTGTGTGATGAATTTCTTCAAGAGATGGAATGGTGTCCAGAAAGCAGGATTCTTGTTGATCAATTACCAGAGAAATGAGATTAGCCAAGTCAAAGGGGATGGATGCATTGGACGAACAAAAGATGTCAGCAAAATAATTGTCAATAATTCACCAATGCGACCAGAAGTCCAAGAGAGATCATCCTGCTGAAGAGAGAGAATTGAGTTTCAATTTCTTCGAATGACAGTAGAAGCATGAAAGAATTTTGTATTGAGATCCTTAGACACCAATCATTCAACTCTAGAACGCTGCTTCCAGAGCGATTTTTCTATAATCAATTGTTCATGAAGTTCTCCTCTAAGAGAGCTTCTAGAGAAATATTTTGAACTATAGCATCTTGTTGTTGGATCTAGTCAAGGGCACTTGTAAGATTATGAATTCTCTCTTTGAAAAAGCCAAAGTTTTTTTCTATTCCATATTTTGGGAGCTTACTTGAATTTTTCCACCTTTTTTGATAAAATAAGAGTTGGCCGATCAATAATAAGCTTATTCCATACAGATGCAACTATAAAGAAACTGCTTGGATCGCGAACCCACATGGCCTCAAACTTGAATGGACGAGGTGGAAGCCTATTGTTACAATCCATATCAAGAATAAGAGGGAGATGGTCTGAAGCAATTGCTAGTGAATGTAAAATTGAGGCATTAGGGTACTGTACACTCCACATATGGTTGGCTAAACCTCTATCAAGTCTTTCATGAATATTTGTACAATCTCCACGCCCATTATTCCAAGTAAAAGGATTACATTGAAACCCAAGTCAATCAAACCCTAATTTGAGATAAACCGTCCTAATCCACCTGTAGAGGAACTAGCAACTGGTCGACCCCCTTTATTTTCTATTTGTGACATCACTAAGTTGAAGTCTCCTAATAATAGCCAAGATGCAGAATAAGAAGCTGCCAATGATTATAAAGAATCCCAAAAGTGCTTTTTTCATAGTATTGAGTAGGACAGTAAGCTAGAGTCAATAAAAAAGATAGCTGAGGAAGATCGGGATACACCAAAACATTGACCATCCATTCAGAACTGCCCAGAATATTTACAGATAAGTTGGGGCACCATATAAACAATAAACCACCTTTAGAACCAACAGTTGGTGCAGATACAAAATGAGAAAAGCCAAACTTATTCACAGGACTAAGAATTTGACTTTCTTTTAACTCAGTTTCCAAAAGAAAAATGCCATCCGAAATATATATAGATATTATGGCCAATAGAGCTCTTCCAAACGAGGGTTGACCTAAACCTCTGCAGTTCCAGGAGATTATTTTCATGGGACATTTGGAGGTTGGGAAAGGTCGGAGCTTTTTTCACCTGTATTTCCACCAGAGAAGAAAACAGCTCATCAGTAAGCTTCAGTGCATTAGTAAGACGTTTGGTTGACTGCCTCCTCAGATGAGTCTTATTGCGCTTGAATGAGGTAATAGCTTTCTTGGATTTTTTCATAATATCCACAATCGGGTCCACACCTGAAGTAGTATCCACTGGGTGGTCTACAGAGCCCACGGCTAGGAGAGTGCACATCTTTTTTCAGTAGAAGAAGTACCCTCAATGGTAAGCTTCAGAAGCTTACGTTTACCCTTAGAAGTCCAGATATAATCATCAGCTACTATGTTCTTGAAAAGCTGATCATGAGGTGCAGCTGGCTTGGTGGATAAAGCTGCTTCAATACTCTTGATAGCCACAGGCAGAACCACATGGGGGGAGCCCTGGGCAGCTGTCCTCCCCTTTGTTTTGTAAATTTGAAGATTTTTTTAAAACATTTATATGCCCCCAAGTGGGCCAAGCCCAACCCCTTCAGCCCAGCTCTAATCACACATTTCACACACTATTTTTTTTAAAAAAGAAAAAATTTGGCTTCTTCCCTTCTTCCTCCCGCGTCCCGAGTCCCGCGTGCGTCTCCATGCTGCAGGCTGCAGCTCCAGCCAACGTGCCAACCATTTACAAGCCACAAGTTTTAACACTAAAGGTTAAAAGCAAAGGGCTCAATTTCAAAGCCATTTGACATCCCTCGCTGGGTGCACTGAGCAGAGGCTCTCCCTGTCGTGAACCTGCCTTTTCTTTTTCTTGTCTTTTTCTTGTTTGTTTTTATCTCGGGTAGAAATTTGATTGTGTCTGTCTCTAGGGATTTTGAAATTTGATTTCAATCTTGTCAAAATCAAGTTCTTAGAAGCTAAAAATTGAAAACATGGGTCTTAAAAGCAAAAGTCCCAAAGAACTGAATTCACAATTGATTGTTTTCAATTTTTTTAAATTTAGAAACCGAGAAGTCAATTGTGTGGAGGCTTAAGTGGCGTTGCTGTGTTGTTTTTCAGGTTAATTCTAGAGCTCCAATTTTTCTTGGTGATGGTCTTATTCAGGTAATTTGTATCCGAAACCCTTATTAGAAATTTAGAGAATGATTATGTGGATTATTGGAAAATGGTTTTTGTGAATTGATGGAGATTGGAGGTTAGGGCTTATGTTGGTTCTGTTGGTTTTTGTGAATTGTTAGAGACTGGAGGTGAGGGCTTATGTTGGTTCTGTTTGTTTTTGTGAATTGTTGGAGATTGGAGGTTAGGGCTTATGTTGGTTCTGTTGGTTGTTTAGAAGTTTTTAAAATTGCATTGAATTTGTGAATTGTTCATTTATATTTTGATTCTTGGTTGAAGGTGCTCATTTTGAGGGACAATCCTTCTACTACCTATATCCATTGTTTTGCTCACCAACTTCAATTGACTATTGTGTCTATTGCAAAGGATAACATGGAAGTTTGTGATTTTTTTCATTACACTGCTATCATTGTGAATATAGTCGGAGCTTCTTATAAAAGCAAAGATGCTCTTCGTCAAAGTCAACATGAGAAGACAGTAGAGCGGTTGGACAAAGGAGACATTTCTAGTAGAATGGGCAGAAATCAAGAGACTAGTCTTGCACGATTAGGGGATACTCGTTGGGTTTCGCATCATACTACAATAATCTGTCTATTTACTATGTGGTTTGCAGTGTTGGATGTGCTTGAAAACGTAAAAGCGGATGGTACTTGTCGGGAGCAAAAATCCATGGCTAATGGGTATGATGAATAAGATCCAAAGCTTTGAATTTTGTGTGGAAGTGTTTTGCCAAGTTATTGATTTGATCGATCAGTAAATGGATCGTCGTTTCACAACAGTAAGTATGGAGTTACTTCTTTGCATAGCATGTCTTGATCTAAAAAACTCATTCTCAGTGTTTAATCATGCTAAGCTACTTTGTCTTGCTGAGCTTTATCCAGAAGATTTCTCAGCAGTTGATTGTATGATTCTTAGAAATCAACTTCACATCTACATTGATTATGTGAGAAATACTGATGCTCTTTATGGGCTTGAAGATATTGTAGTCTTGCTGTGAAGATGGTTGAAACAAGAAAGCATATTTTATATTCATTTGTTTATCTCCTTATTGAGTTGGCATTGGTCTTACCAGTTGCGACTGCAACTGTTGAGAGAGTGTTCTCTGCGATTAAGATTATCAAGATTGACTTGCGTAATAAGATAAGAGATGACTGGATGAATGATGACATAATCGTATACATCGAGAGAGAAATTTTTGAAACTATAGAGTATAAAGCAATTTTGCAACGTTTTCCGGATATGTAGTCTCGTATGATACAATTGCCACCTCTCAGTCTCAGCAAATAATATTGTACGTGTATTTCAATATTTTTAAATGCTTTTAGTCCTTAATTTTTAATATTTTAACTCTAAGACACTTTTACATTAAGATTTTGCCCCTCCTTAAGTAAAATTCTGGTCTGGTTCCGCCACAGTTGATAGCCATAGCAAGGTTGTTGTTTTTAGTAGATGGTAAAGCTGAAGGCTAGGCTTGAGAACCGAGTGACCAAAATCTTCAGAGATGGGCCTCTGTCCTTTGTCTATGTATGCTCGGGACGGTTTTGGATTGGAGGGTTGTGGGAGAGAGGTTGATATGTTGTGAACAGGCATAGTGGGAAAAGAAGTCACAGAGTCCTTAACCTTGCCTTTGAAGCACTTAGAGAAGTCCACAGCAAAGGGGTTGTGGAATGGTATCATGGCTGAAGTTGGTACAACAGGTGAAGTCATGGGAAGCCCGAGGCACATTACGAGGACATGGGTCGAGTGTAATACGGGGACGAACAGAGCGAGAATAGGCATGAGATTCCAGGTACTCTTCAAGAGTTGGTCCCAATAAATCTGAAGGTGGGACGGTAGAGGTTTCCAAAGTCTCAAGCAGGTCCTTTGTGGTCACCGAAGGTGTATCATGCTCAAAACCAAGTGGTTCCAGGCAGTTGAGTGCAAAGATGTGGGCTTCGGTATTTGGAGATGATGGGCTGTTTGGGGGTGTGGGTGGATGTTCGGTGATGAAGGTGATAGTAGGGGAACGGGAGGCAATCCCCATCCGAAGGCCGAATGGATTGCTGAAACTTAACGTTTCAGCCGTCCATTCGGCACTCGGACGGGATTGCCTTCGGAGGCAATCCGTCCTCGATAGTAGGAACTGATGGAGTGAAACTGGTGTTGAGGACTGATTTTGGGGAGGTGGTGAAAGGGGGAGCTTGCGACTCCATGATGCAAGAAGGTGAAGTTGGTGTATTTGGTGAAACAGCCCATGCAACGTGAGAGTTTATACTCAAGGGAGGGGGAAGTGAGCTGGCGATCTACTGTAGAGCAGAAGCAATGACATGCAGCACTCGAGGCAAGAAGCTAAACGCTGGACCTGCAGCTGACGTTGGAGGCAGAAGGCCACAAGGAGAATATGAAGACGTCTCACAAATCGCCTGAGGCAATGATTGCGAAACAGAGCCTACTGTCCTTACCTCATGCGGAAGACGACAAGAAGACCCAGAAAATCTTCAAAGTTACTGTATCGTGCACTAATAGAAGGTTTGAATCGAGTCAAAGATACCTTATCAGCTGAATTAACCACTGATGCTGAAGCCGAAGTATATCCTGAATAAATCAGCTGATTAAGGGCTGATAAGAGAAAAAATAAATGCTGATCAGTCGGTTTGTCTGTTGTGCCGCCCATGTCATATGCCACACGCCCTGATTAGAATGAAATAGGAACCAAAGAGTGGCGGAGATGAGATCCAGCTTTGCTATTAGGAGATACTATAGGGCCAGTAACGTGTGGATTAGTCAAAGAAGACAAAACTGGCCTTGACTGGGGTAGGACTTCCTGAACAACAATTCTAGAATCTGTCAAAGAGGGAACCTGACGTGCCTTCGATGCAGCTGAGATAAAAGAGCTGTCACAAGGATTTGCACGTAACCAAGAACCAAAACACTGAACAGTGATCTGGACAATCTCATAAGGATATATTGGAAGAGAATGACCAATACGATAACATTTATAACCGCAATCGGATAATTTTCAATAACGAAAACTAATAAATGCATCGGGAATATTTGGGCGATCGAGGAAGAAAAAAACCTTCTTTTAGAGGATTGCAGACATTTAATCGAACCTTGATGCGAAAAAAAACGTTTGTAAGTAATACGCTCCGGAAGCTTTTCCAGTTCAACCGATGTGCCAATTGAAGAACCAATTTCTGAGATAGTAGTTTGATTCATATCGGCCATGGGTAATCCGTGAAGCTATGGAGAAATCAACTTCATCAATGGGGATGGTAAAAGACCAACGCTGAAGCACTAAGGGATGGTCTTTGAAATTCCAAGGAGCCATGTGAAGCACCTTGTCTCTATCCATCGATCGAGAGAAATTAAAAAAATAAGTAGAATTTTCCTTGACCTCGATCCGAACATTTACTGAAAATTTCTTCAGTCAGAATGATGTTAATAATAATGTAGAATCGTGATCCATATCCCGAAGTCAAGATTTGCAGCCAGCAAATCTTGCAGCACGCATGCATCTCCATTAAATGCAACAGCCCAACCATGCAAGCGCACTCTCCATTAAATGAGCCGCACTCCAAAGATTTGCACGGTGCTGCAAATCTTGACAAAGCGTGATTATGTTCACACTGTCTCTTTTCTCCTATATATATCATACGTGCATGAGTGCAGAGAGGGGGTGAAGTCCAGTGAGTAAAACTGAAAGAGTGAGAAAGAGAGATTCTGCAGAGAGTTGAGAGTTGTATATTGATTCGTTGAAATCAAAGTTATCTCCTCTATGAACGTAGTCAAATTGCCGAGCCACGTTAAATATTGGCCTCCTTGTGTTTGGTGTTTTTCGTTCGGTGCTCAACTAGTGGTATCAGAGCCGGTGACTGGAAGTTTCTTTGAATTCGGTCGGGATCATATCCGTGTCCAAATCGAATTTTGGACCTGACAGGAGATTCCTCACGACACGACGAGCACAACGGTACCAACCGGAGGCCAAAGCAAGGCTGCACGCGCCCACACACACCGATAGAAGTCACTGCATGTGTCCAACTTTCCTCATGCACCACCACGCGCCGTTAGCTACCGAGAAATTTATTCACCCGCTCCCACTCGACTTTTCTCTCAGGGTCGGTGCGGTTCGGATAATCCGATTCAGGTCTTAGGACCGGGTTTGGGTCCTCACCGAGTCGATCGAGTCAACTCTCTAAGTCAACCGAGTTTTTCGGAGTTGACGAGTTAACTCGCAGAGTTGGCGTTAACGTTATCTGTTAATGTCAGCAGCATATTCCGTTAGAGTTAACGGAATACTCCGTTTCTGGAGGGAATATTTAAGTTTCAAGTTTTGTCCATGTGGGCCCAATTTTTGTCGTTTTTGGGCCGAACCAAACTTTTTCTAGCTATTTTGACCGTTCTTGATGCAACGGTGAGCTTCGTTTTGCGAGATTCAACTTCAAACATAGAGCAACAAGCCATTTGAGCTAGTGTTAAAGGCAAAATCCATGGAGGATTCAAGTTTTAGTGCAATTATCAAACTTACGACGACCAACTACACACTCTGGAGACTCCGGATGGAATATCTTCTAAATTTCAAAGATCTATTTGAAACGACTAAAAGCAGACGAGACGTCGGAAAAGGATTGGAAAAAGTCAAACAAGAAAATTATTGGTCAGATCAGACAATGGATCGACCATAGTGTATTTCATCATGTTGCACAGGAAATAGACACCTGCACTCTATGGAAAAAGCTGGAGAAAATGTATCAGGCTAAGACTGCTCGGAATAAGGCTCTCTTAATGAGACGCCTTGTGAATCTGAAGTTAAAGAGTTGCACCTCTGTTGCTGAACACACCAGTGAGTTTCAGAATCTGGTGAACCAACTTTCAACCTTAGCGTTGAATCTTGGTGATGAAGAACAAGCTCTCCTACATCTTAGTTCGCTACCAGATAGCTGGGAAACGTTGGTGGTCTCCCTCAGCAATTCGGCTCCAAACGGCAAACTTACCACGATGATGGTGAATGATGTATTGTTCAATGAGGAAGCTAGGAGAAAAGAGGCTGGTATGGACCAGTCACATGCCTTCGTAACCAAAGGAAGGCACCAACGAAGTGGTAAAGGGAGAAGTAGAGGCAGGAGCAGGAGTAGAGGCAGATCCCAAAATTCAGACAGTTATCATCAAAAGGGCAAGATGAAATGTTTCCACTGTGGTATCGAAGGCCAAATTAAGAAGCACTGTCAGAAGTTACAACAGGAGCAAGGCTAATCCAGCAACCAGTCAAAGAAGGCTGACGGTGAAGCACTAGTCACCATTCTGACCAAGGTATCCTCCAGTAAAATGTGAAGAGCAGAAAAATGGAAGGGTAAAATAGGGTTATGAAAAACATGTGGCCCCAGTGTTCATTGCATTAAAATCAAAAAGAAGAAGAAATGACGAAATAGTGTCATTTCACCCCCGCCTGATCTGACCAACGAAGACTTTCGTCTCTCCATCGATCCTCCCCTCCTCCTCTGTTGACGTGAAACGAGCAGGCCTCTGGCAAACGTACGAGCAATGGCAGGATGAGAAGACCGGTGCCTAGAGCTGTTGTCGATGGAGTTAAAGTTGCAAAAGGGATCTCAAATGCAAACGAAGGGAGATCGGAGAGCAGAGACCCCCAAACATTCGAGGAGCCCCAGCTTGAATATGTCCTCAGTCACGGCTCCTCTGACCCGCCAGTGTTTTCGCAGTCAAGTTTCCCCTTGAACACTTGACTCCATTGATTTTCAAAATGATTCCCTTCTAAAGATTGGTTCATTCACGTTCCCGATTGCCAATATTTGATGATTCGTGATGATAATTGTTTGTGATGTTTTGGCAATACTGTGTGATTCGCCCATTTGCTGCGGTTTTGGGGGTTATATAGCATTTATATGGGTTTGATGTATAGCATTTCCTTGCTTTACCGGACATGTTAGAAATGGTTGAACAATAGTGTAACTTTTGGGAGAACACCCGCTTGCTAGTTAACGTGGGTCTTGGGGATTTTGTTGTTGTTGATTTCTTCTAGCTTAACCCGTGAGAAAATAAATTGACATTTGTTATCAGTAGATCTATGGCTTCAAAGAATTGTGATCAAGCATATCCAAAGATTCAAGGTCCTTTTATAAGAAGATTATACATGCGCTGTGTATCTGTTTGGTGTATAATCTTCTTTGGATATAAGCTACAACATGTTTTTCCTCTGTGAATTAGAACACAGTGCATGTATAATCTTCTTTGGTGTATCCGTTTGGTGTACTTATAGAACACAATGCATGTTTTACCTCTGTGAATTATTTCCATGTGGTGACTGGAGGTGTTTGTTTATGGATTATTTACGTCTGTGATAAATCATAATAATTATTCGTTTATCTTAAAACAAAGAGAAGAACATACCTCTGTTATAAAATATACGAAATAAATAGGAAATCAACATTTGTATTACAATAAGAAATAGAAAATAGAAAATAAAGTGATTTTCGAAATTATAAAATATATTATAAATAAATATCAACTCTTGTCACAGAAAATAGGAAATAAAAGTGATTTTATTTATTATCATAAATATTATAAATAAATATCAACATTTGTATCACATTATAAAAATAGAAAATAAAAGGAATTTTAGAATCGGGCAAAGTATTATATATAAACATAAACATTTTTATAACAATTAAAAAAATAGAAAATGGACACTAAAGTAAATATATATTAAAATTTGCATCACAATAAAAAATGCAATAAAAGGATTTTCGAGAATATAATAGATATTATAAATAAACATCAACATTTGTGTCACAATAAAATAAGAACATAAAAGAAAATTTTGGAATTATAATAAATATCAACATTTGTATCAAACAAACATAAATAAATTTTAAAATTATAATAATAAATATTATAAATAAATCAATATTTTTATTACAATTGAGTCAAAAATATAATTATAATAAATATTACAAACAAATATCATTATAAATATTATTTTATATTTTATCTTCTACAAACATCCCAATAATGTTAATCTACAAATAAAAACATTAAAAACCAATCATTACCTCTTTCACTCTCATTAATAAAAGTCAACAACTTTTACGCAAACACCAATACAACTCCAACATCACCTAAATATTCACAATTTTTTCAAAATCCTACATTATTTCACAAAACGAACATCACCATGTTGTCCCATGGGCTTTTATCAGTCTCAACCAAGCTTGCTTTTGTGTTCTTAGTCCAGGGGCATGTTCGTTTCTTACATTTTTTCAGGATTCGCATCCTACTTTTTTACAATCCAAACATCACAAAACACACGAATTCCAATACAACATTTTATTACTTTTTTTACAAACAACAATCCATTTTAATAATTTCTACACGCATTCCAATACAACATTAACATCACCTAAAAATTCTCAAAACATCCTACAAATATTCTGAAAACGAACATTTGGAAAAAGGGCTAGCTTCGATTTCTCTAAGGAACCGCAGAGTGAGAGGAGGATGAAAAGCTCAAGCGTGTAGTTCAAATGGAAGCCCATTACTTGGTGTTAGAATCTGATAACCGTTGCTCTTGTTTGTTTAGCAGATTTAGTGCTTCCGACTTCCAAGTTCATCCTCTGCTGTTGCTAGGGCTTTTTAAGGGATGTTGGTTTTATAAAAAAGAGATGGTAATATTTTTAAGATTTGTGATAGAATTGCAACAACTTTAAAAAAGGTTTGGGTAAGAAAAAATAATGACACTTGAACATGTTTTTACAATACACCAATTGGCTGATTTATTTACTAAACCCCTTGATGAAACACAGTTTGAATTTTTAAGAAAATCAATTGGAATTTGTTCAGTGGTGCAAGTATTTCTTACATTATAATTGATGTATAATTTGTTGTTGTTTAAGTTTTTAGAAGTTTTTAAAGTTCTAGTAAAATTTTGATTTTTCAAGAAATTTTGATTTTTCTGAAGAAATTTTGATTTTTTGAAAATCTGTAATTTTTAATGGAAATTGGAACAACTGTCAGTGATCATCATGTCAAAGGTCTGTTGATGTTCGTCAGTTTCAAGAGTGTACATGGCAGTACTTAGTCGTTTTTACCCTCAGTTATTTTAACGCATATTTTTTGGCTTTTACCACTACAAAAAAAAAAACAGGCTACAACAGCGGTCGAAAAACCGTTGGCAAAAGCCTAAAAAACGCCGCTAAACTTTTACCAGCGGTTTTTTATCGGCGTTTTCCGACCGCTGTCTTTTCTCCGTCGGGAATGCCTTCAACAGCGTTTTTCAAAAATGCTGGTGATTCCCTACCTTTTAACAGCGGTTTTTTAGCGGCGTTTTAAAAAAACCGCTGGTAATTCCCCCGCTTATAACAGCGCTTTTTTAGCAGTTTTTAAGTGACGTTTTAAAAAAGCGCTGGTAATTTCCCGCTTATAGCAGCGGTTTTTTAACGACGTTTTAAAAAAACGCTGGCGTTTTCCCTTTTTAGCAGAGGTTTTTTAGCGGCGTATTTTGGCGTTTCCCCTCATACAACAACGGTTTTTTTAGCATCGTTTTTAAAAACGCTAGCGTTTCCCCGCTTTTAGCAACGGTTTTTTAGCAGCATTTTTAAAAACGTTGACGTTTCTCCTAATTTCCAACAACGGCTTTTTAGCGACGTTTTTAAAAACGCTGGCGTTTCCCGCTTATAGCAGCGATTTTTTAGCAATATTTTTAAAAACGCTGGCGTTTCTCTTGATTTATAATAGCATTTTTAGTGGCGTTTTTAGAAACGTTGGCATTTTCCCTGCCTGCTATAGTCCAAAACGCTGATATAAGTAATTTTTTCCTATATTTTCTTGTACATGTTTTTTTAATCGGTATTTCAAAATTATTTTAATAATTATAATTCATTAGATGTAAAAACTTAAAGAACAAGGATAATAAAACAAAATATACTTCATCATTGATTAATAATAATTTACAACAAACACAAGAATCTCTACAAGTAATATAAAAAGTAACAAATTTATAATCTACCTTTGACACATCGACGTCCTATTGAATTCTCAATCGGCCCTAATATACCAAAATGAGGAAGGGATTAGTTAACCTAATTGAGAAGCAATAAAGAATATGACAATGAGAAATGCTTAACAATAAATTCAACAAGTTCTTGTATGCTAAAAACAGCTCCCTCTAATAGATTCAGATACAAAAATATAATATATATATATATATATATATATATATATATATATATATATATATATAAGTTAGTACCACATAGTAGAAGCACCTCAACTCTAGACTCAATTGGCTTTTCTTTTCTTTTTTTAACCCTTTAGTGCTCGGCCAAAAGTATCCCCAATTGATTTATAGAAAAGGATTAATGATGAAGAAAAAATGTGTAAAGCAGACCCTACAAATGCAACTCCCTCTATTATTATTTTTTTATGCAACTCCCTCTATTATGCTTTTAGTGCGAAGGTCACAACTGAATCTCATGGGCATAACAGAATAGTGGTAAACAAAAACAAAATATCACATAGACTAAGCCTCACAAAAAATATCATTTTAAATCGTAAAACAATTTTCTTTGAATCGGGTTAGTCAGATTTTTGATGAACCCCAACACGTGCAACTGCAACCTAACCCATGACTAAATTCAAACCAGCTCACTGGACATCAAGAGAAGAGACCCACCAATATATTGGTAAATATTTGATTTCTTAGATGAGCATGCACATGGGTCATAACAAAAGAAACACCTCTGTTATGGGGGGAAATGGCCACGAGAACAGAAAAGCAAGTGATGGGCTTAAACAAACAGAATGTATTAAATAACAAAATGTTAACTGAACATACAATGGAGGCACCATTGGCAAACAGGGGCGACAGAGGCAAACTATGAAAAGATTCAAAACTCAGTGAAATCTGCAAGATTAACAAAACAAAAATAAAAATTGAAAAATAGGCAAATCAAGGGAGATAAAGAGGAGAAAGGGGGTGCAGGAGATTATAATTATAGCCTCTACTGTTTATGTGTACTGAATTAATTCTTTCTTGAAAAATTTGGACCCAATAATTCTCCAAACCCAAAGACAAACATGAAAGGTTGAACAAAGACTGAAATAACGTATTACTGTGAATATTTCTATTTCATGAAGCAAAGTAATCAGCAGAGTTATATCATTTGGAACCAATCACATTTTTCCTTTTGCATGCATAATTTAGCCAGAAATGAAAATCCAATAAACCAATAAGCATTTCATTAAGACTTGTTCTTAATTAAAGCCACATGAACCTGAGATGAACAGCTTTGATAAGTGAAGAAAAGCTTCTGCTGCATCCTACAGGGACATCGAAATAAAAAATTAGAGACTGGATCAAAATGTGCTCATGCTGTTAAAGCAATCGAAATGCAACATTGTACCTGCTGAGCTGTCAGATTAAAATTTGGAATATAAGGGGCCATAGGCATTGTTTAGGCAACTATACAACTTTCTAATAACAAATTCACAGCTAACAAATAATTCATCATCTAATCATCTAGCATTGATGGTTATGCTTGAACAATAGGCAGAAGCGTTTGGAAAAATTACAAAAATATTGTCTGAGTGAGGACAAAGAATAAAATGATTGCACGGTATGCATATTTCCATATGAATGCAATTTGCAACAACTAAACAAGCTATACATTTTCTCATAGATCAACAACTAACATATTACTGTGTAAGCAAGAGAATGACCACAACCAACATCCCGGAATCTTTCGATATTAGACCACTCAATGTCAGCGTAACATCCACAAAAGATAACTAACATGTAGAAGAGAACCCTGTACTGCAACTAACTAAAATGTATTAGAGAACCCAGCATTGCAACTAATTAACCATGTAACACCAGATAGAGCAACAACGAATTATTAAAAACAAGAACTGAAGAACAGATGTAGCACTAGACTAGCGCTATTTGAAGACACTACTAACAAAGCCGGAAAAAATAAGTTGAAAAGTAACTTACCAGACTTCATATCCACCCTCTCAACCCTGCCATATCTTCTGAAAAGCTGCTCAATATTGGACTGTCGTGCATCAAATTCAACGTTACCGCAAAAGATGGGCCTCATGTTCCCTGCAATCCAGTCGAGTCAATTTCTCCAAACCCTTAATGAAAAGTAGGTGGAGAAGAAAACATAAAGGAGGAAGTAACAGAAATCTAACAGATAAGCACCCGGATTTCTTTGAGCCTCCTAATTCGAGCTTTTCCCAGCAACAAACCAGAGCATAAACCCAAACGCTTAGGGAAAAAAAGCAACATTATTCAGGAGGAGTCTTCCGACTCGTCTGAGGAGCCGATGAGGTCGATCCAGCCGATGTGGCAGTGGTTCGTCCCCACGAGGCCATTCTCCTTAGAAAACTCTGGCGGTAAGTCCTTCGGGATCAGGTAGGGCTGGGAGTCCACTATCACCTCCAAGCCGTCGGTAATCAGGGCACGTATGTGGATTACCAAGACATGGGTAACAAAATAATCGAATATCGACATAATCTGTCTTATAAAAGTGAACAAACAAATGGGTGAGTCTTAAGGACCTAGTAAGGGGAGAATGAGTGCATGTGAAGATAACCATACAAACAATACATACATGTTCAATAAGTAGTTCATAAGCTAAAGAGAATACCAGTGAGATTACATGCAGTATGCAACATACAATCATGCAATATATAGTTGTAGCATACAACAAGCAGTTATACAACACACAGTATGCAATGCAACGCTCTTTTCCATTCTTTTACTTGCACCTTTCCTTACAAATTCATCTAATTCACCCCAGTGGCCAGGGTTGTGTGTTCAATCTACCATGTACTTTAGGACAGTCCTAGATAATCAGTTGTCCTAGGACACGAGTAAAGGTCCATTCCTCCTTCTACTCCTGGGCCATCCTACCCGGTAGTGATGGTTGCACTCCCTAGTGATCGATATCATCACCCCATATAAACTTTTCCATATATTTGTCATATCCTTTATCATTTAGTGCCAAATGTCATGCAAATGTTCTATAATATCCATAAATCCATAACTTTGATATATTTTCCAATATATATCCTTTCAATAAAATCATATCCTTTTGCAAAAGACTTTGCAAATATTACACAACCATAAACTTGTATTTATTTCCAAAATAAATACCAATTACACAAACTGATATGTTTACCAAAAATCCAACAACTAAACTTAAGCATGTTCATTAGTCAACATAAGTCAAAAGGGCTAAGTTCAACAATTCAAGTCCAATGGAGACTTGGAATTGGGCTTGCTGACAAGCCCATTTCCATAAGGGCTCAGTGGCTGTAGAGAGCCACTTGGGCCGGTCCAAAAGTAATAAAAGAGGCTCACATGTTTGGTCTTTTAAAAACAAGTCATATTGGGTCCAAAAAGGGGTCTAACTTTGGGCTCCACTATCCAAGCCCAAAGCTTATCCAAAACATGATATATCAGGCCCATAAAAATAATACAAGGGTCAGAAAACAAGCCCCATTCGAATTGATATATAACAGACCCGTTTTTAGGCAAAACTCAGTTTTTTAATAAAACTTCAAAAATTCATAATTAATTCATCTTAGCTCCAAATGACACAAAATTTTAACTGGAGACTCTTTATAGTGTCTAGTTTAATATATTAAAGTTTCACATCAAAATAAGGTCGTTTAATATATAATAAAAATCCTTAAACACACTGTTATTAACAATTAAGCTAAAATAGACTAGTTTTAACCTAATTAAGCAAATATTTTAATTTCTACGTAAATCATTGCATGAATTCAATCCTATATGATCAGAATAAATACACAAAAATTATCATAAAAATCATCAAAAGGGTAAAAAGACATAATCTTCACAATTTCTTCAATTCTCCCAAATCTTCTAACATCTACCCAATCTAATCATTCCTCTAACACATAATCAATGAAGAGTTCCAGATCATGGAATTTCATGTTACTAACCTAGACCATCAAAACACTAATAACATCATTAACATGCAAACTAACCCCTTACCTTAATCAATCTCTTTAGACCTTGACAAGCTTGAAACCTACATGAAACTCGATATTAGGATCTAATACCATCAAAATAACATAACAAAACACAAAGCTCAATAGAACTCCAAGATTTTACCAAAATTCTTCAAAAATCACCTCTTAGGGTGTTTTAGTCTTCTAAAATTTTAACATCATAAAATAATTACAATATAATCTCTCTCTCCCCCCCATCAAATCATTATTTTTCACTATAATAAACTCAAACAAAACCTTAGAACAATTCGGCTAGAACCTATTCTCTTCTCCCTTCCTTCAAACTTTCTCCAACTCTCTCTATCACTCTCCCTCTCTCTATGAATGCCGAACACGCTCAGTGAAGAAATTATTCACAAGAGCTTGCTATTTATACCCTTTTTGACAATGGATAGATCCTAGGGTTATCATCTATCATGCTAGGGTTTAGAGGGACAAAATCATCTTGCCTACCACTAGATTAGGAGGTCTAGGGGTGGTTAACGGTGATGTAGGTGACGGTTTGGTAAATATCGTCACCGCAATTGACAGAATTACATAATTGACACCGCCACCGCTAAGGCACAATAACCGCTCTTGCCGGTGACGGTATTAATGGTAACAGTTATACGATAACTGCTTAAACCGTATAATCATTGTGCAAAAAAATTAGCTTTTTTCTTGGGCTTTTTCATTTTTTTTAATATTTTGAGCTGTTTAAATTTATAACATAATATCATAATCAATAATCATATCAAATGAAAAAATATCATAACATATTCAAACATAAAATCATAATCATTAATAATCATAACAAATATAATAAGTTGTCCAAAATTCCAACATAATATCATAATCAAACATAAAGACTAAAGTCTAATAAAAGTGTCCAAAAATGTGACATAAACCAACTAACATATTTCAACAAAAGCTCAACAAAAATATGTCACATAATCAATAATCATCTTAAGTCTCAACTATGGGTGGTTAACGGTAATGTAGGTGACGGTTTGGTGAAAACGTCACCGTCACCACAATTGACGGAATCACATATTTGACACCCCCACCGCACCGCTAAGGCACAATAACCGCCCTTACTGGTTACGGTACCGGTAGCGGTGACGGTTTTAGCGATTAAAACGGTCACCACCGGTGCAAATGAACACCCATAAGGAGGTCTATACAAGCCTTAGAGCAACAATGGGGGATATGGGCGGCATCAACCCAAAGGGAGATACATGGAAGGTGGTTTTGTGATCATTAAATGATTGTTAATCATTACACTAAAAACTATGGTTTTGACCGGTTTTTACTACTCAAATGAGGTGCTGACATGGGCTGGATCAAGGTTGGGTCTAGTGGGCTGAAGAGAGGCCCAAAATCAAGTGGTTTTCTAGCCCAATTCACTAAATCATGCAATCCAAGCCCAAAACCCTAATTAAAAAATAAAAATTCTAGAAAAAAAATGAAATGAAATGAAACATGTCAAGCAAAAAGATGGGAGAAAAATAGGGTTTCTAGAAGAAATTAAGGCAAAAACAAGCTTTATCGGCAAAATGGTCTTTTCCAGCATATACAAATAATTTATAAAAAAATTCGGGGAAAATACACTTTCCACCCACAAACTACCATAGGTTTTACACTTTGTACCCTAAACTACCAATTTAGATACATTGCACCCTCTAACTACCAATTTTTTACACTTTCACCCTAAACTACCCACTTTGACACATTGCACCCTCCAACTACTAATATTAAACACTTTGCACTCTCCATTTGACAATAATACCCTTAATAAATTAATGAATTGACAACAATATCTTTAATATATGCAAAATGGGTCAAGGGTATTATTGTCATTTTATTCTACAAATTTGACATAGGGTGCAAAGTGTCAAAAATTGATAGTTAGAGGGTGTAATGTATCAAAATTGGTAGTTTAGGGTGCAAAGTATAAAACCTATGGTAGTTTGTGGGTGAAAAATGTATTTTCCCCAAAATTTTCAAGACACTGACATGAAAAAATAGTTATTAAAATAAAAGAGCTTGAAAAGACAAGAATGAGGATATTTTTCTCATAATTTTTGGATATGTAAAACTATTTCTAGGTATTTTTCTCTATTTAATAAAGAAAATTAGGATTATCAAGAATATTTAGAGGGTCGGGGGTGTTACATTAGATTTTTGAGAAATTCTATATATGCTAGTTGATTTTATCCTTTGTATTTGTTGGCTGAATATGTTGTGATAAGCCCTGATATGGGACTAAATGCTATCAATTAATAAGTAGAAGTTGTTTATAAAAAAACAAATTAATAAGTAGAAGTTAACCGAGTACCTGTTGCTTTGAGAAAATAATTTACAGTAGGTATATATGTGTATATATAATAAGGCCCTCCAACTTTCTATTTTACTTAATATTTAATAGGTCACTAATTTTTATTTTTTATTTTTAAAAAGTCTAAAAATCTCCTTTAAACTTTTTGAAATTCTCTTTAGATGTAAAGAAGCATAATTCAAATTTTTTATAGAAGACTGCTTCCGACTTTAAAATTCCACCGTTTCTTCCTTGAGCCCTATTTTTCACCAAATGTTCCTTATTTTTCTAGATATAATATCCTTCCAACTAACTTCTCAACTATTGATTCAAAATATCATACTTTCACTTTTCTCTTCACCTACTTTTACTTATTTGTAGTAGGCCTAAAATTTATTGATATTCTATATTTTAATATAATAATTTATAATTTATTACAAAATGCCTCTTTTTATGATTTCGCTTAAGACCCCAGTTATCTTAGAGACAGCCCTGCTAAGAACACAATGTAAGTATAAAAACTTACTTTTTCAACAGTACAAGTATGTTTTTATGATTTATTAGTGTAATGAGCATCAATTATGTCATGGATATTGTGCGTATGTCATTAATAGTTAATGTCACGAGCATCATTGATCCAATATGTGAGTAGGACACCTTGTGGTCTAGAGAACAAACAGAAAGGTGACTTCTTTGGTGGCCTCTTGCAACTACACCAAAGTACATTTGAGAAGGTGTAGGCCTCGAGAGTTAGAGCATCCTTACAAGGATCGTGAAAGCAATGCAACCAATTGTTATGTTCTTAGCGGCACAAGAACATGGCCTTAACTTAAGAGACGCACAACCCACTGGTATTTTGAGCTTTGCGCACACCCACTAGATAATTACTGCGTCATCACGTGATTGGCCCAAGAAAATTATTGCTTTAAAAAATTTATTCATTGAAATAAATTTTCTCGAACTTTTTTTAACCTTCCTCACAAAAAGAAATCATGTTCACAAAGCTGCTAGAGTGGATCTAAGCTAACACACAATCATACCCACTTAAGATTATCTCACGGTTTAAGCACTAGTCTTAGAGAATTCTAACCTGGGCCAACTACATCTTCGGCGGGTAAGCATTACCTGCCTTTGGCTTGCATGTTCAGCCTCAACGAACCAAGGAAGTGCAAATAAACGACAGATAGAAGGAAACCGCATCAGATTAATTTGAGCATGGAGAACAAATTGTATTAACTTTGAGACCAGATGTGCATGCAAACACATGAACTATCTGTCAGGTCCTGATCCAATCTGGGAGGCTTATAAGACAAAATCTCGGTCGACATCCTAAAAGGACTATACAATTGCATATATTTCTCATGTAGAATATGTTGGCGCATTCCACTCCCATATAACTGTGTGATGATGCGCCAAATCCACGTCTTTTGGAATATCGTCTCCCTGAGGTCGGGACATTCTTCTAAAGACTGCAATCTGGGAAGCAAAACCTGGTTCCCAGTCGGAAGATCCACCAACCCCACTGAACTCCACACTGTAATTGTGCTTTGCAGCTGCTTCAGTAGCCCAGTGGTTGAACTGCTCTCTAGTCCACTCAAATTTGTGGTCATGGTTGCGAAATTTACAAGATTGTGAATTGGTTTTCTCATCTGGATCCTCTTCTTGACTTGGTAGACTAGCTTTCTGGAGTATCACATTGTACTCGTAGTTTGGAGTCGAAACAATTAGAATCTTCGGACTAAAAGAACTCAGCACCACATCTCCAAACAGACGTGCCTGATCTTCCTCCATATGCTCGATAACCTGCAATGCTTTCCAACCTCGCTCTCAATCAGCCAAACACGAGGAACCAGGTTCATTGAATTAGATTGAACTGCAAATTATAAGACATACAACTAATCCCCTCTACCCATTGTAGATATGCATGTTAGGTAAAGGAATGGAAAGCGAACATTCTTTTGCAACTTCCAACGTCTAGGACTGTAGAAGAAGGTCAACGAGTGCCACTAGAATTTTTTTTCCTAGGCCACTCGTATATTTTGACTATGAGAAAATAATGAAAACAGTGACACAGAGAAATGCAAACATGGTGGCAAACTAAATTCAATCATAACTATGTAGCACCCAAATTCTAGACGTACCTTTGAACATCCAAAAGCATACATGAGAGGCACCATTCTGTGCTTCTAATAGGCATACAAAGCAGAAAAGGTCGGTGAAATCCATCTTATTAAACTAACTATGGCACCATGTTCATGCAAACAGATTTCTAGGCACAACTTCTGCAAATGAGACTTACTGTTTTCTTAATCAACATTTTATGTAAAGATGGATGGGATAGATATGTACATAAAGTTGATCCATGAAGATACTTCAACAAAACGTATAATATATGGTTCATTAAAGAAACCCATCTCAATGGTAAGATTTAATACTCAGATTATATCCCCCATCTACATTGATTAAGGCTCTGTTTGCATAACAAAATTTTATCATTATTACAAAACACTCTCTCTCCTCACTTTTTCATCAATTTTCATACATTTCTTTTTCTTTTTTACCAACTTTTATACTTTTTTACCAACTTTTTCATTCTCTCTCCTCACTTTTTCATCAACCCCAATACCTAAAATTTTACTTCTCAAACACAGCCTAAGTCTGATTCATGTTAAGAATACGTTCAAGACAAAGCAACTAGAAAAAGCTAAAAATAAGTCAGATCACTTATGGTCCACTCCTCTTATCGTCCAGGGTGCCAATAATGATGTGAAACTTCTATAAGTTCCGAAGGTAGTCTTAGAAAATTAAAAAAATCAGTAAAAATCAAAACTTAAGCTTTCAAATAAATTAAAAACCAAAGTACAGAAAACTTTCTTTTTAGGTAACAATCGAGTGAGTTGAGAAGGTTCATAGAAATAACCTCTAAGCAAGTGCCAATATCAAAGTTACATAATCGGGAATCAAAAACAGTGATTGAACCATCATAAAGGATCGCAGACTTTATGCCTGTAATTGGAGCACTGCCATGAGTGTTCTTGCTTAGCTTTGTATGAAGAATCTGCAGCAGCAGCAATAAACAAGATCCTTAGACAAAGAAACTAGTTGACGGCAAAGGAAGAACTACAGAAATATACATATCCACATACTTGCATGTATACCGATGGGAAGACAGAATTTATACCTCGCTTAATGTACCTACCAGCAGAGTTCACATGCAGGAAATGCACTTAAATCCTAAAGGCAAACGTGACCTTTATATATTTGCAACCTTTTGAACCAGCCATTTTAGAGGACAAGCGGTCGATTCTACATCATAAGTATTCACTGGGTTGACAGTATGCCATACATTTAGCATAGATAAATACATTTAACCATTACACAAAGAGCAGGACACTGATTTCCTCAGCACTCCTAATGACTAGACAGAACTATCAAATAATGTAACCGCCACCCTAGAACCAAAGTTGTTTAGAAAAAAGTTCGACCTTGTTAAGTACACGAGATAATTAACTTAATATCTAAATGCAAAACTCAGCAGCAATAAACGGTTCAGACCTTCGCTGCACGGGTTAGACTTTTCAGTGAAATATCAATACCGACAATTTTCTCTAGAGAAGTTGGATAATTTAATAACGAGTCCAGTAAACTTCCAGAACCGCATCCAAAGTCAACCTGTAAAGAAACCAGAGATCAACTCGATGCAAGATGTCAATACGAACAATTAACAGATGACAAATGTTTATATACCAAAGTAGTAGCACAAGATTCTCTAATATGTTGCACTGCATATTCCACCCGTTGCTTCGAAAGTGGAGGGCTGAAAAAAGCCTGCTCCATTCTGTCCTCTAGAGGCTCTGTTACTCGCAACAAAGTAATCGAGTACTCCATGCAGCAGGATTCTGCAAGTAAGGGAACAAAGAAGACAAAACACATCTAGTCGGTTTTAGAATCATTACTTTCAACTAAAGAAATGTAAGAAGGATGATTGATAGCAGCCAATTAAAAATTGGAAATTAGTCCCAATGCAATATGTTGAAAGTACAGTCCCAAGTCCAAGCATAACAAAACATGTGTTATGTTTCTATGATAATCACCAACTTGTTGCAACTGCCTCATACGGTCAGAAAGGAAGTACTCATCATACTCCAACCAAAAAGCAAGCAGAAATGAGAGAATTCTTAGCATGCAACTCATTCACCACTCAGTTTCTTTTTTAACTCATGCACGTGGTTAACAATGTCAGCCAACAAATAGGCCATGACCAAACAATTGCATGCCTTCAACATAATGAACCATCCTTTGATCTGCAGGAAAGAATCTCCGGGAAATTCACCAAGTTCATTATGAGGAATCCAAATTTACAGTCACAAGCTGCTTCATGAAATCATCTTCGTAACATTGCTATGAAAGGAGAGATAACTCACTTGACAATAACAATGAAAGACTCCTTGCAGAATCAATAGCAGCAGCTAAAATAAACTCTTTAGGGGCCAAGTCCATTTTGAAACAAGCAGACTGACCAATGGACATCTGGGTCACAACTGCTTCAAGATGGGGAATTACTGCGCCAGCCCCTATCTCAAACTCAAACTCATCACTACTTTCAAGAATTTGTCACATATGTTCACCTTCTGTCACCAAGGATACAGAGTAACTAATGAATAACAACGACCCATTGGATGGACAGACTCCCGAATCTGGACCCTCAATAATTAAAGAGAAAACCCCATGTCCTGGCACAGTATTTAGCAAACTCATATGACTTTCTTCTAGCGGCTCGATACCATGATTCTCACTTTTGTAAGCATAATGAATTGCTCTACACAATTCAAACTCATTAGAGAAGCTTTCATGTAAAAATCAAACATTGAAGTTATTGGCAGCACTGTTTAGCTTCTCTGGAGGCATATCTAGGTCCCCAAAATACACGTTCAACCATGAGAGAATATTCAAGGCAGTGTTCTGTACAGCATCACTCTGCTTCTTAAAAGAATCTTTGGGAAAACACTCTATAATCAAATCCTGGCACTTGGACAATATTTTTACTTCACATTGATAGGTGAGGGCTGCTTCTGCCGATTCCCTTTCACTAGTTGCTACACCACATCCATTAACCTGTTCTATCTCTTCTTCAGTCGAATCTGTAACCTTCAACTTCTTGCCTGACCCTGGTGATTCAGACAGTGTGTTTATAGGAGTACTTACAATGGTGAATACAGGCTCAGATAGCCTATGCTGACGACAGAACGTACAGAGGATATCCCTTGGAGAAGAACCCCTCCAATATGTTCTCGTAGTGAATGCCAAAGGCAACTCTGCTGCTAGTACTGCCTCTCTGGACAACTTGTAAATTCCGCTCGGTATCTTACTAATGAGCATCCTGAAGGCAAGCGAAATATAAATACTTTATGCACTGACGCACAGTTACTTAATATTTTTTTTTTTGATAAGTCGCACAGTTACTTAATAAGTAAGCAGCAGAACATAGTTGCATATGCAAACTCACTTGCCATCACTATTCTCTCCAACAAGATGGCTCAAAAATATGAAAAAGTAAAAATTAAAGGAAAAAGGAGAGCCCTCCAGATGTATTTAACACTTTGTACCTCCTGAAAGGTTTCAAGAGAACAATAATCACCCCTATGATTTTGAGGTTTTCTATTATTTTTATTGTCAAAAGAAAAGAAGACCATTAAATGATATTATAAAATTTTGTGCAGTGAACAACATGTGACATTGTATACGGGCATGGCAATTGGGGGGGGGGGGGGGGGCAGCAACAAAGATTCATAAATTAATTTTAGCCAATCCCCCATCATAGTACATTTTAAACATGAGTTTGTAGAAATGAGCCCTATGCAACAGCACAAGAGAAACTCACAGAAATGCAGATCCTTTATGATACTAAATCAGTTTTTGGATCAGTGATAAAGATCCACTATGATTGTTGGGAAGACTATAAAAGGACTAATAGGGTAAATAAAAAAACCAACACAATATAGGAACTCAGAAGAGACCTGTAATATGATTGCACAGTTACGTCTTCATAGAAAAGGTCCTTGGACTTCCAGGTGTATGCAATGGATGTCAAAATTGCATCACCGAATATATCTTGAACAGACAAGTAACTTGCCCTGGCATTTAAAGATTCTTCAAAATGAAGAGAATCTTTGGCATTAGGAGGATCTGATGACGGGTCCAACAGATATGACTGATCAGCAACAAAATACAATCTCGTCTCGGAGGAAGCTTTGCCAACATTCCTGTTAGAAACAACTATGAGCCCTGAGACATGGAAGCAACTTTATAAAATGAAAACTTCCATCTCCAAGCTCTGCCATTACAGTTTCTACCTACCTGGAGACCAGAACATGAGCAGCATCAGGTAAACCAAGTTTTTTGGCTATAACATCCATGTAATACTCTGCCGGGGAAACATCAAGAGTAACAGTTTCAACAGTCTTCTCCAACGAACATGGAATCCATACGGCTTTGATTGAACTGCTCGGTGGAAAGCCAGATGTTTGGTTACTTAATGACTCCAATATCTCAGGAGGATATGGATTTTGCCTCCAAATCCAAAGCTTCTCCTCAGATGTAGCAACAATGGCAGATAATCTTTTAGCGGCCCTCATAATAAACTGTATAACCAACAATGGATTTGACTCCACCTTTGGATTAATGGCTTTACAAAGATTGCTAAGCTTTGAATCACAGACAGCCACGACAGAAGCAGGAACCAAACCACAGAGATCACCTTCCCTCTGCAAAGCTGCTCTAAAGTGACCACTCAAGGGATGAAGAGATGAGAGGAACTTTATCGACGACACAAAAGAAACACAGAAAAGGTCAGAGGCAAATAAACATATATAAGAATAACATAGGATAACCTTACAGTTAAATGAAAGCTTCAAACAACGGCTCAGAAATCAAAATGACAATCTAGAAGTTGCCTTCTCTCCATATAGAAGCTCTAAACTGGCATCTCTCAAGATATGGGCAAAGGAACCACACCAATGGCAATTCGTGTATATATATACACACACAGATATGTGTACACTGATTATAGGCATGTATATATCTATGCACAAAACACTAAGAGTTCACACCCATCTATGTGTATAAGACAAGGATGCAGAAAGCAACAGCTTTAAAAATAACTGAGTTAAAATGGTATTATAAAACAAAAGCATGAAGACACAAGTTCCAATGCTCATATTTTCAACTTATAATAAGATTGTGCTTATCAGATCTACGTTTAGCATAAGTACAATCTGTGCCAGCTATTAATTTTCAGCTATTCTTTCTGCAATTCAAAGTTCCACATTGCAGTCAAAGAATTTCAGGAGATAAGTGTTAACAGATGATCAAAACATATGTGTAAGAAAAGAGAAGTTGATGGTCTAAACATATGCTTAGAATTTAAAAAAAAAAAAAAAAAGAGTTCCCTAAGAGACTTTCTGGAGGATGAGGTCATAGCACTGGAACATCAGACCATATTTATGAAATTTTGATAATTGGACTTTCTGGTTCAGCCTAAAACACAGCTGGAGGATCATATGCTTAGACCAAAAACAACAATGAAAAGAAAAAAAATAAAACATATGCTTGGTAATAACTAATGCGTCAGTCACTAAAGTAACAAAGCTGAGGATCCACAAATAGATCCGTGCCTAAGATACAAGAATTAGTGGAGTCATTATAAAAATAAGGTGACTTCGAGAGGGGCTGCAGAGAACGAATAATTTGGGTGTACTTTCATATAATTGAAATATCAGATCAAGATAAGCTCCATGTAGAAAGAACATCAATGCTTGATTCCCTAATTGGTTTAATAAGATATCCACATGTATGTTAAAATCAGCTAAAGGAAAAGTACACTTCAGAGATTCAGATTGCCAAATAAGATTGAATATCATAGCACTGACACTGACGCACAGGGTATCGAACTAAGATACTGTTCCAAGCAAGTATGAAGTATATTACTATAAAAAGGAAGTTAGATGCTCCAAATAAAAACATAAGCTCCAAGCATCAATGATGTACACACATCCACGTGGTCAGGAAAAAAATGCTTTTCTTAATTCGTGAAAATACAAAATACCAACCTCATCTGAAAAAAAATACGTGACACGAGCAACTAATTTATCCCATGCTTCCTGCAGAGTGGGACTATTCGTTGAAATTTGGATGCCTAGCTGCAGAAGAATGAATTTAACCAAAAAATAAAAAAAAAACAGATGAAAATTATTGTTACCCAGTGTTGTTCCCAACAAAGCAAAAATCTCAGTCCAATAAGTACTTTATTAAAGCTTATACATGAATGAGAAGATATAGTACAGTACAATTAAATAGCATCAGTTATAATATAAGATGCATGAAGAGAAGTGGGCTTCTTTTACAATAAATGAAAACCAAAATCCCTAATATCCGTGCCACTGAAAAGGGCACACTTGTATCGGGGATACGAAATAGAGTTGACACTGCATTGGAGAAATCACTTTTAACCTTATATCTAACTTTAGGACTGGGCCAATTCTTGGAGACGTTTGGGAGCCAAAATTTTGAGCCCCCAAAATTTCCACCCCAAAAAAATAACTACACAAAATTCTCTCTCTCCCCATCAAATCATCACTTTTCACTCCAAATAAATATAAAAAATTCATTCAAATCATCTCTCTCTTCACTTTTTCACCAACTCCAACACCCCAAAATTTTAACAATCAAACACCACCCTTATGTCTCAACCGGAAGTTATTGGTGATAGGAGTTATCTAACATGTAGCTCATGAGAACCGGTACAATTGCTTATAAAAGTAAGAAAAGCTGTAATGAAGTAACTAGAAAGCTTAAGCTCCTCTTTGTTCTTTTATGGCTAACATTATAGTCAGCATGAGCAAACAATTTCAGAATATACATGGTCCTTAAAAACAAAACAACTGCCAACAGTCCTCCTTACATGTTCACCATCTTTGTATACTTGATATATAAAGGTCAGTGAGTTACCATAGACACTTTTTGATACGTAGTTAGTTACCATACACAATATCATGAAAAGAGTGAGGAGTCACTTGCAGCATAAACATCAGCATTTAAGCACACAGGAAAAATCAGTTCGTTATGTATATTCCTACAATTTCAACAGTAATTCTACTGTTGTTGTTACAAATGGCACTACCCATAGTTGAGAAAATTTACAAAGCTATGGTTAACCAGCCAATAAAATAAGAAAAATAATTTGGGTAATTGAAGGAAAGAGAAACAAAACCTTCGCTATAGCTATCTCGGCAGCCGATTGCTCAGCGTCCTTCTTTTTCTTAAAGGTGCCTGAGACAACAGAAATCTCTGGAAGTTGCAAGTGGCAGCGGTAAAGGCAGGGCCCCTTCTGTGGGATGGCCAATCCTGGGCATTCATTTTCAGCAGGTTTTTCTACCTCCACAACCTTATAATAGGCCTTGTTAGCAAACTTTTGGTGTATAATAGCTTTAGCTGAAAGGGTCGTCTTCCTCACTGCATCAGCTGGGATCCCTCCAGTTTCCATCAGTATCATCTAGGGCTGATCAAATGTGGGCCGGAACCGACCGGACCGACCCAAACCGAACTGGGCCGACTGGGCCGGTCGGTTTTGGGCCACCACCGGTTCGGTTGTCGGCCCAAACATTTGAAGAACCGAGTGGGTCGGTTCGGCCCACGGTTATGGGTTCCCAGAACAGTGGGCCGAACCGAACCGAGGGGTATTTGTGACATTTTTTTTTTTTAGTGGGGGTGGGGACGACGTCGTCTCCCACCCTCTGCCCTTATGCCGTGCGTTTAATGATCAGCCCTACCTATCTCTCGTCGCTCTCGACTCCACTCTCTCTCAAAATTCCACTCCACTCTCTCTCAAAACCCTAGCCACCGCCGCCGCCGCCCCCACCACAGCTCGCCGCCTCACCCCCCCTCAAAACTCTATCTCTCTCACACACACTCCCTCATCTCTCGGCTCTCAGCTCCTCCAGACCGAGTCGCGAATCTCCCTCTTTTTCTCTCTCTCAATCCCCGACTCCCCACTTCACTCTCTCTCTCAAAACCCTAGTCGCCACCCCCCACCGCAGCACACCCCCTCAAAACTCTCTCTTTCTCTCTCACACACTCTCTCTCACCTCTCAGCTCCTCCACGCCGATCTCCCTCTCTTTCTCTCTCTCTCTGAAGTCTGAGCGCCTAGTGCCGCAGTTCCCACCGGCCACTGCTGAGGACCTTCGACTGCCGCTTCCTCCAGTGTTCTATGCTCGTCCAGCCTCCTGCCTCCACACTGTTGAAAGGTACATTTACACATGGAGTCTAAAAACTAAAAATATAGCACGGATATCACTTTTCTATGCAGTAAACATTATTGGATCTTACGGATAATGCACTGTTGATGCTATGTTTATAAATTAAAAGGACCCGCAACTTAATTGAATCATAAATATCATGTCTTTGCTATGTATTGATGTGATATGAGTAATTAGGACACTTGGTTTACATAATTTTGAGTAAACGATTATGTTTCTGAAGTTTCAAATTAACACAGATTTTGAATTTTGAATCTGTGATGATCATTAGGATTGCTTTTGTTGTAAATTGACTGCTTTCTTATTAGTAGGAACTTGCTCAGTTTGCTTGGGTGTTGCTGTTGAAGAAAATCAAATCAGGTTAGTATTTCGTATTTCTCATTTTACTAAGTTAGTGTTAGTTTATTTTAGAGATTGGAAGTTAGGATTCTGTTGGTTCTGTGGAGATCGGAGGTCAGGGTTGATTTGATGGTGGATTTGGATGAATTTAGGGTTAGGTCAGTGATTGGCTGATTGTTGTGTTGTTTGTTTGTTCTCATTTCGTATTTCTCATTTTACTAATATGATAAACATAGCTCAACTCAACTCTGATAAACATAGTACTTCCAAGATGGAATATGAACAAAAGATAAACAGTATCAGTCAATAGAAAAACAGTGGATGATCTATCTTCTGGAAGTGAGCAAGCGAGCATTTGCCCATGCAACCCCTAGTGAAACAGATTTCAAACAAAGACCAAATATTTCCGAATACAGCAAGGCCTTTTCTAAAACATCAAATGGTAATTTATAACTCAGTCCTTTGGTTAGATAGCTGACAGCCTCGAGGACCTGAAACTTAGATTTTGAGTCATCTATGATCCAGGCAGCACCTTGAATGCAAAGTGTCTTCCGTCTTCACAGAAGGTAATTGGATTTAGACCTCCTTGATAAGCAGACCTAATTTTTACTCAAACAAGACATGCTGAACTTTAGTGTGAGCCTCCCTAAAGAGATTATCTGATCTGGGAGCCAACTAAACCTTCTAAATTTGAATTTACTGCTACCTGGAATACAAGGAGCGTCTTCCCAAAGTGGCCCACTGGAGGTCAAGTGGTTTAAAGAGTGCATCCCCAAGCACAACTTGATAGGCAAACTTATAGATGTTTTTGGACAATGGAATTGTGACTTGGCTCTTATACATGTTTTTGGCTCATATATCCCTAGGATTTCAGTTAAGGGATACTACCCTTAAACAGTTTACTTTTTGGCAGCCCCAAATTAGCCACTAATACAATCCTAAATCCTAAAGCTTTTTCCTCTTGTTGAATTCGGATTGCTATGATTGCTGATTACATGTTGTTTGTTGATTTGCTGATTACGGTTTGTGATTTGCTGATTGTTTGTTAATTAGTTGTTTATATTTTTAATGTGGTCTAGATGGAAGAGACTCCAACAAGTACCCCTGATAATGAGTCTCAGAAGACTGTGATTGATACTAAAGATGAGTTGGATAGGGTGGATATTGATCTTGATGACAATAACCCTAGTATTAATACTGCTCCTAGTCGACCTTTTGCTAAAAGGAAAGAGTCTAGAGATTCTTCATTAGTATGGGAACATTTTACAAAGGTTGAGGGTTTGCCTGCTGATTCACCTAAAGCTGCATGTAACTATTGTGGAAGACAATATTATTGTCATTCTAAGAGAAATGGAACTTCATCGATGATAACTCACTTGGAGAATCAGTGTAAAAAATACCCTTATCGGTTTGGGGTGGCTGATAAGAATCAGCCCACATTGAGCTTTGAAAAGAAACCTGAGGGGGAAGGGAATAGTTCTAGTTCTATGATCATGCATAGGTATAATGCTGAGGACCTTCGTCAAGCAATTGCTGAGTGTGTTATTGGTGACGAACACCCATTTAGAGTTGTTGAGGGTCGTTGGTTTAGGAGGCTTTTGAAGAAGTTTGAACCCAGATTTCAGATGTCATCTCGTATGACGGTTGCTAGGGATTGTTTCAAGATCTACAACGTAGAGAAAGCAAAGTTGAAAAAATCTTTGAAGTCACTTTCTAGTAGAGTTTGTCTCACTACAGATACTTGGACTTCTAATCAGAACTTGAATTACATGTGTCTCACTGCACACTTTATTGATGATCATTGGAAATTGCACAAGAGAATTATCAACTTCTGTTTAATTGCTAGTCATAAAGGAGATACACTTGGGATGAATATTGAGGCATGTCTTCTTGAGTGGGGTATTGCTAGTAAGGTTTTTACTGTTACGGTTGATAATGCGTCTTCAAATGATGTTGCACTTGAATTTTTGAAGAGGCGCTTGAAACCCAACATTGCCCTTGATGGACAATTTCTCCATATGAGGTGTTGTGCCCATATTTTGAACCTTGTAGTGAATGAGGGATTGAAAGAATATGATGAGTCTATCATAAGGGTGCGCAATGCAGTGAGGTATGTGAGATCTTCTCCAGCTAAGATGGATAGGTTTAAGAGATGCGCTGAAAAAGATAACATAGAATGTAAAACTGTTGTGTCTTGATGTTTCCACAAGATGGAATTCTACTTATCTGATGTTGGAGAAAGCAGGGAAATATGAAAAGGTCTTTGACCGACTCCATGATGAGGATCCTCATTATAGGAGCTACTTCACTGAAGGTGCTAGTGATTCACTGCAATTGGGACCTCCTGAGATGTTGGATTGGGAGAAAGTTAGGATATTTGTTCAATTTTTGGAGTTGTTTTATGAGGCTACTATACAGTTTTCAGGATCTTCATATGTGACTGCAAATATCTACTTTCAAGAGATTTGTATTATCCAAGAGAATATTTCTAACTTGTGTGAAAGTGGTAATCATATTTTGAAAAATATGGCAACAAGTATGAAGAGAAAATATGATAAGTATTGGGGGATCTCTTCGAAAATGAATATGTTGTTGTTTGTTGCTGTGGTGCTTGATCCAAGGTATAAGCTGACTACTTTAGAGCTTTGGTTCAAACAAAACTATCCGACTGAAAAGGGGGATGTCATGTTCGCATTTGTGAAGTATGTGTTTGATCGGTTGTGTGCGGAGTATACTGATAAGTTTGGTACTGTTGAACCAACACCTCAAGCTTCTCGTCCAACGCATAAGGTTGGGGAGGGTAATCAAACTCGCCGATTGAAGTTGGCTCGCATCCTTGAAAGGCTTGAAGAGTCTACATCTACGGGTGATGGAAAATCAGAGGTGGAACAGTATTTGACTGATGGTAGTGAGGCAAGAACTAAAGAATTCAATATTTTACATTGGTGGAAGTCCAATGCATCTAAGTATCCTATTCTTGCTCGCATGGCACGGGATGTTATGGCTATCCCAATTTCCACAGTATCTTCTGAGTCCGCTTTTAGCACCGGAGGACGTGTTCTAGACTCTTATCGAAGTTCATTGGCTCCTCGAACAGTGGAGGCCCTCATATGTGCACAAAATTGGATAGGGGAAGACTCTATTGCTGAGTCTAATGATGATTATGAGTTAGTGGAAAATGTAGAGAAATATGAAGAAGAAGCAGGTATTTTAATTTATGTAGTTAATTATAATTTAGTTTAATCATAATTTATATTTATGTATACTTAAATTGCTTTGATTTGCTATTTGTTTTCAACAGTGGAGATCCTTGGGCCGTCTGAGAAGCGTGCAGTTGATGATTAAATGTGGAAGTTGGAATATTTGAACCTTGTTCAAGACTTAATTTTTTTGGTTGTTGTAATTTTTTTTGGTTGTTAATTGTTAACTTGTAGCTTATTTTTCTCTTTTTTTTTGGTAGTTGATACTTGTAACTTGTAAGGGCTGGATGTTAAATAGCCCATTTTTTTCTTATTTTGTTTTGTAAGTATGTTGCTGTTAATTGTTATTTATTAGGACTCATGCATGCATAGCTACAAAAACCCAAAGAAGCATAAATTTTGCATTATAGGTCATAAATCATGTGAAACATTTGAAAAAATTGTACTTTTGGGCCACCGAATGGGCTGAACGAATGGTAAAGTTGGGCTTACATAGATTAAAATGAATTTGGGCTATTAAATTAGGCTTTTTAAAAAAGTGAAAATTTTGGGCCCAATATTGGGCCCAACCGACCGAACCTGGCCGACCCCCGAACCTGGTCGGCCCGGTCGGTTCTCCCAACCGGCGGTTCGGCCGTCGGTTGGAAAATAATAAAAACCGACCCAGTCGGTTCGGCCCACGGTTTGAGGGCAAAACCGAACCGACTGGTCGGTTATCACCCCTAGTATCATCTGGATGTGAATGTGTGCTAGCTACTAGATAAAAAAAAAAATCTCCAATTTATCCCACGCATAAATTATGAGCTCAAAGATGGTTGCTTAACTCTCAGTCTCTCATTATGAAAAGCTGTGACTTGAATCTTTTTTTATTTCCTACACCAATGCCAAACAAAGTTGGTGACATGTAACTTTCGTCCTGTAAGTGAATAAACCTCCCCAGCCTATTTTACCCTCACTGAAAAAGAGTAACAGGAAATACAATCATAGAATCCAATACACCAAGAACTCCCAATTTCAACACAAAAAACAACGTATCAGTCAAGACAAGACACTGTCATTGCTCTGCAACGATCATGAACAGATTGTCTTTAAATACTTGTCTCGTGTATTTCCCACTATTAGAGCAACCAAAATCGAAGAACGGAATTTGGAAAATTCCCAAAGTAGATACACAGTGAAGACCAGGCAATTAAATCCTTCTGCCAATAAAACTAATATCTGGCCCTGATCGCTCGATTTTTAACATAAATTCACAACAAACCTTCTAATTGGATCAAGGAAACAACATCAAAAGAAAATTTCCCATACGTTCAACATCTGAATGAATACTTACAATACCCCAAGACCCAAGAGTTCCAAACAAATAGGAAACATAAACCTATGACATATACAAACAAAAGGATATGGAAAATATTCGCTTTTAGCTTCCAAACTATCACTCAAATGTCATCATTTACCAGTCAGAACTTTCAATTTCTTCCCATTACGCCTCCAAAGCTTACAATTTATCAATTTCAGCCCGTCTATTTTCCCGTTAAAGATGAATGAAAGAAGCCCAGAAAGACGAAGATACACCCAACAGACATATCCTTAAAAACAAAATGAATTGAGGGTATTTTTTGTCCTTTTAAGTTTCGGAATGGACAGAAGGCTGAGCTTGATATATTGTAAAACTTTTGGGACGTAATGTGATGAAATTATAAAAGTTCATACCAGAACGCTTTATAAAACTTTTGCAAATGCAACGGCTAATGCTTACACTTTACGTAATGATTATATTAGCTGGGGAAAAAGAAGAACAAAAAAATCGATCGCAAAGTGATACAGCAATGAAGGCTGTCTTCAAAAGATAACTAAATAGCAAAAATTCCAAAAGAAAGTGGAAAACCCAAAATGCAGTCTCAGTTTTACTGTGCGTCCATATCCGCAGCAAATTTGGATTCGACAGAGGTTGATAAGTGTCAAAAGTCTCCAAATAGCTTGCAAGGTGAACATATAAGAAAAGCCGCCGATAAATGAAAAAAAAAACGGACATACAAGAAAAGCAAGGAAATATATATTTAAAAGATCAAAAAAAGATGCCCCATACTTAAGCTTAAGTATAGGGTCCAGGACTAAGCAATGTACCAAGCAATAGGAACAAAACAGTAGACTGGAAATTGAGGAAGGAAAATTCAATGGGCCTTCTTCATTCACAATATACAATAGTAAAATGCACAGAGTAGTCGTACCTTTGCATGAGCAAGGCAATGGCTTCCACAGAGAGAGAGAGACAGACGGAGAATCTGTCCAGCTTCTGAATTATTAGTGCTGTTTTGTGTTTTTCGGGGGGGTTTTGTGAGGTTTTACGGTTGTTAAAGGCGGAGGAGGGAAAGGTAAGGCCCATCAAGAATTATTTAAGTTATTAAAAATATATATATCGTGAAAACTTCGGATGCAAAAAAAAAAAAAAAAGCACGATTGACGGTCAAAACTCAAAACAAAACAAAAATCACTCCGGATACAGACGTCTTCGTTAAGCCGAATTTGTTCCCACTTCCCACTCTTTTTTCTTTCTTCTATTACCGCGACCTTTCGTGAATGTTCCAGAAACATATGCCATATTACCATTTTCTGGCCTGCTTTCACTTTTTCTAGTGACTCGGTATGTGCCGGATCATAACAAATTTGCCTTCAAGATGTAATGGAGCCATGGAATCAGTGCAATGTTTGACTGCATTGTACATACGCCAACAAGTCAAAAGGTCCTCAAATTGCAGGATTTTTTTTTAAATACGAAAAAAAATTAGTTTCTTATAGTCAAAATCTCATACTATCATATCCATAACCGAATTGCCTTAATGAATAGAGCGAACTTGAACTTGTATGGATAAGGTGTACGGTCTCAATTTTGATTCTCCACGATGATCGTATCGGAGCTAACTTAAATAAGATTGGTAAAAATAATAAATCTCAAGCTAGTTCTTCGGAATTTATCTTCTATTAAAATTGGGTCACCTTCATTCTTAGGGGTGGGCAAATTTTTCGCAGGTACCGGAATTCCGGTTCCTGCCACCGTCCACCGTATAACGGTCGGAACCGGTATACCGTATATGAAAATACCGGAACCAGACCCGGTACCGGTAATTCAGCCGAAACAAGGTAGAATTCCGGTACCGAGTTTTTAAAAAAAATCCAAAACGCACGGGTTTTATTTCAAAACCCTCAGGGCCCCTGGGTTCACGTTTGACTTCGACTGCTCTCAGCCTCTCTCTCTCACGACTCTCACCTCGCTGCTCTCTCTCTCAGCTCTCTCACGTCGGTCGCCACACTGCTCTCTCTCTCTCACCTCACTGTTCTCTCTCTCTCTCTCTCTTTCTCTCTCATGTCGCACTGCTCTCTCTCTCTCACCACACGGCTCTTTCTCTCACGCCACACTGCTCTCTCTCGCAAGCTACATTGCTCTCTTTCTCACCTCACGACTGTGAGCTCGTGATACCGTCGAAGGCCAAAGGCCAACTGCCTCTCCGCCGAAATAGGGCCAACGAAGAGTCGGAGACTCTATAGTCTCTACCTCTCTTCCTCTAATCCTCTCGGCCCTCTCTGGCTCTCTCTCTCTCTCTCTCCCTCTCAACTCTGCCTTTCTTTTTTAGTTTATTTTTTCAATTTCATGTTCATTACAATTAGTTGTTTAGTTGTTGTTAACCTCTTCATTTCATTATCTGTTAAGTAATTAAATTTTTTAGTGCAAGTTACAACTTACAAGATTGTGATTTATGAAGTTTGTCGTGTGTGGTGAGTGGTGACTATGGTCAGATTGGTCAGTGGTCAGTGCATTGCATTGCATTGAGGTAAAAATTCATTAACTTATTTAGTTAATTATTTATTGTAATTCATTAGTTAATTTATAATTTTAGTGTATAGAATAGGTTGTGAAACTGTGGAGGATGGGCTTGATTGGATTATTGGAGGATTTGGTTTAATTTGAAGTTGTGAATCTGTTTGCAATTGGAGGATGGGCAGTGGGCAGTGGGCTTGATTGATAATTGATTGGATATTTGGTTTTGAAAATGCGGTTTGAAATTTTGTTGATGTATATATTGTAATGCAATTTGAATAATTTGTGTAAGACAATATGAGCATATATTTTAGAGTATATATTTTGATGCAACTTGAATTTTCTTAGAATAGTTTGAAATTGTGTTGATGTATTAGTATATATTTTAATGCAATTTGATTGTGAAATTGTTTGGCAATTTGAAAGCAATCTAAATATAGCAATTTGAATGCAATAAACTTGTAGAAATGTTTAGTTGTAAAATGAGTTTTAAAATGACAATTTGAAATGTTTAGTTTTATAATGAGTATGTTATAATTTTTTTTCTAAACTTTTTTATTTTCTCAGATGGATCCGTTTACTTCTTCTTCTACTCCTTCGGTTGAATCACCGACACCACGCCCCCAAGTAGGAGCCGATGCTTCCTCCCCTATTATTGGTGAGGAGCCGACTCCTCAAGTTAGAGGTGATGTTGATGTGTCAGCGCCACTTCTCCCAAAAAGGAGGAAAGTTTCTCAACCGTCTCTTATGTGGGATCATTTCGCAAGGGACGAAAAAATGACTGATCTAGAGAAGTCAATGACAAAATGTAACTATTGTAATCACGCGGTTGGGGTTCACCACACCCATCAAGGGACCTCCAGTATGAGGTCTCACTTGAAAGGTTGTTTAGCCTATCAACGAAAGCAAAGTAAGTTGGACTTCTCTCAATCGAAGTTCACTCACGATGCTTCTTCAAAATTGGTGAATGAGGATGTGGTTGGGGTGATGAAGATAGATATATATGATGAGAAGAAGGTTAGGAGGGTCATCGCTCGATTCATAATCGTTGATGAGTTGTCATTTAGGGTGGGGAGCAAGGATGGGTTCAAAGATATTATTCATGAACTTGAGCCTCGATTTAGGATGCCCTCTCGATACACAGTGATGAAGGATTGTATAGGTCTTTATCTTGATGAGAAGAATAAGTTGAGGAATATCATTTCGGGAACGTGTCCTAGGATTTGTTATACAACCGACACGTGGACTTTTATTCAAAATATGAACTATATGTCTGTGACATGGTGTTGTGCACATATTTCCTAATGAATTGATCATTTTGATATGGTGATGTTTCATTATTTTCGAAAATGGAAAGTAATCAATTATGTGTTATGTTATGCATTAGTTAAAATTTAAATTAGTTTAGTCATTAGTGACCAATATTTTGTAGTTGGTCATTAAATATTATGGGCATAAATAAAAAGGTCATACCAAACTAACACTATCATAAATCATATGATAGTGATGTTTTGATTATTATTTTCGAAAATGGAAAGTAATCAATTATGTGTTATGTTATGCATTAGTTAAAATTTAAATTAGTTTAGTCATTAGTGACCAATATTTTGTAGTTGGTCATTAAATATTATGGGCATAAATAAAAAGGTCATACCAAACTAACACTATCATAAATCATATGATAGTGATGTTTTGATTAAATGACCAACATTTTATTTCATTCAATTCAACTATCCAATTTGTAATATTTGTAGATTTTTTTTTCAGAATGTAAATTTGTATTATTTGTAGATTTTATTTATATGTTTATTTGTAATTTGTAAATTTGTTATTTACAATTTTGTATAATTTTTCTTTCATTAGTGTATTATGTGATTTATTAATTTAATGCAATTAAAACAATTGTAGAATTGTAATATGTAAATGAATTAAAAAGTATTGGATCCAACATCCAATCTAAGTATCTAACATCCAAATTATCCAATTAAATTTTGGATCCAACATCCACTCCAATTTTCATCTTTAAAAACTAGCCTAAAAAATCAAGTTTAACTTCTAAGGCCAATTGTATAGTAACAATAAGCCTAGAATCAGAAGCCCGAGGATTTGAAAATTTGGGCCCAAAACAGGCCTAAAATCAGCAAATATATAGCTGTTGAAATTTCGGCTTCCCGTACCAGTATTCTGGTACCGGGGTGCCGAAATTACGGCAGTTGCTGGACCGGAACCGGATGCCAATATAGGCCTCCGGTTATTCCTGGTACTAGAGCTGTAATTTCAAATAACGGCTCCAGTAAAACCAGTAACCACCCCTATTCATTCTTGCCCAGTGTAAGGGGTTTATCTTGTCACTCAAAAATAATATCTCATAACATCTTTAACTTTTAATGGTTAGATCAAGCTGCATTCTAACCAAGATCATACGGTCATAATGAACCAAAAAATGACAATCAAGATTTTGATGTCACTTATATTCCAACCGTCAGATGAAACTTAAAGGTAGATGGCGACTTAGATCAATAAACAAAATCAAAAGAAAACACCAATAGATGTGCTTTTTTTTCTAGGCAACTAGTTGTGCTTAATACAGCATACTAATATTATTATTTTTTATCATTGACCATAAAAAGTAGTGATACTAGTTTGATTTTTCTGTGCTTTATTTACGACCTTCTAATGCATACACATAAACACTACAATAAATAGATAAAAAGGATTTATCCACTAACTAGTAGAGATTTGATACATTACATCATAAACTACTTACTTTGGTACATTTTACCTTATAACTACTAAGCTTATACACTTTGCATCCTTCATTAAATTCTTTCGTCAAATTAGATTGAAATGAAAATAATGTCTCTCACACACTTTGCATATATCCATGTTTGATTGAAGCGTATTGTTGTCAGTTCATTCAGTCATAACGGGTATTATCATGCATGTCAAATATTTTGTCATCCCAAAATTTTGTCTTAATAAAATAACTATGAAATAATTTCTCTCTCACTATCAAATAATCTTTTTTTCTATCACAATAAATATAAAAAATTCACTCAAATAATCTTTTGCTTCATTTTTTCAACAATTTTCGTAAACCAAAATTTTTAAACTCCTAAGATATTGGCATGAAAACACTTAGGATAAAAAAAACTCAGTTTTCATTCAAGCTCCATTTGTTTCAAAGTAAAGTACTTTTTTGTAAAGTAATTGCAAATGCATTATGTTTCAGTAAAGTATTCTAATTTTCAATGTTTGGTTATTATATCGAATATATTTTTTAAAATTATTTTCAATATTTGACGCATGTTGTATTTTCAATAATCTTATACAATTAATAAATTTAATTCTCAACATCAATTTGAAATAAAATAAAATAAATCAATCAAATGACATATACCGAATGAGAGTTACTATCGAGTGTTAATTCGAGAATGGTCATAGGGCTGTTCAAATCGGGTTTGAGATCGAGTTTTCACCACCTCGACCCAAAACCCGAGGCAATCGGGGTTGGGTTCGTCTAAATGCTTCTATTTCGAGTTGGGTTATAAGATAAAACACTTAAGAATGAGTAAACTGTGTCATTTCGCGAAGGGCATATGGGAAAAAAATTCATGTTAGAGACCTGAGCCTAAGCCAGATTTCTCTTGGGTTTATTTTTCAAAACTCGACACCGAACCTGATGAAACTCGACCCGTTTGAATTGAGCTGAGTCAGTTTCGGGTCGGGAGGTTCAGACGGTGGGTTTTTGCCCACCCTAAGACTGGAAAAGACAAGTCAGGTAAAATATTCACTAGTTTTAGAATGTAAGCCACTTTCAGGAAAGTGAAGCTATGTTTTACAATTGCGACTTAAGTTTTGGTTGACCGTAATTTATAAGGCTTTCCAAACAGTTGATAATATGGAAAGTACTTTACATAAAGTAATATGACAAAACAAACAGAGCCTCAATTTGAAGGAAAAAAATTGATGGATGTTGCAAAGTGTCCAACATTGGTAGGTGGAAGATGCAATGTGTCAAACTCCTTAGAGGTGAAAATTAAGTGTAATTATCCCTAGATAAATTTCAGGTAGCTCTCAATAGACTCTTTCTCTTTTTTTTTTTCTTTATAATATGGTACTATATTTTTTGAAATTTACACTAAATGGAAAAAATATTTTGTGTAATTATTTGGAAAAACTCATAGCATGTATACGTGTGTGCTCTCTTTCAAACCATTTTGAACAATAATATCCCTTCAATGAGGGAGTTAGTGAAGCAAAAGACCTCGTTCTTGAATTTGGGGTTCTTTCGACTCATGAGACCGTGATGTCTATAACTAATTGCTTTTACCAAATGGTATCATAGTTTTTAATCGATGAAGACCTCGCTCTGAAAAATGAGGGAAATAAACCGTGGTTTGATTTCTCTATCTTAGGGAAAATGCAGGGGTGTATATAACCTAATCCTGACAGAGGTAGTGTAACCGAAATTTGATGCAAGGTGTGTGTTCAGTCAGCTTGATTAAGGTGTTTGCTGGTTTCTTTCCCCCAATTTTATCAATAAGAATAGAGAACGTATCAAAAAGATAGGAATAGAAACCCTATAAATCGCTTAAGAAAAAAAACCTACACATCTCCTTAATTAAACAATTTATTTGCTTTTGATGGGCAATAAGTAACCATCACCACCGCCAACATGTCATGTGTAGGAATTAAACCTCTACTTTCAACTAAAAAGTTTTAGCATAGTTTATCCCACTTTATGGACCTTTCTAGATGCTACAGTTCGAGTTCACACATCTTTAAATTAAAAACATTTGGAGCACAAGTCTCGATTCCAAATCTTTTCAAAGCATAGGTATGTTATTTGCAATTTAGTCTAAGAATTATATGAGATAGAGATTTTAATCAGTGATATTATTCTAATCTTATTTGCCCGTGAGTTCACATATCTTGAAATTAAAAACATTAGGAGCACAGGTCTCGATTCCAAATCGTCTCAAAGCACAGGTATGTTATTTGCAATTTAGTTTAAGAATTATATGAGATAGAGATTTTAATCAGTAATACTATCTAATCTTATTTCCTCATGAGTTCACACATCTTGAAATTAAAAACATTAGGAGCACAGGTCTCGATTCCAAATCGTCTCAAAGCACATGTATGTTATTTGCAATTTAGTTTGAGAATTATATGAGATGATATTTTAATCAGTGATATTGTTCTAATCTTATTTGCTCATGAGTACGCACATTTTGAAATTAAAAACATTAGGAGCATAGGTCTCGATTCCAAATCGTCTCAAAGCACAGGTATGTTATTTGCAATTTAGTCTGAGAATTATTTGAGATAGAGATTTTAAACAGTTATTTAATTCTAATCTTATTTGCTCATGTGGAATCTAGTATGGTGGAATGATAGGTAATCAATTAATTGTTAACAAAATGGATCTCACAGATCAATCTCATATTCTTGGGGGTCAATTGTGATATGTTACATGATCACAATTTATAGAAGCTCAAAATTCATAATAAAAGAATATAAAAATTAAATTTTCATGTAATCCTACGACCGAGATATGAGATCCCTAATAATAGGGTTTTCTATGTTGTTTTCTTGCTAATTTATTTCCTTTAATTACGCTTTAATCTTTTTACGATACCAATAAGCTTTCAACCTAATTTGTTAATGATATTTTCCTAAATAAGTGCATATTATTACGATACAATAATTTTTTCAATTTTTCGATTTTCATTTTAATCGTTAACCGACTAAGGTTTTCCTTAGTAAAGTGCAAATATACTGATTTTTAATATTTTGTGCAATTTCACTTTCTTTGTTCAAGTTTCTAACTTGACTTACGACCTCCTTTTTAACCAGTATTCTTTTTAATCAAGACTTCCGCTAAGTAATTTCGAAGGCATTGGGCGATCCTAAGAGTTTTTATCGTGCGGAAATCTCCGAATTTTGTGCATGTGATTCCTATACGCGAGCCGAGGGGGTAAGTACCAGCACGAGGCTTGACAAGCAGATGTGGTCCCTCTATCTATACGCACTTGCATTGAACGTCCCCTTTTATTTTCTCTATTTTAGTCTTTGTTTTTGTGCTTAAAAAACTTAGATATGGTCCCTCATATCCAAATTTCACTGATTGTGGTCCCTTATTGTTTCACTATTCTAATTGGTTTCTATTTAGGGAATCAACACTTTGTCAATAGGTTTATACCACGCTGACAAAATAGTCACTAGGTTGACTTTTTTTTACTTTTAGGTCACTGAGTCCATACCCGTGTGATGATATGGTGGAACAATTGGGGAAACTGGATACAGATTACATCTCCTCATTTGAGATTCAGGTTGCGGTGAAGGAGCTTGGTTATTTACAAATAAAAACTTTCTGGTATACATTTGATGATGAAGATTGGCTGACTATTAGGACACTGAAAAATGATAAGGATGTGATCGAGTTGATCAACAGAGCGGTGAGGGAGCAGAGGTCTGTTCTGAATGTCTATGTTGACCATGTAGTCAATGAAGCTGATATCATCAACACCAAGTATCCCCCTTCCATTTACTGGGCCGGGACCATTGCAAGAAGAAGCTGGGGAACCATAAGCTGTTGTGGGGGAACTAGAATCTGTTGTGGGGGAAGAAGATGTTGAAGTGGGGGAAGTTGAGAAGGATGTGAGTGGGTCGGTTGGGGCTCAACAATCTGATGATATGGGTCGCAGTGAGCATACTGTCAGTGTAAGTAAGGGTAGTGGTCGAGATCGGGATCGGGCAGCTGAGTCGGGGTATAATAGTGACTCTAATTCTAATTATGTTGTTGAGGAAAGATCACAAGATGCTAATGAATTAAGTAATTTCAACAGCATTGATGTCGAGGAATCTGATTTGTATGGTGATGCTGAGAGTCCAGATGGCAGAGGAGTTGAAAGTAATGATTATTGTAGAAATGTGGACTAATTGGGGGCATTTGATAATTAAACATTTTTTACACTTTTCTTACTTTTAACATAGTGGGTTAAGTGAGTGTAGTTGTTAAACGAAAGTAATTACTTTGAAAAAATGTTTAAGTGTTTTTAGCATGTGAAATGTCACTTTTACCCCTAATGGGCTTTTGCAACCTTAATCATAGGTGAAATCCACTGGAGCCCAGTCCAGCCCAACCTCCACAAGTTATTCCGTGTCTCGCTCGAGCGGTTGTCGAGCGGTGGTCGAGCGTGAAGTTTCTGTCTGAATTCCTCCAAGGGTGGTCGAGCGTGAAGTTTCTATCTGAAATCCTCCAAGGACGCTCGAGCGTGTGTTGAATGCTGGGTTTTTATATTGGATTCTTCTTTACTGAGGGCATTTTTGGAAGACAAACCTATAACAAACTACGCTGAGTTGGTGAGAGAGGCATATTCGGCAGTTACAAGATGGGCAATGCGGAAGAGACACGCGAGGAGCAATGGGGAGCACCGAATCTATTGGAGAGAGAGCTTTCTATGTATATCTGGATTTTTGCCTGGTGTTGGGACTCTGTTTTTTTCTTGTTTTCGTTTTCGTTTTCGTTTTTCGTTTTCCATTTCCAGTTCTTTACATCTTTGTTCAGCAACGTTTCTATACACAATGCTAAGGTTTTTTTCATTTGGATATTTTTGCATTTGAGGATGATCGGCTAGGTTTCAAGACTTGGGTTATGGGTTAATTTCCTTTGGCTTCATGATGATTATTACCTACTATTTTGATTGGATGTTCAATGCTCACCTGCTGAAACCGAATGTTTGAAGAGACATATACCTTGAACATCTTTATTCATTTCTTGTTTTGTTATTTACGTTAGGCACAACAAAATCTTGATTTAATTAAGTAGTTTCATTAGTTGTATGTTACGTGAATTTGGTTGATGTTTAGGAGAACATTGACTAGTAAGAATCGGGTACTTTTCCTCAAGCTTAGTCTTGCAAATTCTCATTCTACTAATGCCTTGAATGGATTAGTAGCAGAGGAATAGTGCCAAGAAAGGTAGAACATGGAGAAGCAAAATTAATTAACCCGTACCCCAAGTGTTTGTCAAAATTACTCTGTTAAGTCATTTATTCTTTACCTTTGAGTTGGATTACCATTTTCGTTTCTCACCAATATTTGAATATTTTGGTGTTTACTTTTCAAAATCTCATCATCAAACTGATTTTTACATAAACATAAAACTCGAAAACACTTTTGCGTAGCATTTTTCCTTTAGCAATAATAGTCTGCAAAGACTTTGATACTCTTTTGTCCCCGTGGAATACGATCTTGGATTTATCCTTGTTACAACTTGACACTTCTACACCTGGAAGCATTTCCGGATTCACATTAGCATTCCCAAGAACCGATGAGCCGGATGAATGTGATGTACCTAGTGAGCATGAAGATGATGATGATATGCAAAGCAATAAGGGATCCGATTGTGATGTGGCTCCGCGAAGCAAGAAGTTCCCAGAGTTCAATGAGGAATTGATGTAGACGGGGAGGTGCATTTGGAGAAGGGTCTTGTTTTTCCTAATGTAAAGGTGTTCAGGAAGGCATTAAGGCAGTATTCAGTTCAAAAGAAGTTTGATAAGCTTAGAGTGCAAGCCTAATGCATGGAAGAGTGTACTTTCTACATTTTCGCATAGAAAATTAGGGAATTAGACCTGGTTCAGGCCAAGCATTTCGTTGCTGAGCACACGTGTGGCGCGCACTACGAGAAAACAAAGTGTGACGTCAAGTTCCTGGCACATACAAGGCCAACTTTTGGGACCACCCCAACTGGCCTGAAGCTGCATTATAGAGCCAGATTCTGAGTGATTATAATATTGAGGTGCCAATATGTCGCTCCTTTCGAGAGAAGAGGAGGGCATTGCTTAGGATTCATGGAAACCAAGCGGAGGAGTTCAAATTCAAGGGGCAATATGGTCTGACACTTGAGAAGTGGAATCCTTGCACCTCTGTGGTCCTTTGCAAGTCTGATGACCACTTCAAATAGCTCTATGTATGCCTTGTTGCATGCAAGGAAGGGTTGAAGCACTGTAGACCCATGATATGTGTTAACAGGTGTCATTTAAAGGGTAAATAAGTCGGGCAACTCCTTTGTGCGATCGGCTAAGATGGGAGTGGGCCGGCTGAGGAGCATGACTGGGTATTTATGAGTGATAGAAAAAAGGTATTATTGTTTCCCTTATTTAATATGTTAGTGAACTTATTAAGTAATTTTGAAGTTGTGATATGTTCTACATTTGCAGGGGTTGGGGCTAACATTTGAGCACGAGTTGACGGGTGTGGAGCACAGATGCTGCCTACGACATCTTCACCCGAATTTGAAGGGTGATGGATACAAAGACAAACAATTCAAAGATCCACTATGGGCGGCTTCAACTGCAACAAACATCAATGCCTTTAAAGTCGCTATGATCCAGATCGAGGTTTCCTATCCTAGCGCACATCAGACACTAATGGAGCTTGATACAAAACTTTGGAGTCGACACATGTTCAGTGCAAGATTTATATGCTCATGAACAACCTCGCTGAATCCTTTAACGCGTGAATCAAAGATGCTCGTGACAAGCCAGTTATTACGATGCTAGAGATAATTCGCCATCAGTAGCAAGTACGGTTCCATAAGAAGAAGATTGGTGTCAAGGCTACCCTCCATTAAGCGCCGAACACCCTCTGTCCAAAGATTTTTAAAAAGTTAGAGAAGACCATATCTAACTCCAGGTTTTATCTATCAATGGCAGAATGAACTGGAGTTCGAGGCAGACCAGCTAGATGCACCCAAGAGGGTGGTTGATTTGAATGACCGCACGTGCTCGTGTGGTAAGTGGCAGCTATATGGAATCTCTTGTATCCACGCTTGTGTGGTGATATATCAGATCAAACAGAAGCCGGACGAACATATATCTGAGTAGTACAAGTTGTCAACATATCTGAAGTCGTATGAGCATGTGATTCATGCTATGTCAGGGCCAGATTCATGGCCTGCAGGGGCTAATGACGTAATATTGCCCCTTTTTGTATGGGTCCAACCTGGAAGGCCTAAGAAAGCCAGGAGGAGAGAGCCCGATGAGCCGAATCTCCCCCACAAAGTTAGTAGACAGGGATACATGGTGAGATGTCGAAATTGCTTCACCGAGTGTCACAATGCTCGTTCCTACCCTCAACCTAAAAATCCTAACAAAAAAATGGCCTAAAAAACTAGGAAGAGCATACCGAGTGAGGATGCAGGAGCTGGACCTTCAAATGTCCCGATGGTCTATAAATTATGTATGAAGTCCTGTGAAATAGGATATTTGCAGAATATTAGGGACATTATGTGTGTTATAATCCAGAATTTGATTTTGTAATGTGCTTCATTTTTTTGTGAACATATTCTGTAATGTGATTAGTAAGTGACATTTTGATTGTTGTTTATTGACAGACCCGTGGTAGAGGCTGGGGAAGGGGCCAGGGTAGAGGAAGGGAGAGGGCTACGCAAAAGCCTGATGATATTGTCATAGGAGGACAAGAGAGATGGGAAGGTGGAAGAATGGTTGACGCAATAGATGGCCTCAGGTTGCAGAAGTAGATGGAGGAATTATTGGTGGGCAGACACCCATGCCCTAGTCATCTTATGTGAAGAATGTTCCCAGAGGAGTCTTTTTTGAACATTATGGATGTTAGACTAGTTATTTATTTGATCATTCTTATGTAAATTGTTGTGGGTCGGTTGTTTGTAAATTGCAGTAGGTGTGCTTTTTTGTGGTATGGAGATTGGTTATGGTTGTAAACTAGTTCTGTATTTATAATAGTTGTAATGATTTTTTGTAAAGTGCAACAAATGTGTTGCTTATAGCTTAGTGTGCAGCAACTGTGCTGTTTTTTTGTAATGTGCAGCAATTGACATGTAATGACATTTGGAAATTCATGATGTAGTAATGTTGATTCCCTTTTCAAGAGGTCCTATAATATTCTGAAATGTGTAAAACATGTTTTGTGTTTTTATACACAACACTTGTACACAAACATATTCATAATATAACAAGGACACAAACAGAGAATAGCAACACTTGGTAAGTTGACAATACCAAATCTCACTATATGTGAGTGACATAATACATTAAACGTAGGTCTTACAACACTGATGATGTTCCAACACATTGCATTGAATCATTACATCACAAGTACACTGACCTTACAAATTTACATTGCATTGATGCAACTGCAATAAATTACACTGAACTTAAAACTATAGATTGCATTTACCATCACAAAGTGGCACATTACAACACCATTTAAAGTTCCACTACTCACTACCTATGCCGCCTATAAAAAAAAGTCATCACTAACTACGCTAGCGAGCTTCAGAACAATAAAGCACCCAAGGCTGCAATGACAACCCATGAAACACCCAGAATGATTTTTAAGGTTCTTGCAGTACCATTCAGCGAAGCTACCTCATTCTGCAAGTCTAAATCCCAGAATGATGTCGAGATTGTACTGTAATTACAAGAAAACAATCATTTCAGCCAGTTATATTCGTAATAGGAGACCAAATCCCAAAACTTCACAAGAGTAAGTGCTACTCTCACTAATAAAGCAGTTACCATGCTTCTTCACATTTATAGGATATTAAAGTTTCATATCTATTGCACATGACTCAAAAGGTTCAAATGAGTTTCTTCACCTTTTGTTACTGCACTTAGAGTAACATTGATAGTGTCCCATTAAAATAACCAATACACTTGGAAGCAAACTTACCTGCCTTACCTTGCAATTTACATCTTAATTGAAAACTATTGGGGCTCAAAAGAACAGACGCAATGCAACCAAACATTTCAGTACTTTCAATTATATAACTTAGACTTCTATGATGAAAAAATGAATTGCATTATTAGAACAACATCACAATGAAATGCATTGGCATAGGTAATTTTTCAGGGCGGACATTAGGCTGAGTTTCTAATTTTCACTATTGAGAACCTAGTTCTAGGAGATCTATATATCAAGACTCCATTTCATTTATGTTAGTTCAGCAATTTCAGTTATAAAAACCTTCATTATGCATATATTGAAGCCGAATAGAGTTTTCAAACACACAGAAGTTAAAAATACAAGACATATAATCGAGCACCGCAAATAAATAACCAAAATCGGGGGAGATTCTGGTATACAAGTAGAAATTGAATCAAGGGTAAAGAGAAGCAAAAATCACTGACCTTCCTTTGGATATTGTCGACATCTTGCTGCTCGTTCCCGTCGTCGAAGGTGCGAAGAGGCTTCTGCTATTTCTCTCCGTCTAGGGTTTACAGAAAAGGGAAAAATTTAGGTCGATTTATTTGAGAGTTCTGTTGGATCAAATTAAACGATGCGTTTCGCTTGGAGAGGGAGTAGGACGAATGGGGTGTGTTATGTGTCGTTTATCATGGGGCAGCGTTTTAACTTAAAGGGTAAACACATCATTTTGTTTAATGAACAACTGAAGTGGTTAATTGAGGCTGTGTTTTGTTGAATAGGAGGCTAAGTTGTTTAAATAATTATGTGTCAATGGATTCCGTTAGATGTAGTGACAGAATATGGACGGAAGGATCATATTGTCACACAAGTATGAACTCAGTGACCTAAAAGTAAAAAAAAAAAAGTAAACCTAGTGACTATTTGTCAGTGTGGTATAAACCTAGTGACAAAATTGTCAATTTTCCTTTTATTTATCTTGGACTGTTTTGTACGACACTGCTTGTTGAATGAATTATGTTGTGATGATTGTCTTGAATTTTTCCAAACGAGAGGCAGTATTTAATTTGTGGTTTCTTGTCTCTTTTAAGTTCATGCTTCTCATATCAATTACGTTTTTAAGTTAACATATTTTTTTTGAATTGTTGTTTCTTGTCTCTTTTGAATTCATGCTTCTCGTATCAATTACGTTTTTAAGTTAATATATTTTTTAAAATGTTCTTTGAACAGTACTATAAGCTATCCCTCTCAAAGCATTGATGACATGGATAATTGGATTCCTAAACTTGACATGGAGTTCAATTCTTTAGAAGAATCATGGAAGGTTAGGAAGCATTTTATTAATAAAAATAAGGCGGATGGAGAGATAACATCAAAAGGATTTTTATGTGCTAAAGAATGTGTTCAAAGAGCTTATATACGAGATCGCATTACTATCTTCCTCGAGACGATAGTGGCTCAGAATTTATATATATAGTTTTAGATTTGGGTACTATCTTATATAACGTGAAATAATGGCTCAGAAATTTTTCTTGGTTCATTTTTTCAGTAGAATTAGCAACTTGTGATAGCATTACATCCTTTAATTTGGGAGTAAAACTTGTGTTTAACCTTGGTAATTGACCCCTTCAAAAAGGTATGGAGCAACTTCAGGCATATATATAAAGAAAATTGAGAGTTCCTATTTCATTTTCTTTGTTAGCCAGAGAAATAAGTAATTGACACTAAGTGTTGTCATTTACGATTGAATTATCACAAAAGATATGGGCATAACGTGTCCACCAAAATTAAAAAGTGTAGGGCAGCTGTGAAGCTATTTTCGTGCTGTTAAATATGGAGAACATATGATATCTGCCTTTTTCAGCTGGGGCCCCTTTGGCTTTTATCACCAGCTTACAATAAGTGAGGAATGCATTAATAAGTGAAGAATGCATGATTTCAAGTATATTTTATATAGTGGAAAAAGCAATTGAAGGAGGCAATGCTGTCAAGATCTAATATTGGTCTTCAACCAAAGAAAGAAGTAATAGTCCGATAATTATTTATTGAGATAAATAATTCAATCTAAGGACATAAGTGTTTGATGAATCAAAGACTGATCAACCAAATGATTTATGACTAAAATTATTGTGCCCCTCTCGAAGACCAAAGACTTTCCTACGCAATAACAGACAAAAATCCCCTACACCGAGGATTAGATCCTCCGATAATTAATTTACCTCCCCCTCTTATTTGTATGCTCTCAAATAATAATGAAATTCTTTCTTGCATTCAATTGCCTACCTCTTCCATTTTGTTCTTACCTCTCTTTATACCCATCTCTCCATTATCCTTTTCTTTTGGATTGTTTTCTTAACCGTTCATACCACGGTCCTTTTGGGGATTATTTACCCATCGTGCGTAGTCAATCGTGGAGAGCTTTACTTCATGGATCGTTTACTGGGTTTGACCAGTGTTATTTTTTTGAATACGGGTTTGCTATATGGGCTTCTTATGTGAACATGTGTTCTGGTGTCTCTGCTATCTCAACATTTTCTACTTTGACATTATGCATATGTAATCATCATATAATAACATATATCTTTTGTTTTTGGCTCTTTGAAGGGGATGTACATTCTGGGTGAGGACAGTTTCCATAATCCTTTGGCTCTCTTTTACACATCTCCATCAACTTCAAAATAAAACCTGCATCTGCATATATTGAGCGTGCTTCATAAAAATGTAACCAACCGGTCTTGTAAAATCTAATTAGAAAAAAACTAGCACACGTTAGGAAATTGTAGTTCATCTAAAACCTCAATTCGAACAAAACTTACAATAATCCAACTTTTGACCAAATAACACCATATACAGAGAAGAGAGCAAGCCTTGTACCGAGGTGAGCAGATTTCCTTCATTCGTTTTGGCAGCTACTGATATTTTTTGGGATTAATTACACTTTCCTCCCACGAACTTACACCCGATTCTCAATATCCCCCTAAACTACAACTCATGACAACCGCCCCCATTATTTAGGTTTTCTATTTTAACCCTGTTTGGGACCCCGATTCGGTGTTAAGTCTCACGTTATCCGTCACATGTGACCATCACGTCACCCACATACGATGCGAATAGTCCATCTTGCCCCCATGGACAATGTCGTTGCAATTGGTTCAAGTTCTCCCCATGTCCTAAACGATGTGTATGTGTTACTTCGAGGTGCTCTGAACTCCAGATAGAAGTGGCACACCCGAAACTTAGCAATTTGGATCTGCGTTCAGGGAAGGCTGAGGGAACATCAAATTTGCAAGGTAATGCCCATAAATAAATCCCCTTTTCGTGTTCAATGTAGTTTTTACAATGTAATGCAGAGACACCAGAACATGGGTTCATCTTTACGTGTTCATTGTAGTTTTCATAAATCCACTTGTTACTTACAGAAGGTGACCTGGGAATGCAATTATAGAATGACCCTCCCTCATTGGTACTTTTCTTTAGCAAAAGATTTTCAAACTTGAACCCGTATTTCTACTATTAGCCACAAATACGAAAAAGTTGCATGAGCTTGCCAATGGCATGGGTAAATGGTTTATGTTTATATTCTACAGTTTTTACCTTGCATTGCAAATAATGTGTGGGTAAATGCTTTGTGTGTGTATTGTGCAGCATAGTCTTCTTCCTATTGTGTGGTTATGTCTACTTCTAATGCTAGTTCAATTTCCTGGGCAAAAGAAGGTGGAGCAAGCTCGGGGGGCTGTCAATGTTACTGCAGTGTTTCTACGTATATGAAGACATCGTACACTGAGCAAAATTTTGGACGTCGATTCTTCAGTTGTCCCAACTATAAGTTGAAGCGTGCTTGTGGGATTTTTGCTTGGGTTGATCCTCCAATGTGTGAACATGGGAAAAGGGTGTTGAGACGTACGCGAGAGAGACGAAAACGGTTAAATTTCGAAATCCTAAATGTTGCCATGCTGAAAGGGGAGATCGAAAAACATTGCAATCTCGAGAAGAAGTACAAGCATGCAGTGAGATTGTTGTTGATGGTCGTAGTAGTCATTTTGTCTATTTTGTGTTGTTCGGCCAATTTTTCACGAATTCTAGATGATGTGTTGTGTCTAGGATGAATTATGAATGTAAATTGTTAGTTTGTAAGGATACTTGAATGTGTCATTTTGTAAGTTTTCAACTTCAAAGAATGAATGAGTTAGTTGCTGTCAATGAATGTGTTATCATTCAACTTCAATAGTTGTGTCAAATTATGCAGGTTGACAGACTTGTAAGGATACAATTAAAAAATCAGTGCATTCAAAACATGAAAAACTTTGATCCCATTCAACTTACTGCTTTCATTGTTTATAGAAGATCTTCCAAAAATGTAGCATATAGCCCTAAAAGAAGATCTTTCATCTACAATGTAGCAAGCAAAATAACCCAACCTTTTCACCTACCTGCTACAATGGCCCTCAAAAAATTATAGCATATGGCCAATATACATCCAAGTCCAACATTGTTAAATTTACACCCAAGTTCACAACCAAAATCCCAAATAAGTACATCACAAACAAAATCACTGTGAATGGTCCTTTTTTTTCTTCGTCTTCCTCAACCCGCTTGTGCTCTCATCCGTGGGGCCCTTCTTCTTCTTTTTCCTCTTCCTCAGCTCGTTGTTGTCATCTTCCTTTTGCTTTCCACTCACCTTCTGACTTGCTTGGGTAGCTGGATCAACTTGTGACCCCACAACAGGTTCAGTGAGGTCAATGAATAATTAACGAGGATTCCCCAACCCCCTAGCAATCCCCCGAAGTCGATCTGAGCTTCGGCACCAGTCTGTGACTTCTTGGCAGTGCCATCTTTCTTTTTTCGTGATGAAGAGGGTGCTTCTGATGGGCTGCTCCTTCCCAAGCTAGAGGGCAGCAAACCTGTTGGGCTCCTTCCCCAACTTAGGGGGCAATATAATTCTGGTAAAATTTGGTGGATCCTACAAAATATTCCAAAACTTAGTTCTCAAGTAATTAATTGTGACAACATAAGATCTAGATTCTTTTTTTCGGTTAAGTTAGTAAGTATATTAGTCCTTGTACATGCCTTCTAAGTTTCTAATTATTCACTTCAGCCCTGACCTGAAGACACTGTTGTAGATTTTCAGCATTCTGTTGAGTTTCCAATTATTCACTAAGCGAAAGTATGAAATATCTTACTACACAGTCTACCTTTCCAAAGGTCACAGTTATTTATAAATTTCTAAGAATAAGTCACTGCACAAATTGAACATAATAAACAAAACAACAATCAAATCATATATAAAATTTTGATTCCAATCTATGATTCTTAGATCATTGAAAAAAGTAGCATCATTTGTATTCTTAGGGTTAAGTCAGCTGGACAAGGAATCTTAGATTCAGTCGAAATGATATCTAACATTGTTTTGCTTATCCACTGAGGCAAAAATATGGTTGCAGAGGTAAAACCATGTCCCCATTTTTGAGTTTTGGCATTCATCATAATCTAGGGCTAAAACATATGCAATCTTAGAAAAAAATACTTAATTTACTGAATGTGTGAAAACTTACAACATTGGCCGTCAACCAAGAAGCAACAACAGTAGATGACCCAGCTTGAGAGGAAGGAACCTGTGGCAACAATGGCAGAGAAGTCAACAATTAGTAATCCATAATCATGTAAGTTAATGTATAAGTTAGTTTAGGGAGTTGCCTCTGGTGATTTGGCACGTGGCTGGTCATTAGGTGTTTTCTTTTTCATCTTGCATGAGCTAGCAATATGCCCCACTATACCACATTTAAAGCATTTAATCTCGGTGCCAATCTTGCTGATTCTAACTTGGGACTTTGGTTCATCAGTGCCTCTTCTCCTCAACTTCTTTGGCCTTCTAGGTTGCACTCTTACGATTGGATATAGAACCGGTGCTTGAGTTGTATATTCCCACTGTTCTTCACTTGACATCGGGTGAGTATTTGGCCCGTAAGCCTTCATGTAAGTATCAATAGTGTATTAGTCATCTACATTGTCTTGGGGCTTCCCTCCATCATACAAAATTGCTGAGATTGCATGTGCATACGGTATACCCGTAAGGTCCCATCGTCGACACCCACAAGTCTGCTCTTTTAAGTTGACAATGTATTGCTTTCGTTTTTACTCCACTTCTAACAATCCATTCCCAGCAGATGTCGATATACACTCAAAGGATTCTAAACCATTTCTGTCAACTTTTTTTCATTATCACCGGCACTAGTTTAACATCAATCTTTTGCATCCCGTCTCTCTTTACTTGGTCCCGCCACATCAATTTCTTTCGGATGATCTCCATCATAGTGATTATGGGCTTATCACATGCATCCAATATGTAGGCATTGAAGCACTATGACAAATTATTTACAAGGAGATCTAACCTCAAATAAGATGGAAAATGAGACCTCGCCCACAGTACTGGGTCAACGAGAGCAAGATATGCATGTCTTTGGGCTTAAAATACGTAGGCAATGGGGTAAATATTTTCATTCTCATCCCTCCCAACAACACACAGAAATTGGCCTTTGTATGGGCCCTTCAAAAAACACCCATTCACATCGATGAGTGGTCTACAACCAGCTTTGAAACCGTCTCGCATGGCTGCCATACAAAAATACATCCGCTGGAAAACAGGTTCACTTCCCCATTAGTGGCCGTTGAACCCTCAGAATAATTGTAGATCCCGGGTCAGTACACCTCAAAGTTGTACAATAAGCCCAAAGTCATGCATATTACTCCTTGTGCATCCCATATACCTCCTCAGTTGCCTTCCTTTTCGCCCTATACATCTTGCAACGACTGACATCCACCTTCCAAGATCTTTTCATCTCCTCTTTCAGTGCCTCAATGGGCCAATCAGGGTTATGTCTGAATTGCTCCAAGTATTTCTTTGATATCTAGATAGATGACACTTGTGTGTTTTTGTAGCTCCGAGTGCATCGGTGGTTGCCCGAGTATGAAATAATTTGGAAAGTCAGCTTGTTCTTCACATTGCGAGCATAGACTCGATACTGACACCTTTCTCGCTTGCACTACACAATGACCCTATCCTGGTCATTCTTTGCCCGATGCAAATCCTTCCCAATGTGTATATTAGCCTATCAAATTGCTTCTCTAAAGACTTCAACAGTTGGAAATTTCATCCTCAATTCCAATCGTAGGTTGTCCATATGCTTATCCTTAAATACTGGAAATTTAAGGCGTTGTGTACCTTCGCTTTGAATTTTATCACCACCAAACCTCTCCGCCTATTAAAATATATCTTAACTATCCTCAGGATCCTTCTCCAATTCTGCAGCCTCATCTATATCAATGTTTTCACCCAAGTCCACACTGCGAGGCTGATAACTGCTAGTGGCGCCATCCCCCCTTGGTCCTCAAAAACATCTTCCTCCCCACTCACAACTTCATCCCAAAAAGAATTATGTGGTTGACTCTCATGCGGTGGACTCCCATGCGGTGGATTCCCTTGCGATAGACTCTCATTTGGTGGACTCTCAAGCTTCTTCTTCTTCTTCTTCTTCTTCGATAATTTTCTTCTTCCCTTTGTCTGGAGTTGCTTTCTTCTTTACGGGCAGCTTATATCTTTTCTTCTTTGGAGATTGTACATTCTCCGCTTCTTCTCCAACCACGTAGAGAATTATTGTATTATGCCCAATATGATCCATAACCAAGCCCAAAACGTACATGTCTAATCCAATCAGGACTAGCCCGTCGTCAAGTGACTTGGCTAAGTGCACGTAATAAATCAAGTCCCCAACTTTGTATCCATACTCATTGCATTTTCCTTCGATCTCAAAATAAGACAAACAGTCCATATCTCATGGTTCTGGATGTAAAGTTGTCTTTTCTCCAACGTACTCAGTGCGGGGGTCCTTACAAACTTCCCCTAATAATTCACCTGGAACAGCACAAATGAATTGCTCATTTTCTATAAACCTGATAACATTTTAAAAACATACACATTATCTTAACAGAATAGCATATAATACCAATTTTAAAAGTAAACATAGACCATAAGTAATGAGTAACGTAGACAACAAGTCACCTAGCACATGTTTAAATAGAGCACAAGTCACATGTAAAACATAACAAAAAGTCACATAGAGAAAACATAACCAATTTACCAAATTTAAAATCACAGAAAATAGAATCATAAAACATATAGCCCTGCAAGTCATATTGAATTGGGAAAGGTTCAAACTTTCAGAAAAGGAATTGAAAGTACAGTTAAAGCAACATCTAAAAATTTATTGCTTTTTCTTTCCAATGGATAATCAAATTTTATAAGAATGCAAGAATATAAGAGATCATCCTTACAGGCAGCATACAAGAAAACAAACAAGTCTACAACATTTGCATTTAAAAGCTCAAAAAGTGATAAAATCCATGAAGGTCCAAAAAGGTTAACATTTGAAAGATGCCAACCAATAAAAATGAGGTTATTGCCATAACATTCTCTAGTCCTTGTCCACCTTCGTAGATTTCCAACAACATGATCAAAAATTAAAAGGTAAAGAAATGGAAGCTATCAACTTCTAGAGTTTCAAACTTTCATCAGAAATCATGCAAGAGTAAGATATCAACTAAACAAAGTTGACAACAATTACAGTTTAGAAATGCAAAGCAGCCAAATAATTAAAAATTATGCACAAATAACTAAATAGCTCCAAACTTTCAAATGCATAAATTAATAGGTTTTGAAAGTTATGGGTTTCAAATTGTTTGATTGAAAAATAAGGGTAGCAACTTGATTTTTGCCCAAACATAGGGGGCTAAGTATGAGTTTACCCTTAAATTAATCATTCAAAAAGTGGACAAATAAGACCTGAAAATAAAATTAAAATGAAAATTCATATCAAATTATTAAACAAAAAAAAAGTCACATAGAGAAAACAGAACCAATTTACCAATTTTAAAATCACAGAAAACAGAGCCATAAAACATATAGCCCTACAAGTCACATAGAAAAAATAACCATAGAAAACAGAACCATAAAACATATAGCTTAATAGAGGCCCTGGAAGTCACAAGCCACTTAGAGAATTTCATCACACATAACACATGTTCTTTTAATAGAGCACAAGTCACATAGAAAAAATAACAGCACACTTCACATAGTCAAAAATCTGCACATGTAAAATGAAAAATCCATATAGTTCACGTGCTTTTGGAGAACAACTAACAGAGCCCACAATGTTTTACAAAGTTAGTTGCTTTACTGCCAAGACAATAATTTTGCTAAGAAGGGGATCGCAACAACACATGCTTTCGGAGAACAACAAACATTGGCAGAGAGGAAGGGGACCACAACAGCGCAACACATCTTCAAATAGAATAATGCAAACACTAGCAGAGAGAGAAGGGGACCACATGAGGAAAGAGGATAGAAGACAAGACTAAGCATACTATAATCAACATTCCATTTTCCAAAACTAACAGAGCACCCTTTCGTCCTACGTAATGTACGCCTACCACCTCATTCGTAGACAACCCAATCACCAACAACTCATAAATCAAATTTGGGGAACAAAAAGAAAAGTGGCGCATAAATAGAAACAGTGGCGTTCAAAGACCAAAAAGCTACCTTCGGCATAAAAACTAAATGTTGATCTTCACTAAGTTGAAATGCAATCAAACAACGCTAGAAACGTTTACGGCACTGAAATGGGTTCGTGATTTGGGGGAAAACATAAGGTACTGGAATGGGTTAGTGTTTTGGGGCAAAAAGCTTGAGTCTTTCTTCTGTTCGAGTTTTGGTTTGAAAAACCTAAGTGTGGGTAGGTTAACACATGCGATGTCGTTTTGGAGTTGCGGGAAAAAATTAAACAAAAATCTAATGGGACTATTCATTGGGGCATTAAAGTCTTATTGCAACATATGAGAGTCACGTGATGGTCACGTTTAACGGAAAACATGAGACTTAAAGCCGAATCGGGGTCCCAAACAAGGTTGAAACAGAAAACATAAATAATAAGGGTGGGTTGTCACGAGTTGTAGTTTATGGGAATATTGAGAATATGGCGTAAGTTCATGAGGGAAAGTGTAATTAACCCTATTTTTGTTATCTTTGTGTACTCTAATTTTTCGATCGCACAATCTATAATACTTATATATATTAACTTATCTAAAACAAAAAAAAACAAAAACAAAAAGGGCGCCGAGCAAATTGCAAATTAAGTAGTAAAATCTAACAACAAAACAACAAATTAGGATGATGAACGTAATGATTACTAGAGACTAATTACAAAAAAAAATAGAAACTTCAAATATTTCATAACGTACCCTCTGTATGGACATTTGAAACCCAAATTTAGGTAATTAGAGACTTTCTGGACCAGCAAAGTTAACTCTCGCTAAAGTAAAAAAGAAAATGCCACAACAAATACCAAAGAGGAATAAGTGGATCTCTCTTACAGAACCATGGGCGGATCCAAGAGGGTGCGGGCGGGGGCGGCCGCCCCCACTGGCTCCAAAAATATTTTGCAAATTTTTTTTGGTTATTATGAAGTAGGCCCGCCCACATTGGCTCAGGCCTGCTTCCAGGGCTAGTGGGGGCGGGACTGGCCAGCGAGGGCGCACCCACTGACCCAGTCCTTGTGGTCTGCTTGCTTAATTTTTTTTAAAAATCAGAGAGTGAAACAACGTCGTTTCACCCTCTGATTTTTTAAAAAAAAATTACTCACGCCTCTCTCTCTCACTATACGATCTCTCCGTGTCTCCCTCACGCCTCAGCAGTCCCTCTCACTGCTCACAGCTCACTCCTGTCGCTGCCACTACCCCGCCCGTTTTCCCCCGCCGCACCCTTACCATCCCTGGCAGACCGCCGGCGCTGCCAACCTTAGTAAGCTCAGCTCTGCCTCTGATCTCTCTCATTCATATATTGTAGAACAGTAAGTTCTTGGCTAGCTTTTTTCATTGTAACATTATTGGTTGACCGTTGTGGTGGGCATGAATTTATTATTATTCCAAGGATGCAGGAAATTTCTCATGTACAGAGACCTACCAAATACACCATTTTTGGACTACTCCATTTGTGTGGTCCATTATCACTTTAACTGCACTAATACATAAATTATGTATGTCCTACTAATTTATTATGTAGGCCCTACTAATTTATTATGTAGGTCCTCACTAATTTATCATTTGCCAATTAGAAAGGAATGCACAGAAATACTGTTTTTTATTGATCTAATTTATTACTGAGGTAATTTTTGAACAAGAAATAGCTGAGTGCACCAATACTTTTTGACAGAAGAAGATTTCTTATCTTCATATAGGCATCAAACTCAATAATTATTAATGGGTGTTAAGAATTGTCTTCCTCATATGTTGATGAGCATTTTAAATTGTTTTGTTTTGTTCTTTTTAGATAATTAATAGATTTTTTATAAAAAAAGTCATGAAGCATGGAGTCGTCACAGATATTATCCGCACATGAACACGAGCAAGAGAATGTTTATCGCATTCGATTAACAGCGGTTTTAGATTGCATACGTTTTCTTTTGAGGCAAGAATTGCATTCGTTTTCTTTTGGGACAAAATGTGTCACACATATTATCCGCACAGTAATGTATTTCATTATTTTTAATATTTTTAATTCTTAATTTGTGATATTGTAATTTTAAGACACTGTTTACATTATGTGGGGAAAAATTTTTGTCATTTTCTCTTAAAAATTCGACCCCACTCATTTTATATCCTAGATACGCCACCGTACAGAACGTTTATCTTATGATCAATGAAGGAAACTTCTTTCGTCTACTGCAAGACAGAGATGGGTTTCGTGGGAACGTTTTGAGAACTTTGAACTTCAACAAGAAATGGCATAGAAACAAGGGAGAAAGCTCATTTCCAAGGATTAGGAGAGGTGGATTTCGAGGTCTTGATGGTGAGCAAAACAGTGAAGACAAAGGAGTCGCCAGGTGCTGGGTCAGGCAGAGAGACCTCGGAGATTGTTCTCTCTTTCTCTAGGGCAAAGCTTGAAGGACAAGCCAAAGAAATTAAAAATAATCATAATAAAAGTTCAAAAAAAAATTAGAAGAGGCGTTAGTGGCCTCAGGGTGCGTTTGTGTACCAAAATTTTACCCCCTCTAAAATTTTAACACAATTAAATATTACAATATAATCCCTCTCTCCCCATCAAATCATTACTATTTACTACAAAAAAATATAAAAAATTACCTCTCTCTTCACTTTTTCACTAAACCCAATACCTAAAATTTTAACAACACTAAAATTTTACAACACAAACACAACCTCAGTTGCCCCGTTAGCACCACTTTTTATTTCGTTCTCAATTGTTCACCTAAATAGATGACGTGCGAAATTTATAACTGTCCATTTCAAACTAACGGCTAGTTTTGAAAGAATTGTTTTTCCTGCCATATCTTCTGTATTGCATAGTAGCCTCGTCCCATTGGCCAACTCATTATTTTTGAGTGTCAAACTTTTAGAGGTGCTAAATTTTTGAAATTCGTGAAAAAGTTACGATAATTTATGGAAGTTGTTAAAAATTGAAGAGAGAGAAGATTTAAATAACTATTATAGTGAAAAATAATAATTTGATAGAGAGAGAAATTATGTTTAATTTTTAGGGAAAATTTACTTTGCACCCCTGAACTTTGGGGTCATTTCTAAGTTGCACTCACTTTTATCGATTTTGTTAGATTAGTAGTACTCCAAAGTTTATGTTTACGTCGATTTCCACCCTAGACCTTAAATTGTCGTTACTTCTCACAGAAAATCAAACACGTGCCCTCCACGTGACAACTTACGGTTTAAATTATCAGTTTTACCCTTCACTTACGGTTTAAAACCCAACGTCAGAAAGTTTACTCAGAACTGCCACAGGGCAGGAGATGTTTCGGGAGCTTCTGAGTTGGGTCCTGTTGGAAGCTGCCAAAAAAAGCTACTTTACCGGAGTCAGAATTAACCGCACTTTCGAGAGCTTCTTATACTCTACTCTTGTTAACTTCGTGAATTATACAAGGCTGCATATTTTTTCCTTTATAAGGCTACATAAATTTCACTCCGCAGAGAACTTGTAACCACAGTAGTTTTTAATCTCACCGAGTCATGTTGTCTTGCCACCTCAATTGACGCCAACAATCATAATCACAGCTGGTTTCCTGAAGATATAAGAAAAATTAAATAAGTGCAAACTCCGAACTTTCCTGAGGAAGCTCACTCATTTTCTCTGTCTTTTGGCCATGGCGAGCCGTCGAGCCCGGCACAACTTGCATTTTCTGCTCTTGTTGCATGCAAACGCTTCTATTGAATGACGAGCTCCGCGGGCGGACTTACCGCAGTGTTTTCATGCAAGTAAGCTATTCCTTTCGTCGTTCCAATGGCAATTTCGTGAAGTTTCTCCCACTTGATCTTCTAGTTCTCTCTGAACAAGAACTTGTCTAGGGATTCATTTTCCATGCACTCATAAACAAGTGCTCTCATGTTGGGGTCGAAGCAGAAGCCATGGAGTCTAACTAAATCGATGTGGTACGTTCTTCCCATGGTGCCAGCTTCTGCCATGAACTGCTCTCCATTTTCTATCGCTACTTTTGCAATGGTAATCACCACACCTAAAACTAAAAAAGGGAGGAAAAGACATTTGATCAGGCGTCCAAATTTTGAACTAAAATTTAGGCTGAGCAGTGAGCTTGTTTGCAAAATTTCTTAGTTCTAAAAGTTCCAAAAGAGAAAGTCATTATTTCCCCCAACAAACTGAAAGATCAATGAACATCAACCATTGACCCCTTCATTGAAGGTTTTGAACACATCATTCGTCTGATCTTCCGTACTGCCACCGTAGAAGGACGGTGGGGACTACTGGATGACTAAATTGTCATTCGCATCAGTCACGAACTGAAACGAGGGAAAACTCATCTCTTTTCTTGAAAGGTTGAACCAAATTCAGAAGAAGATGAAGATGGTGATGAGCGACAAAGGCAAGCGCAAAGTATATACACGTAACCGTAGTTTTACTTTGAGGATTGGCTTTGACCCAGATGTGAAGGTGTATTTCTGGAAGAGCTCTTCGGTTGAAACTCTACCACAAGTTTTCACGTTCTAAGCGAGAGAGAGAGGGAGCATTACTTCATTTTTCCTGAAATATACATCATAGCCTACTTCTACTTCTACCAAATGAATGTCAAGCTCAGTTGTGTGACCAGCCAAGTCAGAGGAACGTCCTCTGAGGAAAGCTTGGTTGTGGGCTAGAGACCAGACCCATGGCGACCTCGTTTTCGTAGCTGCTAAAACATAAGAGCTTTCAGCTCTTTTTAAAAAAGAGAAAGGAGAAGCAAATGAACTTACTCTGTATAGTACGAAAAGATTGGAAGAAAACAGAGAAGATTCTTTGTGCAAAATTCCATCTTTTCTACTCATTAATAACATCTACGTTTGTGTTTCCATATGAAAAGAGCAAAATTTAAATAAAAAAGCACAAGAAGAAACAACGATGTTTGCGTTTCCATTTGATGTCTGTTGCACAAGAATAGGAGGTTGCACAAGAAGAAAGTCATTATATTTCCATTTGCGTTTCCATTTGAAAGTAAGGAAAAATATGTAGCAGAAGATTATCGTGAGAAGGCAGAGAGAGAATGAGAGTTTAGCAATTTTATTGTATATTCAGTTGTTAAAGAATGAATACGTAGCATGAACACTGAAGGAGACGAGGGCAAAACGGGAATTTAAACCGTAAGTTGTCATGTAGACGACATGTGTTTGATTTTCCGTGAGAAGTAATGGTAATTTAAGGTCTAGGGTGGAAATCGACGTAAACATAAACTTTGGAGTACTAATCTAACGAAATCGATAAAAGTGGGTGCAACTTAGAAATGACCCCAAAGTTTAGGGGTGCAAAGTGAATTTTTCCCTTAATTTTTTTAAAAGAGAAATTGACATTTTAGTTCCTATGTTTATACCCTTTTGCATTTGGATCTTTCGATTTCAAACTTTGAATTTAACGCCCTTATATTTTTGGACCTTTGACAAATAAATCATTCCGTTAACCTTCTGTCCCTACTCTTAACGAAAGCACAAGCCATGTCAGCTATATATATCCACGTGGCACGACAGTAAACCGCATCAGCTGCCAAATTGATTCCACATGACACAATCCAAATGCAACGTTGTCCAAGTTCAAGCTAATTAGTCCAAGAAACGGTGTCGTGCATGTTCGGTTGAGTGTTTTTTTTAGGATTTGCATCCTACTTTTATATTTACATGTCAAACATCACAAAATACACTTATTCAAATACAACATTTTATTACCTTTTTTACAAACATCAATTCTTTTTAACAACTTCTGCACGCATGCCAATACAGCTTTAACATCACCTAAATATTCACAATTTTATCAGAATCCAACAAATTTCTTCCAAATGAACATCACCCAAGTTTTTTTTCTCCACACGTTAGCATCCACGCTCACATGCAATTGATTTTTTTTGTTATTCCACTTACCCATACGGCATTGTCCAGACAAGGTGATGAGTTCATTGAAGATTAACATCACACGCAAAACGGCAAAGGCAAAAGCCATAGAAGATCAAAGGATTTCACGAATAGGAAGCGAAACTGTCAAGCTTTGTAGCAAACTTCCCCATCATAGACCCAACCTTCTTTGGGTACTTTGTCTTCTTCTAAGGCACATTTTGGATGAATATCAAAGTCACACTCCTCACAGTAGTATGACCAGGCATGTCCCTCTTCATTGCATCCATGGCGTTTGTGTTTAACCTTCTTAGGCCACCTCTTTTTTTCTCGATCTCCTTCTCCTGCCGTGAGTTCGAAGTGAACCAAACAAAATCGAAGCGTGATGAGAAGAACAGGTAGTCTAGGGTTAACTAAAATTCACAGTTGGAGGAAATTGGGGGGGGGAATTTGGGTGCTGCGATTTGTGGACAAAACAAACTTGGGTTAACTAACTCTTCACCTTGTCTAGACAATGACGTATGGGTAAGTGAAATAAGAAAACAAAATCTTTTTTTTCTTCGCAACCTGGAATTCATTTGTTGAGAGCAAACATTGCCAGAACATTCAGAATCCTTACAAGCAATAACATGTTGTGGTACGATATCTATAGGTATATCCCCCAATACTTCTGATCTAGAACCCCAATTTACAAGATTATGAGCCAACATATTTCCCTCATGAGGCGTGCAAGTAATCTTCCATCCCCCTTACAATCCAGTAGCGTCCGCATCGTCAGCACCTCACATTCAATGCACCAGGGAGGCGGAACATCACGATTTTGGACTTGTGTCACCAGCCGCAACAAATCTCCTTCAATTGTAATCTCAACCACATCCATTGTCTCTGCTATAGCAAACGTCATTCTCGCAGCAATCACCTCCCCTATCAATGGGTTAGAGCCCCCTCTTTTATACAGCCGAATGCTCAAGATTTCACCATAATGGTTCTACAAACAGCTACTGCCCAGAGCACACTATTATGAACAACAGTATCAAAATTAATTTTTAAAGAACCTGGTAAAGGTGGATGCTAAATAGCAGCTTCCGAGATCTCCTGGGCATTCCACGCATCCCTATGTGCAGCAAATCGATCATACACTGATCGCATAGTCATAAAAATATCCATGTCCTTCTTGCCATGGACTATATGATTTCGGTGCATCCATATAGCATCCACTGTAATGACCACAACCAATATAAATTCTTGCCATTTATCCCGGGCATTCATTGGTAAATTGTGGGGGTCCATAACAAATTTAATCTATTCAGCCGAGGATTTAGCAGCAAAAGTACCCGAATTAAAAGGTCATGGTCCTGATCTCCATAAATAATTACTGAACCAGCAACCAAGAAAGAGATGCACCCTCGTCTCTTCATAAACCAGACAGATTGGGCATAGCATTTCATTTGACTGTTGGACTACTGACAGATACTTCATATTGTTGCGAAGTAGCCAGCTTCCAAAAGAGAAGCTTCAATCTATGTTGAACTTTCAACCTTCATATTCTTTTCTAGTCATCAGCATCAAGACCACCCATTTCAACAAAACGGTGCTTTTGGTCAAACAAGTAGGCTGACTTAACTGTCAGTGTACCTTGGGGTTTATGCACCCATCTTGGGTTATCATCCTGGTCTGACCGAGTTAGTTGAATGCTAAGGATAGCCTCAGCTGACTGTTCATCAAATATTTCTCGGATTAAGGGCTCCTTCCAGCTCCAAGTAATCATATTGATGAGATCTCGCAAGCCAGGAATGACACCTTGAATTTCATGAACCCATGGATCACACCACACATTAATAGATCCCCCATTTTTAACCCTCCAACAGAACCCAGCTTCAAAAATGTCTTTCACTTGCATGATGCTCTGTCACACCCAAGAAAGCACCACGGTAAGGCTGCACTCGAAGAAAAGATACATGAGGACAATATTTTGCTTTCAAAGCTTTAACTCAAAGGTTGTGTTGGTCTAAAATGAACTGCCAACCCAATTTCGCAACAAAAGCGCGATTTGATCTTCCATTAACCTCAAACCCAGCCCTCCCCAAGCCTTTGGTCGGCAAATTCGTTCCCAACTCGTCGGGTGAAAATGACGGGTTGCACCATCAAACCATCAGCGAATAAGAGATTAGAGATGGAAGGTGCAGACCTGGATATCTTTATGCCATGCAGACTATCATTTTCTTTAGCTCTTTGAATGAGCCTAGAGAGAGCTTCCGTCACCAGCACAAATAAGAAAAGGGATAAGGGGTCCCCTTGTCTTAAGCCACACGACTAGGCTTAACATGGCCAAAAGGAGAACCATTTAGAAGGATGGAAAAGGAGACCATAGAAATACACTGAAATATTCATTGACACCATCGTGGGCTAAAACCGAAGCAAGAAAGCACTTCCATAAGAAAATTATAATCCACCTTTTCATAGGATTTCTCCATGTCTATCTTAATCGCCATTAGGCCACCCCGGTCAGATTTCCTCTTCAAAGTAAGCATCAGCTCATGAACCAAAATAAAGTTATCTTAGATGTGCCTATGGGAGACAAAAGCATTCTGATTATAAGAAATCAATTTTGGGATTACCGACTTCAATCTGGCCGTAAGTATTTTCGAAATAATCTTGTAAGCCACGTTGCAGAGGCTTATAGGCCGGTATTGCGTAATTGTCTCTGAATTGTCCAGCTTCTGTATAAGTGCAATGTGAGAATGATTAAGCTGCTTCAATAGGTAGCAATTATGGAAAAAACTCCTCACCATAGCAACCACATTAGATTTTACAACATGCCAATATTTCTGATAAAAGAGGGTCGTGAAGCCATCCAGCCCCGATGCTTTTTGGCCCCCAATACCCCGAACAACAGCCCATATCACCTGATCAAATGGCATAGTACAAAGAGCATGATTATCCTCCTCGGGAATAAGCGGAGGAAGTAAACCATCTAACCCCCATGGAAATCATGGATGTGTGGCCGTAAAGAGCTGCTAAAAAAATTAACAATATGACATCCTATTTCATTTCGATCCTGTAACCATGAATCATGCACATTCTTAATAGCATCAATATTATTTAGTCTACGGCGAGTGAGGGTAGAGATATGAAAAAACCTGGTATTTAAATCAGGGTTGTGCAGCCACATTATCCGTGATTTTTGCCTCCAAAGTAGTGCCTCATTCTTTTGAGTATAAGTTGGGCACTAAGTTCCCATTCTCTATCACTAGAAAAACCCATTTTTATGCTCTACTGGCAGCAATCTAACTCCGCTTGCAGTTGCTTAATCTTTGTTTGTATATTTCCAAAAAATCCTTGTTCCAACGTCGTAAAGTGTATTTTGTCGCTTTAAGACGTTGGCACAAGAAGGATGGAAAGCCCAATCTATTCCCTACCAAGCTCCAAGCTTCTTCAATCACAGCTTTGCTTCGAAAATCAGCAACCCAATAAGCCTCAAAACGGAAAGGCCTAGGGCTATAGTCTGTATCACCCAGCGTATCCATGAGGATTGGAGCATGGTCAGAAGCTACCCTCACTATGTGAGTAACTGTAGCATGAGGAAATAAACTCTGTCACTCACCATTGGCCAATCCTCTGTCCAAACGCTCTTGAATTAACCCAAAACCATATCTACAGTTTGACCAAGTATATGGATTACTGCTAAAGCCCAAATCCATCGTTCCGGCATTTCAAAGAAACTGATTCATATCAGACGAAGCTGTAGAGGCCCCAACAGGCTGCCCCTCATTTATCTTGTTGATTAATCATGACATTAAAATCACCAAAACACACCCACGGTCCAACAAAATCCAGACCCCTAGATTCGAGCTCATACCAAAAATTAGCTTTAGCATTCATATAAGGGGGTCATACACAAGCGATAAAAGCCAAGGCTTATCCGAATGATCAGTCAACAAAACAAGATTAATAAAATGTTCATAATAGAATCCAACATTAAACAAAAGAACCCTCCGCCAAGTAACAGCAAGCCCACCCTTCCTACCAATGGGGGAAACTTCCAAAACGTCGTCAAAACTCAGTTGCAATAACTATCTGTGAACATCCAAACTATGTCTCCCCAGCAATCAGTCGACCCACCTCTGAAGAAGATCCCTTCTTCTGGCGATGTTTCTTGCAACCCAGCCCCGTCCCCTTGTCCACTGAATGCTTGTCCTTAGAATCAAAAATTTCCCTTAGAGGACGCAGGAGTTGGAAGTCCTCAGATTCATCGGGAGGGAAATGGTGCACCTGGGATGTATGGGGACAGGCCTGGCAGGCGAGATACACAGCTAAAATGCCTGGGGTATTTGGTCAGATGCCCTGTATGCTCGAGAAAAAGTAATTTAGGCGTTATTACACATGACGTATTGATGTTCGCAAGATACTAAGATAACCGGAGGGCCTTATGCTCCAAAAACCTACCTTTTCCACATGTCTTAACTGTATGATGTGCATTAAATGTCTTCTTATCATGTTTCACTTATCTCTCTTATCTGGCCGCCCAGATGGAGCTTGGTCATTGGCTCATATGTTGACTTGTGCTTGCAAAAAGAGACGTGAGATATGGGGAATTTGGTGGCTCCATATGTATGGCTACAACGGGATTTGTACAAACGCTCTAATGCTTGCCTATACCTAGCTTCGAGTGTGTAGAGTGGAAAGGGGGATCTCACCGTTAGCCCGTTTCCTGCTTATGTTGTTGACTAAAAGCATAAGATAGAGATATAAGGGAGAGTGACGTGAAACACTTTGTGAGCAAAGTGAGAGAGATAGAGTTTAGGGAATATCAGCACCTGACCGAAACTAATAGGAGGAGAAAGACATAGGAGAATAGAGAAGAACCAAGAGATAAAATGGAGGAATCGAAGAAGAGGAAGAGAGGAGAAGAAGAGCTTGTATTCAAGTAGAGGTAAGGGGTTAGTTGCATATTGTTGCTAGAAGTTTGTTGTGTTTAATCTAGTATTTTCACAACTTTTATGGCCTAAAATGACACTGCCTTCATATACGTTTTATGCAACATGTTATGAGTAATGTATTTTGCGCCTATATTTTGATTAAAACGTTGCTGACCATGTAAGGTTTTAAGACACATATTGCATGATTCTTTGAAATTTTTTGACTTTGGTTACTTCTATGTTTGCGCATGTTTGATCTATGAGCTGAAAAATGTAAAAGATGAAACCGATTGATGAAAGGGGTCACGGCAGTGCCCTAAGGATGCTCAAAGTGAGCAAAAAAGGTCATACTGTGAAAGGAAAGAAAAGGGTACACATGCGAGAGCTTGTGTGCTAAGAAAATGGCAAGAAAATGGTGCTCATGTGTTCATTTATTATGTGGCTTTATTTTGATCTTGTTTCCTCACTGATATCATTTAATATGTGTAAGAGTACATGCAACAAAACTAGTTAGATTTAATAAGGAAAATGGCCACTGTCCAAAACGAACCCAAGAAATCCTTAGAATTTTCATGTGAAACTTTCTATATAGGTAGTGTAGGTACTCAGGACTTCCCTGTAAAAATTGCAATTAAAAAAATATAAGAAAAGATCTAAAATGCCCATGTAAGTCTCTAAGGGAATTTTCGACATTTCTGGAAAAACGAAGGGTAAAAGAGGCCAAATGGAAAAACTGGGCTTATGGCCGTATAGAGTAGATAAAAAGAATATATATGTAAAAAATTTAGCGCAAACCGACCTGTTTAGAGGGCCCAAATCACATGGCTCGTTAAGGTCTACAAATAGACCTTTGAGCCCAATAATTCTAAATGGCCTTAGGGAGTCTTTTGAGGAGGCTCAAATAGTACACAATTACACTTGTGAATGAAAAGAATAAAACATTGACTTGAAGTTCATTAAGTTTTTGGAATATTATTAATACCTTGCTTCGATATGAAGTTATGAATCTATGAATAAATGATGAATCATGAATCATGAATCATGATTATGTGTTGCATAAATGAGCATCAATGGTTGCATTCATATCATGAATTGTTGAGTGGACCAGGATCGGGGAATGGAAACCGAAGTTACCCGAGGTGTTTTTCGTAATTATGAGTGACGGTACCGTTCACTAAAGGGAGAGTGCAACTCATCGCTATGAGAAAAGAGTGGGCTCCTAATAGGGCAAAGTGCCTACTATGATTGGATCCTGGTGCAAGTGGCACGAGACAAGTCCCGGAGGAGAAGAAGGACGCACAACTCAACTCTGGGGTTGAATAGAGCAGATGGCGAAAACATCTCAACCCTAAAGGAATGGATGGGAAATGGGTGCACAACATCATCTCATTTCATGTGCATCGATTATGTCTTTATTGTATGAAAGCACACATACTTCATCACGTATTATATTATTGTATGTTACATTTATCGATATGTTGTTGTCATAAGTGTCATATGATTGTCATGTCTCATCCCCGACCTTACTGAGTCCGTATGACTCACCCCGTCTTTTGCATTGTTTGGTTGTACTCGAATTCTTTTAACATTAGGTGAAACAGTGGCGAGGAGTAGGCTGGTTCCGTTTTCTTTTTATGTGATTTTACCCAGATTGTATTTCAAGCGGTTTTCTTTTGTGGATATTTCAAATGTATAGGCTAGGTGGACTGTCGAAAGCTCACATTTTTGTATAACCTAGGCTTATTCTTTTGTAATCTTCCCGAATGAGCCTTTTGTATCAAACCATGTTCGTTTAAAAGAAAGTGTATATGTCTTTATGTTAAGTTCTTGCTACAAGGTTTATTTATTTCCTTTTATTACGCTTTAATCTTTTTACGATACCAATCAGTTTTCAACCTAATTTGTTAATGACGTTTTCCTAAATAAGTGCATATGATTACGATATGATCGTTTGACGATTTTTATCAGTCTTGTTTTAGTGGTTAACCGGCTAAGGTTTTGACTTAGTAAAAATTTTAATATTTTGTGCAATTTCACTTCCTTTATTTAAGATTCTAAACTGATTTACGACCCTTTTTTTTAACCAGTAACCTTTTAAATCAAGACTTCCGCTAACTAATTTCGAGGCATTAGGAAATCTTACGAGTTTTTATCGTGCGGTAATCCCCGAATTTTGTGCATGTGATTCCTATATGCGAGCCAAGGGAGTAAGTACCAGCACGGGGCATGACACATATAGGAAAGGAATCCAAACTCACCTCACTCTAGGATAAACCTTTTGGCCACTGTTTAAGAACTAACATATACCCCTTAACAGACCATGGATGTCGGGTAAGCACACGGTCTCGGTGTTCCATGCATCCAAAATCCAAAAGAAAAGTGTTAAAATCAACCTCCCTAACTTCTAATTTTTCAGCAAACATCCACACTTTCTGCAAAACACTGCAAACAACATGCAGGGGGAGCTTTTTATCAGCCACAATGCTCCCAAGCAACACGACACCTGTGGCTTCCTCCGCACCTGCAATATCCCTCCAGGACGGAGGCTGAGTGATCTCCTAACTGAGTTCCTTAGTTTTACGAATGAGCTATTCCATTTCAAACTCCTGAGCAACTTGATCCATAATAGGCAGACCAACAAACCAAAGAAATAATAAGGGCAAGAAATAGTTTGGATTGTAGGAAAAAGGATCAGCTATCATGCTTATAACAAGAGAAACTGCCAATAAGACACAAGGGAGGAGGAAAATACAGATGTCGGACGGCGCCACCGACCATTAAGCAGCCATTACCGAAAGAGATTCGTCGTAAAAGCGGTCTTACACCATACCTCGAAGGGGCCAAAAGCAAAAGTTGGAAAACCCAGGGAGGCTGTACATAGAGCTCTCTAAAAGAGCAAGCTCCACACCGTTCATTTGATGAGATCGAAATAACAAAACAAAATCAATTGCAGGTGAGCGTGGATGCTATATAACGCGTGGAGAAAAAAAAAAACTTGGACGGCGTCGTTTTTGGACTGTGCCATGTGGAATCAATTTAGCAGCTGATGTGGTTTAATGTCGTGCCACGTGGACATATAGATGATGTGGCTTGTGCTTCCATTAAGAGTATGGACAAAAAGTTAATAGAATCATTTATTTGTCAAATGTCCAAAATATAAGGGTGTTAAATTTGAAGTTTTAAATTGAAGGACCCAAATGCAAAAAGGGTATAAACATAGGGACTAAAATGTTAATTTCTTCTTCTTTTCGAATGAGGCCAAATTTTTGACACTCAAATGCACCCTTAAGTGGTCTCTAGGTGTACACAGACTTTTTTTTTCTAGGCATGTGATACACAGTCTTGAGACTTCTTGCCCTCCTCCTATGCATGAGAACTCGCTAAATACTAGTCTCATGTCTGCGCTCCTCGTCATTCGCATCCAAGTGAAGTCCCAAAACAGAGCACGAGGTTTCTGAATGAATAAAGCCTGCCATGCCACTTGGCGGCAGGCGAGACATGAAAGTGGCAGATCTTCCTCATGCGTAGTGGGCGCATATCTGAAAACGGGGCCAAATCTGCCCCCGTGGACGCAGTAGATCTACTCTCCCGGTGACTGCGCAGGGGTCATGGAAGCTCCAGACTTTTTTTCCCTCTAATAATGGATAAAATCATTGTGTATATGGTTACTCCAGTACCTTTGGTCTTCGTATAACTATCAAGGACCTTTACATAAGTAACATTATGACACAAAAAAAAATTAATTACACTTTGCACTCGCGTGGTTTAGGGGTGCTGATACTTTGCATCCCGTGCTTTCAATTTTGAGACATTTCATCCACGTGGTTTGAGTTTCTTTCAATTTGCATTACGTCGTCTATTATCCAATATTTCGAACGGAAAAGTCAGTCACGTGTTCAACATGTGGCTCATTTGGTCATTTTACCCCCAATATTCAAAAAGGCTTAATTACACTTTGCACCCACGTAGTTTAGGAGGTCCGACACTTTGCATCCCATTCTTTTATTTTTGACACTTTGCACCCACCAAATCAGTCAAGCGTGGGTGTAGAGTGTCAAAACTCTCAAACCACGAGGGTGAAATGTCTAAAAATTAAAAGAACGGGGTGCAAAGTATTAAAACCCCGAAACCACGAGGGTGCAAAGTGTATTAATCCAAAAAAATGTATCAATATGCAAAAAAGCTTCAATAAACCCTTAAGAGTTGTATCCGTTAATAACTCTTCAAGGATTACATGAATGTGTGGGTGGGTGCGTGTAGAGAGAGAGAGATTCTCTTAGTCCTTTATGCAAATCTTCATGTGAAATATACAAGGAGAGTAGCACTGAATTCAACAAGAAGCAGGAAAAGAGTTAAAACACAAAGCCCCAGAAATGGCAGAGTAAGACACCACATAAAGGACCTGAAAGTCCTCCAAAACCTGACCCTCTTCTGCAAGAAGACTTTAACTAGTTGCACTATAACTCATCCCTGCCAGAATAATAATGGCGGAAAACACTGGAGAAGTCCCTGGCTTCATGGCCATCCTTGCATACCTCTGTATATCTGCAGCAAATATTTGGTTCATCTTCCGTTATCATGGCTCAACATATCATGTTTGATTAGTAGTTTCAAGCTTCTTCCTTCAGTTCTAGGGTGAAAAATTATTTTTTCATGGGAATCCATAGGTCAGAAAACTGATGCCAAATGAAAAACTCTTTCACTAAGTTTAACTTCATAATGATGTAAATCAAGTTTAGAAGATCTTCACCTACAACTAGAACTGAACATGAAAAACAGATGTATGAAGACTGATGCCAAATGAAAAACGCTTTCACTGAGTTCCATCTTTCAAGTATGAAGACTGCCACATTTATAAGAAAATTGGAAAATGGAGTTTGAATAAATTGCAGTACAGATTGGAGGGAAAGATAATTAATTACTGGTCAGAGATGAAGGCTAGATAGACAGATGTAGTTTCAAATTACATGGATTGATCTTTTGAGGAGAAACCCTTCAATTGTTCGGATTTAGACCTTTGAGAGTTGAATATTAACATCTTAAGGACTCTCTTTGTGAGGCTCAATATAACGCCCTAAACCAAAATTTTAAGCCAGTATGTTAAGGTCTGTTAACTTCACATCAACCCCTCAATCTAGTTATTACTATCCAATATTGAATGTAATCATCTAACCAATAACGTCGCTCATGCAATTAATCCACCATATCTCTAATCTCACAAGTGAATCTGCTACTGCGTCTCATCAAGCTATAGTCAGCCCTTCCCCTTGAACAGAAGTCTTTTCTAGATAATCCAAGAATCACATGTTACATCAAGTCTAAAAGTTCACCAGTAGAGTGTCTTTCATCAACCAATGGATAAAGCTAACTTGGGAGTCACCTCACACTATGGGAGCCTCCCTCCAACAGACATGCACTACCACCTCGACACCCAAATAATCCGAAGTTCATCATTGGAACCATTTACTCAACCATTGGCGGAGCTACCATGGCAGTCACTGTCACTCTACTATAGAAGCCACCAATAACACACACATGCTAACCGTTGACTCTGAAAGCCCTTGACGGGATTTGGTTTGTGGGAGTCGACCGTTGATTGCTTGGGAAATCACTTTATAAGGGCTTGATATTAGTCTCATATCCGTATCCAAAGGCTCATAAATATTATGTCAACTCTCAATCTTGTGACTGGTACCCAATGTGGATTCAACCATGTAATTAATCATACCACTCACGTGAATATGGAATGTGAACTTTATACTTTATACTACAAGCCACATCACTTTTGAAGATGAGGGAAACTAAGAAGTTTGAGATGACAGAAATTTAAGGAGATGAACCTCATTAAGCAGAATCCAGATTATCGAAATTGGATAAGCCTCCATGAGGATTGGCAAATTACAATAATTGTCTATCCCTTAAATATCCACGATTGACACACAAGTCTTGCCTAACATTTACACCCTTTCACCAAAAATATAGCTGATACCTTTTTGACTGCCATGGCCTTGGAAAATGACAGAAAACCAAGATTTGGTATGCTTGTTAGTTTTACTGACAAGTAGCGGCTCACACCATTACCTTAGAAACATGCTGTCTTGTTCATGAATGACATAAATATTATGTATCTAAAGCTATGCTGAAAGTTCAGGCAATAAGTAGCATGGAGTTGAGTTGAGGATGTATTATTATAAGTATTCAACACGAAGTGATAGTTAAGTGACGTGCCCAGTGTTAATGCTATTAGGATAAATCTTATTTTTTAAACCTCACATATGAGGCCAGCTGTGATGACCCTCTCAACATCAACTTTGAATAATCAACCTCCGAGACCATGATCAGATGCAATCTTCCTCTGAGGTTATAACTTTCTTCAATTTCCATTATAACCTTAAAAAACATGTGCTTGTCATACATAATTGCCTAGTTATTTCTTTCATCCTTTCTTTGATCACGTGTTAAGCATACAGCAGAGAGATAAATATGATAACTTGAACAACATTTGATAATGGGCAAATTATAGTTAATCCTAAAGTTTACTGGATTGATTGCTAAATTTAAACTTAGGGTGGTTATTGCAAATTAAGATAGAGATACGATGATAGGCAACTTTATACAAATTTAAATCACGTGTGGGCTAATGTTTACTTAGGCTCAGAAGTTCTGTACGTCAAGGCAAGAGGACTTACATCTCTAGCGCTTGGGAAGTCAAGGGGCATTTTTGACCAACGTCTTGGGCTGATGCAGCAGCAAGGTTCAGGTCTTTAGCCTGCATTTTCCAAGGCATGTAAACATCAATGCCCAATTACTCATTGTAGGTTTTCACATCCCTTCCAAGTGCAGCCCACTGGATAAGGTAACCACCTCCCAGTGATGGAGCATGTGATCATGTTTTCTACATTATAATGGGAGGTAGAGTAGTATCAAGTTCAAACTTAGGACCATAGCTCTAAGACATGTTAAATCACCACTTGCTGAAAAGCTTAAGCTAATAGGAAAATGTAGGATTTAATTTCTTAAATCAGCTTCTCTAACATTAATGATACCACAATTTCAGAAGCAACAGTGTTAACTCACCATAAGCTTAGATGCAAACCCACCGTCATAATTCCTTGAAGAAGGTGCTTCGTCCATCACGCCAGGAACTGGATTGTAGCTGTCACTGTCATTTGCTTGTCCTTAGTATATAAACATCAACTGGCCAAGGTAAGATTCAAAACTCACTTAAATTGCAGCCACAGCCAGATAACACACCCCCTTGGGAGAGAGATCCAATTATAGTTACCTTCTATATCTCTCAATGACAACTATTGATCTGTGATATCTCATGCACTAACAAATCTACAGTTGTGATATGTTTCTGTGTGTGTGACAATGTTGTACCTGATATATGTTCTTGGCCCAGTTTTCAGTAACATTACTCTTGGTATTTATGTTTCTACCAGGAACTCCCCCCAAATTTTTGGTTTATTCAAGCACTTTCCTGCACGACCTACTTTTTTGTTCTTTAAGGAAGAGCTACCGTCTCAATTCAAATTTTGTCACATTAAGGTTGTCTTTTAGCACAAGCATCATAAGGTTTAGGGTGCTGGTGCTTCACTGTGGCTTTCTTCATATAGGATAGTATTAAATCACAGCGACAGTGAGTAATAAAGATGTTCTAAATACCTACTCCAACAGCGAGCACTCGAAGAGTTTAATACTCTTGTTAGAGTACTAGCAGAAATTCCCAGAGACTGACCAAGAGCAAGGGCTTCTGAGACACCAAGCATACTAACAGCCATTGCCAAATTATTGCAGATTTTTGCTGCCTGACCAAAAACCATGCTCAAAGTGTCAAATACTTCTACAAATTCTGATCAGCTGAGCACATAAGTTCAACAACTAGCTGAGGACAGTATTTCCTTCTCTATTACACAGGAAAGTGCATGCTCATGATGATTAAAGAGAACGAAACCTGAGAAGAATGTCAAAACAGATATAGTTTGATCTTTTCTTAAAACTTAACAGCATCCCCAGTATGCAACATTTGCAACATCTTACTCATGAATGATAAACTACTGCAGAACATTCATCATAAATTTGATCGACGTAAATTTTTTAATTCAAATTACAGTTGAGAGACTAGGGTTGCACCCATTTGAGTCGATAAGGATGGATATGTTTAATTCAGCTTATCATCCATCTGTTATTGCAAGGACATGAAAGAAACCTTGCTATCCAAACAAACATGTCATTATGTCCGTGCAATATAATATTTAAGCATTAGTTTATAATCTTTTGCAAAACACATGACACAATCAGTGTTATATCGGCGATGAAAAACACGATGCAGAGTAGCAGAGTATGTTAAACTACGTCAGAGAATTTCTAGGTATACAGACCTAACTAAACTCTAGTGATCACAATATCCATTGCCACATGCTCACCAAAAACAAAATCTCCATTTGCCACATGAATGAGACAGTCAAACATTGATACAGAAAAGATAATTGTCACTGTCCATTTCTAAGATTATCCTAACTTTTTAGATTTCTGCCACATAAATAACGGTTTCTTCATCAATTATTCTAAATATTGAAACATGCTATATATGACCTAAAGTTGTTCTTTGGTCTGCACAACAAATTTGTAGGATTCATCACTCAAAGGTATCCATTGCGACATGCAGTTCTCCATAGAAAGATTGGAAAACTAAGCACGGAAACAAGTAACACCCACAATTAATAAAGCAGCACTGAAATATGCAGTCTTATTGTTTAATGATATAACTTTCATCATGTCCTATCCCAAGAATGCACAGTGACATCTATTATTCTTTGTTAGTCCAAGTTACTCAGAAGACAGGCAAAATAAGGTCACCACCCTATTTTGCCCAAGTTGTTGCAAAACCAGAAAAAAGAAAGCGGTTTTTCACACCGCCTGCTCATAGTGAAGGTCCCATTTCTCTTGAAAGGGAAATGCATCAAACTGCTTTAACGGTGTTTACTGGGAGTCCGTAATTATTTCCTCACATCAATTAACCTGGAACTATTTTATATGAATATATCAACGGAACCAAAACAAAATGGAACAGAAAGTTGCAACTTCAAGTATGTATGAGGACTTACCGAACCATTTCCTGCTTCCCCACAATATATTGTGTTTTTGCCCATTGAAAGGAATAAGGGTTTTGCAGCAAGATAAGCTTTCTCAGACCCACCAACCTGGACAAATGCTAGCCTTAGTTCATAAGGTGATTAGTAGCATAGTACAAAACTTTGGTGAAATCAACCAAATAGGAACTTTCTAATCACTGGTACCAGACACTTCCATTAGCCTCCCAAAACCACCATTTTTACATAAAGAAATGAACTCCGTAAAAACAAAATTTAATTCCTAAAAATAAAATATAGCCATGTAAAAATGATTTAAGCAATGGCCTGAAATTAATATCTTTGAGAGCGGGCTTAGAATCAGAGACAGTGCAGTTGAAATCTATACTAAAAGCTGGCGAACCTTACCAGACCTGCAATTTAATAATGGGCTTAATTAATTTGCTAGTCCATGTGATTTAATTTTTTCTCAATTTGGTCCCTCAATTTTAATTCTTCCCCTGCAAGTCATTAGGATTAACTACTTGTCCCAAGAAGATCCTTCAATCTAAACACGGATCACAAACAAGGCACATAGACGTATTTCAGTAACAAAAAACGTGTATTAAGTGACATGAGCTGAACAAGTTTAGATGTTGACTGATAATTGATGGTGACGTGTTTTCCATTAACCACGTAAGCATATTTCATCAGTCGCAATGCTGAGATTGGACAAAAGAACCTTTTCGGGACAAGTAAAGTAGTTAACCACAAGTATTCGTAGGGGAAGAATAAAAACTAAGGGACCAAATTGAGAAAAAGTTAAACCAAAGGGACTAGCAGCTTAAATATGACTACGTTAAATAACTCTACAGGAGAAATTCATCTTGTTTTGCATATAGCCAAAAAAAAGAAACAAAGCTCAATATCAAACTTAAATCAGTATCATATTCAGACCAGCATCTAATCATCACCTGCTATACAAACTTATATAACAAATCAAAGCCCAAAAATAGCTATTTCCAACATGTTGTTCCCCACTCCCAACCAAATAAGGACTCGTAATATGTAGTTAAAAAACCGAGATGGATCACTATGAGAATAATTTCAAAGTGTTTACTCTAAGTAATCCTCATCTTCCTCACCCCCAACCCTCTTTAGGCCATAACCAGATCAGGATGAATTAGATATCTTCACTTCAAAGGTAATAATACCATGAAAGTTAGTGTCCCAGCTTCTGCAGCAAGCACGCCTCCAGATACAGGAGCATCCAACATTACAGGGGTCTCCCAGTGCTCTACAAATAAAACAATCTGTCAGTCCACAAATAAAAAAGACCTCAACTAAACATATATAGAGAAAAAACTACAAGATCATGTATCAAATACAACCCAATTGAGTGATCCACAGCATTGAGGTAGGGCTAGATTTATGGTGCATAATCGTGAAAGCGCTAATTTATGAATAGTTGATTATATAGTGGATGCAGCACTCTTCGATTCTGTATTTGCTTACTTTTTCTATTTGAAACTGATACTTGGTTTATATTGTGTGCCTTCTTAGTCGACAAATTTGGTAACTTTAATATATATATATATATATAAATTGAAACTTATTTCTCTTCTGTAGTCTTTTTGCACCATATTAGCTTACTACTTAAGCAAGTCAGTCAGTTTCTGTAGTTTCTTTTTTCAACTTGGTATCAGAGTGTCACTGGTTCTAAGACATAGGTCCCTTCACAGGATTGTATCTGAGTTTGTGTCGTTAGAGTTTTCCTAGTGTGTTTCGCATGTTTATACTTCTGTAACTCTTCATTATGTAATTCGTGTTGTGATTTCCCCCCGGGGAAACAACACCAACTGTCATCTGCAAGCACAGACAAGACAAAAACTTAGAAATGGCAAAAGTATTGTACCCAAATTGACAAACTAACACATAATGTCAGAGGAAGCATGAAAAATGACTTCCCAGGAAATAGAAAAAAAAAATCATGACAAATGACAAGCTGGCTAGTCGAGTTAAAAGGCTCCTTAGTACTTGATTCCCTGGTTTTACCTTTCTTTTCCTTTAAAGTGCATTTAGATACAGACACGGAAAGCTTTCTCGATGTTTGTGGATCAATTGTAGACGAATCTATTAATAACCATGGTCTTAGGAGATTTCCACTTTGAAGCAAACCATGTGGTCCGGTGAAAACATCAAATACCTACATAAATTCTATCAGTAAGTTGATTCTGATACAAAGACCAAATAAAAATATGTCCATTCCGATGTTTGCAGAGTTAATTGCAACAACCTTGGAAGTAAGAACCATGATACAAAGCTATACAAAACCAATTCAAACCTATACCTGATTTTCATAAATGTAGCGAACTATCAAATATTTGAACTGGTGCATGAGAACAATTTCTAATGCACTGATGAAGATGTTTTGATGAGCATTAATGGAACTCATATGATAGGGACTCTTTTAAGAAAAAGTAAATTCTGATTGATATGTTTTAGTAATTGAAAACCAATAGTCCAATCGAAACCAAAAATGACTTGGTATGAGTTCCAAAGAAGAAGAGCTGATAGGTACTTGAGAGCCAGAAGTTGTGGGATTCATACTATATCATCTATATCTTCTAATGTGCATTGATGATGTCATATTTTCTTCCAAATAACCAGCCAGGCATCATCCAGTTACACAGGAATCATACAAGAAGCAATGCGTGTGCTGCTAATTTTTACAAGACAAGGAACAAAGAAATCAAGAAAAGAAGTGGACAAGAATAAGTAGATCCTCCAATCTAAGCAAATAGGTCATAAAGGGAGGCAGAAGTACTTACTATCACAACTAAGATGGATGCATCCTTAATTCAATGCACTTTTTCTTATTTTGTTTACATAATTAATTACCATCAATGCACATAGAATTGAGTAGGTACAGAAGCTGAAATAAAGCTCTGTACAGTCCACTCAATATGGGAATAATTATTACGCTCATAGTTCACTTGTATATCAAGCAATTACGGATTTATGCGCGTACGAGATCTGAATATTTGAGTATGTCTATTATCTGTACTGCAAAATATTTGAGTATGCCTAAAACTAAAACCAAATCTAAACTCCTATTCCAAATATAGCTAAGATATTGTAGAAAGAAAAGCATAAGAAACACAAATGGACATGGCTTCATGAAAATGCAAAGATCTGTAGTTCTCTTTTATTTTGCTAGCACTCACAAAAAAATGATATTGCGGATCAGCAGAATTTTAATTTGGATACGGTCCAAAAGCGCAGATTAAAGCGGTGATAGGGTATCAATAATAAAATCATTTTCAGTGGTTTAGTGGGTTTTTATGAGATAGTGCCACCAACTAGGAACATTGGCGGATTTAATGATAATAGGCCTCCATTAAGCATCAGTAACGAGACCAGACCATTGGCAATGTTTGAGGATGAGCTTGCCATCGGCTATGAATACAGTTAAGGAGATGAAACTATAGTTATGATATAACTAAAAACTAGTAAATAGGGCACACATTAGAATCTCAAGGTTTGAGGATGAGCCAAACTTAACTAGAGCATGTGAAATACAAGTGAGATAGAATTAAAATTATGCAATATTGATAGTGACTATGAAATGAGTAATTGACTTCTAATGGAAAGGAAACTGGATTAGACACCACGAGGAAAGGAACCATGAAAGAGATGATCTTGAAATAAAGTGATGATTTCACATAACACCCAATGAAGGCAATGATAAACATATTGGAGAAGATGAAGTTTCAGCTTTTTGATGAGCTATGCATGATGGAAGACCATGGCACTAAATGATGCAAATAACAGAACAGACTTTCTGTATAAGAAGAGAAAACAGAGGAAATGATAAAGTTATATAACTCACATGAGATGAAGAAGGCAACATTGTAATTACAACATCACTTGCTTCTGCAACTTCAAAAGGTGTTTCTTTTGTGGCAACTCCCATGGCACAGAACTTTTTCAACATATTAGAGTTTCTGAAAAAACAAACAAAGTATTTGAATTAATGTACATTATAGATGTGCGCGGTTAAATTTGATGGGTAGAAGATCCCTATTTGAATAGTAGGACGCTTATAAGGGCTTCACTGGCATGAATCACATGTTCACAGCCAGGGGCTAATCCAAATGTGAACTTTTGAGGGGACCACACTTCAATGGCATAAGTTTTAGGGGTGTAGTATAAAAAAAAAAAGAAATATATATATATATATATATATAAGCCCAAAACTGAATTGTTTTCCTTGATTTTGGGGAGGGGGGGCACTAGCCCCCCTTTGGCTTCACCCCTGTTCACCACCCTCCACATTGCATAGCATGAATAGATTATAGAACATAAGGATTAAGACTAAAAAATCTAGATCTGATCGTTTCTTATCCCAAATGTGAAACAAGTGTAATGCTAAATTTAAATTGAAGTCCAATAAACTGAAGAACTCAAGGTGCTCATTTCAGGAAGAGTAAGGTTCAAATACATTACATGTCATGAACAGCTACGTTGTATCCAGCCTTTAATAGATTATTCACCATTCTGGAGCCCATATTTCCAAGCCCTATGAACCCAACACTCTGCAATATATCCGTGGTTTTAGAAAGTTTAAATCTGCATAAATGCATCACAATCTGAAAAACCAACTAGGAAAAATGATAAAATTTACCCAGTTCAGAGCTTAAATACCTCAGAAGGCCACAAGATAGAACATCAAATATTCAAATGTTTTCTAACAGGGAGTAAATGCCTTGAAATTGGAATTTGAGGCGGAGGCCTCAATACCAAATAAACTCTATGGCTGAATAACTCTGCACACTCCCCCCCCCCCAAAAAAAAGAAAGAAAGAAAGATTGTTGAATTTCAAAGCATTGAAAATCTAACTCGATCGTCACTTTTGCAGAGGTTGAACTCCTACATGATGTTTTTGAACTTCAAAGCACTCAAAAATCTAACTCGATCACACTTTTGGAGAGGATGAACTCCTACATGTAAAATCACTACTTATCTGATTATCACATGGAATATTTAATTGAAATAGGAGTAAGGGATAGAGTCAAGGTTAGAACTCAGGACCTGCTATAATACCATGTGGAACCGCCACTTATCCCAAAAGCTTAAACTGATAGGAAGAGGTTGATTTAATTATTTATTTTATATTTCTAACACATTGAAAAGTGAGTCTGTAGGTATCTATGTATAGATGATTATGAATAAGCACTTAAGAAAAGACACAAAGCGACTATATTCTAAAGTTATATCATTGTTCTAGACATATAACCAGAATAGAAGCTATCGATACAACAGCTAGCCAATCGATTCTCTCTCACACGTACAATCGACAATCAACATACATGAGATTAAGAATTTGAATATATGAGCCCAAAGGACTTAAAACCAATGGTTTCAGAAAATGGGTATGTTAAAGATGTTAACAAGCCAAGGAGAAGAAAAAAAAACTCACCTCAATCTGGGATGAGCAAAAACGGCGTACCGGAGAGGAATGAAAGTGAGGGTATATGAGTTCAGGTTTGCACTTGGACAAAGAAGACAGTGATCTCAACCTGCAAATCGCCATAGTATCTCCTCCGCTACCTCCAGATGATAACAGCTTTACACTCGTTAAACTATTGACTAATAAGATAACGAACAACAAAAAAAGACGTAGGTGTTTTCTTTGTCGCTATCTTGCCAACTCTTTTGTTTTGTTTTGTTTTGTTCTGCTGAGTGCTGAGTGGAAAGTATCCAATGGCACGGTATGTCACAGTTTCCAAAACCCATTTTCTTGTTTATGTTTTTTATCTAAGTATTTTCTTGTTTATGTAAAACGGACGCTATAATCTTTTCATATTAAATTTAAGGTGATATTTCAGAGTTCCGAAGGGACCATTTTCTTGTTGAATTTTCACTGACAAGGCAAGGAAGGAGACCAAAAGTATTCAGCTTTTTTGAAATAGGCTGACCATAGTAGGCGTGTAGTATCCTTATAATTATAGGTTGCTTTTCAGTCACAAAAATTTTGGTCAAGTTTGTTTAGCCAAAATTTTGGGTTTAGAATTTTCAACAAAATAAACCTATTTCAAAATTTTAAATTTTTATGTATATATTTTAAATTTTTTCACAAACTTAAATATTAATATTAATATTCAAAAGATTTCCAAAATTTAAAGAATATTCTCCAAAATGTCGATAAACAAACATCATCTTCATTACAAAAATTTCTTTCCTCACTTTTTCATCAACTATCATAAATTTTTTTATTTTTTCACTTTTTCACCAATTTTTCACTCTCTTCTTTTTTTTATCAATTAGTTTTATTTTTTAGAGTTTTAAAATTGATTTCTAGCGACTTGGTTTTGATATAATTTTAAAAAATTCATCTTAGAACATAATTAGGTTTGGAACTTAGGACAACAGACTACTCAGCTCAAATGGGTGATTTAACAGGATGCTTTTTATCCAACCACCACTTGTCACGTGTCATAAACAGAATTTTTTAATTTTCATGATATGTGGCGAGTTTTGATTAGGCAAAAAAAAATTCCATTAAATCATCTTACCTGAGTGACCTATACTATTAACAGCACAAACTTGATGAGTTTTAAAAATTTTAAAAAACAATCAGTGAATTTTTCAAAATGGTGTCAAAAGTTAGTGAGTAAATGGTTTTCCTGGAAGAAAGGAAATGAGAATCAAGACCAAGAAAAACTCCAAAAAAATGCTTATTAGACTACACAAGTTTAAGAATAAGAAAGTGAGATATCTTTATCTCTCTCTCTCGTCTTCATGCTCTCTTTCTCTGTTTTTGAAAATAAGAAATGAAGTGATCATCCACGTCTGGTTAGAGAAATGGCAGGTTGTGTGAGGTATCCATGAATTCTTGGGTGTCTAGCAAAAGCTAAGTGGTGAAATCTTCTTAACAATGAACTATCAAGAATTCGGGGCAGAGAAAGAGCATAGCTTAAGTAGAGGACTCTTGGGAGAGTTCTTCTCCACTTTGTGTTCAAGGAATCCTTTCTGCACGTTCAAGTTCCTCTCTACTTCTTAGCAGTATTAAAGCGCTACGACAAATGGGCACTAGAACACGCCTCTCTCAAAACGTTCTCTGTCTCGCCCTAAACTCCAGCATCTCTACGGCGGAGGGGGGAGCTCCGGCACCCTCATCACCCCTCCTCCTTTTTCATTTTTTCCTCCTCTCTCTCCCCTCTTCCTTCTCCTTCTTTCTGGTTCGGTCAGCACTGGATGTTGGTTTTGTTTTGTTTTTGCTTTAGTTTTCTTTGCAGGTGGCTTCTCTTCGGCGTTCAGAGGTCTCTACTCCCTTCATGTGGGCACGTGTGGTATGGTTTCATTCAACAAGCCTCGATCTATGCACCCTAACTTCTCCGTTGCTCCATTGCTAGCCCGTGTTGACTCACGCACCTCACGCGGTGCTTGTGGATCCCACGCGCCGACCACTCTGGGTACGCGTCCGGCCTCCTCCGCCTTCAGCCTCCTTCCCCTCTCTCCCGGACTGGCATTTGTGCCTTTTGTCCTCCCTTTTCCACTATGGCTCTCCTCCACCCACCACTAGGGCTGCCCAATTGGAAATCTGGTTCGATTTTTGGACCGGAATCCGGTCTGACCAGATTTCCGGTTGTACTTATAAGTGGTCCGGTCTTAAGTGGTCCAGACCGGTTTCTTTTTTTTCCAGCTCAAATCTTAAAATGTGAAACACTGATGAAACCAGTCCCTTATGAAACACACACTAGTTTTATATTTTATGAAATTCAATCCAAAATCCTATATCCCAACTCACAGCCTAGAATTTTTAATCAACATCACAATACTGCAACGATCTGTCTAAGCATCATCAAATTCTAGCTCAACTCGACAGAACGAGTAAAGCTTAAAACCATCCAAAATCCAAAAAATTCGACAACCACTGAAAATATCAAGCTCAGTTGTTTCTATCATACTATATAGTACCAAATTACTAATTTTTGGAACCCATAAACCCAATCAGTGAGGAACGGTAAAGTCATCAAACAAATTGTCAAATCCTTACCAAAAAGGAGAAGAAAGGCTGGGTGGCGCTGTGTAGTGGCTGAGTAGGGGTTCTGGCTCCTTACCAACAAGGAAAAGAGAGGTTGGGCGGCGTTGTGGCTGGGAGGCGCTGTGGAGTGGCCGAGTAGGGGTTCGGGCTGTGAGTATGGCTGCGCTGGGGAGTGGGCGCTGGGGAGGGTCGGAGGGGGGCTGCGCTAGGGAGGCCGAGATTGGGAGGGGAGCCGGGGCTACGTTGTAATGTTGGGGAATGCCGGAATGGGGAGGCCAGGAGGGGAGTTCAGGATTTGGAAGGCAGGAAGAGGATTTTGAAGGGGGAGGAGAAGACGCATTGCACAATACGCATAGTATTAGACTATTAATTAGGGTTTTTTTATTAAATCGAGTCTGGTCCGGTCAGGTCCAGACTGGTTTCAAAAGGTCTAGACCGGATCGGATTTACACAATCAAGACCAGACCACAAATTCGGTCCGGTTTTGTGGTCCAGTCCGGTCTGCGGTCCGGTATTGTGCAGCCCTACCCACCACCCTCTCGTGCTGCCGTCGTCGCTTCCAGTCCTGTTCTAGCCAGAGTCTCCACAGGCTTTTACAGTGGCCTATGTTACGCTTTCACCCGTTTGGGCTTGTCTCACGGTTTAAGGTTTGCTTAATTTTAATTGTGTGTTTTTCTGCTATATGTATTTTGTTGCTTCTTTCCCGCTCTTAGGCATAATGGTTTGTTGTCGTCTGTGGCTTTTTTTTCCCCTTGTGGGTCTCTGTATGACCTTTAGGGCAGTCTGCTCATTGGTCCGCCGACTCTTCGGAGTGTCTGGTACGTCCTGTTGAGCTTCCTGAGGTTCTTAAACCTCATCGATATTTCTTCTTAATGATATGATAGTTCCTGTAATACCAAAAAAAAAAGTAGACTCTTGAAAATATATATTATAGGAATGTTGTTGAGCTTCCCGAGGTTCTTGAATGATATTCTTCTTAATGATGTGCTAGTTCCTAGCAAAAAAAAAAAAAAAAGTAGGGGAGTCTTAAAAATATATACTACAGAAATGATCCAGAGGAATTGCAGTCATTTTTATAAAATGTGCTCCGGGGAAAGAGAAAAATAATTTCCCAATTTTTGTCGGTTTTCGTGTCACGGATAAAAAGTATCTTAACAAGAAAACTCTACGAAAATTAGGTGAACTTCATTTAACAGAAAGAGCATTCTTTACAGAGTGGTTATGGCTGCTACTCACCCAGAGAAAAAACCATCTTTTTGGATCAAAATGATCTCCAAGAGGTGAAAGATACATTCAGATGCTAAAAGATCACGAGTGGTAGTTCAGTTTATTTTGGGGTCCGAAAATAGAAACACTCACGAACGGGTATAGGAGTAGAAGGTATGCGGTTGCAAATTTGTAGAGGATGCCATTACAGTGTTTTGAGAGTTATTTTTCTTTCTTCTTTTCTTAACCTATGGGATTCAACCGTGTAGGTTTACAGTTCAACAAGTCAGACCAGAGAGTCCTTGCATCGGGCTTTTAATGGAGTTGTAGTTATTTTTCCATCATTTCAAGTAGTCAAGAATTTTGCAAAGGAAGATTATAGCGCCAAGCTTTTAATCTCTAGACCTATTCAGCTTATGAGTAGCCACATTAGGCATTGGCAATGGCATTTAAAGTTCTCTCATTTTCAAAATTTTGAGTATACTGCTCTCTAGGGGATTATAATGTACCTCCCACTGCAAGACTTCTCAGCAGTTTGTACAGAATCGCTATTGTAAGCAAAGAATCCATCAAGAAGCGGATGAGCGTCTCAGGCAAAACTGGATGGTTGTCCATGTGGGTGGGTACCGGTATGGTTTCCAGAAGTCCACAATTGTTTATACAGAAATCATCCAGGCACAGGGTGGAAAGGCCACCCCCATGACTTATCCAACCTCGATACTATATCCTAGGCTGACCCCCCAGTGACTTAGCAGGGGGAGCTAACAACAGAGAAAGGATCAGAGATCCTCATGGTGGCAATATTTAAAATTAAGTACCCACTGAAAATATATGCTCCAATTTTTACAGCAGCGGTTAATACAATTAGTTGAGAAACCAAAAATGCCACAATTAAGGACTAGAAAGGGAGGCTAATGAGACATTAAATTCCCAGAAAAATTCAAGCCCGGAGATATTGGAATCAACACCAAACTATATAGATGAAAGATCTTCATATATTGTCTTGATACCTGGCCTCTCAGAAACTGATCGGATACATCGTAAAGCCATTCCAAGGACCTCCTTCATTCCCTTCTCAGCTGCCGGATTTCCCATTTCTGGCATCATTGCAGGATCAAAACAATCAGACCCACGACCTTCTGCTGCCCTCAATCGCACCCAATCTGTCAAATCAACCCCTCCATCTTCCCCAGAAATAACATCTCCAGCGCATCTTCCTGTTAAAAGTTCCAACAGTATCACTCCAAAGGCATAAACATCAGACTTGAAGGAGGGCAGTGGCTTCTTGGATGCAGCCAACTCGGGTGCACGATAACCTAAGACGCCAGCATCAAGAATCTGTTCAACAGTGCCAGCCTGGGTCATGAGCCGGTGGAGGGAGTAATCAGCAACACGGGCATTCAGATCAGGCCCATCCAGCAGTATATTTGTGGCTTTAAGGTTACCGTGTGGTACAGCACGATCAAAATGGAGATAGTTCAGACCACGTGCAACATCAACTGCTATTTTAAGCCTTTGGGACCAGGTTAATGGTGGACCTTTTCTTCCTGGCCGATCTGGAAATAGAGATATACCAGCAATTAAAAGAAATAAATAGTGAAACATGAACAATAGAAAGAAAAAAAAAAACACGCCGTATTGCTCGAGTCCTGAACGTCCAACTAACAAGCCATATAATCTTGGCTACAATCTATAACATGGAATCAGATGAATTACAATGCTAGTTCATGGTAAACACTCAATCAGTTGTTTAACTGCTAGACTGATCCTCAACTCAGAAACTATTAAACATAATCTATCACATTAAAAGGTGCTGATAATGGTCAGCGAGCTTTGGCTCGGTTGGCATCTCCTCTTTTGTGGAGGGTCCTGATCCCCCCCCCCCCCCCCCCGCCCCTGATAATGATTCTTTCAGGCTTTGACCAAAAATGCTGATGTGAGTGGTTAATTGAATTAGTGGTTTTGCTCAGTCGTTATACAAGATAAATAAGTTGAGTTCACAATCCATTAGGAAAGTTGAGTTTCCAGTATGTAAAGTTTACATCCTCTGCCCCTGCTAAGAATGTTGTAACTACAGGGAAAAACAACTATTTTTGCCCTATAGAAGCAGAAACCTGATTAGTAAGAGAAATTGATTTAATATGCAATAACCATGGTACGAGAATCCAGCTGACCTTTAAGAGTTAGGCCACACTATTTATGGCACATGAATTAAATTCAGCACATGCTCATATCATGCTATTGTGCCATTCAATTAAGAACACACCATTCCTGAGCTTACACAGATTGTGCGGACTTGCACGGGACTAACAATAATTTGCTCAATTGAGTGTTTCAGTTGTAAGTCACTAATATGCAAACTCACCATTCTACAAGAAGCTTTTTTTCTTCCCTTTTTCTGTGTGGGGGGGGGGGGACACCACAAAGTTTTTCAAATGAGAACCTCTACAAACAGTGCACACACTCTAAAGATGGCCTCTTCCAATATATATATATATATTGCTTAACCTGAAATTCACAAGCAAGATATAATTATTTCTTCCTTTCTTTGACCAGATAATGAAACCAAATGCAGAGGAAATTCTAGGACGCGCATGAAGTTCACTACAAGCTCTTGGGTGTCTATAAGAAGATAATTTAGTTGTATTGAAAGCAGATCGTGACCATTTGTGAGCAGCCTCAATATGTCCGTGGTTTAGATTGCTTCACCTTCTACAGGTGCTAATGTCAATAACTTTCATCATGTCGGTCATTAGTTGCGATCTTAGACAAAGTAAGGTGAAGGAGAGAATGTTACCATAAAGAAAGCTTGCAAGACTTCCAGGTGAGATGTAATCTGAAAGAATGAGCTTCTCATGCTGTGTCGGTCCCCAATAGTACCCTCTTAACCGCACCACATTCGGATGCCTGATGTTTGCAAATTTTTTAGCCTCCTTGGCAAACTCTTTTCTCGGTTTTGCAACCCCTTCTCTCAACCACTTAACTGTCATGAACACACCGGTATCCAGGGTCGCCCTATAAGAAGACCCATGGCTACTTCTCCCCAATACTTCTGCTGGTGCCCTGGACAAGTCCTCAGGTGTCAACGTGATTGTATCGTCAAGAAAATGCAGCTCACCAACCAATCGATCCGGTGACCTCACGTCGAGTCTTGCAAAGTGCTCAGCAGTGAATGAGTCCCCAGACTCTGGCGACCAAGAAAAATGGCTAGCCTTGGTTGGAGAGAAGCCAGTTACAGCTGCCATTTTCTCATCCGGACTGATTATCTCAGACGAAGATCCTTTCTGTGAAGCCACAAGATCCTCGGCTGAAACGACCAAAGCACCACCGCTATCTGCTCCACTAACGCCGGAAGGGTTTGGTTCAGCTCGCCTCCTTACGTCTTTCTTTCTTGTGTGTTCTGGTGGTGGTCTTCTTGATATACGAATGTAATGCAGGAAGATAGCAAGAAGGATAAGAATGACAACAGCAATAACACACGCAACTATAATTATCACTTTGACAATCGTGTTCATCGGTTTCCTCTTGTAGTTTTTACTCGGAGAATCACTTGCTCCAGAAGGACCACTAGGAAAACTTAACCTAGTGTTTCCAGGGTAGAAAGAAGAACTTGGAAACTTCCTCAGGTTTTCGGGGACAATTCCGGAAAGGTAATTATAAGAAGCATTGAAGCTTTCAAGGCTGTTAGGCAAGTTGCTAGGTAAAGAACCTGTGAAGGAGTTCTGTGCTATATTCAATGACCTTATTGAGCTCATGTCACCCATGGATGTTGGCAGAGAACCAGAGAAGTTGTTTCCAGCAATATTGAGCACTTGTAGTCCAGACAATGACTCAAATTGATCAGGAAAATAGCCACTAAAATGGTTATGAGAAAGATCAAGAATCTGAAGATTGCTTTCACTAGGGGAAGGGGAAAGGTTAATATCACCAGTAAATAAATTACTTTCAAGATGAAGCTCTTGCAAAGTTGACATTGTTAACAGATTAGCTAGAAGATGTCCATTTAACTGGTTGGAACTGAGATCAAGAACTCTAAGCTTTGGATACTGCGTGATAACATTTGGCAGAGAGCTACTAAGAGAATTATGAGAAAGGTTGAGATAATTTAAACGCAAAAATTGTGGGGTTAACTCCGGGATAGTCCCCGTCAAAAGATTCTGACTGAGATCAAGGAATTCAATATTGCCCCATCTTACTATCCTTGTCAAATTTCCTTCAAGTTTGTTATTTGATAGATCAAGCACTGCACAGCTTCCAGTCAGCAAAGGAAGCTCGCCTGTGAGCCCATTTGAGGAGAGATTTAGAATGTGCAGAGTTGTTGATGTAATCATACTCATTGGCCCTGCAATATGAAAATGATTGTGAGTGACACAATGATTAACATTATGATATGGCAGTGGAGAAAAGGAGCAGTTGAAGTGAACATAATATGTAATATGAATTTCGGCATTTCCAGGAATACCAAGTAAGCTACTTGTAAGTACCTGACAGATTGTTGGCACTCAAATCCAGTTCAGTTAATACCAGTGAATCTCCTTTTAATAGGCCATTTGGAATGAACCCAGAGAATCTGTTGTTGCTGAGCTTGAGGACTTGGAGCTCATAAACAAAATTGAATTCAGGCAATTCTCCAGATAGCTGATTATAGCTCAGATCCAACACCTTCAAGTTTTCGAAGACCTGCTCACCTACACTCACCAGTGACCCTGTGAGCTGGTTGTTACTGAGATTCAAAATTTTAATAGTCTCAGAAATACGAGGTATAAACTTATCCTGCTGTGAACTGGAACTAACAAGCATGTTCCCACTGAAATCAACCTGAGTTGCGCTAGAGAGAAACAAAAATCCCACGTCCAGCTGACCGTCAAGCATATTTCCATGCAAGTCAAGCACCTCAAGACTAGATATCAGCTCAAATCCTTTAGGGATTCTCTTGGTAAAGCCATTAAGAGATAGATTAAGAGTTACCAGGTTCGTCAGCTTTGCCAATGATGATGGCAGTGAACCGGAAAAGGAGTTTCGGCTCAAGTCCAGAGACTGGATTGAGGTAAGACCTGATAATGACTCCGGAATTGAGCCGGAGAAGTTGTTCCCAGCCAATGAGAGATTTCGTAAGCTTGATAACTTACCAATCCCCGGAGGCAAAGATGAGAAAAACAGATTATTAGATACGTCCAGAAACTCTAGGCTTTTAAGGTCTGCTACATTGTCGGGAATCTTGCCCGACATGGAATTGTTTGACATGGACAGTTTCACAAGCTTCGTGAGGTTTGAAAATACACTCAAGTCCGCATCGGCGGAGAGGCCCAAGTTATCAAGAACAACCCCAGCAACATTTCCCCCATTACAAACAATTCCATTCCAAGAAGAAGGGCAGCCATCAAAGTCAATAGACTCTTCATTCCATGAATTGAGAACATAACCTGTGGGATCATGTTTGATACCCTTCTTGAATTCGAGGAGCGTCAATATGTCCTGAGAAGGAAGCTGTCCCATGGCAGAGAGAAAAAATAGGGATGCCACTAAAAGCTGAATGAGCTTCATACTGATCCTTTTAAAGCCTTCACCAAGATGTGGAAAAAGCTCAATGTTAAGAAGGCGGAAAAGCTTTTTCAGCTTCTAATCCAGGAATGGACCCATCTTGATCTCCGGACCACTTACTAGAAAACCAAAACAGAACCAGCACGAACTCAGCAACTCTTCCTTGAATGCTATGAAATCAACTAATGCAGTGAAAAACATCGGATTCTCGACCTCGCGGAAACGCAAATGCAAACCATACCAACTAATCTCCAGCCTCTTTCAAAATAAAACAAGAAGCACGCAGCGACCATTCTTCAAAACCATGAGCGATCAGCACTTCAAAACGCAAAAGAAGAATTTAGATTAGGCAATGAAACAAAAATCTAAAACCAAACCAATACTTTGTTTTAACCAGAAAACAACTAACGTTTGGAGAATAGAACCTCAAAAGACTGATCCTACTTCCAAAAAAAAGTTAGAAACACAAATACTGCTTTAGCAAAGAAAAACTTTTAACGACGCAAAGCTGTCCCAGAGCATTAAATGGCTGAGATACACTAAACAATTTGAGCCACTTTCGCAGATATAACTACAGCAAAAGCAGCATTTTCTTACCAATATTCCCCACTTGCGGAACAATGTAGGCCAAGTACCCACTCCAAAAGCTTCAAACTTTGAAGCAAAAAAAAAACCACCACCTTGCAGAGCTGAGAGCTTTGAACAATCTGATACCATCCCAAGTACCCACTCCAAAAGCTTCAAACTCTGAAGCAAAAAAAAACACCATCTTGCAGAGCTGAGAGCTTTGAACAATCTGATACCATCACTATCATGTTAAACAGCTACGAAACAAAGCCCCAAGAAGAAACAAGGAATGGGTCTTTCACCAAACTGATAAAGTGACTACATGAAAGACAAGGGACACAGAAATTTTTTGGGCATAAAAGGCTTAATAGAAAGTTCATTCAGCTCTTAAAAACAGACCAAAGCCCTAATCTTTCTTTAACGGAATGGAGATAACAACAGACCCTCGAAAGGAAAATGCCTTTGTCCCTTTTCACTAGTCTCTGTTTAGGAGGCATGTGAAATTTTGAGGACGCCAAGAACAAAACCCCTAATTTTTTTTTAACAAAACCCCTAATTTGTTTGCATTAGATGATTATTTAACAGCAGGACAAAAAATACCCAACTTTTTGTTCATTCTTTTAAGGGGTCCAGTGTCAGCTAGTGACAGAAAGCGGCAGGCTCAACAAAAAAAAAAACCCGAAAGGACAGAGAAAAAAGACAACAGAAAGCGGGAAAATCTTTAGTGCCTTTTTGGGTGTAATTTGGTCTAAGTGGGGGATTTACCCGCCAAAAACAGCAGAGCAAAGATAGAGAGAATCTAGACACTTATAGTGGATGTCAAACGATTTATCAAATCTAGTTTAATATTTAGCGCTTTTCTGAAAGTTGTAAAGGCCACAGAGGTGCCCCATTGACTAGGGTTCTCCCTCGTGTCGCCCTCAAGTTCCAATGTGGCATTTGATACACTGAGGTGTTGTAGGTGAAGAAGTAATGATATGACGTGGAACTGTTGAAGTGAGAGCCCACTTGAGAAGAACAATCAAATTCCTACACGTGGAATGGTGTCCTACCTTTCCCAGTAGGTGGTCCCTCTCCCGGTGACACAACTTTTGCACCTACGGGCTACGGAGGAGGCAAAATGATTTTCATCCATCAGTGGTTTGAAATTTATTACTCTTAGAAACAAGCGAGTCACGAGACTATAATACACAACTGTTGTCCGAAACTTCACTCCCTTGGACAAAAAGAATTGGTCGCATTTAAATATTACTTCACATGGTGTTGTAGTCTTTAGGTCTGAACAAAATCGGATTGCAATTAGACAGGATTTATCGTTTGGTTCAGTCTTATTTTTTTAAATGCGGTTTGGATCGGATCGGATCGTATTTATTAATATAAATAAAAAAAATATTTTTTATATTTTTTAATATAAATTATATACTTAAAAAGTTTAATTTTAATCTGAACTAAAACTCTACAATTTTTATATGTCTTTCCTCTTCTAAATTAACCTAAATTTTTTTTAAAAAAAAATAAAACCGGTCCGCTCCTCTATTTTTGTAGGACCGAAAATCTGGCTTGCAACCATAATAGTTTTTGTTTTGGGACTTGCTAGACAACCTTTAGAGCTTGTTCGGCAATGTTGTATTCTTAAGATTTTTTGAATCCTGAGAATACACAAACCGAACATGTTTTTAACATCACTTAAAAATAACTACTGCACGCATGCCAATAAAGTTAACATCACCTAAAAATTTTCAAAACATAAAAAATTCTCAAAATTCTACACCACCCTCTTAGTTTCCAGCTTTCAGTTGCATAATCAAACACTTTTTGACAATTTTGTTTCCTTTTGCTTTCGTTAAACAAAGTAGGGCCGTGCAAAAAGATCGAGACACAGGACCAACCCATTACAACCCGATCGGGTTAAGCCAGGGGCGAGTTCGGATCTTAAAACACTGTTTTATGACTTAAATCGGGTTCAGGTTGTGAATCCTGAAAATGAAAAACATGAACCCGACCCGAATATACTTGGGCTTAAAAATAAAATAGTCTAGTGCGTCCTGAGCTTGAAAATAATACCTAGGCGCCTTGAGCTAAAAAACAAATTGTGTGCCCAAAACGTTTTGGGCCTTAAAAAAAAGCTCATAACTAAAAATAAAAAATGAAAACCCCAAAGCATCCCAACCCCGACCCGAGCTGAACCCGATCTGCCTGGCCGGCTCGAGTTTAGGGGCAATCAGGGTCGGCGTCGAGATACATATCCCCTGCCTCGATTGATTCTTGACGAGGATTGACGAGTAGCTCCAACCCATGGGGGGCAGCATAAGGGAGGGATTAATGGTGGGTACGAAATGGATAGAATTGAAATGGTCGATTCTTCTAATACACATCATAATCTAATATTTTGTTCTTATTCTATTCCAAAAAATATTGAAACCCAACATAAAAAATTCTAGTTTCAACGATGGGCTTTTCTGTTGCAATGTACATGGAAATACAATGTGAGAGCCAATATTTTAAACTCTAAGCCTAAGTCCAGATCGTATGTGTTTCACTTGTCTTTCTCTCTCTAGGTGAAAACTTTAACTCAGATGAGTCAGAATCTAACCATTAACTCGATAGGTTCAAAAGCTGTTAACTCTATTTCAATTTCATCCTTCCCCTCCATTGTTACATCCATCAAAGAGAAGGCTCTCCTTATTTGCCTTGAACAGACAGACTAAAAGAAACAAAAAAAGCGAAGTGTATCTACTCTATCCGCCCAGTTGTTTACGATAAAAACACCATCTTCCCCCGATACTTCGGTTTCTCCAGCTCCAATGATGATTGTTAGAAAAACCCATGACACATGGAGCATCCACATGGGTATTTGAATTAGGAATCCTCCCCAATTGGGTTTTTCAGGACATTCTTATCGTGGTTTGAAATTTGAATTCAAACTTAGTTGATTTCTCTCATTGAGATTCTCCATATGAGATTCCTACGTACGTTTATTTAAGAAAATAAGCGTAGAGAAAAAAAATCAATTGACATATTCTAAAAAGTCTCACAGAGAAGAACTTTATCTCAAGACATAAAGGCTTACATCTTTTAGCCTTGGATCTGAAGGGTGGAATTCATAATGAGACACTGGTAGTCTCCTAAACAACTTGAAAGTAGTGTTCGTGATACGTGAATCGTTGATCGTGAGCTATAAGACAAGCGACCAACATTCTTGCAAATCGGAGATTCCGCACAAGGTATTTCGGATACTCATTCCATTTGGAAAAAATCTAACATTAGTATTAGAGCCAGGTTAGAGTTAGTATCCTTGATATTTCTCGCCATTTGCAGCTAGAAGCAGAACGCTTGGGTGCGAACCGTCCAACTGCGCTTGTTGCCTAAGGTGGGCAACACAAAGCATTTAGGCCTAAGTGCAAAGCGACTGAGAAATCAACTGGTACAACAAATGGTCTTGGGCTTAATAATAAAAAAAACTGCAAAGCGCCAGAGAGGTAAGCGCGCTGGCAAGAAAGATAAGACCAAGATAAAATGCTATAACTGTGGTCAGAAGGGTCACTTCGCTCTTGAGTGCACCAAGCCGAAGAAGGTACCATCTGGACCCAACTCTCTTTTTACTTTTGTTTGTTCTCATGTATACGTTGCTCACTCGATCCCTGAATGGATTGTAGATACAGGAGCAACCAAACATGTAGCTAGAGATCAAGTTGGATTTGTAGATTACATAAAACTATCAGCAAGAAACCAGTACATTATTTTGGCTAACAGAACGAGAGAAAAAAATATTAGGAGTTGGAATTTTTCAACTCAAGATGCATCTGGGACATACGTTACTTCTTCATGATGTGCTCTATCCACCTGGTGTTAAAAGTAATCTATTTTCAGTTATTCTATGTTAGATCTTGGTTTTAGTTTTCATTTTGATGGGCCACAGATGGATTTTTATTTAAATAAGGCTTTGTATGGACAAATTTTTTTAAATAATGGTTTCTTTATGTTAGATTTAAAACGTTCATCTATTTCTTACATTCCAAATATCAAGGAGGAAGTTAGACTTGAAGACCAGCAAAGGTTTGACAGCTTGACCGTTGACCAACCCGGTTTGACCAGAATTTTTTAAAAAATGGTTGGAATTTTTCTTCCAATTTGTTAGCCTAAAGTTGTTTTACAAACAATCCATAAATGATTTTGATGATAACAAAAGTTTCTAATTTTTTGAAGACCTTAGTTTTTATTTTGTCAATCCACAAATTTCAAGTTATATCTACAATTGGATTGAGTTTATCTCACCAAAAATCTTCTCAATGCACTTGAAGACCTTTACACTTAATTGATAGACAAATTCTTTAAGTTATAGGCTTTTAAAAAGGTTTTGGAATGGAATGAAAACTTCAAATATATTGAATTTTGTCTCCAGGGCTTTTAAGTGTCGACACATTACACTGACACCCGAGACATGTGTTTTTGACCAAAATATGTGTCGACACATTGACCTTATGGTGTCGACACATTGCACTGTCTCCCGAGCACTCTTTTTTTGTTCAAATTTCATGTGTCAGCACGTGTCATTTGATGTGTCAGCATATTACACGATTTTGAGGATTTTCCGGAATGACATCAGAGGCATCAAATCGCTCCTTAAATTCATGGGCAACTTTCCAACGACTATTCTCACCTACCCAGTCGACCGTTGAAGACAAAATGACTTAAATACAAGACCGGTAGCTGAAGAAGAAATAGGGCTCTCACCTACACGCACGAATTCACATTTGCTCCGTGATCTAACTTCTTGTGAAAAGAGGGAAAGCTTTGAAGAAGAGAGAAGCTCCGCACCTACCAAGAAGACCTGTTATTTCCTTGTCATATTTCAAGTCTTCTATTGTAAATCCTATCTTCTTCCCACCCTTTGTGCCTCACACTTGTAAATTCGGCTTTAAGAGCCAATACGTGAGTTTTCATTTCATACCCATTCAAGTCAAATCTTGTGAGTGTTGGGTAAACACTGAGTCCTACTCTTGCGAGTAGAAGAAATCCCCAGCTGTTGGGATTTGAGAAGAAGAGTTAAAACGTAAGCTCAAGAAACGCTTTGTGAAAGTTTCTTAGCACCCGAGAAGCTAAGGTGTACTACCTTTTTGATAGATAGTGAAGAAAGCCCAAGGAAGTCAATAGCTTTGGGGGTGGATGTAGGCAAGAGTTTGACTGAACCACCTAAAAATTACGGTGTCATCTCTTCAACCCTTATCTCCTTAGTTTTAATCTTATTCTCTTGTGGTTTATTGTGCTCTGTGTTTCAAATTTTTTAGAAGAGGTTAATTTTTATTAAAACCCAATTCACCCCCTCTTGGGTTTCTACATAGACTTTCACAATTTTGGGTGCAAAATAGGATTAATTATTGTAATTTTTCCTATGGTCTATATTATCAATAAATATGAGTTTTACTTGATTAAAATTGGTTGAAGCCAAAATGGATAAGACCGATTTTAATTTTGTAAAATTTTCTTATTTATCTCTTGAGAAGATAAAGTGTCTACAACTTACTAAGAGTGTCTACTAAAATAGTGACATAAACTCACAAGTATTTGGAACACACTTAGATAATGGAATGCACAAACCAAATAAATGCAAGTACTAAAATAGTAAAAGATGTGTTTATTTAGGTAGACCAAAAGAAAATTGAGAATCACAAATATTTTAAAATATTTTGCATATGAATAGTAGCTATTCGCCTTTACAAGATATGTACTATGAGTACAAAAAATGGATTTGTTGTTGCATGTAAGGTAGAGGTTCTCGATACCCATTTAGAATGTCATGAATATAAATGTTATATTTCTCATTATTGTGATATATTTGATATATCTGTTTATTATTCGAATGAGTGGTACTATTAGTTATTCAAAAACCTGAATCTAATGGAAATATATGTGAATTATTTTGTATATTCAAAATGACTTTTAATCCTTTGGCTAGGATTTTGGATGATAATCGGTTGACAGGACCGAATTATGTTGATTGGAAGAGAAATATTATGATTGTTCTCTCAGCGAATAAGATCAGTTATGTTCTAACCTCTGAGACACCTGAGCTTGCCCTGAAAAATGTCACAGAGGAAGAAGAAAAAAGTCTTTAACAAGTGCCATGATGATGATAATATGGCAAAGTGTTATATTATGACCTCAATCTCAAATGTTTTGCAGAAAGATTGTGAGGGCGTGGCTACAGCTGCATGTATTATGTTGTATCTCTAAGAAATGTTTGGAGAGCAGAGCATATCTGCTAGGCAGACTACTATGGAGAATCTTATGTCCACCAAATTGGTGGAAGGGAGCTCAATTCGGGATCATGTCTTGAAGATGATTTCTTTCATCAACGAACTTGACTTTTTGGGAGCTGAGATGGATAATGACACAAAAGTCGATGTCATTCTTTCATCTATGTCTGATTCTTTCAATCAGTTTGTCCTTAATTACAATATGAACAAAATGAGTGTGACATTATCAGAGCTGCTCAACATGTTGCAGTCAGCTCAAGATCTCATCAAGAAAGACAAACCTACTTTGATGGTCAGAGAGAAATCTAATGCTTCTATGAAACTGAAACTCAAGTTTAAGAAATTCAAGAAAAATAATAAGGGATTTCAGGCAACTAAGAATGTCCAAAGTGGACAAGGAAACAAAGGAGGTGACAAGAATAAAGGCAAAGGACATTGTTTCCATTACAGCAAGCCCGATCACTGGAAGAGAAACTGCCGAGTTTCCTTAGCTTCTCTTCAAAAGGGCAAACCTTCTAAAGGTATGTCTAATATGCTTGTAATTGAATTGAATTTAATGGATGGTGCATTTAATTCATGGTGTGTGGATTCTGGTTTTACATCTCACATCTGCAATAAGTTGCAAGGGTTCAATAAGACCAGAAGGCTCCATGAAGGGGAGCTGATCCTTAAGATGAGGACACGTGCAACTGTTGCAGCGACTGCCATCAGAGTGTGTAGTTTAGAATTATCTAATAATAGAATTTTGATTCTAGAATACTGTCTTTATGTTCCAAAAGTTCGTAGAAATGTGATTTCTGTTTCAAAACTTTTTTTATCTGGATATTCATTTCTTTTCAATTCCAAATTGGTTATAAAGTTTCAAAATAAATTTGTTATTTCTGGAATTATTTATGATGGTCTTTATCTTTTAAATGTTGATAATTCTTTGAATAATGTTGAGAATGATGATTCCTGTGTGTTATCCTTTAAGAGGAAAAAATATGTTAATCCAACTTACTGTGGCGTCTAAGACTTGGTTATGCCAATATTGATAGGATCAATAGATTGGTAAGGGATGAGCCATTGAAATTTCTGAAAATTGAGTCCTATTCAATCTGTGAGTCCTGCTTACAAGGAAAAATGACCAAAAACCCTTTTACAGGAAAGAGAATAAGAGCCACAAAAGCATTAGGATTAATACATACTGATGTTTATGGTCCCTTCAACCACATGACAAGAGAAAGTTTCTCTTATTTCATTACTTTAATTGATGATTATTCCAAGTATGGTTATCTATACATGATGAAGCATAAATCATAATCTTTTGAAAAGTTTAAGGAATTCCACAATGAAGTTGAGAGACAGATTGGAAAGTCCATTAAAATGATTCGCTCCTATAGGGGAGGCGAATACCTCTTGGATGATTTTAAAGTTTATCTTAAAGATCATATAATCATATCTCAACTCATGCCACTAGGCACACTACAACATAATGGTGTTGTGTAGAGAATGAATAGAACCCTATTGGATATGGTTTGTTCCATGATGAGCATATTTGAATTGCCCATACCATTTTGAGGATATGCTTTGGAGACCGATGTTTAGTTGTTAAATATGATCCCTACAAAATCAGTTCTTAAAACCCCATATGAGTTATGGACTGACAAGATGTCAAGTCTAAATCATTTTAAGATACGGGGTTGTCCAAGTCATGTTAAAAGGTTTAATGTGGATAAGTTGGGATCAAGGACTGATAGGTGCCTATTTGTAGGCTATCCCAAACTGACTACTGGTTTCTACTTTTATAATTCTAATGAAAACAAAGTGTTTGTTAGCAGAAATTCTACTTTTCTTGAAGAGGATTATAATTTAAAACTGAGAGAAGAGTTGTTCTTGATGAGCAAAGAGATAGTACAATGTCTGTGCAGAATGAGAACAATAATGATCAAGTGGTTGTTCCCAATGATCAAACTGTACTTTTTGAGACACATGAGCCTCGTTGTAGTAAAAGTATTATAAGTCCTCCAGTAAAATTCAATTTGTTAAATGTGATTTATCAAATGGAATCTGAAGGACTGGAGATTGATCCTTGTGATTATACAGAGGTCGTGAAAGACAAAGATGCTGAGCATTGACATGTGGCCATGGAATCAGAGATGAACTCCATGTATTCCAACAAGGTATGAACCTTGGTAGACAAACCAGAAGACATTAAGCCTATAGGTTGCAAATGAATCTACAAAAGAAAACTTGGACCAGCAGGAAAGGTAGAGACCTTTAAAGCCAGGCACAAACAAAAAGGTATACTCAAAAGGCTAGTATTGATTATAAGGAAACCTTTTCACCGATAGCCATGCTAAAGTCCATAAGGATTCTATTGGCAATTGCAGCATACTATGATTATGAGATATGACAGATGGATGTGAAAACCACATTCTTGAATGAGTACATCCATGAAGAAATTTATATTGACCAGCCAAAATGTTTCATATCTTGGGAAAATGAATCAAAAGTGTGCAAATTGGAGAAAACCATTTATGGCCTAAAACATGCATCATGTTGTAGGAACTTCCGTTTTGACGAGTCAATCAAAATGTTTGGTGTCTACAAGAAGGTTAGTGGGAATACTATTACCTTTTTGGTTCTTTATGTGGATGGCATACTACTCATTGAGAATGATGTAGGGGCTTTATCATCTGTAAAAATGTGGTTGTTTAACCAATTTTCAATGAAAAAGCTTAGGGAAGCATCCTACATACTCGGATCAAAGTGTTTAGAGACCGAAAAAAGAGATTATTGGGTCTCTCACAAGTAAATTATATTGACAGGATATTGACTAGATTTAACATTGTAAATTCCAAGAAAGAGTTTCTACCCTTTAGACATGAAATTCATCTCTCTAAGCAGATGTGTCCAAAAACACTTGAAGAAAGAGAGAAGATGAGTAACTGTCATTATGCTTCGGATGTAGGGAGTCTCATGTATGCTATGTTTGTACTAACTCTGATATCAGTCACGCAGTTAGCGTTGTGAGTAGATACCAATCCAATCCAGGTCCAAAACATTGGTCAGCAGTGAAACATATCCTCATGTATTTGAGAAATACAAAATACTATTTCTTAGTGTATGTCAGTGAGGATATGACTGTCCAGGGATATACAGATTCAGATTTTTAAATCGACATGATGATAGAAGATTAACGTCCGGATTTGTGTTCCTTTTTGGTAAAGGAGCATTCAGTTGGAGAAGTTTCAAGTAAAGTACTACTGTTGATTCTACAACTGAGGTAGAATATGTAGCTGCAAGTGAAGCAGCAAAGGAAGCTGTGTGGATTCACAAGTTCATTCAAGAACTTGAAGTTTTCCCTTCGATTGAGGCGTCTATTCCCTTATATTGCGATAATAATGGTGCGATTGCACAGGCAGTGGAACCAAGGTCTCATCAAAGGACAAAGGACAAAGCACATAGAACATCATTTTCATCTAATACATTATATCATATCCAGAGGTGATGTCACAATGGTGAAGGTTGCATCAGGATAATTTAGCTGATCCATTTACAAAGCCTTTATCTCATAAAGTGTTTGAGAAACATATTAAAGATATGAGTTTGAGATATATGTATGATTGAGTTTGACGTTTTATTATTTGATAATAAAAGTTTATTTGTTTCTCACATATATTATTATTGTTATGGGTTTATACGTAACATAAGATGTTATGTATGTAAATTTGTTCAGGTAACATTGTAGAAAAATCATGCTAGAGATTAATGAATCAAAGACAGGGAATAATGATTTTTCAGTTCCTCGTAAGCCTGAAATTGTTTTAGACTTTTGTACCATAAAGTCTACACTTGTTGTGCGGAGAATGATTGTTTTCACCATTGAGGTATGACCTTAAGCAGACAAGTGGGTGTCATGTAACAAGTACATACACTAAACAAGATCCGATTAAGAACGCCTTTTGGAAATGATATCACTGTAAGGTTAAAGGTTATACTATCACAATTTGGTATTGTCCTTAGACCTGAGAGGTTTGTATTTATTCTTGAATTGTGTACACATGCTTTGATATTGTCAACTGGTGATGTTCATTCAGGACTATATCTGGACATGTTGGGTTATGTGCGTGATGACTGAGTGATATGAATGTTTAACAAGGAATCTACCAATCTTTTGGAAAGACAGTATATTCAATTAGTGTTCATGAAAGATTTGGACCAAAAGAAATCCAGCCAGAGTGTTTTACAAAACTATTTTATGAGTACATAAAAGTATATTATATGTATTTTAAAGTTGTGAACTAAGAAATCAAGTTTACATGAGATAGAGACATGGCGGTGATATTTGGTTCTGAGGGTAAGTGAGAGATTGTTAGAATTATGTGCCCTCGATAACCAAATTAATTAATCCAGTCTTAATATCTCATATAAAATATAGTTTAGTGGAATGAATGAATTGTATGTAAAGGGGCATATTTGCAATAATCTCAAATTTGAGAGGTCAATTACAATATGTTGATGGACTTGATTATAATTAGTAGAAGCCCTAATTGTATTAGAAGAAGTGTTCTTCAATTTTATCCTACGACTGGAATTTGAGATCCCTAAGGATTCTATGTCTCATGTTCTCTCTAGGGTTTCCCAAGGACTATAAATATAACTGTTATATTCAAGGGGTTGATCATCAAAACCTTTTAGAGAAATCTCATAACGAGAGAGTGACATAAATTCCTTTGGAGGCAACACATCTTAGTTGATGTTCTGAATTGCTGGAGCTTTGAATTTGATCGTAAAACGGCTTAAAGTTTGTAGATTCCTAAATTCCTGTGTCAGGTAGAGAATTGAATCCACAATTATAATTATAATCCTAATTGATGTTTTGTTGAAAACATGTTTGTGTTAGTTTAATTCCGTATAAACTATTAGTTGCTATACTTAAACAAATTGAAATTCGAAGGAGACAAATCGAATGGCAGGCGACAATTATTATTTTTACAACTCGAGGGGCATAATCAAACAAATTGAAATTCGAAGGAGACAATTTTACTCGATAAATATGAAGCGTAGAATTTTCTCCATATATGTATGTATAGTAGCTTGCTGTGGCGGAGACCCCACCCCATCCCAAAATTAGTTTGAACTGTTTAATGTTTATTCGTTTTTTCTTTGTGAATTTCTTTTGTAGCTATAAATTTTATAGGTATTCAATCTTAATTTGTGCTACAAATTGTTTAGAAAAATTATGACTAATTAAACATTACTTAAAAAAATTATTAGTTTCTATAATGGGCAAGCCAAAATGTAATTTTAAGAAAAAGGATGATGATAGAACTTTCACTTAAAACACATATTAGTTTTCTAAACTCTCCATTAGGATGGTGAATTAGAGAAGGAAGGTAGTCCTCGTAGCCTAACAGTAGCTAACGATGAAGAAGGGGGAGATCCTCCATTAGAACACCAATAGTGTTATTTAAGAGCGGGAAATTCATACACAAGGAATTCCTACCTTCAAGACTGAAGGAAAAGATGCCGTTAACATCTTCATTTCTACCATCTAAAACACCGTTGAGTCGCTAAAATGCTTCGAGTACCAGCTGAAGTGGGAAACCTGGAAAGCCAACCATTTCTTTCGAATATCTAAAAGATAAAAAAGAAACATTTTGAAAACAGATTGTACGAGAGAAACGTTGTGGGAGGCATCATGAAGAGCTTTGATCATTACAGATACCAATCACACAGTAACATCCATTGCTTGTTTCTTAAGTATAAAATTTCAAGTTCTGCTTGTGGTTTGTTCACTGAAACACAAAGGGAAAAAGAACAGAAGATTGAAGTTCTGCATTGACAAGTTCTAAGAACTTGAGATCCGCCGCAGCGATTTCAAAATACGTCGTACATGCAGACTATCATCAACACATGCCTAGATCAAGGAGGAGATGGGGTCCCACTACAATCCCCCCCCCCCCCCCCCTTCACTTTTTCAAAGAAGATTTGAAACGGACTCCGAAACTACACATTAAATATTATGTATCTATCTGTTTTTAAATTACACCATACAATTCAAGCAAAAAAAATTACAAAATGTAGCCTGCCGTGACAGTTGGAGGCCACAGGAAGAAAAAGCACCGACGATGATCGAATCAAAATGGTTCAAGAGGCGGTCCCACTTAAACGTCCTTGCGTGAGAGAGCACAGGCTTAACGTGGATTTGGCAAAATACGGAAAGAAAAAAGGGGAAAATAAAAACAAGAATATATTTATCAATCCCTCTGTTTTGGCTGAAACAAATTTCGTCTTCGTCCTATCCTCTGCTTTGCGGCAGAGGGTTAGGGCGGACGGAAGACTTGCTTAACAATCATATGGTTCTATAAATTGAAAAAAGGAACACGAGGATTTTACTATCTCAATCCCCTGTTTAGTGATAAAGGTAACAAGTAATACAAACTCATAATAAAATACCCAATTCAGCAAGTAATCTAATGTACTATTAAATATGTATCCTCACTTTTTACCACCACCAGAAACGTTGAACTTGAAAAATATTATGTCTCCATCTTGAACCACATAAGTTTTTCCTTCCTGCCTGTACTTTCCAGCAGCCTGTGGGAAAAGAACAAAAAGATTCACTTGGTTAGCAATGGGTAGGTGGGATGTAAACATTGCCAAACATATAAGATCACATCTGAAGAATGAAGGGGGATACCTTTACAGCCGACTCACTACCAAGTTCCTTAAGATCCTCAAATTTCATCACCTAAATATCAACACAGTAAATTTGATCGGTTTAGTAGTAGACACACCAACGACAAGAGAAAACAATCCATTGGCAAATGCATATGCAAAACTATTGGGCAACTTCTGAAGAATGAAAAGAGGTTCCTATTTTGACATCTAGGAAGCCAGTGCATTACTTTCTGAAATTATTCGCATGGTAACAGCATATACGATTGGTAGTAGAGGAAGAGGTCAGGGTAATGGATGCGATTAAAGGTTTTAGCAGTGATCCCTTCCCCCACACAGATATTGCTAGCACAGTATAAAGGACGGCATAGGAACGTGATGAAGAAAGTTTCTACGGCTGCATTAGCATGTTCACAGCCGAAGCAACAATTAATTTGTTGGAAGAGAAGACAAAGACAAATGACAGTTGAAACAGAGACAGGTTAAAAAGTAATGAGCTAGAAACAACCTCAGCACAAATGAACCCTCTCTCAAAATCAGAATGGATGGCCCCAGCAGCTTGAGGAGCTTTCGATTGGCGTCTAATCTGCCAGCATTTCACCTACAAAATGGACATTCAACCATTAATTCATCAGAGAAATGACGAGCATGGTGCAGGAAACATGGTTCGAAAAACAATACGGAGCTGATGGTGCGGACTTGATGGTTCATTGACTCATAGATACTGGAAGTAAGAAGAGAAGAAAGCACTCTGAAAAAGTCATGGTAAAAAAAACGAAGATGGAAAGAGAGAGAGCAGCACATGAAGAAATGGTATAAACCTATTGAGAGAGACAATGGTATAAAAACTACTAAAGAAGACCTATTACCTCATCAGGTCCTGCCGTGAAGAAGTATATCAGATTAATTGCTGAAAAACCAGTCTTTATGATCTTTGGCAGGGCACTGTTGCAAGGTATAATAGTTGTCATAATTAACTACACATACCATTTATATCTGTTACATGACCATCAACTACCTATTCAGGAAAGTTGAGGACAAAACAAGAGAAGCAAATAATTGGAACCGCAAAATCTAACATGAATAAGATGATTGAGAAAAAGAAACTCAGAGGGAAGAAACTTTAACTTCCAATCAATTCCATTAGTTTTTCCAACCCATTCCAGTAAAACCATAAAGGTAGAAGTACCAACATATAGGACAGCAAAAATTATCACACAATGAGCTCAGAAAAAGGTCTCTAAAGATTCATTCTTGTACCGTCACCACAATCCACCAATTATTTCTAGCAGAAAGCAATAAATACTGTAAAAGCTACTAAACGATTGTGTCTTATTGGCACACTTTACAGTCTGCACGAAAGTTATAGTGTTGATACCTATTTCTAAATTTATGGGAAAGTTATGGGAAATTCCAATGTAACTATAAAACTTAAGTAATGACATGCTTGATAGAATCACACTGGTAAAACACTGGTCAGTCAACACATAATCCAGAAATATCTTACACCAGAAAAGTCTCAATTACACAACTTCATGTTAAGTTCACAAACACGGACCAGAGAATTCTGTTCCTCCTCTGAACCGCAAAAAATTTACGTGACAGTCTAACAATCATCTGTTCCCCTTCTAGTAAGATGTATCCTAGGTCCAGACTAACCCTTGCAGATTGTTTTCCTCACAATATTTAGCCTCTTGATCTTCTGGCATGTCAGCAAGATTTCTCTCCAGCGCACAGCTAAAAGGAATAATCTGTTCACCTCCATGTTCCTGTACCCTAAAAATAAAATCAACTATGTGACAATTTTTTTACAGCTTTTCAAGGAGCGAGGAAAGATATAGCAGCAACATATTCAGTGCAGACAGAATGCATAAGTTGCTATCACAGAATATCATATTGCACTCTCATGGTAGAAAGTAATTGACATTGGAAAGCCCCAAAACACCAAAGAACAAAAAGAAAAAGGAGAAAAACACACAGAATTCTATTAGCCACTCCCTCAGGAGCTTTCTAATTTTCAGGAATCTTATGTCTGCTATGATGCACTAAGAGCAGTGTTAAATGGCCAGCTGAGGAATATGCAAAACCTTTTGCTTGTCTGGACAACTGCACAACCATGCATTCTTGTGTTTAAGGATCTCCTACACAGTTTATACACCATACAATAACATACTTCCCGTTGAGTGTTTATTTGTTTAGACACCTGCTTCAAGCCTAAAGAAAGAAGGATTAAGTCAGGTAGACAGCTCACATTGCACCCATAGCATATTGTACAGGTAAAGCTAAATGTATAATTAATTGAAAGTCAAGGAACAAAAGCTCATTTCTGGAGCTACTTGAGTGCAACAAAGAGGCATAATCATGATGAAGAGAAATGGAAGCATTTGCTTAGTTCGGATTGTATTTCTGTGACACTTCGAGTCCCACATGGAATGGGAGAAGAGAAGGAATGATACTGAATAGTATGAGGCCAAGTCCCATATTGGATGCTTAGTGGGTAGAACTGAGACTTATATATGTTCCAAAGGGCTTCAAAACCTTGACCAGTCAAAGAGTTTTAAACTTTCCAGCAAATGTTTCATCTTCCAAGAGAGCGTTGCTAATATCTTCTGACAGTTTTCATTCTCGTCGAATCAAATAATGACAACTGCAATTAAACTAAAAAAGACAGTATTTATAGCAATTTGTCTTACCAATGGCAAAAGGATAGCTTTCTTACACCTGGAGGCCGTGTGTTAACAGGAGAGTAGTTTAAGAGTAAAGTCAATCCTAGGGAATGGAATATCCGGTTGGCTGTGCATTAGTTTCCTTTTCCAAAAAATGGGGTCTTAAGGAAATACATATTCCACATGTAGAAGTGGAATAATTAGGAATTGACAATGATGTTCCAGAAGCTTGGAGGCTTGAAGTTACAGAGCAATCTAGAAAGTGGGCAGCTGAATTTTTTCTCAAAAAAAATAAAAACTACAGATATTTGCATGTGTTTCAAATATATGTTTTCTTTTTCAGAAATATGTAACATATACGTCGAGTTGGAAATTGAAATTCCATAGACTCTTCGGCTTTCCGACCAGCTGTTGGTAGGAAGATAAGAAAATCTTCTGCCACTTGAGCTGATATACATCGAAATCCATCCACTTTACCAGGTTGGCTTGGGGCGGAAAGGGCAGTTCGGTTCGGAATAATGGTAGAGTTAAACACCTCCATGCTTAGTTACTCCAGAAGAGCTTTCTAATATTTGCTACAATGCACTAAGATCAGTGTTAAAATGGCCCGCTGAGAAATATGCAAAAACTTTTGTTTGTCTGGACAACTCCAAAACCATGCATTCTTGTTGGTCGAGTATCTCCTACACAGTTTAGACACCATATAACAACATCATGTTGAGTGTTCATTGGTTTATACACCTGCTTCAAACCTAAAGAAAGGAGGATTATGCTAGCTAGACAGCTCACATAGCACCCATAGATGGGGAAAGGTAAATGTATAAGATTTGAAAGTCAATGAACAGGATCTCATTTTTGGAGCTACTTGAGTGCAACAAAGAGGTTAAATTATGATGAAGAGAAGTGAATGAATCTTGCAGAAATTGGAGTCCACTCCTGCCATTCTTCATGGAGAAGTTTGAATATTAATGTGAGCAAAACAAGAGGACAAACTAGCTGCAGATATCGACAATAAAGTAACAAATAGACGAGTACGGGCAGGAAGGACACATGCACACTCGCAGAAAACTATGTAATACATCTTAATAAACTCAAATCCTTTAAAAAAGATGGAGGACATACCAAGCATGAATTTTGGGCAAAAATTTGTTCTTTTTCCTTTGGTAATCTTTCTCATTCATGTTAACCTGCAGAGAAAATAGCAAGTAATTATGACCACCAGACGAGTTCATCTTGTTTTCTCTGACAGGAAAAAAATCACACTCGCTAGGGATCAACTCACCACCATACCCTCCCCGCCCCTTATTTACGATCATTTCAGGTCATAACATCTTTAAAAACAACATAAGATAAATACTGAAACAAACACGACTCTGACTTCATACCTCAAATATCATAGACAACTAAATCTCTCTACCAAATTACACTTTAAACCTAAGCAATACAGAGAAATTTCAGTCTCTAAGCCATCACCTGATAAGAGAGATGCTAAAAACATATAGAGAGAAAGATAACAGTTTAGATCACAAAGTCAAAGGCATAAATATTATATTCATCAAAAGCTGGATCCCTGTATGCCATTGGCATTTTTGAGTGAAAAGATCTTACTCTGTTGGAGTAAGATTCCATATTAAATTTACTTGTATGCCGTGATTTCTACTCTCTTTTTTTTTTCTCAAGTTAAACTCTTATTTTTTCTTTGAAATTGACTGACATATATGAATTTCTCCCACAGTGTGAAGCATAGTGTCTCCTTAAGGTAGAAAAAACCTTCAAACATCCGGATCACACAACAGGGAATGGATAATCTAGCATATACAACTACAAATTTGAAGAATCACCAAGTACTTTCAATGCCTTCTTCTTCTTCTTTCAATGTTGTATATAACATATAATTCCTGGCTAGAATGTGTCACTACAGTCATAAAAAAACAGGCACAAACAATTTTTCAGCCACACAAAAATCAAGGATATCAATTTCCTGCAAGTGCAAACCACATTGTCTCAACACACGAAGAAAATTCATGAACTAGTTTGACTTCAAACTGACAAGCAGAGAGAGACTTATGGTGGACCTAATAGGTTGAACAGGTATTAATTATTTGGGTCAAGGTTAGTGTCACCTCAAGGTTTTGGCATCTTTATGCCTTTCAGATAGAAGTTTGTAAAAAACATCAAGAGAACTTCAAGGTTCATGGCACCCACCATGCATCCACGAAGCCACAAATCATTTATCAAACAACGCCAACGAATAATATATTCGCTTCGACATTCCTTTCTTAAACAAAATAGTATAATAATTCAAACAATGAGCACACAGTTATTTCGATAGAACAATATAACTTGTACACCTAGGAGGAATTTGACTTGTGGCCTCAAACTCAACCCTTCTGTATGGGCCAGGCACGGCCATTCAGTCTACGATAGGCACAACCACTAGGGATTAATGATGCAATATCTTTAACAAACAGCCAAAACAGCCAACAAATAAACTGCTTATGAGAAAAGCCACAGGAATACTGGCAGGATTTTTGTTTTTTTTCTCTTTTTGGCTAAGATTTGAACCTGACATGTACCCCACAACTTGTTTACAACCTGAGGTGAGGCCTAGGGTCAAATAATAGATGTATTACAATTCAAGCATAGATAACCTAATGGAGGACCTTCAAGCAAAGCTATCCCATAATCATGAAACACAACTCACCAAGTAAACAACGGGCTTTGCAGTAAGCAATTGAAAAGTATTTAGTATCTCAATATCAGCAGCTTTCCAGTCCCCAAGACGAACATCTTTTCCATCCTCAAGCCACTCCTTGACCTGTAGAAAATAAACACCACCATATTTGTGACACACTCCATATAGCACAAACTCATGACTCTATCATGAAAACTGTGAGTGAATGAAGTTGCAGGGTAGAACCATGCTTGATGAGTATAGAAATTGCAGCACCTTGAAAACCTTACAGAGATATATGAGGAAGGTTAAACAAATATGCACTCCCGGATTGAGTTTCATGTTTTAACAGAGTTTTATTAACTACTACTACTCCATAGGAGCCCCAAAATAAAAATATCAATTGCAGCATCCTCTCAAACGTAAGCGGTGCATTTACTATCCTTATTCCTTCATCTAAAGGATCCTAGGACCTAAGAAAGGTCTCCCAAGAGCAACCCACTTTGCTTGCTTTAGTTGAATTTTTTTTCCCTTCATGACTACATGTTTTAACCATCAACCTCTCTTTGAATGGTTATGTAATAACATTTTATATCGAGATACATGCAAGGAGTTATTCACATAAATTTGTTTGTATACGGATTGAGTGAACCTACTACAGCTGTACAATAAAATATATAACCAAAAGAATTATGACAGAAACCATTAATGGGAAAGGATGAAACTGGCCACAGACCGAAATGAGCAGTGTGCTGTCAAAAATATTTTTAACTCCTCCAAAGTTACCATGCAAGACATAAGACGATAATACAAGAAAAGGACGGTTGCAAACTCAACCTATAGATTATAATATATGAAAACACAAACCTTTTGACAGAGCTCGTGCTCTATTTTTAACTGCTTGTCATTACTCCTCTTCATGCTCTTTTCAAGATCTTCTGTCCTCTTTTCCATAAATTCAATGTCCTACAGTCAAGTCAGGTAAAAGAAGCAAGGTTTAGAATATTTTTTCGTAGACAATTGGGAATGAGACAAAGGAAAATATTGCAGGATATTGGACAAAAGAAAATGATACCCCCACAAATTCATAATTAAGAACAATTACCATTGACATATAAGAATTGTCCATTGCGTATAAATGCAGGCATGATATTTAGATATGAAGATTAGTCAAACACTATTATTAGACAGAAACATCAACCAAACAACCAACGTTGGAGCAGTATAGGGATGAGAAGGGATTTGCAAGCATCATAGGAACTTTCTACGTACATGATCCTTTATATGCTACTAAATAAGTTATTACTCATGCCACCATAAAAAACATTTTTTGTCCTAAATAACTTGTGCACTGTGCAAGAGAGCGCAAGCGTAATCCCCCAAATCCCATATGGAATGAGTGGAGAAGGAATGAAAAAGCAGTGTGATAAAAAGAGCCAAAGTTCCACATTAGATCCTCATTGGGTGGACTGGAACTTGTAATGACTTCGAGAAGTTTCAAGAGCAACTTTGAGTAGTCTTTATGCAGTTTAAGTGCAGATGTGGCTACACACCTTTGAGGAGTTGCAACAAGTAATTATTGAATTTCATTAACTTTTTGCAAACCAAAAGATGCAAATCATTAAAAATCATTTCTATAATGATACCTTCAGCAACACAAAAAAAAACCATCTGTTAAGGATTTAGAACATAAAAAAGCTTCTAATCCCTGCAACTCATAAATCCAAATGTCTAGTAAGTGTCACATCATATAAGTTATCACCATTCAATAATGAAGAGGTTAACTAACTGAAAAGTTAAAAGATATCACAAACTACATTGTTCGTATTCCAAGTCCCCAACCACCTGTTGGTCCAGCAAATTCGGAGTCAACACGGCCAGGCATTACAGTAATATTTGCATATATCTAAGGGCGCCCAAAGATTGCAACTAGCCCAGCAAGAATTTAAAAAAGAAAAACAACAAACAAAATGGCATTTACATAAATAAGTCAAAAGCTAAGTGACATCTTTCTCAAAAAAAGAAAAAAATAAAGAAAAACAAAGGAGAAGAGAGCAGAAGGTACATGCGTCTTCTGCTTCTTACAGGAAGAAGAAAATTTGTTCTCTTCTTCAACATAAGAGAACTTGTTCTCTTAAGAAATTTAGACCGTATTCTAGAGAGAGAGAGAGAGCGAGAGAGAGACCTTATCCAACCTGAAACAGGAAAGTGAGAGAAAGTAGAACACAGAGAAAAAGACAAAAAAAAAACATAAGGAAAACGGGAGAAGGGAGAACTGTTTTTTGTTCTCTTCTAACTGAATGTGGGAAGGTATCTCAATTGAAGTAATATATTGTTTGTAACCAATTTTGATAAAATTGCACCAAAATGTGATGAATTGGGACGTTTGTAGTGTCAGGGTTTGTAACTCGAAATCTGGATTTCGTTTATGGGCTTAAATTCTTATAATTGATGAATTGCTATTTGATACAAGGGGCTTGGTTTGCGTGTTAAAGAAACAATTTCTTGGATTCCGCTCTAAGCCTTGAGAATGAATAAGTAAGGTTTTCTTGTGGTTCGAAAAATTGGGAAAATAAATTGCAGCTTCATTTTTTAAGTCACAAGATGTATCTAGTGGTGTTTTGGCAAATAAAGTAATATGCTGGCCAAAGCCTATTGAATTTACAGATTCTTTGTGAGTTTAGTTAATTTAATTTTAATTGTTTTCGAATAATGCAACCACAAAGAAAAAAAGGAACTGAGTTATGGCAAAATAACCTCAAGTAGGAATTGAACCTACGAATTCACCAATTATGAGTTGTGTAAGCACACTCAAAAAACCTCACTTTTGGGGGGTTGAGTATATGAGAATTTTGATTCAGATTAAGAATAAGCCTAAATTTTTTGTTGATTCTAAGACCGGTATGTTTGTGACAAAACACTCACATTCAATTTGATACCTTGGCTGTGTGTTGAATAATGTGTTTGTTGTATGTTAGTATTTCCCCAAGGTTTTTATTTAATAGCGAAACTTAGAAGGTAGATGATATAAGAGGTAGGGCTTAGCTAAGCCTTGTGTCATTCTGGTTTCTTGGATTTGGTTCTCTCAGTGGTTTCGTATAAATAAGAGGCATTGTGCGTTTTGTTTGTTCAGCGCGTAATGCAAGAACAAGTAGAATTTCTGCTCCCTAGCTTCGCTGATCGGGGGCTGTTGTTTGCTCACCACAGGGCTGTTGCGAATAACATAATCTATGATAGTTTGAGGATCCTTCTGAAAGATTTTCGGGAATAAATTGGTTCCCAGTTGTTTGGAAACAGAGCTCTTTTCAAGTGGCATTCTCCCTCAACTCGATCTTTAATTATATTATGGAATTTTCTCCCAGCTTGAGGTGTATTTATATTGATGTTGTGAAGTGTTACATAGAAATGATCGCTTGTATCCATCTTGTTGTCCAAGCTCGACTTGTGATTTTCCATGGGCTTATAACTTAAAAGTGTACATAGAGAATCGTACAACATGAGAAGTGATTTGGTACTAGGTAAGATACAGATCTAATATACTATGACAACACTATGCTCTGTAATCTTAGTAATACTCAGTGATAGGTGTTGCTAGCTTGGTTCTATGCTTTGTGATCTTAGTACCACTCTTGGTGATATGTGATGGTAGCTATATGCTTTGTGATCTTACTACTATGCTCAATGATATGTGGTAAAACTTGGTACTACACTTCATGATCTTAGTACCTTGCTTTGAGAACATATGATGAATGCTCAATTACCGTGTTTGTGAGCTTGGGCTGTAGCTTTGTGATATGAATATGATATTTTAGGTAGTAGCATGCCATTAAACTTCTTGAACTAGTATTGTTTTTTGGGGGGCGGGGGGGGGGGTTAGTAAAATGCCTCGTCTTTGTGTACATTGGACATGGAAATTTGTGCAAGTGTATCCTGGAGTCATCATTGTTGGATTTATATAAGTTTTTCTATTTTGGCATTAATCGTTATTGCAAAACCTTGTCACTATTTTGCAGGATTATAAAAATTGCGAACAAGTTAGAAGTTACAGTAATAGTTTGGATGTGCTTATTTGGTGGAGTTGTAGTTGGACTTCACCATGCCTATGATGGTTTGGGGCAGGACAGACACATTCTCTTCTAGTTAATCGAGTGCAAGTTTCTCAACAGGGTTAGTAGTAGTGGAGCAAAACCAAAGTCGGTACATTTTTACTTGAAATTAGTTAACCTCATCCCAAGCTTGTGCATATATACAAAGCAACATATATGGGTACAGAGTTAAGCACCTTCGGTTGAACTTTTGTCTTAAATCCCAAGACAAAGAACAAGAATGCAAGACGTGATTGTCACAATTATCAATGGTCTCTAATGTTGTGTCATACCCCGAGATTTTGTTTAGCATAACATATTTTTCAGTGAAATTGAGTTTGGGTTTAGAAGTGCATTATGAGGTAATTAGTGACTAAGTGAGATTAATTAATACTTGATGTATTAGTCCTAAAACCCTGATTAGGACATGATTAAGTGAACTTTGGAGTTCGCATGTAACTAAGTTGTTGTCCAGGATCAATAAATTTTTTTAGCTAGGACGTTTTTTGTCAAAAACCGAACCATATGATTTTTATTCTTTTAATATGTTGGGGTATCATCCACGAGTTTATGGTTCAAATTTGGAGACTTTTTATTTTTCGGAAGCAAGTAAGACGTTTTATGATCATTGTTGGAATATTAAGGAAATTTAGCAAAACTTAGGCATTAGGTTGTAGCTAGAGATGAATTAAGGATAGAGATGACACATAGGAAGCACGACGAATTAAGGCTAAACCTAGAAAAGCACGAAGTGTCAAACCGTAGGAGTTTTGATGATGACTCGCCAAAGCTACCTTGCCTTGCAGTTGCTGTAGGTTGCTAGGTGTTGACGTGTGGTCAACATAGCCTTTTGAGTCATCGCTAGCCTGACACGTGTTGCGATGTGACGAACCAAGCTTGCCTATAAATAGGGGGTACGGTCATTTAAACTTACACCATCTCATCCTAAATTTGTGAGTTAAGCTTGAGATTAAGAGGAAAGTGAAGTAGAAGCAAGGAGGAAATCGCTTAGTGAAGATCAAACTCGCTTAGAGGTAAAATTTAGTTTGTTACCTTTGATTTCAATTCAAAAGTTTTCAAGAGGATTTTGTGTGAATCTCGTGTTTTTCAAAACTATTATAACATCTATTGATGTTGTTTGCGTTCTTTCTATTCTTCCTATTGTTCTTCATATTCTTGACAAAGAACAAACTCGTCTTTTCGAAATAGTGTCATTATTTAAGTCTGATTCATTTTCAAGTTGTTTTTCAAACTTCGATTCATTTCTTTTCAAAATTTCTTCCAAATCATGTTTTTCAAAGCTTGGTTTTATTCTTTTGAAAACCTTCTTCGTGTTTTCAAAACTCTGTCTTTGATTATGTCAAAATGAGTTTTTTTCTACGTGGTGGTTAAGCCGGTTTTTAACCAAGAAATCAAAGTGTCTTTCTTGCCTTCACAACGCTTTTTTTTAATAAAGTTTTATCATGTTTCAATGCTTTACAAAGGAAGGGTTAAGGTGTTGCATATCATGCATGATATGTATGGGCGTTGACATGAAACATGCATACTTAATCTTGTACTTTGGAAAGGGATGTGGTTGTGATGTTCAAGTATGGTTAAGGTGTTGCATATCATGAATGCTATGTATGAGCGTTGACATGAGACATGCATACTTAACGTATACTATGAAGACGTGACAATACTGTGCACAAGAGGATGTGTCCACTTGTTGTGGCATTCTAGCCTCTCCGTCGTAGGAGAAAAGATCCTTTGTTAGGATATCTCACTCTAGGAGTTTGAGACCGTATTGTGCTCTGGGAGTACTGCTGCAAAGATACGGAGGTTACCTGTAATCTGTCACTCTGGCCCAGTGATTCACTCTGAGAGTGAGAGTAGTGGTGATTGAAAAATGAAAAAGATCATTTTTAAGAATTGAATCTTTTCATTTCCTTTCTTCTTCTGTTTTGAAGATTTTATTAATGAACGGGTTTCTTCAATGTCTTTTTCTTGTATTTGTTATTCTGTTTGTCTAACCACTAGCTTTACTGAGTAATTTAGACTCACCGTTGTTTTTTAAATTCTTTTAGCAGATGTTCAGAATGTACCTGAGAGAATTTACTTAGACTTTGACTCATGAGGTCTTGATACTAAGCTGGTAGTTGGGTCTGGGTCCCTGAGAATCTAGACATCATCGTTGAGAGCGTCTTGATTTTTTTTCTAGCGATGATGAAGAGGAAGAGTAGCAGAGAATAAGATCAAGACCTATGTGGATTGTACTTAATGTAGTAGTTATTCTGCCATATTTTGTAGATGTACATCGAAGGTGGAATTGATATTCTTTTGTGATACAAATGTTGAAATAAAAGGTCTTGATGATGTTTATTTTTTAGAATCCTATTGCTTTAACGATCCTCCCACTGGTCGTAACCTCAGTTTAATAGCGGCGTCCATTACTATAAGACAGCGCTAGAGGTCTTGACTGTCCGGGCTATTACATGTTGCCTTGTAAAACAAATACCTATATTTTTTTGATAAGTCAATCTTTATTAAAGAAAAAGAAAGTTGACAATACAAGAGACTAAATGACAACAACTAGAACATACAAGCTAAAAGACTTAGAAAATCCAGCATACCCACAAAAGGACATCCTAAAACCGAATTAGCCCACATAAAAAGAGAATGCAACATAGATCCCCCCAAACTAGCCAAAGCCAAAGCTCTGCCTTCAAAACATCTCTTCCTTTCCCTCCACAGACTCCACCATATGCAAGCAGAGATCATCTTCCAAATGGCCAACGCAATTAGATCCTCAAACTTCCTCCTCCAACAAAGCAAAACATCCACTGTCTTCCTAGGCATAACCCAATCATAGTTAAGAATGCTCAGCACATGCGCCCACAATCCTCTAGCCACCAAGCAATGAATAAGGATATGATCAACTGTTTCTCCATCGCTCTTACACAAATAGCACCACTCAGTCACGCAAACGCCACTCCTCCTTAAGTTGTTTGTGGTAAAACAAATACCTATACCCATCAAATACATAATTCCCCAAAAGGGAAGGACATTATCTAGTGAATGCAGAATATGTTCCTCTCACACTCTCTCATCTCTCATCTCTCTGTCTCTCAGACACAACATTATTCAAGCATCCAACGGACACCAATTCCCCACCCTAACCCTTGTTGTGGGATCTCTTTCTCTCTCACTCCCTCACCCACACATGTACATAGACACCCCACCTATACATCTCTAGGACACCAACTTTAGGCTTCTCTGAACTTTCCATGCAATGTAAGTCATACACTCCCGTTAATGGAAAAATTAGTCATATTCTACTTGATACAGTAAATTAAGCAGACTAAATAAAATGAAAAATATGAGCTATGGGAAGTTGTAAGATTCCAATCAACCCTTGATAATGCAACATATTTAGAAGAATTTGAAAAAGTACTATGGAAGTGGGAGCTCAAGTTACTATACTCAAGCTAATAGCATACCTTAAGCCTCAATTCTGCACTAATAACTTCTAAATCCCTCACAGGATCCACAATGTCATCTACATGAATAATATCAGGATCTTCAAAGGCACCTACGGGAAAAGAAACAAAGGAGGCAATGAACAATACTACAATGATACGCTTGATAAATGAAAATCAAAAGACTAAGATGACTTTATAAACGCAAAAAAGGATACAACTAATTTTGATTGAAGCATGATAAATCAGAACATTAATTTTACCATAAGGTATACAAAGGAAAACTTGTTGGCTTGTCTCTTACTAGTTGGTGGTTTCCAGATTATTTGATGAACCTCACCACTTTGCTTAGCTTACCATCTAATAAGGTTAGAACGTATGGGCTCAGTAAATGAGCTGAACCTCTCAACGTACTTCAATAATCGAGCCACGCTCAAGCTCAGTCAAACTTGCTGGTAGGCTCATAAGCCTATTTGGCTTATATAAATATCCTTTAGGTAGATATAGCACTCATTTTCTTGAAACAGATACGTTTAGAAATTTTATTTCTGTATATACAACTTCAGCCCGGCATAAGCTTGAACTCGAGCCTGAATTAAGCTTGTGCAACAGTATGCGGTGCTAAAGCTTGTCAACCAAAACCCCCTTTCAAGCCATAGAGCTGACTAAACAGGTTGCACAAAAAAGATAAGTGCTTTAACATAGTGTTTGTGTGATAAAATTGTCTGAGTTGGTGAAAAAGTGAAGAGAGATGATTTGAATGCATTTTTATATTTATTATTATAGAAATGGATGATTCAATGAGAAAGAGATTATGTAATTATTTTATTAAGTAAAATTTTAAAGTGTCAAACGCTACCTTAATCAAGCAACTAGACCATAGGGCATGAGGTACCAGAGCACTTCACAATAGGGGTTGCCATGTACTTTTTTCATTGTACACTTTAGGCTCTACTTTACTTCCTGTAAAGTACTTTCCATACTTTCGACTATTTGGAGAGCCTCATAAAATACGGTCAACCGAAACTTAATTCGATCAACCATAAAACTAAGCTTCACTTTCCTGAAAATCATTTACTTTCTGAAACTAGTGAATCTTATTTCCCGACCTGCCTCCTCCAGTCTTAGGAATGACCCAACCCATTGAAACTAGCGAATCTTCAACTCGGACTGGTCGGGTTATGTCGTGGTCGGGGTCGGGGTCGGGCTTTGAAATATGAACCCGAGAAATCAGATTCATGTTTGGTTTTATAACCCGAAACCAAAGCATTCAAATGAACCTGACCCTGACAGTTTAGATTTAGGTTGGGGTCGGGTTTTAAAACATAAATATGAGAAAAATCATGTTTGTGTATGGATCTTTAACCCGAAACCAAAGCATTCAAAGGAACCTGATCGTGACAGTTTTGGCTTTTTTCGGGGTCAGGTTTTGAAACATGAACTCGAGAAAAAATTTAATGAAAAATATTTTCAAAAAATATATTTGATGTAGCAAACCAAACACCGGAAATTAGATTACTTTACTGAAACATAATGCCTTTAAAACTATTTTACAAAAAAAAGTACTTTACGTTGAAACAAAAGGACCTAAGCAGAATACCAATTACAACAATGAAGCACATAAAAAAATATAGCAAGACATAGGTACACCAGAATGAAGCATAATATTTCCTATGTACAAAATGAATACATGACTATGAGAAGTAAATTAGTATTCACAATCTTGATCTTTCTCTTATTTAATCTAGCAACTCATTCTCTTGATCATAGGGAGCCTATACGTATACATACATACATATATATATATATATAGATACACGCACACATACGAAACAACCGGCAAAAGAGAAAGGGCACGCACAAGCACACAAATAGAAGCAAGATTCAAACGATTGAAAATATAAGTTTCATACGTAAAACATGAAAGATGCCATCAACTGCACGTATGTGAGATAAGAAACTGTTGCCCAACCCTTGTCCTTCATGAGCACCCCTCACCAATCCAGCTATATCGTGGATTTCTAAAAAAGCTGCAACCTGTACACAAAAGTTACTACCATAACTGGTCCATAAGTAACGAGAAATACAAACTCCAATTGTTGAAAAAAAAACTGCATAAGAAATTTATAGATAGTTCAGGATCAGGCTTCTTAATTAAACTCTGGATGAACCTTCAGTTGGGAGGTAATCTCTTGCGTATAGCACTACCGCTGCCGCCTCATGGCTTACATCTTTGGGCCTATCAGAACTGAACCTTTAAAGGAGACCTAATTGATTCAGATATGACAGGCTTTCCGTTTTTCAACTTCTTCAGAACATGACAAATGCAAAGTTCATTTCAAAAGTGAAAAGAAAGGGCACTGAAATTTTCTAGATCCTTCTCCAATAGTTTTCAGTGCCCTTGAACTAATTAATTAATGAAATCCTGGTATCAATATTTTCCTGCAATCTTTGCAGATCACTAATTGCATTGTAAGGAGCCACTGGCCTTCATTAGGATTAGAAGACTAAGTAAGGCAAAAAAATTGAGAAAAAAGAACAGTTCCATCAACATATGCCAAAAGAAAAGGTAAAGCCCTCAACTCTTCTACCCTTCAATCTCCAGGTATTAGAACTTATTGGCTCTTCATATGGTAGTTATCTTGCTGCCAAACAGGTGACTACCAAACAGAGAACTAAGCAGGTAGGAAATTTATGTTAGTCATTGTGCATTATACACCAACACTCTCACCAATGCAAAGTATAGGTTAGATTGTCCTATGCCTAGAGAAAAAGCTAGAGAACCCCAGCAATAGATACAACCTTCCTTCGGATTATTCAAGATACCCAAAATCACACCCCACAGTTCATATCTCCGTAATTTATGAGCAAGAGACTTAGTCACAAACCTCACTTTTTGGCTTGAACAATTGGCAGAGCCATTCGAACCGCTCATCAGGGATATTCACCCGCGCTTCATTTGGCTCAATGGTACAGAAAGGGAAGTTTTCTGCAGGTATTGAGAGCTTTGTAAGCGTGTTGAAAAGCGTCGATTTTCCAACATTAGGTAATCCAACCTGAAAAGGAAGAAAGGAAAAAAAAAGTTCCGTCAATATTGTTCTGATTGAACCAAGTTGACAAATTTCACTGACCCAAACATCCAGGACACCAAACAGAAAGAATAACTAATTATATGTTGCAAATTGCTCATAGTGCATAATCATATTGCAATGCTGTACGTCGAACAAGCGCTGTAATTCAATAGAAATAATAACTTTAAGGGACATTTCAGTAAACATAACCAGATACACAACCAGAAGGGTCAGAAACACAAGCAAAAACAATGTACTAAAGAAGAGACTTATCAGAACTCAAAGACTGGCAGAAGTGGAACGCAAATGAATTCCAGACGTAAATAGGGGGCTGGATGAGTCTAAAATTCAGAGATTCATTTCATTTCTTCTTTTTACTTTATTTTTTGTGCGTTCAAGGGAAACCAACAGAGCAAACTAAACAAAGCAAACTAAACAATCAATTTGGAAATGGAAGGAAAACCAGAAGAAGAAGAATATGAAGAAGCTTACAATCCCAATCTTGAGGTGAGATGAGAATCGGCCGAGGATGGGTCTCTCTGCTGGTGCTTCCTTCGATTTCGCAGCCTTCGGCGGCATTGTTTCCGATAGAGAAAAAGAGAGAGACAGTGACCGAGATTTCTAGGGTTTTGTAGTCAGTGACAGTGGGGTACGGTGCTGACTGCGGTTTCAGCAATGGACGGAGGCGAGTGGAGGCCTCTATTGTATTCCAAAAGGTTCCGGTTCCGGTTCCAACCCTAGTCACAAGCCCTCGCGTCAGCCCAACGCATGGCTGTAACACGTCGCCCGTTTCGAAGTTCCAATTGAGCTCGTTCTCGCTCTTCTTTTTCTTTTTTCGGCAACCACAGTTTTTTTTTAATCCTTCAAAATTGGTTAAAAGCTCGAGTTTTGTTCTTATCTCATAATCTGAACTCTATCACTAGGGAAATGTGATGAGCAAAGACGTTAACATTTTAAAATTTTTCATATTTCTATCTTGAGACGAAATTTGTGAAAAAATTAGTATTGGTGTCCATGAAAAAAATGCAGATAGAAAATTAGTACAAAATTTGAAGATTGTGTAATAAGAGATTAATTTTTATTGGCATTCCTGAAAAAAAATATAATGAATTAATTTGATTTTTTATATTTGGTACGAGATTAAATTTTATTAGAATTTGTAAAACAAAAGAGATAACATGAGTTTATGAGATTTTTTTTTCTATTTGATAGTAGATTCTATGGGGTTTGTGAAAAAATGTAGATAGAATAAGGTTATGTTTGTGTTGAAAATTTTTTGGTATTGAGTTTAATGAAAAAGAGAAAAGAGAGGTAATTTTTTTTTATATTTTTTGTAATTTTTTATATTTTTTTATGGCAGAAAGATAGATTATATTGTAGTATTTTATTGTGAGGTGGTGAAATATTTTGTAAAAATTTTGGTGCAAACGCACCCTAAGTTGATATGAATTTGAAAAAAGAAAATATAAATTGATCAAAATTTTCAGATTTTTTTTTAACACACCCCTTTTATAATTGGGCAATGAAGTCTCCTTCACATGAAAGAAGTACGAAATTCAAGCTTAATGTTCTTCGGATGTGCGTCGATTTAGTCGGAGTAGAAGAGGGGTATCCGACTCTAACTCGAACAATGGTACCTAACTGACAAATCTGAGTTGGCTCCATAAATCACGTAGACTACTGATAGACTTCAATTAAGTATTGAAGTTTCTTTAAGTTTTAGAGACTCTTGAACTTTCGGTTTTATAGAGTTCAAAGCTCTTGGAAGACTTGCTAGCTTGATGCAATTAATTTATTAAATCGCAGTTATAAGATATTATCGTTCCATTCATTGAATATGGTTTGATCTAATCCATCATTTTATCTTTCTTTCTATTTTTGAATTGTACTATTGCAATCCATTGAAAAGAATTAATTCAACCATCTTTTCTTTATTATTGATTTGACACTAGTCCTATTTCAATTTTCAAGCCTTGAACTAGCTAAATCTCATTAATTTTTCTAGATTAAATTTCTACCTAGATTTTTAATTTGGAGATTGTGATTGTATAGATTGGTGGCTTGTTGTTGCCTATTGGATTCGGAGCCGAATCCTCAACAATTTAATTTAATCAAGATAGGTATCAATCTAATGATGGGAAAGAATTTTTTTAAAATCACTTATGCAACATTATTCTAAATTTTCGAGTGTAAGCTGAAAAATAAAAATAAAAATGATAAGCAAAGGGAAATAATGTGTCTAATTACAACATTTCTAATATGTCTAACTAAAAGGCAAGATAATGACAAGAATTTTATTAGTAAAACTAGATTTTCCAATACTTGAATAATGAAAGAAAAAATAATAATATAAAATTGCCTGGCAAAGGAAGTGCTCAATATTCAAATGATCAAGAATCATAGCAAAAAGATAAATACCTAACTAAATAATAAGGGAAATAAAATATTAAACTAGCATATGAATCTAATAAAGATTTGTCAAGGAAATAATTTAGAGGAGGAAATTTTCAAATGACATACTATATATGAAACAAGTGAAATTAGAGAGGGGCGTTATATAGATCTTTCGGGACTAGGTGGGGCTTATGGTCCACAATTACTTCCAAGTGGTCCGAGACTAGAACTCGAACGTGGATAATCAAAACATGGGTGGGGAGCTCTTGGGTGATAAATGACTCAAATATCGCCATATGGACAATGACTCAAACATGGGTGGGGAGCTCTTAGAAGTAAACAATAATATGGACAGGGAAATATGGTGAGTCTTAAGGACTCAGTAATGGGGATAGGATGACAAGAAGTGATACAAACAGTACTTAGATATTCAATAAACAGTTAATGTTTTAAGAACATAATACCAGTCATTATCATATGCAGTATGAATATCATGCTCATGTTGTATATCCTTTACCTTTGATGTATACTATTTCACCCACATTGATAGGGTTGTGCGTCTAATCTACCGTGCACTTTAGGACAATCATAGGCATTCTATTATCCTAGGACAATGGGTAAAGGCCTCAGTGCCTTCTACCAAGGGGTCATCCACTATCCGGTAGTGATGTTTGCACTCCCCAGTGATCGATATCGTCGCCCATTAACATTGAATTTTCATTGGTGCAAATGCCATTGATGCAAATGTCATGCCCATTATATCATTGATGCAAATTTCATGTCCATTATATCATTGATGCTTATTTTGATTGAAAAACATGTTATTTATCATTTACTAATCATGTTCATTAAAATTCCTTAATTTTGGTTACAAGTCACATGCAATTAATTATTTCACATTTAATCATCACATGTATTGTGTTTTATTTATAAAATAAATAATTCTAAACTTCTTCTTAGCCAAGATTAATATCTCAATCATTTATTTAAATCAATAAGTAATCAAGAATTTGATATAGGAATTTTACTATTTACCTAAGACAAGTCCAATATCATGTGTTATCCAAGCTAGGTGTCTCAAGTCCAATAAGGATTTAGACTTGGGTTTTGCTTGCAAGCCCACGTCTTGACAATATTAGAAGTTCTAAAATACACTTGAGTCAGCCCAAATAGTATAAATGAAGTCCAATCCAATAACCTATTTCACATGGCTTCTAAGTTAGTCATTTTAGGTCCAATAAGAACCTAGACTTGGGCTTCGCTTGCAAGCCCATGTTCTAGAAATTATTATGAGTTTTTAAGCCCATTAGAGTCAACACAAGTGGTAGAAATGAATCCCAACCCATGTAGCCACAAACTGACCCGTTTTAGTTAAAAAGCTAGTTTTTAACATCGAACTTCAATTTGTCATAACCTTCTCATACTTACACCGATTAACTTGAAATGTTAACTGTAGGTTCCTAGTGTTGTCTAGTCTTAACCCTCCAAATTTGAGGTCAAGAAGAAGTCATTTACTATATACGAGATACCCCTAAACACACTGTTATCATAGATTATGCAAAACTAGGCTAGGTTTTATCTACTTGGCTAATTCCTCATTTTTCACGTAAACCTTTGCATGCAAGCCATCCTATATGTTTCTAATACTCTATAAATCATCCAGCAAACATGTCATGCAATTATTTACACCAATTCATATCAAAAGCATCCTAAGGGGTTCCATGGCTAAGTTTGACAATAATCTCCATATTTTCCATATTCTCTTGCATCTAACCATTATAACTTCATGTTTAGCATAATTAAGAGTTCTCAATCACACAGCCTAACATGTTTCTAACCTCAAATCTATAAGCATGCCAACATGTATCACCAACATTAAAACTATACTTACCTCTTTGATCTTCCTTGACCTTTTGATGAACTTTTTGGATTTCAAAACCTTAATGGAGCTTGTTGTTAGTACCAATACCAAGATAATAACCTCTAGAATAGGAAGGTTCAAGATACCTAAACCTTTTACAACTTCTCTTCAAAAATTTCTCCTTCTTCTTCGGCTATTTATCCTCTTTCTCTCTCTCTTTCTCTCTTCAGCTCTCTATCACTCTCTCTATGAATTGCCGACTGAAGGTGCGAAGAATTCATTCACAAATGGCTCCTATTTATACTAATTATTGACCATGGTTTGTCTCATAGGGTTAACTAATCATCCTAGGGTTAAATAGGTGAAATTATGTTGTCTACCATTGTGTCTAAGCAATCAATGGAGCTGATTTGGGGGAAGGGGTGGCAACTACTTGAAGAAATTCAAGTGTTGCATGGTTTTGCATGAGGTAATGATTGCTAATCATTTGCAATCATTACTTCTAGCAAATCTAGGGGCTTGGCCGGTTTTTGTGAGACAGTGAGAAGGCATGGGCTGAGGGTGTTGAGCTAGGCGGATGCGGTAATTGGAGGCCCAATTTCAAGTTATTTCTAAGCTCAATTAATTAAATCCTATTTTTCCAAGCCCAAGTGTTCTAATTGTTGTAAAAATTCTCAAAAATAATCCAAGGGCACACGGCTATTCTAGAACAAGTCCTATTGGCTTAATAATTAAGTATGTAACACAAGGCTATGCAAAAAGTTTGAAGAAAAATGAGTTTAAAAAGGTAATTAGGGTTAAAAGCATTACATAATGATGTTTTAATATTTTTCAACAACATTAATCATTATTTAAAAAATTCCAAGACACTAAATGAGTAAAATATGCTATCAAATTAAAGATCTTGAAAAGATATGAACGAGGATATTTTTCTCATAATTTTTGACTATGAAAAACTATTTTTATAGATTTTCCCTATTTTAAAATAATAAAAAAATTAAATCCGAAAATAGTAATAAAATACTAACCGCATGTAATCCCTCTTTGTGCCGTGTAGCATGAATATATAGGCCCTCCAAGTGCCTTCAAATTTTGGCACCTCCATAGACTTTCAAAAATAAGCCAATCAAATTGAAACCTTGTCACAACACTTATGGAATTAAGTGCCAATCAAAGGATTTCTTCTCTATGGCTAAAATTCTCCATGAAGTCTTCTCCAAATAACTTCCCAAAATAACTTTCATTAAAAGGAATCTTGAAACTATCACCTTTGTTAGGGGTGCATTCTAAGATTTTTCCCTTAATTTCCGACATCTTCAAGAAGTCTTCTTCAATCTCCCAATTATTTCAAAGAATAATTTCAATCAAGAGAAATCTTGAAACAACACTTAATATATAAGTGAAATTCTAAGATCTCAATCAATCTCCAAAATCAATGGAAGTCTCCTCCATAATTTCGGCCCCACCTACTCCAATTAGAGCAATCCTATCTTTGAAGGATTTGCTCTTGGCCGAAATTAGCGAGCTTCCTATGCTTGCCGCCCATCTTCTATATGGAAATAATTTGATTTCTTTCCATGTCTTCCCTTCAATGGTCTTCAAGGATTCCCTCCATAAAATCAGCAATTAATCTTCAAGAACTCTCCAAGTAGACTTCAATCAATCACCAAAAATCACTCCAAGAGATCACCCAATTTACGAAGATCTTGAAACATCACTCTTGATAAAAATGCATTCTAATACTCTTTTTAACCAGCTAAAATCTTCAAATCCCCTTGGCAATTGCCTCCCCAATCTTCTTCATTAAATTTGGCCAACCTTATGTCAATCGAACCTCCAATATTCAACACCAATCCGACGCTTCAATGGCTAATTCTGTATCTCAAAATCTCACACCAAATCCGGCCACCCCATGGTAACTTTCGGATCTCCGATCATCATTACTTAAGGAATTAAGTCAAATCAATTCCAACAAGGAAAGAATTGTCTTGGCCGAAATCCTCAAGTCCAAGGAAGCTTTGAAACACTTATGGAAAAAAATTCCTTCCCAAAAGCTTTCAATTCTCCCCTACCTGAGATCTTCAAGGATTCTTCTCCTCAAAATCTGCAATCAATCACCAAGAAGAACATCCAATCCAATCTCCATGCAATCGCCAAAAACTTCCCAAAGATACCATCCAACAAAAAAGATCTTGAAACAATCACCTTTGGTGGAGGTGCATTCTAAGATTCTCTTTCACTAGCCGAAATCTCTTAGGAAATCCTCAAGTGATTTGCCCCCAAAATGAAACCTAATTCCGGACACTTAGCAGTGTTTGTATGTCGTATTTGTTTTTGTTTTCAGTTTTTGTTTCAAAAATTTTTTAGGGCTGTGTTTTTCGGGGCTTCCACAAGTTCATCTTATGCACAAACTTATCATTCAGCAACTGATTTCCTAAATTAAAGAGAAACTTCATTGTTTTTTCTGAATCTGTTCCCCCACCCACCCCAAGTCAATTTACATTCCTAACTCACCTCTCGTCTCTCATCCTCTACCCTCCCTCTCCAAAAGCTCCGCGCACAGCGGCAAAGCCACCTCCAAGCTTTCCCCACAACGGCGACGCCTCCATGAGCCGACCACCACATGTTCTCCTGTCTTCTCCCCTCCCTCACTTGTCTAATCTCTTCTCATCTTCTCTGCCTCATCTCTCTTACTGATCCATTTAGGTATGTTCTTGATTTTAACTTGTTCTATTGGAAGCATTGGAGAATCTATTTAGTGGATTTTAATCTGCCACATCTCTCTCTCACTGATCCATTTTTTTTCCTTCTTTGTTTGTGATTTTGGTTTGGAATTCTTTTTTGGGTTCCAGTAGAAGAGAGAGAGAAAAGGGAAGAAAATAGATTGCTGGGATTTCCTCTGGTCTACTGGGTTCCTAGTAATTATTATCATTGTTGTTTGAATGCTTTTGTGGTAATTTTTTGAATGCATTTTCTTGTACTTCATAATTTTCCAAATTTATTTTCTATTGGTTCAGAAAATTTTTGAATTCATTTTGTTGTTGTTTGAATGCATTAGTTTGACATCGCTTTGAGGTGGGGCAATGAGTCTCCGGTTATCTATTGTCAAAACACGGCGGACTATGGGGGAGGCAGTTAACGGCTTACTATGAGGGAGACAGTTAACACTACCGACTGGAAGGGGTCGTTTCACATGTTATCTGGGGGTGTGACGAATTCTTCACCCGATGTTATCTGGGAGTGTGACGAATTCTCCACCGCTTCGACAAACCACCACATCGGTCAATGTATTGATTTGGCTCAGTTTTGCCGCCAAAGACATTGTAGCGTATGACTATGATTGATCTGGTCTATTCTCGTCCCTGATGTGACAAGTTCCTAAACGCAGACACTCTTATAGAATCACAAAGCAGATTTCAAAGTTTGAATCTTGTTCCCGCTCTACCTGCTGTCTACTCCGAAATTGCTGCAGGAAATTATTTCCGAGCTATCGACTGCAAGAAAGGTGGGACCAATTCATGTTCAAGGCTGAGGACAGCTCTAGAGCATAGAAAACGCTCTCAAAACCGTTTTTAAACCCAAACCAAACACAACCTTAATGACCCCAGCTTGGATCTTCATACACACACACACACCCATATAAAATTTGGTCAAACCTAGATACACCTAGCCGAATTTACACACACGCACACACTAAATTCGGCCAACCCTAAATCCATCAAGCCGAATTTGACACTCACAAAACAAAAAACCCTAGATTTTGACAATATACACACACACACACACACACACACACACACACTCAAACCCTATTTTAGCAACCCCAAGGAATAACCAACTTGGATCACACGTCATTTAATGAGGATAACCGGCTCCTTGCTCGGCTTAGTCGAATTCGAGCCAAGCTTGACTCAGTCACATTCTTTTGTTTTTCTTCCTTTTATTGCACCCTCCCCTCCATCTTCCTCGTTCATTTCTCCTTCCCATTATTTTTATTCCTCTTTTTGTACCCTCCCTTCTCTCTGCTCAGCAATCGACTTAGTAAGAGAGGTATGCGTGGTATGCCGTTTTGAGGGACGAAATTCGTGAGATTGTGAAACACAAATTTAGTCACTCTGCTCGAATTTAGTGTTTTGGTTATGCCGCTGAAAAAAGGTGAAGGAATCGCTAGAATTATTTATGTGTTTTGGTTGTTCTTTTTGCAGGTTATTGCGAAGTCAGTTTCGTTGATGAATCATGCGGATGTTCTCAAGCTTTTGCAGTCCCTAGTTTCGTTTATTAGGCAAGGTAAGACAATTTTTTGAGGCGTAATTCAGGGCATGTATATGTTTGGTGAATTTACGCAGGTGAAATTTGTCAAACGAATTGGCAATTGGAAATGCTGAATTGATTTATGGATCTTTTTTTGGGTCTCGAGATTTATAGCATTGCTGAAGATGAAAGGCGGATGTAGAGAAGCCTTAACCAATTTTTCAATAAGCCTAATAGGCTATTTTTATATATTTGGTTTTGGCTGTTGGTGTTATTAGTTATCCTTTACTTTTTTTTTCTTTCTAAATTTTTAGAGGGTGTAACTGTTTGTATGAGGCCAGTCATGATGTTCAAAGTCAACTTACAGGAACACCCACTGGGTTTTTGAGCCCTTTTGTTTTAAGTTGTAAACGTAGGTATCAAGAATGTTGCTTTCCTGGAGTTCTATTCAATAGAGGGTGGAAACTTTCAAAAACTTGCAGACCTGCGCTCAGTACATTTTATATCAGTTTGCCAATTTGTATGACATTGTAAATTTTTTGGGTCTATGACAAATATAAGATGCTGACTATAACCCATGGCATAAGCAGGATTATTTGTATTCAAGGATAGAAAAAAGGCAAAAGAGGCAAGCATATATCATTGTGGTCTGCCACGGACGGTCCAGTAGCTCGAGAGAACTTGACCGACCACAATCTGAAAGTATGATAAGTAACAACTGTTTATATGGGTGTTAGAGGGCATAACCAATTTGAACTGTTTAATATGTTTCATAAGGCAAGTTAGTCTGATAGCTTCATTTGAATATTATAATCAAATCTGCAGGTAAAATTTTATCTGATATGATAGTCTCTGGAGCAGTCTGGCGCAAAATATGCAGCTCTTTATGTTTCGAATCCCTTGAGGTCAACTCAGTATCCATCTCGTGAGGAACTGGGAAGGTTTCTTGCTGTAGTTGCCTCTGGAAATCAATATGCAAATTCTACTGTCTGTGATGGAGTTTGCAAGGCTGCTTCGGAAGATATCCAGATTACAGATGTGTGACTTGAGTGCAAAACTGGTGGGAAGAGTGGGGACTGGTCCAAAGAGAAGTGATTGTGTCTTTGAAGTGCAAAATGTTGCCAAGTGTCTTGGGCGTAAGAGGTTTAGTGGATATTTATATGTCCAGTTGTAAACGATGTTCTACAACCTTTTGTACTTTTGGAATTTCAAGGCAATGAATACTTGGATTGAATTGTTGCTAGTAAAACGTGATATTGCATACTAAAACAGCTGTTGGGTTTTAAACCTTTCAACAACTTCGTTATTTATTTATTTTTTCTATGCAACCTTTCACGAATTCAGGCACAATGCAAAGCTTTGAGCTTAGTTCATGGCTTATGGTTAGCCTTCAATTAGTGGAAAGAAAGCTCAGTGAGTTAGGTTTAAATGATGACTTTGTGCAAGCAATGACAAGGAAGCTAAAAGCAGCCATGTCATGTGAACGTGGCAAGCAGCCAAGCACATCAATAATTAAAGGCAATGATTTGTAAAGAAGATACAAGTGGACGAGAGAAAAGTTTGTTCAGCATCTGAGAGAAAAGTTTCATAGCAAAAATATGAAAACTCCTAATAAAATTTAAAAGAAGCACAGAGTATTCACTTCTTTTTGTCCCCCCTTCTTGCTTTATAGCCACCGGTATTGCTGAGTTGCAGGCAGGGGAGTGGAAAGAAGCACAGGGTTGGCGAAAACGGGGAGGAGGAGGAAGCTTGTTCTGCAACCTGTTTGGAACTTTTGGCCAATAAAAAATATTTGAAAGAATCGGTTGCAAGTAAAAACCAAAGCCAAGCAAAAAAAAGGAAAGAAAAGCTGAGCCATAAGCCATTTCCGTTCATCAAGATTCATTAAATGATGTGTCGATTTTCAGACCGCTAGATCCATTTCTTTAAATCTGGACCGCATATTTGTAGTGCTTTGAACCAACTTGCTTTCGACTGAATTTTTTCCCCAGAGAGACGCCTAGCTTGGCTGCAATAGCCTCCCCTTCCACCTGTGAGCCCACAACTATCTTCTGCACAACTGCACACAAGACCACACCTTGATCGTTGCAACATACAGCTGCTGCCACATCAGAGTTTTCCCAAATGACCACTGTCAAGTTGCATCTCAAAACCAATTGACAAATGGAAAGAGGTGGCCCAACAGGTATATGAAACACAAGATTAAATAGTCACAAATCAATGTGGGACTGCAGACTCTAAAAATCTCCCTCACGTGCAGGTCGAATGAACATGGTCCATGCACGTGGACAACAATAGGGAATACAAACAAGTGGGCCAAGCCCAGAAAAACCTGTCTCTGATACCATGTCAAGTTTCATCTCAAAATCAATTGACAATGAGAAGTGGTGGTCCAACAGGTATATGAAACACAAAATTAAATGGTTCCTAATCAATGTAGGACTGCAGACTCAAAAAACCACATTTCGAATTGATTTTAACAACACCATGAGGGAGGGAGCCAGTGTTGACTCCCAGGATGCTGCTTCGGTCACCAAGCCTCCAAGTGCACCTTAGCAATCTCATTTACACTGCGGGAAAAAGCTGGGAAATCCACCATGGTCCCATCATAGACTAACCTATTGCGGCATCTCCATATCGCATCAATCAGATTGATAGCAAAATGTTGAAAATTGTGGATTTCATCAGAATGAATACCCAAACGCTGGTCTGGTCGAAAAAAAACATTCAACCCACTCTGTCATGGAGAGGTGAGCTAACCGCATGGAATCCAATGGCCAAGGGCATCGTCACCACAGTTGTTGGGCAATATCACACTCCAGCCACATATGGGCACAGGCGGATCCAGCTAGGGGCAATGGGGGGCAGCCGCCCCCCATTGCCTGAAAAATCTCTTAAAAAAAATTTTTTTTTGGATTTTTTTATATGGGCTGCCCCCCTTCAAACCCAGGCGCCCAGGCCAACCTAGCCGGTCTAATTTTTTTTTTTAAAAAATCAACAGAGGGTAAAATACGCATTTCACCTTGGCCTTTTTTTTTAGTTAATTCGGCGCCATCCTCCCCTCCCTCTCTAACAACTTCAATTTCCCCCCCTTTTCTCCCTGACGCCCACAGCCCAGCCTCTCTCACTCTGCTCCCCACCTCCCGATGCTAGCCTCCGTCTCTCTTTCTCCTCTCACTCTGCCTCTACAGAACGCCAGCCTCTAGTCCTCTATCACTCTACCGACTGCCTCTCCTCCTCCGGACCTCCACAGTCAACAGAATGCCGGCTGAGCTCTTTCTCTCCCTCTCCGTCCCTCTCTCCTCCTCCACAGGACCACAACTCTTTCTCTCTCTCTATCTCCAGCTCTCTCTCTCCAGCCTCCAAGTACTCTCTCAACTCAAGTCTCTTTGTAACTCTGTTTATTTTTCAATTAGTGATGAAATTTATTTTAAATTTTGATGAATTATGTGATGAAATTTAATTAGCAGATTAGGATTATTGAATTTATTGTGAACCGGATAGAGAATTCATGAATTTGTGATGAAATTTAATTAGTAGATTAGGATTATTGAATATATTGTGAACCGGATAGAAAATTCATGAATTTGTGATGAAATTTTAATTGAATTCATGTGATGAAATTTTGATGAATTAAGTACTGATAGAGAATTCTTGAATTTGCAATCTTTCTAAGCAGAAGATATTTGTTGTAAAAACCTAGATACAGTCAATACAATCACTCACATACCAACTCGAATCAAATTTCTGAATTCTGATTCGTGTAAGCAAAAAGGGAAACACGATTTGATCTTTTGGGGCTTATAGAAGGCAAGAGGAGAATTGGGCTATCTTACTCATCAAGATTAGAAGGAGACCATCGTTTTTTGCTCTTTTTATTTCCTCTAAGTACTTGATCTGTGCTTTTGAATATTTAAGCTATGTTTCATTTTCCTAGTAGAATTGTCTTAATAAGCTTATAATGTACTTAGTTCCTTTTAATTTGCTATTAGGTCTTAGTATCTTTGAATTGTCATGTAGGCCTTCAATTCAAAAATGTTATGTGCTTAGTTCCTTTCAATTGGTAATTTTTTCTTAGCTTTTATTCATTATTCTACTATGTAGTGCAGTATGGAATTTATAGAAATTTTGCTAGTTTTAATTTTAGTTTTTTCTTGTTTGAAAAATAAATCTGTTGCGAGATCATGTTATTTTTATTCACACAAAGTGGTAAATATTTTCAGTCCTCGTGTTAGTCTTTCTAGGATTTTTTTTTTACTTTTAAGACATTTTTTTGCATTACATAGTAAAAATTTTTTTTTGTCATTTTTCATTAAGAGTTTGCCCCCCTTCCATTACATTCCTGGATCCGCCACTGCATATGGGCCATAGTTTCAGGGGAAGTCTCACAGAAGCAGTAAATCATATACACATCATCCCTTACACCAAGACGCTCAACTATCTTCCCTTTTGTTGGGACAATATCCCAAACGATTTTCCAGAGGAGCAATTTCAGTCTCGCATGTATTTTGAGATGCCAAAGCTTCTTCCAAAAAGGAGGACCAAGAGAGTAGAAGGATGAACAACATCCTCCATGAGTTTCCTATACATTGTTTTGACAGTAATGCAGCCTGAAGGGTCTAATGTCCACCTTAATTTATCCACTCTTGGAATAATAGGGAGTGCAATGAGGAGGATAGACTGAACGGATTCCTCAGTAAAAAAATACCGCAACCTCTCAAGGTTCCAACGTTGTCGGTTATTTCCTTCTTTTTTTAATTCTTCTTATAATAGTCTCTTGCTTTCTATTCACATACTCATTCTCCTCAGGCCTTTGTAAAACTTTCTCTACAATGAGCCACGCTCTTCTCTCTCTGTTCACATACCTGTTTTCTCAAGCTTTTATAAAACTTTCTTTGCAGTGTGCCACTGTCTTCCTCTCTCTCTCTCTGGTTGCACACTAGCTTGTTCTTCTCAAGTCTTTGTAAAACTTTCGCTGCAGGGATTCACACTCTTGCTCTCTCTGTTCACAAACTTCCTCTCAATAAGCATCATAGAACTTTCTCTGTATTTATCTTTCTAGTTTCTCCTTCTGAAATGTATATATTTTTTACTGTGATATTAAATCTAGTTCATCCAAAGAATATTTTAAGTATTTATGTATAGTCTATGATGCTTGAGCTTTCCAAACAGAGAACTTAATAAAAACAAAAATTTCGCTTTAATTCAACAAGTAGGTTTTTTATTCTTTAATATTTGATTGTCATGATAAATATTTTCAAGATTTTATTGGCCTATTGTTCGGACTACTATAATGACAGAAATCGATAACATATTCATATGAGTTTTAAATGTTTGTACATGTTTACTCTGTCGATTTCCTTTGTAGTGATAAATTTTATTAGTATGCATTGATTATTTGTGCTGCAAGTTGTATAAATGATTATAACTAATGAAAAAATTATTTTTTAGGTTCTTTAAAAATTATTGTTTATATTATGGGCGAACCAAAGACAATTGATTTTTTTTAAGAAAAAGATAATGCTTCCACTGTGTCTTCATCAACATCTAGTTGTCAAACTTCATTTCGTGTGCAAGAGTAACATCCTTCAAAGATTGCAATGATTGAATTGCAAGACATAGATATTGTTATTCTATAAAGGGATTCAGGATTACGTCATCAAATACGGAAGCATCTAGTTAATAAGCAAGGTTAAATTAGACGAGCTTATCTTAAAGCCGAGTCATATCAATTTACTCCTTTAGATGGTTATGAGTACCCATTTTTTGGAACTGAGAATAATCGTCAACAATCTCAATCATCTTGGTATAAAATCTTCCAATGGTTAGAATACTCTCCTACAAAAGATGTCACATATTGTCTTTATTGTTATCTACTTAGTATAAAGTCACTAGGACATTTTGGAGCTACTGCATTTTCCGTGAAAGGTTTTCAAAATTGGAAGAAAATTAATGATAGTATTTGTTGTGCTTTCTTGAGTCATGTAGGTAAAGATCCACTTTCACTTCATAATAATTGTACTTCCTAGGATTGAGTTTCCAAACTTTTTCACTTTTAAACTCCAAAATCGCGTTTACAAAGTAAAAGATAATTTAACACAAGTAATTGAGATCTAGTATGAATTGTCGACCAGAACGTATATGGATAGAACTTATAGCGGGGTCTCCACAAGTATTGATGCGATAAGTAAATAAGTGTTAAATGTAAATAATAGGGTTAGAGAAGCAAACACGAGATTTTTAGATGGTTCGGCAAACTCGCCGACATCCACTCCTCAAGCTCCTTTACCAAGCCTTGAGGTTTTCCCACTAATTCAAGATGAGCCAGTCGACCGCTGTAGGTTACCGTTACCCCAACGATTATAATGTCAAAACACAACGGATCTATTTTGAAAACCATATACTGGTCGACCGCTATACCAAGCAATCGTACGCCGGTCGACCGCTTCACCAGCCGGTTGACCTTTACAACTTAAGTACATGATCCGGTTCTATTAAAAATCACGTTTTTGACCAACTTGATTCACCCAATTTTAAAGACTAAATTCCCATAAGTATACAACAGGTTTGAGAGTTCAATTGGGGTGATTTGAAACCATTAAAAATATTTTTGTCTATTAAACAAAAGGCAAAACTATTTATACACGTTTTAAAAGATATGCAAGTGTGTGATTCAAATCCTTTTCAAACGTGAAAATAAGAGTTACAAGGTTATACCCTATGGTCTTGAATCTTCACTTTTAAGCTCCTTGCACCTTCTTGATCTTCAATCTTCTAGTCTTTGGCTCTTTGATAAAATAGTCTTCGTCTTTGAAGATGTCCATTTTGTAAACTTAATCCATTTTTTGAAATCATCAAAATATCGATTGTGAACAAAAGCCAACAATAATGCTATGTAGTGTTGTGATACTTTGATGAATCAGGCACAAACATTTACAATGTAATGAAGAGACAAAGTTCAGAGCAAACAATGAAAAATTGTTTGAGATTGAAGACCTCGATTGATTCTATTCGCTAGTTAACATCTCAAACATGTACTCTTATAGGTCACGATGAAGGGTATGATTCAAAATATTGTACAATTTCATTAAATTGATCAACCTGATATCAAAGTATAATAAACATATTGATGATATTGTCTTAGAAAATACTCCAAGAGATGCAAAGTATATTTCGCATTCTATTCAAAAGGAGATTCTACATGTATTAGCAAGTAGAGTGCAGAGTACAATTCGTGAAGAAATTGGTGACTCAAAATTTTCTATCATTGTGGATGAAGCTCAAGATGAATCTCAAAGAGAAAAAATGGCCTTATTCTAAGATTCATTGATAAACAAGGTTAACTTGGTGATCATTAATGCGTTAGCTGATCGTCTCTTCATGGAGATTTGATGATCATTATCTGTGTTATGAAAATATAAAGTTTATTGCATTCAAGATACATACATGTTTTCCTGCTAAATCAATAATCAAGATTACCACATTCAAGATAAAGTTAAGTATCTTGAGACGTACTCAATATAAAGACACAAAACCTGCTATTGTCAAAACATATGTTGATCAAATAAACAAAATGCATTAGCATTTGTTTCTGTTTAACCAAGTCCATATGCATATCTTTACAATTCACAAGAACTACAAAGGAGTTCTATTAAGATAACACAAACTGAAAAAAGTGTCACCTTGTACATAGAAACTGTTGGCACTACAAAATACAGTTTACCCTCTTCGCCAAAAAATTACCAACTGTCAATACTATAACCAACAAACTGTGCAACCACAAATCCAAAAACCACAAAGTTTCCAACCACAAATCCAAAAACCACAAACTGTCCCAACCAACAAATTGAGATGCAACAAACAATACACAAGAACTAAATATATGCATTAAAGTAATCCAGAACACAACTAGATCTTTCATCGGGCTTTTCTCCCCTCTGTAGCTAGAGCTTTACCCTTCTTTGATGCTCCAAGGCCCTGAGGTGCATTCGAAACCCTGAACTGAAGGCCGCCATGACCCGGGGCCCCCCAAGAGCACGTAACACTGTGTACTGCTTCTGGAGCAGTGAAGTCGATTACAACCTTTCTGCTTGAACTGCTATACTGTGATGCACCTCCTTGCAACCAACTTGATCTTCGAATCCATATGCGAGAAGCAATCCTAGTGACATGCAATCTACTGCTGGTACATGGTGGCCTCGTATTCAACCTAACCGTGTGTCTTTATCGGTGTCGTAGAAGGGGGTTGGCGGTATGGAGTTGGAGATTGTGCCGTTTTCTTTCTCGATGTCTACAAATAAGAATAATTGAATATTAAGTTGTTGTGTACTAATACTTATAGAAAATAAGTACTGAAAATTGGACCTTTAGTCCATATATACTTACATGGAGGGGTTCTAGTTCACTCTATCCAATGTTGTCCCCCAATAGCTGTGATAATCGCCTACTTCTTGTAAGCTGCAAGACACATGTTAACAACAATAAATGTTTTAATATTTTTAGACCACATGACATATACTATAATCAATAGAGACTAGTAACTTACTGGTACAATGGGTGAAGGTGGGACATCGTCAAATTGCGAAGGAGACCTAAAGAATAAGTTCTATGTGCAAGTCAAGATGTCATCTATTGTTAAACTAAAATCCAACATGTTTAAACAAAATGAGATGCAACCTGGTTTAAATAGAAATAGAAATATCAGAAAACATAGTTTAAACAAATGAGATGCAACATGGCTTAAAAAAATGAGATGCAACTTTAGTTTCCATACAAGCAAACCTAGAAGTAAGCCAATGAGACTAGTTGAATAAAAGGGGATGGTGGATATATATCATCATCTCTTCATTCATTTGAAACAAAAGAACAATCTCCACTGCAAAATAATTTATAGATCTGCCTCATTCACATTAGTCCCCCACTCCAACAGTGTTAATACATCAGCACACTTCATTAGAGAGCCCGTCCTGGTTTTGTTTGGTTTCGTTATCTATAAATTCCTTCTTTGTAGACGATAAGTTTTTATAATTAAAGGTTGCTTATGTATTGAATATTATTAATATCTAATTTATTGTTGCTTTAATTAACTATTTTGGCAAAACTAGAAAGCGGAATCAAAATGGGTACATTAATTCGTGTTGTAGCCAAAGTAGCCGACGAACTCCCTTAGCTCACACTTACCCTTCCCTTTAGACATTTGGATACACTTTCAGTGACAACTTTTGAGCTTTATCCATCTCATTTGGAGCCAACCTAAAGGCTAGCCACAAGGGTCGTTGTGACCACTGTTTGATTTTTTTTAATCAAGCTAATAACATTAAACCAAGAAACTAAAGGTTCATACAAGCCAAGCCAAATAAAAACATAACTAACACAAAAAAACACAAAACACAAAACACAAAACAACACATCAAGGAGGGTACAAAATGTTAAAAAAAATGGAAATTTCTACAATACCCACATGGGGAAAACATATACATAGGGAGTGAAACTAGACACATAAGATAGGCTCATAGGGTTTGAATTAGGTGGTTCCCAAAACCACTAAGGTTCATCCCATGTGAATAATACTTAAAAAATGAATATATATCATCATCTCTTCACACCCAAATGTCCTTATCAAAGCCATATGACTCAGTTCACCATGACAACAGTTAGGGCTTAATAGAACTGGACCGCAGACCATACCGGACCGGATTTGCGGTCCGGTCCGGTTTTAATTTTAAAAATACGGTCCGGTCTGGACCAAATTTAAAGACCGGATTTATCCGGTCCGGTCCGGTCGATATATTTAAGAAATGCGGTCTGGACCGGACCGGACCGCATTTCATAAATTTTTTTTTTAATTTTTTAAAAAATATTACCACACTGCGCAGTGCGCCTACAGGCTACTGCGCAGTGCGCCTACAGGCTACTGCGCAGTGCGCCTACAGGCTACTGCGCAGTGCTATCTGCACTGCGCAGTGTCATAATTTTTTTTTATTTTTAACTTTTTTAAATTTTTAAAATATATTATCGCACTGCGCAGTGCTATTTGCACTGCGCAGTGCGCTACAGGCTACTGCGCAGTGCAGATAGAACTGCGCAGTGTCATAATTTTTTTTTTTAATTTTTTTTTTATTTTTTAAAAAATATTACCGCACTGCGCAGTGCTATTTGCACTGCGCAGTGCGCTTACAGGCTAGGGTACTGCTCTGCGCAAATTTTTTTTTTTAAAAAATATTTTTTTAAAAGAATTTAAATCGCACTGCAGGCTATGCTACTGCTCTGGGCAAATTTTTTTAAAAGAATTTAAATCCGGTCGGGACCACTTAAGTGGTCCAGACCGAACCGCATTTTTTAAAACCGGTCCGGTCCTTTAATATTAGAGGACCGAAAATGCGGTCCGGACAGCATTTCCGGTTTTCACCCCTAACAACAGTGATACAGCTGATCAACAAAACCAGAAGAAGAAAATCATACATAAATATATATATACTATAAGATTTTAGTAGCTCGTGATATTCTCTTGTCGCTTGGAGAACTTTTTTTTTTTTAAAAACAAACAAAATTTGTTTCTCGAATAGGACGGGGAAGGTGGGTCATCAACCCCATCAAGCCATACAAAAGTGTAAAAAGAAGATCTATTAATTGCCTTTTAACGAAAAACTCTAATACCTACCTGTAAGTTAGCTAGCAGAAGAATTTGGACAACCAATTATTCTCTTCCGCTATAGGCCAAAAAGGTTCCAAGAAAGTGAACAAAAACCTCGAAAATTTAACTAAAAACTAGATGAGGACAAATTAACCAAAGACGAACAAGACATAAAATGAGGTAGAAAGCAAACGAGGGTAGAGAAAATTGGTATTAGCCGAATTATAAAGAGGAAAGAAACAAAGGAAAAAACATAAAAGATTATTTATTTTTCTTGTAAGCGCACAACTATGAAGAAGATGCTGGTGCAGAATAAAAAAACAAACGAACAAACATGAGTAGAAGACACAACGTAAGAAAAGAAACAAAATGACTGAGGCCAGATTGGTATCGCAGTACTAAGTCTAAACAAAGCTGGTGACTGCTGCCGTCTGATCGAAATCTAGCAGAGTTTCACCTTCCATTTGGTTTTAGAAAGAAAAGATGAACGTAGAGGGCGATGATCACAGCATGTATATAGTTTTTACCTAAGATGCCAGAGGTAAATGCCAGTGAGTGGTGACTGTTTATCACTGCCATTTTCCCAGATAAAATCTAAAGGGATATAATTAGTATTAACTAATCATTACCAATAAAGTTTCAATAAAGTTCCCAATTTATACCTTCACTGAAGAATATCATTTGAGGAAGGACGAGCCACCACGTGCGACACTGGATCCTACGAGATCATAGAAAACATAATAAGAAAACCAAAAGAAATGAGACCAGGGACCACATGTTGTTGGCCAACACTACCAAGTTGCAATTTTAAACCCTTATCGCAGCTAGACCACCTTAACACATATAAATATCAACCCCAACAACCCACGAAATCAGTTCAAACCTAATCGACCCAACCACCACAAAACCCACATGACATAGGAAATGAAAGTCGAAAGTCGAAGGTTTGAATTTTACCTGTTCGTCTATGGCCCACCTAAAGGAAATCGGGGCAGTGGAAGCAGATGGGTGGTTACCGGAGTATGGCCAACGGAATAGGGGCACGTTGTCTTCTTTCACCGTCGTCTGGACAATGAACCGAATGTCTGTCGGAGCCAATTTGAAAAAAAATCTCTAATTCAATATGCCCTAAATTGGTCGAGGATTGAAGAGGGCATTTGACGTAATTTGTCTGTCACTTATCAAGGGCATATAGGTAATTTGATATGGGCAAATAGCACGTGTCAGGCACGTGGGGACAATTTTCATCTGTTTTAACGGTAATTTTAACCGGGGGCGAGGATTGAAGAGTTTTGAAAATTAAGGGTCTCAAATCGTCATTTTTAAAATAACGGGTACTAATTTGATTTTTTCCCAAAAATATGGGGCTAACTATGAATTTTCCTCAAGATTTGATCAAATAAACACTAGATATAGATAGTCAACCTATTTGATGGGGTTACGGGTGGGGGAGGATCCTCATATCCTTACAAAACTGGCTATTGTTACCAAAATTTTTGAACTCTAGTAGTTCACTTGAGCCTACCTAACTCCTAACCCTATATTGTCCAGAGAAACATAAATATTTACAGACCAAAGTAAAACTTAAACAAACATCAAACAAAGAAAGTTAATCTTCATCGTCGGTAAGTGTGAGGTCGATCAGATGCAGGCCAGGGGTGATGAGTCCAACGGATTATGAGATGTATAAAAGGACTGGTGCAGCACTCGGGGGCGGGTCCTTGGGGACCAGATAAGGAAGGTGCTCCACTGACACTTCCAAGTTTTCTGTCACCCATACACGAATATGAATCACTAGAAAGTGAGTGGGAATTGTGGGAGAGATAAGACTCGAAAAAAATAATTTTTTGTTTATCAAGAATATGCAAAAACAACAAAGTGGGATGAGTCTTAATGACTCAGTAAGGAGGGATAGGGGCATATGATTATCGTAAACATGTTTTTAAGGAATAAAGAAATGCAGTACTTACCATTTTCATAAAAAAATAATTCATAAAAACAAATTTCATTACCATGTATGCGATGCAGATGCATGAGATGCATGAACCTTTTTCTTTCATCTTTTTGGTGTCCACTGTTTCACCCCAAGTGACAGGGTTATACGTCTCACTCCCCTTCCACCAGGATAGTCACGTGTTGTCCGTCGCACCAGGACATTGAGCAAAAGCTCTCCTATTGCCTTTTACCTAGAGGGCCATCCACTACCTGTAGTGGTGGTTGCACTCCCCCGATGATCGGTACCGTCACTCATATCTTCATTTTTCCTTCTTCCTCATTTTCGTAACCAGCAATGATGCATATGCTTTATCTAATGCATGTGTATGTATGACATGCTAATCTCAAGTTTGATTTTACTAATCTTGTTCACTAACCACATGTTAGTTACTAATCACATTGTTCATTATTCACGTATTCACATGTATAAAAATAAATTTTCTAATTTTCAAGCTTAAATGCATAAGAACTAATTAAGATGAGCTTAATATGCTAAAGCCTCTTAATTCAGTAATCTAATGAGATGTAAAAGTATTTACATTTTTAATTAGGCAAGTTCAACAATTTATGAACCTAAGTGAACCAAGGTCTATTTGACTTCTTTAAGTCCAATAAGGACTCCTACTTGGGCTTACTATGCAAAGCTATCCTAGACTAAGGTAGTGTTTGTTTGTGAAAATTTTGGGGTTGTGGAAATGTTGGGTATTGAGGTTTGTGAAAAAATATAGATATTTTATGTAAAAGTGAGGAAAGAGAAGATTTCATTGAATAGTATAATATTATTTTATAATTTAATAAGGAGAGAGATTATTTTATGATTGTTTGGAAATTTTGAGGGATGGAAATTTCGGCAAACAAACGCCCTTAAACTTTCCACTTTTACCCCTAACTTTGAAAGCTAATAACTTCCTAACCGTAACTCCAAATGATATGAAATTTTAAGCATGGCTTCCCTAACCTTTCCTGAGATATCCCTAAAACTTTTGGGTCAATAATATTCTGTTTGTCACGTGATATCATAGCCTATACGTATTGTCCTCAAATTTAACACAAAGGGACCTATTTGACCTATTTCACAATTTTCTCCATTTTCTCACGTAAACCTCTACAAGATAATTTCTCTTTGGCTTTCTAACATCCCTAAGACTACCCAGAAATCACAAATGTCACAAAATCTCATGATATCTACCCCATGCACCCATGATCCTCATTTAGGTAAAAATGACCCATTTTTGCAAACTACTAACCAACCTACTAACAATGCTTCTAATTTCACTATTCCAGCAACCTAATATCCCTTCTAACATGATAATGAACATATTAGATGATCAATATCTTAGCCTAACATGCATGATGACATTTTGCTATTCCCTAACATGTGATCATGCCTAATAATTAACGTTCAAAAATCAAAACTAACCCCTTACCTCTTAAAACTTGGTTAGTGGCTGAACACTTGGGTATCAATAACCTACAAGAAGCATCACTATTAGACACAAGATCAAGATGACAACTACATTGACAAGAGGAGAGGATACTTCAACCTTTTTCTCCAAAATCTCTTCTCTCATTGCTTCCTTCTCTTTCTTCTTCCTCTAGCCTCTCTCTAACTCACTCTAGCACTCAAATTTCTCTCTAAAAGCCTACTCTTGTCCGGCTGCTGGTGTGAGACTAACCAATGTCCTATTTTATACTACCTTAGACCATGGTTAATGCACTAGGGTTAAATCTAGGTTACTAGGGTTAATCTAGCCTAGGTATGATTGTGTCTAACACTAGCTAGGAGGTCTATGCAAGGAATTGAAGGAGATTGGGGGACAAGGCCGGAGGCAGCCATTGAGATTTAGCCATGTCATTACATGGTTTTGGAGACCTAATGGTGAATCATGATTGAAATTTTTTTTATCATGGGCATGAATCAAGGGGCTGGCTTGTTTTGAGTCTCCAAATGAGGTGGGCTGGTCTTTAGGATTGCGCTGGGCCGAACATGGGCATGAGGGAGGCCCAATAGGCCTTTATTTCAAACCTTTATGTAATAAAACTTATTTTCTAGGCCCTTTTTGGTTACTTAAATTAAATAAATTCTAAAACTACTTCTAAGGTGCATGGTTAGGTTAGGGAATATCCTATGGCTTAGTAATTAGGAAAATAATATAATCATAGGCAAAAAAAGGTTTGAAAATTAGGTTTAAAAATGTTACATAAGCAAAAACAATGAAATAATGGAATTTTCTAATTTTTAAATGCAAAAAGTCTCTATTTAGTCATTTATAAAATAATAGAGGAGCAAAATATATTACTAAGTCGAAGAATTTGAAAGAAAATAAAAAGAGTAGTAATTTTTGACAATTATTAGCTATTTTAGGGATTTTTCTATATTTTAAACTAATAAAATCAATTAATCTGAAAATAATAAATTAATATTAATTTATAATTTAATAACTTATTTAAGAAAATAATCTCAGGATTACGTGCTAACGTGTGATGTGTTATAAATGAGTTATGTAGTATAATTTGACCACTAGATTTAATTTCAGGCACAAATTGGAGATTGTAGAGCGTTAGGAGTTGGTAAAAAGTTGATGAAAGTTGATGAAAAAAGTGAGAACTAAATTTTTATAATGATAATAGAATTTTAAAGAGTTAAAATTATAAAAACAAACGGTTTATTAACACAACGGTTTATTAGAATGTGTTAAAGACGAAACCTCTTTTCTCTCCTCGATCGCTCTTTTCAACTGAGAAGGGACAAAGCTTAGTCCTAACTTGCACGTGTCGGGTTATTATTTGGTGAAAAGAGGCAAGATCAGAGGACTTGTCATCGGATCGCCACTTCACCAGGAGGTCCTGCCCTCATCATATTTCTTTTCGTTCTTTGGCAGCTACGTTTCGTCTTCAATCCCTGTCTCCGTTCTTTGTTCAAAAACAAGGTTGCTTTCTGAGGATTCTTCGACTTTCCCACGGAATTTTCCAGGTAAAATTCTTTAAATTGTCCGAACATCGAATTGGCTTGTGTTTATTGGAAGTTTCCTTGGTCATCGAATGGGTGGCTGGTGGGGATTTTGAACTAAATTTGTTCCAATATTGTTTAATTTCCTTGATTTCTTTTAGCATAAATAAATTAGGATCTTTTTAATTTCCGTATATATGGTCCACAGTTGCGTGAAACGAATACATGAAGATTTCTTGTATGATTTTTGATTTAATTGTTTATTCTAATAATTTAAGCTCAATTTGTTTTGCTTTCAGAATTCTCGAAAAGAAAAGGAATAGCAATTAATGTGTCTATAACAAGTTTCATTTCATAGAGCAATTTGTTCGTTTGGGTTACTGGTATTATTGGGCCAAAGATTGTAGGGTATTGAATCTTATATTTGCTTGGTTAATGGTATGATTGGGACGAAGATTATGGAGCGTTGGATCTCGATTAATATACCTGAATGTCGATTTTATGGTCTACTATTCTAGTCAGTGAAGATGCTAAGATATAAGGGATCAATTCGTTTGCTATTCCTGCAGTTAGCAACATTGCTTCTTCTTTTTTCCCGAGTATTTTACAGTTGCAAACATTAGATGCTCACGTGGTTTCTTGATTTTTGTTGTTTGCCAGTTCTTTTCAAAGATTTTTAAGGGTGGAGGGAGAATTGCTGGTCCAGTAGGGGCTGGCTTTCAGCTATTCAATCACGGCTCTAAGAAAAGAAGAAACTTGTGTCAACACTAGGAGGGGCAAAGAATATGTGCAGGCTTTCCCTAAGTTCTTGATTGCGTCCCCTTCCTTTCACGGTGGTCATGGTGCCCTACCTTCAGCAGGTGGGCATCCAGCAGATCTCACCTTCCTTGCTGGTGGCGGGTGCTAAAACTTTCACCCAACTGTTCCGACCTTCCCTCCTTTGTGGAGGGTGCTAAACTAATGACGTTGAATAGTGTCTTGGAGTTGTGGTTGGTTGGCAAGTACATTGTACATGAACATGGTTAACATCAAGCAGGATGAAGATAACAATTTGGTATCAAAGGTTCCAACACCTGAGCAATTGAAGTGTCAGCGGTTCTGTTTTCGAGGTCAGTAAATTATTTTTGATAAATAAGACAAGTTTTATTAGAAAGAGGAAAAAACAAAACACAACGGAATCAACAGTACAAGAGAAAATACTGAAGAAACCAATCCACGGGCCTACAAACTTTCCCAGAAAACAATAACCCACAAGACCCACCCATATAAACTTTCCCAACAGCCCACAAGACCAAAACCCACCCACAATACCCACGAGCCTACAAACTTTCCCAATAGCCCACAAGACCCACCCATATCCCCAACAAGACCCCTAACAATCCATTCCAAAGGTCACAGTCTTCCTAGCGGTCGAAGAAGACCCTTCATAATTAACCGAAGATTTCAAACCCTTCAACTCCCTAATCATCCTCCCCCCTGATTTTCTCGATGATTTCGACCGTATCGGCGCCCGATCGCGTTCCAATGCTGCAAATAGCTCCCTCATCTTTTCCTCTTGACCTCCACAAGACAACCCAACCATCTCACCCACAAAGGAAACCATGTCCAAGACCCACGCCGGAGAATCTCCCCCCAAAGCTTTATGCGGCAAATCCTCCGTCTCTGAAGCCTCAGGAACACTATCGTCAACACAAACGACAGCCCCTTGAATGATCCCAGAGCACTCACCGATCTTCTCCATGTCCCCGGGCTCCACAACCACCATTTCTAAAACAGTCTCACCAGACCCGGTCTTAGACAACCCCCTGACACTCGCCTCCACCTCTATGTGTGCTGCTTCACCAGGCCCTGGGGTGATGGTTGGGCCAGTGAATTCAGCCCAGCAGGCTATGTTGCAGGCAGGTGGGTTGGGCTCTGTTCCTTCCGTTTCAGGCTCGAACCCTGCATTTGGGCTGGAGTTTCCCGGCCCGTTGGAAGGCAGTAGCCCTCTGGGGGCCTTTTCTCCTCGCGACCCGATGCTGGTGAGTGGATTCGACGATGGCTTGGCTGATGCAGTGGCAGGCTGTGTTGACCAGCTTGAGCCGGAGGTAGGACCATCGTCGGCGATTTCTGCGGTGCGGGGGCGTTGCCCGGTGGCCATTCCGGCGCAGGCGAAGTCGCCGGTATCAAGCCTTGGGCGTGCTGATGGCTCCGATGGGAAGGCCGGAGAGAATCGGGTAAAAACCTCTTCAATTACTTCTGACTGTTCCGGCGCCGGCGAGGTCAGTAAATTATTACAAAGTCATTTCAGTTTTTTTCTGCTTAAACAAAGGCATAAGATTTGTAAGAGTATTTTTTTTTGCTTTTTGTTTTTATGGCTAGTTCTTGTAATACATATATTCTCTTGTTCACCATTGGAGAATTGTCTTTCATGTTATTTAATTTCTGTTGTCAGACTTTTATGATTAATCGAGGTTGTCAAGATGCTTAACCTTGAAATATCTTAACATGTGTTGATGGTTTTTGCTATTATCAAGAAGTCATGTTTATGTGTCTGTTAATTTCATGATATATTCCTCAATAAAAAGGAAGACCAAAGAGACTAGTGGGGATGCCAGCTTTTCTGAGCCTGATTATGCGCCATTTTTCTGATTTATTTGTAAGTACTTGAACAGATTAATTTATTTCAATCTTTCTCATAACCTTGGAACCAAGTAACTATTTTCTTACTTAAATTTGAAAAAAGAAAAGTTGTTCTGGTTAAGCGTTCATTTCAGGGAATTGGAGAAGTTGTTTTAAGGTAATGGTGATGGCAATGAAGACAGTGGATGTTTGTAGTAAAGTGATGTAGCTGACGGTTTTATGGTGAGGGACAGAGTATGTGGTAGTTTTTGAGGTGGTGGTTAGAGCCTGCATTTCAGGAGGAATTTTCATTCCTTAAAACACGAGGAAATCTAAAAAAATTTCTTTGATGAAATCTGGCATTTTTCAGAGATTGTATGCATGTTCTTTCATCTCTCTTTTGTCCCGAAGACAATTAACTGTAAAAATGGAGCAGGGCTATAGCTTTCTAGCCAAGTGTGCTAGTCTTGGTATCGTGTGATCTGAGTTGCTTTTGTAAGGGTACCATGGGTGTGTTTACGCTAGTTGTCCTCGTTTACATGCTAATGTTTCTTTCATCATTTAGAATATATTCTTAATACAAAGGATTATATTGGATAAATTAACCTTCTGGAAACTAGATTATTTGGGGGGACTCTGTGCCTTTGGTTTTTGTATGTTACTCAAATGAGCATTGTACTCCACTTTCTCGACTTGTGGTTTGTTAGCAATATTATCTTTGTAATTAAGGATAGCAAGTTGAGAGAATGAGAGATTATCTCTTTCTCCCGTTTTGCCAAACCCTATTTTCATCAACATGGTTTACATGGCTTTTTATGCATATTATGGTTAGTAGTAGAGTTTTTTATTTGGCCCATATTAGCTGGGTTTGTTAAGGTAGTAGATGGATAATGGATTATGAGCTACTCGAACTCAATATGTTCTGTCGTTTATTACAGATTTCGGGGTCTGCATATTGTAGTACAACATCATTTTTTACGAATGATGGGTAATCAGAGTTGCATGAGTATATATCTCTAGTTTATTCTTTTAGGAACGATGGTGTACAAATTTATGAATCTTGAGATAAGCTTCCTTTTTATTCCGCACAAGTCAGATTGATTAGTTAACAAATTCACTCAGGTATCAGAGTCCCTTTCTATCGCTTCAGCAACCAATTTCCTCTGGACAGTAGTTGCGTTGAAGGACTTCCATGCATACATGGAGAAGAATAAAGTACACTAGATTCTCTTCTTCTTGCTCAAATACAGAACAAAACATATAAAAACCTTGCTATTTATTGAGTTGTAGACATAATTTTATATTGAGTTTGTTTTTAAAATTTTATCAAAATTTTATTAAAATTTTATGTTGGTGTTAAAAAAGATGTAGTATTGGAATTGGTGAATGAGAGATAAAAGTAAAAGTAAAATTTTAAAGTGTGTTTGATAAAAGTAAAATTTTATCAAATTTTTTGTTTAACAAACGCCACGTTAGTGTTTCTGTCTTTTCTGTGTCAGTGGGAAGATCGAATGTGGAAAGGTGTTATTAGATATGATGTGACAGCCTCTGAAATTAAGGTAGGTTATGCTGTACTAGTTGTCTTGTGACTTAAGCTGGCTGTTCCTTTTACGTGGATCAGGATGTGATCCCCACAGACACCCTTATTTCTTTAGGTATTTTTTGTAGGTTATTTGTGGCAGGAGAAAGTTTCTTGCTCAGTTCAATGAAGGATGGAATGTGGATTACGTGTCCAAACCTCGGGAGAATAGAGTTTGCAGTCAAGGGGATCTCTCTTTTACTAAATGGATGAACATCACGTTGAGTTGATCTTTTGTGTGGCAAGTGGTGAAATGACAGAACCTGAGTTGATTCCTTCAGCTACCGTGCCTGATGGTGCCGTCTTAATTACTATTAACGTATGGCTGGGAGTTTAGAATGTGATTTCTGTTTTTTTTTTAATCATTTATATGTGAATTGTCATGACACTGGTACACATTGCGGTCGTTACTTATGAACCATTTGGTCAAAATCATTTAAATCAAAGATGTTTAAGTTGTCTGGAATTTGTTGCTTTTAAAATGGTTTAGAGGCTTTAATTATTTGAACTGCTTTGCTTTTGATCTGTTTGGTCCAGTGAATCGCTATTAACTATGCCATTGATCGTTCATGAACCATAAACATGTGTTGCGGTTTTCCATTATAGACTTTGACTTCCATTGGCGAGGCATATTTGTATTATTGTGGCTTCCAATACATTCTGATATCATTCTTAAGGGAAAGATCCAGTTGATAATGAACCTCATCTTTCTAGGCAATCCCTGTAGAATATGGCCATGTCTTCCTGGTGCCTTGTGGCTCAGACAGTGTATACCAGGTCCTGGATGCAAGATCTTTGGAAATGGTTGGAAGGGTTGCTGTTGAAATAAATAATAGCTCCTTTTACTTGTTCTATGACTTTGCAGCAGCTGGTACTTATCATCGATGTTTTCAGGTACTAAATTGCTTCTACTTGGCCCCTTTTAACTTTCTTATGCGTGATTTTAGTTTTGCAACAAATAATGTTATTTTCACCTGATAATTTGAAGTTTTTCTACATAAGTTGACTATGGGCTATTAATTTAAGTTACTTAACTTCCTCGTATGTGAATATCTGAGGATGTGTTAATGATGTGTGGTATCTCATTTTCTTCAACAACATGTTTGACCTTTACCAACGTTGTTTGTACCTTGGTGGTATGTGGGTTGTGTGCTTCCCACCAGGTCAGGGGTTCAAGTGTTGGCAGAGAGAGAAGAAGAGAGAAAGGTGTTTGACTTTCACTATGGGCTATCAATTTGACTCTTGGACTCGTTCTAAACTTGAATTTACAAAACAGGTTACTGATTAGTGAATGTGCACACACACAAATTCCCGAGGTAAAAGGGGCTTGGTTTCATGGTGTTTGGTGGTCTTATCATGATGGTGTCAGCTCTTTTTAACTTGTTAAGATATGCTTGATGCTGCACATGCTAATACAAAAAACAAATTTGTATACTTCTTTAAAAAGAACTGAAGTTTGGTGTTGTAACAGTATACTTCTTTAAAAATGCATGTCATGTAACAAATACTTCTTCAGTTCGATTTATGCCTGCAAATGCATTAAAACTCTATTATTGATTTCTGATGGTGCAGGGCTGCTATTTTCCAAACCCTTTTCCTGTTGAGCTCACAGCTGTCGATACTTTTTTTTCGTGATGGGAGGAGGGGGATGCGCATCTCTGCTGTCGCAGATTACCCTATCAAGACCCTCTTATTTGAGAGTATTCAGAGATTTAAGATAATGGTGGAAGTTCTTGTTGAGATATGTTCTCGTTTACAGGGAAGGCACATTCCTTATAATTTGCTGATAACCAGTTGTGGTCAAAAGATCTTTTTGTTTCTTCAGGTAAATGACCTTTGAAACCTTTTTTTTTTGTGCTTCATACTGCTTCCTAGGAGATATAAGCGTTGGTGCTATCTGAAACTTGGACTTCCCTATTTTTTGCTGGACACCTGAAGTCTGAGCAGATCAATGCTCGTTTTACTATTGTGCCTTGTAATATGGAGACATCCTTACAATTTTATTTTATTTTTTCAAGTACTTTCCTTTCTCAGAAGACAATGTAGAAGATAATAAATCGTTACCATATAGGACGTTTATTACATACGCAAGTTTGAATACTTTGTGAACTACTTTATCGCATTTAAACATTTAGGGGGAAATCTACATATTCATATGTTTGTCTGCATCTGTAACTGGGAGAAGTGGATTTTCCTATCCCATTTTGCATAGCATAGCATAGCAATCATGTTGTAATGGTTTCATACTACAATGACATATCCACATAAAAACATTCAAGACACGGTGCACTTTAAGAAGAACAAGAGACAGATATGTAATCGCTATTAGGAGGCAGTTTATCATTATGTCAATTCCTGCCCTGGTATCAGACATCCCAATGTTTTTGCGTACGTTTTGCCTTTGGAAAGCTCAGAAAGTTTCAAAGAGAGTCAATTTTGTTGCTAATAATACAGCACTTTGGGCCTCTTCCCGATGTCAATTTGGTCACTTCCTCCCTGGAGACATTCCTGGTCTCTGTCTTGTTCCCTCTTAGGAGGATCACTCTTTGTAAGGTATCTGCGTTTGTGCAGAAATGTTGTCTTCGAGAAAACTGAAGAATTGTCTTACAAATACGGGAAAACCAGAGCAAGAACAAAAAGAGAGCAGGACCTTTTGTCCATTATACCAAGTTGTATGGCTTGCTCGTGTGGAGATGCTTTCAGCTCTATTTCAGTAATTCACTTACTGAAGGATGTGTATCTGAAATCCCTATTGATACACTTTTCGTGCCGAGTTGGTGTCTCAATAGGGGATATAATTTCCTCCGTTATTGGTTATGTAGTAGATGTATGCATGCTGATTACTGCTGATCTTATGCAGCGTCAAAATTTGGCAAACTCCAGGACCCTTTCAGCATGGGAGTGTGGAGGTTATTTCTTGTTCAGATCAAGGGCTGAATTTGATCGAGCTACTGAGGAGGCTATTGTTGAAAAGCTGAGCGCTGTCGCGCTTGATGATGAAGGTTTCCAAGGAGTGAAGCAACTCTGTTGCAGTATTGCAGATAAGCTTTCCAGTTGAATTCTGGCATTTGAGGACACCGCATGCCATGATAGATGTGCTGTTTGATAGCTGTTGATACTTAGGGTTCTCCCGTTTTCAACTTTCTTGTTGTTATTGGGAATTCAAAATCAATTTGTTGTGTTGTGTTGTTCATAAATAATGGTTGCTTTATTTTTTGGATTTTATGAGCCAAAGCAAATTTATTCTACTCACTATTTATGGGATGATTGTGTGGCTTTCGTAGAAAACGAGAACAAACATTCCGTGATCTGAAATGAGTTGTGTTTTGGGAGGGCCAAAATGTATTCCCTTCATCCTATATTAATGGGCAAATATCAAATTGGGCTTCTTAATTTCTAATTTATTTGATATACGCCCCATAAGTTTTTTTTTAAAAAATTATTCTTAAGTTCTGTTGGTCGTTAAAACAAACGAAAGTGATGTAGATGGATCAAAATACTCTTTCAAGAAAAAAAAATTAAAAAAATATAAAAATTAATAATGAATATAAAATTAAAATAGAATTTCTGTATTTTTACTTAGAAAATGGTACTTCTTATTTATTTAAGTTTTTTAATATTTTAGTAATTGCCTTAGAGGGGCATTTTGGTCATTTCGTGTGGTTTAATTGCTAATCGAGGATTGATGTTTTTTTTCAAACTTATGGGGTGTAATTAGATAAATTAGAAGTTATGAGGTTCAATTTTATTTTTACCCATAAATATGGAGTGGGGAGTAGTATGATATTTCTTCTTAATTTTTTTTCTATGCAATGTTACTTATATCTTAATAAAGGCCATACAATATGTTGTATCCAAAGATTAGAAGTTAATCCGGTCACAAGGGTTAGATCCAAGAACAACCTCAAGCTGGCCACAAAGACCGAGACACAATACAAACACAAACCAACCTCTAGGGCCAAGGAACAATACAAGGTGACTACATAAAGCCGGGACATGATATAAACACAAACCGACTTGAAGAGCCGGAATACATACAACCACATGTCAACCACGAGTATTGGACACACTAGTACTTTGCAATGGTTGTTCGGTCATCCTCGAGTCGTAGAGCAACGTTATCTGTACATCCATAGACAAGTCTTTATTTGAAATGGCGTGATGGCTTGACGATCACCGGCAGTTTGCTTAGGATTCCAAACCATGAAAATTCTGATTTATTGGCTAAGAGCCTCCGGAACCTCAAGAAGAAGTTGCATTGAATGATAGTTCGTTTAGAAAGTTAATTAGATTCCTTAAAGATCAACATTATGCAACAGAGGGAATACAAAAGTTGGGTTATCTTTCTTTCAGCAAAACAATGACTGTTGGTTATTCGACAACAAAGGGTCAACCGATTTCACAGTGCCCACAAGAGAAAGGCTAATGGAAAAAGTCCATGAAGGTGCCAAAATGGTTTTCTCAAGGACTTTTGGGTACCTTTCTCCCTCAGCAAAGAACAGATGTTTTCCACCGACCGGCATTTGCAATCAACCATCCCGATCGTCAGACATCATTTATATTGGAAAAATGTGTACCTTTTGGAACAAAATAGCGGAACATGGATCAGGTCCAAACCTAACTCCGATCAAATCAAATAACATGAATTAGGTTTAGAGCCAACATTTGGTTGATTACCTCAGCGATTTCGTTAAGAGTTTTAGGTGGAAACCTAATGGAAAGACCCTCCAAAAGGTGGACAAAATCAATGGGTAAATTCGTTATTTCTTGACTCGAAAACTTATTTTCTTTACGGGTCAAAATTCAGGCACTCCTCTTTTTTAAAAAAAAAAATATTTTCAATAATTATATTCCTCTACAAATGATAGCTCTTCGATTCTCCGTGAAGGCTAAGGATACTACACAACACATGGCCAGCAATCGTGGGCCTGTAAGAAGCTTGTAAATTTTATACTCATTGTAAGGAAAGATTGTAAATCTTGGATAGAAATTCCAAGAACTGTACTTGTATTTGGCTTTTCGAGCAAGCCGTGCTCCAGTTTTGAACGATGCTCAATTTCTTTAGTTTTTCCAATCCCTTCAAATGCCAGCTCAGAGTTCTTTTTATTACAAGACAATTTTCTAACAAACTAACTAACAAATTGGACACCCATTATCTCGAGAGAGTCTCGCAGAAGGTAGATATCCACCAAATTCTGGAACCTTCACTTTCTTCAGCATCCAAAGACCCAATAAGCTCCAGATGACATCATTCTTGTCGTTGCTTTCAGCCCTAACAACATAATTCTTGAACATTGCTTTGTAACTCAGCTCCTTTTTACTTCATCTCCTCCAACCAGCTCTCATCTCACTCCTGCGAACTGATTTCCAGCTGATTTCTAGTTGTTCCTTACATGGCCAAGGAGCTCCGAATTAATAACCTTATTTTTGATTACCTGCATGATCTTTTTATTGGACTTATCCAACCAAGCAAAACACATAAGGAGATTGCCACTGCAATGCCCTATCGAAAAGTCCACCCACTCCAACAGCTATGACTATATAATTCTCCATCTTTTTTTTTTGCCAGCACCTCCGAATTTATTTAAAAGAATCCTCACTTATAACGGAAGAATACCTGAATACAAGACTCTGGAAAGCACAAAATCAAGAAATACGGGGAGATGCCGTCTAATCGTCTATCTATCTTAAGTAAGGAAGTCTCTAACTTCCCTTGGTAACTCTTGCCTGGATAGAAAAGTTCCTTGCACCATCATTGCTTCCAATTGGAATTAGTACTGCCCACCATGCTCTGTCATCAATCTATGTGCATCAACTATGTGTTGAGGATGCATATACAGTTTCTGGAAGTTGGAGAGGGCCGTTTGGGATTGTGTGCTTAGAGTTGATAGACAACTCAGTTTGCCTGATGTAAGAAACTAAAAATCTACCCTGAGGAATGCAAATCATAACTACAGCATTCTAGCCCAAGAGAACTCACAGCAGTAGAAACTAAGGATAAGTATCAGATGGAAAAAGTAACATAATGCTGAGCCAATGAAACCAAACAACTTGACCACATAGTTGATAAAAAATACAAGCAATATTTTCAAAGTAATTGCTTCCAAACATCAGCAATACAAGAGTTCAGGATACTATGAGTTTTCAGCTGTAAGTCATTAGAGAGCCTTTCGGAAGCAAGTACACCAAAATATGACCAAAAACTACATAGCAGCAAATTCTTCTCATGGTTTACTCCCTCGACCCCCGCTAGTAGGCCAATATGGATAATACAGCAGGAAAAAAAATCAAAGAACGTAATGAATTTGATGGAAGAAATGCGAAAGAATTTGTGAAGCGATATGATTAAATACACAATCTAGTCCTCACTGATCATTTAGGCTGTGATAGTCCATGACTTGCAGTCATGGTGCCTGATTAAGGAATTCCTTCATCGACAGTTCTTCGTTGCTTGCCGTTTTGCTGTCTAAATCAACCACTTCTTCTAAGCTGGGGGGTTCTTGGCCATTTTCTGCTGCTTCCTCCACTAAACCCCCCAAAGCCTGACTACTTGAAAAGGAATTGAGACTTTCTCCATTATTGGTACACAACCAAGCTTGGTGGAGTTGCAAGACATACTCTAAATGCCACAAGACCTCGCCCATTGTAGGCCGGTTCCTCCCCTCATCAGCAAGACATTTTTCTGCTATCTCCCCAAACTTCTTCAAGGACTTTGGAGAATAACTTCCTTTGAGTTGTGGGTCAATAATGGTTTCTAGTGATCTCTGCCGTTGACACCTCATTGCCCACTCTGCCAGATTGATCTGATCTTTAGGCAAGCTTGGATTTATGACAGCTCGAGCACAAACAACTTCAAACAAAACCACTCCAAAAGAGTAGACATCGGATTTCTCTGTCAACTGCTGTCGTCTGAAGTATTCAGGGTCAAGATAACCAAAACTTCCTTTTACTGCAGTACTAACATGGGTGTGTTCCAAAGCAGGACCAGTTTTGGACAGCCCAAAATCAGACATTTTTGCAACAAAATTTTCATCTAAAAGTATGTTGGTCGTCTTAACGTCCCTGTGGATTATTCCCCGGTCCGCTCCTGTATGAAGGTAATGAAGTCCCCTTGCAGAACCAATGCATGCTTCTAATCGCTGCTTCCAAGTCAGTGGTGGGAGATTACTCCCAAAGAGGTGACTTCGGAGAGTCCCATTTGCCATATACTCATAAACTAAAATCATCTCATTTTGCTCTTCACAAAACCCAATCATCGTGACCAAATGCCTATGCCTGAGCTTTGAAAGCATCTCAATCTCTGTTTCAAATTCAGCCAAACCTTGCTCAGATTGTGGGTTTGCCCGCTTAATTGCCACGAGGGTGCCTTCTTCAATCTCCCCTTTGTACACCTTACCAAAGCCTCCTACTCCAATCACCAAATGCTCCTCAAAATTCTTTGTAGCTGCACGAATCTCTGCTAATGTAAAGCGTTTGCCAACCCTAGTAGAGGCCACAGCCCCATATGGATTTTGGCTTCCAGCTGTCCCCTTGGCATTGGCCATGCTGTTTAAAATAGATCCAGGAAGGGATAATGGCCGCCACCCAGGAGAGTTGCTTTTGGTATCAGTCAATTTGTTTCTCTGTCTGCAGCAAAAACAGTAGATGAGGCTAATTAAAACTGCAAGAATGGCAACAGAAGCTCCACCTGCTCCAATTGCTACCCAAAGGATTCCAGTTTTTGAATTGTCCACTGATTTCCCAGCAGAATCATACTTCTCTGCGTACGCAAGATTTGCATTTCTGCTCAGCTTGAAAATCTCAAGCCCATTCATGAGAGCATCAGTTCCTGCAGCACCAGATGCTGTGTCAGGACCTAGTTGAATCCAAAGTGTCTTAATTTGGGATGACACGACATCCATGTAATCTTGATGATACCCTCTATTCATCCCTCCTGCTCGCACAAAAACATCAAAATTGTCTGCTGCAGTTCTATTGTTTATGTAGATCCTAAAAATCCGTTGGTTAGATGCGTTATAAACCAGCTCACAGAAATGTAATCGGATCAAATAATCAAAATCAGGATCAACTTCGAATTTCCATGACATGTTGAACCTTTTCTCCAAGACCTCAGTGTTGGACATTGTTCTTGCTGTTTCATAAACGAGTAGAGGAGCTACCGAGGAATCATTTGTGGAAGCATAGGTAATGTTCGAACTGTTACTGATCCCTAACCCCGCATCTGCTGTGATCATGTAGCTGGAATCCACCTCCCATGTTCTCCAAAGATCTGAATCTTGATTGGATTTAATCTGAGGACCTCCAACATTCAATCTATACATAGTTTCAATGCCCCGCCCATTCAAATTCTGACTAGCACCATTTCCCCCCACTTTACTGATCGAGTCTGGGAATAGCTTATTCAAAATTGGGACAATCTCGATGGCACTTATGAACCCAAATGACCCTTTATATGGGAAGAACTCTATTACAATAAGATCCATATTGATGGGTAGAATGTACTCTTTAATCAAAAAGAAAAAACTTGAATTGCTTCCTGAATGCAGGTAAGAATTCTTGTGTGATATCTCACCCGGAGCATTAAATTGTGACACCAATTTCAAACCATTTGCGACAACATCAAAAGAAGAATCGTTCACATTGTAAGTTTCAAAGGAGAAGGGACAGAAATGGAGCCTAACAAAATAGTTCCCCTGAATTCCTTTGAATGTGTAATTCAAACTATCGGTGAAAAACCGAGCACTTCCGTATAGGGGTCCAAAACTTGAACTGCCACCCAAGGTAGCAGTGGATGCAGCGATGCCAGGAGAACTGAGGGTGAGGTTACCATCAGGGACCAAGTCACCAACCCATCTCCTACCATCCACATCGACACTGGAATTGGTACCACAATTTATCAGAAAAGACTTAGCTTGAGCTTCTCCAGTAGCAACAAACACACAGATTATCACCAGGGACGTTGGACCCAAGGTTCCCCAGCCTCGGAACTTCTCCATTACCGTTCTTCCTCGAGCACTCTTTATTTTCGTTTCAAGGGCAGAAAGAAAATTATAAGGCTACAAAAACAACCATTCACTGTTCAAGAGATCCCAGTTTACACAAAAAAGCATATACACCCCAGCTTTCGATCACACAAACCACGCCTTCCTGAATTTAAACTAGGATGCCCAGTTCTTAAAGCTTCACAAGAAAATGCAAAACTAGATTTGATAACTAGGCATCTCAATAGTGTAGCAGAGACCCCTATTTACCTTCATCCAACTTTCAGGCTAATTGCATATCCTTGTCTAGTACCATGGGAGCCGCGAACAAGAATTATTCAGAAAGCCCACTTCCAAGTCCTTCTTGAATTAAACCTTCTCCAATCGCCACAGCTAGCTATTGGGCAGATCTGAAAAAACAGAAAACAAAGGTCCAACACTTAAGGTGCAAAACTCGAGCAAAGATGCCATGGAATTTAATTGGCTCAAAGACAACAAATTTAACTCACCAGTGAGCTGACTGTCTTAAACCCAGAAAAGAAAAGAAAAAAAAAAGGAGAATAAGATGCTTGTGAAATATGGTTATCTGTGAATAAGAAATAACAAGAAAAGAGAGCATGAACATGGGTTGTTTGTTGGAAACAGATTGGAAAAGTTCATTTCATCTTTGCTTTGACACAACTAATATTTGTTCTAAGATTCTACGTAATTTCTGTAACAGGGTCGCCATTCTTTGTATATGTTGCTGTCTATTATTCTCTTAAACTTGCCTAGAAAGAAAAAAAAAATATTTTTGAACTTCTCGTTTATTTTTTATTGCTACGTTGTTTTCTTGTTTTAGTGGGCAAAAGAGTGGCAGGTGTTTGAGTGCCGGAGATGGGTCTCCGTCTCCATAATTCGAGTCCTGAGGCGTGGGTCACATGGTCATGTCTGGCAAATGATCAACAGGGCAATTATTTTTGTGATATTCCGGAACTACCCGACTTTCCAATTATAAGAAAACTGTTACTAGATCCGTTCAATCTCGGTGTGTATGTCGATTTTGGCCAAAATCTACATAAATCGGTTTTTAAATATTGATCATTTACACCATTAAGGTCAAAAATCGATCTTTAATAGTGGCAGTTTCCGGTTAACCTGTATTTATATTAGGCTATTTTTTAGCATTTTACACACTTTACCCAATGTATTTTTTTTTCTTTTTTCTTTTGTTATTAGTTACACAAATGAACCTTTGTTGGCATAAATCTTAAATTACTCAGTACTCAACTTGTACATAAATTCAACTTTCCTTTATACAACAAACAATTATATTGGATATTTATATTGTTTCAAATAAGTCTACAAATAAATTTTACCGAAACCAGAATATAAATCAGATGGAAACAGAGAGGATTCTTTTCTTTTCATTTCTACAAACCAAATTAGATTTTTGGACTAAAAGAACCTACTACAGAATGCAAAACCGCATCCTGCTTGGTATGCAATGATCTTGTATGCTATAAAAATTCACTTGTATGATGTCTTATTTCTAACAGAAATTTACTTATCTTTCTAGGCATTAATAGAACATGCTTACTAACTAATTTAGTTCTTAAATATGGAATTGAAAACATACCTAGGCGATTAGTCCTAAGAAAACATCGAAATGTCAAATTTTAAACAATGACAGAAGCAGGGGCTTCAACATATATATGTATGTATGTATAATCAAGAATTGAAACAGTGGGTTTCCAAGAAAAGATTTGAAACAATATAAATGTTTGAAAAAAAATTAAAATCTGATTTACATGTACCCGATAACCCGGTGCCGGATAAATCAGGAACCGAGAAAACCCTTAGGATTTTCTAAAAATAATCTACTGACACCGGCGCCGATTAGACGTAAACCTAGTGCCAGTGTTGGTGCCACTAAATTTTACCATTGGCTTTGAACGGCTGTACCTTGTCTTATCGTCTATCCGTACCAAGAGTATCCCCACATGAGGTCTGTTGGCCCAGCTTCAATTATTTGCCATCCTTTTTTTTTTTTGCTGAATAATCAATTATTTGCCATCCAATCATGTATTAAGAGTTCCATGAAACTTCATCTTCCTCCGTATGCTTTTGCCAGGACCATCGCCGTTCGAGTCTCAAGACGCTAAAAGACAAAGTTGGTGAAGACAGTTTTCAAGGCCATGACTTTTTTTTTCTTCTAATTTTCAAGGCCATGACTCAGTTGAGTGAACCAAACAACAATTTTGGTTGTCCGGGATTGATTAACCAACAACCCCAATTATTTCTGACGACGGATAGCCGTTGGAATTTGACGCTTGAAAAGGATACATGCGGTAGTCTCATCTGCCAAACAGGTGACCTTGGGTTTTCTGATAGATAACTAACTTCTTGGCATAGTTTGAGATTGAGATTAGGGTCTAACAAAATCAGATAGCAGATCAAATCGGACCAGATTTGTAGTCTTAGCGGTCTAAATTTAATCTGGTCCGGACCGAATTTATTAATATAAATAATAAATATATTTTTTAATTTTTTTTATACAACTTAAAACTCGAGAAAAGAGAGAAAAGTGCGGGGAGAAGAAGATAAAGAAAAGAGAGAGGGAGGGAGAGAGAGAATTCAATTTCTAAAAATTATCTCCTTATCATTTATAACCAAAGACTAAAGTTCATAAAAAAAATTTCAAATTTAAAGAGAGAATTAGGGAATTCAAATTCAAAATTTAAATAGAAATAAAATCTCACCTAAAAATTCTATCTCTATTACCCAAAAATTATTAATTTACATTTAAATTCTTAATTTGCATTTAAAGAGAGTGGGAGTGGGAGTGAGAGAGAGCCGAGAGGGTAGTGGGAGAGAGAAAAGTTCCAAACAAATTAATAGTTTCCAAATTTAAAGAGATAATTAAGAAATTCAAATTCAAATTCAAATTTAAATGAAAGTAAAATCTCACCTAAAAATTCTCTCTATTACCCAACAATTTTTAATTTGCATTTAAAGAGAGGGAGAGTGAGAGAGAGCCGGGAGGGGTAGTGGGAGAGATAGAGGTTAGGAATTCAATTTCTAAAAATTCTTTCATCTTCATTTATCACCCAAAGACTAAAGTTCCTAACAAATTAACAATTTCTAAATTTAAAGAGAGAAAACAATGACTAAAGTTCCTAACAAATTAAATTCAAATGGAAATGGAAACAAAATCTCACCTAAAAATTCTCTCCCTATCACCAACAATTCTTAGGGGATATTGGTTTCTATGATAATATGATTCACGAAAATTTGCATTTAAAGAGTTTAAATGAAAACAAAATCAATTTTGAATTGACTATCGCTCATATTGAAGGATAATTTTAAAACTTCTATTAATTAATATTGATGGTTTCTTTGAATATATAGTCAATTAATTAATTAATTAATATTTTATTTTATAATTGATCACAATGTATTTGAAAATTTATTGATGGACTTTTTATTTGCAATTGATGCATTTGAAAATCCATTAATGAAAATTTTATTTCGATCTAAGGTTTTAATTTCATAATTGATCATAATATGAGATCTAGGGTGTTAGAAATATTTTTCCATTCCTTCTCTGCCATTAATATATTGATTTTAGGTGTAATTTAGATGAAAATATCTGACCTTAATATACTTTTAAGGTGAAAAAGGGGACGGCTAGTTTAACAAAAAGCAAACACAAGCATGAAGATCATGATATAAAAAGACACAAATTTCAGATTTTTATGAGTGATAAATGTTAACCATATTGGGGTTAAGGGCGAGTACCGGAACGGATGGACCCATTCCGGTTCCGGTACTCACCGGAATGGAAAATTTCATTCCGGTTCCATTTCGGAATAGTGCCAAAATGGAACCAGAATTTCCGGAAACGGAATCCGGAAATTTCGATTCCAAAACTGAATGAAAATCAACCAGAAAACACACTCCCACTCTTATTGTTACAAAATCAACCAGAAAACGCATTCTGAAAGGAATCATCCTACAGTATTAGATGACCTATCGAACCACTTTCATGATCGAAGTAGCATTCTGGAAGAAATCATCTTACAATATAAAGTTACTCATAGAACCTAATGTGATAATGAAACTACTGTTCAGGAAAGAATCATCTTACTGACCAATGAGGTTAAACCATCAGTGGATGCATGCAAAATGTCTCTGCATAACCGTTCAAGAAATATTAGATGAAAAAATTATTCAGGGTCATCCTCTCACATTATCATATAAAGAAAATCAGAATTGGACCACACAACGATCACATATTGTATAATATGGCCACAATAAATGATCAAACAATTAGTCCAGCGACTGTCAAAGAAGACTGTAAAGACAAGATCAGTGAACAAGGTAAATCAAACCTTAATTTTTTTTCCTGAGCAACAAACACAACCCCGTCACCAATCCAAACCCACCTCCGACAAGCTCCAGGGTCAGCCCCATACCGTGAACAAGGCCGTGAATGCGCTCTTGAAGCGGAGAAACTCCAAGTCAGAGACCCAGAAACCCCAGCTTCTAGAGCACAATGAACTTGTCTACCTCATACTTACCCTAAAGAAAATCCCCACCCAATCTCGCACAAACCCACACAAAATCCCACTCCGACACGCCCTTTGATCTCCGCACCTCTCTCAAGAGCTCTGCCTCATCATCGACGATTTCGGGAAGGTAGGAGAGAGCTGAGAGAGCTGAGAGATCTGAGAGACAGAGAGAGAGAGAGAGAGATTCGCGGGAGGGACGGTGGCCGGAGCAAGTGGTGGGAAGGTTGTTGCGACTCGCTGGCGGCAGGCGGCACGGAGGGGTCCTGAGGAAATTTCGCGAAGGATGAAGGGAAAATGGATGCTGAATTGAAATGGCGTCTGTCTTCATGACCTGGGTCGTTTTGACCTAGGTCACCTATTTTTTGTTTTTTTTAAAGGGGAACCAGAAAATTCCGGCATTTCCGCCGGAATTTTCGGTTCCGGTTTTTTCATAAAATGAGTTCCGGTTCCAGTACCGGAATAGGCCGAAAACGGTACCGGAACTGGAAATTCCAGCGGAAACCGGAATAAATTCTTACCCTTAATTGGGGTTTGTAGTCATTAAATGTTTACTCATTTGCAAAGTACTTAAATTAAGTAAGTCAACAATGTTAGGGATTGTTATAAGTGATAAATATTACTATATTAGGGGTTATAGCCATTAAATATTAACCTATTTGCAAAGTACTTGAATTAAGTAAGTAACATAATATTAGGGATTTTTATAATTGATAAATGGTAACTCATTTGCAAAGTACTTAAATTAAGTAAGTCATCAATGTTCAAGTCTTTATATGAATTCACATTTTTTTTTATTTTAAGATGTGAGCTGAAAATGAAAAGAAAAAAAACTTAGGACAAAAATGAAACCGGTCGGGACCACTTTGGACCAACTGGTCATTCGATTTAATGAAGTACAACTGAAAAATCCGGTCCGACCAGATTTCGGTCAAAAAATCGGACCGAATTTCAGGTTGTGCAGCTCTAATTGAGATTGAGATTGAGATTGAGAGAGGGTCCACTGAGGCTTTGTACCAGATTTGTGATTCTTAGAATTGGGTGATGCAAGGCCCTAATAAAATTATTTTCTTCTATTTGCAGCTTTTGTATAAATGTGTCAATCAAACGGTGAACCTCATTCTATAAAAAGCAACTCTAGGTGGACCTCATTCTAGGAATCATGCTATAAAAAATAACTTTAATTGGACAACATTTAAAAGTATAGGGTCCCACATACTGTGTCAATCAGACCGTGAAGTGTAGTGTCAGTTGGAGAAACAATAAACAATAATGTTTTTGGTTTTTTAATTCCACGTTTGACTTCAAGGCACGCAAAGCGGGGGAGACGTTGACAAGTCTCTGATGTTTGCAGAAACCTCCTTTCAATCCTAACACATCCAAACGCGGGAACTTTAAAGCGGGACTTAAGTCTGAAAGCCTGAATTCAAACTCGATCCCAAACATGGCCCTGAGATTTTGTATCTTTAATTTTTATTTTTATTATATTATGCCTATCTAATATTAATTTTAGACATTTTTTAGCATTTTAAAAAAATCTCCTTAATTTTGATGGAAATTAATTTTTTGATGTATAAAATTATGATTTTACCTTCATACACCATAAACAATATGGATAAATATAAAATCATTCATTGTGGTATATGCGAAAATTAAATTAGTACTTCTGATACCAAAAGTATAAAATTAGTCCTTCTAATTTCACAAAAGTATAAATCAATCACTGATAAAGAACCAACGGTAAACGATAGAACTAGATTGACTAATTTTATGTTTTTGTTATCACGAGGACTAATTCGATTTTCGCATATACCACAGTGACTGATTTTTCATTTATCCCAAAAAAATATGGAAATAAAATTTTTATTTAGTGTCCCAAAAAATTATTTTCTATTCAAATTGAACACAAAAATTAAACAAAAAGTGATGTAAAGTGTCGAAAATCAATAATTGATAGGTGCAATATGAAAAAAAAAAGAAGACTATACTGTAAAATATCACGATCTTTATAGTTGAAGGGTGCAAAGTAATCCCTTTTGCTACAATAGATCGGGTCAATAACGACTAGTTGTTTCTTTTTTTAGCATTATCATGAAGAGGGTAGAATATACTTAAAAAAAAGATCTTTCAAATAAAACTCTCTACACAGGTTCTTTCCGTAGAAATTAATTAAGCAAGAAAATGTAATTAAAAAGACAAGCGAGACTATGGTTCAGAGTATTAAAACGATTAGATTGAATATTTGATCAAAGAATCTTTGAATTATCATATTCTTCAATATTAATGTTATCATGTTATTCAGAATTCATTAATGCCATAAGCATATACCTGAATTTATCATTCTTCCTTCTTTGTTGAGAATATAATTATCACAACAACGTTTCTCTTTGTTGATGGTCAAAGACGGTTGTTATGTTGCTCATCTCTATTTATAAATATTCTTACTATCAAAGATGTCAAAAGACTTTTAACCGTTTCTAACGCATATTAAGTTAATATTTTATTCTAGACCCATATAAACTCATATTTGTTTAATTAGATGTCATAGGGTGGGTGATCAGACACCTTACAAAATATATATATTCTAATCTTCTCTCGCTTGCCCCATAAACCTATAAAACAAAACATTGTTTTTTGCCATTTGAGAATTTTGAAAATGTTCATAAAACGGCTCTGATGAGTTTATGAAAAGAAAACCATACATGTGCACAAGTTATTTTGGAAACATTCTTGGTTCAAAATATTTCATATGAGTTCCATCATATATGAATATCAAATTAGCTACCAATGCAAGTCATGAAAATCATTTGTTATAGAGATCCTTCCACAACACTCAAAACTTTATTTAACACGATCTTTAATAGAGATTATCAAAGCCATTACCATAAAGCATTGGGTTCACATTCATGACTTCATAAAATGTCTAATGTTTTTAAAAAAATTATTTTTCTTGTCATCATCCGTCCACACTTTTCAATATAGATATAAATGGAAGACAAAAAAAATTAAAAACAACCACAACTCCAGGGCCTGAGATCAAGTTTCTCAGCTATAAACCATTCAATTAATGTGGCTTCAAAGGATGTCACACTATAAAGTCTCGTATTAACTTTTAAACTCTCTTTATAGCGAGATTGCAGCATGAAAATATCTTAATGTTCAAAAGAAGAAAATAGAACAGAATGAAAGTTTTTACAGAAAACAGGCTTGTTAGCCTCATAGGGTCAAGAGACATTAATGAGTAGAAATAAGGGTAATATTAATTCAAATTAAGTTGTACCGGAAGAATTACTAATATCTAAACATTTCCTTCAACATGATGCTGCAGCACCTCAGCAATAATCACGGCAGGGTGGGTCGCTCACCGCGTCGGTGGTTGGCGAGGGGGCCAAATTGAACAGTGGGGGTTGGTTTTCACCCCTATTTTTAATGGAAGTTTTTCCTAAAACCGAAAAGCATTAATGCTATTGTTAAACTTTCGAGACCATTATTGCGAAGCTTTTTTAAGTTTGTAAATTAAATTTTTAAGCTTACAAACCAGGTGATCTTTGTTGAGCCTTCTACCTACTCCATATATACCTCTCCATCCAAACTTTCATTAAAAATAAATTCTCACATCTATTTGGAGTAACTCTAAATTGCAATGAGCCATCAATGTCATAATATTCTGAAAGAATCCTTTTTAGATACATGAGAAAATGTCTCTCTATAATCCGTGACATCCTTTTTCTTAATAAAATTATTGGCCACAAGTTTGGCTTTATGTCATTCGATATTAACTTTAGAGTTGTGTTTGGTCTTAAAGACTCATTTACACCCATATTTTTTGCACCTAGTATTTTGGGACGTACTGCTACTCATCATAGGAAGATAAAGGAGCAAGTGGGTGAAGTCCTCCAACACCAAGAAGAATGGGAGTGTTGCACATAGTGAATGCACGATAGACAACGGAGTCTAGAGAGGAAAGAAACGAAACACAACAATGTGTTTTTTTTTCATGATGAAGAAGAAAATTAAGGTTCCATTTGTTTTGTGGTAATCTTATTTATAGAAAGTATTTTATTTACTTTCAAATGTTTGGAGACTCTCGTAAAGTATGATCAACTGAATTGAGATTTGGTCAACAAGAAATACAAGCTATCTTTACGTAAACAGGCTTCCCCTAAAAAAAACAGTAATCTTGTTTCAAAACCCTCCCGACTTAAATGTCTCATCTATTAACTTTATCTCTCCATCAAAGGCTTCTCTCACTAAAACAAAGACTTTCCTCTTAAAAAAAATCAATCCAAAAAGGCACACTACTTTATGTACTTTATTTGTTAAAAAATTTGTATGTCTCCGTTTAAAAAACGAAGAGGAAGTAGTGACGTGACATAAGCCAACCATGTGTGCATGAATCAAAAAGTGTCGTGTCTTTATGGGCCCACTCCACATGTGCATAGACACTCATGGAGATAGTAACTTATGCCAAAAAGACACCCAACGCTTTTTGATTCATGCACATGTAGTTTTTTAAATGGAGACAGACAATAGATATTTTTTAAACGGAAAGCTTACCTCAGGGAGACGAAATCAACTTTCTTTACCAAAGGGATATATTTGCAATATTCGAATACCACAAGGGTATGAGATGCATTTAAGCCAAAAAATTATTGGAGACATTTAATAAAATAAAATAAAATAAAATTAATTTGCAAAAATATGAAAAGAGATTTATAAAAAAATCAAAAGAATATTTAGAAAAAGGGTTAATTACAAAAACTCCCTCAAACTATACCACTTATCTCAAAATTCTCCATAAACTTGAACTCGTGTCAACCCGACTCCATAAACTTACGTAATTGTATCATTTTCGTTTTAAACCCAGTTTTAACGTTATTGTACTACGTATTCCGTCACACGTGAGCTGCCTCATAATGGAAAGACCAAACTGCCCCCAATTATTATTTGTTAAAATTGAAAGACCGGTTTGTCCCCCTTTCTCTCGCTCTCTCTTCCTTACCGATTCCACCGATTCATTGATTCAAATTTAGTTCAACGAAGAAACCCACCCCTCCAACCCGTTTGAAGACTCAACCGGACTTAGAAATTCCCACCAATAGTAGATCTAGCGTCCCCTTCATCATGCAAAACCGAAATAAGTTCAAATCTTGAAAACCCCCTTCTCTGCTTCATCGTCGGAAGAACATCTACGTTTTGTCGAGATTTTTGTGGAAAAATGGAGTTGTAACAAATTCTGGGGAACTAAAGCATATTATAAACGTCACATACCAATTACCAAGAGGTCCCAATTGAACTATGCTACATCATCAAACCCTCCTCCCCAAAACCTCAGATTTCTCGGTAACAAACTACAATACAACATTTTCAAATGCGAAGTACCTTTCAACCAAGAAAGTTCCACCTGCTAAATCCATATCTTTACATTTCTCTCTATTGCCTCCGTGAAGATTTGTAGTGCATTATATGCGCATACACCAACAGGTAAAGGATTCTTTACTTATTACTGAACATTTTTCTAAAAATAAAATACATGGAGATTTTATTGTTCTCTCTTCAAAATATGAAACCCCACTACCCAGTCATCAAAAAGCTGAGTTGCACATGCACAACGACATCGCATCACATATCTAACTACCAAAGCCAAAGAGATGAGGAGAGAGGCAGAGAATCTGAACCAAGTGACATGATTTTTTGAAGAGAAGGGGACACCAGATCTGGTCTAAACGATGAAGCAGATAAGGGGGTTTTCAGATTTGAAGTTGGGTTGTCATTGCTTTCAAAGGGAATCGAAAAGGGAATTTTTCGAAGGTTGATTCTAAGGTTGGGTTTTGTTGGACTTTGGTTTCTGTCTTGTTTAAGGTGATGTATTCAATGTATGGTTTTGAAACATGGTTTTGTTTGGTTTAAGTGTTCAAGATGCAACTCGTCGTGGAATTGAAGTTGGGGGCATTTTGGTCTTTTCATTATGAGGCAACTAACGTGTTTATCACGTGTGACGGAATATGTTGTAAGACGACGTTAAAACTGAGTTCAAAACGAAAATAATACAGTTACATAAGTTTATGATACGAGTTCAAGTTTAGGGGTGATTTTGAGATAAATGATATAGTTCGAGGGAGTTTTTGTAATTAACCCTTAGAAAAAAAAATTACCGAAGACCCTTGCCTCGAGCCTAACCTTTTTGAGGTTGTGTCCTCGAGGCCTCAATTATGAAAGCAATAATGACATACCTATTTTTTAAAATATTTTTAAGTTTGTATTTTTTATAATTTATTTATTTATTAAATTTACACAATATTTGTTAATTTTATAATTTTTTCATAAAATGCCACATCATCAAAAAATTTATTAGTGAGTTAACAGAAGATTAACGGGCTAGAATGAAAAACTGACTAGAAAACATGTTATATAAATTCGAGATGGATTTAGTAGGTTCACGCTAGATTTAGATACCGTGAACTTTTATTTAATTAATTATTTTATTAAAGTGTGAAATATGGGCTGTTTTTCAGTATCTTTTTACTTTTATGATTAGATCTATTTTGTCATTTTGGATTAGTAATTCGTGTCAAACCTAAAAAAAATCGGACTTAATTTCTTAATCATCATTATAAATATTGTGAAAAAAGTAGTACTAGAATTTAAGAAAGTAACATATCTATACATGAATACCACGTCATTCCTATTAAAATAGCATATGGGTCTAATTATTGCTCAATTAAGTGTCCTAGGTCAAAACCATCACAATAGATAAAAATTTATTAATTAAATTTGTTAATTAAATTTAATAAGCTAATTCAAATAGAGATACACAATATATAGCATTCAATATTGTTTGTGTAAAACTATTGACAATGTGAGTATGGTAAGATTTAAAGTCTAATACGTTTTTCTCCCTCAACATCAAATTGAAAAGAGACCGAATCAAATTTAGAGGACGTTCGTTTAAAAAAAATTCTCAGCATTCAAGTAGAATACTGAATTCATTTAACTGAACAAGTTTAAAAGCCCCACACTGTTCAGCAAATAATGACATAATTGATTGGATTTCTAGATTGTCGGGGGATTCAAAAATCAAAGTTGACTTGCAGCCCCACACCGAAAACCTCACCCGGTTTTGAAACGCACAAAAGACAAAAAAGACAAAAACATTCTCCCTCCCTCTACGTACAAAAGACACAAGCATTCTCCCTCCCACTACGCACAAAGCCCCCACCGAAAACCCCACCCAATTTTGAAACGCACAAAGCATTTTCCCTCCCTCTACACAAAGCCCCACACCGAAAATCTATTTATATTTTAAAACTCAACAAATCATACACAAACACCAATAAACTCTATCATTACCTAAAAATTTTTAAAATACAAAATATTCTCAAAATATTACCTAACCGAACAGCCCCTTAATTCACTCCTAACTCTGTCAAGAATAAAACCAAGTAAAGATGACTCATTTCGTTTTCAAAAATAAGTGAAGTACAATTCAATTCTGTTTTCTTTCTTTAAACTCACAACAGTTATGGAGGTAGTATTGTAAGTTGTCTTTCTCTGGTAAACGAAAATAAGTTATTTGACGAAAAATTAGAGAAGATTTAAATTTTAAAAAACTTTAAAACATTCCTTTTTGAATCCATTAGACTGACGTGGCAGGTCATGAGTGGCTGCAGAAACCCAAATTGACATTTTTCCTTGGAAATGTCTTCGGAAAGTTGGGAGTTAAACACGTTAAACAAAAAGTCGTCCTCTCTCAGAATGTCTGCACATTCTTTTCTCGCACTCTCTCTCCGTCTCCGTTCTTTTGGGCTTTTAGGATTTGGATTCCATGAAGAATCATAGGCTCCAAAATGGAGAAGTGGGGGCTTTAGAGGAGGAAGAGGAAGACGGACGACATGAGAATGGACATGGGTCCGCCGTCGTATTGGGTGTGGACGGCGGAACCACCTCGACGGTCTGCGTTTGCATGCCATTGCTTCCTTTTTCCGACCGCGACCTCCCTGACACTCTCCCCGTTCTCGCACGTGCCTTCGCTGGCTGCTCCAACCACAACAGCGTCGGAGGTAATTAGATACGATTACCCCATTGCTGACTTCGATGGGTAGTTTTACAATGAGCTAGCATAGGTAGGAAAAAGGATTAAGCTATTAATTTCTGTTGTAATTATAATTGAATTCTATTTTGCTGATCAAGACCCATTATTCATGATAGTTCTTCTCAAATCACGGAGAAGAGTGGAAAATAATTATTCCTTATAGTTTTTGGTTCTTCTCCATCTATTGATTCTGCAGAGACTGCCTCCAACAATACAATTGAACAGGTTATGTCTGAAGCCCTCTGTAAATCTGGTTCAACTTGGTCTGCTGTTCGTGCCGTTTGTTTAGGTGTTTCTGGTGTTAACCATCCAACGGATCAGGAAAGGATACTACAGTGGCTAAGGTAGAGTTCTGAAATATATGTTGGGAGTTAATTAATGCTGTAGATATATTATTTGATCTTCTGCTATATGTCCAAAGATGGCCATTTGATGCCTACTATCTATCATTGACTGCACATTGAAAATTCCTTGAACTCTAGTTTTTACAATGTTTAAGCAAGTGCTTTTGTTTGCTTTCTTCAACCGCGACTATGGTTCCATGATCTTAATTGGCCAGTGTATATCAAATGAGGCAAATGCTTCCTTAAACCTGTAGCTTCAGAGGTTAATGGACCTCCTGTATTCTTTGGCATTTCTTTATTGCTTTCCCATTGGTTTCTTGAGGCGGAGTTTATATCAAGACCAAAAGTATGGTTTTTTTAAAGCTGCTGGCTTTTCCATCCCTTGACACTTCAAAGGTGGAGAACTAAGCATCTTTCGTAGAATTTTCAGTCAACTCAACTTCTCCCTAATAGATGCATCTAGATGCTCCTCTTATAGGGTTCAGAAATGAATCTTTACAATTATTTATAACAGTTTTTATTGTACCATATAGAAAGAAGGGGGGCTGGGGGGGAGTTATTAATTATTATAAATTAAAAAGGAGTTTAAAAAATGTCTATGAAACTTTGACTAACTTCTGGAAATTCCAAAGAGGTATCATTACATACTGATACATCTTTCGACTGGGCAGACTTCTTAAGCTCTGTTTTGGCAATGGAAAATGCTGTATAGCTGACTCCTTTGTGTTTCTTTGCTTTTTATTGAAATTAGACATATCTAACATTGAAGTGCAGGATAAGATAGTACATTTTCTTTTAAGATAAAGAAGAAAATGTTTTTTTTATGGGTCAGAAGGATGGTATTTCGATGCACTGATGACCAAGTTCTTTGATATCTAGCTAGCAGGGGGTCCCAAGATTCTTGATTCTTAACATTCCCTTTTCGCTATCTTATTGCTTTTAGACTCTCATGCATTCTTGTCTTCACTTTCTGACGCACATAAATTATTGTCCAATAATGTAGATTGTTCTTGTTCTATGGGTAAATTTTGGATATATTCTTCTCTCACATATATTGGTACCTGAGAAGTGTGCTACTCATTTTGAATCTTCTGTCTCAGGGACATACTCCCGAGCCATGTAAAGCTGTTTGTTCACAATGATGCCCTAGCTGCTCTAGCAAGTGGGACCATGGGAAAGCTTCACGGCTGTGTTTTAATTTCTGGTACAGGATGCATCTCTTATGGTTTTTCTAAGGATGGTAGAGAAGCACGGGCTGCGGGTGCAGGACCTGTCTTAGGTGATTGGGGAAGGTATGTGCTTAACAATTTTGTGTACTTCAGTTCATGCTCTAGTGAGGACGTTTGTCTTTTTTTGTTTTTCAGTTCAAATGGTTTCCTGAAAAACTGATAGCTTTTGCCATGTATTATGTCATTGAAATGATCTGAAGAAAATAGTTTATTGCTGTTTTTGTCTTGATCAAACATAAAAAATAATAAATAAATAAAAGTCTTAAGACTTTCATAATCAGGTCAATTTGCCTTTGATGAGCCCCCTACTTCGGATAAAAAAATCTGCTGAAGCAATAATGTTGTTCGAGATTTTATTCACATGCACCCACTTATATAGGAAATGCAGTAAATACCCCCGTGCACTAACTTGGGAAACATAAGGAAATATACTGACTGTATGCTCTATGATTGCAGTAATCAAGTGTATGAATTGTACCGTGGATGTTTAAATGTTATGTATGACTTATTGGCAAATCCACAATGCATCATAAACCTGGTTCTGAGTGAGAGGCAACAAAGTCGAACATGGGCGACTTTATTAAGAGTTCAATAAGGAGTGGTTACTAGATATATACGCTTTGAACTTTTATGCCTCGTCTGCTTGCAAAGTACTGATTTTCTGTAATATAAGCCTAGATTTAGTTACTTAATGTAGGTTCTGGATTCTACAAATGGAAATTGTATAGTTATAGTTCACAAGATGAAACCAATCAATTGGAGATCCAGTAATGGCTATAATTTTTATACTTCCCCAGTGTGCTTTAGGTTAAATGTATTAATATCTTTTTCAGATAAAATGGAGTCCCCATCCAGAAGAAGTTGAAATATTTTATGTTGACCCGAAACATTTTCCTTATGGCACTTTGGCCTAAGAGAAGTCATCCTTGTTAAGAAGAGTACCAGAACAGTGCTCAAGTCTTGAGTTCCTGTGTAATTTTAGTAGAAAGAATCTTGAGCCTTAAAAAGTATGTCAATTTGTTGTCGCCTCATTTTTTCTTTTTCCAACTTACGCTCTTAATCCTGATTGGCAAGTTGACGGGTGAACTACAAAGTTTGCCTAAATTGATACTGCTGGGCAATCAAGATGTGAAGACATTGGCTAGATTCAGAGACTAGCAACCATTCTTGAATCTTGAAACTATTATGTGTTTATTCATTATTGAACATAAGATCTTCAGCTGATAGCATGTTTCTGAATTTCGGTTATATCAATTCTCTTCTCATAATTAAACTTACCTGTGAGGAGCTGCAAATCTCTATTGAGGAGTCCAATTTTTACTGTGAACATGTAAAGAACTTTGCAAGTGACTTTTTGACTTTAACTCTAACTTCATAGTAACCATTTGATATTGCCTACTGCTGACTCGTCTTTAGTTTGGATGTCAAGCATATACATCTCATATTAACATGATGCTGATATAACCTTGATTAATATATCACTACTAACATCAATCTGTGCTTTTTTTGAGTTTATGAAGAATATTTGTTAGATTTTGAGATGAAGTTGAATCTGGAGGGATACTCTAATTTGTTTTGTTCTGGCATTCTATATTTTTTAGGAAGGTTTTCATCATTACAAATAAGATCTAGCAATCATTTTTGATAGAACCTTAGCAGAAAATGGATGTTTTTCTGTTAATCTACTGTAAAATGAGATGAACTTCCAGAAGAAGACATTGGAATTGTTTTGAGTGTGAGTTGCTCTTATCATATCTTGGTTTATTTTGGTGAGGATTCCTTTTTACTTACAGCTGGAGATAGAATGTTCCTTCACCCAATGCCCTGGAAAAAATTATGGACTTCTCAATGGAGTTTTTGAATTATATTGTACAGAAACATGCATAAAACATTACTAGTTTTACAAAGTTCTTATAACTCATGGACTACATTTTGGTACTTATATGAATTATTTGTTTCAAACTTGACGAGCGATGATATGTGGTAACTTGTAGTGGCTATGGGATTGCTGCACAGGCATTAACAGCTGTAGTGAAGGCTCATGATGGCCGTGGTCCACAGACAATGCTTACAGATAGTATTTTGAAGGCTCTCGGTCTTTCTTCTCCTGATGAACTGATAGGGTATTTCTCTCGAACCTTTTTTCCGATCTTGGTTTGGGTTTAGGGTTCATTCAACCTGATAGAGGACATACCTCTTGTGATTATTTTTTGCCTCAATTATAAGGGAATGGCATGTACAACTCAGCTGATCCAGCTTTCAGTTGGTATGTTTTAATTATGGTCTTGGTTTGGAAGTTTTGGAGCTATGTTTTTGTATGCATAAACATTTGACTACCACAAATTTTACTTAATATTTGCATCATCACCACCCGTATATGAGAATTAGGTGGTGTCAAAGTAAACTAAGAGAAAACTTAATGGTATGTCAACCAATTGATTCTGGAATGGATGGAGTGTGCCTTGGTTACCATGTCATCCCAACTTAAGCAAGACACAGCGTTAGGTTTGGGAGGAGAGAAAGAGAGAGGGTTACCACACGTTCATAAAACTGTTAGGACATATTGGAGACTTGCCTGCTGGAACTGCTAGACGTGCTTGGCATGGAAAAAACAAAGAACAGGCGTGGACAGGGTGTCATATTCCTATGCTTGCTTTTGGTCAATAGTTGCTGGATGTGTTAGCTGAAAACAGAAGCATACTTCACCCCCCCCCCCCAAAAAAAAAGAAAAAGAAAAGAAAGAAAGTACATAAACATATTCTTCTTGCCAACGAAATCTTGGAATCTGAACTTTTTTCATAATGGAGCTGGTAAAGATGCTTTGATAATGGACTTGGATTACCAGCGTGAGAGTCCCTTGTTTTTCTGAGAACAGGTGATATTGCATTGGGATCAAGAAATTTGTCTCTGAAAGGTTTTTTCCGACAAAGATGAGGGCTTTCTACATATTATATTATTAACTATACTTTTTTACCTGTAAAATTTCATTTTCGGTCAGACTGATGAAAAAAGAAAAGAAAGAAGAACGGAGCAGGTGGTCTGTTGAATACTTGTTTGCATGCACCTAAAGTATAGCACTGCTTCTACATTCTGCACAACTCATTCATATGCCAAAATAAATAACTCTTAGCTATCCTTGGGAAATAAGTGCTGTGTGGAATAATTGGTTCCTTTTGACCTCATGACGCATTCATTCAGGATATTACGTTCTGATATTGATCTAACATTTTTTCATTTGATGTAGGTGGACTTATGCAGATCCCTCTTGGGCACGCATTGCTGCACTTGTTCCAGAAGTGGTGTCATGTGCAGAAGCAGGTGATGAAATTGCAAATAAAGTACTAGACGATGCAGTCCAGGAATTGGCTCTATCAGTGAGAGCTGTTGTTCAAAGACTTCGCTTGTGTGGTGAAGGTGCTCAACTTAAAATGTTCACACACTAGTAAAATCTGATAACTTTTATCTGATTTGAAATGTGGAAGGACTGGATTTACTGCAGAAAAATGCCTGAAATAGTGTCAGGGAAGATATTTTGGACCTACCCCCGTGTTTTACACATTTTAAGTTTTACTCCATGTGCTTTAGTTTTAAGTTTCAATCTCTTTATCTGAGGGTTTCTTGCGATCACCTCATTGACATTGTGCTCAAACTGACCACCATGTGCCTCACCTCGGGGGTGGTGGGGATGGAGGGGCAGTGCTAGGGTTTGGGGCCGGGGGATCTCCTTGTTACCACTCTGCATCGGCACTGCATGAGAGTGGTTCCCCTCCAACCTGTACGATACACACGGGTTCTAGGGGATGGATGCTACCCTCCCACCACACACCCTAGGGGGGTGGGTGTAGTGGAGGCTACCTAGGTTTTTTTTTTTTCAATTTTTTGTTAGTTATTAGTATTTTTTTATTATACATAGTCTTTTGATCTTTCTTCCATGTAGCAATCAGACTGACCATCCTGTCTTCTCTATGGTTGAAACTAGATGAAACCCTGATGGAGTCGTCAATTCTAAGGTCCCTAAGCAAAAGTTAAACCTCAAAAATAAGCACAGGGGACAAACTGAAAAGGGTTAAAGCACGAGGGGAGTTAGGCAAAAATACCTTCTTTTTAGACACTGGATTAAAAGGTACACAATTATGTAAAATGGAAGATTTGTTATACAACCAAATAAAAGAAATGTTATAAACATTGACATGCATATATACTTTCATCCATAGGTATTAGGTATGTATGTTATCATAAACATACAAGCACACGAAAAGCATGACATGTTTTACTGGTAATTCTGTTCATACCTATGTGTAATCTTTCCCAACTTTACCTTGCTCTCTAACCTTTACCGGTTATTCTATTCACACCTATATGTATAAACTTTCCAAACTCTACCTTGCTCTCTAACCATTCTAACATGTATATTGATATTTGGTTGCAGATGGAAATGATTCTTTCCCTATTGTGATGGTTGGTGGCGTGCTTGAAGCTAATAAGAGTTGGGATATAGGAAAAGAAGTTATAAATTGTATCCGTAAATACTACCCTGGGGCTTACCCCATTAGACCAAAGGTCAGCTTCTTTCTATCCGTGAACTCCTTGCTCAAAAAGAAACTATTCCAGTTTTCTCCCTGCCATTTCATATGGTGATTCTTACTATTGTTGTATGCTTTCTGTATGTTCTGTTTTGATTAGTTGAAGTATTGATGTCATTTTATTTATCTTTGTGGTATTCACAGAAATGTCTAGTTCAGAAAGGGAACCTTATTAACATAAGATTGTTTTCTTATCCCAAGCAAAAGAAAAAACTTGTTTCTGATTCACCAAATAATTTAGTTTATAATATTCAGCAAATTCATAGGGTCAATCTTCTGTCAGGGACAGGAAGTTCTTGTATATATGTGTTCCCTGACGAGAGAGAGAGAGAGAGAGAGAGAGAGAGAGAGAGAGGAGTTTCTAGAAGGAATATGGTACATCATGCACATGCATGGCACATAAGCAATACATTTCTCCAGTGAGTCAACCAGCTCTTTTCCTCCCTGTGAGAATGTAGCAGAATGTCTGAAAGAGCTGCGCAACTCTATACACTGCCAACTTTTTCTCACATTCCAATGTCCTTTGATAAAGTTAGGGCCAGAATCTTTTCTGCACCTATCTGGATTAGGTTTCACAAAAAAAGAAGTTATTTTTACGGAACACATATGCAGACCAAAATTTAAGAGCAGATAATAGAAGTTCGATTATCTTGTGGACATAGTGGTAGTTTACACACCCCCAGGAGTTTGTCTGGTGGTAAGACAACGGCTTGGGTTCTCACATGTCCCAAGTTCGAGCCCCAACACCGCCATTATCACCCCTGACTTATCTAGGGTGTGTTGGGTGGGGTCCTGACACATGCCCCCAGGTTGGCTTCTAGGGCCGGGTACACGAAGTGGCCTGACCTTGGGAGCTCCTGGGTTATCAAAGAAAAAAAATTGTGGTAGTTTGCACCTAAGTAATTGCTACATGCTGCATGCTGCTTATTTTTCTGATATTTTCTTTACGAAAAACAACATGAATCTTCAGGTGGAGCCTGCTGTTGGGGCAGCTTTGTTAGCCTGGACTTTCTTGGAGAAAGAATCAGAAAGGCACTATAATAGCTGACAAGGGAGCTGCAGTTTTTAAATGTACATTTCAAAGTACAGATACGTAACAAATATTGTAATTGTCAGTCAACATTATTTATGCTGGCTTATTGCAAAAGATATGAGAATCTCTTATCAGTAATAAATCATAATTTGGGCATTTCTTTTCCAATCTCATATGCTGCAGAAGATGAAAACAAAATCAGAGTATAAAATAAGTGAAATGCACCAAACTGTATTTTAACTGTTTGTTTCTGTCTACAACATGGATGATCATTGGATTGCTTAGTCCACTTTTCCTGTTATGTTGTGATTAGTGCCTAACAGTACCTCTCTCCACTGATGACAGACATAAGAAGGGTTGGGAGGAATGTGAAGTTGAAATAGCTTTTATGAATTTGTTTTAGTAAATCATGTTGAATTTCTCGTGTTCTTCAATTCTGAGCTTTGAGCAGCTCTTGATTGAAACAATTTCTAATGTTCAGGTATAGGGTATTTTGTTCCTCAGGCATGAAGCCAGACATTAGTACAACTTAGGACCATCCGACGGCATGTTAGGACGGACTCGGTAACTCCCTCTTAGGAGGGAATCCGAGTCCCCCTATATGATCTTCCCTGAGGCAGGGAAGAAACGAAAAATGAAAAGCCGGTGGCGGAGATGTGCTCGCCGATAAGTGGGGCACCACATCTCTCCTTGTGGTGGATCACGCCACCACTTTCTCCGGAGAGGCAGAGTCCAGAAAACCGAGTATGAGATCAGATCAGCTCACTCATGGGATAAGGAGATCTACTCCAGGCAAAAGGAAGATCTCCTCGTGGGGAAAGTTCGTTGTGGATCAAGACATTTTGCCAATTCCCTTGGGCAGGTGCGTTTGTGTACCAAAATTTTACCCCCTCTAAAATTTTAACACAATTAAATATTACAATATAATCTCTCTTCCCATCAAATCATTACTATTTACTACAAAAAATATAAAAAATTACCTCTCTTCACTTTTTCACTAAACCCAATACCTAAAATTTTAACAACACTAAAATTTTACAATAAAAACAAGCCTGTAGCAAATTGTATTCGCTACTTATATTCTCTTTTGCAGGTCAACTTGTTCGCATTTTTACTTTCGACCATTGAAGGACTCCTTTATAAACAGAGTCTACCAATCAATTTGGCTTGAAAGTAGATTTTCTCCTGTTTGGTTGATTACTTCAATTCTCTTTCAGACCGGCCTCTACTGCGCGCAGAGATTAGCTGCATTGGTTTACATAGACAATAGAAAAAACAAAACATTTATAACCACAAATTCTTGTAAGGAGATGGGAGCCTGGATTCTAACAAGATATATAGAAATTAAAAACACTAAAGTATTCCTTTTTCCTACCCATCAGGCTTCCCCCTATATTACTGCTATAATTCTTTCATGTTGAGCAAATTGGCGTTCATAAAGAGTTAATTAACCCCTATAATTACAACCTATGAACTTGTGTAAACGTGAACGCGAGACACTTGCTGTAAATAAATAAAGAAACCTATCTCTAGATCCCTTGGACGTCAGAGCAATCCCACGGCTCCAAGGACAAAAAGAATCTTTTGAAAGTCTGTATCCCGAAATCAAGATCTTCCAAGTTTGCTGCCAGTTGTACTGCCACCATTTGGCATCTCTCCAATGTTATCTTCTTCAAAACTCCCTCGGAGGACCTCTCTGAGGACAAAAGAACCCACCGATATCTCCAATATTGATATATCATCTCTTCAGGCTCAGTTTTTGCAGTTTGTTCTTGTCTTGTTTGGTTATGGAAGCAAATGGCAACAGAAGAAGCGGCAACCAAAATTAATAATGCAGCCTCACATCTGTTCAGCAAAAACGAGCAAACATTAAGAATATCGATATGAATGAAAATCCCACAATACAAAAGAAAGCCAGGACTTTGAAGTTGTGTGATTTGATATCACCAAATCAGGTAGCATTACCTGGTGAAATTACAAATCAAGCTGGTTTAGTGGGCTCTCCACTCAGTTCTCTTTTTACCAGCTTCAGGATCTCAGTAATCTGCAACACGGGAAAAGCTAGATAGACTATTTTTTCTGAATAAATAGCACATCAAATTTACGAAGATAAGTATATTTCCGAATTTAGGCCATGCTGACATGAGATTCTGTTGAATTTAAAACAACTTTATCACCCTGTCAACCCTTTTTTCATGCTTAAAAATTGTATCAAATCCCAGCAGTATATTTCGAGTATCGTGCTGAAAAGATAGATTTTGGTCACATTCAAAACCACTATATTTCATTATACCAGAAGTACCAGACCCATTCAACTCCAGGCCTGACACACGCAGTACTCTATATGGTGAATACTGCTTTGAAATACACATCAGTAAATATCATTAATGGAGAAAAACTACCTCCTAGAAGCTTTGAATTTAAGCAACAAAGCATTTGATTGAAAGGATAAGAATCCCGAAACACTCGGAAACAATCTCTCCACATGCTGAAAGAATTCCTATTTCCTTGAACTAAAATGATGATGGGAACTCCACAAGATTAATATCTCTGACAATGAAATCAAGATTTTTTTGCCAATTGTGAAGAGCTACAAATTTTCACTTATAAAACGATTATTCTTTCAGACTTTGGAAAGTACTTACACTCCCTTTGATCAGAGAGATGATGGCAGGAAATGAGAGAACCTAAATTACACATTTTTTTTTTAATTAAGAAAGTACTCACCTAAATTGTTTTCTCTATCACCTGAACGGAGGCCCAACCATAAACTCAAAAGTATTAAGAAATGAGAAGCAATGGATGCGGAGCAGAAGCTAAATCTCTAATTATGCCTCGTTCCCTTTCCTTCTTCCCTTCCATCCTCTACCCTTTAGAGCTGTTCCCGGGATTGCCGACTACAACACGATCCCTTTTGGCCTTTATCATAGATGGAAAAATGACTTAGCTTTGGCACTAGCAAGTATTTGAGGAACTGAAGTTCAGAATGTTTGCCGCTTGGTGTCCAGGACATGTCATCAACTAGGTCATCCCACTAGAAACTACAGGGATATGACCCCCAAGGGTTTGGTGTGGTGGTAAGGCTTCGGCTTGGGTTCTAACATGTCCCAAGTTCGAGCCCCAACATCCCCATTATCGCCCTTGACTTATCTGCTCCCTGGGTTGTGGGGTCGGTCCAGTGGGCCGGGGGTTTGTACTTCAGGGTTGGGCCAAAAGGGTCTGGCTTTGGAGAATTTCCTCGTCATCAAAAAAAAAAAAACTACAGGGATATGTATTCATAAAACTAAGTAAACCAACATTTGTAAGCTGCTACTATATTTCTGGCACATGCTTGTGACTTCCCTTTTCGTGACAACACATAAACCATAACTAATCGACTAGACCAAGACTTTTGTCAAAGGACAGCACAAAGCAAGAGTTAAAAACCTAAATCTTGCTAATCTGTAGATGATTAAAAGTTAACCCATGGAATTAAAACTCAGGTCTACCTGCCAGTACTATTATCAGTACAGGCCAAAGAGTAATTCTGTTGCAAGTGGATTACATGCCTTTGCATGGGTAAGGATAATAAACAAAGTCTTAAGCAAAGCTAAAACAACAACCTCTAGAAGTTTTCCCTAAATGATCAATAAGAAACACTAATTAGTGTGGTGTTTGGCTGCCAAATAAAATAACCTTAAAATAATCTCCTCTCCTCATCAAATCATCTATTTAAAAAAAAAACATAAAAAATTCACTCAAATCATCTCTCATTTCACTTTTTCACCAATTCACATACACCAGAATTTTTAAACCCCCAAAATTTTGGCAGCCAAAACCCACCCTGGAGTCAGAAAGTTGACTTGTTCCACATAATAAATCCGTACGGTCAAACAATACCAAAAACATAAAGATAATGTAACCAATGAAAAGAGAGATCATCTTACTCCTGGATAATGCTGCAATATCGGTGAATAATGATCAAGTGCAATGTATATTTTCTCAAGAAGATTTAAAAGAGCATCAACCTCGTCCCCTAAAAGATCAACCTGGAATTCAAAAATAAAATTCTTCAACAAAATTGCTACAGAAATGAAATAACAAGGCCAAACTCTTAATTTATAGCTAAAAGCTTACGATGAGATTCGCCATACTGAATTTATACATAAAAGCTTAAGATGAGATTCACCATAGCCAATAGCATTCTCTGTTTTCAATTTTTATTTGGCATAAGTAGGGTACAACTACATATGTATATCACTAATATGAATGATCTCATAAATTTATTCATTTCCCACCCTACCAAACTTCTGTAATTAGTTGCCAGGATGTGCGCCATTTTTTCTCATTCCCCTTTTTGTTAGAACAAGTGGCACGTATTCGTAGAAGTATTGAGTAATACTGAAGTGCTAGAATAAGTGGCCAAATCCTCCTCATAGCAGAACACAGCGGAGGGACGGGGCGATAGATGTTCTTCTAATCAACAAACTATGCATACATTCTTTTTGTTGTCTCTCTTTCTCTCTACACATAATTATTTTTTCAAGGGGGCTAAATTGATGCCAATGATGAGGATACACCAGCTTTTCTTCTATGTTTGTCAGCATTTCCCTCTCTTTTTCTCTCTATCTCTATCTATCTATACTACCTCTGAGTTCCCCAATGTCCAAGTGGTTAAATGTGACCATAGGTCATACAGGATCTCATCTCCATAAAGGTGGCATTGTCAAACCTAAACATAACACAATCCCCTTCGTAGCACTGAAATAACATGAGATCATGGGTATGATACTCTGCAGTTCTGTTGGCCAATAAATCCAAGGCCAATTTTTCACAGAAGTAGAAGAACGCAAGTGTTATATTCAACTCTATTTACAAATATATACAATTCCTAGCATGTAGTAGATTAACCATAACCATCAGACTGAAATACAGTAATATGTATCACCTACAACCACTGTAAACTTTCAGATATACATACCTCAGCTTCAGCCTTTTCAAGGTCAGAACATCTCCTTGCAAGCCTCTGCTTGAACTTCAACCCTGTTCTTCGAAGTACATTGACTTTTGGGATAAGCAAATGCGATTCAGAAATCAATTTTTCCAGCCTGAGCACAAAGGAAAATTGTATTAATGGCTCTTGAGCCAATAACCCTGGTCTAAAATTTTCCAGAAATCTTACTGATGACAGGGGTACGAACAAGAGCAAAAAGAAAAAGAAAAGGGAAGAAATTGAATATAACAAACCCCCAAATTGATGTAACATATCCAACAAAGAGAGGGTGCATTCCTATGGAATCATGATCTTCCAGCCAATGGGGAGTTGATTCTTGAAGGATAAGTGTATGCGTTTAATCATATTCAGTTATCTAAATGAAGAAGATGAGAAGTGTACATAACATTGCACTCATCAGAGCTACCTCTTTCCAGGCACCTAAAGGACTAAGGGCATGTTTGGAAAAATCTTGGTTTTAGTTTCTAAAAGCAAAACTATTCAATAAACACACTTTGAGTCTGAGAGGTTGGCCACACTCGGCTTGAACACTGGTTTAAAAACCTGTTAGCAAACACAGTTCCTGAGGCCGTTGTATTTATTAGAAATTATTTTTCTTCACAAAAAAGCCAGTGCCATAGTGGGGGAGGGGAGAAAAAAATTCAACCATATGACAGGCTGCTAAAGGATAATGCCACTCAATCCCCTCTGTACCACTGCATTGGGTGCCCCTGAAAACGGATAGTGCAGAGGAGAGGGCCAGGGGGAGGCCCCTCCCCCTAGTAGGTTGCAGGTGGATCCACTACATGTGTAAGGGAGGAGGCTACCTCAACACTGCAGTGAGAAGAGAAGACACTTCCCCTCCTCGCCACACTATCCTGACGAGGTGATGGCAGTAAGGGGGAGGGATCTCCTCCATGGCACAGGTTATGGTGGATTTGGTCCCCATCTCCAGCGATCCATGCACTAAGGGGGTGAAGCCACACTCTCTGCTCTACTCAATTAGGGTAGTGCAGCGGAGAGGGGATCCCCTTCCCTTTAAAGTTACTTTTTTAAAACTTTTATTTTTAGTTATATTATTCAATATATTTAAAACCAGTTCTAAAACCAATTTTTCAAAATGCAAAACCAGCAATTCCAGCCAAAACCCAATCTATGTCCCACACATGCCCAAACATAACTACATAAATTGATCATACATGAATGAACATGGTTTCAGTGTTACAAGAAACAGGTATCCTAGAAATCTAACGAGACACCCACTATCTCAATAATCATGCTAGAGGAAAAGATCAAAACATTCACTATTAGCTCCAACACAGGTCATAAATAAACAGCTAATAATGAAAAGTACCTTAGACTGATATTTGATATCTTTTTCGTGACTCCACATTCAAAACATGCAACTTCTTTCAACAATCCTTGGACAAGAATGATTGTTGATTCCATATGCCTCTGATGCTCTCTCTCTCCAACTTTGAGCAATGATAAAGCTTTCTCTGTCTCTTCGTTAAGATCATGAAGCATCCTTCTCTCTTTATCAACTCCCCTCAAGTCTTTCATTGCTAGTTCAAGCTTCTGGTATAACTCACATATCATCACGTTATATTGAGCAATTTGCTCTAATGCCTCGTCTAGATTGCCCTTTATGGTATTTGACTCATCACTTCTCTCCATAAGCAAGATCTTCTGCTGATGTGTCTGATCCCTTAAATTGTCAAGCTCCTGAGAAGCTAACTCAAATAGTTCCTTTTCTTTCGCCAATGCAACTGCTGTTTCCTGCATTAACTTCTCCTTTTCTTCTACCAGTGCTGTCAGTGAGCAAATCTGTTGCTTGAATCTTTCCTTATCCACAACCTCCAATCTTAAGTCTTCTTCTTTTTCATGTGCCTCCACTTCAAGAGAAACTCTTCGTTTATTTTCATTAGCATATTTCACGTACAAGTTGTTGATATTCTCTTCAGCATCTTTCAAGGCTTCTCTGCATGTAATTCCACACAGTTCTTGCATGATAATTGACTCCATATCTGAATCTTCAATTTCATAATTGCTTGGAGATTCAGCAACACGAACAGCTTCTTCCAACATCATTGCATAAACTTCTCGCATTATGTTACACTGCAAATCTGACTCTTGAGTGCTCCATCTGATTTGGCACATTAGCTCCTCAAGAACACATTTATATACATCTCCACTAATCAAATTTTCAATATGTGCATCTTCTATAACACACAGAAGATTTGTCTCAATCTGTGACATTTTATCTTCAGCATCAGAAACTTGTGATGAGAGCAACTTGACTTCCATTTTCTTATCTGAAAGCAAATCTCTAAGCTTGCGATTTTCTGAAAGGAGGAATTCCAGTCTGTCCCTCAAACTGCCAAGATTTTCATCCTTTTCACTGAATGCATGTAGTTTCTGATGTTCTGCCAGAATGTCATCCAACCTAGAAATGAAATCTGGAATTTTTTTCTTTAACATCTCCACCTCTTTATCCTTCTTCGCTGCCAAAGGAGATCCCCATTCCCTCACCTTCAGTAATTCCCGCTTGAGGCAAAAGTTTTCTTCTGTCATCTCTTGCACTTTAGACTCGTGATTTCTCCTCATTTTGGTCATCTCTGTAATCAATTCATCTGTCGACATGTGCTTTAGTTGGGCGGGATCTGAATTTTCTGGAACATTAGTATTTGAATCTTCATGTTTGCCATTTCCTTCCCACATCATGGTTGATGATGAAACGTGATTGCTTAAAACTTTGCGGTGAAAATGGTCAGCCCTTTTGTCATTACTCCACTCCTCACCAATCTCTAATGACCCAAGAGAAGTTAGTTGCCCAATTTCATAAACAGGCACTGACTTAGAAATATCATCTAAATCTTGCCGCAGACTTGATATCTCTTTGATCCTTTCAAGCCAATTTACACTTTCATTACCACAAAATTGAGTGATTTGATCCCAGACTTTTTCTTCGAACTCTTCTTGAAGACTTCGAATGCAATTCTTAACAACTATGGCTTCAATTTCGGCTTGAAATTCTTGCTCTTGTTTCCATACACAGAATGAAGACCTAGACAACTGAAACATATCTTCCACCCGTTTGTAGACACTGTCTATTGTAGCGTTTAGATTTTCAATCGTTATATCCACAGCAGTCCATCTTTCCAACATCTTATCTTGAAGAATACTGTCCAGTGCCAGCTGCTCTGGACCTGTACCGGTACTCCTAGTATGACTAAATCCTCTTATGAGGTCAATTTCTTTCTTAAGTGTCTTGAACTGATCTTTGGAAGCATCTCTGAGACTGACCAAAGAACCTCCCATTCTGTCATTCGCTGAAAATGCATCTGGAAAGTTATAATACATCCCAAAATGACTTGCGTCTTTTGACTCATGGCATGTCAAAGGAGATCCCAAGGATCGATTTTCATGGACGCCCGTGTGGTAAAGATATAGCATATCGTTCAATCCAGCCACCTCCAATTCTTTCTGAGCAATTTTCTCATCTGCCTCTTGTTTGACAGCAGTAACCATGCCCCTTATGACGGAGTCACTCACCATTCTTGAAATAGTCAGCCGGTCATTAATGTCTTGTAAATATGAGTCCAAATCCTCAAGGAGCTCATCACCCAATTTCTCACTTTCTCCGAAACTATCACCAAGCTGCACCGACCCATCGCAGCATGGAGCAGCGCTGGCATCCAAAACCCTTGAACTCTCCAAATCCTCAAGGAGCTCATCACCCAATTTCTCACTTTCTCCGAAACTATCACCAAGCTGCTCGGACCCATCACAGCATGGAGCAGCGCTGGCATCCAAAACCCTTGAACTCTCCATGGAATATCGAAAAAGTAACCCCCGTAGTCGTTTTAGGGCCTAGTTGAGCTCAAAAGTCATTTCTTCACCGCTATGTTTTCCCACATTCTATCAGCAACCAAATACACCCAGAAACTCAAACACACAAATGAACTCAAAATTCAGCTCAAACCTTTTAGCACTGTTCGATAGGCTTTTCTGGGAGAAAGCTTTCCTGGAAAATTAACTCTCAGAAAGCGTTTGAAAATCCCGAGAACGAGGGTTGAACTAACAAAAGATTTGCTACACGAGCGAAAGTGTGCCGGATTATTTTTCCGGTGCTTTTTTTTTTTTTTTCCCTGGCAAGTGTCTGTTAATTCAGAAGTTGGATTTTAGGGCTTAGCAGAAGATAAAAGCTGTGGGAAATTTTGGTGAGCCGTGAGCGGGAGCGGTGAAAGACGTAAATCAAACCTCAGACCACCCTGTATTTACAGAAGTTGCCCCTGCCGCTTTTTGACTTCCTGTCCTGTCCTGAAGTTAAAAAAAAAAAAAAAAACGCAAAAGACCTGCACAGTGAGAATCTTTTTGATGGGGATTACTTCTGGGGTGAGTAAGCATTATTATACATAATACAGTCCCAATGACTTTTGTCTCTATTAGAATTTAGAACCCTCTAAAAGTGAATGAAATTCTGATGCGCTCTGTACACCAATGACTCTTTGGTTTCAACCCAACGGAGGTTGAGCTCGGTGTTTGTTTTCTCAAAATTTTGGGGTTCGAAATTTTCAACAAAATAAACACACTCCAAGATTTTTAACTTTTACACACATACACTCTACTTTTCACAAACCTCAATAAATCTCAATAAAGTAAAGATTCCTAAAATTTCGGGAATATTTTCTGAAATTTCCACAAACAAACGCCCCCTTATCTACTGTTTTACTTTTAAGAAAGTGACTACATGATATCTTTTGGTTCTCAGTTTACTGTAAGTAAATACTATTTCGGTCGGTCTATCGTACATAATTTTCTTTGTTACTTAAAAAAAGGTAAAAATTCCATTTACAAATTATTAAAACCAATTGTTAACCTGTCAGCCTTTGTTTCTTAGGTTTAATCATTGTTTAATGCTGCCAATTCCAATTTGTGTTCTTACTCTGATTCTACATTAGCTAATGACATGCCTTATTGCTTTTCAATACTCTCTCAATCCCACCTGACCGACCTAGTTTAGCTCCAATGTCATTTCTTTGTGGCCTTTTGTAAGTTCAGAAGGTCATGACAGATTCATGATCCATTTTATTGGCTATGGCACGAGAGGGAATGGAACCTATGATTGCCATTTCTCTTTCTCCAATTTATTGGATGCAAAATTAGACCCAATTTCATCTATTGGGCAAAAGGTACGTTGACTTGAGGATTATAAATGTTACCAAGTCAATAAATCTTGCCCTATGTTTCTTGGTTTAATAGTTGACTAATGATGAAAATACCTAATTTACATTAGATAAAGACATTTCTTTTTATCTTCCAATAGAATCCACCAAATATAGTCCTACTTATCACAATCTCAAATTACCTAATTTAGCTTCAATGCCAATTTTTTAAGAAGGTGTTGACAGATTCATGGTCTATTTCATTGGATTTGGCATGAGAGGCAATTACCACAAAGACCAATTAATTCAAGTTAACAAAAGATTAACAGAATGTGCCACTTGAATGGAACCCATGATTGGATTAATTTAGTATGACTTTGGATGTGACTAAGGCTGCGTTTGCGTCCTAACACTAAAATTTTACAACACAAACACACCCTAAAACAAATAGAATTTTGGGATTTCAAGGAGGTGTGGGCCAAGCCGAGTATCATTTCTTGCACAAAAAGTACTAATCATGAGAGACTAATCAATTGGAGCATTGCTTTAGCTGGTAGATTAAATAGTTAATTACTTTAAAGAATCTTTGGACAGTACAATGTCCAACCGCTCAAGCACAATCATTGTTTTTATATACCAATCACGTTCCCCGTGATCGCTAGTTTTGGTGTCACTTTTATCTTTCTTTGTATCACTTTTATGTCTTTTAATTATTTGTGATTCAACGGATCTATTCGATGGGAACAGGTTAAAGGCATTGGGCCATCAATAAAATGCTTCCCCGGTCTAAAAACGAAGAAAGAAGGGATTTATTCTTTGAAAAAAAAAGGAGTAGCTTTATAATTCTTTCAAATTGCTTCACTAATTTTTTTTTTTGTCTATTCCGGCAGGTACATTCTTGCAAGGACGATATCACAATTAAATTATATAAAAAAATTATAAATTATTTAAAAATATAAATTATCAATTTTGTCACATTGTGTCATCGAATTATCAAAATGATAATGAAGTTAGTAGTATGAACCTTAAATGATATTATCTTTATAGTTCGGGGGTAAAAAAATAAATTATTTTCAAGAAAAACGTATACAAATAAATCAAAAAGATTCACAGAAAGAGATAATCGGATTAGAAACACGTACATCAGAGAGGAAGTTTGAAGAAAAACTATTAAACAATTGTTATTGATTTTCTTGAATTGGTCAAATCATGCTATTAGTGAAGAGCTTGATACATGCATAATTGACACATTTTTTGTACGTTTTCTAATAAATATGGCAGGCTCAAGGAAATTATTGAAGTGTCTTGAGAGGAACCTAGCAGTATATATTCAAAGCATATTGGTAATTGCTATGGTTGTACACAAAGAAGGGAATGAATGATCGATCATATTTTTAATAGGAATTAAATCTTGTATGTTTTCCAGCCTTCTCTCTACAAATGTTGTTGAGGCAGATGCATGGTAGCTTCTCTACAATGGTTCGTCTTAATATCCAATGTGTAGAGGCTATATATGGAGCTAGCCCCTCCTCTCCTTGTGGAGCCATTGACCAGAAAATCGCATTGAACAATTTAGTAGAAACATTCTCTTCTTAGTATGTGTATTTCCTGCGCGTGAGTTATGTGTGCTATTAGTATTCACCAGTATAAGCAGGAACAAAATCAGGATTCAACCTTAGAGAGAGCCAATTCTACAAAAAATAAATTTTGGGAGGCAAAAAAAAAAAAACACCTTAATTCACGGGCGTAAAGTGATGTTTCCCAAAGACCTAATATTGGCCGATAGCCAAACCCTCTTGCTTTATCTTTTGCCTTTATTTTTACAATCTAAAATAAAATCTAATTATATAGTTGACTATTGACATGACAAGATTAAGCTAAGGTATTTAATTTCTAATATTGGAGGATCGTCATACCTACCAAGATTATGGGATCAGTACTTTATTTGTGCCTTTTCCTTTTTTTTTTCTTTTTGGTTGCTAGCTTTTAAGTAAGAAGGAAAGAAGTGAAAGCAATTTCATAAGCTTAGACTCTAAGTTTACTCTAAAGATGTACGTCCTCGAGGGGACGTGACTCAGAGTTGCACAACGTACTAGTTACTACGTACTCTTTGGGGGTGACTTAGACATGCACTAATAAATTTAAATATCTAGATTTGAAAAAGTAGTTAAATTAAAGTGTGATGTGCCGTAAAAGACATTCAATATCAGCATAATATTTCTTCTTTTACTTTTACTTTACTCTTTTAATCAAATCATTCAGATTTTTAACGAGAGCCATTTGTGATGAGAAAATTTATTGAAACGCAGGAGAGTGGTAGAAGAAAGATACACTAGTACTGGAGATTTACAAGAGTACTCCTAAAAAAGTGAAGACAGAGACTCAGTTATCACCACAAAAAATATTATGTTAAAACCAAGTATCTATTTTACCTTCAATACACCAATTATAAACTAATGTATAGTACTTCTCCGATAGAACTTCTACGTATAAACCCTTTTTTATATTCAATATGGCATTGCGAATAGCAAAATCCAACCAGAATACATCTACCAAAAAAACCTGTAACAGACCATTATGTTATAGGTATCATATATTGCAGATTTAAAAATTCATTAGATAAATGTAGACATTGCACACATCAAGGTGCAGGATAATATGCCAAATACACCAACAAAGTTTACTTGTCACAAACTTCTTCCAAGCTATGGGTAGCTATCCCCACTACAACAGATCATACTTTCAGTGGCGTAACCACTTTCATCCCTGAAAGTCATCTTTCAGTGACGAAATCCATATTTCGTCGTTGAATACTACAAATAAGCATATTCAGCAACGAAGGTAAAGAATCGTCTCCAAAACCTTTGTTCGACCACGTATTTTTCGTTCGAACGAGAAGAAAAAACCATTAAATTAATAAAATAGAGAAACTAAAACCTGTTCGAACGAACATCAGCGATACTTAATTAATTATGTTGCAAATAACTAAGTCGCTGTAGGTTAGAAATTTTCAGTGACTAAACATTTTCATCGTAAAATTAAAACTTCGTTCGATCTGCGAGTGTCGGTCGAATGATATGTTTTCGTAATGACAACTTTTAATCGTCGCTGAATGAAAACATCCGCGACGACCTGTCGTCGATGCAAAAGATTTGTCTGATTTAGTTTGAACCGGGTATACTTTGTTCGAACAAATACGACAGGTGTTCATTGGTGATTCGTCAGTGTGAGGCTTCGCAGGCAACATTAAGATGATGACTGTTACGCCAAACTCAGTGCGAACGAGATTGACAGGTGTTCGTGTCTAATTTGTTTGATGTGAGGCGTCGTAGGCAATGTCTTTTCGTTACCTGGAACGCCTGACCTCATGCGAACAACTTCATATGGTTTGAACCAGAGTGACAGGTGTCCGTGTCTCGTTGGTTCGTGGTTGAGGCGTTGCAAGCAACGTCTCTTTAGTGCCTACAACGCCTGAACTCTTGCGAACTAAGCTTATTGGGTCGAACAAGATTTGCATGATTTCGCCACATGGTAATTGTTGACCTTTGGATTTGTGCCATCTGTCCAAAGCGATTCGAATGACATTATATAGGGTCGAACGAGTGACCAATCATCCTCTTCCTCCAGAAATGTTCTGGTTGGTTTTAAAAGATACTTTGTTCGAACCAAGGGTGGAATACACTTGATAAAAAACAGTAAGAGGAGAACGCTCCATTTCATCCACGACTCTCCATTTTCTCCACCGAAGTACTCTCAATTTCTTCGTCTTCCTCAGGTACGTGGATCATCTCCGTAGCCTATATATATTTTCATTGTTAGTTCGGTAGTGTTATGCTTAGAAAGAGTTTGACTGTTTGGTTTTTTCTGTTTGTGTTTGCTTGTTGTCTGTCTTTTGTCCTTTGTTTTTTCGTCTTGTCCTGCATTTCATTTCTCCTTCCATGTATAAGATTAGCGTTTCACCAAAAAAAATATAAGAAGTTGTTTTTTAGTTCTTCGTTAGTAGGACAAAACGTAGTTGATTGAAGTTATTAACGTATCGAATATATTACACCATATATAAATCTTCTCTGGTTATCCACTTTCTTCTATACGTGTCTAGTCAGGTTGCTTTTGTCTCTTCATCTTATTTGTAGCATTTTAGAGAATCATAATCTACGTGCGGCCTAGGAAATACCTTCGGTTTCTCCCTTCGTTTTTAGTTCAGTTGTTTTTTTAATACGGTAGTTTCATTGTTAGTTCTTGGTTTTTTGTTACTTGTTAGTTCGATTGCTTAATATATTTGGTATTTGCTTTTCTATTCGGGAAGCTTGATGAAAAAGAGACCCTATTGTTCAAGTTGCTGAAAATATACTTTTAGGAATAAGATTCTATAATGAAAAAGTATTTACATGGAGAGTTGAAGAAAATTCAAAAGATAGAAAGACATTTTATAAGTTCACTAAAAGTTAAATTTTACATGTATTTTATTTTATGAATTGTCCTCCATGATTAATAACATATTGTAAAATAAAAGGTATCCTTATATTTTTATTTAGATAATCACTTTATTAATTATATATTAATTAATTTTAGCTTGAATTATTTTGTAGTTTTTAAAATGGCACCAAGAAGACGTGCATCCTCATCTTCACAAAGCGGCTCAACCTAGAGAGTCATTGTCTCTAGCTCAGCATCAAGCGTTGATTTATAAGAGATCGGTTGTCATTGAGCGAGTTGTTCACTTGAGGGATTTCAACTAGTTAGAGTATGAAGGTCAGAGCATACAGTCTAACTTTGAGGAGAGAGGATGAGCCCAGTTTCTCGGATCTACCAGTGATGTATACGTCGATCTTGTGCATGACTTCTATGCACAAGTTCTTACTGTTGATACTAATGTTGAGGAGCTGACTATCCAAGTGAGAGGAGTCTTTTTCACACTATCTGCTAATATTATTGCTCATTTATTAGATTACTAAGACCTCAGGTGTCGGCATACCCGATCATTGGCCCTCCGTTTGACATGACACCAGAAGAAGTGTGAAAGAAGGTGACGGGTGCAGATATGACTGTGTCATCTACATTGATATGCAATCGAGATATGCTACCATTCTTCCGAATGCTTCATCTTATTATCGTTTGAGACGTGGAGCCGATGTTGGAACGCGAGATCACAGTGGAAAGGATCGTTGAATCAAAGCAGCCTAAGTGTTCTGCCTCCTTCAAATCTACGCACGCAGGTTTGAGAGAGAATTTAGAGAGAGACTCTCACGTTTAAATGAAATTCGTTATAAATGAATTCTCTTTTTTCTCAAATGATTTCTGAGTTATTTATAATGGCTGACTCAGAACTCAACTGTGCTATAGTGTAAGATCTTTAGGGATCTCAAATCTTGGCCGTAAGATCATCATGAAAAATTATTTTACATTAAACTCCCTTATATTCTGTAATCTGAATGTATAAGCTTGTACAAATTGTGATCATGTCCATTAACATATCACAATTGACCCCCGAGATAATGAGATTTTTTTGTGAAATCCCTTTTGCTAACAATTATACGCTTATTTATCATTCCACCATACTATATTCCACATGAGCTAATAGGACCGGAATCATATCACCGATTAAGTCCCTAGCTCATATAATTCTTAATTCTTAGTCTGTAATTAGTTGGACTCCCAAAAATTTCCAAAATCATTTTCGCAAATATTTATTTAATATATAATATAAGTAAAAACTCTTGAAAACATTTTTCACAAAATTTCGCTACGCAACGTTTTATATGAGTCCAACAATATACAGACATATTGAATATACTGCCTCATCAAGATACTGGTGGATTCCATATTTAACAATTATACAAATTTACTTACTATGTACAAGGCCCAACCTTATCTGGAATATTTGATCTGCGAAAGATCATCACCAAATGACTAAGTCAAAGCACAAGCACACAACAAGCAAACCTGCATAACTCTCTCAGGTCTAAGGACAACATAAGTTAATTGTGTTGAATACTATTATCTAAATGAGCGATAATTTCCAGAAGATATTCATATTTGATCCGGTTCAGTGCATGTACTCTTACATTGCACTCACTCTTCTGCTTAAGGTCACCTCCTCAATGACAGAGTCCATCATTCTATCTTATAGAGTTACAACGAGTGTAGACCTATTTGTACATTATCATGTAGCTCGGTGTACCTCGGTCTAGAACAAAGTAAGTCAACAAAGATCCGAAAAGTCATACTCCCCGCCTCCGATCCATTAATCATTGGCCTGACTTTTCTACACTGTTGCTCAACAATATGATATCTAATGTTATTATAAATATGACATCTTATGTCATTGCATGTACCCAAAATAATATACAAATGATTAAACAATAACAATAATTATCTCATAATTATGCAAAATGATTGGTTTTGAGGGCATACATCTAACAATCTCTCATTTGCACTCAATATCAATCAGACATGTACTTGACACCCATAGACTCTAAATGCTTCTCAAACACTCTCTGAGTCAACAGTTTAGTGAACGGGTCTGCGATATTATCAGTTGATGCTATTTTAATCATCACTACATCACCCTGATTCACAATGTCACGAATAAGATGAAATCTTCTTTCTATGTGTTTTATCCTTTGATGAGCCCGAGGTTCCAATGCATGTGCTATAGCACCATTGTTATCACAATAAATGGTGATCGGGGATTCAATCAAAGGAACAATTTCAAGCTCTTGTATGAATTTACGCATCCACACAGCTTCCTTTGCAGCTTCGCTGGCAACGACATATTATGCCTCAGTCAGCAATGGTGTTCTGCTTGAAACTTCTCCAACTAACTGCTCATTTACCCAATGTAAACACAAATCCATATGTAGATCTTCTATCATCAATATCTGATTGAAAATTTGAATCTGTGTATCCCTGGATAGTCATCATGTCTTCTCCACCACACACTAGACAATAGTGTTTGGTTCTTCTCAAGTTGTGGAATCAATGCTTGATTGTTGTCCAGTGCTCAAGGCCTGAGTCTGATTGATATCTTACTCACAACACTAACTGCATGACTGATATTTGGCCTTGTACAGAGCATTGCATACATGAGGCTTCCTATAGCTAAAGCATAAGGAAACTTACTCATCTTATCTCTCTCTTCATGTGTCTTAGGAGACATCTTCGTGGAGAGATGTATATTATGCCTAAAGGGTAAGAACCATTTCATGGCATCCTGCATGCTATACCATGTCAATATCTTGTCAATGTAGTGGGCTTGTGAAATCCCTAAAAGCCTCTTGTCTCAGTTTCTAAACACTTTGATCCCGAGAATGTAGGATGCTTCCCTGAGGTCTTTTATAGAAAAATTGTTCGCTAACCATACTTTCACTGATGACATTGCACCGATGTCATTCCCCATGAGTATAATATCATCAACATAAAAATAAGGAACATTACCGAACTCCCACTAGTCCTCTTATAAACACAAGATTCATCTATGTTTTGTGAAAAACCAAATGATTTGGTCAAACGGGGTTGGTCAACGGTCAACCGATCAAACCGGGTTGACCCATTGACCCATCGGTCCGGGTCTAACCCGGTCGGTGGTCGATATTGGTTCAGGTCATACCCGGGCGGATCCGGGTCATGGTCTGGGTCAAACACGGACCTGGGCTGGGCTATTGGCTCGGGTCTAACCCGTGGCCCAAGCCCAGCACAGGCTGACATGGCCTGGATCTCATCCGGTCATGGGCTGACCCAACAGGACCCAGCCCGTGGGCTCCCCTCTCCCCTTTCCTCTTCTTTTATTTTTTATTTTATTATTGGACCTTGCCCAACTATTGGGCTGGGCCACTGGGCCTTGGGCCGACCCAGGGCATCTAATGCCTTGGCCTCCGTTTGGCCCCCAAGGGCAGGTGGTTGCTCCCAGCAGCGCAGCTAGCTGTGGTTGGCTGCGCCCTGCCACCTCAGGCCGGTGAGGATGCTCTAGGCGCCGTTTGGCCCCCAAGGGCAGGGGTTGTGCCCAGCGGCGCTGCCAGCCATGGCTGGCCGCTGCTTTAGTGTACCCCTTTGGGGTACACGGGTTGGATGGGGGTGAGGCCATTTGGCATTCTCACCCCCTCCCACGGCCACCTCAGGCCACATGAAAGAAGCAACTCAAGCAAGATCTCATCAAATCACGAAAGAGAAAATGCACGGGCAAGATTTTTGCACAAAACCTTTCTCCCTTTTCCAAAAGAGCATAACACACGGATAAAAAAAAAGCTTCTTGCCCGAGTGTCTCTTTCACTTTGTTCGTGGATCTCACCATGTGAAGCGAAACAGAAGGCATACAGGGTACGAAAACATTTTCACCCATCAGCTTCGCATCAACCTTTCAATGGATCATGGAGCACGAAGAACATGTGAGGTGGAGAGAAAACTAACTTGGATCTATGAGATTTCACAGATCTGAGCTTTGATACTAGTTGTTGGAACGCGAGATCGTAGCGAAAAATATCGTTGAATCAAAACAGCCCAAGTGTCCTGCCTCCTTCAGCAGAGGCATTACTTCTCTAAGCTCAGTTTCAAGCCTGGATTCCTTCTCGTTATGGTTGTGCATCAGACTCCGATTGAGCTCCCAGCTCTTCTTGTTCAGCAGATACTTCGAGATGCACAGTATACAACCAAGTGAGATGGTCTCCCACATGGCTTGCTGATATCGTGCATGTTGGTAGCTGCTGGTGTTCCTATTTTGCTTGATGATAAGATTCGATCTCCAATTGGGTCAATATGTTGTAGTACATTTAGTCGTAGTGCAGATCATCTTCCTCAGGCTAGAGCACATATTGTTGGGGATGTCAATGCAGATGAGGACACCATGGACGACGAACGGGCTCCTGGTAGCCAGCCTACACAACAAGGTAGAGCATCCACTTTTGAGGTTGGTCAGAGCTCCTCGAGCCAGCTCGAGCGTCCTCCATGGATGAACATGCTGGTGGACGAGATTACGGCGCAGATGGGCGAGAGATTTGACTAGATTGAGGAGTTTTTCCGTCAACTAAGGAAGGTGCGTGACACTTGATCATCTACTATCTTTGTATTTTGTGTGACACGGTGACACTTGATCAGTCTATTATGTTTTAAGTATGTTCTGTCTTTTTTTATTATTATTATGACTATGCATCGAGACTTCGAGATATTATGTATTTATGTCTGTTATGCTATTATGATCACATTTTGGGATATTTTGTATTTATGCATATTATATTATTATGATCATCCAATAGTGTTGCAGCCTTTATATCAAACTTTTTTGCTTCTTTTTACGATCGATTAGATTGTAAAGATATTCTACATTATATTTATAATGTAATCTTTAAATCCATTACATTATCCTATGAAAAAATATCAAATGAAAAATATTATATATATATATAGTAAACTTGTTGGGATATATATCGGTCTATATATAGTAAATGTATAAACTTGTTGATTGATAAATGAAATAGCAGATGAACATAGTTTAGAACTACTAATCTATCCACAGATTATAGTGGATATATTGTATATAAAGAAGACATAAGTAACGATTAATAAATGTACTTCTTTAGCTTCACCCGTATTCGAAATTATATTTTCTAATTTTTCATATTTAAATCTATTATATTTGTGTAATGATAATATTAATTTTATTTTGATACATGAACTTAGTTTAGTATAACTAAGTTGGAGCACATTTTTTCATCATAAAAGTTTAAATTACATTTTTATATATTTAAATCAGCAAAAGTGGGAGCATTTGAAATATATCGTTCGAACTAACATAGTCGTTAGAACTAAATACCGTGTGTCCATTTAAGAGGCCTTTGTCATTACATACGATGTCATGTAATGCTTGAATTAAATTTTATGAATATTTCTCACGTAAATATCGTTCGAATAGGAAGTTTTGGTTCGAACGTGTGGCTTACGCAATGTCTAACTTAATTACATTGTCGTTCGCACTTGTAAGGTCATTTCAAACCAATGTGTTACACGCCGTTTATCTTAATTGCTTAAACGCACTGTGTAACCTTATGTTATACCCGGTCGAACGAGAATTTGTGGTTCGAACGATAATGTAACGCACTTAAATTTCTTAACACACCTTTTAACTTTAGGGTATTTATATTCGAACGAATATTAAATATGGTTCGAACGGAATTGTTGGGAAGACAAAAAAATAGACTTGGCGTCGGGGAATTCTAATTCACGCCAATCTGTTCACCGGAGATGAAGAGAGACACTATAGAAATAGGGAGGCAGAGCTCTACACTCCAGGTTGGCCACATTCTTCTTATTTTTCGTCCTCTTTTTTGGTCACAGGAGCTTGGTAATTTATTTTTGCCCATTCCCTTATTTTATTTTCTTCTCATTAAGTTATAAAATCCAAATTTTGAATATTGAATACCCATTTCGTTCTTCAGTCGGCGTGAAGCTTCTATTGCTTCTTGTCTATTTTTCTAGTCCATTTTTTGTATTAGTGCTTGCGGGAAGCATTTTACAACCACTTTGTGCACGATTTAATTAGTTGTGGAACTGGAAGCATAAAGAATGTTTAAGATTTAAAGTTTGTTTGTATTAGCTAGCATTTTCTTGACTTAGATAGATTGCTATGTTTTCATTTATTCCTGTCCATTTTAATTAATCTCCAAACATACCTTGTCCTATATTATTTAATGCAACTCATTGCTCTTAGTTTGGATATTCCTCAGTAACCAATTAGAGTTGTTTGTTGAGGAAGGGGTGGGGGTTATTTGATCGAACAATACACTATGGGTTCCATCTGTGAGCCAATAATCTAACACTAGTCCCCCTTCACGGATCAGACTCCTGATCATTAATAGAATTGACCATCTATAATAGTAAACAAGGGTTGAAGTGTAAAAGGACACAAGTTGCTGGAATTTTATGATTTCATTTCAAATATTTGTCTTGATTTTTATGGTGCGATATTGGATATCTTTGCGTTATGATATTTACGAGGGAATGTCGTGTACTAATTCAAGTGTGCCTGGTGGGATGTGGAAAAACGGAATGTAGGTATACACACAAATAAACATTTTACAAGTGTGAACACATCTCGCAAAATAGTACCAAAATGATTCATTCATAGTTTACACTCAAGCTAATCAATTGTTTTATTTACCTGACAATGAAACTGGTGGTCAATAGCGGGTGGTTCAAAAACTTTGAGGTTGATAAGGAGAGTGAAGAGACAATACCAAATGAAGCATATCAAGAAATTGAGTTCTTTCAACTCTTTGTAGATTTCGGGGATTACGATTTGATCTCATTGCATAAAAATGATATTGAGCCCGAACTGTAGATATTTCGACCAAAGTAGAGGAAATGGTTGAAGAAGATGACTTTATAGATGATGAAAGTGAGGAGGAAGAAGTCACCACCGATGATGAAGAAAGTTTGTTGATTTCTACTGATGATGACACGTCCACCGATGATACGAATTGATTGTGTTTTAATTTGTCAAGTTAGCATCATGGCGATAGGTAGAAAACGTCAACGATCCACTCTTACAGTTTCATCAAACCATGAGGAGACTAACCAACCTATGGAGTCTACCCCAGGTACAGCGCCGAGGGTGTCAGGTGAAACACCTTTAAGCAGTCCTCCTCTCGCACAGAGTAGCGTGGCCTGTAAGTTTTATAAACTCTATACTACTTTTGGGTAGATTAATTTTGACTATGCGTTCATTTAGGTTTTAATCTTCTAACTCACTTGTATTATATTTGTAGCAACTACACCTGCCAGACGAGGGCGTGGGAAGTCGAGAGGAGTAACTTTTGCCAAAGTGCGGGCAAGCGTTAAGATGCCAGTCAGTATCCCCTGCCATTGGAACACTTGTTCGAATGCATGCTCCGTTTGGTATGTCGACCTGGGCAAAGGTCCCAAATTCTGTTAAAGAATATATCAGGGAGCGTGTTTTGGTAAGTATCTAATTATTTAATTACACCACCCTCATATATGTTACTAATTTATTTTTTTGTTTTTTTATAAGATGACTTCGAGCTCAATTATGATCGGCAGGAAGATAGAGAAACTGTGAATTCTATAATGAATACGGCTTTCAAAAATCAAAAGGTGAAATTACTCAAATATTTTAAGAAGTTCGGGAGTAAGGATGAAGCATTGCAACATCGACCAACAAATACGTCTGTAGAAAACTGGATTGCATGTTGTGAACTATTCTCCTAACCTTCTTATCAGGTAATTGTTTCATGAGAAGCAATGACATTTTTTTAATCATAAGCAGATTATGGATGTTATTGCATTTACAAGAGCGTAGTCGAATTAACACAAAAAATTGAGCGAAATTGATGGTACACCACACGGGTGGTTTGAGACCAATTGTTTGGCATAGAAAGAAATTGGTAAGTATATTACATAATTATTACCACATTTTAATTTCAAGGATTAACTAAATTTTCTTTCTTTTGACCTATGAATTGTGCAGCAAGACCCCGAGGTTGGAACACCAACAGTTGCAGATTTTTGTAGTAAGACGCATAATAAAAAAAAATGGTGAAGGATGGGTGTCTGATGTTGCTAGAGAAAATTATGTAAGTAAAGTTTTTCATATTATTTTGAAAGATTACTACTCTATTATGTTAATAGAATCCATAATTTAGTTTTCTAATTGTAGGAGATGGTGGAGATCCAATCTCAATCAACTATAGAGTCAGGAGCACCAAAAGATCTGGCTATGTGAGAGATTTGGGTCGCTCTGTGAAGCCTATTGTTGTCTCATCTTCTATTGTGTCCATACAAAGGGATCCCGAGCTTGTTCATGAGTTAGAGGCAGTTAAAGCTACAATAGAAGAGCTGAAGGCAAGGCAAAGCGAGTATGATAACCTAAAAAACCAACAAGCAGAAATGCAAGAGGCGCATAGGCAAATTCAAGAGCAACTTCAACTACTTAAGCCACAATTTGCGTAACGAGATTCGTATGTAGGACTTCATTGACAAATTACAAGGTTTTCATTGAGGGTTTTGATAGTGTTGATAGTTTTGGTATTGTTTATAGTTTTGGATTAAGTTTTTGAATGTTGGAACATTTTATAGGATTTGAACTTATGTGAACTAAATATACTCGTTTTTGCAATATTATGACTTGTACAACTTTGATATTTTTTTACTTCATCTTACATTTATGTACTGAGATATTTGTGCTGGTTGAGAGATTTATGGAATTTTTGAAGTTTGTGTTGGTTGAGAGATTATGGAATATTTGAAGTTTGCGTTGGTTGAGAGATTTATGGAATATTTGAAATTTGTGTTGGTTGAGAGATTTATGGAATTGCAATTTTGGTATTTGTAATTTAAGAATATTTGGTATTTGTAATTTGAGAATATCAGGTTTAATTTGGAGATTCTGCAAAAAGACAACACGTTTGAACGGTAAAGAATGTTCGAACCGTCGTTCTGTTCGAATCCCACGACTTGTTCGACCCCAAATAATTATCAGCTACGAAATCCTTTCGTTGGCGATATTGTCACAAGTTCTAGTTCTAACAATATAAACTATTCGAGCCAAGTATTTGTGACGAATTAAAAAATTGTCGCTGCATATGTCAAAGGTATTTGCGACGAGACTTTTCGTCACAAAAACCGTTGTTCAAACTGTTAATGTGGCTCGAACGGGACTTAGCGACGACAATGTCATCACTAAAAATGAAACTTCGTGATTCGCAATTAACTTTCAGCGACGAAAATATTGCCCATAAACGTCGAAAGATTTCGTAGCTGAAAGTAACCTTTTCAGCGACGAAAGTTTTTTTGCCACTGAACATTGCTTTTTGCGTTGCCTTAAAATTTCATCGCTGATGACTTTTAGCGATGAAAAAATGTCATCGCTGATAACTTTTTGCAACGAAATTTTCAACTCATATGAATAGAAGCGGGCCATAGACTCTAGCATAGTGGCTTTCATGATCTCATCTCTCTACATATTTTCAACTCACTCTTATATATATCTAAGTTCACTGTTAACATCTGAAAGCTCAGTTAGAAATAAAGATGATTGATGGAATGCTTAAAACAACAAAAAGGCACTAAACTGCCAACTGTAGCTTTGGTATGTCACATTAATAGCCAGTGGAACTAAGTATGTACAAGTCAATATTGATGCTAAATTGAACCATCTAATTATGTACAAGGCGTAATATGCATATAAACAATTCAACGACTTATGTTGCAATACAAAGCTTGTCATGGCAAATAATTCATCACTCACCCATGGGTTTTGTTATACAAAATTCACCTAGGTTTCATCAAATTGAGGATACATTAATTAATTAAACTGCAAAAAATACATGCTACAACTAAGCTTTTACTGGCGGTTTTTTACCGGCATTTTCCTATCATTGTCATTTCTCTGTCGGAGAATGTCTTCAACAACATTTTTTAGAAATGCTGGTGATTCCCTACCTTATAAAAGTAGTCGCTTAGCGGCGTTTTCCAACCGCTGGTAATTCCCTAGCTTACGACAGCGGTTTTTTAGCAGCGTTTTTAAAAACGCTAGCGTTTCTTCTGATTTTCAAACATCATTTTTTTGCGGCATATCAAGACTATCTTTAAACTCTTGCATGACATCATCTGAGGTTGTGTCGAGTCATCAGAGCTTACTGGCATGTTATCTCGTAGCCAGAGCTTCGCCGAATGGCCTCCATTTGCCTGTCGAAAGTTTGCATTGCTATGCATTGTCCCCGCCCTCGAGTTACTTTGCCAATCATATATTATGTGTTTTATAAGGTATTTGTTCATAAAACAATAATTTTTGTGTTAGATAGTTAATTATCATTGGCAAAGATAAGTATAATCTCAGACAAAAGAAGGATGTTGCTAGTAAGTGTTACGGTTATTGGGTCATCACCCTTAGTTGCCAACTTCTTAGGTACGTAAGTGACACGCCTCGTGTTTATACTTAGCCCTTAGGCTCGAATATAGTAATTGCATGTAGACAAGAGGGGATTACAGCATGAGAGATACTTATATGATCGTTTAAATGTCCTCGAATTTACTTAGCGGAAGACTTGTGATTTTAAACGGGTACTTTTGAATAAGGAGATTGTTAAAACTATAAAAGTCGTTAACCGATTAAAAGTATTGAGCGTAATTGACAAATCGTGTAAAATATTACATCATGATAATTTACGCTTATTTAGGATAGGAAATCTTAATAACAAATTAGGTTAAAAATTGATTGGTATTTTAAAAGATTAAAGCACGATTAAAAGAAATTAATAAACTATCAACATAGATAAATACACAATTTTCCTTTAATTGAACATGGTTTGATACAAAAGGATCCTCTGAGAGGACTACAAAAGAATAGGCCTAAGATATACAAAAATGTGAGCTTCCTATAGCCCACCTAATCTATACAACCGTGTTTCAAGAATCAAAAACAGTTTGAAACACTATCATCAAAAGAAAAAAAAACAACTAAAGGGTTGCAAAACAAACCCTGAACACTACTCTTCATGGCCAGTAAATTGCAAGAATAAAAATTGAAATCATCAAATTGCAATTAACAAATTATGTTCATTCCATCCATACTAAAATCATATAAAAAATTCAATGACTACGTCCTAACCCTAGAATAAGAAAACTAGCAAATCATAACTAATAAAAATATAATTATTTTTCCAAAATAAATTCGAATTTAACATCCTTAATAATAATTCAAAATTTAAAAATTAGAGAAAGAATAAAAGCTTTGAAATTGTAGAAATTCTTAGCTACAACGTTCCTCCTCTGAATATCAACTCCTCTCCTCTGTTTTTTATGTCTTTTCTCCTTTTTAAAACTCTTCCTCCCTCTGACGTTGACATCAATTCAATCCAAAATCGATTCTCTTTTCAAATTTTAAAACAAAATAGATTTTTAAATTTTAAAACATATTTTACTTTTCAAATTTTAAAACAATTTTTTAAAAAATTTTAAACAGAATCTTTTTTCAAATTTCAAAACAAATTTGCTTTTCAAATTTGAAATCCGAAATTCTTGGCTGATTTTATTAAACTTCCAACTGGATTTAGAGCATAAAAAGGACATAATTTGGAATTTGATCCTTTATGAAAGTTTTAAATCTCGTTCTCAGTTTTCCAACACATCTAGGCTTGCATTTTGCTGACATGTAGAGCTCTAGATAGAGGCATAAAACCGAAACAGGGTCTGGGCTACAGTAAACTTCTGGACAGATTCGGACTTCTCCGCTTTTTGTATATTTTGAACTTCAAATGGCAGAACTGGATTTTGGGCTCTTCATAAAAGTTTAACGGTGCATCATAGCTTTCCAACAATCAAAATGACACCTGCATCCCGAGCTCTGTAGCTCCAGTTAGAATCCAAAAACCGAACATGGTTCTATTTTTAGTAGATCAACTCAACTAGGATTTGCTCTTTCGGCTTAGCCCGAATTCTGCTCTTCCCAAACATCAAGAATTTATAGGAATTAAAGCAATATAAAAGTCACTTAAAATTCTAGACAACAAGTTAAGAAACATATAAAACACTCTGACCAAGGACCCCTTGCCCATTTGCCCTTGGAGATGACTATTTTGAATTCATCATATTAGCTAACATCCACAATGTTACTACAAAAGAAATCATCCTTGTCAGCGAGAATCTTCCTCTGCGTGACTGGAAGTAATTTAAGTTGTGTTTTGACTTTTGAACAAATTTGCAGTGCAGCATCTAAATCTATTATGAAGAGTCGGTGAAGCCATTTTGTGCGATTTCACCCCGTTGGTCATCAACTTGACAACATGGTCCTCGATTTATGGATTTGATGCTCCACGCTGATAGTAGACTTAATGTTTGCTCTCGCAGTCTTAATGCGCTTACATTAAACGTGGCTATTGTGGTGGACAGTCTTTGGGCTCTCCGCAGCCGTGTGGTTCATGACCAAGTCAGGGTGGTTGTAAGTGATTTGATACGGTCTATTCGGAGTCGCTATTTTGAACATGCGCATGCTTGGCTCGTGGTTGTACCGGGAGTCAAGCCTAGATGGACTCCTCCAAAGGAAGGGTGGTTGAAGCTTAATTCGGACGTAGCTATACGTCCTTCTGGGTCATTCATAGCTATCTCTGTTAGAGATTCTCTCAGTTCCCTCTGTATGGCATACATGGAACGATTAGTTGCTATGAATCCTTTAGTTGGCGAGGCTAATGCAGTGGCGGCGGCTATGGACTTGGCACGTAGTAGGAACTGGTCGCGAGTGGAGTTCGAGTGTGATTCTCTGGTGTTGTGCAACGAGATTTTGGGAATCGGAGCACCGAGTTGGCCCATTTCTTCGTTGGTGACTAATATTAGGAGGAGTCTCACTGATTGGAAGGATTGGAGGATTGCTTGGGTTCCCCGGGTGTGTAATTTTTTGGCCCACAACCTTGCTAAGTGGGTGGCTACGTCGGGTGTGGTGGGTGTTGTTTCGCTTTCTTGTATTCCTGAGCATATCCGGGAGTGTGATATGCGGGACTATTTTCGTTTTTCTTAATTTAGATCCTTTTTCATAAAAAAAAAAAAAAAAAAAAAGAGGGAATGAGCCGCCAAGCCAAACTGGAAAGCCAAAAATTTTTATTAAATGACATGGACTGTTTTACACCGTGGGATCTCAACAATTCAATCTCTACTATCCATACGTTCCCTTCACACAAAATTTCCTTCGGTATGTTATACATGCAAACAATTGAACAACTTCACGTGCATGTTATAGAATCTCTGCTGGGATAAAAACTACTCACGTGCATGTTATAGAATCTTGCACACAAACTACTCTTACCTAGTCTTGAAATGCTCCTCATCTTCTTCTCCTTTTTTTCCTTTTTTTCTTCTTTTTTTCTCTCCCTTTCTTGGCCGATCCCCTCCTTTTTCTCTCTACTCTTCTCTCTTTTTCTTTCCTCTTCTCTCTTTGTCTTCTCCTTCTCTCTCCTTCTCTTTTTTCTTCGAGGTAAAGAAGTTTGCTGGAATTCTTAATTCGACATCATTATTGTTGATATTGCAGGAACAGATGAGTCAATGAAACATATTTATTTCAAATATCTTAATCTATCTGAGGAGTATTTTCACTAACATGATGTTTTCGATCTTTATTGTATGGGTTTCAATTTTACTTTCGATTTGGTAACTTGAATTCAAATCTTGTCCACCTAGAATGAAAGAACTTTAAGCGAGGAAAGAGGACTACCTTACACTATGGGATTCATACGACCAAATTAGTCTAGTAAGAAAGAAATAGTCGACATATATATCTAATACAAATAGTTATATGGTAGAAAATTATATTAGTAAAGATATACACGCAAGAAATAGTGTAATGAATCCGATTGTAATAAACTATTTGTGTAGTAAAGGTTTTTGTGGAAAGAAATGGAAATACTAGTCATGTATTCATGGAAAGTTGAAAGATAAGCCAATTTCGAGGATGGCAGCCTCCACAGAGAAAACAAGTAAAAACAGACTTAGATTCTTCAATGCCCTCGTAAGAGCATCTCCCCCCACTATAACTCTTCCCAATTCCCTAACAGAATTCAGGTGACATTTCTAACAGAATTCACTAATGGGCTGGCGGAGCCAAGACCCGAACCCAACTAAAACATGACTAGCCCATGAAATAAGTCCAGCAACCAGCGACTGGATACATGGTAAAAAGAATGCGTAAATGAGAATGCAGCCCAGCCCAAGAGTCCGAAACCCAGCCCAGTCAAGCCTTCGGTTCTTTTACTAAGCAAGCTCCACCTCTTCTCTCATGTGTCCAAGCCACCCGTGATGTCTAGAAACATCGAATCCTCCGAACCACACCTGTTCTGTCTTCTCCCCATAAACAACCCACCAATGGCCTAGATTCTCCACCGATGCAATACTCCTCCTTCTTCACATCATTGTATGACAAATAGTTATATGCTTTCTAGTGGCTCAGAAAAGATCATTATTCCAAAGATTTTATTATTAACTATGATTGCGTCTCGAAATATGAACAAAATTTTGGTCTAATAAAATAATCTCTCCGTTCAATTTTTTTATGAACTCCTAGGAAATTAAATTTTGGGTGGTTTACAAACACAGTAATTCACTGAATGTTTTTAATGGCTAGACAAGAAAGAGGTACATGTAATTTGTCCTTACAATTGGCCCGCAAGATTGGATTTAGCCCATGTGGAAAATCTGATTTGGGCTGGCTAGGTATACTGAGCCCAAATCGTCTTACGAGGCTATAGCTAACATTGTATGCATTTGAAATGGGCTAGCAAAAGCGTATCAAGCAAAACCCGAAAATCCGATCCAAGTTCCAGCCGACCAGATGAATTGAAATCGACGAACTGTCATTGGTTTCTCTCAAATCTGTTACTGAGATTAGGCCTAAATGGACTTCACTTACGGAAATGTAGTTTCGGCAGTCAAAGTTCAACTACTATCATACAGTCCTTGTTCTGTATTTGGGCAATGGGTATATTGTCTCTTGTGCTTGCCATACAGTGATGCATTGTTACTTGAGATTCAGATTCAGTTTGCATCATCAAAATAAAAAAACTTGTTTGATGGAGTTACCAGCTGAGCTCCCTTGAGCTATTCATGCCTACCTCAGTTCACTTGAACCCTTCTACTGCTTTATCTAATGACTTGGGAAAATTTGATAAGACAACATATTGATGCCCCTTTATGGAGAGAAATAGCAGAAGCTCATCTGTTCTCTGCAGCCAATCCAGCAACACAAGAATTGAATGACAATTTAAGGCCAATAGATCACACCTCTTAGTCTGAATCTGTCAATGGTACAATAATTGTACTTCTCGAAAGCAGCAGAGATTTGAACCAACAAGAGATTATTTTGAGTAAGGAATGGATGGAGTTTTTGTTACAACCATGAAAACCTTAAAAAGAGTTCTGCAGTGCCTTAAACAGTTGAATTGGAAAATGAATACAGCAAGTAAGCCAGTGGAAGTTCTTGAATCATATACTACAGGGCCTATAATATGGCTCTCTGGCATATATGTCCAAAATTGAACAAGTTTGACGTCCACACCTGCTGTCCCAGATTGCAACGGTTTCTTTCATATATGTGTGCTATGACAGAATACAATGCTGATAGATTGCTCACCTCAACATCTGTGTTTGGTGCTTTGAATAATCAAATGAGAGTCATAGACTGCTCTGCAACGGTTGCAATTGTACCATAACTTCTCTTTGTACTTGGTCTCTTTTTATTTTCCCAGTTGTTGTGACTGGAAAGGGTGTCCTCCATAAAACAAATATCTTAGGTATCTTGAACCTGTGGAAGAACAAAACGAAACAGACATTAAACCATTCGTTTTAATATTATACAACACACGCAAACAGACAGAAAGCAAGCAGAAGTCAGGATGAGAAGAGTCGCTGCGGTTAACACCATTCAACTTCTGCACATACGCTGTTATATTCCTCTCTCTACAGTAGCATTGAAGGATTTCACTGGATAAGAGTAGCCCTTTCTTATCACCAATGTGTTTAAAGCTTGTATCAGACCAAAGCCAATTTTCTTTCAACTGAATACAAGCAATAGCCATCTCTGTCAGGCGAGCATCTGGAATCCCTACAATGACAACGCCAATTACTCCTGGATGTTGTATCAAGACAGCCTCCACCTATCACCAAACAACTATTCTTTAGTCTAGAGACACATCTTAAAGTACATTTTCATTAGTGCTACACAATTTTGAATAGTGCTTTAAAAGAAAACATTGGTGAATTGTATGACCCATTATCTGAGTTTCTATCGCTATTCTAAAAGAACTGTTTTTCACCGCTAAATTTCTCCACAAGTTCGTAGAGAATAGACATTAATTCAACGTATACTACCTCTTCCGGGTAAATGTTCTCTCCTCCACTTTTGATTTGACCTTTTAGTCGTCCAATGAGCCATAAATTTCCATGCTCGTCGATGGACCCAACATCGCCTGTGTCGAGCCATCTCTCATTGCTGGAGTCCAATGTTTTTGCTGAAATTTGGCCCCAATAACTGAGCATTACATGGGGACCTCTAGTTAAAATTCTTCCAACAGGAGCAGAGTCCTCGGTACACATCTTTAATTCTACATGGGGTGCAGGCTTGCCTACACAGACGCCTTGTGATTGGTGAACCGAAGTAGATCTTGTATCAGCAACAGTCTTAAGGTGCAGGCCGAGGGTTTCCCTTATTGGGTCAAAGAGGGTGATGAAGGTTAGTGAAGAGCATGTCTCTGTCATCCCTTCACAATTCAAACAAAAAGAGAGAGAAGAAGAAGGAGCATGATTACATATTGCAAAAGAGGAATTTCAGGGGAAAAAAACGAAGAAATGTTCAAAGAGCCAATATCCAACAGCAATAGGAAATTTTAAAATTTCTATGCTTTACCAGCTGAAAATTTCTGGAGGTATATAGATAAGACAGGTTCTTCCCAATGCCAAGCTCTTTGAAGTTTGCTTAGGCAATCAGGCGAAATCCAATTCAGCTAGGTTAAGTCAAGTACATCAGATGCTAACCTTATTCAGCCTTAGATTGTCTACTTATTCTACTGTTCACGACCAATTGACCCAGCTCCTTAGCATGGATATAAGTGTTATTGTCTACTGTTATTTAGTTAGTTCAGAGCATCAATTCTAGAGGTTCATGAAGGAAATCTGTTCTAGTATGATAGAGGAAAGTGATTGAGCAAGTTACTACATGTGGCAATGTAGCTTGAACATGGCTTCATTAGATAACAGGATGGACAACCTAAGGACCTTTTACAGGTAGACTTTCTTTTTTACCTACTAAAATTCTAAAGCTTGGCTGATTGTTGTCTCTTGACAAACTTGTGCGTGTACCTAAATGGAATCGAACCGAGATCTCACCTACCGCCCAATACTTTGGGAGGTAAGGCACCATCTGGCCCAAAGGCCACGACAGCGTAATTACTTTGATATCATAGTACTGAAAGTACCATGCCTGGTAATGGTAGGTGGAGTTAATATAACAAACATTAAAAGGTGTAAGCCAAAATCATTGTTGTAATTCAATTTGTTTGTTAAAGCTCCTCATTGGATATTTGTTCATCTACTCAAAGTATTCATTTTAATGCTCCTTATCCTTCCTCCTCAAAAGTGTATGCTTGAAACTGAGATTGTATGGAGAACAACCAAATTTTTGGCAATTGGAAGCCACTCTTGCGTGAAGTTGCTCCCAAACATATCTTAACATCTATGAGGTTCCATGTTACTTCTCAGCAGAACTTCCATATCATTATCAGGGAACAAAGGGGGATAAAAGATACCTACCGTAAGCTGAGATAAGCTTAGCTCTTGGGAAGAATAAGGTGGCATCCAAGATAAGCTCCATTGACAGACCCCCACCTCCATTTAATATCTTGTTCACAGTCTCCTTCCCTTTCCAAGTTTCCTTCTTCCTGACAAAGCCTTCAAAGATGACTGAGAAAACTACAATACATCATAAAATACAATAGCAAACATTAAATCATAGGATGCACATTGCATAGAAAAGATTAATGTGACAGGACAGTAGTATTAAATTTCTCCAGTGAAATTAAAAAATTGGCACAAGGAGATTACATGGATGATTTAGAAGAGATAGGCTATGAGGACAAAAATATTGAAACCGGGTCTATATTACTGTCTGCAAATAGTGAGTACGTGATTAAATCTGTGTAATCTAAGCAGCACAACTGAAAATTATATTAATGATTTCAATATATAGCACAATAGTTTATCGCAGCTTCTCATAAACACAAACTACTACCTAATTGAAATATTGTATACTTAACACACAGGAAAAGATACCAATCCCACATAAGCATCCTCCTCAAACATATGTCCAAGAAATAGTGGATAGTGTGGTTTACCTGATTAAGGAAATTATATCAGCCATGATTGCTGGGACAGTTATTAGAGACGTCACACTGTATAGCTCTATGGCTACAAGGGCTGATTTAGGCTCGAACTTAGGTATTATGACATGGCAACCTCCAACCATTAGCATGGCCATGGCTGATGAAAGACCACCAACGTGACATATTGGTGCAGTGTGCAAATAAACCTACAAAATCCCCAAACAACGAAATTCAGAAGTCATTATTCCTTGAGTTGCTTGAGATGTACGGATAATATAAAATGAGCATGTGCATATCATGTGGACAGCGTACATCATCCTCACCGTAACCAACAATAGCAATTTTTGCTAGGGATTGTATAATCAATGCAGCATGATTTAAGGCAACTCCCTTTGGCCTTCCAGTGGTTCCTGTACATAACAGAACAATCCAAACAAACTACCAAAAATCATAATCTTAGATTTGTACTGCTACTTAAGATTCTATATGATGTAAACTTTTGGACAAGTTTACTTGGTTTCATTAAACAGTTTCTTGAGCAGGGTCAGAATTGCCTTTGTTCCATTGTGTCTTCACCCAGACATCACTAGTATGAAATTTAGGACTGACGAAACTCTACCAAGCTCTCAAACCCGATCCTCATATACTGCTTTCTAGAGATTTACCCAGAAAAGACTGCCATCATAATTCATAAATGATTCTGATGACGTCCACATCCCCATAAAACATACAATAAGTATTTCAAAAAAGTAAACTGCAATTGTACCTGAAGTGAAGCATATTATAACAGCACCCTCTGGTGCCCAGCAGTAGTCTATAGGTGCAGAACTTGCAGCATGCCTCTTGAGCGTTTCGGTTGTCAGCACTGGAAAAATGAAGGAAGCAACTAAGATACTGTAAAACAGTTAGTAAATCGAAGTACCGGTGGAGGCTTCATACGTTCATCACCAAAACAACTTACCGTTCCCTATCTTCATGACGTCTGAGGTGCGAGAATTCAAAGAAACACGCCACCTTATGGAAGGTACATCATTGTGTTGGAGGTTTGAGAACCAGCTGTGACAGCTCTCATCAGTGACCAGCATAACTGGCCTCACAACCAGCATTGCCAATCTTGCCTCTTCAGAGCTCTGTAAGTTGAAGCAAAAACCAAAAAAAAAAAACATTAGATACCGCAGAAGGTAAATTAAAAAGTTGCCCAAAAAAAATTAAAACATGTTAAGGGTGTTTTTCTAAGTACAGCGCTCACCCATCGGTAATTTAGAGGAGCCGCTATCCCTCCAACGAACGCAATGGCTAGGAGCCACTCTAAGTACAAATCGCTGCAACAAAATTGATCACCGCCATTAGCTTTCAATTATGAGTTTATAGTTGCTTAACATTACCTGAAAATGCTTGCTGACAAGACTCATTGACTTTGAACTATGACTGTTCAAAGAATCGAATAACGTTTCAGCGAGAACCTGTTGAAGGCAGAAATGGCGACGATGTCACCGGCACCGACGCCGAGTTCGAGCAGCCCGCGAGCCAGACACAGCACTTCCTCCACAAATTGCTCACCAGTCTTTTGCCGGTCGCCGCTGATTGTGACCACCACATTACGCCGCGAGGTAGCTAGGCGACTCAGGCACTGGCAAATGTGGCCCTCCGAGTAATTACCCATGGTCCGGAGGGTAACTTAGGAGACTCGATTTCTTCTTTGTTGAGCTCTCTATCCAGTTAAGGAAGAGTGAACTCGGTACTGCTGCTCGTTGGTCGTTTTTTGAGAACTGGAAAGCGCGGTTCCCTGGCAAGCATATCTGGTGAGAAAGGATGGCGTCACTCGCTCGTGATCCGAATAGCGGACGGCCAAAGGTGATTGGGTGCTGTGATTACACGTTATCTTGCCTCGACGTCCATTCTTTTCTCTAACCAAACGAAAGCTAATTCATACTAATTATGGAAATAAAAATTCTTACATTTCACGCAACAACTATATGAACATTTTATATACTCTTTTAAATTTTTTATTAGATAGAAATTAAAAAAAAATTATTGATAAAATGAAGATTTTATCCGTACCAAAAATTATATGAACGTCAATTTTCTCTTTGACAATAAAAAATAAGTAATAAGATAAATAATTCTTGAAGTGTGGTTTCTTTGCTGGGGTTTAGTTGTCAAAATTTTGAGGCTTACAAATTTTAGGTTGTGTTTGTGTTAAAATATTTTTGGTGTTGGATTTTGTGTTGGTATTGGGTTTAGTGAAAAAGTGAAGAGAGAGGTAATTTTTTATATTTTTTGTAATTTTTTATGGGAGAGAGGGATTATATTGTAGTATTTTATTAGGAGAGAGAGAATATTTTGGGAAAAATTGTTGGTGCAAACGCACCCTTAGTGTGTCCAGTCTATGTTTGGATGTCAATAATATTTAAAAAAAAAAAACTTTTTCGTCAATGTTAACATAATTTATATTATAAAAAATGTTTTTGTCCATCCCAAATTCAGCGGAAATTAGTAAAAAATAAATAATTTGAATGAATTTTTATATTTATTTCAATAAAAAATGATTTGATTCTGCTGAGCGCTAACTAAGCTAACAGCTGGCGTCGAACTCAAATCTCAGTTATTTTTCTAAAAAAAAATTAGTGGCGTTTCTGGACGGCTAATAGAAATTGCATGTATTTCTATTAGTGGGATAGTATGGTGTCATCTGTATCTGTAACAAGTTAGGATCACAGGATGGTTTGGTTTGTCATAGATAATGAAAAACGCAACCACCAACTGTTGAAGAAAAATATACACAAAAACTAGTTGGTTTCTTTTGTCGCTCTTGCATTAGTAGACATGAAAGGATTAATTGAGACAATTGAGTGTGTATTAATTATGTGATGTCTAGAGAATGAGAGATGCGTTTTATAAATGTTAGTTTCACATTGGGACCTTATTAGGTGGAACTGGATTTTATAATGATTCTAAGAAGTTTTAAAATTGATTAGTCATCTTGAAGTTAAAGCGCAGATGTGACTAGCAATCTCCTTGGGTCGTTATAATTTGTTTCCTCTTTATTTGTTGTTTCATTTTATTATTGTACTTGTCTAAAAATCTTAAAAAATTTCAAAGGTTTGGGATTTGTTAGAAAGGCTACAATAAACTAGTGCAAAAGATTAGGTGAAAAAATTGTAAAGAATTAAAAAAGAGCAATAGAAAATTTAAACAGAAGGCATTGAGTAATTGGACTATCCAATTTAGAGAGAAGTAGACATATTGTACATTGAATATTATAGGTAAATTAGAAAGAATTTCGAACAGCCTTTTTTAATTTTTTAAGGAAAGAGGACAATACTTCTGAAATTTATTAAAAATCCTCACTTATGACGGATGAATAACGTGGTTACATCTAGATTTGTCTCTCCACCCAAAAAACCAAAAAATAAAAGGGTTAATGACCAAAATAGTCCTTGGGTTTTATGCCCTTTATCGATTTTGTCCTTAGGTTTTCAATTTGGTCATATAAGTCCTTAGGTTATCCTCATTTATCGATTTAGTCCTTCCGTTCAATTCCGTCTCCTCCATGCACTGTCAGCTAACGGTAGGGCACGCCACCACCAATAACATCGCGACACGTGTCCGATTTAAAAACAAAAACAAAAAATTAAGGTCCATGTGGAATATTCGTAATAAAAAAAAACAAAAAATCGAACAGGGGAGAACCCCCCCATTTGCCCGACGAAATGGTGGGGTCCCCTGCGAGGGGGAGCCCAGATCTGGGCTCCCCCTCACCGGGGCAGCTCCCGCCGCGAGGGGTGGCCGCATGCCACCCCCGAGGCACCCCTGCTCAGGGGTGGCTTCCCTTAGCGGGGGAGCCGCCCCGGCTGGGCTCCCTCTCGCCCCACCACAGCGAGGGAGCCCAGGTGGCTCCCGGCCACGCCTGAGCGGGGGAGCCGCCCTGGCGACGGGAGCCCAGATCTGGGCTCCCTTCATCGGGCGAATGGGGGGTTCTCCCCTGTTCGATTTTTTTTATTTTACGAATATTCCACATGGACCTTAGTTTTTTATTTTTTTTTTCAAATCGGACACGTGTCGCGATGTTATTGGTGGTGACGTGGCCCACCGTTAGCTGACTTTGCATGGAGGAGACAAAATTGGACGGAAGGACTAAATCGATAAATGAGGATAACCTAAGGACTTATGTGACCAAATTGAAAATCCAAGGACCAAATCAATAAAGGGCATAAAATTCAGGAACTATTTTGGTCATTAACCCAAAATAAAATAACAAACCAACACCAAAGACAACAGACTTAAAATCTAATATTAGCAAAACCCAACTTATTAAAACGAAGAATACCTCTCATACCATACGGCAAAACATCAAGACCCATCCAATTAAGCAATTGACTACCAACAAACTGCATAACTTGATAAACCCCACTACCACTAAAGTTGACATTACTTCCTAAAGCCTCTTCCTTAGCTAATAAATATGTCGTCATATTACCATCACGCAAAATATGAGATATCCAAAAATTAAACCAAGTAACTCTCAAAATTCATCCCAATAACCCCACAAATACCACAACGTACAAGAGCCATTAGTGAGCCAAGAAAGCACCAAACTAGAGTCACACTCTACTTCTAAATTACAAATTCCCAACGCTTTACACAAACTAAGCCCATCACGCAAAACACAAAGTTCTGCACAATTATAAGTTCCCATACCATAAGACCTAGCATACCCAACAATGATATCACATTTACTAGTCTGAACTACACCACCTCCACCACTCATACTAGCTAGGATTACCAAAACTACTCCTATCCGAATTGAGCTTTTAAAAATTATTCGCAGGTTTAGTCCAGGACACAAACCTAGACGAGGATCTTATCGGAACTGAAACTAGAAGATTAAAGGGCGTTTGGTTATAAAATTTTAGTAAAATTGTATCAAAATTTTGTTAAAATTTTATGTTGGTGTTAAAAACAAGGTGTATTGGAATTGGTGAATGAATGATATAAGTAAAAGTAAAATTTTGAAGTATGTTTGATACAAGTAAAATTTTGTTAAAATTTTACAAACCAAACGTCATGCCTTAAGATCTCGAAGAATACTCTTATCAATACTTGACAAATGAGACACCATATTAATCTATTGAGAAATCTCAATAATGCTGCCCCTAATCCTATAGCCTTAAATTTCTCCCCCTCCATCAAAACCAAACAGTGATGACGCCAAAGCGCCCAAGAAATAATAGAAAGAAGTAAACCAATAAGAATACCTACTTGAGATCTATTTCGACCTTTACATCACCAAGAAGATATCCTGGACCACCAGGAACAATTGGCCACAAAAGACACCCTAAGAGCATTAGAAAAAAAAAAATCTCAAACTTGAGTTGCCACCATACTAGAATTGAGGACATGATCCTGATCTTCAACATGGCCTTCCCACACAACAATTACATTTAGAAATCATAAGAATACCATGATAACTAATGCGAGCATTAACAGGTAAACAATTATAAATCTATCGCCACATAAATAACGACATCTTTTTAGGAAGAAACTTATGCCATATCCAACGAAACCATTAATGAACCTTAGAAAATTTGCTACTAATTAGCTGCCAAGCACTTCGAGTTATGAACGTACCTTTAGGATCCTCTTTCCAAATTAGAGTGTCCAAACAATTTCGTAGTCAAGGACGAGACGAAATAATATTGGGAACAAGAGCAATACCTGAACTGGATTCCAATTTGACCGCTGAATAACATCACTAAGATGTAAGTTCGGATTTTGAACTGTAGACACCAAATCAGATAAAGGACCATTACTTATGCAATTATCAAACCAAAAAATTCAATTGATCGCCCCGTATTTGCCAAAACGATGATTGCAGGACACTAGGAATTAAAGAACGCATCGCTTTCTAGAAAGTTAAATCACCTCACTTAATCACAACAGAAGAAGGCGTATCATTTCGAATGTACCACCCATGTAAGAATTATGCCCACAAAGAATCACCCAATAAAATTTTCCAAGCAAATTTCATGTGCAATGCCCTTTGAACTACAAAAAGATCTCTAATCCCCCAAACCACCTTCATTACAAGGTTTCCAAATATGGTTGCCAAAACACCCACTTCCTTTTTCTCTTACCATGAGCTGAACCCCAAAAAAATCAGAAAACTATGTGAATCTTAGAGATCACCACCTTTGGAACAGCAAGAACCGAGAGAACATGAATAGGCATACTATTTAAGACATGCTTTAAGTAATATTGAACGCCCTCTTCTAGAAAGAAGACTGCGTTTCCATCCTAGAAATTTCTTCACAATTTTGGCCACCACAAGATCTAACATTCTAACGATTAAACGACCACGATAAATGGAGACCCCCAAATAAACAAACGGGAATATCCCTCCAGCAAAACCCATCAATGACATTAAAATCTGTCTATGACCATGAGATAACCGATTAGAAAAAAATAGCCGATTTGCTCTTATTCACTTGCTGCCCAGAAACAGCTTCATAAATGTCTAGAACTTTTTTAGAGAACTCACGCTTATTTCTTTCCATCGACAAAAATTATGACATCACCTGCATAAAATAAATGAGAGATCTTCGAGCATCCTCGCTTTAAGGAGAAATAACTAATCCGACCATTATGAATTTCATTGTCCAACAGACGAGACAATACTTCATGCACCAAAATAAAAATAAATAAGGGAAAAGAGGATCTCGTTGCTTGAAACCTCCTGAGGGTTTGAAAAAATCTCTCAGTGTCATTCATCGTCACAGAGAAGATAGGAAAAGCAATACAATTAAGAGAAATGAAAAGAGAAATATTTGGTGCTCTTTCTGGGTTCTCCCCGGAAGAATCTGATGGCTTAGGATTCATTTTAGAAGTGGACTCTATACACCCAGAGATCCTGAGCCGTCAGATTCTTTCCAAGAAGAACCCAGGAAGTACATCAAACATTTCTCTACCATTAAAGATAGGATTGTGCATGGGCCCCCCACCGCCACCGCTACCGCCCGAAGCGGTGATGAAATTTGTTCAACCGGTACCGATGGAACAGATTATTGGTGCCCAGCGGTAGCGATGCCACCGATAGCGATAGCGATGAACCGCTTCCAACGTTGGGCCTGTTGGGCCATTTTTTGCTATTTTGGAAGAACTCAGGAAGTACATCAAGCATTTATCTACCATTAAAGATAGGGTTGTGCATGGGCGGTGGCGATGCCCCCACCGCCACCGCTATCGCCCGAAGCGGTGATGAAATTTGTGCAACCGGTACCGGTAGCAATGAACCGCTTCCAACGTTGGGCCTGTTTTGTGGGCCAGTTGGGCCATTTTTTTGCTATTTTGGATGAACCCAGGAAGTACATCAAGCATTTCTTTACCAATAAAGATAGGGTTGTGCATGGGTGGTTGTGATGCCCCCCACCGCCACCGCTACCGCCCGAAGCGGTGATGAAATTTATGCAACCGGTAGAGGTAGCGATGAGCCACTTCCAATGTTGTGCCTGTTTTTGTGGGCCCATTTTTTTTGTCATTTGGGCCATAGTTTGGACCCATTTCTTTGATGATGGGTGTTATTAATAAGACTTTCAACACTATAATATTTAGTTCGAAACTCCAACTTGATCTATGAATTGCTTCTCCACGTTTTATAATCTTTTAGTTCTTTTATGTGCTTCCAGCAAAGCTCATTTGCTCATTTGTTTATTTTTTTCTTTTTCTAATCAAACGTTAAGTCCTATTAGATATTGAAATGTAGGTCATATTATTGATCCCCATGACTATAGTCAATCATGGAGATTCTTATCATATGACCTTTTTTCTATATGCCCCATTTTTTGAGAATGACCAATAAATAGTAACTCAATATTGATCATTCTTATTTCTCACAATTAAAACACTAAGACGTAATTTGACTATATTCTAAACTCAAAAAACTATGTACAAGTTACAAGTTACAAGTTACAAAACTACAACAAATATATACTAGAAGTCTACACTGTAAAATTACTCAAATACAACACTATACAGTCATGATACACCAAAAAAACATTGTCCAAATGTAAGAGTATAAAAAAAGACTCAAAGGTGGGGGCAAGTACAATAACATGCGTCCTACTCCAACAATCTCATTCTCCAACAGTTTCACAAACTAAAATTATCCAAACCAACAATCTCATCCTCCAACAGTTTCACAAACCACAATTATCCAAACCAATTCAATCTCATCCTCCAACAGTTTCACAAACCACAATTATCCAAACCAATTCAATCTCATTCCTCCAACAGTTTCACAAACCACAATTATCCAAACCAATTCAATTTCATCCTCCAACAGTTTCACAAATCACAATTATCCATATACAAAACCCTAAAGCAATTTTTTGCATATAAAATCAATGAAATTTTTGTAACTGAATTTTATAGAGACAGTGGGATAGAAATACATGCCACAATCCAATTGGCACCTTAATTCAATCCACGAAATGGAGACAAGGCCACTGCCAAATTAAGCACATGCCAAATATATTAACAATTTCTACAATTAAAAATTAATGAAAATTCAATGAAATTCCCGCATGAATGATGAATGTAGCACAACAACCTATAAGTCTATAACGTTTTCTCCCCTGAGCTACCACCGGTCGACCAAATAGAAAGACAGATTCAAAAGATAGGAACTTAGAATTTACCGTGAGGGACCTGAGGGTTTGAGAATCGAGCCTTGAGGGAGAGACAGAGTCGAAAGAGAAATTGAGCTAATAAGTTGAACGGCGTCGGCAGCAGCTGTAAGAGGCGGAGAGAATTATGACATTCAAGAGAGAGAGAGAGAGACAGATAGAGAGACTTACCACGGTGGCAGATGACGACGAGAAGGGTGGAGGGGAAGTGGGCAAACGCGAACGGAGGGGAGAAAGGTCATGGGCGCTGGCTAAGGAGTGAAAAGAAGTCAAGCGAACGATTCGCAAAGGAGGAGGAGAAAAACCTAAAATCTCATTCTCACTAACCCAAAATGACGTCGTTTGCATCTTTAAAAAAAAAAATTAAAACGGTTGTGGCGGTGAACCGCTGAACGGGTTGCGATTTCACCGTCACCGCCATTTTCACCGTAATTTTGTGAAAATGGCAACCGGTACTGTCCGCTACTAAGCGGGAAGCGGTTACCGATGAACACCCCTAATTAAAGATCAAATTCCTTCCGAACGCGGAAAAACCGAAAGCAAAATATTGAACACTCACTTTTGAATCACAATTATGGCGGTTACAACATGGACCCTTAACGTACGCCCGTCCTCAAATGAAGGGCAAAGAAGGATCCTTGATCATGATGCTGCAATTGCTATTTTAGGGCAAAAAAAGAAAAGACTCTTAAAATACTTTTGGAAAAGATTAATATATCCTCCTTGAGCTAGAATTCTCCGGTTTTTGAAGGTGTAGAGCCCGATGTGGCAGTAGGACAACAAGGGAATGCTTTGCCCCTTATGATGATTAACATATATTGTATCTTATTATATTGTATATCTAACCGAGTATAGGTTAGTAGACCAAGAGATCAATATAAATGTATGATCATATAAAAACAAATAAATAGTGAAGACTCTGGCCTACACATATTAAGACAAAGTATGGGGACTTAAAAATAAATGAACATTTATCATATATGTACCGTCGGTCCGGTCTGACGGGCCAAACCGGACATTTTGTGAAGTGAGCATACTGGACCGGTCATTTTAATAGAACCGGTCCGGTCCGGGTTGGACGGTTTGGGCCGATTTGGGCCATGTCATTTTTGGGCTTTTTTTGGTTGGACCTTTTAAGCCTTTTTTTGGATTTTTTGTTTTATTTTTTTACCGGTTTGAAGTGGTATATTCCGGTCCGGTTCTGGTTTTCCATACGGGTAACCCGGAACCGGACCGGAGTACACCGGTCTCGATCCGAATTGGCCGACAGCCTTAGGATGTAGTATATATTCTATTGAAATTTATGAAAAAGTTATTAGAATTTTGTGAAAAAGATATTAAAATGTTTAAGTTTGTGAAAAAGTGGTTGTAGAAATGTTTTTGAAAATTTTCGGGTGCATCCAAACATGGGCAAAGATTATTAGAAAAATCCTGGCACAACTTTGATGAATACTGGTTCGATGTGCGAGTGAAAGTAGAGTTATTATGTATGGGGCTTGTCATTGCGTTCCATGTCTTATCAATTAGATTAAATCTTTCCCAACTCATTACACAAAATTCGAGTGCAACGAATTTTATTCGTACCTAAAACAAAATTAAACTAACTACTTATCCAAATAATGTAGAGCAATTGATCGAGTACTGTATGCAACATATGGCACCCAACCACAAACACGATTGTTCAAAAAGGAGTTGTGTTGTTTCTTGATTGAGTTATCACTCTACATGGGAATTCATAATTTCTAACCACTCTTGTCTTGAAATATGAAAAAAAAGGCCCCAATCGTATTCAGTGAGTCAATATGAATTCAAATCATGTTGTCTGAGAGCAAGTATTTAGCTTCAATGAAACTTAAGTTGTGTGGTTGGTTCATGTATTCATAGTTTATCATTGCGCTCCTATTTCGAATAGTGCATTTTTTAATTAGATCCTGTCTATCCGAGACTGCGTTTGTGTTCTAAAATTTTACATCTTCTCAAATTTCAACACAATAAAATATTATAATATAATCTATATCTCCCCATCAAATCATTACTTTTCACTACAAAAAATATAAAAAAATTATCTCTCTTCACTTTTTCACTAAACCCAATACCTAAAATTTTTCACAACACTAAAATTTTACAAAACAAACCCACCCCGAGTCTCGTGCACAAAAATTGAGTGCAACGAATTATTCTCCATGTTTAAACAACTTGAAAATATAAGTAATTTGAAGAAGATAATGTCTTGATACCTCTTAGTGATTATATTCTTTAATTAAAAGATGCAAAGTATTTTTTTTCCTTTGAAAAACATATGATATTACAAACCAGATCCATAAAGCTACAATAATTGAGTTGCAAATTAAGTGCCGCCTATTCATTATACATCTCACGTGAACCACAACTAAAGGGCAGCGTGTATCATGTATGTACAAATTCTCCATATAAATGCCCCGTGAGGGACAACTTTTATCGGTAAAAAAGCGTATATTACCCGACAAAAAGAAAAATACGAATTAACCCTTGCGTAGCTTTATTTCCCCAGTGAACGACAGAGAACCAAGCGGCGACTAATGTATGACACACTTTTCCTTGTGCTGGTCTTCGACAAGAAGCCACTCTGTTTCCGTATTGGACAAAACGGACATTCGATCGCAGCAATATCAACAACAGAACGACATCGTATGCTCGTTTCTATATAAGGTACTCTCCCACGTCTTCTTCATAAGGTGAACAATAACGTCAAGGCTAAGCGAGCGAGCGAGAAAGAGCCTGAGAGAGTAACACAATGGTGTCCCTGAGAGGACTAGTTACGTTGATCGCCATCTAAGCGCTGCTGCTCTTCACCATCATCAACGGAGAATCGGAGTCCCATGAACTGCGACCGTCGGATCACGGGCTGGCAGTGGCGGAACCAAGACTCCAATGAAGAGGGGCAAACTCCTAAGGCGAAATGACATCTCAAATTTTTTTTACGTAATTCAAAATGAATCTTAGAGTTAAAATATTGAAAATTAATGACTAAAAGCATTAACAATATTTAAATACACGTACCATATTATTTGCTGAGACTGCGAGGTGGCAATTGAATCCTACGGTTCTGCATATTCTGAAAACGTTGTAAAATAGCTTCGTTCTCAATAGTTTCAAAAATTTCCCTCTCAATGTATACTACCATGCTATTATTCATCCATTCATCTCTCATCTTATTACGTAACTCAGTCTTGATAATCTTCATCGTAGAGAACACTCTCTCAACGGTTGCAGTCGCAACAGGTAAGACCAATGTCAACTCAATAAGGAGATAAACCAATGAATATAGAGTATGTTTTCTTGTCTCAACTATCTTCATAGCAAGAGCTCCAATATCTTGAAGTCCAGAAAAAACATCAGTATTTCTCACATTATCAATGTAGGTGTGAAGTTGATGTCTAAGAATCATACGATCAACTGCTGAGAAATCTTCTGGATAAAACTCAGCAAGACGAAGTAACTTTGCATGATCAAACGCTGAAAACGAGTTTCTTGGATCAAGACATGATATGCAAAGAAGCAACTCCGTACTTACTTCTGTGAAACGACGATCCATCTCCTGAGCGATCATATCAATAACGTGGTAAAACACTTCCACGCGAAAATGATGCAAATAAGTAATTCTTTTCCCTCCACGACTCGGACGACCGCGAGTTGGCATAATATCATCCATATTGAGCACATCGATATAATTATTCACACAAAAAGTATTGACTTCTTCCAAAAAAACATCTCATTCCATCTCCCTCAAAGCTTGCAACCGACGCTTCACAACTCCCACTAAACTCATAGCATTAACAATATCTTGATCCTTTTGCTGTAAGGACTGTGACAATGCATCTGTAATTCTCATTATATTACTCAACAAATGCATATTGAATACAAACTCGAAGTTTTGCATCTTATTCATCATACCCTTAGCCTGAGATCTTTGTTCCTTGCAAGTACCATCTTCTTTCACATTTTCAAGCACATCCAACACTGCTGACCACATAGTGAAGAGACGGATTATTGTAGTGTAGTGTGAACCCCAACGAGTATCCCCTGGTCTTGCGAGACTAGTTTCTTGATTTCTGCCCCTTCCACTAGAAATCTCTCACTTGTCCAACCACTCCAAAATCTTCTCATGTTGACTTTGTCGAAGACTATCTTTCCTTTTACAAAAAGCTCCGACTAAATTCACAATAACAGAAGTGTAATGAAAAAAATCACAAACGTCCATGTTATCATTTGCAATAGACACAATAACCAATTGAAGTTGGTGAGCAAAACAATAGATATAGGTAGCAGAAGGATTATCCTTCAAAATGAGCGCTTTCAACCCATTGAACTCGCCTTGCATGTTAGATGCCCCATCATACCCTTGACCTCTCAATCTGGATATTGATAACCCGTGTCTAGTAAACAATTTTTCTATAGCATTTTTCAGGGATTGGGAGCAAGTGTCGGTAACATGTTCCACACCAAGAAACCTTTCTATCACCTGTCCATGTTTGTTCACATATCTTAAAACCATTGTCATTTGTTCCTTCACTGAACTATCTCGAGATTCATCAACCATAAGAGAAAAAAAATCCATCTCCAATATCTTTAATTATGGCAAGTGTGGTCTCCGCTGCAGCAGCACTCACCAATTCCTTCTGAGTTTTTGGAGAAGTCATTTGATTGTTACCAGGAGCATTATGAAGAGTTGTCTTACGAACCTTTTTCTTACGTAAGTTGTACCATTCCAATAGTTCAAGAAAATTGTCCTTCCTCATTGAACTCTCAGACTCATCATGGCCACGAAAAGCTAATCCTTGCCCCAAAAGATAACGAATGCAATCTAATATCGCTGTCAAACGAATGCGATAAGACTCCTCTAGTTCATGCCCATGTGCGGATAACATGTAAGACACACTTTGACGTTGATTTTTGAGTGCTTCACAATTTCCTCTAGCATCATTGTGAACACTATTACATACACCAACATATTCAACAAAAACCTCTGTTGCTTTTTTCCAATTGCTAAACCCCGTAGATGTAAACACGTCCCCCCCGAATCTTGCTCCTCTAGTTTGCTTAAACAGATAACACCACAAGCAATACGCTGCATCCTTTGATACACTGTAATCCAACCACTCATTATTTTTGAACCATAACTCCCTAAAACCCCTCATTGTTTTCCCATATTGCTTTTTAGGAAAATCATGGCCAAATGGTTGACAAGGACCTTTCATCAAGTACTCCCTACGAATTTGATCTCTAATCCCTACATCATATTCTTCAAAGGGTTTACGTAATCCTGGGTCGGCAATAATATCATCTGGACTAAACGAAATACGTTGTCTTTTCGAACTAGTATTCACATCAGAAGTAGAAGCACTAGACGACTCCACATTGGCTGACTTTTTTATCAAAAACTTTTTCATGATCTAAACAAAACAAAACGAAAATAAACAAATCACAAATTCAACAATTCACAAAAACGAACAATTCACAAATTCAATTTCAATTTTAACAACTTCTCAAAAACCAACAGAACCAACATAAGCTCTGACCTCCAATCTCCAACAATTCATAAAAACCAACAGAACCAACATAAACCATGACCTCCAAATTCCAATCTCCAACAATTCACAAAAACCAACATAAACCCTGACCTCCAATCTCCAACAATTTACAAAAACCACCTTTCAACATCAACCAATAATCTATTAGATCATTTTCTAAATTTCTAATGATGTTTTAGTATACAAATTACCTGAATAAGCCACCACCAAATAACTTCGAGCTTCAAAATTAACCTGAAAAAACAATTGAGGAGTTTGCACATTACATAACGACTGAGGACAAACAAGTTACAAGAAATTAAATAAACCAATATAGTGAGGCTACAGCCTACAATACAAGAAATTAAATTGACCAGTGTATGTGTACCAGTACCACCATATATTAATTATTCATATAATTACATTCATTGACATTCGGCTACAAGACAAATTTAGACAAACAAACGAAATAAAACAATTCGTCAAAGTTCAAAGTTCAAACTCAGTCAAAGTTTCAACTTTCAAACTCCTTATTACCTTTGGTCCTTTGTGGATTGACTGTTGTTCCAGACTTCCAATCGCCTGAGAGAGAGATCCCGAGAGAGAGAAAGTGAGGCTGAGAGGGGGTCCTTTGGAGGAGGAGGCTGAGCTGAGGTCTGCCGCCTGAGAGTGAGAGGTCTCCCGAGAGAGAGGGAGACTGAGAAGTGAGAGGCAGTGGTTGTGGCTGCAGGTGGAGCCGTGGAGGAGAGGGGCAAATGGCAGATTGGCAGTGCCGCAGTCTGGAGTGGCTAGGTTCGCTGGGAAGGAGAAATGTCTAAAGATTTCAGATTTAAGAAAACGGAGGGGGCTGTAAGCCAAAATGGGGGGCTGTAAGCCTGTAAGTGACGTCGTTTCTGTTCTTTAAAAAAAAACACAGGGGGAACTGTGAAAGGTGGGGCGGGCGGGGTTGGGTCAAAGGGCAAGGACCGTAAGGCCTTAAAAAAAACACAGTGAAAGGGTGAAAGGGGGGGCGGGCTGGGTTCGGTCAATGGTCAGGCCATTGACCCAATACGTATAATTTTAAAAAATGCAGAACGAAGGGGGGGCAAGCGCCCCCCCTTGCCCCCCTTCCGTCCGCCACTGCGGGCTGGAGTACCTGAAATCGGCGGCAGGGGGAGAGGAGAGGTCTGCCTCGGAGATGAGGTCTTTTTTCGGGGGATCCTCGCCCACGTCGACCTCCTCTCACGTGGCGATGTCGAAGCCCGTGGATTCGAACTCCACGGACGACAGGTCGTGGTGGAGCCAGAACAGTGGGCAGAGTAATGATCACGTGAGGGAGGCGTTGTTGGTGGCAAGCGTGGCGTGTGGTGCCACAGGCGTGGCGTTGTTAGTGGCTTCCGCTCTGCTTTATGTGTTCAAGTTCAGAAGGCAGAGATCCGCAGCGGTGCCACCCTCATCGGCAGCAGCATTATCTTCCAATGACAATGAAAATAAGTTGCAAATTGTTGTTCGCGATTCATAAAAAGATAATTACTTTTTCTGTGTTTTTTTTGTTTCTTTTTATTCTTTTCCTTGTATGGTTTTTCTTCCTTGTATGTCTCTGTGGCTTCCACGGTGGGTAGGTAAAGAGATAGAAAGTGTATTATGCGAAGGAAAGTTCCTCTACTTATCCTTTATCTTATTATAACACTCGTCCTTGTTTCGGTATGCAATTTTCCTGTTTTTAAAATTCAACTTAAATAGTCCAATTCAATTCAGATAGAGAGATAAACGTACAAAAAATTGTACTTGTATGAAACATGGTTCTTGCCTCCCTCCCTCCTAAAAGCTAGATTGCCCACTCATTGTCTAGGCTTGCTCATTGCAATCACCTCGGAAGCTTCACACTTGGCCTGAAGTTCGTCCTATGACCCACAACTCAAGATGAGCCTAATGACGAGACGCGGGCATTCTATATATTTTGATTCCCCATCCGGTCCGTTACCGGATTAAGTTAGAAGAACATCCGGTAGAATATTGTTTTTGCGATCCAAATGCGTGTACAATATTGTGAGATTCATGTGTTTTGGAAAAAGAAGGCATATACTATGGGTCCATTTCGAGATCTAAGGCTCCATTTCCCGGATCTACGGCTCCCCTCCGACTGCTCTGTACTGGACGTCAAGTCTCGGTTCGTTCTTTACTTTTCATCGAGTACGCAACATCAAAAGTGATTTTTCTTTGTAAAATTTTCATGTAGCCAAGCCGAGAATTACTTTAGATATTAGAATCCTCCCTCAAATAATATTCGAAGAGAGAGCTGAATTTCACATCGTTCAGCATTAAGATTTGAACCAGCTTTGAACTCGAGGAAAGAAAAGTAATTCTCCGTTCAGCTTCCTAATGCAATCTAGCTGGAATGAAAATGCGGATCTTAATAGTCTAATAACATCAGCTGTCAATGTTATTCGACTCCGTATTTGGGCAAGCAAACATGAGGATACTTTTCTGCATTTGGCATTTGTGTATTTACATCACTGCGTATGTGTTGCAGGTAGAGGTGATGTGGGCAACTAATCCTCTTGCCCAGTGGAGGCATGGAGTTGGACTTGGTGCTAACAACGACAGTGGGTCGTCTTCATCCAAGCTTTTGCGACCCGAGTTACCTCTTAGCAGACATGGTAGAGGTAATAAACTTTCTTCTGCCGTAGTGAACTCCAGAAGTAGTAATGATGGTTCTTCGAGGGAGGGAGAGAGAACTTTTAAAAGAGAGAGAGAGAGAGGGGCTGTGAATATTTTATTTGTCAATTTTTTTAATGAGGTGGCAAAAATGACACGTGTCACCACTTAACCGGTTCTGACGTGTTCTCCGTCAGCCACGTAGGCAGATTCTGTCAGCTCATGTGACGGAGGACTAATTTGAAAGACGTATCAAACCTCAGGGATCCCCGTAGGAGAAAGTTTTCCACAGAGACTAATCTGGGAATTGACTATACCCCAGGGACTGCTGGAGTAATTTACCCAAATTATAAATATTGAAATGTAGGTCATATTATTGATCCACATGACTATAGTCAATCATGGAGATTCTTATCATATGGCCTTTTTTCTATATGCCCCATTTTTTGAGAATGGCCAATAAATAGTAATTCAATATTGATCATTCTTATTTCTCACAATTAAAATACTAAGACGTAATTTGACTATATTCTAAACTCAAAAAACTACGTACAAGTTACAACTTACAACTTACAAAACTACAACAAATATATACTAGAAGTCTACACTGTGAAACTACTCAAATACAACACTATACAGTCATGATAAACCAAAAAAACATTGTCCAAATGTAAAAGTATAAAAAAAGACTCAAAGGTAGGGCAAGTGCAATAACATGCGTCCTACTCCAACAATCTCATCCTTCAACAGTTTCACAAACTACAATTATCCAAACCAACAATCTCATCCTCCAACAGTTTCACAAACCACAATTATCCAAACCAATTCAATCTCAGTCCTCCAACAGTTTCACAAACCACAATTATCCAAACCAATTCAATTTCATCCTCCAACAGTTTCACAAATCACAATTATCCATATACAAAACCCTGAAGCAATTTTTGCATATTAAAATCAATGAAATTTTTGTAACTGCATTTTATAGAGACAATGGGAAGGAGTGTTGTTAAAATTTTAGTGTTGTTAAAATTTTAGGTATTGGGTTTAGTGAAAAAGTGAAGAGAGAGGTAATTTTTTTATATTTTTTCTAGTAAATAGTAATGATTTGATGGGGAGAGAGAGATTATATTGTAATATTTAATTGTGTTAAAATTTTAGAGGGGTAAAATTTTGGTACACAAACGCACCCAAAGTCATGCCACAATCCAATTGGCACCTTAATTCAAGCCACGAAATGGAGACAGGGCCACTACCAAATTAAGCACATGTCAAAATTTTACAATTCAATCTCATCCTCCAACAGTTGCACAAATCACAATTATCCATATACAAAACCCTAAAGCAATTTTTTGCATTTTAAAATCAATGAAATTTTTGTAACTGAATGTTATAGAGACAATAGGATAGAAAAACAAACCACAATCCAATTGACACCTTAATTCAAGCCACGAAATGGAGACAAGGCCACTGCCAAATTAAGCACATGCCAAATATATTAATAATTTCTACAATTAAAAATTAATGAAAATTCAATGCAATTCCCGCATGAATGATGAATGTAGCACAACAACCTATAAGTCTATAACGTTTTCTCCCCTGAGCTACCACCGGTCTACCAAATAGAAAGATAGATTCGAAAGATAGGAACTTAGAATTTATCGTGAGGGACCTGAGGGTTTGAGAATCGAGCCTTGAGGGAGAGACAGAGTCGAAAGAGCAGCTGAGCCAATAAGTTGCACGACGCCGACAACAACTGTAAGAGGCGGAGAGAACTATGACATTCAAGAGAGGGAGAGAGAAAGAGAGAGGCAGATAGAGAGACTTACTACGGTGGCAGACGGCGAGGAGGAGGGCGGAGGAGCACTGGGCAGACGCGAACAGAGGGGAGAAAGGTCGTGAGCGCTGGCTAAGGAGTGAGTAAGGAGTGAAGAGAAGTCAACTGACTGATTCGCGAAGGGGGAGGAGAAAAACCTAAAATCTCATTCCCACTAACCCAAAACGACGTCGTTTGCGTCTGTTAAAAAAAGTTAAAACGGTTGTAGCGGTGAACTGCCGAACGGGTGGCGATTTCTCCGTCACCGCCATTTTTACCGTAATTTGGTGAAAATGACAACCGGTACCGACCTACTACTAAGCTTGGAGCGGTTACCAGTGAACACCCCTAATTAAAGATCAAATTCCTTCAAAACGCGGAAAAACCGAAAGCAAAATATTGAACACTAACTTTTGAATCACAATTATGGCGGTTACAACATGGACCCTTAACGGACGCCCGTCCTCAAAAGAAGGGCAAAGAAGGATCCTTGATCATGAAGCTGCAATTGCTATTTTGGGGCCAAAAAAGAAAAGACTCTTAAAATACTTTTGGAAAAGATTAATATATCCTCCTTCAGCTAGAATTCTCCGGTTTTTGAAGGTGTAGAGCCCGAGGTGGCAGTAGGACAACAAGGGAATGCTTTGTCCCTTATGATGATTTGTTATATTGTATCTTATTATATTGTATATCTAACCGAGTATAGGTTAGTAGACAAGAGATCAATATAAATGTATGATCATATAAAAACAAATAAATAGTGAAGACTAGCCTACACATTTTAAGACAAAGTATGGGGACTTATAAATAAATGAACATTTATCATATATGTACCATGGTACCTTGCTCTTTATTTACTCTCTTCTTTTGTCTTATAATTCGATTTGGTAAATATTGAAACGTCAAAAGGATAAAGGCCAATTAATAAGAGTTTTCTCGCAATATCTTACTAACATAAGTATTGTTTTGATGGTTAAAATATTTTGTTATTGAAATTTTTTTATGGGATGTAGTAGGACTGTTCATTGGCCGGTTCGGTCCGATCTGGCCAGCCAAACCGGACATTTTGTGAAGTGAGCATACCGGACCTGACTGGACCGATCATTTTAATAGAACCGGTCCGGTCTAGTCCTCGGTTTCACCGGTCCGGATTGGACGGTTTGGACCAATTTGGGCCATGTCATTTTGGACTTTTTTTGGGTTGGGCCTCTTAAGCATTTTTCCTTTTTAGGCCTTTTTTGGTTTTTTTTACCGGTTTGGAGTGATATATTCCGGTTCGGTTCTGATTTTCCATATGGGTAACCCGGAACCGGATCGGAGTAGCCTCTTAAGCATTTTTCTTTTTTAGGCCTTTTTTGGTTTTTTTTGTTTTTTTTACCGGTTTGGAGTGGTATATTCCGGTCCAGTTCCGATTTTCCATATGGGTAACCCGGAACCGGACCGAAGTACACCGGTCTCGGTCCTGGTTACCCATATGGAAAACCGGTCTGGTTTGGCCGGTCCGGCCGATTTTTTGGACAGCCCTAGGATGTAGTATATATTCTATTGAAATTTATGAAAAAGATATTGAAATGTTTAAGTTTGTGAAAAAGTGGTTGTAGAAATTTTTTTGAAAATTTTCGGTTGCATCCAAACATGGGCAAAGATTCTTAGAAAAACCTGGCACAACTTTGATGAATACAAGTTCGATGTGCGAGTGAAAGTAGAGTAATTATGTATGGGGCTTGTCATTGCGTTCCTTGTCTTATCAATACAGATTAAATCTTTCCCAACTCATTACACAAAATTCGAGTGCAACGAATTTTATTCGTACCTAAAACAAAATTAAACTAACTACTTATCCAAATAATGTAGAGCAATTGATCGAGTACTGTATGCAACATATGGCACCCAACCACAAACACGATTGTTCAAAAAGGAGTTGTGTTGTTTCTTGATTGAGTTATCACTCTACATGGGAATTCATAATTACTAACCACTCTTGTCTTGAAATATGAAAAAAAAAGGACCCAATCGTATTCAGTGAGTCAATATGAATTCAAATCATGTTGTCTGAGAGCAAGTATTTAGCTTCAATGAAACTTAAGTTGTGTGGTTGGTTCATGTATTCATAGTTTATCATTGCGCTCCTATTTTGATTAGTGCATTTTTTAATTAGATCATGTCTATCCGAGACTGCGTTTGTGTTCTAAAATTTTACATCTTCTCAAATTTCAACACAATAAAATATTATAATATAATCTCTCTCCCCATCAAATCATTACTTTTCACTACAAAAAATATAAAAAAATTATCTCTCTTCACTTTTTCATTAAACTCAATACTTAAAATTTTTCACAACACTAAAATTTTACAAAACAAACCCACCCCGAGTCTCGTGCACAAAAATTGAGTGCAACAAATTATTCTCCATGTTTAAACAAATATGAAAAGATAAGTAATTTGAAGAAGATAATGTCTTGATACCTCTTAGTGATTATATTCTTTAATTAAAAGATGCAAAGTATTTTTTTTCCTTTGAAAAACATATGATATTTACAAACCAGATCCATAAAGCTACAATAATTGAGTTGCAAATTAAGTACCGCCTATTCATTATACATCTCACGTGAACCACAACTAAAGGGCAGCGTTTATCATGTATGTACAAATTCTCCATATAAATGCCCCGTGATGGACAACTTTTATCGGTAAAAAAGCGTATATTACCCGACAAAAAAGAAAAATACGAATTAACCCTTGCGTAGCGCTATTTCCCCAGTGAACGACAAAGAACCAAGCGGCGACTAATGTATGACACACTTTTCCTTGTGCTGGTCTTCGACAAGAAGCCACTCTGTTTCCGTACTGGACAAAACGGACATTCGAGCGCAGCAATATCAACAACAGAACGACATCGTATGCTCGTTTCTATATAAGGTACTCTCCCACGTCTTCTTCATAAGGTGAACAATAACGTCAAGGCTAAGCGAGCGAGCGAGCGAGAGAGAGAGAGAGAGAGCCTGAGAGAGTAACACAATGGTGTCCCTGAGAGGACTAGTTACGTTGATCGCCATCTACGCGCCGCTGCTCTTCACCACCATCAACGGAGAATCAGAGTCCCATGAACTGCGACCGTCGGATCACGGGCTGGAGTACCAGAAATCGGCGGCTGGGGGAGAGGAGAGGTCGGCCCCGGAGATGAGGTCTTTTTTCGGGGGATCCTCGCCCACGTCGACCTCCTCTAACGTGGCGATGCCGAAGCCCATAGATTCGAACTCCACGGACGACAGATCGTGGTGGAGCCAGAACAGTGGGCAGAGTAATGAGCACGTGAGGGAGGCGTTGTTGGTGGCAAGCGTGGCGTGTGGTGCCACAGGCGTGGCGTTGTTAGTGGCCTCCGCTCTGCTTTATGTGTTCAAGTTCAGAAGGCAGAGATCCGCAGCGGTGCCACCCTCATCGGCAGCAGCATTATCTTCCAATGACAATGAAAATAAGTTGCAAATTGTTGTTCGCGATTCATAAAAAGATAATTACTTTTTCTGTTTTTTTTTTTGTTTCTTTTTATTCTTTTCCTTGTATGGTTTTTCTTCCTTGTATGTCTGTGTGGCTTCCACGGTGGGTAGGTAAAGAGATAGAAAGTGTATTATGCGAAGGAAAGTTCCTCTACTTATCCTTTATCTTATTATAACACTTGTCCTTGTTTCGGTATGCAATTTTCCTGTTTTTAAAATTCAACTTAAATAGTCCAATTCAATTCAGATAGAGAGATAAACGTACAAAAATTGTACTTGTATGAAACATGGTTCTTGCCTCCCTCCCTCCTAAAAGCTAGATTGTCCACTCATTGTCTAGGCTTGCTCATTGCAATCACCTCGGAAGCTTCACACTTGGCCTGAAGTTCGTCCTATGACCCACAACTCAAGATGAGCCTAATGACGAGACGCGGGCATTCTATATATTTTGATTCCCCATCCGGTCCATTACCGGATTAAGTTAGAAGAACATCCGATAGAATATTGTTTTTGCGATCCAAATTCGTGTACAATATTGTGAGATTCATGTGTTTTGGAAAAAGAAGGCATATACTATGGGTGAGAGTGGAAATCAAATCTCAGAAGATGCAGGAATTTGAAAATGCAATTAGTAGGAGTAAAGAATCTCTTAACCATAATACCATACTGAATGGGTCAAAAGGAAGTAAAAGCGGATAGCTAGGAGCAATAATGATTCTATTAAATTAACCGCAGATCTTTCTGGCATCTACCGCCCTTAATTTGCGGCTATGCTCGGTATCTACCGCCTTGAAAATTTTCCAGCTAACAGTAAACATTGTCGGTTGCTAAGCTTTCATCCACCTCAACTGTTGACTTGTGTAATGCTTTTCATACATTAATGCAGGGCCGGCTCAAACTAAATGGGGCCTAAGGCAAAAAAAATTATTAGGCTTTTTTTAATATAAAATTTAATATAAAACTTAATTTAAAATATTTAAAAATTATTAAATTTAATATAAAATATTTAAAGGCATCATTAATTGTTTTTTATGAGGCCCTCATACATGACATCAAGGCCCCATGACTAGAACAATTAAGAAATTTATAAGGCATTTTTTCTCTTTGAGCAAAGTTTAGAAATATCTAAAAATGAATTTGGAGGCCTGAAATAAATATATTAGTGCACTCATGATAAAAAAAATATATGAAAATATTGCATCTTGCCATTTTTTTCTTAGCTAAGTTGTTTTTTTTATTTTTAGGTCATCTACAACAAAAAAAAAATAAAAAATAAAAAATTATTTTTAGTCTTTATGGGGCCTTGCTCAGGGTGAGGCCTTAGGCCACCGCCTAAGTTGCCTTACCCTTGAGCCGGCCCTGCATTAATGCATAATGATCAGTAACAGTTCTCCTATATTATTCTTTCCTCATAGTTAGTAAATACATAAAATGTAGATTCTATTCTTATAAATATGAAAATTACTCGGGATCTTAGGTAATTTTTTGTCCAAAAAAATCTAATTTGGAAAATAAAAATATAGAAATCCTATAATATTTAGAGAAAAAAATCAAATTATAGATACAATTTTAAATATGGATCTAATCTAATTCAAACAAAAGATATATATATGATAAGAAATTCAAATTTGGAGTGGTTGTCCAAAACAAGAGGATTGATATTGAAGTATATATCAGAAAAGTGGGTATAACTGTTTTTTATTTGTTTGTGTGCAGGTAACTGTACTCACTTCACTAAAGGTTAGCAGAAATTATATATAATTTCCAACTGTAATTTTGTTGGTATCTTCTGCAGGATTATAAATAATCAGCTTTTGGCGAAAGAAAAGTGTCACGTCTGATGATAACATAGGTTAGAGTATATTTTGTATATATTCGTGTTCTGCAGGGTCGTTTTCAATTTCACAAATTTAGAGTGCACGTCGTAAGAGCCAAAAGCTCTCAAAGACCTGGCAACAATGCACGCAGGAGCCATTTATAGCAATCTCCATGCTTGCTCATCAAAATGTTACTGTTTCACTTACCCTAATTTTTTTTAAAAATCACTGTTTCAATCTTGAGCTCTATATATATATTTTTCTTGAAAAGTTGTTTGGGTATTATATATTCTCGTGTGACTACTTTCACTCTGACTCGGCCAAGTGTCGCCTCTCCTCTATCTTGTTGCTTCACCATCACCAAATTATACTTGGTTTTGTCCCTAAAGATCTTAATTATATGATTTAATAGTTGAAAGAACTAACCTCATAGTAGTTGGAATCTTATCTCTTCTATTGAGCAAGTCTTGATTTACCGTAGCAGATGTTGTAGGGCTGCTAGGTATGACAAAATCTAAGGAACACCTCGAGAGGTTTTTCCTTGGGGACTTTGGCTAGGGGTGTTCACAAAAGTGACAAAGCCGACCCGAACCGACATTCCGAATCGAAGCGAACGAAATAGGGTTGGCTTTTCGAACTTTTGGATCGGGTGGCGAAACAAAATAACTTTTCCGTAAATCTCGGGTCGGGTGTTGGAATAGTCAAGAAATTTTCGAAGTGTTCCGACCCAACCAGTGATATATGTGCGTGCGTGTGTGTATCAAAATTGTGCCATTTTGATACACAATTTTAACACAAAAATTAGGTAAAATAGGCTAAAAGTAAGTTGGGCCGAATGAAATAGTACTTACATTGGGTTGACAATTGGCATATCAAATAAAAATTGGGTAAAATAGGCTAAAATTAATTGGGTTGAATGAAATACTCCTTAAATTAGCTTTAAAAAACGATTTTGGGCTTTTCGACCCATTCAAAATTTCGACTTGGTTTTCCGACCTGTTTTCCGCCCGGAATTCCTCCTTCATCCAGCTCGGGTCGGAAGACTTTTTTCTCTTCCGTTTTTACACGGGTCGGGTGCCGAAAATAAAAATTTCCAATCCGTCGGTTCGGGTGTACAACCCTAACTTTGTCTTTCTTTAAAGGAAAAATAGTTATAACATATAATGTGATTTTAGAAAAACTTGATTTCAGGACCCTTCCTTCTAGAGTTTTATTTTTTTTTTTGACGAAAGGAAATTAATAATATAGAGGAAAAACGTATAGAACTATGGTGGCTCAGACCCATCATATTTCAAAATACAAGATAAAACAGAAAGAGGTATGTGGCCACAAAAATTGTGGGCCACGGCCCAATGCGCTAAATAATGCGCAAGGAAGTTGTTGGCTCGTGATATATTAGATGCCATACAGAAATACAGTTGGTCCAAAGAAGTCCTTCAGGAGAGTTCGAGAGTCTTTTAGAGATCGACCGGACCAGTCAATAGGTTCAGAAATGAAAGAGAGCGTTCACTACGAAAAGAGAGTCTCCTTCCAAAGTTTTAATTGCAGGGAACTGTCAACTGTGCTTTGAAACGCATTGAGGGATCCCGATTTGGTTTCTATCCAATATGACAGATGTGGAGTATACTCGCTGACGGGTATAAAGTAAAATAATTAAAAAATATATATATTTTTTAAAAATAAAGTAATCAATTTTTTTTAAAATAAAATTAAGAAAGTAGATGAAATCACAAAAAAAAAAACCAAAAGTCCAATATAAAAAACAACAAAACCAAATTTGTATTTAACAAATAAAAAATAACGAAAATAAATAAAAACTAAAATTGGTAAACCGGAATAAAGCCCAACAAAAAAAAGTAAATAAAAAGGAGTATTAGATATGAATAGGTAAAGATTTTGAATAAAATTTACAAGTAACGTCCTCTTTCTTTAAAAAAAAAAGAAAAGAAAAGAGAAAAAAAAGAGAGAGAAGAAAGCAACCCATTATTCCTTTCTTATTTCAAGGTGAAAACTAAGAAATATGAATGTTCCCTCTAAATTTACCGAGCATGCCCATTGGACAACTTGATGGGCAAGCTCATTAGCTTCTCTCTTGACATGAGAAAACTCCCAAAACTCACCAGCCTGAGCTAGTCTATGAATATCAGCCACTACAGTAGAGATCTGCCAATCTACTCCATTCACCCGATTGCTAATAGCCTCCATAACAAGTAGAGAATCACCTTCCAGGATAATACGGTTCGACGATAAAAGGAAGCCTCCTCGGCAGCAAACAGGGCTGCCCACGACTCGCCCACGAGAGGGCCGCTTGTCATATTCGAACATGTGTAAGCAGGGCCAGCTTTCTTTTTTGTGTTTTTTTCCTTCGTGTAAGGAGGGCTAGTCAAGTATAGTATAGCGCGGCTTATAGTTCCTGTTACAAAATTTCGAAACTATACTAGAAGGCCCTAATCTAACTGGACAGCCAAATTATATACAATCTCCCACCATTTGTTGTGAATGTTCATTGCAAAGTTTAGCACATTTGGTACTGACACAGGAGAAACCAATTGAAAGAATTATATGAGGTAACCCAACACATACACTGCTGTACTTTTCGTTTACTCAACATTCAAGTTCCAAGCGGATAATATATTCACAATGCTTGTCTACCGACTCATTCCAATGAGTAAATCAATAACACTAACATGACTGTTAGAAGCAATGGGAATGAAAACACAACAAGCGTCTACTTATTGGTCCAGGGGCATCCACTCAAGTTCTAGATCTAATTCTCCAGATTCCACATTCTGTAGCTTGATGCACACCTCCTGTTTCACCCTTCCGTCGACAATATTGACGGTGCTGTCTTTCGCAAGTGCATTGTCATGCGATTTCAGCCATTTTCCGATCTGCATGTTTCCAAACATCCCTGCGTCTCCAAATGCCATTGCGGATGTTATCAAGGGCTGGAGATCGACCTCCGCTTCTCCCATAATATCATCGGATGAAAACCTGTCGTGGTCAAACACCCGCTGCAGCAACATGGCAAAGTCAAAAAGTCAGATAAAATGGCATTACCTTTCTCACTTTATGTCATTAAATAGTTATAGTGATGCTAGTCCTTCACAAGGTGCTGCCGGCACGAGGTAGACGGCTTTCTTCTTTTTGTGTTATTTACAATAAGACAGCCAAAGTAGCCCTCATTATCAGCACCAATATAAAGCAGAGATTTTAAGGTAATATAGCGGTATAAGCGGGCTAACTTCCCAAACCAAATTCTCTCCAAAGTGAAAAGTTTACTGTCTAACTGAACTTCATCCTCTGCATGCATGGAAGAATTAGCCGAGTGATAAATGGAAATTGTACCACCACTTCTAGTTCTACACACAAACGATTCTAGACATTAAAGATCTTATAGAACATTATACGTCCAAACTACACGAGACAATACTTAAGTTTGATACGCCATTCAGTAACATTAATGCAACCAAAACTGGTATGAGCTCGTCTTTTACCCACAGAAGAGACAAAAAGCTTTTCCACCATGCCCCTGAAACCACATTGTATGAGTTCTCCCTCTCAGCCCATCACCTTCCAAAAAATCAGAGATATTTGTAAAACACAGTACTCAATGTTTGACAGTAATGGTGTCATGTGAGTGAGACAGGTAGCACGTGGTTCCCTGGGCCTAGCTCAGGTAGTGAAAGGGTGGGGTGCCACCAATATTTAAGATTTATATTTTCCCAGTGAAAAAGAAAAAAATGGGTTTTGAGACCTGTAGACTTTGCATAGAAAATGAGCTTACTTGGAGACTGAAGTCGACTGCCACTTGTAGTACTACAAGAGGTAAATAACTGGGTTGTCTACTGTCCAGGTAAAATGATTCACATCTTTCCTATGCAACTAACCTCATACGTATTATAAGTTACACAAAGGTAGCATGTGGCATGCCAAATGCAATCATCAGTAAAGCATCGGAACAGCTTATATAAGGCAACCGAATATATAACATATAAACAAAAGATGCAGGAAATTGTCAAGAAGAAAAACGAACAGACAGGCTTACCAACTTCAAGGGTCCATAATGCTGAGGCACAGACAACATGAGTTCCTCATTCCAGACTGGATTCAAGTTGCTTTTGATTATAGTGGTCTGAGCAGTCTAGTATCATCAGAAAACAATCATCATCCTGTGAACTATATAGGACTTTCAAAAGTTATTTAATGGATAACTGGCAAATCAAAATGCAGATAAATGTTCTGGCACTTGGCAGGAATATGATCAACCATCCACACAATAGAATGACTTCCAAATATTACGAAGAAGGTTCAGAATGTAATCAGTGCATACAGAAGCATATGCAAACATAACTCAACTAAATGGGACTGGCTGTATGACTCCACTTAGGCCAATTGGCCCCATCTGGACCACGCCCCCAATTACCTCTCCAAGAATCATGCACGTATAAGTTACAGCCGATATATACAGAACTGCACACAGACAAATTACACATACATTCGACGTACGATACACATGCCATAGCAAATATTGTATATGATATGATAAACTTGAACGTGTGTCCAAAGCAATCAACAAAACCAGAGTATACTTGCAGTTTCCTCAATGACCAAAGGGAAAAAGCAAAAGTGACCAACCTGTTGCCCGAGAGTCAAGATTACATAAGGATCACTTGACAATATATCCCTGATAGCTAAATTTGTACCTCTTATCACTTTGACCTTCAACAGTCCAATAAATTCTACCATGCCTTCCTGCTTTGACAGTTAGCATCAGAAAAAAGTACTTCAGTAAACTTTTAGCTAGACAATATCACATCAAATATCTGCCCAGGAGAAGTTTTGTTCAACAAAAACTTATTTATCAATAAATCTTATCTATATGCCAGTTGGGCACTCAATTATGGTTGCTGAAAAATTGTATCCAATTATCTTGCTTTAAACTTTTAGCTGTCATTGAAAGTAAAGAATTGATTGAAAGAAGAAGAGGTAAACAACATTTACCGTATTGCAAGACGAATTTGATCGAAAACTATCCATAATCTTTTTAGAAAAACTCGACTGTAGAGAACCTTTTCCAGAAGGAAGTGACAAAATCCGCAGACTAGGCTTCAGAAATTCTTGAAGCTCATACTTACCCCTACAAGAAAGATATGAATTATATAAGTACCACATTAAGACCTGAGTTGTACCCAATTATAGGCAATTCAACTCTCTGACGAGCATAAAAGTCTGACAGAAAGAATATTAGTTTGAAGAGGACGAGGTGATTCCATGGTAAGTTGGACCGCAAGAAGGATGGTTATCATAGTTTGAGGACTTGCATATCAGATTCCATTTCAAGTAGTTTTGCCCACCAGCACATAATCTGAGTCATGTACAGGTTGACCAAACGTACAGAGCTGCCAGAAAAGCGCCTCAAAGATATATTACTGAAAGAATATAACTCAGGTCTAACCGGATGAATTTTGCCCTCTGCTCATGGCCGGCATCTGGACCAGGCTTTTCATATGCTTCAGGTACAAAAGCCTCATAAATTGCATTAGCCGAAGAATTTCCTCCAACTTCAACCATTGAATCAATTTCATCCTCAGACCAATCATCCAAAGTCACAGACAAAACCTAAAGAGACCAATAAATCTTGTTCAGCAAAATATGCAAGTTTAGTGTTTGTATGTGCATGTGTATGTATATGGGGCAACAAAAAATTCTGGGCACCTAAAAACATCATGCCATCCATTGTTAAACACCATACTAAATCTGCCAATAGGAATGAACGAGATGGGACGGACATAGGATTAAAAATTAATCAACACATACATGAAGATTAAGCAATTAGAAGTGGGCAGATTTGACCACATGGAATTCTCAAGACCTTCAATCATTTCGCTTACAATCAGCTGATAAATGCATTTTTGAAACGGTAGTGGTTCTAAACGAAGGATAAAAAAAGGTGGGTTTTCCCTCTAAACCAACATACTGTAAGGAAATATAAAGCAAGCACAAGAACAACTAAAATGAGGTTGGTGGGAGACTCTATGCTCTCTCTCTCTCTCTCTCTCTCTCTCGATACATGTTGAAACAGCTCACACTCGGGTTCAATTTGAAAATAAATAAATAAACACCGTGGACCATTCATCATCGGAAAAGGTTTTCAAGTTGTGGGATGCAGGTTGACCCAAGTTAACAAATGCAATTAGCATGAGGTCACAAATATTATATCACACACGAAATTACAAAAATACACATGGATATCTATACACAGATTTTGTAGAGGCTAAAAATCAGACCCCAAAGCAACTAGACAGTAGAATTAGAGGTCAACGGGTCAAATTGCAGTGAAACTTGTATGTAGGCTTGGCGGTGGGCTTTAAGATCAGATATGTGATGATGTTAGGGATTACTATGGTGAGAGAAAGGCATTAGGGTCTACAGAAAAAGTGTTTATAAGGATTAAGTGTAGGTAAGAGGGACTGTTGCTTAAAAGCATAGGGCGCTGCAGGAAAATCCTAAAGAGTGACCATGTTTGGGATTTTTTAGGCTGGTTTGATATGCTCAAGATTGTGGAACACTTGTGGTCTCTAAGCGTTTCAAGTCATTAAAGAAAAGTGCATGTTTTGAGGCTGAAAAAGGCGAATAAATGGGAGAAATTAGAGGTTGCTCAGAGCAGTGTAAGCAGTTACATGATGGCAACTATGAGGACAAGGGGAAAAGAGAGGGGAAAAGAAAATGAGCAATCACATTATGGCTCCTTTCTTAAACCAAAACCCTCAAATTCTCTTTATAAAATCTGATATTCTTCGAACAAATACACAGATACATTATTCTTTACTCTTGTATTTCTTCGTAGGGCTAGAACTCAAAATCCAGCTCCCTTTTTAGTAAAATAAACCAAAGGCAATCAGGAAAAAAAAAGGCACAAAAAACAATGGACTTAAATACTAATGAAATTAGTCACACACCAACACCAAAGCCATGTCTAACAATAACATCAATTACTAAATTACCATTAAGTCAATCACAATTGAATTTGGAAAAACAAACAATGATAACCCAAAAGTCTGAAACAAACATTTATTTTTGAACCAAAAACCTTCTTTGAAGTCATTGAACCCATAGTTTAGTTATTGGCTGCCATAAGGGATATTTCTTATGAAACATTAGGTATTCTTTTCACCTCATTTAGTTCTTAGTGGATCAATGCAACAGAAACAAGTTTGACTTGAACAAATATCTACTACAAAATGTCTAGTATGTATTATCACACGTGGCTATCAACAACTAGCTGCCTTTTTTTTGTTAAAATGATTATTGTGGCAACAATGAAATAAGAGGCACTCTGCGAGCAGTTACCTTAGATATATGGGTGCCAAGGCTCCTGTGTACGCCACAACATTTCAAACATATAAAAACTCCAATATTTGCAGACCTGAAAATGCATTTTATCAATCAATTCCTCAACTTTTTAAAGGAATATAGTAACAGCAATCAAGATGAGTTTCATAATTTTTTTCCATGTGCACAGCTTCAACCACAAGATGACAGTTTTAAAAGCTCCCAAACAAAATGCTCACCTTTTGAATCTTATTTTTAAGCATTATATATCAATTGTCACAATATATATATACATGTACCCACCATATATGGGGAACAAACAAAAGATGTGGAGGTGGTGATACTTACGCCCATTTAGGATCTGGGGCACCACAATCAGCACAAAAGCGATTATCATTTTGAAGCAATAAATCTTTCAGTCGTTTTTTACCTGAACAACAAACACAAATTGTTAACTACAAGTTGAGCAAGGAGATATCATTTCTATATTGTACCAAACACACAAAAAGGAGGACAGTCTCATACAAAGCCTTGAAAACCCTGGTTGGAAAAATGTGTCATCAAACAAAACATGAGTATGAATATCTAAGCATCATGTACAGAATGGAGCACCTAGCCTTGAGACTTATTCAGGCCTGTTAATTAGCCACAGATTAAGCACCAGAGGAAACATAAAACCTTATAAGAGGTGGAGAAAAGAAAAGAAACAAAAGAATTTAAGTAAAGACATCAGTCACTCCTCTCTCTACAAGGCTACAACACCCTCATTTCTCCTTGACTATCCCATCAGATGCTAAAGATTGACCATATTTTACGTGCAGGCTAGAATTGTCAACTAGCCTATAAAACCCATCCAACACACCAAAAAGGCCTCTGATTGGCGAAGAACAAAGAATGAACCTAAATGCTACACTCAGAGGCCCCTGCTGAAGATATAGTGCTAGTAACACTTTTTCCGGGTGGTTCACACTCTTGCTCTTTCACTTTTTTCATTGCGATGGTATTGTAACTGAAATCTTTGTGGATGGAGGCTACTTCAATTCATAGCAGACTGAAATTAAATAATCACTCTATAATAGCATAATGACATATACATCCAAATTCGAAAATAACACAATTTGAAACTCCCATTACAATTGGGAATCAAATGTGAAAAGTACCCATACAAACCATATTTTATTTTCAATGAGTCAGAAAAATAGAAGTTTGAACTCCGGTGGATGGTACTGTCTGATGGGAAAACGCAAAAAAGAACAAAAGAAAACAAGAAACACACTAACAAATTCACTACAAATCAGTGGAATTGACATTAGATTTAAAGCTGAACAAGTTCTTGGTATCAATAAGGCTATTCAATTACTCAGAGCCCACTCATCATACTAAAACACTTAAAAGTATAGCAAGAATACCTGAAGCAGGCCTCCTGATGTCCAGTGGATGGTTACTCATTCCTCTGCTTGTTACCCACAATCCTCGAACAAAACCTAGTTCTTCCAAATAATTCTGGACAGAGTGACAGAAAAACAGAAAAGCAAAAGAACCATCTCAGCAAAAGTGATGCTAACAACCCAACAATTCTCAACTTCTGCAAATTCTCAAAATTAGAACTTTTACGACATTCAATCAATAACTTAGTTTAGACCAAACAGAACTACCGGATTAGAATTAAAGAAATCACTAATTCAACTTATTCGCAGATAAAAGATATCAAAGTGACCTGTGAGACCAAATGTTCAGAACATGGTAAGCCAGCCGAATGCTAGGAATAAAGTAGAATAAAGCTCTGGTGGAAAACACCAGGGAAAGCTAGGATATTGGATCCGGTTGAAGGGCTGAACCATAGATGTGGGGAACATAAGCTAAAGCACTTTCACAAAGAGTGAGAACGGAAAACAAAAATGGAGCTCATTTGGAGGCATTCCAAGTATGGTAACATGCATATCTACATTTCATTGAGCCACTATTCAAAAAATCCTGCTGTCTCGAACACGAGAAAAGTAACCAATAGTTTTAGCTTCCCAAAACCGAAACTAGCCAAAAAAGTAACCAAACATGGCCTTTTGACCACTTCATTCGCACACCAGTTTGAAAAAAAAAAAAGCTTTGGTTCTGCATGGTCACAAATGACGGAAATACAAAAAGATGCGATATTGTAACAGCAAAGCCAACCCACAATTTTCTCAGCAGCCAAACGCAACAGGAAAGAACAAATGAAAATTAACAGCTATAATAACAGATCAAAAACGTAAATCAATTCGGGAAAAAATATTTATACAATGATCAAGGATAAAGAATAAAGGGTCCCTTTATAAATGTCCAAAAGGACGAAAATTTTCGATTTGAGACTATTTTGAAACCTAAAAAAAAACGTTCATAACGAGGACGTTTCCAAACCGTTGAAAGAATGATTTCATCATTATCAAACACCAGGAAAGTCATCTCTGGGACTGCAGCTGAAATGAAACATGAAGTACTAGAGAGAGATTTACCAGCAAATTCAGGATATGGGATGCCTTACTCTGAATCCAAGGAGCTCCTGATAGAGAAAGAGGGAGAGAGAAAGAGGGAGAGAGACGCGTGGGTGCGTTATTATTATGTTCTGTTTGAGACCCTCCTGATTAAGGGCGATGAAAACTGTGTGCTAGTTGGTTTATACCTCTATTTAATTATTTACGAACACAGCCGAAGAGTCTGAACGAACGTGGGAATTTATATATACAGAGACACCTATATCAATGGAACAGGACATCATCGTCAAAACCTCGTTGGCTTCTAGACTCATATGTTATCCAGTTAGCAGTTGGGAGATATAGCCCACATGGTAAATCCTCGCCACCTCATGCCTCCTCATCATATAACGACAAGTTTCACGAACTGTCCCACCCCCCTGCCAACTTGGTCGCATATTTTATGCTAGACTATTTAGAATATGAACTATTTTGAGGCTTTTATTTCAATCAGTATTATAGATTTGTTAGGAATTTGACCGATTTTGAAGCTTTTTATTTCAAGAATTATGGTGGTGTTTGGATAGCCATTTCTTTTTAATAACTTCTATAAAAAATGTGAGAGTGGAGAGGGGAGAGAAATAATAACAAGAGATAATTTTAATTGGTTTGGTCTAAAAGACTTACACAATATAAAACATAATAGGAAAATATTTATATATTGAAATTTGAACCTCAATATATAATAATAGGTAATAATATCAAATATTTGATATCGTGATAACTATATCATATCAAATCTTTAAGATTTAATTATGATATTATCTCTAACACTTCTAACATTTTAAGATAAATTTTTAATTAATTAAGAAAATTATTTTCTTTCTTTTTCAAACCTTCATTTGTTTTGTCAACGTATATGGTAAATGTTGTCTATACGAAGTGTACAATAATATCGCTTCAAGTCTCTTTCTCGGAAGGTGGATTCGATCACATCCGTCCTCCAATATGAACACCTTGCTCATATGGTCACCTTGTTCATGCGATTTTGTCAAAAGTCTTTTACAAATGAAATGGCCATATCAGAACCGCTTGACTTCTTCAATTTTGTTTGCTCAATTCTTTTTCCATTGCGTATTTATCTAGGGATTTAGCCATGTTTTTGAATCCCCATAAAAGATTCTTTCTTCCACCCACGGGTATCGCGGACGTACTCTAAGGCCGGGTGGTCGGGAAGGATGGATGTGGTGGTCGGGAAGGATGGATGTGAGGCCAACTACTTCCCCTCGGTAAAGATTGAGAAGCGTGAACCTTCTTCTCCGGCGATTTAGAGAGAAAATGACAACCTATAGAGTATACAACATCCGATTCTGCACTGTATGAATTACCGAATAATATGATTCCTACAATATTCAATGCATGCAATGTCATACTCTATCCAGTTCGAGCATCAAATGCATACATACATCTCTAAAATTATTGTGAGTTCTTTGAGAAAACTAATAAAGAATAATAGCTCGATTATCATCAAAGAATCGTGATGCATCAATTGTCAACGCTGAGGCCTTTTCTTGATTAGGTGACTAACCTGCAGGTCAATCAGAGAAAGATTAAGCAAGCATAATCATCCCTTTTATACAGCATGAGACATGGGGGGAGGGAGGGAACTCGCAGTTAGGAGTTGTGGTCGTTAAACAAAACTTATGACTTTTGATGAATGATGAATGATACACAACCATGGCAGTTGAAAACCCTCAAAAGCTATTTATTTAATTTTCTAGGTTAATATATTAATTAAGGAAAAAATTGCAAATTATATTTGTGTGTGCAAGAGCTTTATGTGTCAAAATATGATTTCAATATATTCTAACTCACCTCTTTACACTCTGGTTTCTACTAGTATAAAGAAGAAAATACAAATCTTTCTCTATGCTATTCAAATATTTGTTTTTATAAATGTGTACAACTATAACGGAAAGAATATATTTCCTATAATCTCCAATCTCCTATAATTTCTCCATAATAACTCACGCCAACATTATACACTTTTTGAATTAAAACCCTTATATTAAAATTTTTAATTTTGAGACAAAGTGGTCTCTCGTCTATTTAAAGATAGAAAATGCATATGTATCACCACATCATATGCATGCATAGTATTTATATATAATCAATCTAGGCCCTGTACAAGACAAATTCATACCATAATTTCATAAATTGAAAAAGTAAAATTAGAAAATAATTTTTATTTTAAAAAAATTGGAGGTAGCACCAACTAGCAATGGGTGACTGAACGGCCTAGGGCTGTTCAACCTCGGTGCAGGTGCCGGTTTTGACAAAAACCGGCACCTACACCGGAAGACCAGTTTTCAAATATTAGCCACCTACACCTACACCGTTAAGGGCAAAAATCGGAACTTAACAACAGTGGTTGTAGCGATGGCGGTTCTCGGTTAACCTACATTCATATTTGACCATTTTTTAACATTTTACGCACTTGGCCCAATGTATTTTTTTCCTTTATTCTTTTGGTCAATTGATCACATTTCGTAATTCCTTTAGAGGCAAAAGGCTACCCATACACCTCTACAAATCCATTCTAATGCCAAACCTTCTGCACTCAATACTCAAAATATAGCCCAACCTTTAAGGCATGAAGGGCATAATATTGTTCAACCTCATATTTGACCATTTTCTTCTATAAATGCTTCATAAAAATTACTCAACACCAAATATAATCTAGAGGTGATGCTAAGGAAAGCCAAAGCGTAATGCTCAAGAGCTTATTTAATTTTCTGCAGTCTGTGAATAAACTAGAAAAAACCAAAGTTTCAACAAACCAGCACTACAAAAAAATAGGTCTATAGCGGCGGTTCGCTAAAAACGCCGCTAAAGGGGGGTATGTAGCAGCGGTCGATGTAGATCGTCGTTACAGACCCCCTTTAGCAGCATTTCCCGCAAAACGCGGCTAAAAGTGGTACTTGTAGCAGCGGTCTTTATAACGGCGGTCAGTGTTTGCTCTTGCAAAACTTTACTAAATGTCTCCGGTCTATAGCGGCGGTCGCCGACCGTGGCTACAGACCTTTAAACCGCGAGTATAGATCCACGTGTTAGCGGCGGTCATGACGACCATCGCTATAGGTAAAAACTTCGGGGTCTATAGCGGTGGTCGTCCTGACCGCTGCTATAGTGTTTTGTTTTAGCAGCGCTTGCGGACGCGACTGCTGCTAAAAAATTCGGGTCTATAGCGACAGTCAGTGTGACCAGATAAATGGATCCCCAAAGCAGGACCAAATTCAGCCCTCGGTTCCTCCCCTTTCTTTCTTTTAACCTCATTCCACTCCTGGGGTTGAATCTATAGGTATACTTGACACATTCGGAACCCCCACATTGCCCACTGGTAAATTGACCAACTTCCGACCACATTTACTATTATTGTGTCCAAAGTAGTTACACCTAGTGCAAACTTCAGGTTCCCAATCATATTGCACATGCACAGTGAATTCATGCCCTTCAAATCCCATGACGTCGACTGATCTAACCAATTCCTTGGTTGCCTGTACTTCAATGCACACTCTAGCAAAACTTATTCGTTTTTTCTCTGACGTCAACCGATCAGAGTAAAGAGGCTTACCCACCTTGTTAGAGACATAACTCAACCCATCAACAGACCAACATTCAAGGGGAATACCATTAAATTTAACCCACAGAGGAGCCGAATTAAGCTCCTCCTTCAAAAAAACTAAGGTTAGGCTGCCATTTCTTGAGAAGGATTGGCCGATTGGCCATGTGCCACGGTCCTCCTTCCAAGATCCTCTCCACCCCATCCATAGACAGGAACTTGAACATATAAAACTCATGTTCTGAGGATAGAACTTCAACCAAGCCAACAGAAATCCACAATTTTCGAGCAATAGTTTTCACAGCAATATAACTCAATTTGGGTCAAATAAAATTGCCGACTAGAGTATTTTCTCACTCATTACAACCCTCAATCAGAACTTCCTTAGGGAGTCTAACAAAAGTTTTGCCTTCCTCAGTAACAGGTTCAAAGAACTATAATTGCATGGGTTTACCTCTAAGTTGTCGAACGGGAGGTTTGCCACCATTCAGCGCCTCAACATAAGAGCTTTGAGGCATCTTAGCAACAACAGGCGCCCCTCGCTGCATTAAGGGCTTATGGCTTCGGCTCCTCTGTTCGCTTTGTCCACTTTGCCAGTCTCGACTAACACCTCTGCTTGTGGCTTCTTGTCTCCTCCCACGGCTTCTAGATCTCGGATGCCCACCTGGGTTGCGACCCCCAGGCTTACTTCCCCGGAGCCAGCTATTACCCCTGTTATGCTTATTCCCTGACTCCAACATACTCTTCAACCGAACTATCTCAATACGCAACTCCTGGGTAGTGGTATTTAGGAGCGAGATGCTACTATTCCCTGTCCTATTAGCCCCCAAAAAACTCTCAGAGCGCTCAAGCTCTGAATCAGATTCGGAGCCTCCCGAGTCCACACTCACCAACTCTGCACTCATTGTCGGTGGCAACACAATCTCTGTCTCCAAGACTCTTGACCCAACAAATTGGGTATCGACACCATCCTTGGACTGCTCCCCAAGGGAAACTCCTACGGAATCCCCTCCAATGTCTATGACAAGCTAGTTGGGGCTACTAACCACTCTCATCGCATGGGCCATCAAAAGAGTAAAGAGAGAAAGGAAATAAGAATGAGAGAAGGGAGAGAAGGAAATCCCCTCTACCCAGGTAAAAAAACTTTACCGTACCGATGTCGCGAAGGGGGGGAGAGAGTCTCAAAATGTATACTTTTTCTTTACCATTTAAGTCCTAATTTTTTGTCATCCACTTGGTATGTGGTATACCAGGGAAGTAATACAGTTGAAGGCATAAAAATTGATTTTCTTGAAGACGAAGATGTATTGTTGAGTTCTAAAGCCTTCACGAAAATGAAAAGGCTTAGACTGCTGATGTTCCGTAATGCGCATCTTTCTAAAGGCCCTAAATATCTGTCTATTGAGCTAAGATTGATTGATTGGCCTAGATACCCTTCCTCATCTATGCCGTCCAATTTCACCCAAAGAAACTTGTCGCTCTCAACATGACTTAGAGTAAAATCAAGCATTTGGAAGGATTGAAGGTATACTTACTCTCTATATCTGATTTCTTGTTTAAATCAGATGGTAAATTATTGGAAGCTAATACAATTGATCCTTCTCCCTCTGTTTAATAGGATTTTGGGAATCTGAAATATATGAATCTCAGTTATTGTGAGTATTTAACATGCATTCTTGACCTCTTAACCACCGTACACCTGGAGAGATTGATTCTTAAGGATTGTAAAAGTTTAGTTGAGGTTCATCAATCCATTGGATCTCTAGACAAAATGGTTACTTTGGACATTGCATTTTGCTCTAACCTTAGAAGTCTTCCAAGCAATCTGAAGATGACATCTCTTCAAAGACTAGTTCTTAAAGGATGCATAAGACTTGAGACATTTCCCAACATTGTAGGAAAAATGAGTCGTTTGCGGGAAAGTCATTTACAAGAGACTGCCATAAAAGAATTGCCTTTGTCAATTGAGTATCTTCTTGGGCTTGAAGATATAAGACTAGAATCCTCCAAGAATCTCAAAGACCTCCCAAGTAGCATTTCTAAATTGCCACGTCTTAGGAATCTTGTTCTTTTTGGTTGCTCAGACCTTTGAATGTTTCCAAAATTGTGTTCACAGAGTGATGAACTCTCATCATATTCAAATGTTCTTACATCGTCAAATCTGATCAAAACACAAGATTTCAACCTTTCTACAAATAGTTGTATCCCAATTGGGTTTCCAGTTTTACATTCATTGGTCCTTGAAAACTGCAACCTCTTTGAAGTAGATTTCGTCACGAGTCTTAACTGCTTTTCCACACTAAAATCATTGAACCTATCAAGAAACAATTTTGATAGTTTACCCACGTGTATCAGCAAATTTACTAACTTGAAATTCCTCCAGTTGAGGAATTGTGAGTGGCTTCGTCAAATTCCAGAGTTTCCACTAGAGTGAGTTTCTGTGGTATGTAAATGCAACTGGTTGCACAGCGTTGATCGAGAATAAGGGCAATAATGTGGCAAATTTATTGTCAAGTGAGGTTCCCTCTCTCTCTCTCTCTCTAAAAAATAAGTACTAATGATCATCATTTATGCCTTACAGAGGTTTCATGGACAATCTAAACTTGACATTGTACTTCCTGGAATTAGTGTACCAGATTAGTTTTGCCACTATAGTACCGAAGGTTCTATATTGTTTCAAACTTGCAAGTGCCTTTAAATTTATATGCCAAGCTTGAAGGTTTGGCTTTTTGTTCTGTTTTAAGGTCAAAAGTTGGAGCATTAGATTTGGACACATTTTCATGCGAAGTCAAAGCTTTTGTCAATGGTATAACAATTAGCTTTTTGCAGAAGACATTTAAACCATCACATTTGGATCATGTGTGGCTACACTATCTTCCACATCGTTTTTCTGGGCACTTCGATGAGCCCCAACCCCTTTCAGAGAATGAATGGTGTAACTTTGAAGTTTCATTTAAAGTCCTTTCAAATGTGAAGCTGGAGGGTGATTTTGATCTTTTTATTATTGAGTTACCAACAAAAGAGTTTTTGAAAATTTGTGGGGTCCAGTTAGAATTCAAGCAAGGCGTGATAGCAAATGATCCAAGGGTGATCCAGTACTACTTTCCTACTCAGGTTGAACCTATTGACAAATCAGTAGATGTAGTTGAAGATACTTAACTTACTAAGAGACGCCTTGAGGAATATGACTATGATGATCACTTGGAATACAATTGTCGCCCACAGCATAAGAGACACCATGGGGCCTTGGCCAACAAATTATCAGGGAAAGATAATGGACGTGGACATTAATTAACTTTAGTCAATAATCAAATATAGGAGGAAAAACCAGGACAAGGGATGAGGAACTAGCCAAGGCTCCTAGATTTGGCTCGAATGTTAGTCGGGGTGCTGAGGTTGGGCTTGGGGTCGAAGTGGGTCTTAGGTAAAAAAATTTCCTACAAAGAAGAAAGAAAAAAGCAAAAACAGAAAAAAGTGCCAAGATCTGATGAAACACCATCAGTTTAATTGCTAGTTTGACGATGAACATCCGGTGAGATTATGGACATTGTTAAGCATCATTATGACAATGGTTTGTTTTTGTCTATGAAACCAATGGACTTGAGGACTTGAGATTAAAAAAAATAGACCAACTACGGAGGAGTTTACTAAAGACCCTTATCAAGCATCATTTTTTCCTAATTCCATGTGGAAATCTAATCATCTGTTTTCTTTCCACTTCGGTTGGTGCATTTACTTTCATCCAAAGAAACTCACTAGTTTGGTTACAAAGTGGAGATCTTTTTAAAGTTCCTGGCTACTTTTTGTCTTTCCATATAAGGAAAATTAATTGAAAATCATTTGGATGGTTGTAGTCATATGAGCTAGTGTGTCATCTGTTCAAACTATTTATGATCTATCATCTTCAATTAGAATAGGTTTTATGTTTCAGATGTAATACAGTTACAAAGCAACAGAAGCATGCTTATGTTGTACTTCCACTGAAATTTTGAATTCATTTTTTGGATACTGAAATTTTGTATTTTCAAATGCTTCAAGTACTGTCCTTCACTGCAAAGACTCTAAAATCCACGAAACAAAAGTATCACCTTACTCTTTTTGTTCATTGCTCACTTCGTCCCTTAGCTTTGAAAAAACCTCGAACACCTTTTTTAACAATGTCATTCATTACTCATGGGTTACTTGCCACCACTCTCCTGTTTTTATAAATCAGATGTATTCGATCTTATCTGCCTCTCAATTAGCATATATCACTTCCTTCCATTATTTCCTAGATTATGATTGTGCATCTTCCTTTCTTATTTAGTGGATTAAGACTATGATCTAGTATTTCTAACCTTTGCACCTCTCTAAAGCTGAAGTTCATTTGTTTTTGTTATTTGCATGCATAGCCAGGAGCTTCAACTAGACGGCATTGTACAGCTTGACAGTTTTTTTGTCTCTTCCCCTGCTCTCTGCCTGTACATTGCCTCTGTAGCCTTAGCTCAATTCTAATTTTGATGTAGTTGTTCATGATGACCATGCTAGTGACAACATTTTGTTGCGTGCTTAGACCTACTGTCTTCCTCCGGCTCCAATGGATCCAACTGAGGTGAAGCTTATGTAACCCTTTCTATTCATTACCGTGCCACTCACCCTAGGATCGACTAATGACATCCTGGATGGAAACTCCCTATGTATTATCTGTGGCGTACAAGTGTCTGGGTTTACTAAGAAATTGGATGGATTCAATCTTATCTGGCCTCTCAATTAGCATATCCTTCAGCTTCCTTCCATAATTTCCTGGATTATGATTGTACATCTTCCTTAATTTTTTGACTCCCCACTCAGGACAATATATAGCTCTGCAATAAAGCTCACTCATTTCTCTCTGAGATCTCAAATATGATCCACCATCAACACCATGGCCATGGCAACCTAACCGAACTCCCTTCTCCTCAAGAACCCCAACTGTCCCCTCCTCATAAATCCTAACCACACTATTGGTCCCACCACCACGCATCTTACCACCGTTAAGCTCCCCACCAAGCCTGTCTATCTCTTTCCCGTTGGTTTTTTTCCTTTCCACAAATCCAATTGTTGTGGTGGCGGATTGCATGGAATATGACATAAGATACATTGTATGGAATGTTCAGTTTACAAGAAGTGCGAATGAATGGGGATTGATTTAAGGAGTTTGCGACTTTTTTCTCTACTCTTTACGAGAGGGTGATTCGAAGAGAGGATGAGGACAAGTTGATTTGGGAGGGTACTAAGGGTGGTATCTTTTCTGTTAACTCTTTCTATGTTCATCTTGTGGGTGGTAATGCAGCGTTTTCCCTTGGCACGGAGCGTGGAGTACCAAAGCCCCTACGAAGTCTCTTACTTCGTTTGGGAGGCAACACATGGTAGGATTTTGACAACGGATAATTTGAGGAGGAGAGGTGCTTATGTGGTAGATTGGTGTTTTTTGTGTAAGGGTGATGGGGAATCAGTCAACCACGTGTTATTGCATTGTTCGGTGGCGAGAGGTCTTTGAAAGCATGTGTTTAGTATGCTGAATCTTCATTGGGTTATGCCAGAAAGGGTGGCTGATGCCTTACTTTGTTGGGATAGAAAGTTCAAGGATCCTCTTGCTAAGGCTATTTGGAAGATGATCCCCTCTTGCATTTGGTGGTGTCTTTGGAGGAAGCGTAATAGTAGATGTTTTGAAGATTCGGCTTTGTCGTTGGAGCGGTTTTGGGGGGCATCATGTTTTCTCTCTTTTCCTGGGCTAATGCCATGTTGGGGGGCCTTTATTAGATTTTTAGGATTTTATTAGTTTCTTTGCATGTTTGCTTTAAGTTGTTTCATTACAACCTTTGTATTGTTCTTTTTCTTTCTCTGTTTTAATAAAATTGTTGCTTACTTATATAAAAAAAAAAAGTTGTAACCTCAGCCTTTTTTTGATAAAAACGTAGATCTGAAAATATTTAATGATCTAGAACAATAAATGAAGCAATAAAGTAAAACAGTAAGGGAAGAGATAACACCACGATTTTTAGATGGTTCGACCAAAACTTGTCCACATCCACCACCAAGGCTATTACCTTCCTTGGACTTCTCTACTATAATCTAATAGTATCTACAACTTAGCTTCCGGGTGCTAAGAGACCGTTTCAAGAGTTTTCCCGAGCTCACTCTTCAACTCGTACACAAATCTTAAAGCCTATGAGATTTCATTTATCCTCACGGGTAGACCCAAGTGTATCCCACACTTAAAGGTTTTTCAAAGTTTAAAGATAGGAGTGAATAAACAATAGCTCTCAAAGCTTGATCAGCAAAATAGTGCTCTATAAATGGATGTAGGACAAGATCTGATGATGATGGCAGCAATACAGTAGCAGATCTGTTGGAAACGTGTAGCCTTGTCTTTTGCGTTTTTCTTTCACTTTTTGGAGGCTAAATCAAGATTGATGATGTAGAGAGGCAAAAGGTGTGCAAAAGCTCTATTTTTTTCTCTCCATAAGGTTCCCATTATAGGTCTTCAGTCTTGGGGAGTCCCAAAGACCTTTTTGGAATGTTGGAGAGGTGTCCTAAGTGGCACAACGTCTTGATTCGCGTGCTAAGTCATCCTTTTAAAAACCGTGTTCCCGCAACATGTGTCGACACATACATGCCTATGTGTCGACACATTCATCAAGTCTGGAACTGATTTCCAAGTGCCTGTGACATGTGTCGACACTTCCTTCTCCATGTGTCGACACCATCAAAATGACAATCTGGATGTTGTGCTATGTGTCGACACCATGTCAACCATGTGTCGACACCATCTTGGCAGATAGAGTTTTTTAGAACTTTTTTATAACCAATCTTTTCCGTTTCAACACTATAACTGCTACAATGAAAAATATCATAGTTTAGGTGCAAGCCATGGTATTTAAATCGAATATAGGGCATAAAAAATTAATTAGAGATACAAATACAATTGAGTACTCTCGTTTGAATAGAAGATTGACAATCACGTATCCTAAAAATATTCCAAAACTATTTTGTCATTTGTTATCATCAAAATCGAGGTAGAGAGCTCAATAGCATCCTTCAGCTAACCCTAAGTTATCCGCTCCGAAAAAGGTTGATCCAATAAGGCGATCAGACAAAAGATATAACAGAGTAACTCAAATCAGTTTTTCTGCAGAATCAATAAGAAATTGGAAATCACGTTGTCACCTATTATTTTTAGCAAACCGTGTCACATACATTCCCTAATATAAGACCATTGAACTTTCCTATATTATCTCTCTCTCTGTTTTTTTTTTCCCCACGGAGAAAAGATTTCAATAACCAAGCAGACACAACAAACGAGTTGTGATAACAGCAGTAGAGACTCAGATAGAAGTAGCTCAAGTAAATAGAGTTGCTTCCCTCGTATCATCAGATTCTTGTTTTGCTTAGCATGCAAATTCTTTCGTGAGCAGACCTGTTTGAATAGCCTAAATATTATTTAGGCTACTCATTATAACCGTTAAAAGCATTGTAGGGAAAGTATATTATTTTATGGAGTGATTATTTTCGGATTGGTTCTCATTTCCTTAGATAACATGTTTCTCATTCCACTCTGCCTTCTCCCTTGTCCAGTACATGTTTATACAATAGAGCAGTACATCACAAAATTTTAAGAGATGAAAAGGAAAATAGATCAAGGTGGGACAGAGAACACATAGAAGAAACAACAATTGATTCAGCCTAAATGCATAATAATAATAATAATATTATTATTAATTCGGCCTAAAAATCCTACATCCATGATTTCTAAGGCCTATGAGACTACGTATTGCGAAAATGTATACTATATAGTATGTACTTATAAAGTGGAATCTTATATAGAAATCAAAGTAAATATGAGAGCACTAAATGTATACTATATAATATATACTAAAGTGGAATCTCTTTCTTCCCTATCGAATCATTTTTTTATTACAATAATATAAAAATTTCATTCAAATCATCTTTTTTTCGCCTACTCCTATAAAATTCTATTTTTTATTACTTTCTCTCAAAATTCAATAAAATTATAATCCACCTCAATTTTTACAACATTTTCAAAATTTTAGTTTGCAAACACTAACTCATATTAAGCAACTGCGCCCTTCTGAAAACCATTAATTCGAGATTGTAAACGAATCCCCCCACTTTGTTTTTTTTCTAACCCCCACTTTGTTGTTTAAATAGAAATAAGGGCAGTGAAACTCTGAAAAATCCTGCATAGACTGGCATTGCAGACGCCACTTGCACATCCATAGGAAAAAATTGCAGCAGCATTCACATTGCTTTTACATCTTAAAAATACTATCTTTTTCAAAAATTAGTTTTGGATCTATAAAATATCATACCCAAAAAATATAAGGACAACATCGTCTTCGCGAGTCAAAATATTTTCTGTCCAAATCAATAGTAAATTTTGACGGAAGGGATAAGATATCTAAAATTATATAGTTAGTAAATTTTGATAAAGGGAATAAATTATCTAAAATTATATAATTGGTAGATATATTATGACAAAAGTAATACTTTGAGTACAAAACTACAACACCCTTAAAAGAGTGGCAAAAGTAGTATTTTAGGGTAAAAAATGTAAATCTAAAATGTCAAAACTCTAGAGAGTAAGAGTGCATTTATCCCACAAAGACTAAAGCTGACACAATACGGCAGCTGCTTAACAAGGCTCTTCAAGATAACAAATCCAAAGGGGTTCCTAATTTGAGCTAACCAAGAGCATCTAACTTTGTCTTTGTCGGTTATTTAATGATACATAAAAATTAAATAAAAGCTAGTGAAGCTCCTCATCTAAACACGATGGACACTGTAAAAAAGCCAAATTCAGGAAACAGGCTTGGGCGGCATGTAATCAATACACTTCAACATGCCATTGTTTGTTCTTTTTGAGCTGTGAGAGCTTCTCTTCCCAATTCTCCCCTCTTTGCTCCGCAACCCTCTTAAGCGTTTCTTGGATCCCAGGCATCATTCCCTTAAGCCCACAAAAGTAAATGTGGGCACCGCCATCCAAAAGCTTGAAGACTTCATCACTGTATTCCTCAATCTTGTCCTGAACATACATCTTGCCTCCACTCTTATTCTTTTGCTCTCTACTAAGGGCTCGGTCGAAGCGGAACTTGTCTGGGTAGTCCTTAAGATACTTTGTAAATTCATCATCATAGAGGAGACTGTCAGAATTGGCCACCCCAAGGAATAGCCAGGCAAGACCATTGAACTTGAACGTCGGGACAGACTCCATGAACATACGACGAAGATAGCCTCTATATGGAGCAACGCCAGTTCCAGTAGCAATCATTATGTGGGTGGCATTTGGGTTGTCTTCAGGCAAAAGCATTACCTTGCCAGAGGGCCCTTTCCACATCATTCAATTAAGATCAGAATAAGAAACAAGTCTAGAACACAACAACAGTGAAACTCTATGATAGACCAACACCAAAGAACCACCAGCCACATCAAATAAGATTATCTATTATTTATGAAGATTATCTTGATCATTATATTACGAACCAAAATGCTGAAGCATGACCAGCGTGAAGACTACATAAGCAAAACATTAGGAAAACCAATAAATAATGGCCTATGGGAGGAAACCTAAACAAACCAATTTAACCAAAAAAAAAACATACTTTCCCTGGGCACTAGAACAAAATCACTGGAATAGTGTAAACCTTTCATCCAAATCGTACTCATTTTTACTTGCCGGATTTGGGAGGAAAAGTCCAAGAAGAGTAATTATTTCTTAATTAGGAATCCCATCTTACTTAAGCTATAGTGGCACTACCACAGACCCACCCTTCCCCAATGAGGGGCCGAAAGGAATAAAGAAAAGAAATCTGCTTTCGCCCTCGTATGAAAAGGTTTTGGCCCATGAACTCTCTGAGATTTGATTGCATGAATGATAAAATTACTGACTGGTAAATCATACGAGTCTCTTTCTTTTCTTTCCTACTGAACCATTAGAGAGTTTGGTATCGACCAAATGTCAAGCTAAAAGAATCATTGACCAGCAGACCCTGACCCACCATTCTGCATCAAACAAACAGTCCAGGCTTTTGACTGTCTGGACTGGAACAACAAGTCATCATGTTTGACCACTTTTTACAACCCATAGGGCACCTATCAGCTCTACGAAACTGTCTTTATTTCTTGTTTATATTACATAACACAAATAACCTTATTTTACTATTTAAAAGTAGTGATGACAAATCCCTTCCACATGCTAAATTACAAATATTATGGCTTTTGCTGTTCTAAATATGATTAGAAACTTGCTATTTAGTTTCTGACTTGCTTCCAACATGGTATTTACGTCACAACATTCAAGTATCAACTAAAAGAAAGTGCAAGCAAGTGACGTGATTGACTATGTATGAGAGAATTTTTCACAAGCATCAACTTTGAAGTCCTATGTAAAGGAAACCTTACCTGTGATCTTTACTTTATCTCCAGGTTTTGAGTTGCACAAATAGTTGCTGCATACACCATTCTTGGAAGGATCCTCCTTTCCGGTCTCAGGGTCATAATAAACAGCACGGCGGACACATAAGCTGGCAGTCTTGCCATCAAAATTGTCTCCATACCTAGTTGAGGCGATTGAATATAACCGAACATTGTGGGGAGACCCAGGTTTCTTTGGGTTTTCACCCTGATGATGCGTGAAGAGATTGTTTGAATATCAGAGAGGAATATTTTTAGTTCATAGAGACACCAATTAGAATGGCACGAGCATATCAAATAGATATCTGGTTAAAGAGATGTGTTGAGACCCTCAGTCGACTGGAACTAAAACCAAAACTAGATCATTAATTGTTTGATTTTTATAATCCTAACCAGTAGCATCAGAGATCCATAGGCAAGGACAGAAACAAGTAAAAAAGTAACCAAATTTACAATGTAAAATCTCTAAGCCATGATTTGCTTAGAAAGAGAGCCTAAAACTTCAAGAAAAAATAATACAAGAATATAATCACCAGGTAACTGGTTACTTACAGGAGGAATCACACCATAACTCTGTCCTTCCCAGTATGGAACATTGCCACCATGATCAATCACAATATGACAAGTCTCTCCAGGAGCTTTTGGGCCCACAAGCCTCTCAACAGAAACAATGGTTACTGTATAAGGTTCCTTGTTCTTGTACAAATGTAGTGGGGGCTCTTTAGCTTCTTCAAGGTTTAAAGGGGAAACCGCAACTTTAGATACGCTGGCTTGTTGCACTGATTGGCATATTATCTGTTGATTCCTCAACCGTGCAATATTTATTCTCAAGTCCAACGATAAGAAGGGTGTCTGTGATCTATCATGAAAGTTTATGCTATGTGTCTGCAACAAAATGAAAACAATTACCCTGAGAGGTCAAAAACCATACAAACTGTAGAGAAGGTTAATTTGCAAACAATAATCAAGCCAACCTTAAGACCACATTAATTATGTCATGCATCTTTCTCTCAAAAAATCATAAGAAAAGTAAATAAATATTAAACATATTGACTATGGTGTTGTGGACAATATACAGGTATGGGTACCAGAAAGACAGTGCAAATTGGGGAATCATGGCCTCAAATCCATATGCTTCTTTTCCAAAAGGTATACCTAAAGAGTATTATGGAGAATTTCCCTCCCTCTCTCTCTCTCTCTCCAGTCTCCCCCTCACTCAAGGTGGTGGCCCTTTTTTTTGCATCAGTCATAGTTAGATAATGAGGCAATAACCAAAAGCAGTGACTATAGCTTTTAGATTATTTTGTAAGATTTCAATGAAACCACGTTAGAAGGAACCAGCATGCTGTCAATTGCTTTGATCAAAGCTTTTTCTAGGGTAAATCTAACCAAAGGAAAAGTACGTGCGTTCTCTTTTCACCTAGGGAAAAAAAGTGATTCTCATTTCATCTTGGTTGTGTTCGCAAACCAAGATTTTTTTAAAATTTTGAGAATGTTGTGAAAATTGAGGTAGATTAGAGTTTATTGGATTTTGACAAAAAATAGTGAAAAATAAAATTTTATGAAAGTGAAGAGAAAGATTATTTGAGTGAATTTTTTCTGTTTATTGTAATAGACATAGATGATTTGATGGGGAGGGGAGGGAGAAAAACGATTTTGAAGTTTTTTTATCATTATTTTATTGACCAAAATTTTGAGTTAGTTATGTTGACATTTAAAAATTTTGGATGGTAAAAATTCACCCAATATTTTGGGTTTGCAAACACTACCTTTGTTTCTGCAAAGACAGAATCTGTTTCCTACAGGTCATTACATGCAACCCATCAAGACTATTCCAGTTGCTACCGATGGGAAAAGCCATTAAATCTTTGAATCACAGTCAATTTGAAAACTGAGCCAACAACAATAGCATTGAGATATAGATATGAGAAATAACAGTAAGCCGCACAACGTTGACAACAGATCACCGATAACTCCTGTATTTTTTTATTGGTGCATTTGGGTGGAAGTAATTGAAGGGAAGGGGTTTTCTGTATTTCAATCTTTTCAGTTCAATGGCTTGGATTGAAATATGGATAGCATAAACTTTTCTGTTGATGAAATTATGAGTCGCTACATATTGTCGTTTCAAACACTCTAACAACTATAAGAGCTTCATATCCTAGAATTGAAACTCAACACGCCCTTGAATTTTATGATCCTTTAGAGAGCACAGGCATACTGAATAAGAACAAAGAATAAAAGATTATAGAAGGAAAAAAAACACCTTAAAAACAGATCTCCTGGTGGACAAATCGCTTCCGAAAGGAACACTCGCTGCAACCTGAAAGCAAACCCACAGATCAAAAACATTAACAGAGAAGTAAACTCAAAAGGAGAGAGAACATCCCCCATTTGGCAGCTGAGACCTTTTTTATTTCCTCATATTATTCACTACACAGTCTGCACTTACACCGTGAAGTACAAGAGCGAAATTTTCATTTAATTTAATTTCCATTTCTTTTTCTTTTTCAGCGTTTTACCGGCAGCCAAGTAGAGGGCAAGGATCAGAAGACATATAAGAAACAAGAAATGGTCGACCTGAGATGCGGCCAACTGAGCCATCAGGAGATCAAGAGAGGTCCGGAGAATTCGGGTTTGGGAGAAACCTGAGACCAAAGGGTACTAGCACTATGTCTGCCTTATATGGTGGGTTCGATCGCGCTCATTCAGAGAAGGAAAAGTAGCTGAGATGGGTTGCGACCCCTCTTCGCAATGATCCTTTCGAGACTGGCAAAGGGCGGACTTTCCCTTGGCTTCTCAAGAGTTTTATTGGCTTAGTAGTTGCCGCAACTATGCTACTTGCTCATCGTTAATTAATAATTCGGTATTCTTAATTACGCCGTGTTTGCTGGGGAAAGAATCCTGGGTTAGGTCAGAAGGCATTCGTAGGATTTAGAGTGTTTTTGGAATTTTTAGATAATGTTCGAGGTGTATTGGTATTTGTGTAATAGTTGTTGATGTGTAAAAAAGTAATGATATTTTTAAGGTTGTTATTTGTAAATTATTTATATTGGAATGAGCGAGGAAGATAAAATATAAAATAAAAGGTTGTTACATCCCATTTGTAAAATAAATTATTTCTTTTATTTTTTATTATGAAAGATATTTGAAAAGTATTGTATAAGTTAAAAAAAAAAAGACAAACGGATGAATGGTTGACTGTATGCTTTCTTTCACGTCAAATTCGTGTGTGGGGAGAATAAATAACAGTTGTGTGAGGAGAATAAATAACAGACGTGGGACAGTCAATTCGTCATGAAAAGCTGCCAATGTAGTCAGATGTGGGGCCATATGTTTTTTTAAATCTCGTTTTACCCTTAATTGTTTATGTCTTTAACGCCTGACTTGTGGATATGTTGGTAATTCTTCATAAATATGGTCAGGGTAAAATGAGAAAAGATTTAACTGAATGCGAATCCTACAAATCATGTTTGGCTGTAGATTTTTTAATTCAACGTGAATTCTACAAATCCTGCCAAAACGAACATGACCCTGGATTGGAATGAAAGAATTTTGATTTGGTAGGTAACCTACCCTTAATTCTTGGGTGCATTATATAACAACACTCAATGATCTAATAATTCTCCAATTAAATGGTCAAATTCATCAACTTAGATTACACAAATATACAATATGCTTTGAATGTTGTATGACTTATTAAAAAATTTGAACAATTTAATTTGGACAGTAAATTAAAGAAAATTTATATATGCTCGTAGCATTTTTAATTTTTGTTAAATTATAAAGACTAAAAATAATATGTTTAAGTTTCACTTTAAACGGGATATATATTTCTTTATATTATTTTTTTTTTCTTTTTAAAGTGTGTAATTCTTTAAATATGTAGAAAAGAGAAGCAACCAAAATTTGTACTCTTGGGAGTTGCTATATAACTTTATCATTATTTGATGAATTTATTATAAGGTATATTTATTAGGGAGGCTTCTTATAAATAATTATGATATTATAGGTTCATGGACTTAAAAATTCACTGATAATCAACTTATATTATCTAACAAAATTAGCTTAAAAGCTCCTTTTTATTATTGTTTTCTTCCAAGTATATGTGATTTGGATGGTGTAAATAGATAGTTAAATGAAAAGATATAGCTAGTCAAAGTTTAATATTTGAAGTGGAAAACCTTAATATTCTCTGAGGAAGTTATGCCCGTTGAATTTATGGTGTGTCCTGAATCAGACATGTAAAAATGTATAAAACTTAAAATCCTTACTCCTCTAAAATATTAAGAAAAATGATAAGTCTTTGAATGATTAAATGTTGTGAACAAGACAGTTAATAATTAGATGCAAGATTTGACTATAGAGAGGCGACTCGATCTGTTAGTTTTCATTGAAAAACACCTATGAGATGTCCTTTTCATTTTAGGCTTTCAAAAGAAATCAAGCTATTTTTGGTTCTTTTTTCATAGAACATCTCCGGCCTTTCTGTGAGAAGCACCTTCCATTGCATTTTATAAAATAGTTGATGATTGTTAGCAGCATTACATCAACTTGTTTATTTATGTTAGTTATAGGATATTCATTACACCCAACCTTTGTGTATCAGACTCGGATAGATTTGACCTACCTTCAAAATACACTGATTAAAGTAGGAGCACAACTACAAATTTTAAACATTTAAACCAGACTCATAACCCAAGTATTATTTAAATTAATGATTTACTTGCAAAATAAGGCTATGTTTGGTTTAGTTCTCAAAACGGTTTTTGTTTTTGTGTATTTTTGGAAGTAGTGTAAATTTTCTTGGGATTGGTGAAAAGTTAGTTAAAAGTTGTTGAAATTTGTAAAAAATTATTGAGATTGGTAAAAATGTATTGAAATTGATGAACAAATTATTGGGATTAGTGAAAATGTATTGGAATTGATGAAAAAGTGAGTGAGAAGTTTTTGAAAATTTTCTGAGAACTTAAATAAGCTATATCTAATTATTTTTTTCGTTAGTAATTTTGTTTAATGATTTGTTTTTGAAAAAAAATTATATTTTGGTCCCAAAATTTATTTGTGTAATTGGTCCCCTAACATTTAATTCTGGCTTTCATCCCTAATTGTAGAGCTTCTTAGGAGGGTGATTTGCAAAGCATGAGCCTAGTGGAATTGTACTAAGTAGATGCTCGGGCATTCTGGTGGACCACATTTCCTTCCAGCTTTTGAATACCTATACTAAGAATTATAAATTAAAACTTTGCTCGAAAAAGAAAAAGAAAAACAGAGAGAAGTAAATAATTTTTCTTTTAAAAATATTGTTTCTCTGTTCTTTATTTTTGTACATAACTCTAATTACTAAGTTTTTCATTAAAAAAGAGGGTAGATTTATTTTCCATCCAAATTTTGTCTGATTTAACAAAAATTTTAGATGAAAAGTGCAGTTTGAGAGTGAAAAAATATCTCATAATTTATAACTTATGTCACACTCCGTGCTGGTACTTCCCCATCGGCTCACGTATAGGAATCACATGCATAAAATTCAGAAATTACCGCATGATAAAAACTCTTAGGATCGTCCAATGCCCTCGAAATTACTTAGCAGAAGTTTTGATTTAAAAGGTTACTGGTTAAAAAGAAGGTCGTAAGTCAGTTTATAAGCTTAAACAAAGGAAGTGAAATTGCACAAAATATTAAAAATCTGTAAATATACCAAGGAAAACCTTAGTCGGTTAACGATTAAATCGAAAATGGCAAAATCGTAAAAAATATTGTACCGTAATAATATGCACTTATTTAGAAAAATATCATTAACGAATTATGTTAAAAACTGATTGGTATCTTAAAAAGATTAAAGCGTAATTAAAGGAAATAAATAAACCTTGTAGCAAGAAATCAACATAGAGAAATACACATTTTCCTTTAAACGAACACGGTTTGGTACAACAAGGTCTTTTAGGAGGATTACAAAAGAATAAGCATTTGTTATACAAAAATGTGAGCTTCTTACAGTCCACTTAGCCTATACAACCGTGTTTCAAATAATCAAAAACAGTTTTGAAAAACTGTCATCAAAAGATAATAAAAGAAACAACGAAATAGGGCGTGCAAAACATACCCTACATCAAGAATCTCTTCATCCTTAAAATAATCCAACATTCTGCTTAATAATGAAAGGCAGACACAAACAAACATAAAATTAGTGAATCCTATTGACTCAATAAGGGGGAAGGAGACATGTCATGTGAAATAAATAAGCAGGAATAATCATAGTAGCAGGTAAACAATAAATAAGCATCGATAATAATAAACAGGATAACGATGTATGATCGATGCAATGCATAAATGATGCATATGTTTCCCGGTCATTTCACTTTCTTTCTTTTCTGATCCGGTAGAGTTGTCCTTCTGCGCTCTGTTTAACCCCCAAAGTCCGGGTTGTGCGTCCTTCCTCTCCTATGGGACTGTCCTATGCCCCGGCACCAAGACCCGATTAGACATGCATTGTTTCATCGCCTAGGGATACCAATCACTATCCTCTCAGTAGTGGTTTGCACTATCCCATTATGAACGGTATCGTCACCTGATCTCAGGACCACCACAGGGTATGAGTTTCGTTCCTGTCAAATCAGTGTTTCTCATACCCATGAGATGTTTATGCAGCATGGCATATCATACGCATCACAAATAAATAACTCACCAAAGACGATAATAAAATGCATATATGCACTTTCACATTTTAAATGAAAATATATAGCATATAAAAATGTAGTTGACATTTGAACATTAAAATAGAAAATAGTAGCACGTTATATGTATCATTTATATTCGAATTTCATTGACCTAAAACATGTGCTTGCATTTTATAGCTCTTCTTTAGATTATAGGTTATATCTTAAAGGTTACTACTACTAAATTGTCTATTCTATATTTGGTTATTTATGATTAAACATAAATGAACCAAATGAGAATAACATTTTACAGATTTTAGTAATACTAATCTACTATTATTCAATTACACTTTTTGATCAATTGATTATCATCTTATTAAATCTATTAGCCCGATTCTATTTTCACATTAGGCCTTGTGTTTCGGTCCTCATGTGAATTATTTATGGGCTCTATTTGCTACCTTAATTCCCTTGAATTAAGTTCACAATAATCATAGGTCTAAATTTTGGACTTGGACGTTTTTACCCCCAATTTTCTCTAATATTCCGAAACTGTCCCAGGAGCTTCCAAGGGCATTTCAGTCATTTTCACTTATCCAACCGAGCTGATATTTTTAGTATAAGACCTATACTTACTAAAATTCAGATCTGAAAAGTTTGGTGTAAAAATTTGATCTACACCTATTAGAAAAATCCCTTGGGCATTCGGGTATCCTACTTCCTGAGGAAAGTTTTGCATGTACCTATTTTTCTTGGCTTTAAATATCAATGCATGTACAATTATATGCATGGGACATTTTGATTTCATCAAAGCACTTTCATAGATGGGCGGCAGTAACAAATCACCATACAAAAGTCACCATAAATAGTTTTCCTTTTTCACAATCACCAAGCATTCAAAGATGTGGAAAAAAAGTCATTCATTTCACATTTTTCCAGCCATTAAGGCTCAAAGCAAGTTGGTCATAAGGCACTGCTGTGCCCCTCATATTCCACAAAACTTCATCTTTCATTTCATTCTCCATATCTATGGTCATCAATGCACAGTTTCACAACTTTTAAAAAAATCATACAAAAACAATTAAGGAAATCGACAAGATCATGATTGCATGCATTATTCTCCTCTCAAGTGCAAACCGTGGCTCATCTAGGTCTCTAACCCCCTTTTAATGTCCACATTTATAACATGCAAAACATCTTCAATACTCAAATATTAAAGCCAAGCCGAATCACTATAAAAGAAAAGCGAAGAAAGTCCAATCGGCCAAGTGATCTTCCCCCATCTCATTTCTTCTTCATCTAACTCCATGCAAGCATCCATTTCACAAGAAAATCTCCTAAGCTATCATCCAACCCCAAACCGTGGCCCCCAATGTGGTTTTTCCATCATCAAATCACAAACAAAGACCCTAATCTCCATTGACAACAAATCTCTATCACCCTTACCTCTATTGCTTCGGTGGACGTGGATTTCCAAAGGACAAAACACCTAAAAGCAAGATAAAAGTTAGAAGAAAGAAAATAAAAAGCTGAAAACAAAAGTTAGAGGGGAAAAGGTGCAAGTCGACCACCTCACCCTTTTCCCCCTTTTAATTCCTTTTTTTTCCTCCTCTTCTTTCCTTCAGCAGCTCCTCTCCCTATCTCTTCTTCGACATCTCCCTTTTGACTCTTGATTTCTTCTCTTTTCTCCTAGGTCTCTTCTCTTTTCCCCTTGGTTTCTACCCTTCGTTTTCCTTCGGTCAGATGACAATTCTCTCTATTCTCTCCTTCAGTCACTAAGTCTCACGCCACTCTCCCTTATCTCTTTATTGCTCTTACTTTTTCAATAACAACAAGGCTCCCCTCATTAACCGATGGTTCTTGGTGGCTAAACCCTAGGTCTATAGTCTATAATAGCTCATGATGAACTGGGTGATATCTAAAAGACGGCAGCCCACTTATTGGTCACCTTGGTTGGTTAAGAGGCATATCTTGCCAAGTGTTTGTATGTCTCTAACCTAGGCAATCATTAGGATTGATCAAATCCATTTTGCCCACACAAAATCATCCACCGAACTGCCCAGCTTCCAATGTATCAATGCATTCACAAAAGATAAAATGAGGGCCAATGGAAGAGTGTAGAGTAATCGGCTGAAGGGGGAAAAGAAATAGAGAGAAAACGAATGAAAAAGTTGTCATTAAATGCATCATGCATGCCTTAATCGACCAAGACATAAAGTGCACTAGAAATTAATGCAAGATAAGGGATATAAATTAGACCAGGATATAATATAATTATAAGGTTGAAAGCAAAATATTTAAGGGCATAATATACATTGGTAATCGACATTAAGCTAAAAAGAACAATTAAATGTTAATTCCAATGTAACTAGTAATGAACTAATAACAAGTATCAAGCTCATGAATTATAAATAATATGAAAACAAATGCAACCACCTAATTAAAAATTAAGAGAATTAAAAATATGCAAGAAAGTATATTAAAAATACGGTAAGCTCAATAAGGAAATAAATTTATACGTGAAAACTTCAATTTGCATATCATACTAATTTTATATATAAATGTAAAACTGGTGAAAATAGATAGGGGCGTTACAACTTATGAGGCAAATAGTTATGAAAAATTAATTTATTTTCTTCGTTTATATTATATTTTTTTACAAAAATTATATATATATATATTCTTTTCCAAACAAACTATTACTACAATTGAAATAATAATTTATATAAAAAAATTCGAATAATTTTAAAATACATATATTACTGATAGAACACTCATAAGTTGCTTATGTAGAACCAAGTTTTTCAACCTTAAATCAATAAATTTGATTTACATTTGAGGATATCATAAGAAATAATAAATTTATGGTCGTAAAAAAATTCGGTTGCTGCATTTGTTAAATAGTGATGATAGCTGGTGAATTCTACAATGTTAATTTCAAGAGTAATTTTTTTGGAAAAATAAATTTTATAGGTGTATTTTGGAAATCACGAGGCAGCTGGCTTATAATAAGGGCTAGAATATACGTATATATGTTACTAGATTCTATATTCTGTAGGTATTTTGACTATTGGTAGTGGCGGAATCTGAATTAAAATCCAAGGGTGTCGAACTTTATAGGTGAAATAACAAAAAAAAATTTCTTCGTAATTCAAAAAATTGTCTTAGAGTTACAATGTCGAAAATTAAGGATTAAAAGCATCAAAAATATTGAAATACATATACCATACAATATACTGTTACTGAGAGGTGACAATTGGATCCTACGACTTTGCATCTTATGAAAATGTTGCAAAATGACTTCGTTCTCAATAGTTTTAAAAACTTCTTGTTCGATGTATACTACCATACAATCATTCATCTAGTCATCTCTCATCCTATTACGCAAATCACTCTTGATGATCTCCATCGCAGAAAACATTCTTTTAACGGTTGCAGACGCAACTAGTAAGACCAATGTCAACTCAATAAGTCGATAAACTAATAGAAATAGAGTATTCTTTTTGGTCTCAACCATCTTCACAACAAGACCTCAAATGTCTAGAAGCCTAGAAAAACATCATTTCTTCTAACATCTCTAATATATGTATTAAGTTGAGTTTTAAGTATCAAATAATCATCTACTGTGAAATCTTCTGGATAAAGCTCAGTAAGACGACGTAACTTAGCATGATCAAATGCTGAGAATGAGTTTTTTGGATCAAGACATGTTATGCAAAGAAGTAACTTTGTACTTGTTTCTGCGCACCGATTATCCATCTCCTGAGTGATCAAATCAATAACCTAGCAAAACACTTTCACACGAAAATGATGGAAATAAGTAATTGTTTGCCCTCCACGCCTTGAACGACTTCAAGTTGGTATAATATCTTCCATATTAGGCACACTAATAGAATTATCAACACAAAAAGTTTTAACTTCTTCCAAAAATCCATCTCTCTCAATTCTTGCAACCGTTCCTCCACAACTCCAACCAAACTCATAGCATTAACAATGTCTTGATTTTTTCGTTGTAATGCCTCTGACAATTCGTTTGTAATTCTCATTATACTCCTCAACAAATGCATAGTGAATACAAACTCAAAACTTTTCATCTTATCCATCAAACTCATAGCCATGAATCTTTCTTCTGAGAGAGTATCATCCCCTTTTATATTTTCAAACACTTCCAATACTGATGACAACATAGTGAAGAGACTGGTTTCTTGATTTTTGCCCATTCCACTAGAAAGCCTTCTCTTGTCCAACCGTTCCACTATCTTCTCATGACAACTTTGCCGAAGAACATCTTTCTTTTTACATTAAGCTCCGACCATATTCACAATCATGGAAGTATAATTAAAAAAACATCAACTTGCAAGTTATTCTTTGCAATACTCACAATAACCAATTGAAGTTGATGAGCAAAACAATGGATATAGGTAGCAGAAGGATTGTCTCTCAAAATGAGCGACTTCAACCCATTGAACTCGTCTCGCATGTTGGATGCTTCCTCATACCCTTGACCTCTCAATCTGGATATTGACAATCCATTATTCATGTCTTGCAAACAATTTGTTTATAGCTTTTTCAGAGATTCAGAACAAGTATCAGAAACATGTTCCATACCAAGAAACCTTTCAATTACATGTCCACGTATGTTTACATATCTCAAAACCACTGTAACTTGTTCCTTCACTAAATTATCTCGAGACTCATCAACCATAAGAGAATAAAATTCATCCTCATTTTCTTTAATGATGGCAAGTGTGGTCTTATCTGCACAAGCACTCATCATTTCCTTCTGCACTTTTGGATAAGTCATTTAGTTGTTTCTAGAAGCATTATTGTTAAGTGTCTTAGCAACTTTTTCATCACGTTGGCAAAACACGTTCGAAATCTCGAGAAAATTGTCCTTCCTTATTGAACTCTCAAACTCGTCATGACCACGAAAAGTTAATCCTTGCCCCCAAAAGATAACGAATGACATCTAAAACCGATGTTAAACGAATGCGATACACATTCTCTTGATTGTGCTCGTGTGCGGATAACATGCGCGGCACACTTTGTCGTTGATTTTCGACTACTTCACATATTCTTCTAGCTTCATTGTGAGCACTATCATGTGCACCAACATGTTCAACAAAAAACCTCACTACCTTTTTCCAGTGGCTAATGCCCGTAGATGTAAACTTATCTCCCTCGAACTTCCCTCCTCTAGGTCGCCTAAACAAATAACATCACAAGCAAAATACCTCATCCTTTGATACACTATATTCAAACCAATTAAAATCTTTAAACCATGTCTCCCTAAAACCTCTCATTTCTTCCCCGTATTGCTTCTTGGGAAAAACATGGTCACGCGGTTGAAAAGGACATTTGATCGAGTACTCCAAACGAACTTGATCCCTAATCCTAACATCATATTCTTTAATGGGTTTACGTAACCCTGGGTCAACAATAATATAATCCGGACTAAACATAATACAAGGTCTTTTGAACTAATATTTGTTTCAGAATTAATAGACATGTTAGGTGTATTAGACGACTCCACACTATGTGGCTTTCTTATCACTAACTTATCCATTATCTAAACAAAAAAAAAACTGAAGACAATCAATCAATTGGATCCAGACTAAACAATCAATTAATTAAAAATGATACTACAAAAAAAATGAAAACATGACTTGAAATTCAAAATAAACAATTTCACAAACCAATTCAAATAAACAGTTTCACAAATAACATATATCCAAATTCCAAACCAATTCAATCTCATCCTCCAACAATTTCACAAACCATAAATATCCAAACCAATTCACTCTCATCCTTCAACTGTCCAACAATTTCACAAATCACAAAATTTCAAACCCTACTAAAGCATTTTTAGGATTGGCCGATTGCCCTAGTTTTCCATAGTAAACTTAATTACAAATTTACAACGGATAGGAATTATAGGATTGGCCTATTGCCAATTGGGTAAAGAAATTCATACCTGGAGGCTGGTCCGTGGAGGAGAAACCGAGAAACAGAAGATGCATAGGAGGCCGGAGGGGCTGCGGGCGTTCTGCCGTTTTGATACACAAAGAACTTGGAGCCTTCGGTGGAGGCTAGGAGCCGGTATACCTGGTGCGGCAGTGCGGCGACGGCAACGGGGCACGGTCGCACGGACAACGGTGGCTAGGCCACGGCTGACAAATAAGAAATTGTGTGAGAGGGGGAGAGTCAGAGAGAGATCGCGTAAGGGGCAGGTCATTTTTCAAAGCAGGGGTGAAACGCATTGTTTCGCCCCCGTTTTAATTTTAATTTTTTTTAAGCAGAGGGTGAAATGACACCGTTTCATCCTTTGCACATTAAAAAAAATAAAAGTAGGACGGGGTCCGGGCTTAATGGGTATCGGGCTCAGGCCAACTAATGAAAAAAAAATTACATTTAAAATTTTCTTTTGGGCGGAGGAATGGGTAGCAACCGCCCTGGTTCGCTACCCTCTCCTTCCGCCATTGACTATTGGGTTTAAATAATTTTTTCATGTTTTAGACATGCTAGACTAGAGAAGGTTTATTTGCGAGGAAATAACGACACTTCAATTTTGGATAATTACAAAAAGGGTAACTTTAACAATTGTTATTGTCTTCAATTACCTTGGATGTCTATTTTTATTGCAACAAGTTTATGGCATTCCAATCACTTTTTATCTCTTCTCAAAATAGATAGTTTGTTGTAGAACATCTGACTTAATTTAATGGGGTGTTTGAATATTAAAATTTTGGGGTGGTTAAAATTTTGGTGAAAAAATGAATAGAGATAATTTGAATGAATTTTTTATATTTATTTGGAGGGAAAATATATAATTTGATAGAAGAAGAAATAATTTGTTGTAGTTATTTTATTAGGGTCAAAATTTTGAGTATGACACCCAAACACCACCTTAATGGTTGGTTTGATGTTTTCTTCTAGTATCAATTTAGTCATGCCTCTTGGTGACATAGCATTGATATGTTACCTCCACGTAGATGTATGTCATGTCACCAAATATATAGCCATATCATATGAGGAAAGGAAAATCAAATGATAAAAATAAATAAATAAATAAAACATGTTGTAAAACTAAAGAACAATACGATCTACAAAGCGTAACAAATAGAGAAAGTGAGAAATAGTGCTTCAGGAACTATGATGAATTCTAAATATTGTTGTGTTTGTAATACATTTCAAGACTCATTTATATAGGCATAGGGTCATACATAGAATTAAAAGGAATATAAACAAAATTAAAAGAGTATGGGAAAAATAACGATTGGGGATAATAAAAAGGTGTAACGGTCATCTATAATAACCCATAATTATAATATTCATAACACTCCTCCTTGGATGGCCATACACAACGAATATGCCTCATTAAAACCTTGCCAAGGAAAAATCCAGTGGGAAAAAACTAATGATGAAGGAAAAAAAAGTACATTATTCGTGTGTAACATTGAGTAGTAGAAGATTGCCTCATTAAAACTTTACAAAGGAAAACTTAATGGGACAAAACTTAGCGAAGGAAAATTCAGCATCAAGGACCCATGAAAGATAATTGTTGCCCGAAATATCAAGAGCTACGAATTCAAGTTTTGCAAGATTCGACATGATCTATAAAAAGCAACGGATGAATAAGTTCCTAATCCAATTACACAAATCAACGAAGAAGAAAATGTCAAAGTGAATAAACTTACTACAAGCTTGTGAAGGGATATAAAAATATGCAACTTCCTTTGACTTCAGGAATGAACTTTTTGCAAAAAGAAAGTAAACGCCCTTTCTCTTGTAATTTCAAGTACTTCCTTCATGATCGGTAGAGCTTCGTGCTAATAACGTGTTGTAAAACTAAAGAACAATATGATCTAGAAAGCGTAACAAAGAGAGAAAGAGAGAAATAGTTCTTCAGGAACTATGATATATTTTGTTGTGTCTATAACTTATCTCAAGTCTCATTTATATAGGCCTAGGGTCATACATAGAATTTAAACAGAATTAAAAGGGTACATAATGGTGGAAAAACTAACGGTTGGGGATAATAAAAAGGTGTAACGGTCATCCATAATAACCCATAATTATAATATTCATAACAAAACAAGCTAAAAACTTAAAAATAGATTTTTTTTAAAAAGTTACAAATTAAAAATAATTTTAAAAAAAAACTTTAAACTTAATATAAACAGGAAAAAAACTAAAGGCGAAAAGCCACTCTGAGCCCTCAACTACTAATGCAATTTCAAATATAGGTCTAAATTACCAATCTTGACACATTGAGCCCTCTAGCTTTCATAATTAATCAAATTGAGCCCTGAAATAAAATCTAAGGGTCAAAATTGTGCCACGTGGCTCACTCACAACACAAGCGACATGAGTTTGATCATTAGATCTTTTTTAGGAACGCAAATTGCTGAAATTTGGTAGTTTGTGGGCTCAATATGTCAAATGTGATAATTTCGACCTCTATTTGAAATTGCATTAGTAGTAAAATGGCTCAAAGGGATGTTTCTCCAAAACAAAAAGACAAAAACCTTTAAAAAAAAGGAATAGCTGACCCGAGAAACCCCTCTCCTACCCCTTCGTAGGGTGGAGGCTCCATCCCATGACCTTATTTTTACTTTTTTATTTAATGACGTGGATTTCTATTTAATCACACGGCATGAATTTAAATTGATATGGTGTTATGAGTCCAAACGGATGTGATGTGTTAGTATTTAGAAAAAGTTTAAAACTCTTAAGGGCGAACGTTTGGGATACGGTCTTAGACCCAATTTTCTATCTTAAAACCAGTTCTGGGTTCGGAAATTTGGTAGCACCCTGTTTGGAATGGGCCGCGACCCAGCTTCTATTACTGTGGTCTGGACTCACATGTTCGATTCTACGCATAATATTTGTTTTCAAGAATAGGGTGATGTTCGTGTTGAAGAGTTTTGTAGGATTTAAAGAGTTTTGTGAATTTTTTGGTTTTGTTAAAGTTGTATTGGTGTTTGTGTAGAGATTGATGATGTGTAAAAAAGTAATGATGTTGTTTAATTTTTTTTAATTTCGAATTTTTTATTATTAAAATTTAAATATTTAAAAGTAAAAAACAAAAGCAAAAGCACGAAAACGTTGATTAATAAACATATGATGGCCTATGGCTTGGAAAACATAGCATGCAGTAGCCTATTATATTCAATGGAAAACTTGTGTGTCATTATCTCGTGGTCTTTGACGCAATATCAAGCTGAAGGGAAGGGGTAGTCGCAGGCGGCTACCGAGAAGCCTGAAAGGAAGGGGACTGAAGCTGCAGGCGACGCTGACGTGTGGGGCCAGGATGTTTTTAAAATTCCGATTTTACCCTTAGATATTTATTTACTCAAAAGCACTACGGAGGATACTTTGGTAATTGTCTCTACGCATGAGCAGGGTATAAATGGAAACCATTTAACATGTTCGGTTGAATGAAGGCAACTTGAATGCGAATTCATGAAAATTCATGGAAACGAACATGCCCCTAGGTGTCTCATTCTCAAAACCAATTTTACATCCATAAACCCCTGTAGCTGTCGATAGCCTTGCAACCTAAGGGTGAGCTTTTTATCCGGCGGAAACCGGAATTTTTGGTTCCGGTTCCGAAATCGGTGTTTCGATACCAATTCCGGCCTATTCCGAAACCAAAATCGAAACTCATTTTAAAGATTTTCCGGAACCGGAAATTTTGACGGAAATGCCGGAATTTTCCGGTTCCAAATTTTTTTGGGAAGAGGCCGTTAAAGAGGGTGATCGTGGCAGGTTTACAGACTGGACTCGTACAGAAAAGTCGTAATTATTCGCCCTCCTTTTCTGCGACCGCTCTTGTCGTTTAGCGCAAGTTCAGCATTTCCGTGCGACCGTTTTAATCTCGAAAATATATTATGGTCAATACTCTTTAAAAAGAAACGGAAAAAGCAATCCCGCAACGACACGAAAATGCTTTACAGGCTAGCGCTCCCTCAGTCAAAGTCAACGATTCATAATCTCTCACTCCACCCCAAATGTTATCATCGTTATCCCGTTATAGGGGCGTTTGTTCCTCAATTTTTCCAAACAATCATAAAATAATCTCTCTCTCCTCATTAAATTATAAAATAATATTATACTATTCAATTAAATCTTCTCTCTCTTTACTGTTTCATAAAATACTATACTTTTTCACAAACCCCAATACCCAAAATTTATAAAACCCTAATATTTCCACAAACAAACACCCTTATACTCCTCCTCCTCCTCTTCGTTTCTTTATTTATTTATTTTATAGTATAAATATTTATCTATCGTCCATCTTCCATCGCTTTTTTAAAAATTAAGTAAAATATAGCAGATATAACACTGATTAATATATACAGTGATGTCAAAAACATAGCAGATATATGTTTTTCAGAGTATATTTTATATTAAAATTGATAGTTGTTAGTCCCGAAACAAAAAGTGTACTTTTTACAAATGTATTTTATATAAATATTGATTTTAGAGAAGATAGTAAGACGCGTGTTCGTTAGCTAGCTGTATCCCAAAACCCCAATAACCGCTTGCCTGGTAGAAGCGGTGCCACTGCCGAATGCCCCCAATGTCTTGTTGTCACTCACAGGATCCTTACCTGCTCAACCGGTCACCCCTCTCGTCCCCTCGTATATATGTATATAGATTCCCCAACCTTCCCTTCGCCTTCCATTTAAACACCCAGCCAGCCTGTCTGAAAAATCCGAATCCCCAAACCAGAAACTGAGAACTAGACTACTACTGTCTGTTTCATTGTCGTTAGTAAAAGCGAAATGGATCGGATGAAGGGGGTCCATGGAGAGCGGAGGAAGACGACGCCCTTCAAATGTTGGTCCAGAAGCACGAAATAAGAACTTTTGTTTTCTTAGGTTCGTCTAAATCACTTTCCTTTCGTTCTTTTTTTTCCAAATTTTTTAATGGATGTCAATTGTTAAAGAATGGAGGTCTGAGTTCTGTATTACGGGAAAAAACAGAAAAAAATAACCCAGAAATGGAAACTGAAACGGAAATTCCGGTGAATTCCGGAATGGAATTTCCTATTTCGGTGAGTACGGGAACCAGAATGACCCATCCGTTTCGGTACCCACCCTTATTGCAACCATAGCATCGTCTCACATGTGTCCTATAACCTTTTCAAATGAGATCAGACATGCAATTATTTCCTTTTTTATAGGCGCAATAATGATTTCTTTCCTCAATCTCGTCCATGTGTTAAATTCCTCCCCCTCCAACGTCTCTAGATAAAAGGAAAAAGATGTGCAATATTTCTCTCTCAATCTAAGGGAACTTATTTTTCTCCCATCTTCCCTGCAACTGCCCCTCCCACCATTATCATTGTATTGATAACTCATTTGCCCTCCTCACCTGTATGGTCTGCGAATATCATCGTCTAGTCTCCTCCATTTTTTGTCTGCTTTGAGTGCAATATTGTTGGTTTTTGTGCATAATCGAGATTTTGATGATTTCAATAAATGGATCAAGTTTATAAAATGAACATCTTCAAAGAGCCAAAGGCTTGAAGAAAGAAGAACAAAAATATGCAAGGAGTTTAAAGTGAAGATTCAAGACCTTAGGGTATAATTCTTGTAACTCTTTTATTTCACTTTTGATAAGGATTTGAATCACGCACTTGCCTATCTTTCAAACTGTGCATAAACCGTTTTAAGTTTTGTTTGAAAGATGTAAATGTTTTTAAATGTTTCAAAACACCCTAAACAAACTCTCAAACCTTTCATATACTTATGAGAAGTAAGTCTTATAAATTAGGTGTTTAAAAGTGGTAAAAAAAACTAGATTTTAATACAATCGGACTATGTGCTTAAGTTGAAGAGATCGACCGGTTGGTGAAGCGGTCGAGGTCGACCGCTTGGTACTTCGACCGCTTGGTATAGCGGTCGACCGGTTGGTTTTGACAATAGAGTAGTTAAGCTTCTGACAATATGACCATTGAGTAACGGTAACTTGAAGCAGTCGACCGACTCGTTTTAACAGACGACTCCCAACGGCTAGTTTTCATATGTGACCTATAAATACATCTTCATTTCGTTTAAAATGAAGAACTAACAACCACATATCATTTCTACTACTTGAGAAATACTCTAAACCTTATTTTTCCATATTTCTCATATCATTCACACAAATTACACTTTCACATCCTTGTCATTGTGTGAATCAAAAGAGATAGAACTTTCAATTTTCTTATCCACTCTTTGAGAGAGTTTATCTTCTATCTTCATATCCAAGAGATGTGTTTCCTTTAGTGAGGTTGTTCACTAAAGAAGAAGCTTAGAAAGTGTTTATCTCAAGCTTGTTAGGTTATGAGTGGTGAGCCCGAAAAAACCACTTGGGTGGGTTTGAGTGTTGATCATGGGAAAACACTTATATGGTTCTCTAGCACCCAGAAGCTAGTGTGTAAAGCTATTGGAGAATAGTGAAAAACCTCAAGGCTAGGTGAAGAAGCTTGAAGGGTGGATTTAGGCGGGTTTGCCGAACCACATAAAAATCGAGTGTTTGCTTCTCTTACCCTTCTCCTTACTTTTAGCACTCATTTATATTTGTTGCATATTTACACTTGTCCTAAAGTAGGCTTTACTTGCAAACACATCTTTGGGGATCAATAGCCAAAAGTTTAGAAAATCAATTCACCCCCCTCTCGGCTTGTTTGGGAACCAATTTTGGTTTCAGTTTCGGTTTTGGTTTTAGTTTTTAAATATTAAAATAAGTTTTATAACAAGGGCATGTTTGGTTAGATTTGTTTACTCTCATTTATTTAATTTTTATTTTAATAATATTTTTATTTTGGGTACTATTACGTTTTAAAAAAATAAAATTAATTTACAAAAAGTACGAAAAATATAAAAATAGGAATTTTTTTTAAAAAATATATACTAAAAATATTAGAAAAATATGAAAATAATATAAAATAAGTAAATAAAAATTAGTTTTTTATATTAACAATATTTTCTTTCTTATATCATCACATTCAAAAAAATAATAAGAAAAACTACTTTACAGAAAATAGGAAATTTTAAAAAATAATTATAAAAAATAAAAATATCTAAATTAACAAAATTAACTAAATAAAATATAAATATTTGAAAAAATAGAATCAGAATTTATAAATCAGGAAAATCGGATAAATATATGTAAAAAATAATTTCGCAAAACTAATTAATTTCTATAAAATACAATTAAAATTAAAATTAAAAAATATTCAAAAAATATATCCAAATTTTTAAAAAATATTATAAAAATTTAAAAAAATGTTGAAAAATTGTGGGTAAAATGTAAAAGTAAATTTAATTTTAAAAATTAATTAAAAATATTTAAAAGAGAAAAACATAAAATTCATCAAAATATTTATAAAATTTAAAATCTAGAAAACATTTAAAAAACATAATTTTGGAAATTCAATAAACTAAAAAAGACAGGATTAATTTGCAAAAATAATAAAACAATATTAAATATTAAAAATAACTTACAGAAATTCATAATTGCACAATAACTGAAAACCAAAATTGGGCAACAAAGCCCGATGCTTCTAAAATAATAAACATTCACCAAATAAATATAAATAACTAATTAATTAAAAATGGTAAAATAGATAAATAAATTAAAAAAATATTGGGACACTAATCTAAATACTTAGAAAAATATTAAATATTAAAATATTAAAACATTAAAAATTATTTTGAAACTCGCCACCCTGGTGAGGTTGCACAGCTCCAATGGGGTCTCCCTCTAGGAACAACCCTAAGAGATTGGGCACTTTTGGCTACTTTGGGTGGCCTCAATTTTTAAATTTTGTGCTCTTTCAAATATCTGTAAGTTATTTTTAATATTTATAATTTTTTGTGATTTTCACAAATTAATTTTCTGTGTTTTAGTTTATTGAATTTCCAAAATTATGTTTTTAAATGTTTTTTAGATTTTTAGATTTTATAAATATTTTGATGAATTTTATTTATTTATCTCTTTTTATTTATTTTTATTGACTTTTTATAATTAATTTTACATTTTACCCACAATTTTCCAACATTTTCTAATTTTTTAGAATATTTTGTAATAATTTCTGAATATTTTTTAATTGTTTTTTATAATTTTAATTTTAGTTTTATTTTATAGCAATTAATTAGTTTTGCGTAATTATTATATATATTTTATCCGATTTTCATGATTTATAAATTCTGATTCTATTTTTTCAAATATTTATATTTTATTTAGTTAGTTTTCCTTTCTTAGATATTTTATGTTTTTTTGTAATTTTTATAACATTTCCCAATTTCTGTAAATTATTTTTACTTATTATTTTTTAAAATGTAATGATATGTGAAAGAAAATATTTTTAAATAAAAAATATGGTCGATATGTAAAATATTTTTACTTATATTCACATATCGACCATACTAGCATGCTTGCTGCTGGGTTCATCACATTAAAAGATGCTTGTAATTTTTTTTAACATTTCCCAATTTCTATAAAAAAAAAATTATTATTATTTTTTTAATTGAAATGATATGTGAAAGAAAAGAAATTAAAATAAAAACGAATTTTTATTTTCTATTATTTTCGTAGTTTTCTAATATCTTTAGTATTTTTTTTTAAAAATCGATTTTTTATATTTTTGTAAAATAATTTTATTTTATTATTATTTTTAAATGTAATATTAGCCAAAATAAAAATATTATTAAATCAAAAATTAAATAAATGTGGCTAACCAAATGTAACCAAACATGCCCTTGTTATAAAACTTTTTTTAATCTTTAAAAATTAAAACCAAAACCAAAACTGAAACCAAAATTGGTTCCCAAACAAGCCCTTGGGTTGCCTTAATCCTGAAATCTAGGACTCATAAATATGTCCCAAAGCAACCATCTGTTTTCAAAGTAGAAGCAGAGAAGCACTCATGTCGTCTTCTCCTTCTATCCCTGAGCCTCAACAATTCGAGGTTGCCATCCATCACTCCACCACCTACCACGCCCCCCAGTCGTCCACCACCTACCATGCCCCCCAGTCGTTCATCTGTCCAGCGCATGCACTCTTAATGTAGTATCTTGATCATAATTTTTCCTTACTTGCACGGTAACTGAAGTTGGTGCACACCACTTGTGGATGCTTACGTGGTCGGGCCAAACGCAGGAAAAGTAACATACCATGCATGCCAAACACAGGCTCATGTCTACAAAAAGAAAACCCAAGCTAGAATCCAGGCGCATCAATGAATGGAAAATTATTGAATTACGTGTTATGACCGTTGAGTGTTGAGGAGTGTTTAATGGATCTTTTGTGACCTTAGTGAATTTCAACTCAAGGACCAAGCACTGTGCTAACTATTTTGGGGGTTTCCAAATGGAGGCCAAGGATCCAGTACTGGAAAAGAAACTAAATCCCAAACGAAATTGAAACCAAGATCAAGACCGCATTTCAAACATAGTGAATAGTGAAGTTTTAAGATTAAGACAACCCAAGAGGGGGAGTGAATTGAGTTTAAAAAAAACGATTTAAACCCTAAAAGTGTGTCTGCAATGTAGAACTAATTTAGCACAAGCAATATGCAAATATCAATCTAATAAGTAAGAGAGTGCTAAAATAAAGAGAGTTGGAGAGCAAATACAAGATTTTTAGGTGGTTCAACAAAATTTGTCTACATTCACCCCCTCATGCTACTTTCCAAGCCTTGAGGTTTTTCCACTAGTTCCTTTGCACCAAGGGAATGATTTCATACATTTGAGCTTTGAGAAACACCTCTCCAAGCCTCAAGACCGAGTTTTTGAACAACCGCACAAAATTTCTTCTTCCGAAGAACACTCCCCACCGAAAGGGCACAAGAAAATCATTATCTTCTAACCAAGGTAGTAGAGTGATTTTACAATAGTAAGACTCCCTTAATGGAGTGGATATTATAATAAAAATCTATCTCTTTTTATCTCGTACAATAGCAAAGAAGTGAAAATGAAGGCTTATGTGTGAATGTGATGAGAAAACAAAGATTTGAAGGTTTTTTTTTATCTATCTCAAGCTTAACAAATGATCAAATGATTGTTCAAGTGTATTTTTCAAGCTTAAGAGTGGTCATTTGTGACACCCCTCCCGTTTAAAACTTTTAAAAACCTATTTATATGAACTTAATGTAGCAATTTTCCTTTAATTAAGATTTTTGCTTGGTAACTTTGACTTTCATGCTTATATGACTAACTATAATTTAAATTTCATAATTAGATGCTTAATTTAAATTGATGCTATATTATGATTTATAAATTTATTTTCGGTCGTTATTGCAAATTTTTCTTCTTTAATTCATTATTTATATTGAATGGTTGACACTTTGTTAAATTACCGTGTATTTGATAAGGTCAATTTTATTTTGAGCTTATGGGCTTGTGCTGTGGGCCCTAGGGAGATCAATCATTGGGCTGGACTTAGAGTTAATTGGACCTCATTGTGGGCTTGGGTAGCTAAGAAGACTAAGCCCATTAGTGGTAAGCATGGTCGGCCACCTTAATTAAAGCTGCACCTAATTTAGTTGTCATAATGCCTAGGTTAGAGACAAAACCAACTTTTTGCCACTTGTCATATAATTCCCTAACCGACAATCCCCCACCCAATGAGACCAAAACCTTGGCTTGTTAACTCGTACTTATTGACTGCAACTTTTTAAATATAAACCTACCCCTACTATCTAGGCAATGATGAGGATGAAAGAGAGCCATTTTATTCTTGGCATCACAAGGGGTTGGCATTTCTTGCCTAGACCGTGCGCATAGAGAGAGAAATAGGGATAGAAATAATAGGAAAGAGAGGAAAGAAGAGAAAGAAGGAGGGGGAGAGAAGAGAAGAAAAAGGAAAGGAAGAAAAAGAAAAAGAAAAAGAAAAAGAAGAAAGGTATAAGGGGAGGGGGGTGGTTCGGCCAAAAGGGAGGAGGTACCCTTCATATCTTAAAATTTCCCCCATTTCTTTTGTGTTTTGAGTTCTAACTTAGATTCCATTTTGAAGTTTTTCTTAGAGATTTTGGAGAGCTATAAAAAAAAGCTTGTTTTTGGCACTCTTAATGGTTGAAAACGCCACTGCCCTAATATAGTATCTTGATCATTGGTTTTCCTTGCTTGCATGTTAGTTTAATGACATCTATTGCATGTTTCCTTGAAAATCTTGAATTTGGTTGCTTGTAAAGTAGTTGCATGGCGCTTGATTTATGAGATGATAAGTATGAAAATGGAACCATATGACAAGGAGGCTAGGGTCACGGCAGTGCCCTAGAGATGCTCAAAGTGAGCTTGATGGCCATGGATTGGCTTGTAGAAGTGAAAGGAAACACATGTATGAAGTTGTGCCTTTATGGGGTGAAAAAATTGGAATCCAAAGGGGCTTAGATGTTGATGTTTGGGTTTAGATAATGATCTGGACAAATATGATATGATTTCATTTGCATAATGGTTAATATGTGCATTTAGAGTTAAGAAAAAGGCAAGTAAACAACATGAATGAAGTTTTCCACAATTTTCATAACACTCGAAATTCACTGAGCATAATTTTATGTAAAAATCTCTTTCATGAAAACTTTCCAGATTTGAAGATTGTAACATCTTGGACGTACCCTACAAATTTTTAAAGAAAAAGATAAAGAAAAATGATATAAATGCCCTTAGTAGCAGTTAAGGGCAGATCTAGAATTTTGAGCAAAATTAAGGGTAAAAGGATCCTAACATAAAAACTGGGCTTATGGTTGTATTAAGTAAGGAAGAAATGGTAAAAAATTGAGTCAAAACCCAAATTTGTAAGGGGCCCAAATCACTCAGCTCATTAGTGTCCAACTCGGGCCCAATAACCTGAAGAAACTTTAATATCTTCCTAAGTAAAAAAATAATAATGCACTGACCCATTATGCCCGAGTCTTAATAGAATAAGGGTAAAATATATTTTGCACCCCTTATGTTTGGAGGTGTTGACACATTGCACTCCAATGTTTTATTTTTGAGACATTGAGTCCATTATGTTATCTCCCCAACAATTTGCACCCGAGTCAAATTTGCACACAGTTTCAGAACGCACAACTTCATTTAGTAAGATAGGAGCTACTAGTCGTTTAAGCTAATTCGGTTCAAATTGGTTGCTTATGTGGAAAATAGAGGCTGACGTGGAAAATTATTCTGTTAGTCTAACTAACGAAAGGTAACGGTTGTACTCTTTTTTTTCAAGTATGGAAAGATCAAGGACTAAAAAGTTGAAACATTAAGTTTTATGACTAAAAATGAAAAGGGGTGAAAACCTAGTGACTAAAAAGAAAATTTCTCTAAAATATATTACATATGAATTTTTCATCCACATATAAAAATAAAATAAATTGAGCCTTGAATTCACAAATAGAGAGAACAAAAGTCTCAAAATCAAAAACTTTTAATCTAAAATGACATAAAGTACAAGGATGTAATTTACGTTTTTCCCTTAAGAGATTGGGTACGTTTGGTGAATGAGAATTTTTAAAAATTCTTCACATGTTCAAAATTTTCATTGCCAAACATAGCAGAACTCAGCCAAGTTTGGGCAGTAAAAATTCTTCACATGTTCAAAATTTTCATTGCCAAACATAACAGAACTCAGCCGAGTTTGGGCAGAAAAGCAGAGCAAATACAAGTATTAGTACAATAGCAAAAATGTGTTCTTCATCATTAATACGTTTGCTCGCAGTAATTGAGGCCTCTTGGGAGAATCGATGACTGCATAAAAAATGTACTTGCTAGTACTAGTACATCTGAGAATTCTTAATTGGCTAATTGTAAATAGCCCCAGACTGAGGAACAAATGATTATCCTGGACCTACACCGAGGTATTGACAATGATTCTACAATTTCGCAGAACATAATGTGATACGATGAGATAGAAATACAATAGAAACAAAAATAGAGGGAACAACTTACCTACTCTTAACGGTCAAGGCGAACCCGAATTAAAGAATTTGGAATGAATAAAATCTCCCCAAGTAAGATTTGAACCTATGACCAATCAATTAACAATCGACTGCTCTACCACTAAGCTACTAAGGAATAACAGGAGATTAGATCTCATAGAGTTCAATTCCCGTTTTGGGCATGTTTGGAAAATAAAAATTTTAAGAAATTTTCAAAATATTTGGATGTGGTGTTTTATGTTAATTTGTAAAAAGATAATGAAAAATTTATAGTATGTTTGTTTAGATGTTGAAATATTTTGAAATTTTATAAGCGTTCATGCAAAAGTGAGGAGATATATTATTATATTTATTTTTTATGTTTAGTTTGATCGAAATAGATTATTTTATGGGAAAAAATATTATGAATAGAAATGATTTTCTAATTTATTAGTATTATTATTTAAAAATTACAAGAAAAAATTAAAGATAAAATATGAACTTTAAAATATAGATTAATTACACTTTCAACCTTGATACTTTGTATTTTTTTTTATGAATTATACCCCTAAACTTCTAAGTCGGTAGCGTTGCACCCACCGTTAATTTCTCATTCAAAGAACGTAACATTTTTTGTTTTTTTTTTCTTAGACCAAGGCTGCTTTTGCAACAAAAAAATTTATATTTCTTAAAATTTTAACACAATAAAAAATTTAAATGTAATCTCTCTTCCTATCAAATCATTACTTTTCACTAATAAATATAAAAAATTATCCCTCTCTTCACTTTTTCACTAAATTCAATACCTTAAAATTTTAACTCCCCAAAATTTTACATCTCAAACACAGGACAGACGAGCCCTCCACCAAACCTTCTCGACACTTATCGGACCGCTTCAACCCGAATTTTCGGCCGAAACGCACACATACGCGCACGCAGAAATTAAAAATTAATAGTAACAAGTGAAAAGAAATGGTAAAATCTAGAAAAAAAAGGGTAAATAATTACGAAAAAGTCCGTGTCTAATAGATAGGTAGCAGTGTGAGTACGGTAGTAAAAGGACTTCCAATTCCGTTTACTTTTCGTTTTCCGAGAAAGGGATTTACTTCATTTCCTCCTGGAGAAAAGGAAGCAGAAGAGAATCGTAACTTATAAGGGGCCTGTGAAGTTTCCCAATAGGGTAAGTTTAGCAATTCGAAACCCTAGCTTGTTCAATTCCATTTTTTTGTTCTCAAAGATGTTTGCATCCTCATGATTCGAACGTAATTGAGTGAATAAAATTATTTAGTCTTTGAATGTTGGCTGTGTTCTGAGGCTTTCAACTCTTAGTTAGTTCTCTTTTCCCCTTGGTTCGCGGGAGAATGTATGGGAATAAACGAGAGCTTGGAGTTTGATCCCCGGGTTCTCAGTATTTGTTTTCCTATTAATTTTCGGATGGTTTCTTTGCATTCCAAACCGGTACATAGATGAGTTCTTCGATTATGCTCTGAGTGGGTTCTGGTTTTTGTGTGTTCCAAATTCTCGCTGGTACTCTGAGAATTGAAGAAAACCTTGAAATTGATGCATATTGCACATTTGGTTTTTCCTTAAGAGTTTGAGTTGTGGGTCAATTGAGTTAAGTTATCTGAATTTAAGCGAATTTGAGCTGATATTTTCAATTTACATGGTCAATTGAGCTGTTTGTACATTTTAAAGTTCGATTTGGCTGATACTTCACAACTGGGTGCACTAATTTGGTTGAATTTTGAGTTTAGGGGAGTTGGTTGAATCCTTTTATAGTTAAATTTGATTGTCTTGGTTATATTGTTGAGGAACTCCATGTTTGACTGGTATGGATAGCGTGATGAATATTTGTGTGTTTTTCGAGTTGATAATGGACAGTTGTGAACAAGGGAATTAATGGTGTTGTCTCAAACGTTCAGTCTCTAGGTATCTCTCCCTATCTAGCTAATTACACTCTTGGACTGTCATCTATGGCCACAAAGACCCCATATGTGCTGAAAACTGATTTGTTGTTAGATGGATGAACTAACTCGAGGTGAAAAAGTAAGGGAATCAGACAAGAGGATGTGTGTTTCTTTTAAGTTATATGGGTCATAAGTTTGTGAAGCCCTAATGTGTCTGCGTTATCTAAACAAAAGGTGATGGTGTCAAGCTGGGTAAGGTTATGTCCCTTCTTTTTTAAATCTTACATGATGTTTATGTCAGTTACAGCTCTGTGTAATTGTCCCTCAAAGGGTTAGGGGTCAATTTTTTGCTTTTGCAATGATGATGGACCCTCTGCAAAAAGTATGGTCCAGATTTCTTGTTAAATCTGAAAGGCTCTGCAAAGTGAAATAATAATATTGGTGATGAAGTTAATTTGAGAGTTGAGATTTGTTCATTAAATTTGTGGTTATAAGTTGGTACGAATCTGATAGCAAATTAGATCTGTCATTCTTTAGATCCCTTGAAGTCAACATTGATTCAGTATGTGTACATACTTGATGGAGTTGGTCATTGTAGTTCAAATTTGACATTAACTGTCTCAGGCACACAAAAAATCTGCTTCTCATGACTGGCCTCATTTAGTGCTAGAAAAATGGGATATCTAAGAGCAATTTTTTCTTGTTTTAGATATGGGTCTCCTTACTTAAATTGCGTCAATGTATAAAGTGATATACGGAACCTATGGATGCTTTGCAAGCTGCTTCCTTGACATTGTTGAAATGATACAAAAAGATGTAATCATCATCTAAGCTTTAGAGGGAGAGGAACAATAGATGCTTTGATAGTTGTTCTTGCTCCTTGGTCAAGTTGCAGGGTTTTGTGTTATTTTCTCTCTTTTGTTGGGCTGATGCATTGTTGGATGGCCCCTTTGCTGATTTTGATGATTTTCTTAGTTTTCTTGCTTGCTTGAACTAGTGATTTCAGTATAGCCCCTTGTACTGTTGTCACTATTCTAATAAGATTGACTTGCTTATCAAAAAAAAAAGATATCATGTCTGTTTGCCCAAGAAATCTTTAGACACCTGTTGCTCTTCTGTCAACACCACGGTAGCTTCAGGCGGTTGCTTCTACTGAACTTGCAACATGCAGGATGATGTCGACATGTCGTCATGCAGTTGCTGTTGATGTGCATATACTAGTTGTGGTGATCTGAACCCCAAGACTTAGATGTGTCTAAATGAAACTCCGGGATAGACATGATTACTGGGGCTATAAAATTATGCAAGCTAATTGTGTCTGTAAAATGGAGTTCTTGTTTTCTTTCTTCAAGCCATTTGACACTTATGATAAACGGGTGCTAACATATACATTGGCTTCTTCAGTCATAATGCTAACACATATATTGGCTTCTTTAGTAATACGTAAAGATATTAATATTTTTTACCTGCAGATTGAATAGTTAAGCAAGAGTTTCTGTATGCAAAATATAGTGGTCTACACCATGCTATGTAACAGAAATGCTGAATGTAATTTGATTAAGACTACCATGCAACATTGCTTTCATCATTGAAGTGGAGGTTGCTTGCCTTCTAATTTTCCTACCAACTAGATTTGGCTAAGTCCATCATTGTTAGAATGAGTGTATTCATTTGTTTGGAAGATTAAATACCTTATAGAAGATAAGATAAGTTCTTCATTCACCGTGAACTTTAAAACAATCTAATTTGCTCTTTCCAGTTCATGGATTTTGTTTTCTTTTGATGATAATTTCTCTGCCCATCATCCAGTCTATACTTATGTATTCCTGTATGAATGTGTAGAAAACAACTTTATAGGCTTTCTGGCCTTCTTTGAAAGAACTTTTGAACTCTACGATTAAGAGGAAAAAAGAAGAAGAGAGTAACTTCTTGGATGATAGACTAGATTCTTTTAGCGATTTTGCTACTATTATATTGGTTTGTCCATTATTTGCTGCCATAATAGACCTTTGATGTTGTTTAATGAAATAAATGAGTCCTATGTCTGTTAATTCATGGGTGATTATATATCCCTTATCAATACCTTCAATGATATATTAAATCGCTGTTATATTTGTTAGTTTTCCCTTGTATGGTTGTTGTCTAAGTAATATGTTTAGACACCCCCAAGGGTTTGGTGTGGTGGTAAGGCTTCGGCTTGGGTTCTAACATGTCCCAAGTTCGAGCCCCAACATCCCCATTATCGCCCTTGACTTACCTGCTCCCTGGGTTGTGGGGTCGGTTCAGGGGGCCGGGGTTTGTACTTCAGGGTTGGGCCAAAAGGGTCCGGCTTTGGGGAATTTCCTCGTCATAAAAAAAAAAAATGTTTAGACAATATTTTGCATTATTGCCTGGAGCAGTAATCTAACCATACATCATGGCATGGGGTATTAGGTTTTTTCTTGTTTTCTTTCTTGGTTGTGTAAATGCTAAAATTAGGCCTTCAAGCTTTTGGTTTTTTCTAGTGACTCAGAGGTCATTGGTCCAAATTTTCCTTTGTATGGTTGTTACTTAAGCTAAGAAAGATGTTTAGACAATATTTTACATTATCCCCCCGGAACAGTACTCTAACCATACATCATGGCCTGGGTTATAGTTTTTTTCGTTTTTCAGTATCATGTCTCTGAAATTCTTTGGTATTACTTTGACAATGCTGTTTCTGCTGCCAGATTTGACTGGGGATTTGGCTTGCATTACATCCCAATGACTTCTTCTGTCGACGATCCGTCAGGTATTTTCTTCGAAAAGCTTCATCATATTCATATATGTCTGTTTGATCTCATTCTCAGTTAATGGGTTAAGCCATACTCATATTGATCTTCTACTTGAGCCAGCTTGTTTAATTTGATAATGTGGAAATGGGATTAGTTTTTTTTTTCATGGACAACATGAAATAATGGAAGAGTTTTGTTTTGTTTTTTTTGTCTTTCAGTACTGTCTTTACAAAGTAGGAGATAACCCCAATCGGAGAAAACCTAATACTCTCTTTTTCACCTCGTTCTTTTCCAAGGATTTTAACTAGGATCTCCAAACTGAGTTTGATTTTAACTTGTGGCTTGGGCCTATCCTACCCCACAATGATACCACTTGAGTGGAGGTCAAAGTGAATAACATCCTTGGCATTACTGCTTTGTGGTGCGTATTGCCCTTGTGCTGTGATAATTATCTAGTTTGGAAGAAACATACAACTTTCTTCATGTCCTTGGAAAATTTGACTCATCTGATTGAATTTTTTAAAAGTGTGGTGCCGTTACTATACAATTTAATAGTTACTAGATTCTTTTTGGTCCTAACAGTACTCTTTCTTGTTTAAGTTTTTATGACTCTTCATGAAGTATTTATCCATTGTAAACAAATGATTGTCTAGATAATAGTGAAGCTGAAGAGCAGCAAAACCACTCAGAATCCCAGATTTCATCTTTGTCTCCTGCAGCTGGAATGTCTCATCCTGGTATTACTACTCCAAGCGTTCCATATCCAGCACCTCCCCAGCTTGGGGCCGGACATGCTCTGGTACTATCTTTGAAGCCAATGTGTAGCTTATATGAGTAATGTTTAAAATAGTTCACTTACAACGTCTTTGGTGTTTCTCAGTTATGAATACATAATTTTGGAAAGTTAATCAGGACATAATTTTTGGCTCCATCTTCCAAATGTATTAATTATAAGTTCCCTTCTTTAGTTCCGCAAATTATCATGATTCCCTACCCTCTATTGTTGTGACATTCTTGCCTCAAAACCTGCTTCCCTACTACATTCGCTTGATCGTGCTTCAAATATCTTAGGAATCTTCTTTGGTCCTCATAACCTGTCAATAACATCCTAGTCTCCTCCTCAATGTTGTTTCACTGCACATTTCCATTCTTAGTTATTATTTCAGGATTACAGTCGTTTTGTTCTTACACCAGAAGTCATTCTACTAATCTTTTTTATTGTTTTAAATTATTTTGAATGTGAACTATGTTATTATCCTCGCAAGCTTTGGTATGTCCAATGTAGAAAGGGTGGTGACTGGTAAACTCAGTCCGTGAATGAATTTTGCATGTTTATGTACTAGTAGTGTATTATTCTATTTTATCCTCTCTCTTTGTTTCCCCTTATTTTTCTCCCCCAACTTCACAATTGAATGCTTGAAATGTGTTAGACTGTGCCTGGAAAAGGATCTTGTAATGCTTTACAATGTTTGATGTTTAATTGATTTTTGGATCTCTTCCTTTTAAGACAAAATGATTGTCAGCCAGAATTTGGAGTGCTGATGAGAACACAGGAATCAAGATGTGCGACAGCACATGTTGGGAAATAATTTTGGATTTACAGGAACAGAGTAATCTTGCAAACCCAAAAAGAAGGGGAAAAAGAATGGGCTGAAAAGAGATGGGGAGAGAAGGTTAATTATAGAACAAGCGGGTTTCTTGTTTGTTGGATGCTGGAGCCATCAATCTTTACTTTTTACTCATATCCTGCAACATGATGTCTATTATGATGCATTGTATCAAGAAAGAAAAAACAAATGCAATGCAATGCAAGGAGATAAACAGGACTATGAATTAGGTAAAAGGAAAAACTAGCTTTTATTAGGGAAGAATAGGTTCTGAAGTGGAACTGGTTTGGACGACGAAAGTTTGATGTGGGCAGTAATTGCTGTTGTGCTTGTTTTCTTTTGCCATTCATAAGAGCAACAGCAGGCAGCCACATGGGCCGGGAGGGATGTTGCTTTAAATATAAGATTCTGTAGGGCCCAACTTATCAAAAAAAAAAAAAAGATTCTGTAGGGCCCTCTGTGATTGAGAAATGGAGGCTATGATGGGCTGCTTTATGCTCTTATTGCTATTCAGGTTTGTAATCTTAGAGACGATCTGAAATATTGGTGACCAATTCGGAGATCTAGATTAAAGGTGAAAATTCTGTGACCTGCTTAATTTAACAGTTTGTCATCATAGGTGTATCATTTTGCTTTGTCCTTTTTGTGTTTTCCTTGAGTTCAGCTTTACTTGCGTGAGTGCACCCCTCTTTCATCATCACACTTCCTTGATTCATTTACATACCTACATAGACGTACGAACACAAACATAAAAACAAAGGCTCACACGCAAATATACGCATTTCGTTTAGCTATTTATATACCAACATAAGTGGAGGATGTACGCGTATGGTCGCATTTTGTAGTGTTTGATGGTCGCATTTTGATGCTTAAGCGGTAAATGGTGTTTAGGGGTAGGAAGCGCCAGTTGCATTAAATGCAATATGTGGGGGTTGTGTTTGTTTTGTCAGATAGGATTTAAATCACTATGGTCTTGCTTTGAGTACGACTTTGATCCCTTATCTTTCATGACCTGTGACAATTTCTAACATTGCAAAACCATAGCCTTATTTTCTTTTTAGTGGATGATAATGAAGATTGGAGAGTTCATCAAGCTATTATTTAGTGAATCCATAGGTTATCTTTAAATTATCTTGGTAAAATTACACAGCCCCCTTGAAATATCATCTCTTTTAATGTACATTTAAACTACCAAGGGTGGGTCAATAGGGTATTAATGAACTTTTCTTCTTGGCTCCCTTGACCTTCACTCCCATCCTGCCAAACTGAGGCTACCAACACATTGTATCCAACCACATTGTGGTAAATCGATACAAGTAGGCGTAGAGGGATAAAGATCTTCTACAATTTTCTGCCGAATTGCACGGTAGAATTCGAAGAGAGATAGACACAATAGGTGGACCCTACACTATTTAATGCTACTCGTATTTGCCCATATAAAGTTCAAACAACATAGGCCTATAATGGGGTCCACCTGTTGTGTATATCTCTCTACGAATTCTATGTGCAATTTGGGCAGGGAATTCCTGAGGATTTCAATCCGGCTTGCCGTGCCATCTAGCAATCATAATACACTAGAGAAAAGTGAGATTTTGACTAACTGATGTTAAACTAAGATATTTGAGACCTTGGCTTTCATAGCTTATTTCCTGGAACACTAAAGTTTAACCATTTTGAGCTCAAATAACGTGGAAATCAGCTTGTTTTAGGTCATAAAAGGAATAGTACTTTTAGTCATAGTCGTAAGGGAGAGTCACCTGTAGCTATATTAGGAGGATGAGTAGGTGAGCATACAAAGACACAAGCGTGTCTCACACCATACCCATACAATAATAAGTGATTAATATTCCATTTGGGAACCTTAACCATGCCTGAAATGGGAGAGGTAGATACCTCAATACTTACTGACCCCATTTGAATCTTTAGTTGCAATGTGTACCCTATAACCTAAAATGCGCAAAGTGCTCTTAAAAGTTAAACATTGAATATATCTTTAGCTTGTGTTTACCTAAACTGAAAGGTTTAAATTACCTTTATGAGTGTTGTGTTGGTTTTTTTCTTCTAAAAAATTGCATTTTAACCCAAAAATAGGCATCCATTTGTAATATGATCCGCAATCTACCATATTGTCAATTATACCTAAACTACCACCTTTTTGCCATGTATCCCTTGGTTTACATCCGGTAGTTGAGATTGCACCCATATATCATACATCTTAATCGCCAGATCTTCACTAAGGGGTTAATTAAAAGAATAGTAGTTTTCAGAGTACATAGCAAATGAGGGTGGAACATAATTTCCCCCTTTTTCTTTTAGATAAGTGCACTTTGGGCATTTCGGGTAGTAGGATAGACTTTGCAACAAAGTTTTGAATTGGGTTATTAAGTGTCGAAGTTGGCACTTTGGAGGTCACATGGCTAAAAAGGGGAAAATTACATGGTCGTGAAGGGGTTTTATCTAATTTCCTTCAATTATCTTAATGGCATGCCTTTTCTTGTTAGATCTCAGATAAAGTTGTGATGAGTCCTTTTAGTCTTACTTGCTCTTTGATTGAACTAGAAGACAAGTTACGTTGCATGAGTGAAAATACAACTCTCTAGTTATTTGTAGCAATTTTATGATTTAATTGTTAAACGACAAGATAATGGATTTTTTTGGGCAAGGATAGTCATTCTTTTAGGTCTCTGTTTACTCCACATAAATTATCCTTTTTTATGTTTTTGTTTGTTCGGCTAACTTTATTCAAGAGTCATAGGTCTACATTCATTTCGCTAGAAAAGACGACATTAATTTATGTGGGTTTGTGGGAAGCATGAAGAGTGTTTGAGAAGATTTCTACCGGATATTCAAAGTGGGGCTTGGGATCGAGTTCACGGGTGCAATGGTCAATGGTTTTAATGTTGCAGTGGATTGAGATTCTAATGTGTCCCATTATACTGGATCACTTTGATGGTAAACTTCAGTGGAATCTGAAGAATGTAAGGGCTGTCCAGGATTGGGACCTTGATTCCATGGAGCAGTTCATGGAATTTTTTGTATTTAGTTACCATGAATAGGGAGGGTATTAGCAGCGTCTTCTAGAGTTTGTCAAGAAGCTTCGGGTAATCTTACTGTCAGGACCTGACATGAGGCGGCTTTCTATGGAGGAATGTTCATCATGCTAACCTCCTGGAAGCCATGCTCTGACTGCGGTAATCTTACAAAGTGGTGAAAGATTGGAGTGATTTGGTGCTGCATATGTAAATCAAGGGAGGACTAAGGATCATCTTCAACTGTATTCTGTCATTTGTTGTCCTTTGTTTTTACTTTCTCTGGGTAGCATGGGTGATGACCAAGTCCATTCTAGAGTTCTTTGCTAGTTGGAAAGGTAGCTTTACTAGAGTAATATGGAAGTCAGCCTCCATTATATCCTCTGTGGAGTAATTGGTGCAAACAAAATACAAGGATTTGAAGATGTTGAGCGCTTAGTAATGAAGTTGAAGATGCTATATTTGGGGTCGTTATTCTTTGTTGATGGCAACTAGGAGTTTTTCCTTTTCATTTTTGGACCTTGGTTACGTCAGATCTCAACCTTGAGCTTGTGTTATATACTAGGATGCACTCTTCCAATAAATGAAATGTCTTCACTTGTAAAAAAAAACCGTAAATGCTTTGAATTCAACCTTTTGTGCAGAGAGATTTGAAGCAGGTTATATTGGTTATATCTCATATTGGCGACACTGCATCAAAGGGGGAGACGATTCAACTGATTTTATGTGGTCGTTGCTTTATCCCACTAGGTTTTTGCTTTGCATATTGGCAATATGTTCTTTGGAGATCTCTTGCCCCCGAGGTATAACTTTGGGAAAGCCATATATGGCAATTGTACAGTCGACCTGTGTTTTCAATCTAAAGGATTATGACTTGGTTGCGAATAATAGGCTCAGTGAACTCAACTCTGTAGATGGCATGGTCCCCCCCCCCCCCTTCTGTTGCTTCCTTTTTCCTCCTTCACCTTCCTGTCCTTAAGGTAGTCTGAGTTCTTTCTTCTCTTGTTCTGTGTATTGATAAAGAAATTTGAACTGATTAGTAGTAGTTTTTTGTCGAAGTACTATTACTGAACTAGTTGCTCGCATGATTGGTTTCTTCCTCCCACTCCCTGTTATCATATTTAAATTGGAATTGTCATGTTTAACTAATTCCCTGTTGGGCTCTTATCAAAAAAAAAAAAACTAATTCCCTGTTGGGTTACTTATTGAAGGGACCAACAGCATACCCTTATCCAGATCCTTATTATAGAAGCATCTTTGCGCCCTATGATGCACAACCATATCCTCCACAGCCCTATGGTGGGCAACCAATGGTATGCCTTCTTTAATTGCATATGCTGATTCAATTTTGAAAAAAATGCCATATGTTTGTCTAGTGAGATATTGTAATAGTGTGTGCTGAGACCACACATCGTTTATTACCATCTCTCTCACTCTTATCAGCTGATTACTTGTCGCAGGTTCATCTTCAGTTAATGGGAATTCAGCAAGCTGGGGTTCCTTTGCCATCAGAGGCAGTGGAGGAACCTGTTTTTGTGAATGCAAAACAATATCACGGCATCCTGCGACGTCGACAGTCTCGTGCAAAAGCTGAATCAGAAAATAAAGTTATCAAGTCTCGGAAGGTATGTTTTAAGCCGCAAAATTTTGGCCTCCTTTGTTCAACTTTCTGGTGAGTTTGCTTTCATTAGTCAGACTAATTTTGCAGCCATATTTGCATGAATCCCGACATTTGCATGCATTGAGAAGAGCTAGGGGATGTGGGGGTCGGTTTCTCAATGCAAAGAAAGATGAGAACCAACAGAATGAGGTGGCATCAAGTGACAAATCGCAGTCCAGCATCAATCTCAACTCTGATAAAAGTGACATAGCTTCCTCAGATAGCACATCCTGAAATTGTGGAAGCAGAGGCAAAGCATGCAATGGCCTGCACAATCAACAGTGACGATTAAACAGAGGTCCCATACCTGCCCCAATGGTCTTAGTGTTGCTTAAATGTGGATTGATACTCAAGAATTCCGTAGCATGTATAGGTTATCATGTAGTCAGTTTGTAGGGAGGTCAGAAATATGTTATTGAAGCCCAGTGGAGACGATGTTCTCCATTATGTATTTCTTTTTAGAATGATTTCTTTTTTATTTTTTATTTTGTTCCTTTTTGCTTTTTAGGGGGATAGTTTAGTCTCTATATGGGCATTTGGTTCCTCTTAAATCCGTGACGAGGTCAGGGCTTGCATATACAAACCGATTGAGTCAAGTTGATTGCCTAGTGTGGTCGTGTTTCATTAGCTTGGTAAAGATTAGACCGCCTGTTGCTTATGGCATGAGTCTGCTGATTCTCATTGTTCAACTGGGAGAATTAGCTAGATTGGCTTTACTGGACATTGCGTGCTCTATGCTGGCGATTGTCATAGTAACTATGTAATGTATTTGTACAAAAGTGCATGGCTAATGGAAGTGCAGATGTCTTTTGGAACTACCAGAAATTAGCAAAAAATGTAGTCATTTATTTGGAGGGATTACCTGTAGTTTTCGGGAATCCATTCTCATTTTGATTTATTTATAATTTTCTGGAATCTCTTGAGCAGGCTCGTCCAGGGAGGGGTAGAAAGTCCCAGAAAGACTAGGCGGCATCATAGGAGCTGTGATAGTTACTGGGTTCAATACTTGCTCGTTTCTGATGCCTTTCAGATATTTTATCACATTAGCAAATTCAGCACTACCTATTCGAGGCCTTGAGAGACTTTTCATGCCGGTAAAACCATGTTAAATCAGTAAATCGGACACATGGCGCTCTAAACTGAACTAACAAATTATACTAAAATTTTAAAAAGGTATGATAAATTGTAATTTTTTCTTCTCTTTCCTTCAGTACTACAGCGTAATGGCATTATAACTACTGTTGGTGGGAATTTATTGAGGTACTTCAGGCCTATCTTTTGTGTGGGGTTGTTTATCAATCGAAGAACTTTCACTTGCCCAAAAGGAGCCAGAAAAAAGGGTATTTTTTTTTCCAACCCCTCCGTTTTTTCGTCCAAAGAAAATGAATGAGAAAGAAGAAATAGGTTAGAGCGTGACTTCAATCCAAACCCGCCGAACTATTATCTGTTAGAGTGAATTGCAGATGAACCAGCTGGGTCCATGTAGTTAGTTGGTCATTCCCTCTCTGAACTCCTCTCGTTATTGGGAGAATAAAAAAATGAGGAATTGAAATAATGAGGTTGAAAAGGTGGGTTCTAGTCTTGGAGCATTGCCAATTGACTAACTGGGACATTCAAACAGCACGATATTCCTCGAATTATCTCTTGGACAAAGATCATGGATGGGATTGGGTTCTCAAAATGTCAACACGTCACTGTTCCTTTCTTTTGTTTTACATTATCTGATTCCCGATGTTTCCACCGTGAAATCATTTCGAATTTGTCTACAAAATCCCGGAACGTTGTTTGGATTTGTCTTATTAGAACTGCGTGATCTTTTTTTCACTTCTTACCTGAAGTTGTTGGGTCTGGAATAAGGACTTTTTGGACATGCACTTCTGCTCGATCGTCTCTGTTCTCTTCCCGAATGATGCTGGCTACTTTAAACCCGCATGACCAAATAGAAGTAAAGTTTCAGTAAAGCTGTAAGCCAAGCAGTCCCATCACAAGCAGAGAGAGAGAGAGAGAGAGAGAGTGGTGTAGGCTGTAGCTATGGGTGTGAGTGTGTGTTTGTCTTTACTTTCAGATAATCTTCACGCCTGAGAGCACTAATTGTAAATAACTATGAACTCATTTCCTCCTACATGCATGCATCATGCATGCATGGTTTTCACATGCCAATCTAATCAAGAGAAAGGAAAAATCAAAAGCTAAACCCTACAGCCCATTCATGTCGGATTCAAAGCATTGGATTGTGTTTCAATCGTCAAAATAGTATACGGCTGAGGACTGTATATATATTTTCCTACCTCTTGGTGCATTAAGACTTGGAGATTACTCTTGCACAACACCGGCCTATTCATTAAGCTGTGTCTATTCGATCAATTATTACTGCACTTCGCTTTTTTAATTAATGCCGTTTTTTTGGTTCATTCTTGTATGATCATTAGCTTAATCCTAGATGATTTATTATCACCGACAACCTTTTTTGTTGTAGTTTTCGTTTTTGCTAAAATCAAACAAGTTATGCAACAAAAGCCTTCACTAGCGCCTGAATTTCCTACCATCTGTTTTTTCAGAAATACATTCGGTTGTCTGTGACAGTTTCGCCCAAGTCTTGAGTCAATAGAGCTAATGTATTTTTTTTTCTTCTTCTTATTTAGCTCAATAGAGACCTGGTTGATTGTTTAGATTTTGCTTACAGTTTTTATATATTATGGTCATTAATAATATTCAGTTTATTAGCTTATCGATCTTATGTACTACAGCATCGTCAGATCATGGAGACAGCTTCAACCCCCACCCTCACACGGATAGAAGTAAATGGTTCTTCGATCCTCTTAATTTTTATTTCTCAAATCGAGATCTCGATGCATATAGATACAAATGATCTAATGAAAGCAAGATTTTTCAAGAACATTTGGAACATTTCATTTATGAACCGAAGAGTCGTTTTCATTTTCAAGTAGTCGATTGATTACGAATTGATCAATATTTGATTGATTGGTCTGAGATTATCAACAAAAAAGATTTGTCGAAGTTATTTATTTTCTTTTGTCTAACTAAATTCCTTTTTTTCTTTTGGAAATATCCTCATTCATAAGTTCGAGATCCACGTATATGAATTAAAGGATAAATACACTTTTCACACATCAACTATCAGACCTATGACACATTGCACCATAAATTACAATTTTGACACACTGCACCCTCCTACTACTAATGTTAGATACTTTATACCCTAAACTACCCACTTTGACACATTACACCCTTCAACTACCAATGTTAAACACTTTACACCCTCATCTGACAATAATGCCCTCTAAAAATTAATGAATTTACAACAATATCTTCAATATATGCAAAGTGGGTCAAGGACATTAACGTCATTTTAGTCTAAAAATTAGACAAATGGTACAAAGTATCTAAAATTGGTAGTTAGATGGTGCAATGTGTCAAAATGATATTTTAGGGTGTAAAGTGCAAAACTTATGATAATTCGTGGGTGAAAAATGTATTTTCCCCATGAATTAATGAAAGGTTCAAACAATCAACTCTGCAATCAGTTGTTAAAATCAATAGGTCTTCAAATCGTTCATTTGAAAAAATGAAAACTCCCCCCTTACTGTATTATTGTCAATCGAATCATAAAAAGTTAATTTTTCAGGAATTTTAAACCGAGCTTCTAACTTATGATTTTTTAACCGAAATGCATCAATCCATAATATCAGTATACGCGCTCTCCAATCTTATTGGTTAATGATAGACGTAAGTATATGATCTTATTGAGCTGCCTTTTTTTTGTCTCAAATACTATAAGGGCCATGTTATTATAACTCTCAGGAGACTACCCTATGACCTATCAATTCAAGTTGGGAGGTTTAATTTATAGCAGATGTTTTATACATATATATTATATATGGATCTGCTAAGCCCATGAGCTCTAGCTAGGCATAATAAATTCATGAGCCGCTGGTCGATTGAATGATTCCTTCCATACCTAAAAAGGAAGAGAGAGGTTTTTTAGAAGTGAATTTGATTGCAACCTATGTATCCAAAACCTAAAATATTTCGGCCGAAAGCCAAACAGTACCGTTAACCAATATATATTACTTATCCAAAACCTAAAATATTTCCCGCCAAGGAAAGCCAAACAGCACCAATCGTAATTGAATATATAAGTTGGAAAATGATAATAGAGGGAAAAAAATAAAAACAACAAGACTTGTTAAAGGCCATTAATTTCTCTGGGAGATCAGATCCACGTATACTTTGGAGATGATCAGACCATGGCCCCCCACGCTTTTTGGAATCCTTAGCTTTCAATTCAACGGCATATTTCAGTGAAATATATCCATGCATGTCCTCCCACTTCTAAAACAGTGGTTGCACCTCTGTCAGTAGTAATCCTCTCTAATCACTCCTATGAGGACACCAAATTAATTAAACAAAAACGAATGCATGCACGGCGCCGGCCGGGCGATATGCATGTCATGTTGACGACTGATTAATGTTGCCATTTATTGCAGTCTCACTCATCCCTGTAATCTTGATTCCCTCCTTTTTCCTTTCCTTTCTCTTGGGTTTTGACAGATTAAATTCATATACTTTAATGCCACTCCTAATCATGGCAAGTATTATATGATATTGTGCTGCATAATAATTAGAGGCAAAGATAGTTGGATTTTCCCTCACATGAGCTAATTCCTATCAAGTTCGGTTCCTCCTTCCTAGCCATACCACCTTTACATCTCTTTTCATGCATGGACCCAACAAACACCTCACGCAGACGAGAGAGAGAGGGGGGGGGGGGAGATGTAAATTGGAAGCAAAGGCGCACAATTCAATCTAGAGTGAGAAACGTGGTGGGTGGGGTCCTGTTTGCGAGATCTATAACAATCTTTTGGTGCATGGCAAAATGGGGTCGTCTTCCTCTCCACCAAGATAACTTTTTGGGTCCCTCAGACGGGGCTGGAAAGGGACTTCCACCACTGTTATTTTGCAAAATCACGCAATGTGATATGGGAACATGGCTTAGTGGGCCTGCCCCAACGGTGGGGTCTCAGTGTCCTGGATCCCTTATTTGTTTGTCCCTTATCTTCCAAAAAGGAGAGGTAAAAGAGAGAAAACAGAAGCAAAGCGCTTCATCATCCTAAGATATCCAGGGAGACAAGAAAACACCAAGTGAGTCTGTGTAGCCATTGACTCCACCTTCAGCTCTCATCATAAGACCATTAATTATATATATCTATGTTATAGAGAGACAGAGAGAAAGAGAGCGAACCAGCTTTGGAGGAGTGTTTTCAAGCTTTGGATGCTTTCAAGAATGAGACCCTTTTTTCTGTAAAAATGTCAACCTTTGTGAAATCTAAAAGTCAATTGCTTTTCTCTCTTCCTCTCTCTCTTGGATTCTTCTGGGTGAAGGGATGGAGGTGGGAAACACTCTCAATTGTCACTAAAAGGGGTTGTTGGTGAGGTCGTACGTCCAACCAGAAAAAGTGAATTTTAGGGTTAGATTTTGCTTTGAGGTTTGAAAACTTAATAGAACGCGCTTCTTAGGGGTTTAGAATCTAGGTTGTCAGGCAGCATGTTTGCTTTAGCAACTAACATACATTAACCTTAACCAAATGAGCTAGATTTGAACCCTTATAGTTTATTCCTTTTATTAATTTAGTCGATCGGCACGTAGACAATGAGAAGCAAGGAAAACAAGTTGAATTCATGATGACACTGCACATGAAATTATAAGATATAGATCAGGTTAGTCCTCCCATGAAATTTAATCCATGATGCTGCGCTTTGTCACTTCCTTTTTTTTCTTTTCTCTTTTTAATATTATAGGATCATTGACGTTTTCAAAACTGAAGAGTTACATGTACGTAACCGAAGGCTACTCCGGCCTACTGTATATTCTCGTATATATCTGTGGAATCAGAAAAGCAAAGAAAAGAAAGTCATTTCTTGCGTGACATCGATATAGTATTTAAAGCACCATGTAATTTATTAGCCTTACATGACACTCATGACTTTGCTTCGTATTTGATATTCGTATAATTAACGCAAACCCAAGGTATATGTCCATTTAACTCTTTAGATGGAACTCTACATTCCCCCAACTGTATAATATATATGCAGACGAACATGCACTGTCTAATTTCACGTCCATCAAATGGATTTGACCCAAAGGAATCTCACAAGACTAACCCCATCTAAAGGGAATCGAACTCCAGGGTGCAACACCAGCGAGCCATTCTTCTTAATTCGTTGGATAATCTAATTTGTTTATTCTTAAAATCCGCATGAGCCATGCATGCTTCCCCCAGATCATGCTCAATCAATCCCTTGACGAACGAAGTCAGATATAAGTGCTCGAAAATATGATACTTTGAATGTTCCCCTGAATCCAGATGCTTAATTTTTCCACATTAATTAATATTGGTATCAGAGTATATATGTGATATATATCCATTTGGTGGCTTTTGGAAATTTGATCAGTTCCATGCACTATGAACAAAGTGGCCACTAGCTAGCTAGCTAGACTAGCTAGTTATCGCAATATTCCTCATGGAATGACTTTGCTTAAGCTGTACTTGAGTGTTCAATTTTAACCCCTACCCTCCAGCGAAAGGGCGCTCGGCCCCCGTGCCCTCCTCCCTTCTTTCCCTTTTCTGGTTTACAGGCCTCGTCTCATCTGATAGTGGCGCCCTCGTCACTTCTTTTGAATCAAAGTTAGTGGACTGACTTCTGTGTACTAGTGGTTTCACAGGAAAGTCGCCATTATTATAAGCACAACATGCATCATCTTAATTCCTCTCCCCTTGCATCGTCACGTACCATTCAATAGAAGAATTTGATATGGAAAAGAGAAGAAAAAACTTAGAAAGCAAAGAGAAGCACTAAAGATAATCACGGTTTGGCCTATATCACCTTCCAACTATCGATGTCATATACTACAAGAAATCATGTATATATATATATTTTGCACCCTCTGTCAAGTTTTTCCGTCAAATTAGTTTGAAATGATGATTAGCCCTCGACTCAGTTTGTAAATGTTAATATTCGATCGAAGATATTGTTGTCAATTCACTAAGTCTGCGGAAACATTATCATAATTTCAAGTGAAAAAAAAACTCAATTTATGTTAATTGATGGAAAAAAATTGATCGATGGTGCAAAGTATATATATCTACCATTAATAGTTGTAGATCATGAAATGTGTTAAAACTTATTGCTCATGATACAATTTGTCACACCCCTATAATTGATGTGTGAAAGTGTATTTATCCTATTAACATGTTTTGGTTAAAATAGATCACTAGTTCTGCAACGATGTATGCTATTGTGGAAAAACATGTATTCCCAATAGGCTGGCATTTATTATCAAGGATTTTCCTAGAGGTACACAATCAATAGAGAAGTGCATGCGTAAACTTTATAGTCCTCATTAATAGATTTGGAAATGAATCAAGCCATCGATCGCTAGCTCTTTGAAAAAACAGAAGAATTAATACCTGGTGGTTCGAGTGGATGGGATTAGTATATATATATATATACATATGTATGTAAGACAGATCAGAATAATGTCGAACTTCACCATCATGAAGAGACGCATATATATGATTGTTGCCATCACAAAGATTTCATGAATATTTGGTGATCAGAAAGCTCTAGAGGTCGTTTATGATCTTATTTATTTAAAAAGATATATACTATTTAATTGGACAACACATTAATGCACTCCAATGGATGCAGAACATGCTAGAATTAGATCACAATACATGGCCAGGTAGGAGGTTACACGTACGGGGTGCAATATGGGGGATCCCAGCTTATCTCCACCATTTACAACCCCTTAAGCTAGGGCAAGGACTGACCTTTTCCCCTTAAGTTCTTATATATTGACTATTTTTTAAAACAAAAAATATTATTTATTTATTTCTCTTTTATCTATTATTAAATTACAACACGGTTAATTAGGAGATTGTGTACGAAATATAAGATACGTACGTACCATAGAGTATCATGTTTAGTGATAATTTGGGTAATTAATTAAGTTAATCACACATGTATATATATATAATTAACGAGCATTAGTTCTCATTAATGTTGGTTCTGATCCCGTATATTACGTACACTAATTAAAGATAAAACGCTGGTCATGATCGATATGTATAATCCAATTATCATATTGTCCAATTTGAATATCCCCAAAAATATCGAAACCTTGACTCGATAAGAATATATATCAAATCAATCAATTAATCCATATCCCAATTTGATATTTGAATAAATTCTTCTTGAAAAATATTTTTCGATATATGATAGATAAAATTGAAGGATGAGTACCTCAAACGAAGAAGTGAAAATGAGATTAAAGCAATTTATAAAGTAAGTACCAATCATGCCTCTACTTTGCTCAGTGAGATATTTGTCTGTGTTTCTCTGTGTGAGAGAGAGAGAGAGAGAGAGAGAGAGAGAGAGAGAGAGAGAGAGAGAGAGAGAGAGAGAGAGAGAGAGAGAGAGAGAGATGTTGGACAAATCGGGGGTGACTAGCCGCTATGTTCAGTTCTGTTTTGAAAATATTTTTTTTTGTAATGATTAAGAATTGTTTTTATTTTTCAGAATTCGGTTAATCTTTTTATAATTAAAAAAAATCCGGTGACCGTCGGATGTACAATTTGTATCCTCTTTTTGTGAACTTTAGTTCATCCTCGAATGATTAAAATGTTGAGTTTATACTAGATAGTACACTAATGAAACAAGAGTTTCTTCTTTTTCTTTCTCTCTACTCTTTGGTAATTATGTTTTTGTTTTGATTGCTAACCATAGTAATCTTTCGCGCAATTTAACATTAAGAGCCTAGTTTTATTTTGATCAATTTGGACATCCAAGTTCGATATATATCAACTTAAATTTAAGATGCATTTCATTTGGATCTTGATAATAATATTAAAATCATTTTTAAATTTCCTAATCAAATTGGACTACACAATTAAAAAAAAACATGAATAGTCCAATTTGAGTAGAAATTTTTGAATGATCTCAATCTCATCGTTGGCCCTCCCTCCTCTAGTGGGATAGACAATGTGCTAAGTTTCCGCGTCTAGAGCATTGCAGAAGGAGGGCAGTATACCCGCTTTGCTCCAACCCTTCCAAGAGGCACTAGCTACGTGATCAAGAACAATTATCCCTTTGCTAAACAAAACAAAAAAGAACAATTACCCCTTTCTAGTGCTATTTGAGTTAAGTGGTCGTAGAAGGCCACAAGCGGAAGCATTCGATGCTTTGGTCATTCAGTTTACTCCCAACAATACGGCTTTCGCAATACGGGGAAGCAACTGATCTCCCCGACGTTAAACCCTAAAATCAGGGGAGGGCAAGGCGATCCCATTTGTGCAGGATGTGAGGGTCCCTCGTTACGATGCCATGCAAGTGGGGAAAGCTCACCGCTAGATTGTACCGTTTGTTTTTCTTATTCTTTTACTAGAAGAAACACTGAACAATGGGATTAGGTTACAACATTTCTATCAAAGGAAGGTTTTATGGGACTCCTATTTATGTTGAGTCTACATTTGAAGCAGTATTTTTTTAAGATAAACTTTGAAGTTATATTTACTAACTCCAAAATTACAAATTTGAAAGAACTCGCTCAAAGTCCAAATGATATTTCACAATACCCTATAAAAACATATTGTAGATGAACACAACCATTTTTTTTCTGAAGAAATGAAGAAAATTTTATTTTCCAAACATGTCCATCTTTTATACGCTTTTTTTTCTAGGCACGTAGTTTTAAACATTCCCATAATTTACACAAAATAGCCATATTTTACAGAAACTATTTTGGTGGATTTTCACTATAGTTGTTTGTCTTTTTATTTTATTCATCCTTTTCCATTTTTCGAGAGGTTGTTGTCCATGCGTGCCTCTCTCTCACACAATGGCAGCATTAGCTGCAAATGGTTTGATTCCGTTATCATGCATACATCACATCCCATACATACATACATTGACATGGGTGCATCATCAAGCAAATGTTTCCCCAGAGAGAGAGAAACTGACGCTTAGAGAGAGAGTGGCAGGCTGTACTGTAACTTTATCTTTTTCCTCGAGAGAGAGACCAGCGACCCATTTGTCAAAAAACGTCTCTCTGTGGTCTGGCAGAAGCCAAAATAGCTATCTGCCTTCCTCTGCTCTCTCATTTATTCCTTTCCCTCTTAGTTCTTTCTCTCTCCCTTCCCTTTTTTTTAGAGAGGGAAAGGGAGCGTTTTTCTCCCGGGAAAGGCCGATGCCATCCCGATAGAGGCTGTATACAGCCTCTATCGGGATGGCATCGGGATCCCATCGGGATCCCGAGCCTTTCCCTTTTCTCCCAGAGAGGCAAGGCAATCCTTATGCTGCTAGTTGCTACGCACAAAGCCAGAAAAAAAAAACATAGGCATGTAGCCAGGTGGCCTTTCATTTGCCATTGACTGTTTGTTTTTTCTTGCTTTCACTGTCACCTTACAGTGTGTTTACACACGAATTTTTACAAAATATTTCGTCAAACTCACGATAAAATACTATAATATAATCTTTCTCCCATCAAAATAATATAAAAAATTACAAAAAAAAATATAAAAAAATACTTCCCTTTCACTTTTCACTTTTCACTAAACTTAATAACAACGTATCAAAATTTTTTCAAGACATCGTAACCAAAAACATACACAAGCACAGTCTCTTCCTTGGCTTTCAATCTCTTTCTGTGGGTTGGTTCTCTCTTTTAAAATTCTCGAGATTGGCGTCTAAGATAAAGACCACAGGACCCCCCTCCCTGATTCTGATTTGAAGCTCTTCCCAGCTTTTGCTTTCAGAGAACGAGGAAAGACCTCCTCAACAGCTGATGAAGGAGAAAGGAGGCTCTCTTGGAGGAGAGAGCCTGCCACAGAACACCACTACCACCAACAACAATAACATAGAAGCTGAAGTGGCAGAACCAAAGCTACCATCTTTCTAGCGTCCCATTTTCAGTGTGCTCAAAGAGGCCTTAGGAACCAAACCAACTTCTTGGTCTGGTGCTGGTTTTGGTTTTCCTCTTTTGGCTGCTTTTCTTTTTTTAAGGTCTGGTGTTTCGTACTGTATTGTTATATGTATGGCGCTTTCTATGCACAAAGATTCAGCAAATAATCATATGGATACGAGCAAGTACGTGAGGTATACGCCAGAGCAGGTGGAGGCGTTGGAGAGGGTGTACTCTGAATGCCCAAAGCCTAGTTCTTTGAGAAGGCAGCAGCTCATCAGGGAGTGTCCTATTCTTTCCAACATTGAGCCCAAACAGATAAAAGTCTGGTTTCAGAACCGCAGGTAGATGTATAGGACATGTACAAGATCAAAAGCTTGCACTTTGTGATCATTTCTTCATGTTCTATTTTTTTTCATCTTTTGGAAACGAGTCTTTTCGTTCCTTTGCTTGCTTTTTATCTAAAATTATTCTGTGCAATTTTTTGTTAGTCTGAACCTTGGGTTTTGGTAAATGAGGAATGTGGAATGGGATGTTCCTGAAACATTTCCCTTCTTTGATCTCTGTGTATCCGAATTACAATTGGTAGACTTTGCACTTATCCTGAAAGGGGTAGGCTTCGTAAATATGGTTGTTTTTCTAAATATTATTTTTTGTTTTTTGAAGTCACCATCTGTTCCTTGTTGTGGAAAAATGAATGCCTTCATCTATAGGATCTTCTTTAGCTCTCTTTCAATTTTCTGTTTTGGTTGAGAGCTATGTTGTGGACATCCATTGTCCGTCTATTTTGTCAACTATGCTTAGAGATTTCGTGAACTGGAGATGTGGGTTCCGCCGTTTCCTCTTTGCTCATTTACAGCTTTAATCATCTCAGAACATCACTTACTGTTTGTTGTTTTTTCCCTTTTTTGCTTTAAGAATCTCAATGATCTGATGCCACTTTGGGAGAGGCTCCAATTGCTTGACTTGTCTTTAGTAGTCCAGAACCAGGGCTCTTGCATGCCTAGTGGAGGCTTGATTTGCTCTACTGCCCCTCTTTCTTCATTGCATTAAATGCTGTTTTGTGGTTCTGTTTGCTCCTCTCATTTTTGTCTTTGGTGAAGTTAAGGAAAACTACTGCCAAGAATACGCAATCTTCTCAGAACAAAATTAATCCATAAATAGATCGATTTTGTTGGAAAATGCCTTCCTTGATTCTTCTCGTATCCTCTTTGTTTATCGTTTGGATTGCTTTACGTTAGGATGTCAAAGTAGAACTCGGATATGATTCCTATATTTTCACACATTTTGGAAAATTTAGGATTAGATTCTAATGTCAATGTTTCAAATTTCTAAAATGGGGTTTTGTGTTTGCTTTGCTCTACTCTCTGTCAAAATAGAAAGATAATTAAAACTAGATTTCCTTGTGTTGAACATTCTTCTATTTATTTTCTCGTTCTCTCTCTCTATGTTCCATCATTTTTGAGGTTTATGCTATTCCTTTTCCTCCTGAAGTGATAGAGAAATGAAACTTGGTGGATAAACTCAGTTTTTTATACTTGTTCCCGTCGTGAAGTCTTTTACTGCAAAAGCCTATTTTTCCCACCTAAGTATGGAATTTTTTTTTCAGAAAAATGTAATTAACACGGAATTTAGCCGTTACTTTTGTATAATGGGTACATTGGCTGTGTAGCTTCAGGTTTGCACTTCTGGTTGTAGGAGGGTCGGTCTTGGATTAGCTGATCATACAAGTCGAGGCATAATATTTAGCTTTAGAGTGGAGGATCGTAGGGTGTTCCTTGGACTGAAGTAGTTGTATTTCTCACATTGAATTTGAAATTCACTCAGAAATGAATTGGAACTAGATCATTCATTGAACTGTTGATCAGTTATGACTTCCTTGAAAGCCGTAGTTTTATATTTCTCGTCACTGTCAATGCTCATCTTTTTCTGTTCTTTTGACTTCACGCCAGTGGCAGATGGGTGAAAAGCAATATAGTAGAGTAGGTTGCTTTATCTCCCTTATGCTTCCATTTAGCAACGTCCTTATCTTCATATTTGTTTTACCGATGTCGAGATCTCCATTTTGCAGTGTCCTTATTAAAACATCTAAGTTGATGCCCTATTCTCCAAGTTCATATATTATCCATTTGTTCTTCATAGGTGCCGTGAAAAGCAGAGGAAGGAAGCCTCTCGTCTCCAGACGGTGAATAGAAAGCTGTCTGCCATGAACAAGCTGTTGATGGAAGAGAATGATCGCTTACAAAAGCAGGTGTCACATCTAGTTTATGAGAATGGATACATGCGAACCCAACTGCAGAGTGTAAGCTTCTCCACTTTGACCCACCTGTTCAACTGTGATAGATTCCCTGGTCAAGTATTTTGACTTGTTGGAAGGATGCTCTGCCGATGGTTCCTGAGTTCATCTGTTAGATTGTATGCCATAACTTACGCAATGTTCACCTGAATCTGTGTTTCTGTTTCAATTACCAGTTCAAGATTTGCATTGATGCATTTTCTCCTCTAGATTATGTCCTTGATAGAACTCACGTATGTATGACTTCATATTTTGGGGGACTTAACCAGGCATCTGGAACGACCACAGACAACAGCTGTGAGTCTGTGGTCATGAGTGGTCAGCACCAACAACAGCAAAACCCAACACCTCAGCATCCGCACAGAGATGCTAACAACCCAGCTGGGTGAGTAATGTGTCTCTTTGAACCGCTTTATTTGAATACTGTCCCCTCGTCTTGCTTGACCTTTATATTCATGTCTTAGTCTTCTTGCAATTGCTGAGGAGGCCCTCGCGGAGTTCCTTTCCAAGGCTACTGGAACTGCTGTCAACTGGGTCCAGATGATTGGGATGAAGGTATGATAGGTCATTTTTTTCTGTTATTCATGTTTGTCTGTGTGCATATTTGCCCTCGCACATTACTCTGCCTGACTGTCATCTCTGTTCCAAACTGTAACCTTCTATCGAACATGTAGCCTGGTCCGGATTCTATTGGAATTGTTGCTATTTCCCGCAACTGTAGTGGGGTAGCAGCACGAGCCTGTGGTCTTGTGAGTCTAGAGCCCACAAAGGTAGTTTTTTCTTCCTATGCTCGTTCCATTCCACAGTTCCCCCTTCCTCAACAAACATTTCTGCTTTTCCCTGGTGTAACCTGTACAAGTTCATTACAGGTTGCAGAAATCCTTAAAGATCGTCCATCGTGGTTTCGTGATTGTCGTTGCCTTGATGTACTGAGTGTAGTACCTACAGGAAATGGAGGGACAATAGAGCTTATATACATGCAGGTATGTTGTCTATTTAAACTTGGAGTTCGTCATCGTTTGGACTACATCCAGTCTGACATTCAGCTGTGACTTTAATTTGCTTTATTGTTGAAAATTTTCTTGTTCTCAGACTTATGCACCAACAACATTGGCTGCGGCACGCGACTTCTGGACGCTGAGATATACAACAAGTTTGGAAGATGGTAGTCTTGTGGTAATTCAGATTCCCATAAAATAAATGAATTACTTTGGTTCCTTGGCTTGAAGAAAGAGTTTTCTGAAATTTATTGATCCTGCTGTCTGACAAGATTTTGGCTGGAAGCCCTCCAGTTGTCACCTGCTTCATGCATTGGATTACTTTCTCCCCTTTTAGGAGTTCCAAGTTTTAATAGATTCTGGAGATTTTGACTATGTTTGCTCTTATTAAATGTGGTTTCTGAAACTACTTAATTTTTGTAGGATAAGGAACTGACCTAATTTGACAAAATTTTCGCTTCAGTTCCTTGCAAGTCTTTATTGATTGTAACGATTGTGTTGTGTCAACCTAATCTTTGCAGATATGTGAGAGATCATTGACTTCTTCTACTGGCGGTCCAGCAGGGCCTCCCACTACTAGTTTAGTAAGAGCTGAAATGCTTCCTAGTGGCTATCTAATTCGACCTTGTGAGGGTGGTGGCTCCATTATCCACATTGTTGATCATGTTGATTTAGATGTGAGGAGTTGATTGAATTCAGTTTCTCCACTCTCTCTCTCTCTCTCTCTCTTATCTTTTATTCATTTGTTTGTTTTAATTTCTTGGTTGTGCTAGGCTTGGAGTGTTCCTGAAGTTCTAAGGCCACTTTATGAATCATCGAAAATTCTCGCCCAGAAAATTACTATTGCTGTAAGAGACTGACATCAGAAATCTTTACTTCTTTCATTTGGTGAGTTTGTAGTTCCCACTACTAGTGTTGATCTTAATACGCAGGCCTTGCGACACATACGACAAATTGCACAAGAGACTAGTGGGGAAATTCAGTATGGTGGGGGCCGCCAGCCTGCTGTTTTAAGAACATTTAGTCAGAGACTCTGCAGGTAAGGTGTCCAAGCTTGGTATCTGTAAACCTAGGCTGCTGGTTCGTTGAATCATCAAGTCAACAGGTCTTACCCAGTTGAACTTTTTAATTTAACCTGCTCCTCTTGCCGGGTCTGTATGTACTCCAAATCATATCATCCTGTAAAAAAAAATTTCTTCATGTTCTTGGGCCATTGTGGATTCTCTATTGACCTTCTGCCAATGTATTGTAGGGGGTTCAATGATGCTGTCAATGGGTTTGCAGATGATGGGTGGTTGCTTCTGGGTAGTGATGGTGTGGAAGATGTGACCATCATGATAAATTCGTCTCCAAACAAATTTCTTGGTTCCCAATATAGTGCGGCAATGTTCTCAACTTTCGGAGGGGTGCTGTGTGCCAAGGCATCAATGTTGCTGCAGGTGATTTCATAAACTATGAAAAAATAAATGGGTTGCTTAGCTTGGCTGTTTCACTGCTACATTTTAGCACAAGTGTATTGTATCTTCTTACTTCTCTTCTTTGTTTGTATCCCAATGGATTAGCTAATCGTTATTCTCCGCATTACTGTTTATTCATTTTTGCTCTTGGGGGATTATGCAGAATGTTCCCCCTGCCTTGCTTGTACATTTTCTGAGGGAGCACCGTTCAGAGTGGGCTGACTATGGGGTTGATGCATACTCTGCAGCATGTCTTAAAGCTAGCCCTTATGCAGTACCTTGTACAAGACCTGGTGGCTTTCCTGGTAGCCAGGTCATCTTACCTCTAGCCCATACTGTGGAACATGAGGAGGTGACGAATTTTGTGTCCACTCTGAAGTCAATTTCTTGTCAGCTCTTTTTGGTTCTTTTCTTTCATTATTCTTCAGGTTCAAGAACAAATTTGTTAATTTGATCTTTTCCATTCATTATTGAAGTTCTTGGAGGTGGTTCGGCTAGAAGGTCATGCATTCTCTCCCGAGGATATGGCGTTGGCACGGGATATGTATCTATTGCAGGTTGGCTTTTTAACTAGTCCACTTGATGCAGAATGATGATAGTCTACATATGCATGCGATATAATGATGCAATCTAAAATGTAGAAATTAGGAGAAAAAAAGGTGGGTTTAAATTTAGGGATAATATGGGAAGTTTACATTTGCTATTTTTGGGTTTTGAGGGCTTTTATTTGCATTGAGACAGCCCCAAAGGAAAGCGTGCTAACTACTGTTGGATTTGGGGGGGGGTGTAGTATTGTATATGATATGGGGTTTTTTTCTCAAAGGACATGCTTTATCATTAATGTTGATCTTTAGTGCAGATGGAATTGTTTATTTGTCTTAAACTCTATGTTGACAGCTTTGCAGTGGGCTCGATGAAAATGCAGTTGGTGCCTGTGCTCAGCTTGTATTTGCGCCTATTGATGAATCCTTTGCTGACGATGCTCCTCTGTTGCCATCTGGTTTTCGTGTGATACCACTGGATCCTAAAACAGTTCGGTGACATCAGATTATTGTTGTAATTTTAATTGCTCAAATAGGATAAAAGCACAGGAAGTGTGTTTGTGGATTATGTTGTGCTACAGAGCTAACCAAGCAGTCCATAAAAAGGAATCAATTAAGTACTGTGGCCTTTAGCAGTTCATATCTTCAATGGGGTTAATTTTTCTTTTCAAGAAGTGTGGAATGAAGTCGCTTAATTGATACACATAGTTCATTGATGTAAATTGTTTTACATGCCTCCCTGCTGACTTTTCTGTGATATCTGTATGGCAGGATGGGCCAGCTGCAACTCGGACATTGGACTTGGCCTCTACGCTTGAAGTAGGAGCTAGTGGTGCCCGTCCAGCTGGTGAAGCTGATCTGAACAGTTGCAACCTTAGATCAGTCTTGACTATTGCTTTCCAATTTAGCTTTGAAAGCCACTTGCGGGACAATGTGGCAGCCATGGCTCGCCAGTATATTCGTAGTGTTGTAGCCTCTGTTCAGAGGGTTGCCATGGCTATTTCGCCTTCCCGCATTAGCTCCCAGATGGGGCCCAAACCCCCACCTGGTACACCAGAGGCTCTTACTTTGGCACAATGGATCTGTCGGGGCTACAGGTTGACATCCATTTATCTTTTAAATTCTGCATCTTTTATTTCTTACCAGTTTCTCTTTTCGTTGCAATTTTCATTTTAGGGTTGTTAGAATAACACCATTGGTCATGGGAAATTTGGTATTGAAGTCTCCGAGGGGTCTCAGTGGTAATGCAACGTAGGACAATGACATCTTGAGAACATTTATTCTGAAGTTGGTTATAGAGTGGACCAGTTATAAGCCATAGTTAGTATGTGAGCCCCCGAGTCATGGAATCCTTAAAAGAACCTATATACTCATGTTACTGTTTAGATGGTCAGTGCGTATTGGAAGCTGTTCTTGGGGAGTATGTGTAAATTTATTTTGGGGGTGCAGCTGAGGGAGGTGTGGAAGGGGAGGGTGGGGGACGGTTGCAGCGGAGAATCCGGTTGTGTCTGGTATCTGTCTTTTTGCTCTTCTGGGGCTACTTTTTCATTGCCAGCTGCTCACTCCTTTACTAATGCAATGTTTCAGGATCCACACTGGAGGAGAGCTCTTTCATATTGACTCCCAAGCTGGTGATGCTATCTTAAAGCAACTTTGGCACCATTCAGACGCCCTACTCTGCTGTTCAGTGAAAACTAATGTAACAAATTTTCCTGCTTCGTCTGATTTTTATTTCTAAAGTTCCTTTATCCAACCAACTCTTCTAAGTAAAATGCGCCTAGATCTTGTCTGGTTATCATTTTTATTATTCTTTTTTTTAATGTATTGAGCAGAGGATTTTTTTTCTCCCTAAAGTTCTTGTCGTATTTGTGCCTGGAAGACTAATTATCCAACTCGCTAAATGCTACTGCAGGCATCTCCTGTTTTCACCTTTGCAAACCAGGCTGGACTGGACATGCTTGAAACAACTCTTGTGGCCCTTCAAGACATAATGCTCGACAAGATTCTTGATGAAACTGGCCGGAAGATTCTGTGTTCTGAATTCTCCAAGATAATGCAGCAGGTAATTACAAGTGTTAATTCTAGTTCCTACTGCTTTTTCACGTATAGTATACGTAAAACAGTCAGTCAAAATGATTAATTGAATTGAACTCGACTGTTTATTTCTTATCAATGATTGAAGAAACGACCACAAAAGATATACTTTTTCAGGATCTAACCAATGCTGTGTAATTGTTTATACCTTGTTGAATGAGCTCTTACTGCAAACTAGCTTATTTTGTTTTGTTTATTGGTTATATAGTGCAACAAAGTAATGGTCTTCAGCGATCATTTAGAAACGAGTAACAGCGTCTCATATGGTTCTGAAAATTGCAGGGCTTTGCGCATCTGCCAGCAGGGATATGTGTTTCCAGCATGGGTAGACCAGTATCGTATGAGCAGGCCATCGCATGGAAAGTTCTCAATGATGATGATTCAAATCACTGCTTGGCCTTCATGTTTGTAAACTGGTCTTTTGTGTGACGGGGAAAGCAGATGCCACAAATACTTTAGCTATTTATTAAGTTATATGTATATTTTGCTCGTAGAGCTTAGACTATATGACATATGAAATATAAGTCATCGCAGATGTCAGGGAAACCTATCTATATCTGTACACGTCACATGTTTGCTTAATGGGTTTAGTTAACCTGTCTACCTCATTCTGCGTCAGGTCTTGTGAATTTGGCTTGAGATTTGACACCAAAATAGATAATCTCGGGAAGTGTCAGTGACAGGACTGGGAGGCACATCGGCCTAGTTTGGTTAACTGGCCAATTTATATTCACAACTGGTGCTGATCTGGTTTGCATTGGTCAATTATAATTTATGTAGGGGACAGAAATATTGGGTAGGCTGTCTTGCTGTTTTTGTTTCTGGTATGCTGTAGTCAAACTTATGTGCAGGATCCTTATGCAATGTTCGCTTGCATAGGACTAACCCAAAAGGAAACAGGAAATTCTGCAATTCCTGGCCTAAGCATTCTACCAGACTGACTAACTTGTTGCCCCGAATATAATCTGCAAATTATGGTCTACGGATTTTATTAAATTTAAGTGCTTTTGTTTTTACAGTTTTCACTCCTTTTTCTATTGGGCTTACAGCTTCTAAACGAGGCAAATCTGGTGCATTTTGTAGCATCCAATCTGTTAGAGCAAAATTTTCCAAAAGATGAGTGTTGCTAGTTTTCACTGTTCAGCAATTTCAAAGTACAAATTAAACCTTCTTGCATGGTTTTTACCTCATATTTACCCATCTGGGATCAGCTTACTGATGATTGACTTGAATTACGAAGCAAATGCCCTTAAAATTATACTAAGGTGTAATAGTCCCACATTGGTGGGGAATAAAAGTAATGCCTTAATATAAGTTTGGAGGCACTTCCGCTTGGTAAGTCGGTTTTCTAAGTGTGAATCTCCAAGCTTATGTGAGTTTGTTACAAATGGTATCAAAGGAGGTTGTGGGCTCTTGTTCTACCCCGCCACCACGCCTACGGAGTGGCCGGCCATGGATCCGGTGGTACGAGTACGACTCTAGTCCGAGGAATAGAAGGCACGACCATGGATCCAGTGGAATGTACATGACTCCAGTCCGGTGAATAGAAGTCCTATGGTGCTCGACCAACGTGGGCGTTGGTCTTAAAGGGTAGTGGTGTGTAACAGTCCCACATTGGTTGGGGAATAAAAGTAATGCCTTAATATAAGCTTGGAGGCACCTCCACTTGGTAAGCCGGTTTTCTAAGTGTGAATCTCCAAGCTTATGTGGGTTTGTTACATAAGGTTCAGGAGTTGCCTTCACGCCTGCCTCCCGATGCACCACTCCAGCCGTTGTGCTGCCCTTTGCCCATCACCACGGCCATCATCCTCAGTAAATCGATTCATTCCACATAAGAATGGTTTCACTTGTGAAGGTTAAAAGTCAAAAGACATTGCATTGGCACAATTAGAGGCCTTTTTTGAGGGGGGGGGACCAATGTTATAAAAATTTATCAAGCGTCCTTTTATTCTTAACTACGTGGTTAATTATTTGTAGAGCTTAACCGTTGTTGCGAGTTCGTAGTTTAAAAATTCAATGTAACTAAGTTAGTAGTTTTGACGTTAAAAATAAAATATCGACAGTCAATACTGCCCCATTTATTTTTCATTTTTAAGCATAGTTTTTTTTTTCTAAGCAAGTATAGTTTAAAGTGCAAGTACTCGGTACTTCAGTTCACTTGGAAGTTGGGAAGTATAAACACAAATATATCATTTTGTTCGATTGTATAACCCTACTCCTCGACCAACTCGAAAGCAAACTAGAAAGTGGTTATCCCTGGCCGAAACCCACCGATACTGATCCTTAAAAGTCACGAGACCTGGCTGATCGTAACTACGTTGTGCGCGACACAAAACTTTCTTGTCTTCTCTTTAAAATCATCTGCTGACCTTAATTTCTGTCTTCTATTAATAAATGGGACTTTAAATCCAAGATTGCTTTGTGTTGAGCTAGAGAGAGAAAATCTTATGAGCAGCAGCAGCAGAGGAGGCAGCAGCTTTGTACAGGAGGGCTAGGGCACTAATGGGGGAGAGTACTCTGGGAAGAGTGTTCATTTAAGCACTATACAGCTCCCTACCTGTGCGAACAGCAGACCTAAACCAGCTTAACTTACCCTGCAGACTGCAGTTTTTACTTTTCAGGGAGTATCTTTCTTAATTAATGGTCTATAGGTATCTCTGTTCCTCTTCACAGTCATGATACTGATGAAGCAGTTGCTTGTTTTTCCTCCCCTTTTTCTCCTCTGTTGCCAACCGGAAATATTGAAGACTCCCATCGAACTATGTTAATATATTTAGTTAAGATCTGATGCCCAATTAATGTCGTATTCCCAGCCCTGTATTTGCTGCCAAATCCACGCGGTACTGATTGACTGATCATATATTCTTAGAGCCGGAGCCCCACGACAGAAAACAAAGAGTGATCAACAAGTTCTAATATCACATGAAGATATTAAATTGTTATGCTTTGGTAATTGTTTTTGGGTATTTTTCTTATCAACAAAAATTTGTCATCTAGTTTTTTAGTAATCCGCAAATATCTATAAGACTATTGGTAGATTTTGTATAAGAAATGAGTTTTTTTTTACAAGAAAAACCCAACCCGACAGACAACCAAATACATGTACTCTCAATTTATGATTAAAATTTTTTTAGTCTCTAATTTGGATGCAGGACTAGCCAAGTGCTTAAGTTTACCTTTGTTCTATGTCAATGCAAAATTTTGTTGGCTAATCATGCATACAAGATTCTTTTTCTTAATAAATAAAAAATTCATACCTCTATATAGTATTGATTTTTAATTAATTAGTCTCTAGCGTAAAAATGTTTGATCTATATATTTGGTCTATATTTTTCTGACATATGAGTCCTCACGTTTACAAAATGTTAGCCCATTAACAGAAAAAAAATAAATCGGAGTTGAATGTGAATGTGAATTGTCGGAGTCATGTAGATCTCAACTCTGTCCTCATTAGTGAGCTAATGTTGTAAGATATATATCCTAAAAATCAGTTAATTTAAGAATGATTATGAGATTATTATTTCTTTTGTTTTTATCGCATGTGTTTATTTATTTATGGGTATTATGTTGTCACATAAGATGTCACACAGTTTTTATTGTTTGAGTGACATTGTAGAAAAATCATGCTAATGATTATTAAATCAAAGATGGATAGTATGATTTTTTGGATCCTTATTTACTTGACGATTGTTCTTGATCGATACATGTGTATATAGGTTTACACTTGTTGTGTCTCTATTAAATATTATGATGGATTATGTCATTGAGGTAATGACCTTCAACAGTCGAGTTGATGCACTATAAGAACACATACACTGAGCGAGATCAAATATGAATATCTTATGTAAGTGATCACTAATAGCGAGAATGATATTGAACACAATTGAATTATGGTATCATTAGACCTGGGAGGTTTGTACAAAATTATTTGTTGTATACTTGTGTTTTAATTGAGTCATTTGGTGATGATCTTTCTATTGTTGGCTTTTGTACACAATCAAAATTTTGATGATTTTAATAAATAGATCAAGTTTATAACATGAACATCTTCAAAGACAAAGATATTTTGATGAAAGAGCCAAAGACTTGAAGAAAGAAAATTAAGAAGATGCAAAGAGCTCAAAAGTGAAGATTCAAGACCTTAGTGTATAAACCTTGTAACTCTTTGTTTCACTTTTGACAAGGATTATGAATCACACTTGTATATTTTTCAAAAACGTGTAAAAACCGTTTTACCTTTTATTTGAAAGATTGAAACGTTTTTAAATGTTTCAAAACACTTTAATCAAACTCCCAAACCTTTTTCATATACGTATGAGGAGTAAATCTTTAAAATTGAGTGTTTAAAAGTGGTCAAAAATGTATTTTTAATTGAATCGGATCATGTGCTTAAGTTGAGGAGGTCGATCGGCTGGTGAAGCGGTCGACCGGTCTTCGACCGCTTGGTATAGCGGTCGACCGGTCTTCGACCGCTTGGTATAGCGGTTGACCGACTAATCTTGTAAATAGATCCGTTGAGCTTCTGAAAAAATGACCTTTGGGTAACGGTAACTTGAAGCGGTCGACCGGTTCATGTAGCGGTCGATCGACTCGTTTTGACAAACGACTCTCAACGACTATAAACGGCTAGTTTTCATATGTGATCAATAAATACATCTTCATAACGTCCAAAATAAATACATAACGACCACATATCATATCTACTACTTGAGAAATATTTCAAACCTTTATATTCTATATTTCTCATATCTTTCACACAAAAACACACTTTCACATCCTTGTCTTTATGTGAATAAGAGATAGAGCCTTCCATTTTGATATCTACTATATCAAGAGAGTTTGTTCTTGTAATCTTCATATCAAAAGATGTGATTCCTTTAGTGAGGGTTGTTCACTAAAGAAGAAGCTTAGAGAGAGAATATCTCAAGCTTGGGTGAGTTGTGAGTGGTGTGCTCGAAAAACTACTTGGTTGGGTTTGAGTGTTGAGCCCGGAAAAATACTTGTACGATTTTCTAGCACCCGGAAGCTAAAGTGTATGCTATTTGAAGAATAGTGGGAAAACCTCAAGGTTCAGTGAAGGAGCTTAAGGAGTGGATGTAGGCGAGTTTGTCGAACCACCTAAAAATCACGTGTTTGCTTCTCTATTCATACTCTTTACTTTTAGCACGTATTTACACTTGTTGTATATTATATACTTGTCCTAAATTAGTAATTACTTTGCAAACGTGTCTTGGAGGGTTAAAAACGAAAAGTTTTAGAAAACATATTCACCATTACACTTTCTAGGTCAAAAATTTCAGACAATGTTGGGGTCTTGTACATGATAAATAGGTCTGTATAAATGTTCAATAAAGAATCCACCAACCTCTTATCTGAGCTAGGAATTTAATCAGTGATATAAAATTATTTTGGAAACAATTTGGGAGTTCAACTGCTACAAATTGGTATTAAAAATTATATAAGCTAAGGACTTAATCAGTGATATTATTATGATTCTATTGGCTCATGTGAAACGTAGTATGGTGGAATGATAGATAAGTTCATAATTGTTAGCAAAAGAGATTTCACAAATCAATCATATCTTCTCGGGGGTTAATTGTGATATGTTAATGAACATGATTATAATTAGTAGAAGTTCAAAATTCGGAATAAAAGAATATGAATGAAATAATGAAAAAAAAAGTTTTCATGTGATCTTACGGCTGAGATCTGAGGTGATCACATGCCATATCACAACTAGGATTCAGAGAAAGACAATAAGATAGCTTTTTCTAGACAGTTAGCCATTATGATTTTGAGAAACCATGTGACATCTATGAGGCGTGAAGAGGAAAGCGATAAAACAACTGAGATGTTAAAGGTGCGAGATCAACAAGTTTTCAGATGGTGAGATAAACAAGATCTGAAAAATTCTCAAAAGATTGTTCAGAAGAAAATCTGGAAGAATTATTCTGCAAAAGAATTTTCAAATGTTTAGTAAACTAAATAACTTATATATTTGAAATATTTTATGTGTAAAGTATTTGAGAATTTTTATGTGCAAAGTCTTATTAGATGGAATTTGAGATAACACTAAAATTATTTTGCACTTAACATTGTTCCGCATTCTGAATATCAGCGAAGATAATATTTACTGATCTATCAATTGTTCAATTGAGACTAATCGTGGATGGGTTTTATTTATTCATATATACCTATTATGGCATATGCATAAATTTTAGTTCCAAAATTTTGGTCACATTACTAAAATTATAAAATAATTTTTTTATATCTATCGAATTATTCTTTCATAAAAATTATTATATTATTATATTTTTACAATTTTACTTAATCATAATTTTAACCATCCAAAATTGTGGCACGTCTTCAAATTAATGAGGTGGCGCCGCAAGCGACAAAACGAACAAAAACAAAAAGTAAAAAATGGAAAATATGTGTTCTACAGTATTGCTTCAAGAAAAAAAAAAAGTTCCAGTATTGCCGTAATGCCGTTGGGACAGGGCCCACGTCGGAACGGAACTGACGAGGAGAATCGCCAATTCTGTTGGGTAAACAGATATGCGTGGGACCACAAGAATCTCCACCCACGGAAAGCCAAGAGCCTTACAATTAGTCAATGGATGGAATTAAAGACATCTTTACGTTTTCACCTCACAGCCACGTCACTATTTACCTCTTGAAAAGACGTGCCCAAACCCAACCCATCTCTCTCTCTGCAGAGTGCCAGAATGCTGATGCAGCCTCAGTGCCATTTCCCTACGGCTTTCGTGCCACTCCGATCCACGTCCTTCGTTTCTTTCCCATTTTCTTCCCTTTTTTGTTCTTTTAATTCCAAAAAAAACGAAAGTTATAAATTCCCCCCTTCAATCTTGATTAGAATTGACGTCTCTTGCGTCCATCACTGTTTCTGCCGGAATGATGAAAATGCCCTCGACCTGCAAAATAAAGGGCGACGGGGAAGGAGCTAATCTCATGCAGCCATGCTCATTGACTTTTTGCGTATTACATTTGATATTAAAGTTTCTTATGAAACCTCATTTTAGCCTGTGGTCCTGTACACAAAATCGCTATAGCTTGGAGGGGTATTATCGTCAAGTAATGGCAACAAATGCCTTGTGTGGGCCCACGTTACCGGTCCAGCCCATATGCGGGAAGGCAGAAGCGCACCGAGAAGAAAAGCCAACATTTTTAGGCAAAAGCCCCGGCACTTTCTGACCAATCAGAGCACGGTACACCACTTTCCTGGCCGGGGAAGAAATACGGTATCATGCGGGCCCCAGCCCCACCGCGCGTGCAACCTGTATATATGTCACATACATACGCCACCGACTACGTTATGTACATATTTAGAAGAAAAAAAAGACTACTTTATGTACATCCCAATTCCCATGTACCGAGTATGTCCAGCATCATGCATGGCATGCATCTACCATCAACATCATAGACATCATAAACATCTACCATCAGGCATCATCGATCCATCAAGTGGGAGCCACTGGAGCAGAGGGTCAAGTCAAGCCGGTAGAGGGGGATCTTCATCTTCTTGCCCTTTTCAGTGTGTTGAAATTCGAGGCATTTTTAAAGGTGAGTGCGAAAGGCACTGTATTTTTCGAGCCTCGTGCTCTTTTCCCCCTCCGCGCTTACTCCCCATTTACTGTCTACTGAAGCAACCAAGAATAAATATATAAATATAAATATATATAATAATATCTCATTTGCAGCTCTATATCTTTTGGCGCAGGGCAAGTTTAAAGGAACTGTTCCCGCGTGGATACCCTTCAGCTTTCCACTTTTGTCGATTGTTGTATGATCTCATGCTTACGCGCGCGCTCTCTCTCTCTCTCTAACACACAAAAACAAGTGTTTTTTTGGGTGTGGCATTTTTATCCTTTTGTTTTAAGCGGTGAGAGGTTCAGAACGAGCGTGCTTTTGGATCCTTTTCATGGCACTGTTGGTTTTCTGAACCAAAACCACATTAAAGTGCAAAGATCTCTAGCTTTACAAAGCCCAAGGAAAGTGCGGTCCTAGGGTTTTGTTTTTCTTCACAACTAGGGCCGGTCTGGGTCCTGTGTGGAAGCAAGAAATCTTTCTCTATGTTGTTTGCAGGGTCTTAAAAAGATTTAGTAGCTAGCTGGAAGGGATAGACTATCATGGGTCTGGAACTTTAGGGTGCTAATTAGTGGCGGGGTTTGACTGGAGCTAGCTAGCAGTTTACTTGTCTCGGGAAATTAGGGTTAGTGGGGGGTTTCTGTTTTGGTGGAAGCGTTGCAGAAGGGGAAATAATGATGGATGGGGTTCGTCCTTGTTGATGAGGAATGGGGAAGTCGGCTTTAGGATGAGCTTTGAACGAAAAGGAGTTGTGGAAAGTTCCATGATTGAGCTGTACATTTGGGTTTTTGTGTTGGACCAAAGAGATCTTGTTTGAATTTTTGGTTTCCGAACGAAATTTGAAAACATGACAAACTAAAAAAAAAAGAAAAAAAGAAAAAAAAGTTAATTATAATTTTTCAACCTTAAATTATCACTCAATTCTTAAATTTCCTTACAAACTCTAATTTGTTGCAACTAGCCCCACCAACTATAAATTTCGTTGCAATTTCATTCCCAAAACTGTTGAAATTATATTTTTTCCCTCAAATTATCACTCAATTCTTAAATACCCCACAAACTTTAACTTGTTGAAACTCGTCTCCACAAACTATACTCTTCGTTGCGATTTCATCTTCAAAATTGTTGAAGTTGTTATATTGAACGGTTTTGGTCCTACGTAAACAACACATGACGTTTTTCCTTACTTGAAAATACAAGTTTAGCTAGCTCGATTTTAAATGAGTTATTTTTTTTAATTAAAAAAATTAGTTAACTACATTTTTTTTTGCTGTACGAATTGCTAGAAACATTGTATAAGACTAGGGCGGACTTAAACGAAGATAAAATTATATTTTCACGTAAGGAGAAGGTCACGTATTTGTTACGTGAGATATAAACCGTTCGATATAACAACTTTAGAAGGTTGAGAGATAAAATTGCAATGAGAGATATAATTTGTGGGGGCGAGTTGCAACTACTAACAAGTTTGTGGAGCTATTTGAGAATCGAATAATAGTTTGAAGGGAAAAATTGTAATTAAACAAAAAAAAGAAAAAAAAAGAATTATTCAAATATACCCTAGGAACTCTCCTTCATTTTATCCTCCTATGAGATAAAAGTTTCCATAATATATCTCATTTTAATACATTGGATTACGAAATTAGATATTTTGTTTAATTAATAGAGTGAACAAAAAAGCAGAGCAAAGCTAGACGTAATAAAACTTATAGCATGTTTCAGTCGAAAGAGATTGATCTCATTACTGGTAGGGGGTAAATTGTTTTTGCTTTTTTCAACGATTTTCTCCATATTAATGAAAAAAAAATTTGAGTGACGTTGGTTATACAGTTTAGCTATGCTTCTGGATCTGGACAGACTTCTGTTGGGCCAGCCCATCTAATGTTTGGTTTAGGCCCATCTAATGCTATTTAATTCCCACTGTGAGGGCCCAGACAGCTCTTCTTCTCCCATTCCTATTTCCTATTGGCAGGAGCCTCGAGTTCGAACTATCCTCCTGTAGAAACTTCGAAACTCAAGAACTGTATAATCAAAAGCTCTATGCGAGTGTCTAAGAAGATAAGTAAATCAAACTTGAACAACTAACTATGGAGATCAGTTTGACTTATAGCCATGATTATCCAAGGCAAAGTTATTTTTTATTTTAAAAAATTTTGACGTTAGTGTTACAAGATACTCGAGTATATATACATAATAATAGAGACTCGTAATCATCAAAATTTCCAAAGTAACATATCCTTCATGTTTCATTTTCCAATCAATTTAACAAAAAAAATGATTAAATATAATTTTCCGAAATTAGTTCAAATACCATTATAGTTTCGCAAATTCGCTCTGTTGGTCCAAGCACCCAGGTCCACCTAATCTGGGTTGGCCCAAATTATCAAACAAGAGTCCGAACATGGAGCCCATATACATGGCCCAGAGTTCCTTTTCATCAGCATCTCTCTCTCTCTCTGTGATCAATCGGAGATGGAGCAGACAGAGAAAGAATCGATAAGGGCGGTTGAGGTAAAAGATGCAAATAGATCATGTTAAAGATATATTCACAAAAATATTTAGTGAAAAGGGAAATGTATTCAAGCCATGTTCCTGATTGAAGAGAGATGTCTAGAGCAATATTCGTAATATAGTGGCTGGACCTTTCTTTTGCGCAAGAGTCATTCTTGTTCAAGTACATTCTTGAGACGTGCAGTATATTTAGACTTGACAGTTTCTTCCTACATTTTCGTGAAGTCAGTTTGGTAGTGAAGCTAAAGATGATATATGTCTTCTAGTCGCCAGTAGTATGGTTACTTTAGAATTTGAGGTTGTTGCCTTACAAAGAATAATCAGTGTTGCATTGATAACGAATATTTCAACATAATAAAATACAGAAAATAGGGGTAAAAACAAGTGTATTTAGGTGTTCTGCCATGGGGTACCCTGGAATCGCTACCCATAGGCATATCAGCGAATTCTGTGACTCTTGGGATAATCATTTGCTCATTTTAATGCCATCAAGTAGTTAGCCACATATCACCATGTTTTTGTGTAAATTCAGGAATCATTTCATTTTGAAGGTGCCAATGTCACGCCCCGAACGGCATCCCGCAGGGACCGTGACAGCCGCGAGCTATCCCCCGGATGGCTCCAGCGTTCTTACTTATATTTTTACTTGATTACGGCGGAAACGTACAGGATCGCGAGGGATTCGAGCTAATCTTACATAATCAGGGTTCTCATTAAGTTTTCATACAAGACATAGATAACATATAAAAAGCCAACTAGTGACGATCAAGCCACTATCATCAAAAGTATGAAACATAATTCTTGTGCTTCTAGGTCAGGTAGTCCTCCTGACTCTCTTCACCTGAGGCATATGGAATGACACAATTTTAAAAACGTGAGTAAAAAAGACTCAGTAAGGGAAAGACATAAACTTAAAACATGTCCGCTTAATCATGAAAGAAAGAAACTTGATAAGTGATGCACATGCATGTCATGAATTATGCATATGCTCTTGCTTAGTTTCAGCCCCAGGCCCTTGAAAATCTTTCTTTCGTACTTGCTTGTAAAACTGGCCCTTGGCCCTTGAAACCACTTATTCGTACTTGTGCCTCTCTTGGCCTTTTCATAATTATTTCATATCTTTTATTTGTGGGCTCGCTCCATTTAACCCCTGAAGTCAGGGTTGTGCATTCCCTTTGGAACCGTCCCCGAATTCCCTTGGAGACCTTACATACGGTCAGCTAGCGCACCTTCTCATTTGTCCTTCAGTGGCTAGACATGACCCTTGGAGGCACCACATCTTCTCAATGTCCTTCAGCGTGGTTTGCACAGCCTCGTGGATTCACCCATCCTTCTCACATTTTTCCTTCGGTATGGGAGTCCATCTTGATGGTACGGTACTGACCAGTGCCCCTTAACTTAACTTATCGTTTCATAAAACTTCTCATAGTCTTTCCATAAAAATCATTGCATAAACTTTCTTCTTGAAAAATTCATGCAATGCACATGTCATGTCATGCTTGTTTAAAATTCATGCTTGTTCATGAAACGATGCAGTGTGTCATTCCAGTTTTGAAAAAGAAACACTTACTGTCCACTTACAGTTGGTCTTCTTTGGTCGTGTATAAAGACACGTGGATCGCCTACAAGCGATTTAAATATTTCTTTAGACTTTAAGAATAGTATGCAATCATTAAATATTTGCATTTTTGAAATCGGTCATCAACCAAAGATATATATATATCACTGAAATTCATTTAATCATTTAAAATATTATATTTATTCTTTTCCTTAACAAATATTCAAAACTTAGTTTATTAAATCATTAATATTTTCATTGCAATATAACTTATATATATATCCATGTACATGCCTTGATTAGGGTTTAATTAATACCCACGGATTTAGAATTAAACCTAAGTCTCTTATTATTACATGTACTCCATTAAAACCTTATATTAAACTATTAATAGATTAATCACGATTAAATCTTAACTTGGACTTTAAACCTCAATTAATCCCGAGTACTGACCCTAACTAGGGTTCCAAATAATATTTCATAACAAGATCACGGTTCTTCAATATTATTCCAACTAGCCTAACCCTAATTTCCTTGTCCATCACAATGATAATCCATAAATCATAAATTGTACTTAGGGTTTCATTTTATTGTAACACTCGGCTATTACCATTTTATGCACCCTTTAGTCACAACTTTAACTCCAATGGTGATCCCATCCTCCATTCAACAATTTCACAACTTAATATCTATAAATCAAAACACCAATACAATATATCATGCTCATAACATTCGGCCAACACATGTTTTCACCCAAACGATTAAGTTTCTTTTGTTTCCTTTAATATGCATGCATCTAATACCTAACATAATCATCTACCATTCATTGGGTCATAAATCTTGCACATATCATGGCCAATGTCCAGATTTAAATATATACAAAATTATACATGAAATCCTAAGCATCCCATATTCGGCCATACCTCAAAATGTCACCTTTTTCATGCTAAAAATTATAACATGCATATCCTTTGCATTTGTGACCTAACTAGCATGCATCAACTTTACATCTTCATCAAAGATTTCCATCAACATTAGATCCACACTTTATACACACTAACATCCATAGATCTAAGTAAAATAATCAACTTGCATCAAACCAACACATCAAAACCTAGATCTAACTTCCTTTAACATGCATTGTTCTCCATTTGCATTTTTCTTCACATTCAACCTTAGATCTAACATTTAAACAACCTAGGGTTCTTAAGCATTCAAGATCCAACAACATCAAGGCATATCACAAACTAAAACTTCAAGATCTATACATAAACCATTCGACCACATGCTAAACCAACAACATCACATTTGGTCTTACCTTGATGACTATCCCAAGCTTGAGTACTTAGAAAATAAAATGCCTTAGGTTAGTATTTGTGAAACTTAAGGCAAGATCATCAATAGAACCAAGCTTACCTCAACCTTCACCAACTTTTCCTAAACTCCTCTTTCTTCAAAGTTTCGGTTCACCCTCCTTAGAAAATATCCAAGCTTGACTTGGAGAGCTAATGTGGGTTCTTATGGTGGGTAAGAGAATGTGGTAAGCTTGAAGAGAAATGAGGCAAATAGTTAGGGTTTTCAAGGAAGAGATGAGATTGCACCAAGAGAGATTTGGCAACTACAAAAGAGGTCTACACTTGGCTTTTAGAATGAGATTTGGAAAGCAAGAAGAATGTGGTTTAGAGTGCAAGAGGAAAATGTGCAAACCTTGAATCCTAGGGGGTGGTTCGGCCAAGGCAAGAAAATGGGAGAGAGTTTGAGAGAAATGCAACTTTCGGCCAAGTGAGGAGAAATGTTGGAGAGTGAAATGCATGAGTGATTCGGCCAAGGCATTGCAAATGAGAGATGTGAGAGAATGAGTCTCCCAAGGAGAGTAAATGCTATGACACAAGACTTGAGAGGGTGAGTTGACAAGAGAGAAATTTGAAAGAGGAAAAGGGGATGCATGGGGGGTTTTGGCCGACCAAGCTTGGGTCCTAATCTCCCTCTCTCTTCTTTTATTTCTTTTCACCTTTTTATCTCACATCACTTGTCTCCAAAAGCATGGCTTGTGTTGATTTATTTCTCTCTCTCTCCTCACATGATTCCATCGACAATTCTCCTTCTCCCTTGTTTTTTTCTCTTCTCTTTTACTTCCATGTGTTGTCTTATCACTTCTTACACTTCTTACACCTCTTACACCTCTTACACATCACATGGCACCTCACTTTGGCTTTTCAATTTCTCCTCTAGCCCTTTCACGTAAAAGCCATCCCATTTGCTTTGTTTGGTTGCTTTCCAACCAACCTAGTTACTTCCACATTTAAATTGCAACCAACTTTCAACTTAGTTACTCTCTCTCACCTAACTTATCACTCATAAGCTCTCTAGCTTATCTAATCCATTCCAATAGCTTATCATCTCATAAGCATGATATCTTATCCTATGATAATGACCCTAGCCTATCTCTACAATAATCACAAGGACTTATCACCCTAAAAGTTTCCTAACCTATCATCATGCTTGCTTATCACTATGATAAGCAAGTGTGCTTATCATTTAAATCTTCTCTTAGACTTTATCACATTAATACATAGCTTATCATTGAATATTCAAATGAAAATTCTATTACTAATCTAGGCCACATGGTAATAATACATGTCACATATGAATGATATAAAAATATTCAATCCATGTCTTCAAAAGAATTTCATGATTTAATTCATTAACCATTTTCGGCCTATATAAAGAAATCTTAAATCATAATTCAAATTCTATGGTCCATGAAACATATTAAGTAAATGAAAAATATAAATTCGTAAGAGAGAAACTTACTTGCAAATTTCGGCTCCTAATGAAAAATATAATTTAAATCTTTGTATAAAATGACATTAAAATTATTTAAGAGATTTTATGGAATAAAATCCCATTTTAATCGAAATACCATAACATAAGGATTAGGCCATACATTGGCCAAAAACATGGCCTCATGATGAAATAAAAGCTATTACATTGAAAAATAAAAGATAATACATAAAAAATAACGTAGGAGAAAATCGGGGTCTCACAGCCAATATACTCAATGATACCTATATCTCTACCTATGTTCATACAAGAGTCTAAAGACTAATAACTCTGCATACACCTTTGAACATCCAACGAAACTGCATCTCTTGTTAGTGATTTTCTGTTACTTGAGATGTATTCCGATCCTGCCTCTAAATCTTATAGCAGTCGGTGTTCAAATGTTTGAAAGCTAGCTTAAATGTCCACCTCCTCCCTTTGCCCCGGCCCCCGCGCGCCGGTGGGGGGGGCATAGGCTTTTGGTGGGAGATCCAAATAATATATTCGACTCTTTGACAGCAAGACCATCTTGGAGTAAAATCAAAGGCTTCCAAGATCATTGGCCGCAATTTAAAAGGAAATGAGGAAGACAATTAATTTTGTCTGAGAATTATAAAGAACAATAATTTTCATACTTTGTACGGGATCCACTTTAAATAAGAACAGTAGCCATTAGTAGCTTATTCCAACCCAGCGCCCTTCTCTTTGTAGATGTGTGTTAGCAGGCGGGAAATGTGCATATTACAAATCGAATTTGTGCCACTACGCCTGGAATCTTCTCTCCACATCCAAATTAGCAACCACCACTGTTATGCTCGCAGCAACATAACCGTAACGCATAAGAACGCATTTGATGTAGGATAAAACCTTTGATACCAAAATCGATGCAAGACAGCAGGCTCTTGTTGTGATGTTTAGGAATAGTTAAATATAGGACTTTTGGCAGAAAAGTTCTTGAAAATATTAGGAAATACAGGATTCCTGTGGTATAACAGAAGGGTTGGATTTCGAGATGAAATAAAGAGGATAAGAAATCAGGCCCATTTTATTACACTGGCTTAATTGATTTTTCTTTTTTGTGTTTTTCAAGTGTTTTTTACTTCTCAAAAACATGGTAGGACTGTCTTCTACCACTTCTCATAATTCGTGTTTTTCATTATGTATTTTCTTTCTTGTCTTATTGAAATAATTGGACTATCAGCGAGGTTATGGCTACTCAACTTAGCATCATTGCATGAATCATAATGTATCGTAGCAGCTTAGCATAACTGCATAAATCGTAATGAACCCATTGGTTTGGAAGTATATTCATAGATTTAAAATATAAAATCTATTGTCATGTGCCAAGTACTAGATTTGAAAAACAAAATAAGAAAAAAAAAACTGCAGGAGGCAGCTATAAGTTACTTTATATATCATGGACAAGTTGAGGATAATCATGTCAAGAGAGAGCATGAGCTGAAGGCCTTTTGGGCTCTAGACTGAAACTTATAGCACCATTTCTTTATTTTTCTCTTTATATGTTTATGTTTCTTTTCTACATTGTCTATAACAACAATTTTCACAAAGAAATCGGAGTTGTTTCTGCCTAGTACCTCTCACATTGTGTTTTTCAATATAAAAAAAGTTTAAGAAAAATTTTCAAAGAATCAAAATTTTTAGACCCAAACATCAAAATCTCAAATTTTTTTATATAAATTTCAACTTCTTTTCACATTAACTTCAATACTTTTTCATTAAAATAAATACATCAAATCTTCTCCCTCCTTATTTTTTAATCAACTCCATTATTTTTTCATTAAAAAATTGCATCAAACCTTCTCTCTTCTTACTTTTATTAGTACAAACTCTAATTAAAATCATTTCATCTCAAATATTCTTAAAATTTTTTGCCAACTTTTTACAAACCACATATAAAGTGAATCTCTCAAAATTTTCTCCTACAAACTTAAAATTCTTAAAAAATTTGCTTCCCATGAATATTTTTTTTTCAATTTTTTAAGAATTTTTTTTTTCAAAAATTCAAAATTTTTACAATCAAACATCAAATTCTCAAATGGATGATTGACTCATTCCATACTAGAAATAATTGCAAGAAATCTTTTGATAACACGTATTCCTATTTCTCATTGATATCCCGCGATCAAGACAATTGACCGAATCCCGTGAAACCATTTAGAAGTTCATTGATATCTTCTTTTTATTGTAACAAAAGATTCCCTTTTTATGTGAAAAAGGCCCATGCCAATAAAGTTTTCATAAAAATTCTCGTAGAATCAAGAATGAAGTTTTCATTATGTGCATGCTAGATCATGAACTAGTAACTGCATTCAATTTTAAAAAAAAATTCTAATTGTTTCGAGCCAGATCATGAATAGTAACTGCATCCAATATCCAAAATTATTCATGATTTTTCCTTGAATTGAAGTCTAGACGCAAGGATTTAAAGTATTTTTATTTTAGAGAACAAAACGGATAGATGCTTATAGAATCAAGGAAATATCTAGAGTCCTTTCCTCAACATACTTCTGTTGGAAAAATATTTGTCAAATTATTTCAGCAAAACAAAAAAAGGTATTTCGTTTTTTTGTTGATCAGGCGTGAAAAATCTGCTTAGACCCTAAAGAAAAACGAAATCTGTCAATAACATTAACAAGGCGATACCCAGATTTGAACTAGAGAAAAAGGATTTGCAGTCCCCCGCCTTACTGCTAGGCCATGTCGCCATAACGATACAAAAAATATATGTCACCTTGCTTTAATGAGAGTACTATTTCCATTAGGAGTTTCTCCAGCTGAGCTAGGCTACTTCCCTAATGAAACAAACCAATAATAAATAATATAAATAAAGTATAAAATTCATATAGCAAGTAAGGACGAGAGCTACTTTACCATATTCCGAATTCAATGGTTTCAATAAATTCCCTATAAGAGTTCGTCCTGGACCAGATCCAGAACTATCCTAAACGGTTTGTATAGCCGTAAATCCTATTTTGTATTCATTGAGAGCCTTTGAATACAAAATAAATGATCTTATCATATATCCGTTGTGGTCTTAAAATGGATTTTACAAAAATTCCAACATCTTTTCATACAACTTTAATATTTTTCATACAAAAAAATTAAATCAAATATTCTCTATCCTTACTTTTTAAGAAAATTCATTACTTTTTCATTAAAAGATTCCATCAAATCTTCTATCTCCTTAATTTTTAACAATCATTCATGGGATCTAAACAACAATCCATATCATCTATTACCCCATGAAGATGTGAAAGGTATAGATACATATCGAATTAGATTGTCGCTTGATTCAGGACAAAATCCAAGCTGGTTTCTGCGTAATGTGTCCATGTTCGAAGCAACTTGAAAATTTTTTCACTAAGGCTAGCTCTATCTTCTCATATATTTCACACTCATTTATCTAAGATGATAATAAAGAACATCTATTCTCCATCTTACGGGGACTATTACCACATGGAGATGTGAAGGTATAGAAGAAAAAAAAATAAGAATGCATGTGTTGCCGAGAGCAATGAAGGACCACCATAACAACATAAGAGAGCAGGGCGCAATAATTTTTTGTTATTTAGCTGCTGACATGTTAGGTAGAAATGTAGAATAGGGTCATTTTTATACATCATTAGTTTTAGAAGATTGTATTAGATATACATGTTGTAGACCAATTCAATTTAATAAATACAACAAAATTATTCAGCATTTCCTGTCTTACTGTTCTTCTTCGCCATACTTCTTGAAAATCTAAAAGCCTTATTAGTTGAATAATTGTAGCATTTCAACCACCATTGAATTAATATTGTTGTACTAATATGTATCTTTATTTAAATAAGAAAATAAAGATTGAACAAGTTGTGATATATATTGACTCTTACGCTCGTAACTAATATTTAAACTTACATATCCTTTTTTTTTTAAAAAGTAAAAAAAAAAATTAAAGTCCATGATGGTCTAACTTAAAATATATGCTTAAAATCAATGTTGATTTTCATTAATTTGAAGGTACATAATCATTTTCTTCAATAATGAAGGATTGGTTGGCTTATTAGAAATATAATACTTCTCCTATCTGTCTCTTCCCACGCTCTCTTACCCCTTTTGGTGGTTGAATATCAACCCCTATAACAGGCCGATAAGTGCTCATATTGGATCATCCTTCTTTTCAGCTAGCTTTCCTATGGATTTAGTTATTTATACTACTCAGACTCTAATTGATATGCCTATTTAATTAATTTATTGCACGGAGTAATAAGTCAATTCACACTTGTAGTACAAACAGATTATTTGTTCAGATATTTACATGATACTCTTAATTTGGATAAGGATAAATTTTGTGTATGAACTAAGGTTAAATTAATCTTGGCAGATATGCAGATATAGTTGGAGATTCCTTGTAGTCTACACAGTTGATTATAGCCTTAACAAAGTTTAGCTAAAATTAAAGAGTCATCGTGTGTGGGCATGCAAACAATGAGACTTTTAATAGCTTTTTCTAGAAATTAGTTAGAGAATTTGAAAGATGTTTTGTTGGTGATTAATTTTTAATTAAATTTGTGAAAAAATGTAGAGAGATGATTTGATGGAGAAGGATAAAAATTTTGTTGACCAATAACTTTGAGATTTTGTTCTTTGACAACTCAAACCAACAAAATTATTTTTTTTAGAAAAACCTAAGAAAATTTTGTGTTTTTGGTTTGCCAAATTTAGGTGATGTTTGGTTAAGAAATTTTTTCAAAACTGAAATTTTTTCAAAACTGAAATTTTTTACAACCTTAACATAAAAATTTCAAAATTTTCTATTCAAAATAAAACAATACTTTAAAGCATTAAAAAAAAGTAGATGATGCTTGACAAGTAAAAAATTTAAGAATTTTGAGTTTCAAGGTGAAAACAATCGCTCTCCATACTTTTTTAGAAACTCGAATATCTTTCCATAAAAAATTTCAATCAAATAGACTCTCATCACTTTTTCAAAAACATAAAAATTAATCTACATTCAAAGAAAAAGTTCCACCAACTCTTCCGAACCTCCCTTCAAAGCCAATCTCTTAAATTTTTTCCCTATTTACTTAAATATAAAAAACTTTTGCTTGTCAAACATCACATTAGAATAAGAGAACGTAGAAAAAAAACATATAAAACACAGTGGCATGACCACTCAAAGTGCAGTCCTCCCTCTAAAAATTGGTGTCTTGTTGGTCGGAAGATTGAATGTAATGCTAGAATCTCTAATAATCTTGTTACAATGCATCCCTTGTTTTGCCTTACAAATTCTACATGACAATCCAATAGTTTTTTCCTTCATACTAGATCCTTTAAGTAAGATTACCTGTTTGGTCAAGATTGACTTCTCTATTTTTTGGCTCTTCGTAAATCCCGTATCAAATGATATCAAAATACAAGTTAAGTACTTAATATTACCACAACAATTAGAAATAAATTATACTTACTCATTTAATCTCAACAAATTCCTTGTAGACCATTCCAAAACCGGCTATTGCTTTTTTCTTAATTTTTTTCAAAAAAATTTCTTTACTTTCAAAATATACTTTTAAGATGCCATTGATGCTGAATGCAGACAAATTTTAATGAAGGAAAAAGATAGAAATAAGGGAATATCTATAAGTTCGTGTACGTTTCAATTTTATATTCACATATATAAAAATGTTTCATGTGACAAATGATAATTGTAAGTATCACTACAAAAAAAACTTTTAGTGATAAAAAATTGTCTCTAAAAGTTAAAATTTCGTCACTAAAAGTATTAGTGACTAAAATTTTCCATCATGGGGTTTGTTAGCGTATGAGCGTCACAAATTGTATTACATGATGAAATTCGGTTTTCTTCATGAAAAGTTTATTGCGATGGAAGTTTTTCTTCACTAAATATAACGATTGATCGATCATGGTACCGATCAGTCAGTGAAGTTGAAATGATCGATCGGTTGGATCCATGATCAATCAGAATTTGTTTTGAAATGATCGATCAGTAAAGAAGCACGATTGATCGCCCCTTTGAGGATGATCGATCATTAAGTAATGACGATCTATCAAATGCATATTAATGATTGGTCGATACATATAATCGATCGAACGCTATTAAGACCACGATCGATCGTTTCAGTACCACTGATCGGATGCATTTGTATAACCGATCGATCACTTTAGTTGGCGATCGATCGGTCGGTTGTGTTAGCGATGGAACGATTATTTTCAAAGTGATCGATTGGTGTCACATAACTATCGATCGTTTGAGTTGGATGATCGACCGATTATTTCTCCACCGACCAGTCGCTTATAATACCGATGGATCGCTTGTTGGTAATGGTCGATTGCTTGCACGGAGGTGATCGATTGGTGCTGTTATTGATCGATAATTATTTTAGGCATTTTAATATTGGCGATCGAACGTTGGTATGAGCGATCGATCGTGTTTACAATAATCGTTCGATTGCTGTAATTTCCGATCAAACGGTAATAATAGAATCAGTTTTTTAAATAATAATAATAGTTTTTTTAAAAAATAATAATAATAGAAAATATTATATAGCACGTACTATTACAATATCAATACAATATTCACATTAATAAACATCAATAATAATACATAATGATCCGTAATTAAATCGAAAATAATATCATAATAATACATAATTACAAAGTTATTACAACATACATGCATCTACCTGGGTGAGCCCCCAACCTGGCTGTTGCTTTGATATGTCGTGCATTTTCTTCTCCAGCTCCATTGATATTTCTGCCCGTAAGCGTTCTTACTCCTTTCGCATGTGCTCCTCGTGCTCCACTCACATGCGCTCTTGCTCTATTTTCATACGCTCCTCCTGCTCCTACTCTAACCGAATATGCTCCTGCTCCACTTGCTGGTTGATGAAGGTGCAGGCTTAACCGCACGTCCTAATCCCCAAATATATCCCGACTTCATGCCTAATATCTCAAAATATACTTCAATTTCGGTGTAAGTCGTCCCTTCTAAATCACCTTGACATGGAAGACATCCATCCGTTCTTGAAAAATGAAAATAATTAAAAATAGATAAACTATACAGAGATCTTTCAACTACATTAAAATGAAATTGACTTACATAAATTTCTCTCTCTCCTTCCGAGGTCCAAACAACATATTTGTTTGTATAATTTTTCTGATACAACTCTGATGGATTGACTTCGTCGCTGTTGAGATTTTTCTACATAGAAACAACGTAATGTTATTGACAAACAATATCAATACAATCTATAATTTATTACTTAACTTATCATGCAAGCTCAAGTGCGCTGGAACGAGCGTGAACCAACAACATGGTTCACAATCAATTTTGATCTTATTCTTATTTTGCTCGCTTCGTATCTGCGCTATTTTAAGTAATTAGATATAAAAAGAATGTAATATTTAAGCAACAAATTTTTGTAAATCACGTACCATAAATGCTTCACTGGTGAATAGATCGCATAACTCCTTCCACTGTTCTTCCGTGGTATCAGGGTGGGGCTTCAGCAACGCCGCCTCTTTACTCGGGAACTTTTTGAAATACGCATGCATCCTGTTGCGGTACGTTTGACGTGCCATCATCATAGTCTCGACCATCGTCCTCACGTCCTCCTGACGGGTGTAGTCAAGGTCGAAGTGGTCATGCATAAGTACCAACACCCAATCCATAATGTACTACTTCACTTTTGCAGAAACATCAGCCCACTTGTTAATGGAGATCAGAATCAGCCCTCGAACAAATATTCCAATCTTCGAAGATAGGGGCAACAGTGGAAGACTCTCCTTCACACTCTCCCTCCGAGATATGCACCTATAATTTCCTAGACTCGGACCCAAGACTCTTTTTCAAACTGACCCCGCGTGTCCTACCTCACCTGCGCTTAGAAGCAGATGTCGCTACATAAAATGAAATTAGCAAAGTTAGTCGGCCGTTGAACTTAAAAGGAATTTAAATATAACTTAGAATAATTTCTTACATGCACAACTACTAGGACAAGCTGGCGTGCCTTGACTCATGGAGGCATTCAGTCTCGGAGTAGGACTCGAGATCGAACTCATACTAAGCGAAGTAAGTGAGCCATGCAATTGTCCAAAAGTAATAGAAGGAAATTCCCGTCCTCTCTTCATTTCACCGTACAAGATGTGACATAACAAAACACTTTAACAAAATCAACATTACAAAGAAAATATACATGAAAGAAATTATTAATCAGAATCTGATTCTTGCACGTTATCGCCCAATACCTCATCCTCAGTAGAATCATTATCACTTTCAAACAAATCTTCGACCCCCCTTTCCTTGTTATTTTCTTCAATTTCCACATTATCCGCCTCCAAAACATCATTACTATCTATACGCCTTTTCTTCCGCTAATCAATTGCATTAGAAGCTTGGATAACGTTTGGTGCAACGTCGTCCTCCTGATACGCTTCATTAGTGATGGTTGCTCCTGATTCAACGTTTACATCAATTTCACCGTCCGGTTCGGGAATGTCATGCATTTCTACAAGACGAATTCTGCACGACTTGCCACGTAGGTCCATGTAGATTATCAACTAGATAAAACACTTGAATTACTTGATTTTCCAAAATCAATGGATCTTCTGAATACCACATTCAGGAAGTTTTTATGCTCTTAAAGTTCTCGTCGATATGAATTCTGCAGTGATCCCTGACGTCCCACCCATCATAATCAACAAACATATTGTATTTCAACGCAAGTATTCCATGGCATAAATGTCTACAAGTCTCCTGTAAAATTCAATTGGATTTCCCTCATTTGATCATGATACTACAATACCAATGTTCTGAGTTCTTCGTCATTCTTCCCGTTGTCCTGTATGATATCTACATTCGTTCAAAACACATGCAGAATAACTCATCACTCGTGTATCAGGCCCACGCGCCAATGAATACAATTCATCGACCGATAAACATGGATTTTGAGAACGTAATGTTTGAACCTACAACAATATATTAGGAGGTCATTAAAAATAAAGACATGATATTAATTAGAATTTATTGCTTGTAACACTTACTCGCCCTAAGAACCAATCCGAAAATTGTTCCTCATGCGTATAAGAAATTTCACCAACTTCTTGAGCATATAAGTTCATCCACATGTTCGCTGTAACGATAAAGTTAATAAGCGACTATATATTACAGTAGAAGTTCAAATTTTATTTTACTTGCTCTAAGTAGTTGCTAATGCCTTTGTAATTGTTCAGCACATACGACCGAGCTTTCTTGAACTATGTTCGGTCTATGCCATGCCCTTTTGCACTCCCTAGCAATTTAATTCTCTGAGTGAACACATACAATGACCTTTTTGGTACCTCCATCTCGCCGTCAGAATTGTAGTTTCGATCTATGCGATTAAACACTGTTTCGACCCCTTGGTGGTACTGAGAACAAAATGTCAAACACTCGTTCTCAATATACGCTTATGCAATCAACCCTTCGGGACGCAACTTATTTTTCATAGACCGTTTCGAGACACCCATTAATTCTTCAACTGGATACATCCATCTGTACTATACCGGTCCAACAAGCATTACTTCATATGGTAAGTGGACCACCAAATGCATCATTATCGTAAAAAATGCGGGTGGAAAAATCATTTTCAACTTGCATAAAATCAATTTGATATCTTTCGACATTCTCTACAATACAGAAATCTTTAACGTCCGTGAGCAAAACTCTAAAAAAAACAAACACAATTCGGTCACTGCGCCACCCACGTATTCCTTCAATAACCGTCGGATCATCACGTATTTTAGCCATTCACAGGCCCTCCTTCGCTCTACCAGAGTTAAGGTATATGCCGCTTGAGGCATCAATTCAACCTGACCGTCATGAACCAAGTACAATTCTTTTCTAACGCTCATTTCATTTAAATATCTACGTGCACCCGTTGAATCCCCGGTCTTGAACTAGATATTCATCACCGTCCCAATCACGTTGTCATATATGTTCTTTTCTATGTGCATCACATCCAAGTTATGCCGTAACCCTAACGTACTCCAATACGACAGTTGGAAAAATGCTATTCTTCGTCCAATTCAAACGTTCGGACGACTGTTTCTTCTTTCCCCTAATTTTCCCTGAAGCTTTACCAAAGATAGTCTCGCCGATATGCGTCAATTGTTCCAATATGTCCTCACCAGTTAACTCCCCGGACAGAAGTCTATGTTCTTCTTTCTCATCGAATGTATCCACTGCAGATCTCCATGCATGCCCCAGTGTGAGACCTCGTTTATCTCTTTTGTTATTTTCTATGCATTAGCTCTAATTTAAATTATGGGGCCATATTTTTGGCCTATGTATGACCTAAGTTTAAGGTACATTAACTATTGTGAAATTTCATTTCAATAATTTTTCTTTAAATAATCTCTTTTTCATTGTGCAAGTTTAATTTTATTTCCTTAAGAGCCGAAACTTGCAAGGTAAGTTTCTCTTATAGATTTATGTTTTTCATTTGCTTAGTATATCCCATAATCCATGAAATTAAATTATGAAGAGAGATTTGCATATAATGACCGAAAATAATTAAGTAGAAAATCATGAAATTCATGTAAGTATTTAAATATTTTTGTGTGACTCTAATAGGTAGCATTGATTATCATTATGTGACCTTAATTATTAGTTTTGAGTTATCATTAGAGATATTATATGATAAGTTACTAAGCATATGATAAGTTTTAAGAGAATTTAAATTGATAAGCACACTTGCTTATCATAGTGATAAGCTAGAGAGCTTTTAAGATAATAGGTTGTTGTGGCTATCGTAGAGATAGGCTAGAGCAATTATCTTGAGATAGGTTATCATGCTTATAAGTTGATAAGGTATGAGATTGAACTAGATAAGCTAAAGTGCTTATAGGAGATAAGTTAGGTGTGTGACAAAAGTAACTAAGTTAATTGAGTTGGAACCAAACAACATAAAGTGAACTAAGCAAGAATCAAACCAAGAGAGAGCCATTCACGTGAAGATGCAAGGAGGAGTGGAAAATTCAAAAAGCTTTGTGGACCATGTGGGTTGCAAAGAAGAGATAAGATGAGCATTTAAGTGACAAGACAAGACAAAAGAGGAAAAGCTATGAGTGGGTGTGATGTTCACGTGAAAGCTAAGCCAAAAATGAGAGAAAATGAAATGAATGGCAAGAAGTTCATGTGGGAGAGCAAGGCTTGAGGGGACAAAGGGTTGAGGTGAGAGAAAGTGAAAGAAAAAGGTTGATAGTGACAATGCTATGGTCGGCCAAAACTCACCAAAATTCACCCCCTTTCCTCTTGTCATTTTCACTCTCTTGTCATTGTCATTTTCATAATTTTATCTTGGGAGATTCAAGCTTGCCTTCTACGAAATTATCACCCCCTCACCCTTCACATTTCAATTTGCTTTTCTCTCTTGGCCGAACTACACCTTTCATTGCAACTCTCTCTCTTTTTTCTCTCTTGGCCGAAACTTCTCTTTGAGCTTAAGTCTTGTTCCTTTTCTCTTGCAACCAAAAAACTTCTCTTTTCCTCACCATAAACCTCTATCTTAGCACCTTGAAGACACAAATCTCAGCCCTTGGAACCATTCCTAAAGGTAGAACCGAAAGTTAAAGCTAGGAGAGGATTTTGTGAAAACCGTGTGTTCTAAGTGGAAGGTAGAGTTAGATGTGATGTTCACATGTTATATTTTGTTTAAGTTCTTTATAGTTCTGACCTAAGATGTTTGACTATGCTAGGTACACTTCTTTTAGCAAAGCTTGTGTTCAATCATCAAGGTAAGGCCAAATATGGTTGTTGGTACTAAATATTGTTGTTGGCCGAATGTCTCTTGGTTGGATCTTGAGTTGGTGCTTTGATTCTTGCTAGACCTAGACCTTGAGCTTAGAAAACCAACCCTAGTTGTGTTGTGATATTAGATCTGGCCATATAAGCATGAGATCCGAACTTGAATGTTAGGAAGTGTAAAGGAATGAACAATACATGCTAGAAAAGTTTAGATCTTAACTCACACTACACTTGGCTGCTTCTAAATGCTAGATCTAGACATGGTGGTTGTATATGATGAAGAGATGAGGTTGTAAGGCTCAATGCATGCTAGTTTGGTCTTAAAATGCAAAAGGAATGCATGTTGCAAGTTTTGGCATGAAGGGTTGTGTTGGTTGGTGTTGGCCGAACCTTGGATGCCTTTGATCTTCAAGTATAATTTTGTTTAAGTATAGATCTGATGAATGGCCATGATATATGTAAGTTTAGTAAATATATGCATATAATTTAGTCTTGAAATGTGGAAGTTTGCATGCAAATCAAAAGAACCAAGGAAAACCTAATTATTCTATGAATATGGGTGTTGGCCGAATGTGATGTTGTGCTAGATCTTGAAGTTGTTTTGTGATTTGTAGATCCTAGGTTGTGAATCTGAAAATGGAGGTTGGGATCACCATTGGAGAAGAAATTGTAGACAAGGAACACTTGAAATTGAGCATGGCCGAATGATGTAGTGAAGGAAACCCTAATGGCCGAACAATTGGTAATTTAAAATGTAATTTCATGTGATGTATAAGTAAATTTATATTATGGTTAAATGGATTAGAGGTTATAATGATTATCAAGGCCTTGTAATGTTAAGCATAGAGATCAAATGTCAAAGCCAAGGTTTAATTATGATTAGGGTTAGTAACTGATGAACTTAAAGACCTAGTCTAAGGTATGAAATAAAAGAAAGATTAGGATTTAATTATAGAGCAATTAGCTTGCTAATTAGAAACCTAAGTAAGAATGATTAATAAGAGTTTCTATGTAAACCTTTGAGAATGATATGATATTCAAAAATATATTTTTGGGAAAACCGATTAAAATACAAATATTTATCTTGTATGATTATGTACTTAATTCCTAGTAACTAAGAAGTGTTTGAATTGCTTGTAGGCGATCTTCGTGTCTTTATTCATAATCAAGGAGACCGAGGTAAGTGGAAATTGTAAGTAGAAACTTACACTTTTATGAAAACTGGAATGACACGCTGCATTGATTCATGAACAAGCATGATATTTTGAGCAAGCATGGCATGGCATGAGCATTGCATGATTTTTCTAAAGTGATTTTTTATGCAATGTCATATGGAAAGTTTATGGAAAGATAAGTTAAGTTAAGGGGCTCTGGTCGGTACCGTACCATCATGATGGACACCCATACCGAAGGACGAATGCGAGAAGGATGGGTGAATCCTAAGAGGCTGTGCAAACCACACTGAAGGACAATGAGAAGGTGTGGGCCTCTAAGGGTTGTGTCTAACCATCAGGCCTGGGGCAACTACGGGCTAGCTCGAGCAAATGAAAAGTCCCCAAGGGTAAGGGAGACGGTTCCGATGGGAACGCACAACCCGGACTCCAGGGGTTAAATGGAGCGTAAGTAGCCCACAAGTTATGAATGAATGATTTTCAAGGGCCAGGGGCCAATTTTAAGAACAAGTTTATGTCTCTACAAGCAAGAGCATATGCATACCCATGACATGCATGTGCATCATGAATTATGTTTTCCCATGATAAGCAAGTACAAGTCAAGAGCATGTTTTAAAGTTATGTTTTACCCTTAATGAGTCTTTTTGACTCACGTTTTTAAAAATTGTGTCATTCTAGATGCCTCAGGTGAAGAAAGTCAGGAGGACTACCTGACTTAGAAGGAAAATCATTTCTACGTTTTGTTATTGTGACTTGATCGATGAGATCCGTCACTTGTTAAGTGTTGAACATGTTATGTATATATTAAGATGCAAGTTTATTGAGAACCTTAATCACGTTATGAGTTGGCTCGCTTCTCTCGCGATTCTGTATATTCCGCTGTAAGTATGTATGTATGAGCGCTGGAGCTATCCTGGGGATTGCTCGCGGCTGTCACGGTCCCTGCGGGATGGCGTTCGGGGCATGACAGTTAAGTTGGTATCAGAGGATTAAAGAAGTAAAGCCATAAGATATAGGAAATGGATTATAACCCTAAACCCTAAAATATGAGTTATATGTTGAGGGTCAAATACGCTAGAGTTTTAAGGTTGAGGTTTGTTCTAAGCTGAACGATAACCTTGAAGTGCAGGATGGCACCCAGAAGACCACCGAGAGGTCGAGAACCCGAGGCTCAGGGTGTTACCACCGAAAACGTATTAAGACACATGGCTCAGCTCATTGTCGAGCAGGTGCAACCCAGTGCCAATGTCGAAGGGGCACGAGGTCGCCCTGAGGGGTGTACGTTTGATCAGTTTAATCGCCAGCACCCGCCAGCGTACAATGGCAAAGGATACGCTATTCTGGCAGAAAATTGGCTGGTGGAGATTAAAGAGTTGCTAGAGGTTTTGGGGTGTACCGATGTCCAAAAGTTGAGTTATGCTACCTTTAAACTGCAAGGGGATGCCAAAAGGTGGTGACAGTCCGAGAAAGTGTTATTGAGTCAGGAGCTAGGGGAACAACCCATAACTTGGGAAAGGTTTCAGTAAGAATTTCTAGATCGTTATTTCCCAAGAACAACACGGGAAGCGAAAGCAAGGGAGTTTGCTACCCTAACTCAAGGTGCCATGACGGTGGAGCAGTATGCAGGCTGATTCATGGAGTTGGTGCGGTTTGCCCTGTACTTGGTGCCAGACGAAGAGAGAAAGGCCAGAAAGTTCGAAGAAGGACTACACCCACGGGTCAATGACAGAGTGTATAGTCATAATCTTAAGACCCTAGCCAAGGTGATAGAATGGGCGGTGATCGTGGAGAGAGGACTGCAGAGAATAGCGGCTTATCATGAGCAGCAGAAGAGGAAGGCTCCTTCCAACCCAACAACACCGCAGATACCCTGGAAGAGAAGTAAGCCAGAGTCATCGCAGAGACAGCCTTAGAGGCCGAACCAAAGGCCCAGTGGAGCTCAGAATGTCGGAGGGAACCAATTTCCTCTGTGTAACAAGTGCAATAGGAGACACCCGGGGGAGTGTAGGCATGACGTATGTTTCCAGTGTGGAAAGCCTGGTCACTTCGCCAGAGATTGCAAAAATACCGGCGGCTCGAACCAAGCACCCCGACCCCCGCAGCAGAACAATGCATGGAGGCAAGGAGGCCCAACACAGACATGGTTGTATGCACTGACTCCCAAGGAAGCGGAGAATCATAACCGAGTAGTGGCAGGTAAGTTGCCTTTGCCCCAGGGGGAAGCCCTAGTTCTATTTGATTCGGGGGCCACACATTCATTTATTGCATCAGCATATTGCAAGGCACATGCTATACCCAGTGAGTCGTTAGATTGTAATGTTCTTGTGTCGACGCCCGCTGGAGGAAGAGTCGATTGTAGCCGGATGGTGAAGGACTATCCGATAGAAGTGGAAGGGCAGGTCATGATGGCCGATTTGATAGTCATGGAGATGGGAGGATTCAATATCATCCTTGGCAAAGCATGGTGCCAATATTCGGTGCTATGAGAAGAAGGTCTTGTTCCAAAAGGAGGGGAGACCGGAGTGTTTGTTTTACCGGTATGAAGAAAATGGAACGAAGGCCAGCACTTATCTCGGCCTTGCAAGCTAAGAAATTGTTGCAAGGAGGGCATGAAGGATTCTTAGTCTGGGCAAGTGCTACGCAGAATAAGGTTCCTGCATTTGATCAAACCCTGATAGTGAGTGAGTTTCCGGACGTATTCCCGGAAGACTTACTCGGTTTGCTACCAGATAGGGAAGTGGAGTTTGGTATTGAATTGGAACCTGGGATAGTCCCAATTTCCAAAGTGCCGTATCGAATGGCTCCAGCAGAGCTGAAGGAGCTGAAAGTCCAATTAGAAGATCTCTTGGAGAAGGGATTTATACGGCCAAGTGTGTCGCCTTGGGGAGCACCGATCCTGTTTGTAAAGAAGAAGGACGGAAGTCTCCGGATGTGCATTGACTATAAGTACCCGCTGTCTCGCATTGATGATTTGTTCGATCAATTGCAGGGGGCATAAGTATTTTCAAGGATTGATTTGAGATCGGGTTACCACCAGTTGAAAGTAAAGGTAACTTGAAGCGGTCGACCGAATCGTTTAACAGACGACTCCCAACGGCTAGTTTTCATATGTGGCCTATAAATACACATCCATAACTTCTGAAATCAATACACAACGACCACATATTATTTAGATTAGTTGAGAAATATTTCAAACCTTCATATTCCATATTTCTCATATCATTCACACAAAACACACTTTCATATTCTTATCTTTGTGTGAATAAAGAGATAGAGCTTTCCACTTTCATATCCACTCTTCAAGAGAGTTTTTGTTCTTCAATCTTCATATCAAGAGGGTTGATTCCTTTAGTGAGGTTGTTCACTAAAGAAGAAGCTTAGAGAGGGTATATCTCAAGCTTGGTGGGGTTGTTAGTGGTGAGCCGAAAAATCACTTGTAAGGGTTTGAGTGTTGATCTCAGTAAAACACTTGTACGGTTCTGTAGCACCTGGAAGCTAGAGTGTAAGCTATTTCAAAATAGTGGGAAAACCTCAAGGCTCGGTGAAGGAGCTTGAGGGGTGGATGTAGGCGAGTTTGTCGAACCACCTAAAAATCAATTGTTTGCTTCTCTTACCATTCTCTTTACTTTTATCACGTATTTGTACTTGTTGCATATTTACACTTGTGCAAAAGTAGGCTTTAATTTGCAAACATGTATTTGGGGGTTAAAAGCGAAAATTTTAGAAAACCAATTCACCCCCCTCTTGGGACGCCTTAATCCTAGGACTCACAACAACCACTTATTGTCACTGTCTAAATTACACGTTGGACATGCCAACTTCCCTTTAGTACTCCATCCAGATAAATTGGCATATGCTGGAAAATCATTTATGGTTCACATCAAAGCGGCATGCATCTTAAATGTTGTCCCAGATGAAGCATCATGTGTCTCAACTCCGTCTTCCCATAGTTGTTTCAATTCGTCCACTAAGGCTTGAAGATATACATCTATATCATTTCCAGGTGACTTGCGACCCAGGATCAAAAGAGTCATAAGTGAAAATGGGACCTTCATACACCTTTACAAGGGAAAATTATAAGAAAATACAATGACTGGCCAAATACTGTACGCATTACTTATGTTACCGAACGAATTGAGCCATTATGAAGCAAGACCAAGGTAGACGTTACGAGCATCTTGAGCAAACCAACCATGATTCTTATCAAAATTCTTCTAAACCAATGAATCTGCAAGATGCCTCATACTCTTCCCATCATCAACCCCTTTCTCCTTATGCCATTTCATGTCGTGAGCTATATCTTTGGTGGTAAATAAACGTTGAGGTCTAGGGATTAAAGGGAAATGAGGTAACACTTTCTTGGGAATTCGCTTGTGCAAATCATCTTCAAATTTCAACTGAACACCCCACAGACCGAACATGCATGAATCTTATCATAACTAAACCCAAAACCCTTTCGTAATTGTTTCACGTTTCGCCTCATAATACGAGCTCGGTAACTTCTCCCCCACTGGCAATGCCTTTTTAATCAACTGTAACATCATATCAAAAGCCTTAAATGATAACTTATTCTCTGAATTCACATGCAACAGCCAGACCGTAAATGACAACTTCTAAACTTGCTACATCCAAGATACAATTCATGTTCTGCCTCTTCCTATAACTTATCAAATAGTGTTGAACCTTCAGTCCCAAAGTAGGGGTTTCCCTAATATCAGAGTTCTCTGTTTCAACCTCTTCTGCCCCATCTTCAGTCAAGAACATCGGTTCACATTTCCTCCATCCCATTAGAGCTATCTCCCACTAAATCCTCATCATTGTGGTAAGCTCGCATCGAACTCTTGACTCAGATTTTTAGAAAGTTGAATACCCTCCTCGTGAAACACCCATAACTTATAGCTTATATAAAACCCATTAATGTATATATGATCTTCCATTTTATCCAACACTTGAAACACTACATTTTTGCATTTCCGACACGAACATCTGATCTGACTTCGAGAGTCTACACAACAAGCAGCCATACCGACAAACCCACAGACCCCATTCGCATACTTTTCACCAAACTATTTTTTCTCGTAAACTCAACTCTTATCCATCGCCACAAATCTAAAATAATACACGAGATCAAGTAACTCATAGACACCCAATCATTGGAACTTGAATTTATTGCTTATATTTTGCTTAGCTTTAAACACTTTCAGATCTGTGTTTTTATCAAAAAATGGGGTAAGTTTTTGATAAACCCAATTCACCCCCTCTTGGGTTGTTATTTAGACTCACATCTTAGATAATCGTTAGGAAAATTGAAGCCATAGAGAAGGCCGGGTTAAATCAATAACATTCTACATGAAAAATTCGTTGTCAATTTTTTTGAAAAAGTAGAAAGAAGTCATGCATAACTTATTGCATTCTTTTTATTTATTTATCACTAGATTAAGTACACCACCATAATGAATATATATGTCAATCCTTATAACATGAAAAATCTTTGTTACATTTAATTGACTTTTACGGAGAATGGTGAAAAATTGGTAGAAAATTTGTTTGGTTGGAAATTGAGAAACTTTTATGGTAGTTTCACTTCATATAACCTTTAGACGTTCATTAGATGATATATACACATATAACATAAGCATGAAAATGAGCATCAGAATCTACGTACTAAGATTAATATTTACTAAATATAGCATAAATGAAACAGAGAATAATAGGAATATTACACTATTTACTAATTACCATCATGTTAAAATATACTATCATCATTTTCTTTCATAAAGTGTTTAGTTTAGTAACACGACGTAATTGGTAGAAACCTTCTTCTATGTTTTAAAAATAAAGGAAATATAAAAATACCACACTAGGTTTTAACGCCTTTTGTGAAAACTCACCGGGTTTTAAAAAGTTTCAAATTGCTCACTAAGTTTATCATTTTTGTATAAAAACTCACTAAACTCAATGTCGTTAGCCCCGTTTAACGAAAAATCCATCACGTCCAATCATAATATGACACGTGTCACTAAATAAATCTAAAATTAACAAAAAAATTATTAATTTAAAAAAAAAACAAAAGGATCGGGCAACCCGGTCCTTTCACTGTGGAGGGGGAATCCCCCTTCCACCTCTGGCGGCCCAGTTCTGGGCGGCCATGTGTGGACCTCCTCCACCCGTCGGCATGAGTTGTCCGTTAAATTATTTAGTGACACGTGTCATATTGTGATTGGACGTAATGAATTTTTCGTTAAACGGGGCTAACGACATTGAGTTCAGTGAGTTTTTATACAAAAATGATAAACCTAGTGAGAATTTGAAACTTTTTAAAACCTGGTGAGTTTTCACAAAAGGTGTTAAAACTCAGTGTATTATTTGTATATTTCCCCAAAAATAAAGTAAAATTGTGATTAAGCCTACGTATGCATCAAAACACATGAAAAAATATAGTGATATATCTCATAAGACTAAAAATACAACAATATGCAGCAAGAACATTCTATACATTAGAGTATGTAGCTAGATCACATGAGGTAGACACGATCATAGGCCCATCAGCAAGAACAATCAAAATTTCAGTACCGCCATATCAGACAACACCCACATGGTTTCATTTACCGCACAAGAAAGATAGAGTAGGGCCTTTCTAATTATTGAAGACAAACTTGAAAAAGAAAACTAGCAAGACAGAACAACACACGAATGGAGCGAAGAAAATCACAACATTATTCTTTGGTCTAACTTTTATAATTCTATAAGGGCCAATTTTTCTAGTTGATACCCCCATATAGAGAAATAACATTAGCTCCTACCATTGTCTAAGATATTTCAACATACATAGATGCATTTTTAAAGCAGGCACCAATACATCGTTTGTTTCCTATCTTCCTATTGTTATTGTTTGACTATAAACCTATAGTGTCTCTCCAAGTACGACTAGATTAAGGTAACTTACTTTTATCACTTAGCAGATACCATACTCTATAGAAAAAGACCAACACACAAAGGTGATCATTCTTTTCTAACACCTTTTAGCTACAAACAACACACCAAAGAGTTGTGAGTTTGATGCTTGTTGAAGTTACCCTGTCTTGAATTACCAATCTTCTGCTTATGGTCAGCCAAATAATCATGGTGTGCAAGAAAACATGACAGAAGAACTATACAACTCTATAGGATTCCACCACTAGCCCTCAATATCGGATGGCCTTCCAATTGGTTTTACTGAAAACTTCGACCTCAAGGAATAGAAACTTTCAACTCCTAAAATGGATTATTCGGAAACGTACATGAGATTAATTAGAAGTTTTGAGTTGTTATCCTAGAACTATTTATGTTCTTTTACTAAAATCGATTGAAGCATTTATAACTTTCTCCTTCTAAATTTCTATGTTAGCTATTTAATATTCATATTTAGGGGTTAGAGTTCTAATATATTACTTAATGCTATATTAGAATACATATAATGTGGCATACACTAAGCAATAGAGCAAAACCAATTCATATATGATTTATGCAAAAGAGGTTCAACAAATGAACATCTTCTTAAGGGTGCGTTTGCACCAAAAATATCACAATATTTTTCACCAACTTACAATAAAATATTACAATATAATCTCTCTCTCTCTCTCCGATAAAAATATAAAAAATTACAAAAAATATAAAAAATTACCTCTCTCTTCACTTTTTCACTAAACCCAATACCAACACAAAACCCAATACCAAAAATTTTTCAACACAAACACAACCTAAGTACCCCTATAGCTCCTAAATGACGAGATGTGTGGTATATCAAACTCAGTTTCGGATGATATAGATATCTAACCTTGGTCAATCATCTCCAATTGAATAATAACGTAAGTAGAGTGTGTACTTAAGAAAAATAGTAATCACACTTTCTTAGCAAATTTTAACTCAAAGAAATGTGTTGTACCTGCAAAACATAGTTATGTATTGATAATTAAAGATCATAAAGGTGGTAATCTTTGTCTTTAACATAATAATGCACAAGTCAAATTTTCTGCCTCACTACAATAAAGTTGGGCTTCAACGACGAAACCAGTGGTCACAGATAACAGGTTTTTCTGTCGGCTTTTAACTCTACCGACGTTATGTAGTGGTCAAACGTTCGTCGGTGCTGCTTCGTCCGGATTAACTGTCAGCCACCTCTATCCTTCTTCGTCGCCAGAGATTGTCTACTCCGACCGGTTTTACCGTCGGGCAAAAAACCAGCACTAGTCGGGAGAAGCCTTTCACTAGCCCAACTTGGTTGGCGATGCCCCTTTAATGCTGATGTGAAGAATGGTGTGGTCGAAGTTGCAGGTTTCCGTTGACGTGAGAATGACGTCGTTTTTCGTTCTGTCCACGTTCAACTGTCCGTCGTGGATGAAGCCGTGGAGAAGGTGGCTTGTCGATAGTCTTTCACCGACAAAGAAAAATAAAAGTCGAGAATGACTTTCGTCGACGTGCAGAGGACGTCGTTGGTTGTCAATGACGGAGACATATTCAAGTCGACCAAGAATTTACTCGACGTGCAGAGGACGTCGATGTTTTACCCCGACGACGACAAATTATAGTCAGTGAAAATTTGCTCGACGTGAGGAGGACATCGTTGGTTTTCACTGACGGAGAAAAATGCAAGTTGTCTAAACACATCATCAACGGGAATGTGTCGGCAGGTTCTGTTTTTTTCCTCCACGGTGCTAATGAATTCGTTGACCATTCTGTTTTTTTTCAATGATGGTGCTAAAGAGTTCGACAACAAGTTCTATTTTTTTTCCTCCACAGTGGTAATGAATTCGTCGACCATTCTGTTTTTCTTTTTCATCGATGGTGCTAAAGAGTTCGTGTGGATCTAATTATCTATTTTTCTTTACTGGAATGACAACCCATGTTTGTGTGTTATCTTATGAATCTTTAGTAGCCTTATCAATTGAATAGCATGAGAGATGAGATGTGATGAGCTTGAGCATAGTACTTGCATATGCATTCTGTATGCTAGTATTTTTGTTCAACTCTGAACCCAAATATTGTATGCATATTTTCCGACAATAATTCTTATTATTTCCCGACATCTGATACTCTGTTTGTGGAACATAAAGGATAGCAAAGTTGAAATCTGAAATCTTAGACCTATCATTATGACTCAAACGCGATGCAAGAAATCAAATGATGACATCTAAATTTGCAGTCTCAACAATGAAATGAATGATTTGTCCTGGGTTTAAAGGGGAGAGAAGAGGTACAGTGTGTAATATCCCGTCCCGAAAAATGTGTAAGTGATTAATTTGAATTTTAAATGAAGAGATAGTGTTTAATCTTGTGTTTGATTTTTGGATAGAGGTTTAATTGTATTTTTGAATTTAAAGGTGCTGATATGGAGATGTGATCTATATTTGAATTTAAAGGTTTGAATAAAGATTTGATCTTGAGTTCGAATTTAAAGGTTTGAATAAAGATTTGATCTTGAGTTCGAATTTAAAGGTTTGAATAAAGATTTGATCTTGAGTTTGAATTTAAAGGTTTGAATAAAGATTTGATATTGAGTTTGAATTTAAAGGTTTGAATAAAGATTTGATCTTGAGTTTGAATTTAAAAGTGTTGGATAGAGGTATGTTTGAATTTTAAAGTTGCAGAGATTGAGCTTAATAATTAGTTGCAGAGATCAAGGTTATTAAATAGTTGCAGAGATGTATATTGGAGACCAAAATTGGGATTGATGTTGTGCTACTAATTTCCGAGAGATTATTCGGCAATTATTGGAGAAGTTTTAAGGATTGATTAAACGTTCGAGGTAAGTGGTTCTTCAATGAGATTTTGAACGTGCATCGTATTTTAATGGTTTTGATGTATTATTTGGGGAATTAAACAAGTTTTTGGTAAAATGAGATTGTTGAGATTTTCGTAAAACTCAATTGAAATATTTATAACTTGTTTGGTGAGCATGCTGTGAAAATTATCCTTGCGCTGGTGATATATCTCTATGGTCTTTGGGGCCAATTTATCCTTGTGGTCTGTGTGGCCAATTTGATACCCCTCGTGGTATTTGGAGGTATTTGTGGCCCGGAGGTCTGTGTAGCCTAATATTTTGAGGTCTTTGTGGCCTGGAGGTCTGTGTGGCCTGATATTTGGAGGTCTTTGTTGCCTGGAGGTCTGTGTGACCATTGGTGATTTCCCTATATTGCGCGGCCTTGGATATTTTTGTTACAAACTGATATTTTTAGATTCGGTATGGCTCACAATGTTTTATTCTGGATTTCGGCTATTGTGATGAAATTGTCTTTTCCCCAACCCTCATTGATTTACTACTTACTGAGCTAGTCGTAGCTCACCCCTTATTTTCATATTTTTCAGAGTTGGCGGAATTAGAGAAGTTCAAGGAGCTCGAGAGATATTTGTGTTTCGAAGGCATGTTTTCAAGAGTACATTTGAAGATTAATGTTGGAGAATTCGATATTGTATTATTTTGGGAGATCATCGATATTGGAAATATCGGATATGCTAATATAAATTTTAGGGCTCGGATTGATATTTTTGGGCCTTTTACGGTTTATGAATATTTTGTTGAGGTTGTACAAAATTAGTTTTTAAATATTGGGGCCTAGATAAATGATTATCCATGATGAAAAAACCCAAATTTTATACGGAAATCTGTCCGTATGGAGTTTGGGTCCGGGGCGTTACACAGTGTGGATCTGATCATCTATTTGTGGCTTCAGTCTCCTTTTGTTAACAATAAAAATGTAGGACATGATCATCTCCTCTGAATTTTCTTGTGGGTTTTCTAGTTTCATATATCCTGAGACAAGTTGAAAACATCGTATATTCTGCAAAAGGTTACCAATTAAAGAAAAAGTTCAGAACCTCCAATTGCGGAATCAGTAATATGAGATCCACTTGGTAATGAGATAGTGAACTGGAGCAAGAAACTTGGAACTTGACTTCCACAAGAACAAAAAGGACACTTTTGTATGGTAACAAATGTCTAGTACTTGATAATTATGAAATGTATCTTTTTTTTAATCAAAACTTCAAGTTTTATTCAAAACGTAACAAACTGAAGAAAACAACGTATTAAGAAGGATCAGTCCCGGCAAGCAACCAAGAAGGTTAGGAAAGTGCTCAATAGTACAAGAATTGCCGCCTGACATAAACTCAGTAGCGCCCCAACGAGCTAAAAGGTGCACCGCAGAATTTGCACCACGACGAATATGAAGAACACTCAAGATTTGCAGATGCTGTAACAAGTAGTGAATATCATGGACAATAGGTTGAATTCTCCAGTCTATGGTTTGAGGATAGAGATTGATAGTTGATATAACAGTCTTTGAGTCGCCTTCAAGGATAATATTTTGAAAACCTTTTTGTTGAGCGAGTTCAATCCCCAGTTTGTCTGCCTCCGCCTCGCCTACTAAAGGCTCATCAGTGTTAAGCTTGGCTATTTTAAAACCATGTAAAGTGCTCTTATCATCACACAATATGGCTGCCACAACTGCAAAATTCTTCCTAACAGCCACATCAACATTAACTTTTATCACATTCACCGCTGGAGGTTGCCAATGTTGTAGAGGAGATGGGTCCAACTTCATCTTCCAAGCAGCACGGTGTTCCAGGCTCAATTTTCTCACTTGTACTGCTAGCACATTAGGTACACAGCTTACCCGATCATGGGCCATTTGATTCCTCCAGGTCCAAAGCATATCAACTGCATTGCGGCATAACGAAATAAATGTTGCTCTTCCATTGGAATTCCTAAGTGCTGATGCGGATGGATTATGTTTTGTAGCCAAGCACCCACATAATCGTGGCCAAAAATGACTATATTGAGTTTCCATGGTGACTCACTCCAAATGGTACGGCTGAAGGGGCAGAAAAATAATAAATGAGAAATATTCTCCAACTCCTCTCCATAAAGAGAGCATAACAGTTCCTGGTCATTATCCATTCTATGCCCCAATCGCTCAGCCACTTTGCATTTAGTTGGGAGAATTTCCCACCCCACTTTCCACAACAATAGTTTGAGGCGGTCATGCATTTTAAGACTCTAAAGCTCTTTCCAGACAATCGGCTGCAGAATACTTGATACCTCACCTCTGCGTGCAACCAAAGTACGATAGACTGACTTCACCGAGAATTCCCCCATAGCTTCCAGAGGCCAGAATAATGTGTCAGGAAAATCCACAGTTGGAAGACGTAACTGAAGTATAGCCTCAACTGATTCCTTAGTAAACAGATTCCACAGCTTCGTTTCATCCCACCGTTTACCTGTCGTAATGATTAAATCACTAACTTTTAAGTTGTCTTGCTCGACCACTACCCCTTCACGCAAAGTTGGTTTAAAACCCACCACAGAACCAACCCATGGTTCCTTTAGAGCATATATGTTATGGCCATTTCCCACTTGGTAGCATAAGCCGCCCACCAAGTCTCCACGATGTTTAACAAGGGTTTTCCAAATCCAGGAATCAGTGGTTCTTGCCTCCACCTCTCAGAATGATTGCCCTCGCAAATATTTACCCCCAAGCACCCGAACCCATAGGCAAGCTTTATTAGTCATCATGTGCTAGGAGATTTTTGCAACAAGAGCAAAATTCACCTATGAAGTTAGCATCAAACCCAGAAAACCATCCCTCTTCGTTGTACAGATATGCTTCCACGCTTTTAAAGAGAGAGTATGAGTCTTCCCATCATTTTGCCCCCACCAAAAATTCTTAAATTCCTTATCAACTTCCTTACACCAGGACAACGTCATGGAATAATAACTCAGCAGATATGATGGTATAGCACCAGCGACCATTTTTATCAACATTGTGCGCCCCGCTTGAGATAACAGTTTGGCTTTCCATCCCGTTATTTTTTTTTGCATAAATCTCTCCTTTATCTCCACCGCAGCTTTTGCCTTAGCACGAGGAATAATCAATGGTAGTCCAAGGTATTTCACTTTGGAAGGTAGTCTCCTCAATTGCAGCTGTTCCAAAATAGGAATAATTTGCTGCCCCTGGAAATTTTTACTAAAATGTACGGAAGAATTCTCTCGATTCACCTTTTGTCCCGACCAAGCCATGTACTTGCTAACACACTCTTCAATGCTAGTCGCTTCTCTCAAAGTAGCCTTGCCAAACAAAAGAAGATCATCCGCAAATAATAAGTGGTTGATACTTGGACCTGTTCGCCCAACCTTAATGCCCTTTAATTTGCCTTGGCTTTCTTCGTGCAGTAATAATCTGGAAAGAACTTCAGAACATTGCTCCACCCACCAACGCCATTTGTAGTTAAATCCAAATTTTTTCCATAACTTTTAGCACAAAACACCACTCCACACGGTCGTATGCCTTCTCCATGTCTGCTTTAATAGTCATCCATCCTCCCCGCCCTTGCTTATGATTCATACAATGGAAATAATTCTGAAATGTATCTTGCTTGCAAATAAAACTTGTGTACTCACTTTTGTTTCTGTATTTTGTTTTGACAAGTGGAGTAGCTGCTGAACATGACGAACTTTAATAGGTACAAATCTCTGCAGTTTTTACTAGAGGTCATGCTGAGTTTTCATGGGTGAATATGATGCTGACAGTGTACTCATCAAAACCTAATCTGAAATTGTGAGATCCCGATTTTAAGTCTGCCAATTTATTTCTTATGACCTCTTAAGTATGTATTAATGAGAAATGTATGTATGATTAAATGAGTGATTTTTGATGTAAGTGTCGACACCTTGAAGAAGGTCTTGTTCTAAAAGGAGGGGAGACCAGGTTTTGTTTCCCATGTATGAGAAGGATGGAGTGAAGGCCAGTGATTATGTCAGCCAACCAGGTTAAGAAAATGTTGCAAGGGGGACATGAAGGACTTTAGTCCTGGTGAATGATATCCAGAGGAAGGCTGCTATAGTAGATCAAACCCCGATAATGAACGAACTTCCCGATGTATTATCTGGTTTACCCCAGATAGAGAATTGGAGTTTGACATTGAATTAGAACCGAGACATCTCTACGTTGATCTCCTGGAAAAAGGGTCTAGATGGCCAAGTGTACCACCTTGAGGAGCTCGATTTTATTGCCAAGAACAAGGACGGAAGTCTGTGGGAGTGTATTGATTATAGGGAGTTGCATAAGGTGACTATAAAGAATAGATATACGTTACCTTTATATAGATGACCTGTTCGATTAAGTTACAATAGGCACAAGTATTCTCAAGGATTGACTGGAGATAGAGGTATCATCAGTCGAAGGTGAAAGAAGGAGATATACTCAAGACGGCTTTTTAGACACGTTATGGTCACTATGAATTCTTGGTGATGCCATTGGGCCGACAAATGCTCCGGCCGCGTTTATGGATTTGATGAACAGGGTGATCAAGGAGTTCTTAGATAAGTTGTGGTTGTCTTATAGACGATATGTGGATTTATTCAAGAAATAAGAATGGACATGAGAAGCATCTAAGGACTGTTCTACAGATTTTCAAGGAGAAGAAGTTGTACGCCAAATTCTCTAAGTGTGAATTTTGGTTGGAACGAGTCCGATTTGCAGGGCATGTAGTTTCAGGTGATAGGGTGCTGTGATCACGGTAAGATCGATGTTTTATTTAAGTGGCCGAGGCCTACAAATGTGAAAGAAATAAGAAGTTTTCTGGGGATAGCCGGATATTATCGAAAGGCTATGGAGGGGTTTTCAAGGATAGCTATGCCATTGACATCGTTAACCAAGGAAAATGTCAAATTTGAATGGTCGCGGATAAAATCTTTTGGGATTTTAGCCCGGATTGGGACCTTGACGTACCAGTTGACCCTACCCATGTTTTAGAGTATGAGCCTTGTACATTAAGGGAACCTTACATATGTAGAAGAACCAATGAAGGTTTAGACAAAAAAGGAGCAACAATTAAGGACAAGATCGAATTCCGAGGACGGAATTTTGGTAAGGAGGGGAGGATGTGAGATCCCGATTTTAAGTCTGCCAATTTATTGGTTATGACCTCTTAAGTATGTATTAATGAGAAATGTATGTATGATTAAATGAGTGATTTTTGATGTAAGTGTCGACACCTTGAGTGATAGTGTCGACACATCTAACTAAAACCCGAAAGTTTACATTTTTCAGGAACTTAAGCGATTTTGGCTAAGTGTTGGAAGTGTCGACACATCTAACTAAAACCCGAAAGTTTACATTTTTCCGGAACTCCAGTGATTTTGACTAAGTGTTGGAAGTGTCGACACATTGGGGAATGGTGTCGACACATTAAACTACAACCCGAAATTTACATTTTCCAGAACTCAAATGATTTTGGCTAAGTGTATGAAGTGTCGACACATTGAGCGATGGTGTCGACACATTGAACTACAATCGAAAGTTGGGAAAATCACGTGAAGGAGGGAAGAAAGGGGGATGGCAGCCTTGTCTTTTCCCCCAAACATTTTCACGCCTATTACTTCCCCCCTTTGGCCGAGCATTTCATTTTCCCCTTTTTTCTGCTGCCTTTTCATTTCCCTTATGCCCTAGCACACTCTCACAACCGAAGAAGAAGAAGAAGAAGAAGGAGAAGAAGAAGAAGGAGAAAGAAAGAAGAAGGAGAAGAAGAAAAGAAAAAGGAGAAAAGAAGAAGAGGAAGAATAAGAGAAAGAAAGAGAGAGAAGGAGGTGAGGGATTTCAGCCATTCTTGGCCGACTAGGCCATCACCCATTTCTCTCATTTTCTCTCCTTTCCTTTAATGGTTGTTGGTTGTGAAGTTTGTTTGGTTTCCTCCTTGTATGTGTTGTGTCCATGTGTGTTCTTTGAAGAAAATGTAGATCTAGTAAGCTTTAAAGAGTAGTATGGGTTGTATATGGAACCATGGAGAGTTATGGTCAGATCTGAAAAAGAAAATATGTTTAAGAGAGAGAGGTTGCTTGCTGCACCCTGGGTGTTTGATAAAAAGCCCAAAAGAGGGCTGAAATCTATTTGAGCATGCATGGCCGAGTGGTTGTGGTATTGGGTGTTGTCCTTTCATATCTAAATACCTTGAAGTTCAAAGGAGCTTTGGGAATGAGTGTTGTTGCTGGAAAATAAGCTGAGGCTTTTAATTTAGAATCATGGGTGAAGTTGTTGCATGAAGAAGGTTATATTACAAAGGGAGGAAACTTATAGGAAAAATGAAACTTCTTTGTTGCTGATTTCACCTATAGAGGTTAGGCCCATTCTATATGACCTATTGTTGTGGAATTGGAAAACCCATAACATTCATAAGCGTGGCCGGTTATGTTAAAGATCATACAGAATATAGAGAATGCTTGTTAGACAAGTTGCTGAAATTTAACCTCTGCAGATTTCAAGGCTCAAATTGGGAGTGTATTCTGATGCAATTGTGCTTATCCCTTAATCTTAATAGGATCCTAGATTATAGGCCTAGGAAATGAGAAGATTTTAAGTCATACCTTGGATGATTCCGATAACTATCGAATGAGATATGCGTTGTTCGAGGCCCGGACGTCAAGCTGCCAGCAGCCTTGAACGTCCGGAATATCAGCTCATTTCGGGCACCCTTTTGAGGGATCATTTTAAGTCAAAATTTTACGAGGTTAGTCTTGAATTTTAAGTTTATGAAAGGAGAACATTTTAAGGTGAATTTCGTGTGATTTGGAGGTGTAATTCATAAGTTATGATATTTTGAAAATGGATGGCCAAGCTGGAACAGCAATATTGTGGTTGTAGGATTTTTGCTTACTATGAAGTGTTTATGAAATGTATAGCACATTCTGCTGTGGTGACTTTTACCCCCAATCTAGACCTATGAAGGATGAATATTTCAAGATAAATTTCATGTACCTTGGAGCCATGGTTTTGAAGTTAGGAAATTTTTAAGTTGGAGACGTCGGGGCTGCCCGCTTGGACGTCCTCAGCAGCTTGTATTTTCGGGTAAAGGTTTCAAGTGGGAAACGAACTCCAAATTAGTTAGAATTTTGATATGCTATGAAAATTAGTGTCAGAGTCAGTTAGAACTCAATTCTTATGGCTTCGGCATCCTTAAGAAAATACCTTGTGTTGTAAGATGACCAACTAGGAGTCAAGAATACGGACGATTTTGTATGATGAAGTGTGAGTAATTGATTGATTACTCTATACGTCTAGTGAGCCTTTGAATAACACTAGTATGATCCATTGTAGGTAACGTGACGCTCAACACTCAAGCAAGCGAAGGTAAGAGGAGCTTACGTTTGTAAGTGAAAATTGTAAGTGGAACTTACGTCCGTAAGTGAGAACTTACTTGTTATGAAAACTGGAATGATACGCAGCATGCTTTTATGAACAAGCATAACAAGTTTATAACCAAGCATGATAAGTTATTTCTCAACAAGCATGACATAATTTATGTATTTGCATGAAAGCATGAAAGAAGTTTTGTGCAAATGAAAACATGAAAGTTTTATGAGATTAAGAAAGTTTTATGAGATATTTGTCATCAAGCATGACCCGTCAAGAGCATTTGCATGATTTTCTAGAAGGAAAGAGAAAGAGAAGCATTTTATGATAAGTTGATTACTCATCATCAAGCATGACATGAGCACGTCATGAGCAATTGCATTTGCATCTATTTTTCTCATAAGAAAGAAGGAGAAATATTATGCAAATGAAAGTACCATTTTTATGCTACTTTATGTTAAGTTTTATGACAAGTAAGTTAATGAACCCAAGTCGGTCGGTACCGTACCAAGTCAAGAAGGTGCATCCATACTGAAGGACGTTTACGTGAAGGGTGGATGTCACCTAGGACACCTATACCAAAGGATGCTCGCAAGAAGGATGGGGTAGTCTAGGAGGTATGTGCAATCACACTGAAGGATGCTTGCAAGAAGGTGTGAACCTCCAAGGGTTATGTCTAGCCACTGAAGGACGAATGCGAGAAGGTGTGCTAGCTTGACCATATGTAAGGTCTCCAAGGGAAATAGGAGACAGTTCCAATGGGAACGCACAACCCTGATGTCAGGGGTGAGTGGAGCTCAAGTAGCCCATAAGATAAGGATTGTAAAGATTTTCCAAAAGCAATAGATTTATAAGTATAAGTGATGTTTTCAAGAGCAAGTGCATGTGCATATGCAATCATGAGGCATACACGTGCATCAAAATTCATGATCATGCATGAATTACATACGTTTACATGATATTTCAAGTTAAAGTTCATGATGATTTCAAGTTTAGATTTCAAGTTTAAGTGCATGCTTATGATTACAAGTTCAAGTGCATGCTTATGATTTTAAGTTCATTATGATATCGAGTTCATGATGATTTCAAGTTATGCATGCTTATGATTTCAAGTTCAAGATTATGAGTTCAAAGAACAAGTTCATGGTTTCAAACTCACGATTTCAAGTTCATATTTCCGAACCATGATTTCTAGTCCATGTTTTAATTATAATTCCTTACTGAGTCTTTCGACTCACAGTTTTAAATTGTATCATTCCAGATAAGAATTCAGGTGGGAAAATCTAGAAAAGGGATCGATGGGAACGTCCTCATCTCGTCTTGTTGTTTCATTAAAGGTTAGATGTAAATTTTTGAAGAGCCGGCATGAGCCTCCGTTGTGTGGTGGTCATGGGTTATTCGGCCTAGTAAAGTTCAAGGTTTTGATGTCAAGTATCTTAGTCGTGGTTATCAAAAGCGGGATTTAAAGAGTTCATAGGAAGCACTAAGAACGCTTGTTATCAGGCATCCTGTGTATGTCTACGTTATGTGTATAAGGATTCAAAATGTTTTACAAAGATGTTATGAGTAGGTCAATATGAAGAGGAATTGATGGAATCCCTTAGATAATGTACTTCAGCTGTGCAGTCATGAGATGTCATTAAGACGCTTACCCTATTTCAAGGAAGTCGTTTTGTGTAAGTTGAAGTTTATAGTAAATCTCTTCGGCCGTCTCTCTCAGTTATGTGTGTAAAAAAAAAAAATTTCCGCTGCAAGAATAAGAGAAGACGCTGGAACATTCATTGAGTGAATGTTCGCGGCTGTCATTAACCCCCTTCGGGCTAGCGTTCGGGGCGTGACAGAAATTATGGACGGTGTGGATGAGTTAGTTTTTGAAGTTCATAAGCTTTGTCATGGAAATGCAGGAGTCAGTAGATATGCATTTCTTGGAATTTAAACAGAGTGAAATCACAAGAGTTGTTGGCATGTTTACCTTGTGCCAACAGTAATGTGGACCTTAGAAACAAGGATGAATGTTACTTATTTGTCTCTCTGATTGTACACGCATGTGGTGACACATCTACTTTCCTTCATACACATGCAAATACTCAGATGCAGTACACTAGCTACCTGTAATCATCGACATTTTCCAATCCATGTAGATGCAGAACATCAATTTTATTACTTCCACCACAAGACAAATTATCACACCAGAGAGAGGACAGTGTGAGAATGTAATTCTTGAAACTGAGATTTTTTTGACTATAGGATTTCATTTTCCCCAAAATGGAACATAGTACAACTAGCTGACTTCCTTGGGGTCCCTTTTCAGTCTTAAGAAAGGCGCATAGCTAACACCAATCAAGATTTCCAATGGAAGATTTCTTACAGGGCTATACTATCCACAATCACATGCACCAACACGCAACAGAAACCTCTTAATATCCAAATAGGAGTTCAAGCTCAGAATTTTTTCTTCTTCTCTCATTTTTTTTGTTCTTTTGGATCGTTTCAGAACTTATAGCACTATTACTCCAAAAGGAAGAATATGATATATAGAGTGTGATCCCCTAAGACTTGTACTGGCCTCAATCAGCACCATAAATGACAAGATCTGCCTTCCACAAATCTAACTAGTTCATCTAGCAGTACACGAATTCCATGGAAAGTGTATGTGTCAAATGTTTTTTTTCCGATCCCACATCATGTATTTATAATAAAAGGAAAGTGAAAAGAGGATACAGAAAATTCAAAAATTACAGAACCAAACCAGAGAGAGGGAGATTACAGAAGCAAGAACAGTCCAATTTGAGCACTTGAGGGGATCAGCGGTAAGCATGCTGTAGGAAAAACCCAATGACGATCAATAGCGACGAGATTCACAATGCGAGCTGAGAAGGGCACAGATCTACTTACAAGTTGTTAAAAGAATTGTAGCATCGGTGAAGGCTTAGCTCTGTCGGCGATTCTATCTTCTCATCGACGGCTGATGGAGCGGTGGATATTTCGAAGGATTCCTCTCGGTGTCGATGAAGAGACCAAAAATTGCCAACAACTTTGGTTGTCGACAATTCGAAAGTGCGGTTTTTCTTCTATTGCCTGCGGGAGTAACGTTCTCATTGTTGTTGAGAATGTTTCGCCGACAGGAATAGAGCCCCACCCAAGAATTTCATCGTTGAAGCCCAACTTTCTTGTAGTGCCTATTCTTGATCTGATTTTAAGGAATTTAGACACCTTCATGAACTTATACAAAGAATGTGATTCGATGAATAACTTTATTTTTTTAGGTGTTTAAGATTGAGATCATTCCTCAGATCATCTTTGATGTGGCCTTTTTATTTTTTACGCAGCCCTAAATAAGTAAATTAAGTTACTTTATATATATTGAACTTTGAGGGAGAAGTATAGGAGGGCCATCACCACCAATATTTTCCATGACATGCACAACCACGACAGCTCCCAACTCTCCCCTTAAGCCGACATCAACAAGGTCCTACGCGAACTTGGCAAGGAGGCAACTTAGTCATCCAGCCCAACGGTACTCCTTACCGCTCTTCATCCCATTTAGTATTTTATCCTTGCATTTTCTTAATAAATAAACAAATCCAACTTGACCTCCACACTTAATTAATTAACTTCAAAACTATGATTTTTTGTTTTCAAAGAATATGAGTTTTTGTTTGGTTTGTCAAGCACGACAAACAAGCAATCACAGTACAACATAGAGCAGTATGGTTATGGTTAGTGGCGGAGGAGCTAAGTCATGCTCAACCATGACACTTATAAAGAAGTTCATCATGAACAACAACTATAATAGACACACTGGTGGTTGGCTCACATGTAGAGGCTAACCCCATGTCACAGGTGGTAGAATTTTTCTTGATGGTGACGACATTCACCAATCACCTCCACATATACAACAGGCTTCTTAGCTCACTCCAGTAGTCTTGCTCAACTGCCAGCACTAGTGGGCTCTTTAGATTGCAACCTGCATATCCTAAGCAATTATACATGCAGGAACCAAAGGCGTCCAACCATAACGTGCCTGTGGGTTCTCTTATGCGTCATGCTTAGCAAATTAGAAAGCTCTACTGCTTATTCACGTTAAATATGCACGCGTGAAAGTGTCAAAAAGTTGAATCCCACATTGAAAAAATCACAAACATTGGCTGTTAATAAAGCATAGTTGGATCCAAATCTATATGGTTTAATCTTTTGAAGGTTCAAAACTAGTTTTGGAAGGCTATACAGATGCAAATATAGGGGTGACTTGGATGGTAGTACTTCACATCAAGTTTTTTTTTAAAAAAATTTACAACGTGAGTTGTATTGTGGCAGTCAAGATTGTAGAAGTATGTTGTCTTATTTTTAACTAAGGCTGAGTATATTGTAGAGATTGAATGTCATATCCCGAGCTTTTAACATAACATGCATATTGTCTTTGATATCTTGTTTGTGATTAGTAGTGCATTATGGGGTACTTAGTGACTAAGTGAGATTATTTAGTACTTGATATACTAAGTTCAAAACCTTGATTAGGACATGATTAAATGAGAATCAGAGTTCACACAAAACTAAGTTTTCGTTCAGGTTGTTGAGGAGCACATATTGAATCAATTTAATTTTTTAAGCAAGTAGGACGTTTTTTTCTCAAAACCGAACCATATAATTTTTATTATTTTAATATTTTGGGGAATCATCCACGAGGTTATGGTTCAAATTTGAAGACTTTTTTTATTTTTCGGAGATAAGTAGGACATTTTATGGAAGCAAATAGGTTGATTAGTGAATATCGGTGGATTAGTGAGGTAATTTGCAAAACTTAGCGGTTAAGCAAGGAGAATTTTGGCTGCCCTAGAGAGTGACACCTATTATGGCTAGGAAGCACGATAAATCAAAGCTAGAAGCACGAAAAATCAATGCAAGAAGCATGACAAAAAAGGTTAGAACCTAGGAAGCTCGAGGTGTCGACAACTGGTGGAACTAGGCTGCGACTTAGCAAGGCTATAGGAGAATTTCAGCCACAACCTTGCCATGCAGCTGCTGTGTGTTGCTAGGTGTCAAGAGGAGAGAAATATAATCTAGTGACTTGCCAAAGCTAGCCTAGCAAGGCCGGACACGTGTCGAAATGCAACCGGCCGTGTTTTCCTATTTATAGGGGTGGATTTCGACCTTTGAAGTGTACACCATTCAATCTTAATTTTTGTGAGTTAAATCTTGAGAACAAGAGTGAAGTGAAGTGGGAGAAAGAGGAGGAAAATTCTAGTGAAGATTCAGCTTCAATAGAGGTAAATTTTAGTTGGTTATCTTTGACTTCGATTCAAAAGTTTTTAAGATGATTTGTGTGAATCTCTTGTATTTCTTATTCTAACATCTCTTGATGTTGTTAGTGTTTTCTATTCTTCCTATTATTCTTAATGTTCTTTGTGTTCTTCGTGTTCTTGACGAAGAACAAGCTCATCTTTTCGAAAAAGTACCATTTCAAAGTTCGATTCGTTTTCAAAGTATTTTCAACTTTGATCCGTTTCTTTTCAAAATTTCTTCCAAAAGTTGTTTTTCAAAGCTTGAACATATTTCTTTTGAAAATTCCTTATTATTTTAATACTTTTGATGTCAAAATTAGTATTTTCTACGTGGTGATTAAAGCCGATTTTTAACCTAGAAATCAGATTGTTGTTTTTCTTTTCACAACATTTTCCTTTGAGAAATGTTTTATAAGTTACGATTAGCTGTGTCCAAGGGATCGGCCGGATCGGCTGAACAGGCCAAACATGACTGAAACCGGACCGGTTCTGGCTAAACCAGTGAGTAAAAACTTACCAGAATGGCCAGTCCGGTGAAACCGGTACACTCCGATATGGTCTCGATTTCACACACAAAAAAACCGGTGTCGAACCTGAGTATACTTCTCAAACCGGTCCGAACTGGTCCCACAAAAAACTAAACCTTTGCCACGCATAGCCCTCGCCCCACAAAAAAAAAACAAAAACCCAACCATCCCTTGCGTGTGTCACGACTTTGTACAGTCCGCCCCCCTCACCTCACCTTTCCCCTTTCGTACCCCCCTCTCACATCTCACATTTCCCCTTTGGCATAGCCACCCCTTTCAAAAATCCCTAATCTGAAATCTCACGTATAGCCTCCCTCCCTCACATATGCACAACCACTTGAGCCCCTCCCTCACGCTGCACGCACAACCCCCTTCCCTCACTGCTCACGCACAACGTCTCTCTAGCCCTTGCCATGTGTGTCTCTCTCTCTCATCTCTCAGGTAATATCTTCCCTGTTAGTTCTTTTGATCTCTCTTTTTAGGCATGTGAATTGGTGCTGTTTAGTCCTTAATAATGTGTAAGTGTGGGTATCCCCACATGAAGTTTTTAGGCAAATTTCTAATTGGAAGAAAGCCTCCTCATGCGATTAGTGGATGTTGGAACATTTTGTTTGGAAGTAAGAGTGGATCGAATATCACATCTCTTATGTGTTTAATTAGTGACAGTGTTCACACTTTTTTCCTCTTGGCAACAAGTCTTGTCTATTGTAATGGAGTCGTCAATGTCTGCAATAGACAACAAAGGCCTACAATTTAATATCTTCCTGTATTTTGTAAGCCAATTAGTTTCTTCTGGATCAGTCTTTTACTTCTTTTTTATTTATTTATTTTTGTTTTCTTCTTGTCTAGGTTTGGGGAAATTTCTTGATATTTGATTTGACTTCAGTACTTGGAAGATACTTCAGAGTAAGCTTGAACCCGTTTATTAGTCCATGCTACACCCTGGCCCCTGGGCCAGAAGACTTGGGTATATTTTATGTTATATTTTAGAATAGGAATATTATAGTAATACAAGTACTGGCCTTCGACAAATCATATATCAATGCAATATGATTTGGTACATATCAATTCAATGCATGCTTCAATTAAGTCACATCTTTCTTTCTGCATGTTTATGAATATGGGGTTGTTTATTGGGGCTGAGTTTAGGGAGCATCGTCTATGTCTTCTGTAATTGATTTAGAGTCTGGCCAAGATGTCCCTTGTCCTAATACTACCCCTACCAACAAAAGTCGTCTGCCTTCCAAATGTAAAGCATCCATGGTATGTGAACACAAGACAAAGAAAACAGATTGTGATCCCTCATACTCCACATGCTTTTTTAACTATTGTTGGAAGGAGTATCCTTGTGACAGTAACAAAATTGGTACCTGAACCCTTAAAAATCATGTATTGAAGTGTGAGAAAAATTCCTATAAATAGAATAAAAGGTCCAATGGATAAATATCAAACACACTTGACTGTTAATATAGCTACTGAAGGAGAGAGTGACAATATTGGGTCTAGTTTAATAGCTCATAGGTATAATTCAGTGGTATCAAGACAAAAGCTTGTAGAGATGTGTATTATTGATGAGATGTCATTCAAGGTAGTGGACGATCAAGGTTTTCAAGCCTTTGTTAAGTCACTTGTACCTAGTTTTCAAATACCTTCTCGCCAAACTGTGCAAAAAGATGTTCTAAAGGTTTATCAAGATGAGAAAGAGAAGGTGAAGGGACTTTTAATTCATGTGCATGCAGAGTTAGTTTGACTACCGATACATGGACCTCAGTGCAAAACTTAAATTACATGATTCTCACAGCACACTTTGTTGATAATGATTGGAAGTTGCGCAAAAAGATTACAAACTTCTGTCAAATTCCTATTCACAAGGGGGAAACAATTGGGAAGTATGTGGAGGCTTACTTACTTGATTAAGGTATTGAGATAATTTTTTCAGTTACAGTTGACAGTGCTTCTTCTAATGATGGTGCTATTCGGTTTCTAAGAAGTTTTTTGAAGGGAAATTTAATAGAGGGCAAGTATCTTCATATGAGATGTTGTGCGCACATTTTTAACCTTGTTGTTTGTGAGGGGTTAAAGAATTGTGATGATTCTATTGTGAAGTTAAGGAATGCAGTGAGGTATGTGAGGTCCTCTCCATCAAGGTTGGAGAAGTTTAAGTTATGTGATGAGAAGATGAAGATTGATACAAAGAAATTGGTATCTCTTGATGTGCAAACTAGATGGAATTCATCATATCTCATGTTGGAGATTGCAAAAGGTTTCGAGCAGCCTTCCTAAGATTAGAGACTGGTGATTCTGGGTTTATTCATGCATGTAGTGCGGGAAGATGGACTTGGATCGGGAAGAGAATTGACCTTTGAGGAAGGAAGTAAAGTGTTTTTAAAGATTTCTCCAACAAAGGGGGTAGCACGATTCGGGAAGAAGGGGAAGCTTCAACCCCGGTTTATAGGACCTTTCGAGATCCTGGAGCGTGTTGGACCAATGGCGTATAGACTGGCCTTACCGCCATCAATTGCGGGAGTACACGATGTGTTCCACGTATCGCTCCTGCGCAAATACGTGTCTGACCCTACCCATGTACTAGAGTATGAACCTTTGCAGATTAGGGAGAACCTTACCTATGTAGAGGAGCCAGTAAGGATTCTCGATAGAAAGGAGCAGCGATTGCGGACCAAGGTGATACCGCTTGTGAAGGTTCTATGGAGGAATCATGGGGTAGAGGAGGCATCTTGGGAGTTGGAAAGCGATATGTACGAGAAGTACCCCCAGTTAAAAGGAGAATAGGATCCGAATGTTTATTTCCTTCCCTATTGATTGAATGTTTGGCTTGTATGAGTATTATTGTCTGATATTTGTGCTTGACTTCCTTACATAAAGAATGCTAATTCTTTGTGATATATGATGATATTTTGTATGCACACATGACTGACCGTTGTATTATGTTGTCAGATGCCACCGAGTAGTCGACACCCTCGTTCCCAGCATTCGGGCACGCCTTCTCAGAGAAGGATGACCGCACGAGAGTACCGCAGTTTGTTTCGGATTAACCATAGAACCCAAGGTTCCACGAGACAGTCGGGAAGCCAGGAGGCTCCGACTCACGCATCACATGAGACGGATAGAGGGGACCCCCGAGGAACGTACCAAACCAACGTAACGTATTGGCAACAAGGTATGGCGGGGACATACCAGCCCCCGCCACCCCCGGCACCTGACCAACCTGGACCTTCCAGGTGGGGTCAACCCTTATCTCCAGATTGTTCTGGATATCTGGAGGGTATTTATTGGCCAGAGTCGCCAATAAACGCCATTCCCATAAGGACCATGTTACCCGAAGACTTTGAGGAAGATCCGGAAGAGGATCCGGAAGAGGACCCAGAGGAGGATCCGGAAGAAGACCCCATGGAACAACATCCGATACCTAGTGAGACTAGAGAACGATCCCAAGAAAGACCTAGGCGTAGTAACTCGAGACGTGAGTGTACACCTAGGCGATGTAACGAGAACCGACATCGTCAAAGAGTTAGGGCTCAAGAGCCTGGATCGGAGACCCACTTTTCGTCACAGGAAGTAGAGTCTAGACCTAGGTTTCATGGACCACCCGAGAACGTCATCCATGACCCTAGTCTAGAGGAACCAAGCCAAGGAATCAGATCGCACTCTTGGACGGGGAGTAATTCCCCAGATCGCGTTTACCAGGGAGAGATTAGTAGTGGGACAAGCACTAACGTTCGTCCCAATCCCCATTGTCCTACACCTACGCAGTCAGGACAAAATTTCTGGTGGTAAAAGAAATTCCGAGGTCGGAATTTTTATAAGGAGGGGAGAATGTGAGACCCCGATTTTCCCCTACGTAATTGCTTATGTATTATTTTTATTTTTCCAATGTAATAGTTTTTATTTCTTAATGGGGCTATGTTTTGGCCAATGTATGGCCTAATTTTTATGTTATGGTATTTCGATTAAAATGAGATTTTAATTCATAAAATCTCTTTAAATAATTTCAATGCCATTTTATGCAAGTATAAATTATATTAAGAGCCGAAATTTGCAAGTAAGTTCCTCTTTTACAAATTGATATTTTTCATTTACCTAATATGATTCATGGACCATATAATTTGAATTATGCTTTAATAATTTCCTTGTATAAGCCGAAATTATTAATAGATTAAATAATGAAATTCTTTTGAGTACATGGATTAAATATTGTATGTGACATGTAATATTATGATGTGTTCTATAGAATTTCCATGTGAATATTCAAAGATAAGCTATGTAGTTATTTGATATGTTTAGAAATGATTTAATTGATAAGCACACTTGCTTATCATAGTGATAAGCAAGCATGATAAGTTAGGAAACTTTTAGAGTGATAAGGCCTTGTGATTATTGTAGAGATAGGCTAAGGCCATTATCACATGATAAGATATCATACTTGTAAGGTGATAAGCTATTGGAATGGATAGATAAGTAAGAGAGCTTATAAAGTGATAAGTTAGGAGAGAATGAAACTAAGTTGAAAGTTGGTTGCCATTCAATGTAGAAGTAATTAGGTTGGTTGAAAAGCAACCAAACCAAGCAAAGGAGGGCTTTTACGTGAAAGGCAAGGAGGAGAAAATTGAAAGCCAAAGTGAGGTGCCATGTGATGTGTAAGAGATGTGTAAGAAGGTGTAAGTGTGTAAGAATTGATAAGACAAAACATTGAAGTAAAAAGAGAAGAGAAAAAGTGAGAAAGGGGAGTGTATGTCGATGGAAGGCATGGAGGAAAGAGAAATTTCAAAGAGACAAGGAAGTGATGTGAGAAAGAAGTGAAAAGAAAGAAAAAAAAAAGAAAGAAAGGGAAGCTTAGGAATGTCGACCAAGGCCCTCCCCCCCTTCACCATTTTCCATTTTTGCTTTTTCATTTCTCTCTCTCTTGTCAAGTCACTCTCAAGCTTTATGTCAAGTGCTTTGGGAGACTCAATCTCACACATTTCCTCTTGACCTAAACACTCAAGCATTTCACTCTCAAACCTCTCCTCTCTTGGCCGAATATTGCAAACCTCTCCATTCTCTCCCATTTTCAAGCCTTGACCGAACCTCACACTCAAGAGTTCAAGGTTTGTTCATTTCATTTTGCATCTAAACCACTTCCATCTAGCTTGCCAAAACCCATTCCAAAAGCCAAATAAGTCTCTCTTGTTGTAGACAAAAATCCTACCATGAAAAACCTAGCCATTTGACACCATTTTTCTTCAAGCTCACCATGTCCTCTCAACCACCAAAGAACTTCCTTTAAATCAAGCTTGGTCATTTCTAAGGAGGGTGGACCGAATCTTTGAAGGAGGAAAAGGATAGGAAGAGTTGGTAAAGAGTAAAGGTAAGATTAGTTCATTGATGTTCTTGCCTTAAGCATCACAAGTACTAACCAAAGGTACCTTATTTTCTAGGTGCTCAAGCTTGGACAAACAACAAGGTAAGGCTAAAATGATTTTGTTGGGATAGCATGAATGGCCGAATGGCCTATGTATAAGATCTTGAAGTTTTAATTTGATAAATGCCTTGATGTTGTTAGATCTTGGATGCTTAAGAACCCTAAGTTGTTTACATGCTAGATCTAACCATGGAAGCCCTAGATCTAAGGTTGTATGTGAAGAAAAATGTAAATGGAGAACAATGCAAGCTAAAGGAAGTTAGATCTAAGTTTTGATATGTTGGGTTGATGAAAAATGATATCTTTGTTTAGATCTATGGATATTAGTGTGAATAAAGAGTAGATCTATTGTTGATGGAATTATTTGATAAAAAGGATTAAGTGTATGCATGCTAGTTAGGTCACAAATGCAAAGGATATGCATGATATGATTTTTAGCATGAAAAGGGTACATTTTGGGGTAAGGCCGAAAATAAGCTATGTGGATTTTCATGTATAGTTTTGAATATGTGTAGATCTGGACATTGGCCTTAACATGTGCAAGATGTATGACCTTAATGCATAGTAGATGATTATGTTAAGTATTGGAAGCATGCATATTGAAGGAAATAAAAGAAAACTAATCATTGGGTAAAAACATGAGTTGGCCGAATGCCATGAGTATGGTGTATGGTGTTGGTGCTTTGATTTATAGATATTAGGTTGTGAAATTGTTGATTGGAGGATGGGATCACCCTTGGAGAAAAGTTGTGATTAATTGGTGCATAAATGGTAGTGGCCGAAAGTTGCAAGAAAAGTTAACCCTAAGTGCAATTCATGATTTATGTATTTTTATTGTTGTGTTGGATAAGAAAATTAGAGTTAGGCTAGTTGGAGTAATATTATAGAGCCATGATCTTTATTAAATATTATTGGAACCCTAGTTAAGTTTTACTCGGGTTTTATTTGAGGGTTAAAGTCTAAGTTAAGATTTAATCATGAATAATTTATTAATAGTTAGAAATAAGGTTTTAATGTAGTACGTGTAATAAAAAGAGACTTAGGTTTAAATCTAAACCTATGAGTATTATTTAACCCTAAATCAAGACATGTACATGGATAAATATATTTTTATTTCAATAAAAATATTAATGATTTAATAAACTAAGTTTTGAATATTTGTTAAGGAAAAGAATAAAATAATTATTTTGTAATTAAATGAATTTCAGTAATATGTATATATATATATATATATACATATATATATATATCTTCGATTGATGACTGATTTCAAAAAGAAATGATTTCATAATTCTTAAAGTCTAAAAGAATATTTGAATCGCTTGTAGGCGATCCACGTGTCTGTATACACGAACAAGAAGACCAAGAGTAAGTGGATACTGTAAGTGTACAGTAAGTATTTCTTTTCAAAACTGGAATGACACACTGCATCGTTTCATGAACAAGTATGGATTTTAAGAAAGCATGACATGATATGAATTTCATGAACAAGCATGAATTTTAAGCAAGTATGAATTTTAAGCAAGCATGACATGACATGTGCATTGCATGAATTTTTCAAGAAGAAAATTATGCAATGATTTTTATGGAAAGAATATGAGAAGTTTTATGAAACGATAAGTTAAGATTAAGGGCACTGGTCGGTACCGTACCATCAAGTTGGACTCCCATACCGAAGGACAATTATGAGAAGGATGGGTGAATCCAAGAGGCTGTGCAAGCCACACTGAAGGACATTGAGAAGGTGTGGTGCCTCCAAGGGTCGTGTCTAGCCATCAGGCCTGGGGCCACTTCAAGGGCTAGCTCGACCAGATGTTAAGGTCTCCAAGGGAATTCGGGGACGGTTCCGAAGGGAACGCACAACCCTGACTTCAGGGGTCAAATGGAGCGAGCCCACAAGTAAAAGACATGAAATAATTATGATAAGGCCAACAAGGGCACAAGTACGAAAGAAAGATTTTTAAGGGCCAAGGGCCAGTTTTACAAGCAAGAATGAAATGAATGGTTTTCAAGGGCCTGGGGCCGAAAACACTAAGCAAGAGCATATGCATAATTCATGAGCACGCATATGCATCAATTATCAAGTTTTCTTTCTTTCATGATTAAGCAAGCATGAGTCAAGAGCATGATTTAAGTTTTACGTTTTTCCCTTACTGAGTCTTTTTGACTCACGTTTTTAAAATTGTGTCATTCCAGATGTATCAGGTGAAGAGAGTCAGGAGGACTACCTGACCTAGATGCCCAAGATATTATGTTTCGCATTTTTTTTATAGTGACACGAGCGTCACTAACTGGGTTCTAATATGTTAATTATATGTTTTGTATGAACTTAATGAGAACCTTGTTTATGTAAGTATTTGCTCGAACCCCTCGTGATCCTGTACGTTTCCGCCGTAATCAAGTAAGAAAATAAGTAAGAACGCTGGAGCCATCCGGGGGATAGCTCGCGGCTGTCACGGTCCCTGCGGGATGCCGTTCGGGGCGTGACAAGGGGAATAATAAATCTAAATATCTCATACTTGGGAGGGTGACAAGGGATGTGCTGGCTATACTTGTTTTCCATAGTTACTAGTGAGTTAACATTTCGTACGGGGGTCGTGTGCTTGATCATTTCCTTAGTTCTTTGTCTCCGGTCACAGTTCAGGCTATTGTGTGCTCTCAAAATTGGTTGAAGGATCCAATTAAATTAGATATTCTGGAGTCAATGGACGAAGTTGAGGCATATGAGGTGTTAGTTTTTTAATTTTGTAAGTTCTAGTTATTTATGAAGATTTAAACATGTTGTTTTTGTCCTAAATATTAGGAATAACTTTTAACTCATGAGTGGCTCGGATTGAGATCAATGGGGACTAATTAGATTGATTTCATGATAAGGTTTTATTTCTTTTTTATAATAATGTCCATTATTGTTTCATAGTTTATTATCTCACATGTATATTTTTTTTACAGCTTGCTGGGAGATGGACAATTGGACAATTGATGATGGATACAATTTATTAACTTTATTTTATTTTTCTACTATTTTTTTGGCATGTATTAATTATACTTTTAGTTTGTTTATTTTGTTGTTTGTTATGGCTTGTAATAGTAATTAGTTCCATTAGCATTTTTATTTGATACTATTATTTTGGACTTTCTTTATTTTGGAATTTCTATTTGGTTTATTGATTTAGAATTCTTTAAATGTATGCTTTAAGTCTTAAGATGTATGATTTATTATTCTTAAAAAAGTATGATTTAGAATTTTTTTAATTAGTATTTACTATTTAATATAGTAGTATTCTTTAAATGTATGGTTTTTAAAATTCTATTTGGTTTGTTGTAAAAGAAAGGTCACAATTGTCTCTCAGCATGACCGGTCCGGACCGCCTTTAGAAACCCCTAGTTACGATGATGGAAACGAGTTAAGGTGTTGCATATCATAAATGAGATGTATGAGTATTGATATGAGACATGCATACTTAACTTGTACGTTGGAAAGGAATATTTTGATGTTCAAGTACGATTAAGGTGTTACATATCATGAATGATATGTATGGGCGTTGACATGAGATATGCATGCTTAATGTGTACTGTGAAGAGATGACAATACTGTACACAAGAGAATGTGTTCACTTGTTGTGACATTCTGACCTCTCCGTCGTATGCGGAAAGATCATTTGTTAGGATAACTCACTCCAAGAGTTTGAGACCGTATTGTGCTCTGGGAGTACTGTTGAAAAGATACGAATGTTACTTGTAACCCGTCAGTCTGGCCCAGTGATTCACTCTGGGAGTGAGAGTAGTAGTGATTGAGAATTGAAAAGATCATTTTTAAGAATTGAGTCTTTTTATTTACTTTCTTCTTATTTTGTTGAGATTTTATTGATGAACGGGTTTTCTTCAATATCTTTTCTTCATTTGGACTCATCTTTGTTTGCTAAATATTTTCTTTAGCAGATGTCTGAAGTATATGAGTTTACAAAGGTCATAAGACATGGATGGACCATTTTGGTGTTATCATTTTGTGTCTATGTCACTAAGGATTTATAAGTTCTGATAGGAGGTCGGGATCATAGATGGATTACCCCAAACTCGAATGACTATGTCAACATATCCGACCAACTTAAGTGACTCGGATGACAATGATTAGAGATCTTCTGCCTTATGTTTTCTTAGTCTTTCAGCTTTAGTTTCCTCTTTGTACTTTAGTATGTTCATTATAGAAAGTTGATTCTCTTTTGTAACACCTCAGTATTAATAAAAGGATCTACTTGTGTTTTACTAAACATCTTATTGCCTTGTCAATCCTCCCATTGGTCGTAACCTCAGTTTAAATAGTTGTGTCCATTACTATAAGGCAACGCTTGAGGTCTTCACGGTCTGGGCTATTACATTGAAATAGAAAGGGAATATTTTGGATGTAACAGTCTTTCCAACATTTTGGTTTGAGGCAAGATGATTATGTAGTCCATTATAACATTCAGAGTGTGTTAGACTTGAGCAAGAACGTTACTTACTATTCCCAAATGAAGTACATTGATGTGAGATATTATTGGCTACTATAGGCAGGGGTGGAACTGTTGATAATATTGAAAATTATTCATACTAAGAAGAATCTAACATGATGACAAAGGTTATGAATAGAGAGAAGCTTGAGCTTTATGTCGGAATGACCAGCTTGGACTCTAACTAATACATCAGAGGACAGTCTCTTTCCTCAGTGGGCTAAATGGGAGATTGTTGTGGGGATCCAACCTACATGATGCCAAATTTGAGCCCACTTCATGGGACCCTAGCAAACGAAAAGAAAAGACAACATTAAGTTGCCACAATAACAAGCAAATAAGAGAGAGAGAGAAGAGAGAGAGAGAAGAAAGGATAAAGTGTCGTGGCCGAAGAGAGAAGAAGAAAAAAGGAAAAGGGGAAAGAGGATTTTTTTTAATTTCTTCAATTGTGGTTTTCAAGTAAAGATAAAATTGACATTGTCTCTATGAAGTTGTTCTTGGTACTTTCATTACTAAAGAGTTATGGTATTCAGATTGGAACCTCTCACAACCAACTCTTTCGTCATTTTGCTAAAATCTTCCATAACAATAACAAACGAAAGAGGTGAAAAGAGAGTCAACATGGCACAAACCATGAGAGCCACCAAAGAAACAATGAGGGGAACCATTCAGCATCACAAAGAACTTAACAGTAGAGATGCAAAATTCAATCCACCTACATCATTTATCACCAAACTCGTTCGTCCTCAAAAGATACAACAAAAATCCTAGATCACATGGTCATAAGCCTTTTGAATATCCAACTTGCATAACAATCCTGGCACACTCGATCTCAACCTAGATTCAATGCATTCATTACCGATCATCACCGAATCCAAAATCTGCCTACCCCTTACAAGCATTCTAAGATGGCGAAATAATTTTATGCAACACTATATTCAACCTATTAGTCATCGCCTTAGCAAGAATCTTATAAACATCATCCACTAGGCTAATAGGACTGAAATCTTTCAGTTCAACTGTTCCCGCCTTCTTACAAATGAGGACAATGAAGGTAGCGTTCAACATTTTAACAAATTTCTCCCGCTAAGCAAACTTATTAAACATAGCCAAAACCTCCTTAACCACCTTTTAACAAGTTTGAAAAAAGACTAAAGAGAAACCATCCATGTCAGGTGCCACTACAACAAAACAGCTTTTGGGTATCAAATTTTTTTGTCAACTACAGTTAAAAATTTGTCACCAAAAGTCATTGGTGTCAAAAAAAAATTGACACCCGGTTTCACAGAAGAAGTGTGTCACCCTTGTTCTCGAGTGACAAATCCTGAGTTTCCTCAGGAAAATCATTCGGATGCCAACTCAGATGGTTCAGACGGTTTTCATTTTGTGTGACAATTATAAATCCGTCATAGATTACATGTTTTTTTTCTGTTCGCACGTCCCTCGCGAACGTCAATGTATTACATGACAAAATCAATTTCGTCATGGAAACTCGTACGAATGTCTCTAATATAGGTTCGCATGGAGTGAATTTTTGTGTCAAAATGTAAATTTTGTCAGCAGATATATCTTATCCACGCTACTAAACCACATGCAGGCTCTTATTGTTTTTATTTTTTGAAAAAATAAAATCCCACGAATATAATGTGCGAATGACTCTAGAACAAGCGAGCTCTGGTTAAACACGGTCGTGGGGACGGTGGATTTGAATGCGGATGCTGGTTGTTTTTATTTTATGGAAAAAATGCCGCGAATATAATGTACGAACGACTCAAGAACGTGCATACTATGGATAAAAATGAACATGGGGACGATACAATAGCATTCAGACGTTATTATGGGTAACCTGTACGGACGTTAATTTATCGCGTGCGGATGTCTAGACGTTGTTAATCCGTTCGGACAGTTCTAAATTATAATATTAAATTTACAAATTTAAATGATTTAATTATGCATTTAAAATTGATTAGACATGAATATGAAGACATCATATTTGTAATAGCCCGAACCGTCAAGACCTCAAGCATTGTCTTATAGTAATGAACACTGCTATTAGATTGAGGTTACAGCCAGTGGAAGTATCGTTAAAAGCAACAAGATTCTAAGCAAAACACAAGTAGAACCTTTTATTAATACTGAAGTATTACTAAAGAGAACCCACTTCATATAATGTACATACTACAGTACAAAAAGAACATTATAGCAGAAAAACTAAGAGGGACATAAAGCAGAAGATCTCTAATCTTCGTCGTCAGTATCATCCAAGTCCGAGATGTTGATGTAATTATCAGAGTTCGATGTAATCCACTTATGGCCCCGCCCCTCTATCAGAACATCTAGGTCACGTGTGACATAGACTCGAAATGTCAGCTCTAGAGTAATAAAGTCATGTTGAATGACATTGGTGAATTCACCTAAGTAAACCTCAGACATATGCTAAAGGAATATTTAACAAACAACGGTGAGTCCAAATGACTCAGGAAAGCCAGCGGTTAGTATAGCAGAATAGCAGGTACAAGAACAAGATATTGAAGAAAACCTGTTTCAACAATAAAATCTCAACAGAATAAGAAAATAAATGAAAAGACTAAATTTTTCCAAAAATGATCTTTTCCTTTTTCCATTCTCAATCACCAAACACCACTACTCTCACTCCCAGAGTGAATGACTTGGCCAGAGTGACGGGTTACAAGTAACCATCTGTATCTTTGCAGCAGTACTCCCAGAGCACAATACGACCTCAAGCTCCCAGAGCGAGTTATCCTAAAAAATGATCTTTCCCCGTACGACGGAGAGGCCAGAATGTCACAATAAGTGAACACATTCTCTTATGTCCAGTAATGTCACGTCTTCACAGTATGCATTAAGTATGCATGTCTCATATCAACGCCCTACATCTCATTTATGATATGCAACACCTTAACCACACTTGAACATCAATATTCCTTTACAACGTACAAGTTAAGCATGCATGTCTCATATCAATGCCCATACATCTCATTTATGATATGCAACACCTTAACTCGTTTCCATCATCACAACATTATAAAACGTTTCTCAAAGGAAAATGTTGTGAAGGCAAAAACAACACTTTGATTTCTCGGTTTAAAAACTGGCTTAATCACCACGTAGAAAATACTAATTTTGACATGAAAAGTTTTGAAATCAAAAGGAAATATATATGTTCAAGTTTTGAAAAACAACTTTTGGAAGAAATTTTAAACAGAAATGAATCAAAGTAGAAAAATACTTTGAAAACGAATCAATCTTTGACAATGGTACTTTTTCAAAAAGACGAGCTTGTTCTTCGTCAAGAACACGAAGAACATCAAGAACAATAGGAATAATAGAACAACGCTAGTAACATCAAGAGATGTTGAGTATAAGAAATACAAGAGTTTCACAAATCATCTTGACAATTTAAGATTTGAAATCAAGGATAACCAAACTAAACTTTACCTCTAATGAAGCCGAATCTTCACTAATCTTTTTCCTCCTTTTTCTCCCACTTCACTTCACTCTTCCTCTCAAAATGTAACTCACAAAATTTCAGATTTGAATGGTGTAAGTTTAAATGGCCACCCAACCCCTATTTATAGGCAAGCTTGATTCATCACAACACGACACGTGTCTAGGCTATCTCCGGTGACTCAAAAGGCTACTTCCATCGTGCGATGACACCCAACCACCCTAAGCAGCTGCTCAGCACACCTATGGCCGGAATTCAGCCTATAGCTTTGGTGAATCACCACCTAGGTCCATCGGTGGTTGACATCTCGGGCTACCTAGGTCCAAGACTTTTTTGTCGTGCTTCTTGCATCGATTTGTCGTACTTTTAGCTTTGATTTGTTGTGCTATCTAGCTCTCATATGTGTCACTCTCTAAGGCAACCAAATTTCTCATTTCTTAGTGGCTAAGTTTTGCTAATCGTTTCACTAATCTTCGATAAATAAAAAGTCCCCAAATTTGAACCATAACCTCATGGATGATCCCCCAACATATTAAAATAATAAAAATCATATGGTTCGATTTTTGAGACAAAAACGTCCTACCTGCTTAAAAAATTTTATTGATCTAATATGTGCTCTTCAACATTCTGAACAATAACCTAGTTGCACACGAACTTCAAATCTCACTTAATCATGTCCTAATCAAGGTTTCAAACTTAGTATCTCAAGTACTAAATAATCTCTCTTGATCATTAAGTATCCCCTAAACGTATGACTAATCATACACACGATATTATAAATCATATGCATGTGATGTTAAAGCTCGGGGTATGACAATATTAAATACAGTATAAATTAGTAATGGTCTAAAAATATCTAATCAACATAGTAAATAAAATACATAATCGAAATCAAGTCCGAAATAGACAATCTACCCAAATTTGCATCGGGGAGTGAAATGCGTTGTCACCTTCCTTACGTGTTTCATCGTCTTCTCGTGCATTTGTGCATGCAATAGCTGGAGCCTCTTTTCTCGCTTTGCTTGTTGCTTTTGCTGTTGTTCCTCTAAGTACTGCTTCTGCTCCATTAAATGCTCCTACTGCTCTCGCATCGCCCTCTCCATTTCTGCCTGCCTCACAACTACCTCATCATATTCTTTTTGTCTAGCCTTCATCTCATCTATCTCAATTCTTGCCTCTTCCAATCTCCGAGTCAGATCAACAGACGACACTAAGGACGATGATCCAACTTGCCGCACTGAATGGCTTAAATCATGCACGTAACCCGCTTTTGTCCCCAAGACCTATGTGAAGATTTCCACTTCTGTAAATGACCTTCCCTCAGACTAGTGTTGTAATTGTAGGGCCTCCATCTTTTCCTACAAGTGAAGGAGAACATTGTGAAAATTAATTTATTAAATATAAAAAATTAATAATGCTTAATAAAATTTTACAAAACTTACAAAATGTTCCCGTACACTATTGGATATCCATGCGCCTTCCTTATTAGTATGTGTTTTCTTGAACATCAATGCAAGATTAATCTGGTACGGGTACGGATGCTTTAACTAGGGTTGTATATTAGCGGTGGCGGTGGCAGTTATGCCTCCCACTGCTTTTTGGGACCTTTTCGGCTATTTGGGCCCCCTTTTTTGGGCTCATGGCCATTTGGGCCACAGAAATTCACTTACAAGTTACAAAATTACAACAAAATACAAGGCAATACTATAAAATTACTAAAATACAACACTATACATACATGATACATCAAATAAACATTGTTCAAATAAAATAGCATTAAAAGGACTGAAAGGTGGGGCAAGTCCAACATGCGTCCTACTCCATCTTGATCTCCGTCGTCAAAGTCAATATCTCTACATAATTAAGAAATAAAAGGAAGCATCAAATTAAAATGATTACATTATATTGAGTATCAAATTTCAAAATTTAACCAAAGAATAATTTTACCTGAATCGAGCCTGTAAGTCTCTTCATCTTCAATTATGTTATCAGATACATCAAGTTCAGCGTCAACCACTCCCACAATAGGGTCACCTCTCAATCAATTCTGAACACATATTAGTCCTTCAGCAGTCTTTGGAGCCAACGAACTCCTGAAAGGATCCAAGATCCGTCCTCCAATACTAAACACCGACTCAGAGGGCACAGTGGTAATTGGGATTGCCAATACATCACGGGTTATCTGAGAAAGAAATAGAAATCTCATAGAGTTCACCTTCCACCAATTCAGAATTTCAAATTCTGGACTCTTCTCAATAACTCCCTCGGATAAATACCTTTCAATCTCAGATTTGGACTCCAACGCCCGCTGTGAAATTCTCCATTCAGTAAAGTAATCACTGTCATCATCAACATCAACATCAACCAGAGAGATAGTGTTATCGACAACAACAGAAGGAAGAGTAGTAGTAGTAGTAGATGAGACACTACTATACTCAGAAAACATCCTCTAAAATACACCTTTTATTTTGTTTGTCATCTCCCTCCCCCTTGCCTCCCCTAATTGGTTCTTGAACCAATACTCCAATGCCCCCAATTTGTATCGAGGATCAGTCAATGCTGCAATGAATAAAAATCCAATAACCTTCTCTAAATCACCCCAATACTTATCATATTTCGATTGCATTTTCAATGTCATATCCACAAGATCCCTTTGCCCACTGGATCTATACCTTGTGATTTGTCTTGTAATCTTAGTCAATTCTTCAAAGAATGCATTAGATGTGGCCAAGTTCGATCCCGATACCTGTAAAGTGACCTAATAGAATAACTTCAAAAATTTTATGACACCACGAATGGCCTCCCAATCATCAAATGTAGGTGGACCCAAACCTTGCCTCCCATGCCCATCCTCTTGCAAATAAAGAACAAAATGCCCATCCAAAATCATCATATGATCAAATGCTTTATGGTATTTCTCAGCCACATTCAACATAAAATACGTGGAGTTCCAACGGGTTGCAATATCAAGACTCAAAAATTATCCATATGCAATGTTTTTTTCTGCAACAGCTTTCTTGAAAGTTTCTACCCTTTGACGTGAAGACTTTACATGATCATATTGCGGACTTTAGCTATTGAATTATGCACATCTTTCAACCCCTCAGAGACAATCAAATTAAGAACATGTGCACAACACCTACAATGTAAATACTCATGTCCACACACAACCTTCAAAGTTGAACCACCAATACTTTCAAACAATTGTCATCATTTTATACAACGTCTAATTACAATCAATAAAGTGTCCAGTCACACACATATAGTTATAATTTTGGATTGATGTCCAAGTATTTGTGGTGAGGCACACTCTATACTTATTCACCCGAAACCCCTATTTCAACTTGATCTTCTCCCTTAAATACAATGTCATGCAATCTCTCATCAACGTATACCTCGAAGGCATATTAAACCTAGGTTCTAAGTGATGCATCAATGCCCTAAACCCAACCTTTTGAACCTTGAGAAATGGAAATTAGTCTATAATTACCATTCTTGCTATCAACTCCCTAATAGCCTTCTCATCAAACTTACGAGTGACCCCCATCACCCCACATCACCACTACTCGCCCTCGAAGCATCATGATTCAACAACATCTGGCCAACATCCACATGACCCGCTAAAGTCCTCTTCTAATAAAAACAAGACACTAAATGTGCTTCAACCCCGATGTCTCATTCTTCTCGTGATGGGCAGGAAAATCTTTCTTACAATAGTGACAAGTGGCTCTAACATTCATAGCATCATTTTCATCAACAACCTTAGTGTAGTGTTGCCATACCGGAGACTCATGTGAGTTCTTCCTCTTTTTAAGTGGAGGAAGTGATGGTAACCCACGTGGATCAGACCCAGTTATTTCCATACTCTCCGTAGGAGTGACTGGACAAGATTGAGAAGGTATGGTAGCCACACTACTACCTATCACGTTAGAAGTGTGACTAGTTTCACTTCCCAATCGGGTCTCACTATTAAGAGTACGTGATTGTGTTAAATCCATCAAAAAATAAAGAAAAAAAAAACAATTCAAGTGTAAAATAATTTGAGAAGCTACATTGATCAAATTTTAATTTTCAATAAAAATGTTGGCCAATTCAGAATAACTTTAGATGGATCATATTAAATTACAATCACCTCCACAATAGAAGTTAGCAAAAATTGGCCTTTTCAATGTATGCTAAAGAGTTGAAAGGATTGAAAATCTTTAAAAATACGGTTTTTAAAAACAAATCAAAACATAACATCAAATTCAATTCAAAGTAAACAATTTCTCAAACCAAATAACCAATCAGACAATCCAATCAAATATATCTTTTGAATCCAAACTAATTGCTCCAATTCAATCTCATCCTCCAACAGATTCATAAACCACAAGCATCCAAACCAATTTTAATCTCATCCTCCAACAGATTCACAAACCACAAGTATCCAAGCCCATCCTCCAACAGACAACAGTTTGACAAACCCTAAAGCAATTTAAGTAACTTAATTTTATATAGGGATGAGATCGAAAGATATACCTGGTACCACAATCAAGTAAGCAACAAACTAACAAAGTTTTGTTAAATAACCCACTGAAACGGGAAACCGACGATAACATTGTAATCATGATGATATACCTAGAGTACCAAGATCACATAGAAATGAATGATGAGAAGGTCTACTTATAATCACTTCTATATCTTTATCTAAGACAAAAAGAAGTGTTACTTGCACATCGTATATCAGACAACCATAGAAGAAATCAGGAAAACACAAAATTACCTCCAAGTTGCCTATTGACTTGTATATTTCCCAGCTCTTCGTGTACCATTTAATGCTTCTGCCAAATTTTCTGAGCTTCTAGTATGATTCCCCAATGGCCAGAAATGAATCACTCAGTTCTTCCTTTTTGCACATTCAAGAAGCTAAGCATAAAATTTCAAGTAAGAAAGTGGGCGACATCAAATTGTATAAGAATAGTAGTACTCATAACTTCGAATTACCTCTTGGGTATATCAGACAACTTACATATCTAGCTTAAGTAGGGAGGTAAAAGCAAAACACTACCTAAGATTTAAGTAACACTAACATTTAGGCCAGGTCTAACACTTAGATATGCACAAAAAAATTCCAAATCTATGCACACACATATAGTTGCTCCATATATTCGATCGAATAGCTTGTACAGTGGCTGTTGGCCGAAGAAAAAGAGATGAATACGAGAGAGAGAGGGAGAGAGAGAGAAATTGAGAAAAGGAAAGAGAGGGAAAGAGAGTTACCTTGAGACACCGAGGTTGAGATCGACGGTGGTAGACGCGAAAGGATCCCCAGTGACGACTTGGGCGGCAAAAGTCATGAGTTGGAGGATAGGTGCCGAGATGAGGCGCCAAGGACACACATGGACACTCATGACACGCCCACAGCGCGCGCGGCGATAGCACCACAGCCATGCCATGGCATCATCGCGCGCGCGCGCAAGCTAGGCACCCCATCGCCCCATAACAAGGCATGGCGCCTAACCAACGCCCATGCCTGGCATGCCAGCCAGCCCGCCACAGACATGCCATGACAGCACATGGCCTTGCCATGATACGGCGTAGCAGCAAGTCCTTCGCCACCAGCCAAGCCAAGCAGCAACAGTGAGCCAGCAGACAAAGGAGTGCCATGACACAGGATGGCCACCACTAGCAGTCACCACCAATGGCGAAGCACCACCACCCCTACCGGTACTTGGTGGGGAATGGAAGAGGAAGATCCCAGGACCCGGAGGAGCATCACCACCCGTGGTGGTGCAAGCGGCGGCGGCGCCTCCGAGGACGGCGGCGGACGACGGCGAAATCCCGGCATTGATGAAGGTATCATAGGGGTTGCTTTCCTTAACTGTTTAGATTGAATAAATCATATCTTCTAGATTTAGGGATCCTTTCCTAAACTCTAGAAGATTCATTTCCTTTATGTTTATGTTCAATTAGGCATGTAATATCAAATCTCCTTGATTAAAGGGATTTGATTTAGATTTGATTGTGATTGTGATTTGATTTGATTGAGTCAATTAGGGTTTGTAAGCTCCTAAGGATGTCTATATAAACACCCTTAGGAGCATTAGAGTCATTCATTCAGAATAATAGAGTCTTGGAGAGCCTGAGTGCTTTTGGCCAAGCATAGGCACGTATATGCTAAGTCGGTTTCAAGGCTAATAACCTTGTAACTTGGGATTCATTCTAGGCTAATAACCTAGTTTGGGTACCCGTTCTTGGGCTAATTAACCCTTGATCGGGATTGTTCTTGTGTTCTTGTGGTTCTTGGGCTAATTAACCCTTAACCACGTTCTTCGTTCTTCATAATAAAATATTGAGTGTTCTCTATTTGTGTTGTTAGATCCTATATTTGAGCTCGTGTGTTGCCAAGAACGGTTTAGGAGGATCGATTGGCGTGATCGTGTTCGAATCACTTGGAGGGAGGTTGCGTTGTTAAGGCGGCCTAGACCGGGGTCCCTAACAAAATGGTGCTTTCATTGAGAGATGCTTGAAGATTTCATCGAGGAGTTGCTTGAACGTGAAGATCTTCAAGGGAGGTAAACACGAGCCTTAGTAGTTTGATTCTGTTTCATTGGATTAAGTCGATTGGAGAGTTGTTTTTTATGATTGAGTTCATACTTGGGGAGGGGTTCGATCTTCATTTTGGAGAGAACCCAAGGTTGGAACTTGTTTGTTCTTACCGAGTTCTTAAGTAAAGGAAGGGGTTCGATCTTCTTTTGGAGAGAACCCAAGGTCGGAAGTTGTTCGAGCCAAGAATTTTGAAGGGAGGGGTTCGATCTTTATTTTGGAGAGAACCCAAGGTTGGACTTGTTGTTGCAGCCAAGTATTGCAATGGATGCAGCGTCGAGTTCACTCACTTCCAACAGAAACCGGTTCGAAGCCTTGGAGTCATCAACTTTATGGCTTAAAGACACGATGGTGGAGACATCCACAACCATGGCTGACATGCAAGGAGCCATAGCTAGAGTCACCATGGCGACCGAAGAGAACAGGAGAGCGGTGGAAGGGATGAAACAAGACCTACAAGCGGCATTGGCGAGACTTGGTAGAGAGCCAAGTGGAGGCAACAATGTAGAAGCTGCAAGAAGGGAGGATGCTCAACACATGGATGGAAGAGAAACTCAGCTATCTGAGTCCACAAGAGGGGAGCCTAGACCAAGACAACAACTTAGAGTGGGCGGCCGTGTGGAGAATGAGCATGAAATAGTCGAGAGGTTGCTACGTGTGGAGTCCAACCATGGCGATGATGATCATAGAAGATCGGAAGGAAGAGAAGAAGGAAGTTAGTATAGGGAGGAGAGATCCTATGGCCGAGCCTATGAGGATGTTAGATGGCGTGAATGACCGCGGAGTGATCGTGATGGTGGTGATAGTGAAGGAAATCGGTTTCACAACCGAAGACCTAGGAGGTCGAAGATCGAGTTTCCGAAGTTTGGTGGAGGTGACCCCATGAGTGGCTTGATAAGGCGGATCACTACTTTCACATGTATGAAGTGCCAAGGGATGAAAGAGTTGTCACCGCATGTTTCTACCTTGAAGGCAAAGCGATCAAGTGGTGGAGGTGGATCCGAGCCCAATATGAGAAAGAAAGAAGAAGGCTCGGGTTGACAGCTTTTGAAAGAGAGCTGCTCATGCAATTTGGGCCCTTGCCCATTGTCAATCACCATGGTCAACTAGCCAAGCTCAAGCAAGAAGGAAGGTGCATGCATATGTGGAGGAGTTTCGACAACTCCAAACCTTAGTAAGGGGTTGGTCGGAGGAGACACTCATTGGCACCTTTGTTGATGGGCTAAAACCGTGGATATCTAAAGAGTTGAAGTTGAAGCAGCCCACCAGATTGCAAGAAGCAACGAGGATGGCCGAGATCCTTGAAGATAGCCACCGGTTTGAGAAGAGGCATGACAAGGAAGAAGCTGCTAGCGAGGAAGATGAGCCCTTGCAATCCGAGATACCTTCGAAGGGAAAGGAGGTGGTTGAAAAGGCATGCAGGAAGAAGAATGACCTACTGAAGCTTAGCCGGGAGGAGCTTGCTGAGTACCTCAGAAAGCGGATGTGCTTCAAGTGTGGAGATAAGTGGAGTCCTGACCACCAATGCAAGAAGGGAAAGCTCATGCTCATGATTGATGAAGAAGAGTCGAGTGAGGAGCATGGCTATGCGAAGCACTCAAGTGATAGTGAGTTGAGTCTTAGTGCCATGACCGGCATTGGGAGAAACTCAACCTTGACTTTCATGGCTTCGATGGGAAAGCACGAGGTCACCCTGTTGGTGGATAGTGGGTCTACCCACAACTTCATCAACAATCACCTTGTTAGTAAGGCAGACTTGCATGGAGAGGAGATAGAAGCCTTTGAAGTAAAGCTTGCCAACGGTGAGAAGATGAGATGCCATCAGATGGTAAAGGCGGCTTCCATTGATGTCCAAGGTATGAGTATAGTTGCTGATCTTTATGTACTTTCCTTGGATGAGTTGGATGTGGTTTTGGGCAATGCTTGGTTGAAAGGCATTGGCAAGATAATACTTGATTATGATGGGAGGAGTATGGAGTTCACCCTCGAGGGTAGGTTGGTTACATGGAGAGTGGGTGGGCTACCTAGAGAGGAGTTAGTGAGAGAGGACTATGATGAGGCCTCTAGAGTTACAAAGGTTACCCTTGGGGTCAAGGGTATTCTTTATGGAAGGGGGAATGAAAGATCCCCAGTGATGACTTGGGCGGCAAAAGCCATGAGTTGGAGGATAGGTGCCGAGATGAGGCGCCAAGGACACACATGGGCACTCATGACACGCCCACAGCGCGCGCGACAACAGCACCACACCCATGCCATGACATCATCACGCGGGCGCGCAAGCTAGGCGCCCCAGCGCCCCTGACAAGGCATGGCGCCTCACCAACGCCCATGCATGGCATGCCAGCCAACCGGCCACAGACATGCCATGACAGCACATGGCCTCACCCATGGCCTTGCCATGACACGGCGCAACAGCAAGTCCTTGGCCACCAGCCAAGCCAAGCAGCAGCAGCGAGCCAGCAGACAAAAGAGTGCCATGACACAGGATGACCACCACCAGCAGTCACCACCAATGGCGGAGCACCACCACCCCTACCGGTACTTGGTGGGGAATGGAAGAGGAAGGTCCCAGGACCCGGAGGAGCATCACCACCCATGGTGGTGCAAGCGGCGGCGGCGCCTCCGAGGACGGTGGCGGACGACGGCGAAATCCCGGCATTGATGGAGGTATCATAGGGATTGCTTTCCATAACTGTTTAGATTGAATAAATCATATCTTCTAGATTTAGGGATCCTTTCCTAAACTCTAGAAGATTCCATTCCTTTATGTTTTTGTTCAATTAGGCATGTAATATCAAATCTCCTAGATTAAAGGGATTTGATTTAGATTTGATTGTGATTGTGATTTGATTTGATTGAGTCAATTAGGGTTTGTAAGCTCTTAAGGATGTCTAAATAAACACCCTTAGGAGCATTAGAGTCATTCATTCAGAATAGTAGAGTCTTGGAGAGCCTGAGTGCTTTTGGGAGAGAGTTTTGGCCAAGCATAGGCACATATATGCTAAGTCGGTTTCAAGGCTAATAACCTTGTAACTTGGGATTCATTCTAGGCTAATAACCTAGTTTGGGTACCCGTTCTTGGGCTAATTAACCCTTGATCGGGATTGTTCTTGTGTTCTTGTGGTTCTTGGGCTAATTAACCCTTAACCACGTTCTTCGTTCTTCATAATAAAATGTTGAGTGTTATCCATTTGTGTTGTTAGATCCTATATTTCAGCTCGTGTGTTGCCAAGAACGGTTTAGGAGGATCGATTGGCGTGATCGTGTTCGAATCACTTGGCGGGAGTTGGCGTTGTTAGGGCGGCCTAGACCGGGGTCCCTATCAAGACGGCTGAAGGCGAGGTGAACTGGGCCGGAGGGGCGTCGGAAGTGGACTGGACTTGGGAGGGTTGAGGTCTCGGGGAGGCAGGCTGGCAAGGAACGCGCGAGAGAGAGGAGATTAGCAACTAGCAGTCTAGCAAGAGAAATCGAGGCCGGGGGTCGGGAAAGAGAGTTACCTTGAGACACCGAGGCTGAGATTGACGATGGTAGACGACTGAAGGTGAGGAAGGCGGTGGCAGGCGAGAGTGGACTGAACGTGAGAGAGAGAGAGAGAGGGAGAGGAGAGTAGCACTTAGCAAGAGTCAAGAGAAATCAGGACTGGGGGGGTCGGGACTCGGGGGAAGCCAAAAAAACCTAAGGCTATAGGAAAATGACGTCGTATAACAGTATATATATATATAAAAGCAGTTCAGGCGGTGAACCGCCACCACTACTAAGCGGGGAGCGGTGGTCGGTGCAGGTGCCGGTTAACCGGCCCATTGCTGGTACCGGTGAACACCTCGAGCTTTAATGCTTCTTCTTTGGTGGGGAACAAAGGGTAGTACTGGTGAATTCTGTTCCAATGTGTCATGTACGCTGTGTTCATTGTAGACATCACAATGTTGTGATCCTCTGGTCGATCATAATCCAGTTTGAAGTCATCTTGAAATGAACGATGTTAGTATAATTAAACAACAATTAATAAAAAGAAGTATAATTTTTACCAAGTTACACTTGCCAATACTTCAATTCATGACATAAGACTTAACCTCATTGGAGACTTTGGACCAGTTGACCACATTGAACGGGACATGTGATCACACGAGTGAACTAATATGACTAGAGAGCATCGAAGATGCCTTGTCATCACCACCCATATGGCCATCGGGAATATGGACGCTCAGCTTTTCTGCAATACGAGCCTTCACTAATGCAATCCCGTGCGTCCTGCCCCATACATGTCTAATCCCAAAGGTGGCTATACATGAACAAAAACGTTATTAATGTAAAACATCAGCACCTAATTACCTGTATTTAAAAAATTAACATTAAAGTGAGTTTGAAATACTTACACGCACAACTACTCTGAGGGGTGCTACGTTGGTTGACCAACACAAGAGATGGTAAATTGTTGTCTGCTCCATTTGAAAGAGTCGCAGCTGCTCTAGTCCCGGGATGATCGCTAGTACCAACTGATATAATACTTGAATCACAACAAAGACGTTTTCCTCCAGCTGCCATGACGACGTCCTGTGACTGCACAAGCACAACAAAATATTCTTACATCTTCGACAGGGGCACCTTATTTGACCACGACTATCGGCATAATTTCTGTCGATACTCATAAATTCCCAGACACCTTCCTTATACTTCACATTGAACCTATCTAGTTCATGAATCCAACTCTTATCCATTTTTTGTGTCTTCAGTCATAGATATGCATAAAACAATCAAACAACAATCATGCATAGAGCAATGATAGTTCACCTCTAACACCTTGTTTCTCTAGGGTGATAGGACATATCTCATTCAGGATTAGATTATACATAATGTACGTAAATATCCCGAGCATTGTGTCCGACGTACAAGAAATTTTGGCAGCATCTCCCATTAAATATGCATCCGAAGGACGAAAGGAGAGCGATGTCGAAATTTCTAACTACGTCACGCATAATGAACATAACATTTACGTACATTACAGATAGTCTAATCCCAAACTGTCCACAACTTACGCAATTCAGGAATTACCACGTGTTCGGTATTTAAAACGCGCAGTAATTCCCAAACGGGTCTCAGGGCTACTAAATGCAAAACACAACCAATATTAAATATACTTCACGTATAACCGTCCAGACGGATTCACAACCGTCCGCACAACCAGAACCAAAAAGATGTCGTTTCGAAAAGCTACGTCTGCAAGCCCTGAAGTACGTCCGAACAATTTAAATTGTCATAAAATCTGTTCGAACGACTATAGTAAACGGCCAGACTGCGATTGCCGAAGAACAGATCCTTCTACAATCCATCTTCCACAGACCCATTTCAATCCCAAAATTAAAAGTTTTACATCACCATTTCGCACCCAATCAACACCAAACATGTTTCTAACCTACCCAAAGTATTAAACCATCAAACATCAAGAAAAACAATACATTTTGACTCAAAACCCACAAAACTACTTCAATTTATACTTGAACTGCTTCTATCAGCCTACAAACGATTCTTCAAGAAGAAACTGGAGAAATGAAGGATTTGAGGGGATTTGAAGTTGAATGATAAGTTTCTAGGTTTCAACCCTTTCATTCTGTGTAAAATTCATTTGGACGTGTATAAGTGACGTCCACATGCCATGCACGAAAATAAGTATGATAATAGTATTTCATTTCTTACTAACGTATTAATAGTACTTAAATAAGTATTTTAAATAACGTATGTAATTAATATTCTTTTTAATTAACATATCTAAAAATAAAAATTAAACCATAATAAAAAAATGTATAATAAACATTATAAAGCGAAATCAACATAAATATTCAAAATACAAACCATACTAAAATGTCAAACATAAATATCCAGTACAAATATAAATATCCAAAACAAATATGTCAAACATAAATATCCAAAACAAATATGTCAAACATAAATATCCAAAACAAATATAAATATCCAAAACAAATGTCCTAATCATGCTCCGGACCAGGCTCAATGGATCTGTCCCCAGGGAACTCGCTCAACTTTCCCATCTGATCCTCAATAGTGCCCAACCTCCTCAACATCACACGCAAGGTGTCAGGAGTGGTAGTGAGAATGGATGCAATCCTGTCATATGAGACTCCATAGAGGTCAAACTGGACCACAAGCCGACACACAACTAATGTGTCGGCAAAATAGCAACATCAACAGTCTCCTTCAGGTTTGTCGTACAAGCATCGGCCCAGGCTGGTTGCTCTTCGGCATCATGACGAGGGGGCTCCTCCTCTAGCTGCGGCTCTCTAGGAGCAAGAGCCCATGGTAGCTGCTACCGCCTAATCTGAGCCTCGGAACGCCTCAAAGTGGTTTGACAGATGGGACTGAAAAGCTGCTTCCTTTCCTCGTCCCGACTATAAATGCAACCCACACTATGGAGGAAATGTGTCAGGAGTAGACTTTATGACAACGCAGTAGCAAAACTGATCTTCGCTTCAGACCAAAAGTTAGGAAGATGTACAACGAAAAATCCACAATACCACCTCTAGCCATGTACAACCCTCCTCTCGCTATAGAACACTCTGTCGTGTATGCCCTCAGCTCGATGTCGTAGGCGAAGATGAATACGTCAGAATGGGAGCATGTACTTCTATCTTATAAAGGGTCCGACAACCACCAGGTCCTAGCCTGTGAATGTACGAAAGATGTCTTCCGCATCTGGCTTGTTCTCCATCTCCATTGTAAGTGTGCTCCAATCGGCCTCTGCATCTCCATAAATGTCGCTAGAAAGGTCACCCTGCGTACAGTGATGATCCATACATGTGCATCAAGATCCGCAACATCCAATAGTGATGCGTAAAACTCTCGGACCAGATCTACAGATGTTACGCCTTCTCTCTTCAGATACCCAATCCAACCCTGATCATCTAAAATATCTTCAATACTCTCGTCCTGATACTTCATCTCCTCGAAGTCAGCAACGAAAACGTCATGCTCCAGGATGACCGATCAGCTCAGCATCTCAGCCAGCTACTAGGCCAGCTGCTCCTCCCGCGTCATATAATCCTATTGACTCTAAGGATCCTGCCACGTAGAGCTCTCGACAAATGGTGGCGTTTAGACATTTCTTAATCTGTAAAAAAAAGGCAAAAACAAATAAACTGTCAGTGAAAACCGTCCACACGGCATCACAAAGCGTTCGCACATCATATAAAATGGTGCCATTTTATCCAGAGAATCGTCCAGACGTTTCCCAAATGTCCGAACGGTAAATATAATGACTCAGTTTTAGGGAACAAACTTGTGCACGCTATTATAACCGTCCGCAACAAAAATAATCCTTAAAACGATAACACATATATGAAAAATGTTCGCACGCACAAATGACGTCGTTGAAACGGCTAAAGAAACAACCTAGTTTTAGCAAATATATGTGTGCACGCTACGATAACCGTCCGCAACAAAATTCTCCTAAAAAATAACTTTTAAACATGTACGTATATATCATCAACAAAATGACAGCATATAACGGACAAATGTTCGCACGCCAAATAAGTCTTCCAAACGGCTAATTATGCGACCTAGTTTAGTGAACAAACGTGTGCACACTATAATAACTTTTTGCAATAAAAATACTCCTAAAAAATAAATTTTAACATGTGTATATATCCTAGACAACACGATAGCATATAAAATCTCAATGTCCGCATGTGACAAAGTCTTCATCCGTACGTTTGATTAAAAATGACGTAGTTCGAAATACATAAACACAAGTACATATCTTAAACTAAACGACGGCGTATAAAGCCCACGTTGTCCGCCCATCACACTAATAACGTCCGCACGACACTATTAAAACGACAATGTTTACAAAACTTACCGCATAAAATTTAAAACTATATGTCCGAACGGCTTCAACCGTCCGGACATGTCATTGGGAAGAAGACAGAGTCGACTCAGCCATGGTCGGCCTCTCTCCCACCTCCAAAAGTCCCCCAAACAACACACATTATAGCCTAAACAATCTTACAACATTATGCAATCTATATTAATACAAATATCAGCCATCAAACAACTGTGGTGGCTGGAAATTGTTCATGAAATTTTTTACGTAAATTACTTTTAAAAAACACGATTTTTATGCCAAAAAACCAAATAAAAACATGAGAAAAGCACCTGGACACGAAGAAATCCACGAAATAGGACTAAAAAGTAAGATTGTTGGACAAGAAACATGAATGCCTGAGAAAGGAGAGAAAATGGTGTAAAAAATGCCAGGGTAAAATTTTGTTCAAATGGTTTCTGTTCGTCTTTAAAATCCATCCACACCGTTCGAACGGGTCGTTCATACCGTGAGGATGTTTCCGTTTTCCACGTGGTGTAATCATATTCTTACGCATTAAATTCCAAATTGTGAACAGTTAGTAAATTCTTCTCGAAATGATCGCGTTCAGACGGTATGAGTCAGTGCGAACGGCTACGAGTGAGCATACGTCTGGAACGTGCATCGTGGAGTACCACCATTCGCTGAAATTATAGTCATACATGTCCGGACGACAGGGAATCGTGCGACCACACACAACTGTTCTCCACGGTCGTCTGAAATAGATATTTGTCAATCATGAGCGGATTGTCTCAGTCGTTCGGACGTTATGATCAGAACGTGCGGACGAGATTACAACTTTTGTGACAATTCGATCTACATCAATATTGGGTGACAACAGTTTTTTGTTACCAAACGATGTGCGCATGGCCTCGCGTACCGTTCGTACGTGTTTTAAGGACGTCTGGACGGTTTTGTAATTCCTGACACACCTTGGGTAATGAAATTTTTATTTTGACAAAGAAATGCATGATTTAGTGACAAAATTTATTTTGACACCATAATTTTTGACACCTAATGTTAATTTTCTTGTAGTGCCTTATTCTCATTGAGGCTACGAACCACACCAATAACCTCAACCTTATCGAAGGACTTTTCTAACTAATTCACTTCCTCCCCAAAGATAGAATCAAACTCCTGCCTTATTGTTCTTTGTACAAGGAACAATAAAAGTTTACAATCTTCTCAGAAACATCCACATGATCCTCTACTTTTACTCCCCTCCACCTCCAAGCTAGAAATATTATTAATTCTCCTATTCGAGTTAGACATTCGATGAAAAAATTTAGTACATCTATCATCATCCTTAAGCCATAGAGGTCTAGACTTCTACTTTCAATTCACCTCCTCCAAATCAATCAAAGGATTCAACTCCCCCATCACCGCCAACTTCCTTTGTTTCTCATTCTCCTTCAGAAAACCTCTTCATCCAACGAACCAAACAAGGACAACTCGTTTAACAAAGAAAACTTTCAAAAATTAAGATCCCCAAACACCTCCTGGTTCCACACTTTCAAATCCTTTTTCAAAGCCTTCAATTTTGAATCAAGCACAAAGCTAGGAGACCCCGAAAACTCGTACTATCCCCACCATTCCCTTACTCTATCCACAAATCCATCCTCCTTCGACCACATGTTCTCGAAATGAAAAAGGTCTCTTCCCACCCCCCCAAATCTACCATTCTCCGAAAGAATGAGAGAATGGTTCGAGAACAAATGCAGCAAACTTTTCTAAGAAACCTAAGAGAACAAGGATTCCTAATTGGAGCAAAAGAGAAAACGATCAATCCTGAGCCACATCTGAGATGATCTATTTGGGACCAGGTGAATAAACCCCCCGACAAAAATAGAGCGTTCACTTGAAAAACGGGTTACATTAACGTCGCCACCATACACCAAGGGAGATTCCACTAAGCATAAACACCTGTCAGCTCTTCCCACAACAATCTCCTACAACCATCATCGTTAGGTTCGTAGACTCCAGAAAACATCTATTAAGTCTCATCATCTGAGTTCTCAAATACCACCGAAAGAGAAAAAGAATCAATACACGAATTCACCAACTCCAACACCCTAGTATCCCATAATATTAAAATACCCCCAAGGTGCCATCTACCGCCAAACTACACCAACTCACGTGAGGCTTGCTTCCACCCTCGCAATGAATTCCTCATTCCTCTGCACTCCATCCTATCATCAAGCCCTCTAACATTCCAACTTAAAATTGCTGACTTCATTTAAACCTTAACAAGGCCCTCCCTTCATCCTACCCTTCCTAGAAATAGAGGATTTCTCATCATAATTAATTGAAGACTCCAAACCCTTCAATTATCTCAAAAACTTTACACCCGACCTTCTAGGTTTCTTGGTGCAAATTTGCACTCAATCCCTCTCCAAGGCAACAAAAAGATTCATCAGCTTTTTCTCATAACCCACACAATACAACCCCACCATGTGCCAAAAGGAAGACACTATATCCAAAACCCAATCTTATGCCCCAAACTTTTCTGATCTTTACTCCCTTACATCATTGGGAAAACAAATTGCCACTAGTTCCAACACCATCTTAGGATAATCCTTTGCAACATGCACCAAATCCCTCTCCAGTTTTGATGCACCTTTAACACCCATCGAAATATCATCCACATCACGGCTAAAGGACACCACCCTTGAGTCATCCCCACCTTCCAGACCATCTAATAGAACCTCAGAAGACCCCTCAGACACAACCATCACCTCATTTTCGCACAAACCACCTCCGTGTGACGACAGAGAGCCAAAAAGACATTGTTGTCATCGCCGATCATCGCAACCCCACCCTGGTGTATCACATGAGGAGAAACACACAATTTTGGTGCCAAAACAGGCATTCTCGTCGACTCCAATAGCTCAAAGGATCGACTGGACTCTTCGACAACTAGGTGTTTAACTCCCGAAAAGAGCTCCAGTGCCGACGGGACAACAGAACAATCCCCAACCTTCACAGACGACACTGATAGAGACCCTACCTCATTCGCCTGGAAGTGGGAACCTCTAGCAGAGCTCAACACCATAGAGGCGGGAGCGACGCATATAGGATCCTCTACGACAGAACGCAAAAGACCCATACCGGTATTACCCGAATCACCCATCCTACCCGACCACCACCTAGACCATAATGGTCCCCTTCACATCAATTTTTTGAGATATAACAGAAATTGGCCAACAATCACCTCCCACTTGAAACAACCTCACCGGGTTGCCCATCAAATAACTGGGTCTTCTCCCCCACCATTATTTTTTTAAGAGTCCAGTTGTGTTATGCCCAACCCAACATCCCCATCTATTAGATTAAGCAACTCGTCTAGCTCCTCTCTCAATCCCAACAACTTGTTTCTCCAAAACGACACTCTATACGATATATATAAGTTGGAGCAACAAGCAACGGATTGAGCGCATCTTTCCCCTTTCTATTAGTAAGGTTGTCCAAAGGCGAAACTTTAGTTCCTTTGTGACTAAACGAATTTAATAGGGGTAAGGGGGCGCTAACGCGCAGCCGTTTTCAATAAGGGGTGGCCGAACCTAGGTGCCTATAATGGTGCCCGGACCGCAAAGCGGCTAGGCTTGGCTTGTTCCTTCGGTAGCTCTTGACGGCCTTTCGCTCGGGCACCTTAATCAAAGATGCCCTTCTCTGCGCTCAACTGCCCCTTACTACACCTTTAGAAAGGAAATGAAGGTAGCCACTTTTGTCTCAGCTTTAGGTTAGGCCGATTCCTCCAGCAGTGCCAATCCCAAGTATAGAAAATCCGGGAGCCACTTTTGTTGTTCATCCAAGACATGAACATGAGGAGCCGATTGTCTTCCATAGGTCAGAAGAATTGCCTCCGACATCTCCCGTTGAAAGCGTTTCCATATTTAACGGGAGTGGATGGCAACCTGTGTTACGGGATATAGCCGAACGAATTAGCCATAGAGCTCATCCCCGGTGAAATAGTTGATGATTTCTTGATTGTTGACTGCTATATCTTAATTAGAGAATCCGACTTGGAACGAAAACTTTGAGCTCTTCTTCATTTGCGACTAGAATTTTGGTTACCCAGCTCTCAAGGAAGATTGGAAGTAGGTACCTATTACACAATCTCCAATTTCTCTCTTTCTCGCAGCATCCTGCTCTCGAGGGGGTGGAGTCCTGGGGCGAACTACTCATTGTTGTGTTGCCCCAACCCAAGGAAGGGCATTTGGTGAGGAGTATAGTTTTGAGGGAGGGAAAGCGTGGTTGACAAGCCACTTCGAGGAGGAGACTGGACTGGAGTGCCTCTTTCCCCGCTTCATCAACAACAGACTTCCCAGTAAATAATTTTCTCTTGGAAGTTGCAAAGTCGGCCCCCATAGTTGCATGGGAATTCGAAGGTTGCGCATGCAACTTCAATTTCCTGAAGCCTTCAACAACGATATACTCCAATTCCGAGACACGACGACCGGAAGGGTCCACCTTATATCTCGCCTTAACCACATCCACGAAAGAAATGCCTTTCTAGTAACTAGAACCACCAGAGACTCCTTCTCAGGGCCTTTGCTTTCCAAGGTGAGACACCACCTCCAGAAACACCTCTGCCAGCTCCTTCCAACCTGACCCATCCTTGCCTTCAGGTACCATCACCACACATTTTCAGTGACCCTCTCCATACTCTACAACAACAATGTATATGTCTGCCTTATTATCACCTTTGCGCCAAGAATGCACGAGAGGCCTCATTGAACTTTGCTGCAAATTCTTTAATATCGGTAGCCACCAGCAGCCTACTAGCCAAATTCTCCAACCACACAACCCCATACCTCCCCAGGAAAATCGAGCTCAAAGATTTCAGACTCCACTTCTAGAACTTAACAACTCCACTACCACTAACATAGACTTGGAATTCCTTGGCCTCAATGCTGAAACTACGAGAAAAAGCCATTGCAACTCCCTAACTGAATCTGACTAACTACACTTTACCGGAGACGGCCAATAGAGCACAAAAGCTATATAGCACAAAGCACAAGAGCTATGACAACGTACATGTTCTTGTTACAGAGAATAGGGAAGGAAGTCAGGGAAGCGATTATTTAAAGGGCACGAGTCCAAAAGCAGAAAGAGAAGAATAACTAGAAGACTTATCATAATACTGCAGCTAGTGTTTCAGATGAGGATGTGGTAATGACAATCATTTTTGTTGAAGAGGAGGACTATTGTCATGTTGCAGATCCATAAGTTGAGTGGGTGATCAACTCATGTCTCTAAAGAGGGAGCTCTTTACTTTGGTAGAGTGGAGATGGACAATGATTGTCTCCCTAACAAGTGGTATCAGAGCCGATGGTGTGATCCAAAGAGACCTTGTAAGATTGAAAAAAAAGACACTTTAGAGAAAGGAGATAGTTGTGCAGGTGCGAGGCACAAGGTGGATTGTACAAGAGGGACCTAAGAGAAAAGTGCGCGATAGGGGACTGGGAGGCTTCCACTCGAGGTGGAGTGTGTTGTATGGTATGGTCCACAAGATGATCTTGAAAATAAGCCTAAAAAAGATTTTTGTTGAAGAAAGAGTGGAGCAATGTAGTGATAGACTCTCACATGAATGAGAGATTGTTGAATATACACATATGAGGTATAACAAGTTGAGTCTCACATTGAAAAAATGAATAAATACACTTTGCACCCTTCATTTATTGTTTTTACCACATTGACCCTCAATATTGATTTCAAGCACTTTACACGCTCCGTTAAAAAATTTAGTTAATTTGGAAGGAAATTAATTTTTTATCCTCTAAAATTACGATTTTATCCTCATAAAATGGTCACTACTATAAATAAATAAATAAAATACTAGGACAAAATTGTCATTTCACGCGTCAAACAATCATTTTCTGTCCAAATTAACGGAAAGTTTTAACTGATGGTGCAAGGTGTCTGAAATCAATAGTTGGAGGGTACAATGTGACAAAAATAGTAGATAGTGGTGCAAAGTGTCGACCCCCATAGTTGGAGGGTGCGAATTGTATTTATCTCTTAAAAAAATACAAAGTGTGGGTAGTTAATATAGCATGGTTGGGCTTAAACTTTTAGGTTGAGAGATATTATGTTATATTATGAGTCCAGTGAATTACTTCTCAAGTGTTCATTCCTCAACACTTCAGTGGGTTAAAAGTAGTTACAAAATACTACGAGACTAGTTGTAAGTACAGAGTAAAATAAGGGATAGGTGACCTTTTGTTTTTTGGCTCATCAGGTAATTTGACATACAGCTAATCCTACAGATATTGGGCAAAGTGAAAGAATCAATGTTGTTTAATCAGAAACAAGTCTTGTGTAGCTTTATATATCGGTTTCTCTTTGCCTTAAATATCATGGTGTATCATGGAATGTTTATTATTTCTTCTCGATCTATTTTGTTTACTGATGTTTACCATTTGTTGTTCTCTCTCGAGAAGCATCAAAGATAGAGAACTTGGTGGACTATTGTTTGCATCAATTTGAGACCTGGATCTTTTTTTTCTTTTCCTTTTTCTCCGGAAAATTTTGAGACCTGGATCTGATCGTGCGGGTTTCCTTGAAGTTTTTTTTTTCCTTTTAATTTCCTTATTTTTGTACCTTTTGCCAGAACATTTTTAACTTGAACCTTCCATATTTACAGACCCAATGTTGACCATAATTTATGACATCTTGAAAATAATAAATAGGGAAGTCAAAAAATTGAACTTATTTGAATAAATCTTATATAGGAAAAAAAACTGATTTGAATAGAAGTACAACAGTGAGAAGTTAGAAAAATCTATCTTCTTAAGAATTCCAATATCTAATTTCATTGATGAATCTGTTAGATTAGAACTTGAAAATATGATCACGTTTTTCAACTCTTCCTTTATGGTGTACCTGCACATGCTGCCAACTTTATAACAGGATGAATTATATACTGCCTCTTTTTGGTGTAATTGGCTTTCCTGAGTGGGTCGATTGTGCTATTATGATTAAAGGTTGGAGGTTTCCAATCTTGCAACTGTTACCGCTCTGAAAAAAACGACAAATATAAAGAGTTTACCCTTCTCCCATCCACAGTGATGCATATGCCCAGCACAAAGAATTCATCCCTTTCTACGTATGGCTAAGCTTTCAACAGTGTTCATAAAAATGCTCTCGCTGTTCCACATGATTTCAATAATTTCCTCATGCAACTACTGTTTGTCTCGGTCAGGCATCACTTGGACCTAGTTAAGAGATGAAGCAGTTGATCCAAAATCTAAATGCTACTTACAACACTGCACAACTCACAAATAACCAATTAAAATCAATATCCTAGTGCATCATATCTGTTTCATCCAGCCTTGACAGTTGGACATTAGGTTGCACTTGAACTTTCCATTATTTTATGTATAACCAGGGATTTCTCCAGGCATTGGAGCTAGCTCATTCTTGCTGAACCTCTCTACATCATAGAATGAAGCACAAACCACCCTACCTCCGAAATATCGGCCGTCGAGGTCAACAAATGCTTTGGTTGTTTCTTCTGGTCTCTCAAACTGAACAAAGATTCTAACTGCCTCGTCAACTGGGAAATTTGGCTCTGTTATCTCAAAAATGAGAACCCGAGTTACCGTCCCATACTTAGAGCATTCTGATGCTACCTCATCTTCTAGCTCATCATCAACCTCACCAGGTCCCACCTTCAAGAAGCAAGCAAAAAAGGTAAGCCATCTCAGCATCACACAAGCGTCACTAAGTGGAACAAGTATAAAGATAATATGTAACCTCCTTTCTTTTGTGGTTCTAAAGCCCTACAAGCCAGTAAGATGTTCAAATTGTTTATGGTAATAATGGCATCAAGGAACACAAAAATTTTGCTTGTCACAATCGGTGGCAACAGTTAATACGACACCTATTAGACTGCTTGTCTTTGCTTCTTTGACAATGGCTTGTGGGATCTAACTTATGACAGTTGTCGTCTTCTCTTTTACCCTTACTCTATTTCCCTCAGATCTCTGACTCTTTAATATACATATGGATCCATTAATAAGTTCAAAAGCCAACCGGCAATATTGTTACATAATGAAAACCTTCTCCTTAACAATTGTTGAATCAGATACAATTTGCTCATATCTTCTCTGTGTTGTCATCATACTACAGGAATAGTATACCGTTTTTTTGATAATTAAGGCAGTTTTATTAAGAAAAAAAAACGAAACACAACGGGGATACAACAGTACAAGAGAAAGTACTAAAGAAACCAAAACCCACCCACCCGTGACCCATAGGCCTACAAAACACACCCTCCCTGAAACCCCCCCCCCCCCCCCCCGCATCTCAAGCGGGACCCCTAACAGTCCACACCAAAGGTCACAAGCTTCCTAGCGGATGAGGAAGACCCGTCATAATTGCCTGAGGACTTCAAACCCTTCAGCTCCCTGATCATCTTCCCCCCTGATTTTCTTGAAGATTTCGAATGAACCGGCTTCCGATCACGTTCCAATGCTTCAAAGAGCTCCCTCATCTTTTCCTCTTGACCACCACAGGACACCCCAACCATCTTACCCACGAAGGAAACCATGTCCAGGATCCACGCCGGAGAATCTCCCCTCGAAGACCTCACTCCAGAGCTCTCACCCACGGGCTCCAGACCAGCCTCCAAACCTACAGATGGTTTAGAGCTCTCACCACCAGACAACCCCCGGGACCCTTCCCCCCCCCTTCAAACGACCTGAGAGAGCCCCAGGACACCCCTGAACAAGACCCCCCTCCAACGAGACACGGGCAGACACATCCTCAGCAACAAACGACTGAACCGGCACCGGCGAGCCGCCGGAACCACACCCAACCACCACAGACCTGGTCGACGAGGGCAACACGTCCACCGGCGAGACGTCAGAACCACTCCCTACCACCACCGATCGCGACGACGAGAGCAGAACAATCGTCGGCAAAGATCCGTCACCTTCAACCAACAGATCCGTCATCGGCGAGACGTCAGAACCACCCCCTACCACCACCGACCGCGACGACGAAGGCAGACCGATCGTCGGCAAAGATTTCCTGTCGACAGTGCTTATCGGGTCAACGATAACGTTTGCAAAAGAGTTTATCGGGTCAGCACCAGACCCATCCGGCCCAGAACCAGACCCACCCGGATCTGCAAACCCATCCGGCCCAGAAACAGGCCCACCCAGATCCACATCAGCCAATTGGTCCTCAAGCCCAGACGCAGATACCACCAACTGGTCCTCAACTCCCTCGGGCTTCAGTGAATTGACGCCACTCACAGGCCCACCTCTAACTCCCGGCCCAGCACACTCATAACATTTGAGACCTACCCAGTCTGCCAACAGCCCCCCTGAACCCTCACCCAAGACAGACCCAATGAGCCTATTCAAATCCACCAGCAAACCCTTAAGCTTCAAACGGAAATGCATTGGGCAGCAAACCTCTGCCATGGCAGGAGTAGCCCCCAAATCAGACAAAGCTGCCCCCTCGACTGCAGTGTTCCTCCCTACCAACACAGTCGACTTCTCTTTGCCTCCTGCAAATGGAACGGCCCTTTGAGCAGGAGGTACAGCCTGCCCATGACCACCCTTCCTCGACCCCAACTGAACAGCTTCCGCAAAGGACAGCTTCTCTCCTTTTCCCACAGCACCGCCAGCACCAAGATGACCCCCTACCGGCCCAAAGTGATCGACCACCCCCTGGAAACATGCTGCCATAGCCAACCAACCAGCTCCCTCTCGACCTTCAGGGACCATGACCCCCCCTTTCCGGTGTCCTTCTCCAAACTCCATCACAGCAACAAATCTTCCCGCCTTGTTAGCACGTCGTTGAGCCAGGAAAGCCCTAGAGCCTTCATTGAACCGCAACACGACATCCTGAGCAGCATCAACTCCCATTAGCTGGCTGGCTAGAGTAACTAACCAGGCAGCCCCTAATCTCCCAATCGAAATGGCACTATGAGACTTGCGACTCCACTCCAACCATCTAACAACTCCCCTAACATCAACAGACACCTGAAAGGACTTGGCTTCTACACGAAACCACCTATCTAAACCCATCATAAAACTAGAAGCAACACAACCAGCAAACAAGAATCATGACCACAACAAGAGAAAACACAAAAAAAACGAAAAAGGAATCTAGAGAGAAGGGAGAGCTTCAATAGTATACCGTTATAACAAAAACTTGACTGCAACCAAACCAAAAGCTGGGTTTGCCTAGATCAACCTATTTAAAGGATGCGAGAGTTACAGAAATAGCAAGTACGGCGTAGAGTTACACAAACTAGTCAGCTCGGATCCAGGTATACAGGTCAGTTAATTTGAAAGATTTCCATGGGTCGTCGGTGGGAGCTAAGAAATGATTAACTTGGCCTACTTCCCAGAGAACCAAACTTTAAAAATTGATTATATTTGACTTGTATTCACACATCGATCGCACTTTCCTGTTTTCTCTTTCCTTAATCATTGTACACATTTGAGAATTTCAGGAATAAAGCATATATTGAGATTGAGGGAGGGGGTCTGACCCCCTCCTCATCTCACTACTATTGCACAAGCTAACAAATCTCTGTTCCCTTATCATTCTCGCCAGCTTGGCTCTTTCACTGTGATTACATAAATCCAAGAAAGGAAAAGAATTAACTACTCAAAGATTAGTACAGTCTATGGTCCCTCCCCCATTTAAGATGTTTTGCACAAACTATTAAATTCTCTTCTCCCTACATCATTTAGGTATTTTACATTGTTTCTTTTTGTACTTGAGCTTATTTCTCAGATTTCAATCAAATGAAGTCTGTCCTGACAATTAAATTTCTGGTAAAATTCCATTTTACCTAGGAATTTTTGCCCACCCGAATTTCCCCTATCACGAAGGTTAAAATTAACTGCCTTGTGGACTTACAACTCACCAGAATCTATTCACCATCTCTTAATTTCCAACATTGTTGTTAAATTCAATATGCAACTTAGAAAGCTCCTTATAATCCTTTTAGTTTCAGTAAATGGAGGTTGCCCTACTTAATTAATCACCCAGTAGTGTCCTCTGTCAATCTTCCCTATATTCAACAACATTTTGTCCCAGAACTCAACAGGAGCCCCTTTTATTAACAAACGAAGCAAGGGCAGAAGCTTCTCTTTTCAGATATATGCTTCTTTCAAAAACTTATAAGTTGAGTGCATAAAGATGGAAACCTAATGTTTACTTGACCATGAGTAAGACACTTTTCATACTCTAATAGGATATATCAATTAGTACATCACCCCTTGATACACGTAATCAATGGGGCCTTAGTTGGACCCAAAAAGGAGAATGACTACCGCAAGGATTGATTTAAGGGATAAATACATCGTTCATCCTTCTAGTTTGAGCGAAAATCAAATAAGTCCTTAAACTTTAAAACCCATTAAATTAGTCCCTGAAGTTTAAAAGCATTCACATTTGAAGGGTCCCGGAAGGACTAAAGTCTTGATGGATTTTAAACATTAGGGACTAATTGAAGGGTTTTAAAATTTAAGGACTTCTTTGATTTTCATGCAAACCACAAGGACGAATGTTGTATTTATCCTTGATTTAATCGTAAAGACTCACTTATATAAGGTTCGGAAGCTGAGGTTACAGGTTCCAGTCTCTTTAGGCATGATGCAAGGGGAATGATCATTCTGTCAATTATTTTAACCCACCAGCTTCTTACCACCATCCCTTGGCAGGGCTGAGGTCAAGCAATGGCTAGGTCTGTCTTGAGGGTGCACCTGGAATCTCCCCCATCTGGCTCTATTGTCAATTACCTCAGGGAGTACATGATACTCCTATAATCACAAAGAGGTAGAAAGTTCTACACTCTGATCCTACCCCAGCCCATTTTTTCCTAAGAGAAAAACAAGGAGAATGACACAAGCAAATAACTTAAATTGGAGACCATACCAACAAATAATCCAGTTGCAACAATTGATCAGAATTTTGTTCTCTACCCACCATCCTGACAGTTATGTAGAGTTTTAACAACAGTAGCTACCTCACTTTTGATTAACACGACTGCATAGCTAACAAACCCAAGGTAACTTGAATGAGCAAAAGAAGATATACAAGATATAACACAGGCTGAAGTAAAATCCCTACATATTGACCATAAGACACATAAAAAAAGATGACCAAGGATACAAAAAATACTAACCAAATGCCTGCAAAGAATGATATGGTTCATCATAGTACCACTAATTCTTTAAATCTCCAATACTCACACAATAAGCTAACACCCAATAAGCTAACACCCAACATCTTTTATCATCTCCCATTTCTACCAACCATCAGTTATTATCGAACACTAATAATATGGGGTGAGGAGAGATCTTATAAGGCTCTGTAGAGTTTAAAACCAGCCACAGCTGGAAGAACCTTAACTTGTCAACCCATTTAATAATTACAAAAACTAACGGAGACTAAGCAAGAACTATACCACACCCATCTTGTCTGAAAGCAGTGGCAAATTATAAATTATGTCCTGGAGGTATGTTGCTTGAGAAGCATTGTAGTTAGGAATGCTATGACAACAGTTGTTGACCACAAAGACTAGATGCAACAATTGAGCATCAGAGAACTGACAAATACACAGCACGAGGAACTTGTATGCTGGCTACCATAGATTAACGTAAAAATTGAATCAGACCAGCAAGAACCTGAAACACATCAATTTAATTTTATTACCAATTAGAAAGTTAGCTTTATTCCCATCGGCATTAGAATGAAGTACATTACAAGTTACAAACACTTCAAATATGTGACAAAATCCTTCTTAAGACTGGGAGCATTTGCTTAATATTTTGTAGGATCTTTATTGAAAACGTCCATATCAAATGCACATTAAAACAAATGAAATAGTTGACGTACCAAATGACACGCAAACAACTCACCTCACTTACCCAAAAAACAACAACTAACCTCAGTAGCACTTTATATATATATATATATATATATATGTATCTATAGCAGCAAAAAGTTTCCGTAACAAAGATAAATATGCATACCATGTTTCTAAGCAGCAAAACCCGAGTGGGAGGACCATTAAAGTTGACGCTCTTCACCTTCTTATCCTGCTTCGTCTCACTAGCATTCACAATCACCCCAGCTCGCCGGTCTGTCTTCTTGGCCATCAAAGGAGTAGTAATCCCCTGTTCCTGCTTGCCAAGCCCCTGCCCCTCCTTCCAGCCCATCTTTGCCATCATCCTCTGGGCTGCAGTCATTTGGCCACCCGCACCAACGCCCAACCCAACTGTCTCCGACTTCCCAATAGTAAATCCGTCTCCGCTACTCGGCGGTGACGGCGACCTTGGCATTGCCCCGCTCATCGCTGCACGCCTTCTCCATGCTTCCTCGCCCGAGATGTTCAAGCGCGAATCGCCATAATCCCTCTCTCTCTCCCTCTCCTCCCTCTCCCTTTCCCTCCTCTCTCTCTCCTCCTCCTCCTCCTGCCGCCGCCTTTCAAGCTCCCTTATCATCTCGGCCTCCATAGCCTTCCTCTTCTTCTCCCTCCTATACTCCTCATAGTCATTCGGCCTCGCCGGATCGTACTCCTCCATCACCGAAGAAGTCACCCCCACCAATGCAGGTTGCCCCAAGTCCTCCGGCATAACCGACAGCGAAGGCGGGAGAACCGTCACCACCGCGGGGGATGAAAAGCCACTCTTCGGCTGCGCCGCCGCAGAAAAATTGGTGCTCTTGGGCTTGCTTTGGGATTTGAGGACCGTCTGCGGCGGCGCGAAGATCGAAGAGGACTTGCGGAGAGTCGGCGGCGCCATTTTGGCGCTGCTTGACCACACAGTGGAGTTGCTTGGCTTCTCTTCGTCCGCCGACGTGGGTGGAGGTAGGTCTCCGTACAACCCACCTAGCATTTCGATAGCTCTGCGCTTTTCTCCCTCTGGTAAATTTCAGACAGGTAAAGCCCTAGAATCCCAACCCAACCTACGATTTTAGATCTGATAACTCACTCAGAGCTAAAAAATTCTGAAATTAGAAACTCATTTGGAACGTTGAGGTTTGACTTAGATACTTTTCTGGCTAAAGAGGAGAAGGATTTGAATGGAATTGGCTGTGAGACTTTTGCGATTTCCACTGTGTGTTCTTTAGGGTGTTATTGATGACATGTTTAATTTTGATTTATCTTTTTTCTTGGACGTTGCAATTCTTTTTCCCCTAATATTTTTCTTTTGCGATTAAAAGTAAAATAAAAATAAAAATAAAAAAATTGGCATTTTACTTCTTATATTTGGCACATTCTAACTCTTTGATCCTTAGGTTGAAACTCAACATATATTGTTATGTTTGAGCCCAAAAATTTGGGTTTAATCATAAAAATTTCATCATATAATTTTTTATTATTATAATATTTATTAAAAATATTCTATCTCTTCACTTTTTCATCAACTCTCGTAACCTATCTTTACTTTATAATATTTCTCAAACCCCAATACCCAAAATTTTCACTCTCATACAATAATCCCTAAACTTCTCTCTTTTTACAAAAACGTCATTTCATCAGGGTTATGTGTGTGAGTAACGACAGATGCTTCCACCTTGACAAATATTCCACTTGTTACTGCGCAAGCCAAGTCATCTACCAATCTGTCTTTATTCATAGAAACAGTGTCGTTTGTTAGCTTCAATTAAAAGGACGAAAATTGCACCAAGAGGCTGATATGCTGTCTTTGAAGTCTTGGAGAAGACACGTCCCTTTAACTCAAACGGCATCATGCAAGAGAAAGGGGGAGAGGGAAATCGAAATCGGGCGAAGTGTTTCACCATTCTCTTCACCATTGCTCCTCACTATTGCCACGATTTTGTTGGCTTTTAGTCACAATCAATGTTTTGATGATAACAATAGAAGTAATTGAGAAGTGAAGCAAAGCAGATCCAAAATGAGCACGGAGCGATCAAGTAACATCACCTTCAATGGAAGTGATCTTAGAGTGAAGACTCAAGATGCTAGAGTAATCTTTGTAACTCTAAGACTTCAACTTTAACAAGGATTTTAATCACACACATGCATAAAGTCTTCAAAACTTGCATAAACCGTTTTAACATTTGTTGAAACATTAAAACCTTTTCAATGACTTCAAAATATCCCAAATATACTCCCAAACCTTTTTATATACTTGTGAGAAGTTAGACTTTAAAATTGAGTATTTTAAGTTGGTCAAAATCGAGTCTTTAAATCAACCGGATCATGCTTAAGTTGAGGAGGTCGACCGGCTCAATGAAGCAGTCGACCGGACCCTACGACCGCTTGATGTAGCGGTCGAACGGTTGCATTTATTAAAGAGTCGTTAAGCTTCTGACAAAATGACCATTGTGTAACGGTAACTTGAAGCGGTCGACCGACTCGTTTTAACAAATCACTCTAACGGCTATAAACGACTATTTTTCTCATGAGGCCTATATAAAGATCATTCTCACGCCTTTGAAACTTAACAAAAATCGTCCAATATCATTTTGCAAAGGCTAAGAGAGATCAAAAACCTTCCAATCCTTATTCAAACATCATTCACACATAATCTTCATTTTCACATCCTTGTTATTGTGTGAAGTCTAAGAGCTAGTTATTTCTCATTGTAATATCTACTCCATCAAGGGAGTTTTAGAGAGAAATTTTGTTCAACCATACACATTACTAAGAGAGTGATTGTCTTGTATTCTTTCGGTGAGGTTTGTTCATCGAAAGAAGGAGTTTGAAGAGGTTTGTTCTCAAACTCGTTCTTGAGGCTTGAAGAGGGTATTCTCAAGGTCAAGTGTAAGGAAACCTTTCCCTTGGTTAAAGGGAGAATAGTGGAGAAACCTCAAGGCTCGGTAAAGGAGCTTGAGGGGTGGACGTAGGCGGGCTTGCCGAACCACCTAAAAGATTGTGTTTGCTTCTCTTCCCTTAACTCCTTTATTTGTGCTACTAGTTTATTGCTTTAAAGTTTTCTTTGTGTTTAACTCTTTATTGCAATCTATCTCATTTGTGAGACTTGTAGCTAGCAAACACATTCTTTGGGGTAGTTTTCGAAAAAAGTATTGAAACTCAATTCACCCCCCTCTTGGGTTGCCTTAATCCTAGGAATATCAATTGGTATCGGAGCTTGGTGCTCACTTTAGCAAGATTTAAAGATCTTGAGTTAGAATGACAACATCAAGCAACAAATCTCATGTTGAGGGACTCTCAACATCTAGACATCCTTCCTTCAATGAAAGTGATTACACATATTAGAAAGCAAGGATGAAAATCTATTTTCAATCCATTGATTATGATCTATGTCTTTGTGTTCTAAATGGACCACATTATCCTATGAAATCCGTAGATGAGAAAATTTTCCCTAAGTCCGCCAGTGTATATACCGATGATGACAAAAAGAAAATTTTCATAAATGCTAAAGCCATGAACATTCTTTATTGTGCATTAGATAGAAATGGATTCAATAGAATATCTACTTGTGATAGCGCAAAGGAAATTTGGCATACTCTAGAAATCACACATGAAGGTACAGACCAAGTAAAAGAATCTAAGATAAGCATGCTAGTTCATAACTATAAATTGTTCAAAATGAAACCGGAGGAAAACATTAGTGACATGCTTACTAGATTTACGAATATCATAAATGGTTTGAATGCTCTTGGAAAAGTGTACGCTAACTCCGATTAGGTAAGAAAAATTCTTAGGTCTTTACCAAAGACTTGGGAAGCCAAAGTCACCGTTATTCAAGAAGCAAAGGACCTCACCAAATCCTAGGAACCCAAGAATTATTTAATAGTTGTGCACTTATTTTCCAAAACATTAGAATTTCATAAAAATCTCATTGAAAGATCAATTATCTCAAACGTCTAACCCAAAACTTAAAGTTCCTCAAAAGATTGCAGAACAATCAATCAGAACCTAAATAAAAATTTAAATATCATTCATCAATACCAACACGGAGTTCAAAGCATTCTATACGACTCTAAAATAATTAAACTACTACGTTAGCTAAAGCATCTCCTTAGGAACACTCTTAACCCTAGAAACCATCACATAATCCACATTGTAAAATCTGGACAATCCTAATACACCATATTTGCATCTTAATCCACACATATCTTCATTATCAACTCAATGGTAAAATTCCAGCAACACGCATCTCTATCAGACATGAAATCTCTCCAAATCTCACCTATTATTACTCTACAACAACCCAAAATAAATCTGAAAATCTCGAATCCAAAACTTCATCATAGATAGAGACTTGAATAAGTGTCACGCCTAAAGCCTGTACTAACCCCTTGGGCTCACTTATATAGATAGTATGCACATTCGCGGAGATTATGACACGAACTATTCATATTAAGTACCAACTATTAAACCTTGAAAAGCTTAGCGGAAGTTTTGTTTGAAAATATTGTTGTAATTTAGTAATTAGGATAACGTATTAAGGAAATAACGCAATTCAGAGAAAAGACAGTAAATCAACTTGTGTTAAATGGTTTAGAAAAGTTTCATAATATAGAACTTTTAGTATAAATGAAAGCTCAATAAAGTAAACATGGGGAAATAAGAAATAAAGAAAGAAAGAATACTCGAAACAGTAAATACATGTTTCCATTCCTAAACACGATTTTTCCAAAACACGTCCTTCATGAGTACTACAAAAACGACTAAAAAAGTACAAAAATAAGCGCTTTCTAGAGCTCGCCATGCCAATAAAATCGTGTTTTAAAAGCTAAATATACATCGAAAGATAAAAAATAAATAAACTGCATCTAAACCAGGGTCCATTAGTCCTCCGCATAAGTATCGGAGGTAAGCTCTATAACGCCGGCCTCAGGTGAGACATGGCTACCCTCCACCAGCGGGGCCAGAGGAGCGGAGTTGAGACTAAGGAACTCTGGGAGCATCGATCAAATCGAATTCCTCTAACCGGGTTAGTAGGGGAAATAGATGATCTTTGAGGTACCAGTGCGACTTGTGCTCCACTAGTATCTCGAAAGTATCTGAGACCCATGCTCGGATCTTTAGAACCAGTATGTAAGGATCAAGATCTATAATTTGCTCACTCACGTATATCTTCATCGTCATAATTCACGGTGCCACATACAAAAATACGAAACATAAAACGAGGTGAGACCTACTAACTTAGTAAGGTGGGGAAGGGACATGACATACAAAAAATAAGCAGTAAGGAATACAATATGTAAGGATGCAGAAAATAAAGAACTGAGAACAATAAACAACATTTCAAAGTATGCATGATGTAATGCAAATTATGCATAATGTTTCCCACTCTCACTTTCTTTTTCCGGTCCGATAGAAGTGTCGCTACTGCACTTTGTTTAACCCTCAGAGTCAGAGTTGTGCGTCCCTCCTCTCCTCTGGAACTATCCCGCGCATCACACACTAGGACCCAGTTAGGCAAGCATCGTACCATTGTTTAGGGAAACCACCCACTATTTTATTAGTGGTGGCTTGCACGTTTCCCATCGTGAATGGTACCGTCACTCAATCTCAAGACCACCTCTGGGTATAGGTTCTTTCCGGTCTTTCAATACTTTCCATACCCATGAGATGAATATGCAATAGTGGAAAACCTCAAGGCTCGGTGAAGAAGCTTGAAGGGTGAATGTAGGCGGGTTTGCCAAACCACCTAAAAATCGAGTGTTTGCTTCTCTTACCCTTATCTTTACTTTTAGCATGTATTTACTCTTATTGCATATTATATACTTGTGCTAAATTAGGCTTTACTTTGCAAACACGTCTTTGGGGGTTAATATCGAAAAGTTTTAGAAAACCAATTCACCCCCCTCTTGGGTTGCCTTAATCCTGTAAACTAGGACTCACATTTGTTACCTCACTATTTCATTACTGACTATGTTCTAATTGATTGGGTGTAGAGTTTATATTAGTTGCCTTATTATCCTTCTTTTGTTTATTTCTAAAAATTAATACCTAACTAATTTCTTTCCTTCTATTCAATATTTATTATTTCTTTATCTAACCACTTCAGTAATACTATTGGACCTAATGGGCTTCGTATTTTACAGATCTGGATTTTACTAAGCTTCTTTCATGTAATTGCTTTTATTAGCTTATTATGAAGAACGGATCGGGTTTAGGCTCGTATTAAGGCTTGTGTTTTGGGCCTCATGTTAAAAAGTTTTAGACTCAAAATTCTAACCTAAACTCCTTAAACTAAGTCCAACATTGCCATAAACCCAAAGTTTAGCCTTATATGTTTTTACCCTTGATTTTCTCAGAAATGCCAAAACTGCCCCCAGGAGCTTCCAAGAGCATTTCAATTCTTTCCTCTTATTCATTTCCGTTGAAATTTTAAGGGCAAATCCTATATACCCTAAACTTCATTTCTGGAAAGTTTCATATGAAAATATAGCATATTTTTACATCAAATATTCAACAGTGCATTCATAGAAAATTTTGCATGCATTTGTACTTTTGTGTTTCGCTACAATACAAGGTGTATTAACATGTCAATAAACCATCAATAATCACAAAATGCATTCGGTATGAAGATCAGCAATCCAACAACACTTTTAATGCCCTTGATTTCTTATTTCCTTCCCAAAATCACCAAAATCCATGCATGTAGTTTTATACCACCTACTATACTATTTAAAATAATTTAAACTCAAATCAAGCTTCTCATAGGGCACTGCCGTGACCCCTTTTCATTCACATGTCTTTATTTGCTAATTTTTACAATCACAAGTTCTTGATGTGCAAAATCATAAGGGATTCGTAAAAAGATTAACATGCAAAAGGAGAAAACCATCAAAGATTGCATGCATGTATCCATCCCTTTCTCTATGGGCTACTCGTGGCCCTAGGCTTTCTTGAAGCCATTAAGGTCACTGACTGTGGTCTCTATACATGCAAAATCCCCTTGCTCAAAGATTACACAACAACTATCATTTCTAGGGCTGAACAAAATCGGACCTTAGTGGTCCAAATCCGTTCCGGTTCAGACCTGAAAAACCGGTTATATCCGGTTCATACCTTTTAGGAGTCGGTGTGGACCAGATAGGATTTATTAATATAAATAAAATATATTTTTTTAAAAATATATACAAACTTAAAACTAGAGAAAAGAGAGAGAGGTGCGGGGGAGAAGTAGATAGAGAAAAGAGAGAGGGAGAGAGAGAGAGGAGAGAAAGGTGCTAGAGAGAGAGAGGTGAGACAGAGGGAGAGAGATGTAGAGGGGGAAAGAGAGAGGGAGAGAGACATAGAGGGGGAGAGAGAGAGGTGAAACGTGAAAGAGAGGGAGATGGAGATGGAGACAAAGAGGTGAAAGAAAGGGAGAGGGAGCCGAGAGGGGTAGTGGGAGAGAGAGGGAGAGATAGAGTTTAGAAATTCAATTTCTAAAAATTATCTCCTTATCATTTATCACCAAAGACTAAAGTTCACAAATTAATAATTTCTAAATTTAAAGAGAGAATTAGGGAATTCAAATTCAATTGCAAATAAAATCTCACCTAAAAATTCTATCTCTATTACCCAACAATTCTTAATTTACATTTAAATTATTAATTTGCATTTAAAGAGAGTGAGAGTGAGAGAGAGGACCGAGAGGGATAGTAGGAGAGAGAAAAGTTCCTAACAAATTAATAATTTTCAAATTTAAATAGAGAATTGGGGAATTCAAATTCAAATTCAAAGGGAAATAAAATCTCACCTAAAAATTCTCTCTATTACCCAACAATTCTTAATTTATATTTAAATTCTTAATTTGCATTTAAGAGAGAGTTGAGAAAATTCAAATTCATAGAAACAAAATCTCACCTAAAAATTCTCTCCCTATCACCAACAATTCTTAAGGAATATTTGTTTCTATGATTCAGGAAAATTTACATTTAAAGAGTTCAAATGTAAACAAAATCAATTTTGGATTGACTATCTCTCATATTGTAGAATAATTTTAAAACATCTATTAATTAATATTGATGGTTTATTTGAAGATATAGTCAACTAATTTATTAATAAATATTTTATTTTATAATTGATCACAATGTATTTGAAAATTTATTGATGGACGTTTTATTTGCAATTGATGTATTTAGAAATACATTAATAAAAATTTTATTTCGATCAATTTAATTAGGTTTTAATTTTATAATTGATCATAATATGAGATCTAGGGTGTTAGAAATATTTTTTCATTCCTTCTCTGTCATATGAGATCTAAGGTATTAGAAATACTATACAAATCATATTTAGGGAAAAAACCGGTCTGGACCACTTATAACCGGACCGTTTTGAACCGGACCGGACCACTTATAAGTGGTCGGGTCTGATTGGATTCTGATCCAAAAACTGGATCGTATTTCCGGTTGTGCAGCCCTAATCATTTCCCACATTTCTTTTTATACAACATGCAATAGACTTTCATAAATCATCAATCTCTATAACAGTCATCAACATGCAACCCACAAATGAGTAAGATCTTCTAAAAAAAACACAAGAGCTGCAACATTTTTAGAACGATAAAAAATGACATTGAGCTATTCCCTCATACATTTTTCAGGTGGCCTCTAAATGCTTCTTGAAATTTCCTAAAGCAAGATCTTAGAGTTAAAAGGGGATTCAAAGAAGAAAGGAGGAAAAAAATGGCTCATGGGAGAGGTAGTCTTTCTCCCATGGCCGAACATCACAAAGAGCCTTACCACTGCACTTTTTTTTTTTTTTTTCTGCTGCTCTTCCTTGCTCTCATTTTCTTCTCCTTCCTCTCTTCTTCTTCTTATCTCACGGCTAGCCCTTGCCTTTCACGCCTTAGTACTCTCCTTTGCACTCTATTTCACTCTCTAACTCGGCAAAGAGCATAAATTGCCAAGTGGCACAATGTCTCTTTCCTAGGCAATGATTAGAGATCACAAAATCTCCCAAAATCTTCCTAAACATATACTTGCCGATTAGTCTCCAAGTCCTAACGTGAGCATGCATGCTAATGAGATAAAAAGATAAAACAAAGACCAATGAGAACTAAGTGGTAACCGTGCATCTAGGAGAAAAAGAATAGGATGAATTATTTAAATAATGCATAGCCAATTAATAAAATTAAGCTCGGTAAGAAGTAATATAGAAATTAATTTAAGTCAAGAGAAAGGTATAGATAATGAGGAAATTTATTCAAAAAAAATACATGAACTAATGATGTAAAAATCTGAAATTTGTTTATGTGGCATTAATACTAAATTTTCGGGTATAAGTTAATAAATAATTGAGGAGAAATTTAAATACAATGAAATCTTTATAAGTAATTACAACATAATGAGCTTATCATATATGTCCAATTAAAGAGCAAGGTAAAAATAAGTAATTTAATAATGAAACTAAATAAAAAGTTAATTGATCAAAGTAACGCAAGTGGCATGTAACAATATAAAAAAATGTAAACGTTCATTCAAATAAAGTGTTCGAATTATCAAGATCCATAACAAAATGCCAATGCCTAATTAGATAATAGGATAAATAAAATATTTATCAAGAATATTAATGCTCTTAAAACATATAAATTCGTCAAGCAAAGAATTATGACTAGAAAATTCCAAACTACTAAGGAAACTATCGTTGTTAACCAACTTAGATACGTTTTAAAACATTACAAAAAAAACCACCTATAGCGGCGCCCGGAGGTCCAAAAACCGATGTTATAGTATATAGCAACATCGGTTAGTCACCATTTGATCGATATGCACAAGTGATTGGTCTAGAACGACATGATCGCATTGGCGACGTTGGATTAGAACCAACTCCTTCATCTCATCCTGCCAACACCAACGTAAGATCTAGTCAGCCTGCATCCTCTAGTAACGAGAGAGCGGTATATATGGAAAATAGAGTTAAGACGTTGGAGTCTGAAGTAGCATCGCTTAAATCTACAATACAAATGATGACACATGCTTGTGTAAAATTTTTATTTACTTATCCTCACATATTACTATTGATTCTATTTATATATATTTCGTAGTTAATTAATGTTTGTTTAACTGTTGTAGGAGCAACGTCAATACCAAGAGGTTGCCAATTACAATCAAGTTTCACCAGCAAGTACTAGATCATCTCATGCAAGTCAGAAAACGAGTGCTGGTAAGATACTAACATAAATGAATACTGTCATTAATTTATTTTTAAGTGTGTATTAAGCTCTTTTATCTTTGTTCATGTCATTATTGTTTGTTAATTTTCCAATATTACAATAGAAGACAATGTCGATGATGCAGAAAGTGCAGGAGAAGATAGTGCTGATGAAGGTGCTGAAGGTGGAGAGGATTAAATTTATAGTTATTTGTTATTAAATTCCATTACTTGCTAGTTTTTAGACTATTGAGAAACTGTCCTTCACATATTTTTGTTTGATGCAAAACATGTAAGACATGGTTATAATGAAATATATTTTATTTTATTACACTTTTCTTTGTTTGCTTCAATCAATTAAAATCTATAACAAAATTTGTATTGCAGGAAAATATAAAAAAATGAAATTCGAATATAAAAATAACTAAAAAAACAAACAGCACACTTGTAGCGGCGGTCACTGACCGCTATTATATGTAAACCAATGGAAAGGGTTATAGCGGCGGTCACATGACCGCTGCTATAACACTATAGCCGCGGTCATTTGACCACTGTTATAACCGGTAGCTACTGTCAACCGACCGCTAATATAGAGCTTCTGCGGAAAAAACCGCAACCGCGGTTGGGCCTATAGACCGCCGCTATAGAGAGGCTATCTTTGCCAGTGGTCTCTATAAACGCTGCTATATGGCTATACCAACGGTGATATAGCGGCGATCGACAATACAACATATAATTAAATTTTGAATTAATATTCGCACATTCAAATCAAAATTGATGTAATAGTGACATACTATTTTCTCTGCTACGTCCGGATTTATTGGAGATCCGTCAGAACGTATATGGATGGCTTTATATAACTCCGCTCGATCGATTGGAACTTTTTTCTCTTTTTCCTGCATCACAAACACGAATTCGTGATGAAATTGTAAATTACAAATAAGAATGGTAATGATAAGTACTATACCATTAAACAAACTAATGAAGTACTACATACCAATTCGTGAGCATAACGTGCGAAGCTCTTTGATCCTGCAGTGTGAACCGTCGTTTGGAGCGATCTATTTTGTTTCCAGCTTGACTTCGATGCTACATTAACATCAAGACATTTAAAATTAATAACAAGCTATATTCATGAAAACTATAATACGGATAAATAATGTCATACCCGTCCTGCATCAGAATACCAAAAATCGACTAATTTGCAAAATTGCTCCAAATTAACGTCTGTTGGAGCATTATTTTTCACATACTAAGGCGTAAAGGTCTCATAAAATTTTTTTTGCTTTAAACTACACTTGTAGTTCCTCCATTTCTCTCCTAAATCTTTGAGGAACCAGCTCTTGACAATATCCCCTAATGGAGGCTCGGGGATTGTAAATCATTTCTGCAAAATATACCCCAAGAGTTAGGTGCGTCAATTATTAAATTTATACAGTTGAATAACAAGTGTTACGAACAACCAAAATTATACCATCATAAGGCTCCAACAATCCTCTTTTATTGACAATGGGACTTTGCGCCAATCCGTCGCATCTAGGGGGATTTGATTCGCAACACAAGTAACACAACCGGTGAATTTGTTAAATATTCCCCCTTCATTACCCAATGGCTGCCCATTGCCATTGAATTGTACTGGAATCAATTCGTCTTTCTTCAGATTCCAGACATCCGCCATCCGCGTGCCGCCACGCACTTTCCGGACTCCAGTACCACCTGCACATTTACCATGTGAAACTAAATTGACCAACATATAACTAAGATTATCTCTATTGTGGTTATGAACATACCAATTATTTCGTTATCGTTCAAAGATTGATCATCTTCAAACGATGGCATCGTAGCCTGTTCTGAAGGCGGCTTAGGTGGCTGTGACGGCGTTGCTTCTTGTGATGTCGTTGCTTCTTGCGATGGTGGCACAGATGGTTGTGATGAAGAAGATATAGTCCTAAACCTCTTCCTCGTCATTGTACCTATACAATATTTAAACATGCATAAAAGTGGTTTCAATGTAAAATTCAACAACACAAAACATTTGCTTAAACAAAACAATGCCAATAAAACTAAAATTGTAAGTTTTAGCATGTAAAAAAACTCAATTAACAGAGAGATATTTGGCATACCATAGGAAATTCCTTAGGTATATCTAGTGTTGTTCCTTCCACCTCATTTCTAAACCACGTCAAATCATCTTGTACATTCTCGAGGATTTGCTCAACGTTGAAATTGTAAGGTTCATTTTCACAGTAGTCATCTATGTCGTCATCAAACATCTCATCATTACCAGCATCTCATAAATACTTTGCTGATCTATAGAGCTACTCATAAATACTTTGCTACATGTTCAAATGCCATTGCCCAACTTTAAACAACAAAATTCAAAAAGCTTGGATCTCCCCAAATCAAACTCAAGAAGAACTAATCAAGTGGAACCATACAAACCTGATGGCTTGAACATATACAAGCTTGCAAGAGTTTTACAAGTGCATGGCATTTCTTACAGTTCTACTGAAAAATAACAAGGAATGCCTAACTTCAAATCAAACTGCAGCTAAAATCTGGAGATACCTTTAAACATTTAGTTGTTGCCCAGTTTCAGGAATGCTCCTGTAATTTCCACGTCAAGACTACTTCCAACCTAACCTCTGCAATTTCATTTGATCAAGTTTATCATCTACCACTTGAATGTTCTGAGACCATGAGCATTAATGCAGAGCAATAACTAGGATGGAACTTAAAACTAACAAAAAGTTAGTTACAATCTCAAACTTCTTCCCCATAAAGTTGGATTTTAGAAATTAACGACTAATACTTCAATAGCAATGCTAACATCTTTAAAAGTTGAAATTTACAAGAACTACAACTACTAGAAACTTTAGTTACTTGTTTATCAAGCTCCTCAAGAACATCTTGAAACAGCTATTTTGTTGTTGAACCCGAGGTGTTTGACGCCACCACAGAATAGCCAATTTGCACAGAAATCCTTGATGCAAAGACAGGCTAGCTTCTGAATGCAGGTGTGATTTTAAAACACCTAATGAGGGCATAGATATGAAGCAAATGCACTAGAAAACATTATTTTAGAAAAGTGTAATCATACAAACAAGAAAATAAAAGAGTAGGACAATGTAAAGTGTAAATCCAGGCAGTGCGATGACCCAAAAGCTACTAGAATACCATGGTCTGTCATTCTACATAGGTACTATGCATATCATTATTAATCATTTTTAGAAACGTAAAGGAGTGGGAGATGCAGTTGTCTAACATCTCATAAATAAAATAGGATCGGATCTGGAAGATATAAAGATACCTTGTCCCAGTCCCTTCGTGCTCTCAGTAGTTTCCCCCTTTCGCAGAGCCAATAGTGATGGTTTAAGGTTTGCTTTTGCAATTTCAATTATGGTTTCACATTGTTTTGCTGTTGCAAAAGTTGGGAAGTATAGAGCTTGCGGTTGCCAACTTAAAACAAGCATTCACAAATAAAAAAACAACAATAACATCAAGGGAAACATTGGAATTCAAGACCAAGCGCAACCCCAGAACCCACTCCTTAAATTTTACTCAACATGTCAGGAAACCTCTCTCATCAAATTGACTAATAATATTTTACTGGACTTCCATTGTTCCACTATCAATAGCCGACACACAGCATTAATCGTTGTTCATTAATCGCAATTCTATAAGGGCAATAGATGTGATGTGTGGCTGTCGTGAGAAGGGAGCTGGACGCAGAGAGTTACGAAGGGGGAAGACTTCGGAAAATTCTAGGATGTTCGTGTGTTTGGTTTGGAGTTGCTTTGTTTAGCATTCGAGTGGGCTAGGGCCTTGGGCCAACTATATTACTGCTTATTTAGTTTACTTGGGTTGTATTTGGGCTTTCATCTTGTGTTTAGGTCCATTTTGTTGGATTTGAGTCACAATCAATGTTTTGATGATAACAATATAAGTAATTGAGTTGTGGAGCAAAACGAATCCAAAATAAGCACGGAGCGATCAAACAACATCACCTTCAATGGAAGTGCTCTTAAAGTGAAGACTCAAGTCGCTAGGGTAATCTTTGTAACTCTAAGACTTCATCTTTAACAAGGATGTCAATCACACACATGCATAAGTCTTCAAAACTTGCATAAACCGTTTTAATATTTGTTGTAAGATTAAAACCTTTTTAGTGCCTTCAAAATATCCCAGATATACTCCCAAACCTTTTTATATACTTATGAGAAGTTAGAGTTTAAAATTTGGTATTTTAAGTTGGTCAAAATCAAATTTTTAGAACAACCGGATGAAGCTTAAAATGAGGAGGTCGACCGGCTCAATATAGCGGTCGACCGGACCTACGACCGCTTGGTGTAGCGGTCGACCGGTAGCTTTAGAAATGCTCTGACAAATCGACCGTTGTGTAACGGTAACATGTAGAGGTCGACCGGTTCATGTAGCGGTCGACCGGTAGCATTTAATAGAGAACCGTTACGCTTCTGACAATATGACCGTTGAACAACGGTAAACTTGAAGCGGTCGACCGGTTCATGTAGCGGTCGACCGGCTCGTTTTAACAGTTCACTCTAACGGCTATAAACGGCTATTTTTCTCATGAGGTCTATATAAAGTCATTCTCATGCCTTTGAAACTCAACCAAATTGTCCACAATCATTTACAAAGGCTTAGAGTGATCAAAAATCTTCCAATCTTTATTCAAGCATCATACACACATATTCTTCATTTTTCACATCCTTGTTATTGTGTGAAGCTTAAGAGCTAGTCATTTCTCATTGTAATATCTACTTCATCAAGGGAGTTTTAAAGGAGAATTTTGTTCAAACATACACATTCCTAAGAGAGTGATTCTCTTGCATCCTTTCGGTGAGGGTTGTTCATCGAAAGAAGGAGTCTGGAGAGGTTTGTTCTCAAACTCGTTCTTGAGGCTTGAAGAGGGTTTTTCTCAAGCTCAAGTGTAAGGAAACCGTTCCCTTGGTTGAAGGGAGAATAGTGGAGAAACCTCAAGACTCAGTAAAGGAGCTTGAGGGGTGGACGTAAGCGGGCTTGCCGAACCACCTAAATATTGTGTTTGCTTCTCTTCCCTTATCTCATTATTTGTGCTCTAGTTTATTGCTTTAAAGTTTTATTTCATAGCTAGCAAAGCTTTGGAAAACATTCTTAATAGTCAAAGATGTGTCTTTGACAAAAGCGGATTAGGCTACAAGCCTTATAAAAATGAAAAGTATTTCAAAAACTTCTTTGTCAAAGCTAAATTTTCAAATGAATCTTTTCACATTTGCAACTTTTGCAACAAGAATGGACATCTAATATTTGATTGTCCTCTTAAGAAATTTGGGTGCAAAGCTCTTAGAAAGGTATGGGTTCCAAAGGGAAACATAGCTAACCCAAAAGGACCCAAAAAGGTTTGGGTACCAAAAGCTTCATCTTGAATTTTTTTTTGTAGGATTCAAGAAAGAAGAAATGCAATAGTTGGTTCTTGGATAGTGGATGTTCAAGACACATGACTGGTGATCCATCAAGGTTCTCAAGTCTATCAACCATCAAAGGTGGAAATGTAACATTCGGCGACAACTCCAAAGGGAAAATAATTGGTATAGGCAATATTGGCGGTAATACTCTTCCTCTTATTGAAAATGTGCTATTAGTTGATAAATTGAAGCATAATTTGCTTAGTATTAGTCAACTATGTGATAAAGGTTATAGAGTTGTGTTTGAATCTTCTCGATGCCTTATTGAAAATGTCATTGATGGCAAATTATTGTTCATTGGCCATAGGAATTCAAATGTGTATAAGATTGACATTGATCAAAATACTTGTGTGGAAAATTGTCTTGTGGTCAATGTAAATGATAGTTGGCTATGGCATAGAAGATTAGGTCATCTAGTATGCATCAAATTTTGAAAATTTCTAAGCATGATATTGTGAATGGTCTACCCAAGTTAAATTTTGAAAAAGACCAAGTTTGTAAAGCTTGTCAAATGGGAAAACAAGTGAAAACTTCTTTTAAATCCAAAAACTTCATTTCAACTAGTAGACCTCTACAATTACTTCACTTGGATTTATTTGGTCCATCAAGAACTCAAAGTCTTGGTGGAAAGACCTACGCTTTTGTAATTGTGGATGACTACTCTAGGTTCACTTGGATTTTATTTTTAGTTTCAAAAGATGAGGTCATTCATGAATTCATCAAATTTTCAAAAAGGGTGCAAAACGCAAAAGGATACACCATTGTGGCCATTAGAAGTGATCATGGTGGTGAATTTGTCAATGAGAAGTTCGAATCATTTTGTAGCGTAAACGGTTAGGAGCATAATTTTTCAACACCTAGAACTCCTCAACAAAATGGGGTTGTTGAGAGGGAATAGAACTATTCAAGAGATGGCAAGAACTATTTTGAATGAAAACAAGTTACCGAAATATTTTTGGGCCGAGACTGTCAATACATCTTGCTATGTTTTGAATAGGGTATCTATGAGACCCATTTTGAAGAAAACTCCTTACGAGCTTTGGAAAGATAGAAAACCCAACATCCATTATTTCAAAGTCTTTGGTTGCAAATGCTTCATTTTAAATACCAAGGACAACCTTGGAAAATTTGACTCTAAAACCGATGTTGGAATTTTCCTTGGATATTCTAATTCGAGCAAAGCTTATAGAGTTTATAACAAAAGGACTCTTTGTGTTGAAGAATCAATGCATATTACTTTTAATGAATCTAATAGTCCATTTGAGAAAAATACAAGTGCAGATATTGAAGATATTGATGGGGAGATGGAAGGACTTGAAATCAACATTAACCCCACTCAAAGTGAGAATGCTTAACCCCCCAAGTGAAGAAAAGGTTCAACCATTGCAAAAAGAAGATACTTCACAAGAACTCCCTAAGGAGTGGAGGTATGCTACTAGCCACCCTCAAGAGTTAATTATTGGTGATCCATCTCATGGAACTAGAACTAGAGCTTCACTTAGAAATATTTGTAATCATCTTGCATTTGTGTCTCAAATTGAACCTAAGACTTTTCTTGAAGCCGAAAACGATGAAAGTTGGATTTTGGCAATGCAAGAAGACTTAAACCAATTTGAGAGAAATCAAGTTTGGGAACTTGTCCCTAGACCCAAGGATCAAACCATTATTGCTACAAAATGGGTCTTTAGGAACAAGGTTGATGAGCACGGTACTATTATTAGAAACAAAGCTAGATTGGTTGCTAAAGGCTATAATCAAGAAGAAAGAATTGATTATGATGAAACATTTGCACCTGTAGCACGTTTGGAATCCATTAGAATGCTTTTGGCCTTTGCTTGTTATAAAAATTTTATGCTTTATCAAATGGATGTGAAAAGTGCTTTCTTAAATGGTTTTATCTGGGAAGAAGTCTATGTAGAACAACCACAAGGTTTTCAAAACGAAGTCTATCCAAATCATGTTTTCAAATTGAAAAGGCTTTGTATGGACTAAAACAAGCTCCTAGAGCTTGGTATGATAGACTTAAAACTTTCCTCGTTGAAAAAGGTTTTTCCATGGGTAAAGTTGACACAACACTTTTCACCAAGTCCAAAAACAATGATATCATAATTGTACAAATATATGTGGATGACATTATTTTCGGTGCTACTAATAACTCTCTTTGTCAAGAATTTTCTAAGTTTATGCATGAAGAGTTCGAGATGAGCATGATGGGTGAGCTCAACTTCTTCCTTGGACTTCAAATCAAGCCATCCAAAGAAGGAATCTTCATAAACCAAGCCAAGTATACAAAGGACTTACTCAAACGCTTTGGAATGAAGACCTTCAAAGCGGCCGAAACACCAATGAGCACATCGCTAAAGCTTGATGCGGATGAAAAAGGTAAAAAAGTGGACATCACCAAATATAGAGGTATGATTGGAGCTCTCCTCTATTTGACGGCTAGTAGGCCGGATATCATGTTCAGTGTGTGCTTATGTACTAGATTTCAAGCTTGTCCTAAAGAATCACATCTTGTTGCTGTAAAACGTATTTTTCGATATCTTTCGGGAACTATCAACCTAGGACTTTGGTATTCTAGAGACATTCACATGAACCTAGTAAGTTATTCCGATGCTGACTTTGCCGGGTGCAAAGTCGATAGAAAAAGTACTAGTGGCACTTGCCATTTCCTAGGTTCATCTTTAGTTTCTTGGAGTAGCAAGAAACAAAACTCGGTTGCATTATCAACAACCGAAGCGGAATACATAGCAGCCGGTAGTTGTTGTGCTCAAGTGTTGTGGATGAAACAAACACTCAAAGATTTTGGACTAGAATTTGAAAGTATACCCATCAAATGTGATAACACTAGTGCTATCAACTTATCCAAGAATCCTATCCAACACTCAAGGACTAAACACATTGAAGTGAGACATCATTTTCTAAGAGATCATATCCATAAAGGTGACATCTCACTTGAGTTCATTAGTACTGAGCATCAACTAGCTAATATTTTCACAAAACCATTGAGTAATGATAGATTTCGTGATCTTAGACGAGACATTGAGTTTTTAGATGCAAATGCTCTTTGAAATGCTATCTTTTTTATTTCCATGATTTTTATTTGATTTGGTGTTTTTAAACATGTTTAAAACACCTTTATGACTTATTTCATGTTTGACATTTATCAAATGCATCATTTCATTTCATTCTTGGGCCTTAAAACCTCATTTCTCGAGAATGTTATCTGTAGCGGTCGACCATGTAGAACCGCTATACCAAGCGGTCGACCCTCCTGTGAAACCGCTACATGTAGCGGTCGACGGTCTTGAACCGATATACCAAGCGGTCGACCGCCTCGTCGAGCCTATATATACTACAGTTCACATTTTGGTCGACCGACTCTCATTTCTCCCGAACATCTCCAACTCTCTCGCCCTAAACTCTCTCAAATCCTTCCCAAAATACCATAACCTGCCCTAAAATTGTTCCCCATCATCTCAGAACCTCATTTTCGACCTAAGCCCTAAGTTTTTGAGTTGATTCACATCAAAATCCATCAAGAACGAGAATTTTAGGGATTTCGGCCTCTTTGAAACCCTAACCCCAATTTTTCGACTCCCAGCCTCTTTTCTCTCAAATTTCCGAGTTCAATCATCATGCCAAGGACGAAGCAACCTGCCCTATACGTCTCAGAGCGCCCGGGATCATCTCGGTCATCAGCAGCTCCTTCGGGTGAGCCCGATTACTATTTCCTTAATGATGAATGTGCTTCAAAGTTCTATAGTGACTTCTCAAAAAGAAAAGTCATGACTGGTAGGAAAGTGGATATAGCATCACTTTCGGACTTTGAGATTGAGCGTCCCTTTATGAAGCAGGGATGGCTAAACTTGTTGGATATGGGTAACGAAGTGTTTCCCAAATATGTTAGAATGTTTTTCGCTAACATGTCTACTGGTTGGGAAGCGGGTGGCCTGTTTACTGTTAAGAGTAAGGTTGGGGGGCGGGATGTAGTTTTAAATGAAGTCATTCTCGGTGAGATTTTTGGTATCCCACATGTTGGGATCCGGGCCTACGAGCTTAAGACATGGACCGTGTGTAAGGGCTTTGATTATGGAGCAGCCCTAAGTTTACTCCTAGGAGCTGATGTGGCAGAGGATGCACCTAGAAAAATCAATGTCAACCAGTTACCTGTTCGTTTGAGACTGCTACATTTAATCTGCACTCATAACTTGATGCCTCGGGGTGGACACCGAGAGGAGGTGACTTATATGGATGTGTTTGTACTATAACGTCTTTTGAAGGAGAAAAAGTTCAACCTTCCTTACATTATGCTCAAACATATGGAAGCAGCCTGTGCACCTATGAAGAATCTACCCTATGGCTTGCTGTTTACCCAGATTTTTCGCCATTTTGGCGTGACACTCAGTTCTCGAAAGCAAGACACTTTGACAAAGAGTGAGCTATTTGATACTCACACTTTAACCCGGATGGGCTATCGACGGACTTCCCGGAACACTTGGGTGCCTAAGCATCAGGCGAGTGATGAGGATGAGCCTGAGGAGGCTGATGAGGAGTTTGAGGATGTGGATGAGCCTGCGGAGGCTGATGAGGATTTGGAGGCTGAGGATGAGCCTGCTGGTGAGGAGGTAGATGCTGAGGCAATGGAGTTTGACATAGATGCCGATTTGGCTGATGATCCTCCCTTTATTCCTTCTCCTACCAGAGCTCCCGACCATACTTTTTCCCTTGAGTCCCGGTTCACCGCTTTTGAACACATGATGGATTCTCGGTTCACCGCTTTTGAGCAGAGGATGGATGATAGGCATGAGGCACAACAGAAGTTTCTCCATGACAGTGTCACTTCTATGCAGGAGGAGCAGAGGCGGTTCTTTGAGGACATGAGGACTTTCATGACCCGTTTTCCTCCACCATCATGATTTTCATTGCATATGCATTTCATTTTATGTATTTCCTTTGCTTATGTATTTCTTTTTTTTATGATGACAAAGGGGGAGAAGAAATATGTGATATCTCTTTTTGTATCTTTGTACCCCTTTGAGACTTTGATGTACTGCTTTACTTTGATATGAAAGCCTTTTTATTATTCATATATTATTCTTTCATATTCTATACTAACTTGTGTCCTTGAAGCATTACAATGTCCAAAAACCCCACATCAAAGTACAAAAGATAGGGGGAGACAAGATCAACAAGAGAACGATCAATTAATTTATTGTCATCATCAAAAAGGGGGAGATTGTTGGCTTTGAGTCACAATCAATGTTTTGATGATAACAATATAAGCAATTGAGTTGTGGAGCAAAACGAATCCAAAATAAGCACGGAGCGATCAAACAACATCACCTTCAATGGAAGTGCTCTTAAAGTGAAGACTCAAGTCGCTAGGGTAATCTTTGTAACTCTAAGACTTCATCTTTAACAAGGATGTCAATCACACACATGCATAAGTCTTCAAAACTTGCATAAACCGTTTTAATGTTTGTTGTAAGATTAAAACCTTTTTAGTGCCTTCAAAATATCCCAAATATACTCCCAAACCTTTTTATATACTTATGAGAAGTTAGAGTTTAAAATTGGGTATTTTAAGTTGGTCAAAATCAAGTTTTTAGAACAACCGGATGAAGCTTAAAATGAGGAGGTCGACCGGCTCAATATAGCGGTTGACCGGTAGCTTTAGAAATGCTCTGACAAATCGACCGTTGTGTAACGGTAACATGTAGAGGTCGACTGGTTCATGTAGCGGTCGACCGGTAGCATTTAATAGAGAGTAGTTATGCTTCTGACAATATGACCGTTGAACAACGGTAAACTTGAAGCGGTCGACCGGTTCATGTAGCGGTCGACCGACTCGTTTTAACAGTTCACTCTAACGGCTATAAACAGCTATTTTTCTCATGAGGTCTATATAAAGTCATTCCCATGCCTTTGAAACTCAACCAAATCGTCCACAATCATTTACAAAGGCTTAGAGTGATAAAAAATCTTCCAATCTTTATTCAAGCATCATACACACATATTCTTCATTTTTCACATCCTTGTTATTGTGTGAAGCATAAGAGCTAGTCATTTCTCATTGTAATATCTACTCCATCAAGGGAGTTTTAAAGGAGAATTTTGTTCAAACATACACATTCCTAAGAGAGTGATTCTCTTGCATCCTTTCGGTGAGGGTTGTTCATCGAAAGAAGGAGTTTGGAGAGGTTTGTTCTCAAACTCGTTCTTGAGGCTTGAAGAGGGTTTTTCTCAAGCTCAAGTGTAAGGAAACCGTTCCCTTGGTTGAATGGAGAATAGTGGAGAAACCTCAAGACTCGGTAAAGGAGCTTGAGGGGTAGACGTAGGCGGGCTTGCCGAACGACCTAAATATTGTGTTTGCTTTTCTTCCCTTATCTCTTTATTTGTGCTCTAGTTTATTGCTTTAAAGTTTTCTTTCATAGCTAGCAAACACACTCTTTGGGGTAATTTTCGAAAAAGTTTTGAAACCCAATTCACCCCCCCTCTTGGGTTGCCTTAATCCTAAGAATATCAATTGGTATCAGAGCTTGGTGCTCACTTTAGCAAGATTTAAAAATCTTGAGTTAGAATGGCAATTTCAAGCAACAACTCTCATGTTGAGGGACTTTCAACTTCTAGACCCCCTTCCTTTAATGGAAGTGATTACACCTATTGGAAAGCAAGGATGAAAATCTATTTTCAATCCATTGATTATGATCTACGGCTTTGTGTTTTAAATGGACCACATTATCCTATGAAATCCGTAGATGAGAAAATTGTTCCTAAGTCCGCCAGTGAGTATAATGATGATGACAAAAAGAAAATTTCCATAAATGCTAAAGCCATGAACATTTTTTATTGTGCATTAGATAGAAATGGATTCAATAGAATATCTACTTGTGATAGCGCAAAGGAAATTTGACATACTTTAGAAATCACACATGAAGGTACAAACCAAGTAAAAGAATCTAAGATAAGCATGCTAGTTCATAACTATGAATTGTTCAAAATAAAACCGGAGGAAAACATTAGCGACATGCTTACTAGATTTACAAATATCATAAATGGTTTGAATGCTCTTGGAAAAGTGTATACTAACTCCGACTTGGTGAGGAAAATTCTTAGGTCTCTACCAAAGACTTGGGAAGCCAAAGTCACGGCTATTCAAGTAGCAAAGGACCTCACCAAATTGCCTTTGGAAGAGCTTGTTGGATCTCTCATGACTCACGAAATCACCATGAAAGGTCATGAAGAAGAAAGTCCAAAAATGAGGAGTATAGCTTTAAAATCATCCGTCGTTGAAGTTGAAGAAGATAATGATGAGAATGGAGACGAGGATATTGCACTCATGACGAGGAACTTCAGAAACTTCCTCAAGAGAAAGCAAGCAAGGAAGAACTTCAAAGATTTCAAGAAAGAAGAGCCAAGAAGGGAATATTCAAAGGTGGACAACAAGAAGGACCACATCACTTGCTACAAGTGCAAGAAACCCGGTCACATCAACGCGGATTGTCCCCTACTCAAATACAAAAAGAAAGCTATGAAAGCAAATTGGGAAGATAGCAATTCAAGCTCCTCCTCCGAAGAAGATGAGGGAGAAATCGCAAACATGTGCTTCATGTCATTAGAAGATGATGAGGTATATCTCTCAGATCTAGAAGATGCAATGGGGGACCACAGTTTAAGCCCCTTAAACTTGAGTTTCCACGTTTTGATGGTGAAAACCCAGCTGCATGGACTTACAAAGCCAATCAATTCTACAGTTTTTATCAAACACCTGGTGGGCAAAGGGTGTTGCTGGCCTCTTTTCACATGGATGGGGATGCACTAATATGGTTCCAAGATGCTGAGGAAGCAGGGGTGTTTACTAGTTGGGAAGCTTTCATTAAAGCCCTATATACTAGGTTCGGTACATCTGTTTATGATGACCCCATGGAAGCTCTTCATAGACTTAGGCAATCTGCTACGGTGGTGGAATACAAGGCCCAATTTGAGCACTTGTCTAACCGAATCAGAGGACTCTCTGATAGAAACAAACTTAGTTGTTTTATCAGTGGCTTGAGGGATGAGATCAGATTTCAAGTCAAGCTATTAAATCCTCCTACTCTAAATGCAGCTTTTGGCCTTGCTAAGATTCAAGAGGAGAGCATTGCTACTATAAAAAGGAGCCTAAGATCTGGGTTTTTAGACCCAAATAGGAACCCAAATCCTACTTATCCAAGGAACCCGAATCCTAGGAGTGGAAACTTCTCAGGAAATTATTCCAGAGGGTCAGTGGACTCAAAACCAAGGTTCCCTATCCAACGTTTGACCCCTGCCCATATGAAGGAAAGGAGGGATAAAGGGTTGTGTTACAACTGTGATGAGAAGTGGAATCTACAGCACCAATGTAATGGGAAACGAATTTACATGATGGAGGAGACTGAGTGGATTTTAGAAGAGGATGAAGAGCCTATTGAAGGGGAGGAGGACCCTCAGGTTGACCCCAACATACCAGAAAATTCCACCTTACCCGAGATCTCTCTACATGCCATTTCCGGTGTACCTAAACTTAGCACTATGAGGCTGATGGGCAGAATTGGGACAAATAAAGTGGTTATCCTAGTAGACACTGGGAGTACCCATAATTTCTTAGACCCTTCAGTAGCTAAGAAAAATGCGTTGGATGTCACTAATTCTAAGCAGCTGCGAGTAAGAGTAGCTAATGGAGAGACTATGGTGGCAGAAGGGGAATGTGAGGGAGTGACTATCAAGATGCAAGGGCAGCAATTTGATACTGATTTTTACTTACTACCATTGGGAGGTTATGATGTTGTTATGGGAGTATATTGGCTTAGTACTTTGGGTCCTATTTTATGGGACTTCTTTAAACTCACTATGTCCTTTGATTACAAAGGACGACTTGTTTTGATGCATGGGCTTAAGCCTATTGAATGGTCATTAATGGAAGGCCAGAATTTTCATGTGCATTCAGAAGTAGAGAGGCAAGGGGTAGTTGTGCATGATGTTCACACAGCTGCTGAAGATAAAGAGGTGCTTTTGACCCCAACTATTGGGAAAGTCCTACAAGAATTTGAAGATGTATTTGCTGAACCTAGAGATCTGCCCCCCATTCGCAGTCAAGATCATCGTATCATTCTCAAGGAGGGAACCCTTCCCATTTGTGTAAGACCCTATAGATATCCTTTCTACCAAAAGGGTGAGATTGAAAAAATTGTTCGGGAGTTGTTGGAGTTAGGGGCAATCCGACCAAGTCAATCACTCTTTTCCTCTCCCGTTTTGCTGGTAAGGAAGGCAGATGGTGGTTGAAGGATGTGCATGGATTATCGGGCTCTAAACAAAGCAACAATGAAGGATAAATACCCTATTCCAGTGGTAGATGAACTCATGGATGAACTACATGGTGCTACTGTTTTTTCTAAGCTGGATCTAAGATCTGGTTATCACCAGATTCGGGTAAGGGCTGAGGATGTGCATAAAACTGCCTTTAGGACCCATGAGGGTCACTATGAATTTTTGGTGATGCCCTTTGGGCTGACCAATGCTCCTTCCACCTTCCAAGGGCTCATGAATGATGTGTTTAGACCTTTTTTACGAAGATTTGTACTAGTGTTTTTTTATGATATACTAGTTTATAGTAAAGACTTGCAGGAGCATGCAATTCACCTCAGACAAGTGTTAAGCACTCTTCGGCAGCACCAGTTGTATGCTAAAAGGTCCAAGTGTCGCTTTGCCTATAGTGAGATTGACTACTTAGGACACTTTATATCAGCAAAGGGAGTAAGGGCTGACCCGGGAAAAATTGCAGCCATGTTAGAATGGCCACTGCCTAAGACTCTCAAGGCCCTCAGGGGTTTTTTGGGACTCACAGGGTATTATAGAAAATTCATTCAGAGATATGGACAGGTTGCTGCCCCTCTGACCCAACTATTGAAAAAGAACTCTTTCAGTTGGACCGAGGAGACCACTCAAGCCTTCCTAGCCTTGAAGAAAGCTGTGACAAATCCTCCAGTTTTGGTGCTACCAGATTTCACAAAAACTTTCACTATAGAGGGTGATGCATGTGGAGTGGGGGTAGAAGCAGTCTTGATTCAGCAAGGGAGACCACTTGCATACTTCAGCCAAGCCTTAAAGGGTCAGCTACTACACTTATCCACTTATGAAAAGGAGCTGTATGCTCTAGTTTGTGCGGTGCAAAAGTGGAGGCCCTATTTGGTGGGGCAAACCTTTGTGGTCAAAACTGACCAGCAAAGCCTCAAGTTCCTTTTAGAGCAGAAGGTAGGAACCCCAGCCCAACAGAAATGGCTCACTAAACTCCTTGGGTATGACTTTTCTATTGACTATAAGAAAGGTAAGGAGAACCGGGTGGCGGATGCCCTATCTAGGAGAGATGAGTTGCCTGAAACTCAGGAGGGAGGACTAGCTGCAATTACTTTTCCCCAACCACTTTGGCTGGAAGAACTGAAACAAAGTTATCTTGGTGACACTGTGGCCCAAGAGTTGCTTTCCAAGATTCAGCAAGGTCAAATGCAGAGCAGACAAGTGGTGTTTCGTAATGGGATTATTGTGAGGAAGGGTAGGATATATGTGGGAGATGCATGGGATCTAAAACTGAAACTTTTGACCTTGGTGCACAGTAGCCCTACAACTGGCCATTCAGGGTATCACAAGACTCTTCATAGAGCACGGGCTGATTTTTACTGGCCAGGTATGAAAGCTGATGTGAGGACATTTGTGAGGGAGTGTGATATTTGTCAGAGGAACAAATCCGAGAATCTACACCCTGCAGGACTTCTACAACCTCTCCCTATCCCCAATAGAGCTTGGGCAGATATTTCTATGGACTTTATAGAAGGTTTGCCTCTCTCTAATGGTCTCAATGTTATTATGGTCGTGGTAGACAGATTAACTAAGTATTCTCATTTCATTGCTCTATCACATCCCTATACTGCCCTCACTGTTGCCCAACTCTTCAGGACCCACGTCCTTAAACTACATGGGCTACCTTGTTCAATAGTCTCAGACCGTGACCCTATTTTTCTTAGTAACTTTTGGACTGAGTTGTTTACCATTCAGGGCACTACTCTAGCTCATTCCTCTGCCTATCACCCCCAAAGTGATGGACAAACCGAAATCGTCAACAAGTGTGTGGGTCAATACCTACGCTGCTACTGCGGAGAGAAACCAAAATCCTGGTCCCTATGGCTTCCCATGGCTGAATGGTAGTATAATTCTAGCTATCACTCATCTACCAAAATGACTCCCTTCGAAGCCCTATACGGCTACCCACCTCCTAACCTCATCCATTACATACCCAACACAACACAAAATGCAGCAGTAGCATCCCAACTTAAATCTAGAGATCAAATATTAGATACTCTCAAACACAACTTGCAGGTAGCTCAAGAACGCAGCAAATCACAGTATGACAAGCATCACACGGAAAGAAATTTTGATTTGGGTGATTGGGTTTACCTGCTTTTACAGCCTTACCGTCAAAAGTCGCTGGCTTTGCGCAAAAGCTTCAAGCTTTCTCCCCGTTTCTATGGCCCCTTCCAGATCCTTCAGAAAATTGGAGATGTGGCCTACAAACTTGCTCTGCCATCCGACGCCCGCTTGCACCCAGTTTTTCATGTCTCTTGCCTTAAACGCAAGCTGGGAACCCACACAGTGCCCTTGCCGACGCTACCTCCTGTAGATGAAGAAGGGGCTGTACAGGCCGAACCAGAGAAGGTGTTGGATCGAAGATTTCGAAAACAGGGGAATCAAGCTTTGACAGAAGTTCTGGTGAAATGGCGTGGCGCAAGCACTGAAGATTCGACCTGGGTAGCCTACTAGAAGCTCAGGGAAGAATTTCTCCACCTTGTGGGCAAGGTTCTTTGAAGGGTAAGAGGATGATGTGTGGCTGTCGTGAGAAGGGAGCTGGACGCAGAGAGTTACGAAGGGGAAGACTTTGGAAAATTCTAGGATGTTCGTGTGTTTGGTCTGGAGTTGCTTTGTTTAGCATTCGAGTGGGCTAGGGCCTTGGGCCAACTATGTTACTGCTTATTTAGTTTACTTGGATTGTATTTGGGCTTTCATCTTGTGTTTAGGTCCATTCCATGGGCCCATTATTATTTTGTTGTACTTAGTTGTTCAATGGGAAAATGAGAACTATCGGGAAAGTATTTAGCCAAACAGAAAGGAGAGTGACGATCTCGAATTCGTCTTGTTCATCAACCATTACCGTTACAAAATCCATTTCCATACTTTACATTTACATCCAGTTACACTACAAGATGAAGCGATAAATCGCTAGACAGAGGGAGTCGAGTATGCCTACCTGAAAAGGAATCGCATTAACCAACGCTTCTCCGGTTTCGCCGTTCGGAAACGAACCCTCTCCCGCCTCCTCCTCCTCGACCAATTCAAGCGCCCTCAACCTTGGTCTAACCCTAGGTACACCCTGTCAACGCGGTCAAAAATCCAACAGTCCCAGGAATAATTGAAATTTGCACAACCACCGAGTTGAGAGGCGGAGCAGTGAGTTGAAGGAGAGAGTCGGCGCTAGGGGTGAATAGCGGACTAGTCGGAAGTGGAATTTGACATTCCGATATCCGGTCCGCTAACTAGCGGATGACCAAAATAGAGTTCATTTCCGCTTCCGACTCTTAGCAGACTTAGCGGAAGCGGAAGAGTCGGAAGCGGACTTAGCGGAAGCGAATAACAGAATTCTGCTAAGTCTGCTAAGACAAGATCAGTCAAATATCAAAGACAAGAACAGTAAAAAAAACATCCTACGTGACCAGCTAAACCAGAGAGACAAAGCACACACATCAAATATGAGTGAGAAATGTAAACCAGAGCAATGGAAGGAGTACCCTCCATGGGTCAGCATATCCATAATGTTTCTGAAGCGAGAGAGAAACTATCTTTTAGCTTTATTTATGCTTCTTTATACTATTGGCAATCACCCAGTTAGACCATCACTTAAAAACAACATTTAACCAACATCGAACAGTTCAGGCTTATCTCAGGTTCCAAAATTAGAAATAATGTATCCTGGCAGGGTGAACATGTATTCATACCATTCTATTTTTCCATTTTTTCTCGAAGACCGAAATTACATTCATTATTCTCTGTATCCGTCACCTACAAGAGATAGCTATCACTAGACCACAAAAAGGAAAAGAAGGTAGTTACAACTTAGAAGCCTAAAAACTTAAAAGATAACAACAGATTACAGACCAAAGTGAAGCAGTTGTATTAATTGGAAATTAAACTCAAGGGACAACTGATTTATACCTTCCAGTTTATATTTCTTCAATCCATGTTACAGGATGAGAGTATTGAGCCAATGAAATCAAAGAGGACTTGTTACAGTAGATATCTTGTCATTGTTGATTGAGCTCATCCGCAATCATGTTTCTAGTCTCACTGCATAGTACTTGTGGATCACTTACTACTATAGGCTCATGAATAACCACTTCCACATAACCTGATTCCAAGGTTATTTCTTTATGCAAAATAACAATCTCAAGAAAATAAACTAAACTTTTCCAATTTTAAATCTTACCATCCGGTTCCAAGAACTGACTACCAGCAGTAACAGCCCCAGAGGCTCAAGCACCCTTGCCTGGAACCAATGATAAGATAAACTACATAAACCACCGATTAAATAATTGGCTTTGAATAAAGCCTTACACCCAGGATGAGTAAAATAAAGACAAAATAAGACTACAAAGGAAACTTACTGCAAAAAAACCCCTGCTCCATTCCCTGCATCAACAACTATATGGAATCCCTCTAATGGCTTCTCTGTGGTTAACAATTGCAAAACAGACTTAGCAAAGAGATCAAACCATCTGAGAAGAAAACAACAAACAGAAAGAAAAGACGAGGTGCTTGTAAATTAAAATAAAGGAATCATGCCTCCCGCGGCCTTGCGGACGGCCTTTACAAGATCGGACGAATATACAGTCATGTAATCAACTCTCTTTACCGATGTAGAAGCTTTCTCCTTTGAAGACATCAAACAAAATATAGTAGAGAGAGAGACAAAGAGAGTTGATGGACAGAGGGACTGAGGACTTTTCGCGAAGGAGAAGGGGGGAGGGGAGGGAACAGCCTAACAAGGGAGACTGGGAGTGGGGACTTACTGACTTAGGGCTTCAGAGATTTCACTGTGGATCATAACGTGTCGTTTTGATCCACGGTGAAATATTTTTTTTAAACAAAAATACCTAAAAGACATCGTTCTATTTAAAATAGAACAACGTCGTTTAAATATTTAGTTAAAAAAATAAAAATAAATAACGGAACCGATTTTTCCTCTAAACCGGCGGAAATCTTCGCTTAAGGTTCCTCTTCCGGGAAAACTCCAAATCCAAATCCGGTTCCGGTTCTTGTAAGTGTCGGACCTCACCTTCCCGTAACTGGATACGGAGTTCCGCCGAAATCCGGACCGAAGTTACACCCCTAGTCAGCGCCATGAGTGGGTGGGGAGCGATGGGAGTGAGAGAAACTAAAAGAGATTTTGACGGAGAGGGATAGCGTTTGAAGAAGATTAATCGGAAGAGAGATTTCGAGCGGAGAATAAAAGAGGAAGAGGGAGTGAGAGATTTCAGTCAAAGGGCACGCGGCTTCGGTTATGTTTGTGTTGTAAAATTTTGGTATTGAGTTTAGTGATGCTATTGGGTTTAATGAAAAGTCAAGAGAGAGGTAATTTTTTATATTTTTTGTTGTGAAAAGTTATGATTTGATGGAAGAGAGAGAGATTATATTGTAGTATTTTATTGTGAGTTGGTGAAAAATTTTGTAAAATTTTTCATGCAAACAGACTCGAAAAATCCTCACCGTTTTGCATTGTTTTTTTCTTTAAATTTTGTTTATTTTATTTTGATTTATATAATGTTTTTTATTTCAGTAAAATAAAATTATAAAATCACATGAACAGCTGACGTGTCAAATTAGTGTCAGATAAAAAATAATTAAATAAAATTAATATCAAATTTCAAAATGAAACTCATCTTTTAAATGAAAATTTCCCTCCACAAGGATAGAAACTCATCGTTTAATTCAAGTTCATTGTTTTGAGGTTTTTTTTTATTATTTTTTGTAGTTTTTTAATTTTTTAAATAGTAAGTTATATAAATGTTAAGTATTTTAGTAAATTGTAATAGTATTTAAAACTCTTTATACTTAGTATTAAATACATAGCATATTATTTTACACTCTTTTATAATTAGTGTAATAATCTTAATTAAAATAAGTTGGTAGTAATAATATATAATACTTAACCATTAAAAGTATAATATCTTCTATATAACATTGCATGATCTATTATATGTATTTATTATATACATGATATGTGCATATTAAACTAAGTACTTTATATGTATGTACATACCTAATGAATAAATATTATTATATTCACAATATATATGCTCATTATAAGCATGGTAATATATATTTTATAAACTACTTAGATTTACTTAATAAATATGCAATTACTATAACAACCATATGTATAATTTAAAATATATCACATAACAACTTCAATTTTCACAACACTCTTTCTAATTTCATATTTCATTAAGTAGGTCCCTTAAAATAAAAATTTTCAAATACATGACAAAATAAAATTGTATATTAAAAAGAATAAAATAATATATAAAATAATTATTAACATTAAATAACTTATAATTAAAAAAATTGCACTTATACCTATAACAGCGTTTGTTTGCACAAACGCCGCTATAAGTATACATTTAGTAGTCTTTTTGAAACAAACGCTGCTAAAGGTGTACTATATAGCGGCGGTCACAGTGAGTTATACTACTATTTAGGCAAAGCGAGTTATACTACCATTATTAATTTACTTAGCAAAAAAAAAGTTATACTATTAATTTCATACTAAAACAATTAAAGAAAAATATATTTTTAGTCCTCCGAATTTTATGCTATTTCAAAGGCAAGTCCTTGTGTGTTTGAAATTCAACAAAATGATCCTTAGATTTTTTTCTGCCTTAACAATCAGTCCTTCCATGAAAAATTAGTCAAGTCTTGAAAATAGTAAGACACGCCACGTCATTGGGCCGTCTTTATATATGAAATGTTTGCAAACTAAAAATTTATAAAAAATTTGTAAAAATTAAGGCGAATTATAATTGTATTAAATTTTAAAAGAAAGTAGTGAAATAGTAATTTAAAAGGAGTTGGTGAAAAATAAAGATAGATTATTTGAGCAAATTTTGTATATTTATTGTAATAGAAATAGATAATTAAATAAGAAAAGTGAAATTATTTTGAATTTATTTATTTATTTTATTAAAATTAATTTTAATTTTAAGTTAGTTATATTTGTTGGCCAAAACTTTGTTTTGTAAACATGTCCATCCATCATATCTAGACTAGAAAGCATACTTCACATTTGGATCCGAGTAATTAATGCTAGTTGAAGCCAACCAATCGTGGAGGAAGGGGTTTGGGAGGGTCATACGTTTTCGAAACCTTCCCCTATTTTTAGGGTCGCACATAAATTTTAGAAAATAAAGGATGTTCCTTTTATAAAAAAAATAGGTTAATTACAAATTCTCTCTGCCAACTAACACCAAAATCTCAAAAATCCCTTAAATTATAACTTGTTACAATCCATCATCTTAATTTATGTGTCACGTTTTAATTTTGTTCGAGGCCCAATTTTACTGTTATCTCGCACGTTCTCAGTCACACGTGATCCCATCCCACGCGAATAGTCTATGTTGCTCCTAAGAACTCTACCCTTAAAAACCTACGCCCTCCTTCCCTAACTGCCAGAAACTTCCTGTCTTCACCTACCTCTCAACCTCACCGTCTCTGCCTCACTAATCTGTGACTCAGCCATTTTGTAGAAAACACTTCATTACATTAATTCAACCCTCTCCTTTTGTCGTCTTTTTTTAGCTGAGTGTGTCGAAAACTTGTATAATCATGGAAATCCCTGTTTTCAACGAGATAAGCGAGTTCGAGGTCTGTGGAAATGCATCAGCACTGCCTTCGAGGCAAAATTTGGTATCAAGAGACCGACTCTTATTACTCATACAGTAAACTTGCACTCAAGATCGATTCCGCCATTTAAAGAATTTTCAATGGGAAAAGTCTGGTCGGCAGGCGCATTATGTGCGAATGAGGAGGCAGCCTTATCATTGGCGGATCTAGGGGGCCAACTGGGGCCCTGACCCGGTTGGCCTCATGGTTCACGTTAAATTATTATTTTATATATACTAATCAAACGGGTCCCCCTTAAATCTCACTACAAGCCTTACCCACTGGTCACTGTCCAACCACCTATCTGTAGCAGCCTAAGACTATTTGTCCAGCCCAAAACCCATTCATGATTCACTCATCCCCAAGCCCATTTCGCAGCCTTTTAAAAAAACACAGGGTGAAACGGAAGATATTTGAGGCATTGCTGTGAAGATGATTGAGACAATGAAGCATATTTTATATACATATGTTTATCTCCTTATTGAGTTGACATTAGTCTTACCAGTTGCGACTGCAACTGTTGAGAGAATGTTCTCAGCAATGAAGATTATCAAGACTGACTTGCGTAATAGGATGAGAGATGAATGAATGAATGATAGTATGATTGTATATATTGAGAATGAAGTTTTTGAATTTATTGATAATGAAGTTATATTGAAACATTTTCAGAATATGCAGAACCGTAGGATCCAATTGCTATCTATCAGTCTCAACAAAAATACAATACTTTTATTTCAATATAATATATTTTTAATACTTTTAATCTTTAATTTTGAATATTTAACTCTAAGACATTTTTGTGCATTACGTAGTTAATTATTTTTTTTGTCATTTTCTCTTAGGAGTTGACCCTCCTTCAAATTCGGTCCTGATTCCGCCACTGCTTATCTTACAGAGTAAGTAAGATCAGAGAAGCAATTACAAAGATCAATGCCGACCTTGTGAAAAACTTACAACGCGATGAAGGGTTTCCAATGCTTTACGAGCTTTGCAGACACTGGTACAGAAAGTTTTCTGGAAATGGAATACATTTGTTTTACCGGTTGGTGTAACTTGGGACCTGGGTAATGTATGACTGATTTTGGGTGGGGAAAACCGTTATGGGCAAATAGTGCTCCTTCCAGCAGCGTTCGTACTCAAATAAGGTATTACTGATGGACACAAGATCTGTGGGTGGAGTAGACGCATGAGTGTCTTTAACTGAAGAAGATCTGGGATGACGCACAGTTTACGGCCAGGGGAAAAAGAAAAACTTGCAACGTCTTAAGGGCAATATCGACTATTCGCGTGGGATAGGGTTACCTGTGATGGAAAATGTGCGAGATAAGAGAAAAACTAGTTCCTAAATTAAAACGTGACGCGTAGATTAAGGTGAATTGTACCTGAGTTGCAGTTTAGGAGGGTTTTTAAGTTCATGTATTAATTTGTGGGAGGAAATTATAATTAACCCTAAAAAATTGTAAGATTTTTAAGATTTATGATAGAATTATGAATATTTATGTAGATTAGACTTTTATGGTTTTTTTGTGTGTAAAAGTTGGTGTAAAATTTGTAAGATATTTAATTTTTATTTGAGTTTGTAAAAAGATATAGAGATAGATGATTTTATGTAATTTTTAATAAAAAAATATTGAAGTTTGGTGAAGAAGTATGGAGAGAGGATATTTGTTAGAATTTTGTTTTGAAAAAGTACTGAAGTTCGTGTGAAAAATTATTGGAGATTGTGTTAAAAGTATTGGTATTTGTGTAGGAATTTTTGAGATTTTGGGATTTTTTTTTTGTAAATTTTGTTGCATTCATTTGTAGCCTAGAATATTTTTGCAAACGAACAACCCCCAAGTTTTGATCCCTCAACATTTTTAAAAATTCTCTCTTCACCTTGACCTTAAAATTTTTTTTTCAGAAAAAATGTATCTTTCTTCCCTCATATTGTCAAAAATCAATTTTAGCCTTACAAAATTTAGGGGAACATCATGGTACACCCCCATATCTATAGATAAATATCAATCAGTCCCTTTAAGTTTTAAATTTTTTTAATTAATCCCTATAAATTGCAAGGAATCATCAATCATAACAATCCGTTTGATTTAACATTTTTAAACAACAAGAAAAATGACTGAAATGTCTCTACAAGATAAAATTATTAAAATATTAAAAATTCAATAAAAAATAAAAAAGCAATATATATTAAAGATTGATATTTTTTTTAAAAAAAATATAGAAATTCTATTTCATTTTTAATTATTTAATCTTTTTATTCACTTTTTATATTTGTCTAATTTTGTTGGAAGGTCATTTCGATCATTCCACATCACTTTTAGTTTAATTTAACGACTAAATCGAATGGAGGGTTAAGATTGATGATTCTTTACAACTTATGGGATGTAATAAAATAAATTAAAACTTGAGAGACTCACTAATTTTTGTCCATTAATATGAGACGTACCGTGATATTTTTTTTTGGTAAGGAGAGAAACTCGTGCACTGGTCTCGTGTCCTGGACATGACGGAACCTTGGAGCAAGTAGGAGTGCACTACGGTTGGCTGAGAGAGTATGATAAAACTCTCGAGCACACACGCTCGCCCGCGATACGAACACAGAACCAGTGGCGCCGCCCCCACTGGCTCCAAAAAAATCCATTATAATTTTTTTTTTTAATTTTAAACAGGCCTGCCCCCACTGGCCCAGCCGCCCAGGCTTGATTCCTGGGCCAGTGGGGGCGGCGCTGGCCCAGTCCACAGGCCAAAAGCCCAAAACTCGGCAGTTTCGACGCAGCCACCTAGAGCAATTGCGTGAAGAAATTTTCCACGAGTGCCCCACTGCCCCTCCCGGTCGACCGTCGCCCCGATATCTCTCTCTCACACTGTCCAGTCCAGCCGTCCAGGTTCAGGCTTCCAGCCACCTGGAGCCGCCTCCAACGACCGCTCCTCTCTCTCTCTCTCTCTCTCTCTCTCTATTTCTTCCTGCAATACCCATCCCCGATCTCTCTTTGGCCGAAGTCTCTCTCTGCTACTAAGCATCTCGGCCTAACCCTAAGGTATGATTATTTTGCTCTGATTCTGAATGTAGAACATTGGATAATGAGAATTGAGAACAAATTATGAACTATATGCTTTAGGTCTGTTAATTTGATTTCGGGATTTAGGGATTGGATTAGTCCAGACTGTGGGTTTTTAATTAATTAATCGTTAAAGAACGATTTCGAGATTTAGGGATTGGATTAGTCCAGATTGATGACCATAAGTCCAGTAATTTACATAAAAATGAATGCACTCCTGAACCTTTTCAATCTTCAAGCACGTATATGTTTCTTCTGGCACAAAAAACAAGTCTCTGCAAAACAAAAAAATTGAAAGAATAAAAAATTGATGACCGGTATACCAAGTTTTCCAGTGACCATGATGTCAATTTGTGTATTTATTTAGTGCCATGTTTGCAGTTATCTGGTTTTGTGGAGCTATACCGATGCTTCTTACATTAAGCGCGTTCAGTCAAACTTATGGCAAGGGATTGGTAACCCCAAACGGGGGGGGGGGCTTTCAACTTCAGAGACTTTCACTTATTTTGGAATAGTTCTGAATGAAGTCACATCATCCACGGTGAAATTGAAGTAGTACTAATTGTGACAGATTTGGATCTCGCTTAACTGTTTAGTAAGGAAGGAAAATGTTACAGAACATTCTACTTGGAGAGTAAACATTATTTATCGTGGAATAACTGTGATTGGGATTGGGTGACATGAAAGTTTGGAATAGGAAAGTCTTACTGCGTATAAAAGAGTTAGCAGCTGTTGGTGCTTGACTTAATACTTGTGTAATAATAGATGGTTGCAAACAATCTAGTGATGGAGAGGTAGATATGTTCTCTCTCTCTCTCTCTCTCTCTCTCTATTTGGTGGTGTGGTCTGAAATATCAGGTGCTGTGCTTTGTAGATAATCTGTCATCGAGACAAATAAACCCTTTGAGTTGAATATACTGCAAGGTATTTGATGCTCTTGCTGATGATTACTTCCTGGTTTTTCTAGTTGTGGAACTTTTACCTATAGAGAAGTTTCATAATTTTCACAAACTAGATAGGTTCCTTTTAGTTCCCTCCATGGTCACTGCAGCTTTTCAATGAGTTGGCTTCTCATTGTGCTATTAAGTTAGGAGAGGGTACAAAAAGTTCAAAGTTCAATTCTGGGATTTGCCTCGTAATCTAATCTAGCATTTTCAGAGAAATTTAACATCGCATTTAGAGAAGTGTATCTGCAAACTATGATTTGACCTCTTCACTCACTTATCTAGTTTCATACCTTTTGTAGGATCTTGCGGGATGGACAGGGATATATTTTTTGGATAAATTCTTGGCCATGTGTAGAATTGCTCAGTTTGACAGATAAGTGACAGGATATCATTGCATAGCAGGCTTAAGCTTCTTTGTTTAGTCACTTTCTGCAGTCACTGCTGGATGAGGAGGAATCTTTTCTCCGTAGGATAGTAGAGATGACCAAGTTCTGTTTAAACTTTTCTCTTTGTAGTACAGCAGTTTTAGAGTCTTAGATATTACATCTGATTATTGAATCTATTGAACTTTTTATTTTCCAAGTCAGGTGATATTCTTGAATCAAATCTGACAAATAGAGTATCAGAAAGTGTATATGATGGGAATGTTAAACTTGGACTAACGCCCATATCTTTGTGTAGCATCAGTAATTTGTCCTTGGCTCCTTGCCTATTTAATTTGAGGTGTTTTTGCTTTGATTTTAGTTGTACTTGATGATGCACTCAGTAGAATTTATCTTCTTACTAGACCAAAGAATGGTAAAGTTCTATATGACAATTCTGGGGGGTGCTCGGGGCGGCTGCCGCCCCCCTTTGTCCTGCAAAATTAAAGAATTTTTATTTTGATTTTTGATTTTTTATACATGAAATTGCCGGTAAGATCCAATTGTCACCTCGCAGTCTCATCTAATAGTTCGGAAAATGTATTTCAATATTTTTAATGTTTTTAGTCCTTAATTTTCGATATTTTAACTTACTGTAAGACACTTTTTACCGTACGTAGGAAAAATTTTTGAGATGTCATTTCGTCTTAGGAATTTGCCCCCCTCAACTTGAGTCTTGGTTCCGCCACTGCACAGAACGTTCAAGTTTACAACTAGCCCTTATCATTCTACTATACCCCTCGCAGGTAGTTGTGAAATTTTAAATTTCGCTCAAAATTTAGAAAAATATGGAATTTTCGTAAAATTCCAATTTAAAAGTCAAATAAATTTAGCCAAAAAAAGATTCTCTAAAATTAATGACGTATACATTTTCTTAGTTCTTTATTAAGTCTTATTACATTTGTCATGTTATTATGTAGGCTTAAATAATCTGCTAGTCCTTATAACCTTTTTTCCAATTTAATTCTTCAATTTTAATTATTTTTTGTTGTGTTTGAGTGTTAAAATTTTATAGAATTGAAATTGATGAAGAAATGAAGAGAGATGATTTGAATGAATTTTTTATATTTATTATAGTGAAAAATACTAATTTGATGGGATTATAGAGATTATATTGTAATTATTTTATTATGTTAAAATTTTGTGTATCAAACACAGCCTCCTTATGGTTAATTTACGTATCTCAAATAAGTCATTCTATCTAAATGCATACCACAAACAATGTACATAGGCATATTTCGTTGATGAAAATGCGTTTCTAAATGCATACCACAAACAATGCGTTTGATGCACAATATCGATACCGAAACTTACAAAGTAAAATTGTATATATTGTATCTAAATTGCTTACTGCAATTCGAACATAAAATTACATAGAATTACTCTGTCACGCTTTCTCTAACATTTGTATATCAGTCTCAATGCTCTACTTGTTTTGTCTTGTCCAATCATCTTTTGCCACGTGATATGTAAAGGAAATCTCTATCAGCAACGATGCACGCACCATTATCAATATCATCTACTGTAATCTTGCTTGAAGGCATGCTTTTTACTCGAGAATCATTCCCATGATTATCTAAACTTGGTGACACATTAAATGCACCACCAAGCAAGTGGACAACAAAACTCCAACATCAAAGGAGGGGGGGGAGGCAACTAAACGTTTGACAACTACGGCAGATATGTGCCACGCCTTTTCCGATATACCCAAATTGCCAATAAAACTCTCTATAGTCTATATAATTATCATATAAACAAAAATGTCTTCTATAAACGACATATATTTATTCCTTTTTTTTTTGTGTGTGATTGATATATATTTATTCACTTACCCAAAAAAAGAGAGAATCTGCCTCTCCCTCTGTGCAAATTCAACGATACCAATATACACTCATAAAAAATAATTTATATTATTATTTTGAGCCCTATACTTCTCCACCCTCGTCCTCCCTCCCGCGAATCTCGATTGCAGGTTTTTTTTTTCGGTCTCCCTCTCTCTATCTCTCTGTTTTCCTCCTGCCGTGGATTCGATCCAATTCATTACGCTCTGTTCGAATCCCCTCACTTGATTCAGACCCTAGGGTTTCGTTCACATTGTCTCGTGCGCTCTAGTCGCTCGGCGTTTGTCGAATCCGTGATTCCCCGGAGGTTTGGCGAGGCGGCTGCGCTAGGGTTTCTGAGGCCTGCAGATCTGACTTCGTTTCGTTCGCGGAAGATATTTTGCCGTGGAATTCGAAATGTTTTGGCGTATGACGGGGTTGTCCACGGCGTCTCCTGTGAGTTCTTGAATCGCGGTTCTGTTTTATGTTGTCTTTCCGTTCAATATGTACGCACAATGCATATTGTAATGAACGGGATATTGCTAATTGATGTAAATTGTCCGAATTTTGTATGTCGTTGTTCGTAGAGGATAAGATTCAGAGAACTGACTTTTTCTTTGAATTCAGTATATTCCTTGTTCTGACCAGAACATGATGCCAGTCCCTAACTAATTAGTTCTGCTTTTCCTAATCTGGGAAGTTCATGGTGACCAAAAAGATTAATAGAATTCTACGATTTATTCAGCTATCCTAATTTTCCTTGGCACTTAATTAAGGATTCATTGTACCAAGGTTTCAGACGAAAATAAAATATGATGTGTCATTTGGTCAATTCTATTTTGGAGTTTTTGAATTGAATGACTGTGAATGTGCTACTCATTTAACTAAGTTCATTTGACAGTATGAATGTGTTGGAATGAACTTTTAAGCAGACCTATTTCTCCCTTGGATTGGTACCACCAATGTTACAGTTTGAGGGAAAATGAATCTATGTGTGTGTCTTTTATTTTCAAATGTGAGTATATTTTATGGAAAGCTCTCTTATGTTAAACTGGTTACAAATGTATAATTTGATTCCATAAAACTCTATGGATGAGACAGTTATGGATATTTCAGTTTGACACACTCTATTATTTGAAAATTTGAAGGTTCTTAAGCTCTAACTTTCCAAAAAGCTGGTCCTCATATGTTAATTTTGACCCTTCCTTCACCCACAGCCATTTTGCCTTATTTTTGCTATTAGGTTTTATTCATGTGTATCCATCCAATATGTATTTCCATTATATTCCTGCATATTTATAACAGTCACTTTGTCGTGTCAATATTTCCTAGTTAGGGAGTGATTATATTTATACCTTGAAGAAAATGGAAACAAAGATAGAGAACTATGGGTGATGTGTCTGGGGCTGAAATAAAAAAATAGAATCATCGTCTTGGTAGCTAGGATATCTGTTATGGGACCTTAACCAGCAACCACTGGTGGTTGCAACACTACTTAGGAGTTTTAAGTTAAGTTGATGAGGACATTGGGATTCCAAGTTTAACTGGAATAGTTGAGGAGCACATTGGGATTCTCATATTAGTTCTCTTCACCATAAAGTGGGGTGGATGGAGTGGTGTATGGCTAGAGTTGTGTAGATGGGCCATTTGCATCATCATGCTAGGTCCCAGTTTACCTGTCATGCTGATGGCATATAAGTATTCCCCTACATGCTGTTAAAGCTGGGAATTTTTAGCCCATGGGAATGAGAGAAACCTTGAATTTGGCAGGCGGGTAATGTAATTGGGATATTGGTTGAGCAGTATGGTCTTTGACAGCTTCTCTTTTGGGCAGCAACAGCTTCCCTGTCAATTCATTCCTAAAACTTCTCTAAACATATAGATCTATACATGAAACTGGCTAATGGCGAAACTGTGAATAGTAATGTGAAAAAGCCAAGTTACCTGTAGATGACGCTGTTGAAATGGATGACGGGGACGTGAAGAAAAGTAGAAGAGCGAATAAAGACCTCCATAAGAAAGTGGTTGTGTCTTCTTTGGGATAAGATGAGGGAAGGCCTTTCATATGTTTTGGTTGTGCAGCAAAGTTGTGTGAATGCATTATGTATGGGAATGATGTCATTCAGGATTAAGGTAAAAAGTATACAGCCTTAGTTGGGTATAAAAAGAGAAATGATTCATGACTTCATGTAGTTGATCCCAAGGACATGGAATTATCCTTTGGTGAGTTCATGGAGGAGAGATACTTGAAACCTACAACACTCTTCTTTTCTGTATGTCAGGTTACTATGCGAGATGGCGTCATTTGTTCGGATAGTAGTAGTGGATAGATGTTTAGTGAGTGCCTCTTGCTCATGTGGCTTTTCTTATTATCAGATGCCACTTTTATGATCGGTGTGCCTTGGAGCAGTCAACTAAGTAGGCAATTTTCCGACACAAACACCTGTTTGTCCTAGGAACCAATTAGTCAAGGTTCCATTAGCTACCTCTTTCTTTTGGGAGGGGTGGAATTATTTCCTGAAATCACCCTAGCTTGTTGCTGATACACTGTTGCGAAATTTTACGTGGCCCTCCTCATATTACTTGCTTGTTGCTAATTTGGAAGGTAAATGCAGTCTTTGTGAATGTTTAATTCAATTATGTTTCTTTTTATGCCTTTTTTTGTTGTCATATGCTCATTGCAGGTGGAGACTATTTTGGATAAGGAAAATTTCACATTAGAGGATCTTCTTGATGAGGATGAAATTATTCAGGAATGCAAAGCTCTTAATGGCCGCCTTATTAATTTGTAATTCTCTTTTTATTTCCACAGTCATCCGTCTTTTTTCTTCGAAGTTGTTTCTGTAGGTCAATGAATGATTGATATGTACAGACTTTCATATTAATGCTCACTTGATGTCCCTGGAGGAAGGCTTTTTGTGAAGATATTTTAAAGGACACTAATCACTATGTTTCGATGAGTTATGGAAAATAGGATTAGTTACAGTGTACCATTAGGGGTTTCAACCCTTATTTTTCTGATTGCCCCTGTTTTAAATCTCTGTGATAATGGTTTAGAAAGAAACAATATGCAAAAGTCATAAAATCATTTGTTGCTTATTCTGTACTTATCAATTTTTTTTTTCTCATTTCTTATAAAAGACAACAGGGAAAAAAGGTTGAGATTTGATGCAAAATATTACCTGAGCACAGGGTTGCTGAATTCAAAATCTTTGGCAAAACTGTAATTTTGAAATGGACCACAAACCAAGGATTGGCCTTCCTTTCTTTCATATGGACATCATCTTCATTTGAACTAATGGTTTTTCAAGGGGAAGAAGAATATTGTGTTGGAAACTTGTTTCAAAGAAGCTTCTTTGGCGCGAGCGTAATAATAGATGTTTTGAGGATTGTTCCTTGTCTTTAGATAGGTTGCAGGGTGTGTTGTTGTCTTTACTGTTCTCTTGGGTGAACTCGGTGCTTGGGTGCCCCTTTCTTGAATTTCTTGATTTCGTTAGTTTTCTTGCTTGTTTAGAATAGTGGTTGCGGTATAGTCTTTGTACTGTCCTCACTTTTCTAATGAGATTGGCTTATTTATAAAAAAAAAATAAAAATAAAGTTTTCTTGAACAATTATCAATGCACATCTTTTTAGGTATTTTAATATGATATTTTGAAGCCACATCTTTTTAGGTAATATTTACATCACTTCAAGTTCCCATGAGTAACGAGGCTGCTACTTACAAAATATTTTTAACATTTTGTTTCTTTTGGCTTCATTCACTCATAGAAACAAATGTCATGTCAAAATGTGAATTTTTGTACGTGTGAATTTTGATTGGATCTGTGTTGCTGGCTGGCTGTGTGTTTGTTTTATTTGATTACTCAAGCAACAAATATGAATTGTTGTCTGGTCAGTTATAATTTGCTTTTTGTGTCACCACTGCCTTATGGGGTGAACAAAATAATGTTGCTTTCGCACAATTTACTATTAGATCTGTAGCTTAGTTTTTCTTTGTTTAGGATATCACTGGGGATGCCTCCTAAAATAAATACATTGCTAATCCTTCAATTTCTAACTGGATATGATAATTGAATTACTGGATTATTGATGCTTCAATTGTCTTGAATACCGTACAGATAGTTGTTTGTCATTATTGGGTACTGGAATGGGTATCAACTATTGATAATGGAAATTTTCTTTCTCCACTGTATAACTCTGCAATTGAGTCGATTAATTTTTCACAATCCTCCCCACCTTCTGCCCCAAAAACCAGGAAAAAGGAAATATTTTTTTGAACTTTTAATTGTCATCCTCTCTCCCTTGGCTAAAGTTGTAAAGTTGAGGGGGTTATGTAAGTATTACATTAAAAATCAACTAATAAACTACAAAAAGTTCACTCTAATCTTTTCAGCGTAGTGATAAGGTAAATTTGATCTTTAATTACCTTAGGAATGGAATTTCATGTCATTTTCTTTTGGCCTTGTTTGATGTCTGTCCACTGTCCTTTTCTCACAGTTTGCGAGAAAGAGCTCAGGTAGAACAACTCATTCACTACATTGTGGAAGAAGCTCCTGAGGATGCTGAAAAGAGGCGAACTTTCAAGTAGGATGCTTTTGTCTCCCATATACTTCTCTACAGCGGGATGTGACTTGTGATTTATTTTCTGAAATTATACTGTTCACAGGTTTCCTTTTATTGCCTGTGAGATTTTTACTTGTGAAGTGGATATCATACTCAAAACTTTGGTTGAGGACAAGGAGGTTAGAAACTTCAATTATTCACCTCCCGATAACTTTTTGAAACCTTATTCTGTGGTTGATAACTTTTTTTCGTTGATTGTTGGCAGTTGATGAAATTGTTGTTTTCCTTTTTGGAACCAGAACAACCCCATAGCACACTATTGGCTGGGTACTTTAGCAAGGTAGTTCTTTGTTGAACTAAGTTTATCTACTTTGGTAGGATGATATTGTCAATATTACTTGTTGTCATAGAGACTATTTGAGCTCTTCCTTTTTTCCTTTTTTTTTGTGTGAAGTGGAGTTATAACTAATGTGTTATGTGGGCTCATCTGTGCCCTAATTTCTTATTTTTAGGTTGTCATATGCCTGTTGTTGCGTAAGACAGTTCCTTTTATGCGATATGTTCAAGTAAGTGCATCATTTCTAACCAATATATACTCTGCTTTTATGCTTTTAAATTTTTGGTGATTTTTTTTTGTGATGGTCTGAAGTGTTCATAAATGACTATATCTTTCATTTGTGTGGTGATAGAAAAACTATGAAAGGAAAACATCAAAAATTCTGTGGTAGCATACAGGATGTATTTTTGTACTTCCAAGAAAAAGGCCATTGAGGAAGGTGCTGCTTCCTGTAGGTTTTTGTTCTTGTTTTTCGTTTTTCGGGTCAATATTAGTGAGCCTCATATTGTGCTGGATCTCCTTTTCTTATTCAAGCAACTGTAGCCCCATTCCATATTTGCTTTGGCATTAGAGATAAGGGGTGGTGCATGGACTCATGCTGCAAATGGAGCTGTTAGTGTTTCCCTTATCTCTTTTGTCAACATAGTTTATTGACTAGTAATGTCAAAAGCAGGCTTCTGTGTCTCACTGACTAGGAAGTTTTATGACCATTTGAATGTGATTGACACTTGTCATGGCAGAACTGATCTTCTGTGGAATTCATAAATGTAGAGGATTGTGAGAGAATAACCAAGAAAATCATTTGAGGTATATTTTAATTCATATTCTTAGCAGCTGGAAATGGATGAAAAATTGAGGGTACAAGTGGCAACAATAGTGAACTATGCCATCTTGAACTAATAATATACTCCTTGTTGGAGGGTTAATATTAATAAATAGGGGAAAATGTATATCACGTACCTGTTCTTATGTTGCTGATTGGCACTGGCCTTGTGTCTTCATCTAGGCTCATACAGAGATAGTTGGGAAGCTAGTTGACCTGATTGGAATTACATCTGTCATGGAGGTTAGTTGTTGATCAATTTTATTTATTGTCTTTGGTATTCAAATGCTGAGTATGTGTTGGTTCACGTTCAATTTTAATAAAGGCTTTGTGCAGTCTGTGCGTGTGTTTTTGTGATCCAATGTAGAAGGACAGGTTTATATATTCTTCTGATTTTTATTGTTCATTTCATTATATTTGGTGTTTGCAGGTGTTTTTTTTCCCAATTGATTTGACGTCTTGTCCTTTTATGTTAAACAACAGTGATTGACACTCTTGAACTTTTGACCCCATTCTGTATTAAAAGAAAATTCATCAGCTATAAAATTTTTGGGGACTTCTGTTTTCGGAGTGGTTTATGGGAACCTGTTTCCTTGTTGAACAGGTTTTAATACGTCTGATTGGCGCTGATGAACACATGTATGCAAACTATACGGAATCAATGCAGTGGATAGAAGAAACAGATGTTCTAGAGATGATTGTTGACAAGTTCAATTCTTCAGTAAGTACTATTAATTGTAGTAAAAACCCCTTTATGTAAATGACCATGCCTCAGTGCTCTATTGAGCTCTTTCCTTGATTTTCTTCTGTTCTCCATTACATGTTACACTGTGTTCCTCTTTGTATTCACTAGGTCACTACGTTTTGTTGTTTTGGAGAACATAGTAGTTTTTATCTTCTTCCTGATGTTATTAAAGAGCTTCCTGCCACCCAGGGATTGACTGGTTCATCTCCGGTTTTGTTTCGGCCTCTCATTTCATACCCCATTCCCGTCTATCATATGCTGAATTGTTCTTCGCCTACTTAAGAGGTGGAAAGTTGGATTTGAAACTCTGTGCATCTCGGCCGCAACACTACTGCAACTCCTATTGATCACGATAACAGATCAACAAGAATATGAAATAAGAAATCCACCAAAAGATTGACAACAGAAACAAATATCGAAAAATTCCCAGCCTAGCCAATGCCATCTTCCCTCCTTCAACACCCAGATTTACCATACTCTGAGCTTGATGATGCCGCCATTTCTGACAACATGGTCTCCCACTCCTCTAATCTGAGTGTGTTTCTGTTCCTTCCGTCATTTCTCATGTCTGGTGAATTCGGAATAAGTTGGACTGCAGTGCCCATTGTTTTGAGTGGGTTCAGTTTGTGTGTGATTGTAATAGGTACTGCATTCTAGGAGTTGCTGCCTCAGCAACCGTGAGATGAAGATGCAGTCAATGTTGATGTGAGAGGGCTAGGCTTCTTTTCATACAAAGCATAGAGCACCATCACTAAAATTAGTGGTGCTGCCACTGCATGTGAAGCATAGGAGTGATAGATGCAAAGATGGGGGTGGTTCCAGGTATGAGATTGTGTTTTGTGGTGGGTGTGTGGGGGGGGGGGAAGACTACCTTAGGGGAGGAAGAGAAGAATGCCTGGAAAATGGCTTACCTATCTTGGATTCGAATTTTTTATGACTCTTGCCATATATTTTCAGTTGACCAGATTATCATCTTCCGCTGAGTCCTCTTTATTGCCCCTACCAAACACAATTCAGGATAAAATGTGTTTTGCGGAAAACAATCAAAGCCTTGGTATTACCAGGAATTCACTCCTATTTCTTTTTTCCCCTCCCTGTCACTAGGCAAGGATTTAACTTCTTATTTTGATACTATTGCTCAGAGCAACCTTGGTGAAGCAGGACAGGTTCGATAACCTGCATGTGGATGGATGCTTATACGTTGGGCTATGATTTAAGAAGTTGTAGTCTAAGTTCTTAAATTGTAGAATACGTTCATCCTTTTGGATCTTTGCTTACAGGCCGGGAAAGAAAGGAAACAAATGCAATAACGGTTGTTTCTTGAAGAAATTTGACTGATGGGATTCAAGAAAGTGGTTTATTGAAGCGGTTTGATTAGGCATAATGAGACTTTGTAGCTAAATGCTGGGACAAATTTTTGGGGCTAAGGGTTTCAAATGAAGTTGGAACAAGAGCTGGACTTGGATCAAAGGGTGGCAAGAAAGAGGGATCTTGAAAGCTGGAGATAGTGAATATAATGGTGATGGGAATGTTAATCAAGAAAAATGAAAGAGGGTAAAAAGAAAAAGGGGAGGCGGTCCAGTGAAAGGGAGCGTTTTGTAGGCATTGACTTTTCCTTGGTCCAGTAGGACTAAATTTGGAAACAACACACTTTAAGGAAATAAACTAAGTGGCAATCATGTATAAAGACCTATTAAGCAAGAAAGAGTCAAATACTAACAAATTATGGCCCATGGTCTACAACGAGGGCCCACTTGTCACATGCAGAAATACCATAATACCTTGTCTGTAGAAACTTGAGAAAAGAGCAGACGAGTAATATAACCTAACAAACCAGCATGTGCACTGTCAGTCGTTGACTGGACATTTTCTGGGTCATGCGACTCGTAGCTTGAGTTTTTAGGTTCCAAAGTGGAGTTTTTCTCTGAAATCATTCTGTCGCTGCCGCATCACTTTGTATCTTACTGTTCTATAGTGGATTGTAGATGCTATGTTGAGAATTGGAAAGAGGATAAGAGTATGTCGTGGATATGTCAATGTAAGATTTTTGGTAATGGCACCTCCAAAGTCAAGTTTTGGTATTTGGCACCTTGAATTGAATTTTGAGACTTATTTTGCACCCTCCATTAGATGATAATGTTCAAATGGATGACAAATATATCACATGCCCTGCACATGTATTTACCTCTCTTGTAATGACCAAATTGTCTATTTAAGAGTTTTTGTTTTTGTCATTTGTTTCTTCAGTCGAGCATATGTCAACAATGTAGGAATGTAAGTTGATTCCTTGCCACATGGGAAGTAATATTGCCTCAGTTTCCCATGTTTTGAAAGGTTGACATGTGGACTTGTTCTTGTCTTCATCGTCTCCCCAGGGGCACGCACAAGTCATGTAGAAAATTGAAAAAAAAGGCGACACAAAACACACATGGCTATGCTCAAAAGAAAATAATACACAGGCCTGGCATAAAACCACCGTGACAGTGCTACATCATCACATGTAGGGATTGGAGATGGTAGCGAGTCTCGACAATCATCCTCTTCAACTGTGTCACCATCCTTATCCTTTGCACGCCAATGACAAGTTCATTTGTTATTTTCACCGGCACTGCAAATTAACAACTTTAAATTCAAGCTCTGGATTCTTTACTTCTCCATTTTCTCTATGGCCAAACACAATTTCTAGAGAAATTTACTTTTGCCAGTGAACCCAAAGTTATTGATAGTCCTTTGAAAGCAAAGGTGCAGAGCCCCAGGAAAGCAGCATCATGAGAGAAGTTAATTTGAAGTTTGAAATGAGGTCCTTCTCCCTTGAGAATGTCCACTAAAGTTGCAAGTTTCTGGACACGTCATTTCTAAGTTGTTGGTAGCCAATGGCGGTGCCGACTAAATGAAGGAGACAACAAACTTATCATGGAATTGAGAAGGGGTTTGGGTTAAAGCACACCAGATGCTTCCCCCTCCCCACCTCCTTTTGTGTTCTGCTGACATCTTAGCCTTTGAAAGGCGATTCAAATGAAACTAATACAGTGACACACACAAATAAAGATGGTGAACTGGTATGGAAGGGCATTGAAGTCATGTTAAGGGTGACTGGTTACTCTTATGACCTACTTTAGTCTATTCTGGTTAAAAAATGTAATAGAGGGTACAAAATATCACTAGACTATCGATTTAGGTTTGCAAGTGCTTAAAAGTCAGTCAGTTTGGGGTGTCATTACGAAAGAGTGTTAAGACTGACCCTCCCTCCTTTTTCTAAGTCTAACTGTAACTTCTAGTGTTTTGCAATGTGAAATTAATTTGGTGTCATGCATGTTTACATGTGCTTGTTCAAATACACAAATATTTTTGAGTTTAACTTCTCCTTATTTTTAGTCATTGGAAGGAAATTTGGTGTTTTGCATTTTTACATATTTGTGCTTGTGCAAATTCACTTTTGAATTTGTTAAACCTATTTTCTCCCTCCAAATTTTGTTTGCTACCACCTGCTGATCAATAATTACAGTAATGTTAGCATGTTAAGATGTAATAAAATCAGTTTCTATCTTGTTCTTATTTTTATGTTCCCTACCGCTGTATATCATTGTAAAAAAATATGCAGAATGGAGGCAGGATAATCTGGGCTTTAGATAGTCTTTTGTGTCGCGTCAGCATATACTGCAACTGTTTTCGTAAATTGCTCGTCTTGTCAGGGGATCATCTGTAGTAGTTTTGAATGGCAGATTGATGTTAACGAAATATTTATAGAAATATGCTTTTTTCAGGACTCTCCTGAAGTTCACGTTAATGCAGCTGAAACACTTTGCGCTATTACTCGATTTGCTCCACCTGGGCTTGCTGCTAAAATTTCCAGCCCAAGGTAGCATTTAATTTCCATCTCATGTTAGGAATATGCATATTGTTCTGCTATGGCTTTTCAGTTGATGATATAAAGTGTATAATTTTGTGGTTGCAGTTTTATAGGAAGGTTATTTCGTCATGCTTTGGAAGACTCACGACCAAAGTCTGTTCTTGTCAACTCATTGTCTGTGTGCATATCTTTGTTAGACCCTAAGAGGCTAACCTTCGGAGTATATCATGCATACAACCGCCAAATACCTCAGGGATCTACAATAGTTGCTAATCCTGAGACTGTTGAAGGCATGCTAGAAAGCCTAAGTAAGGGTAACTTCTTTCATGTTTTTTATTTTTATTTTTTTTCAGTTTCTAGACTATTTAACATTTCCCCTAGGTTATGTTCGTGTTGAGTAAAAATGTAGGATTTTAGAGAAGTTGTGAATTTTTATGTTGAATAGTGTTTTATTGGTGTTTGTGTAAAGTGGAGAGAGAAATGATTGGATGTAATTGTTTAATAAAAAAGTATTAGAGTTATGTGAAAAAGTATAGAGAGACAATTTATGTTGAATAAAAAATTAAAAAATTGTTGGAGATTGTGTAAAATGTATTGGTGTTTGTGTTTGAATTCTAAATATGTTCGGTGGTAGATTTGTGAATATACTTAGAATCCTGAAAAAATTGTGAAAACGAACATATCCATGATTCTCTCTATTTTCTTATTCTATCTGGGAACTATCTCTTCCAAACCTTATGAGTAGTCCTTTGTTTAAAGTTTCACCAGCGATTTACTTTGGCCTTTCCCTATTAGGATTATGTTTCCTAACATTCCTGCTGGAGTGAGGTTTTCACTTTCACATTCATAATGATAGAGAGGTGTCTTACTTGTCAAAAAAAGTTAATCCTTAGTTTCTTAGCATGTATGGTTTAGGTGTCTCAGTATAGTCCTTTATACTGTTACACTTTTTTTTTAATAAAGGTAATCTTACTTGTCAAAAAAAAAATGATAGAGAGAGTGAAGAGAAGATGACTCATAAAATAAGAGCAAGGTGTGTGAGGATGGGAAAGGTTTTGTGGAGAAGTAATAGGAGTGCTTGGCAGTTTTTTTGGGGAGGATGTTAATTGTGTAGTAGATAGCTGGAGGATTTGTCTTTGACATGATGTGTGTTGGGATTTTGGGCCTTAAAGATGCTTTACTTCTGTAGCTTCATATGCTGTGTTGGGAGTTGTTGCTGAGTGGAAAGTTTAAGGTCCAATTTGTTAAATGATATTTTGAGTGGATTGAGGACTGTAACCCTTTCTCCCATGAGATCAGTTTGCTGAACTTCACAACTCAACTTCACCCATCAGTTAGCGGAGGTCTCTAGAAATGTTGCCCTTTTTTTTGTGGATAGGTGCTTGGATAAAATACTGACAGTAGATAAAATTATCCAATGTAGTTGGAGGCCTGAATTCTGTGGCAGGAGTTAATGAGTATTTTATCGAGAAGTTTTTAGAATACGAATGCAACTAATAATTCAGACTGCATGAGAACTCTTTTGATGTACCTGTGGAGTTGTAACAAATTGTGGGTTTGGCATGTTAGAACAAACAAGTTTGGGTGGCAATTTTGCTAGTTGAGGGTGACATGAATGTGCTCATAAGCATATGGGAGTGAACTTTGCCAGCGGATATACTCTGTCCAGGTAAACTTTGTGTCAACAACTTTTGCATTGAATGGAAGCTCTATAATTTCTTGAAATTGTTAGATGCCTTGGTATTGGTATACTGGGGTCAGGCCCACAAGAATCCATATTAGGATTAGAACCCACAATATAGAGACCAACCATGGAGGACACTGAAGCTGCTGAATCGATTGACACGATAGTATTAAGCACATGGGAACTAACTTATTAAGTCAGGTGTGAGGATCGTTATGGTAATCCTGGAGAAGAGATTATGTCTGCCGATACAGTTGTTGAGTACATTTCTTTCCCAAGACAAAGTAAATATTGACCAGATATTATACTGCAGGTGATTTACTCAAGCTTTTGGATGTTTCGTCGGCAGAGAATCTCCTGTTAACTACATATGGAAAGTTGCAGCCACCTCTTGGAAAACATCGCCTAAAGGTAAAATGGGTGTTTCAGATCCTTTTCAGTTTAGTAGAAGATTGAATATTAAAATGTGGTTCCTCTGTAATTGTGGACTGTTACTGGTTGCTGGTCATCTTAATTTGGTTGTATATGTTGGCTAATATTTGTTCGAGATCCATATTCTCTATAGAATGTATCTGCGGATGCAGATTAGCCATCTTGGCAACTTAAGCTGATTGTTACTGATAATGGAGTTCTTCAGATTGTAGAGTTCATCTCAGTTTTAGTGACAGTTGGCAGCGAAGCTGCGGAGAAGGAATTAATCCATCTTGGTGCTGTACAAAGAATTTTAGACTTGTTCTTTGAGTAAGTTGGGAAAAAGAAATTGTTATTTCTGAATAGCAAGCGGATACTACCCTTATTCCTCTGTTTGCTTGTGAAGGTACCCATATAATAACTTCCTGCACCATCACATAGAGAATATCATAGTGTCATGCTTGGAGAGCAAGAATGCTCCTCTTATAGAACATCTTTTTAATGAGTGCAATCTCATTGGGAGAATTCTTGAAGCTGAAAAGAACAACAACTTGACAACTGATTCAAACAAGGTAGTGGTGCATTGCTCTCTAGATAACCAATATCTCCATCTCAGGAGAGGTCTTACTTCTCTTTCTACAGTCTAGTAACATTTTGGATATTTGGCTGCATTATGTGGAATCGATATTTGAGGATGTTTATTTTTTTCTTGTGTCTGCAGCCAACTGTCCCTGCTGAGGGTAGATCACCCACTAGGATAGGGAATATTGGACACTTAACACGAATATCTAACAAACTTGTTCAATTGGGGAATAGCAGCAGTGAGATTCTGGCACATTTACAGGTTTATTCCCGAGTCTCAAATAGTTGTCCTTATTGATGTATTTATCATATCAGTATGTTTGTATTCTCTTTGAGAAGTTGTGTCGTGTCTATATTATAGTCAAGTTCAGTATGATGGCTCTTTGGCCTTTAAAAGTTAATTTGTCCAGAAATTTGATTGCTAAAATATCTGGTTGTTCCAACTATGTTTCAATGAGATCAAAAGATACCTGGTAGTTCTACTGTGACTTCCACTTTGGATCATAATTAGTAGGTTGCTTGTGGTGTTGTTATCAAACACGTTTATCTGTAAAATGTATTTGGAATTGTTGCTGCAAAAGTTCAATGACCATTTGCCCCTTAAGCATTTTCATCTTCAGACTCATTGTTTATAGCGGTTTTACCGTTTACCAGGAAAATAGTGAATGGAAAGATTGGTATACAAATATTCTATCACAGCGGAATGCGGTGGAAAATGTCTATCAGTGGGCCTGTGGGTATGTTCTCTTAACCTCAAAGTTATTAGTCTCTCATATGCAGTTCAAAGTACACTGGTAAAGGCTTGAGGGAACGAAACTAATGTTTTCTCATGTACTAGTGATTATTCCATGCACGGTCCAAATAGGCAAGATTTATGTCATTAGAAATCACTCTTTCATTTCAACCTTCGACTTTCATCTGCAATCAGTCGCCATTAGCAGGCCAGCCTGATGAAAACCATAAATCTGAACCCCAACCCAACCTACTCATTGAAACTGCATCTGTTTAGGTGCAAATGGTATTCTGCTCAAATGGCTCTTAGTTCCTCTCATAAGAGCTAGGTGGAGGGCGAGGTCTTGCAAGACCCACTGGATATATATTCAATTCATGGTGAATTTGTTTTAGGTGTTTGGTTGCTTTCTCATTATACAGCATCACTAAGCTAATACATTTTTCAAGCTGAATTAATGAAGAAGTTATGAAATGTTCTCATGGTAGTGTTACTAGTGTATCAAATGATCCGATTGCCATAGGATCAACAATGGTGTGTCAGAACAGTGACATGTTACTTGTTGGTTTTAAGCAATTCTGTCCCATGGGCTATATAATTTGCGCCAGTGTTGGAAGACTTCGGTTTCATCTAGAGTTGCTTTCTACGTTTGGGAGGCTACTCATGGGAAAATTCTGACTATTGACAACTTAAGGAGGAGGGACGTTTGCTTGATCAATTGGTGTTATTTGTGCAAGAGTGATGGAGAGTCAGTTGATCATATCCTTCTTCACTGCTCGGTTGCAAGAAGGATGTGGTCGCATATGCTTAGCAGTCTGAACTTTGCTTGGGTTATGCCTAGGAGGGTGGTTGAAGTGTTGGAGGAGGAAGTTTGAAGATCCAATTGCATCGGCCATTTGGAAGATGATTCCTTGTATTTGGTGGAGTTTGTGGAGGGAAATGAATGGTAGATACTTTCAGGACAAGGCTTTGTCTTTGGAGCGTTTGAGGGTGTCCTTTTTCGGGTTATCCGGATTTCCTTTGTTTTTTAGCTTGTATGGTTTAGATGTTTTTGGTATAGTCTCTTGTACTGTGAACATTCTTCTTTAATAAAGTTTAACTTATAAAAAAAATGTAAGTAAGGCTGTCAATAAGTGAGGTAAGTTGGGCATGGCTTTGAGCCCCAGTTACCCTTTATACCCGCAAACTCTTCATGTTTGATACCTCTCATATGTTGATACGTTGGGTATAAAATTGAGAAATCAAGTGGGTAATAATCATGGCTAATGTAAAAATGTGACGTTTTTACTGCTTGCCTCCTTGCCCTTTCTCCTTCATATTCATCATGTTTGATCACTTCTAACAGGCGGCCGACAGCATTGCAAGATCGGACTAGGGATAGCGATGATGATGATTACCAAGATAGAGACTATGATGTTGCAGCCCTAGCGAATAACTTAAGCCAGGCTTTTCGATATGGCATTTACAGCAACGATGATATGGATGAGGTACCTTTTTTGACTTGTTATCATAGCTCTTAGTTTAGTTCTATGTAGTCTTTGAAGATAAGAAACAGCTATGTTTACCAGAATTACTTATAAAAAAAAACTATGTTTGCCAGAATTACAAATGGGAGAAAATTAAGGTTTTTTCCGATAATGGTACTTAAAAATAAGGGAGGTGGCAGAGTGGGGAGAGGATCTTACTATAACGGCTACGATTTATTGGAGTTAGCTACAAAGACAGGATGTATGAGGTTTACATCTATGAGCATCCATCATGACCCATCTTATTAGTTTTTGGGCTGTACGCCTGTACCTAAAAGAAATGTTGAATAAAGTGTGGACAGAATACCTTATTCATTTGTGATTGCTAAGTGATTCTACGAAATCATGTGCACCGTATTTGCAACAAAATTCAAGAAAACAACACAAGAGAGCATAATACGAACAGAATTTATGTTTTCTTACTCTTCAGCTTTCTTTATTTTCCAGCTACTTAAACTCCATACTCACATGTTTCCTCAAGCTACCAAGTAATCCAACCCAAAAAATGCCCCTGAAGAGCCTTAGCTAATAAATACAGAATGAAGATTAGATCCTCTCCTGAATTCATTTTTCCATGTGATGCTCGAGTCAGGAATAAAGCTGATACTAACATTTGCCTATTTGTGCTTTCTATTATCTTCTCTCGAGACATTTGGACAACCTCACTTTATGGTCCCTAGATTATGGAAGAGCTTAATCTTGGGGTCTAGATACAAACAATTGAAGTTACACTGGTTTACCCAACTAGTAAGCCTATTTCCAGTTTAATCTGCTATCTCCCTGATCATGTTCTTTGTTCGGTTCAAGTGTCATGAGTTCTAACTGTATTCAGCAATTAAGAACCGTGCCTTATGAATGTTTATTTTCCTGTATTTCATATAACACCACAGAGAGGCCAGTGGCACACTGTCTGTGACTGCACTGTTGACTGTTCTTAGTTTATTTTTTCTGACTCGTTCCTATTTTTGTTCATCCTATTACTCTACTGTGGTCATAACTGTGTCCAATTGTTGTACAGCTCTTGGATTATTGTTCATTTACATGTGTAATTTTTTTCAGGGTCATGGCTCGCTTGAACGAGATGATGAGGTATGATATACACAGACTTCTCGGTATGAGTAAGAAGGCTGATCTTTTGAATAGAATTAACAGGGGTTTCTTATTAGAATCTTGGTAATTCCACTATGTTGGTAGAAAAATATAAGGTGATGGTTGTTCATGTGTTTTTGTCTGTTGAGCCCTATGTCTTTCCACTATCCTAGAATGATCTTAGGTATATGAAAGGTATCATCTTTCCACTATCCTGGTAGAGGTTTTAGCCAGGAATTGAGTTTATCACCAATAGAAGACGTCACAGAAAGCGTTTTAGTGTAAAGTTGATAGAGGAAGACCAATATTTTTAGTAACTATGAGTACTAAACCCTTACAAAAGAGGCAGTTCTTTTTCTTTTGGTTCAAATAGGTGACTGGGGGAATTTTTTTTTCTCCCTTTTAGAGATTGTTTGTGGCATTGTGCTTCAAGAGTGATTTGCTGTGCAGTCATTGTTTTACCATTAAACGAAGATATGGTTTTATATGCCTTTTGTTCTTCCTGGAAATTATACTGTGTGATATTATCTGCTTTATTTGTTGGGGATGAATTTAATATTGTTAACTTGAATGCATGTCGTGCAAAAAGTAAATTTGGTTATTTTATGAACAGTTGTATTGTGATGAGCCATACATGAATCAGTTTTCTTAAGTCATAGGCCAAGACAAACTTATGTGGGCTAAAGAAATATGTTAACTGTTACTTATATAAAAAAAAGAAATATGTTAACTGTTGAGTAAATTGTTTAGTTGGAGTTTACGGGGCTATCATTAGTCATAATCCCTCCTGGTTAGTGGTGATTACATCCAGCGGTAGGCTGTCAAGTAAAATAGTGCTTGCGTTTTTTCCCCCGGTTTTTTTTCCCGGGTAGTCTACATCGAGGAGTGGTGTTTTGGGGAATAAAAAAGTATGAGAGTTTTTTTTATCGCTTGCATGCTTTTGATCATTGTCTCACTTCACATGCATTCCATACATAGCAACTGTTGTCTTTCTCTCATAGCTGGCTGTTTGATTGGGAAGTAGATTAATTATGGATAAGTTTCTTTTGTGGGTACTTGGCAGGATGTGTACTTTGATGATGAATCTGCTGAAGTTGTTTTATCTTCCCTGCGGTTGGGAGATGACCAAGAAAGGTAGGCACAAGGTCTTCTCTGGCCTTTTTCCTTTTTCTCAATTCAAATTCTGTATTAGAACTCGCTTTCTGTTGTCCATGGGAACCTGTTATCTTGTGTTCTGTTTTCTTGGTGGGTGGGTGGGGGGGGGATAGGGTTGTTGAAAGCTTCAACTGAACTTATTTGCAAAGGCCTTATGAAGCCTGCGTGTAAAGCACCGCAAGTGCACACCTGATCATACACTGTTTCTTAGATTTTTATGTAAGGGTACGACAACAATGAAGAGCTCTGGACAGAAGAAAAAATTAATAAAGAAGGAAATATTTATGTTATTTTTGTCCAGCTCATGATGGTTAAAGAGAGCAAGAAAGGATAGTGTTCCGGAAAGAGGGGGGAACCATCGCATTGGAGTGAGAATAACAAAACAGTGGTCAAATCAATTTCGATTGGTCACTGATCCAATGACTTTTTCATATTGAACCACATGAACTGTGGAGGAATGAAAAGGTGTACTTTTTGTGCCTGGGCCGTCAACAAAAAAGTGTGTGCGCTTAATTGAGTTCGCCTTACTTTTAAGACTGAAAACTGCTTTTACCCTGGCATGCTCAGTGCCCCAAGCATGTCTCGTTACACTTTTACAACATTGATGTAGGTTGCAACCAACCTTTTATAGGGCTCTAGTTGAATTTCAGTAGGTCTCTGCAACCAAGAATGTACAGAAGGAAAAGTTGATCTTTCAGAAAACCGGTGTGTGCCTTCTGACCAGACTAGGACTGCAGCGTCAGTGTTTGCTTAAATTACAAGTGGGTCTGGGAGCTTGTTTTAAATTTTGTGAAAGATTTTATATCTGATGGTGACTTCTTGTGACTTTGGTTTACATGCGCATTTGAGAATGCAGTAGGTCAATGATCACAAGGCATTGTAGGGATGCTTCTTTGGCTTTGTTCTCTTGGCTGGCCCTGTGATACTGAGGATAAGCTTCTAAACGATTTGTTAGGCTGAATAGTGTGCTTACTGTGCTGTTTTCTTTAGTGTAATTATCGGATAAAGGGTAGTGTTTTTACTGTGCTGTCATTCTGCCTATTTTGTTCATATATACTATATAGTGTTCTAGTTCAGATTTCTTTTAGTATACTATCCGTTTTGCTTGACCTATTTTATTTTCGCATTTTGTCTTGGTGGGTGCAGTGCATCACTTTTTACAAATTCCAATTGGTTTGCTTTTGAGGATGACAGAGTTGCCAATGAACGATCAACTGGCTCACTTGGTTCTCCTTCTCCTAGTACTGGGGGGGCCGATGTTATAAATGGTGGCAGTGGTGATAATGTTACTGTTGGTGAAGATGATGACTTGGTTGACACTGCAACATCTTCCCCAGAAGCAGGAACAAAATCAGAAGACACTGCACATCTCATGTCTAATGATTTAAGAGAAACAGGATACGATGAAACAGATAAGCCACCTGAATGGGTTGAATGGAGGGAGAATTTGGATTCCAGTGATCCTTCTGGGGTTCTGCCCAATGGTGAGATTCAAGTTGGATCAAAGCCTAGAGAGCCTGATGCACCTGAACCTTCCTCATCCACTGATGTATTGGAGAAGAACGATGAAACCACTACTGGACAGTTGCTAGGATCGGATGAGGAGACCCCAAGTTTGGCTGCTTCCAAGCCGGCAGAATTGGGTAATGGGAATCCAAGTTTAGAATCGACCACTCCTGATGATGTGGTGATAGCTGAAGGAACCGAAGGGGCTCCTGAGGCAGAAGATGGCAAAAAAGACAATGATCAAACAGGGAACTAATGTGGATTTTCAATTACCAGTTTTATTGGGCCAACTCATGTTGCAACATTGCCAGGTGGGAAGATGAATTCTAGGGCTGGGTAGGCGACTGTTACGTTGGAGGCTTCTGTACATCATGCATGGGGCAGTGCTGTTAAATAGGGTTGATGATTCTTTGCCCCCACCACGAAAATTGTTCTATTCTCTACCCCTCCCGTCATTGAGAAAAAATGGAAAGGGCAAGTTCTTATTTCCGAACTTCTCTGGCAAAAATTTGATGTCTGGTGAATCATTTCCCTTTCGCTAGGTGATAGACTCAACTGTCGCGTGCTGCGTGGATGTTTAGCACAAGAATCTACGTTTACTGAAACGATTGTCCTTCTAGATTATGAAGTATTATTTTTTTTGGGAAATGGGTTATCATGAATGTTGTGATTATCATACTGTAGCCAACAGGCGCTTCATAATAATATTGTGGACTTCGGTCCTCTCGTTTTCTCTACTGTACCAACAGCCTGCAAGCCAAACATGTTGGGCGGCTTCCTGTGGCTTGCGGGCATGGCTCCCGTGTGGGGTCTCTTAGTAAAAAATTACACCCCACGGTTTAGGATGGCAACCCCTTTATCTTTTCAATGCTTTATTTATTTAATGTGAAAAACACTTGTCTCATGTTCTGTTAGAATGAGACCTCAATGTTGAGGAGTTAGGCATCCAATCAAATGAAACGAGTAGTGAGTGTAGGCCTCTGGGATAGGGACTAGGCCTCTCGTACCTAAGACCTAAATTTTCACTGAGCCTATGGATGCCCAGGTTACCCCAAAATATGGTGTATCCACCTCGATCTGGCAAAAAGCTTGTTCCCGTTGGATGATAACCCACCTTCCAAATGTCTTTTTAATGTTCGCTGGGTACTCGGTGAGGATGCAAAACCGTCAAGAGTAATTGAAAGATGTACGGGACGACGGCGTTGCCACCAACTCGCATTTTTTTTTAGGCAATTAATAAATTATATTGCATAGAAGGAAGTTATATCAGAGTTATGTTCGTTTTGAGAAAAAATGTAGGATTTTAGAGTTGTGAATTTTTACGTTGAATATTGTTTTATTGGTGTTTGTGTAAAGTGGAGAGAAAAATGATTTGATGTAATTGTTTAATAAAAAAAACTCAAAGAAGACCAAGGTAAGTGGATGTAAGTGATACAAAGTATAAACTTACATTTTTACAAAACTGAAATGATACACATCATGGTTTTACATGAGCAAGCATGACATCATAAACAAGCATGACATGACACGAGCATTGCATGATTTCTAAAAGAAGTTTTTATGCAATGATGTATGAAAGTTTTATGATAAGTCAAGTTTAAGTTAAGGGCTCTGGTCGGTACCGTACCATCAAGGAGGGCACCCATACCGAAGGACGAATGCGAGAAGGATGGGTGAATCCTAGAGGTAAGTGCAACCACACTGAAGGACGAATGCGAGAAGGTGTGGACCTCCAAGGGTCGTGTCTAGCCACCACAGGAAGAATGCGAGAAGGTGGGCTAGTTCGACCAAATGAAATGTCCCCAAGGGAAAGGGACACGGTTCCGATGGGAACGCACAATCCTGACTTCAGGGGTTAAATGAAGCGTACGTAACCCACAAATCAAGAATAAAATATTTTCCACGGACCGTGTGTCATTTAAGTTCAAGAGCACGTTTTTCAAGATCAAGACTATTACATGTGCATATTTAACCATAAAACATGCATGTGCATCAAGACTAATGTTTATTCACGATATTCATACTCAAATAAAAAACTCATGTTTTTAAGTTTAAGTTTTCCCTTACTGAGTCTTTCAACTCATAGTTTTTCAAATGTATCATTCCAGATGTTTCAGGTGAAGGAGGTCAAGAAGACTATCTGTCTAAGAAAGAATATGATATGTATTTTGTTGTGGTGACTGTTGACCGTTGTGGTCTGTCACTTGGGTTATGAAATTTCATGTGTTATGTAATTAAGCTACTACTTCCTTGAAACCTAATATGTAAGATTAGTTATGTTGAGTTTTGACCCGTCTTTCTCTCTCGATTCTATTCCGTTGTATGTATGATTAAGCTCGCGACTATCATTATCCCTGCGGGATTGCGTTCGGGGCTTGACACCTGATGTCGTCCAAACCCTCTTGAGGATGAGAAAGTGAATGAATCGTTAGACCGGCGTTGAACCTTTGGCAGATCTCTACATTGTTCTAGAATAGCTTCGGACGTACACTATGTGTCAGCTGTTGAGCACAGAACGTAAAACACCAAACACAAGGAGGCCAATATTTAACGTGATTCGAAAATTTGCCTACGTCCACATAGGAGAAAACTTTGATTTCAACAAATCAAATATTACAACTCTCAACTCACACAGTTACTCTCTGCAACTCTCTCACTTTCTCACTCTCTGCACTTCGCACACACCTCTATCAAATTTTTCTCCGCACTCATTCTCTCATTCACGAGCTTGAATTTATATGGGGAGGAGAGTGTGAAATCGATCACAAAACTATCAGATTTGCGGTGGCGTGCAAATCTTCTCCTGCATCTCATTAAATGGTCTGCTGCATTTAATGGAAACCTGCATGTTTCAAGATTTGCGGGCTCTTGCTTTTGATTTCATGGAACCTACATCAGCGAGTTACTTATTCCGTACAACGTGTATTTATTACACCTTTTTATAAGGCCAGTGTTAGATGAATGGAAAACATACTATTATCTTCTTTTCAAAATCCATCACTCGAAACCAAGATAATCATTTGAGTCCAATGGTGGACCTGAACGACAAGAGGCCACTCAGGACTTTGTCAGAGGTGTACGTACAAGGTGTTGGAATCGCGGGATCGGCGCAGCGGAAGACATGATCGTTGAAATCAGAGCAACCCAAACGTTCTGCCTCCTTCAGATCCACGCACACAGGCTTGAGAGAGAGACTTTTAGAGAGAGAGTAGAGAGAGAAGCTCTGTCGTTGAAATCGAATTTCGTTGAAAATGAATTCTCATTTTCTCAACTGAATTCTGAGCTATATATAATGGCTGGCTCGGAACTCAACTGTGCTATAGCGTGAGATCTTTAGGGATCTCAAATCTCGGCCATAGGAACATCATGAAAAACTCTTTTTCATTAAACCCCCTTATATTCTGTATTCTGAATTTATGGGCTTCTACAAATTGTGATCATGTCCATTAACATATCACAATTGACCCCCGAGATAATAATACTGTTTTTATGAAATCCTTTTTGCTAACAATTATATGCTTATTTATCCTTCCACCATACTATATTCCACATGAGCTAATAGGACTGAAATAATATCACCGATTAAGTCCCTAGCTCATATAATTCTTAATTCTCAGTCTGTGTCTAGTTGGACTTCCAAAACTTTTCGAAAATCTTTTTCGCAAATATTTACTTAATATATTATATAAGTAAAACTCGTGAAAACACTTTTCACAAAATCTCGCTGCGCAACGTTTTTACAGGAGTCCAACAATATACTGCCTCATCAAGAGACTGGTGGATTCCATATTGAGCAATTATACAAATTCACTTACTATGCACAAGGCCAAACATTATCTGGAATATTTGATCTGCGAAGATCATAACCAAATGACTCAGTCAAAGCACAAGAACACAACAAGCAAACCTGCATAACTCTCTCAGGTCTAAGGACAACAGAAGCTAATTGTGCTAAATACCGTTCTCTACATTAGTGATCATTTCCAGAAGGTATTCATAGTTGATCCCGTTCAGTGCATGTACTATTACATTGCACCCACTCGTCTGCTTAAGGTCACCACCTTAATGACGGAGTCCATCATTCTATCTTATAGAGGCACAACGAGTGTAGACCTATTTCTACATTATCATGTACCTCGATCTAGGACAAAGTGAGTCAACAAGGATCCGAAAAGTCATACTCTCTGCCTCCGATTCATTAATCGTTGGCCTGACTTTTCTACAATGTTACTCAACAATATGACATCTTATGTCGTTGCAAATATGACATCTCATGTCATTGCATGTACCCAAAATGATATACAAGTGATTAATCATTAACAATAATTATCTCATAATTATGCAAAAAGATTGGTTTTGAGAGCATACATCTAACATAAGGAGCTCGCGTCCACTATTGATTCCCAAACTGCAGACGTGAAGGTAACCAAATTCGCCGACGCGTTCTCTCTCGTTTCCCCTTTCTTTCGCTACTTTAGCCTCGCCTTCAAGTTGTATTTATTACACCTTTTTATAAGGCCGATGTTAGATGAATGGAAAACATACTATTATCTTCTTTTCAAAATCCATCACCCGAAACCAAAATATGACTAGGTAGACTGGTAGACCTAGATAATCATCTGAGTCCAATGGCGGACCTGAACGACGAGAGGTCACTCAGGACTTTGTCGGAAGTGTACAAGGAGCTCGCGGCCACTATTGATTCCCAAACTGCAGACGTGAAGGTAGCCAAATTCGCCCACGTGTTCTCTCGCATTTCCCCTAATTTCTTTCGCTACTTTAGCCTCGCCTTCAAGTTCGCGGAGATCGACGTAGTCGCCAAAGTACGCCATGCTCATCTCGTTCAACCCTTTTTGGTTCCCGTTGAAAGGCGATGGAACACAAATATGATATCTAATTAACATGTTGAAAACCCCGCGGCATGGTCCCAAAAAGAGAAGAATAGAAGACGATTTTGAGTGGTACCCAATTTAAAGCAACAGTTTTGTCTGATTGAATTGTAAGTTAAAGAAAATTTGAAGCATGCATATATACATGATTAGGATTTCATTTTTAATTTGAAGCAAAAATTAAATGTGGTCTCCTAAAGTGAAATCTAGCTTTGTCCCTGAATATGACAACCCAATAATAAGAATAAATATATATAATTGATATTTCATTAGGACTCTTTTTGTATTAACCGATTGGCCGCTTGATGAGCACAGGTTAATAATATTACAGAGGCGTCGAAGTCTATTAGTACCTTGGAGGTTCTTCTTGAACGAGATATAAAGCTAACACCTAAGGAAAGTTGGAAGCCATTCGAGAAACCTCTTGAAAACAAAACGTGCGGTTGACATGGTCAGGGCACTCTTTGAAAACATACTAGCTACAGAGTATGTATATCACTGACTTCTTTATCTAGCTTTTTGTTCCATCCAATTAAATATTCAGCACATGATAGTATTGCATTACCAAAAAAGTTCTTATTTATATTTAGGGTGTGTTTGTCTCCTAAAATTTCGGAACACCTTCGAAAATTTTAACCTTATGAAATAATTACAATATAATCTCTCTCTTCCATCAAATCATTACTTTTCACTATAATAAATATAAAAAATTCATTCAAATCTTCTTTCTCATCACTTTTTCACTAATTCCAATACCCTGAAATTTTAACCTCCCCAAAATTTTAACACTCAAACACAACTTTAATGTGTTTGGAACATGTGTTAAAATGAAGTTGTCACGAGCATGCAAGTGAGAAGGGCTATTATGGTAATCTAAGGGCAGTAGGGAGAAGCAAAGGAGATAGATCAATCGCAGAGTATGGAGTTGGGGATTTAGGGATTTGAAGAGACAACAGTAGCAGTCAAGACTCGAGTAACTTTAGGACATTCAGGCAGTCAACACACTTTGGCCCATGAATCTGCATCAGTATCTCGATGCTGATGTTCAAGAGTCGCTTGGTAGGATACTTCTGAAAATGCTCATGCAGGTAGCCCTTATGTTGTCGGTCGGTTGCGGCCATTGTCTGCTGAACGGTCTTTATGACTTTAAGACGTTCGTAATCCAACTCAAAATTGTCCTGAAATAGAGATAACAAATTCACCTGTTTGTCTAGAACTAATTGTTATACTAATAACATGAGAAATCCTTGAAACTACTTACCAACAAAAGATCCTTCAAAGAAGCTCTAGTTTCTGCCAAAACCTTAGGCAACTTTTGTACCACGATGGTACATTAACTAAAACGAGGCTTCCAATTTTGGATGAGAGTCGGACAACACCAACTCCCTCATTGGCCACACCCTTTGGAATATGCACTTGAACCTTCCCATTAGTTTGTGCGTTGTCTAGACGTAACCCGCTAGTCCGCTCAAACCCGCGTCTAGCATTGGAGATTGTTATCAAGTTGTAAACTCAATATTTTTAAGCTATATATAAATTAAACCATTAACATAAGTTATTTCATATAAAAGAACATATGTAAAGAAAAAGGATAATACACGTACATGCACATTTGCTTTGAGAAGGTGATCCAATCTCTAACCCCATCCATTTTATGGCTTTCGTGGATGCAGTACGTGGCTGATCATTAAACGAGACTGATGGTGGAGAAGGTACCGTCTGTCAAGAGCGTGCATGTTTGCCACCAATAGTCATTGACCTGTATACGTGAATAGAAATAGTTAAACATAATTACACACAATAACTTTTTAAATATGCATGAGTCATCATTAGAGCTGTTCGATAATGCTGTAAAAAATCCAAAAATATTAGATCATTGGATTTCATTAGGAGGATAGTGATACTAGTTGCCAAAGAGGACTCTAGTCTAAAGAGAAAGCATTTTTCTACAATTCTTCTGGCTACCAGATATATTGGAAAGCTTCCTCTTTAACCTAAGTCGTCACTGTAAACAAAAATCTCCATCATCGTTTATCCTTCCAATCCTCTAATATTTATTGATTCTTTAATAACATCCATCTCAATCTCGTTGTCACATTGATGCTGGTCACTTTTGTAGGAAACCTTGGTTTACTATTCTGTTCCACCTTTTATCTCATACGTACTCCAAATGCGTCTTGGTTCATGAATTCTTTCGTAATCGTGCCTTGAACAATCGTACATGTGAGAAAACATCTCCCTTTATTCCCTCTAGCGGATCAGATCCAAGGAGGGGAGGGAGAGCTCAACTCTAAGAATACCTTGAAGAATGAAGGTGGGAGACAGCATGAATGTTCCAATGAACGTTGCATCACCGAGGACATCATACTACAAATTAGAGTATACATCTCAAACTGTCCACACGTTGGACAAGTCAAGGCTTATACAACGCGGTTCAAATTGACCAACGCTGCATAAGCTTCAAAAAGGTGTAAGGGCAATGTATGGCATTATTGGAAATGTTACTGTTCAAATGAAAAGGTTTGTGATTGAACAGTGTGATTGATCATCTTTGGAACAGTCACGGAAGGGTTCGAACGGTAATAGATAACAGCAAATATAGATTTCCAAGTGTTTGAACGGTTAAGATATCATTTGGGGACCCACAGGTCTCCAATATTTTTTTTGTTTCGCAATACAGTGTTTAAACGAAATTTACAGCCGTTTGAACCAAAACGTGCCAAAATAAAAAGTAGAAAAATTTGGTCCCCAATCAAATTGCGTCCTAACGTTTGTTTCGCTTGATTCAAATAGAAATACAACGATGACGTATCGCTACTATGTTTATCACTACTATGCTTCGTTCAAGTGGTAAATAGGTTGCATCCGAACGCTTGTAAAGTAACCGTTTGAATGTTGTCATGTACAAATGACCCTGTTTTGATTTGGGTAAATGTTCAAACAATAATAGTACTCAGTTCGAACGGTTACCCAATTCAACGTACCATAATCTGGTAATAATAGTAGTTATTAATATTATTTTGAAAAATACTACTAACATGAAATTTATTAACAGCGCGTAGGTGAGTAACTTGTATGGGCATGTAATGTGAGTCGTAAAAAGTATATAGATTAACTCGTAGTAGTCTTAAAAATTAAAAATCAATCGATCAAAATAAGAAATACAATAGAAAAATCTCTATCAGCAAGATTGGTTCTATCGAGGACAGTCTTTAGAGCTCCCAATATGTCCGCTCGGATATGTACTAGCGCACTCGCAACAATATCGATGTGTGGAACTTAATTGATGCCCGTCGCCCTAACGGATTGCTCAGACATGGTCAACTGATCCTCGATCGGAGTGAGAGAAATATGAACCACCTCAGTCTTTGACAGCTGAAACTTGTCTTATTACGAATGTGTTTGTGTTGAAAAATTTTTGGTATTGAGTTTTATGTTGATATTGGGTTTAGTGAAAAAGTGAAGAGAGAGGTAATTTTTTATATTTTTTGATGGGAGAGAGAAAGATTATATTGTAGTATTTTATTAGGAGTTGGTGAAAAATATTGTGATATTTTTGGTGCAAACGCACCCTACATAAGACGTATTTGGGGGGTCCACACCGAAGGTTTCCTAGCATCTTTCAGCTTCCCGACCTCTGGAGTTAGAGGTTGCGGTTGTGCTACGGGCACATGTCGTGACACCGCATGTCCTGGGCTACGTCGGGGAGTCACTCCGTTGATTGGGACCAATTTGCCTCACTCTCGGCTTGTCGGGTTGGATAGGTTCACTACCTCCGTGAGGAAGCGCTTCAACAATAGGTTTGTGTCATGCCACAGGAGAGTGAGGTCATTTGAACCTCCGATTGGATCATTCGAAATATTTAAAGAGAGAGGTTCAAAACTAGATGTAGGGCTACCATCAACATCATTCTAGCTGGGTGAGTCGTGCACTTGAAGGTGTTGTGAGGATTGATATTGTAAGAAAAGATCAAACGCATAATGTGAAAGAAAAAGTGACATGTCGCGATTGTGCATGGATGAGCATCGAGCACCGATGTTGCCTCGACATTATCTAAAAGACCTCTTTAGGCATCAGATCAGCTACCTCAACGGATGAGTAGGTTGATTGCAGCCGCTCCATGCTAAGAAAAGTGACAAAGACATTGGGTGAGACCGTCGCCGACATTGGCGCCCACTTCGAAAAGTGTTGCATTAGAAGTATTGCTCTAATTCAAGTATAGCTGTCTGGTCAACCCATAGTGGGTGATTATCCGCTCCTCAAATCAATAGTCCCCTAAGTCGGAGAGGACTACCGACCCATCCACCACCACTTGACATGCGTGCATTTGCTTTCAACGGTCTTCGTCATCGTTGGGGAGACCTCCGGGGCCTCGGCCGAAGAAGACGTTCTTGCTCGCTTCAATATTTTATAAATTTGCAAAACACATAAAGACATGTTAGAATGGTATACAACGCAATAAGAAAGGTATAAAATGTCATAGAACAAATTAATAATCTTTATTGAATAGTCCCAAACCCTTCGAACAGCTTGTATGAAACACACAGTTTTGGTAACACCGTCCGAAAGAACTAGATATGTGACTGAATGAAATGGTATATCCTAAAACACACCATTTACAAACCGTTCGAACATACTCCCCATTCCTATATATTAAAACACATGGTATAGATAGCGTTCAAACTTCTTTACAAGGCATCCAAACTGTTTCTCCTAAACTAATCGTTTGATTTTACCGTATGAGCGGTAAATCAAAACAGTGAGGATTACTTACAGTCATTCGAACAATAGTAGAATCGTTTGAACACTAGAATAAATTTGTGGCCAAGTCAACTCAGCCATGAAAATTAGTTATAAAATTCAAAACAATCGTACATACGACAATAAAAACACCCAAAAAAAATACGCAAACAGTATTACTATCTTATGAAACATAATTTTTCATAGTTTGAGGCCAAATGGACTGTTAAACACATGCAAAATTTAATATTTTTCAAAGTAATTTTTGTTAGAAAACTAACTAAATACACATATTTAAACTATTAAAAAAATGCCAAAAGCTAGCCTGGATTATGAGAATCATGGGGACAATATGGCTTGCTTTGAAAATGGGACATATGTTAGAGAAGGTTGAGAGTGTTTTCGTGCGTTTTTGAGTAATTTTGTGAGAGGGCTACATTAATATTTATTTAATGTCGTGTTCAAACGGTATTTAAACTGTCGAAATAGTACTGTCCGATATAGCACGTCCTTTGAAAGTCTAAATAATAACCCAAGAGGGGGTGAATTGAGTTTTAATAAATTTTAAAACCTTTTCAAAAACTTTGAGCAGTATAACAGTAAAGCATGCAACACAAAAGGCAGTGATATGAGCGTGAACAATTAAGAGATAGGGTTAGAGAGATGACACCGTAATTTTAGGTGGTTCGGCCAACTCTTGCTTACGTCCACCCCTAAGACTATTTACTTTCTTGGGCTTCCTTCACTATTATTCACATAGTAAATACACCTTAACTTTCGGGGTCCCAATGAACCTTTACAAAGCGTTTTCCTGAGCTCACGCTTTAACTCTATCACAAATCCCTAAACCCAAGGGATTTCTTCTACTTTCACAAGTAGTACAAGTGTTTACCGAACACTCACGTGTTTACAGAGAATGGGTACAAAATGGAATGTCAATGATTTGGCTCTCAAAACCGTATGAAGCAAGTGGAAAGTACAAGGGTGCACAAGAGGATAAGAGTATGTTGAAAGCTGAAGTTTTAGCAGCGGAATAACAAGCTTTCTCAGTATCAGTGGTCTTCTCCCTTGTTCAAGGCACTTTCTCTCTAGAAGTTAGGTCGCAGAGTAATTGCAAGTTTTTAATCAGGAAGAGATTCTCTTTTCTTCTATTTATACCAATTTTGACTTCAACGGTCATCTGGGATTTTGAAAATAGTCGTTGGAGGGAAGCTGTCAATATTCCAGGATTTCAGCAGAAAGTCGTGGCCAGTGTCAGCGCATAATCAGCGTAAGTTGATCTGGAAGATCTCTCGGAAGTGAAATGTCCAAGGTCTCTTCACTACCCCGAGGTCTCCCTTACTGGTCGAAGTAGACTGCAATGCGTCTCATCATTATGCCGAGGTCCCCTCTGACCGAGTTTGTCTGTCTCGGTATGTCACCTGTCCTCTTTATAAACCGAGGTATCTATCTTGGTTATTCACTTTCTGAGGTGTTCCGAGGTGTCCCCTAGATCCATACACTTTCCTGACCTTCCACAACATCCCAAGCTTTTTCTCTTCTGATTCCCGAGGTGACCATCTCTAATTTTGACCATCCTGAGGAACTCCCAAGATGTCTTCTTTCCTTTAATTTTTCGAGTTCCGAGGCATCACCGAGGTGCTCCGAGGTGTGCTTTCCTTACCATTTCCGAGCTCCATGTTCCGAGGTATTTTCAAGATATTCCGAGGTGTTCCGAGGTGCATTATGATTTCCAAAGTTCATCTCTATTTCAGATCATCTTGAGGTGCTCCCGAGATGTCCTTACTATTTCAGAGGTGCTCCAAGGTGTCCATATGTTCTTCTGATGTTCCCACAACATTTCGAGGTCCCCATTACTAACTCCGAGGTGTCTCAGTGCAATGTGTTAGACAAGATTTGATGTGGAGTCGTTCTCTTGGGAGATAGTGCAATGTGTCGACACTATAATTTTGTTTGAAAATGTTGTCTTGGGTGTTAGTGCAATGTGTCGACACTAGTTTGCAATGTGAAAACACTTTAAGTGCTGAAGAGATTTTTCAGCAACTTGAACGTGTCGTTTCACCCCAATTTATCTTTAAACACCTACAATATGAAAAGTTGATTTTATCAACTTGTGTAATGGTGTTCCAATGCACTTGAAAGATATTTTTATGAGATAACCTCAATCCTTTAGAAAATTTTAGAAAATAGTGGATTGACAAGGTAAAATCTAAAATTCTTCACAATTTTGAATTATTGTTATCATCAAAATCAAATATGAATTGTTTGCGAAACAACCTTGGGCTAACGTCCTTATTAGTCAACTTATCCACTCATTACCATCCGAACGGTTCACATTACCATCTGAACGGGAGGAGTGTAATAGGTGTTCCTTTCCATACTGTTCAAATGGAATATGTAACCATTTGGTTGGTTCGCCAAAAGGTATATGTTATTGTTCGCATGGCTTTGTGTGTAAAAATTCTAGATAAGAAATTAAACTTGATGTTTGGAATGTACCGTCAACTCAACATAGGCTAGCCTGATCAAAACTAAGATAATTCTCGTGATGATATCGGATTTTCTGTATCATGCAACTTAGGATAGATTTTTTTTGGATTTGGTAGCGAAAATCCAGATGTGTGGTTGTTTAAGGTCAATTGATAATTTAATAATTTAAGGTGTATCAGACTTCTTCTATTCAAAAGGTCCTAAGTAGCTCATTTTATCGAGAGAGGGAGGAATTGGTGTGGTTCTATGATGTAGAGGAGAATGGTGTTTTAGTAGTTGGAAGGCTTTTACAAGAGCCAGTTTTAGGCTCTTTCTAATTGATTCAGGATTTATCACCAAGGACAAAGTTGAGCCGTTTCATTGTAGGTCTCAAGGACGACATTCAATATCCGGTAAAGCTTTTAAACCCTAATACTCCTAACCAAGCCTTTCACATGGTTTAAATAGCGGAGGAATTTGTGAACAATTGGAATAGTGGTAGAGGTTTCAGGACACTATTTGAAAGTGAATTACCTACCATACAACAACTCAATAGAACAAAAAACAGACCTATAAAACCTGTACAAAAAAATAACCCTATAACGAATGAAGGAGAGAAGGGATAAGGGGCTTTGTTACAACTGCGATGAGAAGTGGAATCCTAGACATAAATGTTAGGTTATGTCATGGATGTTCTGGAGTTGATGGAGGAGGAAATAGAGGATGAATTAGAAGTTAATGAAGAACTTGAAATCCCAACCATATTAGAGTTGAATCTCATTGAAGTAGAATATGTAGAAATATCATTACATGCTATGTCAGGAGCACCAGATTCCAAGAAAATGAGGGTTAATAGCAGAATCAATGGAACATGGGTTGTGATTTTGATAGATTCAAGTTGTTCATATTATTTTATTGACACCAGTATAACAAGTAGAGTGATGCAGACCGGGATCTGTAAGGCTTGGCAAAATCTGAAAAGGATTGAGCCAAGGAAAGGGGATGGGTCTGGGATGCCACTCGACCTGGGGTAGCGGAAGCCACTCGACGCTACTAATCGTGGATGTCACTCAACTCCAAAGTAAGAGTTACATTTGCAAGAATTATATCTTTGAATCAAAAGTTCTTTTTTTTTATTATTATTTTGGATAATCACTCATATATAGAGTTCATTACATCAGGGTCAAGCTAAAACAATGGAATAATAAAAGTCTAAACAATTCCAACACAAAAGAAATTAAATGCACTTTGAAATTCGCTAACTGTTGCCATTCCCGACACCCATGAGTAAAAACGTCATAACTTTCTCTAGCAATCTTTAAATGATATGAGGTCAAGTACGTTTGAAACTAGAGACGTAGAGCTTTCCAACTATATATTTATACTGACTAAATCTTCGTAAGTAGTTCCATTCGAGTTGAATCTTTTCAGCCGAGGTGCAGATCTGCCCGAGATGCAAGTGATGCTTTGATACCTCAGCTCGAGATGCAAGGGATGCTCCTGCATCATTCTCCCCTTCTTGAAAAGAACTCGCCTTCGAGTTTGAGTTCAGATCTTCCCACAACAACTGGTTTAACTTCTCGAGCTCTTCACCAGAAATCCATGCATCTTCGGAACTTGGTTTATCAGGACATCGAACCAAGTATTGTGTGTAAGTGCCACGCCGAGTTGTGATAGAACGCACATTCAAAACATCAATGGACTCGCGTGGATATTTAGAGAGGCCGCCTTTGAAATCCTTTGGTTCCATAGCGATCTGCTCCTCATCGCCATAATAAGGATAAATATCACATATTTTGAATGTAGGGCTTATGGAAAATCCAGCAGGTAATTCGATGCGATAAGCATTTGGATCCAACTTCTTTAGAACTCGACAAGGGTCAAACTTCCTCTGTTTCAGCTTGTTATAAGTCCTAACAGGAAACCTTTCCTTCTGTAGATAGACCATAACCAGATCTCCTTCCTTGAACTCCAATTTCTTTCGATGAACATCAGCCTTGGACTTATACATCTGAGTAGAATGATACAATTGATGTCGAACTTATTCATGAACTTCTTTTATTTGCTCAGCAAACTCTTCAGCTTCCATACTTACTCTTGCTTGATTTGGCAATGGCAGGAGATCAAGAACATGACTTGGATTATTGCCATAGACAACTTCAAATGGAGACTTCTTGGTTGATCGATTGGCTGAACTATTGTAAGCAAATTCAGCTTGAGGAATGACAAAGTCCCACTTCCTTGGATGCTTTCCTACTAAACTTCTCAGTAAATTTCCAAGAGATCTAATCACCACTTCAGTCTGTCCATCAGTTTGAGAATGGAAAGCATTAGAGAATTGCAAACGAGTCCCCAAAATTTTCCATAGTGTCCTCCAAAAGTGACTAACAAACTTCGCATCACGATCTGAAGTAATGGTCTTTGGAACACCATGTAGACGAACAACTTCTTTAAAAAAATAAGGCAACGATATGAGATGCATCAGTAGAATTCTTACATGGAATAAAGTGAGTCATCTTGGAGAAACGATCCACTACCACAAATATGCAATCAAACCCGTGTTGTTTTATAGGCAAACCAATAAAAAAATCCATTGATAAGTCTTCCCAAGGAGCATTAGGGATTGGTAAGGGTTGATAATAACCAGCGTTTGAACTCCTCCTTTGGCCTTTTGACACACTAGACAGTTTTGCACAAATCTAGCAACATCACGCTTCAACGTAGGCCAAAACTACCGCAACTTCACAAGAGCTTTAGTTTTGTCTCTTGCAAAGTGTCCACCAAGTCCTCCCACATGCAATTCTTTAATGACAAATAACCTCAAAGAACCCTCCGGCAAACAAAGTTGGTTACCTTTGAAGAGATAGTCGTTGATCAACAAATAATCTCTTCTCTTCTCATCATTCGAATCTTGCAATACTTTTGAAAAGAAAGGATATGAAACATAATATCTTGGTAAGAGATCAAAACCGGTGGTTTCATAAGATAGAGTTGTCAACAAGCTATGTCGTCGACTCAAAGCATCAGCAACTTTGTTTGATGATCCAGCTTTGTGTTGTAGAAAAAAGAGAACTTTTCATGGTATGAAACCCATCTAGCATGACGAGAATTAAGCTTCTTTTGTCCCTTCAAAAATCTCAAAGCTTCATGGTCAGAAAAGAGAACAAACTCCACACCAATGAGATAAGGTTCCCAATTTCGTAAAGCTTGTATGATTGCGTATAACTACTTATCATAGGTTGAATATTTCAGCTTTACATCACTGAGTTTCTCACTGAAATAAGCAACAGATTTTCTTCCTTGCAAAAGAACAGCTCCTATGCCAACATTTAAGGCATCACACTCCACTTGGAATGACTTAGAAAAATCCGGTAGTGCTAGAATTGGTGCTTCAACAAGTTTGGACTTCAACTCTTGAAAACTGCTTTTCAGCCTCATTGGTCCACTGAAATTCCTTCTTCTTTAGAACATCCATCATTGGGGCAACAATGGTGCTGGAATGTTGAATAAATCTTCAGTAGAATGAAGCCAAACCATGAAAGCTTTTCACATCGGTTAGACTTCTAGGTGTAGGCCAATCAAGAATAGCCTTTACTTTCTTATCATTCATCTTCATGCCATCTGTACTCACAACATAGCATAGAAATACGACTCAATCAGTCATGAAAGAGCACTTCTTAAGGTTCACATAGAGCTGATTTTCATGAAGCACTTGGAAAACATTGGAGAGATGTTCCAAATGTTGCACTCTATCCTTGCTGTAAATTAAGATATCATCAAAATACACCACAACATACTTGCCCATGAAGATCTTCAATACTTGAGTCATAAGTCTCATAAAGTATTTGGGGCATTGGACAATCCAAATGACATAACCAGCCATTCATACAAACCATCCTTGGTTTTAAAAGTTGTCTTCCACTCATCACCTTCTCTAATTCTGATTTGGTGATAACCACTTTGCAAATAAATCTTAGAGAATACTTTAGCATCAGCAAGTTCATCAAACATATCGTCAAGTCTAGGAAACCTGTACTATCAACACACATTCTCCATGTTCCATCATTTTAGGAGTTCAAAGAGCTGGAAATGCACAAGGACTAAGGGATTCCCTAATTAGCCCTTTTTCAACAAGTCAATTACTTGTCTTTGTAATTTAGCATGTTCATTACGAGGCATTCTATAATGAGGCAAATTAGGAAATTATAGCACCTGGAGTGAAATCAATTTGGTGTTGAATGCTTCGAAGTGGTGGTAAACCACTAGGAAGCTCATCAGAAGCAAGGCATTGAATCTGTCCAGCAAGTCTTGAACTTCATTCGGAACTTCCTTTGCAACTTCTTCACTTCTATCCGTAGCAACAAGAGCATAAATAATGTCATCTTTCTTGTAAGATTCTTCGAACTCTTTGTAAGATAATAAACTGATCTGATTTGAAGAAGACACACTTGATGAAACATCTTTCATAGGGGACAACACACACTTCACACCATTGTGGATAATGGTGCAAGTGTTTCTTCTCCCATCATGGTAAGCACTCATATCAAATTGCCAAGGTCTGCCAAGAAGCAAATGGCAAGCATCAATGGGAACACATCACAATAAATCTCATCTTCATACTTGCCAATGAAAAACTTTACTTTACTCCTTTGTGTCACCATGATTTCTCCACCCTTTTTGAACCAAGAAACTTTGTAAGGCTTTGGATGACGCTCACAAGAAAGTTTCAGCTTTTCTACCATCACCTTCGACACCATATTTTCACAACTTCTCGAGTCAATCATCAAGATGCACTTCTTTCCATGGGAAAGACAATAGGTTCTGAAATATCATGCTTTAACCATCTATCATCTTCTTGAACAACCATAACTCGTTGGATTACAAGACTTTCTGCATCACAATCACCTTCACAATATTCTACATCCTCATCCCCAACTTCTTCATCATAGATTGGCTCTTGATCCACATCTCCTTCTTCTTCCAACAAATGCAATTCAGCTTTTTTCTTTGGACATTCATAGGATCTATGCTCAACTTCATTACATCTAAAACATCTATTGGAAAATGAATCTGATTTTCCATGCTCCTTACTCACCCTTCCATGTTGTTAATCTGGCTTTTGAGGTATAGGAGCCAACTTTCTTTATTTCTCCTGCACCACCTTTGAGATTTCACCTTTTCTGTATGAACTCCATTTCATTTTCTCTTCCGCCTTTAGTGCCTTCTGGTACGCTTCCTCCAGAGAACGAAATGAATGCATCATAAGCTCACCCTTGAGATTATACTTCAGCCCACTGACGTATCTTGCCACCAATTGATCATCGGATTCTTGCAAATTCACACGGCTCATAAGCTTGTAAAATTGCTCCATATAATCACCAACAGATTGCTCCATTTGTTGATGTAGTTTATGGAACTTTTGGTAGAGAGTTTGAGAATAGTCTAAAGCCAGAAACTTCTGATCAAACTTCACCTTCATCTCAGCCCAGATATTGATTTTTGGAATTCCTCTGCGATCTCTACGTCGTTGATATTGCTGCCACCATATTAGAGCATGACCTTTCAACTTTTTAGCAACAAACTGCACCTTTCTTTCATCTGAAAGATCTTTTAATTCAAATAAAGCTTCTAAAGATGCCATCTAATCACAGTACTCATCTGCATCAAGCTTCCCATCAAAGTCTTGTACATGAACTTGGATGCTTCGATCATTGTTTCTAAAGAACAAGCCAAACGTTCCATGGACCATTGAGCAGCAACTCTTGGTTCAACGAAAGAACTAGAAGAAGATGAATGGTCATCTCAGCTATTGTCATCCTCGAAGAAGATATTGCGTGCACTTTCCCGACTCATATGGCTTCGAGTTGGTGAGGTTTGAAGATGCTGAAAAAGTTCATTCACCATGTTTGAAAGTGTTTGATTTGATTCCCACAATGCCGGAAGTTCAGCTTCTACATCATCATGCTCTGTATTTCTTTGACGTCGTGGAGACATTGTGAAAGGATAGGAGATACGAAGAAGATTGAAATCTCAAAATTCTGAAGAACAGAAAGAAGCCCAATCACCACAATAGGAAAACTTGCTCTTATACCAATTTGATGCAAACCGGGATCTGCAAGGCTTGGCCAAGAAAATGGGATAGTCCTGGGACGCCACTCGACCAAGGGTAGCGGAAGCCACTCGACGCTACTAATCGTGGATGTCAGTCGACGCGACCAAGTCACACGCTTGATTAGTAGGAGAATGTCACTCAACTCCAAAGCAAGAGATACACTTGCAAGAATTATATCTTTGAATCAAAAGTTCTTTTTTTAATATTATTTTGGATAATCACTCATATATAGAGTTCATCACATCATGGTCAAGCTAGAAAAAATGGAATAATAAAGTCTAGACAATTCCAACATAAAAGAAATTAAATGCACTTTGAAATTCGCTGACTGTTGCCATTCTCGACGTCCATTAGTAAAAACATCATAACTTTTTGTAGGAATCTTCAAATGATATGAGATCAAGTGAGTTTGAAACTAGAGACGTAGAGATTTCCAAAGATATATCGGACGCTGACTAACTCTTCGTGAATCGTTCCAGCGGAGGTGCAGATCTGCCCGAAATGCAAGTGATGCTTTGATAGCTCGACCCGAGATACAAGAGATGCTTGGTACCTCGGCCCGAGATGCAAGTGTTGTATGTCGAGGTGGAAGGGATGCTCTTGCATCATAGAGATAACTTGAAAATGAGCATATTGGTTATGGTGAGGGTTCAATTGGCTAATGGTGATATCATCTAAGGGAAAGGAAATGCAATGATGTATGTGTGTAGGAGCAAGTGCATCAAATCACAACCAATTTTTATGTAATTTCCTTAGGTGGGTGTGATGTAGTCCTTGGAATACAGTGGCTGGCCACTTTAGGTCCCATTTTTGGGATTTCCTGACTTTAATATAGTTTGAATGTCATGGGCAAAGTGTAGTGCTGTAAGGGTTGAGAGTATCAGAAAGTACCGTTGTAGATGGGGACAATAGAAGAAGCATTTTTGACAATGGAGCGTAGGGACATAGTGTTTTAGCTCCTGAATTGTGTTATTCTTGAAGATACAATAGAAACGAAAAATTTAGGGAAGTTAACAAAAGTCTTGCAAAGATTTATTGAAGTTTTCGAGAAGCCTAAAGAGTTACCTCCTAATAAAGATCATTAGCACCAAATAGTGTTGAAGGAGGGGGCAAAACATATAGATGTTAGACCTTGCCAATATATGTGTTATCAGAAAAGTAAAATTGACAAAATAGTTAAGGAGTTGTTGGAGTGTGGATTGGTGAAGAACAACCAAAGTCTTTATTCGTCGCTAGTTTTAGTGGTGAATGTCTATGGATTATAAAACACTGAACAATGAAACAATTAAGGTCAAGTACCCCATACCAATGATAGAAGAAATGTTGGATAAGTTGAATGAGACCATAATTTTTTCAAAACTTCATTTATGGTCCGGTAATCTACAAATCAAAATGCTCGAGTCAAATGTACCAAAAACCAGCATTCCATACACATTAAGGGCATTACGAGTTCTTAGTTATACCTTTATGCTTAACTAACGCTCAACAAGTTTCCAAGCACTTATGAACAATGTGTTCAATATCACTGGAGGCTTATTCTCATTTTTTAGCCGGTAGATGGACAAGCATTGTTGGTCAATTGGAATTGGTTCTCGAAGCCCTTGATGAGCACCAACAATATCCTATGTTGAGCAAATGCAAATTTGGGTGTCATGAAGTGGAATACTTGGGGCATGTAATATCAAAAGAAGGGTGTGGCAGATACAAGAAAAATTGCAACGATGCTTTAATGGAGTTTACCCAACTCTTAAAGGAAGGGCGTTGCACCTTTCAACTTATGAAAATGAGCTGGTAGCATTTGTGATGGAAGTCAAAAAGTGGAGACCCTACATTTGGGGAAAAGAATTTATGGTTAAAAAAGACCAACATAGCCTAAAGTACTTGTTAGAGCAAAAAATTGGCACATCATCACAACAAAAATGAATTTTTAACTTATTGGGATATGATTTTATTATCAAGCAAAACAATAGTAGAGATAACAAGGTTGTTGACTAGTTGTCTAAGAAATATGAATTAGATAAGATGTATTCAAATCTTATGTCATTACCTTGTCCTAATTTGGATTGGCTAGAATAGTTGAAGGCTACTTATGACTCGAATCCCACCCGTCAGTCCATAATTTAGCAATTATCATGTACCCAAGGGCTAGATAAGAACTTACATATACTACAGGAATACCTTTAGTGGATTTCCAGGAATAACTTACATATCATGTACCCAAGGGCCACTCTCCTAATTGTTGAAGAATGAAAAAAATTGATCCGAAGACACAATAACATTGCTTTCTTTTAATGATATTTGCCCCCACCAATTTGTACTAAGAGTTGATGCAAATTTGTTCAAGATACAATGAACCCTGGATTTCTTAATCTGTTTCTTCAATTGCATCGCACAATTAACCGACACAAACCCTAATTTTTTAACTTTTTTTGAACTTGATAAAAAATCTATGCTTTTGAGAAATTTGAAATACAAATGATGCAAAATCATTAGTTGTTAATTAATTTCTCTAAACTACTAACAACGTGGTTCGTGTTAATTAATCACGATTTGATCAACTAACTATATCGATCTAAACGATTAGTTAGACCAACTTTTGGATCTTCACCGACGCTGGAAATAAAAAGATTTGAACGTCCGATCGAAAGATAAAAAATCTATGGCTCTGATCCTTCTTGTGATGCTTCATGCTAAGTGACAAGTGCGCCTCATATGCACCACAAAAGCTCCATTAGCGCCTATCAATAAATGCCTTCCCATTTTGTCGAATTTCCAATGTGGAACTTTCTCCATAAAGAACTTTCCATAAAATTTTCCCATTTCTAAAATCATAGTTATAAATAAGTATTTTTTGAAAAACTTTAACACAATTCAAGATTACAATTTTTCCAACTAGAGAAGAGAACGCACTCTTAATAGCGAATTATTTTTTATTTCATCACAAAGGAGAGCAAATACTATTTTAAATCCTTCGATAATAAAACAATATTATCTAAAATATTGACATGATTAGCTTTGATGTTTAAGATGATGTTATGTGCTTGATTCAATGAGTTCTTACATTCTTGAGGATCATATGGCAGAGGAGATTCCCTAAGGGAGCCAGCTTATAAGCCCTATCCACAAGTGTTTGACGCCCACCATGGGTGGGCTATTAGGAAAGTAGCAAGTGCAGCGATGTATTCGCTTTCTACAATTTCAGAGCTGTGGAAGACGATTAATGAAGATGGTGAGTTCATGAAGTAATTGAAACAACATTTTTTTAGTTAAAGTCTCAATAAGTTAAACACAACGCTTTCCTATTTTTTTTGGCTTTTGTATTCAAATAGCTTTTCTAGTTGCGTTTTATAGTTTTGTTTGAACCATTAGAGCCACTGGGTGTTTCCCTCTCTGTCAATCAGAGTGTAAAGATAAGTACTTGCTAATGCAAATCAAAGTATACTTGCATCTATAATCCTTTTTTTCATAAATGAGTCTTTGTGTGCCAGAAAAGTGAAAAAAATTGAAAAATTATTGGGTTTAGACAGCCCGGGGGAAATCTTGTGTTGTTTGATTTCCTAGTTTTCATTTGTTTGGATTTCCCACAGCACTAATGATATATTTTCGCTTTCAGAGGCATCTGCAAAGGTTGAAATGGAAAGTTTTATTCATGCATCAACTATTGTGTGCCAGTACATTGAGAAGCTCTACCTTTCAAGAGAATTGGGTATAGATTGGTAGAACAAGGGTTGTAACCTAACTGTTTTTACTTGTTTCATGGAATCAATTTCCTATAATTAGGACAAGCTCTATATTATTGTTAAACCTAGTACCATAAAATTATTGTGTATCATGATAGTCAATGTTTCTAATTTTATGGGAGTTGGTATTTATAATTGAATATATTATAGTTGATAAGCACGAAGCATAATGTAGAGTTTCAAGAGAGTTACTTTGCATCCTCAAATTACGGAGTCAATTTTACTTTTAAGTCTAAATTACGGAGTTCATCGAGTTGAGATCTCAAACTATTAGATTCAAAAGTTTATGTTCTCAGATTAACATTCAGTAGTTGATAAGCATATAGCATAATGTAGAGTTTCAAGAGAAAATTGGTTTGAATATTTGTATTGTCGTTTCGATCCTTAGGCAATGTATTTAATGTTGATAAGGCATATATTTCTAATTTCATTTTTGCATGACACGTAATCCTTTTGCATGTGAAATAAAGTTATGACCCTACCACAAAATAAAAATGATCAGAGGAAAAAGGTCTTGCTTTTTAACCCTGATTGTAAAGACTACAATCTCTCAAATGCACTCAAAGTGACTTCGTCTCAAAATAGCTAGGGAAATTATATTTTGTTTAATTTCTATGGTTGGCTATATTGCATTTCCCATGTCCTCCCTGACTGAGGGGTATTATGGACAAGTACAGAAAATTGTTCATGTAAAAGGGAAATGTATGTCTTCAACTGACCCAAGCATGTTTTTAGACAAGGCTTTTGTCTTTCCCCTTTTTGTTAGTGTCAGACCTGAAGGAAACATGTCATGAAATAAATATGGCCATGGTCTACGAACTTTCAATGTAACATCAGTCCAATTAGCATGCATTAACTAGGAATTAAAATCAACCTTGTCTTAACTTTAATTATTGAAGTAAAATGCTAAAAGAATTATCCAAACAAGATTGAAAATACATTAAAATTTTTCCATCCCAAAATTTGGCCACGACTTCTCTCAATATCATCAACATCACAAAAGTATCATCCAAAAATAACAATGAAGTTATATTACATAACAGACTAACCATAATGAAAAAACTCTACAAACTCTAAATTTCTCCTAGCTAGGTAATCTTCCCTCGTTGCATGTGCTATTACATCCTATTTCATGTTTCATTCTGTACTCTTTGTCCTCTCTTCTTTAGAAGGTGTCTCCCAAGCCCAATTCCACCAGCCCCTATCCAAATCCTAGCCCGCCCCATTTTGTAACTCAAAACCGGACAACCCCTATTTTAGTGCCCATAGGAATGGTTTGTACTTATTTGCAATGATTATTCATCGTTTGCAATCATTAGTCATCATTGGCTGCCACCCATATCAACCAATTCCTATCTTTTGCTTGCATAGGGTCTCCCACCTAGTTATAGACCTAGTGATGCCTAGTCTAGACTATCCCTTGTCACCTAGGTTAAACCCTAGTGCTTTAACTATGGTTTAGAGCACTATAAATAGAGAAGTGGTGTGAGGGTTATCCTCACACCAATATCTGTAAAAATAGGGTCTTTTAAAGGGAAAAGAAGTGTAGAATGGGTGATAGAGATTAGTGAAAATATGGAGATTATTGTCAAACTTAGTCATAGAACCCTTTAGGATGATTTTGATATGAGTTGATGTAAATAATGGCATGAAATGTTTGCTGGATGTTATAGGTATTATTAGAAACATATAGGATGGTTTGCATGTAAATGTTTATGTAAAAAATGAAGATATGGCGAATTAGATCATACCTAGTCTAGTTTTTCATAATCTGTGATATAAGTGTACCTAAGGTATTATCGCATGTAATAAATGACCTATTATTGCCCTCAAAATTTAAGCTTATTACTAGACGATACTAGGAACATTCAGTTAAATTTCGAGTCAATTGGAGTTAGGATGAAAACGTTATGATTTTTTGAAATTCACTCATAAAACTAGATTTTTAACCAAAACGGGTCAGTTTGTGGCTACACTGGTTGGGCTTCTTTTATACTATTGGTGTAGACTCTAGTGGGCTTGAAAACTCATAATAATTCTAGGACATGGGCCTGGAATTGGAGCCCAATTCTGGGTCCTTATTGAACCTAAAATGACAAACTTAGACAATATGTGAAGTAGGCTTCTTTTCTACTACTTGGGCTGACTCGAGTGGGATTTTAGAACTTCTAATATGGTCATGATATGGGCTTGCAAGCAAAGCCCAAGTATAAGTCCTTATTGGACATAAGACACTTAACTTGGATAACATGTGATATTTGGACTTGTAATTGGTTAAATAGTAAAAAGTCCTAATTCAAATTATTGATTGCTTACTGATTTAAATAAATGATTAAGATATTAGTCTTGCACGGATCTTCAAATCATCTTCTTTCATAACCTCAATACCCAAGATCGGATCCGAAATCATTAAACCTAAATGATCAACCAAAGTAATTGAAATAAACCATCATTCGATACGTGCAAGGTTGCTGTTTTCACTTTCTTCGTGTCCAACTCGTATTCAACCTTAGTACATTTATGCTTTCCATCAATAATACTGATCTTAAGACTTATCCATGGAGGTAAGCAACAACATTCCACCTCAAGGTTTAGTTCGCAAATTAGCAACCTATAACAGGCCTAATTCCACTTTCCTTGTTTCACAATTTACAACTTAACATGGTATGAACTAAAGGCCATTTGTTTTCTCATTTCCCATCCATTAAACCTCAAGGAATGTTTGTTCTAGGTACTGCCGTGACATCTATGAACTTGACCTAATTTTCATTTTCTTTTATCTCTCAAATTTCAGTTTACATGAGTACCAATGAACACAAACTCTTCAACACAACTTATTTACATTGAATCCTCACTTCAATAACCAACCCGTGGCCTTCTTGCCCATATTTTCACTCTTAAGCTTACTGACCTAGACCTCAATCCTCATAAATATGTTCCAGCATCACAATTCTTCAAGTCTCATACATGATTCACATCAAACTCTTAAAGACAATACAACATGCAAGCAACTTAACCCGAGTGTATTTCCTACATTTTCTCCAAATATAACTAATGTGCTTAGGTAATTAGCTTGCTGTTATGTCTATATTACCAACATGCAACACATCCAATCAGCAGGCTAACATCAAGGGAAAACATAAATGCAATGACATAGGGCAGTCAATACCATTCGGCCAACACTACCTATTTCCTTCCATTTTCATATCATTCACTTGCATGCATGTTAGCACTTTTCCAAATACATTTCTTCATAGATTTAGGCCACTGACCGAAGCTTAATACACCCCTATCCTAACATTTTTCACATCTATTACCAAGGTTTAACACAACACACTTCACAGCAACAAAATCAAGGATTTACCTTCCAATTTCACATGCAACTAATCTTTAATCACAAGCTTATCATATATATCATATCCCACATTTGACAAGCTCCTAACTAGCCAAAATGTGGCTTCCAATCATCATTATCCATCCTCAAAACATCACAAATACAACCAAAACATGAACTTCCAAGAGAATGCACAACATACTTCATTGGGCCAACAATGATTATCAACCTACATGCATGTTGAAATTCCTCCACCCATCCAACCAAAACCATGGCCTTCACATGCATCCTCCATCCTCAAGGCACAACAACTCACAACCAACACAACAATACAACTAGCAGATCCAATTTTTTTTTTCAAGAACATTTCAAATAAATAATGAAAACAACAACAGTCGGCCAAACACAACACCAATGGACCGAACTTACCTTTGCCTTTTGCCTTCTGCCTTTCCTTTCCTCTCCTCCTCCTTCTTCTCCTTCACGGTCTCCTTCTCTTTCTTCTTCTTCTTTTCCTCTCCCTTTCTCCCTTTCTCTCTCGGGTTTCCTTCTCTTTGTGCGACTAACCAAGTGAACTAAGCTAAGTGTGGCATGAGAGGTGAAAGAGGGAGTGAAATGTGAGTGTTTGCTTTACGTGAAATGGGGGGGAACTTTGTTTCCATTGCCCCACCCCATTGGCTGCAATGGGTGGCAACTTTTGTCTTTTTCTCTTTTTGTTTTGTTTTCTTTTTCTTTTTGTTGTCGTGACACCCTTCAACACTCCTACATCTCTCTGTCTTTTATTTCCAGCACACATATTCTTCTAAGAGTCAAAGCCCTAGCAATATTTAATTTCACATTATCAAATTTACAATATAGAAAATCACAAACCACATAGCATTTAATTTATAATTAAAAATGCACAAAGAGGTGCTAAAATTTTTCCTTTACATAATAAAATAAGTCAACCATACATTTCCAAATATTCATCACATCAGCCCTTAAAAGTCAAGTAACAAGGTCTTAAAATATTCAAAATGACATGGAAGAACAATTACACTACAGGGTGCAAGTTGGGGGTCTCATATCCTCCCCTCCTTAAAGATAAATTTTGTCCCCGGAATTTACCTTCTTACCACCAGTAGTTCTGCCCTAAGTGTGAGCGCAAAGGACCATAAGGATGGGGGCGAACATTCGAGCTTGCGCCACTACTGATCTCTCCTTGATAAATGTGGTCTGGGGAGTTACTTTCTGTCCATGAATGAGACATGGTCTCATGGGTCTACTCTTCTAGACTAGGGTCATGGACTACATTGTCACGCCCCGAACGCCATCCCGCAGGGACCGTGACAGCCGCGAGCATTCCCCGGGAACACTCCAGTGCTTACACTAACTCTTACAGCGGAATTTTTTTTTTAAATATACACATAGGATGGCTCACTCAGGATCCACATGTTGGCTGAGATAAAAGCCCAATAATCATAACCTCTCGGTATACACATCATAATTCATAAAAGTCTATACATTGCATCTTGTTCGCAACTTATACAAAACGTACTAGGGCAACATACTGCCACTTGATCAAAACCAGCACTCCCAAGTGCTACCTCGGAGTTCACCAACTCCGGCTCCAATCCCCAAACTTCCAGGATTTCTACGTGAGATACTCCTCTGCTCCCCAGTTATCTTGTGGATCTGGAATGATACGATTTACAAACTATGAGTCGAAAGACTCAGTAAGGAACAACAGTTGAAACATGAACTTTAATAAAACATAGCTTTAAAAGCATACTTACTTCAATACACTGTAGCGATAAGAGAAGAAATGCAAAACTGTAAATCATGAGTTAGTGCATAAAAACATGATGCATATGCATGCTCCGTGATGCACATGTCATGCACTAAAATCTCTTGCCACTCTTGGCCTTTTCAAATGCATTTCAAATCTCGGAATTGGCCCCAGGCCCTTGAAAATCTTTCTTTCATACTTGTGCCACTGTTGGCCTATTTACAACCATTTCGTATCTCTTACTCGTGGGCTCACTCCATTTGACCCCTGAAGTCAGGGTTGTGCGTTCCCTTCGGAACCGTCCCCGAATTCCCTTGGAGACCTTAACATCTGATCGAGCTAGCCCTTGAAGTGGCCCCAGGCCTGATGGCTAGACACGACCCTTGGAGGTGCCACACCTTCTCGAGCAACGTTCCTCGGTGTGGTTGCACATACCTCACGGACTAACCCATCCTTCACGAACAACGTCCCTCGGTATGGGCGTCCATCCATCCATCCTTCACGAACAACGTCCCTCGGCATGGATGTCGAACCTCACTTAACTTAGTACGTGTTCAACCAAAGCCTCCGGGCTTAATCATAACATAAATTCTCTTTTATTTGCATAAACAACTTTTCATGTTTCTATGAAATGAACATGTCATGCCACTCTTGAAAACATCGTAATTTCATTTGCATCAAAACATCTCTCATGCGTTCATGCAAATGATCATGCTATGACATGTTCGAAACATCATGCGTACTTGAAACATTCTTCATGCAATACATTTCATATGTATTAAAAACATCTTGTCATGCACAATAAAACATGCAGTGTATCATTCCAGTTTTCCAAAAGGGGTAAGATTCACTTACAGTACTCCTCGCAAATTCTCCTTTGCTCACTTGGCTACTCGCCTACAAGGAATAGGTTCAATCTTTCAATGCACTGCGTATAGATGAAACCATATTGGTATGTGTCGGTCCTACGAATTACCCGACAGTCCTATCTTGAAGTCCACTAAGGACAAGTAGCGATAATTCTACTCATTACTTAATTTAATGGTATAATATAGTTGCCGGATATTTCTTAATCCATCTTGAACTTCCCGTTCATCACTTGACTTCGTACCTTCCACTCGTCGGAACGTTTCCGAATGGCAACTATATTATATTTCTTTTTTTTTTTATAATATATATATATATATATATATATCAATATAATTCTTTTAATCATTAAATATTTTATTTAATTTATTCTTTAACTAATATTTAAAACTTAGGTCATTTAATTATTTAATATTGCAATATAATATCTATGCACATATACTTATAGGTATCTTGATTAGGGTTCTAATCAACAACTGACGGATTTAGGATTAAACCTAAGTCTCTCTTTTATTTCCTGTATTCGGTTAAATCTTTACCTGAATAAATCACTAACCTTAATCATTAACAACCCTTGGCTTGGATATTAAACCTTTATCAATCCGAGACATTAACCTTGATTAGGGTTTACATTTTTCTCCTCATAAGGTCAAGGCTCTCTAATCCTTAGCTTTGATATACATCTCATTACGATTACGTCTCACTCTGCCCTAAATAGGATTTGGCCAACATTAAATCATTCTAATTGAATCCTTAATCCGTGCTTAACATCACAAGGCTTGTTAATCCTTTAACTCAATCCTTTAAGCCTTAACATCTTTTAATTTGTTTGGCCACAATCCTAATTTTATTTATTCATCACAAGCAAATAAAATTTCCAATTGTTACAAAGCTTGCAATTCGGGTTTCTCTTCCTCATGGCATTCGGCCAACACCAATTTTATGTGTTCTTTAATTACAACTTCATCTCCAATGGTGATCCCATCCTCCGTCCCACAATTTCACAACTTAGGATCTAAAAATCAAAACACAACACAAGTTATCACTCATAGCATTATTCGGCCAACACCAAATATCACAACACCACTAGGTTTTCTTCGGTTCTTTTGCTTTGCACGCATTCTTCACGTTTCAAGGCTGATTTTCATGCAATAGATTACTAATCTTATACATAATATGGCCAACCAACAGATCCAAGCATATATAAAATCATTCTCAAGGTTTTAGGACACACATGGTTCGGCCATACACCAAAACATCACATTTCCCATACTTAAATCACAACATGCATATCCTTTGCATTTTTATAACCTATCTTGCATGCATCAACTTCATATCTTCATCATTCATAACCAACATGACTAGATCTACACTTGAACAACATTATATTTGAAGATCTAGGGCATACCATATTCGGCCATCATCCAAATAACACAACCCTTTATGTTAAAAATCACAACATGCATATCCTTGCATTTTATAACCTAACTTGCATGCATTAATCCCATACCTTCATCATATCCAACCAACATGACCAAATCTATACCTTAGACACATCAACAACCATAGATCTAGGGAATATCCAACTTACATCCAACAAAACATATCCTAGGTTTAGATCTAAATCCATCTAACATACATTGTCCATTTCTTACATTTTCCAACATTCAACCTTAGATCTAAAGCATGCATGGCCAGATCTAACACTTACACATAACCATGATCAAAATCCAACCAAAATACAACATAAAAATCCAAGATCCAACTACCTAAAGGGTTCGGCCAGCAAGGAAGAAGTGAGATCCATATATTACCTTGTTGTATTCTTTTTCCTTGCACAAATCCTCCTTTTTCTTCACCTCCTTCTTCTCCTTCTTCTTCTTCCTTCTCTTTCTTCCTCTTACCCGAGCTTCCCCTTTGATTCAAGCTCAAAACCTCACTCTTTGGCTCAAGATCTTCGGTTTCCCCTCTTGGTTCTCACTTTCTCTCTTTCGGTTTGCCTTCTCTCTTTTTGGTTCGGTTTCTCTCCTCTCCTCTTTGTGTTTCTCTTGTCTTGGCTTTGTGTTGGTCGACCAATATGACTCAAATAAAGTGAAGTGACACAATAAAGTGAAAAGGGAGTGTGATGGGTGTGAAATGAAAAGCCAAAAAGCAAGGGAGCATGAGCTTAGTCCAAAATTCGGCCAAGGGGGGAAATGCACTTCAATTTTCACTTTTCCTTCACCTTTTTCAACTTTTCAGTTTTGTCTCCCCTTTGTCCCCTTTGGCTTGCACGAAATTCACCCTCCACCACACATTTGAATTCCACATTTAATGCTTAGTTCAACCAATTAGATTCCCTTGGTTGAAATTCAACTAGTTTAGTTTACTTAGTTACAACTCAACCAACCTAGTTACATAGCATACTTAGTTGGCTTAATGAATGATTGGTACTACTAATCTTATATTATAACTTAACTCCAAGACCCATTGGGCAGCCCAACAACATTAATCCAAGGCCCAACAACACCATCTTAAATCCAATTCATAAGTTTAAAGGATAGGGCCCATTAACACCAATCTTTAAAGTTAGGCCCACTAACATTTCAATCACATAAGACTTTGATAGCCCAATAATATTTGTCTAAGGCCCAATATCACAAGTCTCAAGTCCATTTCACAAGCCTAAAGGCTAAGGCCCAATAACCTAAATCCTTAAAGCCCAATAATCATTCAATGGCAGCCCATTACCATGAATATTATGGCAGCCCATTAGCATGAATTTAAAGCCCAATTTCTTGATCTTCATGGTAGCCCAATTGCATACATTTAAAGGCCCAATATCCACCTATTACTCTAAGCCTTATAGCAGCCCAATATCACAACTTCAAGGGCCCATCATCACATGTAATTGGGCAGCCCACTTGATTAAATTTCAAGGCCCATCGTTCCTAATTTTCGGCCAAGCTTGGGCTATCCATTTTCAGCCCATTCTTTTAGGCTTTAAGTCCAACCATTTAAACCTTAATAGCCCAATAATATGGTCCATAACATAATCCTTCAAAAATTAATCAAGGATATAGCAAAGAAATACATTTAATCTTAACAACTTAAATTGGCTACCTTAAAATTTAGACCCCATCCATTGATATTCCATGATGCTCATTAAATTTAGATCATACCATGAACTCCATTAATTCAAAACAAATCACTGAATCCTTAAGCTTACAACGGAGTACGTACTGATTTAACAATATCTTCTAAAGACAAACCAGAAGTAGAAGTTTAGCCCGGTTGTTGTCTAGGGGGTATGGCTGCTTATATTGCTGGTAACTTGGGTGGTTTTGACTCACATGCTGATTTATTTGTGGATTCACATAGCTAAGATTGGGGTGATCCCTCCATCCTGGGTTATACATGTTCGAATAGGGATCATACTTTCTTTGCGGTTGTCCAGGAAAACCACTTGCTGTATTCACTTGCTCAATGGGCTCCTCTTGAAGAGTCGAGCACATATCAGTTGGATGCCCTACTACCGAACAAATCCCACAAGCCTTCGACATTTGCATATTTCCTATAGCCATTTGACGAACACGAAAAGTTAGACTTGCAATTTTTTGTTCAAGGGACGAAATATTTACCTCATTAACATGCTTAGATGGTGGGTCAAGTCTAGTGCCAAATTGTTGAGAATTGGCCACTGTATTTGCAATTAATTTTCTTGCGGCCTCGACAATTTTATCTATCAAAGCTCCACCACTAGCAACATCAATCATAATCCTATCAATGGGTAGAAGGCCCTCATAGAAATACTGGATAATTAGCTGCTCACTAAATTGATGATGGGGGCAGCTTGCACATAATTTCTAGAAACGTTCCCAATATTCATGTAGGGACTCTCCATTGTGCTACCATACACCACAAAATTCTTTTCGAATGTTAGCCGCCCTTGAAGCAAGGAAATATTTTTTCAAAAACAACCTTTTCATCTAGTACCATGTGGTAATACTCCCGGAGGGTAGATAATAGAGTCAATCCTTGGCCGAATCCTTCAAAGAAAATGGAAAGGCTCTTAATTTAATTTGTTTTTTTGTCACTTCGTGGGTTTCACACTCTTGCATACCACATAAAAGCTCCTTTAGATGCTTGTGAGGATCTTCACCTACAAGGCCACGAAAAGTGGGCAAGAGATGTATCAGACCAGATTTTAATTCAAAAGTAGTAGTAACATTTAAATTAGGGAACGTTATGCATAAGGATTGTTGATTCAAATCAAGGGTGGCAAGCTCTTTCAAAGTTTGATTTCCAGCCACGACTTATCACCACTATATGCACTCTAGTCTATCACCATATAAAATATATCAACTTATCTCTAATATAACCAATCTAACTTATCTCTATATAAACACATCAACTTATCTCTATGATAAACACAATAGCTTATCACTATGATAAGCACATTAACTTATCTTTTATTTCTTTATCAAGCTATCCTATAAACTTATTACTTATCACTTAATTTCTCTAATGATGCTTAAGCCTACCTAATCAAGGACACAAAATAATAGGATTGCATCAATAAAATTTCACAATGATAGTAAAACGAAATACCATAAGTATTAAAGTTAAGTCATACATTGGCAAAAAATATGGCCCCTTGAGTTAAATCAAAACGAATACATATGAAAGTAACAGAAATGAAATATGGGGTCTCACAAACATTATCTATCCATGGCTTTAACTAACCATTACATTGAATATCAATAATCTACCTCAAATCAGAAGCACTAATTCATCCAATAAGGTCACAAAATTTGGCCAACAGCAACCTATCCACATGCATGTCATTATCTCCAACATTTGAATCAAAACATCACTTCCTAGCCCAAAACCGTGGCTTAAACCCTTCCTCCATCAATAACAACATCACAACAACAACACCAACAATCACATCCAAAATCAGATCCATGATTCAACATTTTCCAAAGGGAGAATGAACACAAGAAAGAAAGGTCCATTCGGCCAAAACAGAAAATCTTTCCATGAGGAAACCGAACCCTAGCTTACCTTGGGATTTATAGCTGGTCACTAGTGATGACAAAAGAATACCTAGCATTAAGATACACATGGTCAGAGTCTAAAAGAAAAGAGAAAAGCTCAAGGAGATTAAATATGCAAAGGGATCAGATTTCCTTTACCCTTCTCTTTGTGAGTCCTAGTTTACAGGATTAAGGCAACCCAAGAGGGGGGTGAATTAGTTTTCTAAACTTTTCAATATTAACCCTTCAAAACCGTGTTTGCAAGGAATTAATTTAGCAGAAGTATAACGATATAATAAGTATGTAAGTGCTAAATGTAAAGAGTAAGGATAGAGAAAGCAAACACGTGATTTTTTAGGTGGTTCAGCAAACCCGCCTACATCCACCCCTCAAGCTCCTTCACCGAGCCTTGAGGTTTTCCACTATCTTCCAATAGCTTTTACACACTAGCTTCCGGGTGCTAGTGAACCGTACAAGTGTTTTCCCGGGATCAACACTCAAACCATCCCAAGTGGTTTTTCTAGCTCACCATTCACAACCTCACCAAGCTTGAGATATACACTCTCAAAGCTTCTTCTTTAGTGAACAACCTCACTAAAGGAAACACCTCTATTGGATAGGTAGATGGAAGAGCAAAAACTCTCTTGATAGAGTATATATGAAAATGGAAGCTCTATCTCTTTATTCACACAAAGACAAGGATATGAAAGTGTGTTTTGTGTGAATGCTTTGAGAAATATAGAATAGGAAGGTTTAGAATATTTCTCAAGTAGTAGAAATGATATGTGGTCGTTGGATATTCATTTTAGACGAAACGAAGGTGTATTTATAGGCAACATATGAAAACTAGCCGTTTATAGCCGTTAGGGGTCGCTTTGACAATTTTACCGTTGTAGCGGTCGACCGCTTCATGTACCGGTTCAAGTAGTCGTTGTCCAACGGTCATAAAATTTGAATGCTGTCAAATTTTTGTCCTACGCGCCTGGTCGACCGCTATAAATCATTTTCATCATCCGCTACAGACGGTCGACCGGTTCATGTAGGGGTCGACCGCTACAATTCATTTTCATAGACCGGTTCATTTAAAACCATGTTTTTGACCACTTTTAAACAACCAATTTTAAAAGCTTACTTCCCATAACTATATGAAAGGTTTGAGAATATATATGAGGTGTTTTGAAACTTTTAAAAACATTTTAATCTTTCAAACAAAAGGTAAAATGGTTTATGCACGTTTTGAAATATATACAAGTGCGTGATTCAAATCCTTGTCAAATGTGAAATAAGGAGTTACAAGGATTATACCCTAAGGTCTTGAATCTTCACTTTAAGCAAGCTCCTTGCATGTCAAATGTGTTCAACCTGGTTTGACCCGGTTTGACTACTTGACAAAAAAAATAAAAATAAAATAAAATTTAAAGTGCAAGTGTTAAATGTGATTGAGTGAAATTCTATTTTATTGAGTGTTGGATGAAACTAAAATAGGAATTACAATATCTTGATTTTATAGTTTTTCCATTTATTTATTTTGAAGATAAATGAGGGTGTACGAGGAATGAGGGTGTTGACTAAAATAGCAATACCAGCCCATTTCAAAATTACATGTCATTTAGACGATGGTTGCACTTAACTAAATAAACACATACGCGAAAGTAGTGAATATTGTGTTTATTTGGTGTTCAAAAGGAAATCAAGAGTCACGAATATTTACATACATTTTGTATGGGACATAAGAAGAATTCGTGATAGATAGTTTTTATTTACTTTTACAAGTTGTTGCATGGTTACTAAAGTAGGATCATATTTACAAAAGGTAAAAGCTCTAGATACCTACTAATGACACAAGAATATAAATGTTATATTTGGAACTTATTTGATTGATGTGTCATAGAGGGAGGTGCCAATAGTTGTTCTAAAACCTGAATCTATTGGATTATTGTTATATATACATGTGGATTGACTCTCTATGTTTTTTGCAGATTAGTCATGCCGAACCTTAATCCGTTTTCTAGAATTCTGGATGACAACAAACTCAATGGACAAAATTTCCTAGATTGGAAGCGAAATCTCTTGATTGTACTCATAGCTGAGAAGATTGCTTATGTCTTGACTAATGATGAACCCAAATTAGCTTTATCTAATGCTACTGAAGAGGAAAAGGTTTCCTATGATAAGTGGCATGAGGATGACAAACTTGCTAAATGCTACATATTAGCCTCAATGACTAATAAGTTGCAGAAGCAGTGCGAGGGCCTGGTAAATGCTAAGGATATGATCACTTCTCTTCAAGAGATGTTTGGGGATCATAGTAAGTCTCCAAGTCAGCAGACTATAAAACTAGTGATGACCACCAAATTGGTGAAGGGTGCTCCAGTTCAGGATCATGTTTTGAACATGATGTCATACATTTTTGAACTGGAGTCACTAAAAGCAGGTATGGACGGTGAGACCAAGGTATGAGTGATTTTTTCATCTTTTCCAGAATCATTCAACCAGTTTGTGTTGAACTATAACATGAACAAGATAGATGTGACTTTGCCAGAGCTACTCAATATGTTGCAGTCAGCAGAGGAACTCATCAAAAAAGAGAAAAGTTCTCTAATGATGATGGACAAAGAGAAAGGTTCTCTTATGGTGATGGACAAGTCAACATGTTCTGAACTAAAGCCAGAGGGAAAAAATTTTAAAAAGAACAAAGGGTCTCAATCCAGGAGAGAGGATATAAGTGGCAAAGAGAAGAAAGATAAAGAAAATTGTTTCCATTGTGGCAAACAAGGACACTGGAAGAGAAATTTCCGAGTTTATCTTACTTCTCTAGAAAAAAAAGAATCCTACTGAAGGTATGCTTATAAATTGTATTTGATTTATTTGAATGTCCATTAAATTGTTGATATGTCAATTTTGACATAACCTCTTACTTATGCAATGTGATTACGCAATATGATTGCGGGGGTTCAAGTTAACCCAGAGGAGAAGTGAAGAGGTAGCTTTTCTTAAAGAATGGAGTGAAGTAACTTCCATTGGAGCGTATTCATCTGAGTTCAAAAGAGATTATTTAAATTTTTGAAACACTGTCTTTAATTTCAGAATGTTTTTGGAAATTTGTTTTAAACTTCAAAAACTCGTTATTTTGGATATTCAGTATGTTTTGTTTTAACATTATGCATTTATGAATTACTTTTTTTTTAATTATGGATGGTTTGTTTTTAAAAATGTGATTATGGACTCTATGATGGTGTTATAAAATAGGTAACTTAATTTTATGAGATAACATTCAGTTAGTGATAAGCATGAATTACCTGTATACTTTTGAGGATTATGACTCAAAAATGGATTGTTGGGTATTATTTTGATAAACCCAAATGAACAAGAGGTAATTATCAAAAGGAATAATATAATTTTGAGTGGGAGTATGGCCTAAGTGAAAAGCGAAAGCGTGACAATTCTTGTTAAAATAGTTAGCTGAGCAAATTGCTAAGGCAGAAGAGATCAATGTAATAGAAATGTTATTAAATCTAATGATGAATTTGAATAGGTCATAACTCAGGAGCGTATGATGATAATTCATTTTAATGAGATGATTAAATAGTTTGATTTCTCCTTAAACATTGATATGCCTTGTATTGACAAGGAGTTAGTGGGAGTTTAGTAATATTTTAATTTTTACCCAAATATTTGAAAAGTATTAAACGCTATTTGATAGTGTTTGGAGTTAAGAATTTGCAAATCGTCAAATGATATACGAATTTCAAGTATAATTGATAGTAGATCAATTTTGGATTTGTGTATAAAAATTTGGTAAAGGTACTTGGGTTGGAGAAGTTGTAAATTGGTTACAACCAATATCTCTAACATTAAAAGGCAGATTACAAAGAAAATGGATACATGGGTATAAGATACCTGTATGAATGTTTTTTAGTGCAAATGGAAGATTGTAAGAAATATGCCCTAAAAATCACTATTCTAAATAATTGTTATTTAGATGCCACATGTTTATATTTATTATATTGTGTAATATGCTATGACATAAGATGTTACACAGTTATTATTGAGTGACATTGTAGAAAGGTCATGCCAAAGATTAATGAATTAAAGGAGAGGAGTATGACTTTTCGGTTCCTTGTACACTTGATGTTTTGTTCTAGACCGAGGTACATATTTATTTACAATAGGTCTACACTCTTTGAGCCTATATTAAATAGGATGATGTACTCAGTCATCGAAGTGTTGACCTTAAGCAAACGAGTGGGTGTAATGTAAGATTACATGCACTGAATGGGATCAAATATATATACCTTCTCGAAGTGATGATTGATGTTGAGAAGGAGAAGTTTGTGCAAATTTGTTTATTTTGTACTTGTACTCTGACTGAGTCATTCCGTGATGCTCTTTCTAAGTCAAATATTTCAGACAACGTCGAGTCTTGTGCGTGATGAATGAGTTTGTATAAATGCTCAATAAGGAATCCGCCAGTCTTCTACCCCAAGGCCATCCACTACCCCGTATTGATGGTTACACTATCCAGTGATCAGTACCATCACCCATTAACATTATCATTTCAATTGGTGCAAATGTCATTGATGCAGATGTCATTTTGCAAATGTCATGTCTATTATATTATTGATGCAAATGCCACATCCATTATATCATTGATGTATATTTTTAATAAAAATATGCTCTTTTACCATTTACTAATCATTTGTATTAAGGTTCCTTAAACTCAGTTACAAATCACATGTAATTAAATCATTTCACACGATAATTAATTTAATCACATCACATGTATTGTATTTATTTCTATAAGCTTTTATCAAGCACCAAGTCAACAACAGTATCAATGTGGCCAGTGAGGTGATTCGAGCCACCGTGAATGATTTGAAATCATCTGCTCAAGATGTAGTCAATGCCACAGAGGTTAGTTTGGACGCTGATCGAAATCTTCGTCCTCATGTCGTGAAATGAACATATTGGTTCTCAATGACTTGGATCAACTGGTTGAGGAAATTTGTCGTCGACCATCCTCCTCCTCCCTGATCTCCTTAGCCCTCACCCTTAACACCTCCCCTTGCCCTATTATTTTTTATGATGCCAAAGGGGGAGAAAAGTGCCTATTTGTATGCTGACAGCCTTGCTCTAATTTGACGACATTTCATTTTATTCTTATGTTGTTTTTGTCCTCTTTTCAGTTGTTTTTTTGGAACCTTGAACAATTATCTGGTTGGTTGTAATGATTATTCAAGCTTTTTATGAATTGACTTATTGTGATTCTATTATAGTATGAATGATCACATGTTTTGAAGTGAATGTGTTCTAAGGGAGTCCTTGTGAAGCTTTGATAAGTGCTTTGCACTTGATTATGCTTGCTTAAAACTCACTTCATGTAGTGATTCTATCTTTTAACTCTTGTTGATACGAAGTCTTGTAAATCTAATTTGGATTTTGAAGTTTGGGAAGTTTGGAGAAAGGATATAGAAGTGTTGTTTTAAGTTTTGGGAAACCTCCATTTACAAAGGAAACTCTTGCAAATTTTTTGTAAAATCTCAGAGTCCTATTTGCTAAAAATGTCATGAAAAACTCATGTTTGTTCTCAGGGGGAGCTTTTCTATTTGTTAGCAATTTGTCATTTTTAAAATGGTTTTGTCATCATAAAAAATCGGGAGATTGTTAGCCCAAGGTTGTTCTTACAAACAATCCATTTTGATTTTGATGATAACAAAGTATTCAAACTCGTTTAAGACTTTTAGATTTTACATTTAAAATTCTTTTCAAGAAAATTATATTTTTAGAGCATCAAGGTTTCTCTATTCAAAATATCTCTAAGCGTACTTGAACATCAATAAACAAGTTAATTTGTCAACTTTTATATTGTAAGTGTTTTTGAGATTTATTGAATTGAGGAAGTTGCTGTTAAAGAACAAATTTTTTTTTCTGACTAAATGTTGGAAGTGTCGACACATTGAGCCATATTGTCGACACATTGAAGTACTACCCGAGAGCATGTTTTTAGTGCATTCGAATTTTTCAGACTAAGTGTTGGAAGTGTCGCCACATTGAGTCATAGTGTCGACACATTGAACTAATACCTGAGAACATGTTTTTCAGGCCATTCAAAATTCTTTTTGACTAAGTGTTGGAAGTGTCGACACATTGAGTCATAGTGTCGACAAATTGAACTAACACCCAAAAGCTTGTTTCGGGGCCAAGTTCTAATGTGTCGACACATTGTACGATTTTGTAGATATCCTGGAAGCGACGCAGACTCATCCGAAAATCTCCAAATGGTCTCAAATGACCTCCAACAGCACTCAAAATTTACAAGAAGACCCTTTGTGCCCTAGGGGCTTTAAATAGAAGAAGATGGAGAGAGAAAATATCACGCCCCGAATGCTAACCCGAAGGGCCACTGACAGCCCGCGAGCATTCACAACCGAATGCTCCAGTGAACTTAACCTTGACATTGCAGCGGAATTTTTTTTATACTACTGAGAGAGGGACGGGCCAATGAGATTAACATATACTCAACTTACACAAAACAACTTCAATAATAATAGTGTAAGCATCATAATTACAATCCATATACGAAACACTTCAAAAGTGACAGACCACAATGGTCTACGCTTACCAACATCTCAAAAGATTACACTGAGGGCCTTTCCTCTCAAGATAACTAGTCCTCAGGACTCCTTTCACCTTGCACATCTGGAATGATGCAATTTAAAAATCGTGAGTCAAAAGACTCAGTGAGGAAACCTGAACTTTTAAAAAATGAATGATCATGAATTTCGATGTGCATGTATGCTCAATGCTTGCATATGAAACACATGCACTTGATCTTGAAAACATATACTTGAACTTGTAAAGACACTTGATCTTGAAAAGAATTCATTTCCTATCTTCTGGGCTACATACTCTCCATTTAACCCCTGAAGCCAGGGTTGTGCGTTCCCATCGGAACCGTCCCTTTTTTCCCTCGAAGACATAACATCTGGTCGAGCTAGCCCTTGAAAGTGGCCCTAGGCCTATTCGCTAGACATGACCCTTGGAGGTCCACACCTTCTTTTAAGCATCCTTCAGTATGGTCGCACTTAGCTCAAGAGCTACCCATCCTTCTTGCAAGCATCCTTCGGTATGGATGCCCTTAGGGGTCATCCATCCTTCTCGTATTCGTCCTTCGGAGTGGATGCACATATCTTACTGGTACGGTACCGACCAACTTCAGCCCCTTTACTTGACTTGTCATAAAACTTTCATTTGCACAAAACTTCTTTTCTTTCAAGAAAATCATGCAAATGCTTATGTCGTGTCATGCTTGATAACAATTATCATGTCATGCTTGATAACAATGTCATGCTGTGTATCATTCTAGTTTTGTAAAAATTTAAGTTTTCCACTTACCTCGGTCCTCTTGAGCTTAGGATGGTGCTTCGCCTACATACGAGTTACATTCATTACTTAGACGCTTAGACAATAACAGTCAAATAGGCATACAAAAGTACTCATAGACGTTCTCGTTTTCAAAATTCGTGACTTTGAAAATACGACTTCACTTACATGAAATTTCTTTTAAACTTTTAGCTTTCATATCAACAGATTTGAAAATAATAAGCATACACATCAAACAACTCCACTTAAGTGAAACTCCTTGGGTATTTCCAACTCAGTCTTCCATTTCAAGATACCTTACTTCTTCCATATCTTTTCTACTTGCACCAAGTCTCATAGAAAAGCTTATTGATAAGTCTCACATCCTTGTCAAGAAGATTGAAATGCGCATCATGAGCAGCAAACAACTTCTTGATGTCATCAAAGCCCGTCTTCACGTCGATAGACAACTTCTCCGACTAGTGACCCAACTTCTTTTGTTCCTCATTTATTTCCCCAAAAGAAGCTTCAAGAGATCCCAAGTGAGGCTCATGAGAGCTGGAAGGAGGTATCCGGGATGAGGACTCCATATAAAAAAAGGGAAATGGATGAGGGGGGAGAATGGCTCTCTAGGATTTCTTGTCACATTGGGAGTTCTAGTGGTTGTGGAAGGAGTTCTAGTAAAGGTTTCTTCTTCTTCTTCTACATCCTTGCTGTTTGCATCAGAATCCGATCCCCTATGACTTTGCTTTTGAGGAGTTACATCAGCTTTCTTTATCCAAAACCCTTCATCATTTTGTGTGAAACCCATCAACTTCAGAGTTTTCTGATTGTACTCTTTGGATTCCTTAGGTGTTTCTCTTACTTCGCCCCCTAAATCAATATCAAGAATGTGAAACATGTGGGTAAAGAACATTCCATAAGAAAGCCCTTGTCTCTTCTTCTCAGTGGCAGCCTTCATATGATTTATCATAAGGTGACCAAGGTTCATAGGAGTTTGGGTAATCAAGTAATACATGCAAATAAGTCTAAGAACGTTATGTACTCAAATTTCCCCGTCCTTGGTAAAATGATGTTGCAAACCATATGATGTAAAATTCTTCTCGGAATGCTTAGATCACTCACTGTGGGTCTAATAACCTCATATAGAGTTGGATTATCCAAAACAACTCTAAGGATATGAATAGGATCAACTTCTGACATTCCTATCCACCCATGCACCTCAAAAAATTTCTTCCCACTATCAAGAGCATTTACAATCGAATTCAATGAGGAACTAGATAAATCCAAAAATTTGTCATTCACATAACTATCAGCATCCTCAAACTTGGTGAATTGAAAGTTAGCATAAACCAACTTAACTAAGTAAACATAGCAATTTACTTTCAAATTCACAAGTGTTCCCCAACATTGAAACTCAAACGACTCTTGAAAATCAAACTCATTATCACTGAACCATTTGGAATCAGCCCATCTCCCAGCAATCACCTTTCAGTTTCAAAAATCTTGAACAAATCGGTTTTTATAGAGACTTGACCTGTAGATGTATTCTTCAGGAGTGTGAGTTGGTTCTTTGGTGGTCTTAGCCTTCTTCTTCCCTTTGGAGCCAACAGAGGCCGGTGTTCTTTGCGAGGAACGAGTTGGGCGACTGGACGACAGTGAGTTCGGGATTTTGAGAGAAATGTGGCAATCGACAATGGGTTTTTGAAGATAGAGAGTGGGCGACTGACATTTGTGAAGGAGAGGCTGAATCGAGCAGCTTGAGAGAGAGAGAGAGAGGTCTGAGAGGGAGAGAATGCCTAAAATGTCGAACCCTAACTCAAGTGAGATTGATATACCACGCGTGTCCCTAATTTTTTAAAACAGTAAATACGAAATAAATGTCAACACATTGGTCATGCTCCCGAACGTGGTTAAAAGAGTCTCTCAGGTGGATGGCTCATTGTATCGACACATACTTCTCCATGGAAGAAAAGTCATAAAAACCAGAAGTGCTGATGCTTATTTTACCAAGTGTTGACACATGGCATGAAACATGATTGAATGAAATAGTTTTAATACCAAAAATCACAATAAAACAATCAACCAGCATTCAAAACATGTTCAAAGCAAACAATAACACAATTTGTAAAAATATCTGCCAATTGAAGGTCGGTATTTATGTACTCAAGAACAATATCCCCTTTTTGAGCATGATCTCTAATGAAATTATGCTTAATCTCGATATGTTTTGTCCTAGAGTGCTGAATTGGATTTTTGGTAAGATTGATTGCTCTGGCGTTGTCACATTTTATTGGGATGAGAGAATAATGAAGATTGAAATCTTCCAATTGTTGTTTCATCCACAACACTTGTGTACAACAATTGCCTAAGGCAATATACTCGGCTTCCGTAGTTGATAGAGCCACGGAGTTTTGTTTCTTACAACACCAAGAGACTTGTGACGGTCCAAGAAATTGGCATGCACCACTAGTGCTCTTTCTATCAATTTGACACCCAACATAATCCGCATCTGAGTATCCTTATAAATTGAATTCAACACTTTTAGGATAAAACAAACATAGATTTTGAGTGCCAACAAGATATCTAAAAATTCTTTTGACTGCAAGGATATGAGATTCCTCATAACATGATTGAAATCTAGCACACATACATACATTAAACATTATATCGGGTCTACTAGCGGTAAGATATAGTAATGAGCCGATCATACCTCGATACTTCGTTTGGTCCACATCCTTACCTTTCTCATCCTTTTCCATTTTTTGTAGATGGGCTCATAGGTGTGCTCATAGGTTTTGAATTTTCCATGTTGAATCTTTTGAGGAGATCTCTTGTATACTTAGCTTGACTTACGAAGATGCCTTCACTACATTGTTTGATTTGGAGCTCGAGAAAGTAGCACAATTCTCCCATAAGGTTCATTTCAAAATTCACCTCGCATAACTTGAGAAAACTCTTGACACAAAGATTCATTAGTAGATCCAAAAATAATGTCATCAACATATATTTGAACCGTTAATAACTCATTTTCCTTTTCTTTGGTGAAAAGAGTAGTATCAATTTCACCTCGTGAAAACCATTTTTAATAAGAAAGGAACTTAGACGTTCATACCATGCTCAAGGTGCTTGTTTCAATCCATAAAGTGCTTTTGTAAGCTTGTATACATGATTTGAAAGATTTTCATCTTCAAATCCTGGTGGTTGCTCAACATAAACTTCTTCAGTGCGAAATCCATTTAGAAAAGCACTTTTTACATCCATTTGAAAGAGATTAAAATCTTTATAATAAGCAAAAGCGAGAAGCATGCGAATGGATTCTAAACGAGCAACAGGAGCAAAAGTTTCATCAAAATCAATCATTTCTTCTTGATTGTAACCTTAGGCAACTAATCTTGCTTTGTTCCTCACCAAAACCCCGAATTCATCAATTTTGTTTCTAAAAACCCATTTTGTGCCAATAATTGGATAATCCTTGGGTCTAGGAACTAGATGTCGTACTTGGTTTTTCTCAAATTGTTTTAGTTCCTCTTCCAAAGCATGGATCCAACTTTCATCATCTTTAGCCTTAGAAAAGTTCTTAGGCTCAAGTTAAGAAAGTAAAGCAAGGTTATTAGCTTGGTGTACAAAGGATCAAGTCCTTACCCCCTTTTCAACATTACCAGTAATTTGTTGGAAATGATGGCTCTTGACGTACTTCCAAGACTTTGGTAGATCATCATCATCTTGTTGAGGCTCTTCTTGAGGTTCTTGCTCTTGCACAAGTGTCTCTCCCTTGTCTTTGTCAATTGTAAGCTTATCAACCCCTTTGTTAAGATCTACAATATCTTCATCATCTTTTCTCATAAGATTGTTAGATTCATAAAAAACAACATGAACTGATTCTTCAACAACTAAGGTGCATTTATTAAAACCATGATAAGCTTTGCTAGAAGTTGAATAGACAAGAAATATACCTTCATCCGCTTTTGCATCGAACTTACCCAAATTGTCCTTGTTGTTGTGGAGCACAAAACATTTACAACTGAAAACATGAAAAAAACCAATTTTGGGTTTTCTATCATTCAATAGCTCATAAGGTATTTTCTTGAGAATAGGTATAATCATGCAACGGTTCATAACATAACAACTTGTGCTAACTGCTTCAGCCCAGAAATAATCAAGCAAGTTGTTTTCACGTAGCAAGGTTCTAGCAATTTCTTCAAGAGTCCTATTTTTCCTCTCTACAACAACATTTTATTGAGGAGTTCTAGGAGCCGAGAAGTTATGGTTAATACCATTTTCTCCAAAAAACTTTTCAAAGGAGGAATTTTCAAATTCTTTACCATGGTCACTCCTTATGCTAGAAATAGAAAAATCTTATTCATTTTGGATTCTCTTGCTAAGTTTTTCAAAAGCATGAAAGGCTTCATCTTTATGAGCTAGGAATAGAACCCTTGTGAATCTACTGAAATCATCAACAACAACAAAGCCATAACGTTTGCCGTCCAAGCTCAATGTTCGAGTTGGACCAAATAAGTCCATGTGTAGGAGTTGGAGTGGTCTAGAAGTGGACACAATATTTTTGGGTTTAAAAGATATTTTGGTTTGTTTGCCCTTTTGTCATGCTGCACAAATTTTATCCTTTTCAAAAGAGAAGTTAGGCAAACCCGAAACAAGATTCCTTTTGGCAAGTTTATAAAATCAGGTCCATGCTTGCATGAGCAAGCCTTAGAGCTGAAAAACATTTTACATTTTCTAAGGAGATGCTCTTTAAATGAACAATGTACACATTTTCAAATCTATGTACAACAAACAAGATTTTCTTGCTTTCAATATTTTCAACAAGACACATTGATGATTCGAAAATGACTCGGTTTCCCTTGTCACACAATTGACTGATGCTTAGGAGATTATGCTTTAAACCTTTGACAAGAAGAACATTTTTAATTGTTGGATTAGGATACATATCAATGCTTCCAACGTCAAGTGTCTTTCCTTTTCCATTGTCACCAAATGTAACTGAGCCCTTACCCTTAAGACAAAAGGAGTTGAACAAACTTTTGTCTCCGGTCATGTGCTTGGAGCATCCACTATCAAGAACTCAATGTTCCTTGATGTCTTTGGACTCCAAGCATTCCTGCAAAAGGCTCAACTCTTGATCTTTGGTACCAAAACCTTTATGGGTCCATTAGTATTAGATACAAATTCCTTCATCTTATCTTTTGAATCCATACAAATTTGATCCCATGAGTAGATCCTTTTTCTTGTTGGACATGTGTGTGAGATGTGTCCATTCTTTCCACAAAAATTACACATAAAGAAAGGTGTTGATGATTTAGTAACTACATCAGAATATAACTTTGATATCCACTTGAATCATAGCCAACTTTTGTTGAAACACATTTCTGTGAGCCAAGGAGAATATCAAGGTTTCTTTTTTCTTGAGTAAATCTTGCAAGATCTTGGATAGTGTGAGGAAATTTTCTTTTTTAACTCAATATTTTTTTATTTCAAATCATGTGACTCATCTTGTGTAAATTTTTTTTTTCTTTTGTGACTCTTGCAAGATTCTCTTCAAGAGAAACTACTTGGTATTTCAAAGCATCGTTTTGTTGCATAAGTACATCAAGATTCTTTTTAATACAACAATAGTTTGAAAATATTCTTTTCAACTCAACTTGTTGTTCATCAAAAGCATCTTGTAATTCCTCAAATGCTTTCACTCTCACTACTACTTTCATCGGATTCTCCCCATGTAGCTAAGAATGCTTTCTTTTTGTCCTTGAAATCCTTGGACTTCTTGTGTGTCTCAATATTTGGGCAATCCGACTTTTTGTGGCCCGACTTCTTGCATCCGAAGCAGATAATTTCATTCTTTTTACTGCTATCACCTTTGTAATTTTTTTTTCTTGAAAATCTTTTATCCTCTTATTTCTTGCGGAAGAACTTCTTGAATCTATTGGTGAATAGAGTCATTTCCTCATCATTCTTAGAAATTTCATCTTCACTAGAGTATATGGCCTTTAGGGCCACACCTCTTTTTCCTTTTCCTTCGTCTTCATCTCCCTTCACTTGATTCATCACATGGGTCATCAGAGATCCCATGAGTTCATCCAAGGAGAGTTTTGTCAAGTCCTTAGCTTCTTGAATTGCAGTGACCTTGGGTTCCCAAGATTTAGGAAGACACCTGAGAATCTTTCTTACCATTTCATCATTAGTGTACTCTTTACCAAGAGATTTAAGTTCATTTATGATATCAATAAAACGAGTAAATATAGAAGAAATTGCTTCATCAGATCTCATCTTAGAGAGCTCATAGCTATGTACAAGCATGTTAATCTTGATTTCTTTTACCTGATTCGTCCCTTCATGTGATACTTGAAGTTTATCCCAAATTGTTTTGCAGTATCGCATCCAGAGATATTATTGAACTCATTTGAATCAAGAGCACAATATAGAACATTCATAGCATTAGAATTTAGGGACATGAGCTTAAGATTATTTTCATCAAAATCTTTCTCTTCCTTAAGCTTTCCATCGACACCTTGGGGAAATCGAGAACCTCTTGAAATGATTCTCCACGGATTATAATCAACGGCTTGGATGTAGATTCTCATCCTTGCCTTCCAATAATTATAGGAGGTTCCATTAAATAAGGGAGGTCGATTTGTCGACTGCCTTTCAGCTAAAGAGGTGCTAACTAGGGTTGTCATTTATAAGAGCGTCTAACCTCAGCTCTGATACCAATTGAGAGGGCAAAAACAACCCAAGAGGAGCAAGAGATCCCTTTCTAAAGGAGCAAGAGAGTAGATCTATATAATCAATGAATCTAATGAAGAATAAAAGAAATAGATAAACAAGCCCAACAAATAGATACCCACAATAAATAGAGATAAGGATAGAGAGATGACACCGAGACTTTTAGGTGGTTCGATCAACACTTGCTTACGGCCATCCCTAAAGCTATTGACTTCCTTGGGCTTTCTTCACTATCTTCCAAATAGTAAATACACCTTAGCTTCCTAGGTGGTAAGGAACCTTTACAAAGTGTTTTTCGAGCTTACACTTTAACTCACTCTCACAAATCCTCACAACCTAGAGGATTTCTTCTACCCAACTAGTAGGACAAGTGTTTTCCCAAACACTCATGTGTTTTTCAAGAATGGGTACAAAAGGAATCTTAATAAAGGCTCTTTAAGCCAAATAAACAAGTATGAAGTACTGAGGTGTGCAAAGAGACAAGATTCTCAAAGAAAGCAACAGTATTTGCAGGTGGGGGTACAAGCTTTCTTGGTTGGTGGAGCTTCTTTCTTCTTCAAAGCTTTTTTATCTCTCTAGAAATTAGGGCAAGAGTTAATAGCGCACACTTCTGCCTTTTCTCTCTCCATCTTCTTCTATTTAAAGCCCCTAGGGCACAAAGTGTCGCTTCCAGAATATCTGCAAAATCGAACAATGTGACGACACATTGATGGTATGTGCTGACACATTAGAACTTGGCCTCGAAACAAGCTCTTGGGTGTTAGTTCAATGTGTCGACACTTCCAACACTTAGTCAAAAAGAATTTCGAATGGCCTGAAAAACATGTTCTCGAGTATTAGTTCAATGTGTCGACACTTCCAACACTTAGTCTGAAAATTTCGAATGGCCTAAAAACATGCTCTCGGGTAGTAGTTCAATGCGTCGACCCTATGGCTCAATGTGCCAACACTTCCAACACTTAGTCAGAAAAAAAAAAAATTTGTTCTTTAACAGCAACTACCCCAATTCAATAAATCTCAAAAATACTTACAATATAAAATTTGACAAATTAACTTGTGTAATGATGTTCAAGTATGCTTAGAGATATTCTAGAATAGAGAAACCTTGATGCTCTAAAAATCTAATTTTCTTGAAAAAGATTTTCAATGTAAAATCTAAAAGTCTTAAACGAGTTTGAAAACTTTGTTATCATCAAAATCAAAATGGATTGTTTGTAAGAACAACCTTGGGCTAACATTAATGTTTAACATTTTGCTCAATGTATCTCGGTGGGATTGAGACGAGAGTCAATAGAAAAGATCGAAATTATGTCGAGGTAGATGATTGAACTAGTCGGGGATGTCTTTCTTTATTTGCCCAGGATGTATGCCAGTTAAGAGTTGGTAGAGGTCACGATTTGGATAAAAAAAATCACAAAAGCGCAGTGGTATATACTCAACAACTCTTCGGAAATCAACCATTATATAGAGTAAGCACTTTACACAATCGTTGTTCATTTAAACACTTATCAGTTCATATTTTATACTTTATCATAAAATATATTATTTTTTACAGCGAACACTTAGAAGAGATGATGAGGCAATCACCAATAAATGTTAATAGGGGGCACTAAAAAGAATTTTTGTTATGGTTTAGAATTTGGGAATTTATTTTATTTTGTCTCTTTTATATATTTCTTTTGCATTAATATTTTTTGTTTATTATTTTAGATACAAATTATGCACAATTACAATCCGGACTCAGTTTTGGCTGATTTTTATTCATTAGCATCCGGTCCGGATCTTTAAGCATTTGGTTATTCTGGGTGTGTAGTGAATTTAGTTACGTTTCACATGGTCCTTCGTGAACAACTTCATAGTACGGGATGTTTTAGAGGACCACGCTGGGGAAAACGTTGATTTTTATGGCCAAGTCGTGGAGATTTACGGGTTGCGTTATTTGTGCCAGAATTTAGTTTATTTACTGAGTAACCAAAACTTAGGTATTGATAAAGTGGTCGGTTGTTAGTATTACCACATCTCGAAAGTAGTAAAAAGATGATCCGTTTGAGCTAGCGTCTCGGGAGAATCAAGTGTTTTGTATCAATGATATGAAGTTGTGCGGTCACTGGAAGATTGTTCAAAAGATTACCCCTAGAAACACATATAATATTCCACCTATTGAAGATGGAGGTAGTGAAGAAGGAGAAGGACCATCAAACAATGATGCATACTGCGATTAACTAGAAATGAGTCTATTGTGCTTTTTGTGGACTTTAGCTCATTTGACATGATCTCGTTGAATAGAAATGATGTTATGACTTATATGTTGGTGACTGATCTCGTTAAGTATTGATTGTAGTGATTCTTAAGAATATGACTCCGAGGACTAAAGTAACTCTATCATTTCAATTTACTCAGCGTTTGTATTTTATATTCATTTTGATTTACATAATTAATTTTTTCACAAATATTAATTTATTTGATCACAAGACGACATCATCCTAGCGGTAGGAAAACATCTTCAGCATGATTTATCTGGCACATCGGTTCACACTGGATGTACTAGGGTCCCCGGTCAAGGACTCCACAACAATCACCAGCTCCTCCACGCGATCCACTCCAATACCGTAATCGATCCTCCCGAACCGTTTCTAGTAACACACGAGCGTAGAATTTAGGATCAAAACACTCAACAAATGAATAATACCTCTCTTATTACGAAGAAAGTGGTCTTAGGATTATTAGTCCTTCGAACCACAAGAACACAAGAACAATCGTACAAGGGTTATTAGCCCAAGCACGCCCAACTTAAGAGGTTATTAGCCCCCAAGTCTACTGGCATAAACGTGCCTATGCCTGGCCACTCTCAGAAAAGCTCTCTAGCTCTCACTATTCAACTCTATGACTGAATGCTTTCTAATGCTCCTGAGGAGTGCTTATATAGGCCTTCTCAGGAGCTTAAAAAAGCCCTAATCAAATCAAATCAAATCAATCTAAATCAAATCTTCAAGATTCTAAGGAAACAATTCCCAGAATCAGGGAGATTTGATGATACATTCCTAAAACATCAAAGCTCAGAAAGGAAAGACAATCTTCTAGAAACATCTAATTCTAGAAGATAAGATTTATTTAATTAATACCATAATCAGAGGCAATCTCTGAAGATGCTGATTTCGCCGCCGTCCGCCGCCCTACACGGTGGCGCCGCCGCCATGCTCCTCCTTGGGTGGTGATGCTCCTCCGACTCCCAAAGTCATGCTCATCACTTCCCTTCCGGTCACCGCTAAGGGTGGTGGTGCTCCGCCGCCAGCGGTGGCTGCTGTGGTTAGCCACTCTTGGCCTTCTGCTGCTGCTTGGCTTGGCTGGGGGTCAGGGCCCTGCTGTGGTGCTAAGTCATGGCAAGGCCATGTGGTGGCCATGAGCTTGCCATGACATGTCTGCGGTTGGCTGACTTGCTTGCTGGGCGTGGGCATTGCTGGGCTGCCATGGCTTGTCAGTGGTGCCTGTGTGCCTTGCTTGCGCGCGCGCATGCTGATGCCATGGCTTGTTTGTGGTGCCTCGGCTGCGCGCGCTATGGGCGTGTCATGTGCTCCTGCCGCGCGCGCTGTGGGGGTGTCAAAGGCGCCCATGGGTGTCATTGGCGCCGCATCTCTCGTGCTATCCTCCTCCTCGCAGCCGTTCAGTCCAAGGTCTTCACTGGGGACCCTTTCAGTACTGCCGGTACAGTAATAGCATCGGGTCTTTCTCTTAAAGATTGGAATGAAATACCGCCTCCTATCATAGCCATTCCAATAGGCACCAAAAGTAGTTGAGGGTGAAAGTATTTTACCCTGTCAATTTTGACCTAATATTAAAACTTCAAACTGTATGCTAACAGATTAATGTATTATTCTTCATTTGTAGCGACGTCCCGGATCAGTCACAGAGGGGGTAGTACAGGCGGGATTTGCATTAAACAAGGCTCATCATGGAGGAAAGTTGATTGTCCATATCCCTGATGAACGTACAAACGGTGATAACGAGGCATCATCAATGCTCTCATGTCATTTTGTCTCTCTTGTTCGACAGCATGTTCCATTTAAGAGGACTAAGTGGAGGGAAGTCCCCTATCACGTAAAATCATATGTGATAAACCAAGTGTTGGTAAGTATAATTTATTAAATTTTAATTGTGCAAACTTTTATTCGTACTACCTGTTAGATCTATTACGGATGATTTTCAACTAGATTATGTCTGGCCCGAGGATAACAACACATTGATGTCTACAATGAACACAATGTACAAGACGCATATGAATTTCAGCTTAAAAAATTACCAGGATTACATGGTATTCAATACCAAAGAAGAGGCGTTACAATACCCGTATCCCGAGACAAACGAGGCGTTACAATACCCACATATCCGTCCGAACAATGTTGGGACCCGTCTGGATAGAAATGGCATTCCAGGATCATTTGGGTGACGAAATTAAGCTTTTGCCTAGGAAAGGCATCTTTAGGTGATAAAATTTGGTTTGACACCCAAAAATTTGTCTACTAATGTCTTATTTCTTGTAGTGTCTCAGCCTATTACTCAAACCATTGTGTACAAAAATTTTCAATGGTAGGCTTAGATGACCCACTAACTATTCAGTATCATGAAACTAGTTGCATTTGATGTTGTGTCCTTTGCTAAGTTTGTTTGACGTAAATGTGACATTGTAAAGAAGCAAGTTTTGAAGCGCAATCTCGGGATGAGAGGCACCTTCTAAAGATGAGAGGGCCGAAAGTACGGAATGAAACATGAGACATGATGTAATAGAACATGCTACGGTGCAAGATTATCTATCTAGGAGAAATTTAGAGTTTGTAGAGTTTTTTCATTATGGTTTAGTCTGTTATGTAATATAACTTCATTGTTATTTTTGGATGATACTTTTGTGATGTTGGTGATGTTGATGATATTGAGAAAAGTCGTGCGCCAAATTTTGGGATGAAATTTTTTTAATGTGTTTTCAATCTTGTTTGGATAATTCTTTTAGCATTTTACTTCAATAATTAAAGTTAAGACAAGGTTGATTTTAATTCATATTTAATGCTTGCTAATTGTGATGTGAACCCGCAGGATTGAAACCCCTTGAACTCATGAACAAAATTTAATAAACGCCCAAGAACACCACAAATCAAGCCAAGGAACAAATCTTGACCTGTTTAACTCTTTTTCCAAGAACCTAGATTATAGTTATAATCTTGACCCATTGAAATGAAGCAAGAACCAAGATAGAAGTTAGAACGCCACAAGGAAGAATCCTTGATAAGTTCTTTAGTTCATTCAAGAACTAAAAGAGAAACTCTCTCTCATAGAAAATTATACTTAATTTTTTTTGGATGATCTAAAACAATACATAGAAGCTCCTAAATATAGGAGGAGGTTTGTATAAGTCCCTCATTTCTAAGCAATGTTGGACAACATGGACTAACCCTAGTGAACAGTACGCGTGAACAGTGCAGCATGAACAGTTGGACTGATGTTACATTGAAAGTTGATCAATCCCTTATTTGAACATGCTAAAGAGAAGTCATAGACCATGGCCGTATTTATTCTAGGACATATTTCCTTCAGGTCTCACACCAACAAAAGGAAAAAGACAAAAGCCTTGTCTAAAAAATGCTTGGGTCAGTTGAAGACATACATTTCCCTTTTAGATGGACAATTTTCTGTACTTATCTAGAACACCCCTCAGTTAGGGAGTACAAGTGAAATGCAATGTAGCCAACGATAGAAATTAAACACAACATAATTTCCCTAGCCATTTTGAGATGAAGTCACTTTGAGTGCATTTGAGAGATTGTAGTCTTTACAATCAAGGTTAAAAAGCAAGACCATTTTCCTTTGATTATTTTTGTTGTGGAAGGGTCATATCTTTATTTCACATGCAAAAGGATCACGTGTCATGCAAAAAGGAAATTAGAAATATAGGCCTTTCAACATTAAATACATTGCTTGAGGATCGAAACAACAATAAAAATATTAAAACCTATTTTCTCTTGAAACTCTACATTATGCTATATGCTTATCAACTATTGAATGTTAGTATGAGAACATAAACTTATGAATTTAATAGTTTGAGATCTCAACCCGATGAAACCGTAACGTAGACTTAAAAGTATAATTGACTCCGTAATTTGAGGATGCAAAGTAACTCTCTTGAAACTCTACAATATGCTCTGTGCTTATCATCTATAAATATATTCAATTATAAATACCAACTCCCATAAAATTAGAAACATTGACTATCATAATACACAATAATTTTATGGTACTAGATTTAACAATAATATAAGCTTATCCTAATTATAGGAAATTGATTCCATGAAACAAGTCGAAATAGTCAGGTTACAACCCTTGTTCTACCAATCTATACCCAATTCTCTTGAAAGGTAGAGTCTTTCAATGTACTGGCATACAGTAGTTGATGCTTGAATAAAACTTTCCATTTCAACCTTTGCTGATTCCTCTGAAAGCAAAAATATGTCATTAGTTCTGCGGAAAATCTAAACAAATAAAAACCAGGAAACCAAACAACACAAGATTCCCCCTGGGCTGCCAAAACCCAATAACTTTTTTTTTCACTTTTTTGGCACACAAAGACTCATTTATGAAAAGAAAGATTAAAGATGCAAGTATACATTGGTTTGCATTAGCAAGTACTCATCCTGTAATACCCTGAATCTTTTTTAGCCATTTTTGAGGCTCTTGTGTTAAGGTTTTCTTTTAAATACCTTCAATATTTTTTTCATTTTATTTATATTCTAAATTTTTGTCTTGTTTAATATTTACCAATTAATTAATTGCCTTCAGAATACTTTATTTTTATTTCCTCTAAGATTTGAGAGTACGTTAGTTAATTTTAATATATTATCGAATTTCTCCTTCTTTGGATTTCAATATTATATTTTTAAACCTTCATTTTAATAAATTCTCTTTCTTATATTAATGTAATTTTATTTGTCTAAATTGTTTTTCTTAATTCAACTATTTGATTTCATTGGGGTTTATTCTTATAAAAATAGTTATTTAATTGCAGTAAAAAAACAGCAAAGCAAAATAAAACAAAAAGAGACATATGCATGGGAGGGGGAACGTGTCCCACCCTCCCAAGAGGCAAGACACTTGGGTGAATTCCTTCACTAAGTGTCCAGCCATCTTGTAAGGCAAGCCATTGTTTTAAAATAAATATATATATAGATAAGTAAAAGAGGAGAAGGCGTGCATTACAAAGGGGAGCAAGGGTGTGAGAGAGAGACCGTGAAACAAAATGGGGGAGGAATGAGCAGCGCCGAAAAGAGAGAAGAGAAGGAGGCCGGAGAAGAAAAGAAGAGAAGAGAGAAGAGGGAGAAAGAGAGAGAGAAAGGAAGAAATAGTGAGAGAGGTGGAGGTAAAGAGAAAGAAAAATCTGTAGAAAAAGGGGAAAAAGGGAGTTTTCAAAGTAAGCTGGAGGTCATCCGAAAATACCAAGGTAAGGAGTAGAATGCCTATCTTTCTTTGGGAAAATGTTGAGTAGTAGAGGATCTTTTGGCATGATCTAGCTTGCTGTGACATTAGATTCTTTGGAAAACATTTTGGATATTGTGTTTGTGATGAATTTGTGACTATTGACTAGTTGAATGTGAGGTTAGATGTATAAAGCCTTTATTTTGAAGATTTGAAGCTTGATGTGCTGGGCATTGGAAATGGTGGTTTTAGGAGGTCTTAGAGCTTCGGTCAGTGGCAAAAATTAAGGAGCACCATAAGTTAGCCTAGGAAAATGCCTAGTGTACATGCATGTTTCATTTACACCTTCTTGCTTCTTTCTTATAACGTGATTTTGTTCTGTTTATAGCTATGCTTAAACATGTATTGATGATGTAAAAATGGAAAGGAAAGGGCTATGAGAAAGAAAATGGGCAATGGCAGTGCCTTGTAAAGAGGTTTTAAGAACCCAAAGGGTTGTATTTGATGAACGAAGTGGTTAAAATACCACATGCAAGGTTTGAAATGAAAAAGGAAAGATTATGAAGTGGAAAGTGAAATCTATCTCACTGTTATGTCATCAAAATTTGTCTTCCGTGCACTGATATGTTAGAGATAGTATAGAAGGTATCATATCAATAGAGGAAACTTGTTTGGAGTTAAGAAAAATCACATGCAAATCATTTTTGTTCTTCAAAATAGGGTATAGATTGCACTGTCCAAAATCACATATAGAAGTACTTTGATTTTTCATACAAAAATCCAGATATAGAGTTTAGAAGTATTAGATCTTACCCAAAAAAAAAATTACAACCAAAAGGATAAAAGGAAAAGTCTGAAATTCTATTGGAAGCACTCGAGGACAGTTTCAGCAATATTCGGCCTTTGTTACCCAAAAAGAAATGCTTGTTCAGCCGACTGATGTTATGTTGTTTCTTCTCTTGAAATCTCTTGAATGTGGAATCTTTTGGGTTGTGTTTTTGTGAAATTTGAGGATGGAGGATATAAGTGACAGCCACTGTTTTGAATGGAAGGGAATAAGAACCATTTCTTTGGAGAAATTTTTGATGTATGTAGGATGTGTGATCATTGTGGCCGAATCTTATGATCTATTTGATGAGAGTTAATTGTTGTATATGCATGTGATTTAGGATGGATAATGATGATTAGAGGCCACGGTTTTGGTTTAGTAAGGCTTGCAAACATGTTGGATGATGAGTTGATGGATATGGACTAGTTGCATGTGAAGTTTAAAGTGTAAACCTTTGATTTTGGAGGCTGTAATGTTGTTGTTGTAAACCATGATCTTGGATGTGAAAAGCATGTGAGATTTGGGTGATGTTAGGGTTTCGGTTAGTGACCATAACCACTGAATAAATGTATTTAGAGAAGTGCTAATATGCATGTAAATGAATGACATGTAATTGGGATAATATAGCATGCATGTTGGCCGATTGCCTTGATATATGGCATGTTCTTGAAGTTACTTGCTGCATGATGGTTATAATGTATAGAATAGCAAGCTAATCATCTAAGTCAATTGATCATAATTCGTGGTCATGGACTATACATATTCGGGTTAAGTGGGATTTGATTGCATGTTGTTTTCTCAAAGCGAATTGTATGGATCCTTGCAGGAAACTCGAGGATTGTGAATCTGAGATATCTTTTAGTTTAGGTCAGTAAGCTTAAGAGTGAAAATAAGGGCAAAAAGGCCACGAGTTGGACATAGAATGAAGTATCAATGGATGTAAGTTGTGTTTTGAAGTGTTCTTGTACATTGGTGCTCATGTGAACTTGAAAACTTAGAGATAAAAGAAAAATAGATTTAAGTCAAATTCATAAGTGTCTTGGCAGTACCTAGAATGAGTTCTCCTTGAGATTTAATAGATGGAAAAGGAGAAAACAAATGGTCTTTAGTCCATACAAGAATAGGTTGTAAATTGTGAAGCAAGGAAAGTAGAAGTAGGATGCTGATTTGCAAGCTAAACCATAAGTATTGTTGCCGACCTTCAAGATAGGTCTTGAAAATCAATGTTCTTGATGGAAAAACTTAGAGATAAAAGAACATGAAATTAGGTCAAGTCCTATAGGTCTCGACAGCAACTATATAGCATATTCCTTGAGGTTTAAGTGATGGAATTGATAGTCATTACTCCATGCAAAGTAAGATTGAAAAGTGTGGAACAAGAAGAATAGAATTCGACATTATATAGGTTGCTGCTTTGGTATGGAATCATTGATAAGGTTGAATCATTATGAATCTGATCTTGGATTTTGAGGTTATAAAAGACGATATTGTAAGATCAAGTTGAAATACCCTAGAACTTCACTTAATTTGGAGTTGTTTGATGTGTATGATTGTTGTTGTTTTCAAATTTGCTTTTATGAAAGCTAAAAATATTTAAAAGAAATTTCACGTACGATTTCATGTATGATTTCACGTAAAGGAAATCTCATGTTTAAAGATACGGATTTTGAAACCGAGTACGTATATGAATACTTTTCTTTGAAGGTTTATTCTTAAGCGTTAAGTAACGGAAGTAAAATGCTTGTAGGGGAAGACCCATTCTAAGCTCGAGAGGATCGAAGTAAGTGAAAACGTACTTTTTATGAAAACTGGAATGATACACAGCATGATTTTTCATGATCAAGCATGACATGTTATTTATTATCAAGCATGACATGTCATAAGCATTTGCATGTTTTCTTTCAAGAAAAAGAAGTTTTTGTGCAATGAGAGCATGAAAGATGTTTATGATAAGTTACGTTAAGGGGCTTTAGTCAGTACCACACCAAGTTAAGAAGGTACATCCATACTGAAGGACGTTTACGTGAAGGGTGGATGTTACCTAGGACGCCCATACTGAAGGACGTTTACGTAAAGGTTGGGTAAGTCCTTGAGGTCTGTGCAACCACACTGAAGAACGATTGAGAGAAGGTGTGGACTTCCAAGGGTCGTGTCTAGCCACCAGATGTTATGACTCCAAGGGAAAAGGGGTTAAATGGAGCGTAAGTAGCCCACAAGATAATAATTGGATTCTTTTCAAGGTTAAGATCTTTGCAAGTTCAAGTACATGTTTTCAAGAGCAGGTGCATGTGCATATGCAAACATGAAGCATACATGCACATCCAGATTCATGATCATTCATGATTTACACAAGTTCATGTTACAAGTTCATGCTTACACGTTCATGTTACAAGTTCATGTTTACAAGCTCTTGTTTCCAAGTTCATTTCCTTACTGAGTCGTTTGACTCAAAATGTATCATTCCGGATTTGCCAGGTGACAGGAGTCCTGAGGATTACCTGACTTAGTATATTAGATTGTAGTGTTGATGGTCATAGGCCATTGGGAATGCACTACGGGTCAGGAGTTGGAGAATGCACAAGAAGCCCTAAGAGTGCTTGATATCATATTGAGGCAGCATGTTGCTAAACAATAATGTAATGTATATAAGGATTCAAGATGTAATGTAAAGACGTTATGAGTAAGTCAATATGAAGAGGTTTTGATGGAATCTCTTAGATCATGTATCTCAGCCATGCAGCCATGTTATGTTGTTTAAGTAAAAAAAATTCCGCTACGAGATTAAGATTTCTGCTGCAAGATTAAGAGTAAGCGCTGGAACATTCATCGAACGGATGTTCGCGGCTGTCATTAACCCCTTCAGGTTAGCATCGGGGCGTGACACATCCTTACTCTCTGATTGGCAGAGAGGAAAGCACTAAGTGGCTCTGATGGTTCAGACAAAACTATAAAACATAACTAGAAAAGCTGTTTGAATACAAAAGCCAAACAATAGGAAAGTGTTGTGATTAACTTATTGAGAGTTTAACTAAAAAAATGTTGTTTCAATTACTTCTTGAACTCACCATCTTCATTGATCATCTTCCCCAGCTCTGAAATTGTAGGAAGCGAATACATCGCTGCACCTGCTAGCTTCCTGATAGCCCATCCATGGTGGGCGTCAAACACCTGTGCATAGGCCTTGGAAGCTGCTTCCCTTAGGGAATCTCCTCTGCCATATGATCCTCAAGAATGTAACAACTCATTGAATCAAGCACATAACATCATCTTCAACATCAACACTAATCATGTCAATGTTCTAGATAAAATTGTTGTAGTATCCAAGGATTTAAAATAGTATTTACTCTCCTTGATGTGATAAAATCAAAAAGATTTTATTCCTTTAAGAGCTGTTAGGGCTGAAGATTTTGAGGAAGATCCAGAAGAGGACCCTGAGGAAAATTTAGAAGTGAACCCTGAGGAGGATCCGGTAGGAGCTCCAATAGAAGACCCCATGGAAGAAGACCCGCTACCTAATACAGAAAGGGAACAACAGGAAGAACCTAGGCGGAATAGCCCAGTGCATGAATGTACCCTTAGGCGATGTTCTACGAGGAGACATCGTAGGAGAGTTAGAGCTCAAGATGCCACGTCTGACACCCAGCTTCCTTCACAGGAAGTAGACTCTAGACCTAAACATCGTGGACCACCCGAGAACGTAATCCATGATCCCAGTTTAGAGGAGCGAACCCACGGAACCATGTCACACTCTTGGACTGAGAGTAACTCCCCAGACCATATTTACCAGGGGGAGGTTAGTAGTGGGGCAAGCACGAATGTTCGCCTCTATCCATATGATCCTGCACACTCACAGTCAGGACAGAATTATTGGTGGTAGAGAAATTCCAGGGTCGGAATTTTAATAAGGAGGGGAGGATGTGAGACCCCGTATTCCTATTTGTTATTTTCTTATGTATTTGTTTTTAATTTAACTCAAGGGGCCATATTTTTGGCCAATGTATGACTTAACTTTAATACTTATGGTATTTCGTTTTACTATCATTGTGAAATTTTATTGATGCAATCCTATTATTTTCTTAAGAGCCGAATTTTCCAAGGTAGATTTCTTTTATGAACTAATTTTTCCATTTGCTTATAATTATACCACCATGATTTATGAAATTAAAGATATGAAGAGAATTTTATTTCTTATTGCCGAAATTCTCTAAGTAGAAATCATTGCATAATAATTTATAGTTATGAAATTTATATTGAGCATATAGTTATTTTGTGTCCTTGATTAGGTAGCCTTAATTACCATTAGGTAGTTTTAAGTATCATTAGAAGAATTAAGTGGTAAGTGATAAGTTTATAGGATAGCTTGATAAGGAAATAAAAGATAAGTTAATGTGCATATCATAGTGATAAGCTATTGTGTTTATCATAGAGATAAGTTGATGTGTTTGTATAGAGATAAGTTAGAGTGGTTATATTAGAGATAAGTTGATATGCTTATAGTGGTGATAGGTTAATGTGCCTATGTGATAAGAGATAGATAAAGTAGAGGGCAAGTAAGGTTTACGTGATAGGCAAGGAGCAAATTTGAAATTGTCCGACTCTCATCCAAAATTGGAAGCCTCGTTTTAGTTAATGTACCACCGTGGTACAAAAGTTGGCGTTATGTTTTGGCAGAAACTAGAGCATCTTTGAAGGATGTTTTGTTGGTAAGTAATTTCAAGGATTTCTCAAGTTACTAGTATAACAATAGTTCTTGACAAACAAGTGAATTTGTTATCTCTATTTCTAGACGATTTTGAGTTTGATTACGAACGTCTTAAAATCATAAAGACCGTTCAGCCGAAAATGGCCGGAGGCTATCGACAACATAAGGGCTACCTGCATGAGCATTTTCAGAAGTATCCTACCATGCGACTCTAGAACATTAGCATCGAGATACTGATGCAGATTTGTGGGCCAAGGTGTGTTGACTGCCCGAATGTCCTAAAGTTACTCGAGTCCTGAATTCTACCGTTGTCTCTTTCAATCCCAAAATCCCCAACTCCATACTCTGTTATTGATCTATCTCCATTGCCTCTCCCTACTGCCCTTAGATTGTGAGACCCCGATTTCCTCCTACGTAATTTCTTACGTATTATCTTTTATTTCCAATGTAATAGCTTTTATTTCTTCATGGGGCTATGTTTTTGGCCAATGTATGGCCTAATCTTTATGTTATGGAATTTCGATTAAAATGGGATTTTATTTCATAAAATCTCTTTAAATAATTTTAATGTCATTTTATGCAAGTATAAATTATATTTATATAGGAGCCGAAATTTCAAGTAAGTTTCCCTCTTGCAAATTTATATTTTTCATTTACTTAATATGATTCATGGACCATATAATTTGAATTATGATTTAATAATTTCCTTGTATAAGCCGAAAATTATTAATAGATTAAATAATGAAATTCTTTTGAATACATGGATTAAATATTGTATATCTTTTATATGTGACATGTATTATTATCATGTGGTCTATATTATTAATAGAATTTCCATTTGAATATTCAATGATAAGCTATGTAGTTATGTGATAAGTTTAGAGATGATTTAATTGATAAGCACACTTGCTTATCATAGTGATAAGCAAGCATGATAAGTTAGGAAACTTTTAGAGTGATAAGGCCTTGTGATTATTGTAGAGATATGCTAGGGTCATTATCACATGATAAGAGAACATGCTTATGAGGTGATAAGCTATTGGAATGAATTAGATAAGCAAGAGAGCTTATGAAGTGATAAGTTAGGTGAGAATGAAAACTAAGTTCAAAGTTGGTTGCATATTAATGTGGAAGTAACTAGGTTGGTTGAAAAGCAACCAAACTAAGTAAAATACAAGCCATTTACGTGAAAGGCTAGGGGATGAAATTGAAAAGCCATGAAGCAAGGCCATGTGAAGTGTAAGAGATGTGTAAGTGGTGTAAGATGATGAGACAACTCATGGAAGTAAAAAGAGAAGAGAAAAGCAAGTGAGAGAGGGAGTGATTTACGTTGGAACTCATGAGGAGAGAGAGAAGAATTCAAACGCAAGCCAAGCTTTGGAGACAAGTGATGTGAGAGTGAGAGAAGTGAAAAGAAATAAAAGAGAGAGAGGGAGAAAAGGACATAGGCTTGGTCGGCCAACACTTCCATTCATCCCCCTCTTCCTCTTTCAAATTCTCTCATGTCAATTCACTCTCTCAAACCCTATGTCATAGCCTTAGGGTTGCATTGGGAGACTCAATCTCACACAACTCTCTTGCAAATGCCATGACCGAACCCCTCATTTCTCTCAACTCTCTCCCATTTCAAGCACTTGGCCGAATATTGCAAGATCTCTCCATTCTCTCCCATTTTCAAGCCTTGGCCGAACCTCACACTCAAGAGTCAAGGTTTGTTCCATTTCATCTTGCACCTAAACCACTTTCTTCTAGCTTACCAAATCTCATTCCAAAAGCCAAGTAAATCTCTCTTGTTGTAGACAAAAATCCTTCCTTGAAAACCCTAGCCATTTGACACTATTTCCCTTCAAACTTACCATGTCCTCTTAACCACCATAGAACTTCCTTTTAAATCAAGCTTGGATATTTCTAAGGAGGGTGGACCGAATCTTTGAAGGAAGAAAGGATAGGAAGAGTTGGTAAAGGTTGAAGGTGAGTTTAGCTTTATTGATGATCTTGCCTTAAGCTTCACAAGTACTAACCAAGGATACCTTATTTTCTAGGTGCTCAAGCTTGGATAAACAACAAGGTAAGGCTAATATGATGTTGTTGGGTATAGCATAAGTGACCGAATAGGTTATGTATGGATCTTGAAGCTTAGGTCATAATATGTCTTGATGTTGTTGGATCTTGAATGTTTAAGAACCCTAAGTTGATTTCATGCTAGATCTAACCATGGAAACCCTAGATCTAAGGTTGTATGTAAAGAAAAAGGCAAATGAAGAACAATGTATGCTAAAGGAAGTTAGATCTAAGCTTTGATGTGTTGGGTTGATGGAAGTTGATTTCTTTGTTTAGATCTATGGATGTTAGTGTGTATAAAGAATAGATCTAATGTTGATGAAATTATTCGAGGAAAAGATTAAGTGTATGCATGCTAGTTAGGTCACAAATGCAAAGGATATGCATGATATGATTTTTAGCATGAAAATGTAACATTTTGGGGTATGTCCGAAAATGAGCTATGTAGGATTTCATGTATAGTTTTGAATATGTTTAAATCTGGACATTGGTCATAACATGTGCAAGCTTTATGACCCCAATGCATGGTAGATGATTATGTTAAGTGTGAGATGCATGTAAGTTAAAGGAAACAAAAGAAAACCTAATTTTTGGATAAAAGCATGTGTTGGCCGAATGCTATGGGTATGATGTGTTGTGTTGGTGCTTTGATTTATAGATCCTAGGTTGTGAAATTGTTGAATGGAGGATGGGATCACCCTTGGAGTAAAAGTTGTGATTAATTGGTGCATAAATGGTAGTGGCCGAATGTTGTAAGAAAAGGTAACCCTAAGTGCAATTCATGATTTATGTATTTTCATTGTTGTGTTGGATAAGAAAATTAGAGTTAGGCTAGTTGGAATAATATTATAGAGCCATGATCTTTTATTAAATATTATTGGAACCCTAGTTAAGTTTTACTCGGGTTTTATTTGAGGTTTAAAGTCTAAATTAAGATTTAATCATGAATAATTTATTAATAGTTAGATATAAGGTTTTAATGTAGTACGTGTAATAAAAAGAGACTTAGGTTTAATTCTAAACCTATGAGTATTATTTAACCCTGATCGAGGCATGTACATGGATAAATATATTTTTATTTCAATAAAAATATTAGCTAAGTTTTGAATATTTGTTAAGGAAAAGAATAAAATATTTATTTTATGATTAAATGAATTTCAGTGATATGTATAGATATATATATATATATCCTCGATTGATGACCGATTTCAAAAATGAAAATATTTAATGATTTCATACTATTCTTAAAGTCTAAGAAATATTTGAATCGCTTGTAGGCGATCCACGTGTCTGTATACACGAACAAAGAAGACCAAGAGTAAGTGGATACTGTAAGTGGACAGTAAGTATTCTTTTTCAAAACTGGAATGACACACTGCATCGTTTCATGAACAAGCATGAATTTTAAGCAAGCATGACATGACATGTGCATTGCATGAATTTTTCAAGAAGAAAGTTATGAAATGATTTTTATGGAAAGAATATGAGAAGTTTTATGAAACGATAAGTTAAGATAAGGGGCACCGGTCGGTACCGTACCATCAAGTTGGACTCCCATACCGAAGGACAATTATGAGAAGGATGGGTGAATCCAAGAGGCTGTGCAAGCCACACTGAAGGACATTGAGAAGGTGTGGTGCCTCCAAGGGTCGTGTCTAGCCATCAGGTCTGGGGCCACTTCAAGGGCTAGCTCGACCAGATGTTAAGGTCTCCAAGGGAATTCGGGGACGGTTCCGAAGGGAACGCACAACCCTGACTTCAGGGGTCAAATGGAGCGAGCCCACAAGTAAAAGATATGAAATAATTATGAAAAGGCCAACAAGGGCACAAGTACGAATAAGCGGTTTTCAAGGGCCAGTTTTTCAAGCAAGAATGAAAGAAAGATTTTTAAGGGCCTGGGGCCGAAACTAAGCAAGAGCATATGCATAATTCATGACATGCATGTGCATCAATTATCAAGTTTCTTTCTTTCATGATTAAGCGGGCATAAGTCAAGAGCATGATTTAAGTTTTATGTTTTTCCCTTACTGAGTCTTTTTGACTCACGTTTTTAAAATTGTGTCATTCCAGATGTATCAGGTGAAGAGAGTCAGGAGGACTACCTGACCTAGAAGCCCAAGATATTATGTTTCATATTTTGATGATAGTGGCATGAGCGTCACTAATTGGGTTCTAATGTGTTAAATATATGTTTTGTATGAACTTAATGAGAACCCTGATTATGTAAAGAATTAGCTCGAACCCCTCGCGATCCTGTACGTTTCCGCCGTAATCAAGAAAAAACAATAAGTAAGAACGCTGGAGTCATCCGGGGGATAGCTCGCGGCTGTCACGGTCCCTGCGGGATGCCGTTCGGGGCGTGACATAGATTACCACAGTACCCCTTCTCACTTGCATGCTTGTGACAACTTCATTTTAACACATGCTTCAAACACACTAAATACAAATAATAACTTTTCTGGTGATGCAATACTATCATGTGCTGAAAAGTTAATTGGATGGAACAAAAAGCTAGATAAAGAAGTTACAGATATACATACTCTGTAGCTAGTATGTTCTCAAGGAATGCCCTGACCATGTCAACCGCACGTTTTGCTTTCAAGAGGTTTCTTGAATGGCTTCCAACTTTCCTTACAGTGTTGGCTTCTATATCTCGTTCAAGAAGAGCCTCCAAGGTACTAAAAGACTTCGACGCCTCTCTAATATTATTAACCTGTGCTGATCAAGCGGCCAATCAGTTAATACCAAAAGAGTCCAAAAGAAATGTCAATTATAAATATTTATTCTTATTATTGGGCTGTCATATTCAGGAACCGAAGCTAGATTTCACTCTAGGAGGCCAAATATAATTTTTGCTTCAAATTAAAAATAAAATCCTAATAATATATGCAGGCTCCAAATTTTCTTTAAGTCACAATTCAACCAGGCAAAACTGTTGCTTTAAATTGGGTACCACTCAAAATCGTCTTCAATTATTCTCTTTTTGCGTCCATGCCGCGGGGTTTTCAACATGTTAATAAGATATCATTTTTGTGTTCAATCGCCATTACACGGAAACCAAAAGGGGTTGAACGAGATGAGCGTGGCGTACCTTGGCGACTACGTCGATCTCCGCGAACTTCAAGGCGAGGCCAAAGTAGCGAAAGAAAGGGGAAATGAGTGAGAACGCGTGGGCGAATTTCGTTACCTCCACGTCTGCAGTTTTGGAATCAATAGTGGCCGCGAGCTCCTTGTACACCTCCGACAAAGTCCTCAGTGGCCTCTCGTCGTTCAGGTCCGCCATTGGACTCAGCTGATTATCTAGTCTGCCAGTGCCAGTCTACCTGGTCAAATTTTGGTTTTGGGTGATGGATTTTGAAAAGAAGATAATATTATGTTTTCCATTCAGAGTAACACTGGCCTTATACAATGGCTCAATGTAAGAAGACAGAAACCACATATTTTGCAGTCAATGTAACAGGGTTAGTCAACGAACGAGCTGTTCGTTACTTCTTTCGTTGCATGACCGAAGGCTACCGAATGCCAGCAGCGTAGGGCCTCCTTGTCTCCAATTACCCATTAATTAATTATTCTCCTCGCTTTTCCGTTATCGTTGGCCCATCGAAGCGTTAAAATTGAAATTGAGGAAGAGTCGGGCAGCCCATATGCCGTACTAATTCAACGTCTATCTTTCACGCGTTTTCCCATATATCCGAAGTGACGGTCGACATTCAAGTCAAAGTCAAGTTCCGCGATTCCCACGCTGGGGGCCCGCTTCAAACCGTCGTTGTCGACGCGTCGTGGGTGAAGGGGAGTCCGAAGCTACTTTTCAAATAATAATTTTAGCTATTCAAAAAATGGTGTATTTATCTGATATAATGTAATTGAGTAAATCTAGCTCATGAAATTTGCCTCGTTATTAAAAATACATAAATATTTATATTTTGAATTGTAAAGTCATTTCGAGTGTATAGAATGTGTTGCTGTGTTCTGTTTGATATGATCCGTGTGTTTTTTAGAGTGTATTTGTTTTGTAAAATTTTAGTGTTGTTAAAATTTTAGGTATTGGGTTTAGTGAAAAAGTGAAGAGAGAGGTAATTTTTTATATTTTTTGTAGTGAAAAGTAATGATTTGATGTGGGAGATAGATTATATTGTAATATTTTATTGTGTTAAAATTTTAGGAGGTATAAAATTTTACAATGCAAACACAACCTTAATTTGGTCAAATTTGTTCAAATTAGAATTTATAACACAATTTGAGTGCTCCAAATTTTCCTCAAAAATTTGAAAAAGAAAAAACTCATGCACTTGCTGCTATTTATAATTTTGAATGTTTTTGTTGGATGATCTAATCGAATTCAGGCGAGAAAGCCGAAAATAAATTTATGGGAAGTGAAGTATCAAATTTCCTGGAGCCTCAAAATGTATAAAATCAAATAAAACTAAACCGTAAGAGGCCGAGTTCTCCTTCGATAAAATGTATAGTTAAAAAAATCAATCCCATTAATTTATGGAGATATTTAAGATCTTGACCATTCAATGGACAGCTTCTGTTTGTTCTAGATCTCTGAAGGACCTGAAGGGAAATCTATATTGTGAGACCCCGATTATTTCTTATGTTAATTCTTATGTATTAGCTTTTAATTTTATTATGGAGCCATATTTTTGGCCAATGTATGGCCTAAGCTTTATAATAATGTACATTAATTAATATGAGATTTTATTTCATGAAATTTTTCTATTACATTATTTTCCTTTCATTATGAAAGTTTTGTGCAAGGTTTAATTATATTCTCCTAAGAGCCGAAACTTGCAAGGTAAGTTTCTCTCATGTATTTATATTTTTCATTTGCCTATTATATTTCATAATCCATAAAATTGAATTATGATTAAAGATTTTTATATATAGGCCGAAAATAATTAAATGGAAAATCATGAATTTCCTTTAGAGTATTGAATATTTTGTGTGTCATTAATAGGTCGAACATATTATTATCATGTGGCCTAAATTAATAGTTGAATTATCATTAGAATATTAGGTGATAAGCTACTAGACATATGATAAGTTTAAGAGAGTTTTAAGTGATAAGCACACTTTCTTATCATAGTGATAAGCTAGGAAACTTTCATGCAATAAGTTGATGTGGCTATCGTAGAGATAGGCTAGAGCCATTATTCTAAGATAAGTTGTTGTGTTTATGAGGTAATAAGCTATGTAATTGAACTAGATAAACTAGAGAGCTTATAGGAGATAAGTTAGGTGAAAAGTAACTAAGTTGGAAGCTAGTTGTGAGAGTAACTAGAAAGTTAATTGTGATGGTAACTAAGTTAGTTGTATTTTAACCAAACATCATGAATGAACTAAACAAAAAGCAAACCAAAAGGTGACAAAGCCATTTACGTAAAGAGCATGAAGTGAATTGAAAAGCAAAAAAGCTAATTGCCCATGTGAAGTTGTAAGATGTGTAAGAGAACCATTAATTGATAAGACAACACATGGGAAGAGAAAAGAAGAGAAAAAGCAAAGGGAGATCAAGCTATGGGGTGTTTTACGTAGGAATGAAAAGTGAAAAAGAAGAGTAGGCCATGTGAAGTTGTGAGATGTGGAAAGAGAGCATTAATTGACAAGACAACACATTGGAAGAGAAAAGAGAGAAAAAAATAAAAGGAGATCAAGCCATGGGGTGGAGTTTACGTAAAGATCAAAGTGAAAGAGAGGAGGAGATTTATTGCAAGGACATAGCTTTAGGGAACAAGAATTGATGTTGGGAAAAAGGTGAAAAGAAGTGAGAGAAGGAAAAAATGCAAGCTTGGTCGACCAAGGCTCCATTCCTCCCCTTTTCCCCTTCAAACTTCTCTCTTGTCATTTTCACTTTGCCCTTTTCATTTGTCATAGCATTAACTCTCCTTGGGAGATTCAATTGCCTCAATTCACACTTAGCATTTCACTTCACTCCCCATTTTCCCTCACTTGGCCGAATACACCAATTGCTCTCAACCCTCTCATTTTTCTCTCTTGACCGAACCCCTCATCTAAGCTCAAAGTTTGCTCTTTTCTTCTTGCATTCTAAATCACATTCCAAAAGCTCAAGTCTAGACCTCTCCTTGTGGTGACCGAAATCTCTCCTTGTGTAACCCCATTTTCTTCTTTTGAAAACCCTACTCATTAGTCTCCTTTCTCTTGAAGAAGTTAGTTCATTTCCATCAAAACTAATCATTCAAGCTCACCATATTTTTCCCCCACCATAAAAACTCATCTTAGCACCTCAAGTCAAGCTTGGATCTACTCTAAGGAGGGTGAACCGAAACTTGGAAGAAGGGAGAGTTTTAGGTAAAAGTTTGGTGAAGGTAGAGGTACTCAAGCTTGTGATAACCATCAAGGTAAGGCCAAAAATGTGTTGTTGTTGGTTAAGCATAGTGATGGCCGAATTATATGTTTAGATCTTGTGTTGTTGGTCTTTCTAATATTAGATCTAAGTGTTTAACTATGTTCTTGATGATGTAAAAACAATGTACATGTGAAAGAGGTTCGGATCTATGAAGTTAATGCATGCAAATAGGTCATAAATACAAAAGGAAGTTAGATCTAAGTTTATGCTAAGTTGGTTGGTTGTAAGTTGTAAATCTCCCTAGATCTATGGTTATGAATGTGTTTGAATGTTGGATCGGGTCATATTATTCATGAATAATGAAAGTATGAAGTAATGCATACTAGTTAGGCTATAAAATGCAAAGGGAAGTGCATGATATAATTTTTAGCATGAAAATGTGATGTTATGAGTTATGGCCAAACCATGTATGCCCTAGGTTTCCAAGAGAAAGTTTGTGTATGTATAGATCTAGATATTGGCCATGTTATATGCAAAATTAATGACCTAATGCATGGTAGATAATTATGTTACGTAAAGGAGGCATGAAAATTGAAGGAGACAAAAGAAAACATAATTATTTGGACGAAAAACATGTGTTGGCCGAATGGTGTAATGCATGGTATATTGTGTTGGTGTTTGGATTCTTAGATCCTAGGTTGTGAAATTGTTGAATGGAGGATGGGATTACCATTGGAGTTGAAGTTGTGATTAAAGGATGCATAAAAATTGGTGTTGGCCGAATGTCATAAGGAAGAGAAACCCTAATTGTAAATTATGATAAATAGGTTATAATTGTTGTGTTGGATACTTGAAATTGGGAATTAGGCTAATTGGATTTTTATTGTTATGATGAACACTCGGGATTAGGGTTTTGACCAATTGGAATACAAGCTTGAAGAACCATGAGCATGTAATGAAAATATTCGAAACCCTAGTTAGGATTAGTATCTCGGATTAATTAAGGTTAAGGTCTAAGTCAAGATATAATCGTGATTAAGTTTATTAATGGTTTAATGTAAGGTTTTAGTAGAGCACATGTAATAATGGGAGACTTAGGTTTAATCCTAATTTATTAATTGTTGATTAAAACCCTAATCGTGAATAGATATATAAGTATATTGTAATAGAGTTTAATAATTAAATAACCTAAGTTTTGAATATTAGTTAAAGAAAAGAGTAAATAAAATATTTAAACAATTTAAAGAATTTAAGTGATATATATATGTATATATATATGATATCAAAGAAGTATAATATAGTTGCTATTCGGAAATACTCCGACGGACGGGAAGTACGAAGTTAAGGGATGAACAGGAAGTTCAAATTGGATTAAGAGAAATCCGGCAACTATATTATACCGTTAAATTAAGTTAAGCGCATAATTATCGCTATTCATTCCTTAGTGGATTTCACGATAGATTTCCTCGAATAGCTTAGTAGAACCGAAATGTATCGATGTATTTTATCGGATGCTCAGTGTATTGAGAAGGAGATCTATTTCTTGTAGGCATCGAGCCAAGTAAGAATCAGGAAGGAATTTGCAAGGAGTATTGTAAGTGAATCTTACCCCTTTTGGAAAACTGGAATGATACACTGCATGTTTTATTGTGCATGGCAAGATGTTTTTTTAATACATATGAAATGTATTGCATGAAGAATGTTTCAAGTACGCATGATGTTTCGAACATGTCATAGCATGATCATTTGCATGAACGCATGAGAGACGTTTTGATGTAAATGAAATTACGATGTTTTCAAGAGTGGCATGGCATGTTCATTGCATAGAAAACATGAAAAGTTGTTTTATGCAAATGAAAGAGAATTTATGTTATGATTAAGCCCGGAGGCTTTGGTTGAACACGTACTAAGTTAAGTGAGGTTCGACATCCATGCCGAGGGACGTTGTTCGTGAAGGATGGATGGATGGAACCTGAGACATCCATGTCGAGGGACGTTGTTCGTGAAGGATGGATGAATGGATGCCCATACCGAGGGACGTTGTTCGTGAAGGATGGGTTAGTCCGTGAGGTATGTGCAACCACACCGAGGAACGTTGCTCGAGAAGGTGTGGCATCTCCAAGGGTCATGTCTAGCCATTGAAGGACCAATGCGAGAAAGTGTGCTAGCTGACCGTATGTAAGGTCTCCAAGGGAATTCGGGGACGGTTCCAAAGGGAACGCACAACCCTGACTTCAGGTGTTAAATGGAGCGAGCCCACAAGTAAGAGATACGAAATGGTTATGAAAAGGCCGAAAGAGGCAAAAGTATGAATAAGTGATTTTCAAGGGCCTGGGGCCAATTTCGAGATTTGAAATGCATTTAAAAAGGCCAAGAGTGGCAAGAGATTTTAGTGCATGGCATGTGCATCACGGAGCATGCATATGCATCATGGTTTTTATGCACTGACTCATGATTTACAGTTTTGCATTTCTTCTCTTATCGCTACAGTGTATTGAAGTAAGTATGCTTTTAAAGCCATGTTGTATCAAAGTTCATGTTTTAACTGTTGTTCCTTACTGAGTCTTTCGACTCATAGTTTTTAAATCGTATCATTCCAGATCCACAAGATAACTGGGGAGCAGAGGAGTATCTCACGTAGAAATCCTGGAAGTTCGGGAATTGGAGCCGGAGTTGGTGAACTCCGAGGTAGCACTAGTGAGTGCTAGTTTTGATTGAGTGGCAGTATGTTGCCCTAGTACGTTTTGTTCAAGACTTTTCTGAATTATGATGCGTATACCGAGAGGTTATGATCATTGGGCTTGTATCTCAGCCAACATGTGGATCCTGAGTGAGCCATCCTATGTGTATAAAAAGAAAAAAAAAATCCACTGTAAGAGTTAGTGTAAGCGCTGGAGTGTTCCCGGGGAATGCTCGCGGCTGTCACGGTCCCTGCGGGATGGCGTTCGGGGCGTGACATATATAGTTTGCTTTTCTTAGCGCTATCCCAATGGAAATTAGGGTACAACCTCATTTTAAAAGATCCAGACAGTAATACGTACAAAACCAAAATTATAGCTAACGATTATAAACTTGGAAACAAAAATAAAACCTAAAGTGAAATATCTTATTGCTTATTAATGCTCAGAAAGATCACATGCCAAAATCCTAATTCGTTTCTTTTTTTTTCATTAATTTCATAAACAAATCTCAATGTAGAAACTACCAATATAAGCCGTTTTGATGTTTCAAAAACATTTTTCGATCTCAAAACAAGTTTTTTCATCAAACATGATTTTTAACACTATTTTGAAGTACTAATCTAAACGTAGCCAACACATTTCCTTATTTTAAAGTTTTCTTTTTCTTTCCTTTTGAAGAGAATTGAAAATTGAAGCTACACACAAGTTGGCCACTTGGCCTTTTGTGACGTGCATAATCAACGTTTATGCTCCCATTGTTCCCCTTTCGTTGTTAATTTTTTCGGTGGCCTTTTCTTGTAAAGTATTGTTGGGTGTGGCTTGGCTTCATCAAAAGTCAAGCCGCCTCTCACATATGTCGAAAAGCAATTTGAACATAGCATTATTTGTCACCTCAAAAACTGTGCGAATAGGAATTCAGTTGATGCAAACGCATAGGGCATGTTTGGATTGGGGTCTAGGTTTTGGTTCTAGCTCTGGTTTAGGAATTCAGTTGATGCAAACGCATAGGGCTTGTTTGGATTGGGGTCTAGGTTTTGGTTCTGCGACCTGGACCCTGGTTCTACTTTCACGCAAGCGCGAATTACAAAGGTGCAGTCGATTATTCACCTGTCACATGCTTAAGCTTGCAGACTAAGCCCCACCAACACGTAACCCAAGGAAAATGAAGTTTGACTTGGCCACCTATGCGACTCATTCCAGATCAAACAACACGTGTGTGAAGCAGATTCAAGACTTGCGATGGAGGAGTTTCACACTTTGGTTGAGAAGGTGATATCAAGTCGGACCTCCACCCTCGCTCTTCTCTCTACAAGCAGATTGCAAATGCAGTAAATGAAAGGAAGCTTGTTTCGGAAAAAATCATTTTCACCCTATTGTCAAAGAGGCTGGAAGAAGAGTACTGCATGGGCGAGTCTGGGTTCATTTTGGATGGGGTTCCTCGAACAAGGATGCAAGCTGAGATTCTAGACCAAATTGCCGATATTGATTTAGTCGTGAATTTCAAATGCACAGAAGACTACATGGTGAAAAACTACAGGCTAAGGTTAACGCGCTTTTATAAAAATGTCTTTGTGTTTAAAGGTGTCAATTTTGTAAACTTAATCCATTTATTGAAATCATCAAAATACTGATTGTGAACAAAAACCAACAATCTCCCTTTTTTTATGATGACAATAAATTGATAGTTTTGGGATGACTTCCCCTATCTTTTGCAAGTGGACAATGATTTGAAACTTGTGACAAAACATTAGTAGTCATTGGATTTATAAAATAATAATACAAGCAAAATTTCAAAATCCAATTTTGAAGGAGAATATATTATCATCAACACATTTTTCCCTCTTTGTCACATCAAAAAGACAAAGGATATAAATGAAGATGGATGCATCACCTAAAATTTGATAAAAATTAAGATATGTGCATGCATTACCCATCAATAGCTTTCCCAAACATGCATTCAACCAATATTCATCACATGATCAAAGGGAATACAAGCATATCGAGATTAGAGATATCTCCTGCTTTGTCAATCAAAAAATGAATGCATATATATAACTCAAATAATAATCATTTACATCCAACAGAACATTTTGGGTTTTTAAATGACAATCTCATTGAAATTGTATAAAGGATGACTAATGGGAACTCAAGAGTCCATCGCTATTACGATAGTAGCCCACCGAGTGGGTTTGTACCAACCTTTTAGCTTCCAATGACAATTTAAAGGTCATTCTTAACCAAAAAATTTAGGCTCATAAAAGTTCATGATTTTATAAAAATGTTAGCTCATAGATTTTTTATTACGCCCAAAGAATAATGCGATAGTTGTAGTACAACTTTGGGGTGTCGATTCCACAAATAGACAAATTAAAAGAATAGCAAAATAAACAAAGAAACTAAAGAAAAATATTAAATGATCAATGGAGAACAAATATTAATTTTAAATGCAAATTCAAGTGAAGCAGAGTGACTAACGGAAAAAGTACTCAAATTTGACGAACAGTGAGGCGTCGGGAATCCCTTGCACAACTCCAGTATTTTAATTATTTTTAATTCAGTGAATAACTCAATTGGGAACTCAATTCCCAATCGGAAGATATAGATTTATAAACCAAAATTAAACCAAATGTAATCCTTTGAAAACCATTCACCACTTTTAGAATACGTAATTTATTATCCCTATTGAGAAAATTCAACAACGACAATATACTCAAGGAGCGATATTGCAGCAGAGAAGTAAATCAATATAGATAAATAATTGATGCAAGCATAATCAAAGAACTAATCCATTCAATAGAAAATGCATTACTGAATCCATAAACAGAATAAATTCTATGATTATTCGGAGAAGAAAACATCAACAATGAATTGAGAATGATAAAACAAAAGAGTTTTAGTAATTGAAAATCAAATACACAAATTAAAAATGAATTGAAAATACCGTCTAGTGTGCAAGTTCATCCCTAGCCCCACTTGGGAATTTAGTTATCCATTCGAGGAAAGAAACTCTCCCTTAAAAGATAGCTAAAGAAAAGAAAAATAAAGTAAAAAAAGCTCTCCCAAAACCTAGCCTCCACGAGCTTAAGAAGTTCTTTTCCACGTCCCCCAAACTATCTTCCTTCCAAAGAAAGAAAATCGTATCCAAAATTTGCACATTCAAGGTCCCAGATTTACTCCTGATATTTCGGGCCATTTTTATCCTATCAAACGTCAGAATTTGAAAAGCTTTATTTCTGGATAAAATGTATCCCTTTGAGTTGGCTTTGATATCATTTTTGAATTGCACCAATCAGATATCTGTTGTGGAAGTGCTCAAAGAATATTATACCAATAATTCTCCAGATATTTCGGTACCTATTTCACCTAGTAAACGTCCGAATTTGAGAATCGCTATTTTCTGGAGAAAATGTTTATCTTTAAGTTAAGATTCCAACTCTTTCTGAATCGTATTAATCCCATCTTATATGGAATAGATATGACAAAATTACTGAAGACTGCGCAGGAGCTCTTCCAAATCGGGATTTTTTTCAAACTCACTTCATTCAACTTCTAGGTCTTCTTGCTTGATTGGATAGAACCCAAAACTAGAATTAAGCTCCATCTCTTAGGGTTATAAGTCAAACTCTTCTTAATTTATTTCCTACAAGAAAATCATCAAAACTTAATCACAACTGGACACTTTGTAAAATAACATTCAAGTTGAAAATATCATTAAAATGTCCAAATTATACTTATGGATTAGCAAATGAACATGAAGAAGTAACACTCAAAGTGCACTTTTATGCACTCATCAATGTTCCATATTGATAATTGCAAGAAATATGTCAAATATGAATACATTTGCATTTAGAAGATTAACACATAAGAAATCATCATCAACCAACAATTTAGAACATATTCTCAAATAAGGATTTAAAAATTACCAAGGATTTTCCCTTTAACATTGTCCTTAAATGTCGCAAGCCTTCTTGATAGGCAAGTCTCATCCAAATACTCTTTATTGCTCCATCCTTTTGTGTCCTACTAGGGAATCAATAAACCATTTTTGGTACTGCTTTCTTGGGTCCTTCGGTGTTAGAATTTGTTCCTTTTGGAACCCATATCTTCTTGAGAGTCTTGCTCCCAAGTTTCTTCAATGCACAATCAAAAATTATATGTTCATCTTTGTTGCAAAAATGACATGTATGAGTAGGTGCACAAAAAGACTTGACCTTCACAAAAAAATTCTTAAAATATTTTTGGTGAAAAGAACGCTTGTAGCCTAAGCCACTTTTGTCAAAGACACATCTTTGACTACCAAGAATCAAATCTAAAGATTTCTTTCCTTGAGTAAACTTCTCAAGGATTTTGCTTTGAGAAATTATTTTGTTGTTCAAAGCAACTTTCTCCTTTTCAAATTCTAAGCTTTTTGTTGTAGTAAATCATTTTCAAGCTTTAGAGTATTTTTCTCATTTTCTAATAAATCAATTTCTTTTGAGATCAAAATGAATTTCTTTTTCAAGGATGTATATTTTAAACCAAGCTTTTCAAATTGACAAAGAAGTTCATCAAAGGCATTTTGAAGTTCAATATATGAAAGCATCATCTTCAAATGCCATGAGACATATGTTACCGATTTCTCCATCTTCTTCTGCGGAGGAGAAGCTTTCATCGTTAACATGTCGTGATGTCTTCTTGTATTTGAAGATTCTCTTCTCTTTTTTTTTCTTTTGAGGAAGTTTTTAACCTTTCTTGTCATCAAGACTATGTCTTCCTCATATTTGATTATGGAAGTTTTTAGAGGTAGCTTGGTGAGATCTTTAGCTTCTTGAATCGCAGTCACCTTTGCTTCCCATGATTTTGGTAGTAACCTAAGGATTTTTCTAACCAAATCTGAGTTAGTATAAGATTTACCGAGTGCATTCAAGACATTTATAATGTTCATAAATCTAGTATACATGTCGCTAATAGATTCATCTAGTGTCACTTTAAAGAACTCATAATTATGGACAAACATATTTTTTTGGACTCTTTGACTTGGTTTGTCTCTTCATGAGCAATTTCTAGAGCATGACAAATTTCCTTACCATTTGTACAAGAAGATATTCTATTAAATTCACATCTATCTAAAGCATAATAAATAATATTCAAAGCCCTAGCATCCAAAGAAATTTTATTTTTGTCTAGGTCATTATATTCATTTTCATTTTTGAGAGTTTCAACCTCACCAACTTTCTTTGTAGGATTATGACGACCATTTAAAATGCATAACCATAAATCATAATCAAGAGATTGAAAATAAATTCTCATTATAACTTTTCAATATGCACAATCACTACCATTGAAGAATAGTGGTCTAATTGTGGAAAGTACTTCAACTTTAGTGTTAAAGCTTGAGGTTGTCATTTTAACTCAAGATTGTTAAATTTTGTATAAAGAGCACCAAGCTCTGATACCAATTGTAAGTCCAAGGATTAAGGCAACCCAAGAGGGGGGTGAATTGTGTTCAAACTTTTTCGGTTATAACCCCCAAAATCATTTTTGTAAAGTAAAGACTAATTTAGCATAAGTATATTGAAGCAACAAGTAAATAAGTGTTCAGTGAAAACGTAGGGATAGAGAAGCAAACAAGTGATTTTTGGGTGGTTCAGCAAACCCGCCTACATCCACCCCTTAAGCTTCTTTACCGAGTCTTGAGGTTTTCATACTATCTTCTTCCAAATAGTGTACCCACTAGCTTCCGGGTGCTAGAGGTTTTCCTACTATTTTCGGGCTCACCACTCACAACCTAACCAAGTATAAGATATACTCTCTCTAAGTTTCTTCTATAGTGAACAACCTCGCTAAAGGAATCACCTTTTTTCGATATGAAGTTTACAAGAACAAACTCTGTGAAAAAACAGAAATGAAAATGGAAAGCTCTATCTCTTTGATTCACACAATGACAAGGATAAGAAAGTGTGATATGTGTGAATGATATGAGTGTTGGAATTGAGAGATCACAGCGGAAACGATCGTTGAATCAAAGCAGCTCAAGCATTATGCCTCCTTCAAATCCACGCACATCAAAGAAACTCACTAAACGACCGGCGACTAGTGGTGGCCGGATTTGAGAGAAAACTCTCTATCTCTCTCTCTCTTTGCGATTTAGGGCCATCTGGAAACAAACTTTTCTCCAAGAAAAATCGATCAAAAAAATCCCGAATCCACATCTTTCTCAAAGAAAACACAAGATCTAAAACTTAATCTAACAGATCTCATCAAAATCGCAAAGAAAAAGCAAAAGATTTCATCAAGAATTCAAGAGCATGCCTGCAGGTTCTTTCTCGCAAAAAACGTTTTCCTCTCTTCAAAAACAATAAAAACCCACGAGCAAATGTCTTTTTCGCATGGATCCCACAAGCAAAGTGAATCAGGAGTATGGAAACACTTTACAACTATCAGATTCGCAAAAAACTTTCAACGGATCCCGAAGAACACGTGAGGTAGAGAGAGAATACAAACTTGGAACTGTGAGATTTCATAGATCTCGCTCTGATACCAGTTGTTGGAATCGAGAGATCGCAGTGGAAACGATCATTGAATCAAAGCAGTCCAAGCGTTCTGTCTATTTCATATCTACACACATAACTTTGAGAGTGATTTTAGAGAGAGAAAATATAGAGAGAGAAACTCTAGTGAAAAATGAATTCTCATCTCTCAAATGAATTTCTGAGCTATTTATAATGGCTGGCTCATAACTCAACTGTGCTATAGCATGAGATCTTTAGTGATCTCAAATCTCGGCCGTAAGATCATCATGAAAAACTCTTTTTCGTTAAACTCCCTTTATAGTTTGTAATGCGAATTTATGAGCTTCTACAAATTGTGATCATGTCCATTAACATATCACAATTGACCCCTAAGAAAATGAGATTGTTTTAGTGAAATACTTTTTGCTAACAATTATATGCTTATTTATCCTTCCACTATACTATATTCCACATGAGCTAATAGGACTAAAATAATATCAACGATAAAGTCCCTAGCTCATATACTTCTTAATTCTTAGTCTGTACCTAGTAGGACTTCCAAAACTTTCTAAAATCATTTTTCGCAAATATTTACTTTATATATTAATAAGTAAAACCGTGAAAACACTTTTCACAAAATCTCGCTGTGCAACATTTTATATGAGTTTAACAATATACATTCATAATGAATATACTGCTTCATCAAGAGACCGGTAGATTCCATATTGAGCAATTATACCAATTCACTTACTATGCACAAAGTCCAACCTTATCTGGAATATTTGATCAACGAAGATCATCACCAAATGATGTAGTCAAAGCACATGCACACAACAAGCAAACCTACATAACTCTCTCAGGTCTAAGGATAACATAAGATAATTGTGTTGAATATCATTCTCTACATCAGTGATCATTTCCAGAAGGTATTCATATTTGATCCGGTTCAGTGTATGCATTCTTACATTACACCCACTCGTCTGCTTAAGGTCACCACCTCAATGACAGAGTTCATCATTCTATCTTATAGAGCCACAACGAGTGTATACTTATTTGTACATTATCATGTATCTTGGTCTAGAACAAAATGAGTCAACAAGGATCCGAAAAAGTCATACTCCCCGCCCCCGATTTATTAATCATTTGCCTAACTTTTCTACAATGTTGCTCAACAATATGACATCTAATGTCATTATATGTACCCACAATAATATACAAGTGATTAATCAACATAATAATTACCTCATAATTATGCAAAATGCTTGGTTTTTTAGGGCGTACATCTAACAATGAGAAATATGAAATACGAAGGTTTAAGATATTTCTCAAGTTCTAGAAATGATATGTGGTTGTTCTCTCTTGTTTTGAGACATTAAGAAAGTCTATATATAGGCCACATGAGAAAACAAGCCATTTCGAACCTTTAGGGGGTTGTCTGTCAAAACGAGGCGGTCGACCACTGAAGTTTACCATTACCTAACGGTCACATCGTCAGAAATCCAATGAATTGTCACATTTCATCACCTTTCAAACTATCTTTTGCTTGCTTACAAAAATAAAAATAAAAATAAAAAATAAATTGTCTTTGCTTTTAGCGTAAAACCCCGCAACTCTCCGGTCTCCACCCCTCTCTCTCTCTCTCTCTCTCTTAAGTTTGTCACTCTTCCATTCTCCATTCTCTCTTTTTTTTTTTTTTTTTTCCGAATATTCTCCATTCCCTTATAATCAAATCAATTGTTTTCCGAAACCCTAATTCGGTAACCGACACCTACCTCTACATACAGACACAATAGAGGCCCCTCAGGCCTCAATGGAGGACTTCGAGGGAGTTCTCAGCTTCGACTTCGAGGGTGGCCTCGATGCCGGTACCACCAACAACCCTGCCCCCGCCTCGGGACCTCCTCACCTCGTTCAGTCCGATTCCGCTTCTGGACCGATAGCCAACGCCAACGCGGCTGCCACAGCAATAGCCGACCCCGATGCAGGGACCAACCCGGCGGCGGGTCGGCGGAGCTTCCGCCAGACGGTGTGCCGGCACTGGCTCCGCAGCCTCTGCATGAAGGGCGACACCTGCGGCTTCCTCCACCAGTACGACAAGTCGCGGATGCCCGTCTGCCGTTTCTTCCGGCTGTACGGCGAGTGCCGCGAGCAGGACTGCGTGTACAAGCACACTAATGAAGACATCAAGGAGTGTAACATGTATGTATTTGTTTTGTGCTCTTTTTTCTTCATGATCATACTGCCACATCTTACCAAATCGTTGCTCTTGATTGCTTTGCTTTGGAGAGCGATGATGCTTTCTTTGGCCTTGTTTTTCTTGGTGGTTGATTAACTTGGTTACATGGTACATTTGTGGTTCCTTTTTTTGTTGGTTATTTTTGTTGAGGTGGGTTGATTTTATTTGAGACCGGTTTTTTTTCGTCTGAAATTTGGAGCCAATGTTAATACGGTTACCGGGATTATTAAGGGCGATTTTGCGTTTGATTTTGAGTGGGTGGAGGAGAACAAGACTTTCAGTAGGTGTGGAATCTGTAGTTGAAAATTTTCTAGTGTCAGCCTGTATCTGGAGGATTTGTATGCTTCTCTTGTTTGAGTACCTTGTTGATTCTTTTGTCAAGGTTTTTACTATATATCATGGTCCGATTATGAATTTATTAGTAGCTTGTAAAAAATCGTTTCGCATTGTTTTGTCGTTTGGGATATTTTATTCTTTTGTTGTGTGAACCAACCTCTCACTAGTTAGCCAGAGATGAAACAAGAGCTAGAATATCTGCTGTGCAGAGCATTGGTCGAGTGTAACATCTTTGAAAGTGTATGTCCTTAATTGAGAGATTCTGTGACTGCAGGTTCAAGTTGGGTTTCTGTCCAAATGGTCCCGACTGTCGCTACAGGCATGCAAAGCTGCCAGGACCTCCACCACCTATTGAAGAGGTCCTTCAGAAGATTCAGCATTTAAGTTCTTACAACCACAACACTTCGAATAGATTTTATCAACAACGGAATGGCAGTTTCCCTCAACAAGCAGACAAATCTCAGTTTCCACAAGGTCCCAACACCGTCAATCAAGGAGTGGTTGGGAAACCATCTACAATTGAGTCTGCTAATGTCCAGCAGCAGCAACAGTCCCAACAGCAGGTCAGCCAGAATCAGATCCAAAATGTTCCCAGTGGCCTGCCTAATCAGACGAACAGAACTGCTATACCTTTGCCTCAAGGAATATCTAGGTGTGTTCAGAGTCCTAAGGTCTTTAATTAGGTCATGTAAATCAGTTTTTGTGTAATTATACGGACGTTGTCATTGAGGGCCCATTATTCATCCAATAATGCCCAATAGTATTCTGTCCGTGTTTAGCTGCTCTAGGTAGCCTATTAAGCAACTGTCAGTTAATTTATATTGTGATGCACATTTTATTATGTACTGTTCTCATTTTGATGATAGACATGGATATGCAGTGTACTCCATAATTTATTTTTATTTGCTTGGGACATCTAAAAGAAAATTAAACACCATTTGACGTTTGGATTTGCTTCTCATCTAATGCAGTTTGCTAAATCCCCCCCTTTTTTTTTCCATTGTTACATCTTCCCAACTGGATTATCTTTATGATAAGTTCCTTCTGTAATTTTTGCTTAGGACCTGGAATGATGTCGTTTTCAGTGAGTATTCCTTCTTTTTTTCCTTGAGGGGAAAAAGAAATGATTCAGCGACCCATGTATAAATCATCAGAAGTTTTGGGAAAAAGGTTTTTGGTAATTAAATTGCTATCACCTGAAAAATATTATAGTTATTTGGTGTAAAGTTGAGGGTGAAACACATATTTATGGTCTGAATCCCTTTTGCTTTCATCCCTGGTGTTTGGTGTGTAAAGTTGAATGGGAAACAAAATTTCTTTACCTTATTGTTCGGTGTTCGATAAATTTTCTGGAGTGTTGTCGGTTTCGAGGTACCTAAGGTATATTCAAGTAACAGTTAGGACTTATGTAACATTATGTATTTTATTGAAATTGAGAGAATAACTCAAATAAATTAGACTTTTTTGTGTTTTTCCTAAGTAAATCTCATCAACTCTAGGTGATGCTCTTGGAAAATACCTTAGCCACTTACACTTGCTTTTCATGACTCGATTCTGTGGCTGACACATTTGGGTGCATTTTAAGTGGTTTGGCTATAGTGTAACTTTTTTATATCATATTGATCTAAATAATGCAACATTTTGTTAAAGCTATATCCTCTTATCTTTTTCTGGTGTTTTACGTATGTGATTTATATCAATCATGCTAATAGCCTTGAAACCAATAGCATCTCTTCTCCCCAAAAGCGTATGGTAAAGAGTGAGGTCATGGTTTAATCAGGAATGGACATGTTACTTTAATAACCTATTTACAAAGTGTTCTTTTATGGGAATGAGTCGTTCTTTTTCCTTAATTTGTATTTCTGGTAAATTGAGTGATCGATAGAATATAAAAACATGCATGGGCATTTACATTTGGATATGTAAGACGATTAATCACAGGCTTGATGGACATTTACAGTTGGATATGTAAGGGATATGCCCTCATTGGTTGGATTTGAGACTTCTCATTTTTTTCACTGTCGGTAATTTTTGTGTTCTCTGTTTTGGTTGGGAGATTCAGGGTTTGAAATTGGTGGGGAGGGATGACTAACCCTATTTTAAGAACTCTATGCATCAAATAATGGTTCTCTCTTTTGAGTTTATTGCAAATAATGGAAATAGAACTTAAAAGTCGTGGACCCATGGAGATTCCTGTACATTGATAGCTTTTATTTTCTTATGAAAAAAATGAATAGAAGTACAATGCCTATTTTCTAGGAACCCGTCTATTGTTTCTGCTGTTTGATTTGTGTATTCATATCTAATTGATAGACAAGTTCTGTGCAAACAAATTTTAGGCTGCAGGATTAGATAATCCATTGTCTTTGAAATAGTGATAATGCTGAGAGGGATTGTCTCAAGTGTGGGGGGAAGAAAATTGACTAATACATCACATCCCAAATAGTTGGCGGTAGCCTTTGTAGCCAAGTGATATCTCCACTGGAAAAAAGGTGAAGAAACACGATGAGTACCAGTTTTGTTGAAGTGGTGCTTCCTTGATTAGCACATGGATGATAGGTGCCTTGGACGCCTAATAAGTGCATAGGTTTATGGAATGGAATATGCCATCCTATGGGGGATGCCGTCCAAGTTTGTTGGAAATGTATCTTGAGTTGGTCTCGTGGATGGTTATACATTGATCCTGTTTCTCTTATTTAGCAGGGAAGTAGAACATCTTCTGCAAAATACTAAAGTAGGAGGAGGTTTTGGGTTTGCAGACTTTTGAACTGACTGAACTAGAGAAGGTAGAAGAGATGAAGACATGATAGAGTTTAAGAGTTTTATCCATTTGGATTTTTGCGGTTAAATTGCAATAGGCACTTCGCTGCTCTGGGGGTAATAAGACCACTGACTTCTCATATATTATGGTGCGTTTATGAATTTTTTTAAATTTCAATGGCTGGTAATGTTCGAAGGGAAAGATTGAAGTGGTCTGAATTCTAGCAAATTTGAAGTTACTTGTGTCAGATTTGTATGAAAAGCCATACACTGCCTTTTATGTAGCTGTTTGGTGTGTTACTTGTTAGCTATTGGTTGGGTAATACCTATGATCAAAATTTTGGTTAGTTGGAGAACTACAGGGGTTGATGGTTAGGGGTGGTTGGACTGAAGTTCATTGCAACTTTGCCTGCTCTGGAATAGTTGGGAAAGCATTCTGAGGGCATCAAGATACTACTTCAAAAATGCATACAGTGTTCTACTTTCCCAGGTGTCAGTTGATCTGAGATTGGGTGTTTCTTTGTTCCTTATCAGTTTCATACACTCTCATAATCTTAGGAACTGTTCATTGTCATTAGGCTGTGGTTATTTCTGTATTGCATGGGTCCTTGGGCATGACCTTTTCTTTCTTACTAAACATACCCAATGAAATAAAGAAACACTAGTTATTTCTTTCCACAGTTCTTGAAGCATGTATTGGTCCCAAGGATTTTTGGATGGAGGGACTTCTCCTGTTTGAGGAATTTGGATGACAATAAAATGGGTTTAGATGGCTTTCCATGCATTTCATTGAACCTGTGGTACGTTTTCAGCTTTGTTGGTTGCATAAAATGAAGGTCTGCTGATTTCGAGGTAAGGATATGAAGTTAATGGCATTCTGTTCTTCTGTCTAAGTTCTCCAAATTTTATGTGGTAATGATAAGTATCATTATCACACTACAGCCAATGCTCAAATTGCACCTCTGCTTCCTATAAAAATGTGTAGAATAAAGTCATGGTTTCTGGACTCACTCAGGCCAATGTAACTTACCAGTATAGATGAGAGAGCCACCATTAATAACACAGTACATATGAAGCTAAGAATTGCAAGCCAGGTTAATTGTCAACACTTTCTATTTTGCAAAATCAACTAGTATCGTAACTCCTTAGTCCATGTATCTCTTAGTGATATTTAATATTTCTATCATTCCTACTGCAATGTTTCATTTTACACCACGCGTCTATGTGACTAATGTTTTTAAGTTTACCTCTAGTTTGGTGAACCTTCTAGTTAGAAGTAGGAAAGTGTATGCATTCTGTGGTTAGCATACTTGATTATGCCACTTGACTGTCTTGCCATCTGGTGTTGCAAGGAACATGTATGCCATGATACTAGTTTTATTAGTTATGAGTAGTATGACAGGCTTAGAGATTGAATTCTGGATCAAGCTACTAGAAGATGTTTTCCTTGATGCCATTCACAAATGATTAAGTAACTGTTAATTTCTGCTAGAACTTTTAGTTTGGTCTCTGATTGTTTTCTATGAAACTAAAGCAGTGCGATCTGCTTACTTAATTGGAATTTTCAATAATGGAACCTCAGGTACTTTATTGTTAAAAGCTGCAATCGTGAAAATTTGGAATTATCTGTACTACAAGGAGTATGGGCAACTCAAAGAAGCAATGAAGCAAAACTGAATGAAGCTTTTGACTCTGCTGAAAATGTGATTTTGATTTTCTCTGTCAACCGGACTAGGCATTTCCAGGTAAATTTTTAATTCAATATCCCACAATAGCTACTTTTTCTGTGCTATAGATCTGTATGTCTCTCAATGATCCCATAGCTTAGTAGTTAATGGACTCCAGCTGGTCAGTCTGGATCTCTGTTTTGTGTCTGCCTTGAGTTAAATCTCAAGATTGTTTTGTCAGGGTTGTGCAAAGATGACATCCAGAATTGGTGGTTCCGTTGGTGGGGGGAATTGGAAATATGCACATGGAACTGCACACTATGGGCGAAATTTCTCTGTCAAATGGTTGAAGGTACATCTTTTTCTCTCAATGGGGACAACTTTAGTCAGTATTTTCTCACGATGTCTTGTAATATTTCTTTCGGTTCCAAAAATTCGAGGTAGTCGGTTCAATTTCTCTCTTGTAATTCACATCATTTTTTGGGTGAAATGTGATTATGTTTTATTCAAGAAGCTTTCAGTACGTGCATTACATTCACCGGAGTTGTTTTTTCTGAAGCTTGAACAAAAACAATAAATTTTACCTGGATGTCTGAACTTTGACTCTGTTTGAAGCCAGTATCCTAGGATGGAAACCAGGCCAAGTTCATAGAGTAGAAGACCAAATAAGTTACATTTATATATTGTTTTGTATAGACGTCTAAGTGCTGTATTTCAAAAAAATTCATGGCTAATGTCTATTTCTTGTATGCAGTTATGTGAATTGTCCTTCCACAAAACTCGCCATCTTCGAAATCCATTCAATGAAAACTTACCAGTGAAGGTATTATTTTGCGCATTCTTATTATTTTATTTTAAATCTAATGGATGATAATAATTTGGAGCTGTTTTCTATTCTTTTTGGAAAAACTTCTCATTGTAAGGCATTCATTACTTAAGGAAAAACTTGAATTAGATCCAAAAAATGACCAACTCAAATAGATGCTTATTGTAAGCTTTCTTTTTCTTTTTTCCCTCTTTATATTGATCAAAAGGATCCGGCAGCTCCATGCTAGTAGAAAGAGTTAACCTAGCTACTGTTGGGGAACTTGGTAGAAGCGATTTGCTGCTTCCACCTATGTAGGCTTCACAATAGCCCGCCCATATAAGATTAATAATAGTCTTCTCCCTGTACTGGTTCTTTTTCTTCCTTATTTTCTCCTTGGTTTTTCTTTAACCTTGAACCAAAGCCAGGGTTGAGCAAGGCCAAACTACGGAGAGAGGTGCATTGTTTTGGCTTAACCCTTGCTCTGCCCAGTCTCACATGGAGCTTCGATTTAGTAATATGATCCTCATGTGCTGCTTCTAAAATACACAGATGAAGGGCCACACACTCATATGAGAATTGTTTGTGCCTACACAACGCAGAAAGACGCTCAGGAGAGGGATATGCTAGTATCCCTTGCTTGTGGTGGATTTTAGCAGCACCCTAAATTAAACGGAGCAACAACTGCAACCTCTTCATACTGCAAGTTTACTATAAAAAGCTTCATTTTGTGGTCTGGTTTTCTTCCATGTTTTCCATTTTGCGGAAAGGATTCTATCATCTCATCTTTCACCCTATTACTGCACAAGAAATGATAGGAGGGACCCCATCCGAAATAGTCTGTCAATTTGTGGTTAAATGTGATTTAAGTAAACTATGGAGGTAATAAGAATTGGATGGATTGGACCTTGGTCTTCATCTTGCATTACATGCCTTTTCAGGTACCCTTGGGGTACCTCGAGAAAGTTACGTTTTTCTTTAGAATAGCAAATAACTGAGAACCAAAAATATGGGTTTAGAAAAAAAAAAAAGAGAACCAAAAATAAGGAGATTTGCCTAGGCACTGTGAAGGTAACTTTCTGGAAGCAAATAGCAGAAATTTAGGCCCTGTTTGCAAACCAAGATTTTCTGGAAATTTCAGGAATGTTGTGAAAATTGAGGTAGATTAAAGTTTTATTGGATTTTGAGAGAAAGTAGTATTAGAGTTTTATTGGATTTTGAGAGAAAGGAGTGAAAAGTAAAATTTTATGGTAGTTGGTGAAAAAATGTAGAGATATGATTTGTGTATTTTTTTCTGTTTATTGTAATGGAAAAAATGATTTGATGGGCTGAGAGATGATTTTCAAGTTTTAGTATTCTTATTTTCTTGATGAAAATTTTGAGATTTTTATGTTTGCAAATGAGAATTTGAGATTCTTGAGGAGGGTTTGACCTAACCTGTACTGAACTTTTTGTGATAGTGCTTGAGAGAGCTTCTGGTGACATTTGCCAGTGTTAGCGAACCTAATTTCCCTTTTATTGCTATTAATTTTTTGCAAAAAGGAAAAAGTTATAGTTGCCTGTAAAAATGGTTTGGAAAGCAAAAGTATCTAACTTGGTGCCCTAAGAGTTGAGAACTTTAGTTTTTGAAATTTTATTGATTTATCTGTTGAGAATTCGCATGCTAAAAAAAGGCACCCTTGCCATTATGATGGTGGATACTGTTGATTAGCAATCTAGCTATACACGTAAAATGCTAACTGCATTTGTTTAGACCATACCAGGTTCCTTCATCTAGAAGGTAGGTAATTATGATCTAAGTACAGTTGGCAAATATATAGACATTCTTAATTAAAAGTACGTGTTAAACTAAAGTGCCCAAAAGTGAGGGGAACAACTTTTTATGATTGCGGCAAACACTTGACAAGTTGAGACTAAGGTTCAAGAAAAAATTGCATAAAAGGCCTTCAGGTTCCCATGCTATTGGCAATTAAAACAAAAATATCCAAAATTAACGGCATATGGGTGCTTTGACTAAGATGGATTGTGGACAACTCTTGCAGTAATTTTTGTAACTTAAACATGTAACTCCTCAGGTTCCCATTTGTTCACATGTCTCTGTGTGAGCTCTAACTGATCTCGTTTGTTTCATTTGTAACGCAGATAAGTAGAGACTGTCAAGAGCTAGAGCTTTCTGTTGGAGAGCAGTTGGCTTCCTTGCTTTATCTCGAGCCAGATAGTGAACTTATGGTATGTGTTTTAACAAGTGATGGTGGCATGCAACAACATAATCAGCACAACAGGTTTAGAAATCTGGAAAAGAAAATGGAATGCGATAAACTGAAAATGTGAAATATATGCAAATACTGTTGGCATAAAGGTGGGATTGCTTAATTATTTGAGTTTATGCATTTGTCTTTCTAGATAGATGTTGGGAATATTGTTGCATAGACGACACTAGAGTCTGAGTATTGTATTGGGATCCACACTCTCACAGCAAATGATATGATGGCTTCTTTGGTTGTAGGAATATTAGAGTGCGTGTTTAAGTGAACAATGGAGAGTCGAGAGGCAATAATAGGTTCCATCCTTGCAGAAGAACAAAGGCAATTAACTTAATGATAAGTTTCAACCTGCTTAGCTTTTGGCTGTGATTTGGTGGTCCTATGCACTCTGGTCATTATGCAGAAGGGACAGGTGGAATTTTAAGCCCCAATTCAAAAGTCATATCCAAATTGCTTCAGTAAAGTTCATCTCCGCTGATAAATCATATCTGCTGGAAAGGAGATACAATCTCTTTTTTGCAGTCTTGTGGGAAATAAGGTTGAACCATTTGTGGACCTTGCTTATGACCTTTTAGAACGATGAAAGATCGGTGATGTAATGGCAATCTTTAACACTTGTAGGGTTGTGATTCAGTTCTAATAGTAAGATCTTAATAGATCCTAGTAAACGGTTCATATTCAGCCATTGCTCGAGTAAGTTTTATGGCGGCCCAGATTAAATTATCTAAAGAAAAAATAAGAGAAAAAAATAGAGCTATTGGACCCTTAATGGGCTAACTAACTCGATCCAGGCTGTCGATGTAACTCATTAATGCTGTAGTGAATGAGAGCCGTTTATTAGGACTTATTAGGATCTTATTATTAGGACTGAATCTAAACCCATTTTTGTATCATTTCCTTGCAATAGGCATGAGGCTAGAGTGAGGAGGTACTAAAGAGTGTCGCATTGTGGATCGATTAAGGTGCAATAGGTGGAACTAGAGTGAGTGGGAAGAACTAGGAGTGATCCATTGTTCAATGTGGCATGAAAATTTACGTTGTGCATGGAGTAAGGTGCAATTCAACTCTTTCCTGCCCTCCATCCTGCAGTTTGTGCTCAGGGTGAGCTTCAGTAGTAGAGATAATATTCTGAGTAGAGCTACTTGCTTGTGCAAAATGACACACGGTTAAAGTTGTCTTAGAAAAGGTTCATTTGGACTTATGATATGAGTGGCTACATGAGAGATGGTATAGCATGCCAACAGGATAACTGTATCAATTACTCAGGTGATTGGAGAGGGGTGGAAAGAAATTAATGACTTTAAGATAGTTTGAAATAAATAAAAAATGATTATCTGCCTAGTAACTACTAGCTATTGCTCAAAAAATCAGAAAGTGAGCAGTAGGATACTCTAGAATAGAAATTCGAATTTTGAATCCATATGTTCCTGCTATGCTGTTGTTATATAACCTAGGTGTGAAATCAATATCAATTAGTCCTCATTTTCTCCCTTTATCTTCAAATACCCCTTTAATCTTTTCCATTGATATGGATTGGGAAGAGCTATAGTTTTCGGTAGCAACGCAACAGGGTTTCAACAAATGAAAATAAGGCATCTGGTAGAGTTCCGCATTGGAGAGCAAGATCTCATTAGTGTGCTTAAAAAAAGAAGAAAAAAAGCTCTTGGTTCATGCGATCAATCTATTTGCCAAGGCAGCCAGTGACTGGCATCTTATGTCCTCATGAGGTCGGAGAGACTCCAAGGACTGAATTGCACTGCAATATATCATTTGTAAGACATTTTAAATGATCACTACTAAATGAATCTGGTTGTCGTGCTTTCTTTTCCCTGGGTGCAGGCTATCTCACTTGCTGCTGAATCAAAAAGAGAGGAGGAGAAAGCAAAGGGAGTTGATCCAGACAATGGAGAGAACCCAGATATTGTCCCCTTTGAGGACAACGAAGAAGAGGAAGAGGAAGAGGAAGAAAGTGAAGAAGAAGAGGAGAGCTTTGGCCAGGTCCCTGTGGCAGCAACTCAGGGCAGAGGAAGGGGCAGGGGAATCATGTGGCCCCCTCACATGCCACTAGCACGTGGAGCCAGACCTATGCCTGGGACGCAGGGTTTTCCTCCTGTAATGATGGGTGCTAATGGGTTAGCTTATGGACATGTTACCCCCGATGGGTTTCCTATGCCAGATCTTTTTGGTGTTGGCCCCCGTGCTTTTGTGCCCTATGGTCCAAGATTCCCTGGTGATTTTACAGGTCCCACCTCTGGCATGATGTTTCGTGCACGACCTTCGCAACCTGGGGTGTTTCCAGCTGGAGGATTTGGGATGATGATGGGTCCAGCACGTGCCCCCTTTATGGGTGGGATGGGGGTTGCAGGTACAAATCCAGCACGATCTAGTCGGCCAGTTGGAATGCCCCAAATGTTTCCACTACAGCCGCCTCTATCCTCTCAGAGCATTAATCGGGTGGTGAAGACGGATCAGAGGGCTAATGAGCGGAGTGATATGTATAGTGCTAGTTCAGAACAAGGTAAGGGTCAAGAGATGCCCGGTCCAGGTGGTGGACCAGATGATGAGACACATAACCAGCATGGATTCAAGGGTCATCATGAAGATCAATATGGCGGTGGCAATAACTTTAGAAATGAGGAGAGTGAAAGTGAGGATGAAGCACCAAGGCGGTCAAGGCATGGAGAGAGCAAGAAGAAGCGGCGAGGCTTTGAAGGAGATGGTACCGCCGACTCTGATCACTGACAGGTGCCACCAGCTGAGCTGCAAAACGAGTGACCCAACTAGCCGGCTCTGATCACTTACAGCTGCCACCAGCTGAGCTGCAAGACGAGTGACCCAACTAACCGGGGAGGCCATTTTCCTCAGGCTAACCTCTGCTTTCTTGGAAAATGAACAAACTAAAATTCTTTACGAGTACTTTGGCTGTATCTGAGGTGATTCCTATTTTTTGAAGTTACTCCTAGTGATTAAAGGTGTTGCTAGGATGGGATATTTACTTATATTCAATGGATAGAGGAAGTGTGACGAATACACATGGGAACTTCGTAGTGCTCCAGACTAAAGCACTTGTAAATAAGTTTTTACTGTAATGTATTCAGTGGCTGCTAGTTGGCCAACAAAATTATCCACTCCTAAAGAAGAATATTTATTCGTTAGTATGTTCTTGGCATCGCGCAGTAACCAACAAAAGTTGGATTGTAGATTAGAGTGCGAAGTTTTGACGTAGTGTATTTGTTTTCCTCCGGTGGACATAAAAGGCATGGAAGGGGTATTTAGTTCTCTGAAGAGATGCTTATTAAAAAAAAAATAGTACTCTGAAGAGATAATTATCAGGTATCTCGATAATTGAACAATTAATATACGTTCATTTTGAAGCTTGCCCAACTACTTTAGAAATCATGGCCAGAAAGGTAACGGTAGTAATCCAGATGCCAACCTTGAGCAACAGAATTAGAGAACTCTAAACCATCATCCTCGTATAGTAAACGCGCCCCGCACTCTTTCACTTCCACGGTTGAGTGGCCTGCGTGTGGTTCCAGGAAGAACGGTGCAATTGAAGCCTTAATGTAGCTCCATCCATCCGAATTTTTTGAGCGTTCCACAAACCACTCAAACGGTACAACCACCCAGAATCTAATTGGCCCAACAGAAGCGACATCAGGCGTCTCAAGTAATAAGAAATCTTCTTGACGACCTTTGTCGCTCTCAATATCACAAGTAAACTTTTGATAGATGGGAACATTGGATTCAAGAATCCAAGAATTGCATTCCTCCTGCTTCTGGGACTCATAAACAATGAACAAAGCATAGCCAATCCACTTCCTATTACCATCCCAATTGTGCACCCCAAGCGTTACAGAGGAGCCACTACTCCTCGTGTTGAACCAGTCGGGTATTCCATGTGCCAAAGAAGAGCCAAGTACTCGTTGGAAACGCCTTCCATTTCCCTGTAAAAAGAAAACAAAATCGAACAAAGATGTTATTTTAAGGCATTTTAAATGACACTCGGCCCGACTAACGTTTTGATGACATTTTGTTTAAAATTTTACTGGAGTGTACGTGTGTTAACAAAAGAGGAGAGAGACAGACAGAGACTCACTTCAAAGCCTGTATACTCATCCAAAGTACGTTCTAGCTCGAAGTATACCATACGAACCTCACGTCTGTTGTCACCAAAATTGATACAACAGGCATCTAAAATATTTCTTCCTGACCAAAAGTTGAAAGATGACACGTTGATGCTTCCTTTTGACAAGGAAAAATCAGAGAAGCACGAATACCTTGATTCTAGTGAAAACTCCTTATATCCCCTGACTATTAATCTTTTGATGTTCTTCGGAAATAGTCTAGGGGATGGCAATTGTGTTATAGCACTTCCATCTATGTCACATTCCTCAAGACATTCCATGACACTGAGGTCTGGAAATTTCTCAATGCTTGTGCAACCTGATAAATACAGACCATGAAGAGAAGACAAACAACAGATAACACTAGGAAGAACCGAAAGGTTTTTGCAATCTTTTAAAGACAACTCATAAAGCCGAGATAAATTCTGAAATGAAGATGGTAGTTCTTTTATTCCAGTCCCATCCAACCAAAGATGCTCCAAAGATGTCATGTTTCCCACAATATCTGGAAACTTCTGCAATCTTGAACAATGACGAAGATCAATCAATTTAATAGATTCCATGTTGATCTCGTCTGGAAGGCTTTCAAGACGGTTGCAGTGGCTTAGAATCAATTCTTTAAGCTGCTTGTGGACTCCGATATGGGGATGGACTTTAGACAAACCTGTACAACCTTCAAGATTTAGTCTCTCGAGGTTTGGAGCTCCACGTAAGTCCGGTATCTCTACCAAATTTTCAGACCATCTCAAGTCAATGCCTTTTAAATTGCCCAACCTCTGTTACATACAAATCAGTAATTGAACAAGATTAAGAACAAAGGAACTAATTTAGAAACAAAAGAACAGAAGAGCAATACTAAAATTTTCACTAGTATAAAACGCTTACCTTACTTCCCTTCCACAATTTTTTGATGCTGCTGTGAGGCATGCTGAGTTTATAAAGATGATCTAGTTGGAGATTGGTCGGCAAGGATCTCCGAGGATATTCACAGAATTCCATGATGCGTAATTTATTGGTTGACAAGGATTCTAAAGGATCTCCTGACCATTTGATATTTGTCCTAAACATGTCATGATAAGCTTTAGAAAAGTCTCTTACGATACTTAAGTTTCCAATCTTAAGTATTCTCAATTTTGTCATCCTTGAGAAGGCTTCAGCACTCAATTGTTCCTCTTTCGGAAGAGGTAAGTTTAAGACTATACCTTCAACAAAATTCGTACCCTGATAATCAAGAACATTCATAAATTTAGTGATGCAGTGGAAATATTTGACAAATATTTAATCAAAACAACTAAGTATAATGAAAATTTAATTCTTAGACTAATTCACTTACAATATTATTTTTCAAAATTTGAAGGACATCCTTTTGATGCCATAATCGACTACGCTGGCCAAGTTCTTCAGGGGATTCACGACGAACTATTTCATGACCCATTTCTTGTAGCAAATCATGCATTATCAATCTTTCACTTGTGATGGATATAAGAGACTTCTCTCTAAGAACACTAATGTTGATGCGTGGATAGTAACCAAAACTTTCAAGTATATTGTATAGTAAGCTATCTAGACGTTGTCCTTGGAAGAAACATGCAATATCCAAAAACAATTTCTTCTGCGAGTCTTTTAGTCCATCAAAACTTATTTGAAGAATATCCAAAATTTTCCTATTAGGACATGCTTGTAGTTCATCCTTGGCACTTTTCCATGCATCTTTTGTTCTACCAAACAAGGAGGAGCCTAAAACTTTAAGAGCTAATGGAAGTCCTCCAGCATAATCAACAAAGCTCTTAGACAAATCCCTGTAGTTTTCTTCAGGAAAAGGTTTTTTAAAGGCTGCTAAGCTAAAAAGTTGCAAAGCTTCATTATCATTCAACCCTTTAACCTCGTAGAGATATGTATCATTCCCTCCATGACTTTTAATCAAATGACTATCTCTACTTGTAAAAATAATTCTACTCCTTGGACCAAAGCAATCATGACCCCCTGCTAATGCTTCTAGCTGTTCTTCTCTATCCACATCATCAATGACAATAAACACCATTCTATTCCGTAGTCTATTACAGATAATTTTGATTCCTTGATGAACATTCGATATCTGTATTTCAGTCTCCTGGACAATTTGAGAAAGTAGTTGCTTTTGCAAAGAAACTAGACCTGGATTTCCAATTTCTTCTCTAGCAGAAGCAATAAAACTTCTACCTTCAAAATGGTTGGAAACTCTATCGTAAATAACTTCCGATAGAGTTGTCTTACCAACTCCTCCCATTCCATGAATCCCAATGAAACGAATATCATTCAATCCAACACCAAGCAAGTTCATCATCTCCTGCACATGTGAGTCTATTCCAACAAGTTTCTTATACGTAACTGATAATCTATGATGCAACCGATTAAATATAGTTTCTGTGATTTTCTGAAGAACACTTGATTCGTACCTGCAAAGAAAAGATACGAGACATTGATAACCATATAGATATAAAATGGTTAAGAACAAACTATATTGTTTAGCCTTGTCTGGAAGAAAAAGGGAAACTAGGATGAGGGCAAATTTTAGGAGTTTAGGGAAACTCGTTCGCATCGACGCGGCGTCTGTTGGTGGTTAGGCGAATCATATACAATTTTTTAGCTGAAAAGCTAAAATTTGGAAGAAAAAAAAAGCTTTATCCGAATATCACCACCATATGATGTACTCATGGAAGATATAAATAGGCTATATGTTACCGATCTTGTAGATCCCATCCGGAGGTATTGGCCACTTTTGTTAATGCATCCTTCCAAGTTTGTATCTGCTCCATGTCAACTTCTGGGTCTTTTTCATGCTTATCAAAAGCTTCTGCAAAAGTATTCGTTTGTTCTCTTACAGTAGAAGGAAGCACGTGGTAGAAAACGGGCAAAATTGTGTCCTCTCCCTTGTATTTGAAGATCTCAACAAGTTCCATCAAGCACCATTTTGAAAAAGCGTAGTTTGGTGAGATAACAATGATGGCATATATAGATTCTTGTATTGCTTTCAAGAGCTCTGGAGCAATGCATTTTCCTCGTTAGAGTTTTTCATCATCCCGAAATGTGAGAATGCTTTTCCGTTTCAAAGCAGCATATAGATGGTCCGTAAAACCCTTGCGAGTATCTTTGCCATAGAAACTGAGGAAAACTTCATACTTCCAGCCAGATGTAGAGGCAGAAGAAGATAAGGAAATTCTTTTTCTTTTTCTTTCCTTTTCTGAACAAGATGACGAGGCTCCATGAGTGCTCATGGATTCCATGAGACTTAGGTTGTGTTTGTGTTGTAAAATTTTAGTGTTGTTAAAATTTTAGGTATTGGGTTTAGTGAAAAAGTGAAGAGAGAGATAATTTTTTATATTTTTTTGTAGTAAATAGTAATGATTTGATGGGGAGAAAGAATTATATTGTAATATTTAATTGTGTTAAAATTTTAGAGGGGGTAAAATTTTGGTACACAAAAGCACCCTTACAATTGTATGATTAATTAGGGCAAGAATAGTTTGCAGACTTAAGGAATATTGGGAAGAAAAACCAACTGGGTGGGGTTTATAACTTATAAGGAGATGCAAGCGATTCCGTCCTCCTTAAATTCCGCGTGGCGGAGAAGACGAGAGCATTAAGGAACTTCCAGATAGTGGTGGGATGGTTAAGCATCCTGTTTAATATTTTTAATCAAAAAAGTTCACCTAACTTTTTGAAATGGACGTAACCGAACTTCCTAGTACATTCAAAGCACGTCATTTTCTTACGGCTATTTTTGTCTCCCTCTTCTGTTTTATTTAAATCAAGGGACCGTCCAGGTTGTCGGTGTTCTTGACGAACCATGTGTCTGTGATTTTGTTGTTTGAATTTTCAAGAGATATCTTCCACTACAAAAACTATTTATTACTTTAAAGTTTCTAGAACTCTTCAACGACGAGTAGCCACACTACAAAAAAAACAGGTATATAGCGGCAGTCTTTTTAATGGTGGTTACTAAAAACATCGTTAAAGGATGTTTTTTGCGGCGTTTTGCAAAAACCGCAGCTAGCGGCGATTTTTTTTAGACCCACTTTAGCCGCAATTTTTACAAAACGCCGCTAACGGTATTACCTTTAGCGGCTGTCAGTGCCGCCGCTATAAACGATATGACCTTTAGCGGCGGTCAGTGACCGCCGCTATAGACCCCCTTTAGCAGCGTTTTGCAAAAAAACTCTGCTAAAACCTTTAGCAGCGGTCTTCTTAGACCGCCGCTCTAGACCCCCCTTTAGCAGCAGTTTTTACAAAACGCTGCTAGAAATTCGATATCTACAGCGACGGTCACTGTGACCGCCGCTGTAGAGTACACCTTTAGCAGCGTTTTTTTTTTCAAAAACGCTGCTATAGGTATAAATGCAAAAAAATATTTTATTAATTATATGTTTTTAATTTTAATAATTATTTTATTTATTATTTTTCCTTTTAATATATATTTTTATTTGTGATGTATTTGAAAAAAATTATTTTAAAGCACATACTTAATAAAATATAGAATTAGTAGGAGTGTTATGAAAATTGAAATTGTTATATGATATATTTTAAATTATACCTATTATTACTATGATAATTGGATATTTGTGAGTTAAATTTTCTCGGGAGGCAAAAGTCATTGGATGGTCCAGTACCACTAGTGGGACAATTTTTGTGTGTACTAACGTATTGGATTTCTAGGTGGATGCTATCCCAACCCATCAAAAGAGCAGCCAGTAGATGTTGTTTAGAGGCATTTCATGTCAGTAACTTTTGAAATTAGTTGCAGTATCCTTTAATCCTTTTGTTTCTTGTTTCTTTTATTTTTTACTTTTTGAATTATGTAAAGTTAAGAGTGAATAAAAAAGTAGGCCCTGAGCACAACGTTCTGGGCTCGGTTTCTCTTGAGCTTGGTTATCAATCTCTTAAAAATTTGTTGATATGTTGATTCAGTAGGACATTTGCAAATAATTATGCCTTCAGTATGTAGGAATGTTTCCTAATGTAAAAAAAAAAAGGTTCACATCTTTGGAGACATGAATTTAAGTGTGTAGTACCCTTTTGTATTTATCCATTTTCTTGTGATCTGCTCTTGTTTGGTTCTGCATCGTTTGAATATTCAGTTCTGAACTATACATTTTTTCTCTTTTGGAGAAGCAAATGGGCGAGTTGCAGGTTATCGTGGGTTTTGTTCGGGCTGCGAAGAGACTGAAGATTGTGTGCAAATGACGTGGAAAGAAAGGAAAGAGATCTTTGAATTCGTGGCTATGCTAACAGATACTGGCACCTAAATGTCCACTGTTGAGTCTTTGAATAAGTGGCTATGCTAACAAATAGCGGTAGCCTATGTAGATATATGTAAGGGAAATTTGCTTTTTAGTCACTGAGTTTTACCCTCTTTTTATTTTTAGTCCTTAAACTTAATGAGTCAAATTTTTAGTCTTTTAATTTTCACTTCGTTTAAATTTTAGTCCTTCCGTTACCCTCCGTCACTCTAATTTTATTGTTAGATGGAAGCTGACGTGTAAAATTATTCCGTTAATTAGGGTGATGAAGGGTAACGGAAGGACTAAAATTTAAACGGAGTGAAAATTAAAGGACTAAAAATACTCATTAAGTTTAAGGACTAAAATTTAAACGGAGTGAAAATTAAAAGACTAAAAAATTGACTCATTAAGTTTAAGGACTAAAAATAAAAAGAGAGTAAAACCCAGTGACTAAAAAGCAAATTTCCCTAGATGTAAACTTCTCTTCCGTTGAGTCTTCTATTCTAACTTCCTTTTTCTTTTGGCTAGTGAAAAGGGCTATGTGGACCCCTTTTCTGTCCTGTTGGAAGGGTCATAATTTCTTTGCAATCCATGTTCTCAGGTGATTATTGCAATGCAGACGCTATATCAAAAATGCAAACTGGTGCATGGAGACTTGAGTGAATATAACATACTTTATTTTGAGGTGAGTGCCGATTATGTTTGTTCCGGTGATTTTATCATTTTCTTCTCAATGTTGAATTGGTGCTATCTATAACCGGTGAACACCCTTATGCATTTTATTTTTATTTCTCATGTGATATTTATTTTCTATTACAAGAATTCAAGATAGAGGATGTTGATGTGTCAAAGGAGGAAGATTTTAATTGGTCCTTGATTATTGTGTTGTATTTGAATATTTTAGTCCGTCCTTACTTATTGTTATTTTATATTAGAAATTTGTTACTTTTTAGATTACTTGTAGATATTCTTGTGTTTGTTGTAAAATATTATTAATCAATGATGAAGTATATTTTATTTTATTCTCCTTGTTCTTTAATTTTTTACATCCAATGAATTATGGTTATTAAAATAAATTTATATTACCGATTAGGAAAATATAAGAAAAAATTAGTGGTGTTTAAAAAAAAACGCTGGCACAGACCTTTAGCGGCGGTTGCGACCGCTGCTAAAAGTCTGTACGCGTTTTCACGAAATGATGGGAAAAGAGAAAATTTGCATTCAGGTCTATAGCGGCGATCGAGACCGCCGCTATAGACTCGAGGTCTTCAACAGCGGTCGCACAAACCGCCGCTATAGATATTTTGCGACGGACCTAACCGTCGCTAAAAAATCGCTGTTAAATCTATAGCAACGGTTTTTTGACCTTTAGCAGCGGTTTCCGACCGCTGCTAAAGGCTATTTTTTTGTAGTGCCAGAAGATATACTTACCCCACAACAACAAAAACAAAAAACTTGCAACTTGTAATGTTAATCAGTCTATCAGGTAAGGCTGTTTAAGTGAACCAAACTTTTCTGGTTCTCCTGCCACTGGTACCGGTAACAATATCGAAAATCGGATTCCTACACTTAGCTGTAGTGATAGCGGTGGCTAATATTTGGAAATCAACCCATTTAGTAGCGGTTATTGTCATAACCAATACCTAACATAAATAATAGCTATGAGTTTTATTTTTCTTTAACATGTAAGCTATATAAATATAAATCCCTATCCTTTCATTTTGTCAAATCTTATTTAAAGAAGTTTTAAGACTTAAGGAAGACTCTACAACCATAAAACGACTTATTTGGGAAGATAATAAGCTACTTTGATGAACTCTATAAATTAATTAAATCTCAACTCAGCTGGTGCTTTTTAATGACTAAAGATTTGGCAATTGGATACTTTTCATACAATATTTGAAGATATTAATATTTTTATTGATTTTGTATGTCATTAGTTTAGATTTTATTGATATGGGCTAAATGGAACAAAAAAAATAATTATAATTTGGCCAAGTGCATAAAAGGATTAAAAAATAGCTCAATATAAATATCGGAAACCAGGAACCGTTACTGCACTTAACGATAGTGGTAGCGATTACCAATATTTGGAAATCGACGCATCTAGTGGCGGTAGCAGTTATTGCCATAACCGACACTATTACCAAATTTGAACAGCCCTACTTCACCGGGGTCTATAAAGGATAGAGTACGACTGTACATCTGAGTGCTAGCTCTCTCATCATAATTTTATCTTTAGATCTATAATCTCTCTGATTTAGGCATCCGAGACTCCCCTCTGGTGCCACGACAATTCTCATTTACAAATTGATTGAGTTAAAATATTGCATGCTTTAGTATTAATATAATATTAATTATTTAGTATTTTAAATATTAGTTTTAGATAAAAAAATGGTTAAGAGACATAAATCCACGTTAATTTAATTGTTAAATTCCAATGACTTTAGATTTAATTTATTACACATGCAATTTTTTCTATCTTTAGTTTATCTGCACTTAAGTCATACCGTGTCCACACATTTTAAAATTATTATTTTTATTATTTGCACTATGATTATTAGCATGTAATTATTTAATGAATTTAATTTTATGTCATTAATTAATTAAGTATTTTTGTTAGAATAGTAAAATTAATTACTTTCTAAACTAATTGTGAGACCCCGAACTTTGCTTTTGCTATTTTCCTATGTAATTGTTTTAATTTTAATTATGGGGCCATATTTTTGGCCAATATATGACTTAAGCTTTATGTTTAAGGTACATTAGTTAAAATGAGATTTTATTTCATAAAATTTTTCCTTAAATAATTTTCTTGCATTATGAAAATTTTGTGCAAGTTTAAATTTTATTTCTTAAGAGTCGAAACTTGCAAGGTAAGTTTCTCTTATGGATTTATATTTTTCACTTGCTTAGTATATTTCATAATCCATGAAATATAATTTTTCATTAAGATATAAATATATATATATATATATATATATATATATATATATATATATATATATATGTATATATATATTTTGCCGAAAATAATGTAATAGAAAAATGCATGAATTTCCTTTAAGTATTGGAATATTTTGTGTGTCTTTAATAGGTAGCACATATTATTATTATTTGGCCTAGATTAGTAATTATGAATTATCATTAGAAATATTAGATGATAAGCTAATAGACACATGATAAGTTTAAGAGATGTTTCAAGTGATAAGTACACTTGATTATCATAGTGATAAGCTAGGAAACTTTTAATGCGATAAGTTGATGTGACTATCGTAGAAATAGGCTAGAGTCATTATCTTAAGATAAGTTGTTAGGCTTATGAGGTGATAAGCTAAGTGATTGAACTAGATAAGCTAGAGAGCTTATAGGAGATAAGATAGGTGATAAAGTAACTAAATTGAAAGTTAGTTGTGATAGTAACTAAGTTAGTTGCATTTCAACCAAACAAAATAAATGAGGAATTAGGACAAGGCCATTTACGTAGGAGAGAAAGCCAAATTGGTGAACCCATGTGAGTTGTAAGAAGTGAAAAGCCATAAAGTGTGTAGGCCATGTGAAGTTGTAAGAAGTGAAAAGCCATAAAGTGTGTAGGCCATGTGAAGTTGTAAGAGGTGATAAGAGATGCATTCATGTGACAAGACAATTCAATGGAATTGTAAAGAGAGAAAAAGCAAGGAAGAGGAGTTTACGTAAAGATCAAGAGGAAAGGGAGAAAAACCCAATGCAAGGCATGGCTTGAGGAGACAAGAGGATGTGAGAGAAATTGAAAAGAAAAAGGAGAAGAGAGAAGCCAAGCAAGGTCGGCCAACTCTCCTATTTCCCCCCTTTTCTTCCTTCTCTCTCTCTTGTCATCTCAATACCTCATGTCTATTGTCATGGCCATAATTTCACCTTGGGAGACTCAATTGCATCAAGAAAACTCCCCCTCACACTTAGCATTTCTTCTCTTGGCCGAATATCACCCTCCCACTTCAACTCTCTCTCTTGACCGAATCTCCCCTTTGAGCTTAAGCTTGTTCTTTTCTTCTTGCAACCAATCACTCTCTACAGCTCTAAGTTTGTTTCTCTTCTCTAGGTAACCAAATCCCCTTTTGTGCAACTCATCACTTCTCTTGGAAATTTCTATTCACCTAGCCATTTTCCCTTGTTGAAATCTAGCTCACTTTCCTAGAACTAAACCATTCAAGTTTCAAACATTTCTTTGTTCTTATTTTCCCCACCATAAAAACCTCCATCTTAGCACCTTGTGATCAAGCTTGAGACCATTGCAAAGAAGGGTGAACCGAAAGTTGGAAAGGAAGGATCTTGGTGAAAACTTGGAAATTTGGTGAAGGTAGAGGTAGGCTCGATTTCGTATAAAGTTTTGCTTAAGTTCTTCATAAATTTCTAACCTAGGGTATTTTATTGTGCTAGGTACTCAAGGCTTGTGATAATCATCAAGGTAAGACCAAAAATGTGATGTTGTTGGTTGAATATAGTGATGGCCGAATGTTGTATAATAGGATCTTGAGTTAATATCTTGAGTTTTGCTAAATCTTGAGGTTATGAAATCAACCCTAAAGTATAATGCTAGATCCGGCCACATAAATATGAGATCTAAGTTTGAATGTTGGAAAAATGCAAGGATTGTATGTTAGATATGTTTAGATCTAGACTTATGTTATGTTTGGCCGAATGTAAGTTGGATATTTCCTTAGGTCTATTGTTGTTGAAGTTCCTAAAGTGTAGATCTAATGTTGATGGGAGTATTTGATGAAGATATGAATTTAATGCATGCAAATAGGTCATAAATGCAAAGGATATGCATATTATAATTTTTATCATGAAAATGTGACATTTTGAAGTATGGCCGAATATGATAAGCTTAGGTCTTCATGTATGATTTTGTATATGTGTAGGTTTGTTGGTTGGCCACAAAATGTGTAAGTTTGATAACCCTATGCATGGTATTAAGCATGAAATATAGAAGTTGCATGCAAATTAATAATGAGAAAAGTCCAAGTGTTCTATTATATGGTGTTGGCCGAATGTCACTTTGTCCTTGATCTTGAATTATGTTATGATTGGTAGTTTTTAGGTTGTGAAATTGTTGAATGGAGGATGAGATCACCATTGGAGTTGAAGTTGTGATTGAAGGATGCATAAAAATTGGTGTTGGCCGAATGTCATAAGGAAGAGAAACCCTAATTGTAAATTATGATAAATAGGTTATAATTGTTGTGTTGGATACTTGAAATTGGGGATTAGGCTAATTGGAATTTTATTGTTATGATGAACACTTGGGATTAGGGTTTTGACCAATTGGAATACAAGCTTGAAGAACCATGAGCATGTAATGAAAATATTCGAAACCCTAGTTAGGATTAGTATCTCGGATTAATTAAGGTTAAGGTCTAAGTCAAGATATAATCGTGATTAAATTTATTAATGGTTTAATTAAGGTTTTAGTAGAGCACATGTAATAATGGGATACTTAGGTTTAATCCTAATTTATTAATTGTTGATTAAAACCCTAATCGTGAATAGATATATAAATATATTGTAATAGAGTTTAATAATCAAATAACCTAAGTTTTGAATATTAGTTAAAGAAAAGAGTAAAGAAAATATTTAAATGATTAAAAGAATTTAAGTGATATATATATATATGATATCAAAGAAGTATAATATAGTTGCTATTCGGAAATACTCCGATGGACGGGAAGTACGAAGTTAAGGGATGAACAGGAAGTTCAAATTGGATTAAGAGAAATCCGGCAACTATATTATACCGTTAAATTAAGTTAAGCGCATAATTATCGCTATTCATTCCTTAGTGGATTTCACGATAGATTTCCTCGAATAGCTTAGTAGAACCGAAACATATCGATGTATTTTATCGGATGCTCAGTGTATTGAGAAGGAGATCTATTTCTTGTAGGCATCGAGCCAAGTAAGAATCGAGAAGGAATTTGCAAGGAGTACTGTAAGTGAATCTTACCCCTTTTGGAAAACTGGAATGATACACTGCATGTTTATTGTGTATGGCAAGATGTTTTTAATACATATGAAATGTATTGCATGAAGAATGTTTCAAGTACGCATGATGTTTCGAACATGTCATAGCATGATCAATTACATGAACGCATGAGAGACGTTTTGATGCAAATGAAATTACGATGTTTTCAAGAGTGGCATGGCATGTTCATTGCATAGAAAACATGAAAAGTTGTTTTATGCAAATGAGAAAGAATTTATGTTATGATTAAGCCCGGAGGCTTTGGTTGAACCCGTACCAGGTTAAGTGAGGTTCGACATCCATGCCGAGGGACGTTGTTCGTGAAGGATGGATGGATGGAACCTAAGACATCCATGCCGAGGGACGTTGTTTGTGAAGGATGGATGGATGGACGCCCATACCGAGGGACGTTGTTCGTGAAGGATGAGTTAGTCCGTGGGGTATGTGCAACCACACCGAGGAACGTTGCTTGAGAAGGTGTGGCACCTCCAAGGGTCATGTCTAGCCACTGAAGGAAGAATGCGAGAAGGTGTGCTAGCTTGACCGTATGTAAGGTCTCCAAGGGAAAATATGGGACAGTTCCGATGGGAACAGCACAACCCTGACTTCAGGGGGTTAAATGGAGCGAGCCCACAGTAAGAGATATGAATAAGTGATTTTCAAGGGCCTGGGGCCAATTTCAAGATATTTGAAATGCATTTGAAAAGACCCAGAGTGACAAGAGATTTTAGTGCATGGCATGTGCATCACGGAGCATGCATATGCATCATAGTTTTTATGCACTATCTCACAATTTACAGTTATGCATTTCTTCTCTTGACTCTATAATGCATCAAAGTGAGTATGTTTTAAAGCTATGATTTATCAAAGTTCATGTTTTAACTGTTGTTCCTTACTGAGTCTTTCGACTCATAGTTTTTAAATCGTATCATTCCAGATCCACAAGATAACTGGGGAGCAGAGGAGTATCTCACGTAGAAATCCTGGAAGTTTGGGAATGGGAGTCGGAGTTGGTGAACTCCGAGGTAGCACTAGTGAGTGCTGGTTTTGATTGAGTGGCAGCATGTTGCCCTAGTACGTTTTGTATAAGTTGCAAACAAGATGCAGTGTAAAGACTTTTCTGAATTATAATTCGTATATCGAAGGGTTATGTTCATCGAGCTTGTATCTCAGCCAACATGTGGATCCTGAGTGAGCCATCCTATGTGTATAAAAAAAAAATTCTGCTGTAAGAGTTAGTGTAAGCGCTGGAGTGTTCCCGGGGAATGCTCGCGGCCGTCACGGTCCCTGCGGGATGGCGTTCGGGGCGTGACACTAATAGAGAATAATTTACAGTCTATTGCGACGTATGTGCATAAGATATTCTCTCAAAAGCATCTGAGACTCATTAATAGCAACAATGTGATTAGAAACATTTAAACAAACAAACCCTGTATCTTTTTCTTATTCCACCTCACTTTTATTCTCCTAGCCGCACGCTTAATCTTTTTCTCTATCCATCTATCATTTTTCCTTTCCTCTTCTCTCTCCTCTTTCTTCCCTCATCTTTTTCTTATTACGGTGTTATCTTTATTCGAAATAAAAATTCAAATTTTAATAAGTGAAATATTTATAAAAAACCTAATTAAATTTATTATATCTCACTTATATTTTAAAATATTAAAAAATTATTTATAAATCACTAAACTCACTTATCCATATTACTTAATCAATATCGGATTAAGTTTCAACCATTCCATCAAACTTTTTCTCTTCTCTCCCTCCCTCTTACATTTTCTTTCACTTTTGTAGCCGACCATCCAATTCTCTCTCCCCCTCCCACCTTTCTCTCTCCTCTCTCCACCTTTTTATTCTCTTTCTAGACTTTCTTCTTGTCTTCGTCGAGCCTCACTTCTCTGGATCGGTATACCCTGCAATTCCTAGAGTATTGCAGGGTATACAATTAGGAGAGAGAGGAACACATGAGTGTGGGTCCCACTGTGGGACCCACTCTACCCGAAAATACTGTTTGGACAGGGTCAGTGTGGATCCCACAGTGGGACCCACACTTTGTGTCCCTCTCTCTCTTAATTGCTCCTCCTGCAATACCCTAAAAATTGCAGGGGAGCCGGATCCCACTTTTCTCCCTCACCTTCTCAATTTTCTTTCTTTTCTTTTCTTCTCTCTCCTCACTTTTTCTCTTCTCTCCCTCACTCTTACATTTTCTTTCACTTTTTTAGCCGACCATCCAATTCTATCTCCCCCTCCCACCTTTTTATTCTCTTTCTAGACTTTCTTGTCTTCGCCGCCCTCACTTCTCTCCCTCACCTTCTCAATTTTCTCTTTCTTTTCTCCTCCTCCCTCTCCTCTTCGTGATCTTTTCTTCTATTTTTTCATTAGTCTTTATTTTTAAGTGTAAGATTATTTTGTTTTTTCTTTATTAATTTGTTATCTTGCTCAATTCCTAGGATTTAGAATTATATTTCTTGCTCTTTAATTTTTTATTAACTTCTATTTCGCTTTTTAGATTATATTTTTGCTGTTTTTTCCCTTTAACTTGAATTTTGGGTTGTAAAGAAATGATATTATTTAATTTAGGAATTTTGCGATTTTTTAATTGAAATACACCTATGGAGCATGAGCGAATGTGTGCAATTTATTCTCCAATGACAAAAGTCACATTTAACCAACATCACAAGTGTCACCTCCACGAATATTATGCGAAGTGGGGTACCAAAGAGAACGCGTTGCTACATCCACATACCATGCATGCACCCAGGAACTGAGAACGATGGTAGTTGGATGAGCGTGACTTGAATGTCCATACATTGGGATTTTGTGTGAAATCTTGACCCCTCCGGCCACTAGACGTATATGAGTTTTCTACGAAATTGGCACATATCAGATTGCAAAGTGGATGACCTTGACTTGGCATGTATATATGGCAAAAAGTGGAAGAAGCTTGATGGGCAAATTAGTACCGGACGACCTTGACTTGAATGACTCCATCCCGTGTAAGTTATGCTAGTTGTACCCTCCCTTCTGTAAGTTATCTTTTCCAAGTACCGTGTTCGTAGGGATAGGTAGGACGACGAGTCAATTAGTTTTGAACAACATTTGTCAATTCCGTGATCAACTCCCAGACCACTTCGCCCAGCTGATCTCTTTCCCCGAATTTCTGATAGATGAGGCACGGAATAATATTTAGATTTCTGCTTGCAGGCCCAATTAAAAAAAAACTAACACTAGAATTTGAATGTACCGCGTGTGTTCAATGTATAAGTGGTTGGTAATTCTCAGGGGTTGATCTAGTTGACTAGTTTGAGATTCACTGATTCAGGTTCTGCTCATTTTAAAATCTTAGGTAGAGGACCTAATTGACTTGATCAATCTCCACCAATAAATAACATATCTAATTCTTAAAGAAGTAGTAGCATTTGTCCAAGGTTAACTATATATCGGCAAATGGGAACCCGCATGCCAATTAGGAATTGTCTGTTTCGATCCTTCGTAATTACCTATACTTACACTTATGAAAAAAAGAGGAAAAAAGATGATATGTTTAAACCGAAATTAGCCTTTAGGACCATATAGGAGTAGAATATTGCTAATCTTCACAATTTATTAATTGGCAAATTTTCATCCATAATTAATAGGATAGACCTCTTTGTTCTAATTAACTCCTATATATATGAATGAGCTTCAACCAAGTTTCGTATATGGTTTGATACTTTATTTATTTTTGAGATATATATACTTTTCATAAATCAACTACCACAAGTTCAACACATTACACCCTAAATTACTAGTCGTCTTGGTTGCTTAGAGACATCCCTTTAGTTTGTATTAGAGAATGGAATTCATAATTAGATTTTTGTCTTATAGTAGGTCGGTCATCTATTCAATCTAAATTTCATCTCTAGTTTGTTTTTTGGTATCAATTTCAGTTCCTTTGTTCAAATAAATCTCTTTGATTTATTACACCCTCTAACTATCACTTTTAGACATTTTGTATCATCTGTCAATTTTTAGACTAAAATAGCGATAATATCCTTGACCCACTTTTTATATGTTGAATATATTGTTGTCAATTTATTAAATTATCAGAGGTATTATTATTAGACAGAAGTAATAAAATGTTTAATATTAATAGTTGGAGGGTGAAATGTGTCATAATGGGTACGTAGTTTAAGGTGTAAAATTGTTTAATATTACTAGTTGGTGGTGCAATATGTCAAAATTGATAACTTAGGGTGTAATGCGTCAAAAACTCGATGGTTAATAAGTGAAAAATATATTTATCTCTTTATTATTTTAGTATTAAGACTGTCAATAGACTATGATAAATGTACGGAAGTTTATTTTAAAAATCTGAGAACTAAAATTTACGGACCCAGAATCTGTCATCATACTCATAATGGAGGTAATGCGGGCCCTTTCGTTGATGTTTGTAGCTGGAGACCCATGTGCACGCAACTTTATAATGTCTTTTTTTTCTTATTATTTTTTAATATATAGATTCAACTTTATAATATTTCACTAATCGGGGACTTTGAAATAGCCATGTACAGGCACATTCAGTCCAATTAGATTTCTCTTTGCAAACCCAACTAGATTATAATAAACAAATAATGGAACTCGCACCCGTAAACGCAACAGAGTCGTGTAGTGGTTAAAAAAAATGATAACAATAGATTGATATATTGGTACGACAAACTCCGACCCTTAGATAAACAATAAGGCATGAACTATATAGGTTTTACATTTTGCGCGCACACTAAATTATCACTTTCAAGACATTGCATCTTTTAAATATCCATTTAAACACATTGCCTCATCTGTCCGACAAAAATATCTTCAATATATGCAAAGTGGATTAAGGTTATTACCGTCATTTTAGTCTAACAATTTGTCGGATGTTATAAAATGTTTAAAATTGATAGTTAGATGGTGAAATGTCTTGAATGTGGTAGTTTAAAATTGATAGTTAGAGGGTGAAATGTCTCGAATGTGATAGCTGGAGGCCGTAGGCGATATCTCCCAATGGCGATACCGGTAATTCAGCCGAAACAGTGCAGAATTTCGCTACCTTTTTTTTAAAACCAAAACGCATCTTTTTGTATAGGGTTTCTTCAATCCCGTTTCACCCCCCCTGGGGACTCATTTTTCCTGTCGCCTCTCTTCTCTCAACTCCCAGCCTCTCCTCTTCAACGACTCAATCTCTCTCTCAGCTCATTGCCTCTCTCTATCTCTCTCTCTTCATTCTCTCACTCTCTCTGATTGCACATATCAATCGCGGCCCACAGAGCTCTTTGTCTCTCACTCTCTCTGTCTCTATCGCTCTCATCGTTGCAGATGGGAAAAAGTGACTAATTCGTAAAAGTCAATGACAAAATGTAGTTATTGTAATCATACAGTTGGGGTTCACCACAAGAATCAAGGGATCTCCGATATATATCTCACTTAAAAGGGTTGTTTAGCCTATCAACATAAACAAAGTAGGTTGGACTTTTCTCAAAAGATGTTCACTCAAGATGCAAGTTCAAAATTGGTGAAGAGGGATATAGTGAGGGAGACAAAGCTAGATGCATATGATGAGATGTACTTGTCATCCCAATTACAACCGTGTCATCTAAGTCGGTCTTCAGCACAGAAGGACATGTATTGATTGCTTTTCGAAGCTCTTTGGCTCCAAAAATAGTGGAGGGTCTCATATGTGCTCAAAATTGATTACATTCTATGGACATTCATGAAGATGAACCTGAGATTGGTGATGGAACAAAATATTTGGAAAGTTATAATATGGATAGAGGAAATGCTTTCTTTGTTTATTTTAATTGTTACATTTTTTTAAAAAATGTTCTTTTTTTATAAATACTATTTGTTTGCAGATATGACCAATAAACCTAGTCAAAAGATGTTTATTATCTTGGTCTCAAACATGGATAGCGTGACTCTTGATGTGGACGAGTAGAAGGAGGTATTGTTTTTCAATATGAGTATGATTAGATTATAGGTCCTACAGTTTAGGTATTAGTATATATTTTTTTACTTTTATGCCCATAATATTAGTTTAATAATTGTTATATGTTAACTTGTTAGACTTAGAATCTTAGATCACGAGATTTATGGGTAATTAGTAATTTGGATTTTGGGGATGTATTGTATTTTGTTTTTTATTTACTAAAAACAACTAATAATCAATTATTATTTTTTGGATTTTTTAGTTTTTTTTAAAGATGGACATAGTGTTGTGTACATATTTTAGTATTTTGTAAAGTTGATCATATTGATACGGTGATGTTTTGGAAAATGGAAAGTAATCAATTAGGTTCGAGACTTCAAGTTATGCATTATGTTATGCATTAGTTTAGTCTTCAGTGACCAATCTTTCATGGTTGGTCATTAAATATTATAGGCATACATAAAAAGGCCATACAAAACTAACACTACCATAATCATATGATAGTGATGTTTTGATTATATGGCCAACATTTTCTTCCATTCAATTTATCTATCCAACTATCCAAGCATTATTTGTTTTCTATTTCAAATTGTAAATTTGTATTGCTTGTAGGTTTGATTTCTATGACTATTTGTAATTTTGTATCATTTTTCTTTCATTAATGTATTTGTGATTATTAATTTATTGTTCTACCATTATTATAGAATTATAATATATAAATTCGAATTCAATCACAATAAAAGAATTTTGGATCAAACATCCAAATTATAACAATTGTATAACTGGCCAAACTGCAAAGCCCATAAATTTGTGCCTTTGGCTATAATTCACGCATAAATCACTAAGAAAGCTCAAAATTTTGGTTCCAAAACGAGACAAATAGCCCAGATTTTTCTTCCGGGAATTTTGTCATCCGTTATTGAGATTTCTGGACCGGAACCGGATGCCATATTAGGCATCTGGAACTATCGTTACCCACCTCTAGTTAGTTTGAGTGTACATTGTTGGGTTGTGATTCAATTCTAATAGTAAGATCTTAATAGGTCTTAGTAAACAGTTCATATTCAGCCATTGCTTTAACTTTTATGGACGACCCAGATTAAATTATGAAAAGATAAAATAATAGAAAAAAATAGAGTGGTTAGACCCTTAATGGGCTAATTAACTCGATCTAGGTCGTCGATGCAACTCATTAATGCAATGGCTAAATGAGAGTTGTTTATTAGGACTTTTAAGATCTTATTATTAGGACTGAATCTGAACAGGTTTTGGTATCATTTCCTTGCAATAGGCATGAGGCTTAAGTGAGGAGTGTTGGAAATATGTCCTCAAAACCAGTTATTAGAATAATTATGAGATAATTATTTCTTTTATCATCACATGTATTTATTACTTGTTGGGTATAATGTTGTAACATAAGATGTTGCATAGTTATATTGTGAAGTGAACTTGTAAAAAAGTCATGCCAATGATGTCACGCCCCGAACGACATCCCGCAGGGACCGTGACAGCCGCGAGCAATCCCCCGGATAGCTCCAGCGTTCTTACATACATTCTTACGTACTTACGGCGGAAACGTACAGGATCACGAGGGATTCAAGCCAACTCATAACATAACCAGGGTTCTCAATAAGTTTGCACCTTAATACATACATAATATATTTAACACCCAACAAGTGACGGATCTCATCGATCAAGTCACAATCATCAAAACATAAATGTAATCTTTTTCCTTCTAAGTCAGGTAGTCCTCCTGACTTTCTTCACCTGAGGCATCTGGAATGACACAATTTTAAAAACGTGAGTAAAAAAGACTCAGTAAGGGAAAAACATAAACTTAAAACATGCTCTTGACTTGTACTTGCTCAACATGAAAAAGAAACATATTTCATGATGCACATGCATGTCATGGATATGCATATGCTCTTGCTTGAATTTTGCCCCAGGCCCTTGAAAATATTTCATTCATGCTTGCTTGTGAAATTGGCCCCTGGCCCTTGAAAATCACTTATTCATACTTGTGGGCTTATTCGCTCCATTTAACCCCTGAAGTCAGGGTTGTGCGTTCCCTTTGGAACCGTCCCCTATTTCCCTTGGAGACCTTACATACGGTCAAGCTAGCACACCTTCTCGCATTCGTCCTTCAGTGGCTAGACATGACCCTTGGAGGCCCACACCTTCTCATTGTCCTTCAGTGTGGTTTGCACAGCCTCTTGGATTCACCCATCCTTCTCGCATTCGTCCTTCGGTATGGGAGTCCATCTTGATGGTACGGTACCGACCAGTGCCCCTTGACTTAACTTATCTTTTCATAAACTTTCCATAATCTTTCCATAAATCATTGCATAAAAATTCTCTTTAGAAAAATCATGCAATGCACATGTCATGTCATGCTTGCTCGAAATCTCATGCTTGTTCATGAATCGATGCAGTGTGTCAATCCAGTTTTCATAAAAAGTGTAAGGTTCACTTACGATCCACTTACGGTTTTCACTTACGAGTTCCACTTACTCTTGGTCTCCTTGATAATGTATAAAGACACGTAGATCGCCTACAAGCGATTCAAACTTTTCTTAGCACTAAGAAATAAGTACGTAATCATATAAGTTAAATATTCGTATTTTATTCGGTTATTACCTAAAGATATTTATGAAAATATGATATTATTCACAAAGTTTTATATAGAATAAATCTTACTTAGTTTCTAATTAGCAAGTTAATTGCACTTTAATCAAATCCAAATCTTTAAGCCTATTATCTATGTTTTTCTCTTACTAATATGACATGTTTTATGATTGAACTTAAATCTTCTAACTTATTTGGTCATAACCCTAATTTTTATTCATCTATCACATACAAACATAAATCTTATTCATAGGGTTGCTATTAGGGTTCCACTTATTAGGTCATTCGGCTATGTACCATTTTAAGCATTCTTTATTTAAGTTTTTTCTTCTCCAATGGTGATCTCATCCTCCATTTTCAGATTCACAACCTAGGATCTACCAATCACAACACAACTTCTAGATCTAGCACAATGTCATATTCGGCCAACACAAATTGTTCATAAAATGATTAGCTCTTTCGATTTGCATGCAACCTATTATATTTCAAGTCTAGCCCATATGCATGTTGTCACGCCCCGAACGGCACCCCGCAGGAAACGTGACAGCCGCGAACTATCTCCGGATAGCTCCAGCGTTCTTACTTACTTGCTTACGGCGGAAACATACAAGACCACGAGGGATTCGAGCTTAATCGAACATAATCAGGGTTCTCATTAAGTTTCCATACAAAACACATATAATGTTTAGAATTCAATTAGTGACGGATCTCATAGATCAGGTCACTATACACAAAATAAGGATATCATCCGGGAACTTCTAAGTCAGGTATTCCTCCTGACTCTCTTCACCTGTGGCATCTGGAATGACACAATTTTAAAAACACGTGAGTCAAAAAGACTCAGTAAGGGAAAGACATAACTTGAAACATGCTCTTGACTTATGCTTGCTTTATCATGAAAGAGAATAAATTTGATAAGTGATGCACATGCATGTCATGGATATGTACATGCTCTTGCTTAATTTCGGCCCCAGGCCCTTGAAAATTTCTTATTCATACTTGTGCCACTATTGGCCTTTCACAACCATTCCATCTCTTTTACTTGTGGGCTCGCTCCATTTAACCCCTGAAGTCAGGGTTGTGCGTTCCCTTTGGAACCGTCCCCGAATTCCCTTGGAGACCTTACATGCGGTCAGCTAGTGCACCTTCTCTCATTTGTCCTTCAGTGGCTAGACATGACCCTTGGAGGCACCACATCTTCTCAATGTCCTTCAGTGTGGTTTGCACAGCCTCGTGGATTCACCCATCCTTCTCAAAATTGTCCTTCGGTATGGGAGTCCATCTTGATGGTACGGTACCGACCAGTGCCCTTAATTTAACTTATCGTTTCATAAAGCTTCTCTTAGTTTTTCCGTAAAATCATTGCATAAACTTTCTTCTTGAAAAAAAACCATGTTACAAAATTAAAGTATTTTATTTACTCTTCTAATATTATCTAAACTTAGGTTATTTAATTATTAACCATGTTACAAAATATTTACACTTCTATTCCCGATTAGGGTTTTAATCAATTAATAGATTAGGGTTAAATAATACTCATAGATTTAGAATTAAACCTAAGTCTCTTTTTATTACACGTACTCCATTAAAACCTTATATCCAACTATGATTAAATCTTAACTAGGGTTCCCAATAATATCATCAAAAGATCATGGTTCTTCAATATTTATTCCCACTAGCCTAAACTCTAATTTCCTTATCCATCACAATAATGAAAATCCATAAATCATAAATGGTACTTAGGGTTTCCTTATTACTATAATATTCGGCCACTACCATTATGCACCAATTAATCACAACTTTTACTCCAATGGTGATCCCATCCTCCATTCAACAATTTCACAACCTAGGATCTATAAATCAAAGCACCAACACAATACATCATACTCATAGCAATATTCGGTCAACTCAAAATATCACAACACCACTAGGTTTTCTTTGGTTCTATCACCTTGCATGCATTCTTTACACATAGCACTCATCTACCATGCATTAGATCATAAATCTTGTACACAACATGGCCAATGTCCAGATCTAAGCATATACAATCCACTCATGAAGACCTAAGCATACATGGTTCGGCTATACATCAAAATCCCACATTTTTCATGCTAAATTTATAATATACATCTCCTTTGCATTCATGACCCATCTTGCATGTAATAATTTCATATTTTCATCATATACAACCACCAACTCTATATCTATCATTTAGAGACCTCAACAACACAAGATCTAAAGGAAAAACAACCATACCATTCGGCCAAGCACAACCTAGGCTAGGTCTAACCCTTTTTCTAACATACATTGCTCATCCTTGCATTTTATCACCTATCTTGCATATATCAACTTCATATCTTCATCATTAATATCCACATGACTAGATTTATACATTAGACACATCAACAGCCCTAGATCTAAGAAAATATTCAACTTTCATTCAACAAAACACAACCTAGGTTAGATCTAACTTCATCTAGTATACATTGTCTATTCTTTGCGTTTTTCCAACATTTAAAACTTAGATCTAAAGCATGTATGTCCAGATCTATCACTTGCACATACCCATGTTCAAAGTCCAACTAAAATAGAAAACAAAAACTTAATATCCAACCCCATATGGTTCGGCCAACATAGAGATGCAAGATCCATGCTTACCTTGTTGTTCTTCCTTCCTCCCCTTTGATCCCTTGAAAGCTTCTTCCCCTTTTTCACCTACTAAGCAACCTAATACTCTTAGTCATTCAGATCTCATCATATCCAAGCATAACAACTCAAACCCTAAGATCTAAACACAAGAGGGTTTGACCATCAAGAGGAAAACAAGATCCGGTTTTTACCTTAGTGTTTCCCTTGTTTTCTTTTTCCCTTTTTCCCTTGCACAACACCTCTTGACTTCACCTTCTTCTTCTTCCTTGTCCTCCTTCTTCTCCTACCCAAAACCTCCTTGACAGCAGCTCAATCTCAGCCTTTGGGGCCAAGGGTTTCGGTTTGGCCTTGGTTCCTCACCTTTCTCTCCCTTTCTCTTGGTTTCGGTTTGGCCTTCGTTTCTCTCTTTCTCTCCCTTTCTCTTGGCTTGTGTTGGTCGACCAAATGGTGTCAAAATGAGTGCATGAGTGTGTGAGGGTGGTGTTAGGCGTGTAAGGGTTCTCACAAGAGGTAAAAGGAGTGCATGTGGCCAAGAAATTCGGCCAAGAGGTTTTCTTTCCCTTTCTATGTCTATTTTCAGCTTTTGCAATTTTTGTCTCCTTCATGTCTCCCTTGCCTTTCTTGTATAACATTTTTGCACCACAAAATTCAAACCCTAATTGTCATTCACGTGTATCTCCCCTCTCCACATAATTCCAACTTCTAGTTTGAAGCTTGTTCCTCATTTAGTTAACTTGGTTGAATTCCAACTACCTAGTTTACTTAGTAAAATAAATGAAGTTTAGCAATACTAATCTCATATTATAAACTTGACTTCAAGGCCCATTGGGCAGCCCAATAAGTCCTTAATCCAAGGCCCAACATTTCCACTTAAAGTCCAATTCATAAGTCTAAGGGCTTGGGCCCAATGTCCAACTTTCTTAAGGCCCAATAGCACCATTACTAGGCCCATTACCATGTTTATTTTGGCAGCCCATTAGCATGCCATATAAGCCCAATATACACCACATGTTATAAGCCTCATGACAGCCCAATATCTCACTTCAAGGGCCCATCATCACATGTACTTGGGCAGCCCATATGTCATAACTTCAAGGCCCAAATACATCTAATAACCGGCCATACATGGGTAGCCCAATGTCAGCCCATTGTTTGAGGTTTCTAAGCCCAACATGCAAGTCTTAATAATCTAAAATCATTCATAAGAAAATCCTTCAAAAATTAAAATCAAGAATATTGAAGGAAATTATACAATTAATCTAGCAACATGAAATTGGTTACTATAGATTTAAAATCCCATCCATAGCATTTAAAATCATAACATCATATTTTAGAAATTCAAAATAATTATACATGCATTTTCTTAACATAAAATTATGCCTTGTCCAAGCAAGGTTTCTTCGGGGTCTTACACATGTGTTCACTAAACCTTTATACATGTCATGGTCATTCATCAAATTGACATTTGACAAAATATATTTAGAGAATCAACACCTATAAGTTTCGACCAACACCATAAATCATAACCCTTAATGGCAAAACTTGCAATCATGCATACCCTTTGCATTTTAAGACCTTACTAGCATGCATTGTTCATCCTTTAACATTTTTCTAACATTTAAGTTCGGATCTCATGCTCATATAGCTAGATCTAACATTATAGCTTAAGGTTGGTCCCATAATATCAAGATCTAACATAACCAAGTACCAACTCAAATCCAACCATGTGATATTCGGCCTACATCATTTTAGAACTAACAACCCACATCTTTGGCCTTACCTTGATGATTAATCACAAGCCTTGAGTACCTAGCACAATAAAATATCTTAGGTTAGAACTTATAAAGAACTTTAAGCACAAACACTTAGTAGAATCAAGCCTACCTCTACCTTCTCCAAATTTTCACCAAAACCCTTCCTTCTCCCACTTTCGTTTCACCCTTTTTGGAGTGGTTCAAAGCTTGATTATAAGGTGCTAAGGTAGGTTTTATGGTGGAGAGAAATATGGTAAACTTGAATGATTTAGCTCTAAGGAAATGAACTAAATTTCTTCAAGAGAAAAGTGGCTAAATGAGTAGAGTTTTCAAAAGAGAAAATGGAGTTGCACAAAGAGAGGTTCGGTTACCTCAAGGAGAGAACCAAACTTGAACTTTGGAGAGTGGTTTAGCTTGCAAGAGGAAAAGAGCAAGACTTTGAGCTCAAAGGTGAGGTTAGGCCAAGAGAGGAAAAAGAGAGAGAAGAAATGGAATGGGTTATATTCAGCCAAGGCTAATTCCAATGTGAAGTGTGAATTGAGTTGTCAATTGAATCTCCCAAGGTGAGTTATTGCTATGACACTTGACATGAGGTGTTTGAAAATGACAAGAGAGAGAGAAGGAAGAAAAGGGGGTGAATTGGGTGGATTGGCCGACCATGCATGCCCTTTCTCTTCTCCTTTTTCTTTTCACTTTTTTCTCACATCACCTCTTGTCCCCTAAAGCCATGACTTGCATTGGATTTTTCTCCCTCTCCCTCTTGTTCTTCACGTGAACTTCACCCTCTCCCTTGCTTTTTCTCTCATTTCTTTCCCATTAGAATTGTCTTGTCACATAAATGCTCTCTTATCACTTCTTACAACTCACATGGGTTAATAACTTTGGCTTTTCCATTCTCCTCATGCACTTTACGTAAATGGCCTTGTCTTTAAGCTCATTTATGTTGTTTGGTTGCATTCCAACCAACTTAGTTACTCTCACAACTAACTTTCTAGTTACTCTCACAACTAACTTTCAATTCAATTACTTTTCACCTAACTTATCTCCTATAAGCTCTCTAGCTTATCTAGTTCAATTACTTAGCTTATCACCTCATAAGCACAACAACTTATCTTAAGATAATGGCTCTAGCCTATCTCTACGATAGCCACATCGACTTATTACCTAAAAAAGTTTCCTAGGTTATCATTAAGCTAGCTTATCACCATGATAAGCAAGTGTGCTTATCGCTTAAAACTCTCTTAAAACTTATGACATGTCTAGTAGCTTATCATCTAATATTCTAATGATAATTCAACTATTAATTTAGGTCACATGATAATACTATATGCCACCTATTAATGACACACAAAAATATTCAATACTCTAAAAGAAATTCATGATTTTCCATTTAATTATTTTCGGCCTATATATAAAAATCTTTAATCATAATTTAATTTTTATGGGTTATGAAGTATACTAGGCAAATGGAAAATATAATTTCATAAGAGAAACTTACCTTGCAAGTTTCGGCTTTTAGGAAAATATAATTAAACTTTGCACAAAACTTCCATAATGAAAGGAAAATAATGTAATAGAAAAATTTCATGAAATAAAATCTCATATTAATTGATGTACCTTAACATAAAGCTTAGGCCATGCATTGGCCAAAAATATGGCTCCAAAATAAAATTAAAGCTAATACGTCGGAAATTAAAAGCTAATACATAAGAAATAACATAAGAAATAATCGGGGTCTCACAAATGATTATTGAATTAAAAGGTGGGGAGTGTGACTTTTTGTTTCCTTGTTCATTTTTTTGTTTACTAGTGCACTTGACAGTTGTTCTAAACCAAGGTATATACTTATATTCCTTAGTCTACACTCGTTGTGCCTCTATTAAATAACGAGATGGACTTTTTCATTGAGGCAGTGACCTTAAGCAGACGAATGAGTGCACTGTAAGAGTACATGCACTGAACGAGATCAAATATGAAGACTTTCTGGATGTGATCACTGATGTTTAGAAGGTATTCAACACAATTAGTTTATTGTATCCTTAGGCCTGAGAGGTTTATGCAGTTCTGTTTGTTGTGTACTTGTACTTTAACCAAGTCATTTGGTAATGGTCTTTCAAGGTCAAATATTCCAGACAACTTTGTGTCTTGAGCATGATCAATGGGCTTGTGTAAATATTCAACAAGGAATCCACCAGTCTCTTTATGAGACAATATATCTGTATAGAAATGGACTCGAAAAGAAATCAATGGACAGTGGACTTTTGCCAAAATATTTTTCGAAATTAATATATATATATATTTGTGCAATTTTTTATAAACAATTTGAGAGTTCAACGAGTTACATATTGTGAATTAAGAATGATACGAGCTAGGGATTTAATCGATGATATTATTTTGGTCCTATTAGTTCATGCGGAATATAGTATGGTGGAAGGATAAATGGACAAATAATTGTTAGCAAAATGGATTTCATGAAAAATAGTCTTACTATCTCGGGGGTCAATTGTAATATGTTAATGCACATGATCACAATTTGTAGAAGCCCATAAATTTGGAATACAGAATATAAGGGAGTTTAATGATAAATGAGTTTTTCATGATGATTTACAGCCGAGATTTGAGATATCTAAAGATTCTACGCATAAGCATAGTTGAAGCTCTTAGTAAGTCATTATAAATAGCTCAAAATTTCATTTGAGAGGAAGATATGTCATTTTTTGCGAGAATCGTTCTCTCTCTAAAAACTATCTTTCTAGAGTTCTCCCTCTCAAGAACTGTGTACGTGGATCTGAAAGAAGCAAAATGCTTGGGCTGCTTGATTTCAACGACCAAATTTTGCTACGATTCTTACACTGATATCAGAGCTCAGATTTGGAGAAATCTCACAGCTCAATGTTAGTGTTTCTCTCTCTAACTCTTCATGATCCGTTGAGTTTTGATGCAAATCTGTTTGGTTGTATTTGTTGGAAAGAGTTTCCGTATAGCTTAGAATGTTATTTTGTACTTGCATGTGGTTTTTCTTGAGAGAAAAAGACGATCGGGCATTTCTTTCTCAATCTGCCCGTGTGCTCTCTTTTAGATGTGTGGTGTTTTTGCAATCTTCAAGTTGCATGTTGGCCATGGTGTTGGGAAGATGGCCATCGGGCAAAGTTTTCAGTGAATCTGTACACTACACTCTTTTATTTAAAGCTGGTTATTTTTACTGTGCAACGAAAATAAAAACCGAGCAAGGGAGAGTTTTCTTTGTGCCCGTGTGATGGTGATGAGATTTTGTGAAATCTAAGAGATTGCATGCTGGTTGTACTTTTGGGACAAGAACAACCAGGTGGTTTTAACATTGTTTTCTCTTGTGTGCTGCGTGTGTAACAAGTGAAGAATAACTCGAAGCAAAAGAAATTTCTTTGTGCCCCTGGGTTTCTCCTTAAAAAGAAGAGTTCTTTGTGCCGTGTGCTGCTATGTTGAGCATTTGAACTTCAACTCTCTACGCATGTGTGTTTTTCTTTCACGAGATTGAATCTCATCTTGTTTTTCGTGTTTGTTGAGAAACAAAGAGCATGCAATCGGTTGTTTTTGGGTTGGCTTGTGGCTGTTTTGTTTGCCCGTAAGAGAGAAGAATTGTTCTTGCTCTCCAAGGAAATTTTTCTCTCTCCAAGAAAGACTTTTTATTATACACGCATAAATCTATATAGAGATTGTGTTTATTGCGGCTTGTGGCTTGAGATTTCGAAGACAAAAAGAAACATACGGATCTGTTTGCTCGAAGAAAAGAATCACAGAGAGGGAGAATTCCCCCCCCCCTTCTCTCTCAACAGTGGTGCCTGGCGGCATGTGGTGTTGCCGCTACAGCACTGGTTAGAGCTAGTAGCCAAAGCGCGCCCGGCTGATGAATGTGGAGCACAAGGTGTCGACGCCTCGATGGTGCGGTGCACTTTACGGGGGGGCCGGACCAAGCTTTTCTCTTTCTGTCATCTTCAGTCACATGAGGTCTCTCCTTCGAGTTGGGGTAACGACGACTAGGGGTCAAAGCGAGGGGTCACGACGTTGCTGGAGGCTCTCTTGCTTTTAGTTAAATGCCGCCAATCATTATACTATTATACAATATGGATAATAATTTTATACGATAACAAATATTTTATGATTTTTCTTCAGTTTATCATTATTTTTATATGCTTTTTTGTGATGTTACACAATTCCCTACTTAAATTCGCGTGCTAGAGAGGACGTGAGCAACCAACATCCAGCTAGTGGCGGGATGGAAGCATCCTGTTTAATTTAAAATTCAATGGTACTAATACTGTAAGACCCTAAAGAAACTCGTGTCTATTTCATTACTAGATTAAGGATTTTATGGCCTATTTTGTATTAAAAGAGACCTTGTTTTGCCAAGGCATGATTTAATGTTAAGAAAATGTATATGTAGTTATTTTGAATTTCCAATATGTGATGTTATGATTCAAATGCCATGGATGGAATATAAATTTTATAGTAACCAATTTCATGTTGCTAGATTAATTGTATATTTTTCCTCAATATTCTTGATTTTATTTTTGAAGGATTTTCTTATGGATTATATTATTGAGCTATTAAGGTTTAAATGGTTGGACTTAAAACCTAAAAGAATGGGCTGATAATGGACAACCCATGCTTGGCCGAAAATTAGGCATGATGGGCCTTGAAATTTAATCAAGTGGGCTGCCCAATTACATGTGATGATGGGCCCTTGAAGTTGTGATATTGGGCTACTATAAGGCTTGGAATATTAGGTGATTATTGGGCCTTTCAATGTATGCTAATGGGCTGCCAAAATAGTCATAAAGATGGGCTTAAAAGTCATGGTATTGGGCTGCCATGAAACCCATGATAATGGGCCTTGAAATGTTAATGGGCCTTGGAGAATTAAGTTATTGGGCCTTAGCCCTTAGGCTTATGAATTGGGCTTTAGGATATGATGATGGGCCTTGAATTAAGGGCTTAATGGACTGCCCAATGGGCCATGAAAATTAAGTTAATAAAGTTAGATTAGTGGAACTAATCCTATTTAAGTTTCCTAAGTAATTAGATTAGGATAAATAAACTAAGTAGTTAGAATTCAACTAAATGAACTAAGATAGTTGGCCAAACATTTAATGAAGGAGTTGAGTTGTGTGGCTAGGGGTGATGGTCGACCAAGACAAGGGGACAAGCATGGCAAAAAGCTGAAATGTTGGAGAAAAGTGAAGAAACACCTCTTGGCCGAATTTTATGGTGAGGTTCATGCCCTTTTGTCTTCACTTGTGACTTTACACGCTTATCACCCTCTTTTCCACTTCATTTGTGTTCATTTGTGTTACCTTAGTCGACCAACACAAACCCAAAGGAGAGAAACACAAGCATAGGAGAGTAGAAACCGAAACCAAGAGAGAAAGGGAGAGGAAGAGAGAACCAAGGGAAAACCGAAACTTTTGGACCAAGAGGTGGGATTTGGAGCTTGAATCAAGGAGGATTTCGTGTAGGGGAAGAAGGAGGACAAGGAAGAAGAAGAAGGTGAAGTCAAGAGGTATTGTGCAAAGGAAAAGAAAAGGGGAAAAACAAAGAAGCACTAGGTAAGGTTTGGAACTTGTTCTTCTCTTGATGGCCGAACTCTCTTGTGTATAGATCTTAGAGTTTGAGTTGTGTTATGCTTGGATATGGTGAGATCTGGAATGATTAAGAACCTTAGGTTGTTTAGTAGGTGAAGGAGAGGAGAAGCTTGCAAAGGAACAAAGAGAAGGAAGAAGGAACAACAAGGTAGTGACCGAACCACCATTTTTCTTGATTGGCCGAAACTAGTTGTGAATGGATCTTGATGTTTCATGTTCTTATGTTGTTGAATCTTGCTAGATCTGGTAGTATTAAGATGTCTAAGGGTATATCTAGCCATGTATATTCTAGATCTAGGGTTGTATGTTGGGAAAAATGCAAAGGGAAAACAATGTATATTAAAGGATGTTGGATCTAAGCCTATGTTAGTTGTAAGTTGTGAATCTCTTTAGATCAATGATTATATATGTGTTTGAATGCTAGATCTGGACATGTCATACATGAATGATGAAGGTGTGAAGTAAATGCATGCTAAGATGGATTGTAGAGTGCAAAGTATGCATGTTGTAAATTTTCTAAGTATGAAAAGGTGGTATTATGTGGTATGGCCGAATATAGTATACCTAGGTTTCCAAGATTAATTTTGTGCATAATTGGATCTGGTCATTGGTCATGTTATATGCTAGGTTATTGGCCTAATGTATGGTAGATGATTATGAAGTGTAAAGGATGCATGCAAGTTGAAAGAAACAAAAGAAAACTTGATTATTTGGGAAAATGAGTGTGCTGGCCGAATAGGTTAATGCTTGGTATCTTATGATTGTGTTTTGATTCTTAGATCCTAGGTTGTGAAATTGTTGAATGGAGGATGGGATCACCCTTGGAGTTAATGTTGTGATTAAAGAGGCACATAAACTGGTGATAGCCGAATGTCATAAGAAATGAAACCCTAAGTGTAAGTTTTGGTAATTGGTTTATAATTGTTGTGATGGTAGTATAAGGCTAATTGGAATAAATATTGAAGAACCGTAATCATGTAATGAGAATATTCGAAACCCTAGTTAGGGTTAGTATCTCGGATTAATTGTAGTTTAAGGTCCAAATCAAGATTTAATCATGATTAAAGTTACTGATGGTTTAATGTAAGGTTTTAGGGGAGCACATGGGAGACTTAGGTTTAATCCTAATTTATTAATTGTTGATTAACCCTAATCGTGAATAGATATATAAATACATTGTAATAGAGTTTGATTAAATAACCTAAGTTTTAAATATTATTAGTTAAAGAAAGAGTAAATAAAATATTTTTTAATGATTAAAAAGAATTACAGTGATATATATATATATATATATATATATATATATATATATATATTTGGTTGATAACCGATTTCAAAAATGTAAATGTTTAATTTATATGATTACGTACTATTTCTTAAGTCTAAGAAATATTTGAATCGCTTGTAGGCGATCTACGTGTCTTTACACACTACCAAGGAAGACCAAGTGTAAGTGGAATAGTAAGTGGAAACCGTAAATGGTTCTTTTCAAAACTGGAATGACACACTGCATTATTTCATGAACAAGCATGAGATTTTGATCAAGCATGACATGACATGTGTATTGCATGAATTTTTCTAAAGAGAATGTTTATGCAATGATTTTATGGAAAGATTATGGAATGTTTTATGAAAAGATAAGTTATGTCAAGGGGCACTGGTCGGTACCGTACCATCAAGATGAACTCTCATACCGAAGGACGAATGCGAGAAGGATGGGTGAATCCAAGAGGCTGTGCAAACCACACTGGAGGACATTGAGAAGGTGTGTGCTAGCTTGACCGTATGTAAGTCTCCAAGGGAAATCGGGGACGGTTCCAAAGGGAACGCACAACCCTGACTTCAGGGGTCAAATGGAGCGAGCCCACAGTAAGAGATACGAATAAGTGATATTCAAGGGCCAAGGGCCAATTTTATAAGCAAGTATGAAAGAAAGATTTTCAAGGGCCTGGGCCCGAAATCAAGCAAGAGCATATGCATATCCATGACATGCATGTGCATCACGAATCAAGTTCCTTTTTCATGATTATGCAAGTACAAGTAAAAAGTATATTTCAAGTTTATGTTTCTCCCTTACTGAGTTTTTTTAACTCACGTCGTTTTTAAAATTGTGTCATTCCAGATGCCACAGGTGAAGAGAGTCAGGAGGACTACCTGACTTAGAAGGACCAAGATGATGTTCATATTTTTGATAATGGTGACACGATCGATGAAACCGTCACTAGTTGGGTTTTAAAATATTATATATGTTTTGTATGCAAACTTAATGAGAACCCTGATTATGTAAGATTTAGCTCGAATCCCTCGCGATCTTGTATGTTTCCGCCGTAAGCACGTAAGAACGTAAGTAAGAACGCTGGAGCTATCCGGGGGATAGCTCGCGGCTGTCACGGTCCCTGCGGGATGCCGTTCGGGGCGTGACAAATAATGTAACTATTACTTGGGTTCCATTATTCTATAACATCCTATTTAATTTAAAATTTGTTCAAAGAAGGAAAAAGGGAGGATAATTTCAATTTCTCCCTCAAACTACCACGACATTCTCAAATACATCCACAAACTTTAACTCATGGCACCTATGAACCCTTCTTTTTGCAAAACCTTGAAACCAACATAACCCTAACATATTCATCATTGAATCACGACTCTATGCACAAAAATATGTATGATCATTCAACACAAAATAACATGTTATCCATTCTCAACAAAACTCAAGAACCTAAACCCTTACTTTGGTGATCTCGGGTAGCTCTTGATGTTCTCCTTGGCATGAAAGTTCTTCCACCTTCCTTCTCTTTTTATTTTCCTCTTTCTCTCTTTCTTCTTTCTTTCTCTCCTTCCTCTCCCTCTTGGCCGAATGCTCTCAACACTCACTCCTTTCTCTGAAGCTTAAATGGCCGGCTATGTGTGTGTGAAATGCATGGCAATGGTTGGATTTTATAGCCAACATTGCCATCATTTGGTCAAGGTGTGGCTGCCACAAGCAAGCTCTTTGATTGGGTGGCATGGACGGCACAAGGGCTGGAGGAGCCAAATGGCACACTCCTCATTCCCTAGGTGATGATTAAAAACACTTACACAAGCTAAAATCACTTCAAAATCAAATCAAATGTGATTGCAAGCAAGCATGACTGGTTGGTCCAAAATTGAATCTAACTATTCATGCATCACAGGCCAAGAACATGGGACAAGGGAAAAGGACAAAGAAAAAAAGACAAAACAAAGATTTCCTTGTGTGTTCCGTGTGACCTAGGGAGGAGGGAGGAGAGAGAGAGTGGAACCAACATGACATCAAAGTGGACTTAGGTTAGCTAAATGATTAGCTAACTTATAAAGTTAATCAATGCATATGTTAGAGAAAATAAATAGGTAATTAGTCAAGCAATTAACCGAGTTTAGTGATAGAATAATCAAGATTGACACTAGGTAAAAACAATTTAGACGTAAACAAGAGAATGAAAAGCCAAAATCTATTAGGGCAATTAGAACCAAAATAAATCATGTGTCAAGAAATCAAATCTAATACTTAGAAAATATTAAATATGAGCTAATGAAGTACACTTAAGAAAAATATCACGTGTTTAAATCAAGCAATAGGAAGACTAAGATATTAACAAGAGAATGGAAGAATTTTGTTAAACGCATAAAAACCGATAAAATCGAGACAATCATGATCATAATCGTTAATTGGCTAAATACAAGAATCAAGGAAATTAGAGAAATCGGGAAATTTAAGGAAGGGATATCACATTAGGTCAATACCAAAGTTATGGGAAGCAAAAGTGACTGCGATTCAAAAGGTTAAAGATCTCACCAAGCTACCCTTAGAAGAGATACTCGGATCCCTTATGACCCATCAGATCTAAATGCTCGAAAATGAAGATGAGAGTAAGAAGAAAATAAGGATCACTCTCAAATCCTCCATAATCAAAGATGAAGATGACGATGAAGAAGACATAGTCGTAATGACTAGGTTGTTCAAGAACTTTCTTTAAATAAAAAAGAGAAGAGAAGCCTCAAATACAAGAAGAGATCATGAAATGTTAACGATGAAAGCTCCTCATTCGAAAAAGAAGTTGGAGGAAAAGCTAACATGTGCCTCATGACATTTGATGATAATGAGGTATATTCTTCGGATGTTGAACCCAAGCTTTCCTATATTGAACTTCAAAATGTCTTCATGAACTTAATTGTCAATTTAAAAAACTTGGTTCAAAATATACATCCTTAGAAAGAAACTCATTTTGATCTCAAAAGAAATTGATTTATTAGAAAATGAGCGAAAAACTCTAAAGCTTAAAAATGATTTAATCGAACAAAAATCTTTAGAATTTGAAAAGGTGAAAGTTGCTTTGAACAACAAGAGAGTTTCTCAAAGCAAAATGCTTAAGAAGTTCACTCAAGGAAAAAAAATCTTTAGATTTGAATATTGGTAGTTAAAGATGTGTCTTTGACAAATGTGGCTTAGGTTACAAACCTTCTATTCACCAAAAATATTTAAAAAATTATTTTGTAAAGGCTAAGTCTCTTTGTGCACCTACATAAACGTGTCATTTTTGCAACAAAGATAGACATCTAATCTTTGATTGCTTATTGAAAAAACTTTGGAGCAAGGCTCATAGGAAGACATGGGTTTCAAAAGGAACCAAGGCTAACACCGAATGACCCAAGAAAGCTTGGGTACCAAAAATGTTTTCTTAATTCTTTTGTAGAAATTCAAGAAGGATGGAGCAATAAAGAATACTTGGATGAAACTTGCATATCAAGAAGGCTTGTGAAATTTGATGAAAAATAGTAAAGTGAAGACCTTTGGTAATTTCTATTCCTTAATTGAAAATATCTTTTCAATTGTTGAAATTTTTTTCTGTGATGATTACTTGGATGTTAATCTTAAAATTGCAAATATATTAATCCTTGAGATATTCCTTAGATATTCCTTGCATCAAAATGGAATATCTATGTGCTAACTTGTTTACAAAATTATAAACTTTTGTGAGATTTTGTGAGGCTAAATGTTTTGACCTTTAAATCGTCATTGGTAGCTAAGAGGTTGGTACAAACTCACTCGATGGGCTACTATCGTAATAGTGATAGACTCTTGAGTTCCCATTAGTCATCCTCTATACCACTTCAATGAGATTGTCTTTTAAAACCCCAAGTTGTTCTAAATGTCTTCTTAAATAAAAAATAATTATTTTTTGATGTTCTATCTTTGTACTCACTTTTTGATTGACAAAGGGAAGGAATTCCTAATATTGATATGCTTGTATTTTCTATGATCATTTATTAATTTTTTTTGGTAGAATACATATTTGGGGAAGATACTGATGGATAATGCATGCAAATATCTTGATTCAAAGTTTATGTCATTTGTCTTTTTGATGTGACAAAGGGAGAGAAATGTGTTGATATTTTTGATGACTTTATATTCTCCTTTTAAATTGGATTATGAACTTTGATTGTATTATATTTTATGAATCCAATGTTTACTAATGTTTTGTGTCAAGTTTCATTTGACTGTCCAATTGCAAAAGATAGGGGCACTCATCCTAAAACTATTAATTTATTGTCATCATCAAAAAGGGGGGAGATTGTTGGCTTTTGTTCACAATAGATATTCTGAAGATTTCAATAAATGGATTAAGTTTACAAAATGGACATCTTCAAGCACAGAGACATTTTTATCAGAGAGGCAAAGACAAGATGTTTGAAGATCAAGAAGATGCAATGAGTTCAAAAGTGAAGATTCAAGACAGTAGGGAATCTTGTAACTCTTAGTTTCACTTTTGATAAGGATTTGAATAACACAATGCATATTTTTCAAAACCAAGCATAAACCTTTTTATCTTAAGTTCGGTAAATAAAATATGTCTCAAGTATTTTCAAATCATATCTTTATAACTACCAAATCTCTTTTATATTCATGCGGAGTTAGGTTTTGAGATAAAGTCCTAAAATAGTTAAAATTGTGCTTCAAAATCTTTAAGGGCAGCATTTTCGACCATGTTCATATACCAGTCGACCCAATATGAACCGCATCATATAGCAATCGACCAAGATAGTGTCCCAAATGTCAAAGCGCCTGCAATTATGACCGTTAGACAATGGACTCCTTTAGCGGTCAATCATTACAGATAATGGTTGACTGGTACAACAAGAGTTTTGACAGACTCGTCCCCAATGGCAAGAAATAGCTATTTTGGCTTGGAGGCTTATATATAGACCACTCTTAAGCTTACAAATCAAGATAAAATGACCATATATCATTTATATAGCTTAAGAAAAAAAAAACTTTCTTATTCATATTTCTCATATCATTTACACAAGTTTTACTTTCTTATCACTGTTATTGTGTGAAGCAAAGAGATATGGTTTTTCATTTTGTTATCCACTCTTTGAGAGAATCAAATTCTTGTATCTTCCAATTCTAAAAGGTGTGATTCCTTTGGTGAGGTTCTTCACTAAAGAAGAAGTTAAGAGAGGTATATCTCAAGCTTAGTTAGGTTGTTAGTGGTACACCCGAAAAACCACTTGGGTTGTAAGTGTTGAGCCCGAGAAAACACTTGTAAGGTTTTCTAGCACCTGAAAGCTAGAGTGCATACTATTGTGAAGATAGTGGAGAAAACCTCAAAGATTGGAAAGAAGCTTGATGGATGGATATAGGCGGGGCTTGCCGAACCACTTAAAATCATTGTGTTTTTTTTCTAACCCTCCTCGTTAAATTCAACACTTATATATTTGTTGTTACAATATTTGCTTAATATTTGTGTTAAATTAGATTTTACTTTGCAAAAATGATTTTAGGGTTAAAAGAGAAAAAAAATTTCCAGATAGATACGCCTCTAAACACGACTTTACAAACACGTGTCACATTGCAATTGGATGGAAAAAAATTTCCGTTAAATGCTTTTAAGGACTTTGGGTCTAGTGAGATTTTGTACCAAAATGACAAACTCAGTGAGTTTTTTTATTTTTCTAAAACCTAATAAGTTTTTTTAAAAAGTACTAAAACCCGCTGACTGATTTTTCATTTTCCCTGAAAAAGACAGAAGTTAAAAGCGCGAAAGCCATGCGTTGGCGCACTGCAAAGCACGTCTTCTTCTGCTAATGGGAACGTGTTTTTTTTTTTTAAGTTTTATTCATAATGGAGTAAACAACTTAAATTGATTAGCTTCAATGAAATTATTACCATCATTATCATGGAATATTCTATTTTTTTTAATTAATTTGCACGGTCTTATTCTTTTTTCTCTAGAAGGAGTTTAAGAAAAATTGAATCCGAAATAAGCAAAAAATGCGTAGTACGTGTTCCCACAAGTTACAAACAAAGTGATCACGTAAGATCAACGTCAAACTGTTTTGCAATTGGCTATCAAGTTGAGGACCAAAGGCTTTGAATTCGTGTCAAGTTCAACAAAAAGCAGGTCAAGATTCAAGTCGATCTCATAAGAAAATTTTACACTACTAAGATTATATTGTGTATGTATAGGCCACGATTGACTTTAACAGGACGACTTCATCAATGCCTTGGCGTGAACCATCAACCAAGTTGAGGACCAAAGGCTTTGAATTCGGGTCAAGGCCGGACGACTTCATCAATGCCTTGGCGTGAACCAGTCACCTCTTGATCATTATGAACATGGAATCCCTCCGCATAAATGTATGGGCAATATGCATGTGGCAATTTCAATTTTCAAAGAATAGGCTGATCAATTCGGTCCAAATGCTATCTATCAGATTAGATAAGTATCTTCTACAATTTTTATACCATACAATTTGTAGAGAAATAAACACATCACTTAAATGTTATAGGGCTCATGATGTCAGAACTTTCACACAGGCCACGTAACTTCATTAAGAGTCTACACAGTATCTATGTCTTTAATTGAATTATGCAATTCTAGCAGCGAATTATAGAAGGCGCTGATTATAAATATATATATGTATATAAATCAATTTCCACTAGAGTTTTAAAATTGAAATCATTTACGGCCTCACAAGTCAAGCCATCAGCTGAAAGTGATGTCTCATTTTCCGTTATTTTCTGAGGTCGTGGGTGAACGCGAGGAGGGTAGTAATATTATATGAAAGCTGGGATGGATTTCCACGTACGTTGCGGAACCGCGACTTTCGAACGGCCAATGGATAGGGATGCATATAATTAAGGGATAAATACAAAATTAGTCCCTGTGATATACGCAAAAATCGATTTAGTCCCTGTGATATGAAAAACATCAATTTAGTCCCTGTGATTTCAAAAAGTGATAAAATCAGTCTCTAATGGAGGACCAATAACAAACGAAAATAGAATCACAGGGACTAAATCAATACTTTTCATATCACAGTGACTAAAACAATTTTTTCGTATAGCACAGGGACTGATTTTGCATTTATCCCTACAATTAAATTAGTTGCGTACGTTTGGAACTGTTTCGCGTTTTATATTCAATAGCTAGCGATAACTGCAAGTCTATTTGTACTTATTTTTTCAACGTGCAATCATTTGCGTCTAAATTAATGAACACATTGAGGAATATTGAAAATTTCAGGTGAACTTGCACCGGAGGCGCTTGTGGTATCACAAAGTTGCAATTAAGCCCCTGAGGTAACGATTTAGACATTTGACTCCTTAAGATAATAGTTTTTTTAAAAATGCTCATCCGTCTATTTCTGTCCCAATACGTTAACGACAATTCCACGTCAAGCCTATCATGCCATGCCACTTGTCTTGTCATGCCGAAATACCCCTAAATTGACATGTCAGCGCTGACCCACTCACTCACTAATGCCACATCAGCGCCTAATCAGCATTGACGTCGTCTAGCTCTCAGTAAAAAACCATTAGCCGCATTGCCCCCTTGAATCTTGATCAAAATAACTCAGGGAAGAAAATCTATAAACCAACAGTGCTAAACGAACCCGAACCCAAATGTCCCCGTGTATCGTCTCCCTCTACTTCCCTAAATCCCAAATGCAGTAGAACCCTAACCCCAAGTCATTTCAATCGTTGTCCTCTATTAAAAAATTCTTATCTTCCTCCGACAACCCATACGAAGTGAGTATCAATGGATTTCGTTGTGCACTATCCTTGAAAGTTACCACTGCGGAAAATTAACTTACCAATTCTCTTTGTAGATCCCGAGAATTCTTCGATAATCTTCAGGTTCTTGTCGATCTCACAATCTCGAGATTCCACAAAAGCAGCCCTAGCGTTCTTCCTCTTTCCTCTCTACGCTCACAACTATCTTAGGGTTTTCTCTGAGTCCTGATGGCCAACTCTCAAACTAACAATTAGTCAAATTAGGTTAGACTATCTCATAGCTATCCTTATATATGAAAACCCTAGTTTTGATATGCATGAGATTGTTAGGAATGTCAGATCTCGGCCGTAGTATCACATGAAAAACTATTTTTCCATTAACTCCCTTATATTATTTAATTCTGAATTTTAGGCTTCTACTAATTGTAATCATGTCCATCAACATATTACAATTCACCCCCGAGAATTTGAAACTGATTTGTGAAATCATTTTTGCTAATAATTTTTCGTTTATGTATCCTTCCACCATACGATATTCCATACGAACTAATAAGACCGAAATATTATCATTTATAAAGTCCCTAGCTCATATAATTCTTAATTTTATAATTTGTAACTCGTTGGACTCTCAAAATGTTTCCAAAACAATTTCACAAATAAATAAATATATTATATATTAATTTAGAAAAACATTTTCACAAAATTCCTCTGGCCAGAGATTTTTTTCTCAAGTCCAACAACCCTCAGGTCTAAGTATACAATAAACCAATTATGTTGAATACCTTCTTAACATTAACGATTACTTCGATGTTAGTATTATGAAATCTTTAAGGCATTTTGCATTAAAGATTGTTATTATGAATGCTTATTGATGCCATCAGAATTGATTATTGCATAAGAGACCATTGGGATAATGATTAGGGTGCTTCATAAGCATTTAGATTGATTAGTGATTTCCCTGATGATGTTTTAAGGCACTTGGATCAGCTGGTCACTGATCGCGTGCAACAATGTGGATAAGATAAGTGGTCGTCCTGAAGGATGTAGAGGACTAATCGACTGTGGTTTAGGTACGTTGCCTTTGTATCATGGAAAAGCCTTAGTCTTATTAAATTCAGGGGCTACACATACTATAAGGTGAAGGATATGAGGCATGAACCACGAGAATATAGTCTAATAGCGTCAATGCCTATTAATAGAAGAGTCAATAGTGATCTACTATTGAAGAACTGTCCGATAGAAGGTGAAAGGAAAATGATGATTCCTGATTTGACTATAGGAGACAGTGGGAATATTGAGGTATGGATTGGTAGGCAACACTCGATGTTAGTATTAAGTGTTACGAGACGAAGGTCGTATCCCAAAAGGAGGGGAGACCGAACTGTTATTTTTCAAGCATGTGGAGGATTTTTTTTTTTAGTTTGGTCGACATTACTTGGTTTACCTCCAGATAGAGAAGTGGAGTTTGGTATTCAATTCAAACTAAGGTCAACTCCAATATTCTAAAGTGCCATATAGGAGGGCACGAGCAGAGCTGGCAGAACTAAAGATCCGACTGGAGGATTAATAGAAGAAAGGGTAGATTTAGCCGAGTATGTCGCCTTGGGGAGCACAAATTTGAAAATATGTATAAAGGGCAGATTGCAATTGTGGCCTATGCTTTGATGATGCTCATTAGGTGTCAATTGCAAAATACATGTAGAGCCTTGTAGATTTTGAGTTTGAGGAAATATAACCTTGTGCTACCTTGGCTTAGATCCAGAATTGAAAAGTGCAGTTGACTAAGCTTGGAGATTTGATTGGTTGTTGTGTGAATCTTTAGTTTCCTACATAAGTCAGCTTGAGGCTTGTTTGATATAGGGTTAATATTCTGCTGAAAGAAACGAAGTAAATAATCAAGGAAGGAGTTGAGACAACCAAAAGATAGCAGAAGAGGTATGCGAATGCTCAAGGCATCATGCGAGTGATTGAAGAAGAAAGCTCGAAATTGAGGTTGGAGCAGTAAGTAAGAGCTGAACTCCTTCCTTTGAGCAAGGCAGTTAATTATACTTTTGTGTGTTACTAATTTTTCTTGATTTAGTTCATTCTATTTATGAAATTCTTCTGCTTATTTCTCAAGCTATTAACTATAATTTTAAGGGATATCTCAGTATGATGTCAAAAATTTTGGAAGCAAAATAAATTCCGGGGTCGGAATTTTTATAAGGAGGGGAGAATGTGAGACCCCGAAATTTACAATGTCATTTTATGCTTACGTTTTTTGCCATTTATATTTAAAGGGCTGTTATTGGTAAATTTTCTTAATACGTAGCAAGATATTATGCCACAATGACCTATGTTATTTTGATTTGGGGTGGCCACACTTTCCTTAAGTATTTTATTATGGTGGTGAAGTCAATAATTTCTTAATAACCGAATTTCTTCAAGGTAACTTTTATGGTGATAATGATAGAAGAACTTATGAGATTTTTAGCATCCAAGTTGCTGAATATCTCTAAAGTATTTTTCTTATAGTCTACTTAATGATTTTGAAATGTTAAAGATTTATCTTATTGGGCCTTATGATTTGTGATATAATATTAGGCTGATATTGGGACTTTAAACTATGCTATTGGGCTGCCATAATATTCATGATAATGGGCTGCCATTGAATGGTTATTGGGCTTTAAGGATGTAGGTTATTGGGCCTTAGCCTTTAAGCTTATGGAATGGGCTTAAGCTTGTAATGTTGGGCCTTAGAAAAATATTATTGGGCTGCCAAAGTCTTATGTGATTGAAATGTTAGTGGGTCTAGCCTTAAAGATTGGTGTTATTGGGCCTAACTTTAAAGACTTATGTTATTGGGCTAGTTATCTTACAACTTCATGGGGCCAACTAAGTACCATTAGAGTAACTAAGTAGTTGATTTGGAACCAAACAACATAAGTTAACTAAGTTAGAATCAAACCAAGAGGCCATCATGTGAAAAGCAAAGAGATAAGGCCAAGGAGACAAGAATGAGTGAAGTGATGGCTGCTGCAAAAAGGGGGCAGCAAGGGGAATCTCCCCTCTTGGCCGAATGAGTCCAAGTGCAGCCCTCACTTTGCCTTGCCTTTCACCTAAGTTGTTTCCCCTTTCATTTGTTTCTCATTTGGTCGTCCAACACAAGGGAGAATAGAGAGAAACCGAGAAGGAGGAGAAGGCCAAGAGGAAGTAAGGGAGGAAGGAGAAGAAAAGAAAAGGGGAAGAGAGAAAATAAAGCTAAACTCGGAAGGTAATTTTCAGCATTTCTTAGAATCCTTCTCTTGCTTGTTGTGTCCTTTAGTCTTGTAAAAGTTCATACTAAATGGATCTGATATCTTTGGTTATGATTCTTGTGGATCATAATCCATAAAATTATATTTCTTATGGATTATATTATTGGGCTATTAAGGTTTAGATGGTTGGACTTAAAACCTAAAAGAATGGGCTGATAATGGACAGCCCATGCTTGGCCGAAAATTAGGCATGATGGGCCTTGAAATTTAATCAAGTGGGCTGCCATGAGGCTTATAATATTTGGCGTATATTGGGCTGATAATGGCATGATATGTGAGACTCCGATTATTTCTTATGCTATTTCTTATATATTAGCTTTTATTTTATTATGGAGCCATATTTTTGGCCAATGTATGGCCTAAGCTTTATGTTAAGGTACATCAATCAATACGGGATTTTATTTCATGAAATTTTGCTAAATAATTTTCTTGTCATTTTGGAAAGTTTTGTGCAAAGTTTAAATTATATTTTCTTAGGAGCCGAAACTTGCTAGGTGAGTTTCTCTCTTATGTATTTATATTTTCCATTTGCCTAGTATACTTCATGATCCATGAATTAAATTATGATTAAAGATTTCTTTATATAGGCCGAAAATAATTAATGGATAAAATCATGAATTTCTTTTGAGAATTTATTGCATATTTTGTCATTAATATGTGGCATATATTATTACTATGTGCCCTATATTACTAAGTTGAATTGTCATTAGAATATTAAATGATAAGTTATTAAGCATCTGATAAGGTTTAAAAGAGATTAAAATGATAAGCACACTTGCTTATCATAGTGATAAGCAAGCATGATGATAAGTTAGGAAACCTTTTAGATGATAAGTCATTGTGGCTATTGTAGAGATAGGTTAGAGCCATTATCTTAAGATAAGAGATCATGCTTATTATATGATAAGATAAGCTAGAGAGCTTATAGGAGATAAGTTAGTTGGAATAGTAACTAAGTTGAAGGTTAGTTGCATTTCAAATGTGAGAGTAACTAAGTTGGTTGGAATTCAACCAAACAACATAAATGGAAGATGGCTTTTACGTAAAGAGCATGAAGTGAATTGAAAAGCAAAAAGCTAATTGCCCATGTGAAGTTGTAAGATGTGTAAGAGAACCATTAATTGACAAGACAACACACGGGAAGAGAAAAGAAGAGAAAAAGCAAAGGGAGATCAAGCTATGGGGTGTTTTACGTAGGAATGAAAAGTGAGAAAGGAGAGTAGGCCATGTGAAGTTGTGAGATGTGAAAAGAGAGCATTAATTGACAAGACAACACATTGGAAGAGAAAAGAGAGAAAAAAATAAAAGGAGATCAAGCCATGGGGTGGAGTTTACGTAAAGATCAAAGTGAGAGAGGAGAGGAGATTTAATGCAAGGACATAGCTTTAGGGAACAAGAATTGATGTGAGGAAAAAGTGAAAAGAAAAGAGAGAAGAGGAAGCCATGCTTGGCCGGCCATCTCACCACATCCATCCCCCATTTTCTTCAAACTTTCTCTCTTGTCATTCAACCTTGTCCTTGTCATGTGTCGTAGCCATAACTTTCCTTGGGAGATTCAATTGCCTCAATTCACACTTAGCATTTCACTTCACTTTCAATTTCTCCCTCACTTGGCCGAATATTGCAATTGCTCTCAACCCTCTCATTTTCCTCTCTTGACCGAACCACCCATCTAAGCTCAAGTCTTGCTCTTTTCCTTTTTACATTCTAAATCACACTCCAAAAGCTCAAGTTAGATCTCTCCTTGTGGTGACCGAAATCTCTCCTTGTGCAACACCATTTTCTTCTTTTGAAAACCCTACCCATTAGCCACCTTTCTCTTGAAGAAGTTTAGTTCATCTCCTTAGAACTAAATCATTCAAGCTTACCATATTTTTCCCCCACCATAAAACTCACCTTAGCACCTCAAATCAAGCTTGGAACTACTCTAAGGAGGGTGAACCGAAAGTTGGAAGAAGGAAGAGATATGGTAAAAGTTTGGTGAAGGTAGAAGTAGGCTTGATTCTATTGAGTGTTCTTGCTTAAAGTTTCTCATAAGTTCTAACCTAGGGCATTTTTATTTTTCTAGGTATTCAAGCTTGGGATAGTCAACAAGGTAAGACCAAATGTGATGTTGTTGGCTTAGTATTATGTATGCCGAATTATATGCTTAGATCTTGTGTTGTTTGACTCTCTAATATTAGATCTAAGTGTTTAAATATGTTCTTGATGATGTAAAAAACAATGTACATGTGATAGAGGTTCGGATCTATGGAGTTATGCATGCAAATAGGTCATAAGTACAAAAGGAGAACAATGTATGCTAGATAAGTTTAGATCTAGACTTATGTTATGTTTGGCCGAATGTAAGTTGGATATTTCCTTAGATCTATTGTTGTTGAAGTTTCTAAAGTGTAGATCTATGTTGATGGGAGTATTTGATGAAGATATGAAGTTAATACATGCTAGTAAGGTCATAAATGCAAAGGATATGCATGTTATAATTTTTAGCATGAAAAATATGACATTTTGAGGTATGGCCGAATATTATATGCTTAGGTCTTCATGTATAATTTTGTATATGTTTAGATCTGGACATTGGTCATGATTTGTGCAAGATTTATGACCTAATGCATGGTAGATAATTATGTTAGGTATTAGATGCATGCAAATTGAAGGAAACAAAAGAAAACCTAATCATTTGGATGAAAACATGTGTTAGCCGAATGTTATGAGCATGATATATTGTGTTGGTGTTTTGATTTATAGATCCTAGGTTGTGAAATTGTTGAATGGAGGATGGGATCACCATTGGAGTTGAAGTTGTGATTAAAGGATGCATAAAACTAGTATTGGCCGAATGGTTAAAGTAAAAGAACCCTAAGTATAAATTATGATAAATAGGTTATAATTGTTGTGGTTGGATACTTGAAAATGGGGTTTTGGCTAATTGGAATAATATTGAGGAACCATGAGCATGTAATGAAAATATTCGAAACCCTAGTTAGGGTTAGTATTTCGGATTAATTGAGGTTTAAGGTCCAAGTCAAGATTTAATTGTGATTAAAGTTATTAATAGTTAATGTAAGCTTTAATGGAGCACATGTAATAATGGGAGATTTAAAGATAATCCTAAATCCGTTAGTGTTGATTAAACCCTAATCGAGATACCTAGGAGTATATGTGCATAGATATTATATTGCAATAAAAATATTAAATAATTAAATAACCTAATTTTTGAATATTAGTTAAAGAAAATATTAAATAAAATATTTAATGATTAAAAGAATTATATTGATATATATATATTATATATATATATATATATGATATCAAAAGAAAATATATATAGTTGTCATTCGGAAATATTCCGATGAATGGAAAGTACGAAGTCAAGTGATGAACAGGAAGTTCAAATTGGATTAAGAAAAATCCGGCAACTATATTATACCGTTAGATTAAGCTAAGCGCCTAATTATCGCTATTCGTGAATTCCACGATAGGTTTCCTAAATGGTTATAGAACCGAAGCGTGTCGATATGTTTTCTCGGACACTCATTGTATAGAGAAGGAAACCTATTCTTTGGAGGCCACAAGCCAAGTGAGAGCCGAGAAGGATTAACAAGGCCCTGCGGTGTTAAGTGGGGATTAAGGATGTAATTAGATCGGTCAAGGGTTGGCCGAAACATACAATGAGTGAATGAGATTGAATTTTAAGATTAAAGAAGCCTTGATCATATAAAGAGAAGATTAAAAGTGTGGAACAAGGAGAATAGAAATTAAACATGATATAGGTTGCTGATTGGATGTAGAATTCTTAATATGAAATGTTGGTTGCCGCCCTTATGCCATTGGGTTTACATGATGAATTAAGGGCTAGGAGAGTTGGGATATGATGATAAGAAAGACACCATTGCTCTATAGATTATAAACCTTACAAGTTTATACATGAAGGAAGTCGAAAACCATTGGATGTTGTTAAGGTCCTGTTAGTCTTCCCTTGATGGATTAATATCGATTTTGGAATCTAAGAAGCATATATGGATGGATCTTGTGAGATCCCGAATTTACTTACGTCATTGTATAGGAGAGAGAGATTTTGCTATGATTTTCCTCAGGATGTAGGTATGTTTTAATTGGTGATTTTTGAGGTAAGTGTCGACACATTGGAACATAGTGTCGACACATTATACTAACACCCGAAAGTTTACCTTTTCCTGGAGACCAAAGTGAATTTTGACTAAGTGTTGTAAGTGTCGACACTTTGAATCATAGTGTCGACACATTAGACTGATACCCGAGCGTATATATCTTTCCGGAACTAGAGTGATTTTTACTAAGTGTTGGAAGTGTCGACACCTTGAGTGATGGTGTCGACACATCCAACTGAAACCCGAGAGTTCGCCTTTTTCCAGAACTCCCGTGGATTTTGACCAAGTGATGGAAGTGTCGACACCTTGAGTGATGGTGTCGACACATCTAATTGAAACCCGAGAGTTTACATTTTTCCCACTATGGCTAAGTGTTGGAAGTGTCGACACCTTGAGTGATGGTGTCGACACATCTTACTAAATATGTTGTAAGTGTCGACACCTTGAGTGATGGTGTCGACACATATAACTACATTCCGGAATTTTACCCGTTTAAAATACGCGAGTTGAAATTTATGAAGTAGGGGAGGGCAAACTTGTCTTTCCCCAACCATTTTCACGCCTATTACTCTCTCCCCCTTTGCCGAACACTTCATTTTTTCCCCTCTCTTCAGCCTTTTCATTTTCCCTTGCCCTAAGTCACCCACCCGAAAGAAGAAGAAGGAAGAAGGAGAGGAAGAAGGAGAAGAAGAAGGAGAAGAAAAGAAGGAGGAAGAGGAGAGAAGCGAGGTAAATCCTTGCTGGCCGAAAATCGTGCTACTCTCTCTCTCTCTCTCTCTCTCTATTTTCTTCTTGTTTCCTCTTGTTGGTTAGTTGCGGTTGGTGATGTTCTTGTTTTCTTTTGTTGGTTGGTTGTGGTTTGTTGGTAATTTGTCTAAGTAGTGTTCTCCTTGTGATTCATGGATGTTTAGTGTGGATCTAGGTATGTTCAAGGTAGATCTTGTAAGTGTAGCATAGATTTTTACATGAGAACATGTGGAAAATGACTAGATCTGAAATGAGGGTTCAAGAGAAATTGGTTATGTGCTCTAGGTGTTTGATAAAAGGCCTAAGAGGGGTTGAAACCTAAGTTGAGCAAGTATGGCCGAATCTAGGGTTTGATGCATTAGATTGTGTATGTATGCTAGTGATATTGAGAACCACAAAGCCCTAAGTGTTAGGGATATGTTCAGATCTAGGAAAATAGGCAAGAGGACCAATAACGCACACTAGGTGTTTGGTAAACAGCCCAAGAGAAATGGGTACATGCAATGGTGTTAACTTGATAATTATGGAACCATGATTTGGTTGTAAACTTCGAGTTGAAGTTGTAAGTGGGAGGAAGGTGAGAGTATAGCTGTTGTTATGAGATGTTAAGTTAGCCTTGGATGTTGGTTGTGACATGTAGAGATTCGGATTTTTGGTTGTTGGAGATTGTTGTGATTTCTGGAGTTACATATGCAGATTTCAAGGCTGGAATAGAAAGTGTGTTTTGTTGCATTGGTGGTTATCTCTTGATATTTTAGTCCAATTTTACGGGGTTGGTCTTGGAATTTGTTTCAAGTTAAGAAAGAGAGCGTTTTAAGATAACTTGCATGTGAATTAGAGGTATGACGAATATGTTATGGTATGAAAAATTAGTGTGAGGGTCTATTAAAACAGATTCGTGTGAGTAATGTATTGATTACTATATACGTTTAGTGAACCTATGAATGACAATAGTACGGTTCATTGTAGGTAACGAGACACTCGATACTCAAGCAAGCCTAAGGTAAGTGAAAATCTTTACAAACTGGAATGATACACTGCATGAAGAATATTCATGAATAAGCATATCAAGCATGACATTACCAAGCACGACATGAATGCATCATGATCATTTGCATTCATTTTCCTCATGAGAAATGAGACATTTTATGCAAATGAAAGTACCATTTTTATGCTACTTTATGACAAGTTTTATGACAAGTTAATTAACGAACCCAAGTCGGTCGGTACCGTACCAAGTCAAGAAGGTGCATTCATTTCCGAAGGACGTTTACGTGAAGGATGGATGTCACCTAGGACACCCATACCGAAGGATGCTTGCAAGAAGGATGGGTAGTCCATGAGGTAAGTGCAATCACACTGAAGGATGCTTGCAAGAAGGTGTGAACCTCAAGGCTCGTGTCTAGCCACTGAAGGACGAATGAGAGAAGGTGAGCTAGCTCGACCATATGTAAGGTCCCTAAGGGAAATAAGGGACTGTTCCTACGGGAACGCACAACCCTGATGTCAGGGGTAGGTGGAGCTCAAGTAGCCCATAAGATAAGGATTGGAAAGATTTTCCAAAAGCAAGAGATTTATAAGTAATAGTGAAGTTTTTAAGAGCAAGTGCATGTGCATATGCAATCATGAGGCATACACGTGCATCAAAATTCATGATCATGCATGAATTACATACGTTTACATGATGTTTCAAGTTAAAGCTCATGATATTTCAAGTTCAAGTACGTGAACTACATTATGTTTAAGTTCATGATTATTTTAAGTTCATGATGATTTCAAGTTCAAGTGCATGCTTACAATTTCAACCCATGTTTTAGCTATAATTCCTTACTGAGTCTTTCGACTCACAGTTTTAAATTGTATCATTCCAGATGATGTTACAGGGGTGGAATCTTAAGAAGAGGACCTTGAACCCTAGGAGAAGGGTTGATGAAATGTCTCTCTTGTTTGCTAACGTTAGGAAAGATTTAGCTAATTTTTGTAAAAGCCGGCATGAGCCACCGTGATGTGGTGGTCATGGGTTTCATTTGGCTTAGTTAGTTAATGTTTTAAACTGGTTGATATTTTGAGAATATGTTTAACAACCTTGAGTTATCAATGGAAAGTATGTTCTTATGCACGTTATACGCTAGCATTATAAGGCTTCTTTTTAACATTGAAGCATCAACGTCTTTTCCGCTGCAAGTATAGTAGTAAGTACGCTGGAGCGTCCCATGCCGGGAATGCTCGCGGCTGTCATTAGCCTCGTTTAGCTAGCGTTCGGGGCGTGACAGTTTAGTGGTATCAGAGGAATTTAGGAGTTTAGTGAACTTAAGATTTGCTACTCGCCTATTTGGATTTCGAGTATGCTATATGCTAGAAATCTCATGCATCAACTAGTTGTTAGGATACTTATGTAGTGATGACGATATAGTGCAGGATGCCACCTAGGAAACAACCCAGGAATAGAAACACGGAGGAGGAGCCCGAAGAATCAGGTGTCTCTACCAATGATGTTTTAAGGCACATGGCTCAGCTCATCGCTGAACAAGTGCAGCAAGGGGCAAATGTGCAAGGGGCAAATGTGCAAGGGGCTCGAGATCGCCCTGAAGGATGCACCTTTGACCAGTTTAACCGCCAACACCCGCCGGTATATAACGGTAGAGGAGATGCCGTTCTAGCAGAAAACTGGCTTCTAGAGATGAAAGAGTTGCTGGAAGTCATGGGGTGTACAGACTCCCAGAGAGTGAGCTTTGCTACCTTCAAGCTACAGGGAGATGCCAAGAGGTGGTGGCTATCCAAGAAGCTCCTACTGAGCCAAGAATTGGGAGAACAACCCATAATCTGGGAGAGGTTTCAACAAGAATTCCTGGACCGCTATTTTCCAAGGACGACGCGGGAAGCAAAAGCGAGAGAGTTTGCCAACTTAACTCAGGGATCAATGACTGTTGATCAATACTCTGGTCGATTCATGGAGTTGGTGAGGTTTGCTCCGTATTTAGTACCAGATGAGGAGAGGAAAGCCAGGAAGTTTGAAGAGGGACTTCATCCCCGAATCTTTGACAGAGTTATGGCCCATAACTTGAAGACGTTGGCAGAAGTCATAGAACGGGCAGTGATTGTGGAAAGAGGTCTGCAGAGGACAGCAGCATTTTACGACCAGCAAAAGAGGAAGGCTCCTCCGAAGCTGGAAACGTCACAGGCACCCTGGAAGAAAAGCAAGCAGGGTTTATCACGGGGCCAGAATCAGAGACCTGGTGGAGCCCAGAACCAGAGACCTGGAGGAAGTCAGATTGCAGGAGGGAATCAATTCCCAATATGCAACAAATGTGGCAAGAAGCATCCCGGAGAGTGTAGGCAGGGAGTATGCTTCCAGTGCGGGAAGCCAGGTCATATTGCCCGAGATTGTAGGGCAAAAAGTAATTCAAGCCAAGCATCCCAACCCGCACCGCAAGACAATTCGAGGAGGCAAAGCGGTCCAACTCAAGCAAGACTATATGCTCTGACCCCGAGGGATGCGGAGGACCAAACCAGAGTAGTAACGGGTAAGTTTCCCTTGCCACAGGGAGAAGCCCTTGTATTATTTGATTCAGGGGCCACACATTCATTCATAGCATCGGCATATTGTAAGGCAAGAGATTTAAAGCATGAGCCATTAGGATGTCATGTAGTAGTATCAACACCTACTGGTGGGAGGATCAATTGCGATCGAATAGTGAAAAATTTCCCGATAGAAGTTGAGGGGCAAATTATGCCGGCTAACCTGATAGTGATGGAAATGGGAGGGTTCGACCTCATTTTAGGTATGGATTGGTTGGCAACACACGGTGCTAGCATAAAATGTTACGAGAAGAAGGTCGTGTTCCAAAAGGAGGGGAGACCGGATTGTTGTTTTGTAGGCATGAGAAAGGTGGAACGAAGACCGGCGATCATTTCAGCCATGCAAGCCAAGAAATGGTTGCAAGGAGGAAGTGAGGGGTTCTTAGTTTGGGCAAATGAAATGCAGAGAGAGACTGCTACGGTAGAGCAAACCCCTATAGTGAACGAATTTCCTGATGTGTTTCCGGAAGAATTACCCGGATTACCTCCTGATAGGGAAGTGGAGTTTGGCATCGATTTAGAACCAGGGACAACTCCAATTTCTAAAGCACCGTATAGAATGGCACCAGCAGAGTTGAAGGAATTGAAGATTCAGCTGGAGGATCTATTGGATAAAGGGTTCATTCGGCCGAGTGTGTCACCTTGGGGAGCTCCGATCTTGTTCGTAAAGAAGAAAGATGGAAGCCTCAGGATGTGCATTGATTACAGGGAGTTGAATAAGGTGACTATCAAGAATAGATACCCGTTGCCTCGCATTGATGATCTATTTGATCAATTGCAAGGGGCACAGGCATTCTCGAAGATTGATTTGAGATCGGGATATCACCAGTTGAAGGTGAAGGGGGAGGACATACCGAAGACGGCATTTCGAACGCGATATGGCCATTACGAATTTATGGTGATGCCTTTTGGGCTAACCAATGCTCCAGCCGCATTTATGGATTTGATGAATAGGGTGTTTCGGGAATTCTTAGATAAGTTTGTGGTTGTCTTTATTGATGACATACTGATTTACTCACGGAATAAGGAGGAACATGAGAAGCATTTAAGGATTGTTCTACAGATTCTTAGGGAGAAGAAGTTGTTTGCCAAGTTTTCCAAATGTGAGTTTTGGTTGGAACAAGTTCGCTTTTTGGGGCATGTAGTGTCCGGAGAAGGGATTGCCGTGGATCCCGGAAAGGTAGCTGCTATATTCAAGTGGCCGAGGCCTACGAATGTGAAGGAAGTAAGAAGTTTTCTGGGATTAGCAGGGTACTATCGGAGGTTTATCAAGGGATTCTCAAAGATGGCCAAGCCTTTGACGTCTCTAACAAAGAAGAATGTCAAATTTGAATGGACTCATGAGTGTGAGTGGAGCTTCCAAGAGTTAAAGGCCAATTTAGTTACTGCTCCAGTATTAGCACTACCCTCGGAATATGGAGAGTATGAAATCTATAGCGACGCATCGAAGCAAGGTTTAGGTTGTGTTTTGATGCAAGACAAAAGGGTAATAGCTTATGCTTCTAGACAACTGAGGCCTCACGAGATTAATTATCCCACGCATGACTTAGAGTTAGCTGTTGTAGTCTATGCGTTAAAAATATGGAGACATTATTTGTATGGGGTTAAATGTGAGATATTCACCGATCATAAGAGTCTTAAGTATTTTAACACCCAGAAAGAGCTGAACATGAGACAGCGGCGATGGTTAGAGTTGATTAAAGATTATGATTGCACAATAAGTTATCACCCTGGAAAAGCCAATGTGGTGGCCGACGCATTAAGTAGGAAGTCGGCAGAAACAAGTTCAGTAGAGGCAAGTTCAATGGAGGTGGTGCCCGAGGAAATCAGGAGAGACTTAAAAAGGGCAGAGATTGTGCTTATCATTGCCGATCAGTTTGTCTCCATTGCAGGGCTCTCGTTGCAACCTACCCTGGAGGAGCAGATTCGAGAGGCCCAGAAGAATGATAAGGTGATTGAAGGGATTAGAGAGCGAATTGAGAAAAAGGAAGACCCCGACTTTGGAGATAAGGATGAGTTATTACGATATCGAGGCAGAATTTGTGTGCCAAGTACAAGGGAGATTAAAGACTTGATTCTAGCAGAGGCTCATTCTACGCCTTATACCATCCATCCAGGAGGCACGAAGATGTATCAAGATATTAAGAAGGTCTTTTGGTGGCCTAATATGAAGCGGGAGATAGCCGAGTATGTGGCTCGATGTTTGACTTGCCAGAAGGTGAAAGCCGAGCACCAGAGGCCAGCAGGAACACTAAAGCCTCTAGAGATCCCTGAATGGAAGTGGGAAGGGATAGCCATGGATTTCGTAGTGGGGTTGCCTCGAACTACTTCGGGTTACGATGCTATATGGGTGATCGTGGACCGACTAACCAAGTCGGCACACTTCTTACCCATTAAGGTGAAGTATGCCCCGGAGAAGTTAGCGGAGATTTATCTTCAAGAGATTGTCAGATTACATGGAGTGCCTAAGAGCATAGTGTCGGATAGAGATCCGAGATTTACATCGAGATTCTGGAAACGATTGCAGGAGTCATTGGGAACTCGGTTGAATTTTAGTACCGCTTTCCACCCACAGACAGATGGGCAGTCGGAAAGGACTATACAAATTCTGGAGGATATGCTCAGGGCTTGCGTTGTGGATTTCAAAGGAGGATGGGCTCAATACTTGCCTTTAGCGGAATTCGCGTACAATAACAGTTTTCAAGCAAGTATTGGTATGGCACCCTATGAAGCCTTGTATGGGAGGAGGTGTAGATCACCTTTGTATTGGGATGAGGTAGGCGAAAGAAGGATGTTAGGGCCGAAAATAGTTTCAGAGACACGGAAAAGATCCAAGTAATCAAAGATAGGCTTGTGACAGCCCAATGCAGGCAGAAGAGCTATGCTGATAATCGAAGAAGAGAACTTGAATTTGAGGCTGGGAGCAGAGTATTTCTGAAGATTTCTCCGAAGAAGGGGATAACGAGATTTGGAAAAAAAGGGGAAGCTCCAACCCAGATTCATAGGACCCTTTGAGATCCTAGATAGAGTTGGGCCCGTGGCGTACAGGTTGGCCCTACCCCCTTGTTTAGAGGGAGTTCACAATGTGTTTCATGTATCGCTCCTAAGGAAGTATGTAACTGACCCTACCCATGTATTAGATTATGAGCCTTTGCAGGTTAGAGAAAACCTTACGTATGTGGAAGAACCTATAAGGGTTTTGGATAGGAAGGAGCAGCAACTGAGGACCAAAACCATACCTCTTGTTAAGGTCTTGTGGAGAAACCACGGAGTAGAAGAGGCCTCATGGGAGTTAGAAAGTGAAATGTACTCGAAATATCCCCACTTACGGGAAGGACAAAGTTAAGAAGGATAATGTTAGAATTTCGATATGACTTGCCTGATCTGTTTTTCTTTTCATTGATACCTTTATGTTGTCTCACTATACATATGAGCTATAGTGCTATGTTGAAGTATATATAAAGGCATATATGTGTGTATTATGATAACGTTAGTTGTGGGGCCAGTTCGAGTATTCACCCGTCCTAGACCTCCACCATCAGGACAAATCTCTGGTAAGGAAGATCGAATTCCGAGGACGGAATTTTATAAGGAGGGGAGGATGTGAGATCCCGAATTTACTTACGTCATTGTATAGGAGAGAGAGATTTTGCTATGATTTTCCTCAGGATGTAGGTATGTTTTAATTGGTGATTTTTGAGGTAAGTGTCGACACATTGGAACATAGTGTCGACACATTATACTAACACCCGAAAGTTTACCTTTTCCTGGAGACCAAAGTGAATTTTGACTAAGTGTTGTAAGTGTCGACACTTTGGGTGATCTACACCTCCTCCCATACAAGGCTTCATAGGGTGCCATACCAATACTTGCTTGAAAACTGTTATTGTACGCGAATTCCGCTAAAGGCAAGTATTGAGCCCATCCTCCTTTGAAATCCACAACGCAAGCCCTGAGCATATCCTCCAGAATTTGTATAGTCCTTTCCGACTGCCCATCTGTCTGTGGGTGGAAAGCGGTACTAAAATTCAACCGAGTTCCCAATGACTCCTGCAATCGTTTCCAGAATCTCGATGTAAATCTCGGATCTCTATCCGACACTATGCTCTTAGGCACTCCATGTAATCTGACAATCTCTTGAAGATAAATCTCCGCTAACTTCTCCGGGGCATACTTCACCTTAATGGGTAAGAAGTGTGCCGACTTGGTTAGTCGGTCCACGATCACCCATATAGCATCGTAACCCGAAGTAGTTCGAGGCAACCCCACTACGAAATCCATGGCTATCCCTTCCCACTTCCATTCAGGGATCTCTAGAGGCTTTAGTGTTCCTGCTGGCCTCTGGTGCTCGGCTTTCACCTTCTGGCAAGTCAAACATCGAGCCACATACTCGGCTATCTCCCGCTTCATATTAGGCCACCAAAAGACCTTCTTAATATCTTGATACATCTTCGTGCCTCCTGGATGGATGGTATAAGGCGTAGAATGAGCCTCTGCTAGAATCAAGTCTTTAATCTCCCTTGTACTTGGCACACAAATTCTGCCTCGATATCGTAATAACTCATCCTTATCTCCAAAGTCGGGGTCTTCCTTTTTCTCAATTCGCTCTCTAATCCCTTCAATCACCTTATCATTCTTCTGGGCCTCTCGAATCTGCTCCTCCAGGGTAGGTTGCAACGAGAGCCCTGCAATGGAGGCAGAAGAGCTATGCTGATAATCGAAGAAGAGAACTTGAATTTGAGGCTGGGAGCAGAGTATTTCTGAAGATTTCTCCGAAGAAGGGGATAACGAGATTTGGAAAAAAGGGGAAGCTCCAACCCAGATTCATAGGACCCTTTGAGATCCTAGATAGATTTGGGCCCGTGGCGTACAGGTTGGCCCTACCCCCTTGTTTAGAGGGAGTTCACAATGTGTTTCATGTATCGCTCCTAAGGAAGTATGTAACTGACCCTACCCATGTATTAGATTATGAGCCTTTGCAGGTTAGAGAAAACCTTACGTATGTGGAAGAACCTATAAGGGTTTTGGATAGGAAGGAGCAGCAACTGAGGACCAAAACCATACCTCTTGTTAAGGTCTTGTGGAGAAACCACGGAGTAGAAGAGGCCTCATGGGAGTTAGAAAGTGAAATGTACTCGAAATATCCCCACTTACGGGAAGGACAAAGTTAAGAAGGATAATGTTAGAATTTCGATATGACTTGCCTGATCTGTTTTTCTTTTCATTGATACCTTTATGTTGTCTCACTATACATATGAGCTATAGTGCTATGTTGAAGTATATATAAAGGCATATATGTGTGTATTATGATAACGTTAGTTGTGGGGCCAGTTCGAGTATTCACCCGTCCTAGACCTCCACCATCAGGACAAATCTCTGGTAAGGAAGATCGAATTCCGAGGACGGAATTTTATAAGGAGGGGAGGATGTGAGATCCCGAATTTACTTACGTCATTGTATAGGAGAGAGAGATTTTGCTATGATTTTCCTCAGGATGTAGGTATGTTTTAATTGGTGATTTTTGAGGTAAGTGTCGACACATTGGAACATAGTGTCGACACATTATACTAACACCCGAAAGTTTACCTTTTCCTGGAGACCAAAGTGAATTTTGACTAAGTGTTGTAAGTGTCGACACTTTGAATCATAGTGTCGACACATTAGACTGATACCCGAGCGTATATATCTTTCCGGAACTAGAGTGATTTTTACTAAGTGTTGGAAGTGTCGACACCTTGAGTGATGGTGTCGACACATCCAACTGAAACCCGAGAGTTCGCCTTTTTCCAGAACTCCCGTGGATTTTGACCAAGTGATGGAAGTGTCGACACCTTGAGTGATGGTGTCGACACATCTAATTGAAACCCGAGAGTTTACATTTTTCCCACTATGGCTAAGTGTTGGAAGTGTCGACACCTTGAGTGATGGTGTCGACACATCTTACTAAATATGTTGTAAGTGTCGACACCTTGAGTGATGGTGTCGACACATATAACTACATTCCGGAATTTTACCCAATTAAAATACGCGAGTTGAAATTTATGAAGTAGGGGAGGGCAAACTTGTCTTTCCCCAACCATTTTCACGCCTATTACTCTCTCCCCCTTTGCCGAACACTTCATTTTTTCCCCTCTCTTCAGCCTTTTCATTTTCCCTTGCCCTAAGTCACCCACCCGAAAGAAGAAGAAGGAAGAAGAAGAGGAAGAAGGAGAAGAAGAAGGAGAAGAAAAGAAGGAGGAAGAGGAGAGAAGCGAGGTAAATCCTTGCTGGCCGAAAATCGTGCTACTCTCTCTCTCTCTCTCTCTCTATTTTCTTCTTGTTTCCTCTTGTTGGTTAGTTGCGGTTGGTGATGTTCTTGTTTTCTTTTGTTGGTTGGTTGTGGTTTGTTGGTAATTTGTCTAAGTAGTGTTCTCCTTGTGATTCATGGATGTTTAGTGTGGATCTAGGTATGTTCAAGGTAGATCTTGTAAGTGTAGCATAGATTTTTACATGAGAACATGTGGAAAATGACTAGATCTGAAATGAGGGTTCAAGAGAAATTGGTTATGTGCTCTAGGTGTTTGATAAAAGGCCTAAGAGGGGTTGAAACCTAAGTTGAGCAAGTATGGCCGAATCTAGGGTTTGATGCATTAGATTGTGTATGTATGCTAGTGATATTGAGAACCACAAAGCCCTAAGTGTTAGGGATATGTTCAGATCTAGGAAAATAGGCAAGAGGACCAATAACGCACACTAGGTGTTTGGTAAACAGCCCAAGAGAAATGGGTACATGCAATGGTGTTAACTTGATAATTATGGAACCATGATTTGGTTGTAAACTTCGAGTTGAAGTTGTAAGTGGGAGGAAGGTGAGAGTATAGCTGTTGTTATGAGATGTTAAGTTAGCCTTGGATGTTGGTTGTGACATGTAGAGATTCGGATTTTTGGTTGTTGGAGATTGTTGTGATTTCTGGAGTTACATATGCAGATTTCAAGGCTGGAATAGAAAGTGTGTTTTGTTGCATTGGTGGTTATCTCTTGATATTTTAGTCCAATTTTACGGGGTTGGTCTTGGAATTTGTTTCAAGTTAAGAAAGAGAGCGTTTTAAGATAACTTGCATGTGAATTAGAGGTATGACGAATATGTTATGGTATGAAAAATTAGTGTGAGGGTCTATTAAAACAGATTCGTGTGAGTAATGTATTGATTACTATATACGTTTAGTGAACCTATGAATGACAATAGTACGGTTCATTGTAGGTAACGAGACACTCGATACTCAAGCAAGCCTAAGGTAAGTGAAAATCTTTACAAACTGGAATGATACACTGCATGAAGAATATTCATGAATAAGCATATCAAGCATGACATTACCAAGCACGACATGAATGCATCATGATCATTTGCATTCATTTTCCTCATGAGAAATGAGACATTTTATGCAAATGAAAGTACCATTTTTATGCTACTTTATGACAAGTTTTATGACAAGTTAATTAACGAACCCAAGTCGGTCGGTACCGTACCAAGTCAAGAAGGTGCATTCATTTCCGAAGGACGTTTACGTGAAGGATGGATGTCACCTAGGACACCCATACCGAAGGATGCTTGCAAGAAGGATGGGTAGTCCATGAGGTAAGTGCAATCACACTGAAGGATGCTTGCAAGAAGGTGTGAACCTCAAGGCTCGTGTCTAGCCACTGAAGGACGAATGAGAGAAGGTGAGCTAGCTCGACCATATGTAAGGTCCCTAAGGGAAATAAGGGACTGTTCCTACGGGAACGCACAACCCTGATGTCAGGGGTAGGTGGAGCTCAAGTAGCCCATAAGATAAGGATTGGAAAGATTTTCCAAAAGCAAGAGATTTATAAGTAATAGTGAAGTTTTTAAGAGCAAGTGCATGTGCATATGCAATCATGAGGCATACACGTGCATCAAAATTCATGATCATGCATGAATTACATACGTTTACATGATGTTTCAAGTTAAAGCTCATGATATTTCAAGTTCAAGTACGTGAACTACATTATGTTTAAGTTCATGATTATTTTAAGTTCATGATGATTTCAAGTTCAAGTGCATGCTTACAATTTCAACCCATGTTTTAGCTATAATTCCTTACTGAGTCTTTCGACTCACAGTTTTAAATTGTATCATTCCAGATGATGTTACAGGGGTGGAATCTTAAGAAGAGGACCTTGAACCCTAGGAGAAGGGTTGATGAAATGTCTCTCTTGTTTGCTAACGTTAGGAAAGATTTAGCTAATTTTTGTAAAAGCCGGCATGAGCCACCGTGATGTGGTGGTCATGGGTTTCATTTGGCTTAGTTAGTTAATGTTTTAAACTGGTTGATATTTTGAGAATATGTTTAACAACCTTGAGTTATCAATGGAAAGTATGTTCTTATGCACGTTATACGCTAGCATTATAAGGCTTCTTTTTAACATTGAAGCATCAACGTCTTTTCCGCTGCAAGTATAGTAGTAAGTACGCTGGAGCGTCCCATGCCGGGAATGCTCGCGGCTGTCATTAGCCTCGTTTAGCTAGCGTTCGGGGCGTGACAGATCTTGACCTAGGATGTCAATAATGCACCAGAGGTATTTAAGAGAGAAAGCCTAAGAGGAGGTCAAAGTATGGACCATAGTTTGAAAATACGTTTTGTGCATGCTTGGGCAAATATGCCATAGTGTGGAAATGTGGTGTTGTTACTTGTAACCGTGTAAGATTATGGTGCAAAGGAATTGAATTCAGTGATGCTTTCGGGATAGAATAAATGTACTAAGGTTGTATCCGAGTCGGAGGCGAATAAAATAAAGACAGCAACTTGCTCGGGTATATTGTTGCATGCAACCTTGGCAGATCATTAGACTCGGTTTAAGTTGACCTTGACGGCATAGTTTGCCTTCCGACACAAGGTTAGAGCAAAGGGCAATAAAGATAAAAGAATTCAAACCGAATTTCAGATCATTCCGATAAGGATTGAATAAGTTACAGATTTGATATTGGATATCAAGGCTATGAAAGAAGATGTTAAAGGATCGAATTGAAATATCCTAGAAGTTCACATAATTGGAATTGTTTGATATATATGATCCTTGCTGTTTTCACCTGGATTTATGTAAGTTAACGCTGTTTACAAGGAAGGCCACATAATATAATCATATGATTTAAAATATTAATTTTGAAACTAAAGTTGTATATGATACGTTTGTATGTTTTGTTGCATATGGATGACTGAACATTTCAGTATCGCTTGTAGGCGAAGAACGAACTTAAGTTTGGGTGGATTGGTGTAAGTGCAATAAGTGCGAGGAGTACTGTAAGTGGATACTGTAAGTGGACAGTAAGTGTTTCTTTTTCAAAACTGGAATGACACTCTGCATCGTTTCATGAACAAGCATGAATTTTAATCAAGCATGACACGACATGAGCATTGCATGAATTTTTTAAGAGAATGTTTATGCAATGAGTTTATGGAAAGACTATGAAAAGGTTCTATGAAACGATAAGTTAAGTTAAGGGGCACTGGTCGATACCGTACCATCAAGATGGACTCCCATACCGAAGGACGAATGCGAGAAGGATGGGTGAATCCACGAGGCTGTGCAAACCACACCGAGGAACGTTACTCGAGAAGGTGTGGCGCCTCCAAGGGTCAAGTCTAGCCATTGAAGGACGAATGCGAGAAGGTGCGCTAGCTGACCGTCTGTAAGGTCTCCAAGGGAATTCGGGGACGGTTCCAAAGGGAACGCACAACCCTGACTTCAGGGGTTAAATGGAGCGAGCCCATAAGTAAGAGATATGAAATGATTATGAAAAGGCCAAGAGTGGCACAAGTATGAATAAGTGGTTTTCAAGGGCCAAGGGCCGATTTCACAAGCAAGCACGAAAGAGATATTTTCAAGGGCCTGGGGCCAACTTCAAGCAAGAGCATATGCATATCCATGAGCATGCATGTGCATCACGAATCAAGTTTATTCTCTTTCATGATTATGCATGTACAAGTCAAGAGCATGTTTTAAGCTTATGTTTTCCCTTACTGAGTCTTTTTTACTCACTTTTTTAAAATTGTGTCATTCCAGATGCCTCAGGTGAAGAAAGTCAGGAGGACCACCTGACTCAGAGGGAAAAAGAATATGTTCATGTTCTGTCAATGTGACTCGATCGATGAGATCAGTCATTGGTTAAGTATCAAACATGTTATATATGTATTAAGGTGAAAGATTGTCGAGAACCTTATTATGATGAGAGTTGGCTCGTTCTCTCGAGTTTCTACTTTATTCCGCTGTAAGCATGTATGTAAGAACGCTGGAGCTATCCGGGGGATTGCTCGCGGCTGTCACGGTCCCTGCGGGATGCCGTTCGGGGCGTGACATGATAATGGGCTGCCAAAATAATCATGGAGATGGGCTTTGGAAAGCATGATATTGGGCTGCCATGAAGCCCATGGCAATGGGCCTTGGAATGGTGTTATTGGACCTTAAGGAAGTTGGACATTGGGCCTAAGCCCTTAGGCTTATGAATTGGGCTTTAGGTGGTAATGTTGGGCCTTGGATTAAGGATTTATTGGGCTGTCCAATGGGCCTTGAAGTTAAGTTTATAATATGAGATTAGTAGTGCTAATCTTCATTAATTTTACTAAGTAACTAGAATATGTAAACAAACCAAATTAGTTGGATTTCAACCAAATGAACTAAATGGTTGAACTAAGCATTAAATATGGAATTCAAATGTGTGGTGGAGGGTGATTTTCGTGGGATGCAAGAGAGACATAAGGGAGACAAGACATGACAAGGCTGAAAAAGTGGAAATTGAAGTACATTTCACCCTTGGCCGGATTTTGTGTCCAAGTGCATCCATTTTTGTCTTGGCAGGAGCCCTTGCACGACCAACTCACTTCACACACACTTAATTCACTTTCATTTGGGTTCTTTGGTCGTGCAACACAATCCAGAAGAGAGAAACACAAAGCCAATTCAAGCTTGGACCAAGGGGATTTCGTGTAAGGAGAAGAAGGGGTAGAAGGAAAAAGGAAGGTCTTGCAAGAAGAAGAAAAGAAGGAGAAGACAAAGGACAACCAAGGTAACAACCGGATCTTATTTCCTTCTTGTTGGCCAAACCCTCTTGTGAATAGATCTTAAAGTTTGAGTTGTGTTGTGCTTGGATATTGTGAGATCTTGAATGATTAAAGAACCTTAAGTTATTTAGTAGGTGAAGGAGAGAGAAATTTTGCAAGGGAACAAGGAACAACAAGGTAGAAACCGAACCTATCATTTCTCTTGTTGGCCGAAACTGTTGGTGAATAGATCTTGAAGTTTTATGCTTTGATGTTGTTGAATATTGCTAGATCTGGTGTTATTAAGATGTATAAGAGTAGATCTAGCCATGTATGTTCTAGATCTAAGGTTGAATGTGAAGAAAAATGCAAATGGAGAACAATGCATGTTAAAGGAAGTTAGATTTAGGTCTTGTTGTGTTGGATGGTTGCAAGTTAATTATTTTCCTTAGATCTATGGATGTTAGTGTGTATAAAGTGCAGATCTGGGCTTATTGAACATGAATGAAGTATGGTGAAAATGTATGCAAAGATGGTTTGTAGAAGTCAATGTGTGCATGATAGGGATTTTAGCATGAAAAATGTGGGATTTTGATGTATAGCCGAACCATGTATGCCTTAGGTTTTCAAGAGTGGTTTGTATATGCTTAGATCTGGACATTGACCATGTTATGTACAAGATTTATGACCTAATGCATGGTAGATGATTGCTAAGTGTAAAGGATGCATGCAAATTAAAGGAAACAAAAGAAAACATAATAAGTTGGATGAAATCATGTGCTGGCCGAATAGTGTAATTCATAGTATCTATTGTTTGTGCTTTGATTCTTAGATCCTAGGTTGTGAAAGTGAATGAATGGAGGATGGGATCACCCTTGGAGTTAATGTTGTGATTAAAGGATGCGCAAAATAAGAGTTGACCGAATGCCATAAGGAAATGAAACCCTAAGTGCAATTTATGATAAATGGATTATCATTGTTGTGATGGATAAGGAAATTACGGTTTAGGCTAATTGGAATAAATATTGAAGAATCATGATCATGTAATGAAAATATTTGAAACCCTAGTTAGGGTTAGTACTCGGGATTAATTGAGGTTTAAGGTCCAAGTCAAGGTTTAATCGTGATTAAGTTATTAATAGCTTTATGTAAGGTTTTAATGGAGTACATGAAATAATGAGAGACTTGGGTTTAATCCTAAATCTATTAATTGTTGATTAAAACCCTAATCGAGAATAGATATATAAATATATTGTAATAGAGTTTAATAATTAAATAACCTAAGTTTAAATATTATTAGTTAAAGAAAGAGTAAATAAAATATTTTAATGATTAAAAAGAATTACAGTGATATATATATCTTTGGTTGATAACCGATTTCAAAATACAAATGTTTAATGATTACGTACTATTTCTTAAAGTCTAAGAAATATTTGAATCGCTTGTAGGCGATCTACGTGTCTTTACACACTACCAAGGAAGACCAAGTATAAGTGGATACTGTAAGTGGACAGTAAGTGTTTCTTTTTCAAAACTGGAATGACACACTGCATCGTTTCATGAACAAGCATGAGAGTTTAATCGAGCATGACACGACATGTGCATTGCATGAGTTTTTTAAGAAGAATGTTTATGCAATGATTTTATGGAAAGACTATGAAAAGTTTTATGAAACAATAAGTTAAGTTAAGGGGCACTGGTCGGTACCGTACCATTAAGATGGACTCCCATACCGAAGGACGAATGCGAGAAGGATGGGTGAATCCACGAGGCTGTGCAAACCACACCGAGGAACGTTGCTCGAGAAGGTGTGGCGCCTCCAAGGGTCAAGTCTAGCTACTGAAGGACGAATGCGAAAAGGTGCGCTAGCTGACCATATGTAAGGTCCCCAAGGGAATTCGGGGACGGTTCCAAAGGGAACGCACAACCCTGACTTCAGGGGTTAAATGGAGCGAGCCCACAGTAAGAGACATGAAATGGTTATGAAAAGGCCAAGAGTGGCACAAGTATGAATAAGTCATTTTCAAGGGCCTGGGGCCGAATTTAAGCAAGAGCATATGCATATCTATGACATGCATGTGCATCACTTATCAAGTTTCCTGTTTAAGCAAGCATAAGTCAAGAGCATGTTTCAAGTTATGTTTTTCCCTTACTGAGTCTTTTTGACTCACGTTTTCAAAATTGTGTCATTCCATATGCCTCAGGTGAAGAAAGTCAGGAGGACTACCTGACTCAGAGGGAAAGAGATTATGTTCATGTTTTGTTGATGTGACTTGATCGATGAGATTAGTCATTTGTTGAGTATCAAACATGTTATATATGTATTAAGGAGAAAGATTGTCGAGAACCTTATTATGATGAGAGTTGGCTCGTTCTCTCGAGATTCTGCTTTATTCCGCTGTAAGCATGTATGTAAGAACGCTGGAGCTATCCGGGGGATTGCTCGCGGCTGTCACGGTCCCTGCGGGATGCCGTTCGGGGCGTGACACCTTTCCCTTTCCCTTTTTTCTTTTTCTTTTTTTTCCCTTTTCACTTGTGATTAAGTTGTGCCAATATTCAACTACGAATACATGATGATAAGCATGTTGGTCTTGTCAATAAGCTTTTTGCCTTTCTATGGTAATATTTGGTAATATGTTGTTTTCTTGCTAATTGACTAGTTATTGGTTGTTGACAAGTATTACTAATACCTATATTTTCTTTGTTGTATTATTTGGTACTAATAATCGAATATACCATTAGAAGTACTCCCTACTCTGTTTCTAAACCTTTCCTTCCAGTCATTGCCTTAGTATCAGTAAGTCTAAGTTTCATGTCTTCTATTAGATGTTAACATGAGGTGGGCCAAAAGTAGTCAGTACCGAATTGTTAACAAACGTGCAATAGGAGAACCAACCTCCATTGTTTTTGGCCTAAGCTTGAAGCACCTCAAAGTCACATATTTGATTATTACAAGTAGTCTTATAAAGCTATTAACTCTAGTATTATGTGCTCAGTTTCGGATAGGATTAATTGATTTGGAAACATATCTTACAAACCTACATACATACCTATTACCTATATATGTATATATTTGTGTTTACACATACATAAATGTATATTAAAAGGTGCCTCATGTGCTGCAAAATCCAAGTACTGCTATTCTTAAGTTATTCCTTTTCAAGTGCCTACAAGAGAAGTCTAATATCATTTCTTGTTTTGGGGACAGCGCAAAGGCTCTCTACCAGGAGAGGAAAAAGTTAATCAAAGAAGTGCCAAGGAAGTTTTCAAAACAAGAACGAGAATGCATTTACCTGAAGTGGGGCGTTAGGCTGAACTCGAAACGAAGGAGCCAACAATTGGCAGGCCGCCTATGGACGGACACAAAAGACATGGACCATATAAAGAAGAATGCTGCACTTGTGGTGAGCTTGGTGGGTTCTGAGGCCAAGTCAATTCCCTAAGGAGATATTTGGACTCACCTTCCTATCCCATGCAGTATCCCAGAGATCGTTCATGTGGAAGCACAATTTATCTACTCTCTCAGTGGCTGATAGGATCTTGGGCCGTCTTTTTAATCGTTTTTGCAATGGTCTTCTGTATTCGATGTAGTTGTGTTGTGTAACGTGATGCAGTGGAGTGTCTTGTTGTAATGCGTACTTGTTTTTTGTTGAATTTTTGGACCTGTGTAATGTCTAGTTCTGTTTAAGCAATATATTAACTTGTTTTGTGCTACTGTGCAAGTCTATGAAGGGCAATTAGGATACCTTCTGGAAGCGATCATTGATGTTGAGAAGGTATTCAACACAATTTGTTTATGATATCCTCAGACTTGAGAGGTTTGTGTAGATTTGTTTAATATGTACTTGTACTCGTATCGAGTCATTTGGTGATGATCTTTTAGCTAAAATATTCCAAACAACGTCGGGTCTTGTGCATGATGAATGAGTTTGTATAAATGCTCAATAAAGAATCCACCAGTCTATTCGAGAGATAGAATATTCAAGTATATTTGTATAAGGTTGGACTCAAGAAACAAAAATATTTGGTCAGAGGAATTTTGTGAAAATATTTTTCGAAATTAATATTATATATATATTTGTGAAATTATTTTGGAAACAATTTGAAAGTCCAACGAGTTACAGATTAAAAAATTAAGAATTATATGAGCTAGAGATGTTATTAGTGATAATATTTCAGTCCTATTAGCTTATATGGAATATAGTATGGTGGAAGGATAAATATATAACTATAATTGTTAGCAAAAGGAATTTCATAAATCAATCTTAAATTCTCGGGGGTGAATTGTAATATGTTAATGGACATGATTACAATTAGTAGAAGCCTAAAATTCAAAATAAAAGAATATAAGGGAGTTAATGGAAAAAAAAAATTCATGTGATCATACGGTCGAAATCTAAGATCTCTAACCATCCCACAAACTATAACAGTTAGAGTTTTCATATATAAAGATAACTATGAAATAGTCTACCTAATTTTTAGTTTCATAGTAGTTTTGAGCGTGGAGAGGAAGGAGGCAGAACACTTTAACTGCTATTGTGGAATTTTTGAGATTGTGAGATCGACAAGAAGCTACAGATTATTGAAGAATTCTCGAGATTAACAAAGAGAATCAGTAAGTTAATTTTTTGCAGTTGTAACTTTCACTAACCAATTTCATACATTATACCCTCAAACTACCAATTTTATAAACTTCTCACCTTCCATAAAGTATTTTGTTGAATTAGACAAAGATGACAATAATGCCCGTTACTCACTTTACATTGTTCACATCTGATTGAGAGTATTAATATGAATTCATTAATTCATCGGGGTTAGCTTTATCATCATTTCATATGTAAAAAAAAAAATCAATTTCCAAACAATTTGATGTAGAATTTAGAGGAGAGTGCATAATTTTTAAAATTAATAGTTAGAAGGTAGAATGTGTCAAAAACTAGTAATTTAGAGTACAATATGTTAATCTCTCTATATTTGACGGGTGAAAAGTGTATTTGTTCCCTTAATTTAAATAAAACACTAAAGTTAAGCAAAAAAAGAAGAGAGAGAGAGGAAAAGATTAGAAAAAACTTCTAATCATATGCGTTGAATGTATTAGGAATTCGTTAGGAGGTTATGACAATTTCAAACAATTAGGTGATGATTTTTTTGGAATAAAAAAATTCAAGGATTTTAAATATTTGGGGTCGATTATTAGTAGGTGTAAGAAAATGACATAACCACCGAAAGTAAGACAAATATTAAACAAAAGAAATCATATGGTAGATTGATCACATAAATCATTTAAATAGTCATTTTGTGCTCTAAACTATCAAAACAATCTAAAAAAGTCTCAATGACTACTTTTAACACATTAAAACCTCAAATTGTTATGTGAAATTATAGTGAAATTGCATAGGAGGCCCCTGTGGTATCACAAAGTTGCAATTAAGCCCCTGAGGTAACGATTTAGACATTTTACTCCTTGAGGTAATGGGTTTTAAAAAACAAGCCCATTCGTCTATCTCCGTCCCAATACGTTAACGACAATTCCACGTCAAGCCTATCACGTCGCGCCACATGTCCTGTCTTGCCGAATCACTCCTAAATTTTCATGTTAGCACTGACCCACTCATTTACTAACTCCACATCAGTGCCTAATCAGCGATGACGTCATCAAGCTCTCAGTAAAAAAACCATTAGTCACATTGCCTCCCTTTGAATCTCGATCAAAATAACTCAGCAAAAAAAATCTAGATACTAGCAGTGCCAAACAAACCCGAACCCAAGAAATCTCCCAATATGTATATATAATCTAATTAACTTTGCTCCAATTCTCCCGAACCAGCGGTGCCGAACCTAAAGTGGCAAAAGTGTTAACGCCTCTCATTCGGTGACTCTCTCTTAGTTGAATCGCATTTCTCGGCTGAACAACTCCCTCTCTTGCCCAAGCGACTCTCTCTTGGCTAAAGTTTCTGTCACGCCCCGAACGGCATCCCGCAGGGACCGTGACAGCCGCGAGCTATCCCCCGGATGACTCCAGCGTTCTTACTTATTGTTTTTTCTTGATTACGGCGGAAACGTACAGGATCGCGAGGGGTTCAAGCTAATTCTTTACATAATCAGGGTTCTAATTAAGTTCATACAAAACATATATTTAACACATTAGAACCCAATTAGTGACGCTCATGCCACTATCATCAAAATATGAAACATAATATCTTGGGCTTCTAGGTCAGGTAGTCCTCCTGACTCTCTTCACCTGATACATCTGGAATGACACAATTTTAAAAACGTGAGTCAAAAAGACTCAGTAAGGGAAAAACATAAAACTTAAATCATGCTCTTGACTTATGCCCGCTTAATCATGAAAGAAAGAAACTTGATAATTGATGCACATGCATGTCATGAATTATGCATATGCTCTTGCTTAGTTTCGGCCCCAGGCCCTTAAAAATCTTTCTTTCATTCTTGCTTGAAAAACTGGCCCTTGGCCCTTGAAAACCGCTTATTCGTACTTGTGCCCTTGTTGGCCTTTTCATAATTATTTCATATCTTTTACTTGTGGGCTCGCTCCATTTGATCCCTGAAGTCAGGGTTGTGCGTTCCCTTCGGAACCGTCCCCGAATTCCCTTGGAGACCTTAACATCTGGTCGAGCTAGCCCTTGAAGTGGCCCCAGGCCTGATGGCTAGACACGACCCTTGGAGGCACCACACCTTCTCAATGTCCTTCAGTGTGGCTTGCACAGCCTCTTGGATTCACCCATCCTTCTCATAATTGTCCTTCGGTATGGGAGTCCAACTTGATGGTACGGTACCGACCGGTGCCCCTTATCTTAACTTATCGTTTCATAAAACTTCTCATATTCTTTCCATAAAAATCATTGCATAACTTTCTTCTTGAAAAATTCATGCAATGCACATGTCATGTCATGCTTGCTTAAAATTCATACTTGCTTAAAAATCATGCTTGTTCATGAAACGATGCAGTGTGTCATTCCAGTTTTGAAAAAGAATACTTATTGTCCACTTACAGTATCCACTTACTCTTGGTCTTCTTTGTTCGTGTATACAGACACGTGGATCGCCTACAAGCGATTCAAATATTTCTTAGACTTTAAGAATAGTATGAAATCATTAAATATTTTCATTTTTGAAATCGGTCATCAATCGAGGATATATATATATATATATCTATACATATCACTGAAATTCATTTAATCATAAAATAAATATTTTATTCTTTTCCTTAACAAATATTCAAAACTTAGCTAATATTTTTATTGAAATAAAAATATATTTATCCATGTACATGCCTCGATCAGGGTTAAATAATACTCATAGGTTTAGAATTAAACCTAAGTCTCTTTTTATTACAAGTACTACATTAAAACCTTATATCTAACTATTAATAAATTATTCATGATTAAATCTTAATTTAGACTTTAAACCTCAAATAAAACCCGAGTAAAACTTAACTAGGGTTCCAATAATATTTAATAAAAGATCATGGCTCTATAATATTATTCCAACTAGCCTAACTCTAATTTTCTTATCCAACACAACAATGAAAATACATAAATCATGAATTGCACTTAGGGTTACCTTTTCTTACAACATTCGGCCACTACCATTTATGCACCAATTAATCACAACTTTTACTCCAAGGGTGATCCCATCCTCCATTCAACAATTTCACAACCTAGGATCTATAAATCAAAGCACCAACACAACACATCATACCCATACCATTCGGCCAACACATGCTTTTATCCAAAAATTTGGTTTTCTTTTGTTTCCTTTAACTTACATGCATCTCACACTTAACATAATCATCTACCATGCATTGGGGTCATAAAGCTTGCACATGTTATGGCCAATGTCCAGATTTAAACATATTCAAAACTATACATGAAATCCTACATAGCTCATTTTCGGCCATACCCCAAAATGTTACATTTTCATGCTAAAAATCATATCATGCATATCCTTTGCATTTGTGACCTAACTAGCATGCATACACTTAATCTTTTCCTCGAATAATTTCATCAAAATTAGATCTATTCTTTATACACACTAACATCCATAGATCTAAACAAAGAAATCAACTTCCATCAACCCAACACATCAAAGCTTAGATCTAACTTCCTTTAGCATACATTGTTCTTCATTTGCCTTTTTCTTTACATACAACCTTAGATCTAGGGTTTCCATGGTTAGATCTAGCATGAAATCAACCTAGGGTTCTTAAACATTCAAGATCCAACAACATCAAGACATATTATGACCTAAGCTTCAAGATCCATACATAACCTATTCGGTCACTTATGCTATACCCAACAACATCATATTAGCCTTACCTTGTTGTTTATCCAAGCTTGAGCACCTAGAAAATAAGGTATCCTTGGTTAGTACTTGTGAAGCTTAAGGCAAGATCATCAATAAAGCTAAACTCACCTTCAACCTTTTCCAACTCTTCCTATCCTTTCTTCCTTCAAAGATTCAGTCCACCCTCCTTAGAAATATCCAAGCTTGATTTAAAAGGAAGTTCTATGGTGGTTAAGAGGACATGGTAAGTTTGAAGGGAAATGGTGTCAAATGGCTAGGGTTTTCAAGGAAGGATTTTTGTCTACAACAAGAGAGATTTACTTGGCTTTTGGAATGAGATTTGGTAAGCTAGAAGAAAGTGGTTTAGGTGCAAGATGAAATGGAACAAACCTTGACTCTTGAGTGTGAGGTTCGGCCAAGGCTTGAAAATGGGAGAGAATGGAGAGATCTTGCAATATTCGGCCAAGTGCTTGAAATGGGAGAGAGTTGAGAGAAATGAGGGGTTCGGTCGTGGCATTTGCAAGAGAGTTGTGTGAGATTGAGTCTCCCAATGCAACCCTAAGGCTATGACATAGGGTTTGAGAGAGTGAATTGACATGAGAGAATTTGAAAGAGGAATAGGGGGATGAATGGAAGTGTTGGCCGACCAAGCCTATGTCCTTTTCTCCCTCTCTCTATTTTATTTCTTTTCACTTCTCTCACTCTCACATCACTTGTCTCCAAAGCTTGGCTTGCATTTGAATTCTTCTCTCTCTCCTCATGAGTTCCAACGTAAATCACTCCCTCTCTCACTTGCTTTTCTCTTCTCTTTTTACTTCCATGAGTTGTCTCATCATCTTACACCACTTACACATCTCTTACACTTCACATGGCCTTGCTTCATGGCTTTTCAATTTCATCCCCTAGCCTTTCACGTAAATGGCTTGTATTTTACTTAGTTTGGTTGCTTTTCAACCAACCTAGTTACTTCCACATTAATATGCAACCAACTTTCAACTTAGTTTTCATTCTCACCTAACTTATCACTTCATAAGCTCTCTTGCTTATCTAATTCATTCCAATAGCTTATCACCTCATAAGCATGTTCTCTTATCATTTGATAATGACCCTAGCATATCTCTACAATAATCACAAGGCCTTATCACTCTAAAAGTTTCCTAACTTATCATGCTTGCTTATCACTATGATAAGCAAGTGTGCTTATCAATTAAATCATCTCTAAACTTATCACATAACTACATAGCTTATCATTGAATATTCAAATGGAAATTCTATTAATAATATAGACCACATGATAATAATACATGTCACATATAAAAGATAAACAATATTTAATCCATGTATTCAAAAGAATTTCATTATTTAATCTATTAATAATTTTCGGCTTATACAAGGAAATTATTAAATCATAATTCAAATTATATGGTCCATGAATCATATTAAGTAAATGAAAAATATAAATTTGCAAGAGGGAAACTTACTTGAAATTTCGGCTCCTATATAAATATAATTTATACTTGCATAAAATGACATTAAAATTATTTAAAGAGATTTTATGAAATAAAATCTCATTTTAATCGAAATTCCATAACATAAAGATTAGGCCATACATTGGCCAAAAACATAGCCCCATGAAGAAATAAAAGCTATTACATTGGAAATAAAAGATAATACGTAAGAAATTACGTAGGAGGAAATCGGGGTCTCACAGTTTCGGTGGTGTGGAGTTTTGTCAACACCTCTCATTTGGTGACTCTTTTGAGCCCATCTTAGTTATTTTTTGGATATTGTACTTATATATGGCCGTGTAATATGTTTAGGGGATTGTCAATTTTTTCGGGTTTGGGGGAATGTGTAGAGGGACTGTCGGCCAACATTTGGACTAAGACGTTTTTTTTTAATTACTATTGTGTAATCTTAAGAACACGTAAGGTGTTGAGTTTTTGGCCATATGTGAACAAAGAAAGTGATTTCTTTATGGTCCAGCTTGTCTTTAAAAGATGTAACTTTTGTCTTAATGCATGGTGTTGTCATAGCTTGTGGTCTCAGCTGAAGTTTTCCATCGTTTAATAACATCTTTTGTTGTTTTGTGGGCTGTGGAGTTTGGTCAGCATGCACGTGCACTGTTAGTGCTTTTAACATAGTAGTGCTTTTTAGTTCTATCAAGTGATGAAATGTGTACAATCTGAACATCTTGGTTTCCATCTGATTAGTGCCAAACTTTGCTAATTAATGTTAGTTATTTGGTATAAAGCTCTCAGTTAGTCATTTTTACATTTCTTCTCTTAACATTTCTACCCTTGGCAAGTCTTGTCTAAAAATAATAACGACTTATAATTCATGTTGGGGGTTGGTGTTCACTCACTGGTAGATTGTTTTAACTTTTAGGATAAATTGTTCTGACTATACAATAATTAGAAAAATGAAGACTATGATTTCTAATATTCCATTTATGGAACTTGGAAGAGGATTGCCGATGACACTTTTGATAAAGAAACCAAAAGAATCTCTATTTTTCTTATCTTAGCTAGCCAGCGAAAATATAGTTCTTTTTTGATAGCACGAGTTGGGTTTTAAATAGTAAGATGCTTGATTTTTTTTCAAGTCATGGTAGAAATTTTCATACACCATCGTGGGTCAATAAACTTTGTCTCGGGAACATACACTGGAGGTGATATTTCGTATTTTGGCAAGAAGGATCCGGACTACCTGTCAGTGGTAGTTTTCTAGAAGTTTGCGAGGGAGGACTTAGGTTACTTGAACGTAACGAGGCTCTCATGGAAGTTCAATGAAGCTGTTGGACCCTTTAAACTTTTGGAATTTGATGATGATTGCAAGGAGCAGCCGAAGGAGCTTCACGTATACGTGGAGCACTATATAGACACCCCAACATTTGCAATAGAAGAGGCTGTTGATGCTTGAGTTGATGAGGATGAGGACAATGTTGAGGAGGATGTTGAGGACGAAGTTGAGGAGGTGAACCTTGGAGGGGTTGATGATACAGAGTTGGAAGATAGAGATGACGTGGTCGGTGAGGATGTTAGGGAGGATATTCCTGAGATAGAGCTTCCCGAGTTCCATGAAGAGGATTTAGAGGCTGGTTGGAGGATCAAGCTGGAGAAGGGTTTGAAACTTAGAGATTTGAACTTATTTAGAAGGGCTCTAATCACATTCTTCATTCAGAATGGGTTTGGCCATTGTTTTTTGAAGAATGACACTAAGTTGATGACTGCCAAATCTAAGGAGACAAATTGTAATTGAAGAATACATGTTTCTGCAGGAAATGTGGGGGTGGATTCATGATCAAAATATTTCATCAAAATCATCGATGTGGCACTCACTACAGCAACAAACATGTGAATGCCAAGTGGGTGGCAAAACAATACTTGGAGAAGATTATAGACAGTCCACACCTAAGCACCACAACACTTATTGAGGAGGTAGGATAGGATTGGATGGTTGGAATATCAAAGCACACTGCTTACCGTGCTTTGAAATTGGCCCTGGAAATGGTGAATGGGAATCACGCAAAATAGTATAATCATGTTTATGACTATGCTACCGCAGTGTATAAGTGGAATCCTGGTAGTGTTGTAATCATTTACAAGGATCCACCGCACTACGAGCAGATGTAAGTAAGATTGAAAGCATGCAAGGCTGGATTTTTGGCGGGGTGTAGACCTATGAAGGGACCTTTTGGAGGGCAACTTTTTTGTGCAGTTGCAAAGGATGAGAACGAGGATATGTTCCCTATCGCTTAAGCAGTGTGCGAGAATGAATGTAGAGCTACGTGGTGGTGGTTCTTGGAGATGCTTATCGATTATGTTGGAGCACATGATTCCCATCGTTGGGTATTTATATATGATCGACAAAAGGTATATTCTGTATATCTTAGCTAAAATTATCTTATTATTAAGTAGCAAATAATTGACATGGCTTTACAAATGGCAAGGCTTGCTTGATGCTTTTGATATCATGATCCCCGACACTGAGCACAGATTCTGTATCAAACATCTTCACGTGAACATGAAGTCAAACAATTAGAGAGGACAAGCTTAAAAGGACATCCTTTGGAAATGTGCGAAGGCAACAACCAAGGTGTCATTTAATCAGCACATGAATGAGTATTTGGGTTTAAGTCCAAATGCACATTGATACTTGTCAAAGATCAACCCGAAGTGTTGGTCCAGACACGCATTCAATACGCACTCCAAGAGCGATGTTCTCCTAAATAATATTACCGAGACATTTAATTCTTGGATGCTGGAGGCGAGAGACAAACCATTACTAAGCATGTTAGAAATAATGAGGGTGCTAATGAACCGATTCTACTCCAAGCGCGAAGGTGCAAAAGAGGCAAAGTTTAACATTTGCCCGAGAATTCAAGCAACATCGGAGAAGAACATAGAACTTGGTAGCCACTAAATATGTCGGTGGGCCAATGGATTTGAATTCGAAGTTGACCACAACAATAAAGAAAGGAGAGTGGTTAACATTCCTGGGCGATCATGCATATGTGGTAAATGGCAGATGAACGGGATTCCATGCCCAGATGTTGTATCTTCCATCTACTTTACTTGTCTTCAACCAGAGGACTTAGTGGATGATTATTACCAGCTGGAAGCGTATGCTAGAACATACCTACATGACATAGAGGCAATGCCTAACTCAGAGGGGTGGACACATGTTGTGGTAGACCCTACTCTCCCTCCAGTGATACGACCGAGGCCAAGGAGGCCAAGAAAGTCAAGGAGAAGGGCTGACGATGAGCTAGCACCACCACCACATTGAGTGTCAAGGCGTGGGTACGTTTCAAAGTGTGGGAGGTGTGGGGCACGTGACCATAATCAAAGGAGATGTAAACTACCACCTAAGCGGGTTAATTATGCAGGATGGTACAGGTACCTCCAGCAGGGTTGAGATACCCACTAAAAGAAATAAAGAGACCACTATATGTCTTAATTATGACTCTTTTCCTTTTTTCATGGTTGGTTGCTAACATGTGATTATCTTCTATATTACAAGACACTGATGGAGAGGGCACCAGTATGGGAGTTTCAACGGAGTTGCAGCCACCAGATCGAGTTACAGGGGGACATGCTCGAGGAGTCCAGAGAACTTGAGCAACACAATTAAGATAATTTTAAGCTTTTGAGGGGCTGTAATTTTGATTTTTGGGTTGTCAGTGGTAGTTTTTTTAATTTCGCAAAGATTTGGTTTGTTTTTTGGGCTGGTATTTTGTAATGTGGTAGTAAATGATGAATAGATACATGGTACAAATTTTTGTGGTTGTAAAAGTTGAACAGATACATGGCTGAAATTTATTGGAGGGTGTTTTGACAGTACTGATATGTTGGAGGGTGATTTGACAATACTGATATTTTGTAATGTCGCTGCAAAGTACAGGTTTTGTGGCTGTAAATTGTTTCTAATATGTTGGAGGGAGTTTTTTAAATGTTGATGGGTTTTTAATTTCTATCAGGGATTAATGGAGTGATTGCTATCAGTTTTTTTTTAAAAAAAAAACAAGGCATTAATTTGGCATTGTGGATGGTTGTTACAAGTTGAACAGATGCATTTTGATGATTATTGTAATTCAGGAATAAGGTTTTTGATGTTTGTAGCAAGTTGTTATGATGGATTTGAAGGAAATAGACAGATAACTTGGCCAACTAAATTGCATGCAAACATCACCTATTCTGAGAAACTTGATTTTCTGACCAACTAGATATAATGATAAAATTAGCAGAATTTACCAAGAAAATAAATTATGCTTAACAAACCAGATTTTCTGACGTTATTCATATGACTTTTGGGTATTAACAAACTAATGCTCGGTTTTGAAAGAACTTTCTACCATTGCACATAACTTTAAGCAGACAATATTTCTGCTTGCAGATAATAATTCTTCAGAGTTGTATTAGAAATGAAGGGGACTCCAAAGCTACATTAGGTACACCAAATACAGCTACACTCCTAGAAGGTATCCATATTTGATCTCGTTCAATGCATGTTCTCTTACAGTGCACCTACTAATTTGCTTAAGGTCACTACCTCGATGACTAAGTACTTCATCCTATTAAATAAAGACACAACGAGCATAGAACAAATATTAAGTGTGAAATGAACCGAAAAGTCATACTCTCTGCCTTTGATTTATTAATTATTGGCATGACTTTTCTACAATGCCACTCAATAATAACCGTGTAACATCTTATGTCACAACATATTACCTAATATAATAAATATAAGTACGTAGCATCTAAATAACAATTATCTATAAAATAATAATTTTTAGAGCATACTCGTAATTGTTCAGACCGTGAAGACCTCAAGCATTGTCTTATAATAATGGACACAGCTATAAAGCTGAGGTTACGTCCTATGGGAAGTCGACAAAGCAACAAGATACTACGCAAAACACACGAATGACCGTTTATTAATACCGAGGTATTACAAAAGAGGACACACTTTCTATAATGTACATACTAAAAAAGAAAACTGCAGTAGAAAACTAAGAAAACATTAAAACAGAAGATTTCTAATCTTCGTCATCAGTGTTATCCAAGTTCGAGATGTTGACGTAATTATCAGAGTGTGGAGTGATCCACCTATGTCCTCGTCCCTCTATCAAGACATCTAGGTCACATGTGATATACACACGGAAAGTCAGCTCCAAAGCTATGTTGAACGCCTTTGGTGAACTCACCTAAATAAACCTCAAACATCTGCTAAAGAAATATTTAACAAACAACAGTGAGTCCAAATGACTAAATAAAGCCAACAGTTAGTACAACAGAATAGCAGATAGAATAAACGATATTGAAGAAACCCGTTCAACAATGAATTCTCAACAGAATAAAAGAGTAAATGAAAAGACTCAGTTTTCACAAAAATTATTTTTTCCTTTTTCCATTTTCAATTTCGATCACCACTACTATCACTCCTAGAGTGAATCAGTTGGCCAGAGTGACGGGTTACAAGTAACTTTCTGTATCTTTGCAAAAGTACTCCAGAGCACAATACGGCCTCAAACTCCCAAATTGAGTTATCCTAATAAAGAATCTTTTCGCATACGACAGAGAGGCCCGAATGTCACAACAAGTGAACACATCCTCTTGTGCACAGTATTGTCATGTCAACGCCCATACATATCATTCATCATATGCAACACTTTAACCACACTTGAATATCACAACATTCCTTTATAATGTACAATTAAGTATGCATGTCTCATATCAACGCTCATACATCTCATTTATAATATGTAAGACCTTAACTCGTTTTCATCATCACAACATTATAAAACAGTTCTCAAAGGAAAATGTTGTGAAGGCAAAAACAACACTTTAATTTCTCGGTTAAAAACCGACTTAATCACCACGTAGAACATACCAATTTTGACATGGAAAGTATTGAAATTAGAAGGAAAAAAATATGTTCAAACTTTGAAAAACAACTTTTGGAAGAAATTTTGAAAAGAAACGGATCAAAGTTGAAAAACAACTTGAAAACGAATCGAACTTTGAAAATTATACTTCTTCGAAAGGACGAGCACGTTCTTTGTCAAGAACATGAAGAAGATCAAGAATAGTAGAAAGAATAGAAAAATGCTAATCAACATCAAGAGATGCTAGAATCATAAAGCCAAGAGATTCACAATAATCATCTAGAAAACTTGAATCAAAATCAAAGATAACCAACTAAACTTTACATCTAAGTGTGTTTGATCTTTACTAAAAAAATTTCCTCCTCTTTCTACCACTTCACTTCACTCTTGCTCTCAATATTTAACTCACAAAAACTTAGATTGAATGGTGTACTCTTCAAAGGTCAAAATCCACCCCTATTTATAGGAAAACAAAGCCGGCTGCATTCTGACACATATCTGGCCTAGCTAGGCTAGCTATGGTGAGTCACTAGACTACATTTCTCTCCTATTGACACCTAGCAACCTACAGCAGCTGCATGGCAAGGCAATGGCCAAAATTTTTACTATAGCTTGGGTGAGTCGCTGCCTAAGTCCACCGGTGGTTGACACCTTGAGCTACCTAGTTCCTAGCCTTTTTGGTCGTGCTTTTTGCATCGATTTGTCATGTTTCTAGCTTCGATTTGTCGTGCTATCTAGCCCTCATAGGTGTCACTCTCTAGGGCAGCCGAAATTTCCTTTCTTAATGGCTAAGTTTTGCTAATCGTTTCACTAATCTTCCGATAATCGCAAATCAACCTAATTGCTCCTGAGAAAACGACCTACTTGCCTCCAAAAAATAAAAAGTCTCCAAATTTGAACCATAAACTCGTGGATGAACTCCCAACATATTAAAACAATAAAAATCATGTGGTTTAGTTTTTGTGACAAAAACGCCCTGCTTGCTTAAAAAATTAAATTGATCAAATACGAGCTCCTCAACATTCTGAACAACAACCTAGTTGCACACGAACTCCAAATCTCACTAATTCATATCCTAATCAAGGTTCGAGAAAAAGAAAAGTCCAACTAGCTTAAAAATTTAAATTAATCCAATGGTTACTCCTCAATCTCTTGGACAATAACTCAGTTGCATGTGAACTCTAATTCTAACTAAATCATGTCCTGACCAAGGTTTCGAACTTAGTCTCTCAAGTACTAAATACTCTCTCTTAGTCACTAAATATCCCCTAATCTCACTATCAATCACAAACAAGAGAGCATAAACAATATGCATGTAATGTTTGAAAGCTCGGGGTATGACAATACTTCTTAGAGTTAGTTCAACGTACAATGTGTTAAACCCCTATAGTTGATATGTAAAAGTGTATTTATACTTTAAACTAAATAATTAAACCAATGTCTTACAGTAATCATTGTTCTCAAATGTAACTTGTTTTTTTTCTGTCTTTTCTTAATGATATGAGTCGTCAATAACACCGAACAAAGTGATCTGTGGTTTGAATTTTCAAGAGGTATATTCCTCTACGAAAACTATTTATTATTGTAAAGTTTCTAGCTAGACCGTTTTCCTCTACATAACTAATCAATGTGTCTAAAGTTAGCTAGAAAATATATTGGCCACAACAAAAAATCCAAAAAACTAGCTCCTTCTAATAATGTTAATTAATCAGTCCATCAAATTCGGCCCCCCATTTATTAAGAATTTTTGACAATGAGAGTAGTTGCTCCTTTGTTTATGTCTGCGACCACGTGATCTTTCCGCCCATCTAGCTTCTGCTTTGTAATTTTGGCTTATCTCTCTTCTTGTAATTCACACATTCTATAATAAGTTCGAATGTGCTTTCACATGACCAATATTACTTTTTAAACTAGTTACAATTATTAATAAATTATCACTTGCAATAAATTACACATAAAAGTAATTTTATAATTCAAGCAAATCATTAATGTTCACATTAGTGTCATGAAATATAAAATGTTTACAAATACATGGCGTCATTAAAATAATAATAATAATTCTCCCAAATGTAATAGTTATAGCTCAAAAGTAACATATATAGCTCATATTTCCGTCAGGGTTTCAAATGGGCCGGGAGGTGTCTTTTTTGTTTCATCACCTGTTCCTCCCTTATGTGAAAAGAGCTTTCAGGAGCTGAAAAAGAGATTGGTGACGGCTCCAGTGTTGGCTTTGCCTACTGAAGGGGAAGACTTTGTGATTTTTAGTGATGCTTCTCGAAGCGGATTGGGTTGTGTCTTAATGCAGAAGAATAAGGTCATTGCATACGCATCTCGCCAATTAAAGTGTCATGAGGTGAATTACCCTACCCATGACTTGGAGTTGGTAGCCGTGGTGTTTGCCCTAAAGATTTAGAGGCACTATTTGTATGGACCAAGATGCGAGATATTCACAGACCACAAAGAAAAAAAAAAGATGCGAGATATTCACAGACCACAAAGAGCTTAACATGAGACAGAGAACATGGTTGGAGTTGATTAAGGACTATGACTGTTCGATCAATTACCATGCGGGGAAGGCTAGTGTTGTTGCTGATGCCTTGAGTCGGAAGGTACTAAGTAAGGACATAAAAGATGATATGGAAAGAAAAGACATCGAGATGCTTCTGCAAGGAGAAACAGCAAGGATGGCTACCCTGTCGATCCAGCCTACGCTTGTTGATAGAATCAAAGAGGGTCAACAACAAGATCATTTTGTAAAGAAGGTAGTAGCGGAATTGGAATCAGGCCCGAAAGTTAATTTCAGACTTTCTAAAGATGGGATCCTGTATTTTCAGCATCGTTTGGTGGTGCCTGATAACGTAGAGATTCGGGAAAATGTTTTGGGAGAAGCTCATAAGTCGATGTTTGCTGTCCACCTGGGTAGCACAAAGATGTATCGGGATCTTAAGGAAAAATTTTAGTGACACGGGATGAAGAAGGATATTGCTGAGTATGTGAGTTGTTGTTTAACATGCCAGCAAGTTAAGGCAGAGAATCAGAGACCCGCTGGGTTATTGCAGCCTTTGGAGTTACCCGTTTGGAAATGAGACGAGGTACGATGGACTTGGTGTCGGGTTTGCCGAAAGCACCGATGGGACAAGATGTCGTATGGGTGATTGTAGATCGATTAACGAAGTCAGCCCATTTCATCCCGATCAAGGTCAGTTATTCGGCCGAGAAGTTGGCGGAGGTGTACATTCAGGAGATAGTTCGATTACATGGAATTCCTAGTTCCATAGTGTCGGACCGAGATACTCGCTTTACATCTCGCGTTTGGGGAAGCTTTCAAAAGGCAAAGGGTACCCAGCTAAAATTCAGTACAGCTTTTCACCCTCGGACCGATGGACAGTCTAAGAGGATGATTCAGATACTTGAAGATATGCTCAGAGCTTGTGTGCTAGATTTCAAAGGTCATTAGAGTTACTACTTGCCACTGGTGGAGTTCGCTTACAACAATTCTTATCAGTCTAGTATTGGCATGGCTCCTTACGAGGCGTTATATGGGCGAAAGTGCAGATCGCCACTCAATTGGGATGAGATCGGTGAACGACAACTACTAGGCCCTGAAATTGTGCAAAAGTCATGTGAGAAGATTGGGATTATTAAGGAACGTCTCAAAGTTTCCCAAAGTAGACAGAAGAGCTATGCAGATGTTAGACGGCGTGATTTGGAATTCCAAGTGGGCGATAAGGTATTTCTCAAGGTGACGCCCATGAAGGGGATTAGGCGATTTGGAAAGAAAGGGAAGCTAAGTCCACGGTTTGTGGGGCCCTACGAGATTCTCAGCAAGGTCAGGCCCGTGGCATATCAGCTAGCACTACCACCATAATGGGGAGGGATGCATGATGTCTTCCATGTATCTATGCTGAGGAAATACGTAATGGACCCCTCCCATATCCTGGAGTACTCACCATTGCACCTAGAGGAGAACTTGTCGTACGTGGAACAACCAGTGCAAATAATGGATCGGAATGAGAAAGAGTTACGCACTAAGAAAATACCATTGGTGAAAGTGCTGTGGAGAAATCAAGAAGTAGAGGAGGCATCTTGGGAATTGGAATCCGAGATGCAAGAAAATTACCCGCATCTGTTCGCTAACTTAGGATGCGACATTGTTTGAATTTACCCATTCATTAGTGTTTGATTATTGGATCGAGCCTTGTGAAATTCTAGTTATCCTTATGCTTGTATATGTATATGCTTGTTCAGCAGATGAAGAGCTAGACTATCAGGAAGGAGGTCACTACGAAGAAGAGGAAGAATCCGACCCGGAGCATGCCCGTTGGATGCTATACGTACGCAGGCTCTAATAAAGGATCTAAGTTGTCAAAGACTAGTAAGGAAGAATCCGACCCGGAGGAAGGGTCTAACCTAGAAGAGAAAGAAACGGGAAAGGACGGTCCCGAGGTCAAAAGGAAGATTGACCTGAAAAAGAAAAACAAGCGGTGTAAATTTATATTTTCCCTTATTTTGAACTAAGCGACTTTCAACTTTGACTCAGGGCAATTCCGGGACGGAATGGTTCTTAAGAGTGGGAGGATGTGATACCACTTCCCTAAATTTCCTGATTTCTCTAATTTCCTTGATTTCTCGTATTTAGCCAATTAATGAATATGATCATGATCGTCTCTATTTTATCGATTTCTATGCATTCAAAATTCTTCCATTCTCTTGTTAATATCTTAGTATTCCTATTGCTTGATTTAAACATGTGATATTTTACCTAAGTATAGTTCATTAGCTCATATTTAACATTTTCTAAGTATTAGATTTGATTTCTTGACACATGATTTATTTCAGTTTCATCGCCCTAATGGATTTCGGTATGCTTAATCTCTTTCCCTTTTCATTCTCTTGTTTACATCTAAATTTTTACCTAGTGTCAATCTTGATTATTCTATCACTAATCTCGGTTAATTACTTGACTAATTACCTATTTCTTTTCTCTAACATATGCATTGATTAACTTTACAACTTAGCTAATCATTTTGCTAACCTAAGTCTACTTTGATCTCATGTGGGTCCCACTCTCTCTCTCCTCCCTAGGTCACATGGCACACACAAGGAAATCTTTGTTTTGTCTTGTTTTCTTTGTTCTTTTTCCATGTCCCATGTTCTCGGCTTGTGATGCATGAATAGTAAGATTCAAAAATGGACCAACTGATCATGCTTGCATGCAATCACATTTGATTTGATTTTGAAGTGATTTTAGCTTGTGTAAGTATCCTTAATCATCACCTAGGGAAGAGGGAGTGTGTCATTCGGCTCCTCCAGCCCTTGTGCTGCCCAAGCCACCCAATCAAGGGGCTTGCTTATGGCAACCACCCTTTGACCAAATGATGGCAAGGTTGGCTATAAAGCCAACCCTTCCCATGCATTTCTCACACCAACAGCCGGCCATTTGAGTTTGAGAGAGAGGAGTGAGTGCTGAGAGCATTCTGCCAAGAGGGAGAGGAAGGAGAGAAAGAGGAGAAGAAGAAGAGAAGGAAGGTGGAAAACTTTCATGCCAAAGGTAAGTTGGCAAAGGGGTTTCGGCCAAGGCCTTGAACACCCCCTTGCACCACCTCTTTCCTACTTCCTCATCATCATTTCCACTTCTTCTTAGCCCCTAGTTCAGTGTCATTAACCAATAGATCTTGTGTTAATAGGAGAACATCAAGAGCTACCCGAGATCACCAAGGTAAGGGTTTAGGTTCTTGAGTTTTGTTGGGGTTGGATAACATGTTCTTTTGTGTTGAATGATCATACATATTTGTGTGCATAGAGCTATGATTCAATGATGAACATGTTAGGTTTATGTTGGTTTTGAGGTTTTGCAAAAAGAAAGGTTCATAGGTGATATGAAGTATAATCAAATCTAGACACCTTGCATGTTAAGGCTTAATGAATATTTCTTATAACATGTGTATAAGATTGCTTGCTGAGTTGGTTTGATTATTCAAAAGAGCTCTGGACATGTTTTATGAGCTATGGCAATGGTGATAAGCCTAAGCTTGAGGCCTTATAGGCCACGTGTGTGTCAAGAAAAATGGCTTATGGTGTTGCATGTTGCACTACATGATTTTATGATTTAATGTCATACATATGTGTTATGAAATGTGGATCAATAATGAGAATAATGATGGAAAAGAAGCTTTAAAGTATCCCTAATCAAGAGAAAGCCAAATGGGGCCAAATAAAGGAGCCATGGGTTCAAGAAGAGGTTATGAAAGCTGAAAGCATGAAAAAGAAGCATTATGCATGTTCCTTGATGTCATTGCAAATGATCATTGTTTGCCTTTAAGTTTCTTGAAGAATCCACATGTTATGTGCTCTATGATTTCCTTTATGTGGATGGATTAAAATTATTTTTAGCCTAAAGTTTCAAAAAGCATAGATCAATCAAAGGCATGAACACATATCTAGGGCATTTAGGCAAACATAGGTGCTGCCCAAATCGACGCTAAGCTATAGGTTTTATTTTTGCATGAAACTTTTCAGATAGCATCCTTATCTAATATTACGATCCCTGTAAAAATTTCATCCGAAAAAGATGAAGGGAAAGGTCAAAAATGTCCCTGGAGTTCTCTGAGGGCAGATTCAACATTTTACCTAATTCGTTAGGGTAAAATGGTCCAAAATGAGAAAATGATTACATGGTTGGATAGAGCACGAAAAATTGATTGGGGAGCCCAAATTTGAGCTCAAATCAAGTTGTAATAAGGGCTCAAATCACAAAGCCCGTTTAGGAGTCTAAATGGACTTTAGGCCCAATAACCCTAAAATAGCTCCAAGCCAATAACACTTTGGGAATAGTCCCAACAAAGTCTAAAGAGGCCCAATATGCTTTCAATGGGGTTTAATGTCTAAGATCTTACTAGTTATTATCATGGTTGTTTCAATTATCAATGATTATTCTTTTAAAATGTTATGCTTCTTTCAAGTTCATTGCAAATTAGTGTGCATTGTTGGGTGATATGTTAAATGTATACTTTAATGCTTGGACATGAGATTGCATTCATAAGAGAGAAAATGAAAGTAAGGAACCCCCAGCCGTGAGGGTTCCCCAAATGGTACTGACGGTACCAGGCACTTAGGAGACGTGCAACCCCCCACAGTAGGGAGTGGGTGGGCTGCTGTACGAACGCTAAGACGTAATGTTAAGAGTCCTGGTGCTGGAGGCATGGGACAATCTCATAGAAGGGGAGGGGACGCACAACCCGACTCTGGGGGTGAATAGAGCAGACATCACGAACTCCTCAGGAACCAATGATGGTGTGATGCATTGCATATATTAATTCATCCAAGTTCATACTTATTATGCTTGAAGTCAGTTTTACACCATGTTTAAGTTAATTATATGCACAGTATTTTTTTGATCATGTTTCCCCGCCCCCACCTTACTGAGTCAATAGGACTCATCCTTTTTCTCTTATGTTGTTTTTGCAATGTTTGGCGAACTTGGGTATTGAAGAATGAAGCTATTCGAGGACGAGTTAACCTATGATTTTTACCCTTACATCCCGGTACTCAAGATCCGAACGTGGGTTTCGGATTTCCTTAGAGTATCAGTGGAGCATGAGGCCCACTGGTTCTTTAGGGAGCCCAGGCAAAACTGTCAAGGTTCTCGATGTACTGGTCGTACAAGATAGTGTAGCGGTCAACTGCTACAAGTATCCGTTTCACCAACGGTCAAATTCAGGCGCGCTGAGATTTTTTGAATTCCTTGCTTGGTTAACAGCTACACAAAGCGGTTGATCTCTTGCCAACCACTATAACTTAAAGTGCAGCCACTATGAATTAAAGTCTCATTTTTATCCCTTCTAAAACTCAATCTCAAAAACAACTCCTCAATAATATAAATAAGATTTGAGAGTTCGGTATGATTTGAAAGCACTTACGACATATTGTATTCATTAAACTTGAGATAAAAAGGTTTATGCATGGTTTGAGAAATATGCAAGTTGTGTGTGATCCAAAACATCGATTCTGACTAAAAGCCACAAAAAGTTTGATTCAAATATTACTTTATTATTTTCCAAACCACATTTGAATATCCAATCCTTTTGAAATAGACATACTGGTATTCTTGCCCACACTCTTCAGCTGTTCTTTCATATCTACTATCTTGTTTTCACAATATTACATCCCATTTGTTCGTATTTCGACTAGTGTATTGTCCTAAACCATATGGTTCTAAAGTCCTCGAAGAAGTTGAAGATCTGATAAAGGTTTTCTTATCTTAGGAGAATGAGGCCTCGTATAATTTGATTATACCTTCGAGTAACTACGTAATATAACCTTTAAGATTTACGAATTGTGTTAATTGTTTCCATCTTCTTTCCTTTTATTTCTATAGGTAATAGGGTCAGGACGGATTTGCATTCTTTTCCTTTCCGCCTGGGCGGGGAAGGGGGCGTGAATTCCTAAATAATGATTTTTATTTTTCTAAGCTCCTAAATAATGACTCAATCGACAAATTCTCTAACGTAGACAACATCCGTGTCAATAGAATGGTCTAGTGATATTGGGTATGTTTCTCATGGTGACTCAACACTACTATCATGTGCTGAAGAGTTATCTGGATTGAGCAAAACGCTAAATAAAGAAGTTTAAGGATATACGTACCCCGTTGCTAGCATCTGCTCAAAGAGTATCCTGACCATGTCAAGGCTACGTTTCACTATCAAGATGTTTCTCGAATGACTTCCACCGTTCCTTACAGTGTTCGCCTCTATATCTCGATCAAGCAAAGCTGGCAAGGTCCTGATAGACTTCATGTTAGATGTATGCCCTCAAAACCAATCTTCTTGCATAATTATGAGATAATTATTGTTAATGATTAATCACTTGTATATTATTTTGGGTACATGCAATGACATGAGATATCATATTTGCAATGACATAAGATGTCATATTGTTGAGTAACATTGTAGAAAAGTCATGCCAATGATTAATGAATCGGAGGCGGAGAGTATGACTTTTCGGATCCTTGTTGACTCACTTTTTTCTAGACCGAGGTACATGATAATGTACAAATAGGTCTACACTCGTTGTGCCTATATAAGATAGAATGATGGACTCCGTCATTGAGGTGGTGACCTTAAGCAGACGAGTGGGTGTAATGTAAGAGTACATGCACTGAACGGATCGAATATGAATACCTTCTGGAAATGATCACTGATGTAGAGAATGGTATTCACACAATTAGCTATGTTGTCCTTAGACCTGAGAGAGTTATGCAGGTTTGCTTGTTGTGTGCTTGTGCTTTGACTGAGTCATTTGGTGATGATCTTCGCAGATCAAATATTCCAGATAATTTTGGGTCTTGTGCATAGTAAGTTAATTTGTATAATTGCTCAATATGGAATCCACCAGTCTCTTGATGAGGCAGTATATTCATTATGTATGTATATTGTTGGACTATTGTAAAAACGCTGCGCAGCGAGATTTTGTGAAAAGTGTTTTCACGGGTTTTACTTATATTATATATTAAGTAATTATTTGCGGGAAAAAATTTCGAAAAGTTTTGGAAGTCCAACTAGACACAGACTGAGAATTAAAAATTATATGAGCTAGGGACTTAATCGGTGATATTATTCCAGTCCTATTAGCTCATGTGGAATATAGTATGGTGGAAGGATAAATAAGCATATAATTGTTAGCAAAAGGGATTTCATAAAAACAGTTTCATTATCTCGGGGGTCAATTGTGATATGTTAATGGACATGATCACAATTTGTAGAAGCCCATAAATCCGGAATACAGAATATAAAGGAGTTAATGAAAAAGAGTTTTTCATGATGTTCCTACGGCCGAGATTTGAGATCCCTAAAAATCTCACGCTATAGCACAGTTGACTTCTGAGCCAGCCATTATAAATAGCTCAGAAATTCATTTGAGAAGAGACGAAGATGATTAACGAGAAATTTGATATCTTGAAAAGAGAGCTTCTTTCTCTACTTTCTCTCTCTATATGATTCTTTCTCTCAAAGATGTGTGCGTGGATCTGAAGGAGACAGAACGCTTGGGCTGCTCTAATTTCAACGATCCTATCTTCCGCTGCGCCGATCCTGCGATGCCAACACTTCGATGCCTCTACAAGATCATTAACCTGTGCTCATCAAGCAGCCAATCAATTCATACTAAAATAGTTAAAATCATATACGGATTACAAATATTTATTCTCGTTATTGGCTTATCATATCCAAATGCCATGAACACAGCCTTAGATTTGACATTCTTGGTCGTTGAAGAAATCCAGAAAAGGACAAAAAAAATACGAATGGCAGTTAAATTTCAACTTTATTTTCCATAATTATCCTCTGCAATCAAACCGGACAGCATTGACTATTATTCACAAGTAAGGGTGGCTCGATCAATGAGTTGGAACTTCATTTGGTTGCGAAGACAACAGAGAAAGATATCGAGGCATACATAAGTGATAACTACCACTTATACAAAATGGCAGTTCATTTCGTTTTCCTACAAATTTCTTGGTTGTTTGCCAAGAAAACTGAGAAAGAACGGCATGTAAACTCCAAAACATACCATTGTACTCTAAGAAGCGGCAATAAATCTCAATTCAACCAGATAACTCTCGAAATAGTTGAGCATCTGTCAAAGTTTTGAAAAACAGAGTATGAAGTGTATGAGAGCAGATTGACCGGAAGGATGAATGAAGAATTCAGTAGATTGAATTGTGTGTCAGTACATTACATTGAAGCTATTTATACAGGCCTATAGACTAAGTTATTTTACAAATATACAATCATAAACTGAGTCTTTTATCAATCTCAACTAACTTAACGATATTGCTAACGTGTATTATGAGCTGAAACTCTCGCTAAGCTGAAACAGTTTCTATTCTCTCTTTCTACGATCACCATGAGAAATCGAAGGTTTTTAAACATGTTAATTCAATACCGTACGTGGATTGGCGATTTCTCTGGAACCAAGAAGAGTTGAATGAGATTGGGCGAGATGTATGGGTACCTTGTCGGCGTGAGCCGGACATCTAATGGTCTTGGGGTGTGGTCCCGCGTGGGACCCACACCTGCCCGGGCAGCCCGAACAGAACACTGCCCCTTCCCCAGTCCCGACCATTGGATGTCCGGCTGGATGGCTCGGACATCCGGAGGGGATTGCCTCTGTCGGCGTAGTCCATCTCCGCGAACTTGAAGGCGATTCCCAAGGAGCCGATGAGAGGCGAGAGGAGAGAGCACGCCCTGGAGAATGGCGCGACCTCCACTTCTGCAGTTCGGGAATCAACCGTGGCAGCGAGCTCCTTGAACGCCTCCAATATATTCCTCAGTGGCTTCCCGTGGACCAGGTTCGTCATTGCACCAAGATCTCTCTATCTCTCTCTACCCGGTCAATGTTTGGTTTTGAGAAATCGCAATGTTCTTTGCTGTCTCGAATGGAAATGGAAATAACTTTATAAGCAAAAGGATAGAAAAAGAATAGACATGGAATACGTATTCTGTTAATAAAGCAAGATGCTCAGCTTAGGGAAAAAAAGCTAAAAAAGCATATTCCGGTATATATTATCAGCCGTTTGGAAATGTCTCTCTTTTTAAATTGAAACATATTTGAGTAGTAAATAGGAGAGAATCTCGATATAAGATAGTTTGCATGCAGTAACCCCAAGTATTTACTAACCATATTGAGTATTTCGAGTTGCTTTGTTACTAAGCGAGTTTCAAACTTGACGGCACATGGACGTAAGACTGAAAACCAAATGAAGTTACTCTTGAGACATTGGAGCATTTTTTAGAACTTGTAAATACCTAACTTTTATTACTCATTTCCAATTAGAATTTACTTCCGTAATTAGATTCTACGACCATTAAAAAAAAGATTTGTCCTTGATTTGATTTTACTAGTGTGACACTTGTTGCGCTAGGCGTGTGCCACGTGCCCATTCGTTCCTGATCGATTGATCTTATTAACCGATCGATCGGGGTGTCTCAACTCCATCAGAGCGATTGATCGGCCTTATGGATGTTCGATCACTAAGGGTGGCGACATAGTTTCATCACCAAAGTGCTACGCAGTCCATGACGAAGCATTTCGTCACAAAAAGTTGGATCGATCGCCTCTAGAACCGATCAATCGGCTTGGTAACGAATATTTTTGGCACAAAAAAAAAATTACTTTTGGTGACGAAATAACCATGTCGTCACCAATATGAGCATTAGTGACAAAATTTGTGACGGAAAATATTTTCGTCACAAATTATCCACTTTTAGTGACGAAAATAGTATTTTATCACTAATAAAGGACTTTTAGTGATAAAATTCAGTCCATCACTAGAAATTTCGTCACTAAAGCCAAAAATTCTAATAGTGGTTGTTGTCTTTGTTCATCTCAAAATCAAGCAGAGTCGAAGGTCTCCCAAACCATAGTGGGGTTTGTCAAAATTAGGAACTCAATTCCTAAGGTGATATTTCTGATCAGGAGAGTGATTATCCTGGGAGCTTAGTGATTGAATTTATATTCAGATGATTTGAAGCTAAAAGTGTTCACAATGTTGAGTTGGATAAGCTCGGATTGACTTTTAATTTGCATATGATTTAAACTAGATATGTTGTACCTCTATATCCCAATTTTTCCAAAAAAATAGAAGATAAAATATGTATTTGGAGCTTTGGTTTTGACTTTTCTCTTTTTGGATAGGTTCTAAGAAAAATTGAAGTTTCTAAAATTGACAAATCACCACTTGTGGTTTAGAATCAGTCCCTCAGTCACATTTCTATCGAGATTTTTAATGAAATTTATAATATGATACGTCAAGTGTCAATAATATGCTCATGTGCCATGTTATGAGTTTTACTAATTTTATGTATTAATTTAATTTATTAATATGATTATAATTTTTATTAAGGTTTAAGACACGCAACATGTCACATGACCGTATATTAACACATGACGTGCTACGCCATCAATTCTATTAGAAATCTAGACGAAATTGTGACGAATGAAGTGATATTGCAAACACGGCCTAAACCCTAACAGTCATTTTTAATCAATTTAAAAGCTCATGAATATTTTAAAATTTTATCAAAACCCAGGCAGTTATTTTTAAATTTCTCTTAGTTCAAATAAACCATTGAACGTTTGACATGTGAGGATCAAGAAGGTTTTCCTCGGCATTGAGTCATAATTTACATGGATCATAGAAGATAACGTAAAGTAATGGTGCAACTAAATACATCGGACCTACCAAAATTTTCCACTTTGCCTCAACAGATAAACCAAAAACTAAAGTAAAACTAAGAAACAAAAAACTCTGATTATTTGACCACTCTTAACAGAGCCTATGTATCAACTTCGATGTGATCCATGGTACTATGTAATTGTTCATTCGTGCTACTCTACAATTTTGTTTAGACAACAAACGAAGGAACTACATTTTTTATGGCATAACTCAGATTACCTACTAGGCTACTATGATGCTTTTGAAAACTCTAATGATTTGTTTGGAAAGAAAGGAAAATCAAATAACCAAATGACTTTGAACCGGGAAAAAAAATATAAATATATGCATACACATTTATCTACGTAATATATCGACCCGTTTGCCGATATGTACAAGTTGGAGATGGTGCTGCAACCAGGCATCTATTAAGATATTTTTCCTTACAATGCTATTCAAATTCAGGAGCCAAACTCATGCTCTGTTATTTATGATCAAATTCATAATTCAAATCCAAAAAAATAAAAAAACATTATATTGGAATTTCACGTTATTTTGGTATACTTTTTGTTTTGGTAGGAAATAACAAGAACCTTCTTTTCTCTATTAAGTGGGTCAAGAATATAAATTGAAAGCTAGCGAAGTTAATATGAAATGTGGCTCGTCCATGTCCCTTGGATTTGGAGGAAGAAATCTCGATCCTCTGTTAGAACAACTTTCGATAGGTATCCTTTGCACCCAATCTTTTCCCGATAATGGCTGTATGGTTTTATATATGAGGAAAAATGCATGAAATGGAAACCATTTGTTGTATTTTTCTTTAGTTCGATCATCAATGAAATGCATGCTGTTGTACTAGACTGTCTCTCATCGTACTGTAGTATTACATCCTTCATTATTACATACTAGACTGTAATTAGCATGAAAGTAGCATTTTTAATCTTTCAGCAAAAAGGCTAGTGAAGTTCTTAGAAGGGATAATTAAGCAAACAAGAATACTTCTTTGAGAAAGTATTTGTTGACTCATTATTTTTGGATGTCATCAAGAAAATTAAACTACGGAACTGCTTCCAAAACCAGAAGATGATCATGCACTCGAATCTGAGAGTTGGAGAAAAGGAAAAAATGTTGCCAACTTTACATGCAATTCGATTTCCATGTGTGATCGATGGACACAATTTGTCACGCCCCGAACGGCATCCCGCAGGGACCGTGACAGCCGCGAGCTATCCCCCGGACGGCTCCAGCGTTCATACTTATTTTCTTACTTAATTACGGCGGAAACGTACAGGATCGCGAGGGGTTCGAGCGAATACTTACATAATCAGGGTTCTCATTAAGTTCATACAAAACAAATATTTAAACATATTAGAACCCAATTAGTGACACACATGTCACTATCAACAAAATGCGAAGCTTAACATCTTGGGCATCTAGGTCAGGTAGTCCTCCTGACTCTCTTCACCTGATACATCTGGAATGACACAATTTTAAAAACGTGAGTCAAAAAGACTCAGTAAGGGAAAAACGTAAAACTTAAATCATGCTCTTGACTCATGCTTGCTTAATCATGAAAGAAAGATAAAACTTGAACAATTGATGCATATGCGTGCTTATGAGTTATGCATATGCTCTTGCTTATTGTTTTCGGCCCCAGGCCCTTGAAAACCACTTTCTTTCATGCTTGCTTGTAAACTGGCCCTTGGCCCTTAAAAATCTTTCTTTCGTACTTGTGCCCTTGTTGGCCTTATCATAATTATCTCATGTCTTTTACTTGCGGGCTCGCTCCATTTGACCCCTGAAGTCAGGGTTGTGCGTTCCCTTCGGAACCGTCCCCGAATTCCCTTGGAGACTTACATCTGGTCAGCTAGCGCACCTTCTCAATGTCCTTCAGTGGCTAGACGTGACCCTTGGAGGCACCACACCTTCTCATTGTCCTTCAGTGTGGCTTGCACAGCCTCTTGGATTCTCCCATCCTTCTCATAAATGTCCTTCGGTATGGGAGTCCATCTTGATGGTACGGTACCGACCGGTGCCCTTAATCTTAACTTATCGTTTCATAAAAATCCTCATATTCTTTCCATAAAAATCATTGCATAATTTTCTTCTTGAAAAATTCATGCAATGCACATGTCATGTCATGCTTGCTTAAAACTCATACTTGCTTAAAATTCATGCTTGTTCATGAAATTCATATCATGTCATGCTTTCTTAAAATTCATGCTTATTCATGAAACGATGCAGTGTGTCATTCCAGTTTTGAAAAAGAATACTTACTGTACACTTACAGTATCCACTTACTATTCCACTTACTATTCCACTTACACTTGGTCTCCTTGGTAATGTATAAAGACACGTAGATCGCCTACAAGCGATTTAAACGTTTCTTAGCATTAAGAAATAAGTACGTAATCAATAAATTAAATATTTGCATTTTTTTAAAAATCGGTTATCAACCAAGGATATATTTCTGAAAATATAATATTATTCTCAAAGTTTTATATAGAATTCTTTATTAATTAATCTTATTAAATTTTCTAATCTAGCAAGCTAATTATACTTTAATAAAATCTTAATCTTTCTCCTATTACATATATTACACTAAGTCTTTAAATTCACCAATTACTAAACCTAATCATAATTAATCTTTAGCTTAACATTAAACTTCTATGAAACCCGAAAATATAGGCTATTTAATACCCTAAGTTTAGGTCAACCTAGGTAATTTCTTCAATCAATACTTAACACCATAAAACTTTGCTAATTCATTTAATCCGGATCTTTAAACTTATTATCTATGCTTTTCTCTTACTAATATGACATTTTTATGATTGAGCTTAAATGTTCTAACTTATTTAGTCATAACCCTAATTTTATGTATCCATCACATGTAAATATATTTTCACCTATTATAAGCTTGCAATTAGGGTTCCCTTTCATTAGGTTATTCGGCCAACATCAAGTTCATGTGTTCTTTGGTCACAATTTCAACTCCAATGGTGATCACATCCTCCATTTTTCAGATTCACAACCTAAGATCTACAAATCACAAAACAAACTCAAGATCCAACAACACATCATAATCGGCCAACACCTATTAGTCACAAAACAATTAGGTTTTCTTCTTTTTTTTTTTTATCTTTTGATTTGCATGCATCTTCTATATTTCATGCTTAACACCATGCATAAGGTTATCAAACTTACACATTTTATGGCCAACCAACAAACCTACACATGTACAAAATCATACTTGAAGATCTAGGGTACACATGGTTCGGCCAATCACCAAATATCACACTTTTCATGCCAAAATCGCAACATGCACTTCCCTTTGCATTTTATAACCTAACTAGCATGCCTTAACTTCATATCTTCATCATATACACCCAACAACATTAGATCTACATTTTAGGAACTTCAACAATAATAGATCTAAGGAAATATCCCACATACATTCGGCCAAACACAACATAAGTCTAGATCTAAACTTATCTAACATACATTGTTAAATCCTTACATTTTTCCAACATTCAAACTTAGATCTCATGTTTATATGGCCGGATCTAGCATTATACCTTAGGGTTGATTTCATAACTTCAAAATCTAACAACACTCAAGACACTAACTTAAGATCCTATCATGATACATTCGGCCAACACTATATTCAAACCAACAACATCACATCTTTAGCCTTACCTTGATGATTATCACAAGCTTGAATACCTAGAACAATAAAATACCCTAGGTTAGTACTTATGAAAAACTTTAGGCAAGAATACTAAATAGAATCAAACCTACCTCTACCTTCACCAAACTTTTACCCAAAACTCTTTCTTCTTCCAAGTTTCGGTTCACCCTCCTTAGAGAAGATCCAAGCTTGATTTGAGGTGCTAAGGTGGGTTTTATGGTGGGGGGAAAAATATGGTAAGCTTGAATGATTAGTTCTAATGGAAATGAACTAACTTCTTCAAGAGGAAGGAGGCTAATGAGTAGGGTTTTCAAAGAAGGAAATGGTGTTGCACAATGTGAAGATTTGGTCACCACAAAGAGAGGTCTAAACTTGAGCTTTTGGAGTGTGATTTAGAATGCAAGAGGAAAAGAGCAAGACTTGAGCTTAGATGAGTGGTTCGGTCAAGAGAGGAAAATGAGAGGGTTGAGAGAAAATGAGGTATTCGGCCAAGTGAGGGAGAAATGGAGAGTGAAGTGAAATGGTGAGGTTCGGCCAATGCAAAATCAATTGTGAAGTGTGAGAGAATGAGTCTCCCAAGGTGAATTATGGCTATGACACATGACTTGAGATGTTGAGATGACAAGAGAGAAGTTTGAAGGAGAAAAAGGGAGGTGAATGTGGGTTTGGCCGACCAAGCATGGCTCTCCTTCTCTCCTCTTTTCATTTCACCTTTTTCTCTTACATCAAATGTCTCCAAAAGCTTGTCTTGCATTTTGAAATCCTTCTCTCTCTCTTCCCATTCATTTCCATCGACATTCACTCTCTTTTCTCACTTCTCTCTTCTCTTTTCACTTCCATGAGTTGTCTCATCAATTCTTACACACTTACACTTCTTACACATCTCTTACACATCACATGGCTTTTAAATTTCTCTCCTCCTTGTCTTTCACGTAGAAGGCCTTCCCTTTGCTAGTTTGGTTGCTTTCCAACCATGCTAGTTACTCCCACATTAAATGGCAACTAACTTTCAACTTAGTTTTCACTTATCACCTAACTTATCACTTTATAAGTTCTCTTACTTATCTATTCATTCCAATAGCTTATCACCTTACAAGTATGATATCTTATCATGTGATAATGACCTTAGCCTATCTCTACAATAATCACAAGGCCTTATCACCCTAAAAGTTTCCTAACTTATCATTCTTGCTTATCACTATGATAAGCAAGTGTGCTTATCAATTAAATCATTCCTAAACTTATCACATAACTACATAGCTTATCATTGAATATTCATATGGGACTTCTATTAATAATATGGAACACATCATAATATTACATGTCACATAAAATATCTAATCCATGTATTCAAAAGAATTTCATTATTCAATCTATTAATAATTTCGGCTATACTAGGAAATTATTTAAGCATAATTCAAATTATATGGTCCATGAATCATATTAGGTAAAAAAAATATTAATTTGTAAAAGAGGAACTCACTTGCAAATTTCGGCTCTTAATATAATACAATTTATACATCCGATAAAATGGCATTAAAATTTCTTAAGGAGATTTTATGAAATAAAATCCTATTTTAAATCCAAATACCATAACATAAAAATTAGGCCATACATTGGCCAAAACATAGCCCCATTAGGAAATAAAGACTATTACATTGGAAAAATAAAATAATACATGAGCAATTACGTAGGAAAAAATCGGGGTCTCACATTCTCCCCTCCTTATTAAAATTCCGACCTCGGAATTTCTTTTACCACCAGAAATTTTGTCCTGACTGCGTAGGTGTAGGACAATGGGGATTGGGACGGACATTAGTGCTTGTCCCACTACTAATTTCTCCCTGGTAAACACGATCTGGGGAATTACTCCCCGTCCAAGAGTGTGATCTGATTCCTTGGCTTGGTTCCTCTAGACTAGGGTCATGGATGACGTTTTCGGGTGGTCCATGAAACCTAGGTCTAGACTCTACTTCCTGTGACGAAAAGTGGGTCTCCGATCCAGCGTCATGAGCCCTAACTCTTCGACGGTGTCGGTTCTCGTTACAACGCCTAGGTGTACACTCACGTCTCGAGTTACTACGCCTAGGTCTTCCTTGGGATCGTTCTCTAGTCTCACTAGGTATCGGATGTTGTTCCATGGGGTCTTCTTCCGGATCCTCTTCCGGGTCCTCTTCCGGATCCTCTTCCGGATCCTCCTCAAAGTTTCCGGGTAACATGGTCCTTAAGGGAATGGCGTTTATTGGCGACTCTGGCCAATAAATACCCTCCAGATATCCAGAACAATCTGGAGATAAGGGTTGACCCCACCTGGAAGGTCCAGGTTGGTCAGGTGCCAGGGGTGGCGGGGGCTGGTATGTCCCCGCCATACCTTGCTGCCAATACGTTACGTGGGTTTGGTACGCTCCTCGGGGGTCCCCTCTATCCGTCTCATGTGATGCGTGAGTCGGAGCCTCCTGGCTTCCCGACTGTCTCGTGGAACCTTGGGTTCTATGGTTAACCCGAAACAAACTGCGGTACTCTCGTGCGGTCATCCTTCTCTGAGAAGGCGTTCCCGAATGCTGGGAGCGAGGGGGTCGACTACTCGGCGGCATCTGACAACATAATGCAACGGTTAGTCATGTATATGTACAAAATATCAAACAATAATACTCATACAAGCCAAACATTCAATCAATAGGGGAGAAAATAAACATTCGGATCCTATTCTCCTTTTAACTGGGGGTACTTCTCGTACATATCACTTTCCAACTCCCAAGATGCCTCATCTACCCCATGATTCCTCCATAGAACCTTCACCAGCGGTATCACCTTGGTCCGCAATTGTTGCTCTTTTCTATCGATAATCCTTACTGGCTCTTCCACATAGGTAAGGTTTTCCTTAATTTGTAAGGGCTCATATTCTAACACATGGGTAGGGTCTGACACATACTTTCGTAAAAGCGATATGTGGAACACATCATGTACTCCCGCAATTGATGGCGGTAAGGCCAGTCTATACGCCATTGGTCCAACACGCTCCAGGATCTCGAAAGGTCCTATAAATCGGGGTTGAAGCTTCCCCTTCTTCCCGAATCGTGCTACCCCCTTTGTTGGAGAAATCTTTAAAAACACTTTGCTTCCTTCCTCAAAGGCCAATTCTCTCCGCCGGTTGTCCGCATAACTCTTCTGCCGACTTTGGGCCGTAATAAGTCTTTCTTTTATCAACCGAATCTTTTCTTTTGTCTGCAAAATCATCTCTGGCCCCAACAGTCTTCCTTCTCCTACTTCATCCCAATATAATGGCGACCTACACCTTCTTCCATACAAGGCTTCATACGGTGCCATGCCAATACTTGATTGGAAACTGTTGTTGTATGCGAACTCTGCTAGCGGCAAATACTGAGCCCAGCTTCCTTTGAAGTCAATGACGCATGCTCGAAGCATGTCTTCCAAAATTTGAATGGTTCGCTCCGATTGGCCATCCGTCTGTGGGTGGAAAGCAGTGCTAAAATTCAACTTAGTGCCTAGGGACTCCTGCAATCTTTTCCAAAACCTTGACGTAAATCTCGGATCCCTATCCGACACTATGCTCTTTGGTATGCCATGGAGCCTCACAATTTCTTGGAGATAAACTTCAGCTAGCCTTTCCGGGGTATACTTCACCCTGATGGGTAGAAAGTGGGCTGACTTAGTCAATCGGTCCACTACTACCCATATTGCATCGTAGCCAGCTGTCGTTCTTGGTAGCCCTACCACAAAATCCATGGCTATTCCTTCCCACTTCCATTCAGGGATCTCCAGAGGCTTCAATGTTCCTGCTGGCCTCTGGTGCTCTGCTTTTACTCTCTGACAAGTCAGACATCGAGCGACATACTCCGCTATCTCTCTCTTCATATTCGGCCACCAGTAAACTTTCTTGATGTCTTGATACATCTTCGTTCCTCCAGGGTGGATGGTATAGGGCGTAGTATGCGCCTCTGCCAAAATCAACTCCTTGATTCCCCCATCACCAGGGACACATATTCTACTCCGGTACCTCAGCACTTCATCCCTATCCTCAAAATCGGGATCATTATTCTTCTCAATCCTTTCCCTAATCCCTATTATCACCGCATCGCTCTTCTGGGCTTCACAGATTCGCTCCTCCAGCGATGGTTGCAATGACAGCCCTACGATGGAAACATACCGGTCTGCCAATACAAGCGTGATCTCCTCTCTTTTTAGATCCTCCATGATCTCCTTAGCTACTACCTCTACGGCACTTGTTTCAGCCGACTTCCGGCTTAAAGCATCAGCCACCACGTTAGCTTTCCCAGGATGGTAGCTAATGGTGCAATCATAGTCCTTGATTAACTCCAACCAGCGTCGTTGCCTCATATTCAGTTCCTTCTGAGTGTTAAAATACTTGAGGCTTTTATGGTCCGTAAATATCTCGCACTTAACCCCATAGAGATAATGCCTCCATATTTTCAGAGCATGCACGACTGCAGCCAACTCCAAGTCGTGGGTGGGGTAATTCACCTCGTGGGGCCTCAGTTGCCTCGACGCGTAGGCTATGACCCTCTTATCTTGCATCAACACACACCCAAGACCCTGCCTTGAGGCGTCTGTATAGATCTCATACTCCCCATGCTCCGAAGGTAATGCTAACACCGGGGCAGTAATCAGATGAGCCTTTAGCGTCTGGAAACTTTGCTCACACTCGTCTGTCCAATCGAACTTAACGTTCTTCTTGGTCAACGAAGTCATCGGCATAGCTATCTTTGAAAATTCCTTGATAAACCTCCGGTAATACCCTGCTAATCTCAGGAAACTTCTTATCTCCTTAACATTTGTAGGTCTAGGCCATTTGAAAACCGCATCAACCTTTCCGGGATCTACAGCAATTCCTTCTCCTGACACTACATGCCCTAAAAATCGGACTTGCTGTAACCAAAACTCGCACTTGGAGAATTTAGCGTACAGCTTCTTCTCCCTTAGGATCTGTAAAACAATCCTAAGATGCTCCTCATGCTCCTCCTGGTTCCGAGAATAAATCAAAATATCGTCTATGAATACCACCACAAATTTATCCAGGAACTCCTTGAACACTCGATTCATCAAGTCCATAAATGCGGCCGGGGCATTAGTTAATCCAAACGGCATCACCAAAAATTCATAATGACCATATCGGGTTCGAAAGGCCGTCTTTGATATATCTCCCTCCTTAACCTTCAACTGGTGGTAACCTGACCTCAAATCAATCCTTGAAAATATTTGTGCCCCCTGCAATTGATCGAACAAATCGTCAATGCGAGGTAGCGGGTACCTATTCTTCACGGTCACCTTATTCAACTCCCTATAATCAATACACATCCGGAGACTTCCGTCCTTCTTTTTCACAAACAGGATCGGTGCTCCCCAAGGCGACACACTCGGCCTTATAAATCCCTTCTCCAAGAGATCTTCCAACTGGACCTTCAGCTCCTTTAGCTCTGCCGGAGCCATTCGATACGGCACCTTGGAAATTGGGACCGTCCCAGCTTCCAATTCAATTCCGAACTCCACTTCCCTATCCGGCGGTAACCCCGGTAGGTCTTCCGGGAATACATCCGGAAACTCAGTCACTATTGGGGTTTGGTCAAACGCAGGGACCTCGTTCTGCGTATCACTTCGCATATCACTTGCCCATACTAGAATTCGCTCGTGCCCTCCTTGCAACAATCTCTTAGCTTGCAGGGCCGAGACAATTGCTGGCCTTCGCTCCATCTTCCTCATACCGGTAAAACAACAATCCGGTCTCCCCTCCTTTTGGAACACGACCTTCTTCTCATAGCACCGAATATTGGCACCATGCTTCGACAACCAATCCATACCTAAGATGACATCAAATCCTCCCATCTCCATAACTATCAGATCAGCCAACATGACTTGCCCTTCTACTACTATCGGATAGTCCTTCACCATCCGGCTACACTCGACTCTTCCCCCAGCGGGTGTTGACACAAGGACACCACAATCCAATAACTCACTATTTAAGGCATGTGTCTTGCAATATGATGATGCAATGAATGAGTGCGTGGCCCCTGAATCAAACAGAACTAGGGCTTCCCCCTGGGGCAAAGGCAACTTACCTGCCACCACTCGATTCTGGTTCTCCGCGTCCTCCGGAGTCATTGCATATAACCTCGCCTGTGTTGGGCCTCCATGCCTTCTTGCATTGTCCTGCTGCGTGGGTCGGGGTGCTTGGTTTGAGCTGCCTGCACTCCTGCAGTCTCTGGCGATGTGTCCAGGCTTCCCACATTTGAAACATAAGCCCTGCCTGCACTCCCCAGGGTGTCTCCTGTTGCATTTGTTGCACAGGGGAAATTGATTCCCTCCGGCATTCTGAGCTCCACCAGGCCTCTGGTTTGGCCTCGGGTTTGGCCTCTGGTTCGACCTCTGAGGCTGCCTCTGTGACGACTCTGGCCTACTTTTCTTCCAGGGCATCTGCGGAATGGTTGGGTTGGAAGAAGCCTTCCTCTTCTGCTGGTCATGATAGACTGCTATCCTCTGCAGTCCTCTCTCCACTATCACTGCCCGTTCAATTACTTCTGCCAGGGTTTTAAGATTGTGACTATACACCCTGTCATAGACCCGTGGGTGTAACCCTTCCTCAAACTTTCGGGCCTTCCTTTCCTCATCGGGCACCAAGTACGGGGCAAACCGCACCAGCTCCATGAATCGGCCTGCGTATTGCTCCACCGTCATGGTTCCTTGGGTTAGGGTAGCGAATTCCCTTGCCTTCGCTTCCCGGGTCGTCCGTGGAAAATAACGATCTAAAAATTCTTGCTACAACCTCTCCCAGGTTATGGGCTGCTCTCCCAGCTCCTGTTCCAGCAATACCTTCTCGGACTGCCACCACCTTTTGGCATCCCCTTGCAGCTTGAAGGTAGCATAACTTAACTTTTGGGCCTCGGTACACCCCAAGACCTCAAGTAGCTCTTTCATCTCCACCAGCCAATTTTCTGCTAGTATGGCATCTCCCCTGCCGTTGTACGCTGGCGGGTGCTGGCGGTTAAACTGATCGAACGTACACCCCTCAGGGCGTCCTCGGGCCCCTTCAGCATGGGCACCCGGCTGCACGTGCTCGGCAACTAGCTGAGCCATGTGCCTTAACACATCCTCGGTAGTAACTCCGGGAGCCTCGGACTCTTGATTTCTTGTTGGCCTCCTAGGTGCCATCCTGCACTTCAACGTTATCGTTCAGCTTAGAACAACCTCAACCTCATAAATTCTCATCCTACTTAACCCTAAACGTGCTATCTCATGCTTTAGGGTTTAGGGTTCTACTTCGTTCCCTATGTTCTACGACTCTACCCTCCGATCCTCTGATACCAACTTAACTGTCACGCCCCGAACGGCATCCCGCAGGGACCGTGACAGCCGCGAGCTATCCCCCGGACGGCTCCAGCGTTCATACTTATTTTCTTACTTAATTACGGCGGAAACGTACAGGATCGCGAGGGGTTCGAGCGAATACTTACATAATCAGGGTTCTCATTAAGTTCATACAAAACAAATATTTAAACATATTAGAACCCAATTAGTGACACACATGTCACTATCAACAAAATGCGAAGCTTAACATCTTGGGCATCTAGGTCAGGTAGTCCTCCTGACTCTCTTCACCTGATACATCTGGAATGACACAATTTTAAAAACGTGAGTCAAAAAGACTCAGTAAGGGAAAAACGTAAAACTTAAATCATGCTCTTGACTCATGCTTGCTTAATCATGAAAGAAAGATAAAACTTGAACAATTGATGCATATGCGTGCTTATGAGTTATGCATATGCTCTTGCTTATTGTTTTCGGCCCCAGGCCCTTGAAAACCACTTTCTTTCATGCTTGCTTGTAAACTGGCCCTTGGCCCTTAAAAATCTTTCTTTCGTACTTGTGCCCTTGTTGGCCTTATCATAATTATCTCATGTCTTTTACTTGCGGGCTCGCTCCATTTGACCCCTGAAGTCAGGGTTGTGCGTTCCCTTCGGAACCGTCCCCGAATTCCCTTGGAGACTTACATCTGGTCAGCTAGCGCACCTTCTCAATGTCCTTCAGTGGCTAGACGTGACCCTTGGAGGCACCACACCTTCTCATTGTCCTTCAGTGTGGCTTGCACAGCCTCTTGGATTCTCCCATCCTTCTCATAAATGTCCTTCGGTATGGGAGTCCATCTTGATGGTACGGTACCGACCGGTGCCCTTAATCTTAACTTATCGTTTCATAAAAATCCTCATATTCTTTCCATAAAAATCATTGCATAATTTTCTTCTTGAAAAATTCATGCAATGCACATGTCATGTCATGCTTGCTTAAAACTCATACTTGCTTAAAATTCATGCTTGTTCATGAAATTCATATCATGTCATGCTTTCTTAAAATTCATGCTTATTCATGAAACGATGCAGTGTGTCATTCCAGTTTTGAAAAAGAATACTTACTGTACACTTACAGTATCCACTTACTATTCCACTTACTATTCCACTTACACTTGGTCTCCTTGGTAATGTATAAAGACACGTAGATCGCCTACAAGCGATTTAAACGTTTCTTAGCATTAAGAAATAAGTACGTAATCAATAAATTAAATATTTGCATTTTTTTAAAAATCGGTTATCAACCAAGGATATATTTCTGAAAATATAATATTATTCTCAAAGTTTTATATAGAATTCTTTATTAATTAATCTTATTAAATTTTCTAATCTAGCAAGCTAATTATACTTTAATAAAATCTTAATCTTTCTCCTATTACATATATTACACTAAGTCTTTAAATTCACCAATTACTAAACCTAATCATAATTAATCTTTAGCTTAACATTAAACTTCTATGAAACCCGAAAATATAGGCTATTTAATACCCTAAGTTTAGGTCAACCTAGGTAATTTCTTCAATCAATACTTAACACCATAAAACTTTGCTAATTCATTTAATCCGGATCTTTAAACTTATTATCTATGCTTTTCTCTTACTAATATGACATTTTTATGATTGAGCTTAAATGTTCTAACTTATTTAGTCATAACCCTAATTTTATGTATCCATCACATGTAAATATATTTTCACCTATTATAAGCTTGCAATTAGGGTTCCCTTTCATTAGGTTATTCGGCCAACATCAAGTTCATGTGTTCTTTGGTCACAATTTCAACTCCAATGGTGATCACATCCTCCATTTTTCAGATTCACAACCTAAGATCTACAAATCACAAAACAAACTCAAGATCCAACAACACATCATAATCGGCCAACACCTATTAGTCACAAAACAATTAGGTTTTCTTCTTTTTTTTTTTATCTTTTGATTTGCATGCATCTTCTATATTTCATGCTTAACACCATGCATAAGGTTATCAAACTTACACATTTTATGGCCAACCAACAAACCTACACATGTACAAAATCATACTTGAAGATCTAGGGTACACATGGTTCGGCCAATCACCAAATATCACACTTTTCATGCCAAAATCGCAACATGCACTTCCCTTTGCATTTTATAACCTAACTAGCATGCCTTAACTTCATATCTTCATCATATACACCCAACAACATTAGATCTACATTTTAGGAACTTCAACAATAATAGATCTAAGGAAATATCCCACATACATTCGGCCAAACACAACATAAGTCTAGATCTAAACTTATCTAACATACATTGTTAAATCCTTACATTTTTCCAACATTCAAACTTAGATCTCATGTTTATATGGCCGGATCTAGCATTATACCTTAGGGTTGATTTCATAACTTCAAAATCTAACAACACTCAAGACACTAACTTAAGATCCTATCATGATACATTCGGCCAACACTATATTCAAACCAACAACATCACATCTTTAGCCTTACCTTGATGATTATCACAAGCTTGAATACCTAGAACAATAAAATACCCTAGGTTAGTACTTATGAAAAACTTTAGGCAAGAATACTAAATAGAATCAAACCTACCTCTACCTTCACCAAACTTTTACCCAAAACTCTTTCTTCTTCCAAGTTTCGGTTCACCCTCCTTAGAGAAGATCCAAGCTTGATTTGAGGTGCTAAGGTGGGTTTTATGGTGGGGGGAAAAATATGGTAAGCTTGAATGATTAGTTCTAATGGAAATGAACTAACTTCTTCAAGAGGAAGGAGGCTAATGAGTAGGGTTTTCAAAGAAGGAAATGGTGTTGCACAATGTGAAGATTTGGTCACCACAAAGAGAGGTCTAAACTTGAGCTTTTGGAGTGTGATTTAGAATGCAAGAGGAAAAGAGCAAGACTTGAGCTTAGATGAGTGGTTCGGTCAAGAGAGGAAAATGAGAGGGTTGAGAGAAAATGAGGTATTCGGCCAAGTGAGGGAGAAATGGAGAGTGAAGTGAAATGGTGAGGTTCGGCCAATGCAAAATCAATTGTGAAGTGTGAGAGAATGAGTCTCCCAAGGTGAATTATGGCTATGACACATGACTTGAGATGTTGAGATGACAAGAGAGAAGTTTGAAGGAGAAAAAGGGAGGTGAATGTGGGTTTGGCCGACCAAGCATGGCTCTCCTTCTCTCCTCTTTTCATTTCACCTTTTTCTCTTACATCAAATGTCTCCAAAAGCTTGTCTTGCATTTTGAAATCCTTCTCTCTCTCTTCCCATTCATTTCCATCGACATTCACTCTCCTTTCTCACTTCTCTCTTCTCTTTTCACTTCCATGAGTTGTCTCATCAATTCTTACACACTTACACTTCTTACACATCTCTTACACATCACATGGCTTTTAAATTTCTCTCCTCCTTGTCTTTCACGTAGAAGGCCTTCCCTTTGCTAGTTTGGTTGCTTTCCAACCATGCTAGTTACTCCCACATTAAATGGCAACTAACTTTCAACTTAGTTTTCACTTATCACCTAACTTATCACTTTATAAGTTCTCTTGCTTATCTATTCATTCCAATAGCTTATCACCTTACAAGTATGATATCTTATCATGTGATAATGACCTTAGTCTATCTCTACAATAATCACAAGGCCTTATCACCCTAAAAGTTTCCTAACTTATCATTCTTGCTTATCACTATGATAAGCAAGTGTGCTTATCAATTAAATCATTCCTAAACTTATCACATAACTACATAGCTTATCATTGAATATTCATATGGGACTTCTATTAATAATATGGAACACATCATAATATTACATGTCACATAAAATATCTAATCCATGTATTCAAAAGAATTTCATTATTCAATCTATTAATAATTTCGGCTATACTAGGAAATTATTTAAGCATAATTCAAATTATATGGTCCATGAATCATATTAGGTAAAAAAAATATTAATTTGTAAAAGAGGAACTCACTTGCAAATTTCGGCTCTTAATATAATACAATTTATACATCCGATAAAATGGCATTAAAATTTCTTAAGGAGATTTTATGAAATAAAATCCTATTTTAAATCCAAATACCATAACATAAAAATTAGGCCATACATTGGCCAAAACATAGCCCCATTAGGAAATAAAGACTATTACATTGGAAAAATAAAATAATACATGAGCAATTACGTAGGAAAAAATCGGGGTCTCACACAATTTCTCAAGTTACGGAATTCAATAAGGCTTGAATTGTTTAGGATACTTTGGCTAAACTACACGGCCGGCAGGCATTGCAAGGACTACTCAACTCAAAAAAAAAATTCTCTTTTTCTCTTGCCGCCTCGTCCCTTTCTTTTTCTGCCCCTCTCCATCATTCAGATCTGTCTAGCGGGATCCCGTCCCTCTCTCCTCTCTCTCGTCCATGTCTTTGATGGCTAAAATCTGAACTGAACAACCTAATTTATACCTGTTAAGTTTCGTCCCAATACCAATTGGCGATGGGAAGAGGTGGCCCAACAAGTATATGAAGCACAAAATTAAATGGTCTCTAATCAATGTGGGACTCTAACACTCCCCCTCACGTGCAGACCGAATGAACATGGTCCATGCACGTAGATAACAAATGGGGAACACAAACAAGTGAGTCAAGCCCAGAAATAGTTGGCTCTGATACCATGAAGAAAAAGAGAAGACAGAAGAAGTGTGGAAATATTCTGTATATTTCTATGTGTATAAACTGTACAAAGAAAGGCCTATTTATAGGTGAATAGGGCCAAAGCACAAAAGAAATACAATAAATACAATAAACACAATTAGAATAAAATCAGTAATCAAATCAGCATCAAATCAGCATATTAGAAAATAGGTCAAATAAACCAAATCAGAATATTCTGACAATACCCAAAACAATATACAAAATACCTAAAGAGGGATGAATAGATATCTTAAAAAAATTGATAAGTAAGAGAAATTTATTAAAAGAAATAAAGAGTGAAAACAATACAAAGATTGTACTGAAGACACTTAGAACATACAAACGAAAAAGCTAATAAAATCTGGAAAATCAAGAAAACGACCCCCCCTCCCCAATGGCAGAAACCCAACAAAAAAAGAATGCATAACAGCACCCTGCAAATGTGAACCACCGACGATGCGATATCCACAAAACAAAGACTATTTGGTTCCCTCAAAAGACACCACCAAACACAAGATGGAACCATATTCCCTTAAACTTTCTCTCCCAACATAGCAACACATCAAACACTCTTGCCGGCATAACTCAATAAAGATTCGAAATGCGAAAAACATACGCCCAAATTGAGCGGGCCATAGGATAGTGCAATAGAACATGGTCAACGGACTCACTATCCCTCTTACATAAATAGCACCAATCCATAACATAAACGCCTCTCCTCCGAAGATTATCAATAGTCTAATTTCGAGCATGCGTGGCCTCCCAAACAAAAAACGAAACCCTCATAGGTACCTTAGTCCGCCAAACCCCGCGCCAAGGAAAAAACTGTGACGTACCACCAGAAATTGAGGAATAAAAAGCTTTCACAGTGAAAACGTCATCGTTAGCGCCCCTCCAAACAAACTTGTCTTCATTGTCTCGACGAAGAACCATAGCATAGAGTGTAGAGAAGAAAGCTGAAAAATTCCGCCATTTCCCAATCATTTGCAGATCTCAAGAACTGAATATCCCAAGCCAAAGAAAGAGAATCATACGACAAATAATCCGCCACCATCCCATCCTTACACCAAGCCAAAGAGAACACAACTGGAAACAAACAATGAAGAGGTACATCTCCACACTAAACATCATGCCAAAACCTCACCCTACACTCATTACCCACCACAATACGAAAATAGGTAGCAAATAAATCTTAACCCTTCCGAATATGTTTTCCATAAACTTACCCCACAAGAACTTCGAGAAGGCAAAGAGATCCAATCTTCCACCATTGTGCCAAATTTCACTGCAATAAGAACCCTCCATAAACTATCTCTCCTAGTGGCAAAACGTCATAACCATTTCCCAAACAAATCTTTATTAAACACCAACAATCGCTGACGACCTAACCCCCTAGAACAAAGTGGAGAACATACCTTTTCCCATTTCAAAAGATAAAATTTGTGATTCCCCAAATCACTACCCCAATCCCTTTGCAATTTCTCAATACGAGAGTCCACAAATGATGGAATGGGAAATATAGACAAAAAGTAAATAGGTGAGCTAGAGGGGGTGGATTTACTCAACGTCAACCTTCAACCTTTTGAAAGATACATTCTCTCTTCCAACCAGCCAACCTCCTAGCCATCTTCTCCAAAATATCATCCCAAATATGCACGCTCGTAGCTCTAGCTCCCAAATGAAGACCCAAATAAGTAATAGGCAATGCGAAAATTCTACACCCCATAATTGAAGCCAACTCTGGCACAGTACTAACATTTTCAATCGGGATCACCTCCGACTTTGAAAGATTAACTTTCAAGCGCGAAACTACCTCAAAGCACAATAATAAACACCGAACACTCCTAAACTAGTTGACATCCGCCCCACACTTAACAAGGGTGTCATCAGCAAATAATAAATGGGAAACACCAACACCTTCTCCACTAACACCACCCACTTTAACCCAATGATCATCTCATGGGAAACTAACTTCTCCAACCTATGTGAAAAGGCTTCCATGACAATGACAAATAAAAGTTGAGAGAGTGAATCACCTTGTCTTAAACCATGAGTACTACCGAAAAACCCCTTGGGCAAACCACTAACAATCACCGAAAATTTAACTGACGAGATGCAAAAGTGTATCCAACGACACCACTTTTTACCAAACACACAACGACTCAGCATATATAGCAAGAACTCTCAATTCACATGATCATAAGCTTTCTGGATGTCCAGTTTACACAACATGTCTGGTTCATTCGACCTCAACTGAGAATCAAGGCATTCATTCGCGATCAACATCGAGTCCAAAATATGTCCGCCCCTCACAAAAACATTATGTGAGGAGGAAATAATCTTATGAAGCACAAGTTTCAGACGATTAACCAACACCTTGACTAAAATTTTGTAAACACCTCCCACCAAACTAATAGATCGGAAATCTGTCAACTCAAACGCTCTCGGTTTCATAGGAATGAAAACAATGAAAGACGAATTCATGCTTCGGTCAAACTTGCCGCACCTAGCAAACTCATTAATCACGAAAAGCACATCAACCTTAATAACATCCCAATAAGATTGATAAAAAAAGAATAGAAAAACAATCCGAACCCGGTGTTTTATCCCTATCTAGAGCACGAACCACCCCATAAAACTCATCCTCCTCAAATGGCCTTTCCAGACAATCAGCCTCCTCCTCAGAAATAACATCAAACTCCAGATCATCCAACTTAGGGTGCCACAAGTAAGGTTCTTCATATAGAGAAGAATAAAAGTGAACAATCTAGTCAGAAATATCCTTTTCTACCATAAACTAAACGTGTTGCTTAATGGGAGGAAACTTTTCTATGACTTGGGACATTATTATCAGGAACATTAATTTATCCTATTATTTGACATTAAAAAGTTTTAATACAATTTTTTTATTTTTCTCATATTTCCATTTTGTGGCTCAGGAAGGATATCAAGGATTATCCCATAATTTGACCACCACTGGTATAGAGAACCAAGTAGGAATTTCAATTTTAAAACATTTATCAAAATTAAGGAACCAAGAATGAGTGTCGGACTCATTTTGGTAGAGTACTTTTGACCCGGTATCAATATAATCATAACAACTTAATGGAATTAAGTGACCTGGGAGATCCTATAGATAAGTATAGATAAGAAGGATGTGGACTCCATTCTTGACAAGAAAATAAATTTTTGAATGAATAACTTGTGGAAAATGACACTTTTTTGTGCTGAGTAGAACTTGTCTGGGATTGGTTCACTTTTTGCTGACTTGGTAAATAGTAAAATCTCTTTGTAATAATTAATTGACTTGGAGTAATTGGAGAGGAATAAAATTCTATTTTGGTGGTAAATAACTTTCAGCAAGATCAAATGGATCTTTCTAAGTGATTTTGACTGGATTCAATAAATAAATAAATTTATTGAATATGCTTTCTTGAGAAAATGGTGAGTGACTGGGTTGCACATAAAGAACCCGACTTTGTTTGACTATCATATCCTCTGGAAAAATTCGTGATCACTTGATAAGGGTTACTAGGACCTGAACTTGCCGATGCTCGAATGTAACATAGTTGATATTTCCATTAGGGTTTCTTTTTATTTTTCTTTTCTTTTTTATCATTTCCGCCATGGTTTCAAATGGACGTGAGGTGTCTTGTTTGCTTCATCAGTTGCAACTCCCTTATGCCATATTTTCTATAGCTATAGTTTGTACTCTGCTTATCGTTGTCGCTTCTACTCCTCCTGAAAGTTTCGTAGCTCTTGCAAAATCATTTACGTCTCCATGTGTTTAAAAGTTAGCTCATCGTAATCATTCTGTTAAGCCCTCATCTCATTTATTCTCCATTCACTACAAGAAATTTGGACTCTACCGGCGCCAATTATGGTTGCCAAAAGTTAGCTAATTGGTTGTTAAAAACCTATCGCGGAAAGACGTCATTGAGCGGGCCGTTGCATTTGCCTAGCGGGCAATGAAATTTAACGACATGTGCAAGTCTTCACCAAAGTGCTCCAACAACGACTAACACCTGCCGAGAAAAGCTCGAATAATTTCAGAGCCACTTTTTCGTTGGGAAAGACCAACAGTTCTACCAACGACAGACAATCGTTGCAAGAGAAGAGGTCGGCGACTAGAGAGTCGCTGCAATTGAGAAAACCATTCTACGAACTAGTTCATCAAGAACCATCTTCGCATATGCACAAAAATAGCAAAACCAACTACATAATCCATCTCAAAAAAACCAACAACGAGACAACGATCCATATAAAATTTGAATCTTCATTAAACTTTGTTCAGAGATTTCACAAAACAGGACACAAGAAAACAAACCTAAGAAATACAGATCCACAACAAACCCAGGAAAGGTCTTTACAGATAAAGATCGGCAACAAATACGCCCAAAAATAAAGATCTACAACAAACCCAAGAAAGAAAAGATCTTCAATAAATAAAGGACTTCACAAAATGCGACAAGTTCTCCATCACCATAGCCTTCGTTGTTCGTTCTTCACCCCTGTTCATTTTTCGTTCTTCACCCTTCGTTGTTTGTTTGTTAACAGTGAAATAAAGGCTTTTAAGGTTATTGCTTTCATCCAAAGCTGCTTCTTGTGCTGCCGAATGTTGACATAGTTCCTCTGCAAAAGGGAACAGTACAAGAGGTCTTTAACAGTGGGAAGCGTGGACACAAGGTGGTGTCGTTTGGACTGTGCGATTTTCCATACGCGGATCTTGGAGCCTTGACGTAGCAGCTGTGTGAGGAGAAAAAAAAAGACATGGGTAGTTGTCGTAGCCGTTGTACGAGGAAGAGAAAAGAAGAAGAGTGTGATGAAGATGAGAGGCGCTAGGGTTAAATGACTAGCAACGGTGGAGACCAATTGTGAGGAGAGAAGGATATCTCAACCGTCAAAGTAAAAGGAAGTATCTGGAAATGAATTACTAGACGATAAATTGTGATTAAATGTGACGTCAGAAATGAATATCAACAGTAAATTATTTTATTATATTATTTTGCATAATATTTAATAACAAAGATATAGTGTACAAGTTAAATAAAAATAATTACTAGACGGTTAAATCTCAGTCAAATGTTTGTATTATAATTTAGCGACATGCTACATTTGTTGCTAAAAAATTGTGATTAAAATTCTTAGCGGCAAAACGTATCCTATCGCATAATTGGGTTCGTTAAAGTGACAATTTAGAATTTTGTCGCATAAAACGTACTTTTAGCAACAAAATTGGGTCTGTCGCTAATGAATTTGTCGCTAAAGGTCATACTGGTTGCCATTGTTTAACTTGTAGCAACCTTTTCTTAGACCGGTAGCAAAAAGGTAATCATTTGTGACCATTAAATATTGGTTGTCATTGTTTAACTTTTAGCAACCAATCATTTGGTTGATAATATCATATTTCGACCAAAAAATATTGATTGTCATTGTTTAACTTTTAGCAACCAATCATCTAGTTGATAATATCCTATTTCGACCAAAAATATATTGGTTGACATTGTTTAACTTTTAGCAACCAATCATCTAGTTGTTAATATCTTATTTCGACCAAAAATTAGCTACCATCTTAAATTTGTTGCTAAAAGTCTCAATAGCAGCAGTTCTGGAATTTGGTTGCTAAAAGTCAACTATTGGCAACCACATTTAGCTGGTGACCAAAAATGTGGTTGTTATAGCCACTTTTCTTGTATTGATTCTAGCCTCCTTCTAGTTTGAGGTTAGATCTACAAAAGACACATAAAACCAGTAGGTAACCTGCTTAACTGAACGGCCTAAACTATGCCGATAACCCAATTTAGTCCCCAAGTGCAAAGTATAGAAATATTTAATTTCTATGTATGATCTCCCCTCAACCTTATACTTTAACTGTAGAGCCTTCATCGTTTTCTACAACGGTAAGAAATAACATGTATTATGGTCTCTTGTAGGAAAAAGAATTAAAGTAAATATGTGAAACTTTATTGAATAAATTTAACATAATCACTACAACAAAAAGTGCTTATAATGACCAAAACATGGGTCACTTAAAATCTTTCTGGTCGTTATAGTTAATAGGCAGACCAAATTTAGTGGTCAAACGTTGGTCATTTTTTCTCTGTCTAGAGAAGTTTGTATGGACCTGAAATGACAACGTCAGTATTTACTTGATTTATCACGAAAAAATGGTCACCTAACAACATAATTTTTTGTCATTAGACGTTTTTTTAGAGCTAATTTTGTCTATATATGAATAGTTTCCACAACATATATTTGGTCATCCTTAACAACGTTCTGTCCAATTGTCGTACGTGGTCATTCTTACATTTTTCTCTCGTCATTATGTGAATAATAACCACTAGCGTTATATGGTCATCTCTAACAAGTTTAGTCCAATCGACTTACTTGGTCACTATTAAAATTTTTAAATGGTTATTACCAATATTGTTATGACCACTATTGTTTCGTCCTTTAAACAAATTAACAAATTGCTGATTTTGTTCGTTTAGTGCAGGGCAATAGATCAAGCACCCACACAACAACAATCTTGACCAGAAATTCAAAAATAATGAAACTGATCAATTTGAATTCGCAAACATATGGAGGTTTAACAAACCATAGTAAATTTGAATTTGAATAAGTGTTTGAATAGATTACTTTACAAAACAACTTCATCAAATGAAGACTCTACAAATATTAACAAAATAGTGAATATACAGACGCGAAAAAGCATGAACACTGAAAGCTTTCTCCAAAGATCTTCACTAACGAACGTAGCCTCTTCCACGTAAATCCTCTCATTCCTTTTCCTTTTGCACGAACTTTCTTCAAACACATTGTGCGCTCCATTAGTTGTCCCATTCAATACACATATCACAAAAGAAAAGTAAGAAATAATCACAAAAAAGATAACAAGCAAGTTTACGCATCAACATAGTGGGAGCTCAGGATGCTAGCACAGACAAGCAAGCCAACATTGAGTGTCCTTGATTTGTCCACAAATAAGCTTAGTGGCGCAATTCCCGCATCGTGGTTATCTATCCACTCTCACCATTCTCGAGCTAACAGAAAACCAGTTATCTGGGGATATTCCTACGGAATTGGGCCGTCTTCAAAATCTTCGTGAGCTTCAGCGTTCAATGAATCAATTAAGCGGAGAAATCACATCTTCTCTATACAACATTTCTTCTTTACGCTTCTTATCCCTCACGCAAAAATGTTGTCCAATATGCCATTATCTTCCCCATTTTGAAATTTAGACTAGTCCTTTTCCTTTTCAGCACAAACTTGCTTCAAACACATTGTGCGCTTCATTAGTTGTCTCATTCAATACACAAACCACAAAAGAAAATCAGAAATTATTACAAAAAAATAACAACCAGATTCTGACAAACGTGACTCATATCATCCAAAAGAACTACAAGAATGGCATACTGAGCATATTTTCATGTAGTTAGCCGCCAAATAGGTGGGGAAAATCAAGGTTACAAGGCGATTGCTTTCATCTAAGAGAGAAAAAGAGCTAAGATTCCCTTTTACAAGTCACCTGCACAAGTGAAAAGAATGACTGAGGAAAAAAAGTGTCTCAGGCAGTGTTAGCTTTGTAGATCTATCAAATAAATTGCAGAAAATAAAGAAGAAATGAAGATTTGTGTGAGGAGAAGAAAGACTTGTGTGTAGATGTAGCAGACTAGCAGCAGTTGCGCAAGGGAGGGAAAAGAAGAGGAATGCGAAAAAGAGGAGAGGCGTTAGAGTTAATTAACTAGCAACGGTGGAGATCAAATGTGAGAGTGAGAAGATATCTGAACCATCGAAATAAAAGGAAGTATCTAGATAAATTTGGATAAAATCTCAAAGGCTTTTACGATAAATTTGGAAGTAGATTTTACTCACAAATTAAACAAAAATAATCAAGATTTATCCAGCCACCAATATTCTCTACTAGCAGTTGGGTTTATCGCAATAATTTTTTTTTCGACGAATATTTATTTTAAGCTTTAGCAACGCAATTAGGTTCGTAGCATTGACACTTTTTACAACAAATGTAGAATTTTGTCACTAAAAATATTTGTTTCAAGCTTTAACGATAAAACAATGCTTTCATCCTAGGAGAGGCATTTATAGCTACGCAATTATGTTCGTCGTGATAACACTTTTTGCGACGAAATTAGAATTTTGTCGCTATAAACAATTGTTTTCAGACTTTAGTGACAAATAATATTTTTGTCGCAAAAAAAAAGTATTTTTAGGGATAAAGTTGGGTCGTCCTTAATAAAGTTGTCGCTAAAACAGTCTTGTTGACCAATTTTTGTGTGAAAATTACCACTTTTTATGATCATTCTCATTGACCATAAATCATTTTGTAACCACAAATAACGTCAATACGATAAAAAAAATTTTTGTCACTACAACCCGATTTATGATGATCAACGCAATATGATTAAGAAGATTTTGGTCACTACATGATCTTTCTAATAAGGCCGACCAAAAAAAATATCCATTTAATGTCTACTTTCAGTACTTGTGACGATGGAGAATTTGTGGTCATTGAAAGTAATCAAGTTACGAAATTTTTGAAAATAATTTTGGTTGAAATATAAAATTCAAGTTTCGAACCAATTTTTTGGTGGATAATTAGCTAAATGTCGTCACAAAATAGTAAGAGTATTTGAGACTACAAAATTGGACAATAGAATAGAGTAAATTGGTGGAAATTGTGACTTTTTATGACCATTCTCATTGACCAGAAAAAATTTCGTAACTACAAACAAAATGATGACGAGAAATATTTTTTGGTCACTATAACCTGATTTATGGTGACCAACACAATATGGTCACTATAGACTCTTTTTGTTGTAGTGAATAGAGCGCGACAACTTACAAAACTCTTGCATACAATATCCGTTATCCATCCTCCATCCTTATTAGTAAGCGTCTTCTTATACAACTTTGCATAATCCATCAAACCAATTTCTTGATTTCTAACAAGCATCTATCAGTGGTTTGCTAGTCACAAGTCAGTGGTGGTAGCTAGATGGATGTAACACTCCTCATATTTAATTATCTTTAATTAGATATTATTTGATTAATTATGTGATTTGTGGCTGATTTAAGCTGCAAAAATATTTTAGGCTATAATAAATGCAACAAAATTCATAAAACGAACATCATAAATCTCAAAAAAAATCATACACAGACACCACTACATTTAATACATAATCTAACAACTCACATAAACTCTAATATTTTTCAAAAATAAAATTAGAATAAATCTTTTCTCTCTATACTTTTTCTTCAATACTTTTTTATTAAAAAATTACATCAAATCATATCTACACTTTTTACAAACTTCAATAAAAACTAAATATCTTTTACACCAACTTTTATACAAAAACCTATCAAACTCCAATCTACATAAAATATTCACAATTCTATCAAAAATCCTAAAAATCTTATAAATTTCTATAAAACGAAGATCTCCAGTTTCGTTGCAAAATTTATTTGACTAACGTAAATAATTCATTTGTCTTATTATGTTCTACTAGTGTACTCTTATCTTCAAATTACATAATGTCCTACTTCTCACTTCATACTCTTTTATTTTAATTATATTGCTAAAGGTGAAAGTATTTACTTTTGCTAAATTTATTCTTTATTTTCTATTATGAGCAATGTACTGAATATTTTTCCTTTATTATTAATTTGAAGTCCTCTCATTTACAAATTTGATAAGGAATCATATAGTTTATAGTATTTATAGAAGCTTCTAATTGCCAATAGAATTTAAAAAGAAGAAAAAGGGCTTAAGGCTTGGACCGAGGATTGACCGGCAGTGGGCCCATTTAGAGGGCTGGAAGTTTAGGAACCGTGTGCTTAAAAGTTTAATTATTTAAAACTAAATGGGTCTTGGAAAACTAGGCTCGAATTGAGTTTAATTCGGCTGGAATTTGGGCTTCAAAAGTCCAGCCCAATGACCATAGGATGACGGGCACTTTTGAGGCAAACAAATGGACAGGCACGACTTCAAGGATGAGAGTGTTTCGGTTATGGGTTTTGATCAACCATTTGTTCTGGTTTAAATTCGAAACATCGTTCGAAGGAATACAAAGGCTGTTTGCATGCTTCTGAAACCGTCCACATTCTAGACGTCTCAAATCCAATCGTCTTCCGGCGAAGCTCTGGACGATGGATCACAAGTCCCGCGAGGATGCCTACCTGAGTGAGGCTCCATGTAGTGGCCATCCCATGACAAAGGTGCTGCATGGTGGAGGAACCCCTTCCCCGATCTGCCTCCGTTTTTCTTTTTTGGAGTATTTTTTTTAGGCCTTCCCCGATCTGCCTCCGTTTTTCTTTTTTGGAGTATTTTTTTTAGGCTTACATGATATTATCATATGCTATCAATCATACTCACATTCATAAACCTCATAAAAACTAGTAGAAAATCTAACATAATTAATTTCATAAATTTTACTCAAATAATTTTTTTATTCTAACCACTTTCACACAACCTCATAACAAATTTTCTTAAAATTCTTTTAGCTGAGAAACTAAAAACATGCCGAGAGGCTTTTCACTATCCACATGGCTAAGTAGTACCCAAATAAATATAGTGTTGAATTAAGTATTTTTTTTCGTAAGAGTATGTGTCACGCGAGGCCTTGCGAGAGGGTTCAAAAAATAAATTTGTTTTTTTAACGACCGGTTCGGACCTATCTGGAGCAGTATACTCTGGCTCGGTACCGGTTTTCCAATATGGAGAATCGAAACCGAACCGGATTGGAAAACCGGAATCGAAACGGAGTATACCGATGTCACCAGACCGGCCATTCCGGTAGACTATTTGTCACTGGTTTCGCCAAAACTGGTCCGATTTCGATCCGATCCGACCGGTTTCTTGGACAGCCCTATCCAAGATGATAGAGAATCTAACTAGACAGTGCAATTATCTAAAATTGATAATTGGTTGATAAAATATCCCAAACATTGTAGTTTAAGATATGAAATAAACATGTATGTCATTAAGTCCTCGGACTACTACAATTCATCAATTTGTACCTTCTATTAGAAAAAGTTAAGATCATGCTACATGAAATATCTTTAGCCTATTTCAATTGAATCTTCATTTAAACGCATAAATTTATGAATTTTGATATTTTGAGACCTCAATACGATAAACTTAGTAATTAAACTCAAAAGTGATATTGGCCCTAAGTTTGAAAATGCAAAGTAATTTACTGTCGAAACTCTACATTATGCTGTCATTGATCAACAATAAATATATCCAAATTCACAAAAGTATTATTGATCACCAATACAATCTCACAGATATAGCATCACAGGAATAGCAACTCCCGTTAAATTATAAATATTGACTACCATGATATACAATAATCTCATGGTACTGGTATAAACGATAATATTAAACTTATCCTAATTAATGGAAATTGATCAGATGAAACAAGTCGAAGTAATCAGGTTACAACCCTTTGTTCTACCAATCTATACCCAATTCTCTTGAGAGGAAGAGTCTGTCAATGTACAGGCTTAGAGGAGCAGATGTAGCAACATAACTTTGCATTTCAACCCTTGCCGATGCCTCTGAAAGCAACCATATGTCATTAGTGCTGCTATAAATATAAACAAATGAAAAACTAGAAACCAAACAACACAAGATTCCCCTCCCAGCTGCCTCAACCCGGTAATTTTTTTTTTTCACTTCCTGGTCACACAAAGACTCATTTATGAAAAGAAAGATTACAGATGCAAATATATTTTGGTTTGCATTAATAAGCCTACATCCTTACTCTCTGATCGGCAAAGAGGGGAACACCCATAGGCCCTAAGGTTTCAGAGTAATGTCAAATTGAGACAAATGGGTATGAGTTCAAAACAATCAACTGCGTTAGAAGCTGCGTTGTGATAAATTTATTGAGACTGTTAACTGAACAATTGTACTAATTGCTTCATGAACTCACCATCTTCATTGAGATTCTTCAACAGCTGTACCTTTGTAGGAATGGCATACATCCCTGCAGCTACGGCTTTCCTGATAGCCCACCCATGGTGGGGAGCAAACACTTGTGTATAGGCCTTCGAAGCTGGATCCCTTAGGGAATTCCCTCTGCCATATGATCGTCAACAACTGTTAGAACTCATTGAATCAAGCACAAAACATCATCTTCAACATCAAAGCTAATCATGCAAATAGATAAAAATGTATAAATTCTACTAAGAAAAGGAAATGTATTATTATTTTCTTGGTACGTTAAATTTTTTGTATCTCATAGTCTAGTAGATTTGACAAGACATATTTTCAGGACTACTGCATTAGAACCCAAGGATTTAAAACAGTATTAGCTCTCCTTGCTGTGATGGAATCTAAAAACCATTCGCAGTTAAGAGTACATTCTGCTACTGGGATCAATTGGAATCTTGGAGAGAGAAGCATTTCTATTTCCCTCCTTTTGCACCAACAACTGAAAAATCCACTGAAGGTATTCATGTAGTACATGAAAGTTCTTATCTAGACCACCTCAAATAGTAGAATCATGTCAAATATCTCTCAAGGATATTGTATTTATACAAGGGGAGTCCCAATAGAAATTTGATAATAGAAACTAATATATAACTTCCAAAGAATGTCTGCTTTTCAACAGTATACATTCTACAGTTATAAACAAAATCCATAGCCCTATTGCCAGCACGTCGTAGTTCCACACCAACTATTGATACACAACCACAAAACAATCACCAAGTTCTGCAATGAAATTCTGACCTAACCAAATGTAGTTCTGCAAGGAAATTCCCCCCCCCCCTAAAAAAAAAGACAACCACACCTTTAAAATACTTCTCTACTTTCATGAAACCCTTCCGGTGCATACATTTACGCAATTCCACTGCAAAAAGAAACAACAATACACCCTCAAGCACCAAGGTTGACAGAAAAAATACTTTATTATATAGGACCATAACCTCTCAAAGTGAAAGATTACAGCAATTCCGTACTTATCTAGGGCCATAACCTTTAACCGTCAAAGATTAGAGCCATTCCACCACTTTTTTTTTCTAACCTTGCACCCCGCATAGAACATTTAAGCTAATGGCACATCATTTAGAACCTTCACGAAGGAATCTTCCATATATGGCCCTCAATTGATCTACATCAATTGCCTCAGAAAATGAATTGTATGGCCCTCCAATGGGACTCGAAGGTTGATGTGAAAATAACTTTCAGAGTTCATAAGAAGAACTGTGTGCATAGAAGAAGGCAAGGAGGAGGAAGAGGAGAAGATATCCAGAGAGATAGAGAGAGGTAGATTCACTACTCCAAACAATAAATCATCCCTCTAGAAAAAATAGCATGACAGGGCACTAATAAATCCTTTATCTTTATTACCATGATCTTTGAACCATGGCAGTCAACAAACTATCCAATCTTCCCCTGTACCCTTTACCTTGCCTTGTTAAAGAAACTCAAAGAAAGGACCACATATCCATCTTCCAATACTTATGTACTCCTTAGTCATAAGTGCACCTCTCCCCTATACTCCTCAGCTCTTAACAAGATTATATTTACAGAATAATCTTCAATCCTTTATGCTCAGTAGAAGACAAATTTTTAAAAGGAAAACTGAATATTTGATCATAATCAAAGGCAACGGCAACATAAGCTGAGCAAATAATAAAGCATTACAAGCTTCAGAATGGCAATTCATATTTGAGTCTCATTTAGTTGAAAAACAAATTGAACAAGAAAAATGGAGAGAGAATTTAAAACTCTGATAAAATCAATGGTTAGACAGAGTAAAGGGTCGATATTTAAGCAAAACACACATACCGTTTCAAGCATCGTGTCAGAGTATTTATACACCCTATGAAGTTAAAGTTTCATTCAAATATTACTTTTCTTATTTTCCAAACCACATTTGAATATCCAATCCTTTTGAAAAGGATATTGGTATTCTTGCCCACAATCGTCACTGTTATTTCGTATCTACTCCGGTTTTCACAATATTACATCCCATAAGTTCGTATTTCGACTGACTGGTGGTTCTAAAGTCCCTCGAAGAAGTTGAAAATCTGAGCACGGTTTTCTTATCTTAGGAGAATCAGGCCTCGTATTATACGGTCGAGTAACTACATAATATAATCATTAAGATTTACGCATTGTGTAAATTGTTTCCTTCTTCTTTCCTTTTATTCCTAGGGAATAGGGTAAGGACGAATTTTTATTCTTTTCCCTTGCGGTGGTGCTGGGGAGGGGGCGTGAATTCCAAAATAATGATTCAATCGACAAATTCTCTAACGTAGACAACACCCGTGTCAATAAAATGGTCTAGTGATATTGAGTATGATTAATATCAAGACAGCCCCAAAGAATTGATCCCCATCCAAAAGAAAACAGTTTAATTGATAAATGCACCAGCGTCTTCTTCAAAAAGTGGATTTTTTTCACTTGGCTTCTTTTCCAGTTCTTGTATCAACATATTACCCAGATTCTCTTCTTGACAATTACAATTTGACTACTTCATGCTAGTGTTATTCTTCAGTAATATTTCAACACATGCCTCCAATTTGGTTATAAAATTTTAGTAACATTTTATTAAAATTTTGTTAAAATTTTATGTTGGTGTTAAAAACGAGGTATATTGGAATTGGTGAATGAGTGATAAAAGTAAAAGTAAAATTTTGAAGTGTGTTTGATAAAAGCAAATTTACTCCCCAAACGCATTGTTAATAGAAATAAGAAATTTTCTGGGGACTCAACACTATCATGTGCTGAAGAGTTATTTGGATTGAGCATAACGCTAAATAAAGAAGTTAAGGATATACATACTCCGTTGCTAGCATCTGCTCAAAGAGTACCCTGACCATGTCAATGCCACGTTTCACTCTCAAGAGGTTTCTCGAATGACTTCCAGCTTTCCTTACAGTGTTTGCCTCTATATCTCGATCAAGCATAGCCTGCAAGGTCCCAATAGACTTCGACGCCTCTGCAAGATCATTAACCTGTGCTCATCAAGCAGCCAATCAATTAAGACTAAAATAGTCAAATGGTTGGATTGGACAGGGACTTCTATAAAGATCTTTCCACTCATTCATCATACTCAAAGTCGAAGTGACAGCATGGGAGGCTAACTGTTAGAAAGGAATAGACAGAATAAAGTGTTAGAGAGGAATAAGCGAGTTTCAGAGTAGGCCTAACCTCACTTGACCGATGATGATAAAGTTCTGCTGGTTCTAATCATATACGGATTATAAATATTTATCCTCGTTATTGGGTTATCATATCCAAATGGCATGGACACAGCCCTAGATTTGACATTCTTGGTTGTTGAAGAAATCCAGAAAAAGACAAAAAAAAACGATTGGCAGTTAAAATTTCAACTTTATCTTCCATTAAAATATCCTCTGCAATCAAACAGGACAGTACTGACCATTATTCACAAGTAAGGGCGGCTCGATCAATGAGTTGGAACTTCATTTGGTTGCCAAGACAACAGAGAAAGATATCGAGGCATACATAAGTACCGGGGATATGGAGTCAAAATGGCAGTTCATTTCGTTTTCCTACAAATTTCTTGGGTGTTTGCCAAGAAAACTGAGAAAGAACGGCATTATTGTATTTTAAGAAGAGGTAATAAATCGCAATTCAACCATATAAAAAAGTTGGTTTAAATTGTATAACTCTCGAAATAGTTGAGCTTCTATTCTCTCTTTCTACGATCACAACGAGAAATCGACGGTTTTAAACATGTTAATTCAATGCCGTACGTGGATTGGAGTTTACTCCGGAACCAAGAAGGGTTGAAAGAGGTTGGGCGAGATGTACCTTGGCGACGTAGTCCATCTCCGCGAACTTGAAGGCGATGCCCAAGCAGCCAAAGAGAGGCGAGAGGAGAGAGCACGCCCGGGAGAATGTCGCGACCTCCACGTCTGCAGTTTGGGAATCGACTGTGGCTGCTAGCTCCTTGAACGCCTCCGATATATTCCTCAGTGGCTTCCCGTCGTCCAGGTCCGCCATAGCACGAAGATCTCTCGATCTCTCTCTACCCGGTCAACGTTTGGTTTTGAGAAATCGGAATTTTCTTTGCTGTCTCGAATGGAAATGGAAATAACTTTATAAGCTGAAGGACAGAAAAAAGAATTGAAATGGAACACGTATTCTGTTAATAAAGCAAAGATGCTCAGCCACACAAGCTAAAACAACATGGGCGACGATCGGTTTATAAAAACTCTTTAAGATTTGTAGGATAATTAGAGTTTTATAAATTTTTATACAAAAGTGAGTGAAAAATTTTAAAATAATTAATTTATATTCGTCTGTAAAAAAATATAAATTAGAGATGATTTAATATAATTTTTTAATAAAAAATATTGGAAGTAAGTGAAAAATATAGAGAGAAGATTTTTTTAAAAATTTTGTTTAAAGGTAACAGAGTTTATGTGAAAAGTTGTTAGAGTTTGAGTATAATTTTTTGAGATTTTAGATGTTTGTTTTGTAAATTTTACAAATAACCTGCCCTAATAATATCCATATTATTAGAAATGGAATATGTATTCTGTTAATAAAGCAAAGATGCTCAGCTAAACAAGCTATTTTATAAAAACTCCTAAGATTTTTAGTATTTTAATAAAATTGTAAATATTTATGTATATTAGAGTTTTATAAATTTTTATATAAAAGTTAGTGAAAAGTTTTTAAGATATTTAATTTTTATTAGAGTAGGTAAAAAAATATAAAGGAAAGATGATTTGATGTAATTTTTTAATAAAAAAAAATATCGGATGAAAAGTATAGAGAAAGAAAATTTTTTATAATTTTTTTAAAGGTGTTAGAGTTTGTGTGAAAAGTTGTTAGAGTTTGTGTATGATTTTTTGAGATTTTAGATATTTGTTTTGTAAATTTTGTTGTATTCATTGTATATTAAAATACTTTTGCAAACAACATGCCCTAACAATACCCGTATTATTAGAAATTGAATACATATTCTATTAATAAAGCAAAGATGCTCCGCTACACAAGCTAAAAAAACATCTAGGCAACCCTCGGTTTATAAAAACTCCTAAGATTTTTAGGATTTTGATAAAATTGTAAATATTTATGTACATTAGAGTTTTATAAATTTTTATATAAAAGTTAGTGCATAGTTTTAAAGATATTTAATTTTTATTAGAGTTAGTAAAAAAAATAAATGAGAGATGATTTGATGTAATTTTTTAATAAAAAAATATTAGAGGTTAGTGAAAAAGTATAGCAAGAGAAGATTTTTATAACTTTTTTTAAAAGGTAATAGAGTTTGTGTATGATTTTTTAAGATTTTAGATGTTTTTTTTGTTTTTTTTCTTTTTGGATAAGTTCTTTTGTTTTTGCCTTTAGTTTAAAAAAATTTAAAAATCACCCTAAAATTGACAAATCTTTTTTTTTCTAAGCAACATAACCAATATATTAAAAATCGAGAAAGATACAACCAGTACCAAAACGTAAAAACAACACAAAGGCCAGCGAAAGACCTAAACGGACCTAAGGGCCCTACAAAAAACGGATCTAACGATCCAGAAGCCAAGCCGGATCCACCAATAGTCACAAGGGCCGTAATACAAACCCTAGAACCAACCGACTACAAGGGTCCACAGACAATACGACCACAAGGGCCAGAACACAATACAAACACAACCACAAACTGGCCACAAGGGTCGGTACACAACACACACAAGACAACCACGCACAAAATGGTGGCGGCTTCCGCAAGAAGAAGGGCACACTTCGCAGCAATCCGACTCTTTCGAAGTAATCATCACGCAAAGACTGGCTGCACAAGGGGGAGGAGGAGAGGAAGAAACGTCGGGCGTCACAAAACGGCAGCGGCTAGGAGAGCCCCCGGGGACAAACGACCAGAGCTGACCACCAAACGGGGGGAGGAGGCAGAGGTGGGGAACGGGCCAAACAAACCGACTAGAGGCGGCACGGAGCAAAAACGTCGCGTGGATAGGCGGCGCACGAGCACAAGGCCGCGCGTCGCCTACACGCACCGACAAAGCAAGGCCGAACCAAGGGAAAAAGGACCGCCTGGGGGGCAGAGCAAAGCAGGGCAACTCAAAACCGCAGGAAAACACACGAGACAATCAAGAGAGGGGCGAGAGAGCACCGACGCGTGAGATCCACGCGTGCGTGTGGGTGCGCATAGGACCTCACGCGTCGACAAACGGCCACTGCGCCTGGACAGATCTGAGTGTCGGACGTAGAGGAAACCCACTAGGGATGTTGTTCACACCGAAGAGCACCGGAGAGACCGGGATCTAACCTCCAAAACGAAGAGAGAAAACCAAGCCGAAAAAGAACAAAAAAAAATAGTCGCCGGCCACCAGAAGCGGGGCCGGAGGAAAGAAGAGGAGGGGGAGGAGCCGGGGCTCCCCCCAAACCGGGAGGAGGGAGGAGAAGATTTTTCAGACAAGAGCGAGGGGGTTCTAGAGAGAGGAAAGAGACTCTCTTTATAAAAGGGTTTTTTTCTTCCGCCCCTTCGCGTTTGAATTCGACAAATCCTTGCTTTTACACCATACTTATAAAATGTCTCCATCGGTCACATTTCCATCTAGATTTTTAATCGATACGCAAGTGTCGATATATGATCATGATGTGGCATTGTCTTAAAAATAAAAAATATTATAATATCTTTTTATTTAATTTATGGGATGTACTAATTTTATGTGTTAAGTTAATTTAATTTATTATTATTATAATTTTTATTAAGATTCAAGACAGGTTGCATGTGACATGACTATATATACACATGACCTATTACATCATCAATTCTATTAAAAATCTATTAAATAACTGATATTGCAAACGCGACCTAAATTCAGACAGTCATATATCATTTTTCAAACCTCATGAATATTTTCAAATTTCTGTTAATTTAAATAAATCTTTGAACGGTTTGACATCTGAGAATCAAAAAGGTTTTCCTCGGCATCGAGTCATTCTCAGGTCACAGAAGATAACGTAAAGTAATGTTGGAACTATAAAATTATAAATACATTGGACCTACCAAAAAATAAAGTAAATCTAAGAAACAAAAAACTCTGATTATTTGGCCCCTCTTAACAGAGCCTAAAGTATCAACTTCGATAAGATTTGGTACTATGTAATTGTCCATTCGTGCTACTCTACAATTTTGTTTAGACGACAATCGAAGAACTATTTTTTATGGCAAAACTCTGATGCTTTCGAAAACTCTAATGATCTGTTTGGAAAGAAAGGAAAACCAATTGACTTTGAACCTGGAAAAAAAATTATACATGCCCATTTTATCTACATAATATATCGGACCCGTTTGCCGGCAAGCAGTGCTTGGCCCAATGGACTCATGAGGGCGCAACCTTGGAGATGGTGCTGCAACCAAGGCGGGCAGGCATCTATTAAGATATTTTTCTTTGCAATGTTATTCACATTCAGAAGCCAAACTCATGATGATCTCTTATTTATCAGAGAAAGCTCCAGTGAACTTGATCATACATAACAACGGAATAAAGATCGAGAGAGAGCGACGGGCCAACGAACTCTTAATAACTTAACTTCATAATAGACTTCAAAAAGAAGAGTAACATCATAATTACATGTCACATAAACTACACATTTTCTTAAGTGACAGATCACATCGATTAAATCAAAATATCAAAATACATAGAGTTCTTTCCTCTCAAGACAGGTAATCCTCCTGACTGCCTTCACCTGAAATATCTGGAATGATACATTTTGAAAATCTGTGAGTCGAAAGACTCAGTAAGGGAAAAAGGTAAACTTATAAACATGAGCTTATGCCTTAACTTGAAAATCATGAGTAATCATAATGCTGGATGTGCATGCATGCTTAATGGTTATGCACATACTCTTGAGCTTGAAAACATATCCTTGTACTTAAAAATGACACATGATCCTTGAAAAGTGTTCACTTCTTATCTTGTAGGCTACATACACTCCATTTACCCCTGAAGTCAGGGTTGTGCGTTCCCCTCGGAACCGTCCCCTATTCCCTTGGAGACATACATCTGGTCGAGTTAGCCCTTGAAATGGCCCCAGGCCTGATGGCTAGACACGGCCCTTGGAGGTCCACACCTTCACGTAAACGTACTTCAGTGTGGTTGAACAGACCTCAGGGACTTACCCAACCTTCACGTAAACGTCCTTCTGTATGGGCGTCCTAGGTAACATTCATCCTTCACGTAAACGTCCTTCAGTATGGATGTACCTTTTTAACTTGGTACGGTACCGACCAGAACCCCTTACTTAACTTGTCATAAAAACTCTCATACTACCATTTGCATAAAGACTTCTCTCATGCTTTCATGCAAATGCTCATGTCATATCATGCATGATAAAATGAGAGTTCATGTTTGCTCGTGATGACATGTTTGTTCATGTAAAACCATGCTGAGTATCATTCCAGTTTTCATAAAAGTGTAAGTTTCTACTTACATCCACTTACCTTGTCTCTCTTGATATTCGGATGGTGCTTCACCTACAAGCGAGTTACATACGTTACATAATGTTCCGAGATTTAATCAAACAACATACAAATACTTCTAAGTGTTCTTGGTCTTTCAAAAGTACCTATCTTTGAAATATGATTTAATTTTCAAAATATTACTTTAACTAGTTTTTGTAAAACAATTGAAGAAAGACAATTAAATATGAGCATCAAACATCTCCAATATGGTTGCTAAAGGGTCCACTATGAAATTCACTCTATATCAACTATGTACATTATTCCCATCAACATCATTGATTTCAAAGCCTATCCGTGAAATTCAGCAATAATATCTCATGCTAAGTATCTCAAGCCAAATTAGCAAACTATAATCCATCTAGCTTAATATCTCTTATTCAATACTTTACATTATACCATGCCTGGGTTAATGACTATCGAATTCCCACCATCTTATCCTCTATAAACTTCTTAACTAGGTTTAGTCAACTAACCTCAATGATAGGGTCTCACACATCTTCAATAGGAACTCAAAAACTCAATATATCTGAAATTTAACAGGTCCCACTCGAGCGCCAAGTCACTGTCCAATTTTCATCTATCCTCGCTCAAGCGGTGGTCGAGCGCCAACTCTCTGTATGAAAACTTCCAAGGACGCTCGAGCGCCTGTCGAGCGCTGGTCAAGCGGTACAACTCTGTCCAACATTTTCCTTAAGGACGCTCGAGCACCTGTCGAGCGCTGGTCAAGCGACTCGACATTGTATTACAAATTTCCTTAAGGCCGCTCGAGCGCCTGTCGCACCCTGATCGAGCGTGATGATGCCTAAAAACAGGGCACTAAAAACTCCCTATTCTAACAACTCAAACATGATTTCTAACTTGATTCTTTTGCCCAATAACAATCCACACAATTAATTCCTACCTAAACGATCTCCAAGCATAATGACCATTCGACCACATCAATGTCACTAATCCTATGCAACCTCATCTACCCTTAATTTTAACTAACCAATTCATTAGATCTCAATGACCCATGCCAAGACAGAAGCACTAATATATCTAATAAGGCCATCAAATTCAGCCAACAAGTAACCTATAAACGTGCATACAAAAATCTCTACAAGAACATGCCTTTATTCCCTCCTCTATACAACTCGTGGCCATCACACACTTCTATCACCAACAAATATTCTCAGCCATCATCACCTCATAGCCAACAGATTCATATCATGTAAGATTCAACAAAATCATTTGGTCAACATCAACATATCTTACATGCATGCTAATCTATTTAGCATTTAAACTAAGATCATCACTTTTTAGCCCAAAACCATAGCTGCTGCTGGAAGTGGGATGTGGGTGAGGTTGCTGTTGGAAGTGGCGTGAAGAAGAGAAAATGAGCTTTGGAGAAGTGAAGAGTTCGGCCAAGGGGAAATGAAGAGCTTTGGAGAGCTGAAATGTGAGAGGTGAAGGGTGACGTGAAGTGAGGTGATGCTTGCCCATGTGACATGTCAGTGAATTAATTGGTTGTCCCCCTCTCCTTCTATTTCTTTGCTTCATTCCAATTCTCACGTGAATTCCTCTTCCCCCCTCCACAACTCTTTATCTTACATCACATCTTCTTTTTCAGCCAACATCACATCTCCTTTACTTGCATTCACTTCTTTGTCTCCCAACACAAGCCCTTCACGTGAACTACTCTAAAAAAAAACCACTTCTACACCACTTGCCACTCACGTAAATTCTACATCCCACTTGACCTTCATTTGCCTAATATTTCCTTTTACTTTATCTCTTATCACATGGACCACTTTATATGCACATTATCTTATCTCCATAAGCACACTAACTTATCACTTAATTCTCCTAATGATGCTTAAGGCTACCTAATGGAGATTAAGGTTTACTTAACAAGAACATGAAATAATTTACATGCACAACATAGAATTTCACAACATAATAAAATACTTAGGAAAACTTATAATTTAAAATACCATAATCAATTTAATATCTTACATTGGCCAAAAAATAACCCCTTGAATTTAAATCTGAAAACAATTACATAGAGCAAATAGCAAAATGAAATACGGGGTCTCACAAGTTACATTCTCTTGATACCAATTAATTTGTGAAGAATAATAGCTTAGTGATTTGAAAATTTCAATTTTCGTCCACTTCTGTAATCATCTGGTGACATTGAATGAAGGAAGAGGTAATTAAGAAACAAAGTTGGAGCCCCACCAATCATATTGCAGAGCAATAAGCTAATGCTTCTATTTTTCTGTGAAATATGTTTTTTTTTCTTCTTTTTTTAATCAAAACCTCATGTTTTATTCAACAAAAAACTAACAGAAGGAAACAAAACATTAAGGGGGACGGTCCCCGCATACAACCATGAAATGTCAGAAAAGTGCTCAATAGTACAGGGATTGCCATTTGAAATAAACTCAGTAGAGCCCCAATGAGCTAAAAGGTGCATTTCAAAATTTCCACCACGACGGATAGGACGAACACTCCAGATTTGCAGCTATCGTAACAAATTATGAATATCATGGACAATAGGTTGAATTCTCCAGTCTATGGTCTAAGGATAATGATTTATAGCTACTATAACAGTCTCCAAGTTGCCTTCAACGATAATATTATGAAAACCTTTTTGTTGAGTAAGTTCGACCCCCAATTTGGCCGCCTCCGCCTCTCCTACTAAAGGTTCATTAGTGTTAATCTTGGCTATTTTAAAACCACGTAAAGTGCTCTTATCATCACGCAATATGGCTGTCACAACTACCAAATTCTTCCTAACAGCCACGTCGACGTTAACCTTTATCACATCCACCGCTGAAGGTTGCCAATATTGTAGAGGAGGTGAGTCCAGCTTTGTCTTCCAAGCAGCACGGTGTTCCAAGCTCAATTTTCTCACTTGTACAACTAACTCATCAGGTACACAGCTAACCCGATCATGGGCCATTCGATTCCTCTAGGTCCAAAGCATGTCAACTGCATTTGCGGCATACAACTGAAATAAATGTTGCTCCTCCATTGGAATTCCTAAGTGTTGATGCAGATGGAAGATTTTTTTGTAACCATTCACCCACAGAATCATTGCCAAAAACACCGATATTTAGATTCCATGGTGACTCACTCCAAATGGTGCGGCTGAAAGGGCAAAAAAATAATAAATGGGAAATATTTTGTAAAGCCTCTCCACAAAGAGAGCATAACAACTCCTGTTCATTATCCATCCTATTTCTCAATCGCTCAGCCACTTTGCATTTAGTTGGGAGAATTTCCCACCCCACTTTCCACAATAATAGTTTGAGGCGGTCATGCATTATAAGACTTCAAAGCTCTTTCCAAACACCCTACTGTCAAGAACTTAATGCCTCCCTCTTCGTGCAACCAAAGTTCGAAAGACTGACTTCATAGAAAATTCCCCAGTAGCATCAAGGGGGCAAAATAATTTGTCAGGCAAATCCTCAGCTGGAATACGTAGCTGAAGTATAGCCTCAATCGACTCCCTAGTAAACCGATTCTACAGCTTCGCTTCATCCCACCTTTTTACCTTCCGGAATGATTAAATCACTAACTTTGAAGTTGTCCTGCTCAATCACTACCCCTTTACGCAAAGTTGGTTTAAACCCCACAGTAGAAACAACCCACGAGTCCTTTAAAGCATATATGTTATGACCAGTTCCCACTTGGTAACATAAATCACTCACCAAGCCTCTGCGATGTTTAACAATGCTTTTCCAAATCCAGGAGTCAGTGGTTCTTGCCTCCGCCTCCCTGAATGATTGCCCTCGCAAATATTTACCCCAAAGCACCCGAACCCAAAGGAAATCTTTATGGGTCATCATGTGCTAGGATAAATTTGCGACAAGAGCAGAATTCACCTCTGAAGTAAGCCTCAATCTAAGACCACCATGTTAGGGACCCTGGTCTAGGCCACCATAACAATGCCAACTCCCGCAAAGTGACTCGAACCCAATCACCCCAATCGATCCTCCTAAACCGTTATCTCTAACACACGAGCTGTTTATATAGGATCTAACACTCAAAATGGAGAACATTCGAGATATTTATTGATGAACACGAAGAACGTCGTCAAGGTTTAATTAGCCCAAAGACCACAAGAATAAAGAACAATCCCGATCAAGGGTTAATTAGCCCAATAACGGGTACCCAAACTAGGTTATTAGCCTAGAGTGAATTCCAAATGACAAGGTTATTAGCCTTGACACCGACTTAGCATATACGTGTCTATGCTCGGCCAAAACCCACCCCAAAAACACTAAATCTCTCCACGACTCTACTCTTCTGAATGAATAACACTAATGCTCCTAAAGGTGTTTATATAGACATCCTTAGGAGCTTACAAACCCTAATTGACTCCAATCAAATCTAAATCAAATCCCTTTAATCAAGGATATTTGATACTACATTCCTAACTTAACAATAACAAAAAGGAAAGGAATCTTCTAGAGTTTAGGAAATGATCCCTAAATCTAGAAGATATGATTTATTCAATCATAACAAGAAAAGGAAACTAATCTCTAAGATACCTCCATGAATGTCAGAATCTCGTCGTCGTCCACGGCGGCGCCTCCGTCACTTGCACCACCATGGGTGGTGATGCTCCTCATACTCCTCGGACCTTCCTCTTCCATTCCCCACCTAGCACCGGTAGGGTTGGTGGTGCTCCGCCGTCGGTGGTGGTCATCCTGTGTCATGACACTCCTTCGTCTGTTGGCCTGCTGCTGTTGCCTGGCTTGGCTGGTGGCCAAGGACTTGCTCTTGCCCTGTGTCATGGCAAGGCCATGGGTGAGGCCATGTGCTGTCATGACATGTCTGCGGCAGACTGGCTAGCATGCCAGGCATGGGCGTTGGTGAGGCGTCATGCCTTGTCAGGGGCGCTGAGGCGCTTAGCTTGCTCTCGCGCGCTGATGTCATGGCATGGTTGTGGTGCTGTCGCCGCGCGCGCTGTGGGCTTGTCATGGGTGCCTATAGGTTCCACTGGTACCTCATCTCGGCACCTATCCTCCCACGCATGGCTGTCATGGCCCATGTCATCACTGAGGATCCTTTCACAACAACCCTCTTCATTGTACATATATGTTTCCACGCTTTTAAAGAGAGAGTACGAGTTTTTTCATCATTATGCCCCCACCAAAAATTCTTAAATTCATTGTCAACTTCCTTACACCTGGACAATGACATGGAATAATATCTTAGAAAATATGATGGTATAACACTAGCTACCGTTTTTATCAACATAGTGTGCCTCGCTTGAGATAGCATTTTGGCTTTCCATCCAGTATTTTTCTGCATAAATCTCTCCTTTATCTCCACCGCAGCAGTCGCCTTAGCACGGGGAATAATAATGGTAGCCCAAGTTGCTTCGCTTTGGAAGGTAATCTCCTCAATTGCAGCTGTTCCAAAATAGGAATAGTTTGCTACCCACGAAATTTTTTACTAAATTGTACAGAAAACTTCTCCTGATTAACCTTTTGTCCCGACCAAGTCATGTACTTGCTAATGCACTCTTCAAGCTAAGTCGCTTATCTCAAAGTAGCCTTGCCAAACAAAATATGGTTGTCTGCAAATAATATATGGGTGATACTAGGAGCTGCCCGCCCAACCTTAATGTCCTTTAATCTGCCTTGGCTTTCCTCTCGTAGTAACAATCCGGAAAGAACTTCAGAACAGATGATGAACAATAGAGGTGAAAAGGGATCCCCGTAACGGAGACCCCATGTAGGACTAAAATTACCAAACATACTTCCATTAATAAGTATGGAAAACAAAGTAGTGGAAATGCATTGCTCCACCCACCTAAGCCATTTGGAATTAAAACCAAAATTTTCCATAACTTTTAGCACAAAACTCCACTCCACCCGGTCATATGCATTCTTCATGTCCAATTTAATTTTCATCCATCCTCCTCGCCCTTGTTTATGATTCATACAATGAAAAATTTTCGCAGCAACAATATAATATAAATTCGAGGCCCAAATCACAAGATCTCATTAAGGATCATAATCGGCCCATTAAGCAATAATTAATTAAAATAAAATAAAAATTGGGATTTAAATAAGGAGGCCCAGATCTGATCCGATTGGGGCACTTCATCTTGAGGCTCATTAGGCCCGGCCTCTTATGGATGAATAATGGATAATTTAATAAAATACTTAATGGTAATTATTCAATAATATCACTTAATCCTAACTAGTTAATCAATAAAAATTGAGTAAGCAAAAAGCGTAATTAAATAAAAATAGTATAATACTATTGAAATCTGTACAGAGTCATTTAAATGCATACTTAGTGACAAGTGACTAAAAATGGATTAATAATATAAAGGTTATGAATTTAAGACATGCAAATTCAAGTTTTCAGCTGAATAAATTTAGAACTTAGTTTATAGAAATTCTAAGATTTCTCTTTTAACTAATTAAATGTCATTGACGATATTATTTTTATTATTGTGCATTCCATGAATCTCTTTTGGTGATTGAGTCATTGATGATGCATATAAAAAGTCATGATGCATCAACATATCATAGGTATGAGTATACTGTTGACTGAAATGAAACTCATACCCAGAGGTGGTCCTGAGATAGGGTGACTGTATCGTTCACGGTGGGATTGTGCAAGACACCACTAATAGGATAGTGGTTGGTATCCCTTGGTGATGCAACAATGCACACCTGACCGGGTCCTGGTGCCGGGGCACGAGACAGTCTCAAAGGTGAGGAGGGACGCACAACCCGAACTCTTAGGGTTAAACAAAGCGAATAAATGACACCTCTACCGGACAGGAAAAAGAAAGAAAAATATAAAATGACCGAGAAACAAATGCATTCATTCTGCATTGCATCTCTTATACCACATTAGTTGACTTATTACTATTGCTGTTACTACTGTTTTATATTGTTCCATGTCATGTCCCCATATCCCCTCTTACTGAGTCAGTAGAACTCATTCCTTTTCTTTTTTTTATTATTTTGTATGTATTGTTGTGGACATCGGACCTGACAGATGAAGACATTTATGAGCGAGCAAATTCTGGAGATAGACGTTTATATCCTAGTCATTAAGATCTGGACCTACGTGACAGATACCCTTGAGGTATATGTGGGGTATGAGCCCTAGTGGTACCTCAGAGGTTCACCTATGTCACTTCCTCGTGTCGAAGATTGGGCTAGTTGATGTAGATCCGACCCTCCTCCACCAGCCCCGCCAGCGGAGGGTATCGGAAAGACAGAGTTTATAGACTTGACTACCGATACCGAGCTAGAGGATGAGTAGTCCTTAGTTTGGTATAGTTTTATGTTGGTGTAGTTAGTTGTGTGATCTTTTAGTAGAGTAGACCACAACGTTGTAGTACGGAAAGCTTTAGTCAGCTTCTACTTTTGTACTTATCTTCACTTACTTTTGTATTCTTCATGAAGGATATTTTGTAAAAGAGATACTTTGTGATCATAGTGGAATTATTTATATTTTCAAAAATTTCTCTTATTCCATTTCTTTTCTTATGCCATATTTGATTTTATTTTCTTCACTTTCATTTCATTACTTTAACTTCCACATTATGTTCTAAGGCCAATTCATTATCTCATTTTATTTTTGTTATTCCAGTCAGAATTCCTAACTTTTAGAATTATTACAATGTCGCCTTTTAGTAAAATTCCTTATAATATTACTTTTTCTTCCTAATTATATTCTAATTTCAAAATGATTTACAATTAAACGTTTTCGCTAAGTCTTTTTCAAAACCAATCATCAGGACTTTATAGGATCAATTCGTGTCGTAATCTCCGTTTATGTGCATACCATTGCTATAGGTGATCCTAGGGAATAAGTACTGTCACGGGGCGTGACATGTACCGTCCGATAATGATCAAATGACTCACTTAACGTTCAAAGACCATTTGAACTGTATGTTTTCCGACTGACGTTCGAACAACTATTTAATTTAGGGACCAAAATTATTTCACTGCGGAAGGAGACGTTTTGGGACGGATCACAAATTTCGTCGCAAAAAACCTTTTGTAACGGACTTGTTTCGACACTTGGTGCGACAGATGAATTCTGTCCAAAAACATTTTTGGGATGGAACTTAAGTTTTTTGGAACGAAAAAATTCGTCCTAAAAACGAAAATTTGTTGGAGTGCATTATAGTTGGTTCTACGAAATTGTCTGTAAAGATAACTTTAGAGTAAACATTGATGCAAAATCTCAATGAATTCTTTCTAATACATTATTATAATAATTTTTATTTTTCATATTATATGCTTTGTTATATATATATAAAATATAAAAATTTTTGTATAACCCTAATTCAAAAAATATTCTCAAGTTTTATTGACTTACAAAAATGAATAACGCATTTAGATTATTTGAAGATGTTTTAATTTGTATATATTTTATTTCTTCAACTAGTATATATAAAAACTTTTGTATAACCCTAATTCAAAAAATATTCTCAAGTTTTATTGACTTAAAAATAGGAAAAAACGCATTTAGATTAGTTAAAGCTATTTAAATTTGTATATATTTTATTTCTTCAACTAGTATATTGATTATACCGTGAATATGCTTGCAAAGATAATATAAAGTATATATAAACAATAAAGAGTTTGAAGAAATTCAAAATAGTAAAAAAAATTAAAATCAATATATTTTGAACCTTAAGAAAGTTTTACGATTCAAAAGTTTATTTTTAAGAAAAAATTCTAAAATTTTGAAGATTTAAGTTGTAAGTATTTCAATTTTTTTCGTTTATTAAATACATTTTTAAGATCTGTCAAAATAAAATTGATATATTATTGTTAAATATTGGAGGTAAAAATGTGTGTTTTACTTTAAGTTTGTACAAGACTAAATGCCAATTTGAGGGGGAATTTTTTTTTTTTGTAAAAAAATTGCATATGGACAAAGGGGAGAAGGCAATAGTATATGTGTAATGTAATGTCTAATAAGAAAAAAAAGGTGTAATTTTTCTTTCTAATTAAAATTTCGCTTAACAAATGCAGGAGGTAGAGATATCATTGTTCCCACCGGGTCGAGTATATTTGACATCACAATTGTTTTTTAAAATTTTTGCTGTGGTGTGAAATTTAGAAGAATTAGAGTTTTATGGGAGCTCGTGGAAAAGAATGAAAAAGTGTCGGGAGAGTTGATTGATAAAGTTTTTTTTTAATAAAAATTTATTAGAGTTTGTGAAAAGTGTAGAGAAATATAATTTGATGTAGTTTTTAATATTTGTTTTAATATGAATTTTATTTAAGTTTGTGAAAAAAGTATAGAGATTGGGTGAATTATTTTTTTACTTTTTTTTATTAGGCACTCAAGAATTTTTTTTTTAAATTTTTGTTTGTGCCAAATGGATAATATCTTAAATAGGAAGCATTTTTAAATTCAAGATAATTGTGTACAATGAACCATGAAGATTTAGGGACATGTTCGTTTTCACATTTTTTTCAGGATTCTAAGTATATTCATAAATCTACCACCGAACATATTTAGAATTCAAATACAAACACCAATACATTTTACACAATCTCCAACAATTTTTTAATTTTTTATTCAACATAAATTTTCTCTCTATATTTTTTCACATAACTCTAATACTTTTTTATTAGACAATTACATCATATCATTTCTCTCTCCACTTTACACAAACACCAATAAAACACTATTCAACATAAAAATTCACAACTTCTCTAAAATCCTACATTTTTACTCAACACGAACATAGCCTAGGTTTGAAAAAAAGAAGGAAAATCACAACTTCATGCAAAGTATGAGTAGAGGTTGTCTTTGTTACCATTATATTTGCTAGCCTTTATCGTTCTAGTTATTAATAACAAATGCTAGCCTTTACCATTCGATTTTCTATTACTTTTTTCTTTCTCAGCTTTAGTATTGATGTTTTTACAGATGTTACTATTTTTTCTTTAATATTGATATTTATAAGATGTTAATATATGGTAATTAATAATGAGGAGATGGTAAGAGTGATAGCACCATAAAGACTTAAAGAGCACGAGAGATGATGGTGCAAGATAAAGAAGGTGATAATTTTTTTCTGGGATAAACAAAGAAAAATAGTGACCTAAAAATATCAAAGAAAAAGAATGAATGAAAGTTGATGTTCAAAAGAAGAACCATTAGATGAAATGAAAAAGAAAAAGAAACCTTAAGAAAATAGACTAAAATCTCTAAAAGACACTTGATTTCTCATTCTCCCAATCAATACACATAGTAAAGACTAACATAGGATTTATAAAAGACATTGCAACTCCATTTAAGGAATGACTCTACATTTGAAAAGATGATAAGATTGAACATATTCTAAACATATTTAAATTGAAAACTTTAAAATAAAAAAATTGTGAAGGGCGTTTCGAGAGGCGTCCTTTGTGTGTGTTCTCAGGTTAAAAGAAATAAAATACAAAAAAAAGCAAAAATGGGTAAAATCTTTTTTTTTTCTAGGTAATGGAGTGGGGGAAGCAGGCCAAGCCTGCAGCGGAGGTCAACTCCGGGATCAATCCCTCCCTAAGGGGAGGGGTGCCAATCGAGCTATTAGCTCGTTGTCCAAAAATAGGTAAAATCAATTTTTGGTCCTTGAGTTTGTACCCAAAAAAAGTAAGGTCATTCCGTTAACAACCCTTTCCATAAACGGCAAATCGCCATATCAACAAAAACAAATTAAAATCGGTTTTTGGTCTTCAAGTTTTACAACAATTTGAAAATAAGTATGTCTTTGAGTTTGTAGTCTAAACAAATAAGTCCACCCCGTCGACGGTTGACTGTTAGAACGAAGGGTCAGAAGGTCTTATTTTTTTTAAAGTATAAACTCAAGGACTAAATTAGAGAGACATGATTTTACACAAAAATAAATAAAGGGGAGACATGCTTTTGAAAACTGAATTCATTCTATTAACTTTTGGGTGTAACTACCTTATTTATCAGGTCACATTTTTATTGCGCAAAGATTTTTTTATTCTATCTTTTTTTTGAAGTCGTTGCATTTGATGTATGTATTAGGACTGCACACAACCGGACCGGAAAATCGGGCTGGATTTGCGGTCCGGTCCTAGTTCTTAAAATGTGGTCCGGACCGGACCATATTTATTAAAATATAATATTTTATAATTTTTATTAAAAATTATAAACTTAAAACGTATAATTTTAATCTAAATTAAAACTCAACATTTTTATATGCACTTCCCCTTTGAAATTAACCTAATTTTTTTTTAAAAAATATAAAATTTTAAAAAATTTTAAAAAATTAAAACTGGTCCGGACTACATTTAGTAGGCTAGACCGGACCGAAAATCCGATTTTCAGCCCTAGTGTGTATTGGATTGAGACAGATCTGACCTAGCAATCACATACACTCTCCAGGTTAGAAGCAAAACGGTAAAGCTGGACACTCAATACCATTTAAATTATGAAAAAGGAGTAAATATATCTACAGTCCTATGATATAAAAAAGTTACGAATTAATCCTGTACCCATAAAAGTCACTCTCTAAATAGTGTCTATAGAAACTTGAAATATGCGTGTAAAAAAAATGTAGCTTAATATTTGAAATCCTAACAACACCTACTAGTAGGATTCGAACTTCTATTAGACTCGACAAACAAGCAAAAAAAAAATCCAAGCAAAGCCCGGGCTAACTTGCACGATTTCCCAGTGGAAGGTTCTTGTTTTTTTGCCAAAGTCCTAGTGGAAGGTTCGAACTTTAATTCAACCGGGTCTTCGCAACTCGCAACAGCAGTTTTAAACCCCACAAGACTGTTTCCGCCAATTTCCATGTCGTCGTTATTCTTTTGACGGCATACTTATCCTAAACTTTTTCAAAGATTTTTTAATCCCACCCGCTTTGCCCTTTAGCTGGCTTTCCCAACTTCGCTTAAGCACACTCGCTTCAGCCTGAGCCTACTCACTGTCGCTCAAACGCCTTTTGGGTTCCACGCCGCGAAAACTCAGAATTTTGCTGCCAGATATCAGGGCCCTAGGGGTGCTTCTCTGTTTGGTTTCCGTTTCATTTCCTTGCGTCGCCAGATCTGAAACATCATGCAGGTGCAATTTTACTCCCTCCATCTGCCTGTCTCTCTAGATTGATATGTTCACATTGGGCGTCTTGCTTCACTCTCAATCTCTCTCTCAGCCTTTTTCTGGGTTAGATCGACCCAGAAACTTGAAGTTTTGGGCTAATTAACCTGCATTTTGTACAGATCCAAGTATGATCTTTTGCTCTCATGAGCAAGGGTGTCGGTTCTGAAAGCTTCGATTTTCTTGCACAGTAGTGTACTTGTAAGTTGCTCTACCTATATATTTGGTTTCCTTTTTCTTTTTGTTGAAAATGTAGTTTCAACTGAATTGCCGTCTAGTTGAGAAGGTTCGAGCAAATGAATTTGAATTTCACTCATGAGTCATGGGAGCGAAGAAATGCAAATGACCGCTCAACTAACAGAGTTATTGCATAGCGTGTCAAGTTGTGTGCTTTTTGAAATCAACATTGGAAAAAGACTTAAGATTCAGAGTAGTATCTGTTTATTTTCTCTCCTAGTTTTTCCTGCTAACTGAGCAGCGTATTGGTGACGATTCAGTTCATTTTATTGACTTAATTTTTTTGGCAGTTGGTGGATCAGATTGTTAGTTGCAGTTTACTTGAGCTCGTGAGCAAAGATGGAGGAACCCTTAGGAGTACAAACGGGCGGAGAGGCAGCGGAAAAACCCCATATCCTAGAGAAACAGACAGCTGCTGGTCAATCAGAAAGCGCAAAAAGGGTTCCGAAGACTCTTAAACCTTGTGTGGTGTCAGCCGCAAAGGTTTCGGCAGCAACAGGCTCTGTTAGGAAGAGGATGGACTCCAGAGCGGGTCCAGACTCTACTTCGACTGTGATGAGACCAACTGTCAGTGCGTCACTGAAAAGTTCAGATGCGGTTCCTGTCGCAAGGAGAAACAGCATCGGAGGCTTGCCTGAGAAGCGGCCAAACAATGGTGGATCGGTTGCCGTTAAAAAGACTACCACTCCTTTGGGTTCTCAACCAGTGAGGCGGTCTCTCCCAGAACTTCGAAGGAGTTCGCTGCCTTCGCCTGTTACAAAAGATTTGAGCGGAGCTGGGGTTTCGGAGACTAGAAAGTCTGTTCCAGTGGCACGACTAGGTCGGAGCCTTAACGCATCAACTGGATCTGATGTCGTAAAGCAGGAGACTGTGAGGAAGTCTTCAGCTAAGCCGGTATCATCAGTAGCTTATTCTTCTTCTCGAAGGGTTACTTCTACATCATTGGACAGTAGTGGCAACAGCGGTACCCGGAAGACGGTTTCAAAGGTTTCTTCTGCATCAGCTCGGTCGCCTTCGGTTTCCAGTGGATTGAGAGCTGGCTCTTTGTTATCATCTCTAGATAGGAGTTCTAGTCTATCTGGACGGAGGAAAGTAGCGACTCCTGAAAGCCGGGACTCTAGATTGATTGTTCTTCCAAAGGTGGAGATTAAAGCTGGCGATGAGGTGGTAAGCACCATCTGCAAAGCTTTCTAATTATGCTTGGTGGTTCAAGAGTATCTTAATTAGTAATCAACCTTCTTTTGGTTTAGTTAACTTAGTTGCCTGAGAGATACTTCTGCGAATAGTTGATTTTTTATTTGTTGATTAGAACTTCATTTGACTTTGGTGTGTAAAGCTGCTCATCCTTACTCTAGTAATTTGGGAACATCCCATTTCTTCTTTTTATTGAGCCTCTCAAATGCCATGGAGTGTATGCCTTTATACGTGTCTCCTTTCAATAGGTTTTGAGTCTCTAATGGAAAAGAGTGAAAATCTTAGATACTTAACTAGGCATGACTGTTCGTTTTAAGTATATCCAGTATATGATTTGAGACCCTAAGTTGGCTAAAGGTTGGTGTTGCCAAATTAGGGACATATAATATGCCTAAAATGATAGGTTTATTTACCATAAAAATGGATAGCTTCAGTTTGACTGCGATGATTGAGATTTTTGGATGATATACTTGCAAAATAGAGCAAAGGTGCTGACATGGAAGAAGGTAATTGGTGGATGTGCACATGCAATTTCTCTCATGGGCTTTATTGAGAGTGTTTATCATATTGGTTCCACTTAATTATATATGGTTTTTTTTTCTCATGGTTTAAAATTAGCATCTAATATTATTATATTGGAGATAAAATTTTCAGTTCAGTACATTTTAGTGCTCCATTTTTTACCGTGTCAGAGGTTGGATCTTCGGGGCCACAGAGTACGTAGTCTCAATTCTGGTGGCTTGAACTTGTCAACAAATTTAGAGGTAAAATGAAATCATATGTGAGGCATTATTGCTTAAATAGTGCACACTATTTATGAAGAAATATGTTATAATCAAGTGCCTTGTTATTGTTTTTAAAATTCTGTGTTAATTTCTTGTGGATTAACTTCTATCCCCCTGATGATCGAGGCTAAGCTTCTACCCCCTGATGTTTGGTCAGTGAACTAGCTTCATGATTGATACTTAACTTGTCTCTGGTAAGATATAAGGTTAAATTCGATAGTGATCATGTGGGTGATATGTTTTTGGTTCCAATCAACAGTCCTCATAGTTGTAGGAGTATTATTGTCAAAGCATAGGAGCTTTTACCGTCAAAATAAGGGTATTCCAAAGCTTATTGCCTTCAATTTCTTTTTTAATTGCCTAGAAAAAAAATCTTTTTGGATTGGACAGATTGGTTTTAAGAGATAAATTGGGACGTGGGGTTGATGCATATGTTAAATAATGATTTCTAGGATTCTCACTTTTTTTTTTGATAAGTAAGAAGTAATATTAACGAAAAAGAGAAAAAGAGAAACAACAGTACAAAGACTGTACTGGAAATTACGACAAACAAACAAAGAAAGTAAGGAAATCCTGAAAATCAAGAAAAGGGCCCCCCAATAGCGCATTAGCCCAAAGAAACAAAGTAAGCAACAAACCACTCTGCAAACGCTCAATAGACTACGAAGAACCCCAAAACACTGCCTATTCCTCTCCTTCCAAAGGCTCCACCATATGCAAGGAGGAATCATCCTCCAAATAACCTTAGCGAAAGGATCCTTAAGCTTTCTCCCCCAACAGATCAAAACGTCCTTCACCCGCTCCGGCATGACCCAGTGAAGATTAAGCAAGTAGAAAACATGCTGCCACAGACCTCTCGCCGTCGGGCAATGGAGTAAGACATGGTTAATCGACTCACCATCCCTCTTACATAAGTAACATCAATCAAGCATATAAAGCCCACGACGCCTCAAATTATCAAAAGTCAAAATCCTACCATGCGTAGCCTCCCAAACAAAGAAGGAGACTCTTGGGGGAACTTGTGAATTCCAGATCCGACGCCAAGGGAAGGACACAACTCTACCACCATCAAGCAAAGCATAGAAGGACTTTACCGAAAAACTGCCATACCCACCCAACACAACTTGTCCTCAACATCTCGATGCAATACTAACGCATAAAGAGTGGAAAAAGACAAAAATTCTTCCAACTCCCAATCGTTTGCATGTCGTAAGAATTGAACATTCCAAACAACCGTGCTAACATCAGAATCCATACAATCCACCACCAGACCATCCGGCTCCAAAGAAAGGGAAAACACTGTAGGAAAAGAGCACCTCAACGGACGATCACCACACCACACATCATGCCAAAACCTCGTCCTTTGCCCATTCCCCACCACCACCCTAGTATACACCCTGAAAGCCTCCCAACCTCGTCCTAACATCAGAAAATTCTAGGATTCTCACTTTTGAAACCAGGAACTCTGTCTAATCACTGATGTACATCAGATGGTGACTACTATAGTACTTTGAGAGACTGAGGGATACTGTAGTTATTGCCTGAAACCCTTGCTTAATTTACATCAAGAGCTGTTATTTTCTTTTCTGTGTTGTGAGAAACTGGACTACTTCGAAAGGTTGAACTGTTAAAAGTTAAACCTCTTGTCTGTTACCTCTTTATCATGGTTGTCTAAAATGAGGTCGCAAGTTCTTAAAGCATGAGTTGAATATATGAGTGATAATCTTTCTTGCAGTTTGTTTATCTCAGAGACAATCTTTTGTCTACATTGGAAGGAGTTGAGATACTGAAGAGGGTGAAGGTTTGTTATTTTATGAGATGTATATATACCAATTTAGTTCTTCATTCTATTCAATGTCCATTTTTCCTGAAACTAGAACAATAGACTTTTAATGTTTTGTATAGATTTGCAAAAGAAAAGCTTGCAATTGACTGGTTGTACTGTTTCTTCCCAGGTTCTTGATTTGAGCTTCAATGACTTTAAAGGGCCTGGATTTGAACCTCTTGAGAATTGCAAAGCTCTACAGGTATATCATCTCTGAATTGCCATGACGTGGCACTTGTTGGAGTTACTGAATGCAATAACATCTTGAAATGCTTATCACTTTATTACTGGTGTAGCAACTATATCTTGCGGGAAATCAAATCACATCACTTGCAAGCCTGCCACAGCTTCCTAATTTAGAGGTAGGGCTTTGGAATGATTGCAGCTTTGCTAGCACCAATGAATGTTCAGTTTCCGGTGATTAGAATAATTGCCTTTTTTGTTCCCTTCCTCCCCTCCTCCCCTCCTTGCAGTTTCTTTCTGTTGCTCAGAATAAGCTGAAGTCTCTCTCAATGGCAAGTCAACCTCGACTGCAGGTTTGTTGTTGTTTTCATATAGCTAATTGCTTCTTCCGTGAAAGATATAGGAATTCCTATTCTTTATTTGAAACTTCTTGTAGGTATTAGCTGCAAGCAAAAACAAAATTTCAACTCTGAAGGGTTTCCCGCATTTACCGGTTCTTGAGGTTAGTGGTGTCTGTTTGTTAGTCTCTGTATGTTAAACATAGTAGTCTTAGATTTTCTTATTTTCACTCATATAGTCTAGTATGGACGCTTAGCACTAGTGTTGATCACGTCGAATATTTTTGTGGTGAAGTTTCTGAGGTAATCTGGTGGGTTAAAATCACTTTGATTTTAGGTTCCATTATGTGCAAAACATGGCTATTGATATTTTGAAGGTTGGAAATTGTTTTGACATTGCAATGTAAGGAAATACGGCAATGTGTTTGAAATAATTCATCATGACACTGGTATAAGGATTTGTAGGTTTTGTGAATCCAAAGTTGGATTATTTGGGGCTTGTTTGGAAATGGGTTGTGGTTTTGGTTTCTGTTCAACTTTTGGGTTTAACTTTCAAATTTCAAATTTTTTGATTTAAATATTGCTTTGTTGTAAGGATTTGTATGGTTGTTTAAGATTTGAAATGATTTATATTTTAATTAAATTAAATAATATTAATTTATAGTTATTATGATATTCAAAAAATAAAAAAATAAAAAATTATTTTAAAAAATAAAATATATATATAATTCAAAAAATAAGTAGTGTATATTTTTTATTTTCATATTTTATCTATTTTATAATATTTTATATTTATGAAACTATTTTCTGCTTATTTTTTGAATTATATATTTCTCTGATTTTTAAGTCATTTTTTTAAATATCATAATAACTAAAAGTTAATATTATTTAATTTAATTAAAATATAAATCATTTCAAATCTTAAACAACCAAAACAAACCTTTACAACAAAACAATATTTAAATCAAAAAAATTTGAAATTTGAAAGTTAAACCAAAACCACAACCCATTTCTAAACAAGCCCTTGAAGTATCTTGATTGTCCAATTTTTCAGCATGTAGATTTTAAAAATAAAGCAAACACTTCTTTCAAAATTACACCCATTGTTCTAGTAATTGCTATGAACAAAGACGAGCTGTATTAGTTATCTTTCTATTTTTGAATTTGGTGCGTTGGTGTCTTGACTTGCATCTAAGACAAGTCCAGTAATTATCAGATCTGACTTACCTTCTTTGGACTTTGAATTCTCATATATTTATTTTCAACTTGTAAAATGTTTCATTTCCTATGTACTAGTTAGTGACAGGAGAGACAAAAATAAAATCCAAGGGATTCATGAGTTGGGAATACTTTACTTAGTGATTCTATCTACTTAATATACAAGCTGGTACTTACATATAGTTATACTTTGTGGTTGTATGTCCTGCTGCAGCATTTAAGAGTGGAGGAGAATCCTATTCTGAAGATGCCTCATCTCGAAGCAGCTTCCATTTTGCTCGTTGGTCCCACTTTGAAAAAGTTTAACGATCGAGGTACCTTGTAATGCATATATGTTTTGGTGCTCACTTAATTGCTGCTTCCTGCTCTATAAGAGTTTTGCGCCTAAATATAGTTCTCAGTTTAATTACTATTGAATTTTCCTTCTGTAAAATGTGGAAACTTAGATCTTTCCCGCGATGAGCTAGCTTTAGCAAAGTGTTATCCTGCACAAACGGCTTTGTGCATCAGAGATGGTTGGGAGTTTTGCCGTCCAGAGCATGCAACAGGTGCATTATAATAATCATGACATCAATTTTTTTTCCTAGTAACTGCTTTTTGTTACAATAACCCATACTTCATTAATTCAGGTTGGAATATAAATATTCCATTTTTTTTATAGAGGCAGCAATGCTTTATTCAGTGGTTAATCTGGTGATACTATAAATCAATATATTTATCTTCCTATCTTCTAGTAAAGCTCATAACATTTGATAAATAAATGCTTCGGAATTTCATTATCTTCTGTATGTTCTGTCTACATTTGGGGGTTCCAACTACAAATTTCTGGAGATGATGATCAAGAACTTTTTTATGATTAAATGTGTATTTATCCCTTTGGATTTGTTTTAAAGTTAAATGTGTTTTGGTGATAGTGTTTTTGCTCTGGAGTATTCTTTTCAGCTTTACGTGAATGTTCAAATAAGGTTCTAGCATGTGGTTTCAGTTTGGCAATGTTCAATGCAACTGGAAGTTCTGCATGTAACGATAATTATAGCTGATAGTCATTGCCTACGTGTATCTATATGTAGAGCATTATGACAATGACACTTGTTATTTTATATCTGTGTTCTGGGGCAGAGACAACTTTTCGCTTTCTTGCTGAGAAATGGAAGGATCATTTACCTTCGGGGTACATGCTTAAGGAAGCTTCTATGGATCAGCCTTTTGAAGAAGATGCTTGTCATTGTCACTTTATTTTTGTGCAAGACAGTGCATTGACCACTGACCCACAATTAGTTTTAAACTATCAATGGTTTGTGGGAGAGAGAATGCTTTCGAGTTTTGTTGCTATTCCCGATGCTACTGGAGAGGTAACTAATTTTTGCATTGTAATTATATCTTAATTTTTGAATCGCTGCCAATGCTTCTTTGTTTATGTCATACTGCATGATACGATGGTCAGGTTTACTGGCCAAAGCGGGAAGACGTTGGTAAAATCTTGAAAGCGGAGTGTACTCCTCTACTAGGAGAAACAAAATATCCTTCTATTTTTGCAATATCCTCACCAGTTTCACCAGGTACACACTTCTCTGTAATTTCTTTGGGTTTGAAGGGTTGATTTTCGACGTTCATTTTAGTCAATCAAGTATTTATCTGGAATGCTTTTTGCGCGTGGTAGGTGCACAGTTATGTGAACCTAGTAGTTCTCTACATCAATTCCTGTCTTGCTAAAAGAGATTACTCAAAATATGAGATGTCTATAAGAAAATATATTTACTTTATGTCTCCTAACATGTTTTTCAGTTCATAGTTTAGATTAAAACTGCAGGAATGGTAAACTTAAGATTAGGATTTCTCCAGTAAAGTTTGCCCGAACAATTAAACTGCAGCAAAAGTGTGGTTTTAGTTTTGTTTTAAGGGAATTAGAGAACAATAGAAGTTTGAAGAATGGCATATAGGCGTGTAATGTTTGAGAAAATGTTAGAAGTCCTTGGAAAATTGTAGCAAGATCGATACTTAGATCTAAGCAAATAAACATAAACATGTCCTTGCTGGAATAAAATACGTAGCCAATATATAGTATTCCCATTTATCCGGTAAAAATCTTAATTATTTATCTATTGGACACACCTTGCAAAGCTTAACGCAGATAGGAAATATTTTATAACTGCACCAGTAATTTGCTAATAACAATATGTATTTAATAAATCCGCAAGCCTCTTGAGTGAAGCACTTGTAACGAAGAGTTGTTTCTCACAATCTAAATGTAACAACACCTCAGACCAAAATAGGCACAGTACGTCTCTGTTACAACAATGCCAATTTCCAAATCAGTAATTCCACCAAACAGGCCAGAGCAAACTATTTTCACAGTTTCTAACTTGTATGCAGTTTTGAACCTACTTCAAAATAGTAAGAAGCTTCTCAATACCCACTTTAAGCTTTAAAAAAGACTTAAAACCCAACTATACAATATCCTTATACACAATCCACTAACAAAACAAGTAATCATTACAATTTTTAGAGAACTTCCATATCCTTAAGCTTATGTACATATTTCAGCACCTACAGATACACTAAGTGGAAAGAGACATGTATACCAGTAAAATGTTAAGTAAGATAAATGAGATACCTCAGTAAGTACACATTGTTAATTCTAAATTAAGGTCTAGCATCTAGCAACGAAATAATAGCACATGAATGTAGCGACATCATCTCCACAGGCTAACTTCCTAAACTGCAATGTCAAGATCACGAAGTAAGACCATTTAGGTATTAGAGAATTTTATCTGAGCTACGAAACCAGTTCACAAAGCATGGTAATTAGCTGTAAATGTAAATATCATATTATTGTCAAAAGCTTATAGCCTAGGATTATAAAGCATGGTAACTGGATTAGACCCCTTATAGCCTAGGAGCACGTCGATAGGGATTTCTCGGTGAAATTCAAAGAATCCTCCCGTGCGTTTCTTGCCCAGAAATGCTCGAATGCGAATGGTCAATACATTGTTTTGGTAGAATTTGGGGATCGAAGGCGGAAGGGAGCAATAATGATCCCTGAGGGGCGATCCGGTGCTGGCTGGCAGACCTTCGCTCGATCAAGTGAGGAGTTGATCTCTGTTATTGGTGAGCTACGACGTAGACGCTCGGGGCCTGCAATTTCAGAGATTAGGCAGAGAGTTTCCTTTGCCCAGATGGTGCGGGTGCCTCGCCTGAGAAGACAATGGAGGGTGTGGGAGAGTCTCGTAAGCGTCAAGCTGGTAACGGAAACATGGCGAGGCAGGCGACAGTTGGATTCCCTAGGGCGTCGTCTGCAGAGGTTGGCGTAGGTCATGTGACCTCCGCTAGTAGGGATGTAGGAGGGATGGTGGGTGCAGTTTGTCATCCTGGCGCAACGAATACTGCGCCGGCGCCTGGGTTTGTCAGCACTTTGTGGGCACATTTACTGACTCTGAGAGCTGAGCTGGATAATGTTATGGGGTTGGTTAAAAGCAAGATGGTGGTGACAGAGCCCCAGTTGGATTTAAGCTGCTCGATTTGTGGTTTTAAATTGGTGGCCCATTCGAGTTCGACTGCAGCACATACTCTCTCAGGTGGTCTGGCTAGTATGGGTAAGGGGCTGTTTTGGGCCTGAGTTCTTCAGGGTTTCCCGGGCTTCCTGGTCTTACAGGGAAGCCAAGGCCTTAAGACGATACCTTCTCAGGGCCCTTTGTCGAGGCTGATGTGGCAAATGCGGGTGGTATTGAGTTCCCGAATGGCCAGGGCATTCTAGCCTCAGTCATGCCGGAGGCTGGATCTGATGTTGCAGGGCCTTCAGGGTTTCCCGGGCTTCCTGGTCTTATAGGGAAGCCAGGGCCTTCAGACGACACCTTCTCAGGGCCCTCTGTCGAGGCTGACGTGGCAACTGAGCATCATATGTTATGGAGCAACTGTACTCAGATCACAAAACATGTACCGAGCTATCACCATATATCGCACCTAATATGGTACTATTGTACCGCTACCGGGCTATTATCATATGTCATCGAGCACAATACTAAGATCACAAAGCGTAGTGCTTTGTAGGTTCATCAAACTCCTTATCATAGTACCAAGATCGGTACGCACAATATTATTCCAGTTTCTCAAAGGGGTATGCAACATTTTCTTGTCATCCAGTTCTCAATGTATGATATTTGAAGTTATTAATACATGGATCATAAGCTTGTCTTCACGACTTTTAAGATTATATGGCTCATTTCTCATACCCTTATAAAGACATATAACCACGATATTAACCAAATGTACTTAACTCCAGTGTAACAAAGTTTAAGTTTTCCATCCTTCTTAACTAGTTACACAGTCTCCTAGGCAATAATAAAACCTGATTCTGAATATTTTCCCAACAGTTCAGAACACTACACTTTGATCTCCATAAGAAGAAAATGAAGAATCCATAAACAAGGGTGTCACACTAGCTATCTGGCTTTCCAAATTTATCTTTGAATACATTATGGCTTCTTTACAAGGTTAAGTATTTCTTCCATCAACAAAAACAAAACAAACATCATTTGCAGTGTTAGAAGAATGCACCTTTTGGCTTCCATGAATGGCTATCTGAACCGGATCGGGAAGTCCCAGTCTACACTACTAAATCAAGCATATGCTCAAAATCATGTAGTTATTATAGTGGACAGCACTTAACAAAACATAAGAACTGAAGATTATCTTTTATCGAATCAAACAATATTTTATATTTTCTGTTTGAGGGATAGCAACTCAAATAAGAGTTACTCAAAGATTTTTCTCATTTGGCATAACAACTCCCACGGAAGTCTAAAACACTTGAAAACTTAGTCAAGGCAACAAACAAAGCTCCTCACATTATTCTGAAATCATCAATTTTTAATAAACCAAATCCCCTATTTCAAATTTGTAAACCCTAACTAACCAATTTTTTAATTCTTTAAAACAAAGATCCTTACTCCGTCTATTCCAAATTTGCCTAACTTTCTATGCAAGATCTTCATGGATTAAATTATCAGTACATATCTGTCTTGTAGACTCGGCCAACTTTTTTTTCTTCTAAGCCTCAGCCAACTGTTATTGAAATAGTCTTGATATGTGCAACTTTATCATGCCATTATTGCATCTTTTTCCTCTTTAATGTTTGTTGGCCTTCACTTTTTCTGTCTTTCCTATCTTGCAAAGGAAGTGGAATTCCAAAGGTGGTGAACCTTCAAGTCCGTGGGGAACTGGTGGAGGGAAATACCATTAGGGGTTATGCTGAGGTTGCATGGTGTGGTGGGACTCCAGGAAAAGGTGTCGCTAGGTGAGCTGTATAGACAAAATAATTATGCATGCTATTAGACATGACTATGAATATTCACATATGATATATTTTTCATGCATCACGTTTAATGTATCACGTGGGAATATGAATAAATAATCTTTTGCAATGGGATATCTGAACATTTCTCATTTTTCAGTTGGTTGAGGAGAAAATGGAATGGCAGCCCCTTGGTAATTACTGGAGCAGAAGATGAGGAGTACCGGCTGACTATAGATGATGTTGATTCAAGTTTGGTTTTTATGTACACACCAGTAACAGAAGACGGTGCCAAAGGAGAACCTCAATATAAGCATACAGATTTTGTAAAAGCAGGTGTGTGGGGGAGTACATCTTCATTTCCTTTTTTATTTGGTTTTGCTAAAGTTTATCTTGTTCAAATTGTCTGTACGTATGTGGATGTTTTAGCTTTTCTTTGCCAATATGCCATTGCAATTGTTTCAAATTTACACCTAGGCTTTCAATTAGCTCTTTTAAATTTTATTTTTTTTTTTAAATTTTGGATTCGTTAATTATAAATTTGTCCCCCAAAGTGCATTCTAACACATACTAGTGGATCTTGTCTCATGATTGCAGCTCCTCCATCAGTCAGTAATGTCAAAATTATTGGAGATGTTGTTGAAGGAAATATAATCAAAGGAGTGGGTGATTACCTTGGAGGAAGAGAGGGTCCCAGCAAGTTTGAGTGGCTACGTGAGAATAAGGACACAGGGTTGGTATTCACATATTTTCCTGCCAAATTTTACATCCTTCTTGGGTTGTCCCACTTCCAATGCTTGAGGAATAAAGTTTCCCCTGATTTTGGTTAATAATAATTTTTAGGACCTAGATGAGTTGTGATATTTGTGTTTTTTTGTTTCTTCATTTCCTCTTTATATTTGGTTTTGGTATTTGTGTGCTTTAGTTTTAAATTGTAAGGTTCTTTTTAAGATTTTGGTTTCTTTAGACACTGACATAGACCTTTTATCTCCATGATAATTTTCAGTGAGTTTTCCGTTGTATAATTAGCTATCTTCCCACCATCTGTTTATGACTTTTGTTGCAGAGACTTTCTACTTGTGTCAACGGGTACATCCGAATATAACTTGACCAAAAAAGATGTTGGGCGAGTTTTGGCTTTCGTATATATACCTACCAACTTTGAGGGTTTGTCCAGCACCTTTCTGTGTTGTAGAAATCTTCTATCTATGCCTGCTATGTAGATTTCTTATGGATCAGTACTTAACAGAATAATCGGTATACCTTTCAGGGCAGGAAGGGGAATCAGCGTCAGTAGTGTCTCAAGTAGTGAAGCAAGGTACGTCTTGGTGTCAAGAGCTTTTTGCAATATTTTGCTCTGTATTTGTCGAGATTGTTATTTAACTGGGGTGATATGTCCTATATATCATATGAGTAATACCATATAGAGGAGCCAGCCATCCTCTGCGGTAGACTCCACATCCTTGTCTTTTTCCTTTGTGCAATTCCATAACAATATGCTGTTTAGAGGAGGTTTGGTATTTCTAAGATGATAAATGCAGTTTGAGCCAAACTTCCGATTTTCTCATGCCTTTCCCCTGTTTCTACGTGCTATACACCTTCAAAATTAACCAAATTAGAGGGCAATTTCTTGGTTGTAAACATCCAGTTTTGCTTGTGGGTTGCATTTTGTTGTCTTACTTTTGTCCAATATTCGACATGGCCAATATCATCGACCGTTCTTCAAGTGGTTCCAGTGGCCTAATTTGGTCCTGAATAGGATAGATTCAAGTTCTTTTGATTTACTGATGCTTAAATCCTAAACTTGTAACATTGGTCTGGAATTTATGACGACGTTATTGAGTAAATCCTTCGGCTATAATCTTTTAAGCCAAGGATGCTATTATAGACTAAAAGAATTAAGAGATCTTAGACAGCATCCCGTGTTCTAGATACTAAAGTAAAAGATTGAGTTATAGGCATAACCTCTACCAGAATGATCGATCTACTAGGTGGTTCCGCTATTCTCTACTACTCTACTATAGCTGCCCTTTGGTTATGTACTTCTTGTTTCTGTAAATGAATTAACTCATCTTCCATTGAGGATCATATTAACAATGGATGCGAAATGCTTACAGCAACAATCATATTTACAAACGTGAAGGTCTCATTTCAAATCCATTATTTACCCTCTGGCTGCACTCTAAGCAATGAGTTCCACCTTAGGAACTGATTTCTTGCCACTATCCTTCTTACCCTCTTGGTTCTTGCTTTTCTTTTCACCCTCGGGTTCTCTCTCTCACTCTCTATAAAAAGAAATTGAAGTTCTCCATTCACTGGTAATTTGATGGGAGGATGTTAAATTTGACATGCTCAAAGGAAATTGATTAGCTCTAGATATGAGATTCAATAATCAAAATTGAAATTTATGCAACGCACAAAAATTCAAATACCAACTCCATGAAGAAAATACAAACCAATTGAAAATTCAAAGGTTCAAGATTCATTAATAACAAAAAATACATCACATAAGACCATCAATGGGGTACTTCATGTCAATGGATATCTAGCTGCCAATTCGAAATTCAAATTCCAACTTACGTCACAGCTTTGCTGATTATTTCCTTTCCTTCTATAGCTTGATTTCCTCTCCTCCTCTCCTTGTATAGCTCGATTTTACGTTACAATTTATTTCCTTGTATAGCAATGTAATCTTCATAGTATTAGAATAGGTCTATATAATGAAAGGTCTCGATAGAGACAAACACAGTTTTTCGGTAAAGCTTTCTAAAAGTTGTCACTTCACACATAAACAATCAATCCATATTTCTCCCCCTTTGTAATCACCAAGAGTAAATACTCATCAAAAGCTAAATACAATGCAAAATATAAAGTGCCAAATACAAGGCACAAAAACACATCAAAACAGAAAATGAGATACAATTAACAAGATCATTGAGGAGGCAGAAAATGGTGTGAAGGCTGGAACGACGTGAAGCTCGTCAAATGACCTCCTATACTTCTCCTGGAGCGTCTCAAGTTAGTGCCTCTATCCGTCTCTTGGCTGGCATACATCCAGTTGGAACCCATTGAGGCGGGCCTCAATAGCGGGCTGCCAATCCCTGAATGAAGAGATAGATGCCAGGTCGTGGGTGGTGGTTAAAAGGCTCTCCATAAGTAGAGGAGGATTAGTTGAAGTAGCTCAACTAGGAGGAGGAACAATTGCCTCACCCTCATCCTCGTAGTCCTCGTCGTCCTCTCCTCTCAATACCCCTCACATTACTCCTATACCATTTTATTCAAGGTTTTCAGGTTAAAGGTATCAAGATGAGTTAAGGTATCATTTCCCCTATATCCAAACCAACTCTAAAAGCGGTGAAAATCTCAATGAAAAACAAATCAAATGAGAGGCTTTTTTTATGCTCATGTGCATCCATCATATGTATGCGAGGATACCAAGTTGTTTAGCATGGATTTTCCTCAGTATTTAATCTTCCTCATCACTCCCTAACAGAAATTTCACAGCCTTAGCGCTTTGAAAATTCACACTCCCCTATGCATGGGATCTCCAAAATCCATTCATCAATTCATTCAATTCTATCTTCGTTCTACCCACCTTAGTCCTAGTGGTCAGTCCATTATCACTAGAGATTGACATGTTGCTAAAAGAGCATTTGTATGTACTTGGGGTATTCCGTATTGTCAATATTAAAAAAATTCCCCCGTTTTGAGTTCCAAATAATTCCTCCATCCCAAACTCTCTCAAATCGTCAATATCAATATTTCTACTCCTCACTACCTTTCTATGCGAGAAATCATTAAAAAACTTCACACTATATTCTTCATTTCTAAAATTGGTGGCATTCTCACCTTGAGATGGTTCCTTCCTCTTCCTCAAGGTTTCGACAATCCCCTTCCCTTTCATAGCAAGATGCTTGGTCATGGGCATGATGAACTGTGGCTTAAATTGGAGGAATTTGAAAGTTAGGGTTTTGAAGGGACGAAATTGGGGAAAATGTGTATCCGGATTGATTTTGAAGAAAATCAGTTGTTGAATTTAGTTTTTTGGAACGAAAGGAAGTGTTGAATCGATTTAGAAGGGATCTGGGGGCCAAAAAATCAAAATTGGAAAGATTTGGGAGAGTGGTTGACAGAGAGTTGAAAAAAATGAGATGCGGAAGAACTTGAATATATAAATCCTGATGTAGTGGTTCGACCACTTGATTGTATATTTCAAGTTTTTGGTGAGATTCGTTTATCAATAGAAAAAGCTTAGAGAGGGTATGTCTCAAGCTTTGATTTGACGCTTTGGTAAAAGCTATTCACCAAAGGGAGAAGCTCGGAAAGAATATATCTCAAGCTTGTACTTGAAGTTTTTTTGTAAAGATTTGCCTTGAGTTTAAGAGAGTTTGTGGAGAAATCCTCAAGCTTTTGAAGAAGCTTGAGGGATGAATGTAAGCAAGGTTGCCGAATCACCTAAAAATCTTGTGTTTGCTTCTCTAACCCTTCTCTCTTATTTTTATAGCATTTGCGTATTACATTGTGATCTTATTTCATAATTCAAGTTCTAACTTAAACTCTAGTGTTGCATTGATTTACATCATTAGCATCCTTTTGTTTAAGCAAACATAAATTTGGGTTTTATTCTTTTTTAAAGTTTTTAAAACTCGATTCACCCCACCTCTTGAGTTCCCTTAATACTTGGGCTTTCACTATCAAGGATTTATGTTATTCAAGCTTGTGTGCATAATAGATTAACACTAACTCTTAGGTCTAATGACAATAAGTGATTTTTTATTGAACAACCTTTCAACTGGTAATGATTTTATAACTTGTGTTTCATGGGCCCTTATTCAGAGCATGCACAACTTGTGTTACACCAACTTTTACTTGAGATTCCTACGTCAGTGACAGAGTTAGCATTCTATTAGATAAAAGCATAACAAGTGTAGGCTTTGCTATCTTACTGTGTCTAGGACAATTTTGGGTGTACAAGGAACGGGTAAATCATTATTCCCTACATTCGATTCATAAATCAATTTACAATAATTTTTTATAACGTTACCCATGTATTATTTCATGTAACATGTCATGTTGCCTTTAAACTCTAGTAAAAAATATATGCATGTGAAATTAATTTATAGGGTTTTGATAAAATTAATTTTTTTTATAACTTACATTCTAGCAGTTATAGTGGGATGAGACCCTATTTCCCGCTTTGTCTTGTGACTCCATTTTGAGCCACTTTCCTTTTAAGTTAAAGTTCTTAGAGTAGGTTTGCTTTGCTTACGTCTTTTGCTTAGCAGAGAAAAGAATCTGTGTTTCTTCTGTGCCATTGTTGCACATTTGTCTTTCCTGGTATCTTCTACTCATCCGTTTGTTGAGCTGCACGTGTAGAGGTCTGCAGATATTGTTGCACTTGATACTCTGGTCAAGTTGGTTTGATAATTTGCTCGGTTATGCTGAAGCTACTGTGTTAATGATTATCTCAATAAATCTTTTTGTGTCCTGTTTCTTCTGGTATCCGCTTATTTATGTATCAGTGACGATGCTTTTGTTTCCCTCTGCCTTTATGTTTTTGCATGGAAAGTGTTTCTACTTAAAAACTCTGATCTATTGCTTTAATTATCTATGGTGCATGCTGTTGTGAACTCTCTTCTTACGATGCATATCATTGTCAAAACTCCAGCGCCACCAAAGGTAACGAATGCGAAGATAATTGGTGAATTTAGAGAGAACAGCAAGATCACAGTAACTGGTATTGTTACTGGAGGAAGTGAGGGTTCCAGCAGAGTACAGTGGTTTAAAAAACGATCATCAGTACTGGATGATGACAAAGATCTGGAAGTGTTGAGCACTTCCAAGATTGCTAAGGTAGGTGATGTTTACTTTTCACTAAGCATGACTAAGCAGTCGTCCTCAACTGCAGGCGTTGTTTTTTTGCTTTAATATCTGGAGGGGAGTCTTAGTTAAGCTTTGGTCTTTTTTTAGGCATTCCGCATACCTTTAGGAGCTGTTGGGTATCACATTGTTGCCAAATATACTCCTATGACTACAGATGGGGAATCCGGTGAACCAGCATTTGCTATATCAGATAGTTCGGTTGAGAGTGAGAAAACCTTTCTTTTTCTAGCAATACATTGTCTAATGAACAAGTATCTTGATTTGCAGCACCATTATGCTTAAACCCTTAATTTTTAATGCAAGATTTGTCACTACATCATATTTTTCAGCTCTTCCCCCAAGCTTGAATTTCTTATCTATTACTGGTGATTACGCTGAAGATGGAATATTGACAGCATCATATGGCTACATTGGGGGCCATGAGGGGAAAAGCATCTACAATTGGTATATGCATGAGGTATACCCCTTTAGCAACATGGTGTAATTTATGTGCACTTGACTTTTCCAATGAGTGATGGTTGTGTAGGTTTAGGTGCCTGGCTTCCACATATGTAAACGATGATTGCTATCATTAGAATTGCCATCTCCTCACTCTTCCATTTTCAGGATTCATTTTATAATTGCAAACAAATTCTGCTCCAAAGCCTAGAAAATTATGAAATTGTTGCCTCTCTCTCTCTCTCTCTCTCTCTCTCTCTCTCTTTTCCTTATTCTTTTGATCTGTACTAAGCTATTACTTTTTCTGAATCATCTTCTGTGCATATTTCTGTCTACTATTTTCATATTGATTATTTGTATTAGGAAATGTTGTCATATTTTTTTGATAAGCAAGTCAATCTTATTATAATAGTGTCAACAGTACAAGAGACTATACCGAAATCACTTAATTCAAGCAAACAAGAAAACTATGAAAATCAGCAAAATCAGCGAAGGGGCCATCCAACAGTGCATCAGCCCAACAAAAAGAGAAAATAACATAAAACCCTGCAACTTGACCAAGGAGCAAGAACGACTATCAAAGCATCTATTGTTCCTCTCCCTCCAAAGGCTCCACCAAATACATGCGGGAATCCTCCTCCAAATAGTCTTAGCGAAGGGGTTTGAGAACTTTTTGTCCCAACTCCACAGCACATTCACCACTTTCTCAGGCATCGCCCAACAAAAATTGACAATATTGAGAATATAGTTCCAAAGCCCACGGGCGAAGGAGCAATGAAGAAGCAAATGGTCAACCGATTCTCCATCACACCGACAGAGGACACACCAATCAGAGATATACATTCCCCTTCTCCGAAGATTATCAGTAGTAAGGATCCTCCCATGCGAAGCCTCCCACGCAAAGGAGACCCGGAAAGGACATTTCGTCCTCCACACACCTTTCCATGGAAAAGACAAATCAATGCAACCAGCAATACAAGCATACATGGATCTCACCGAAAAAACCCCATCCTTTGACTCCTTCCAACACAATTTGTCCTCCTCTCTCCTAATTTCCACCCCATACAAAAGAGAATAAAAGGCCGAAAAATCCTCCAACTCCCAATCGTTTGCAGATCTAACAAAAGCAACACTCCACACCACAACGCCATTGTTCCCCGCCATGCACTCCTCCACCAAAGCCTCCTTGTGAAGAGCCAACGAGAAGACAACCGGAAAGACACAAGATAACGGTCTATCACCACACCATACATCATGCCAAAATCTGACCCTATCTCCATGACCCGCCAAAAATCTAATGTGGTTACTAAAGACCTCCCAACCTTTGCTAATAAAGCGCCACAAACTAACGCCATAAGGTCCCCTGCAAGGGGGAGTCCTCCAACCACCCACCGAACACCCATACTTAGCTACAATAACTATCCTCCACAGCTTATCCCGCTCAAGAGCAAAGCGCCAAAGCCACTTAGACAAAAGAGCCTTATTAAAAGCAACCATACTACGGAGCCCCAACCCCCCATGCTGGACTGGAGAACACACCAAAGCCCAGTTCACAAGATGAAACTTATGCGCACTACCGTCAAAACCCCAAAGGAAATCCCTCTGAATCTTCTCCAACCGAGTTGCCACCGCAACCGGAATAGGAAACAATGAAAGGAAGTAAGTAGGGAGACAAGATAGAGTAGGAGAGTGAGTCTACCCCCTTTAGACAAATACAATCTCTTCCAGCCCGCCAATCTCCTCTCAATCCGTTCAAGAATTTCGTCCCAAATATGAACACATTTGAAACTAGCGCCCAAAGGAGGACCGAGATAATTCATAGGCAACGAAGAGACACCACAACCCAAAATACCAGCGAGCTCCAGAGTATTATGAACATTACCGATGGGAAGGACCTCGGACTTAGACAGGTTAATTTAAAGTCCCGATACCGCCTCAAAGCATAAGAGAAGACATCTAAGACTCCGAAAATGACTCTCCTCCGCACCACACAACACCAAAGTGTCATCCGCAAAAAGCAAGTGAGAGATATTCACTCCCCCTCGGGGCCACCACCCACCTCGAAACCCTCCAATCCACCATGCTCCACCACTCTCCCCATCATACGGCTAAAAGCTTCCATAACAATGACAAACAAAAGGGGTGAAAGGGGATCTCCTTGCCGTAACCCACGCGAGCTAGTAAAAAAACCTTCCGGACATCCATTGACAATCACCGATAATTTCACTGAAGACACACAAAACAAGATCCACCTACACCATTTTTCACCAAATCCACACCTACGCAGCATATAGAGTAGAAAATTCCAGTTAACATGATCATAGGCCTTCTGAATGTCTAACTTGCACAACATACCTGGCACACCCGACCTCAACCTGGAATCAATGCACTCGTTGGCAATAAGAACTGAAACCAAAATCTGCCTACCTTTGACAAAAGCATTCTGCGAAGGAGAAATAATCTTCCCCAAGAGAGGCTTCAACCTGTTGGCCAACACTTTGACCAAAATCTTATACACGCCCCCCACAAGGCTAATGGGGCGAAAATCCTTAAGCTCAACAGCCCCCGGCTTCTTAGGAATGAGAACAATAAAAGAGAAATTAAAACCCCGCACAAATTTTCCTTCTCTAGCAAACTCATTGAACATTGACAAAATATCCTCCTTAATAATCTCCCAACAAGCTTGAAAGAAAGCAATAGAGAACCCGTCTGGACCCGGAGCTTTTTCACCATTAAGACTATGCACCACTCCGGTCACCTCCTCCTCCTCAAAAGGTCTTTCAATCAACTCCGCCTCCTCCGCCGAAATGCAATCAAAGTGTAGCCCATCCAAAGAGGGATGCCACTCAAACGATTCCGAGTATAAGGAAGAATAGAACTCCACAATCGTCTCAGAAATCCCCGAAGGATCCTCCACCATCAAGCTCGAGATCGAGTTGGCTCTCCTATGAGAATTCGCAACACTGAAAAAATTTCGTACATCTATCTCCCTCCCTAAGCCAAAGGGCTCTAGACTTCTGCCTCCAGCTGACTTCCTCCAAATCAATCAGATTATTCAGCTCTCTGGAAATTTCCTCCCTCCTTTCCAACCCCACATCATCAAGACGACCCCCCTCATCTAAGCCATCCAAAGACGCAAGCTCATTCAAAAGAGCTGATTTCTGAATGTACAAATCTCCAAAGACTTCCCAATTCCACACTTAAGATCCACTTTCAGCGCCTTTAACTTGAAGAAAAACACAAAACTGGGAGATCCCCTAAAGTGATAACTCTGCCACCACTCCTTAACCATGCCAACAAACCCATCAACTTTGAGCCACATGTTCTCAAAGAGGAAAGACTTATTAATGCCACCAAATCTGCCGCTTTCCAACAAAATCGGAAAATGATCCGACAACACTCGTGGAAGTCTCCTCTGAATCACCTCCGGATACAACGATTCCCAACTCTGGTTAACGAGAAAACGGTCATTCCGAGACCATGACTAAAAGGATCTACCACTAGACCAAGTGAAAGACCCACTTGTCAGATCCAGATCCACCAACTCCAACTCGGATAAAAAATCCGAAAACTCCGTCATGGCACTCCTAACGCCCCCTCCCGAACGCTCGTCGGGGAATCTAGTCACATTAAAATCACCACCAATGCACCAAGGAAGATTTCACCAACTAGACACCCCAGCCAACTCATCCCACAAAGTCACCTACATCCATCGTCATTGGGACCATAGACCCCTGAAAATAGCCACTGAACCCCATCATCAACGTTTTTAAAAACTAGACTTCGAAACTGACTAACTCCCCAGCAGACATCCCTTCCAACGTCGATCTTCCACCAAAGTCACAAGATTGCTGGAAAAGATCCTGCTGCGCAGGACCCACAGAGCAAACATCCCCTGGACCTGGAGAGCAACCACCCGACCACCTCCTTCTCAGCCAAGCTCACATCGGAGCACACCAGAACACCCTCGGAACCACCCTCATCACCCGTACCATGCTGGCCCACCTCAGAAATACCAGGAGAAAAGCCCCCGATAGATACAACCTTTATCGGCGACAACCCCTGAGGTCCCAGGGCCTCCGCGACCACCAAATCCTGATTGGAAACCTCCCCGCCCATCGCCGGCGACACCCCGGAATTGCCCGTGGCCGCCACGGCCTCGACAGCCCAAACTGGAGCAGCCGACCCCATCACCGACAGCGGTCCACATGATCTCAGGCCCTCCCCGGCCACCACCGGCACCACGGAGGCAGGCTCCCCCTTCGCCGGCACGGTCGAGTCCTCCACCAAATGATCCAAGTCAGCCACCGCGAGAATCGGCCCACCGGCACCAATCCCAGGTGTCGGTGTAGCAAAAGCAGTCCCCTTATTGCACGCTAAAGCCCGCGTGGGAGAATGAAACGAGACCAAAGTGGGCCTAGGGCAGAAACCGCACTCCACACTCCTCTGCGTTGAAGACCTGGGCGAGCCCAACCCATAAGAAGAGCTCGGGCAGTCTGATGACAAATGCATTTGGGCTTTAAGAGAAAAACCGCATACCATACAACTCATTTGAGGCCGGGGCTCCACCTCCAGACAATTGTTTTTAACCCGCTCCATGAGACAATCCAAATCACCTTTGATACGTAATAAATTCTCCCAGACCACACTTGTTGTCCCAGCCGACCCTGCAGATGCCCCCTCCCGAGGATTGGATGTGAGAGACGTAAGGCGCACGCCCTCTTCTGCATGCGGCATCCTGGGAACTCCAACAGTCGGCTGTGCCAGCTTTTTGCAAGCTCCCCAGCGAGGACCACAAGACGCAGGGTCGACTGGGACAGCAGGTGTGGTCTCCCCCAACTTCGGCTTCGGAACGTTGGCTTGAACTACCTGAGCAAAGGAGTAACCATGCCTGATCTCCGAACCCCCATGATTCACCCTCCTACGCCTGAGTTCCCCAAGGACGGAAATCAGTTCCTCACAAGCCGAAGCAAATGACCTCCACCCACTCTTTTGTCTCCCCTCAGGAATGATCACTGCACCGCGTCTACAGCGATCACCAAATTCAGCAAGGACCAAGTAGCTTCCATGTTTATTAACACAACGTTGGGCCAAGAAAGCGCCCGTAGACTCATTGAACTTCTCCGAAAAATCATTGATCTCCTTAGAATCCACCATTGTACCAACCAAGTTGGCCATCCAGACCACCGCGAATCTACCAAAGCGAATCGAACTCTGAGTCGTCCTGCTCTGTTCCGATAGAGTAATCAAGCCAGACGAGCTCACGGAAAACTTAATAGATTTAGCTTCTATCGATAAACTACGGACAAACGCCATACCCCCTCTGTATTACGCCGGCTCTGAAATTACTTAGAACGCCATACCCCCTCTGAGTCATCCTGCTCTTTGGTTTGGATCCTCTTCTGTAGAATGAAACAAGGCCTGAGACCGACCCATTGCTCTGATTCGCCTTCAAGTAAGTGCGCCGAGCCTAGAGGGGCTAGCAACAATGCGCGTCCGCTGAGCTAGCCGCACTGCGGACGCCGAAGGGGGATTGCCGGCGGTGGCGGCTCAAGGTGATGGAAGGTTACGGGTATTCTGTGGGCAGAGAGTGGGGGAAGCAGAGAGCACGACAAGACTCGGTTTTAAAAGTACACTACAGAGACTGTTCCCGGACAACATTTTCAGCCTCTTCGGAAGGAAGCCATTGTTATATTTTTTACAAGCATCATATGCTCGATATGCTCAGATAGGACTTAAAGTTATGTGTTCTCCAGTTCTGGGCAAGTCAAAAACTAAAATGTCAGGAGATCTACTAACATCTTGTTTCATCCAAGAGTTTGGGCAAGATAATGTTTATTTCTCATTATGCATACCGCACAAAATTACGAATCACATTCCGTTATTTATGCTTATATTGATTTAAATGTTCTCGGGAATCTGCAGGTTGAAACTGACTCCGGTTCTCTAATACCCGAGGTTTCAGGACTTCTTCAGTATCGTATTACAAAGGATGCGATTGGTAAATTCATTTCCTTCCAATGCAGTCCTATACGTGATGATGGGATTGTAGGGGAGCCAAGAACTTGTATGGGGCAGGAACGCGTTCGCCCTGGTAATTCATCCTTTTTGGGTCTGAAAATTATATTTGCAATTGCCAAAATGGCATTAAAGTGATAACGTGTTCAAATGAATTTATTGAAAGATATTTACTGTCTGTGGTTGAAATTTCATAACGCTCGATGAGAAGCAGAGGAAAAATGTTGCATAAATCATGTACAATGTTCCGGAAACTTGTGAGATGAGAGAAGTTTTTAAAATCAGCAGAATGTGAAAGTACTTCCTCATACTATTTCAACTTCTGAGCAAGCCGATCTTGCCAAAGCATCTGTGAGTAGAAATACTTATGTTAGTTAAGTAAGAGATTAATCCAAATCAACAAACTTGTCCTGTGCTGGAAATCTGTTCCTCTTCCTCCTTAACTGTACTCTCCTGAATTGTGTGGTTGAGAGCAATATATAGGTGCATATGTGATACCCATGGGATGTATCTCACATCTGCACTTGAAATTTTTTAAGAGTCAACATTTAGTAGATTCTATGTGAAAATTTGCTGTGGCTGATGCCATTTTTTGTTCAGTGTTTGGTATCACATTTCATGGCATTGATTTTGCTCTGGCTAATGTTGTTTGCATAATGACCTGTCACCTCAATGAATATATTATTCATGTGCTGGTCTGCAAATGAATGTTAGTGCAATGTGTAAAATGTAAAATGTAGGACATACTTGAACTAGTTCTTATTTGTAAATCCTCATATGTGATTGTTGTTTATGTTAGTTGCTTAAGATTTGGTTATTATGCTGAGTGCTACTTGATGATTAGGAACCCCGAGGTTGCTCTCTCTACAACTAGTCGGAAATGCTATTGAAGGAACCACACTAAGTGCAGAGAAAAAATATTGGGGTGGTGAAGAGGGAGATTCAGTTTTCCGCTGGTTCAGGGTATTTTTGTACTGTTAAATATTATTTTATCAACTACTTGCAGAGCCGTTCAAGCACCAGAAAGTCATGGTTGCTCAAAAAGTTTGGTGTCATCAATTAATTGATATCCTTTTGTTCTTTAAATGTTTTGTATATGCAGACCAGTTTAGATGGCGTGCAAATTGAAATTAGGGGTGCAAATACTGCGTCGTACATGCTCACCATTGATGACATTGGCTTCTTTATTTCTGTTTCATGTGAGCCTGTCAGAAATGACTGGGCCCGTGGTCCTATTGTTCTTTCTGAACAAATTGGACGTATTATTCCTGGTACAAATTCAATTTCCTCTTCTGAACTATGTTATGAACCAGCTTATTCTCACAAACTGTGGAATCTATTTATTACTACGCGTAACAGTCGTTCAGTAGGAATCTAGTCTCTTAAGTTCAGAAGATTAATTGTGATAGGCCAATTATTTTTGCAGGAGGATATACCTAAATAAAAATTATTGTGGATTTTGTTATGTAATGCAGGCCCTCCTACTTGTCAGTCTTTAGAGTTTCTTGGATCAATGATAGAAGGACAACGTGTGAGCTTTATTGCATCTTATAGTGGAGGGTGAGACATTTGATTCACCACCTTTTACATTTTGATAAGATGGAACCTCTAGCCTCTCTGTTGGAACTGAATCTGAAATGAATATCATTGTCTATTGATTCAGGGAGAGAGGAGAATGTTTCCATGAATGGTTTAGGGTGAAAAGTAATGGCGTCCGGGAGAAAATAAGTACTTTCGGTGCGTGTTATGAATTATGAGATGAGTCTTCTCACTTGCCCATTTGGAACTAATAATATCAATATCTTACAACGTTTTTCTGTCAGATTTTCTGGATTTGGCTCTTCAGGATGTGGGGAGACGCGTTGAACTTGTTTACACTGCTGTGCGCCAAGACGGAATGAAAGGGAGTCCTAGGATCATATTATCAGACATAATTGCTCCTGGTTAGTTGAACATCTGTTTTTGAAAATTCCATGTAATGTTCCAAGGAGTTCAGGGTCCTTTGGTTTTAATGTTTTCTATAATCTTTTGTTTATTGATAGTGATTCATGTAAAATTGCAGCCTCTGTAGAAATACATGAAACAGAGGCTGTAGGTTAATTTAGTGGAGAACAAATAGACGTTTGACTGGTGTTTTTTCTTTGATTAATATTTGTTGTTTTTTTACTATGATACATTGTGCACAACTGGTGGTGCACTGATGCTAGTGGGCTATCCGCTATACCATGTCTAAATTTGGATATTATTTGTTTTTGTTTTCAACAGCGGATCCTATTGGAGTGAGCCTGGAAATCCCTGATTGCGTTGAGAATGTGGAGGTAATCCCAGTGAAAACATATTTTGGTGGTCAAGAAGGTGTTGGACAATATATTTGGTACAGAACAAAGAATCAGCTGCACGGATCTGCATTATGCGATCCATCTAGTGCTTGTGAAGATGCTGTTCTAAGTGGGAAAACACTGTAAGCACTGCATTTTGTTAGATTCCAAGATTTCAGGAATTTGTGTCTGGATCATTACGCTGAATGTTAGTGAATGATGGCAGAACTTATGTACCATCACTGGAAGATGTCGGGGCTTTCTTGGCCTTGTATTGGCTCCCCACACGTGATGATGGAAAATGCGGGAAGCCATTAGTCGCAGTCTCCAGCTCTCCAGTGGCCCCAGGTATAGCTCATTCGTCGTCTTTAGTGTGGAATTAGAAATCTGTTTCCTGTTAGTGGCTAACTTGAGGACCTAGCACAGAGGTGCCCTTGTGTATGTATTTATATCAGTATATTTCTGATGACTCAATTGGAAGACTCTTCCTTAAATTTTCTGTAGTACATATAGATTCTGCTTTATTTCTAAGCAAGTGATAAGCTCAAGTGGTTGTTTGCATCCAATGTAGCTGATTTTGGCGCAAGCAATAATTAAATAGTTGGTCCTACGTAATTCATGGGCTCAATATTGGCTGGCTTTTGGCCCTTGTCATGTCAAAGCATTCATATAGAAAGATGTGGCAAAACATATGTAAAACGTAATGCTCTGATACCATGTTAGAGAAACTACGATTCCACAGGAAAGAGAGAAGAAAGAGTTAACCTTTCTCCTCAGACATTCAATATATAAATAGGGCAATACACCGGTGGAATATAGAAGGAAAATATAAAAAACAATAAACCTCCCAAATCCTGTCCATAACTACACAAACCCTAATGTCCCTTAACACTTATGTAGTCTTGTTATTTGATAAAATTCAATAAACAATGTGGCAGCTCTTCCAGTAGTTTCTAATGTTCGGGTCAAGGAGTTGTCTTCTGGTACTTATTCTGGAGAAGGTGAATATTCCGGTGGGTACGAGGGATCAAGTCTTTACAGCTGGTATAGAGAAACTAACGAGGGTACTATTATTCTTATCAATGGAGCTAACATGAGCACCTATGAAGTTGCTGATTCAGATTATAATTGCCGCTTGTTGTTTGGGTAAGTATAGCAAATTACTTTTTCTTCCTGTATTTTATGGCAAAAAGAAAGTTTATTCAGAACAACGAAATAATTGATAACAGTTTGAACTTGCCCTAGGAAGGTTTTGAAAAGCGAAAAAAGTCAATGTTCTATCAATCTTTGCCACAAAAGTTGCTACAGGTTTGGTTGTGTTTGTTTCCAGTAGGAAACCTTTTTGAACATAAAGTTAATACCCCTGACAGATCTTTGAAAAATATTTTCTTGTTGAATGGTGGTGACAGATCTAAAAAAAAAAGTGAGAGTAGATCTCAAGAAAGTTGCAAGTTTTGTGCGGATCATCATTGAAATCATCAATTAACTGCATATCTATTTTTAGACCACCAACGATGTTGGATCTTGCCACCCTACGTGGCAAGGTTAATCTGTTTCGATTTTTCAGGTATTATTGCGCACTCTTATCTGCGTACCATGATAGCCCGGATGGATCACCTTGTTCTAATCAATATGATTGTTTATTTCTCATGCTTATATGAATTACTAAGAAGTGTGGGGGAGTGGGGTTCAAATAACTGTCATAAGGAGGTCCCTTCGGGGATATCTGAGAAAATTGGAACTTTGTAATAATTTGAAACATGAGTGTTTTTTTTCCTATTGTCACATTGACATTCTATTTTGCATATGCTTTTTTGTGGGGGCCACTTGCATATAAATGTTCATATCAAAATAGTGTTTAGGTTCAGCTTCATTGCGATGCTAGTGGTGTTCACCAAGAGCTGATCAGCCTCTTTGGACCTGGAGTCTGTAAGAATCGAAGAAAGGCCTGTTAGACATGCCTCTTCTCTGCTGTACAAGTTGTTTTGTTGAACCAAAAATGTGTTATGTTCTGCTGATCCTTTCCATGGGATCCAATTGGAATTTAGGATTCATCTTTTAGCATATCAAAAGTTTCATCTATCCTGAAAACCTATTGTAATTAATTTTTCAAATGTATCTCACAGATATACCCCTGTTCGGTCAGATTCAGTTGTGGGGGAACTCAGATTGTCTGAGCCGACTGATATTATTTTCCCAGGTAAAAGCTTCCGTTTGCCCATACCAAAGCAATGGCCCTTTAAATAACAATCGATTCTTAAATAGCACCCGCATTTGTTGGAGGTTGGACTTGCACGAGTTGCATTCCTTACTTGGGATGCGGATTTATGAGAAGTAGAAAAATTCTTGTGCATCTGTAATCTAACTTGTCCTACATAGTGAACTTGTAGAAGTTTTTGTATTTCTGTTTGAATTTGGATATTGCATTGCCCCACAGAGCTGCCAAAAGTGGAGTTGCTTGCCCTAACTGGAAAGGCAGTTGAAGGTGAGGTGCTCACCGCTGTTGAAATAATTCCAAAGAGTGAGACTCAACAACGTGTTTGGAGCAAGTACAAGAAAGATGTCAGATATCAATGGTATGGTGGTACCTTTTCGAGTAGTTGCAACATATTCGAAATGTCTTTGCAGACTCTCACTTTGTTCACTAATTGTTCCCACTTAGTTGCAATTATATTTCAGAAACCGCTTAGTATTATGGAAGGGAAATAGAACTTAAGCAAAAGAAAGCTTTCTGAATTACGGCTTTCTCTCTTAAGTAGAATTGTCGGACTGTCATGTTTTTGTTTTTATTATCCTGATCTCTTGCTGCCCAGTCTCGTAGAAACTTATCTCATCTTAGTAGCTCTTGTCATCCATTTCTCTATATATGACACGAGGGACACTGCAGGTTCTGTTCATCAGAAGTGGGCGAGGGAGAAAGGAAGTCCTATGAAGCATTATCTACACAAAGTCCCTGCTCCTACAAGGTGCGGCTTGAGGACATCGGCCGATGTCTGAAATGTGAATGCATTGTGACTGACGTGTTTGGGAGGTCAACTGAGCCAGTATATGCTGAAACTGCACCTGTATTGCCTGGTACTTCCTTTCTGGCATATTACTAATATGTCATGTTGACTCCAGTTTTTTTTTCTGTTCTTCTGTTATTGTTATACTACTTTGTGCTTTATTTGGATGGGTTCCAAGAATTAGTTCTATAATTTCCAATTTTCCATAATGTTGAAATGGTGACACAGTTAATTTCCTGTTTATCATTTTTTCTCATCTTCTTTTATGTTTAGAGATGTCTGGATGTTTAAAACTTTAAAACATTGTTCTTATGGAAAACCAGCAGTTCTTTAATTACCCAACACAAAAAAAAAGCATCAGTGGTTTTAGTTAGATCGGACTCTATTTTTAGTTTCTTCTGGATACACCTACAAATAAGTTGAAGATTGTGTTGGAAGGCTTCAAACCATTATTTGGCAGACTAAAAAGTCACTGAACGATATGGAAGTTTTTGCCTTTTATGTTGACTTGGGTTGACTGCTACTAGCTATGTTGGTTTCATTAGTTCTAATAGCATTGTTGGTTTTCGTATTAGGAAGCATTCTCATCATCTTCATTTACTGTTGTATTTTATTTAAAGGTATTAGTTTATTGTTCAGGTGTTCCTAGAATAGATAAGCTGGAGATTGAGGGGAGGGGCTTCCACACCAACTTATATGCTGTTCGTGGAACTTATACTGGAGGAAAGGAAGGCAAAAGCAGAATTCAGTGGCTTAGATCAATGGTTGGAAGTCCTGATCTGATCTCTATACAAGGTATGCTAAAAACCTTTATCTGATCTCTATACATGGTATGCTAAATACGTTTATGTTACAACTCCAAAGTTCATATCTTATGTCTTTGGAGACGAGCTTATTTATTTATCATTAATCAGCCCACTTATGAAAATAAAATGGGCAATGGGTAGTAAAGCTGATGAGAAAACTGGGGTGAAAATGTGCCAAAACTTGTATATTGTATGTTAGGGGACTCTTCGTGATCTGTTCAAGCACTGTCTTGGCTTTTACCCCTTGTGTGTATTTGTGATCAACATTTTATTTGCTGGACAATGTAACCTTTCTTAAAGTCACTCTTGCAGTAAAGAAGGAGGTAGCATATGGCCAGGAATGGCATTAGATGAAGTTTGGGCAAAAGTTGATTTTTTTTTTATCATTAGTCGATCAAGATCACCCTTGAATTGATTGCAATTCCTTTTGGGCGCTCTGCACAAAGTCCTCATTGCTGCTTAATTGTTAGATAAGACGTACTATTTACTCTAACATCCTGTCCAAGAGATCCTGTAATTGGCCTCACGTTTTGTGCTTAAACCTATGAGCATTTTGTTGCTTCTGTCAAACAAAATGCACTCATCAGACCAGAAAGTTGGCAAGATTTGCTAAATTATTTTTTATGGTTAATATCAATTAGCTCTTTTCTTGCATGCTAGAAATGGAGGTTTGGTGTTCTTCCCTGCTTCCACATCTCCCATTCTAGCTTCCACTACTTTATGGTTTTCTGCATCTAGTGAGGAAATTACAGTGTTGTAATGGTGAGACACTTAATCATTTGATTAGCATACACAAATACCAACCGGCTTCCAAAGTTAAAACATTAGGTTGATTTCTTTTGTTATCAGGTGGATTGTTTGACAGCATCTATACAGTAACTGTACCCAACTAGAATGACTGAGCTAAGCTTAAGCATCCTGACGTAAGAGTTTGACATTTCTTTGAAGCTTTGGAAAATGAAATCTCTCTCTCTCTCTCTTTTCAAAGGAATAATTTTGTCCTAGTGTGCATTAAGGCTGTTCTAGATTTAACAACTAGGATTTCTCTATTCTCTTTTTCTGTTGTGATCATAAACAATATAGGTGGTTGTATTGTCTCCTTCATTTCTGCTTTGGGGAATATGTTCTGAGATAATCCTTGTTCTGTGGGGAATATGTTCTGAGATAATCCTTGTTCTGTGTCTTCCAGTATCTCATTGCCAAAGATTGATATTGATTGCAGGAGAAATAGGAAGAATGTATGAAGCTAATGTTGATGACGTCGGGTACAGGGTGGTGGCCATTTATACTCCTGTAAGAGAGGATGGAGTTGAGGGCCAACCTGTTTCTGCATCAACAGAGCCAATTGCAGTTGGTAATATGGAACTGCATTCTGTCTCTTTTTATAGTTTGTTGGTTGTGCCAGTAACTTTTGCTATCAACTTTTTCTTTCTTTTGATTTTATTTTTCTATGTTACTCATTTGAATTGAACCAATCATTTTATTTTTTTGATGTCATCTCTTGTAGTGCATAATGGTGCTTGCTTTGTATTTCTTTTCTATTTGATGTTTGTTCTGAGTGAACCAAACTATCGTAATCATAATATTCTAATGAGATTATGACACTATGAAGGGCGAATACTGTTCGAAATCAATAATCTACCTTGTCAAATGTTGATTACTTTTAAAAACTTGAATTTATTACGTTTTGAAAGTGTTCTGAAACAGGACCTTTTTTTCCAGTAAGGTTGGTTAACAAGCATGATTTGTAAGATATAAGCTTCTTTTGGCTATACACGGCTTGATTTGTAATATTCAATTTTGTAACTTGAGCTTCACATGGTATCTTTATCAAATGAGAGCACAATAATTATAAGTTTGGTGATGATACAGGTGTTTCCCGAAACACCCGTATGTTCTTGTCATCCTTCATGGAACATGAAATTTTTACTTTTATAAGCTAGATCAAGTAGCATTAGAATGATTCGATGTGTTTATCTATTGTTGCTTATTAACAATTATAATCAAGACTATATTCAGATGTGGAAGATTTGTAAGCAGCAAGTTTTGATGGTTCTCTTTTCTTTTTGTTTGGGGTTCTAGTGCTTCCATTTATGCGAGGATTGTACCCCCCCCCCCTTGCATTTATTGTCTAATTTGTCACTTACACGAAAAAACCTATTACAACATGCAGTGCCTAGAGGTTGAGAATCGCATCTGGCTCTCTCTCTCTCTCTCTCTCTCTCTCTTTAATGGAAAAATTTGTTGTTGCAAGGTTGAGAAAAAAACGTCATATTTGTGCAATGATAGTGACCAGATTAAGAAATGAATGTGTAAACAATCCACAGGGCTTAAAATCTTCTTTTCATGTATCCAATATCAATCATTGCAGGGTGGTGGTTTTTGGTTCTGTTTACATCTAAATAGCTTCTCTTTTATTGACTCTTCCTTATTTGTTCTTTTATTTCTTTTGCCATCTCATTTTTGGGAAGGTGGATATCTTTTACCTAGTTTGACTGTGGATAGTGGTTCAAGGAATTCTTTAGGTTCGTCAGATCGGATTCTACAGCTATCTCGGTTTTCATTCTCTATTGCATTGGTTTGCTTGCAGAGCCTGATGTTCTTAAAGAAGTGAAACAGAAGCTTGATCTTGGATCTGTGAAGTTTGAGGTGTGCTTATATCTCAAATCTGTTTGTTTGGATTTTCATTCAACTTAGAAATGTTCACGTTATTTTTTGTTGTAATTAGAGATTTATAGACCCTTAAATTAACTGATATTTTCCACTTTTAGTTTTATTATCTATGTACATAAGTAACGCAGACTCAACTCAAAAGCCACATCCCCGAAAGGTTTCTGTTTTAATTTTTTTTGCCAAAAGGATTTACAGCTGAGGTGTCCAGGTCAGCAGGGAAGTCTGTGAGCTTTTAGTGTTAATCCCATCGGGCCCTTTCTTTCATTTGTTCTTTCTGTTGTTTTTGGCTCCAACAACAAAAGGTTGATAAAAAGTGATCCAAGTATTCTTGTGATCCAAGAGAGTGATTTGAATGTTGTTCCCCTTTGTCTAATTTGGTGCAACTGTCGAGGAGAAAGCTTGGATTATGCTGGAGTAATGATCTTTGTTTTCCTATGGCCTTTCAACGATGCAATTCTTCTCCTTTGTTCAATTCGTAGAACTCCATTTTAATTTTCTTGTTAGCTATTAATACTTGCCTTATCATAGACCTTAATTCTGAATAGAACTCAACTGTAGGTCATTTACACCATTCGGCTTAATATAGGGCCATATTCCCCCCTTTACCTCAACAACTATTTTTTACTAGTTCTACCATCATTTTTGGCCTTCTGGTTTGAGATTTACATCATACGCATAGGTACAGACACTCTTTCAAACCATTGTGTTTATACACTTCGGTTGCAAACACCTAAATGGAATTCCCTCAAAGACTCGGCCTCATTTCATCCTCAATTGGTGCTCCCTTTACCTTGCCTAGTGTAAAGGTCTATCCACTGAAGAGTCTAAGGAGGTGTCACATCTCATGTTTATTGGTTAATCTTGGGTTCTAATTAAATTAATGCATATTGAGCACGGAAATCAAGGAGGTTATAAAAGCATGACATGAATTAATGACTAGAAATATTGAGCATGCATTGTTTCCGGAAAATTTTTCCATGATCGGGTAATTTTTTTTCAGAGAATTTGCAATCTTGTTCTTTTCAGCACATATTGTTGCTTTTCTTTGTCCATTGTGAAAAAGCAGAGCTGATCTCTGATGTTTACGTAAAGCAACTTGAGTAAAGAATATCGGGACAGTTCAAAAAACTTCAGGAATTTGTTGGGCTTTTTCATTCTGTCATTAGTCTAAATCAACAATATGAAAATCCTTGATACTTATTCCACCAGGAAACTCTTGGTGTCTGAGGCATTATTTTATGCAGAGGAAGATTGGCAGCATTGTGCGCTCTTAGCAGGACTTGCCTAGAATATACTAAGCTTAATATAAAGTTTGTAGTAGTCAAAAGCACGTCTAAAGTTCTCTAGACAAGTCCTCTTCCAATGCCCAGATAAAACTATGTAGTTTCATGATAAGTACCATACGTGCCTATTCAATACTCATGTTTGATTGTTGCGCCAGAACTAAATAACATAAATAATCAAGTGTGTGATTAAATTTATTTTTAATTCCCCTTTATTATCGATCTTTGCTTTATTAGTTTTTTTTTTTGTTGGAAACAGGTATTGTGTGACAAGGACCGATCTTCTAAAAAGGTTGCTTTTCATATTCTTTTCATAAATTTCTTTTCCGTTCATCTATTCTGCTCCGAAGATTGACATAGTAAACAACTGAACTTTGTCTGTTGGAATCGTGCAGGAATCTTCAGTGGGGAGTCTCGAGAGAAGAGTCCTCGAAGTTAATAGAAAAAGAGTCAAGGTTGTGAAGCCAGGGTCTAAAACTTCTTTTCCAACAACTGAAATTCGGGGAAGTTATGCACCTCCTTTTCATGTAAGTTTGGGTCTTTACCTCCAGGTGCCTAAAATTCTCAGACGGTGTGTTTTGTCAATTGCCTGAGATGTATTGCTTTAATTCTCGTTCTATTTTTTTGTTCGCTAACAAGGACTTCAAACGTTCAACCAAAATTGTGTGGAGTGTTATCTTTAATTAAAGTAGGATAGAAAGGGAGAAAAGATGCACGTGGAATGATAAAGACTTAACTGAGTTTAGTTGCAAGGATTCAATCTATTTTATGTTAGCCAGCATTAGCTACAGTCACCCTGCCGGGGCTGTCTACTTCTGCAGTTTTCTTTTCTTTTGATAATTATTGTATCTGGAAATCTATGTTTTTATGTACAGGTGGAACTTTTCCGAAATGACCAGCATCGGTTGAGAATTGTAGTGGACAGTGAGAATGAGGTAGACTTGATGGTGCAGTCCCGGCACCTCCGCGATGTTCTAGTGCTTGTTATTCGAGGCCTTGCTCAGAGATTCAATAGTACATCTCTCAATTCTCTCCTTAAAATAGAAACATGAGTGCAATTAAGTGCAAAGTGAATTGATTTCAAAATTTATCAGTTTATAGGTTTTGAGGCATGCTCTGCCACCACCTCTCTCTCTCTCTCTCTCTCTCCCTCGCCCTCATTTGTTCCCATTGTACTTTTAGCACATATGCTATGTTTGCTGTGACAGCTATATATGTTATTTTTTCAGTGTAAAAAATGTTGTGCAGTTGTCAAAGAATAGAAGTTGCCAAGATCATTGTATATTATGGTGTCAATAATAATATTTTAACCTAATGTCATTTTTCTTTCGCCGTTTGTTTGTCACGACATACACGTGTATGTGGTTAGCAGATGCATGCTCAAAAGTGTTCGATTTTCCAGGCTCAACAGTTTTGGGCGGTTGCTTGGCAATCTGTACCATCATATGTTGTAGCGTGGGTTTCTTGTGGTTTCTACTAGCCATACGGCTAGAGCATTTCTTTTGGGATAGTTGTAGAATTTCTGATTCAATCGAATGGTTTTACTGTCAAACTTATTCAAATAGGCTGAAACAGTTTATAGAAAGAAGATAAACGTGTGGAAGACACTAGCCCAATTGGGATATCGACTTGTGTGTATGGCTGCATTAACCACAATGTTGCAGCTAAAAGGGAATAAACTACAATGGTGATAGACATAGAAGAACCAACTGGCCCAATTGGGATAGCTATACCCGGGCTCTTCACCTCCTCTGCCCAGGTTGCCATTGCGTCGAATCCAGTGTAAGCAAATAAGAGCACTGCAGAAGCTTTAAGAACACCTTGGATACCTAAAAGCACAAAGGTTTCGAAATTGAGCTTATATAAACTTGCTTGTTCGTGTGCGCTTATGTGTTATTTCCATTTCCCCTACTTGTTCTACTAGAAGGCAAAAAAAAAAAGACCCGACAGAATTGAATCTTTAGAACCCTTCGTATTTGGGCCTGCACCTACACCCACTGCCATTGAAACGACAATGCATGCGAAGATCATTAGGTTTATGGTTGCAAAGTATGAAGTCCAGGCGCGTGCTATATTTGCACCTCCTACAATATGCTCTAAAACAATGTTTCCACGGGCAGTGTAAGACATAAATTCACCCTGCTCCACTCTACGAAGATAAGCAAATGATCCTCCTGCAACCGGGAGTTCAACATCAAACTCCGTGTGGCACATCACACAGAGCAATGAAGATAGGCCGGATGCCATCAGGTATGAAATGATGACTGCAGGGCCAGCATCATTAATCCGGACAGTCTTTTTGCAGTGAGGACGTGAAGATTACAGCGCCCAAGACGGCTCCTAGGCCAAACCAAATGAGATCCCACCAATTCAAGGTTTTCGCCTACAAATTAATGAATGAAATCGACAGTCAAGATCGATTTAGAAAAAACAAAAGGAAAGAGTTAAACCACTTTTTGCATACTGGCTAAGTCAATGTGGAGCATTGATTTCATTGATTAATGTGTTGGCTCAATGAGAGCTGCTATTAGGACAAATTCAGACTGAATCCAAACACAGTTCGAGGACGATCCTGGAGCTTGTTTTTTATACAACTCAATGGCTTGACGTAGTTCGACCAGCTCTGAAATTGACTCCTCCGGTAAGAAATCTTCCTTAGTCCATATGCAGCACCAGCGGTTCTCTCTGATCCCATATGGAGTCTACACGAGAAGAACTTCTAGGATTTCCCTCAGCGCCAAAAAGAAAAAAAAAATCTAGGATAAAGATAAGAAAGCTGATGCCTCAATATAATGGATTCTGTTGAGCAAGGGTAACAAAATCATCCTCCTATGTATGTTTTTATTGAAGGATTGAAAAATAAAAGAACAGAAACGAGCAGGCAGCAGCTTCGGAAAGTAGAAAGAGTTGGACAAGTTTTGGGCTAACTAGAAAGCCAATGGATTGCATCTTTGTCTGCTTGTTTTTGTATAGTGAAAACATTTTTATTTGTTAGTGTTAAATATACTTTCCATTTATAAACTACAATATCATTAACCCTTTGTACCATAAACTCAAATTCTCATTAAATTCTTCAAAATAATAGGAAGGAAGATAGATATAAAATGACCAAATTACAAGCTGTTTAGTATCATTCTTTTTAATATTATTTTCTTCTTCTTTTTTTTCTCTGTTAAGTTTATTATTATTATTATTATATATTTATTTATTTCTAGTGCAAGGCACAAGTAGGTCATTCTTCGTTCAAAACAGTAGCTAGAACTTATATACTAGCTCGTTGCAATCTCATGACAGACATATTCCAATATCTCTAAATATATATATATATATATATTTCGCTCTCACTTAAAACTAATTGGTTAAAACTCATCCGTAAATGACTTAATCAGAACAACGAGGTATAAGAGATAAATTCTATATAGACGGAAATTTGGGAATTAAATTTTGCAGATTTCATTGAATGCTATATAGTAACATTAGTCTATATATCCTTAAGGTGCAGTAATTGAATTTGGTTTCAATATATACATTTCCAAATTACACTAACGTACACTTGCCAACTCAAAATGCACAAATATACACCACATATAACACAACTAAAGCACCAACAAAGCTCACCCAACTACAAATTACAGTAACATACAACTGCTTCTCTTGAATATTGCCAGCGCACCAAAAACAAAATTTGCTTCATTTGAATAACAAGCTAAATTTCAGCAACAGAGCACATCCAAAAATGCAAAAGGTTACATTTCAAAATCCGGAACATAAACTGCAGTATCAACAAATAATAGATACCAGTCAACTTTAGTTTTATGACACCATCACATTACCTCCTTCAACATCTCGTAAAAACTTTAGTTTGACCTTGTGGAGTCTAAATAAAACATCTGCCATATTGATCCTCTTTTCCAGCACATCTGCACAACAATCCAATGCCAATTCAAGAATGGATGATAAGCAGTCTTTTGTAACAGCATAAGCACTTTCCTTTCTCAACAAATTTCCATCAGAAACTTCAGTTACTGAAATTGGCAATGATTCCTCTATCCAATGCTTTAAGTTCATTCCTCCAGAAAACATACTATCGGTTGGCCGCTTTCTTGTAAAAGTTTCCATCAATAAGATGACATAACTGTACACATCACCTCTTGTAGAAACAATTCCTTCCAATCCATACTCTATAAATACATCATAACAAATTTTCATGAGACAATTTATACTCAATATACAAATGAACTCCAATACAGAAAAAAAGAAGAGGAAGAGGCTAATACGATCTTAGCAAAATATGAGAGGTATTTGTCTATGTAAGCCTAAAATTATAGACATGCAAGCTTGTATTACCTGGTGCCATATACCCAATAATGGCGAGGGTCATAGTATGAGTTATGGAATCCCCATCACCTATGAGCTTGGCAATGCCAAAATCTGCGACATGTGCAACCATATCTTCATCGAGCAACACATTGCTGGGCTTCAAATCATAGTGAACAATACGCGTTGCATTACCAAAATGAAGATATTCTAGTGCAGCTGCCACATCGATCATTATATTTAGCCTTTGCAAAAGATTCAAAAAGCGGCTGTCAGAATACAACCACATCTCCAGGTTTCCATTGGGCATGTATTCCAACACAAAGGCTTTAAAGTCCATGTTGCTACAAGCAGTTATGAATTTGACCAGATTTCGGTGAAGAATGTTGCGGAGTACCTCACTCTGCGTCAAACCTTGGAAATTCTCCTTCCACTCGTATATTTAACACTTTAATTGCCACATTCATACCATCTGAAAGTGTTCCTCTGTAGACTGATCCAAAGCTCCCTTCTCCAATTAAGTTATTTACACTGAACCTTTCTGTTGCTCGTAGAAGTTCCTGGTAGGAAACTCTTCTCCATGTTGCTAAAGGAGGCAGTTCTACCTCACATGAAGATTTGGCCTTCCTCTTCCCCCATTTTGTCCAAAATAATACAACGGATATTCCGAGTATTAGCAACCCAACTGTTGGTAGTACATATTTTAGTCTATGCACTATTGTGGCCACTTTTGGTCGAGCATGACCTTGTTTGCAAGGAGAAACTTGGAGTCGAGGAGCACCGCAAAGTGCATCATTTGAAATGAATGATGTGGCCCAGAAGTTTACAAATGGTCCCCCTGTAGGAATTTTCCCTCGCAGTTTATTGAAGGAGACATTTAAAAACCTAAGGTATAAGAGGGCTTCTAAGGACTTTGGAATTTCTCCATATAATTCATTATTGGAAAGATAAGTACTCCAAACTCACCATTGTACCGAAAGATTCGGGAATTGAGCCTTCCAATCTATTGTCCGCTAAGGAGAGAGAAACTAGATCTTTGAGCCCCCCAATGGTTGTTGGGATATCTCCAACGAGTTGATTTATTGATAAATCCAATACCCTTATGACCTTCACATCTCCAATGTCAAATGAAAGAGAACCACTTAGAAAATTAGAGGATAGATTGACCACCTGGATATTCGTAAGGCTCCACAAGCTCAATGGAACCACAGAATTTAATTGGTTGAAGCCTAAGTGGAGTTCACCTAGCAAAGTCAGGTTACTTATGCATGGGGGAATCTGTCCAGAAAGCTTATTACCTCTTAGAGATAAGTAAAATAAGCTTTTTAGTTGACAGAGATCGGATAGGATGGGACCCTCTAGTTTATTACTAGAAAGGTCCAAGATCTGCAGCTTCCACAATCGTTCCATTGTATTTGGAATAGGTCCTGCCAGTGCATTATTACATAGGGCCAAAAGAATCAAGTTGGTTAAATTGCCGATATTTGGGAGAACGCTGCCCCGAATGCCGCAATCATCGAGGACAAACCGTTGAAGAGAGGTAGAGAGATTACCAAGTGAACTGGGAAGGATACCATGTAGTAAAGTGGTTGACAAACTTATTTCTCTCAGATATTGACGATTTGACAAAGAAGAAAAGAAACTGGCTAGTTCAGCGGTCAAATTGTTTTGTGGAAGGTTGAGCACTTGGAGGAGCCTTAAATTACCAGTTGTTTTTGGAATGAAGCCCGATAACGAGTTAAAAGATAAGTCTAAACTAATGAGCTGTGAAGCATTGGAGATCGAATCAGGTATCGTTCCACTGAGTTCATTTCTCCAGACTAAAAGCACTTGAAGGTTTGGAAGAAAAAGTCCGATATTGGATGGAAGTTTTCCTGAGAGTTTATTCATAGACATTGAAATGGCCTGTAGTGATGAGATATAAAAGATCTCATATGGAATCGAGCCGGTCAAGTTGTTACTGTGGATCATGAATTGCTCCAAGTTTCGTAGATTTCCGATTTCACTCGGTATTCCACCTGCAACGGTATCAATTACTATGAAGTACTACAATGAGAAGTCATATAATATGATTTTAATACATCTTACATGCAGGGGAGCACATGAACGACGTTTAATAAGCCAACTAAATAATAAGGTCGACTAAAAATTTATTAGGCACTCTGATTTCCGACCTATATATGACCTAGCTAGTATTGCATGTAGATCGTGGCAGTATTATCTAATTAAAGCCGGCTTTAAGAAAGGCCACCTGTTGGATTATATATAATCTTACTTTATGGGACTATAAGTGGTCTAAGATCTTGTGAAAAAAAACATTAAAAGAGAAATAATATGCAAGTTGTTGAAGTCTGGTTGTCTGAACTACCAAAATCGTCGTATTTAGCCTCAAAACTATCAAAATGCATCAATATTCATTTTGTCATCAAATACGGAAATTAAAATGTGCAGAATATAATCTACGTGACACAATATTGATGGTAGGTTCCTATAACACATACGGTGAACGTTGATGAATGATAGTTTTTGTGCCAAATTTGAGTATCGATTTTGATAGTATGGACTCTTTTTTACATTTTTATGCAAATTTAGGGGGCCAAAAGTTTTTTTTTATTGAAAAACAAAAACGTCGAATTGCACAGCGGCTCATCCTGAAAATTTTTGTGAGGCAAATTATGTAGGTTGGTTCATGAACTGAATTAACATTCCTGTATACTGACCAAAAAATACCTTCTGAACCAATCACATCATGCATGACCATATAATCGACTACAAGACGATAAAACATACCTTCAAAGTTGTTTTCCCCAAGGTACAAATATGTGAGCATGGTCAAGTTTCCAATTCCCGGAGGTAACCTTCCTTTGAAATGGTTGTCCCACAATCCCATGTAATACAGCTGTTTGCATTTAAACAAAGTCGATGGGATTTTGTGGTCTAATTGATTAAAAGACACATCAAACCCTTGTATATTAGGAACATGATTAAACATATCTCCAGAAAGTCGACCAGACAGCTTGTTCATTCGGAGAGAAATGATTTGTAGTGAAGGCATGTGAAAGAAAATGGAGGGCATCGGACCTGATAGCTCATTATATTTGAGATGGATTATTTGCAAGGAAGATAAGTTGAAGATGGATGAAGGTATGAAGCCCGTTAACATGTTAGAGCCGAGATTGATATTTTGCAATGAAGATAGGTTACATAGAGATGCTGGAATAGTACCTGTGAAACTATTACCACGCAGAGATAATAATTGGAGTCCATGTAACAACCCAAATGATGATGGGATTTCTCCATTGAACCTATTGAAGCTAAAGTCAAAACCTTTCAGCCTATACAAACGAGTCAATTCATTTGGCACAGAGCCATGAAAACTGTTATTTGCGATGCTTAGCCAAACAAGAAACGAAAGGTTTCCTACATGGGGAGGAATGGTGCCTGCAAGACCCATGTAAGAAAGGTTCAAGGCAATGACCATGCGATGCTTGGAACCGCACGTGACACCAATCCAATTGCAAACAGAAGCACTAGTGGACCAGTTGCTTGTCTAAGGATTGTGAGGTTGATCAGAGATACAAGCTTTTAAAGCAAGAAGTGAAGATTGATCAGAGGTGATGTTGAGCTTTTTTGCGTTAGCCACGCAAACCAAGTAACATGGTACCACAAGTAGTAATGTAAATGAAAGAAGGATTTTGTCCATCTGTAAGGTATGTAGGTGGATCGTTGGAATTAATCGTGTAATCCAAAGAAAAGCAAGACTCAAATATATATAGAGGATAGTGTAGCTAGCGTCCGAGAATTAATGAGAGGAAAAAGAGACATGGCTTTTGGGAAAAGAAGGGCCGAGTTGCTTTGGAGGTTGACGAGTAATTGACTGGTAGCTAAAAACAGTACAAAGCCAGAATTCTTTAGCGTGTTCCTCTCAATCTATGTAGGAAAATATTTTAATTCTTTATCGTGTTCCGGAATATGTCTTTCAAATACGACAAGAAATAGAAAATAATCTCTCTTTTCTGAAGAAATAGAAAGTAATCATTTCTTTTTTCGGTACTAGCTGACAACAGATTTGAGGCCGAAGTATTCTGCGTATAATTGAGTCAAGGTCCGCTAAATTAAACCATGCATACTTAAATTCGTCTTACTATAATTTAGGGGTTGATAGAATAAAACTGGAACAGTATATAAAGTTTAGGTCAGTATTAAAATTGCTAGATATTCATGTCCATTCTAGTTGCAATTTAATGACAGACGTGTTCATCGTCTCTAACTAAAAGTTAATGTGTTTTGCTTTCGCTAAAATGTTATTAATTAGAGCTCATACACGACTTAATTATCAATCATTATGTTGAAAACGAATAAAGATTTTCTTAAAAAAAGGCTTGTATTTTTTTGGTATTCATTTTTAACAAATCAATTTTTAGGGTACAACTTTGAACAAGACGGTGATCTCTGTAGTCTATTTTTTAGACATATAGGTCATTTTGTCCATAAAAAGTTAGTTCACTAATAGAGACAGAGTCCAACACAAGTTATCCGACTCCGAAAATGAATATCTCAACCTCTAACTCATGTCGGTCTTCCGTTAGTTAGCTAATTTTTTGTGGATAAAAAGATGTAAATGTATGAAAAATGGACTACAAGGATCATTCCTTTCAAAATTGTACCTCATAGATTGATTTATTAAAAGTAAATACAACAGGTAATTAAGTTTTTTTTCCTTCAATATAAATTAATAATATAGAACCTCTTCTGTTCGTGGACAACGTGGGCTTGCTGCTAATAATTATTTATTGAATTAGAACAGATTTAGGGTATGTTTGTTTACCGAAATTTTGGGGAATATTTCCTAAATTTTATGAATCTTTTAAATGTTGAAGTTTATTGGGGTTTGTAAAAAAGTTTTAAGTGTGTGTAAAAATTAGAAATTTTAAAGTATGTTTGTTCTGTTAGAAATTTGGACCCCCAAAATTTTGAGCAAACAAATATATCTTTAACCTAACTGAAAAGTGAACAACAGAACAATGTACACTCAAACTGACTGTGCAGCTCAAGTATTTGTTCAATCAAGACCTTGCTCGCACATAATAAAATTCATACGTGCATATATTCATTAGATATCGTTTAGGTGTAAATACATTTTTCACTTTAAAACTATCATGATTTTTTCACTTTACATATTAAATTACTACATTCAAGATATTTTACTCTCTATTTATCAGTATGACAAATTGTTAGACTAAAATATTGATAATGCTCTTAATCCACGTTGTATATATTAAAAATATTGTTGTAAATTCATTAAATTTTCATGAATAGAACGGAAGGTATAAAGTGTTTAAAATCAGTAGTTAAAAAATATAATATCTTAAAAATGATAGTTTAAAGTATAAAGTGTAAAATTTACTATAGGACGTATGTCCTACCAACAATTTAACAATCATTTTTTAAACCACTACACTCTCTTGCGTTTAGGAGTGCCAGTGGTGGGTCACGGCATTGGAGTCGCGCACACGTTAATTCAAATGCCATTATTTGTTTATTTTAATCTAATTGGGCCTGCAAAGAGAAATATTCGAATTGGACTGAATGTGCTTGTACATGCCCAAATAAAAGAGAGCGAAATTATTGCCACATATCGATTACGAAAGGGACCTGCACTGATTCCCCGTGTGTTCCAGAGAGAGAGTCTCTCTGTCTAGAATTTTTCTATTCCCACACGGAGTCACCCCTTTTTCACCATAGTCTCCGACAGTGGGAGGAGCTCCGGCTCTTCCCACCGCCCCTCCTCCCCCGTTTCTTCTTCTTCTCTTCTCCTTTGCTCTCTCCTTTTGTTCGGAATCTATACGGTTAGATCACAGTGTTCTCGTGTGTCACCGGTGGACACAACATTGACAGACGTTGTCTCGTCCTCAAGTCGAGCCTAACCGCACCAGTCTGGCACCCATTGGTCAGCGCGTGGCGTCTCACGCGCCTCTCGAGCCGTGCGTGGATCTCACTCGCCCGTCATTGTGCTCCATTTTCCGGCCTGTTTTTTGGCAGAATTGGCGGCCACACGCCTCTTGGATGGCTCCTGCTTCCTTTGGCGAGCCCAACGCCACCGTGATGCTGCCTTCTGGCGGCACGCTATGTATACGCGCTGGTGCCTTTCTACGCGCTTTTTTGGCCTCTCCGCTCGTTGGTGGTGTAGCTGATTCCGTCTATGTTGTTGTTTTTGATTTTGTTGTATTATGTTCTGTTGTTGTTTTGTGTTTGTTAGTCTGTGTTTTTTTTGTTTGCTTGTCCGGCTCCGGCTCCTGCGTGGGCTTTCTCGATCCCTTGTGGATCTTTTTTCGCCCTTTTGTGGGCTTGATGTACCAGGTTGTGGTGCTTTCTTTGATGTATCAGGTTTGCTAGCATAGGTACGGTAGCTTGTCTACTGTGTCCGGCCACTGCTTCCTCTGACTCGCATGGAACATGTAGTGGCTTTATTCGATCCTTTTACGGGTCTCGCCGATTAATTTCGTCTGATCTGTAATCGGGTCTTTCCGGACCGTGATCTAGAAAAAAAAAGAATGTGCTTGGACATGGGTATTTCAAAGTCCCGGGTTCTAGTGAAATATTATTATAAAGTTACATGCGCGTGGGGTACAGCTGCTTGTCAACTTACAGGATGGACATTCAAGTCAAGGTCGTCCACTTTATACAACATATAGTCTTCCACTTTTCTCCGTATATCTCAAGTGATGGACATTTAAATCCACTTTTGCGATCTGATCATGACTACTATATAAGTGCCCGTGCCATCCCTATAAAATCAAGGCTTGATTGCACGGTAGATTTATGTAGTATCATCATTTGGCAAATTAGTCTATAGGATATGGCGAGTTTTGTACTGGTTAGTCTATAGGGTAAGCATCATGTAACAAAAAGTTCTTCTTAGAAACTTTCACCGTTAAGTAGGTCGACGGAAATCTAACGGGATGACCTTTTTTGTTTCATGATACTTACGCCAGGGACTAGCTAGTACAAACTCATATCTCAGAGATCAATTTATCAAAAGGTGATACTACAAGGAGCTACAGTGCAATTGAGCCAGTTAAAAATCAATGGAGAAGCTTGAAGAGAAAATGAGTAGAAATAAGAAAGAGATACTACCTAAGAGGCCCTTGTCCAGTACTATAGAATATATGCATCACCTTCGTCGGAATTTGCAATCTGATCATGAGATTAGTCATTTCCACTCTCCAGTGACTAAAATAGTTATAGTTGCTTTAATGAAAGGAATTAGAAATTTATTTATTCATTTCCTTTTCCACACCTTAACAGCTTAACTCACGTCTTTGGGAAGGATTGTCGACGAAGCTATATATAAAAATTCGAAAATAAGTGACGCATTAACACCCATGACCAGTAGGAAAGTGGAGTGGAAAGTGGAGTTTGTTCGAATTAATTCCCCAAAATTTTGGGGTTCGAAATTTCCAACAAAACAAACACACTCCAAAATTTTTAACTTTTACACACATATACTCTACTTTTCACAAACCCCAATAAATCTCAATAAAGTAAAGATTTCCAAAATTTCGGGAATATTCCCCGAAATTTCCACAAATAAACGCCCCCCTAATATAATGTCTTTCTTTGAGTCCTTAGACGCGAAGGAATCCATCTCTTCATAGAATGACATTATCTTAAGCATGCATCTACTTTAAAATAATATGCCCATCCTAAATCTCATGCTAGCCTCCAGGCCTTTCTTCGTCAAGGAGCCAACCAAGAAAAAAAAAACAAAATTATTGGAGGAGATTCCAAGGTTGACTTAAAGATCAGGTTGACATCTATTTTGAGGATATATGTTCCCACTTAAACCATCATTAATTTATTCGATATAAAATATTTGTATGTAATATTTTGAAGCTTTTATTATTATAATTGGTCTCACCAGAATTAGGTCTTCTTTAACCATAAAACTACTTTCCAGTCAGCCCAACCTTTCACCTCTTAACCCAACTTGCACTCAAAAGAAACTATCATCCACAAGGTTTGTTATTGCAAGAATATCAACCATTGATTCTGACACCTTAGTCTTTTTATTAAAATACTTCATCAGCTTCAACCAAAATTGATTTTTTAAATGATAATTTTACTGAGATAGAAATGTCACCTCCAAATAAATTATGGAGTAACATTGTAATGTCACGTGCAAAGAAAATCAGTTTTCTTTGATTCAAATTTGCAGAAGTTTTTTTTTTATCGAAGACATAAAATATTTGAAATTAATAATTGATAGATGTAATAGGATAAAAATAATCGTTTAAGATACAGAGCCTTAAAACTCTTGGAGTTGAAAAGTGAAAAACGTATTTATTTATTTATTTGTAATATTTTTATTTAAAAAATGAAAAAGAAGCTCTAATCTTTTATAGGGATTCCTCAGGATAATTTTAATTTTTCTAATTACTTTTATACGTTGTTTGAAATACACAGTGAACTTAACAAAGGAACATGTCTATTTAAATTTGGATAAATGATTGAGATGAGCATCATCCTTTACTACATCATTAGGGCACTTGGAGCCGGTGGCGGACTAGGGGTATCGAATCCGGGCATCCGCCACCCATTGCTCTCTTCAAAATTATGCTCGTCTTAAATGGGGATCGATCGTCGATTACCCAGATCTATAAAACCATGTCAACCTTCCCCACACACTCAAATTCATTTCCAAAGCACTCCCAAATAATCCTCATTCAATATACATTCCAATGTACATATTAAAAACATCATACTAAGGTCTAATCATCACAAATCATATCCACAATACCAACAAATATCCAAATCAAAAACATTAACCAACCAAATCATTCATAAATTGTAGTATAGGTCGAGTATATTACCTCTTACTCAAAATCAACACCAAACCGAACTAAATCCCCACCAAAATCCTACAAATTTCGCACAAATTTTTTAATATTCACCCAGTTAAAAAACCAATGAATTTGAGCTTTGTGCTTGCTTTTAAGCAATTCTAAACACTCTCCCAACCAAAAAGACGATGTTTTTGCAAAGTTTGAGGGGGGGGAAATAGCTCCTTGTCGCAAGCCTTAGGTCTCCTCTTGTCGTGGGTGTATTTTTGCAATTCACCCACGACCTTAGAGCATTCTGGCATTTCAAGCTCGATAAAAACTTATCGATCGAATCACCATGTTAGCTTTAAAATTCTCACTAAGTTTTTAGACCATCGATCGTCACAAATGTATCGATTGATCGATATGTGAATTTAAAACGATGACGGATGCAAGCCATCGATCGGTCGTTTGAGACGATCAATCGGTCTCGAAAGCTTAAATGACACCGTCCTGTACCGATCGATCAATAATGATATTCCTAGGATTAAGGCAACCCAAAAAGAGGGTGAATTGAGTTTTAAAACTTTTTCGAAAAATACCCCAAAGAGTGTGTTTGCTAGCTACAAGTGAAAACTTTAAAGCAATAAACTAGTAGCACAAATAAAGAGATAAGGGAAGAGAAGCAAACACAATATTTTAGGTGGTTCGGCAAGCCCGCCTACGTCCACCCCTCAAGCTCCGTTACCGAGCCTTGAGGTTTCTCCACTATTATCCCTTCAACCAAGGGAAAGGTTTCCTTACACTTGAGCTTGAGAAAACCCTTTTCAAGCCTCAAGAACGAGTTTGAGAACAAACCTCTCCAAACTCATTCTTTCGATGAACAACCCTCACCGAAAGGATGCAAGAGAATCACTCTCTTAGGAATGTGTATGGTTGAACAAAATTTCCTCTAAAACTCCCTTGATGGAGTGGATATTACAATGAGAAATAACTAGCTCTTAGGCTTCACACAATAACAAGGATGTGAAAATGAAGAATATGTGTGAATGATGTTTGAATAAAGATTAGAAGGTTTTTTATCACTCTAAGCCTTTGTAAAATGATTATGGACGATTGAGTTAAGTTTCAAAGGCATGGGAATGGCTTTATATAGACCTCAGGAGAAAAATAGCCGTTAGAGTGAACTGTTAAAACGAGTCGGTCGACCGCTACATGAACCGGTCGACCGCTTCAAGTTTACCGTTGTTCAACGGTCATATTGTCAGAAGCGTAACGACTATCTATTAAATGCTACCGGTCAACCGCTACATGAGCCGGTCGACCTCTACATGTTACCGTTACACAACGGTCATTTTGTCAGAGCATTTCTAAAGCTACTGGTCGACCGCTACACCAAGCGGTCGTAGGTCCGGTCGACCGCTACAGTGAGCCGGTCGACCTCTTGAATTTAAGCTTGATGCGGTTGTTCTAAAAACTCGATTTTGACCAACTTAAAGTACCTAATTTTAAACTCTAACTTCTCATAAGAATATAAAAAGGTTTGGGAGTATATTTGTGATATTTTGAAGCCACTAAAAAGGTTTTAATCTATCAACAAACATTAAAACGGTTTATGTAAGTTTTGAAGACTTATGCATGTGTGTGATTGACATCCTTGTTAAAGATGAAGTCTTAGAGGTACAAAGATTACCCTAACATCTTGAGTCTTCACTTTTAAGAGCACTTTCATTGAAGGTGACGTTGCTTGATCACTCCGTGCTCATTTCTGATCCGCTTGCTTCACATCTCAATTACTTCTATTGTTATCATCAAAACATTGATTGTGACTAAAAAGCCAACAATCTCCCCCTTTTTGATGATGACAATAAATTAATTCATCTTTCTTTTGTTGATCTTGTCTCCCCCTATCTTTTGTACTTTGATGTGGGGTTTTTGGATATTTTAATGCTTCATGGACACAAGTTAGTATATAATATGAAAGAATAACACATGAATAATAAAGAAGCTTTCATATCAAAGTAAAGCAGTACATCAAAGTCTCAAAGGGGGGGTACAAAAAGAGACACCACATTTCTTCTCTCGCTTTGTCATCATAAAAAAGAAATACATAAACAAAGGAAATACAGAAACAGTAATAAAATGAAATGCATATGCAATGAAAATCATGATGGTGGAGGAAAACGGGCCATGAAAGTCCTCATGTCCTCAAAGAACCGTCTCTGCTCCTCCTGCATAGAAGTGACACTGTCGTGTAGAAACTTCTGTTGTGCCTCATGCCTATCATCCATCCTCTGCTCAAAAGCGGTGAACCGGGAATCCATCCTCTTCTCAAAAGCGGTGAACCAGGACTCAATGGAAAAAGTATGGTCGGGAGCTCTGGTAGGAGAAGGAATAAAGGGACGATCATCGCCTCAGCATCTACCTCCTCACCAGCAGGCTCATCCCCAGCCTTCAAATCCTCATCAGCCTCCGCAGGCTCATCCACATTTTCAAAATCCTCATCAGCCTCCTCAGTCTCATCCTCATCACTCTCCTGATGCTTAGGCACCCAAGTGTTCCGGGAAGTCCGTCGATAGCCCATCCGGGTTAAAGTGTGAGTATCAAATAGCTCACTCTTTGTCAAAGTGTCTTGCTCTCGAGAACTGAGTGCCACGCCAAAATGTCGAAAAATCTGGGTAAACAGCAAGCCATAAGGTAGATTCTTCTTAGGTGCACAAGCTGCTTCCATATGTTTGAGCATAATGTAAGGAAGGTTGAACTTTTTCTCCTTCAAAAGACGCTCTAGTACAAAAACATCCATATAAGTCACCTCCTCTTGGTGTCCACCCCGAGGCATCAAGTTATGAGTGCAGATTAAATGTAGCATTCTCAAACGAACAGGTAACTGGTTGGCATAGATTTTTCTAGGTGCATCCTCTGCCACATCAGCTCCTAGGAGTAAACTTAGGGCTGCTCCATAATCAAAGCCCTTACACACAGGGCCATGTCTTAAGCTCGTAGGCCCGGATCCCAACCTGTGGGATACCAAAAATCTCACCGAGAATGACTTCATTTAAAACAACATCCCGTCCCCCAACCTTACTCTTAACGGTAAACAAGTCACCCACTTCCCAACCAGTAGACATGTTAGCGAAAAACATTCTAACATATTTGGGAAACACTTCGTTACCCATATCCAACAAGTTTAGCCATCCCCGCTTCATAAAGGGACTCTCAATCTCAAAGTCCGAAAGTGATTCTATATTCACTTTCCTACCAGTCATGAATTTTCTATTTTAGAAGTCACTATAGAACTTTGAAGCACATTCATCATTAAGGAAATAGTAATCAGGCTCACCCGAAGGAGCTGCTGATGACCGAGATGATCCCGGGCGCTCCGAGACGTGTAGGGCAGGTTGCTTAGTCCTTGGCATGATGATTGAACTTGAGAATTGGAGAGAAAAGAGGCTGGAATTCAAAAATTTGGGGTTAGGGTTTCAAAGAGGCCGAAATCCCTAAAATTCTCGTTCTTGATGGATTTTGATGTAAATCAACTCAAAAACTGAGGGCTTAGGTCGAAAATGAGGTTCTGAGATGATGGGGAACAAGTTTAGGTCGGGTTATGGTGTTTTGGTAAGGATTTGAGAGAGTTTAGGGCGAGAGAGTCGAAGTTGTACGGGAGAAATGAGAGACCGATCGACCAAAATGTGAACTGTAGTATATATAGGCTCGACGAGGCGGTCGACCGCTTGGTATAGCGGTTCATGCCCTTCGACCGCTACGTGTAGCGGTTTCACATGACCATCGACCGCTTCGTGTAGCGAATCTACATGGTCAACCGATACAGAGAACAGTCTCGAGAAATGAGGTTTTAAGGCCCATAAATGAAATGAAATGATGCATTTGATGAATGTCAAATATGTAATAAGTCATAAAGGTGTTTTAAACATGTTTAAAAACACCAAATCAAATAAAAAGCATGGAAATCAAAGAGATAGCATTTCAAAGAGCATTTGCATCTAAAAACCCAATGTCTCGTCTAAGATCACAAAATCTATCATTACACAAGGGTTTTGTGAAAATATCAGCTAGCTGATGCTCAGTACTAATGAACTCAAGTGAGATGTCACTTTTTTGAATATGATCTCTTAGAAAATGATGTCTCACTTCAATGTGTTTAGTCTTTGAGTGTTGGATAGGATTCTTGGATAAGTTGATAGCACTAGTGTTGTCACATTTGATGGGTATACTATCAAATTCTAGTCCAAAATCTTTGAGTTTTTGTTTCATCCACAACACTTGAGCACAACAACTACCGGTCGCTATGTATTCCGCTTCGGTTGTAGATAATGCAACTGAGTTTTGTTTCTTGCTACTCCAAGACACTAAAGATGAACCTAGGAAATGGCAAGTGTCACTAGTACTTTTTCTATCGACTTTGCACCCGGCAAAGTCAGCATCGGAATAACTTACTAGGTTCATGTGAGTGTCTCTAGGATACCAAAGTCCTAGGTTGATAGTTCCCGAAAGATATCGAAAAATTCTTTTTACGGCAACAAGATGTGATTCTTTAGGAAAAGCTTGAAATCTAGCACATAAGCACACACTAAACATAATATCCGGCCTACTAGTCGTCAAATAGAGGAGAGCTCCAATCATACCTCTATATTTGGTGATGTCCACCTTTTTACCTTTTTCATCCACATCAAGCTTTAGCGATGTGCTCATTGGTGTTTCGGCCGCTTTAAAGGTCTCCATTCCAAAACGTTTGAGTAGGTCCTTTGTATACTTGGCTTGGTTTATGAAGATTCCTTCTTTGGATTGCTTGATTTGAAGTCCAAGGAAGAAGTTGAGCTCACCCATCATGCTCATCTCGAACTCTTCATGCATAAATTTAGAAAATTCTTGACAAAGAGAGTCATTAGTAGCACCGAAAATAATGTCATCCACATATATTTGTACAATTATGATATCATTGTTTTTGGATTTGGTGAAAAATGTTGTGTCAACTTTACCCATGGAAAAACCTTTTTCAACGAGGAAAGTTTTAAGTCTATCATACCAAGCTCTAGGAGCTTGTTTTAGTCCATACAAAGCCTTTTTCAATTTGAAAACATGATTTGGATAGACTTCGTTTTGAAAACCTTGTGGTTGTTCTACATAGATTCTTCCAAGATAAAACCATTTAAGAAAGCATTTTTCACATCTATTTGATAAATCATAAAAATTTTATAACAAGCAAAGGCCAAAAGCATTCTAATGGATTCCAAACGTGCTACAGGTGCATATGTTTCATCATAATCAATTCCTTCTTCTTGATTATAGCCTTTAGCAACCAATGTAGTTTTGTTTCTAATAATAGTACCGTGTTCATCAACCTTGTTCCTAAAGACCCATTTTGTGCCAATAATGGTTTGATCCTTGGGTCTAGGAACAAGTTCCCAAACTTGATTTCTCTCAAATTGGTTTAACTCTTCTTGCATTGCCAAAATCCAACTTTCATCGTTTTCGGCTTCAAGAAAAGTCTTAGGTTCAATTTGAGACACAAATGCAAGATGATTACAAATATTTCTAAGTAAAGCTCTAGTTCTAGTTCCATGAGAGGGATCACCAATAATTAACTCTTGAGGGTGGTTAGTAGCATACCTCCACTCCTTAGGGAGTTCTTATGAAGTACCTTCTTCTTGCGATGGTTGAACCTTTTCTTCACTTGGAGGTTGAGCATCCTCACTTTGAGTGGGGTTAATGTTGATTTCAAGTCCTTCCATCTCCCCCTCAATATCTTCAAGATCTACACTTGTATTTTTCTCAAATGGACTATTAGATTCATCAAAAGTAATATGCATTGATTCTTCAACACAAAGAGTCCTTTTGTTATAAACTCTATAAGCTTTGATCGAATTAGAGTATCCAAGGAAAATTCCAACATCGGTTTTAGAATCAAATTTTTCAAGGTTGTCTTTCGTATTTAAAATGAAGCATTTGCAACCAAAGACTTTGAAATAATGGATGTTGGGTTTTCTATCTTTCCAAAGCTCGTAAGGAGTTTTCTTCAAAATGGGTCTCATAGATACCCTATTCAAAACATAGCAAGATGTATTGACGGCCTCGGCCTAAAAATATTTCGGTAACTTGTTTTCATTCAAAATAGTTATTGTCATCTCTTGAATAGTTCTATTCTTTCTCTCAACAACCCCATTTTGTTGAGGAGTTCTAGGTGTTGAAAAATTATGCTCATAATCGTTTACGTTACAAAATTATTCGAACTTCTCTTTAACAAATTCAGCCACCATGATCACTTCTAATGGCCACAATGGTGTATCCTTTTGCATTTTTCACCCATTTTGAAAATTTAATGAATTCATGAATGACCTCATCTTTTGAAGCTAAAAATAAAATTCAAGTGAACCTAGAGTAGTCATCCACAATTACAAAAACATAGGTCTTTCCACCAAGACTTTGAGTTCTTGATGGACCAAATACATCCAAGTGAAGTAATTGTAGAGGTCTACTAGTTGAAATGAAGACAATTATCCACACAAGTATTTTGATCAATGTCAATCTTATACACATTAGAATTCCTATGGCCAATGAACAATAATTTGTCATCAATGACATTTTCAATAAGGCATCGAGAAGATTCAAACACAACTCTATAACCTTTATCACAGAGTTGACTAATACTAAGCAAATTATGCTTCAATTTATCAACTAATAGCACATTTTCAATAAGAGGAAGGGTATTACCGCCAATATTGCCTATACCAATTATTTTCCCTTTGAAGTTGTCGCCAAATGTTACATTTCCACCTTTGATGGTTGATAGACTTGAGAACCTTGATGGGTCACCAGTCATGTGTCTTGAACATCCACTATCCAAGAACCAACTATTGTATTTCTTCTTTCTTCAATCCTACAAAACAAATTCAAGATAAAGCTTTTGGTACCCAAACCTTTTTGGGTCCTTTTGGGTTAGTTATGTTTCCCTTTGGAACTCATACCTTTCTAAGAGCTTTACACCCAAATTTCTTAAGAGGACAATCAAATATTAGATGTCCATTCTTGTTGCAAAAGTTGCAAATGTGAAAAGATTCATTTGAAGATTTAGCTTTGACAAAGAAATTTTTGAAATACTTTTCATTTTTATAAGGCTTGTAGCCTAATCCGCTTTTGTCAAAGACACATATTTGACTATTAAGAATGTTTTCTAAAGCTTTGCTTCCTTGAGTGAATTTTTCAAGAATGGTGTTTTGACGAGTAACCTTATCTTTGAAAGCTTTGTTCTCAATTTCCAATGTTGAAACTTTTAGTTTCAATTCCTCATTCTCTAGCTTCAAAGTTCCTTGTTCATCCTTTAAGGAATCAAGGACACTTGTAGCTAGTGAATTCTTATTTTTCAAAACATTGTATTTGAGTTTAAGCTTTTCAAATGTAGTGTATAACTCATCAAAAACATTTTCTAATTCATCATATGAAGGTTTTGAATCTTCAAGATCTGAGAGATATACCTCATCATCTTCTACTGTCATGAAGCACATGTTTGCGATTTCTCCCTCATCTTCTTCTTCGGAGGAGCTTGAATCGCTATCTTCCCAAGTTGCTTTCATAGCTTTCTTTTTGTATTTGAGTAGGGGACAAAAGATTTCAAAGCTATACTCCTCCTTTTTGGAGTTTCTTCTTCATGACCCTTCATGGTGATTTCGTGAGTCATGAGAGATCCAACAAGCTCTTCCAAAGGCAATTTGGTGAGGTCCTTTGCTTCTTGAATAGCCGTGACTTTGGCTTCCCAAGTCTTTGGTAGTGACCTAAGAATTTTCCTCACCAAATCGGAGTTAGTGTACACTTTTCCAAGAGCATTCAAACCATTTATGATATTTGTAAATCTAGTAAGCATGTCACTAATGTTTTCCTCCGGTTTCATTTTGAACAATTCATAGTTATTGTAAGACCCCGAAGAAACCCGTGTCTACTTCATTACTAGATGAAGGATTCCATGGCCTATTCTGTATTTAAAGAAACCTTGCTTGGTCAAGGCATGATTTTATGTTAAGAAAATGTATATGTAATTATTTTGAATTTCTAATATGTGATGTTATGATTTAAATGCTATGGATGGAATTTAAATTTTATAATAACCGATTTCATGTTGCTAGATTAATTGTATATTTTCATTCAATATTCTTGATTTTAATTTTTGAAGGATTTTCTTATGAATGATTTTGGATTATTAAGACTTGCATGTTGGGCATAGAAGCCTCAAATAATGGGCTGATATTGGGCTACCCATTTATGGCCGGTTATTGGATGTAATTGGGCATTGAAGTTGTGTCATATGGGCTGCCCAATTACATGTGATGATGGGCCCTTGAAGTGTGATGTTGGGCTACCATGAGGCTTATAACATTTGGTGTATATTGGGCTTATAATGGCATGCTAATGGGTTGCCAAAATAATCATGGAGATGGGCTTTGGAAATCATGATATTGGGCTGCCATGAAGCCCATGGCAATGGGCCTTGAAATGGTGTTATTGGGCCTTAAGGAAGTTGGACATTAGGCCTAAGCCCTTAGGCTTATGAATTGGGCTTTAGGATATGATGATGAGCCTTGAATTAAAGGCTTAATGGACTCCCCGATGGGCCATGAAAATTAGGTTAATAAAGTTAGATTAGTGGAACTAATCCTAATTAAGTTTCCTAAGTGACTAGATTAGGATAAGTGAACTAAGTAGTTAGAATTCAACTAAATGAACTAAGATAGTTGGCCAAACATTTAATGAAGGAGCTGAGTTGTGTGGCTAGGGGTGATGGTCGACCAAGACAAGGGGATAAGCATGGGCAAAAGCTGAAATGTTGGAGAAAAGTGAAGGAACACCTCTTGGCCGAATTTTATGGTGAGGTTCATGCCCTTTTGTCTTCACTTGTGACCTTACACGTCTATCACCCTCTTTTCCACTTCATTTTGTGCTCATTTGTGCTACCTTAGTCGACCAACACAAAGCCAAAGGAGAGAAACACAAGCATAGGAGAGTAGAACCGAAACTAAGAGAGAAAGGGAGAGGAAGAGAGAACCAAGGGAGAACCGAAACTTTTGGACCAAGAGGTGGGATTTTGAGCTTGAATCAAGGAGGATTTCGTGCAGGGGAAGAAGGAGGACAAGAAAGAAGAAGAAGGTGAAGTCAAGAGGTATTGTGCAAAGGAAAAGAAGAGGGGGAAAATAAAGAAGCACTAGGTAAGGTTTAGAACTTGTTTTCCTCTTGATGGCCGAATTCTCTTGTGTATAGATCTTAGAGTTGAGTTGTTTTATGCTTGGATATGGTGAGATCTGGAATGATTAAGAACCTTAGGTTGTTTAGTAGGTGAAGGAGAGGAGAAGCTTGCAAAGGAACAAAGAGAAGGAAGAAGGAACAACAAGGTAGTGACCGAACCACCATACCTATTGATTGGCCGAACTAGTTGTGAATGGATCTTGATGTTTCATGTTCTTAGGTTGTTGAATCTTGCTAGATCTGGTAGTATTAAGATTTCTAAGGGTAGATCTAACTATGTATATTCTAGATCTAGAGTTGTATGTTGGGAAAAATGCAAAGGGAAAAACAATGTATGTTAAAGGATCTTGGATTTAAGCCTATGTTAGTTGTAAGTTGTGAATCTCTTTAGATCTATGGTTATATATGTGTTTGAATGTTAGATCTGGACATGTCATACATGAATGATGAAGGTGTGAAGTAAATGCATGCTAAGATGGATTGTAGAGTGCAAAGTATGCATGTCATAAATTTTCTAAGTATAAAAAGGTGGTATTATGTGGTATGGCTGAATATAGTATACCTAGGTTTCCAAGATTAATTTTGTGCATAATTGGATCTGGTCATTGATCATTTTATATGCTAGGTTATTGGCCTAATGTATGGTAGATGATTATGAAGTGTAAAGGATGCATGCAAGTTGAAAGAAACAAAAGAAAACTTGATTATTTGGGAAAATGAGTGTGCTGGCCGAATAGGTTAATGCTTGGTATCTTATGATTGTGTTTTGATTCTTGGATCCTAGGTTGTGAAATTGTCGAATGGAGGATGGGATCACCCTTGGAGTTAATGTTGTGATTAAAGAGGCACATAAACTGGTGATAGCCGAATATCATAATGAAATGAATCCCTAAGTGCAATTTTGATAAATGGATCATCATTGTTGATAAGGAAATTAGGGTTAGGCTAATTATAATTTATATTGAAGAACCATAATCATGTAATAAAAATATTTGAAACCCTAGTTAGGGTTAGTACTCGGGATTAATTGAGGTTTAAGGTCCAATTCAAGATTTAAGTGTGATTAAGTTATTAATAGTTTAATGTAAGGTTTAATGGAGTACATTAACTAATGGGAGACTTGGGTTTAATCCCAAAGCTATTAATTGCTGATTAAAACCCTAATCGAGAATAGATATATAAATATATTGTAATAGAGTTCAATAATTGAATAACCTAAGTTTAACTAGTATTAGTTAAAGAAGAGTAAATAAAATACTTTAATTGATTAAAAGAATTTCAGTGATATATATATGTTTAATGATTACGTACTATTTCTTAAAGTCTAAGAAATATTTGAATCGCTTGAAGGCGATCTACGTATCTTATACACTACCAAGGAAGACCAAGGGTAAGTGGATACTGTAAGTGGACGGTAAGTGGTTCTTTTCAAAATTGGAATGACACACTGCATCATTTCATGAACAAGCATGAGATTTTGATCAAGCATGACATGACATGTGCATTGAATGAATTTTTCTAAAGAGAATGTTTATGCAATGATTTTATGGAAAGATTATGGAAAGTTTTATGAAACGATAAGTTAAGTTAAGGGGCACTGGTCGGTACCGTACCATCAAGATAGACTCCCATACCGAAGGACGAATGCGAGAAGGATGGGTGAATCCACGAGGCTGTGCAACCACACTGAAGGACATTGAGAAGGTGTGGGCCTCCAAGGGTCAAGTCTAGCCACTGAAGGACGAATGCGAGAAGGTGCACTAGCTGACCATATGTAAGGTCTCCAAGGGAACTCGGGGACGGTTCCAAAGGGAACGCACAACCCTGACTTCAGGGGTTAAATGGAGCGAGCCCGCAAGTGAAAGATATGAAATGGTTGTGAAAGGCCATGAGTGGCACAAGTATGAATAAGTAATTTTCAAGGGCCTGGGGCCGAATTTAAGCAAGAGCATATGCATATCCATGACATGCATATGCGTCACTTATCAAGTTCTTTTCTTTCATGATTAATCAAGCATAAGTCAAGAGCATGTTTCAAAGTTATGTTTTTCCCTTACTGAGTCTTTTTGACTCACGTTTTTAAAATTGTGTCATTCCAGATGCCACAGGTGAAGAGAGTCAGGAGGACTACCTGACTTAGAAGGACCCAGATGATGTTCTTATTTTTTATTATGGTGACCTGTTCGATGAGATCCGTCACTAGTTGGATTTTAAAATATTATATATGTTTTGTATGCAAACTTAATGAGAACCCTGATTATGTAAGATTTAGCTCGAATCCCTCGAGATCTTGTATGTTTCCGTCGTAAGCACGTAAGTAAGTAAGTAAGAACGCTGGAGCTATCCGGAGAATAGCTCGCGGCTGTCACGGTCTCTGCGGGGTGCCGTTCGGGGCGTGACAGTTATGAACTAACATGCTTATCTTAGATTCTTTTACTTGGTTTGTACCTTCATGTGTGATTTCTAGAGTATGCCAAATTTTCTTTGCTCTATCACAAGTAGATATTCTATTGAATTCATTTCTATCTAATGTACAATAAAGAATGTTCATGGCTTTAGCATTTATGGAAATTTTCTTTTTGTCATCATCAGTATACTCACTAGAGGACTTAGGGACAATTGTCTCATCTACGGATTTCATAGGATAATGTGGTCCATTTAAAACACAAAGCCATAAATCATAATCAATGGATTGAAAATAAATTTTCATCCTTGCTTTCCAATAGGTGTAATCACTTTCATTGAAGGAAGGGGGTCTAGATGTTGAGAGTCCCTCAACATGAGAGTTGTTGCTTGAAGTTGTCATTCTAACTCAAGATTTTTAAATCTTGCTAAAGTGAGCATCAAGCTCTGATACCAATTGATATTCCTAGGATTAAGGCAACCCAAGAGGGGGGTGAATTGAGTTTTCAAACTTTTTCGAAAAATACCCCCAAAAGTGTGTTTGCTAGCTACAAGTGAAAACTTTAAAGCAATAAACTAGTAGCACAAATAAAGAGAAAAGGGAAGAGAAGCAAACACAATATTTTAGGTGGTTCGGCAAGCCCGCCTACGTCCACCCCTCAAGCTCCGTTACCGAGCCTTGAGGTTTCTCCACTATTCTCCCTTCAACCAAGGGAAAGGTTTCCTTACACTTGAGCTTGAGAAAACCCTTTTCAAGCCTCAAGAACGAGTTTGAGAACAAACCTCTCCAAACTCATTCTTTCGATGAACAACCCTCACCGAAAGGATGCAAGAGAATCACTCTCTTAGGAATGTGTATGGTTGAACAAAATTTCCTCTAAAACTCCCTTGATGAAGTGGATATTACAATGAGAAATAACTAGCTCTTAGGCTTCACACAATAACAAGGATGTGAAAATGAAGAATATGTGTGAATGATGTTTGAATAAAGATTGGAAGGTTTTTTATCACTCTAAGCCTTTGTAAAATGATTATGGACGATTGAGTTAAGTTTCAAAGGCATGAGAATGGCTTTATATAGACCTCAGGAGAAAAATAGCCGTTTATAGCCGTTAGAGTGAACTGTTAAAACGAGCCGGTCGACCGCTACATGAACCGGTCGACCGCTTCAAGTTTACCGTTGTTCAACGTTCATATTGTCAGAAGCGTAACAGCTCTCTATTAAATGCTACCGGTCGACCGCTACATGAGCCGGTCGACCTCTACATGTTACCGTTACACAACGGTCATTTTGTCAGAGCATTTCGTAGGTCCGGTCGACCGCTACAGTGAGCAGGTCGACCTCCTCAATTTAATCTTGATCCGGTTAATCTAAAAACTCGATTTTGACCAACTTAAAATTCCCAATTTTAAACTCTAACTTCTCATAAGAATATAAAAAGGTTTGGGAGTATATTTGGGATATTTTGAAGCCACTAAAAAGGTTTTAATCTATCAACAAACATTAAAACGGTTTATGCAAGTTTTGAAGACTTATGCATATGTGTGATTGACATCCTTGTTAAAGATGAAGTTTTAGAGTTACAAAGATTATCCTAACATCTTGAGTCTTCACTTTAAGAGCACTTTCATTGAAGGTGACGTTGTTTGATCACTCCGTGCTCATTTCTGATCCGCTTACTTCACATCTCAATTACTTCTATTGTTATCATCAAAACATTGATTGTGACTAAAAAGCCAACAAATAACACACTAATCGATCAGTGAACCTAATTATTAAAAAAAATTAACTAGACAAATGACTTAATTATTAAAATTATTTTACATATAATGTCAACTTAATACATATCTCGTACTAATAACTTATAATCATGTGCTAAAAAGCGTTATATCACTATTGTTATCATCAAAACAATAGTGATATCATCAAAATCGATCTGATCCGCTTGCTTCACATCTCAATTACTTCTATTGTTATCATCAAAACATTGATTGTGACTAAAAAGCCAACAAATAACACACTAATCATCAGTGAACCTAATTATTAAAAAAAATTAACTAGACAAATGACTTAATTATTGAAATTATTTTACATATAATGTCAACTTAATACATATCTAGTACTAATAACTTATAATCATGTGCTAAAAAGCGTTATATCACTAGTTTATGACATCTTAATACATTCCTCATATTAACTCTTACAAAATGCATCTATGATGCAACATGCACAATTTATATATGATTTCCTAAATATTAATGATGTGTATTCGATATGTTTTTATGTAATCTAAATACATCTTAACATACTTTGTTAATATATATTTTGTGTTTCAAACATTTAAACTCACAATATTCAATCATTAATTCTTAAAAACAAAATTGTTTGTCGATCGATCAGTATAATACAACGATCGATCGTCATTTACATTTAAAACGACGTCGTGCTACATGATCAATCGTCTTATATTAACGATCGATCGTGTCTTATAACGAAAATGCATAAAGACTGTCGATCGTTGTGCAATGTACCGATCAATCGTTGTTATGCTCCAAAACGATAATGCAGCACGAAATCGATCGTAGAAAGTTTCTGTGAGAATTCGTGGAGATAACCGGTAAAAATGAGTTTGATGGTTTCATATAATTGTTCACGACGATCGATCGATCGTTGTGTGACTATCGATCGCTTATTTTTTCAACACGTGGCGCTCTACCATTCATTAAATGACCAATCGATCGTCACTTCAACGATCGAACAACGATTCGAAAAACTGATGATTACGTAACATGCGGCACATTTCGATTCGTTGAATTGGTGATCGATCATCCGAATCTAACGATCGATCGTCGATTTTGTCAGCGAATCACTTCTAGATCACAAGAATCACGGGACACTTCAAAACGAATTACTTCCAGATCACAACAATCACGGGACAGTTCAAAATTCAAAAGAAAGCTTCAGCTTATCTAGCGATAAAGATCCCACGATTCTCTCAACTACAAAACAGGACAATATCACGTAGTTACTCTGTTTCCTTTTTTACGTGACTTTGTTTCCTTTTTTTTCAATGTGCAGCTGTACTGCCGTTACATGTAATTGTTTTTCCTTTAAATATTACATCCACCCATGACAATCAGTGTGGTAAGATTTCTACCAACCATCGTATCTTAAATTTCTACTTGGAATCAGAGCAACGAAAAATGTCTTTCGCATCTCTTACTGTTGGCAACTTTGTCACACTTCGTCTTAAATCTGAAAATTACCCTCTTTGGCGTGAACAAGTCCTCGCCTTAGCTGAAAGCCAAAACATTGTGGGCTACCTTACTGGAACCACTCTTCAACCCTCTGCTGTACTTCCAGCACCCGAAGGTTCAACTGAACCTACTCCAAATCCAAGTTATCAAACTTGGAAGACCGTTGATCGTCTCTTTCATGGATGGATCATCGGGGGTCTAACTGAGGAGGCGCTGGGCCTTGTGATTGGTCTAGATACGTTTGCTGTAGTTTGGTCAGCTCTCAAGGAGGCCTATGCACAAGCATCTCAGGAGAGACAATTTCAACTTACTCAACAACTTACGTACCTGAAGAAGACCTCGGAGATGTCTCTCAATGACTAATCCAAAAGTTCAAATACATTTGTGACAATCTGACGGCTATTAGACACAGTGTAAATGACAAAACAAAGGTATTCTCTTTGCTCACCGTACTTGGAGTACGTTATGAACCTTTCACCACTTCAATGCTTAAGCCACCCATGCCCACCTATGCTGAAATTGTTCCACTCCTTCAAAGCTATGAGACTCGAATTAGTTTTCATTCACCCGAACCAGCCCCCTATACTGCCTTTGTTGGTCAAATCAATGCTCCCAAGCCACAAAACAAAAATTATAGAAACTCTGGCCAATTCTCCTCAAAAGGAAGAGGTTTTGCTCCTGCCAATCACTCTATGCCCAAGCCTAGTGGGAAAAGTAATTCTGGAAACTCACCTCACGTTCCAATACTCGGGACATCACCTGTCAAATATGTGGTAAGCCTGGCCATGCAACTATTCGCTGTTGGCATCGCTTCAATCACTCTATTCAGCCGGATAATATTCCTCAGGCATTCTCTGCCCTTCAATTTGATACTAATGCCAGCAATGAGGAATGGACTTCAGACACAGGAGCATCAGCTCACATGACCTCACAAGAAGGTACTCTACAAAATCTTCGACCTTACACAGGTTCTGACCATGTTATGATTGGCAATGGTGATTCTTTACATATAACTCGTGTTGGGGATGCTATTCTTGGCACTGGTTCTTCTCAGATTGTTTTACATGATGTACTGTTAGTTCCTGAGTTAGAAAGGAACTTATTATCCATTGGACAACTTACCTCTAATTATCCTGTGATTTGCGAGTTTTCTGATTGTGATTTTGTGATCAAGGACCGGAATGCAAATCAGGTGCTGATGAGGGGGCTCAAGCGGGATAATCTCTACACTATTTGTGCTCCACTAGTAGCACTGTTCTCCACTCGGTTTCGAGTTGTATCTGAAGAAACATGGCACCGACGTTTAGGACATCCTCGTGCTTCTGTTATTTCACATCTACGCCAGTCTGGTTTAATTCAAGTTACTACCAATAAAGCAATGTCTCTATGCGAGAGTTGTCAACTAGGAAAACTTTCTAAGCTTCCTTTTTTGTCATCTTCTTCCAAGACTAAGGTTGCTTTTGAAAAAATTCATATTGATTTATGGGGACCTGCTCTTGTAAACTCTGTGAATGGATTTAAGTATTATGCTGCTATTGTTGATGATTTCGCGAAATTTATTTGGTTGATTCCTTTGAAGAAGAAATCTGAATTTATTCAACAATTCTTGTTATTTGAAAAATATGTGGCTCAACAATTTGCAGGGGCTATTAAAATAGTCCAAACTGATGGAGGAGGTGAATTTGTCAATCACCATTTTCAGACTCATCTACAAGCATCTGTGATTATTCATCAACTTTCTTATCCGTACACACCTGAGCAAAATGGTGTGGTTGATAGGCGCCACAGAGTTATTAGGGAATTAGGAATAACTATGATGATTCAAGCTAATGTCCAAAAATATTTTTGGGTGGAAGCATTCACTACGATTGTGTTTCTAATTAATAGAATTCCATATTCAGTACTTCAATGGGATAGTCCTTTCTTTCGATTATATGGTCACTCACCAGACTATGGTTCTTTACGTGTCTTTGGCTCTAGATGTTTTCCGTATTTATGGGATAACAAAGGAAATAAATTTGATCACAAATCATTATCCTGTGTTTTTATGGGTTACAGTGATCGACATAAGGGATACATATGCTATTATCCACCATCCCGACGTGTGTTTATCTCAAGACATGTAATCTTCGATGAAACTATTCTTTCGTTTCAAGCCTCAGACAGTTGTAAAATAGGCTCACCAGAGCCCTCAGTCCAAATATTCAAAGAATGGATTGATTCTCCATCTCTATAAATTGAGCCATTTTCTGTACCTACATCTTCTACTGCTTTCATGGAGCCACTTGTGACAGATGTTTCTTTGATTTCATTACACGAGGGTGACTCACATGTTGCATTAATTCCTACAGATTTATTTGCAATCGATGAGGACATACTTCCCACTCCAATGCAAGACTCCAATGTTCCACTCATACCTTCTCATTCCATGGTGACAAGGGCACGTGCTGGCATTCATAGAATTGATATTTGTTGGAAGTGCAATTTTATTTTTCAGAAGTGTAATATGTATTTGTTTGCTGCCTTGTCGTAGTGTAATCTCTCTTCATTATAGTGGTTTTCGGACAGACAAAATGAATGTATGGAATGATTGGATACAATTTGCAATTTTTTTTCCTTTGTTGATGGAATGATATGAAACTGCCCATAAATCTACAATCTGCAATTTTTTTCCCTTCATTATAGTATTATGAAACTACAAAACAGGGAAAAAAACAACCCATTTTCCAGTTTGGGCCAAAGTAAAATATGGGCCCTTAGGCCCATTAATGGAACCGGAAATTTCGGTTCATTCCGGAATGGCTCATTCCGGTTCCATCCGTTCCGGTACTCACCCTTAGTGACCCTGTGAAAAAAACGTGAATTATTGAAAGTTGACACAAACCAAGAACTAAGCAACCTTGAAAGTGGAAAAAAAGCCTTGAAGTGACGTCTTAAAACAAAGCAAGACTACAGATTGAGTGTCACCCTGTAAAAAAAATCGTGAAAATTCTTGAAAGTTGAAACAAAGCAACACTAAGAGCATGTTCGTTTGCAAAAAAGTGTGTTGTGCAGTCTGCAGACTGTGGATGTGGCCCAGTAAAAAAAACTTGAATTCTTGAAAGTTGAAACAAAGCAAGAACTAGCAACCTTGAAAGTGGAATATAAAAAAAAACAGCCTTGAAGTGACGTCTTGAAACAAAGCAAGACTATAGATTGAGTGTCAACCTGTAAAAAAACCGTAAAAATTCTCGAAAATTGAAACAAAGCAACAATAAGAGCATGTTCGTTTGCAAAAGTTTTCTAGAATACAAACGTATTCAACAAAATTTGCAAAATGAACATCCAAAATCTCAAAAATTCATACACAAATATCAATATCTTTTATACAATCTGCAACAACTTTTCAAACAAACTCTAATACCTTTTCAAAAAAAATTATAACAAGTTTTCTCTTTGCATACTTTGTCAGTTAACTTCAATATTTTTTTATTAAACAATTACATTAATCATCTATCTCTATACATTTTTACAAACTCAAACCAAAATTAAATATCTTTAAAACTTTTCACCAACTTTTATACAAAAACATATAAAACTCCAATATACATAAATATTCACAATTCTATCAAAATCTTAAAATCTTACAATTTTTTTATAAAACCAACATCCCCTGGGAAGTCTTGAAAGTGAAATAAAAAAAGCCTTGAAGTGAAGTCTCGAAGCAAGACCCTTCTCTGTGCAGTCGAATTTCACGCAAGCCTTGTTTTACACGCATGATGAAACAAAGCAAGCTTTGTTTTACGAAAAGTTAGTCGTAGTCTGACATTGGAATGGTCTAACAAAGTTTGCAGAGAACATTTGTTATCACAGTTTCACAACAATGAGTATTTGTGTATAAAACCAAAGTCGTTGCACAAATTAGCAACCGTGAAAAACGGCTATGTTACGATTTTATTATTATTTTTCTTAAATATGTAATGGTAAATTAATCTCAAGTCTCTTATTTAAGTCTAAGTGTATACTTCATACTCTATCTCCTCAATCTTCTTTCAAAATCTTTTGTTTCCTCTATTTCTTCTCTTGTTCTATCTTTCTTCGAAAAACTAATCTAATTTCTTTTAACCAATCACATATTAGATATACCTGATTTTAGTTGAAGCTTGTTTTAAATTCAAGTTCAACCACTTATAATCTTGGTGTCAGGTTTTATTATTCTAATCTTAGATTGTTTTCCAAATGTATGCATTGCTTATAGAATACTCTTAACAATATCAGTGACAGTAGCTTCTAGAAAAAGAAGTTTTTCAAAACTTAAACTGATAAAATCTAAGGTCAACAATGTCACAAAAAAAATTAAATGGATTAGTCATTTTATCAATTGAAAGTAACATATTAACAAATCTTGAATATAAAAATTTGATTAGTAATTTTGCATCTCAAAAAATTAAAAAAAATATTTTAAATAAAATTTTAAATATTTTTTATTAAAAATATTTTTTTTAAATTTTTATAAAAATGCCTAATTTTTAACCTGACCTTAGCGCTTAGGCCTCATTTTTTATTTAGCCGGCCCCGGTGAATTTTCAAACAGATTGATGATAAGAGTATACACTAATTGGCTCCTTTATAAAGACGAAGAAAGGGTGCTCTATAAGGTGGCGGTGAGGGGAGAAAGAGAGAGAGAGGGAGAATGAGTGGTGGAACAGAGAGGATCGTGTGTGTTACCGGAACTTCCGGATACATAGCGTCATGGCTGGTGAAGCTCTTGCTCCAACGCGGCTACACTGTTAAAGCCTCAGTTCGTGACCCAAGTCAGTGCTCAAAAATCTTGTTTCGCAACATCGTAGCAAATTATAAGTCGGTTTTGTTTATAACAGATGTTTTTCTTTAAATTCAAGTACGTGAACTCAGTTTAGTTTTTCTACCCCCACGAAAATTATGATATGTTGGTAACCTCCTAGAGTTTCCTGGAAGCAATTGTTAAAAAACTTTTAGTCGTCCAAGTTCTACCAATTGAAGAATATTGCAGTTAAGTTTCATATATAGGAGAGCAATAGCTTCTCTTTTGCCCCTGCCCCCTCTTAGGGGTTATGGTAATCATGTGTCCAGTAGGAAAAAGTTCAATAATACTGTGTACTCGTAAACTTCATGTTCTGGCTAGAAACTTATCAGTTCAAGGTTTGACAGTAGCTTTACTCTGCTTCTAACTTCCTACTAATCACCAAAACACGCAATATTTTTCATTTTTGCAAGTCGATACTTGAATACTTCTCTTTAGTCTCACAAACTTGATATTTGAGGAGTGTATACACGTGTTGTTTGTTATTTTTCCCCTGAGAAAGCATTCACCGCAAATAAATAATTCATGGGTTCTACTCAAAATGTGTGCCACAGATGACCCCAAGAAGACGCAACACTTACTTGCGTTAGATGGAGCTAAGGAAAGACTTAGTTTGTTCAAAGCAGACTTACTGGAAGAAGGATCTTTCGATTCCGCCATTGATGGATGTGAGGGTGTTTTCCATACAGCAAGTCCTGTTCTTGTCAATGTCACGGATCCAAAGGTATATTATATTCCACTATATGATCTGGTGGAAGATGTTTGCTCTCTCATAGGTTCTATTCTGATGAGATTACCTCTTTTCATTTTTCACATCTTTTAAAATGCTTTTTCACATTCATTGAATGCTCTTTCATCTCCATTATATTCTCTGTTAGCATCTCTTTGAACTCATTCAAAATTAAGAAGGAACAACATGCCATAATGTGTCGAGTTACTGTCACAGTTTATATTTTAAACGACTCTTGCATATATTAAGTGAACTTACAAAAATTTATATGATATGTTCTTTACAGGCTGAATTAATTGACCCTGCAGTGAAGGGAACACTTGATGTTCTTAGATCATGTGCTAAAGCTTCCTCTGTTAAAAGAGTGGTTTTCACATCCTCCATGTCCACAGTTTTACCCTCTCAAGAAACTATTACTTCTGATGTAGTAGTCGATGAGACTTGGTTTGTAGATCCTGCTAGTTGTGAGAAATCAAAGGTGCACATATACATATAAATGCTAATTTCTTATTACGTAGTTTCTTTTTTGTTTTTATTAAGTGCTTGACTGAATGCTACATATACATGAGGATTTTTAAGTGGTGTGGTTATAGATTGTGACTTAACCATAATGGTCAAGATCCGAGGTTAGATCGATCAGGGCAGTTTGCTCTTCATATAGTCTTTTCTTTTTTATTTGGGTTAGTGTGACATATAGTCTGTGTCAACAGCAGTACTCTTAGAGCAGAGAACATGGTGCTTCTTTTGGTTTAGCTGTATGATCACCTATATCCTCTATTAGCAGCAGTCTTGGACAATGATCAAACTAATATATTGCAGACATAGACTTTTCTTATTTTTTTCATCAGCACTTGTATAAGCTTTCAAAGATCTTAGCAGAGGAGGCTGCTTGGAAATTTGCAAAGGAAAATGGAATTGACATGGTAGCAGTGAACCCGGGGTGGGTGATCGGTCCTCTCTTACAGCCAACTGTGTAATGCAACTGTGGAGCCAATTCTCAAGTATGTGAACGGTACTACTCATGCTAGTGAGATTGCTGTTTGACCTTTCTATTTAAACATTACAATTACTCGCTTTTGTGAATGAAATAAACACTATTGTAGAACATGTCAATGGTTCTCGGATCAGATGGCATCTCTTCCCCCTTAGATAACAAGGTACTGGAAGAAAAGAGGAATTTAGTTCTCTGGTAATTTTTCACGGTTGGAGGAGTTTCTTTTAACTTGAAGGCGACCAAGTCCTAAATGCTGATTCTTGGAAAGTACTCTTACCGCTCACAATCTTTGAACATGTTATAATTTGTGGCAGAAAGTGGATCTATCTAGTGCCCCGTCTTCTAAAAGGCATTCTTTTGTGCTGCAATTAAGCAGTTGATACTTATGCCTTAAGTAGGGGACGACAGAGCTCTGGATACAGTAGTGCCCGTCTGGGTTTGATGTTAGAGATGCTGCTAATGCACATATACTAGCCTTTGAGAATCCATCAGCTAATGGAAGATGTTGCTTAGTTGGATCAACTATCTCCTGTTCTAAGGTTATGAAGATTTTGCGGGAAATCTTCCCTAATCTGATCCTTCCTGACAAGTAAGCTGTATATATACATATAAATGACACTGCCATCAACTTTCCAATTTCCATCTTCTTCACTTTCCTTAAAACTTTCCTTATTTACAACTAAAGCATCAAATATACTCAGTTTTATAATATAGCAAGTACCGCAGTAACAGAAAATACTTAAAACCATTGCAGCAGTGAAGATGATCATGACAAGCCTTTTGTGTCAACTTACAAGGTGTCCAAGGAGAAGGCAGAAAGCTTAGGCCTTAACTTTACCCCTGTGGAGGTGACTTTAAAGGACACTGTTGAAACTTGAAAGCTTTAGGGAGAAGAAGTTCTTGAGTGTCTGATTCATGGTATATATGTCCGCAACTCAAGTCATAGGCAAATAATTACAAATAAGCTTTTGCCTCCCTTCAATGTTCTTGTTTCAAATATCGTTCATAGCAGCGCTGGCCCCCTTTTGAGGACTTCCTTCATGTTGTTATATTTGGTTCTAAGCATTGCAATAATAGTGGTGTTAAGGAGGTGTAACTCCACATCTTTACTTTTCAAACAGATTGCTAACAATGTATTCTTTCTAAATTGCTAACAAAGTATTCACTTTGCCAAAGTTACTTATCTCCCTGTCCATGCTTTTCAAAAAAAAAAAAGAGTAAACAAGGTTAATATCACTTTAGATGTCCGAATTACCAAGCTTGTCTAGCTGGACTCTCGAATTACCAAAATTCATCTATGTGTGCACTCGAATAAGATCTGCTTGCCAAAACTATGTCACATTGTCCATTTATAATATATGTGGTATGATTTTGACCGTTTGAAGACGCACATTGAAGATTTTATTTTATTGTTTAGGACCTCGATGAAAAGACCTTGTTAGTTCGGAATGTATAGTCGTGCCCAGTATCCACAATTTACAACCCACTACCACATATAATAACTTCCTAGTTCCTACAACTGACGACGATAGTAACGACAACACAATTCCAAGATATTATAAAGGAAATATCATGACTCGGCCATCATATGAATTGAGCCCAATAGTGCTCATTTGAACAGATCCAGCCGTCTGCCCCAATTAAGCCACCCAAGCAATACATATGTGCCCCCAATTAGTGACTATCGTTGGAGCTCATAACATCGTTCCTAAATTCGTCGTGACCCAATTTAGTTTTTTTCCCACTAAAATGATGCTTTGTTGTTAAGCCCTCGAGTTTCTTTGCAGCAATTATCAAAATATTTAATCGTTCAATTTTCTATAAAGTAAAGAGTAGATTGATTTTTCATATGTAAAAAAATCACTAACTTATACTCGATTGTCAGCCATTCAACGTTTCCCAACAGTAGCGAGGCCAAGACTGGGTTTTATAGCCACCCACCTCATCTCTCTTCACCTTTTTATTAATTTTAATATCTTAAAATTTTAACACTCAAACCCTGCTGAGTAATTGAAATTGGAGCGTATGGCGAACCACAATACCAGCCGGTGATTTGGGTTGTCATTTTCAACTTTTGACTCGACGACTATGCATTAGCAGTGGAAGACGTTGGAGCTTTGTGACGGGAAGTTTGGGAACACGAAGTAGAGCGTGGCTGATGCGCTTTTCTTTTTTTTTAATCAAGACACATTTTATTCATAGTATAGAAAATTACTGCTGAAAACTTACAACGGAAAAGACCCAAAGGGTCAACAACAAGTCTAGGGGGCCGTAGCCCATAAACGAGGACTCAAGGTCCTCAGAGGAAGCGGGGAGACCCGCAAGAGATGGGCGCAAAAACCCATAAAAAGTAACAACCACTGCATAAGACAATGGTGACTGCCACTGAAGGAAAAACGGACGTAGCGTCGATCCTGCTCCCTTAGAATACTTCAAATGCAAATACCAGCTGTAAAAACTACACACAGACACAACCACACGGCAGGTAAGCCCATAAGGGAGGATAAGCCCAAACGGGTGATAAGCTAACGCAAACAGCAGACAAAGACAAGCAAACAATGACCAGATCTGAACAGGAGTTGTTGGTGGTAGGAATGGTGCATAGTGGCGGTTAGAGTAGGTCCACAGCCAAGGGGGAAGAGCAGGAGCCGCATCGATCGATCCTGGGGAGAGTAGCACGTCACGGGAGACGGAGGAACCAACAACTTCGACCAGAAGACTCGGCACGTGAGATCCACGGGCACCGCGAAAGGCGTGTGAGTCTACACGCGTCGTCTTCATCATGCCAGAAGATGGTCTTTGTGTAGATCGGGGCCGTCTGAGATCGACCATGGGAGCATGTCAGCTAACGATTGTCGGAGACCGCTGTCAGCCGCTTGTGTGCCACCTGAAAGGAAACCCAAAAGAAAAAGCTTCAGCTAGTCGAACCAGGAATAAAGAGGAGGAAAAAGGAAAAGAGAGAGAGGAAAGGGGAGAAGAGGGCAGAAGGAAGGTGGGAGCGGAATCTCCCACCTTCCTCCTAAAGGCGCTAGGTGAGGGGGCTGCAGAGAGGTTAGAGAAGAGAGGCGCTAGGTTTTCGTTGGGGGGTGTAAGGCTTTATTGTTTACATTAATTTCTTCAAGCGATCCAACCTTTTAAAAATGGTTTAATTGAAAAAGAAATCGAGCCCCCAAACGAATCAACATTTGTGATAACAATTCTGTGATACTATTAGTCTTTGACTTATTTTCTCACAAGGAAAACTATGTAAAGTTAACTAACAAGAATCCTGAGTAGTTAATAATTGAGTAGTCTTCATTGACATCGTCACCTTACTCCTTTTATATTCTCAAACTAGTGTTGAAAACAATATTAATCTAAATCCATATAGATCAATAATTTCTTCAAATATTGAATGGCTTTCTTCCTTTTGATAAAATTATTTTTCATATATATATTTGATTGACTTGTATTCGTATGACCTAATATTGAATTTATAAATTATTTGTCACTTCTCAATATCATTCAATTATTACTAAATTTTGTATCAACAAAAAACATAGACTTTTCCGAGTCTTGAAAAAAAAATTATTGTTTATAACAAAAATAAAGGACAACAATTTGATTGAAGCACCTTTGTGATACATAATATGAACATCAACTGCACACATACATGCATTATACAAGCCGTAGAAACTTCATTAAAATGAGTTGATGACACCCTTAACTCTCAACCTGCATGTTCCGAAGTCACTGCCCCCTCTTCAACGGTCATCAACTGCACCGCTTTGTTAGCTTCCATGGCTGTGTCATAGGATGCATGTAATCCAACAAGTAAATAGTAAACCAAGAGTAGCACAGTCCATACGCCGAATCTTGCGAAAGATTTTGAATCTATTGAGCCAAGAAGGAAAATGTTGATGGCGATCGATAACGATGGTAGCCATGGCACCAACGGTACCGCCCAAATTTTTGGTTCCTTTGCCTGTGGAACAAAAAGCCAAAGACCCAAGGTTCCAACGAACCAAATTGGCACAGTTATGAGGTACCCGATCCAACCATGAGAACTAATGCCCCAGTAAGTAGCAGTGCCAATTGAGGATCCAAGTATAAGCGCGAGACACAGGATGAGTTTGTTACGATTTGCTGTTGTTGTTACCCCACTAGAATAGTACCGGCGCACCATAAGGGCAAGAGCCACAAGCATGAAGATGAACAATGTGGAGATCGAGAGTAGGTTGGAGAGAATATCAAGACTTGTGAAGAAGGCAATGACTGCAGTGGCTGCAAGCATGACAATTGTGGCGTTGACGGGTGTCCCGGTCTTGTCATTGACATGGGAGAGCCATGGGGGCAACATGTGGGTCCGAGCAATATGTGTGAGATAACGAGCCTGACCCACTGCGCTCACAAGCAAAACGGTTGTCATCCCCTTCAGTGCACCAGCAGCAACCACGTACTTAGCCCAATTCCAACCCACTGCTTCGAATGCCACCGAAAATGGTGCATCTGCATCAATTTGTTTGTATGGCTGCATAAGGCATAGTGTTATAGCCATCAAACAATATGCCGTTGTCGTAAACGCCATTGAGCCCACAAGACCAATAGGGATGTCCCGACCAGGATTCTTTGTTTCCTCGGCCATGGTTGAGACCGCATCAAATCCAACATAAGCAAAGAAAAGCACGGCTGACGCCTTGAAAACGCCACGGGCGCCAAAAGGGGAAAATGGGGTGTAATTCTTCGTATCTGCTTTTGTAAGGCCCGCGATGATGATGAAGACAATGATGACAACATGGAAGATGGAGGCGATGTAATTCAAACGGGATGAGCCCTTGGTGCTGAGGGCTGCGATGATACAAATGATAGCGATGACACCGACGGCTATTGGGTCGAGATATTTGTAATCATTCCCGAGACCATCGGCAACTATGCGGAAATCGTTTGGCTGGTGGTTGCAGAGTGTGGCGAAGTAGGATGTCCAGGAACGGGCAACGGCTGCTCCACCGATGACATACTCGAGAAGGATGTTGCCGGCAGCAATGAAGGCCACGAAGTCGCCGAGCTCTACCCTTAGGTAGGCAAATGATCCACCTGAAAGGGAAAAGAATTTGTTACGACAGTATCTAGCAATTAGCATTTAACCATGTTTCTTTCAAACTACAGATCAAGGATGTTGAATTATGATTGCAGATAGATATTGAATTGTGTTTACAGGATGTTCTCATGGATCCTATCACTATCTACCAAGCATTTAACCATGATCCTTTTTCAATCTGTTCAACATTCAAGCTAATTAACATATGTCTCGGAAATGCAACTGATTCAGGGATACATGTCTCGGAAATGCAACTGATTATTCAGGGATACTGATAGCTTGAGTCCAAAAGTCAAGATTCATCACCAATATAAAGAGAAATTACCTCAAATCCTATATCAATAAAAAAAAATTAGAATTGGGTCATTGATTTAGTAGACTAAAAAAGAGCTAAGTGGAGCCACTACGGCAGCTGCTAACCAGGCCTTTTAATAAATTTGTTGGGTTGGACTTATAAGTTACCTTAGAATTTTAACAAAGATTCAACCCGCTGGTTATAGAGAAACAGCCCAAATTGAGTCTGACTTTATACTGGTGGAACTACGTATTGGGTTCTTGGCCTAAAAAAAAAAATTAAAGCATGTCCTAAATGAAGAAGGCCAAGAAAAGTGTGGAACGTGATTAAGGCCGAAAAAGCTTCCAGACGCAACCCCTAGAAAAATCGAAAGTAATCCGGCTGAAGCATACTGGATGAGCCAGCCTGTCTCTTGTTGACTCTAAGCACGTGAGCAGATATTTATCAACTGTTAGAATTTTCCTTTCCTCTCTTTTGTCAGACATGCATTAATGATTCAACAAAATGGAATTTTCAAATATCCGAACAAAGATAATTAATAGGAGTAAAAGAGATCGCAATCGACATAGCGAGCTGGAGCAAGCATTGACAGGGACCCCTGGTCTAATCAAGGTTCCGGTGATAGGTGAAGGGGGAATACAGGCACAGATTCGATCTTCTACCATTAAGTCCATGATCACAAAACGACAAACAGCATTTCATAAATCATCTTTGGACCTCTTATCTGCATGTTGCACCGACAAGGATGCTGAACCCAGCATTCAACTGAGTTAAGCATGCAGGTTATAAATAATTATTAAATTTCACCTAATACGAAAAAACAACAGTAGTCATTGAAATTCATGCAAATATGAATTTTCTGGATCCCTAAGGCTAAAACCATTAAAAGACGCGAATGAAATAAGAGAAAGCTCCGGGGGTGGTACGAACCTGCTACAGGGATCTCCACGGCGAACTCGGTGTAGCAGAAAACAGACAGCATAGCGGAGATCCCGGAGACCACGTAGGACAAGACGACGGCGGGACCCGCAACCTCTCGGGCCTCGAGACCGGTGAGGACGAAGATACCGGCGCCGATGACGGCGCCGATGCCGAACCACATGAGGTCCCACCAGGTGAGCGTCTTCTTCATCTCGTGCTCGCTCCGGGCCTTCACATCCACAAGCTCAGTTTGGTCCTTGGACCGGGTAAGGAACCGGTTCTTCAGCCTCAGCGGAGTCTCCTTCATCGCCCTCGCGTAGTTTCCCCAGCTCTGAAAGGACTCCTCGGGGAGGAAATCATTTTTAGTGCAAGAGCACCCCCTCCTCCTCATCCCGTCGTCGCCTGCTGCTCCTCCCATTCTGTCCTTACCTGCAAATTAAAAAACAAAATATGAAATTCTCTGTCTGAGATCCAGAAATGAAAATTAACAAAGACATCTAAGATCCAAGAATCATGTTTAAATACCCTCTGTGTGGTTGCGGAGGAAACAGATAGAAATTACGAAAGGAGAGGAAGCTCTGCTGCACAAAGAGACGAAATCTGTACCTCAAAGCTACACAATTTGTCCGCTGCTTAGAGGTGCTTATATACAAGAGAGTCTGGACAATCGTTGAAGATTCAAAAAAGAGTGCAAAACAAGCCGAGACCATTTGAATATTCCGTCATTTTTGTAAACTTCATCAAGGAAAGCAATTCATGATTATACGGTTATACCTGATATCCAATGAATATCAATTTACTAAATAGAAAAAAAAAACGATAAAATAGTATATATATATACCCAGATCCGGATACGGAATCTCTTCTCTCTTGACTTCGCTGAATAGTGAATGCTTACTCAGTATTTCAATAAGAAAAGTCGAAGATTGTAGAGAGAACTGGAAAGAGAGTAAATGATCTGTTCAAGGGAGAATCTTCTGTGACCGGCAGAGGGAAACGTCGGAGGAAGAGCTGGACCGAATTCTACCTAGCGACTTAAAGCGGGAAGCATGCAATACATAGCCTAGGGCTCAGCAATTCTTTCCGTCCACACTTCACAGACGGAAAGTCTGACTGACACGTAGCGTGCACAGCAGAGCTCCTTCGATTTTAGATTCGAGAACACCGCTGAAATCGTCATTTGGTGTAACAAATTTGGGTTTAAATAGTGATTAAAACAGTGATTTACGCCAGAGAAGATTATACTGAACAGAGAATCATTCAAAAAGAATATTTTCTTTTTAACCGGAGATTCTGTTGGACGGTTGAGATTCCTTCCATCGGGGATACTGGGACGCACTCGGGGGAGTATGATCTGTGGAGTGTGGACACCATTAAAAGAGTTTCGAGAGAAGCGTCTAGTGTGAATATTAGCCGGATGAAAAGGCTACGATAAGCGAGCGTCCACATCGGCTTTACCGTGAGGCTCTGTCAAAACGGCGCGATTGACTTTGCTAATTGCTATTGGCAAAACTGACGTATGGGTCACACGGCCGAGCGCCTTTTCAGATGTTTTCTGACTAGAGGTGGCAGCTAGACGGTAGATACTACTTCCCATTTTCACGTGGTCTAAAACGATGGGCGCTGACTTCAATTTGTTGTGTATTTTCTTTTGCAAAATAAAGATAAAAGGGAATATCAGCTCTGATCCCCTATTTGGACGATCTGAACCTGGACGTGTACGAGTCAGCGACAAGATAATGGAAGATCAGTTTTGAGCCCAAATTTAGGCAATTAGGCTTGAATATAACGGACACTTTAAGCCGTGGAACCTAGACGTATATGAGTCCACAAAAGCTCATTGAATCTGAATCGGAATCTGAATCGGAATCTGACTCTAGGTACCTGTTTTTATGGGTTTTTTTGGTCTTTGACAAAACCGTCCAGAAATCAACCGGATAGGAAGGAAGACTATTGGTTGGTTGGTGAGGCGTACGTGTACAGAATAAGATTTACATTAAAAAAAAAAAACAGCCTAAAAGTATGTGAACGTAGAGCAGACTGGCAGAGTAGTGTTTATGAATGGTGAGTAGCTAGGCCAGTTGTGTCTCGTAGATATTTGTGTAATTACGCTAAAGAAAGAAAGGGTAGTGTTTATGAATGGTGAGTAGCTGGGCCAGTTGTGTCTCGTAGATATTTGTGTAATTACGCTAAAGAAAGAAAGGGTAGTGTTTATGAATGGTGAGTAGCTAGGCCAGTTGTGTCTCGTAGATATTTGTGTAATTACGCTAAAGAAAGAAAGGGATGGGTAGTTGAATAATGGAAAAATACACTTTTCATCCTTAAACTATCAAAGTAGTGACACATTGCACTTCAAATTATCATCTTTAAGATATTGCACCCTTAAACTACCAATATTAGACACTTTACACCATAAACTACCCACATTGACACATTACACACTCCAACTACTAATATTAAACACTTTGCACCCTTCATTTGACAATAATACCCTTAATAAATTAATAAATTGACAACAATATCTTTAATATATGCAAAATAGGTCAAAGGGTATTATCGTCATTTTAGTCTACAAATTTGACATAGAGTGTAAAATGTCAAAAATTGGTAGTTAGAGGATGCAATATATCAAAATTGGTAGTTTATGGTACAAAGTGTACAAATTATGATAGTTTGTGAGTGAAAAATATGTTTTCCGTTTGAATAATTGATAATGTCTTCCACGCTTGGAGGTGTCTTGTTGACTTTTTTGGAGTCAACTGCGTGCGCACTGTATTCTCCTTCAGTATCCACCCTGTTCTCCCAATTGCGTCCCGTTCCTTCATACAGTGATTATTGATGTTTGCTCTGAATAGAATCGCGACTCGAATACAAATTAATAAGGTCGGGGAAGAGAAGAAGATTTGGATACGAAAAGACAAAAGTGGTTGATGGTAACAGTTGATTGGAACGGCACCAAAACGAACCGCACCGGATAGGAATATGCGTAATACTATAATATGATTCTTTGTTGGCGTTTTTGTCCGGTTAAAATGTTGGCCACGGCTTCGATCGATCGCAAATAGCAAGTACAATCCAGATCGTAGGACCCAAAAAGGAACTGGGTGGAAGCAAGGCGTGCAAACATATATATGATTAATGATCATATAAAATATTCGGACAACAAACTTTGGAGACGAAAAATAAGATTGTAGACAAACTTGATTTTCCCTATTAGCATTATATATATATATATATATAGGAGTGGAACCGCGTGTGGACTATGGGGGACAGCCGGCCCCATGGCCTGAAAAAATTTTCAATTTTTTTTAATATATGTGTTAAGAGCTCAACCTGCCCCCAACAATCTAAGCCCGACCCTCAATTGCCGAGGTGCCCAGGCCCTCAATTTTTTTATTTCATTGTACATAATGTGAAATAAATACTCTCGTACGTAATGAAGTGAAATTCGCTTTTTGATTTTTTTGTGTTAGTCTTTTTCCTTTGTTATCTTTGGTTATGATTTATTAAACTTTACTCTATATATCTATATGGATTTATAAATTTAAATTCATAAAAAATGTATGATTTAATTGCTTCAAGAGCTTTCAAGAAGCAAAGAAAAATTTAAGGCCAATTTGCTGACCAAATTAGATCATCTAATTTGGAGAAGCAGAGACAAATCATATAGTACATATAACATTTATTGTTGTTCATATTAATTATCGGACAATGTGAACCCTACAATATTCAATAGTTTGATGTTTATCGCTGCGAAACTCAGACGAACCACAAGGATCAATAGGAAATTAAATTAGTAGAATGGAAACAAAATATCTTAGAAAATAATATATCAAATATGGCCAGACATTTCAAAATCTTCTTCCCCTCCCATTGGGGTATGGAGTTGTGTTTTATCTCACGCTCTATCTTACAATTGATCATGACATGTTGCCTCATCCGCCAGCAATAACACACTACATTACACTCCTCAGTTGATTCATCCACTCATATACATTGAGTTCATCTCATACTTTAATCTTTTGCAGCCCTAGCTCCATTCAATCTATCCCAAGATCGATCGCCGAGGCTATCGACGCTATTCTTACATCCTAGTAACGAAATTAGAGTACAAGGGAGCATTACGAGATATAATAAACAGGAGCTGCTATCTCAGGACAACTAAAATTGTGAATTGATCATATTATGCTTAGAGATCAACTTCGAACCTACATTTTATTTTGTGAGAAGTCATGGTGTTTTTTCTGAACTTCAATATATTAAAGATCTTGCTTTGAACATGGTTGAGAAAATAAAACATACTCTATATCTATTGGTTTATCAGCTGATTGAGTTGATATAGGTCTTACCAGTTGCGACTGCAACCGTTGAGAGAGTATTTTCTGCGATGAAGTTTATTAAAACTAATTTGCGTAATAAGATAGGAGATGAATGAATAAATGATAGTTTGATGATATACATTGAGAGAAAAAATTTTGAAACTATTGAGAACGAAGTTATTTTACAACGTTTTCCGAATATGCAGTCCCGAAGGATCCAATTGCTACCTCTCAGTATCAGCAAATAGTACGGCACATGTATTTCAATATTTTTAGTGTTTTTAGTACTTAATTTTTAATATTTTAACTCTAAGATATTTTTTGTATTACTTAGTAAAAAAATTTTTGTTGTTTTTCTTTAGGAGTTCTACCCCCTTCGATTGGATTCCTGATTCCACTACTGTATATATATATATACAGAAAAAAGCCAGCCTGAGATACACAAGCTTAAAAATAAAAAATAATTATAAAAGGAAAGGAAGAAATAGACGACAAGAATAAAGGAGAGGCTAAAGAAATTGGCAAGGGTAACAGTACAGATTTTCTTCAATTTGATAAAAAAAACATTTAATTTGGGTGCCTTTGTAAATTCTAACTAAATGAAATATTTAAGAAAAATTGTGAAAATTGTGAAAATTATAATTTTAGTGGATTTTTTTGTGAAAATAGTGAATAAAGTATAATTTTATAGGAGTTGGTGAAAAAATTGATTAGCAAGAAATATAATTTTATAGGAATTGTTAAAAAGATGAAGAGAGATAATACGATAGAGAAGAAAGAAATAATTCTGAGGTTATTTTATTTGATAAAATTTTTAAATTAATTGTGGCTTTAGACTTAAATGAGGCAAATAGAGTTGTGACTTATGATATATCCTAGCTATTGTTTAGGACTGGACAGATGCAAATTAGGGCCGGTTTTAAGGGTAGGCATGGGCTGCATAGAATCCACCCCAAAGACCGCATAGATATCTACTGTCAGTCATAATTTAATTACTAAATGAAATATTTTTGGTCGATTAGCATTGCATTTAAATGTAATTAATTAACTAGGTCAACCTTCTTTTCATTTTTTGGAAGTCACATTAGGAAGTAATTAATCAAACTATGGCTTTTCGGAGCCATGACCAGATTTTGGTTTTTTTTTATCTATATAAATATTGGGTTCTAATTGAAAAAACAATTAAGAGTTTATTAAATTAATTTTTTATATTAAAAATGATTAAATTTAACTTTTTGCCTAAGGCTTCCCAATTATATTGGGCCGGCCCTGATGGCAGCCCAGTTGGATAAATAGAGTAAAAGTATATATACCACATTCCTTTGTCTATTATGGGGAAGCACACTATTAAATAAATAAAATTATGGGGAAATAAAACACTACAAGAAAAATTAGGCTTTAGGACCAAATTTTTTAATGTCAAATTAATTTTGGTCGCAACAACTCACATACAGCAATAGAATATTAGAACTTGTCGCGTGCAAATAATAATTTTACCTACTATAATATAACTTGGTCACACGTCTAGATAGATTTTTCATATTCTCGGAGGAAAGTTTTTGTGACGAAACTATTAGGCCTTGTTTGGAAGCTGGGTTAGTCTCAGGTTTCTGGACTTAAAACGTGACTTGAGAACCAATTACGAAAAATGTGTTTGGGAAGGTCTTAGATTTGAAACTCGTTATCAAAGCCGGAGTTAACACTCCACGTGCTGCCTTCCAATTTGAAACACTGTAGTCGAAAGTGAACGTTGGGCTCCAACAAAAACATCACGTTGGCAGCTTTGTCTTACACATTGTCAAAGTTGCTTCTTTCATTTATCGATTATCTGAAGTGTAAAAAGACGAAAATGGGCAAGCTTTCTACCCACCCTCCTTCACCACTACGACGCCCTGGGCAGAGACGCAGAAGCTTCTTCCACTTTCCCAATCACGCCTACATAAATGTATATTTTCCCCCAAATCACAACTGCCAAATTAGTATTTATGGCTTGACTCTGGTTATCCCATATAATTCCTAGATACGAATTTTTATAATGTTCGTCATTGATGCAGTCGCTCCTGGTGTGACACAGGTAGGTAGTTATTAATGAAGGATTAATTGATGCCCAGCCTCCAGCAATCCTTCCTCTCAATCGTCTCTGCCTGTATGGTCTATCATCCAACAACGCTCACATCTGCCACGATTCACAACTAGTCTCATCGACGGGCGCACTTTGTTCAAAATTTACTCTGAACGAGCTACCCATGTTAAATGAAGTTGTTGTAGACCCAAACCCAGTTGCTAAAATGCGCAGACAGAGGGAGAAAGTCCCCACACGATCCACTTGCAGCTCCTCCAGTAGGAGTTCGCAGACAACCCCGGCGATCTCCGCTGCTCTCTTTCCCAGAACGCTCGATCCACTCCCAGCATTGCCAGGGCGAGCGCGGAAGAGGCTTCCACGTCCTCCCGCCACCACGGCTCCGTTAACTCGCGCACGCTCCAAGGTCAGTCTTCTTCTTATTCGTAGTTTACTGTGTGTTGGTTTATAATGTTTGGTTTGATCCAAGAGTTTGCACTTGTGTTGTTTGACCAAAATCCGCATTGTTATGATAGTCATGCATATGCAAAATCCATTGATGATTTTGTAGTTAGACATATATACTATTAAGTATATTTTGAGTTCGCTGATCCATAACCATTTTGTGTATAGAATTCTCTGTAATGTAAAATGAAGTCTTGTTGCCAACGTAGAAAAATTCAACCAGTTAATGAAAAGCGGTCTTACTCTACATTCTCTCTATTTTTGTGGCCATGAAGCATTATTTGTAAAAAGGTTAACTAATGTATGAGCTCTAGTTATTCTAGACTGAAATTTGGAAACGATTGCTTGGTGAGGTGCATCATGTACTCCCCCATCCCCTCTCTTTTGTGTTCTTCTATTTGAAATGATCAGTAGTTAGACTAAGATCTTTTTTGTTGGCTATTCCAACTTCTTGCCGTATTTTACATTATATCTTTCTCATGCTTACATCTTTGCTCAGTGCATTATTTCTTGTCGAACAAAATAAAAATAAGGACAACTCTTGATGCATGTTGATTGAAATGTTCAACTCTTGATGCAAGTTCATTGATGTGTTGCTAACTTTGTAGAGGACTATGTCGGGTATAGATGAAGATTTGGTTTGTTAGATTTCACATTGATCCTAAATAAATTTTCACAGTAGGAGCAGATTGTACATATGATATCTAACAAATGTGTTGTGATTGTTAACATGTAGAGATACTACCTACGTAGTTCACAAGCACCATTTCCACTATTGATCCCCCAATTTTCTAGAGTAAAGAAAAAGCGAGCGTCAAGTACACAGGTGAATAATGTCTCTGTTTTCACCATCAGATTTATATATTGTGCAGTATTGAATGGGTTGTAATATCCATAACTAATTAGTTATTGTTCTTTGAATGAGTGTGAAGAATATGGGGAAAGAATCTGACTGGACAGATGAAATGGAGTTTACCTTTATTCAGTCACTGTTGAAACAAATCCACCTGGGCCAGTAGTAACCTCAGACTTCAACTCCCGCGTCAGCTGCCAGAAGACGAAAAAACAAGTCAAATAAAAGCTAAAGCGGATGAAGACGAAGTATCGGGTCTTCCATGATCTAATCCACCATGAAACGGGGTTTGGATGGGACCCGATGACAAATACAGTGGATGCATCAGCAGCCCAATGGCAAGCGTACATAAATGTATAAGTCCAAATGTAGACCCTGTGTTTTGGGTCTATTTATATGTTTTATGTACTTAATTTGTTACATTGTCTGTATAAATATAAAATGATGTTATCTAACCATGTATTCTTTGATGTACAGACCCATCCAGATGTTGCGACCTTTCAAACCAAAGGATTGGCCAACTATGATCTGTTGTCGCAGCTATTCCAGAACAGCATGGCAAAAGGAGTGTTCCATCACTCTTCAAAGGTGAGCCCTCCGGACACTGATGACGAGCGGGAGTTGGAGGAAGAGATGATGGGCATGGGTGTAAGTGCTATAAGTCGGGGTGTGCAACCTGAGCAACCAGCTCCAGTGGGTGATGGCGCCACATCTCCCCCACGTTCATAATCCGGCAAGCGTGGGAGTGACTCATCCTCAAGCATACAACGCGCTAAGCATTCGAAAGGCAAGGCCTCAAGCGATGCGAAGGATGCTGCATGGATAAAGTTTGTGGGAATCACGGATCGACGGAATGCAATCATGGAAGATTGGCTTACCACACAGAAGCAACATCTTGCAGCATCAGCTCCGACTAGTTCCTTCAACGTCGGGTTCCTGGACGATCCACACTCGCATTGCGTGCGCATACTGAGAGATATGCAGCGCGAGGGCATGAAGCACATATTTCTGAAGGGGTGCAAGAAGTTGCAAAATGAGTATGCTCAAAAGGCCTTCTTATTGATGATTGAGAGCCAGCGTAGGACTTGGTGGGACCTACTGTAGCCCAACACTGCATAAGATGTCTACGTCGCTAGTGTTGTTCTCCCCACTTTTGCTTAGTTTTCATGTCTTTACATACTCTACGTTGCTGGTGTATTTCGTTTTAGACGAAAATGACAATTTGCCACTTGTTTTGGTTGTGGGCTACTGTGCCCTTTTTTGGGTTTGTTGTGTAGCGGTTTGCATGTATAGGTGGAAAAAATATGGTTGGATGTTCAAGATCTGATCGGCTGTAGTTGTGGTAATTATAAACGCTGTTGATTTATGTTGCTTGCCGGGTGTTTGTATCTCAGAACTTAGTTTATTTTTTCCAGATTCCGTTTGTTTAATTAGCTACTGAAACTGTCCACTTGCTTAATTCTATACATTTGGGTAGTAGACTTAGAAGACATTCTCATTAGAGTTACTTGTAATTTTTTTAAGAAATTGCTATAGTGATGTCTTCCAAGTAAGATTAGTGAATTATCTCCGCAGTACTTTCTTTGAGAGCTAGTAGGATTATTTATGAGTAGCTTGTGCTTATGAACTAAGTTGATTATTAGTTCTGCAAACAGAGAATAGTTTACACTTTCAATCATGTTAGCCGTTGTGGGAGTTATATATAATGGCACCAACCCACGTGAAAGCAAAGCTGGTCTCCCATTTGCTCTGTTTCATCTGGTTCAGTGTTGTCCTCCTAACAACAGTTTTTATGTTGTGAGTAAAATTTCGAGCTAAGAGTTTGTTATATATGGCATTTATGTATCTTGGTACTTGTAAACTCGTTGTGATCCTATATACAAAATTATATACGCCTACAAGATATTAACTTTTTAAGATTTTTAATAATCAGCAACTTATGATTTTTCTTGCACGGTTAAGCATTGTGTTTCAGAGAGGATCTGGTGCAGAGATTTGCTAAATAGCGTATAGTGTAAAGCATGTAACAAGCATACCTAATGTGTTTGAAATCTCTTTATTCTTCCTTCTGCAAAGTGCTAACACCTACAATGCACGGTTTTGTTTATATTTTTAGATAATACTCCTAGAAAAACAAAAACCATTACATTTGAAACTCATTAATATTTGCTATTGATTCGCTATAACTACTTACTTCCACCACACCATTACACTTCACTCTGTTATCTACTACGAAAAAATTATACTGAATAAATGTGATATTGAATTCTATACCGTCATTGACAGAAGCAAACGATCTTATTTAATAGAACAAACAAGGGACATAGTGATAGGTTGACTCTGTCAAGCACAGTTCCTTTTATAAATGACAACTACAACTTCCGAAAGATTTGATGAAAATCTCTTCAATACGAAGCAGAAGTTTATTCCTCGTCTTAATAACTTCAGTTCCATTACTCTGTCTTCGAAAACGTCAAAACCGCATTCAATAATTTTCCACCACCAAAAATGAGACTTGCCTCAACTACCCCATCAATATACAAATTTGGCAATTAATTGAGAGTCTATTGCAAAACTCACTAGTCCCGAACGTAATACCCTGTTTCTCTATATAAACGCGACAGTCAATTTACTCTATTCTCATCTCATCCACTATATTTGTCCTAACTGCTTCAAATATCCGTAGAGAATGTCCTCAGAACACTCCAACCCGACTGGACCCCCGCTGTCAGAATCAATTGGCAACCACACCCTTGTCCTGATATCCAGTGACACAGAGCATTCCGACAGAGATGATACATGGATAGGTCTTGCTATCCCAAAGAACCCCACTTCTGTGACATCCTCACCAGTCCCGAACGTCATCGTGCTCAGCGACAGTCCATCGCCATCGCCACTGCGTACAACCTCACTTAGAATGGAGAGGATACCACCTCGCAATGGGCGGCTCCATGAAGACACAGATCAGCGTTGCTGGGTGAGCACAGGCGGCTGCCATGCACAGAAGAAGCTTGACATGGACGCGGTCCTCCACTTACCAAAAATGAGGATGATGGCCCCATGTCCGCCATGCACTCCAGACACCTGTTTGGGCTCGCTTCAATCTCTTTATTCGACGGGTGTATTTGAGTTATGCATTGGAGGAAGTTATGCATTTGAGTTGCATATTTTGCAGGCTGTGAATGTGAAAAGTCGGCGGTATCAGAAGTCGATGGCAGGCCCGGCAGCGCCGACGCCTGAAAAGTTGTTGTTGTGGGAGATATTGGTGGAAGTGGTCATGGGCACTGGAGACTTGGGGGTGACGATGGCATTCTGAGTATGGCCAGTGTGTTTTACTTTGTAAAAAAGGGTTCGTGGGATGTTTTGATTTGTAATATGGTTAGTGTGTTTTGATTGTACAAAATGAATCGCAGGATGTTTTACTTTGTAAAAAAGGGGCTACTATGTAAATGGATGACCCAGTGTATGTGTGGAAGTAGTAATGACCATTTCCAAGTGGTTTTGACTAATTCTTTTTCGCCTACGCTGCCCACAGTGATGGAAGGCTTTTTTGTAAATATGGCTTGCAATGAACTGCACGTTAAATCCCAGTGGGTATCCTGCAAAATATTTTCGCAATCATCTCATTTGTTATATCAACTGCTACCACAACGAAAAACGAATAGCCTTTAGCAGCGGTCAACTTCTATTCAAAACAGTACGCAAACAAAAGCGAAAAAGAAAAATGAGAGGGTGCATATTTCTTTCGAAAAATTTAAAGGGAGGACGTACTTTCAAAGTATGGGTAAATGGCAGGCTGGGTCGAGTAACAGCTTTGTCAGTGCTCTATCCCATCAATTTGTCACAGCCACATGATTCCATCATATCGAACGGCTAATAATCAAAGGTCGTAAAGATTGAACTCCATTGCACACGTAGCACCTCAATTTTGTGTGTGAAAGTTGCATCTTCTCAAATGGGAGCCTGAGAATAGTTAGAGAACAAAACGAATATTTGTGAAGGATTTACGCCGAAGAAGCCACTTTCAGCTCTCATTCACCGTCTGTGCCTTCAACCGAGAAATAGCTCAACGGATTCGTATTCTCAACAAGGTACGACACCCATTCTCACTGTTTAAGTGATGTTGCTCTTATCTCCAACGTAACACTCGTGTAGATATGCATATTATGCGTTTTGTTGAAGACATGTTTGAGAGTGTTAGATGTTAAGATCTGTATATAATGTGGAAGTGTGTAAAATGGCCATCTTCGATGGAATTTCACATCGACATGTTGTGCAACAAACCTAGCGAGTGAGGCCCGTTGAGGGCACGTTTGCAAAATGAATTTGAATTAGATGTGTTCATCCACTTTCATATGGCCAATCTGGAAAAAAACCGTGTCATTCTAGTGGCTATTTTTTGCCAAAAATTCATGGGTGCTTGAATTACACGTGCCTCCATTTTTATAATTCTTGACTTCGTCAATTTAATAGTGGTAAGCAAAGATGTTATTTTTAATGTTTTTTTGTGTGGTTGCACATATGAAATTTGAAAATGTTTGGCTAACCACGCGTACGGGTTTTACCGGGTACTGTTATGGTAATGTTTAGTCAAATTCCAAAATAAATGGTTGTGGATGTATCATGGTTGTCGGGAGTGTGCATTATTTTCCGACTTATAATAAATTTGGGAGAATAGTTTTAGCACATGCCAATGGAAGACCCCTTCCAGATAGTCACCAGGTCACTATTGGATGACCCATTGCACACCATGTCGATTGAGGAGGACGCATGGTTTGACGAAACAATGATGGTACTAATGTTCATGATGGATGAGGAAAACGAGAGGGCGAGGTTTTCCAAAATACCCCAGCGAACGTCCATGTTACGCGGTTACATGTATATGGATGAAATGTTGTATGGGCCCCATCCTGGAAATTGCTACGAGGTGTTTTGTCTAGAGAGGCCAACGTTCATCAGACTTTGCAAGACTTTGCGCGAAGAAGGGCACTTCAAAGAGTCACGGGAACTTAGTCTTGAGGAGTCTCTGGGCATTTTCTGTTACATTGTCTATTACATTCTGTTAAATTTTGTGCAGGCTAGGACGTACTTTATTGGCACCTAAAGAGCCGGTGGAGGTTCATCCGTATGTGTGTCACAACTCAGAATATTACCCGCGGTTCAAGGTACGACACAAATCCACTGACAATATGAGATGCTTGAAATGGTTTACATTTAATTGATTAAAAACAAGTTGCTTATATTTTGGGTAACGGTGATAATAGTAGACATAACATATTATATGTATACATTTTTTTGTTTATATTTTTGAAACATTTGCCATGCATTGAATGCCAAATAACCCGTTGTGTGGAGTAAAATGGCAATAATTCTGTACAAGTAAAAAGGTTGACATAGTCTATGTGCCTGAGCCAAATGACAAACTCACCAATATCTGTTTGGCACTTGTGATTGCAAAATTGTGTTGGGGCTATCGATGGCACCACGGTGAGTGCATGGTCTAGGAAGGGTACAATGACAGCCTTCAGGAATCGAAAGTCTGAAATAGCTCAAAATGTGTTGGCAGTTTACGATTTTGACATGATGTTTACATTTATATATACGGGCTGGGAAGGGTCAGCCCACGACTCACGAGTATTCTACGATGCGATATCTAGAGAAAAGAACCAATTCCCACTGCCACCCGAAGGTAACGACCCAAATTTATATGATATGATAAGTAATAATTAAATGTGGAACATTCCCAGATCAACTATTGGGGTGATTAGTTGACTAACATCAAATAATTTACACATGCCACTTTTACATGGTCAATTCTGGATTCCCTTTGATGAAAGGATTTTTACCACCGTACAAAAGGGTGCGATACCATTTGTCAAGCTTTCGTCGAAACAGAATCCCACGAGGAAAGAAAGAATTAGTTAACTACTACCACTCATCATTAAGGAATGTGATTGAAAGATGTTTTGGAGCTCTGAAGGCGCGTTTTGAAGTGCTAGAGAAAATGCCACGATATCTGCCAACAAGGCAGCCCATTCTCGTCACTACATGTTGCACATTACACAATTGGTGTCGCATTTACCAGCGTAATGAAGCCATATTTAGAGAGCACTCAAACGAGACCATGATTGTCAATGAAAGAAATCGTTTTAGACACGATTTATCTGGGTTTACAATATCACGTGACTCAGCTCGAGCAATGTCACGTGAAAGACATGCTATGGCTGACATGATGTGGGGAAATCGAGGGTAGGGTAATTGACGGGGTACAGAGTTTCAAGCATATAAATTATGGTGGTATGAGGAAGTGTTTCATAGCCATATGTTTTGAATTGCGGCGTGACAATGTCTAAACGAAATAGAGTTTGGTCATTGTGATATGCCGTTATTTTGCTTATATTAGTCGATGACTACTGTGTGAAATCGCAGTTGAGATATATCACCCTAATTTCTTATATGCATTGATTTTGAGACGGCTTTGTTGCAGTTATTGCGGTTCATTGCACAATATTGATATTCCTAAAGTATAAATGTGTATAAATGTTGTTAAACTTTTTTTTTCTGCGATTTGCATGGAGATAAGTTATGTAGAATCTAACAGATGGATTGCTTCGTTGGTACATTTTGGATATAGTAGAGGGAGATCACCATTTCACACGATCTATTACATTTGACTTGATTTTTGATTGACAGATGACCATGGTGCCTCTTTGCAGTTGTGGTGGGGGACGAATGCGTCTCCTTGAAGCGAGGACAGATAAGAACTATGGGAGATTGTTTTATCGGTGTCCATATGGAGATGTACGATGACAATTTGTATTTACAGTTAACGTTGAAGTTACAATTAATTCCTTACGTAATGCCAATTGAAATGTTGCTTTGTAATTTGTTAGTTAAAAATGTGATTGATAATTTTTGTGAGTTCGTTTAATGTAGGACCACCCTGGTGCATTCATTTGGGCAGATGAGTATGAACATAGATTGGGTATAGGAGCACCAGCACCAGCTATGGACCACCAACGAATGCGACGCAGTCATGTAGTCCAACAAAGGCGAGCAGAGTCGAAGATTTGCATAATAGCGTTGATGTGTATTATTCTGGTCTTACTCGGAATGTTGATGGCCAAATAAATGTCAATAAGTAATAGATATTATGGAAGAAAGTTTCTGATTTTGCAAATGTTGTGCTATAGGGCATTGCAAGTGAAAATGAGTTATAAATTATGTATTTTAGACGCCATTATGCAATAGTATTCCAAATATAGTATGGACGTAACTTCGGGGTACTTCTATGGTTAGTGTCATTGTGTCATGTGAAAGTTAAGAAGCACAGAGCCGTTTTTTGAATTCTTATTTTTTTAATCTCCAAGAAGCATTAGGCGTTGCTTGAAATGTTACAAAAATTCGTTACATTTCTTTTTATTTTTCTTTAGTTAAGAAACTAGTTGAATCTGCTTAGTATTGCATAATCGCGTCTAACCAAACTTGAATACAATAAAAATGCTTATTTCACTAGTTTAAACATCTCCCACCATCTCCCAATCGCAAATAAATTGACACTGATATATATGTCAAAATCGATATACAAAAATTAAAACTAAATTTCAGCTCTCAATTTGCTCCCTCAGCCTCTGAATAGTGATCCTGACAGTCACAATACTCGCGAGTGTTCACTGTGTACCTTCTTCCACATTTCACTTTTCCACAATCCTTGCAACCCAAAATTCCCACAGCAACTTCTTCTGTGCAAACTTACTGCAAAACTCGCATACGAATTTGTTGTGTTGTCTGACCTCCATCTTCTTTATCGTCTCTCTCCCTCTCTGCTTCTCTTTCTTTCTGTACCCGTCTCTTTCTAACCTCACCAAGTCATTGAAGCACTTGATTCAAGCAATCTTCATTCGCATAACCCAAATCTCATGCGATCCAGTGTGCAGAACTTTTAGATAACCGGAGTTTATAATCCTAAATTTGAAATGAGTTTATTCATAATTTGAAGACCACAGAGCTTGGACGGATAAATCTCAAAGAGAAAGTGGGTGGGGGGTGAGTGTGTGTTGTTTCTTTTTTTGTCGTCTAAGAAATGTCAAGCGTAGCTGTGAAGGTCTATAGCGTGCTCTTCAACCTCCACTTGAAGCACCGGTTGTAGAACCGGATCCAAAAGGTGCAAGTGTTGTTCTTCGTCGTTGTTGAGCAGTAAAAAACCAGGCGAGTGTTCCTGAGCAAGCGGCCAAAAAACACAAACAAATTCGGTACATTTCTAGACGAACAAAAATTGCATTGTCAATTTAAAAGAGGGCAAAATTGTCACATGGTGGAGGGAGAATATTATAAGTGGGGTCCTTCATGTCAGGGAAGAAAGAGGCGTGCAGATGTAGACCCACATCCATCAGACGTAGCCGCCTTCGTTTCTTGTCGCGCGTGTCCAAACGAGTCTTAAGTTTCAGATTCAGTTTATAAGACCATGCGTAGGACTGGAACCAAGTCCCAGTCCGAATCTGCCTTCCAAACAAGGCCTTAATGTCGAAATGCTAATATGTCTTGATGATGCCGAGAAAATCCGGCCCACCTAAGGACTAATGGGCTATAGAGCAACTCTTTTTTTTATAAGCCTGTAGCGCAACTCTCTACTAGTATGAAACCTGCACAAGGAAAAAAAAAGTAAGGAGAGAAGCCTTCTCGTTGGGTCAAATGCAGAGGGTTGATCGTATTGCAGTGTTGCTAATGAATGGTGACTAATCAGTTTTTTTTCCTTTTCAGGGAAAGAGGGAATAGGACACAACAATGAATGGTGACTAATCAGTTAATTCTTGGCAAATGAAAGTTTTTAAAGTGCCAGTCAAAGTGTCATCCATCTTAGTAAGAATTTGACTTTCTATAGGAGATCCAAACATATTGATGTCAGGTATCATTAGATTCGCGATACATTAGAAATGAAGTTGTTACATATTGAGAAAATCTATCTCGATGATAATGTAATAGTTTAATTGCCTAATTTAATTTTTCGAGATTAAAGACATGTTGTTTGTCCAAAATTTCTAACAAAATAAACATACTTCAACATTTTCAACTTTTACACATACTTCAAATTTTTCACAAATACCAATAAACTTCAACATTCAAAATATTCATAAAATTTTAAGAATATTTTCCAAAATTTCGGTAAATAAACATACCCTAAGGCACTTTTGTGAAGGTACGTAGAAGCATCTTTGACAATATATCTCTATTGCTCAAGAGCTTGTGTAAAATTTAAATAGGAAGTGTGAGGGTGATAATATCCTCCTGAAAATTGATATGGCTAAAGCCTATGACTGGGTGAATTAAAGATTTCTGCTCCAGGTTCTTACTGCTTTTGGTTTTTCGGTTTCTTGGAGGAATTTAATCTTTAATTGTATTCTCTCTCCAATGGTCTCTGTGATGATTAATGGGGAGTGCGAAGGTGCCCCAAGATCTCTCATTTATTTTATGCAGATGAAGTCATGACTTTTGTCAATAGAAAGAAACAAAGCATGAGTTGTTTATGGGCAGCAAGTGAATACGAACAAATCGACTATTTTCTTCCCTACTGGGTTATCTCATGGTCATAGACATATCTTATTGCAGTTGATGAGTTTCACCGAGAGGACGTTCTCGTTTGTTTATTTGGGAGTTCACATTCATCGTAGTCCTTTAACAGCTCGGATGTTAGATCTACAAAAACATAGAAGAGTGATAAATCTAATCACCAAGAAACCCAGAATCTACAAAAAGATTGATATTGCATCAATTCCGAGTACTATGATGAGCAAAACTGTAAACAAGGACTACGAACTAGTTAAGGCAAAATGTGAGAGACACTGCAAGTTGATTTAACTACCTATATGGAAATTCTAAAGTACATTAGTTAGGTTGGTGATTGAAGAAAGAAGTGTTAGAGAATATAATTCAAATAATAAAATCTTACTCTTCCTATAAGCTTAAGCTTTCTGGATGAGTGGTAGATTCACATGGTATCATAGCTAAGGTCCCAAGTTCGAGACCTGATTCCACACTTTACCCCAATTTCAATTAAATATTGCACGTGTTGGGCCTCCCAATTAAAGGACAGTCCGGCCCATACGTGAGGTGGAGTATTAGAGAATATAATTCAAATAGTAAAATCTTCATCTCCCTAAAAGATTAAACTTTTAGAATGAGTGATAGATTTTCCGGCAGTAATCCTCCTTTGTAAGAAAGATATACTATTGAAATAAATTATTTATTAGCTTTAAACTGAATCCCCATCTTATTTCTGTTCTGGGATACGGGCTGACAGAATAATACTGGCCCTCCAGTTGGCTATCTCCAATCGTCACGGTATAAATAGGATCTTTCACACAAGGTATTTTGGGATTTCCATCACAAGCTGGCAGGTCGGACAGAGGACAGCCATCATTTCCTCCATTCCTTGTGTCGGATATTTTTCATCATTTGGAAAAAATCAGCCGGATATTTTCTCTTTGACACGCGTACTGTCGATTTCTTGAATTCCTTGATACCTGAATTTGCTGAAGATCAAGCTGATATTTGTTCACTTATTCTCCATGTGATACATTGCTCACTCCTCACCTACATTCAAATCATATACTACACGCCAAAGCCAATCTCTTTTCCAAGCGTTTCCTTTTACTGCTTTGACGTCACCCTCTTTTCACCACTCATTTCTTCCCTCGTCTCCCTCTTCTCTTTTTTTTGCTGAATGTCTCCCTCTTCTATCAATTGTTACGTTGCATGCCCATATTTCTTCACCCTATTTCGAAACTTCCTGGTGCGGGGTTGTTCGGAGACGTCCCGATAGGGGCCGAGTAGGGGTTTTCTACGTGGATTTAGGCTGAGGCGGCAGGAAGTTTTGATGCTCTCGTATTTGATCTCGGAGTTGAATACTCCCTCATTTTCGATTGAAGAGGCGGACCTTGTCATGCCCCACCTCCCTAATGAGACTTATTTTTTGAAATTGTCAATGGTTAGTCTGCCCCGTGACATTTCGTTTCTTAAGGGCCCTGATTAGGCAGCATAATCCCGACGCTACAACCTAGTTGAAACTAAGGTTGGTAATTCTCATACCTTCCTCTCTCGTGTTGGTTTTCAATTATCTCTTTCTTCTCCGGTTGTTGGGTTGAGTGGTGGGATGTCTTTTGCCTGGCGTCAAGAGGTTGAATTTGATCTTACTTTGTTGCACCAGAATATTATTCATCTTCTAATTAAGGATGTTTCTCCTCATCAAGCTTTGGTTTTATCTCCCATTTATTGTCCCCCGGATAGGATAAGCAAGGAATATTTTTGGCCATTACTTTCGCAGCTTGGTAACCGTTTTGATGGTCCTTGGATGATTTTAGGTGACTATAATACAGTTATGGCTCCTCATGAGAAACAGGGTGGTCGAAGCTTTGCCTCTTCGTCTTTTGATGGTCTTTATATATTACAGTTACATCATGGTCTTGTCGACCTGAGGTTCTCTGGGACTCCTTTTGACTTGTTGCAATGGTCGTCGTGGCTCTAGGAGGATTAAAGAACGTCTAGATAAAGGTTTTGCCAACGCAGTGTGGTCCTCGTTGTTTCCCCATGCCCATATATGTCACCTTTCCAGATCTTCATCGGATCATTGTCCGATCCTCCTCCATTCTTATGGTCATTCCTTTTCTGGGCCAAAACATTTTCGGTTTGAGAAATTTTGACTTCACGAACCTTCGTGTGAAGAAGTTATTCAGAGTGTTTGGGTTTCTCCTTCGGGTGGATCTTTGGCTTTTCAGTTGATGTGTAAACTCTTTTCTCCGCAGAAGGCTCTGCGTCGCTGGAATAAAACTATGGCTTCAATATTACGTATATCCCTGGGGTTTAACTTTTTCCTGAAAATGCTCTAAGGGTAAAGTTTGTTGTCCCGCCGTCCCTGAGGTTTAAGACAATTCCCAAGCATGTCCCTCTGTCAAACTTCCGTAAAAAATTGACGGAAGATGCTGAGGTGACAAAAAACACCAAGTCATATCCAATAAGAACGCAACACGTGTCCACCATTGCCTAATATACATGTCATGCCAGCCAAGTACCTGAAATTACGAGAATGTCTCTGTTATGTCATCTCCTTCTCCACTTCTACCCCGAACCAGTCCCCACCCTTTTTCCCACCAGTGCCTAATATGCATGTCATGTGGCAGGTTACGAGTTCTCTCGTATAGGAGATTGATTCACGACCGGATCCGACGAAGAGTTAAGCACCCAACTGGGTTTCTTGAGAATTATGTGCTTCGAATGTATTGTGTTGTGGGAGCCTGGTAGATGCACAGAAAACGTTCGATGAAATGTGTGACAGGAATTTGGTTTCGTGGGTTATCATTATATCTGGTTATGAGAGGAAGGGCTTTTGGACGAAGCTATTAGGTTGTTCACGCATGTGCAGACAGTGTCCGGCATTAGACCGATCATGCCTATCTATACCGGCCTCTTACAGTCCTTCACTGATTTTTCTCTTTTAGAGCTTGGGAAACAGTTAAATTCTCACCTAATAAGAAATGGCTTAGGTTCCAATGTTGCGGTTGACATGGCAGTTGCTAACATGTATGCAAAGTTTGGGTGGTTAGAGGGTGTCGAGCTTGTTTTTGATCGCATGGCTGAAAAAAATGTTGTGGCTTGGACTGAGTTGATGGTGGAGTACACTCAAGGTGAGAAACCGGAGGATGCTCTGGCATTGTTTGATAAGATGGTGAAGGAAGGTGTTCAAATGGATGAGTTTGTATTCTCCATGATTCTCAAGGTGTGTGGAGGCCTGCAGAGCTTGAACTTGGGAAGGCAAATTCATGGTTGTAGTGTTAAACTGGGATTGGATTCGCATGTGTCGGTAGGAACTCCACTTGTGGACTTTTATGTCAAGTGTAGGAATTTTGCATCTGCTTTCCAAGCATTTGAGAAGATAAGTGAACCCAATGATTTTTCTTAGAGTTGTGTAATCTCTAGTTCAAATGACTTGGTGGGAGAAGGAGAAGATGACATGTTCTCGTAATTTCAGGTACTTGACTGGCATGACATGCATATTAGGCAATGGTGGACACGTGTTGCGTTCTTATTGGATATGACTTGGTGTTTTTTGACACGTCAGCAACTTCCGTCAATTTTTTGACGGAAGTTGGACGGAGGGACATGCTTGGGAATCGTCTTAAACCTCAGGGACGGCGGGACAACAAACTTTACCCTAGGGGCATTTCTAGGAAAATGTTAAACCCTAGGGATATACTTACCATTTAAGCCTAAAACTATTGTTGGCTTTCTCCCGACTGTTAACAAGAATCTTCATCAGCGTCTTGTTTTATTGGAGAACCAACCTTCTTCGGATTTGGTTGATTCTTCTCTATTATAAGTGCGAACAAAGCTTCAACAAACCATGAAGTAGGAGGAACAACTTTGGAAGGTGAAGTCTAGAGTTCAATGGCTTACGACGACGAATCTTAATACTAAATTTTTTCACGTGTCCACTATTATCTGTCGTCGTCGGAACAATATCCACCGGCTGAAGGATAGCCAAGGGAAGTGGTGTTCTGATCCCACTGCTATCCATAATATGCTTCTCTTGCATTTCAACTCCCTGTATCACTTTGAGAATCTCGATTTGGCTATAGAAATCGAAGAGTTTATTCATCCGATTATCTCAGAGGATGAGAACCGCTTGCTCTGTGGAGTACCGACTGATATTGAGATCCTCCATACTGTGAAGCAATTGGGACCAACAAAAGCGCCGGGTCCTAACGGATTTACGACTTCCTTTTATCAGAGGTTTTAGCCGATTGTCGGCAAGGACGTTTATTTTTTTATCAGAAATTTTGTCTCTTCAGGCATTTTGTTGAAGGAGCTTAATTTCACCTATGTGGCGCTTCTGCCCATGGTTAACAATCCAACTCAGGTCGATCAATTTCTACTCATTGGTTTTTGTAACGCTTGTTACAAGATCATTTCGAAACTATTGGCTAACAGGCTCAAATCCTTACTGTCTCGGTTGATTTGTTCTTCGCAATCCGCCTTTGTTCCTGGTCGTGCTATCCATGATAATTTCATTGCTGCTGCGAAAGTTTTTCATTCAATGAATCATAAATTTGGAAAGTATGGGTTAATGGCAGTTAAGCTCGACATGGCTCAAGCATACGATAGATTGGAGTGGAAATATATCCTTGATGTGCTTAAGTGTTTTGGGTTTTCCCCATGTGGATCCAACTCATTCACCAGTGTATATCAACAGTATCCTATTCCTTGTTGTTCAATGGGTCTCTGATAGGTAAGCTGTAGCCGGGTAGGGGTTTGAGGCAAGGTGACCCCCTATCTCCATTTTTATTTATAAGGGTAAACTCATAGTTAGCCCCCTATGTTTGGGCAAAAATCATAGTTAGCCTCATATTTTTGAATCCAACAATTTGATACTCATAACTTTCAAAACCTATCAATCTTCGCCCCCGTCTAAATTAGGCGTTAAATCAGACGGAAAAGCATGAAAATGACCAAAATGCCCCTCCAAAATAAAATTACTAAAAAAAATAAAAAATTTCATTAAAAATAAAAAAAAATGATATTTTTTTCAAAACTTAATATTTTTTAAATAAAACTATATTGAAACTCTATTTCAATAATATATTTATTTTAATTTATTTCTTAAATTTATATTTTATTTTATTTTATTTTAAATTTTAGCTTTGGAGGGGCATTTCGGTCATTTTGCATGAATTTCCGTCGGACTTAACACCTGATTTAGACGGGGGGCTAAGTTTGATAGGTTGTGAAAGTTATGGGTATCAAATTGTTGGATTCAAAAATATAGGGCTAACTATGATTTTTGTCCAAACATAGGGGGCTAACTATGACTTTACCCCTTATTTATATTAGATGTTGAGCCTCTCTCCCGTCTCTTTTAGAATCTGGAACGGAATGGACTTATTCATGGTACCAAGGCGGCGAGGAATGCTCCATCAGTTTCTCATTTATTATTTGCGGATGATCTCTTCGTTTTTTGCAGGGCAAATTTGAGGAGTCCAGAGTTGTTGATGATTGTCTCTCTGCTTATTGTTGCTGATCTGGTCAGTAGGTGAATAAGCTCAAATCAGCGCTTTATTGTTGTCCCAATACTCATCCCGAAGTCGTGGCTGCCCTTTGAAATGACCATCAACTTTCTATTATCAAGCGAGATAGCAAGTATTTGGGACTTCCAATTTTTTTTGGGAGAGCTAAATCTTCTCACTTTGAGCTTCTCAATGGACGTGTGGTTTAAAAATTGTCTGACTGGAAGTGTGTTAGCCTAAGGTTGTTTTACAAACAATCCATAAATGATTTTGATGATAACAAAATATTCTTAGTTTCAAAGACTTTTAGATTTTACATTGTCAATCCACAATTTCCAAGTTATATTTCAAAGGATTGAGGGTATCTCTCTTAAATATATATAAAGTGCACTTGAACACCGTTACATAAGTTGATAAGATCAATTTTTCATATTGTAGGTGTTTAAAGAAGTTTTGGAATGGATTGAACACTTTGAAGTTGCTGAAAAACTCTCCAGCACTTATAAGTGTCGACACATTGTTGGATGGTGTCGACACATTGCACTACTACCCGAGAGTTTGCATTTTCTAGGATTCAAAGTGATTTTTTTGGCTAAGTGTTGGAAGTGTCGACACATTGGAGCATGGTGTCGACACATTGGAGCATGGTGTCGACACATTGAACTAACACCCGAGAGTTTGCATTTTCTGGCCTTCAAAACGATTTTTTTGACTAAGTGTTGAAGGTGTCGACACATTGGACCATGGTGTCGACACATTGAACTAACACCCGAGACTTTACATTTCAAGACCAAGTTCAATGTGTCAGCATATACAATCAATGTGTCGACACATTGTGCGAAATTTCAGATTTTCTGGAACAACGCCAGATCGTTCAAGAAGTCTCCAAATTGACTCAAATGACTTCCAACGGCACTCTAACATTACAAGAAGACCCTTTATGACCGTTGAAGACCTAGAAGCTATAAAAAGAAGGAGATGGAGAGAGAGAAGATAGAGCTCGACCAATATTGCACATCTAGAGAGAGAAAGTCCAAAATCCAAAGATTTCACTCGCTGAATCATTCAAGAACGAAGCACTCATTGTCAAACCCTTCTCTCTTGCTCATCATCGAAGATCAAGCCTCCAAAGAGAGAAAGATTTCTTGAAGAAGGGAGAACCCACTTGCAAACTCACTTTGCCCTAACTTCTAGAGAGAGAAGTCATTTGAAGAAGAGGGAAAACCACACCTAGCAAGGAAGCTTGTGCTCACACCTGCCAAACGTTAGGTTTCCTTCAAGAATCTTATCTTCTTACCTTTATTGAGCTTCATATTTGCTAATTTGGCTTAGAGAGCCATTCCATACGATTTGAGCTTTTCATTGGCATATTCGGCTTAGAGAGGCATTCCTCATGTATTGAGATCTTCATTTGCTCATTCGGCTTAGAGAGCCTTCTTTGTAGCCATTATTTGTAAAACCTTTGAGTGTTAGGAAAATACTTGGTCCTACTTGTGAGAGTAGAAGAAATCCTCTAGGTTGTGAGGATTTGTAAGAGAGTTAAAGTGTAAGCTCGGAAAACACTTGGTCCTACTTGTGAGAGTAGAAGAAATCCTCTAGGTTGTGAGGATTTGTGAGAGTTGAAGCATGAGCTCGCAAAACGCTTTGTAAAGGTTCCTTAGCACTTGGAAAGCTAATGTGTATTCGCTATTTGGAGAATAGTGGAGGAAGCCCAAGGAAGTCAATTTCCTTGGGGGTGGACGTAGGCACGTGTTTGGCCGAACAACCTAAAAACTACGGTGTCATCTCTCTAACTCTATCTCTCTTACATTTTAGTACTTATTCATATTTGTGGAGATTTATGTTTTATCATTCATTGCTTATATTTGGCATAACATTAGACACTTTAGATCAACATTATTATTTGCTAAAGAGGGGTAGTTTTCATATTTGCTTATTTAGCGAAAAAGTGACAAGTTTTTGTACAACCCAATTCACCCCCCTCTTGGATTGTCATTTAGACTTTCAAAGTGCAAGATGTTATCCCAAGCGGGAAAGACCACTTTGATTAAGTCAGTGGCCACGACTCTTCCACAATACTTCATGCAGTCTCTTATGCTTCCTGTGGGTTGGTGTAAAGCGGTGGATAGATTGCTTAAAAACTTTTGGTGGGGTTTTCCGACTCACAAGGTCTACAATTATTCTCCCAAATCTTGAAATGCTATTTGTCAACTGAAGTCGTTTGGTGGTTTGGGTATTCGAAAAATGAGAGAGATTAACCAGACTTTTTTTACTGAAAATTGGTTGGAAAATTATTTCCTCTCATTTGGCTCTTTGGGTGGACATGTTGAAGGATAAATATTTTCCTTCGAATAGTTTCCCTTATCTGGCAAGGGCTTTGTAAGATTCATACTTCTCTCCGCTCAAAAGTTTGGTTTATTCCTCGCAATGGTTCTTCTCTTGATGTTCAATCTGACCCTTGGATCCCTTTGAATGAGGGCTTTCGGCCTTAGTGATTCCCTTCTGCCTTTGTGACTAGTCAGGTTCGATTTTGTTATTCAGTTGGTGGAAGACTTTTATGGATCCTGGAATATCTCTCTGCTGTAGTCTATATTTTCTCTAAACATTGTGGATAATATCTTGTCTCTAACTCCTCCTTAGGAGCATGCTCAAGATTCTATTTTTTGGTCTCCTGATCCTCGGGGCAAATTCTTTGTTAAGGAGGCAGTGTTAGTGGACCAGGCTACTCGTCGTTCTATTCCTTCTCATATGCCGGATTTTGATTGGTTATTCCTTTGGAAAGTCCACCTTCAGGATCGTTTGAAGCTTCTCCTTTGGAAGGTTGTTGTGGAGGCCATCCCGATCAGAGCTCCTAGTTTTTGTGTGGTCGATCTCAAGTGGAACCAGATTGTCTCTGTTGTCTCTGTGAGGAGTATACAGAGACCATTTTGCATGTCTTTCACGACTGTCAAGTAGCCCGTGCTTTATGGTCCTCTTCTGTTTGGCCATGGGATATTTCGTGCATACATCCGACTAGACCAGTTGGTTGGATTCATTTCTTCTTCATGCAGATGTGGAGCATGGCTTTCATTCTAGCTTTCTACCCTCCTTTATACTTAACGTAGCTCTCATTTTAGATGAATTGTGATTTGCTAGTAATTGTGCATTGCACGAGGGTACCCCGGTTGTTCTTGCTGACCTAAAGTCTTCCCTTTTATGTTATTTTTCTGAACACTACCTCGCTTGGACTTCTCGTTGTTCTGCTTTTGCTGAATCCTAGTCTCCTCCGGAATCAGGTTAGTTGAAGATCAACTTTGATGTAGTTGTAAGTCATGATAGATCGTACATAGCCTTCTCTTGTCAAGACTCTTCTAGCTTTATCTGTATGGTGTACATGGAGCGAATTCGGACTATAGACCCTCTTGTGGGGGAAGCAAGCGATGGCTGCTTCCCGAGCTGTGGAACTTGCTCTCTCTAAGCGATGGTTGCGTGTGATCTTCAAATCCGACTCGAAGCTGTTGTGTTCGGACATTTCTAAACCTCTTCGTCCTCTTTGTTGGAAAATCGAAGACTTGGTTTTTTCTCTTCGGGCGACTTTCAAAGGGTTATCTGCTTGGACGCTTCACTGGGTTCCTAGGCCCATGAATCAGCAAGCTCTGCTTGCCCAATTGGCTGCTCGTTTTAAACGTTTTGATTTTATTGATATTTCGGTTGTTCCTCCTTTTATTGATTTTTGTGATTCGAACTCTGCTTTGGCTTAGTGGTTTTATTTTAATGAGATGAGGTATTTCAAGGGGAAAAAAAAGACCATCGCCTGGCAAAAATTTTGGCAAATTTCAGACGAGTTCCAACATGTTTGTTCAGCTCAGCACGTATCAACATCCCTATTATGTCTTCCTCAATGGACAAATTTTTCGTGGATGTCTACAGGATCTGAACCCTGCTGACAAGCATACAACGTAGAGAACAAAGCCAATCCACCTATTTATCCCTCTAATCTGATATCTGCATTTCGTAATCTGATATCTGCATTTCGTTATCTGATATCTGCATTTCGTAATCTGATATCTGCATTTCGTAATCTTCACACTTTTACATGTGGAAACTAAAGGTCATTATAACCAAGGGCGGCTCAGATAGGTAGGCAAGTGAGGCAATATCTAAGGCCTCCTAATTATGAGGGCCTTATATTATAGCAAAATTAAAATTAAAAAGAAGAAAAAAAAACAAATTTTTTTTGAAATAAAACTTATTAAAGGCCTACAAAATATGAACATTTAAAAATTATTTCACAAAATTAAAATTTAAAATAAAAACTAGACATCCTAGAAACTAGCACTATGATCTAATAACAGTTTGACTCTATCCACGTCTCTTTTCAAAATAATAACATAATTTATTGCTAATTAACTTAAGTTCTCAAAAAATTAAATTATAATCTACATCAGCAATATCTTCGTTTTGAACTATTTTCAAAGTATGATGACACCTTCGGTTTTTTGTTTGATTTTTTGGTCCTGAAAGATTAAGATCTTTTGATGATTGTGCTTTAGAAAAAAAAATGTCTTAAATTGCACTAGATTGTTTTTTTAGTAACTATGTCTCAAGATAGATTAAATGATTTAGTAATTTTATTTATTGAAACTGATTTATTGACTAAACTTGAATATTTTACATTTGAAAGACAAGAAGCAAATTTATATTTTAATTTTGAATTTATTTTATTTTATTTTTAAGTTAAAATGCCCCATTTTTATGACTTGCCTAGAGCCCCAAAAATGTTGAGCCGGCTCCGATTATAACCATGTCAATACCTTGCTTTTCTCCAGGTGAGGTGCTTCCTAGTGATTAGCAAAAGCTAGGGTGTGCACCTGAATTTCAGTCTTTTGCACACATTTCTTTCAGAAACTAAGAATTAGACTGACAAGATGTACAATTATGCTAACCACCAATGGATGCATTCAAGAATAAAAGTTCATTAACTTGAAACTTCCAACAGAGTTTAGATGCCATTACATTCTAATAGTTCTACTCCCATGAAAGATAATTACACATGGCTTTGTCATATTTGAACTGAACTTGCTCCGCATAAAGGAAGACTATCTTTTCCCTCCATAGTTTACAAAACTTTCAATATCCAATAGGGGGGGCCCTGAGTAGAAACCATATCAGAATTTAGTCGGGCTTTTTATGTCAAGAATCTATAACAAAATACGTTCAGAGATACATAAAAGAATACATCATGCCAAAGGAAAGAGCATAACACTCCTCAGATAAAGACGATGGTTATTAGAGACTTTTTGGTAAAAGACAAGCTAAGGTAAATACCACCTACGGACCTGTTTAGGGAAGCGAAGATGGCGCAGCATATGTTGGGGGTGAGGAAGAGTGTTGGGGCTCTCTCCGGAGTTCTTTGACGAGGGCAGCAAGTGCCTCGGGGTTGAGGCCCAAGTCACAGAGAGCAATGAGGACAGAAAGGGTATGGCGGTCGAGCCCTGTGTCCAGAAGGTTTGACATGTGGAATGCCAGCTCCAGAGATTCCCTGGCTGTTCGTGCAGCATCTGGATCCATGCAAAATGAAACCTATAAATTCAAGCAAATTTTTTACTTCAATATAATTCTAGGTCTATTTGCTCAAACCGAGCGAAAATTTCAAATAAGCCCGAAATTAGGGCAGTATTTGAGCCGAGTACTGACGGTTCAAACTCGGCTCGATTACAGATCACACTTGTTCGAGCTCGGCTAAAACTCGAATCAAGTCTAACCATCCAAACGAGTCAAAGCCGGTGAAAAAACAAAGAAAACGATTTGGTGAGAACACATTCACATCTCTTCAAACAAATCACGAAATCAGCACCTTTCCCAAATTTCCCTTGCGATCAAACACTCCTGCACGAATACAAACGAAATAGACGTAGGATTAAAGAAAACCAGAAATCTGCACCCTTCTCGACCTTCGGTTATGCTCGAGTCTCCATCTTTTTTTGTTTTTGTTTTTATTTTTCTCGGCGCTCAAGTCTCCATCTTTTTTTTTTTTTCTAAACACTCAAGTCTCCATCCACAACGCTGTTAGCCTGTTGTCATGGCTTTTCAAGTAAACATTGCATAGAGGACAACCGTATCCTTACTGTTAAAAACATAATAAAAGAATAATAATTGACATGTTTACGAAAAATCATCAATTACTTAGCTTGCGAAAAGACATTTCTACCCCCATCTTTTCAAAATACTAAACTTCACTTCAGGGATCAATAAGTAAAAGTGTTATCCAAAAAGAAAATTTTAGTCATCAATAATTTATTTCTTTAAAAAGAATAAGAATTGATCTCATGATCTTGACATTAATTGACCAAAAAGTTTGACATAAATATTTTTACTAATTGTGCATTACATACATATAATTCATTTGGATATAAAATTAACCTCAAATACGTGAATTTTTTTAGTTAAAAATCATTTTTAATTCTCATGAAACTTTCTCAAACCACAATAAATAGGGCGCGGATTTGCTGCAGTGTGTGAGGGTGGGGCGTGGGTCCCGCTCGGGACCCACACCTGTCCGAACAGTGCAGTACTGTTCGGGCGGAACCCACGTCACTCCCTCATAGACTGCAACGTCCCTGCTGCAGTTCGGCAGAGACTCGCCCTAATAAATAATCATTTGTAAACATTTGCTTTTTTTTAGGTTAATAGTATCATCCATATTCGGATTTATTTATTGTGATGTGAGAAAGTTTCATACTTTATTTGAGCTTTTTATTGATGGTATTGTGAGAATTTGGATTTAGAAATGAGTTGACTCAGCCACAAAAATGGGTCATAGCGGACAAATAATTAAGCTAATATTGTTCTTAGGGCTCCTCAAGCTCCAAACGCTTAACAGTTCTGATGGTTAAGCCTTCTGATTGATTAGAACTTATAAATTGGACTAATCACATGATACTACTAAACCCTTCAAACCGTAGATATAAATTAATTTGGATATAATAAATGATTTGAAGTTCAAATTAATGAAAATAAGTAACAATTATAACATGCCGTTTAAATGATTAGTTTCGTTCCAACGAGGTATAACAATCATCATATACTTTCCAAATTACTGGGGTTTTTTTGTTTTGTTTGGGTAAGTAAAATTACTGATTTTATTATAAGGAAATTGTTTACGTATTAAAATTGTTTGATGAATTTGATTAAATTCCAATACATCCTATAGTATTAAGGCGTGCCAAGTCAATTAAGGAGGGAAGCCAACACTCCTCATCAATTGAGGAGCGAAAGGCTAAGATTGAGGGAGGTTTTGATCTCACCCATCCATCCGTATCCGTACAATCGGTATCAATACAATATGTCAACAATCAACAAAATAGCAGACTATAGCGCACCAACTAGCTCAATGTGCTGCCTCCAAAATTGTTTGGTGATATTTTAGAGCACTCGCCTAATTTATTCTGGATATATGAGGGATCCGATCCCCCAAAGATGTATTTCACAGTATTAATCAAAACAATCTGTCTTTAGTTTTTTTAAATAAAAAATAAAAAATTGACTGATGTTCTAGTTACCAAATGTAACAGTTACAGTTCAATTCACTTGATAGGCAAAAGTAGGACAAGTAATTACGAATGAGAGAATCTGAATATGGACCAAATTTTGGGGAACAAGAGTTATATCAGATAAAATTTGGCCTTCCTAAACCAAACCAAAAAGGAAGCTGTCTACATTTAATATGTACGGATTTACTTGAACATTTATATGTGAAAATGAGTAAATATCATCTGATGAGTGCATGATTGAGAGAGAAGAAACAAAGAGAGAGTCATCTATGCTTCATTAATATGGTCCCCAGGTAAAGAGAAATATCTTCAATAAAATCATCAGTACATCTTGAAGTTAAAACAAAGTCTCAAACTGATCCAACTTCAGCGCCGAACGAGTGCAAATATTGATTCTAGTCTCAAGCAATATAATAATAAGCTCCCCAAAAGGGATTGCTTACCAAACAAAACAAAAAAACTCTCCCAAAGGGGTTATGCGATTCCAAAAATCTCTACATTAGTGAAGAACGAAAGAACAATATGCGGCTTTTTGCAATGATGCTGAAAAGAATGAATGTAACACTTTTAACTACAAAAATTGGTGAAGGCGGCAGGAGAAACAATATGAACAAGAAGCGAGTAAGCCAGTAATTTACCGTGTACGGTCCAGGAAGTGCAATCCGCTAACAGCTATGTGAATAGAGTAACAACATCTCTACGGTATCCTCTTACAATCAAAAGCCTTGGTACATTCTCCACCAACAAATCCATGTACTCCATGTAGAAATATGCTGGGTGGTTGAGTGGAGGTGGCGGTAGGCTCACAAGCACAACAGCAGCCATTCTAGAGTATCTCAATATTGTTGAATTCAACTTCAAAGTCGTGTACAGAAACTTCTCCACCTGCTGCTCATTCACTACAACGGGCTTTCCATCGGCCATCAGCGGGCTTCCTTCTCTCTCAGCTGTGGCCTTCATCTCAGCCATGTATCCAGCAATCCGCTGTCGTGCACCAGCGAATGCATCCAGTGATTCATCCTGCTGAGGTCCACCCTCTACTTGAGCATCCCATGATTTCATTGTTATAACAATCACTTCAGCTTGCATACGAAGATCATACAGAAACTTCTTCACATCAGCCTTGAGTACCTCTGCATCAGAATCCTCCTCTGCAATGCAAAAGACTTGAATCTTACAACTCTCAAAGCTCTCCTTCGTAAGAAGAAGCTGAGAGAGGAGAAGCATGAGACCACCGTCTCTAACTATCCAATACAGATCTATTGTACCATACTGTTTCTGATACTCATTGGGCCATTCATCAAGACCCTTAACAACAACTACTGCCTTGTTTGCAACGATGCAGTCATTTATTATTCCAACGAAGGTGGCAGGTATTTCAGTTAAGTTTTCACGACGCCATATTTCAGGGTACCGCATTACCACAATGTTCGGCTTGAGATTGCCGAGGCCCATGGTTTGGACAATACCACGGAATCCCTCAGACATGCTAGGCGCTACAACTATCTCTGCTACACCTTCACAACGCTTGTAGTCGATGTAGGCACCTAGCTGCTTGCAGGCAGTTTTGGCATCCTCAGCAAGTTCGTGATAGTCACCATCTAGTATGGAGAAAAAGATCGACATTCCCCGGCCCTTTTTTTTCATGCAGTTTGCAAAGTCAGCAAGTTTCGGATGGCAAGGTACATTTTCAGGCAGTTTACCCCATGGCGTGCAGAACACCAGGGGGATTGGATACCAATTCTTGGGGTGCACTTGGCTTGCTGCAAATATAAAGATAAGTGTTATTCAAAAGTGCACTATACATATATTTCTACAAGACACATACATGGACAAAGAAGTGAGAAACCCACCAAATTCTAAAGCACAGCACACGTTATTTTCTCAATTCAATCAGATTTGGAAATCATCAAGAGTAAAGTCATGTTATATTTTTTCAGAAGTATACACACCTCCGAGTGATCGAAGACTGCGAAGAGCTAGCTGGAAATATGCACTCTTGAAACCATCACCCCAATCCCCAGCTTTTCCTTTAATGTTCACATAATAATATATAAGGCTTGCGAGGGCTAAAGCCACTATAGTGAAGGACCATGAGATTAAAAACATGATCACTGCATTCAAAACAAAAGTACCACGTAAATATGAGGATCAGAGGATATCACACCAGCACTAGAACCCACTGGCAAAATTAGCAAAATGTCCCCTGGAGAAGATACTCCGCTAGAAACATCAAAGTGGCTACCAAATGATAAAAATATTTACCGTTTTACGTATTCCTGGAACACATATTTACCCCATAGACAAACTAATATCCATCACTACAAAGACAAGCCTCAGATTTTCTTGAAAATGAATCATTTAGCCACTCTTGCACAATTGACTAAACCATCTAACGTCATAGTAAACAGTTTCCAAGGAATTCGTAAGACGTAACCAGGCCCTTTAAGAGATGGGATATGGGATCATATTTCTAAAAATGGAAAGATAAAGGGTCAATAGGGATATTAAAAGGAGGCTACATCTCCCTGAGTGTGCACCCAATAACAAAACTCATAACAAGAATCTAATAGCTTCCACAGCCAGCACCTAGGTCCTCCATGGCCAAAGCTTTCACCTGATTTTCTTTGCCAAAGTGATTCAAATAGACAGCCAAAGATAATTGAAAACAAATGTACGAATAAGAAACAGAAAAGGAAGCAAACCTATACAAAGTGATGCTCCAAGAAGAGAGAGGCTCCAGTGGTGAAATTTCCACCGAGGACGCCAGCTGGGAGCATCAAGAAGATCAAGAAGGAAGCAAGATAAGTTCACACCCGCATAACATAGAAGGAAAAACATAGTCACAGTCGGGCTGATAAGGTCCATGTTTCCAATTACAACACATCCAATACAGATGAACGCCGTAAAGAGGGTAGCAATGTGAGGCTCACTACCATCTGCAACCTTGAAGTAGTTAAGAATAGGAAGGATTTCATCATTGGCTATTGCTGCAAGAAGGCGCGGGGCACCTGTCAAGCTCTGGAGGGCAGCCCCTAATGTTGAAAGAATGATCCCAATGTAAACAACGGCCGGGAAAGGCCAAGCAATAGTAGCTGTAAGCAGCCTGGATAAAACTCTCATTTCAGCTCTCATAAAGTTAAAGAGTTCATAGCTTAACTAACATACATAAAAATGTTTTCCCTAGCGTATTCATTGACACAAAGGTACTAGAATCTGAGAAGATACTATGTACATTTACTCACAATAGACAAAAGATTGATAGCTAAAAAGAATTGTTGATTAAGAAAGCGCTTAGAAATCAATTAAATGAGTACTACAACAACTAATTAAGCAGTCTAAATTCCTAGTACAATTAACAACCGGATATTCAAGACCATAGACTAGAAGCAAGAAGATACCATGCAACTCACCAAAATATATTCTTATACATCAAGTATGACTTGGGGGAGTTGATATGTCCTTAACCTAAAGATGTAATGTACGACTTATGATACATTTCAGGCTGAATGCACACCAATGAGAAGGGTGCAAGCCACGCATGATCTAGGTGCAAGTCATTTATGCCTTGTGTTTTATAACCTTCTGGTACACCCTTTCAATAATTTATTGCTTGTAGAAACGGAAGAAATTGATGTCCTGGATTGCACCCAAGTCCGAAAAACTAACTTGATTTATTGTTTGTGGATAATACCAATGTAATTCATATGACGCGCAATATCTGTGTACTTCTACTTCTACTTCTCCATGCATTTTACTTATCCATCCATAATATTGTATATCTTTCGACCTTTGCTGTATAAGGATGGCATTCTTTGTACTATCTCACTCCCAAAGACAGACTGTTCAACAATGTTGCTAATCTTATTCTACAGAGATTATCCACCCTATGAAATTTTTCTTCAAATAATAAAATAAAATTCCTTCCAGTTAATTTTGCTATACTCTTCACAAATAATCCAAGTAAACAGAGGCTACTAGTCAAACGCTTTCCCCAGCTTCCCACTGTTGTGATCCACTGTCGCCGCATGCCCTTCACAAAGTCCCTGCCTCCCCTTCCCCCTTCTTCTCTTCTCTTTTATTTTTCCTTTTCTTTTGTTCCTTTTTCTATTCTCTTTGGATGCTGGATCCTAGATTTACTACTTTTGGCTATCCAGGCCTCTCAAACCCCCCCCCCCACCAGATTCCTCGCCCTCTGCTTCACCCTGCCATCCTATCCATCCCTCCTTCCACTAGTACATGAGTCTCATGTGTAGCCTCAAGCACATAGCAGTCTCACATGCCGCCTAACCGCATGGCATCTAGGTTCCTACCATCCTTCTCCAGAGATCTAGGATTTCTCTTTTGCCTGGAGCTATCATTGGTGCATGCTCCCCTATCTAAGGATGTGAGAGACAACATTTTCATTAGCCACCACATCACAGTCGGCGGACTTCCTTCCCTGCTGTGGAGTTCATCTGCAGTAGGTGTTATGGCCAGTCCATTCATTGCACTGCTTCAGAAACTGCCATAAAGGTGGGCCTTTTCATGATCTTCAGTCAAGAATCCGTGGGATCCGAACTGGATGGCAAACTCTGGCATGGCATTAAAGCAAGAGATCCTCTTGAAAACGCTTTTTTGCAATGCTCCTTCATTTCCTTCCTTTCCTGTGGCTTTCTATTGACAAAAAATCTCAAGACTACAGGACTCAAGTCCTGAATGCAGTGATCGGTCCCTTTTTGAATGGGTGATTGCTATCTGTTCACATCAATATGATTGTCTACCGCACTCTGATGTATGCAAGATTGTTCATTTTTTTCCTTTATTACCGCGCACACACCAAACCACAGTAGACTATCATGATTGATTGGGTTATCTAATAGATGACCATGTGCCCTAGGTTATACAAATCTGACGAGACAATCTTCTGCAACAGTTCATCATATATTGTTCATGAAATCATTAAGTACAAAGAATTTCAAGCTGACCTGACTTATTGGAGAAATATATGATACTGGCTTTGCAATTTGAAAGAACTATTAATTCAGCAATTTAGAACTCCAAAGTTTTTTCCCCTCTTTTCTAGCTTGTTTCAACGAAATTCCTCATTGTTCGTAGCAGTTTCTTTTTCAAATACAATATAAGCGACATACAGAAAAAGAATTGCATCCAGTATCTCAAACTGCAGCTGTTTGTTAATGGGGGAAGGCGACGCCAACTGGGCAAAGACCACTTGCTTCATTGCTCTTCATTTTAGTTCTTAATCAGTTAAGTAATAGATCACACGATATAAACAGATCGCCTCAAAAGGTATGAGCCTTTTGTGCAACAAATGCTACATAAAAGAGATATAAATACCTGTCCGCCAATAGCTTCTCTCTGGTTGCAAGGGCTCCAAATAACAACACAGAAACTATATACATTACAGTAGTAGTGAGACTTGAAGCCAATGTTCCAATGGGAATTGAACGTTGAGTATCTTTCAGTGAAGCTGATCGATTTGAGCCTGCCATAATCCCTGTTACAGCAGGGAAGAAAAGACCGACCAATGCACTGAAAAAAGTACGAAATGAAACAATATATTGTTATAAAATTAAAAATTACATGAGTCATTTAATAGGGAGTGCAATATAAAAGCAGAACCATCAGATGGAAATTCTGATTCTCGTCTGAGAACGATGCACGGGATACTGGGTCACTTCGTATTACTGGAAGTTGTGGTAGGAAGGAGTCAAATACATGAGATTATTAGCAAAGACTCCGTAACATCCACGAGAATGTTCCACATCGACGAAGAAAACAATATAGTAAAATTTATGCGAAATGTACTTTCTTCGGCTAATCAAATGACATGTAGGTAAATGGCTAACAGAGATGAACCATTGAATCATCCAACTATGATTGAGAAAACATAATCTGGAGGCCCAGATCCACCAACCCTAAGATGAACATCCTTAATTGGTCCTGTTGAAATAGCATCAGATCCCTAAATGATATAACCCACAGACCAAGCACATATCTCATAAAATTGACTCAAGACTTATAACTTACAAAATTGACTCACTACTTACTTGAAATTCCAGTATACATGTCCTTCAGGATCAGGAACACCAGCCTCATTAGTATTCTGATAACCCGGACTCCAATTGTCTCTGAATGATTCTGAACTCAAGCCTGTGATTCCAACTGTACCAAATATTGCAACAGAATATAATTTATTTGATCCCTCCACCAAACATATTCCAGACTAAGCAGGAACGCAAGCAGGAAAAATATCTAATAAAAAGTAAAAGTCAAGGCTACAGATGTCAAAATTGTCTAAGACTCAAAATACAGACACATGCTTCTATTCATACAACCAACAGCCAAAATCAACCTGACCCAATCAGCAGAATACCTGCCTATAAACTAATCGACTTCTGAATCATTGTCAAAATGCACTAGATAACCACTGAGCTGAACAAATAGAATGAGAGCAATATATTCATCAACAGATTGGTGGGTTCAGGAACTTAGTTCACGGAGGCCACATGGCTGCACTAGACCTCACCTAACTGTTCAAAGTGATCTAAGTGCATAACCAAACCCACAAAAACTTCATCAATATAGCCAACATGGCCATAAAGAACCAAGAATAAGCATCCAACTTTGACAAGACCACTAGGGTACAAAGAAACAGCCAAAGGTTGTGTTTTTCAGTCAGAAGTGAACTATATTTGGAACAGCATAAAAAAAAGGAAAATCAGTGCAGAACATCTTAGCCGAAAAGAAAATGATATGCCAGAAGGCACCTCAACAGCAAGAGTGGACAAACTAGCACTACCCATAAGTATGACACACCAAGTATCTCAATTCTTGAAAATGAAGAAGTCGGAGTGATAACAGCACACCAACATCTAATCTCTCTCATTACAAGTGGGGTCATCCTCAAAGTAACTCACACAAAGGAGGAGGCATGCTGATGAATACTCTGCCAATTTTTTATCGAGTGTGCTATATTTCAAGAAAACTCCATGGTGACACTCAGATAAGCTGTACACCTACAGGTCATCTTGAATTCTTGTAGACATTGATCTGGGCCCAAAGAGAATTAACCAGATAACGATGTATAAGAAATTCACCCAAAAGGTTCTTAAGCATGTTTATTGATGCTCTCAACCTGACCGCATTACCATCAGAAAGTGTCATGCTAAAGAAGAGATAGAGAGACACACAGAGAGGTCTTCCCCAAAACAGAAAAGTTGAAAAATACACACCTGCAGGTTTATCCTTCCGTGCCAAAAAGATCCCGATGAATATGCAGAACAACGAGAATACAACAGGTATAAGAAAAGCTGGTGCAACCCGATTGATCATTTTCACACCTCCAAATACAATAAAGCAAAGGAGGATAGTCACAACAATCCCATAAATTTGCAGGTCATGTGAACTTGGACTTTCTACCCGCTCAACTGATGTGACATTAACATTTGTGATGGTTTCTGCATTGACAACATGAACAGACAAACAAATAAATTAGTACGGTAAAATTTTGATGTCCTTGCATGGCATGCTTTGTTTTTCAGTGCCAACCATCAAAAACAGATATCAGCAATTTTTTAACTATGCAGGGTGCAGATCATTAAATGCAGACACGTACATATTTAAAACACACGATGGGAGAGTATATAAATACACAAACACACACACACACATTCCAAGAGGACTACTAGAATAATTAAAGTTCCTAAGAATTGCACATAAAGGCCAATTGTACCTAGTATACAGCTAAAGTGGAACTCAACACAAGCCCACAGAATGGCTTCACAATCCACCCACCAGATGTGGGTCATAACATAAAATACTTCAGTCTTGGGGACACAATTGGCCCCATTCAAAACCTTGATGCCCTAGTGGGAATTTGTGGTAGCAATGCCTTAGTGCCACATACAATTACTAGATGGACTCAATATCATTTGTTCCGATCTACAGAAATGCTAGCCGTTTATTCCCAAATGTTAATGTCACTTATAAACTTCAATTTCACTAACTACATACTAACATGGGACTCAAAACATATATGTAAAATGCATCATATCATCTGCGTCGTCATGAGCCAATAAAGTCCAAGTTTCACGCCAAGAAAAAAAAAAGTCCAAGTTTCACAAACTATTTGAATAGCAAAACCATTTAAATCATAGGAAATTTCTTCCTCCATCAAGGAGAAGAAACACTAGAATCATAAGCATAGCTAACCATCAACAAAGCTTTTTACTATATCTTTAGAAGGTCAAAATAGCAACGACAATACTAGTACCATAGCTTTGTTGCTGAGAAATGAAATGTATAAAAGACAAGCACTCAAATTGTAATCTATCAACAATTGGTGTGAAATAGAAGGCTCAAGAATATTATGTACAAAAGGATACAAACAACCATGATATAATCTCAATGATAACAACTTATCAAAAATAATCTCAATGATAACCTCTAAATATCCCAGCAGCTGGCACAGCCTTCAAAAAGGTTTCAACAGCTCCCAGCACATACCTAGAACCACAAACACATGAAAGAGCGAAGTTTAAACATAGGGGAAAAAACCAAGAAAGAGAGAGAGAGATCCTGTATCTGTAAGACACGAAGTAATTAATAGAATAAGACATGCCCAAACCCCATCATTCCAAGCACTTCAAGGGAATATATCATGGTGCTATCACATTTAATTCATAGAATACACTCACAGAGCTCCAGCAACTGCATTCCCGAGGAAAAAACATAATCCAATGCTAACTCCAACCTCTGGACCAAGGGCACGACCAATGAGATAGTATGGTCCCCCACCCTAGATGCAAAGAAGTTAACCAAGATCACTTTACCTTAATTCCATCATGAACAATTTGGTGAAAGCCAAAATAACTTATAGAACACACTACAAAAACTTTTGATATATGTGAATTTTCTCTCCAAAGGCAAACCCAATTAGTGGGAAAAACACAATATAATGCAGCAGTACAATGGAAGTCTAAGCCGTGGAATTATAAACCCAAAGTGTGTGAATTACGTGCCCATAAGGGGCAAAACAACAAAAAGAGAACATATATAAATCAGCACTTAGCTAACCTAATCCAGATTTTATACAACGAACTTAAGTACCAATCTGCATTGATGAATCCCATATAAAAAAAAGTGAGTATTCCCTTCACAAAATTATCCCAGAAACATTCCCAATTCCGTTACTGATTTATTGCCAGGAATAAGAAACTGCCCTATTTCTTCCAGACTTGCTAATAATAACATGTTAGCAACTACTATGTTAGTCACAGAAGTCCTTGCAGATAGTCATTCTCTAATATCTGCTCTAAACCATTATGTATACTTGAAAGAGCAAGCCATTTTTCTTTCATCATGATGAGAGTCATCGCCCAAAAAGCAATAGGACACAAGCACAGCTAGGAAGGAAATTTCTGCTAATGTCTACCTTCATTGCACCATTAGTTGCAATAGCACTCAGTGATATTCCAGTCAGAAAAGTACACAAACCACAGAAAGAAACCAGCGATAACGACTCGCCTATGCCAGCCATACCGACAATCCTGCAATTCTCACAATTAGAGAAAGAACAATCACTACCATATAATTTGTCCAAGGAGAAAAGGCAAATTCAGTTATTTACAGAAAGTCACAGCAAAGACACATCACTAAAGAAGATAACTGTTCAGGATCCAGTCAAAAATAGGTAAATTAGAGTAATATACCATATCTAACTTCTTTTCCACTGCTCTCTCTCTCTCTCTCCTTTTTCTTCTCAAACATACGGCTTAAAACAACTAGGAGGATTGCCCTTTTCCTACTAATGAAGTTGCTCCCCCTAATTGAATGAGAATATATCTCCAGTATAACGCCTTAGGTAGTTTACAAGTGGCCCCTAAAATAGTGATTCATAAATTTTCTCCACAAGAAGGTAATGTCTAAGTCAAACAACAGTATGTTGGAGACCACAAAGAACAATAAGCCACAAATCTAACCTTTTTTGTTATAATATAGACAATTCTAGTGGCCACTTTAGGTGGTTTCGATCTTCCACCCTGGAGCTTTTTTTTCTCTAGTAACATGAGGCAGGTTCACAAGAAACAATGAGAAGCATTAATTCTGCGCAGCAAGGTTCTGATATGATTCATACAGAGAAATGCAAACCATTTGACTAACCTGTAAAATTGATTGCATAGGCCATTTTACCCCCTTCTTCTATTGTCTAAATCACCTCATTTTATCAAGCTGAATCTAAAAATTTCTTTCCACGATATAAACAGCAATTATGCCCATGATTATAATTATTTGTATGGTGAGTTTAAAACTTGCGATTAACAAAAGTTCAATAACGAAAAGCCAGTAGTCATAAAGAATAATCTCCTATGTAAGAATTGTGCGCTAAATAGATCAAATGAGAAACAGAAATGAAAAATGCACCAAAATAGGCTTATCTCTATTTATATACATACCTTGGGCTTCCTCTTGGAGCCAAATTTAAGAGTGTTCGCATTTGGGATGGGATACTTTTTTTTTATAAGACATTTGGGATGGGATACTTGCGAGAATAGAATAAAGATTAGCGGGTTGGAAGTGTCTATATTTATCTAAGGGAGGTCGGATTACTTTGATCAAATCTACTCTGGCTAGTCTTCCTACTTATTTCATGTCTCTTTTTCCAATCCCTACAGTGGTGGCAAATAGGTTGGAAAAGTTACAAAGGAACTTCTTGTGGGGAAGTGGTGGTGATGATCATAGGTTCCATCTTGTTAGTTGGGCCAAAATTTGTTCTCCACTTTCTGTGGGTGGATTGGGTTTAAGAAGGTTGACTTTATATAACAAAGCTTTATTAGGAAAGTGGTTGTGGAGATTTGTTTCTAAGACGGATACTTTATGGAAGTCAATTATTGTAGCAAAGTAAGGAAAGTGCGGTGGGTGGTTGAGGACTCTTGAGCGACGTGGGTCTTATGGTGTGAGTTTATGGAAGTATATTTCCAAGGGGTGGAATTTCTTTTTCGCCAATACTAAATTTTTGGTGGGAAGTGGCACTAGAGTTTGCTTTTGGTATGATTGTTGGTGTGGAGAAAAAGCTTTGATGTTAGCGTTTCCTCATCTTTTTTCTATTTCCAGGAATCAAGATGCAGTAGTGGAGAATTGTTTAGATGTGACCTCTGGTGTGTCTGTATGGCATGTTCAGTTTGTTCGAACCATTAATGATTGGGAGTTGAATGATCATGAATTTCTTTTCTCTTCTATACTCAACGACAATAAGAAGCGGTGTTCCTAACATGTTGCTTTGGCTGGGTTCTAAGAATGGTTCCTTCTTAGTAAAATCTATGTATGGACTTCTTGTGGGTGATTCTGCTATGGTTTTCCCTTGGAGACAGTTGTGGAGGACTTTATCACCTTCGCGAATCTCGTTCTTTGTGTGGGAGGCGTTTCATGGGAAGGTGCTGACCATAGACAACTTAAGAAAGTGAGGCATTTGCGTACTTGATTGGTGTTATTTGTGTAGATGTGATGCGGAGTCTATGGATCATATTCTTCTTCAATTTTTGGTAGCTAAAGGATTGTGGTCACATTTGTTTTCCATGCTAAATCTTTCTTGGGTTATGCCTAGAAGGGTGGCAAAGGTTTTGTTATGCTGGAAGAGGAAATTTGATGACCTGACAACTTTGGTGGTTTGGAAGATGATACCCTCCTGTATTTGGTGGTGTTTATGGAGGGAAAGAAACAGTAGATGTTTCGATAATAAGGCGTCTTCGTTGGTGTTCTTAAAGGGACATATGTTGCAGTCTCTTTTTTTATGGGCAAATTCGGTGTTGGGTTTTCCTTTTTGACTCTTTCGGATTTCAATAGCTTTTTAGCTTGTATGCTTTAGTTGTTCTCTATATAGTCTTTTCTATTGTTAACACTTTTATTCTTCAATAAATTTTTTTCTTACTTATCAAAAAAAGAAATTAACAATTGCCACAGAAATTCCAGCAGGTGCTATCTTAGAATTATAAACAGCAACTACAACTGAGACTATATACGAATTTATATGCATGTATGCCCTGCAACCAATTAAAATCAAACTTCAATGTTGGCATATAAACAATAGGCAATATAAGAGTCACCATGAAAATCGTATGTAGTAGATAATTCCCAGTATGTTCTGCAAGCATGGGACAAACACACCCATCAGAGTACCCAATTTGACATCAGCAGGCTGCACGCAATGCGATGAAAGGAGAAAAGTGTTAGAATGCTAGTACAGTGCATTGCCCAAGGTCAAGTAACCAAAGAGCAATGTAATATAATATTCACATCCAAATCAAGAGTCAACCAAAACAAAGGAACACACCACAAAGCAAATACCCCTCTGCTCCACACCTCTAAATTCAATGTTTAGAGAGAATACTCGCTTAGGCTCTACTGAGATGAAATCAATGAAAGAAGGACCAGCCCTTTAGATTATGGAGAAAACAATATCATACTTCTTTCACTTAACACCACCCAAGAAAGAATATTCCGCATTTAGGCCTCAATAAATATCCAGGCAAAATCCAAAAATCTTTCCATTAGACTGCTGTTTCATCAATTCTTAGGCTGTTGTTCAAATTGTTGAAATGAACCAACCATTTCTACCCAAAATGAAGCATACCGCCACAATGCAAGCAAACAGTATAATGCTCATGAAACCATCATTTACCTTTGGTCGGCCACTGGTAATAGAGACATCCTCGCCCTCTCTAGGACTAGAAGAAGCGGGGATCTGCTCCCCTGTCATACTGAATAAGAAACTGAATTTCAACATCGTCGAACAACAGGATGGAGTAAATTCAAAAACAAAAAGGAAAAAGCACAATAATGCACCTCCTGAGACCCAGAATGTTGACAAGAGAATCAAAACCAAACAATTCCAGTTTTGATTCTCCTTGGGTGCCATTGGCTTGTACATGTGTTGGCAGAGACCCTTCTTTCAGTTCAGCACTGTTGTTTGCCTGTGTGCCTACTTTGATTTTCCTGCCACAATCAGATAAAAGAGATCAGACAAGACTTGTAAATTCTGTCATTTTACATTCTCGAGCACCCTTGTTTCAAATAGAGAATAAACTGAGCTTTATTAATTAACAATCATTGTTCACTATGCAGTGTTCCCGGAAGTTTATAAAGGAAAAGAATGATAAGCAATCACTGAATTAAGATGGAATGAACTGGACTTTGCATTCTGCTTCAATTGTGCTTAGGAGTTTATAAAGGATGGAATGTAATGGAAAGAAAAAAAAATTGTTATTTGACGATTGCCCGTGTTTCTGAATTCTGAGCTTCAAGAAAGTGAGGTAGAGCTGAAATTCCACTTCACCTTTAGTGAAGGGTTTGAAACATTAGGCTCACATCCTTTAGCATGCATTATGGTGTCCATCGCAATTGATTGCTGATATATACCATAACCAATCTTTATTGGATTCTAAGAACAGCTATAAGCTAATTAGCACATTATGACAGAAACGCCTAAGATTAAATCAAATGTAAGAACTCATCCACACAAGTTAGGTTCCAGTAAACTTCATATACGAAGCCATAAGGCCTGCTAATATGATGTTTTGTCTCGAGCCGAACTTACGGTACTCAGTAAAAGAGATGCTATGCGAAGAAATAAATTTAGGAGTAAAAGAGATTCACGGCATTAAGAAATAAAATTAGAGACAACAATCCCATCACATACAGGTACCACAACTTCATTACCCTATATGGAGACAATTGCATTGCAATTCTTGAAATGAAGAATCATTTGTAGGGAACATAATCATGTAGCGAGAGAGAGAGAGAGAGGGATGTACTTGAGGGAAGCTTGGCGATCCGAAAAGGTGGCGGAGACGGCGGAGGAAGATCCAGGCTCCATGGAGGACATCTCGAGCACGGCGCGATCGTTGGCCACCACGGGGCGGTACTTGCGCCCGCCAATCTGCTCCGGGGACTCTTCCTCCGCGCTCTCGATATCCCCATTGTCCATTTCCTGCTACTTCTGCCTCTGCTTCTTCTTCGGATCTAACAAGTTCCGATTCTATACCATACGCACAGATCCAAAATGAACGAGAAAGAGATCTAAGACCAGCAATTCGAAACAGAATTTTGAAACTGATTATAATTTGTGCTTTGATAGTACTGAACAGCGAGAGAGACAGAGAGACGTGATGAAATTGAGTGGGGTGGAAGAGGGCAATCAGAGGCTGTGAGTTCGTACCTCTTTTACTTAACCGAAAAGGATGACGACGGAAGAGGAGGAGGAAGAAGGTGCCTGGTTGCCTACACTCTTTTTAAACGAATTGTACTCTCCGCCCTCGCTGGATTGTTGTTTTCTTTCTCCTTTATTAATTCAATCAATAATAAAATAACAGTCTTGTCTCAAACTACATTACAAATTTATTTATTTCCTCTAGTTTTTTCAATTTCACCGACACACTGTCAGTCTTTTTCTTAAGCTTGCCATCTCCTTATGATGTAAATTCAAAAAAGTTGGATAAATTTCCAACCCCATGTGCACTTTCGATATTTCTATTCAAAATTGACCATAATCTCCTATCGTTTGTTGTCTAATTTAAATAGCTACATATTCAATGATACTCATATTAAAAAATAAAAAGTGAGAGAGGGCCTCCTTCGACAACAATTAGAAAATTATTATAAATTTTTTTATTTTATTAGATAATCTGAGAAAATTAATTTAAAAAATGATGAATCAATTGATTTACAGATTATACTTGGATTAAATGTGTTTCAATCTTTGTGTAATCTTTCTTGCAAAACAATAGAATCGATCCTGGACATTGGGGTACAACCCCTCCAATACTAAAGTCAGTGTCTTTATATCGTAATTTCTTAATTATCACTTCTCGTACTCTGCTTTTGTAGTCTTTTCCTCACGTCCTAACATTTCTCATTTTCAAGGAGCTTTGATCCCTCATTTATATTGTGTCACGTGGTACGTTCTTTCTTCATGTCTCATTGTGGAAAGTTAACTTCTTTTCATGAAATTTCGGGATCGTGAGAATGTTGTATGTTATAAATTGATTTATAATTGTTATGTTGCGTGTCACGACCTTCTTTCCTTTAGGCTTGGTGTAATGCGGGTTATCTATCGCTGTGAAAGAAATACTCTTTGAAGATATTGCTCGAAACGATTAATTAGAGAGTTGGTTTTGTGTTTAAAAAATTCCCGAAATAATTAAACGAAAGTAATATGCAATATAGGTTTCTGGACCAGTAACATAGGATAGGAGGCGAGCGGACTCCTTTAGCATTAATTGTAAGTGCTTTGGTCCGTTGGATTGCTTAATGCATAAGTCATGTTGAGCTTTGCGTGTTCTTAACTTCTTTTCATCCTTTTCAGCCGAAAAAAATAATTACATGACGTCATCAACGAATAAACTGCAAAAAATGTACACGTCGAAAATATTGAGGCAAAAGTTATTGTGCGAGTAAAATTATTGTGTGAGTGTGTGAGTGGACGGGTGAGATTAAAAGTTGAGAAATCTAACGGCTGACAAAATGTCACGTCAATTAATGAATCCGACCTATGAACCTGACCCGCACAACCGATCCAGTTTCATTAATTGACGTGACATTTTGTCAGCTGTTAGATTTCTCAACTTCTAATCTCACCCGTCTACTCATATACTCACATAATAACCAGCCTCAAACATTGGAGATAGACATTCAAAATCTTCTTCTATATTTATTTCTTTCTTTCTTTCCACGTTGAATTATGTTAAAAGGGGAAAACTCAAGTAAAACTCAAGTCTTAAAATCGAATTACAAAAATGTACACGTGTATGTATAAAATTTGAGTATTCAATTTGTAAAATTAAAACCTCCAGTTCTAAAATCGAATTACGAAAAGACAAATGTATACGTCAGCATTTTTATATTTATTATTATTATTTACAATTCTAATGCAACTACAAGAAGTTATACATAGTGACATTACACTAGGAATGTGTTTACACTTTATATCTTACGTCAAAATTTATTTATTAGGGTTAAGTTCTCATTTTGTCTTTATTTTTTAAAAATTATAAATTACGTGATTTAATCTTTGAGTGACACGTATCAACTTATGATTAGAACTGACGTGTGAATAGTTAACTTTATGATAAAAGTTTAATAAAAATGACTTGTTTGATAAAAATTGTAAATTCAAGAAATTTTATAATCAATTTAAAAATCAAAAGATTATTTATTAAAATGGGTTAAAACCTAAAGACCGAATAGGTACATAACCATAATTTTTTTTATTAATTTTAAAGTTGAGATCTTCACATGGATAAAGTATTAATATATAATAGTATGTGGTATAATGTATCACATTTAATAGTTTTAGGATGTAAATTATAAATTGTTTGTTTATTAGAGGGTGCTAAGTGAAATTCAGGGATGACATTATATCCAAATCCCTCGTCGTTCGTTTCTGTATGTCCAATATGACCGTATGCGCTTTCTGCCTTTCCCTTGATCCCATGTCCACGTTCCTGTCTGGTACCATGATCTCCACAGTGGACCGTTAGATACTCATGATTACCCGCCATCTGGACTGTAGAATCCTTCGCGCATTAATATCCAAGCAACGGTCACATGACCTCGTAGACTTCCACTCACTCCAACATGGACAGCACCTGTTTTACCGAATTCCTCAACCAAATGCCGTCCTCACTAACCGCGCAATGCTCGACTATCTGCACAGGAACCTTCCATTCCAGACTCTTGACAACTTTAAGAATCAGCTCCGATTGGGTTTGGTCGACAATTGTGATGAAGTTACGCTGGCTCTGGCGCTCAAGGCTTGTCGTGGAGATCCAAAACCGGGGTGCCAAATTCACGGGTTTGCTGTTTCTTCTGGGTTTATTTCATACATTACTGTTTCAAATTCTTTGATGAATATGTACTGTAAATCAGGACACTTTAAAAGGGCTTTACGCATCTTTGAAAATCTGATTGATCCTGATATTGTTTCGTGGAATACCCTGCTTTCGGGATTTCAAAAGAGTGAGGACGCATTGAGCTTTGCTCTTCGGATGAATATGAACGGGGTTGTTTTTGATCCCGTGAGCTGTACTACAGTTCTTGCATTTTGTTCGGACAATGAAGGCTTTCTCTTCGGCTTACAATTGCATTCACTCTCACTGAAATTTGGTTTTGAATGTGAAGTTTTTGTTGGGAATGCACTTATATCAATGTATTCACGATGCGGACAATTAGTGGAAGCTAGGAGAGTGTTTGATGGAATGCCAAGTAGGGATTTGGTCTCATGGAATGCAATATTATCAGGGTATACTCAGGAGGGAGATCACGGCTTAGAAGCAATTTGTGCATTCATTGAAATGATGAGAGAAGGGATGAAGCTTGACCATGTCTCATTTACTAGTGCAGTTTCAGCTTGTGGTCATGAAAGAACATTAGAGCTTGGAAGGCAGATACATGGTTTGGCTATGAAAACAGGATACGGGCAACATCTTTCAGTTTGCAATGTTTTGATCTCGACTTATTTGAAGTGTGAGTTCGTTGAAGATGCAAAACTAGTGTTTAGGATTATGAATGATCGCAATGTAGTCTCTTGGACTACGATGATTTCTGTAAAGGAAGAGTGTGCTATGTCTCTCTTTAACGAGATGAGATTGAATGGTATATATCCAAATGACGTCACATTTATTGGATTAATTCATGCTCTATCAAGCAGGAAATTGGTGGACGAAGGAAAGGTGGTTCATGGGTTTTGCATAAAGACTAGCTTTCTGTCAGAACCGAATGTTTGCAATAGCCTTATTACCATGTATGCTAAGTTTGAAACCATGCACGACTCATTGAAGATCTTTGAGGAGCTTAAACAGAGAGAGATCATATCATGGAATTCTTTAATCTCTGGGTATGCTCAGAACGGTTTGTCTCAAGAAGCTATGCATGCGTTCCTTTCAGCAATCATCGAGTCCAAGCCCAACCAATATACATTGGGTAGTGTCTTGAGTGCAATTAGTGCTGCTGAGGATATTTCTTTAAGACACGGGCAGAGATGCCACTCTTACTTGACAAAACTTGGACTTGACGCTGACCCAATTGTGTCAGGTGCTCTGCTTGACATGTATGCAAAGCGTGGGAGCATCTGTGAGTCTCAAAAAGTGTTCAATGAGATGCCCCAAAAAACTCAATTTGGTTGGACGGCAGTAATTTCTGCCTATGCTAGGCATGGAGACTATGAATCAGTGTTAAAATTCTTCAAGGAGATGGAGAGGGAAGGGGTAAAACCTGACTCAATCACTTTTCTTTCTGTCCTATCTGCATGCAGTAGAAAGGGGATGGTTGATGTCGGCCGTCAACTCTTCACATCTATGGTTAATGAATACCAAATTGAACCGTCTCCGGAACATTGTTCTTGTATGGTGGATATGTTGGGCCGAGCAGGGCAATTGGAGGAGGCAGAGAACTTGCTCAGTCAGATTCCAGGACAGCCAGGATTGTCTATGCTGCAAAGCTTGCTTGGTGCTTGTAGAATACACGGGAATGTGGAGATGGGCGAGAGGATAGCTGATGCTTTGGTGGAGATGGAGCCAATGGGATCAGGTTCATATGTGTTGATGTCCAACTTGTACGCTGAGAAAGGGCAATGGGAAAAGGTGGCAAAAATTAGGAAAGGGATGAGAGAAAGGGGGGTGAAGAAGGAAATAGGGTTTAGTTGGGTGGATGCTAGTGATACGGTTGGTTCATTGTATTTGCATCGGTTCTCATCAGGTGACATGTCCCACCCACAATCCGAGGAAATATGCAGGGTGGCAGAATGCCTAGGATTAGAAATTAAAGTGTTGAGAGATAAAGGGAGAAAGGGAGGGGGGGGGGAGAAAGAGCACCTACAAGATAACCTCGTAGAGGATGCGCACATCGGAGCCTTTCAACATGGAGGGTTATATGTTCACCTATAGTTTTTTACATGAAATTCACTGCAATTTCTCATCGTAATCTCTGGAAAAAGGAAGCTTTATTTAAGCAGATACTTTAAAGCCCTCTCTGGTATACACACTGGTGCGTTGGTAGTGGAGAGCATAAATGAATGAGGCTCAGGTTGAACAAGACCAAATGACTTTATGTACAGCAAGAGGCCCCAAATTTACTCTACCGACCATATTCCCGGTCTGGGGTACGATGCAAATTTCTTCCGTAAGCTAAACCAAGGGAAAGCCATGCAAGAACCCAGTTTAAAACGAAACAACAAAGAGAAAAAGGGAGACCGATGGGTAGAGACTGTAGGGTACCCAAACAAGAAACAAAAACTTGTAGTTTACACAAGGTTGGACTCAACATCTAGCAGGTAGGGGCTTGTAACAGCTCACTTCATGTTCAGCCAATCAATACCATGATAATTCAGGAGAACAAAAAAATGGGGGCAAAAAAGAAGAGGAAATTCATTAGGAATTTTAAATTGCAGCCCACAACCAAGCAAAATACATTAATCACGGTGTAACATAAGGTAGAGTTTCTTTCCCGCAAACTACTAGCAAATATAATCGAGTATTTGCTCATGTTACAAAGAAATAAAAATTCATAATCTAGGTCACTTTTAGCACAACTTCATCAGTCAAAGCCTCTAAATGTGCGACCACAATGATCCAAGAAGCCCATCATACCGAACCTGCCCTCCGTGACACTTCAGATCAAGAGCTTCTCGATGGCATCCTGCATTTCACAATCAAACTCTCAGAATCCATGATCAAACAATTGGGAAAAAAAAAGCGCAAAACATAAATTAACCAACACATCACAAGGCAATCAGTCCGTGTACCTTGAGTTGCTGTATTTGGGATTTCAATTGGCTTCCCTCGTTTGTTGTGACAGAACATGCAATAACGGGTCTGGTGACTCCACAAGCTCGGCCAAGTCCTTGTTTTGAAGGGACAAATACATAGGGCACATTCTGCCAAATTCAAATAAAAAATGTTACACCGTGGCATGGATCTGAATGCATCAAATGGAATAAGACGCAATAGTCAAAGGTCAAGCTCGAATTCTTTGACATGACAGGAACTGCAGTGATTGGAGAGAGCACACATTTTCATAGCTCAAATAGCAGTAAGACCCCAGCCCAAGTTAAACAATAAAGGTATTGAAACTTTTTCATTAGTCATACGAATGGAATTAAAGGGATAAGATTAATCAATAGTACTATAGTTGGCAGCTGATATGTGCCAGATGACTCGTGAATTATTTTACCTTTCAACTTAATAACATAAAGAAGTTTGGAGTTCAGTTACATGTCAGAAAAGCTTCCACATGTACCGAACCAAATAATCCTTAAACTAGGGCTCACAATCCACTACTAGTCACATCTTGAGGCATTAGCATAATGATCTAAGTCCACCTTAACAAAGCATACATTTTTTTGTTATTTACAAAGCAAATCATAGTATCCAAGTGCAAGACAAAGGCTTCTAGATGCAAACCATACTACACATTCAGGAGCTGTACATCTAATAATAGGTCATCAAGAAGTGATTCAGGCCCATTCTCAAGCATGATAATAACGCAATAACAGACTTCTTTTTAAGGCAGCATTTTCCAGTACGTAATATATTATAATGAAACTTTCGGAAAAGAACAGTTCTTTCTCAAATAAGAGAGGTAACTTATTGCAATGTAAAACCTAGAGCCTAAGATAACATATCCCAGCTCTTCTGCCAAAGCCCCCCAATACTAGTCTATCCTTGGAATATCACCCATTGACGGACAATTACCAACCCGAATTGAATAATGCCATTCAGAGATAACACATCCCAGCTCTTCTGCCATTAGCATGAGATGTTGTACGGTCCATACTGCCCAAAGCTGCAGGTGTGCAGCAATAAATACCGTATAGTCCACTTTTTATGTCTATCTCTCTCAGCATTGTATCATGCAATTCGAACAAGAAAATAAAAAAGATCATGACCCCCCATTGACTACCTCAGTTTATATGTAAAAACCTTTCAAGATAAATAATTTAAGAAATTAGGTGAACGGATACATAGCCATTACAAGTGCAATTCTTTGCAGCCTGGTAGTACCCCCTAAAAAAGTGTTGGCCTGGGAACCAACTGGTCATAGGCGTGTATTTTATGGTGTAATGGATAATTATATTGGTATACCAAGTGATAAAAAGCAAGAAAAGTTGGTGCATAATAGAAGAATGTGGACCAAGAAGTGTCCAAGATAACATCCAAAAGTGGCAACGAAATCCATGGAGAATGTTAGCAAGGGAGGGAGGCAGGGAAAGTCAGAAAATGAATTAAAGATGAAAAAAAATGTATCCTAATTCAACCAACTAGTTATCTCATATCTAAGTCACTTAGAAAGATATTAAACCTAAGCCCTCGGCATATCATACATTATACAATTGAAGAAAGTTAAAGTTTTCCACGCACTGATTAAGGACATTAAAACTACCTTATCTTCAGCCAGCAGTGGAAGATGAAGAAGGATCTCAAGTGGCTCGGTGTCCGCGGCCATCACTACGAACTCAGAAATACCCCTGTTCAATGTCTTTGTAGCTGAAAACCCATTACGGAAAAAACAAATCCATTTCAATTAAGCAAATCAAGATTGGTTCCAAAAACCACCCAATAGAAAACGTATATGCTTTCAAGCAATTTATTATCCCATTCCTAGCATTATAAACAATCTAAAAGTTTCCAAATTTTAATTTTGCTTTTAAAAAAAATCAGGAAAACCACTTTCCAGAGCACCCATCAAAAGTTAATGGGGGTGAGAAAGCAGAGACCTTCGTTAGCTCCCTTCTTGAGCTGCTTGTAGTTGGCGGCTTGTTGCACAAGATCCAGTATTGTGACCGTGAGCTGCGTATCGGCCAAAGGGTACGCTTTTGGATTAACTGCTTCTCCTGTCTGTAATCAAAACATCGCGCACCAGTTAATCGGAGAGAGAGAGAAAGACACACACACAAACAGAGAGAGAGAGAGAGAGAGAGAGAGAGCTTACCATTCTTGGTGTGGAAGATTGGCGGGAGAAGAGGGGGCTAGGGTTTTTGGTAGGACGAACAAGGGAAGGCAGAGATTAGGGTTTAAGGGAAGCAATAGCAGCTGCTAAAATATATATAGCGTAAAGTCGTTTTCCTCCCTACCCTACCCAACGCCCTAGAAGGATGAAGCCTGTGGCAACAATTTTTTTTGGGCCGAGACCGAGGTTAGGGAATTTGGCCACTTGAAGCCCTTAATCTCGTACCCAATAAAACATTTAGGCCGATCCGGGCCCAGCTGACTACGCTTCAATGGCCAAGTTTTGTTCATTTTGCATTTGCATCCCTTATATTTTGGGTGTTGGATGTGAGTCATAGTTTCAGGATTAAGGCAACCCAAGAGGGGGTGAATTGATTTTCTAAACTTTTCGATATTAACCCCCAAAAACCGTGTTTGCAAAGTAAATATTAATTTAGCACAAGTATAATGATAGAACAAGTATGTAAGTGCTAAATGTAAAGAGTAGGGATAGAGAAAGCAAACACGTGATTTTTTAGGTGGTTCGGCAAACCCGCCTACATCCACCCCTCAAGCTCCTTCACCGAGCCTTAAGGTTTTCCACTATCTTCAATAGCTTTACACACTAGCTTCCGGGTGCTAGTGAACCGTACAAGTGTTTTCCCGGGATCAACACTCAAACTCACCCAAGTGGTTTTTTGGCTCACCACTCACAACCTCACCAAGCTTGAGATAAACACTCTCAAAGCTTCTTCTTTAGTGAACAACCTCACTAAAGGAAACACCTCTTTTGATAGGTAAATTTAGGAACAAGACTCTCTCAAAGAGTGGATATAATAAAAGTGGAAAGCTCTATCTCTTGATTCACACAAAGACAAAGATTTGAAAGTGCAATTTGTGTGAATGATATGAGAAATATGAAATAAGAAGGTTTAGAATATTTCTCAAGCTATACAAATGATATGTGGTCGTTTGTACTTCATTTTAGACGTTTTGGATGTGTATTTATAGGCCACATATGAAAACTAGTCGTTTATAGCCGTTGGGGGTCGATTTGACAATTTTACCGTTGTACCGGTCGACCGCTTCATGTATCGGTCGATCAGTTCAAGTAGTCGTTGCCCAACGGTCATAAATTTGAATGTTGTCAATGATCGACCGCTTCATGTAGAGGTCGACCGCTACAAAAAGTTCATCGACCGGTTCATTTAAAAACATGTTTTTGACCACTTTTAAACACCCAATTTTAAAGACTTAATTCTCATAAGTATATGAAGGGTTTATGAATATATTTGGGGTGTTTTGAAACCTTTAAAAACATTTTAATCTTTCAAACAAAAGGTAAAATGGTTTATGGACGTTTTGAAAGATATGCAAGTATGTGATTCAAATCCTTGTCAAATGTGGAATAAAGAGTTACAAGGATTATACCCTAAGGTCTTGAAACTTCACTTTTAGCTCCTTGCATCTTCTTGTTCTTCTTTATTCAAGGTTTAACTCTTTTCGTCAAGTTGTCTTTGTCTTTGAAGATGTCCAATTTGTAAACTCATCCATTTATTGTAATCGTCAAAATCTCGATTGTGCACAAAAGCCAACAGTTGATACATTGCATCTCGATGTTTTATTTTTGAGATATTAAGCTCATTATCTTTTCTTCTCCCATAATTTACACCACGATGTGAAATTTGACGTTAAAATACACGATATCCATTTACACGTGCGGTGCACGTGTCCTTTCTTGACGTCAGATTACTAATTGCCCTTGAAGCTCAAAAAAATCATATTTAGATGAAAATGTCTTTTGAGAGTATAGCGTGTTTTACCTCAACCCAGAGAAGATCGTCTAACTTTCTTCTTTGCCCTAACCCACGCGATATCTCAAAAAACAACCAACTTTAAGGATCTTCTTTTTGGTGTTTGCCCTAACCCACACCAAAATTCTCCCCAAACTCACTGTTTCTTTTCATTTTGATCACATCAAACACGAGCAGCATCAACAGTTTGTTCCTAAAACGAAGAAAAAGAGGATATACTAAGTCTAAATACTTTTACACATACCAGTCCACAAGCACTCTATACTTCTTCCTAAGACTGTCTGCAGTTAGAAATTACCCCAAGCTGCATTCTACGCCCGCGTACAATTCCCTGCTATTTCTACGCTACAAACGCTCACTGAGCTGCAATCCGCTACACTTGGTGCTTGTACATAGCTAGTTGACCAGTTGTTGGACACGTGTACCGAGTAGAAAAGTTTTATTGTAACTTTTATATATTGCAAACACCTGTACAGATGATTTAGTTCATGAGTCGAATAAAATTACAGAAGTATTCTTCTCCAAGTCATTGAACTGTCGAAGTCGTCTTCTTCAAGATGTTGAGCTCTCCTTGAATTCTTGTTTCTCTTCTGTAATCTTCTGCAATTTGGCTAAGCTTTACATTCTTAATACAATTTGTGTTAAGTCGTCCGGTGTTAAGCAGTGTGAGGCAGCGGTCATGATCACATCGGTGTCCATCCGACGACCATCCATCTGCCAGCAAATTAATGAGGAAGCTGTCCTCCGAACCCGGTCCGAACGTGAGCGGTTTTTGCCCAGCCGATGTTAAGCAAACCGGTTTCATCAATTTTCAAACATTATGTATCGAATTGGGGATCTCGTAGATCTGCTCCCCATTTTGGAAATCCGACCATTTGCTCCCGATTCTCCCAACCACCACCACCACCCTGCTTCCTCATTTGGAAAACCCACCGTCCCGACTTGGATTTACATTGGAACCCGAGATCTGCCTCCAAATCGGTGAGTCTCAGTCTCCAAGTTCTGTACAGAAAGGTGAGCTTTCAATCTCTGCCGGAAAAATCCATTGGTTATTGATTGCCGCTTAATTAGGGGCTTAATTGTTCAGACATGGATTATCGTCAGTTTTTGAGCTTTATCTTTGGTAGTCATTCCATAGCTTGGGCATAAGTTACACTGGTAGTCATTTCATGTGAATGTTCTATTTTTGGAGGCGGGGCTGCTGCTGTTTTTTTTTTTTTGGGGAGCTTCAGTTTTTGCTTCGGGTTGAAAAGTGGATCTGGGTTGAATACAAGTATGCTGCAGTTTTTGCAATAACGCCATCAGAACACTTATGAGGGAATGAGGCTTTCAGCTGCAGTATGCTGGAGGGATGAGTTTTCCCACTTTTTGATAGATTGAGTTCCCACATTCAAGACGAGTGACTGACAAAACTTAGCCTTGTGATAGGAAAGAACAAAAGAGTAGCCTGGATAGCTCCTAAACCGACCATCCATATCATGCAAGCATTTGAAACTGAATGTCCTCACATTTAGAAGAAGCCTCCCCCCCCCGCCAAGAAGGGTGGAGGGGTTGGATGTTTACTTTAATTCTTATGTATATTTTTATCTAAGCTTATTGGAAAGCTGAAGAGGAAGATGTTGCAGGGGACGGGGTGCAATATTTTTATCTAAGCTTGTTTGTGTTTAACGTTACTTTATTGTTCTACTCTTGTACAGGTTTGGAGCACTCTCATTATGTAGAAGAAATACAGAGGACATGACTATTTGTTGGCTTTTCTTGTGACCCTGGGTTGTTCAATATTTATTCTATATCCGGTAATGACAGTGGCCTTGTTCTCCAATTATTTGCCTGATTCAAGACTCTTTTGTCTTTTTTTCCCTCAATTGGGAAGATACTAACATAAAAATTGGCCCCACCCCTGTTTGTTTGTGTCTTGAAAACTTGTATCAGCAGGCAAAAATGTGATACCTGCAAATGTGTGTATAGCTTCTTATAGGAAAAAGGGCTATTTAATTCCCAAGTTCCTTGCCTAAATCATTGTCTGTTGACAAGAAAGGAAAAATAAAACTCTTATATTGTCTCTAATAGCTTAATAACCATAGCCATTTTTTTATTTTTTTGGCAGATGGATTCAATACCAGTCAATGATAGCAGGGATTGCGTTGAGGATGCATTTGATGAGCAATCACTTTCTCCAGAGAGTTCTGATGGATATAATGTAAAATTTTATAGGTCTTGCGATGGTTTTTCAATAGTTTCAAGAAGCATAGAAAAAGATCAATCCAATTCGATTGTATGGGTTCAATGTTCCCTAAATGTTCTAAATATGCACTTGAGAAATGCCTAAGGAAATGTTATGCAGCGCCAGGATTTTTACATTTTACATTTTTACATTTTAGGTTCTTGAACATAGGTAGAATAAAGCTTCAAATTTTGCACATCAATCTTTGCAATACTACCCAAGGAATCATAACTATTAGGTCATAAGCATACCATGTTTTGATATTCCCAACAACTCTTATCAGTGTAAGGCAGACCACTCAATCAGCTATAGGTCTTACATATATCCATAAGAAATACAACCCCACGACTCACAAATAAATAGTATTTTTTCTTCCCTTTGTGGCTAACTTCTGGATTGACTATTTACAAAATTTGAGGAAGAATTGCCTCTTAAAAAGGAAAATAAATATTGGAATTCATGAATTGCAACAGTTCAGGACAGATCAGAATGTGTGTGTGTGGGGGGGTTACAAATCAGCCCGAGTTCTGTCCACACAAGAAGTCTAACAGTAGTGAAACCGATCTTCACAGAACAAAAAGCAACCAGGTCAATTGTGCCACTAAAAGCAAGTGTTAATATAGGCTGGAAGGGCTTCTTAAGACCTTATGCTGTTAGTCGGCATCTCATCATTTGGTACAAACTTAATTCTCTGAAAACTTAAAGCCACTTCCTGGTCATGAATGTGTGAGATACTGTTGGGAGGATAAAGACCTCATGGAGCCAATTTCGCCAAGCCAAAATCGGAGATTTTTGCAGTGTAGTTCTGTAGGATTCAGGAAAAAAACGATAAATATGAATAACAGGAACTATAGTTGTCACATATCCAACATTATTAATATATCAATGTAGAAAAGATGGCAAATATATTTTTATAACAGTGAAATGCCCTAAATTCCGTACTAAACCTAGATTTAGAGTATTCCCTACTAAACCTAGATGCAGGAAATAAGACACGGATCAAAGAAAGACAAGACCCCATCAAGCAGTATATTTGAGGCCTTAAAGTCTCTGTATATGACTTTCTTCTCTGAAGTATGTAGGAAAGCCAGGCCTCGAGCTGCTCCAATAGCTAGTTTGAGTCGTATTTCCTAAGAAAGTGGTTCAATATTGGGGTTCCCTGCTCAACCAAAACCTCATTCAGTTAACAAAATCAGTCTAAGAGAAATTTGTATTGTTCTTACAATTTTCTCCTAAATTCGTACTTCTAAAAAGATGATTCTCCAAGCTTCCCCTCTCCATGTATTCATACACAAGGAGCAGGTCTTTATCCTCCCAACAGTTTCCCAATAGCCTGACACATGATTTTCTACAGCAGAATTTGTTGTTCTCCACCTGATGAAGACTTAAAAGCAAACGACTAGCACCACCTCAGATCCACAAAGTCTCAGGCATGCCCAAAAACTACTAAGTTGTTTTGACAGTAAACTTTTGAAGTGCGTCCAAATAAAATTTAAAATTCGCTAGTTATAAATACCTATGTAGCAATAGACACATTGCAAAAGCAAAACAGCACCATAACCTATTTAACTACTACAGAAGAAACTATTGTTTCAAATTCATCCATGTAAGACCATTACTACATAAATCTTCACTCTAAAGCATTAGAATGATAATGATTCACAAAAAGAAGTGCAAACCACAAGGAAAAGCTAGTGAGCCAACAATGGATTATGGTGAGGAAAACATCTTTCGCAAACACCTATAAATACTTAAAACATGACCGTTGCAGGGAGAAATTAGAAGCCTAATAAAGTGCAATTAATATTCACAAAAACCCAAGGATTCCCGCTTCCCACCAATGAACTCCAAAAAAGCTTCAGAAACAACAGATTGATCAGTCTCAGCATAGAAGAAACCACAAATCAAAAACAGGAAAAGTGACAGAGGCATGTAAACAAACACCTGTTATGCATGACACAAATACGACACGACAAGACAGGCAATTGCAACAGAAGACTGCCAAATACAAGAAAAATTAAAGAAGATGCCAACAAGATGAATAGAGCAGAAACAATAGCTATGACAGATATTATATGTACGTGTTTCCATGAAAAGCTAATATGTGGGAAAACAAGCACCTAATATAACCGAAATCTCCAACCACAACAATTTGTACATATGGGAAAACAAGAGATACCTGAACAAGAGAGAGAGAGCAGGTGGCAGGGGCTGCGGTGGTAACGGCTTGCCCTGTGAGAGAGAGAGATCAGTCGAATGGGGAGGAAGCAGGGTTTCCAAAATGGGGAGCACAGGTTCCAAATGGCCGGGAGCTTCCAAATCGGTGGTGGTGGTTTCCAAATGGGGAGAACGGGTTCCAAATGGAGGAGGAGCAGATATCGGGAACGGAATGGGTATTTTGAATTCGTATCCCCATATCAATAGTTATAATACGAAACACGTGAAACGAACCGGTTTAATGATCACCGGGTGGGCAAAAATCGGATCACACCGGACCGGGTTTGCAAGCAGGTGCTCATTAATTTGCTGGCAACTTGTTGACTGTGTGATGGCCTCCGGTGATCCTCACCGCTGCCTCACTTCGCTTCACACCACTTCGCTTAACACCATAACTGAACTCTACAATTCCCTGCTATTTCTACGCTACAAACGCTCACTGAGCTGCAATCAGCTACACTTGGTGCTTGTACATAGCTAGTTGACCAGTTAGCTGGACACGCGTACCGAGTAGAAAAGTTTTATTGTAACTTTTATATATTGCAAACAACTGTACAGATGATTTAGTTCATGAGTCGAATAAAATTACACAAGTCTTCTTCTCCAAGTCATTGAACTGTCGCAGTCGTCTTCTTCAAGATGTTGAGCTCTCCTTGAATTCTTGTTTCTCTTCTGTAATCTTCTGCAATTTGGCTGAGCTTTACATTCTTAATACAATTCGGTGCCGAAAGGCATTGCTGGAATAAAAAACACGGACACCGTAGGAACAGAACCAAGCAAAACACACACAAACGACACACAAAAAGCAAAGAACTCCTTCTAGTAAAGGATGCTTCGATGTCGAAAACGAAAAACAACGAGCACTGCAATCGAAAGAGGAATTCATATTGGAAAACAGACCTCGAGAAATTACTTTATAATCGTACTTTCCATTTATTTTTACAATTCCATGTATATTTCCTGTGTTTGTTTCTTCGTCTTTCAGTCTCTGACTCTCTATGCGTTCTATCCGACTTATAGTTACTTTCTGTTGTGTGTAAAAGTATTTAGAATCAGTAAACTGTTGGTGTTGCTCGTGTTTGATCAAAATGAGAAGAAACAGTGGGTTCGGGAAGAATTTTAAGCCCTGTGTGGGTTAAGGCAAGCTTAATAATGAGTTCAATCTCTTAAAAATAAAACATATGAGGTGCAATGTGTCAACACCATCAAACATAAAGGGCGCAAAATGTATTTAACCTTAAAAATAAAATATAACATAAATTAAATTTTACGTCTTCTAATTACCATATATTTTATCATTTATATTTGCATACTATTAAACTTGACATATTGCATTTCAAACTACTAATTGATATTTGCACCAATGTTACCAATTAACTGCTACGATTATGTCATGTGACCTATTTTTTCATTGATTTTAATGGTGAGATGTTAAGATAAGTTACAATAAAAAAATAAATAGATAGTTTTATGTTCAATGTATTAAGTTTTATAGTTTGGAGTAGAAATTCTAAACAGTATAACAATTAGGTGTATTGTTATTTTCTCACCTACCGGACAGAAAAACTAACTTCGAGCACAAAAACCTCACATTTGCCTAGGTAAAGAGAGAAAATTATAATTGAGAGATGAAATTTAGTAAGAAATTGAATAAATATCTTGCTTTAAGCCTAAGCATAGTTACATTACAAAATAAGATATTAGCATGACACTCTTTATATATATCATTTTAAACTGCATATGTTTTGTAATTATTTATTTCAAAATCTATACTAACCTTTAAATAATGTTCTAACCTCGTATAATCAAATCTTGTATAGATATATGTTTTAAAATTCAAGCATTTGAACCAATCGTAAGTTTGTTCAAAATATTCATTTCTCAAAGCCACAAGTTAAGAAATTGTTTTTGCTTGAAAAAGATCAAGCACCGGCAACCAAGTATCAACATATACACCACGAAAGTGGTGGCTCAATTGGTCTCGAAGTTAGTCCCAAAAGCGGATAAGAGGTTGTAGGTCTTTGGATCAAACACTCGTCTTAGGCCTAATTGCACTTTCGTGAGGCTGTAGTGATGTCTAATCCCTAGATTGGTAGCTATGACTAAATTTGAATATTCTACAGCGGATCGAACCCCTATGGTCACGCTTAGGAGATAGTAATCACATTGAAACCCTCTTCCACCCTTTTTGCTTTTAAAAAAAGAAGTATACACACACACACACACATATATATATATACATGAGCAATGAGAATTAGTCAAGATTGCTTTAGTAGAGTCATGGTAGTTCACATATATATATAAGAAAAAAACATAAAGTCATTGAAGTACTGAAAGTTTGTAAATAAACCATCAAGGTAAGAAAACCAACAAATAGCTCTATGAGGTAATATTCCGTTAAAAGCAGACCCCACTATCCACTCTCGTATCAAACGCTAATAGTAAACACTAACGCATCACTTAAACGCCATGTCACCATTAATCCCTTTACTACACGTCTCCACCTAAATCATGTCAACCCACTTATGCCATATCACTAGCCAATTCATTTCACTTATGCAACCTCGTTGCCTTGTCATTCAACTAGACAAAAGGAAACGTAGGCTTGCCAACATACCCATCCTCGTGATCAGTGGAATCTAAGATCACCAAATCCTCAAAAACTGAGTGCGACCCTAGAACCCCAAATCTCCTAACCATCCTTAACTACCCGCATTGTTTCCTCTTTCACAAGCCCTACTGAATACGTGTGTTCTGGATAACCTTTTTCATGGGTAAGCTTTCGATATGAATCTACCTCATCATCACAGATGGTACACAGTTCAAATTACAGAATATGTATTATTAAGAAGACAACAAAGTTGTGCCAAGATGTTTCTTCTGTTACACCACTGTAAATGTTTTCATTCCTATCTATACTAAATCAGAAAGGTAATTTTATTTACTGGTTGTCTTCTTCTTTTTCAGGAAATATCATCCGACACTACAAAGAGATATTTGAATACGAGTCTATATAATATCATCCTTCATATTTCAGATAGGAGAAACTGAACAGTTGAGTATGTTTTTCACACGTATGCTGCTACACATAAAGACTTATTTAGACATGGCTGGAAATTATTTGCACAAGACAATAATTTAGAAGTAGGAGACGTATGCGTGTTTGAACTCATACAGGGTATTAAAGTTTATTTCCAAGTTGTAATTTTTCGCTCTAGTGAAGAAAATTGCTCCCTAACATAAGAGATTTTCCATTTTAGGGTTCCACTTGGTTTGGGTCCTCTTATTCTAAAGAAGTCGAAACAATCATATGAAATATAGGTCCGCTTATTCTAAAGAAGCTGAAATAATCATATGAAAAATCCAGCATTATCCATCTAAACATGAAATCACAATTTAATATGAAGATTTCATAAACTTACCTCAGATTCGTGTCAATTGAGCTACCCACCACTAAATCTCCATTCTAGCAAGTTCCTACTAGCCTTAGAATAACCACTTCGACCTCAACCTTCGAACTTCAGGCTTCGGATCTTGGAGGAATAAGGTTCGGTCTAGTCTGGATGCTTGAACGAATTATGTTAGACTAGAGAGAATTGAGAAATTTAATATGAAGATTTCAAAATTTAGGGTTCATGCGGGTTTGCAAAATTTACAGGATAATGGTGTGAATCGTGGGAGGGGGGATGAAGGAGGCTCATTCCTCTTATTAGGCACTTAGTGGGATGAAACCACTATGCTAAGTTTTGTTTTTAATTTTGGTGACTTGACAATGAGATGTCTAACGAGACTGGTGACTTGACAATGAGTAGCCTTCTTTGTGGGTAAGCTTTCAATATGAAATCTACCTCATCATCACAAATAGCACGCAATTCATATTACAAAATATGCAAAAGAGAACAAATTTGTGCCATGGTGCTTTCTTCTGTTACACCACTGTAGATATTTTCATTCTTATTTATACTAAACTAGAAATGTATTTTTCCTTAATCATTTTTTCCAAGAAATACCATTTAATGCTGAAAAAAGATATTTGAATAAAGATCTATATAATGTCATCCTTCAAAATTTCAGACTGAAGAAATTGAACTGTTGAGTATATTTTTTTCGCTTTTGCTGCTACCCAGATAGACCCATTTAGACATGGTTGGAAAGTATTTACACAACACAATAATTTGGAAGTAAGAGACGTCTGCATGTTTGAACTCATTCAGGGCATTACAAGTTGTAATTTTTCGCTCTAGTGAAGAACATTGCTCCTAGCATAACAGATTTTCAATTCTAGGGTTCCACTATGTTTGGGTCCTCTTATTCTAAAGAAGCTAAAATAATCATATGAAATACCCAGCGGTATATGACCATCTAACTATGAAATCACAATTAGATACGAGGATTCCATAAAGTCACCCCAGATTTGTGTCAATCGAGCTCCCCACCACTGAATTCTTGTTCCAGCAAGTTCGTACAAGCCTGAGATTAACCACTTCGATCTCAACCTTCAGACTTCAAGCTTTGGTTCTTGGATGAATAAGGTTCGGTCTAGTCTGGATGCTTAGACGAATTAGGTTTGGATTACATATGTCACACAATTCAAATTATAAAATATGTACTATTCAAAAGACAACAAAGTTGTGCCAAGATGTTTTCTTCTATTACACTACTGTCAATGTTTTCATTTCTATCTATACTAAACTAAAAAGGTAATTTTCCTTACTGGTTGTCTTATTCTTTTTTCAGGAAATATCATCCAACTCTGCAGAGAGATATTTGAATCAGGATCTATTTATTATCATCCTTCAGATTCCAAATGCGAGAAACTGGACTGTTGAGTATGTTTTTCACATGTATGCTTCTACACAGAGACGCCTACTTAGAAATGGTTGGAAAATATTTGCACAAGACATAATTTGAAATTAGGAGACGTATGCATGTTTGAACCCATTAAGGGCATTAAAGTTTATTTCCAAGTTGTAATTTTTCACTAGTGAAGAACATTGCTCTCCAACACAAGGGATTTTTCATTCTAGGGTTCCATTCATTTCGAGTCCTATTATTCTAAAGAATCCAAAATAATCATATGAAATATGGGTCCTCTTATTCTAAAGAAGCCGAAATAATGATATGAAATAACCAGCAATATGTAACTATCTAAACATTAAATCACAATTAAATATGATGATTCCATAAAGTTACCTCATATTCATGTCAATCGAGCTCCCCACCACTAAATTGTAAGTTCCTTCTAGCCTCAGAATAACCACTTTGACCTCAACCTTCGGAATTCAAGCTTCAGATTTTGGACGAATATGGTCTGGTATAGTCTGAATGCTTGGATGAATTAGGTTCGGCTTGAGGGAATTTGGAAATTTAGGGATATAGAGTTCATGTTGGTTTGAAAATTTTGCAGGCTAATGGTGTGGATCATGGGAAGGGGGGTGAAGGGGGCTCATTCCTTTTATTAGACATTTAGTGGGACGAAATTATTATGCTAAATTTTGTTTTTAATTTGGGTGACGACAATGAGGTGGCTGATGAGACTGGTGATGAGGCGCTCAAGGGGACGTCATATCCTGGTTGTGTATATGGCACTCAGTGGCTGGCCCTGATGTTCTCTTCACTTGACAATATGGCTGAACACCGGTAATTGTGCCTAATTTCATTGTGGTGTTGTAGCGGTCACATCCAAAACATTATAACATGTAAAACGACATTGTTTCTCATTAAAACGAAGCGATGTTTTTTTTTTTGAAAAAAACATCTTCAAATGCTATTGTTTACAAGCTGATGCTTAAAGAAAATTGAAGCCCCTCAGGGTTTTCTCCTTATCTCGACTCTCTTTCTCTCTTCTACTTTTTGTCCTCTTTTCTCGTTCTCTCTCTCTCTCCCCATCCTTTGGCATGTAGCAGTAAACCCCCCCCCCCCCCCGCCAAAACCGATTGCCTAAAATAATGGGGATGGGGGTGGGGGCGGTCCCCAATTTGGGGAAACATCCCGTGGGGGCACAAACTGCCTTCGGCACCGCATATGCACATTCCTATTTGACACGTATGTATTAGCCATTAGCTCTCCTCTCTCTCTCTCTCTGGCAAGTAGTGGTTGCTAAAACCGATTACCTGAAATAACGAGGACGAGGGCGGTCCCTAATTTGGGGAAACATCCCGTGGGGTACAAACTACTACTGGCACTGCATATGCACATTCCAAAGCTATCAATTTATTGTCAACATAAAAAATGGAGAGATTGTTGGCTTTTGTTCACAATCGATATTTTGATGATTTCAATAAATGTATTAAGTTTACAAAATGAAAATCTTCAAAGACACATACATTTTTATCAAAGAGTCAAAGACAAGAAGATGCAAGGAGCTCAAAAGTGAAGATTCAAGACCATAGGGTATAATTTTGTAACTCTTAGGTTCACTTTTGACAAGGATTTGAATCACACACTTACATATCTTTTAAACCGTGCATAACTTTCTCATCATAAGTTTAACAACCAAAATGCACTTTAAATGTTTTCAAATCATCCCTATATAAACTTTCTAGCCTTGGTTATACTTTTAGGAAGTTGATTTTTGAAATTAAGATTTCAAAAATGTCAAAAAGGAGATTTTTAATTATAAAGGATGTTGAACATTGTTATAGCGGTCTACCGCTATATGAAGCGGATCTTCCTCTACATGAAGCGGATGATAGGGCACGTAGGACAAAAATTTGAAAGCATTCAAATTTTATGACCGTTGGGCAACGACTAGTTGAAGCGGTCGACTGGTACATCAGTATAATTGTCAGATCGACCCCCAACGACTAGTTTTCTAATGTGGCCTATATAAAGACTTTCCAAATGTCTAAAAAGTAGGGAGAACAACCACATAGCATTTCTATAGCTTGAGAAAGATATTAAACCTTCTTATTTCATATATTTTTGTATCATTCACACAAATTACATCTTCACATCCTTGTCATTGTGTGAATCAAAGAGATAGAACTTTTCATTTTATTATCCACTCTTTAAGAGAGTCCATTTCTTGTATCTTCATATTCAAGAAAAGTGATTCCTTTAGTGATATTATTCACTAAAGAAGAAGTTTAGAGAGGGTATATTTCAAGCTTGGTTAGGTTGTGAGTGGTGTGCCCGAAAAACCACTTGGGTTGTGAGTGTGGAGCCCAAAAAACCAGTTGTAAGGTTCTCTAGCACCCGAAAGCTAGAGTGTACACTGTTTGGAAGATAGTGGGAAAACCTCAAGGCTAGGTAAAAGAGTTTAAGGGGTGGATGTAGGCGGGTTTATCGAAGTAGATAAAAATCTCTTGTTTGCTTCTCTAACCCTACTTTTTACATTTAGCACTTATTTACTTATCGCATCAATACTTGTTTAAATACTTGTGCTAAATTATCCTTTACTTTTCAAACACGATTTTGAGGGTTAAAAATAAAAAAGTTTGGAAACTCAATTCTCCTCTCTTGGGTAGCCTTAATCCTAGGAATTACAACATGTAGCGCAGGGGGATTGGTGGTGACATGGTGTTTAAGTGACGCATCAACGTTTAAGATATGAGTGGATAGAGGAACTTATTTTTAACATAATATTGACTTCATAGAGTTAATTGTTGTTTTCTTACCTCGGGCTCTTATTTATGATTTTTCAATACCATATAAATTGCCACTGCAATTACGCATTAAAAACCATCAAATAAGACAGAGTTGATTGCTTACTAAGTGAGAAAACCATAATATTTACATGTACAAGATCCAAAAATTTTTTTATGGACCTTAGAATCTAGAGAGAACCTATACAGGATTATATAGAGATTGCTCTACTGGAATTAATTGAGAAAATAATATAATTCCTTTTAAGGATCCCATAACTCCATTTGGAGTAAATCTTACTATTACTGCTCTTATTTTAAATTGACTTATCTAATGACCAACCTACTAAATTAATCATGGAAGAATTTTCACTTTTAGCTCATAAATTTACATCAAAATCTCAACAAGAGGTTCAAACTATTAAAGTCGTCAAATTTAGCCCTAAAACTACCAAAATCCATCAACGGTTGTCCTGTTATAGGATCTAACCGCCAATATTGTGCCAACTAGCCTACTTTCTACATATTTCAACTTGTCGGATCCTATGATAGGGCAAAGGTTGATGCATTTTAATAGTTTTGGGGCTAAATGTGACAACTTTGTTAGTTTGGACCTCTTTTTGACATTTTGATGTAATTTTATGGGTTAAATGTGAAAATTCTCCCTTAATTAAGTTAACGGAATAGAAAAGAAAGAAAGAGGAATAATCACTTCTAGCCTCCGGAATATTACCCAAATGTTATTTACCAGTCTACAATATGAATTTCATCACATTTAACTCCAAAACTTCCAAAATTATTAGGGTTAACACTTAAATAAGATCCTAACGTTGAAATATATAGAAAATAAACTACGTGGCATAATATCGACAATTGGATCCTTTGACAAGATAAATATTGATGGATTTTGATAGTTAAAAGGCTCAATATAACGAAATTGGTAAATTAAGAGCTCAAAATGACATTTGGCTCATAGTTCGAGAGCAAAAGGTGATGTTTTTTTTAAAAAAAAAACTTCTAATAAGTAATTATGTATACACAAGTATTAGAGAAGAAAAAGTCAACGGGTCCATTACGGATGCCCATTTGAGTCGAGGCATTTACCACCCAAAGTCCCAACCGTCAAATGGTAGGAAGCCCTTCTTCTCTTATTTCCATCTTCCTCTCCTCTGCAACTCCTGTGCATGTTCTCTCCAACTCCAACTCCAACTCCCTAATCTCTACCTTCGCGCAGCGCCACGACTCTCTTGAATGACACAGGGCTACCATACCATAAATCCTTTCTACCTCTACCTCTTCCCCCACTTTCTTAAGTTTACTCATTAGCTGTGATTTTATGCTCTTTGATCTGGTGGTCTACCGGTCATGGATTCAAGAACTTCTAGACAAGATAGGAACTTATTCTATTGACTATTGTGTCACCTCCTTGAGTGTAATGGCCACTGGGAGCATAGATCATATAGAAACAAATGACAAGAGACAAAAGAACATTACTGACATACTTGACATAACAGCATGTAAGGTGTTGTTTTCCTTGGCTAGTATACTCGAAAACCAAATGACAAGAGACAAAAGAACTGTGTCCAATAACCCAGCAACAAACAGTAACTTTTACGCGGAAAGCCATTCTAGAAAGCGAAAACAGAAGTACGCGCCTACATACAGAGAGACCCTTGTTAGAGTTACAAGAACCATGAAGAACATTTTCCTCCATACGTCTCCATTACACTTTGTTGAGTTTTGAAACCACTGTGATTGAACCCTTTAGTTTCTAAGTTAAAAATAAAGAAAGTGGAAACACCAATGATAAGAAATACAAAGGAAATACTACACAATAATAAAGAATTAAGAAAAAGGTTCAGTCATTATGAGAAGAGTTTTTCTTGTGCTTTACTTGCCTGACCTTCAACTTCTCAACTTTCCCATTACCATTATTCTGATTGCTTACAGAATCAGCTTGAGCACTGCACATCTGAGACTTCAACTTAAACCCAAATTTCTTTGACACACTTCCCCATGCGCTTGAACCCTTTACGCGGCCCAACTTCTCGATCTCCTGCCTCATGTTTGAACATTCCTTCTCAAGTTCAGATACTCGTATCCTCATATTATCCATCCCAACCTTCAAAACCTGATTCTCTCTCACAGCTGTGGCCCAGCCTCCCTCATTTGATCCAGCAAGCCCACTTCTTAACTGTCTCGATCCATCAAGATTATCGGAAACCAGAAAGCAACCAGCAATGGAGGTCCTAAGCTGAAGCTGCTCAAAAAAGAGAACTTGAACTACTATTCTAAGAGGAAGCCTCTCGTTCTGTGCAGCATGGGTGCAGGCTTCCAAGGAGAGCTTCTGGCAGTCCATCAGCCTGCAGAGTTGTTCTCTTTCGGACTCTGACAACCATGGGTGTGACTGCATGTTTGACAAGCGCAGGGAAACCAAATAAGCCCAAACTTAATGAAAATGTACCCAAGATAGTATGTTTCGTCTCCTTTTTAATTTACTACGGTCCTATAATATGTTTTCAAACTACAGGAAATCCAGCAACAAAGTAACAATCTTGACGTTCATCACTGTCTATAAGTGTCTACAGGGGAAAGGAAATATATATGAAAACTGAAGAACTTGGGAGAAGGTAGCCCCATCTGGCTTAAATTTCCAGATTGAAACCTAGTTTGGAGCCATTCCTTCATTCAGTTTCCCATTGAGAGAAGCTTATTTATGTTGCAATACTGAGGGTCGGCCTAACTTTCACAATGAATAGCCAACCCCACAACCACAGGGCACATTCTTATAGAAGAAAGGAAAGAAAAGACGAGAAAACGAAAATAAGTCCCTCCAACAAAATACAAAGAAAACCCACCTGGTCAAATTTGTAACGTCACCCAACTAAATTGGAATTAAGAATGAAAAACAAAAAAAAGAATGGTGATTCAGGTTGGAGGCAGTCAACAGCTGAAACTAGAGAGGGATTAAGGGTAGTGAGTTTGGGCTAAGATGTGTTGCGTCCTTGCGCATGATGTCCAATTCAAATATGTGAGACATTAAAATGCAATATGATCTATTCAAGCTCAGAAATCTTGTTTAGTACCTTCAGATAAATGTCAATTGCACGATAAAGACCATCATCCAAGGGCCTCCCATATTCAGGAACTGCAGCAGCTAGAGCCTGAAATTTGGGGTGCTTCAAATTAACATCAGGGGCAACCTCTGCAAGGTACCCATCAATTAACTTGGCTACCATTGTGACTGGTGTCAATGAAGGTGACCCCATCAATTGGCCATCATCAATTGCACACGGGGAGGCCCCACCTGAAACCTGATCCATTGCAAGAAAGTGTTCAAGAATCCGTTGCACACAGTCAACATTGTACAGTGTCTCCATGGAATAAGAGAAATTTGGCATCAACAGATCTTCCAGTGTAGCTTGATCAAGCTGCATCCCAATCCTTCTTTCCAAATTTGATATGCAAGAGGGGCTCACTCGGAGAATCAAGGCTGTTCGAAGTAGACCAAATAGGAACTTGGTAGGTGCTAGGCCCTTCTGCATTGGAAGTAGCCTATCAATCTCTTCCAAGAAGAGCTTCTGGTCTTCTTCTGATGGTGGAGCCCCCAAAGCCACTGGTGCCAGACGGTTTCTTGACTCACTGGCTGCCTGCCGCCGATTCAACCCTGGCAGATACTTTTTTGCATAGGAAGTAAGAGACCCAGCAATAATGTCCTGTTTGATTCCACGAGCTTCCATGACTGAAATCAGCCTCTTATAAAGAGGCAAACTTAACGTACATACATCATCATACCACCAGACTGAACTTGAATTCTTTAGTCTAGCCCCTGTACTTATCCCATTCCACAACACACTCCCTCCAGGGCTCTGCATGGGGCCACTATGCTCCACGACAGGCCACCCAAATAGATTTGGGTCAGTACATGCCCTAGCAGCCAGTGACTCAATGCATCTTTTTGTAATGTTGAGTTCCTCGGCATAGGGTAGAACATCATCGCAGGTTTGTAGTGCCTTTACGGAGTCTTTCCAACTCCTAAGAACTACTTGATTCAGGAAGGTCTCTGTCAGGGTAATCAAATTTCCGTCACCATACTCCTCGTTCATTTCAAGGTGCTCGGCAGCACAGCGGAGGCACACAACATTTGAGGACGTAAGTTCAAGTTTCACTCCGTAGCAGAACTTGGCCACAAGTTCAAATATTTTCGCCCCACCAGGAATATCAGGAAGGTTTATGACACATCCTTCTTCTGCTTCTTCAGATGCTTCCGCAATCATTTTTTCCATAACCCCGCTTCTTGAGAGCAAAGGGAACTGCATTATGAATTATTAATAAGTGTAAGAAACTATAAATAACATTCTCAGTTTGTCTGCACCTAAATATGTGACAACTCCACCTTACAGCTGATATGAAAAGCAACACCAAATTTTAGCTATCAGACAATACATAATATACTGGACAAGGTAAAGTGATCATAACAATTAGGGGGGAAAAACGTTGTATATACTGCAGTTCATCAGAAGCTTTATATTAATGCTCGTAAGCTGATGTCTTAAAGGGGGTTTGACCTGCAGCTCAGTGATAAGCAAGATTTTCCCACAATGAATAGGAGTATCAACTACTAGCTTGAGCAAGACAGCAAGAGAAGAAAATTCATGACAATGTAACAAAAAATGTCAGAACCGAAGGTTAGATGCTTCAAAATTATGGAGAGGAAGGATGACAAGTTCCTAACAACAAAACTTAACCCCAATCTAAGAGACTATTGGAAGGATACATGAAAATTGTTCATGGCTAATGGTCCTGGCAAGTTGAACCTGGGCATATAAGCAATCTGAACAATCACTTGACCAATGAATGGCACCCATTGCATATAATAAGAAAGTAAGATAACATGATTTTAGAGGCAAATAATGGACATATTCAAGTGGACTTCGGCGAGCGTATGTCAAAAGAAAATATAAAATGGTTTAATCAAAATACCTTGTGAAGATGAAAGGACATTTCCCCAACTTCAACGACAATATCACTAGGAAGCCCACTTGTGCAGAACCTATAAATATTATAGCTATATTAAATATCATAAGAGAGGTATGAAAAGATAAGGATGAATATACACAGAAGCACACACGCACACAAGCGAGTGAAGCAGCATTTTTGTGGTCTAGTAGAGAGCTTTGGGTAATGTCACCAATTAAAAATCAAAAATCAAAACCACCATAATCATAAAGCTGTTCCATTGTCTGGTACAAGATCACATGGTACGGCATTCCTCAAAAGCATTTTCAGCAAATCCAACAAAATTCATAAATTGATCTCATTAATAGTGTTATCAATAGCCCATAAATTGAAGAACAGGCTTTTGAAACAGGTGTTCTTGTTGTAAAAGATTAGGTTCGTAGATACTATAGTCATATATCCTACTAACTATATGTTCTGACGACCATCAATAGAAAATGCATATCAAAATGGGTAGAAACCATCTCACATCTGTTCTTTTTCTACCTCGCAGACCACATAAGTCAGAGATGTGTCCTTCTCATAACCATAAGAGACAATATAAAAGGAATGCAAGTTTTTTTTTTTAAACATCTCGCTTGTAATACATGTGAGCACATATATGCTTTCGAAATATATCCATATCCACGTCACATACTGGATATCAATGGTTGCTGGATACGCCCGAATACTATCAATGACATCTCAAATATAACCCAAAATTCGAGAATAAAGTCCTATTTCTGCAAACGTAGCTAGCCACTCTACCATGCACATGTCATTAATTTCCAGAGTTCACAACTACAACATTTTGTCATCTACATCCCCATAGTCCAATTATTACACATCCCACACCAATATCATCCTCCCTTGTCAGTGGTCGCACACATGAAATATCTTGTAAACTCCATGAGAGATTTTCATTGTCTGTGTATCACATTGCTTCACCGGAGAAGAAGCAAAAAGTTTAAAAGTACAGTTTCCCCCATATGATAGAACTAAGAAACAAATTGCAAAAACAGAAGAAGAAATTAGAAATAGGTCAAAGGCTCAAGATTTGCTTTTGAGGTCAAAGCCAAACAACTTTTACCATGCCTTAAGGACTTCCTTTTCTCTTAATCATATTGACTATGCTTAAGCTAGTTAAAGAATATTTACAACACATGATGTGGATATTAACTGCCACAGTTCCTAAAACTAAGGAACTTGAAATAACCATACTTCACTCCTTGTGCTGGTTTTGAAAAATAGTTTTCTTTTTAAGGAAAATGGATTAAAAACCTAAACGGTAAATTTGTTTGAGATGCATATTTTTTGTTCATTTGATAAATGAGATCCAATGGCTCAAGCACAAACAACTAAAATGCAAGACCCATCTTATGAATAGAATTAACGAGTCAAATCAGAATGCCCATAAATTATAATGCTATCTGTGAAAGACAAACTCTGATGAAGCAGTTGGACATGTCCATCAGCTTTCGGAAGCAGTAAAATCCGTTTTCTACTCAGGTAAAATGACCATCAACCTTAATTAGTTGAACCATTCCTCAACTCATGCTACTCCCCACATAAGCAAGGCAAAAACCATTCACCTATCGCCATTTCGTCAAAGTCAATTTACTCGACATATTTCAGGAATGCAGGATCTTGCCCAGAAACTATTTTAAATTGGGAATCTTTCAACACGCTTGATTTAAATTCACAACCTACACGAGAAAGTTTCCTCACCACACGAGGGGAGAGCAAAAAATAAAGATACGAAAGAAAAATTGAGCCCTGTGCCGATAAGAACAAGCATGCTTCCTTTGTCGAGAAAAAATTACTCGTCCGTTCAGGTGGCAAATGTGAATTTCTGCAACTAAACACATCAAAATTTTTCCGCATGAAACATCTCTAAGTTCTAACAACTCTAACCAAGTATGTCAGAGAGTGGATTATCGTTCGTACAGTATTAACGCTCAAAACTCCGCTTTAAAAAACAAAATAACTAACTAAAACATATTGTAATAGGAATAAGTCATGTCCAACAGCCCATAGGTTATACATATATATATAAACGATAATGTCACGGAGATCAAATTACTTACCAGGCCTGCCCTTGCCGTTGAAATGCATCAGTCTTAGATCCCAGTTTCATGCAAGCCATTCTGTCACAGTAAAAGCACTGATCAAACTTCAAGAATATAGCCGGCTAATGTGAAACCAAACAACGACCTCCTCAGACGCTATCTCACACAGTTAACCGTTTCCACACCCAAGAAACGCTTTGATTCAAATAGAGCAATCATACGAGCAGAAACAGAAACCCAGTTGATTTTTTGGCTAAAGCGACACTAGGAAACAGAAATCAGCCAGAAGAAACCATGCCAGACCCGAAATTCTCAAGCCAAGATTCTCAGAACCTTGAAACAGATCCCCAATGTGGTTTCTTCTCTGATTTTAATGGCAAAACAACACTATAATGGCAGAATCCCGCTAAATGTTCCTACAAAATTGCCCGAAATCTACTACTAGATTTAAGATAACAGAGCATGTACTTTCAGAAACCCAGTCCCAGACCATCACAAATCTAGAACCACTCCATTATTTGGGCATCCCCACTGGAAAAAACGACTCATATCTACTCCCACAGCCAAAAAGAAATCCCTAAACCAGACACCTAAATTAGGTCAACCCCTCCAAGTTTCTGCACCAGGAAACCACCCAGCTGTTCATGAAACAGACCCAGTGTCACTATTTCTTCTACCCCTTAAAACTCACCTACAAGATTCCAAAATTCAAAGCCCCGGGGGACACAAGGGACCGAAACCACTCATTCCCATTAAAGAAAAAGTACACAAGTAAGGCACTGTGCTAAAATAATGTCCCTAAAGGCCATCACTCATGCAAGAGCCCTAGATGGGTTTTCACTTAAGTGCTCGCTCTGAAACCAATGTTCACGCACACAAGTGGGGTCCTTTTGCCTTGGAACACACTCATTGCTTCTCTAGAACTTTGCTTCAGAGCATCTTTAAACAAAACGAAAAAGAAAAGAAAAAAAACAGTTATCTGCAAATTTTGACCATCATAAAACTCTGTATTTATTGAGGAGAATTCTCAGATTAATGACAAACGCTTTGAAGTAACAGCTACGATCTGTGTCCAGCGAGGCCATGTGAGGCTGCGTTACTTGGGTTGCTTAGAAAATAATGGACCAATTAATCAAACCGAGTACAGAACGAAGTCTCCGTAGGCAGGTATTAATAAATGAGTTAGATATCATAATCTTTATATCCTTCGGATGTGGAGAGGTTTAGGTGATAAAAAAAATTGTCCCATGCAGGGGTGGGGGAACCTTTTCCGTAGTCTGATGGAGATATGTGTGCTGGGGACCATGGTTCGTTGCGAGCTTCTAATACTATATGAAGGGCAGTGTGGGAATGCCGTGACTGAAACTATTTTTCCCATGGAGACAATCGAAGGGATGCATTTATCGTGTCAGAACTGAGGAACGACTTTCTGCCAGTGGTAGAAGATCCCGAAAATCGCGTGGTAAAAAACAAAGGGAAAACCTCGAATTACTCTTTTGCCATTGTATGAAATCGAAGTGGGGAAAAGACAATGGAATCTGTTAATCCAGCAACTTCAATATAATTTACATTTAATTGGCGCAACGGTTAACAAGAGACCTCTCGGATACCGTTTGTCTCTTGGTTAACAGGAGACAAACGGTGTCCAGAGGTATCACTTCTGTAAACAGAATTCTAGTGTTACTGGAGAAAAAATATAAAAAAAATTTATAATGTTACTAAAAAAAATCTAGTGTTACTAAGTCAACCATTCACTTACCATAGTTGATTTACGTGTTTGGGAGGCTGAAAACGAGGAAACAAATTACAATTTTTCCTTTTAAATTATGAGCCGATTCTCAAATATCTTACAAATTTTTAACTCGTTACAATTCATCTCCAAAATATGTTTCTCATGATTATTTCATCCCTCAATCCGCTAAAACCATTATCTCGAACAGTTTTTGCTCCACATAAACAAAACGTGACGTTCTTCTTACATAAAAAGATAAATTTGTCCACATCAATTATAAGCGAGTCATATTTTTTTATTTTAATAAAAAAATCAACTGGATACAGATTGTTTCTTGACTCTACAGATCTTGAGAAACACCATATAAGACTGGGAAGGCTCGGATGACTCTACTGCTCCACTGGATTGGGGGAAGAGATCGCAATGAGAAACATACTTTAGGGAGTGAATTGTAACGAGATAAAGTTTGTGGAATATTTGAGAATCATCGTTCAAGAGAAAAAAAAATTGTAATTTGCCCCTTAAAATAAGTGTGGGACATGAGGTTTGTAGATTAAATCATCCTTCTTCAAAATCAACTACACTACTGTAAAATTGTGATGACGGTACCTCATTCTCAGCTAAGTGGCTATAGCTCAATTCTGGTATTTTGCAGCGAGTTGAGATTTATGTAGTCACCCTAGAGAGAATAGGCTACGTTCGTGGATCCCTTCTAATCTTTTTATTTAGCAAAAAAAGCCATTAACTTGATATTTTTTTGTTCTAAGTATCTATTGAATTGACATTATACATGTTATAAGAACGATCGAAATTCTCTACAATTTTCTACTCAAAATTAAGGTTGTTCACAGGTAACGACGGTGTGCCGGTTATTCAGCATTGAGTACCAAAGCGATATTGTACCTGTACCTAATATCCCTAGAAGTCGAGGATATTGGCAGGGGTAGTGAAATTGTCCCCCCACTTTTATTTATTTATTATTCTTTTAACAAAATGGCGAAGTTTTGCTTAAATATTTTTTATTTTTATTTTTTTTTTTAAAAGGCCAACTTCGAACGACACCATAACTCGTACCTACTCTCTCATCGTTAACCGGTCCAAACAAGTCGGTGCTGGTACCCGTTGGGGTGACTGCCGATGGGAGGAGAAATCATCATAGACACCGCTCATGCACAGTCCTACTCAAAAAGTGTTTACAAAGAATCATGGTCCCTATATTATATATGTGCATGATACTACCTCGTTACGTAGAAGGTCAAGCCATCATGATTCAGAAAAGGACTTCGATCTTTAGTTGTTTCGATTTTTTTCCGACATTGTGTGAAATCGAATTCTTGGATCCGACTTGTTCTGGGGCTTTAGATCCCCTTCTTTGAGGGCTCGTGTTTCTTTGCTAAGCTTGTAGGGCCTTCGGGTCTGATTAGATTTTTCACCGGTCCTATGAGACTTTTTCTGTTTTTTCTCGAATTTTAATATATATTTTAAAGTTTGCTTACGAAAAAAAAGATGGAAAAGATGCCTACCTATCTGAATGTTTTTATTAATTGAGAAATTTTTTTTATCGAAACTAAAAAGAATTATGTGTACAAAGTTGTTTAAGTTATTATTTCATGCAAAAGGTTATATATTTTCCTGGAAAGTTAATCCGTACAAAATCTTTTTTTTCTTTCTTTCTAAAAGACGACAAAACGGATCCTTATAATTTGTTTCTGCTTTGCGGTCAAATAGCATGGGACATGTATTTTATGGTGTGTGAGGATGGAACTTCTTTAGCTTAGTGGGGAGGTAGCAACAAACGAAACTGAAAATTTTAAAAGAATAATGGGGTCCAATGTTCTTGTAATAATTGCCGTTGACATAATACTTCATACTATATTTGTAATTTGAAGCAATTAGTGTGGTATATTAGTACATTTACTCACTGAACTCCGTACACAAATTCTCTAATGCCTACATTATATAATATGGAATAGGATGAGCAATATGTAACTTTAATTAGGATTATAACGGGACAAACTGCATGGTGCAACTTGCACGCTCTCATCAACACAAAGTCACGTCCACATCATGTAATTATATATATAGTGGCGGATCAGGATTCCAATCGAAGGTGGTTGAACTCCTAAGAAAAATGACAAAAAAATATTTTACTACATAATACAAAAAAATATTTTAGAGTTAAAATATAAAAAATTAAAGGCTAAAAACACTAAAAATATATATTGAAATACATGTACCGTATTATTTGCTGATACTGAGAGGTGAAAATTGAATTTTATAGGAATACATATTCTGAAAAACGTTGTAAAATAGTTTTTTTCTCAATAGTTTCAAAAATTTTCCTCCAAAATTTTACTTAAATACACCAAAAAATAATAATGACTAGTAAAACCAATGTCAAGTTAATCAGCTGATAAACCAGTATAACACTCCAAAATTTCTTTTGCCCCTTTACAACAGAGATACTTTGATGCTTGTCTATCTCCAAGCTTACAAGTCTTTCAACGATTATATTGTCTATTGTAGCAAAACTTTTAAGGGAAATATGATACTGTGTTTTGTGTGATTTTCAAATTATTACATTATCATGTTTCGAAGGGGTATCATTAATTTCCAGCATTGGGAAGACGGTGGAAAAATCTTTTAGCAAAAATAGCACAAGAACATAGTGGAGACGTTTGTGTCCTTGCGTCAGTTTTAATAGCAGGATGTTTAAATGGACTTTGCTATGACATGAAAAAGCTATTGACAAACAATCTGGATGAGAACTTTTTTTGAGCTCAAACACCCTCATCATTTAGAAGAATAACCCTAAGAATTTTTATGCTTAGATTTGCTAAATTTTTTTATTTTTTTATATTTAAATTCAACCAATGAATGAATGGTTTAGGGCTCATAAGAAGAGTAATCACAATTTAGGGCTTAAGAGTCCATGAATGAATGATAGTTAGAAAAAAAAAATAGAATTGCAATCTGCAATAAAAAAGAAGAAACCGCGTGGTAAAAGGTAAAGAGCGTCATTCCCAGTGTGCTTCTTGACACGTTTTCTTGTTGCGTTTTTAAATTTTCTTTGGAAGCAAAGGAAATTGACATCAGCAAAATTATTAATTTTTTTCTAAGCGACTTTTTGTTTATTTAAGCGTTGTCTCTTGGTCATTTATTAAGACCAACTTGGGGGCGAGTGAGCTTAAGAGTAACACATAAAAAAATTGAATGTTTTCTGGGCGATGGGGTCTAGTTCCGCCCCTGTATATGCAGCTTAAAAAGCTGTTTGAAACAAAACAAAGCAGCTTAAAAAACCCTTCAAATCAGCTTAAAAACCCAATAATTATATATATATTAAAAGGAAAAATTAAAAATTACTATTTAGATTTTAACTTTACTAAAAAAATAACTGCCTAGATTTCTAAAATATCCGAAACACTACTTGGTTTTAATCTTCTTTTGTTTCCGTCCCAAATCCGTCATCCAGAGCTAACAGCACATCTGCCACACATCGTAATAGCCACGTGTTATCTAAAAAATTATTACATGTGGCCACCCCAAGCCACGTAAGCACAGACGCTCTAAACGGTAGCGCAAAAGCAACATGAGAAAAAATTTCACGTGTCCAGTGACGCGACTTGCCATCAGTTCTTTCGTGGCTTGTGTGTTGACGTGGTTCATAGTGGTCATGCGTAAGAATTTAACTGGATAAAACGTGGCCGGTATGACGCGTGGCAGGTGCGTCATTAGTTATGGGGATAGAGTTGGAATTAAGGCATTTATTTTTTTTAAAAGGGAGGGAATCCAAGCAGTGTTTCTAATTTTTTAAAACCCCAGGCAGTTATTTTTAGCTAGTGAAAACTTAGGCAGTGATTTTTAATTAAAAAAGTAATACCCCTGTCAAGAATGCATTTCTTCACAAGTCATAACATATATAGCTCTAAAATAAACTTGCCTTGGAAGTAGGGTTGTCCACCAAACCGGTCAATCCGGACCGAAATTGGATCTATTTTGGACAAACCGGACCGAGACCGGTATACTCCGGTCCTGTTTCGGGTTACCTTTATGGAAAACCGGAACTAGACCGGAGTATATCACTCCAAACCAACTCAAAATGACATGGCTCAAATCCAAAATCGGTCCAAAATGACATGACGCAACCTAAAACCGGCTCAAAATGACATGACCCAAACCGGACCGTACCGGTCTGTTAGAATGACCGGTACGGTCTGGTATACACACTTTACAAAATGACCGGTTTGACCGGTCGAATCAGACCGAACCGGCGAATGAACATCCCTATTTGGTAGTCCTATTTTAGCACAGGCGAGGTAAAATGCTGCATTCTCTCAAACACATGCGTTGAAGTTTTTGCATAAATAGCAAATCAACTTGCAGTCTTTTTAGCAAGACTGTCCAACAAAGGAATGTCTGACTCTTGATTGTCGTAGTGGACTTTGTGACCCAGGGCTTTTTTTTTTTTTTATGATGGGTCCCTTACTTTGCTTTTCATAAGCATTCTTCGTATTAAAGATAAATCATGGGATTTACGCTTTTCAATTTTCCATCTAGGTAATCATGGGCTACAGTCTACTGTTTGGGTCGGAGATGTTTGGTGATAATTAAATTTTCACTTTAAAAAAAATATATTTCAAAAGTAAAATTTTTTACTACCAAACAACAAATTCCCATACAAATTCTACCACATTTTTATACCGACTTCAATATTTTTTTATAAATAAAAAACTTATTTACTCCATTAGTTCTATAATATTTCAAAATCTCAAACTGATTTCTACTTATTTTTAGTACTAAAGTATTTATGTAAAATATTAATGTGTCAATACAACACTTTCATCTAACTACTACATTTGGACAACAAACTTTTACATGGCAAGTCAGGACAATATTAAATATTACCATACATTCACTATCGCGACCAGTGTAGCCAACTCCTCTTAGTCGTGGTCATAGGAACTCTCACTCGCTGCAGAATGTTCAGATTGAGCTAAAGCTACTAGCCCCGAAAGGGAGGATCGTCACCACAACCCCACTAATAGGGGTGGCCGAAATTTCAAATTCTAACTCCGGTACCTAAAATAACTGGATGCCAATATTGACATCTAGTTCCGGTTCGGCAGCTGCCAGAATTTTGGCAATCCCGGTACAAGAATTGATTACCAGAAGCCAGAATTTCAGCAGCTATATATGGGCTGATTTTAGGCCCGTTTTGGGTCCAAAATTTCAATTTTCCAGGCTTCTTATTCTGGGCTTATTAGTTACTATACAATTGGCCTCAGACTTGATTTTTTATGCAAAATTTATTTGGATGTTGGATCCAATACTTTTAATGCATTTACATATTACAATTCTATACTTGTTTCAATTGCATTAAATTAATAAATCACATACATACACCAATGAAAGAAAAATGATACAAAATTGTAAATAACAATTTTACAAATAAACATATAAATAAAATCTACAAATAATACAAATTTACATTCTGAAAAAAGCTACAAATATTACAAATTGGATAGTTGAATTGAAATTGCATTAAAATATTTACATCTACACAATTTCAAAACCAAATATCCAATCAATTATCAATCAAACTCATTGCCCACTGCCCATCCTCCAATTCCAAACAGATTCACAACTTCAAACAAAATCAAATCTTCCAATGATCCAATCAAGCTCATCCTCCACAATTTCACAACCTAATCTATCCTCTAAAATTTCAAATTAACTAATGAACTACAATAAATAATTAACTAAATAAGTGAATGAATTTTTACCTCAATGCAATGCACTGATCGTCTGACCACACACGACAAACTTCACAAATCACAATCTTCTAACCTGCACTAAAAAAATTAATTACTTAACAGATAATGAAATGAAAAAGTTAAGAACAACTAATTGTAATGAAAATGAAATTGAAAAAATAAACTAAAAAAGAGAGGCAAAGTTGTTCGAAATAGAGAGAGAGAGCTAGAGAGGGGAAATTAAGCAGATTTAGCAATTGCACCAGAAAATAATAAGAAGGCGCCGAGAGGAAGATAGACAATGTAATGGAGAGGCAGAGAGTCTCCGTTGGACCAGGTTCGGCGGAGAGGCAGTTGGCCTTTGGCCTTCGACGACGTCACATGCTCATGGAGTCACAACTACGACTGTCCATTAAGATCAGAGGGCAGACTCGCAGAGAGCGTGAGAGACTAGAGAGAGAGTTAAGCGTGAGAGACTAGAGATATTTTCTCCCTTGCTTTTTCTAACAGACTCTAAAAAAATATTTTATAATAAAATATTCTTAAACTTCTTCCTAAACTTCATAAAACTCATACTCTCACAATTTTCTGCTGCATACGATTTTAGAGAGAAATTGTGGCGCTGATCATTGGCAGTTTGAAAATTTCAAGATGAAGCAGCGATCTACCAATAGGCCCTTTCACATGTGCTTTCCATCTTTTCCTCTGTTGTTTTTTTTTTTAACACGTTTGCTTTCCCTCTTGACTGGTTAATCAGTACTCATCTGCTTCGTAATTGATTTGGAGCTTCTCTTTGTTTTCATCTTAACATGATTCACTATTTTAATTGGTGATATCAAATACGAATATCCTACTCTGAAAATAGAGAATTTAAGACAACATATACAAAATATACTCCCAAATACGAAATTAATGTTTTTGGCCATAACTTAATAGCATTGATCACCCTTTCTGAACCACCTTCTAGAATGATATCACGAAACTTCATCTGTATAGCGAACTTGACCCCTATTTTAGCTGCCTCCGCCTCTCCTTCAATTGGTTGGATTGCCGCAATCTTTAAAAACGTGGAACCTTTGACATCGCCTTGATGATCCCGAATTATGGCTGCAATGACAGCTAAGTTTTCACGCACAGCTACATCCACATTGACCTTTACCTTATCCGGGGATGGAGGCTTCCAAACACTTTGTTTCTTTATCGACTGAAACTTCATTTGCCATGCTATCCAATCGATTGAGCTTACACACCCGTAGAACTAGCTCCTGCATATCGCACGACTTTCCACCATGGACAACATTATTCGTAACCAACCACACCATATCAATAGCATTAGAAGCAAATATTTGAAACCGATGTTGATCCTCCAAATCAATTCCGATAGACACATGAGGATGACACACTTTCTTAATCCAAGCTGCCACCGAATCTGCGCTCTATTTTTTGAGCTCTCTCGATTGCTTGCTGCTCAAGCCGCTATTTTGGCCTATGTTCAAAATATCAAAATCTACGTGTCCAATGATGTGGCTTGCCATAAGTTCTTACCAGACTTATGTTCCCATCTAAAAATTTAATTGGATAACATGTGGTCGATATGATACGTGGCAGTGCGCCGTTAGCTCTAGGTGACATAGTTGAAACACAATAATTTTTAATTTTTCCTATATTTTACTAAGAATATTTCATATCCTCCCCCTCTTTAAAAAAAAAACTTTGTTATCGAAATTTGACATCAGATCATCTCAAAAAGAATATCATATCTATTGCGGTGGATAATTAATCCAAGACTCACTTACACTACAGATTCCTGTAGTTTCAAGTAATGATAAATTAGTCCAGTTTTAATTTTAATATAATAGTCTCTAATATGACTAAATTGTTACAAACTAATTCCTCAATCCAATATTCTTTGTTATCTAACTAAAGGAAAACGATGACGTGGACTTATTAAGCCATGTAATAACTAATCAGAACGTGCTAAAGTAATTTTCATATATTTCAAAAGTGGATCACAAAAATTGACTTGTTCAAATTGTATAGGATTGATTTGTTAAAAGTCAATATATTATCTTTAATTTAATTTAATATTTTTTCTTCATACTCTAATTATATTATCAAATACTGGTTGTTTTTATACTTTTCTTGGCGTATTATTTTTTAATTCTTATATTAACTATTTATATTGTTAAATATATTTTTGGAATTTTTTTTATATGTTATTGTATTTTATTCATAACAAATTAGCTGACTAACTGGATGGGGTCCCATATAGGCTATCCAACCTCAATCCCATGTCGATTTTCTGTTAGTTGGCTAATTTTTGTTAGATGAAAGGATTTATATGTTTGAAAAATAGACCATATGGATCGATCTTTTCAAAATTGTACCCCAATGACTGATTAGTCAAAAATGAATAATATATGAACTGTAACAATAATTAAGCCTCTCCAGAAACACAAAGAAAAAAATAAAACTAAAAAAAGACTAAATACGACACAAAAGCATAAATTAGATCAAAGACATAACATAAAAATCGAATAATATTAATAAATAACAATGCTGCTTTTTTATATATTTTTTATAGGCTCAGTATCATTTATTTGTAGATTGATTTGTTTTTATCCTTATTGCATCTTTTCTGGGTTTTTAGATATATTATACTTATGCTTTTTCGTAATAAATAGTATTTATTTAGGCATTAATTTTCTATTCTTTGTGAATAAATTGTTGATGTTTTCATTTTTGTCTCTTTTATGTCTCAATTCTTAAAATTTACCTTTATTTTTTTCCGATGTTATTGTCTATTTTTATTATTTTTACTTGTGGCACAATCTTTTTGATGGTGACGTGGTTTTAAAATTTATTTTTGAATTTTTAATATTTTTTTCACGTGTGATGACATGTCTTAAAAGTATACTCAACATGTCCAGTTAGTGATATAGCTAAGAATTGACATTGGTGACCTCATAGATTGTTTTCTTGAAATTGAAATTATATGGACTAATTTATTACAAGTAGAAACTATAAGGATATGTAATATAATTGCAGGAACGGATCTGTTCAAAATTGTACAAGGCAAGTGATTTATATTTTAGTAGGGTAATTTCAACGTATTTATGTTCACATACATGCTTCTGACTTTGTTATTTTTATAGTACCCGACCAAGCCTTTGTTACCAATTCATTTGCTAAAATAGGAAGCACATTAATGTTCCATAGCCACAACTACTTGGTACTGATCAAGGATAAATTGATATATCCTGTTGGGATTACTGATTCAATTAATTGTGGATGATCATTTGACTTCATGACCTTTGAGTTTTTCCACTTTTATGACCTTTGAGTTTGTAACATTCATATCTTTGTATTTCATGTAACTTATTATGATTCTATGCCTATATAAATGGGTATTGAGATGAGTTGTAGACATATAACAATATTTAGAATACATCATGGTTCCTGAAAAACTATTCCTCTCTTCTATTTTTTCTATGTTACTTTGCTACGCTTTTTAGATCATATTGCTCCTTAGTTTTACAACACGTTATCAACACAATGTTCTACCGATTGTGAACAAACTTTTGAAATTATGAGAGAAGGTGGTGTACTTTCTTGTTGCAAAAGTTCATTCCTGAAGTCAAAGGAAGTTGCATATTTTTATATCAATTTCTCAAGTCTGTGGTAAGTTTTCTAATCGATTTGACATTTTCTTATTTGTTGATTTGTTTGATTGGATTAGAGACTTATTCATTTGGTTGCTTGTTATAGATCATGTCAAATTAACAAAACTTGAATTCACAGCTCTTGATATTTCAGACAACAATTATCTCATGGGTCATTGATGCTGAAATTCATCTTGATGCTGAGAATTTTAGAAATATTATACGGGAAGAAAATGACACATCCCTTCAGGATCGCGCCAAAGCAATGATTTTCTTATGCCATCATCTCCATGAAGAGTTGACAGCTAAATACCTTACGGTAAAAATCCCCTTATCTTATGAAATAATTTAAAGGAGATATACGAGAAAAAAAAATCTGCAATCCTCCCAAAAGCTCGATATAATTGGATGCACTTGAGGTTGCAAGATTTTAAATATGTTGTGAGTATAACTCTGCTTTATTCAAAATCACCTCACAGTTGATACTGTGTGGAGAAAATGTCATTGAGGAAGACATGTTAGATAAAACATTTTATACTTTTTATGTCTCGAATATGCTCATGCAGCAGCAATATCGAGAGCGAAAGTTCACGAAATATTATGAACTAATTTCTTGTTGAGCTTTTAATGAAAAATCATTAGTCCCGACCAACCGATTCTCAATCTTTTCTTGAAGCGAATAAAGTCTCACTTCCAGAAATGAACGAGACATCATTTCATAAAAGAAACAACAGTCATGGTTGTGGTTGGGAAAAGAACAAAAGGGGAAAACAAAACCACCAGAAGTGAGGAAATGCCAAACAAGAAAAAGGCAAAGGTTTGCAAAATAACCATGCAAAGAATTATGTTATCAATGTGGGATGAATGAGCATTAGTCTCGTACATGTCGTATGTCAAGGCACTTGGTTGACCTGTACCAAGCCTCTCTGAATGAGAAAGGAAAAGAAACAAATTTTGTTGATCATAATAATTTTCTTGATCGTTTTGATGGAGTTGATGTTACTCATCTTGATGTTTCAGATTTCTTTGAAGATCTTGTTAGAAAAATTCATCATTTGATTGGTGATGAAAATGTTCTAATTAATTAATGTATTCTCTTCATAATAAAATAAAATGTTAGATATTTATTTTCATGTTCTTATGAGTTAGTAATGATTAATATATATACTTTATATGTGTGAAATAAAATGGATTTATCTAATGCATTGATTCACTCTAAGATGGTCGATGATGATTTTTGTCTAGCAAACAGTGCAATAACGCATACAATCCTCAAAGAAAAAAAATATTTTCAATACTTAATATTATCTACAGCACGTGTCAATACCATATTAGGTTCTGCAAACCTACTTGAAGGCTCTAGAAGAGCCTACATTATGCTCATTGAAGGAACATATTTGTGTATTGACGAGACATTATATTTCTCTAAATCTAGGAAAAATTTACTTAATTTTAATGATATACAACTCAATAGTTATCATATTGAAACTAATAATGAAGGTACTTAAAAATATCTTTATATTACATCTAGAGTATCGGGCCAAAAGCTCATACTGAAAAACTGCATGTTTTTGTTTTGGATTATATTATACGATCATAAGAATAGTTGAATCAAATATTGTAATGCACCAGAATTGCAAAACACACTATAAATGCTCTAATACAAAGACATTTATGCTTCGACATTATCGACTTGGACATCCAGGATTTATAATGATACATCGAATTATTGAGAACTCAAATTGACATCCTTTAAAAAATCAAAAGATTCTTTTACTAAGTGATTATCCATGTAGTTCATGTTCCCAGGGAAAGTTTATTATTAAACCATCTCTCTCAAAGGTAACTATTGAGTCTTCATCATTTTTACAAAGAATTCAGGGAGATATTTGTAGGCTAATTCATCATGCATGTGGACCATTTTGATATATCAAGGTTTTGATTGATGCATCCCCTAGATGGTCACATGTTTGCCTTCTTTCTACTTGAAATGTTGCATTTGCTCGACTTCTTGCTCAAATTATTAGATTAAAAACATAATTTTCTGATCATCCTATTAAGAGCATTTGATGAGATAATGCTGTTGAATTTTCATCTCATGCTTTCAATAACTATTGTGTATGTGTTGAAATTGATGTTGAATATTATGTTGCTGGTGTTCATACTCAAAATGGTTTAGTTGAATCTTTCATAAAAAGACTTCAGTTAATTGCTCGGTCTTTGCTTGTGAAAACAAAGTTACCAATTTCTACTTGAGGATATGATATTTTACATGCTGCATCACTATTACAGATTAAACCAATTGCTTATCATATTCTTCTCTTCAACTTACTTTTGGTCAACCTCAAAATATCTCTCATCTTCGAATTTTTGATTCTGCTGTCTATAGTCTAATTTCGCCCATTCAATGCACTAAAATGGGTCCTCAATTTAGACTTGATATTTATATTGGTTTTGATTCGCCATCTATCATTAGATATGTTGAACCATTAACTGGAGATATTTTTAAAGCACGTTTTGATGACTGTTTGTTTGATGAGACCATTTTTCCATAATTGAGTGGTAAAAAATTGTTGCGTGAAGCACGACGTGAGATTACTTGGAATAATTTGATGTTATCTCATTTTGCTCCTCGAACCAATCAATGTGAATTGAAAGATAAAAAAATCATTCATATGCGAAAGATTGTGAATCAATTACCATATTTGTTTACACATAATAAGAAAGTTGTGAAATCATACTTCCTAACTGTTAATATCCCTGCATGTATTGATGTTCTTGAAGAACGACAAGTAGCAAATGAATCCAATATACGCATGAAGCGTGGTAAACCTCTTGGTGCAAAAAATAAAATTCCTTGGGAGCAGAAGACACAAAAAAAAAGAAATCAGTACTCCATCAGTGCTCTTAAAGAGGCCATACCTACAATACCGACAATAAATTGAAAAAAAAAATCTATCTTCTAAAGAAAAATTTCTATAAATAGAATTTCCTGAAGAGATAGCCCCATAAGTGACAGCTCCTAAAGAGATAACTCTTGAAGAGAAAATGTACCTGAAAAGAATGAGATCTCAATACATTATATAAGTACAAGAGGAATATGAGATAGAAGCAACATTCTCGTCGACAACATATTTTCATTTAAAATTGTTTTTGACATTACCAAAAGTAATGATAAAGTGAACTACAATTCGTTGAAGAATGTTGATGTATAAATGATTGGCCAATGTGTAAAGAAGCAATCCAGGCAGAGTTAAACACTTTAACCAAATGTGAAGTATTTGGACTTGTAGTCCACACACTTGAATGTGTCATACCTATTGGATATAAGTGGGTATTTGTGCGAAAACGTAATAAGAAAACATAAATTATTAGATATAAAGCACAACTTGTTGCACAAGGTTTCTCGCAGAGACATGAGATTGATTATGAAGAGACTTATTCTCTTGTAATGTATTGAATTTAGGGCAGGGTACCGGTAATAGTCGGATGCATATTTAGGCATCCGGTTCTTGTCCGGAAACTGCCGAAATTCCAGAAATCCTGGTACCGGATGCAGGAATTCCGACAGTTCATTTGGGCTGATTTTGGGCCCATTTTAGGCCCAAAATCTTAGTTTTTTTAGGACTGTTAACTTGGGCTTGTCTTATTATTGTATTTTTTCGGGCTTTTTAACTTGGGCTTGTTTTATTATTGCATTTATCTGGCTTTTTAACTTGGGTTTGATTTAATAAGTAAGTTTTTAAATATGGATGTTGGATCCAAAATACCAAATTTAGAATTTTAATAGGATGTTGGATCCACTATTTTTTTATGTAATAATAATTTACTATGTTCTAAAATTACAAATTTTCAATTCTATAGTTGTTTCAATTGCATTAAATTAATAAATCATATACATACATCAATGAAAGAAGAATGATAGAAATAAATTTACAAGTTACACAATATACATAAAGTCTACAAATAATACAAATTTACATCATCTAAAAGAAACTACAAATATTACAAATTGAATATTTGAATTGATGGAATAAAATGTTGGCTATTTAATCAAAACATCACTATCATATTGTTATAATAGTGTTAGTTTTGTATGTCCTTTTTATTTATGCCCATAATATTTAATGACCAACTACAAAAGATTGGTCATTGACTTACTAATTACTAAACTAATTTAAATTTCAACCAATGCAGAACATAACACCTAATTGCTTACTTCCCATTTTCCAAAACAATGAAACATCACAATATCAAAATGATAACATTACAAAATAATAAAAATTATGAAATATATGCACAACACCATGTCCGTCATGAAAAAACAAAGCACAAAATAATTAAAAAAAATAAAATACAACACACCCAAAAATCCAAGTTACTAATTACCAATCAATCCTATTATCTAAAAGATTATAAGTCTAACATTTATTAATCTAATATTAGTGGCATTTTCCTTAAACAAAAAAACAGCTTATAATGCTTAAATCTAAACTTATACAATTATACTCTATTACTCAAATTGTATAATTGTATTTTGTAACAATAAAAATGAAAAACAATACCATTATAATTTATATCTCCCTCTAATCGTCCACGTCAAGTGTTTGTGTCACACTATTCATGTTGGAGACCGAGATAATAGATATAAGTTGTGTAGGATTATTAGTCATGTCTGGAAACAAAGAACATTTAGAAAAAAACACACAACATTCTTAAAAAACATCTAACAATTAAAAAAACTAAACAACGAAATCATTACCTTTTTCCACATTATAACTTTCTAAATATTCTGTTTCGCCACCAATCTAAGGTTCACATTCAGCATCTTCATGAATAGAAGCAGATTGCAACCAATTATGCGCACATATAAGACCCTCCACTGTTCTAGGAGCCATTGAGCTTCGAAAAGCATCCAGTACACGTCCTCCTGTGCTGAAGACCGACTCAGATGACACGGTTGTAGTAGGGATGACAAGTACATCTCGAGCAATTCAAGCAAGAATAGGGAACTTAAACTGATTCACTTTCCACCAAACTAGAATATCAAAATCCTCGACCCTAGGTTGAGGAGGCTCCATCATATATCTATCAACTTCAGATGTGGTTTCTATAACATCGTCGTGCTCCATGAAAGACATATATTCATTGCACATGCGTTTTTTTGTACCACTTGCAGTAGAACTAGAACCATCAGCTTCACTTGCTGTCTGTTGACGCCTTGAAGTATTATCATTACCATAAACAATATTGTACTCCGTAAACAATTGCTCTAATGTACCTCTAACCAAACTAGTCATCGCTCGACCCTCCTCCTTGCCCAATGTCTTAGAGAACCACAAACGCAACCAACCCAACTTTAATTGAGGATCAAGTGCTACTGCCACAAACAATAGTTTATTCGCATCTTTCAAATTACCACAATATTTATCGTACTTCGATTGCATCCTCCTCGCCACATCCACCAACGAATCATCCTCACTTTGAGCAAACTCCTTCAATTGGTTATGAATCAAAGTCAATTGCGTACATAATAGGTTTACAATAACAGTCTTTGAAGCAGATATCCTTAGCGTGACATTATAAAACAACATCAAGAAGTTTATAAAATGCTTCGCACGCGCCCAATCCTCTATAGATGGAGGCCACAACCCCTTCTTTCCATGCCTATCCTCAGTTAAGAAATCCAAAAAACCCAACTTTTCATCGAAAGCCAACATATCATTAAAAACATCTTCATACTTCATTGCAGACTCTAACATAATATACGTCGAATTCCATCTCGTAGGTACATCAAGTTGCAAAAATCCATCGGTAGGAAGCGACCTCTTCCTCACACAATTTCTAAAATAATCCAACCGTTAAGAGGATGATTTAACATACTTAACATAATTTCTAACCCTAACCACCGAATCATCTCGTTCTTTCACACCGTCTTGCAAAATAAAGTTTAGATATGTGCGCAACACCTCATGTGAATAAATTCATGCCCACAAACAACAACCCCACCCTACCACCCGCAAGTGCCACTTGTCTCCTTTTAAAATGATCTATTGCAACATTATTAGATGATGCAATATCCACTATGATTGCAAGAACCTTATCAATCCCCCACTTATGCCCACATTCCTCCAATTCTTTTGCAATTGTAATCCCTCTGTGATCCGTGACTCTACGAAATCCAAGAATCCTTTTGTGCAACACAAAATTTGAATCAATAAATTGGCCAGTCACAGACATATAGTTCATATTCTGAACTGAAGTCCACGTGTTGGTTGTATAACAAATCATAGGTCGCGTTCCTAAAATGATATTCCTTAACTTATTCTTCTCATCAAGATAAAGACTCATACAATCCTTCATCACTGTGTATCAAGACGGCATCCTAAATCGGGGCTCAAATTCATGAATCATATTTTTGAACCCATCCTTGCTCACCACCCTAAATGGCAACTCATCGACGATTATGAATCGAGCGATGACTCTCCTAACCTTTTTCTCATTATACGTATCTATCTTCACCTCCCCCACGACATCCCCCTTGGCCAGTTTTGAAGAAGCACCGTGAGTGAACTTCGATTGAGAGAAGTTCAACTTACTTTGCTTCCGTTGATATGCTAAACAACCCTTCAAGTGAGACCTCACACCGGATGATTACAATAGTTACATTTTTCCATTGGCTTCTCTCGATCATTTATTTTTTCAATCCTTGTGAAGTGATTCCACATGGGAGAGGGTTGAGAAATATTCCTGCTCATTGGGAGAGGTGGTGCTGACACATCGACACTATCCCCCCAAGTTAAGGAGCCGGCTCCTCACCAATAATAAGGGAGGAAGCAAGGAAGCGTCGACTCCTACTTGGAGACGTGGTGTTGGTGGGTCAATCGAAGGAGTAGAAGAAAAAGTAAAGGGATCCATCTGAGAAAAGAAAAAGTTATGAAAAAATTATATTAAATACCCGTACTCTAATAAAAGATGCTAAAAAGTCCATACATGTTACATACTAAATCAATAATACTAAAGAGACACCATACAATATTACCAAGGTCTTCGACGACCCATAATGAGGGAAAAGTTGACACGTTTGTTGTTTACTTGACTACAAATCACAACTTCTAATGTTGAAAACTAAAATGAGAAACCAAATACATAAGAGAAAGTTCACAAATTCACAATCTCTTTAAACCTCTAGTTTGTGATTTTCCACTTGAAACCATTTTCCAATCTGGGTCAGTGGACACAAAAGGTCCATTGGATTGTGGAATTTAAGGCCTAATGTTTTGTGGCCCTTAGGGCCTTAGTCATCGATGAAATGGGTTGTGTGGGCACAAACTTCAAATATATGTTCTCCCACTGTGAAATGAAAAATCACAATTGCTTGTATAAAAAAAAGAAAAAAAAGACTGACTTTCATGTATTAGAATTTGCTTTTAACATGCTCACAAGAAATGCAAGGAAAACTAAATTCATACATTGGCTAACAAAGAACAACAAGCTCTAGCAACAATCTTAACAACCAATGGCAAAGAAACAAACTACATACATGCTACTAACTCACAAATTATAAACAAACAAAGAACAACGAGCTCTTAACAATCTTAACTTTAATTTACAAACAAACTAACAACTCACAAATTACCTACAGACTACAACAAACAAACAACTAACAAGTAACAACAAAATTCTCCAATCATTCATGCCCATCCTCCCGAGTTTCACAACTTAGGTCCTAATATACATTTTAAAATTTTAAATTAACTAATGAACTACTAAATAAGTGAAACATTAGTGAATTTACCTCAATGACAGTGCACTAACTAGTAACCACACGACACGACCTTTGTAATAACCTGCAAAGAAATTTTTTTCGTATTAACAGATAATAAAATGAAGAAATCGTTATTGAACAACTGATAAATTATAATGAATAATGATACGAAAATGAAATTGAACAAAAAATACTAAGAAGCAATGAATCTGTGAATATTATTGTGATATAATGAGAGTGAGTGAGTCTGTGAGTGTGATCCGTTAGAGAGAGAGAGAGAGTTGATGACTGATTCGACTCAGAATGAGAGGGCTGAGGCCGGTGGCCTTCAAACTCGAAGGTGAGTGGAGACGGCGGCGACCCGAGAGAGAGATTTGAGCGAGACTGTCAGTCTGTGAGAAAGAGCTCGAGAGTTAGAGAGACTTAAGATCCGTCAGCCGTGAGAGGGGAAGGGAGGTCGGAGGGCTGGGAGCGGAGGAGAAACGAGAGACGGAGGTCGGAGAGCTGGAGAGGGGCAGGATAGAGGCGACTGAGAAATGGGGGGTATCGGGGGTGGAGTGTGGGTTTTGAAAACCCTATACCAGAACGTGCGTTTTGGTCTAGTCCAAAACGCACAACTTTGATCTAGAGCAAAACGCACGTGTTGTCCAAGTCCAAAGTTGTGCGTTTCTTATTTTTTTAAAAAAAAAAAATCGGTACAGACATTCAGCCCAGTATCGGTGGAATTACCAATACCGGTTTTGGCCGGTATACGGTGGTCGGAGCTAGGAACAGGTGCCGGAATTTCGGATACCGGCGGATAAAAATCTCACCCCTAATTTAATTGCATTCAAATTTTTAATCATTAATCAGCTAAGTAGTCACATGAAGATTAAATATGCGATTAATGAATGTTGTGGCCGCATACTTATATTATTCATGAAACCATGATATATACATGAAAATTCCATAAAGATTTAAAATGCTTGAAGCATGTACTCTAGAAAGCTGCAAAATTCCTATGGGTTAAAACAATCCGGATGCATGTGGTACCATCGTCTTAGTGAATACCTCCTAAAGTAGGGATATGAGAATACTATACTATGCCAGGTGTCTTATCAAGAAATTAAAATCTGGACTTGTTAGCCCAAGGTTGTTTTGCAAACAATCCGTATTTGATTTTGATTATAACAAAAATTCTAAGTGATTTGAAGACTTTTAGATTTTTCCTTGTCAATCCACTAGATAAATTTCAAATGATTGAGGTTATCTCACTAAAATATTTCTAAGTGTACTTGAACACAATCACACAAGTTGATAAGATCAATTTTTCATATTGTAGGTGTTTAAAGAAGTGTTGAAATAGATTGAACACTTTCAAGATGCTAATTTTTCTCTCCAGCACTTATAAGTGTTGATACATTGAAGACTAGTATCGACATATTGCACTGAAACCAGAAAGCTGAATTCATGGTGTCGACACATTGCACTGACACCGGAAAGCAAAAATTGCAAACTAAGTTTCATGGTGTCGACACATTGTACTGTCTCCCGAGAGCATAATTCCAGACTAATTGCAAACTAAGTGTTAACACATGTTGACCATGTGTCGACACATAGCACGATTTTGAAGAAAATCTAGAACGATGTCAAAACATTCAAAATGCTCTAAAAAGACATGGGTGACATTCCAACAACATTTTTTAGGGCTTTGAAGACCATTGAAGTTATAAAGGGTATAAGTAGAAAATGATAAAGAGATAAAGACAATAATTGTCACTTGCAATTATTATACGACCTAACTTTTAGAGAGATAAAGTGCTTTTAAGAAGAGAGAAGACCACACCTACCAAGAAAGCTTGTGATTCCCTTGCTAAACTTCAGCTTTCTACTGAGAATCTTGTCTTCTTGCACACCTTTGTGATTTACACTTGTTTATTTTGCTTTGAGAGCCATTCTTTATTATTCCTTTGAACCCATCCTTTTGAAAAATACTTGACTTGGTCCTACTCGTGTGGGTAGAAGAAATCCCTTGGGTTTTAGGATTTGTGAAGAGAGTTAAAGCGTGAGCTTCAAAAGCGCTTTATAAAGGTTCCTTATCACTCAGAAAGCTAAAGTGTATTTACTATTTGAAGGACAGTGAAGGAAGCCCAAGGAAATCAATAGCCTTGGGGGTGGACGTAGGTAAGTGTTGGCCGAACCACCTAAAATCACGGTGTCATCTCTCTAACTTTATCTCTTCGTTTTACTCATTTCATATCTCTCCTTGTGGTTCTTTATGCCTTTCGGTTATATTGCTTAAATTATTTTGAAAAAGTTTTAATTTTTATTAAAGCCCAATTCACCCCCTCTTTGGTTGTTATTTAGACTTTCAAGATTCATAATTATTACAGTATTTGTTGATAATTTAAACATTGTGGAGACTCCATAAGAGCTCACAGATACTGTAAATTGTTTAAAAAGTGATTTTTTTTATAAGTAAGGGAAGCTTTTTTGATAGAAAAAGGAAAACAGAGCAGTACAAAGGTTGTACTGAACCGACTACAACAAACAAGCTAGGAAACTACTAAAATCACTAAAATCTACAAAAGGGGAGCCCAACACCCCATTAATCCACAAAAACAAGGTCTGCAACATTTTTCCCTTCAAGCATTCTAAGGACAACCCCAAATCTTCAAAGCATCTAGCGTTTCGTTCCCTCCATAAGCTCCACCAAATGCACAACAGGATCATATTCCACACAACCAACGCCAAAGGATTGTTGAACTTCCTCGTCCAACACTTCAATACCCCTCTCACCCTCATAGGCATCACCCAAGGGTAGTTGACAATACTAAGGATATGCACCCACAACTCTCTCGCTACCAAGCAATGGATAAGCACATGATCCACAGTCTCCCCATCATTCTTACAAAGAAAGCACCAGTTGACCAAGCATAACCCCCTCTTTCTTAAATTGTCAATGGTTAAGACCTGCCCATGAGCCGCTTCCCACACAAAAAATGAAACACGAGGCAGGACAGCGGTCTTCCAAATCTGTCTCCACAGAAAGACCTCACCAAAACTCTCAACAATGATCATATAAAGAGACTTAACCGAAAAGACACCATTCTTGGCCCCTTGCCATAACATTTCATCGTCTTCCCGTCTCCTAAGGACCATAGAGTACAACAAAGAATAGAAAGCAGAAAAGACTTCAATCTCCCAATCATTAGCAATTCTAGTAAACTGAACATTCCACACCCCTTAAAAAGTGAATTGAAATGAAAGATCTTGGAAAAACTAAATTTTGTATTGGCCTGCAGCTCAAGCATTTTGTAAATAGAATTTTTGTCCATCAATTGACATATACTGAAAAAATCTTGAAGCACTTTTGTATGGATAAAGTTCATCTTTTGAGTACTCCAATAGTTGTGCGATTAGTGGATTTAAAGAAAGATCAATTTCACCCTAAAGATGAAGAAGAAGAGATTCTTGATCTTGAAGTGTTATATCTCAGTGCAGTTGGTGCCTTAATGTACCTTGCAAATTACACACGTCATGATATAACATTTTTTAGTTAATTTACTTGCCATATATAGCTTCGCACCAACTCGGAGACATTAGGATGAAGTCAAACAAGTATTAGGTTATCTCTAAGGCACAACTGACATGAGATTATATTATCCCAAAGAATCACTGTCCAGATGGTTGGTTTTGCAGATGCAGACTATTTATTTGATCCACATACAGGATTATCACAAACTGAATATTTGTTCACCTATGGTGGTACTACAATTTCATGGAGATCTATCAAGCAAATAATATTTGCTACCTCTTTAAATCACTCTGAAGTATTTGCAATTCACGAGGCAAGCACGAAATGTATTTGGTTGAAATCAGTGATTCAACATATTCAAGAAAAATGTGGTCTTCCATGAGTTAAGACAATCCAATAATTTTGTATGAAGACAATGTTGCTTACATCACACAAATCAGAGGAGGTTATATTAAAGGTGACAGAACCAAACATATTTCACCTAAATTCTTTTATACTCATGAACTTCAGAAGAACAGTGAAATTGATGTCAAACAGATATGTTCAAGTGATAATTTGACAGATTTATTCACCAAATCATTACCAACTACAACATTCAAGAAGATTACACACAATATTGGAATGCGACAGCTCAAAGATTTTTCATCGTGAAGCTAATCGTCCTTTTGAGGGGGAACCTTCTATATTGGTAGAGATTGTACTCTTTTTCCTTTGTTAAGGTTTTATTCCACTGTTTTTTATTTGTAAGGTCTTAATGAAGGAAACTTCTAATATCAAAGGTACACACAAGTACAATACTGTTTTTTCTTCATTATTGGTTTTTTTCACTAGATTTTTCCTTGGCAAGGTTTTAACGTGACATATTCATCATGTATGGTCATCCAAGGGGGAGTTTTATGAATCTACTGATAAGTGACAATTTGACAGATTTATTTACCAAATCATTACTGTTGGCGTTTGTTCACAATCGATATTTTGATGATTTCAATATATGGATTAAATTTACAAAATGGACATCTTCAAAGATAAAGACATTTTTATCTAAAAGTCAAAAACTAGAAGATTGAAGATCAATAAGATGGAAAGAGCTCAAAAGTGAAGATTCAAGATCATATGGTATAATCTTGTAACACTTAATTTCACTTTTGACAAGGATTTGAATCACACACTTGCATATCTTTCAAAACGTGCATAAACCGTTTTACCTCTTGTTTGAAAGACCAAAATGTTTTTAATGGTTTCAAATTACCCTAATCGAACTCTCAAACCTTGTGTATACTTATGCGAAGTTAATCTTTAAAATTGAGTGTTTTTAGTTGGTGAAAATCATAGTTTTAAATTAACCGGATCATGTGCTTAAGTTGTGGAGGTCGACCGGCTGGTGAAGCGGTCGACTAGCCAACAACTGCATTGTGTAGTGGTCGACCGGTATATGTTTTTCAAAATAGATTTGTTGTGTTTTGACATTATGACCGCTGGGGTAACGGTAACTTTTAGCGGTCAACCGCTACATGAACCGGTCGACCAGCTCGTTGTGAATTTTGACTGATCGACCCCTAACGGCTATAAACGGCTAGTTTTCTAATGTGGCCTATATAAAGACCTTTCTAGTGTCTAAAAACTAGAGAGAACGAACACATATCATTTCTATAGCTTGAGAAAAATCTTGAACCTTCTTATTTCATATTTCTATTATCATTTACACAAATTACATTTTCTTATCCTTGTCATTGTGTGAAGCAAACAGATAAAACTTTTCATTTTATTATCCACTCTTTGAGAGAGTTCATTTATTTTATCTTCTTATTCAAAAGAGGTGGTTTATTTAGTGAGGTTGTTTACTAAAGAAGAAGTTTAGAGAAGGTATATCTAAAGCTTAGTTGAGTTGTGAGTGGTGAGCCCGAAAAAACACTTGTAAGGTTCTCTAGCACCTGTAAGCTAGAGTGTATACTATTTGAAAGATAGTGGAAAAACCCCAAGGCTCGGTAAATGAGTTTGATGGGTGGATGTAGGCGAGTTTGCCGAACCACCTAAAAATCTCGTGTTTGCTTCTCTAACCATACTCTTTACATTTAGCATTTATTTACTTATCACACTAATACTTGTTTAAATACTTGTGCTAAATTATCCTTTACTTTGCAAACACGATTTTGAGGGTTAAAAGCGACAAAGTTTGGAAACCCAATTCACCCACCCTTTTGGGTTGCCTATCCTAGGAATTAAAACTACCAACTGCAACATTTAATAAGATTGTGCACATATTGGAATGCGGTGACTCAAAGATTTTTTTATCGCAAAGCTAGTCGTCCTTTTAAAGGGGATTCTTCTATATTGGTACATATTATACTCTTTTTTCTTCTCTAAAGTTTTATGCCATTATGTTTTCCTTTGCAAGGTTTTAATGAAACAATCTTCTAATATCAAAGGTACACAAGAGTATTGTACACTTTTTTCCTTCGTGATTTTTTTCCACTGGATTTTTTCTTGGCAAGGTTTTAACGCGACATATTCTTCATGTATGGTCGGTCATCCAAAGGGGAGTGTCATGAATCTACTGATTCAATGAATATTGGATGACCATTTTGACTTTATGATGTTTGAGTTTTCCCACTTTTATAACGTTTGAGTTTTCCCACTTCTATGACCTTTAAGTTTGTAATATTCGCCTCTTTCTATTCCATGTATCTCATTATGATCCTATGTCTATATAAAAGGGTATTAAGATGAGTTGTAAACACACAACAATATTTAAAATAGATCTTAATTCCTGAAGAACTATTCCCCTCTTTTTTTCTTGTCTATGTTACTTTGCTACACTTTCTAGATCGTATTGCTCCTTAGTTTTACAACATATTAGTTATTATTACAACCATAGAAATACACTAAGCATTCTGATAGTACATACAATAACATAGAAATATAATAGCATTTTGAGGTCATTAACTACTTGCATGCTGACATCGTATGAAGTGTATCTAGTTAGTGAAGGTGTAACTTGAATGTTTAACCCGAAGTTGACGCTAGTTGAATTTGTTGCTAGTAATTTGGAGGTCAGTACATGAGGACCTTGCTTACAACAACACATTCTTCCCCTAAATTCAAAGTCTCAAACAACTTACACAACCAATTTGTTTACTCTTATACTCAAATTAATTTCAGCCAAGTAACACATCAGCACTCAATAATTAGGTCTATAACAAACGACATAAATCACTAATTAGATTCATTTAGGTTTATAACAAATGTCATAAATCACTAATAAGATTCCAAACACGTTATGTACCCAATAGTGAATGGGGGTAAAAATAAGAGGTGTAGTGTTTTGTGAACAAGAAAAATAGGGAAAAAGTTATAGACTCTATTCGAGAGAGAGTCACTCTCCTTTGCTTTTCAGCTTGATCGATTTTGCTTTCTCATTTCTTACACTCATGTTCAAATGTATACTAATGCGTAATGGGCTCATAGAGTCCCCTAGTCTAGGCCCAAACATATGGGCTGAAAGTAAGAATATAACAAAACTTAATAACAATGAAATAAAACATAAAGGCCTATAATGAACCAACTGTCAGCCCGCTTTATTTGGCTCGGTCAACTCCATTGAGTTTAAGCTAACTCAATCAGCTCGTACAAATCAGTTCCACGCGACACTTCTTGAGCCTTCTCCCTCACTCATTTCTCTATTGAACCCTAACTCACCGAATCCAGATCTTACCCTTACCCTTCTTAATTTTCCCTTCACATTGGGTAGGCTCAATACATCCCATTTCCCTTCAAAGAACCTTGCCCACAAGGTATAACACCCCTTTCTTTTCCACATGTTTGACACATATATGATATATAAATATTACTACGTGGAATTTTCTTGTTTAATTGATTGCCTCCTTGAACTTACATTATTTTGTTTTGCACATCTTTAATTCTCCTCATTTTCAGATATATGATTATATTTGTTTTTATATCATTGAGCATGATATTTGTTTTTATTTTCTTGATCCAGCTTTTAAACCTTAAAATTATCTTGGTAATTAATAATTTTTTACTTTTATATCTTAGTAATTAGTGTTTGCATCCTTGCAATAACAGTTTTGAAGTCTCATGCGTGGCCGATCAAGTATAAAAGCCAACTACTTGTTTTTACTTTTCCCCTCATTTAACCGACTGCATGGGGGGTTTTATTGGTCCACTCTTTGTCTTATATGCATGCAAGTATGCATTGGAATTCAAGGACAGTTCGTGGCTTCTTTGAGTGGCCAGAGAGGATTTGAAGCAATCACAAGGATTGCCTAGGAAAGTGTTAAACGAACACTTGGCGTCAACTACTCTCCTTGCCGCCCCTTGTGCCCATTTATTTTGTTAGCTTTTCTGAGTAAACTTCAGTTTCACGATTGCCTATTAGAGTAGGGTGTAGCTCCATACTTTAACCAAGAGTTTGCTGTCAAGAACCTTCGGTTAAGGGGGGAAAGCTTTGTTGTTATCGAAAGAGTGAGATAAAGATGAATGTGTGAGGTTTAGTCGCAAAAGAGAAGAGTGAAGGAGCTGCCCTCTGACCAAAAGAAAAAGAGGAGAGAAACCAAGAGAGAAAGGAGAGAAACCGAAGGATAGAAGAGGTGGAAAAAGGAAGAAAAAAGGGGAAGATAAGTGAGGTTCGGCATGCACCCACCTTTATGGTCTCCTTCAGCTTTTTGTTTCCTTTTTCTCACTTTTATCTTGCTTTTAGGATATTTTGTCCAAAGGAAATCAGCTGAAAGAAGGAAGGACATGAAAATATCATTTGCATGTGGTTGATTTTCTCTCATTGGTGGATGTATGTGAATATCTTTATTAGCTTCTGTATAACGTCTATCCTTTAGCTCGGAGATAACTACTTCCGTTGACTTTTGATAATAGAGACTGCCTTTTTGAAATTTCTACTTGATGAGTGTTTTAGCCATTACCGTGTATCTCCCTGTGGTTGATTCAGTCTTTTTTTTTTCTTTTGGTGTTTTAGTGAGGGTGAAGTGTGGCTAACGTTTAAGGCTTGACTTTTAGATAAATGGGGTTGACGTTTTACTTTTAGCTTTTAAATATAATAATAATAATTTGATTGAGAGAGGCTCGGGTGAGTATAGAGGCTTGCATGGGTGATTTCTTTTATAGGTGTGAAAACAAACTTTACTTTTCGAAAGTATTTAACTCCTTATTCTGATCTGAGGTGACTTGATATGTGCTACACCTTATCACACGGTTTTAGGGACCAAAAGTATAGAATAGTTAACGTGTATGTATGGAGAATCTTAACTGATGATACCCGGATCGCAAATCTATCTTAAAAGCAGAGGATATTCCGAAGTCGACATTTCGGACTTGATATGGTCACTTCGAGTTTTTAGTGATGTCATTTGGATTGACAAATGCACCTGCTGCTTTTATTTTGTAGTTTTAACGTACTATGAAGACTTCATAACCTTTTTGAACTCACACAATTCTGAGGATGAAATTGTTCTTAAGCGGGGGAGGATGTAACGCCCCTCGCTTTTTCACATGTTTGACACATATATGATATATAAATATTACTACTTGGAATTTCCTTGTTTAATTGATTGCCTCCTTGAACTTACATTATTTTGTTTTGCACATCTTTAATTCTCCTCATTTTCAGATATATGATTATATTTGTTTTTATATCATTGAGCATGATATTTGTTTTTATTTTCTTGATCCAGCTTTTAAACCTTAAAATTATCTTGGTAATTAATAATTTTTTACTTTTATATCTTAGTAATTAGTGTTTGCATCCTTGCAATAACAGTTTTGAAGTCTCATGCGTGGCCGATCAAGTATAAAAGCCAACTACTTGTTTTTACTTTTCCCCTCATTTAACCGACTGCATGGGGGGTTTTATTGGTCCACTCTTTGTCTTATATGCATGCAAGTATGCATTGGAATTCAAGGACAGTTCGTGGCTTCTTTGAGTGGCCAGAGAGGATTTGAAGCAATCACAAGGATTGCCTAGGAAAGTGTTAAACGAACACTTGGCGTCAACTACTCTCCTTGCCGCCCCTTGTGCCCATTTATTTTGTTAGCTTTTCTGAGTAAACTTCAGTTTCACGATTGCCTATTAGAGTAGGGTGTAGCTCCGTACTTTAACCAAGGGTTTGCTGTCAAAAACCTTCGGTTAAGGGGGAAAGTCTTGTTGTTATCGAAAGAGTGAGATAAAGATGAATGGGTGACGTTTAGTCGCAAAAGAGAAGAGTGAAGGAGCTGCCCTCTGACCAAAAGAAAAAGAGGAGAGAAACCAAGAGAGAAGGTATAGAAACCGAAGGATAGAAGAGGTGGAAAAATGAAGAAAAAGGGGAAAATAAGTGAGGTTCGGCATGCACCCACCTTTATGGTCTCCTTCAGCTTTTTGTTTCCTTTTTCTCAGTTTTGTATTGCTTTTAGGATATTTTGTCCAAAGGAAATCAGCATCCACTGGACCAAGCAAGGTAAGGGATTGTAGTTTAGTGCTCTTGACTTTAGGGACATGAATTTTGTGTTGTGTGGTGAAAGAAGGAAGGACATGGAAATATCATTTGCATGTGGTTGATTTCCTCTCATTGGTGGATGGATGTGAATATCTTTATTAGCTTCTGTATAATGTCTATCCTTTAGCTCAGAGATAACTACTTCCTTTGACTTCTGATAATGGAGACTGCCTTTTTGAAATTTCTACTTGATGAATGTTTTAGCCATTACCGTGTATCTCACTGTGGTTGGTTCAGTCATTTGTTTTTCTTTTGGTGTTTTAGTGAAGGTGGAGTGTGGCTAACGCTTAAGGCTTGACTTTTAGCTTTAAGAGGTAGAAGTGTTATACCTTATAAATGGGGTTGACGTTTCACTTTTAACTTTGAATAGTAATAATAATAATTTGATTGAGAGAGGCTCGGGTGAGTATAGAGGCTTGCATGGGTGATTTCTTTAATAGGTGTGAAAAAAAAACTTTACTTTTCGAAAGTATTTAACTCATTATTCTGATATGAGGTGACTTGATTTGTGTTACACTTTATCACACGGGTTTAGGGACCAAAAGTAGAGAATAGTTAACGTGTATGTATGGAGAATCTTAACTAATGATACTCAGACCTCAAATCTATCTTAAAAGCAGAGGATATTCCGAAGTCGGCATTTCGGACTCGATATGGTCACTTCGAGTTTTTAGTGATGCCATTTGGATTGACAAATGCACCTACTGCTTTTATTTTGTAGTTTTAACGTACTATGAAGACTTCATAACCTTTTTTAACTCACAAAATTCCGAGGATGAAATTGTTCTTAAGCGGGGGAGGATGTAACGCCCTTCGCTTTTTCACATGTTTGACACATATATGATTTATAAATATTAGTACGTGGAATTTTCTTGTTTAATTTATTGCCTCCTTGAACTTACATTATTTTGTTTTGCACATCTTTAATTCTCCTAATTTTCAGATAAATGATTATATTTATTTTTATATCATTGAGCTTGATATTCGTCTTTATTTTGTTGATCCAGCTTTTAAACCTTAAATTTATCTTGGTAATTAGTGTTTGCATCCTTGCAATAACACTTTTTGCTTTGTTTTGATGTCTGCGCACTAAAGTCCACATCGCATGGGTAAGATCACATCGTTTGGCCACCAAATTTGGAGCGTACGTTCAGGTAAGAGTCTTGAAAATATGGTGAAAATTTGAAGTGAAAAAGATGTAAATTGAGTGAGAAAATGACTTTTAACCGTGGGAGGCAAAATGGGAAAAGTACCGAGAAATGGACTTGAAAGTCCAAAAATTTGACTTGAAGCCTTAGGGACCGAACTAGACCTATCCATAGGTGTCTTTGAAAGACTTTTTAAACTCAATAATGAACCCAAAACATTGCTATGATTTGAGGCCCTATTAGTGTAAAAGAAGGGCAGGACAGTGTCTATGTAGAGTTTTTTTTGGAGGCCTAAATTGTAAAATTCCTACGCCACATATTAAAAGTATAGTGGTGGGAACTTTTATTGTATGCTGACTACAATGGATTAATATTATAAAAACAGTAAACTTAAGACATACAAGTTCAAGTCCTTGGATTAATGAATTTAGAACCTAAATCTTAAAATTGCTAATGTTTTCCTTTTAATTGTTCAAATTTCATATACGATGTTATTTTGCTATGTGTATCCCATTGACCTATTTGGTGAATTGGTTATTGATAATGTATATGATAAGTCATACTGCATCAACATTTCATGGGTGTGGGGCATTGTTGACCGAAATGACCGAGATGACCGACATGACACTCATACCCAGAGATGATCCTAAGATCGAGTGACGGTACCGCTCACATTGGGATAGTGCAAGCCACCACTAAGAAGATAGTGGTTGGTATCCTTTGGCGATGGAACAATGTACGCCTGACCGGATCCTGGTACTGGGGCACGGGACAGTCCCAGAGGAGAGAAGGAATGTACACCTGACCGGGTCCTGGTGCCGAGGCACGGGACAGTCCCAGAGGAGAGAAGGGACGCACAACCTGGACTCTGGGGGTTAAACAGAGCGAAGAAAGGACACCTCTACTGACCGAAAAATGAAAGAAAGAAAGAAAGTGAAATGACCGGGAGACATATGCATTCATTCTGCACCGCATTGCTCATACTGCATTAGTTGGTTATTTATGGATATTGTTCCTTCTTTATGTTTGTTACTTCTGCTTATATTGTTGTACGCTATGTCCCCACTGGGCTTACTGAGTCAATAGGACTCACCCTTTTCCCTTGTTTCTTACTTTGTATGTTCGGCGAGGTTCTTCCAACTTGGCAGATGATGATATTCACGAGCAAGCAGACCTTGGATTTTGATACTCGTATATTAGTTGTCAAGATCTGGACGTATGTTACGGATACATTTGAGGTATACCTAGGGTACGAGCCCCAATAGTTGCTCAGCGGGCCACCCCTGCCCCCTCTTCCCCATGTGGAAGACTTCGGGCTGGTAGATGTAGATCCAGCCCTCTTGCACATCGTCCCTCCTCCACGGGCCATTCCGGCGGAGGGCACCGGAGAGACGGTGTTTATAGACTTGACCTCCGACACCAAGCCGGAGAATTAGATGACATCAGCATTTGTCACTCTTTTTAGTTTGGATTCAGTTTAGCGGTTTCAAGGACATTGTAGTACGGAAAGCTTTAGACAGCTTCCGCTTTTGAAGTTATCTTTTCTTTAGTTTTGTATCCTCATGAAGGATTTTTGTTATTTGTAAAAGGGAGATTCCATGTTACTAGTGGAAAAATCGTGTATTTACATTTTCGAGATTTTCTTTTATTCTATTTCTTCCTTACGCCACATTTAATTTTATTTTCCTAACTTTCACTTCTTTATAATTGCTCTTGATTTTATTACAATTCCATTTCCGCAATTATTTCATTTTATCTTCCTTATTCACTTAAGAACTTTTAAACTCCTGGACTTATTTGGGTTTCCTTAAAATATATCACTTTTTCTCTGTTATTGTATTCCTACTTTTAAAACCAATTGTAATCAAATGATTCCGCAAAGCTTTTTCAAAGTCAAATCGCCTGGACTTATGAGAATCAATTCGCGTCGTAATCCCCGTCTGTGTGCATACCATCATTATAGGTGAGCCTAGGGGGTAAGTACGGGCACTGGGCGTGACACAAGGTGCGAGTAAAGCTCCCGTAATTTCCAAAAGGACACCCAAATCGAATCCTCTTGTGAAGTCCCCTTCCACTAAACCAAGGCTTCAGTTAAGGGTCAATTCCCTTCCTGTCATGCACGTCGATCAAGGAGGAGTTTGGGTCCTGGCTGTGGTGCACCTTCTTCATCCATTGGTGGCAGTATGGGTAACGGGGTAACTAACATGCCCATCTTCTTCTTCAAGCATGAGATGTGGAAGACAGGATGAATGCGAGCTTTGGGCGGTAACTTGAGATGGTAATTAACTTCCCTTATATTTTTAGCACCTGGAATGACCCGAAATATCGAGGGGAAAAATTGAGACCTTTTTCGGAAAGCCAAGGTTTTTTATGGTAAGGTTGCAGCCTCAGGTAGACCCAAACCCCAACTTCAAATGATCTTTTGTGTGCTTCTTGTCTTAATGATGTTTATCCCGTTCCTATGCAACTTGTAAATTATTTTTGAGAAAATCTAAAATTTGATGTATGGTTTTCATTTCGGTTTCAACTGTTTCACTTTGTGTGGTGTGAGAAATGTAGTTGACTAGTTTGGGTAGGGGATAGTCGTAGAGAGCTTCAAAGGGAGTGAGTCTAGTGGACATGTGGTAGGTGATATTGTACCACCATTCTGTCATCGGTAACCAATCAACCCAGAACTTTGGCTTCTCACCACAATAACACTGAAGGTAGTGCCCTAGGCACTTGTTCATTATCTCAGTATGTCCATCGCTATGAGGGTGATAAGAGAACATGTGAGCAAGTGTAGTGCCTTGTAGGTGAAAAAAATCCTGCCAAAAATTGCTTAGGAACACTGGATCACGGTCTGAGACTATGGTGTTAGGCATGCCATGCAATTTGAAAACGTGGTTGAGGAACAATCAGACAATTGTACTAGCAATGTAAGGGTGAGAGGTTCCCATAAAATGATAGTGAATTTGTCAACCACTACAAAAATGATTGTGTTATCCCAAGATAGTGGAAGACCCTCAACAAAGTCGATAGAAATATCAGTCCACCCTTGCTGAGGAATTGGCAGATGTTGTAATTGGCTTACAAAATTTAAGTTTTCAGTTTTGTTCTGTTGGCAAGTGCCACACTCCTTGACATAGGCTTGGATGTCATTTTTCACCCTTGGGCAATATAAATCACTTTTTGCTCACTGTAAAGTCTTGTGGTAACCTGAGTGATGAGCTAATAGACTGGCATGTATGTGTTGAAGAATATGATGTTTGAGCCCATTTGCCTTAAATAAATTCTTCATTTTCTAAGGGAGAGTCCATTTTGTATTGTGAACTTAGTGTATGTAGATGTTCCATATTGCATCTTATTGAATAACTCTAGCATGTCTGAATCTGCTGCATAGGTGTTTCTTAAGTCAGTCAACCAATTCGGATTAGGGAAGGTTATCACCGATAAGGTTGGGTGATTCTCCTCATCCTCTTATTGAGAAAGGGCATCAGTTGCCTTGTTCTCCCTTCTTTTTTTGTAAACTATAGAAAAATTCATATCCCAACAATTTGGTGACCCATTTTTGCTGCACTGGATTTCTCACTTTTTGCTCAAGTAGAAACTTGAGACTTTGTTGGTCTGTCCTGACCTTAAAGGTCTGCCCTACCAAGTATGGTCTCCATTTCTACACTGCACACACCAAAGCATATAGTTCCTTCTCATAGGTAGATAGTTGTAGCAATTGACCTTTTAGGACTTGCCTAAAGTAGGCAATGGGTCAATTATTCTGCATTAACACTGCACCCACTGCTAGGCCACTTGGATCACATTCAATGTGTTATTCCTAGGATTAAGGCAACCCAAGAGGGGGTGAATTGATTTTCTAAACTTTTCGCTTTTAATCCCCAAAAACGTATTTGCAAAGTAAAGCCTACTTTAGCACAAATATAAATATGCAACAAGTATAAATATGTGCTAAAAGTAAAGAGAAGGGTAAGAGAAAACAAACACTTGATTTTTAAGTGGTTCGGTAAACCCGCCTACATCCACCCCTCAAGCTCCTTCACCGAGCCTTGAGGTTTTCCACTATCTTCCAATAGCTTTACACTCTAGCTTTCGGGTGCTAGAGAACCTTACAAGTGTTTTTCCGGGCTCAACACTCAAACCCTCCCAAGTGGTTTTTCTAACTCACCACTCACAACCTCACCAAGCTTGAGATATACCATCTCAAAGCTTCTTCTTTCGTGAACAATATCACTAAAGAAAACACCTCTTTTGATAATGAGATACAAGGATAAACTCTCTCAAAGAGTGGATGAGAAAAATGTAAACTTTATCTCTTTTGATTCACACAATGACAAGAATGTAAAAGTGTAATTTGTGTGAATGATATGAGAAATATGAAATAGGAAGGTTTAAGATATTTCTCAAGCTATACAAAAGATATGTGCTCGTTGGTTATAAATTTCAGACGTTATTAATGTGTATTTATAGGCCACATGTGAAAACTAGTCATTCGAAGTCCGGTCGACTGTTTCAACTTAAGCACATTCCGGTTCTTTTTAAAACCATATTTTTGACCACTTTTAAACACCCAATTTTAAAGTCTTACTTCTCATAAGTATATGAAAAAGTTTGAGAGTTTGTTTGGAGTGTTTTGAAACCTTTAAAAACATTTTAATCTTTCAAACAAAAGGTAAAACGGTTTATGCATGTTTTGAAAGATATGCAAGTGCGTGATTCAAATCCTTGTCAAAAGTGAAACAAAGAATTACAAGGATTATACCCTAAGGTCTTGAATCTTCACTTTTGAGCTCATTTCATCTTCTTGATCTTCTTTCTTCAAGTCTTTTGGCTCTTTGATGAAACATGACTTTGTATTTGAAGGTGTCCTTTTATAAACTTAATTCATTTATTGAAATCATCAAAATCTCGATTGTGCACAAAAGTCAACACAATGGTGAAAACTTAGCATTGAAGGTTGAGTGACAACTTCCTTTAACTGCTAGAAAGTCGTGGTAGCCTCCTTTGACCAGTTGAATGGGTTTTTCTTTAATAGCTGGGTTAGAGGTGCTGCAATTTGCCCGTACCCCTTTATAAATTTTCGGTAATAACCCGTGAGCCCCAAAAACCCTATCAATGCCTTGATGGACTTAGGGGTAAGCCATTTAAGCATTGCCTCAATCTTACTTGGGTTAGCTCTTACCCAATGAGCTAAAATGAGATCATCATTCTCACTATACCCAAATCGCACTTTGAGAGCTTGGCCAACAGCTGGTGTTCTTTGAGTGTCTCCAACACCACTCTAAGGTGCTCTGTACATGCTCCTCTAGTCCCTTGATATAGACTAGGATATTGTCAAAAAAGACCAGCACAAACCGCTTTAAATACTTCCTAAAAACATCATTCATTAGGCCTTGGAATGTAGATGGGGCATTAGTCAGCCTGAATGACATGACTAAGAATTCGTAGTGTCCTTCATGAGTTTTAAAGACCGTCTTAGGAACATCCTCAAGCCCAACCCAAATCTGATGATGATCAGACCTCAATTCCAATTTAGAAAAAATTGTGGCCCCATGTAATTCATCCATTAGTTCATCTACTATTGGAATAGGAAATTTGTCATTTACCTTTCCTTGTTAAGAGCTCTGTAATCAATACACATTTGTCAACTCTCATCAGCTTTCCGCACTAGTAAAATGGGAGAGAAGAAGGGTGATTGACTGGGTCTGATTGCTTCTAACTCTAACAGCTCCCGGACAATCATTTCAATTTCACTCTTTTGGTAATAGCGATACTGATAAGGCCTGACACAAACTGGAACAACCCCTATACAATCTAGTGGTCATGGCTTCTTTGAGGAGGTAATCCTCTAGGTTCCCCAAAAACTGCACTGAACTCTTCCAAAAGACTCAAAATCTAAGGTGGTGTACCCATTTTAGTAATGTTTGGCTCCTCCAATTTCTGCATGACTTGGAGTACCACCCTCTTTTTTCAGTGGTGGAGGAATGGTGAAACCCTCGAGCCATTTCTATTGTCCAATTTGCTGGTCTCAGCCCATGTACCCCAATTTGCTTTCCTCCCAAGGTAGAAGCCATAGTGAGCTGAAGAAAGTCCCACAACACGGGTCCCAATGTCTTTAGCCAATAAACACTCAAAATCACATCACAACCCCCTAATGTTAGTGTATAAAAGTCTGTAATTAAAGTGCTCCCCTGCACCTTGAATGGTACCTGATCACAATGTCCCCCACACCACATAAAGTTGCCATTTGCAACTATGACCTTAACCTTTTTGGTCTGCAAAATGTGCACCCGGTTCCTCTCTACCACTGCTGAGTCTAGGAAATTGTGAGTGCTACCGGTGTCTACTAAAATGACCACTTCATTATTACCAATCCAACCAATAAGCCTCATGGTCCCAAGATTTGGTGCTCCGGTAATGACATGCGATCCTTAGCTTCTAAGGATTCTTGTTGAACACTAACTTCATTCAGCTCATCCTCCTCTTCATTAGTAGCCCACTCCACTTCCTCTATCATAAATATTTTCTACCCTTGACATTTGGTGTTTGGAATGCCATTTTTCATCACAATTGTAACATAGTCCTCTATCGCTCCTTACCTTCATTTGCTCGGGAGTAAGTCTTTGGATGTGAATTTTGGGTTTGGTGTATGGTTTAGGGTCGAGTGGTTTGTGGTTAACTCCCTAAGGAGGTGCATTGGGTCGGGTAGGGTTAGCAGTAGGTTGTTTATGGTCAATGTACCCAGTCCTCAGGTTCCTTTTAACAGTTAAGATGTTTTCTTCTTGAATCTTAGTCAATCCAAAAGCAATATTCATAGTGAGTGGGTTGAAGAGCTTCACTTGAAACCGAATTTAATCTTTTAGCTCACTGATGAAACAACTTAGCTTGTTCTTCTCACTCATTCCTTGTATCCTATTTGAAAGGACCTCAAATTGACTCTTAAATTCCAACATAGAACCTGTTTGGCGCAACCAATGCATTGCTTCCATCGGGTCATCGTATATTGTGGGTCCAAATCTAGTATATAGAGCCTTAGTAAAGGTCTCCCAACTAGTAAACACCCATACTTCTTATGAATCTTGAAACCAGGTTAAGGCGTCTCCTTCCATGTTGAAAGATGCCAAAAATATTTTTTGCCCATTAGGTGTTTGATAGTAGCTGTAAAACTGGTTTGCTTTATAGATCCAAGCTTCTGGATGCACTTCATCAAACTTTGGAAACTCCAACTTCAAGGGCTTAATTTGAGGTAACCCACCATGTGGAAAAACTTCTGAACCAGATGCTACTAGTTCTTGATCCCTATCCAGATCTCTCCTGGAATCCTCTCTATCTCGATCCCTCCTAGATTACCTGATTCCTTCTCCTTTCCTTTCATAGTGTTTTTCAGGTTGTCAGTGATGCCTTGGAGTTGTTGAGACATAAACTCAAGCAGTTGCTAGTGCGTATCTTGTTGATGTTGTAGGCCTTCCATCCCCTTCTCAATCAACGACAATTTGGTGTCGTCAGCCATCTAGGATCAATGCTCTGATACCAGATGTTATGTACCCAGTACTAAATGGAGGTAAAAATGGGAAGTGTAGTGTTTGGTGAACAAGAAAAATGGGGAAAATGTTGTAACTCTATTAGAGAGAGAGCCATTTTCCTTTGCTTTTCAGCTTCATATATTTTGCTTCCTCGTTTCTTACACTCATGTTCAGATGTATACTAATGTGTAATGGGCTCATAGAGGTCTCTTCTCTTACACTAATGGGTTGCGGGATGGGGGGGAGGTCCCCCAACCCCCACCCAAACCACTGCCGGGGTGGAGGCGTCCTTCCTCTGGCGGCCCAGAACTGGGCTGTTAGTGGTGGAGGGGGGAGATCCTCCTCCCCCGGCAAGAAGTGGACCGTGAAAGTGTCCCTTTTTTTAATAATTATTATTTTTATTTTCGATTTAATTTTTGTTTAAAAAATATTTCTTATTTATTTAATGACACGTGTCACATTCTGATTGGACGTGATAAATTTTCCGTTAAACAGGTCTAATATCGTTAGGTTCAGTGAGTTTTTATATTGAAATGATAAACCTAGTGAGCGTTTGAAAATTTTTAAAAAGGTGTTAAAGTCTAGTGTAACATTTGTTAATTTCCCTTCATTTTTATATTTTCCTACACTAATGTTGACGTGGCAGTTTGTCTCCCGTTGGATGGATATCAATATACGTGGCCGATGTAGAAGTGAAAGGATACGGAACGCCCTGAGCCGTTCTTAGGCCGATTGAAGTTTATCGGCGGTACGTGCTTCTTGAAATTGTGTACTTGCGAGGCATCTCTTAAGGCATTTTTGCTCCTACTGTAAAAGAGAGCGAGAGAGTAGAATAAGCCAGAAGAAAGCAGAGAGGGAGAGAGAGAGAGCGAGAGTTAGGGCTCCTCCACGCAGAGAGAGAGCGAGAGAAGGCATGAGTATCTGGAACTACGTAGTTACGGCTCACAAGCCGTCCAACGTGACCCACTCGTGCGTGGGTAATTTCACCAGCCCTCAGGAGCTCAACCTCATTGTAGCGTAAGCCCTTCTTTCTCTCAATCTCCCTCTGTTCATATTGAAGCGCTCCTCTCAGGCTCTTATTTGCCATTTTACTTCTTCTTTAGGGTTTTTTTTCTTCAATCTCATCAAGTAATTCATTTATTTGATACAAGCGAGTGCTTCAAGTTACGCTTTGGTTTTAGCTAAATGTGTTGCTTTCCAGGCTCCCTAAAGTAATCCGTAAAAGCATAAATTCTTGTTTTTTTTTTATAAGTATAAATTCTTGGTATTCTGAACGTCTGGATTGGCAAACCATGATGTAATGAGGTGAATTGAGAATGCCTCAAGATACATAAATAAATAAATGGCATGCTGACAATTCAAAAATGTTTCAGGAAATGCACCCGAATCGAAATTCATTTGCTTACTCTTCAGGGCCTGCAGGTACATTGATTCCCTCCTTACGGTTTCTTAATTATTTTACGTTTTCTTTCAGCAGCTCTTTTTAAGGTGTTAGAGGTTGTACGTGATTAGAACTTCTTTTCTACTTTCTCTGCATGTCCTTTTGGCTTTTGACGGAACAACTTGCACCAAGTTTAAAGATAAGGACACATCATTAATCAATATTTAATTGTCTACACAGTCGTGTTATCCATCCATAGCTCGAAAGAGATGTTTTCTTGAATTTGTTTTCATTTTTCATTTTGCATTAACGATACTTAGGTTCATTGTCTCCCCTTCGGTGTTTAAAAATAAAGAGGCACAATAACAAAAAAAAAAGCAAGAGAAACAACCTTCAAATCTTGAGTTATTGAGTTTCTCTACAGAAAACTTTGGAACATTGCATAAAATGTCAACAGAGAGATCTTCCTCAGTGGCTACATATGTAATTGTTGACTTCAGCACTCTTCAGTTTCTTGTTGTGCATAGAACCATTTGCAGAGCTTGTAAGTTATCTCTGAGCATAGGAATTTCATCCTATTTGCAATTGGTGACATATTGTTGCTTACTTAGTTGGTGGATTGTGGGAAAATGTGTGTGGATTTGTGTTTGGTTGTCGTTGAGCCTGGTTGTGGGGACAGTCCTTTGGTCCAAGTGTTGAGGATCATGCAGTATTGAGGCTTTTGGAGACCGAATTTTTTGAGTTTTTGAGCTTGACCATTGCCTTTTTTGTGTTGTTAAATTTCCAAATGGCAATCTCCGAAAATGGTCAAATGAGAGGTTCCTTAATGAGTGAAAATTGGTTTTTCCCCTAGGTTTTAATTATGCTTTGTTTCTTTTCTTTTCATTTATAGATTGAAGTGTGGGCTCTTTCTCTTGCCGGTGGTAAACTAGTTGTTTAGTGATTTTCCTTGCACTAGATTTGGATTGCTTGGCTGTTGGGAAAAGCAAAAGCAGGAATAGATTTCGTTTTGTAATATAAAACAGGAAATTTGTTTTCCTTTGCTAATTGCAGAGAGGAATGATGGTGATGTGAAATTATTAGTGACATCCTGCTATGTCATTTGTTTAGACATTACTCCTATGTTGGCTTTGCACTTTTTTCTTGACTATAAGAGGATTTCAGCGTCACAAATAGAAGTACAGGGTAGGTTTGGTTTTATGGCCTGACAATGAGGGTAAAAGTTTGATTTTGCTATTCATGAGAGAGAAAGATGGCCTGACAGAAGTCTCCATTGGCGAATGAAGTGGTAGAAGTAGCATTAAACTAAATGTGAAAAGGAAGACACTTAAATTGTTGATTGGTAGCCGAGTAAAGTAAGAATAGTGCCCAGACGCATGTTGTACCATTTTTATATGATTATTATGGGAACCGTAATGCACTTAAGCAACTTCCTAATTGCTTAAAAAAAAGTAGCTTCCCAACTGTCTTGAACCCATAACCTTTTCGCTTTGTTCTTCAGGCAGAGGATGTGCCGTTTGAGTTACTGGTCATTCTAAGAAAATTACCGGTCCTACCAGTATTTTGCATCCTTTCAGAGTTGAAGGCTACATATATGTTACATAGACCTTAATGTTTGTGTAGAAGGGCTATATAGTTTTGTAAAGTCATTGTCCAATTTTAGTATCATTTCAGTAGGGTCTGAGCAGGATTGGCTTGGATACTCTCCATTGCTCCACTTTCTTCATTAAGTCCTTGCTCTAAAGATTGAAGCCTCACATTTGCCCTTGATTTTAGTAGTGTAGCAATCAATGGCCCCTTAGTCTTGAAGTATACCTGCAGAAAAACAATTAACTATCAAAAACAGCTATATATTATGTACGTTGTTTTCTTCTTTACAAACCTTTGGTCTAATGCTGTATTGGAGTTTCCGTTTTTGGATCTTCTAGATTTTTGTAGCTTCCTAGCTTGTATGTTTTAGATGTTTTCAGTACAGCCTATTGTACTGTTAATTCTTTTCTCTTTTTAATAAAACTTTTATATACCTATCAAAAAAAAAACTTTTGATTTCAAAGATAGCAAAATACAAATACATAGCTAATCAAACCCAAAGCAAGCTGATAACTACTGATTTTGTGCTTCAAACAACAAATTATATGGTTTTTTTAGAGAGCTTTTTAATCTTATGGTTCTTCAACCAATCTGGATTACTCAATTAAAGATCCTGGGCCACATGCTTGTTCCAACGAGCTCAATGGGATAAAATGTTCATCATAAATCTAAATCAAATAAAGTGAAAAGCCTGCTGATCTTTTGATAATGTTCTATTCGTAATCTTCATTCTGTCTCCAGACTTTGTGTCTGATGTAATATTATTTTCTTTGGAAATAAGTATTATGTCCTGGACCAGCTACAACTAAGATCTGGACAATAGGCTTTATCGAAATTTCCTTGTGCAGCCTATGTTGGATGTGCCAATATACGGGAGAATTGCAACACTTGAACTTTTTCGCCCTCATGTAAGTATTGCTATTAATTTTTCCTTACGAACCTACTCTATTTTTGCCTGTATTCATATCTCTTGTTTCGAACAGGGTGAAGCACAGGATTTTCTTTTTATTGCAACAGAAAGATACAAGTTTTGTGTTCTTCAGTGGGATGCTGAGACATCTGAGCTTATTACAAGGTTTGAGATTTGATTACTAAGTGATACTTTCGGTTTATTTTCTTGATTGATGGTTGGCATCTGATTCTTTTTCATTATGGCCAACATAATTTTCACATCTTGTTTGTTTATGAGAGACAATACTGTCAGTGAGAAACTGTTGTGTAAAAAGTATGTTATATCCTTGTGTCTTTAGTTGCTATGTAGTGTATGGGAGCAAAATAGTGAGTGTATTGACTGGTTAGCATGGACTTTCCTATTAAAATGAGAGTAACTAGTTGGGGACATTTTTTATGTATTTGTAATTGGTTCTTGGAATCTGTGGTTTCAATTCCCTTTTAGTGTTGGGAGATACCCTGCTGCCTTGAAATATTACTCTGGTGGTTACTGATTCGAAAGACATATTACTATATTTTTGCATACACATGTATTTTCAGTCTTCTTAAAAATTTGAGGGACAATGTCTCCAGAAATTTTAAATTATTTTCTATGTTCACTGATCTATATTGCCTGAATGTTGAGTGGTTTACAGATGTAAATGCTAAAAATTTTCTTCTATCCAAGAGGGGAGAAGGGGGGGGGGGACTCGTGGTTTTACCCAACTCAACTCTCTCACCCCAACCCAAAAGGAGGGAGGAAGAACTGTGTTTGAAATGTTGCAATGTTTCAAAGAACTGCTTCTAGTGCTCCCTCTTCCTTCCCTCCCTTCCACACTAAATTATACCTTCAGATAGGGTTTTGGTTTTATTTGACTGAAAATTACTACCATTACACGATAAACCATTAGTTCCTGTAAAATCCGTTCATCTTCTTGTAGTTGGTGAAAACCTTTGTAGCTCTATGTAACCACCGTATTTTAGTGATGGATCTATTTACCTTTTGCACTGACAAATACTTTATGCCTGCCATATAGATCAATGGGGGATGTTTCAGATCGTATTGGTCGTCCTACAGACAATGGGCAGGTATCCGTTTGTTTCTAGATTCGTTTCAATCCCCTCATGAGTTCTTTTGCTGGTTGTAAGTGTATCTTAAAACATTGCTTTTCCCTGACGTGGGCATCGTGAACACATTCTAGTGTTACTGAGAATTTTGGCCTTCATGAGTTCTTTTGCTGGTTGTAAGTTTATCTTAAAACATTGCTTTTCCCTGTCGTGGGCATCGTGAACACATTCTAGTGTTACTGAAAATTTTTGCTATTTTCATTGCATTGAACGTTTCTCTTGTTATTATTCTTTTTCTCTTTATTCAGATTGGCATAATTGATCCAGATTGCAGACTGATTGGACTTCATTTATACGATGGATTGTTTAAGGTATTTGATAGAATTCTTTTGCAAGCCTATACCTTTTTTCTTTATCTCATCTTGAACAAAGTGGCAATCAACTTGCAGATGTGTTTACAAAGTCTTTGGGTCGAAATCAATTATAGTTTATTTGTTCCTAGCTGGGTATATTATATATATGCTCAAGCTTGAGGATGATTGTTAGGGGAGGAATTACGATATTGTAGAAATAGCTATATGTAATAAGTGCAAGGTGAAATGAATCATGGTGTATATAATGGTATGACTGAGATAGAGTAATAATCTTCTTATCTCCTTTGCTCTAATCACTACTTCTATCACCTTATAGGAGAAATCTTGCCTTCGCTGTTACATGAAAATTAATTACGTGACCAGAAGAGTTTGTTGTTTTCTCAGGTCATTCCTTTTGATAACAAAGGGCAGCTTAAAGAAGCATTTAACATTAGGTATGCTTTTATTTGAAAGTTTGTTTTACAAGGATTTGAAGCATACAGTGTTGAATATATAGCCGCTGACAGTAATGAACTTTCGTACATTCTCATGCATGTTGTTGTTGCTTATTAAAGATTTATTGCTGTCAGTGATATAAAAGCCCCTTCTGTTTCTGTTTCTGTTTCTGTTTCTGTTTCTGTTTCTAGCATTAGTTTGCTTAAATAAAATAATTTCTTTCATTACATCTTCTGACTTTAAGTGTTTTCAGGCTTGAGGAACTTCAAGTTTTGGATATCAAGTTTCTTTATGGATGTTCAAAACCCACCATTGTTGTTCTCTACCAGGTTCTCTGTTGTTTCTTCTTCCATCAATATATTCATTAGACGCTATATGTCATTCACTGTTGTTATTCGATAAAAATTTCTTGAATCATAAGTATTGGTAGCTTTCAATTCCATCATATATGGAAACTTCTCTAGTAGAAAAGAATGTGCCATGTGGTTGGAGAGAGTGTATGCCAAGTAGTTCGCTATGTTTTGCCCACAGAAACAGAATGTCCTAAGGATGTCTGGAAATGTTTTTTTTTTCTTTTCTTCTCTTTTAGCACTGGTTTGGGTTTCTCTTTTCTTTTCTTCTTGGTTGGGAGAGAGGGGACGTTCCTATTGGGTTCACAGCAGGAGGTGGACCCACCCCTCTTTCTCTCCTCTCTGCTCCATTCTCCTTGATTTGCAGCAAGTCACTTGGGCTTACGGGCTACACAAAGAAGTTGACCTCTATTTTTTTCAATCACACTGTCCAGATAAAATTAGAAAATTACCAACTAGTCTAGGTAGCACGCATGGCACATTCTTACTAAAGGAGATTTCTATTACAGCACATTTATTCGTGGATATACGCGTATGCTCATGGAGCTCCTGCATTATGGAAATTAAGGCTATGTGTGTTAAGTGTTTTAGAAATTGTTTTTTGGTCTCAAACTAAAATTTTCATCCAAGCATAATGTTTTAAAACTAAAATCAGTTTCAATCTCCTAGAAAAATGTCCATCTAATCATTGACCTCGGTTACTGTGACAAAAGAACACAAACTGGTGCAACTTTAATGAAAACCCATAAAAAGGCTAATCTCACTAGAATTTCCTTCCAAACATACTATTACTTTCATAATCACAGCCAAAAACAAACGCATGTCAAACCCTAGGCATCTGACAGGAATGGTCCCTGCAGAATTGTAACATATAACAACTCTTTCACATAAATGTCTCTGGTACAAGCTTATAGCGTTGTGTGCTCTTTTGTAACTTGTCAGGTTGATATTTGTTCTCTTTTTTGGTCCTTGTGGACTATCTGTGGATTACACATGGATGTTGGATAGCATGGTGTAATTGGTTTATCTGTAGCAAGTGCCACTGCAGCAAGCTTAGTAAATTACATGGCTGCAATTTCTGATTTTTGCAGGATAACAAAGATGCTCGGCATGTGAAAACATATGAAGTTGCTCTTAAGGATAAAGATTTTGTCGAGGGTCCCTGGTCGCAGAACAATCTTGACAATGGGGCTGATTTGCTCATACCAGTACCTCCACCTCTTTGTGGTGTCATTATTATCGGAGAAGAAACGATTGTCTACTGCAGCGCCAATGCATTCAAAGCAATCCCAATCAGACCGGTAGGATACAGGGTGCTTCTGTTAAAAAAATTTAGACTTTATTTTTGAAATTCTAATAGATCTCCTCACTGAAATTGCTCATCGATATACTATGTTTCTTGCTCATTAAATTGGTGTGCACTTTAAGTCCATCACGAGAGCCTATGGAAGAGTTGATGCTGATGGTTCTAGGTATTTACTTGGTGATCATGCTGGGCTTCTTCACCTACTTGTTATAACGCATGAGAAAGAGAAGTATGTTTTTCTATCTTGTGTCTATGATTGAATAATATACCCCGACAACATTTATTTAATTACACAAATGAAAAGAAAAGCATAGTTTGCACTTGTTGATTTTATGTCATCACTGACCTTCTGAATGTATCATTTACATTCCTTTGTAGGGTTACCGGACTCAAAATTGAGCTCTTGGGCGAAACTTCAATTGCATCTACTATATCATATCTTGATAATGCTTTTGTATATATTGGGTCAAGCTATGGAGATTCACAGGTGTGGTATTGCATTTCTGCTTCATATCATAGGTGTGTGTTAGGAGAAACTGCAGCAGAAGTTGAGCTGGCTTTAATTGTCTCGCCTTTCTAGGTGTTATTTTCTATCTTTCTTCCAAGGTTTGTAATCTTTATTAGAGATTGGTATTACAAAGGCATGTTACATACGTAGTGAATAGCTGAAACACCTCAGATGGGCAGAAAGTAGAATGAAGAATAGGAATGATTAGAAGTTATATGTATTGCAAATGTTGAGATTGACACTAATGAAGAGGCTCTGGAGATTTAGAGATTGCCACCTGTTTATAGTTTCCCGCTCAAGCAATTGAGGGTGGCAAATAACAAAAACTTCTATCTACGAATTTTCCCTCATAAGAAAAATCATTATGTTAACACTCTTTTAAAAAGAATTCTAAGAATGCCAAACAGAGTTTTGTATGGAGGCTTTTGCTAATTTTTTGGGTACGTTTACGTGCAACTCTGCTTTGGCTTATGCTGATTTTAAGTCATAAATTTGGAGTATGCTATTTTAAGTGAAAGCTATACATATTTTCGATATCTTAGGATATATATTTGGATTATGCTATTTTAATTGAAAGCTATGAATATTTTCATTATCTTGGGATTTGTTTTGCTTAATTAAATGTTTTGAGATCACCTCCTTATTTGATATTAACACTCCATTATGGTGGCTACACAGCTTGTGAAGTTAAATATTCAGCCTGATCCAAAAGGTTCATATGTGGAAGTACTGGAAAGATATGTCAATTTGGGGCCAATTGTTGACTTTTGTGTTGTGGACCTAGAGAGGCAAGGCCAAGGTCAGGTTGTAACTTGCTCTGGAGCTTATAAAGATGGTTCTCTTCGGATTGTTAGAAATGGGATTGGAATTAATGAACAGGTATTGCTTAGTGGTCCACTACTTTTCAAAATTCACTGTGACCATTTGTATAAGACTAATTGGTTGGTCTTTATATATGAATTGAGTAGGCATCAGTAGAACTTCAAGGTATCAAGGGAATGTGGTCATTAAGATCTTCTACCGATGATCCATTTGATACATTCCTTGTTGTGAGCTTTATCAGTGAGACACGAATTTTGGCAATGAATCTTGAGGATGAGTTGGAAGAAACGGAGATAGAGGGCTTCTGCTCTCAAGTGCAGACTTTGTTTTGCCATGATGCTGTATACAACCAACTTGTACAAGTATGTTTTTCTAACCATTCGTTTTTATCTATCTGTTTCTTCCTCTTGTAATCTAAAATTTTAGAATACTTTTTGAAGAATTGCACTATACTAGACTAGTGATCGTTTCTTGTAAATTTTAATCTCCTAAGGTCCTTGCTTTAGACCTTTTATTCCATTGTGTCATGGATGGATGGGAGTAATCATTTCCTCTGGTCACAATACTAATGTTTTGCGTGAATAAGATATGTGTTTCAGCTAAAACATCAGTCAATGTAATTTTTTTTCAGGGCTTTTGTGGAGTTGAATGGCTATATACCTCTTTCATATTTTGTCTGAGTTAATACATGCAGATAAGCTTCTGCAGATTATGTTTAGCAGATCAAAACTCACATTACTTCTTTATTTTCTGATATTGTGCTCAATAATGTAGTTTGTTGATGAAAATTATTCCAACTTCATGTATGTTTCCTGAAGATTTTGCATGCTAAATCCTTTGATGTGTCTTTTGAAGGTTTCTTTTTAATCAGTTTCCCTTGTGCTGTCCATTGAAAAGACATTGGTTGACGTGGTTCTTTTCTTCTTCTAATCAAATCGAAACATTGTAATTATTTGCAGCAAGAAAACAGTTTTATGCCCATGTTTGCCAACTTTTACTATTTCCAATTTACTGATTTCGCCTCTTTCTTTTTTTCTTCTTAATAATACTGCTCTTACTTATAAAAAAAAAATGCTCCCGCTTGCTGGATTCGATTGAATTATGTGCCACTGAATATAAATCAAGACGAGCAATAGCTCTCAATTGGTAGAAGTGCAAATTTCCTTTGACATTTTGTAGTGTGGAATCTTAACCACCCCCCCCCTCTTTCCTCCACCTCCCTCCCTCTTCCTCTTAAAGAAAAAGGGAGAAGAAAGAACCCAAAAAAAGTTATCTGCAACAATAGTCCCATGTGAACTGTTCCGAAAGAACCTGGGGTTCTCGATGTTGAACATGCCTTGAAGATCAGTTTCTGTTAGTTCCTAGCTTTGTTGTCCAAACAATGCATTCTCTGCTTTGAATATGAGGTATTGTGAAGTTTGATCTAGAGGTCAATCAACGTGTGGTCTGCATTGAAACTTTAACTAGTAGTCCCAGCCGTTTTTAATGCAGCCAATGCATTCTTTGTTGTGAATATTGCCCATTATCTCTGATAGGCAAAACTTAGTGAATCCTGGTAATCATATCACAAGGGAAAATGAACTTTAAACACTTCCACTTACCATAATACACATTTGCTCCCTTTTAGCAAGGATTGTTTTGTTTTTATTCCCAAGTATGTTTTTCTCTTTTAGAAGGACATACGAATATGTGGTTTATGTATTGGAGAGCGCTTTAGGAATCACAGTCCACTTTTAAGAGATTCAAGAAAAGAAAAAAAATATGGTGTTTAAGTGTCATTCATTCAACAACATTACTAAGAAAGAGTATTAAACTGCCTTTGTGAACTGATAAACTGGAGATGGTTAATGTTATGGTAGTTTTGCATTTAGAGTGTATGCTGACTGATCAACCACCTTTACAGGTCTCTGCCAGCTCTGTCAGACTGGTCAGTTCTACATCTAGAGAGCTACGGAATGAGTGGAATGCTCCATCTGGCTATTCAATTAATGTTGCCACTGCTAATGCCACCCAGGTTAGTGTACTACTTTCACATGTTTGGACATAAGTTTTGTTTTGGGCCCAAGTTGGGTTTCGCTAGTTTTTCTAGATTCTAATTGACTGCTTTTTTCTTTTCCAATGACGAGTTTGGACCTGCTCTTATGTTTGGCATGAACATGAATTAAACCTTTTTTTTTATAAGTAAGCCAATCTTATTAATAGGAAAAGCAAAGATACAAAACAACAGAGTCAACAGTACAAAAGACTATACTGAAAACCCCTAACATAAGCAAGCAAGAAAGCTAAGAAAATTTGAGTAACCCGAAAGAACACTACATATGAATGTGCCGAATAACATTAAAAATACAGGAATGTGCCGAATAACATTAAACCTAAAAGTACTCCCAGTGGATCCTTCCATAATCTGTGTCATCCTAAGAAAGATAAATCCAAAAATGCTTGAGCAGCGTTCACTTCTTGGTGAGCACAGATTGGAATGCGCCGAATAACATTAAAAATACAGGAGTGCATTTTCACTGGTTATTAGCATATTTTTTCACCTTGTTCATGTTGTGGTGTCTATGGATTAAATGACCAGTCAAAGCATTGCTCTTTTGACAGGTTTTAGTGGCAACTGGTGGTGGCCATTTAGTTTATCTAGAAATTGGAGATGGGATATTGACAGAAGTGAAACATGCACAGTTGGAGTACGAGATCTCATGTCTTGATATGAACCCAATAGGTGACAATCCCAACTATAGTCAGCTAGCTGCTGTTGGGATGTGGACAGATATAAGTGTAAGGATATTTTCGCTTCCTGACCTGAATCTCATCACAAAGGAGCTTTTGGCAGGAGAAATTATACCCCGTTCTGTACTTCTTTGTGCCTTTGAAGGGGTATGGTCATGCTTGGCTTTCTTTCCATTTATTCTTACCTCTCTTTTTTTAAGATTCTTATATGCAATTTCAAGTTTGTATATTAGCTCTACATGGGAAATAACTCATCCGATTCGAGTTAATCGTAGATGACGCTTAAGATCTCACAGCCCTGCCCCGTTCCTTTTCATTTCTCTTAAGTTCATATGTTACACTCCAATAGATTTTTATCCTACATTTAAGCAAGTATGTTCTGTGTTTCTTTCAGATATCTTATTTGCTATGTGCCCTTGGAGATGGGCATCTATTAAATTTTCTGTTGAACACAAGTAACGGCGAGCTAACGGATAGGAAAAAGGTCTCTCTTGGGACCCAGCCTATTACACTTCGTACTTTCTCCTCAAAGAACACTACATACGTATTTGCTGCATCAGATAGGCCAACCGTTATTTATAGTAGCAACAAGAAGCTACTTTACAGCAATGTAAATTTGAAAGAAGTTAGCCATATGTGCCCTTTCAACTCTGCTGCTTTCCCAGACAGGTCTTTACTCTCTTCTCCCTTGCTGTTTAAGTTGAATATTACCTAAGCAATGGAGGATAGTTTGGTTGATAGCTATTAATATATGATTTTTCCTATCATACAATTCATATATTTCTTTGCTTCAAAATTTCACCGGTAAAAGAAAAAAATGCTGAATGGGTAGTCAAGGTATATGTGGAGCTCTATTTGTAGTGTAATACAATTATACAAGTCTATATATAGGCCTATTCAGAAACATCATGTAGTCACGAAATGAGTGATGAGATTGAATGAAGGACCTAAACCAGTAGTTGAACTATTATGAAAGCCCTACTTGTTATTATATGTCCTTAACTGGCGGTCTCTCTCCATTCGACTTCTTTCCTATCGTTGAGGAATAATTTTTACCTCTTGTTCTTTTGTGCATGTTACAATTGTTTATCTTTACCAGGACTTTGTGCATCATTTCTTAACGAGGTAATTTGGTTAAGTTGCAGTATGATGAGAATGATAGATTATTATTTTCTTATGCATGTTAATCATATTATTGACTTGAAGCTGGATTAGTTGCTGATCATTGCTTAGTATTAGTTGAAATTTGTTTGACCATCTGTGTTACTTATTTTCTTGCCATTTGAAATATCAATGAGAATAAACAGATTAGTGTGAAGCTACAAAGATAGTGGCTCTGAGCTATTGTAGACTTCTTGCTTAGTTAGCAATTGTTCCAGGCTAAATGCACTTGTGTGGTTAATGTCGAACTAAAGCTAACTAATTCATGTGAAATGTGATAGTCCTCCATTTCTTAACGTGTCTTCACGTAGACAACTTTGTAGCAAGAGGCAGTCAGTGCTGTAGATCTGATGTTTGTAATGTTGTAATGATTCGAAATGTTGACGATCAACATCTCTCAGCAAGAAACTTCACATTTGCAGATTAAATCCCCAAGAAGGCCTTGCCCAGTCCCACCTTGAAGCCTCATTTGTCTTCTTGTAGACCCTTCCTGTTGTGCTCCCCAATCCCATATGTATTGCCTAGTCCTGCCCTTCCCTATCTCTCTCCAAAATTCTTGAAGTGAGAAGAGGGGAGCTGTGCTTGAACTACATGAATTTGATCTGGACTGATGGTAACCTCTTAGGGCAGGATAGTACATGAAATTGAGATAATAAATGTCCAACTTTTTGATTATGGAGACATTACGGGACAACGTAGAATGAAATTTATCTACTCATTATAGGGCTCTGCCAGCTAGAACTTTGGAAACTACTGAGCTCGAGAAACAAAAGTGGGGAGAGAGACAGGAGGTTCATACGTGCATTTGCATAATTATTGGCCTGTTTAGAAATTACAATTAACCTGCAAGACCAACTAAAAACTTTTTTGTCTTAGTTTTTTCTTTACAAATATTGAGTTTTTTTCTATCTATTTCCAGTGACTGATTTTCCTTTTTTGATGATTCGTCAACAGCCTTGCCATCGCAAAAGAAGGTGAACTTACTATTGGCACCATTGATGATATCCAGAAACTTCATATCCGTACTATCCCACTTGGGGAGCATGCACGCCGTATATGTCATCAGGAGCAGTCCAGGACATTTGCTGTCTGTAGTGTGAAGTATAACCAGTCCAGTCCAGAAGATTCTGAAATGCACTTCATCCGCCTTCTGGATGACCAGACCTTTGAGTTCATATCTACTTACCCACTTGACACTTTTGAGTATGCTTGCTCCATCCTTAGTTGCTCTTTCTCGGATGACAATAATGTATACTACTGTGTTGGCACTGCTTATGTATTGCCAGAAGAGAATGAGCCAACCAAGGTAATATTGACACTATTTTTCTTTGTTCTTATCTCTGGCCGTAGTCCTAAACAAAACATAGTGATATTCCAACTTTTATGTTTGCTTCATTGAAATCTTAGGGCCGAATACTAGTTTTCATGGTTGAAGATGGGAAGCTACAGCTTATTGCTGAAAAGGAAACTAAGGGGGCTGTTTACTCTTTGAATGCCTTCAATGGCAAGCTGCTGGCTGCTATTAATCAAAAAATCCAGTTGTACAAGTGGATGCTCCGAGATGACGGTACTCGTGAGTTACAATCTGAATGTGGACATCATGGACACATACTTGCACTTTATGTGCAAACTCGTGGAGATTTCATTGTTGTTGGTGATCTGATGAAGTCGATCTCCTTGTTAATCTACAAGGTTAGGGATTACCTCTCATCATCTCAGGACCATATAATTTACTGTCATTTGTGAAATCATTTAATCATGTTCTTTTTTTGCACCAGTCCCCGTTTAAATATTGACACCCCCCCCCCCCCCCCCCTCCTAAAAAAAAGAGGTAATTAAAGGGTGGAAGTTGTGGTTGTGGCTTTAGAAGTAAAAACAGTCTGCCTGCGTGCCACTTAACATTTTGCATATCCTTTTTTTCTGCTCTTTTAATAAAAAATTCCGTCTTAACTATGTATTTGGTTTTGATTTTGACTCTCGTTTCTAGCAATCTATTTTTCACCTGAATTCTTATAGCTGAACTGTTTCTTGTCAATTGATGCAATGGCTCATTTGTTGTCAGCATGAAGAAGGTGCCATTGAGGAGCGAGCCCGTGACTACAACGCTAATTGGATGTCAGCTGTTGAGATTCTTGACGATGACATTTACCTTGGTGCTGAAAATAACTTCAATCTTTTCACTGTCCGGAAGAATAGTGAAGGTGCCACTGATGAGGAACGCGGACGTCTTGAGGTAGTTGGTGAGTATCACCTTGGAGAATTTGCCAATCGTTTCCGGCACGGTTCTCTTGTCATGCGCTTGCCAGATTCCGATGTGGGTCAGATTCCAACTGTCATTTTTGGTACTGTCAATGGGGTGATTGGAGTCATTGCTTCACTGCCTCACGACCAGTACCTCTTTTTAGAGAAGCTTCAATCAAATTTAAGGAAGGTGATAAAGGGGGTTGGAGGGTTGAGCCACGAGCAGTGGAGGTCATTTAACAATGAGAAGAAAACGGTAGATGCTAGAAATTTCTTGGACGGAGATCTGATCGAGTCATTCCTTGATCTCAATCGTAGTAAGATGGATGAGATTTCAAAGGCCATGAATGTTTCAGTTGAGGAGCTTTGCAAGAGAGTCGAAGAATTGACGAGGTTGCACTGATATACTATGACCTAGCTGAACTTTTTGTTACTAATATTTTTTAATTCTTTTTTACCTCGAATTTGACATGGTTGCAGATTTTTTTCTTTTGTTTTGGAATGCTTTGAGAGTACATAATGTTTTGCACTGTACGAAATGTGTCATAATCTCTGATCATTCACGTTTCATACATTTCCCGTGGTTAAAGTAATTTTTTTTTTTCTTTCTAAGCAAGCAGCTAACATTAAAAAAACGCCACTAAGGTTGCAGCAGCCCATTGTGCCAATCAGTGAGCCATTTTATTTTGCTTCCGAGGAACCCATTCAAAACTCTAGTTGGGATGAATAGAGAGCATGATCCGAATCTTTTGGACTACCTCAGAGACAGGTCCATCAAGCTCCAACTCCCGCTGGTTGACCATCTGGCAGGCAATGAATAATCCTCCCATCAAAAGAAGAATGGGCTGATTGGCATGCCAGTAAAGAGGCTGAGAGTTCTGCCAGCAAGAGATTAGAGGAGAGAATAAAATCTGTCCACGCAGAGATAATCTGGCCAGAAGAGTCTCTGCAAACCACTGCGATGAAGGATTGACCGCCTCCGCAAGCAGCATCACAGTTAAATTTCCAAGTAGAGGGGGGAGGAGGAATCGATCTCTGGTTACTTCGAAAATCGTAATCCTTCCAAGCACACGCATGTTCTCTATAACGTTGTCTCAGCATATTGATCATAACAACATGAATGGAGGAATTGCCTTATGCACCGTCTGGTTTCGATGAAACTACATTGTGTCAGAGAGGGTGAAGGCACGGACCTGGTGGTCCTATAGACCAAGCTGGATTTCTGGCTGGATAATAAGATTAACCCATTCACCCATATTAAAGGAAACAAAAGCCTAGGTATTAAGGGGCAATATGACTCCCTCCACAGAACTTTAGCAAAACAGCAATGAATGAACAGATGCTCCGTGGTTTCTGGGTGTTCGAGGCATAACGGGTAGTCCCCATCTTCCATATCAGGAGCTTGAGACGTGCTTGGATTTTTAGAGACCAAAGATTCTTTCACTGAATTTGATTGCTACCCACAGAGCTTTGGAATCTGCCACCCTGATCCTCCATGTCGAATTTCATATGATTTCTCCATGTCGAATTTCATAGCTGTCCACCCATTCTACCCTCTCTTGTGTTCATCGAATGCACAATTTCATGAACCAAAATACTATTCTCCTGTGTAAGTCTATGAGAGACAAATCACACCTGCATTGGAGATATTAGTTTGCACAGGAGCCTCAAGCGACCAGCAATTATCTTAGCTATGATTTTATACAGGACATTACATAAACTTATAGGGCGCTACTGACTTATTAGAGAAGGATTGTGTTTCTTGGGGATTAGGACAATTTTAGAGTGATTTACTTCCCGGAAAAAAAATCCCAAACAGAAGAACCTTTGAACTGTTTCGATGACATCTAACTTTTACTATGGTCCAATATTGCTGATAAAAGGCGTCATGATACCATATGGTCTTAGACCTTTCGAGGCACCGAGAGATCAAACTACCATCCAAATTTTTCGTTCCTGAGGAATTTCACACAGAATCTCATGCGATACAAGGTGTGATCAGGTCCCTGAGTTCATGGTTGATAGTCGGCTTACTGGAGGTAAAATGATCCTTAAAATACTGGCATATATTGTTCCCGATCTCATTACGGGTATCCAACCATTGTCCATGTCAGGGCCGGCTCCAACTATAGGCAGCATAGGCGGTTGCCTAAAGCCCCCAAAAATTTTAAAGAAAATTTAATATTAAGGCCTAAAAAATTTAAAGTTAAATATAATATTGATTGAAGAGTATTATCAAATCTCCTTGATTAAAGGAGAATTAATTTTTCCCCAAATTTAGGAGGCCCTCAATTCAAAATTCTTTAATGGTATATTTAAAGAAAATTTAATAAAAGGCCTCAAAAACTTAACTTAAAGAGCATATTGAAGAAGCCTATTAAATCTCCTAAGGAGTATTAAATTTTTATTTTTTTGGTATTTATAGTCTTAGTTCAGCTTATAAAATCTTCTTATTTAAATATATTAATTGTAATGAATTCAAATAAACCCTCTCCTCCAATTGATTAAATCTCTTTAATAAAAAGTCCTATAAAATTTCCTTGATATTAGCTTTTCATATATAGATTAACATTTTTGCAGTAATTTATTTAATTTTTTACTGTTGATATTATTAATTGTTTAACCCTTAACTAAAAATTAAAATCTATCTTTACAAGAACTTAAACTTCCTGAGACAATACCAAAATACCAAAAAATCCTCTCTCAACTATTATGTTTTTTATTCTTATTTTTTTGGTGTTTCTTAGCTCTTATCTTTAGTCACTAAAGTCATATAGGTGCTATTATTCTAAATTTTTACTTTAATTTTATTTTAAATTTGTATTTGTTGTAGTTATTATTAAAACTAATAAAATCTATCTTAATTAATATATCGAGTATGATGCAAGAAAGATTAAATGAATTAGTAATATTATCAATTAAAATAATATATTAACAAATCTAGTATATAAAAATTTTGATCAGTAATTTTACATTTAAAAAAGTTATAAGAATAAGTTTTAACTAATTTTTATTAATATTTTATTTATAAATGATTATAAAAGCCTCACTTTAGAGTTTGGCTACCCTAATTACCTTAGAGTCACCCTGGTCCAGGTTTTATCTTCAAAGATTCGATGGAATTTCTAAGTCTTCGAATGACCGTAGATAGAACTCTGCAGTAGGGACTAGGGGGTTGCTTTCTCGCATATGTAAAAAGCTGCTTTCTCCCGAAAGCTCTCTGGAGTTTTTTACTCATTTCCGCCATCCTTGGATGGTTTTAGTGCTTTGCTTCTTCTTTTCTATCTTTCTCCTTCTTAGTTCGCATTCTTACCCTCTTATAACCAGTTTGTTTTTCCCTCTCACCTTCCTCTTTCTTATCCCTCTCGCTTTATCTTTGGTGTTTCCTTTTATTTCTTTTCTCTCTTGTTATTCTCTGTCCTTTATACATCCTTTTCTTTTTTTATCTCTTCTTTATTACAAACAAAAAATCTGTTTGTCCAATACCCATGTTCTCTATGCTTGAAGTCGGTATGTATACGAATGATAAACACTTTGATTGTTGCGTACTGATTGTACCAATCGTACGCATGCTCGATGTCCTTCCACTTTAGGCTCCAAACATGTATTATCTTCTCGTTGTTTGTTGTACCATGTCACCTGCACATACGAACCAAAGAAAATGATTAAACAAGTCCTGATAACATTTAAGTCGCCCAGATAAAGGGCAACCAACTCATCTTCCAGGTTAGAAGTACTACTAGACCCTCGTCTAGTGATATTGGGATTGATCCCTTCCATTTTAGCCATATTTTCCCCTTATAATCTAAATACAAATCAACCCAACAACCAAAAATTAGTCTTGCAAGGACTAATATTAAATAAGCAACATACATGCAAATTTAAGAATATTATATAGTAGTGTCCCCACCCAATATTCAATTTAAATATATACGTATTCAGCTTTAAAATTCAAAGAATTTTATTTCCTGTTGTGATTCAGGAACTTCAGCAACATGAAAATTTAAGACTAAAAAAATATCAAGTTTGCAAAACATAAATTCTCAGTGGCAATCCAATCATATGCCTTAAACTCTAGGGCTTTCAGAAAGAGCGTGAATCTTTCAAGCAACCATAATTGCCAAATCATCCAAAGCATGTGAACAATCAGCAAGATAAATAAATTAAGAAACAACCTGGAAAGCTGAAAAAGTGACAATTAAATAAAAAAATTCATATTGTACTGTGGAAAGCTGGGTGACTCTTAACAAGTTTAGTGATAAAATTAACAAGTTTATGCTTTTCACATTAACTAATGCCTTCGAAATATACAAACTAAAACAAGAAAAATCTGATCGAATTCTACAAACGATCCCACACACGGAGATTGGGTGGGAAATTGATCAATGAGGTGGCAGAGGTGACATATGTAAGTACCACTTAGCATTGTGGCTAGGTTTTGGACTTTGACCATCAACTACACTATGATGTACTATTGCACTTTTCTTCATGTTTAATCAGCCAAAATAAACTGCATAACTTATTAATTATGTGTGCTTGCTTGTGCTTTTTGTTTTTATAGGCGTTGTTCTGGCTTTCCTCTAAACTATGAGGCTAAATGGGTTGAACGGTTTGTTGTCACCCTGGAATATGTTGTGTTTGCCCACCAAATCTATATTAGTCGTAATGCCAAATAGTATAGTGTGAAGCTGTGAAAATAACAACTCTATGTTTAGTAAACTCTGTTAATAACTCTATGCAAGTTGACAACATGTGTTATATTGTTAGCTACAGATGTTAGACATGAATAGTAGGCTTTTAATTTATTTTTTGCTACCACATTGTGTAGGAAGAGACGATGAGGTTATTTGCATTTCAGGACCCCGAAAAGATTGACTTGGAGGGGGCAGTGCAAGTGTTTCATGAAGTACTGGGTCACAAAGCTGGACATGTCAAGGGATTGGGAACTCCGCCATTCTGAAGCCATCTTCGACCTCCCACTCATCCCATGTCACCTACCTCACTGAACAATATAAAAGTGAGATGATGGCGTGTAAGGAGAAATACGATAAGTTGTAGGGACACATGCAAGCAGTGGCGGAGCCAGGATTTTCTGGTTAGGGGGCCAAACTAATTAAATAATATTATTAAAAATAAAATTCAAATATTATAGGACATAAAAAATTTGCAACAATAATTTGTTCTAAGTTAACCTTGATTTAGAACTAAAAACAGGTACATAAAAATTTATCTTATCAACTTGATTGTACATATTCTCAAGAAAAGTACACATAAGCATATTGATTTCCTATTACAATCCACAAAAATATATCTTATCTAGATATACTAAAAAAAAGTACACAAAAACATACTAATTTCTTATTACAGAGCAACTCGACGACTCTTTAAAGAATCGGAATCATCTATTAACATTTTTGTGCTAACAGTTGCAGCAATTTCTTTCTCAATATAGATAACCAAAGAATTTGCAAGAAATTCATCTTCCATCCTGTTGTGAAGTCTTGTTTTAATGATTTTCATTGCTGAAAAAGCTCACTCCGTAGTAGCTGTTGAAACTGGAAGAGTCAAAACAAGACGAATCAATCTATCAATCAAATAGAAAATCTTTGACTTTCTTGTTTCCACCAATTTTCGACATAACTCAGAAATTGTAGACAAACTTTTGAAATCCGGATCACGAGACACATCACACTTAAATGTTTGCAATTGATATCTTAACTGAATCTTTTCTTGCTCTGTAAAATCTTCAGGGTAAAATTTGTCAACAAGTCTACAAATATCATCGATATTGAAGAAGTTAGATGCATTTTTAGCCTTAGGATCGAAGGTCGAGCTAAGAATAAGAAGTTCTGTTGCTTTTTCACTAAACCTGTTGTTTAGTTCTTGTAATTGAGAGTCAATTGCAGCCACAAATATGTCAATTCGATAATGGTGCTCAATTGTAACATGATCTCGTAGATTCTGAGACCTAGCTCGACCTGACTTGTACAAAGCATTCATATCAGGAACTTCAATATCATGTTTTTCACAAAATGACTTCACATTCTCAAGAAAGGCATCCCAACCATTTTCTCTTAACTCTTGAATAAGCTCTTTTGTAGTTTTGACCAAATGCATAACATTCAAAATATCTTGAGTTTCTTGTTGTAGTGCTTGACATAGACAATAAGAAAATTCCATGATTTCTTTCACCAAATGTAAAATAAATACAAACTCAAATGATATCATAACCTTGTATGCTGCATCGGCATCACCACGTCGAGAATAAGTGGATCCATCAATGATGATATTATCAAGAACTTTCAAAGTTGCATCTAACATACTTATCACACTGCATATAAAATCAAAATGAGAGCTCCATCTTGTATCCTCAGCTCGTTTTAATGTACCAATTTGATTTATACCTCTTCCAGTTTCAAGTTCATCAATAGCAATCAACTCTGCAATTTCAGTTACTTGAAAGGCATGCAATTCATCATTGCGTTTACAAGAGGCACCCACAATGTTAACAATGGAACTTAACTTTGTAAAAAATTGATGAACTGAAAATACTTCTCTTGATGCCGTAACTAATGCCAATTGTAATCGATGAGCCATACAATGCACATAATAAGCATAAGGACAATCATTGAGAAATAAGGCTTGCAATCCATTCCATTCACCACGCATATTACTAGCACCATCATATCCTTGCCCGCGAATATTTTGTATATTGAGATTGTGACGAGCAAGAACAGCAGATATCTCATTCTTAAGAGTTAAGGCACTTGTATCTTTAACATGCACAATATCAAAAAAACGTTCTTTTAAACATCCTTCATTATCAACAAACCTCAAAATAAGAGCAATTTGCTCTCTTTTAGATTCATCCCGAGCTTCATCCACAATGATACAGAATTTTGAATCACCAATCTCTTCTCGAATTGTACTTCGCACCCTAGTTGCCAAGACATGTAGAATCTCCTTTTGGACATGATGTGAAGTGTACTTAGCATTTCCAGGAGCATTTTCTAAGACAACTTCATTAACATTCTTGTTATAATTCGATATAAGCTTTATCAACTCAAGGAAATTGCCACGATTTTTTGATTGGGGACTCTCATCATGGCCTCTAAGAGCACATGCTTGATAAGTTAAATATTGAATACAATTGATTGAAGATGTCAATCGTAATCGATTGTCCCTTATTTGTGCTGAAGTTTGCTTCTCCATCACTCTATCAATATGCTGAGATTGGTTCATCAAATCATCACAATACTTAACAGCATTATTGTGAAGTGAACATGGATCTTTACCCATATGATTCAAAAAAAGCACAATTATTGCCTTCACGAACTTTTTTCCAATTACGGAATCCATCAATAGTGAATGCATTAGCTCTAGGACGTCCAGTTGGCTTTTTATTAAAAAGATAGCATGATAGGCAATATGCAGCATCCTTTGAAGGAGAATATTCTAGCAAAGAAAACATCTTATACCATGATGATTAAAATCGCCGAGGATGACTTTCAGGTCCAGAAAGTGGATACTCAGAACCATAAGAATGAGTAAACTGGTAGGGACCAACCTTAAGATAAGCTCGTCTAATTTCATCTTGCTGATTAATTGGATATTCTCATATCTGAGGACGTAATCCCGGATCACGTTCTAGAGTAGAAATATCAATTTCTTGAGGTATAATTCTTTGAATTTTAGTAGGACCTTTCTCATGAATTGAAATTTCAGAATTAGACGTTGAAGAAGATACTTCTGAATTCGAGCCAGCACCCTTTTTTCCTAAAAAACGCATCAATTGTTTTTGGTTTGCTCATTGATGCAATTTAAGACCCCTGAAAAATTATCTATTTATTAGTATTAAGATTTTCCAGTAGTAAATAGAATTTCTATAATAACGAGAAGAGATACTGAATTTCTCCAATAGTAAATAGAATTTCTATATTAGAAGACATGAATTTCTCCGGTAGTAATTTGATTGTCAAAATACTGAATTTCTCCAGTAGTAAATAGAATTAGCTTCACTTCGCAGGTCGAGACCGATATCATTTATCCCAAAGACTTGCTCTGAGAAGACATGAGCTTATGGAATGACCAGCCAAGTGATCAAACCCTGTGTGTCACAAACACCTAATACTCCTAAGTCATTCACAACAATGACTAAAGAAATCCATTTCAAAATGAAAGGTGTGAGCAGTCATCAAATTGGTTATCAATCACGTTTCTCATACATAACAAAGGTGCTTCTAGACATCATATGCTGTCAGTTTAACGTTTCTACAATCAGAATTTCAAAGCACAAAACCTGGACATAATAAGTAACTCAATAAAGGAGAAGATAAGAGAGAAAGCATACCTTATGACGCAAGAGCTCACATACGGTGCCAACTAGGAGTCTAGGGGTATTAATGATTCCAGAGCCTTGCTTCCACTCCTGAAAGTTCTAATTAGCATCCGGAGTTTTATGGGGGCAAAAACAACCTTCACCGCAATAAATGTTTAAAAAGGAGGGAAACTTTCATGTTTGAGAGGAATACAAGTTACCTATCTGTGATAAACTCCTCTTGCTCAAGTACAGCAAGACTCTCCTCAAGCCTTCCTAAATGGAAGTAGGCTTTACAAATCAGGCGGAGTAAACGTTCTTCAAAATTTCAGAACCATTTAGACTCGATTGTTGGCCACTAGTTTGCGCCGGAGGGAAGTTCTTTTCAGCAGAACCAAGGGTCCGATCACACAGTTGAATCACCTCATCATATTTCCGAAGCTGCCAGATGATACAAAAGTTAACATGGAACTGACAACGGACTTCCTATAGAATTCAATTTCCTCAAAGAATAATGAGAAGAGATAGCATAGCAAGCAACGTAGAAGAAGAAGAGTAGTGAGCATTGGCGTGTGAGGGAAGCAATGTAGCTGTTGGAGGAAAGTCACTTCAAGCCTTTTATGTTAAGTATTCATTTTACTCTTTGTCAGTTCAACTATTACAATTCACGTATAAATATTCAGCTCACGTTTTTTTTTAATGGCCATCTACCACCTAGGCTTTTGTAATTTTTTAAATGCTATGCACTTTAGATTGGAAAAGGACCAAATAAAAATTTAAAATTTTGGAGGGGCCTATTATTAATTTTTTTCAGTCAAACTCCCTAAATATATGTTACAATTTTTTTTCAAAACTTTTGGGGGGGCCACGGCCCCCACTGGCCCCCCTTCCCTCCACCCCTGCATGCAAGGTTTGATGGCATAGTTTGGATCATTTGATGAAAAGATGGAAAAACTACTTGGATCCCAAATGAGCACTCAGGGAGATCAAATTCTGCCTCAAGATTTGGACCACTAGGCGCGAGCAATTTAGTCTTTTTGAAAAATATGATTTAAAGGAAATCTGTAGCAGGCATTGTGACTAAATAGTTAACTTTTTCAATTTATTGTTGAGTGTTGTCACCCTGTATCATGCTTATATGACAAATAAATTAACCATGATTATGGTTATGCTTAGTTATGACTTGTTATTGTTGTAGGATGGAAAAAATAATTATTGTTTCAGTTGATTTGGACTTAGTTGTTATTATATATTGGAAATTATTGTTGGTTTGTGGGATATTGACCCGATATTTTAGGCATGTTAAGAGATTTAAACTCACCATGCTTATGCTCTTTAAATGTTGTGCAGGGGATGCAATATTGGTTACGAAGACCTGACCTGAGATCGATGAATTTTAAAGTCTTCATTCATCTATAATGTGTGGGACTACAAGGTTTGATAAATATTTTTTGTGAATAGAGCAAATGATGTTTTGAATATACAAGGTCAAGTGCTCAAGAAGTTCAATATGATCAGGACATCCATAGTTTTTTGAATTGTAGCTTGATTTCGGTTTTTCAGATATATAAATCTGAGGAAGATATGTCATGTGAATATGATATCAATATATACATGGATATTACTCTGTTATAAGTGCAACTTCATATGTTTCTTCATATTTGTGCTATTTTCTTTGTATCTATGCAATAAGGAGAAGTAATGAAGGAATGTCGTGAGCCAAATAGAAAGAAATAAATTGCAGAAGCTCAGTAAAAAAAATGCACTGAAATGAAATTAAGAAAACGATTGAACACAAACGAATTGCACTAGAATGAGAAAACAATTAAAAATTTACATAATGCTTCTAATCAACTCCAAATGCACTTTGACCGAAATGCAACCAATTGCACCGAGGTTTGACCTAGAAGCCAATTTGCAATTCGCAAGAAATTCAATTATGACAACAAGAGTCGTGGGTATCAAATTTATCCACCTTCAACCTCTCGTCGTTGTTGGGGGCAAGAAAGACAGATATGGGCAGCAGCTTTGCTCGTTGGCAATGGAGTTGCACATGATCTCTTGACGAAGTGGAGTTCGTTGACATCGTTCGTTGGCAAAGTGTTAGGGACCCCGGTCTAGGCCACCATAACAATCACCAACTCCTCCACGCGATCCGTTCCAACACCACAATCGATCCTCCCGAACCGTTTCACGTAACACACGAGCGTGACAAATAGGATCTAACACACATAAATGAAGAACACTCGAGCTATTATTACTGAAGAACAAAGAACGTGGTCAAGGGTTAATTAGCCCAAGAACGGGTACCCAAACAAGGTTATTATCCTAGAATGAATCCCAAGTGAAAAGGTTATTAGCCTTGACACCGACTTAGCATATACGTGTCTATGCTTGGCCAAAACACTCAAAAGTACTCAGGCTCTCCAAGACTCTGCTCTTCTCTGAATGAATAACTCTAATGCTTCTAAGGATGTTTATATAGACATCCTTAGGAGCTTACAAACCCTAATTTACTCCAATCAAATCAAATCAAAGCCAAATCAAATCTCTTTAATCAAGGAGATTTGATATTACATGTCTAACTTAACAATAACGTAAAGGAAAGGAATCTTCTAGAGTTTAGGAAAGAATCCCTAAATCTAAAAGATATGATTTATTCGATCATAACAATAAATGAAACTAATCTCCTACGATACCTCCATAAGTGGCTAGATCTCGCCGCCATCCTCTGTCGTCCACGGCGCCGCCGCCGCCGCTTGCACCACCATGAGTGATGATGCTTCTCCGAGTCCCTGGGCAGTCCTCTTCCATTCCCCACCTAGCATCGGTAGGGGTGGTGGTGCTCCGCCACTGGTGGTGGCTACCGGTGGTGGCCATCCTGTGTCATGGCACTCCTTTGTCTGTTGGCCCGCTGCTGCTGCTTTGCTTGGCTGGTGGCCAAGGACTTGCTATGGCACTCCTTTGTCTGCTGGCCAGCGCGCGCTGTGGGCTTGTCAAGGGCGCCACTGGTGCCTCATCTCAGCACCTATCCTCCCACACATGGTTATCATGACTCATGTCATCACTGGGGATCCTTTCACAAAGACTCACCTCTCTTGACGATGTGGTCATCGTCAGCTAAGGGCTACCGTGACTAGTAGTCCGACCAACCGGGACGGAGATTGAACCCTTCCCCTAACGCCTTCCATGATGGACACAACTCGAACGGTGCCGACGAAAATTATTTGTTGTCAACGAAAGTCTGTCGCGACGCTAAAACAACCACTAGAGCTCTAAGACGTCTTCTCATGGAGGAAGAATTTATGGGATGGTTTTGAAGGCTTTCTGCCACGACTGCTACCGTGGGCAGAGGACGGTGACTTAGACTATACTTTTTGGTTCAGAGAAAACTTATACTATATTAGTGAAACATTATAAGAAGCATATATAACGGGAGAGAAACATAAAATATTTATCAAAGTGGCCTGCATAATGCTTTAAATATAAAGTCGAGATAGACAGAACCATGTAGTCATAAAGCTATTGCAAGAGGGAAAATATCCAGCAAAAGAGAGGCACCCTCGAGAAGCATATGAGAGGGCGGAGAGGAAGAGAATATACAAAGTCGCATTTTTGTTATTCGGAGGTGTACGGGTGTAAGAGGTACGTGTGTAGCCACAATCTTGCATGCATCGGTGCAGTTGCAAAGTTTATGATTGTTTGTATGCTACTACAAAAGTTGGTCGAACTAAACAAATTAGACTGAACATTTCATCAATAGGATCTTTGAATCACCATGTTCTTCACAAATGCAATAAACGCGTACTTGAATCCATCGTTGATGTTCTTCGATGAGAGTAGGATCACCCTAACAAAGATTCTCTGAGAGCATCTCTTGATGGTCAGAGATATCGTAATGTTGTTGTAGGTGTGAACTCTATCGTCTCTCTTCTATTTATAGATGTCCTAACCATCAAGGATGTCTTAAGACTAATTAATCTCACTTAACTAATATTAAGTTAACCTTTCACTTCGGACCAGTATAAACCCATATTTCCTTAATAGGGTGATTAGGGCGTATGGGACAGTTACAGAATATTAATATTCTAACATTCTCCCACTTAACCCATACACCCATAAAGCAAAAATTTGTTTTTGCCATTCAAAAATTAAAAAAATTCATAAAACGACTCTAATGGGTTTATAACAAAAAACTGTACACGTGCACGCTTTATTTTGAAAACTTTCCTAGTCCAAAATACTTCATATGAGTTCCATTATTTCAATTTTGAATTAACTACCAATACGAGTCATCGCGGTCATTTGTTATATTAAGAAAGAGTTCCTTCCATGTACCACAACACTTGCAGCTTCACTCAACATAATCTTTACTAGGATTATCAAGGCCAATACAGTAATGCCTTTGGTTCACATTCATGTCTATTTTAGACAATTTTCTTGCCATCATGTATTCACACCATTCAATGTACATAAAAGTGAAACAAAAGAATACAGAAACAACTATAATGGATATCCACATATGTCCAAAAGAAAACATATCATATATCAAACTTCAATAACATGTTCATTTCATGAGCGAACTCATAAGGCCCATACATTCAACATATTCTCTAAATTATTTTCCTGTCAATCCTTTCGTCAAAGGATCAGCAGCTATAAGTGAAGTTTTGATGTGTTAAATGGACACTTTTTGTTATGTACTTCCTCCTTTACACTAAGGTATTTAAGCTCCATGTGTTTTGCACCATTGGAATACCTATCGTTCTTGGAGAAACACACTGCAGAGGAATTATCACAAAAAATTCTCAGCGGTTTGGCCATATAATCAATAACTCCAAGCCTTAAGATAAAGTTCCTCAACCATAAAATTTGCACTGTGGCTTCAAAGCACGTCACAAATTCAGCCTCCATCGTGGATGAAGCAATTATGGTTTGCTTCATACTTTTCCATGAAATGGCGCCACCAAATAGCAAAAACACATAACCTGAAGTGGATTTACTGCTATATGTGCAACCAGCAAAATCAGAGTCTCAATATCCTATCACCTCAAGATTTTCAGTTCTTCTGAAGGTGAGTAAATGATCCTTAGTTCCTTGTAAATAGTGCAACACTCTTTTTGCAGCTTTCCAGTGAAACATCCCTGAGTTACTTTGATAAAGACCAAGCATGCCAACTGCAAAATTGATGTATGGTATTGTACATGTGAGCATAAATTAAACTTCCAACAACTGAAGCATACGAGATCTTTTCCATTTCTTTACACTCCCACTCAGTTTTAGGACACTGGGAATTACTAAAATTATCACCTTTTGCTATTGAGATATCTAATGATGAACAATCTTTCATGCCAAATTTCTCTAGAATTCTTTCTATGTAACTTTTATGAGACAATCCTATCAGTCCTCGTTTTCAGTCTCGAAAAATTTCGATTCCAATTACAAATGATGTCTCACCCATATCTTTCATTTCAAAATTCTTTGAGAGAAAAAATTTTAGTTTAATACAGAAAACTCCAATCACTACTGGCCAACAAAATGTCATCTACATGCAAGATCAGAAAAATAAACTTGCTCCCACTGACCTTCAGATATATACATCGATCAACGGTGTTTTCCGTAAAACCAAATGCAGAAATGGTATTATTAAACTTGAGATACCATTGTCGGGAAGCTTGCTTAAGCCTGTAAATTTACCTTTTAAGCTTACAGACCAAGTGATCTTTAACCTTTTCGGAATAGCCTTCAGGCTGGTCCAAATATACCTCTTCATCCAAACTACCATTCAAAAAGGTTGTTTTCACATCCATTTTGTGTAACTCTAAATCATAATGAGCTATCAGAGCCATAATGATTCTGAAATAGTCCTTTTTAGAAACAGGAGAAAATGTCTCTTTATAATCAATGCCCTCTTTCTGAGTAAAACATTTGGCCACAAGTCTTGTTTTATGTCGTTCAATTTTACCTTTAGAGTCGCGTTTGGTTTTGAAGACCCATTTACACCCAACTCTTTTATACCCTTCAGGCAATTCAACGAGATCCCAGACTTCATTCTGGGCCATAGATTGCAACTATTCTTTCATAGCATCAATCCATTTAGCAAAATCATGTCTTTCTATAGCATGTGAAGAAGAATCTAGATCTATACTTGCTCCAATGTCAAATTCATGTTCTTGGAGATACACTATGTAGTCAAACGAAATAGCAGGTCTCCTTTCTCTCTGAGATCTACGTAAGACTACCGGTTCAGGTCTCTCCATAGCTTGGTCATCAGGGGAATTTTCATTATGAGATGGATCAACATTTATTTGTTCCATTGCATCATTAGAAGGATCAATAAATGGAACAATAGCCCTTTTCTAAAGTAACAGGAATAGAAACATCAATCCGTACTTCTTCAATGATCACATCTATTATTTCTTTACTAACACTGAATTCACCAAGCTCAATGAATTTGGCATTTTCAGTTTCAACAATTCTCGGACTATGGTTAGGAAAATAAAACCTATACCCTTTGGATCTCACTGGGTAACCAATAAAGTACCACTTACAATTCTAGGATCCAATTTCTATTCCTGTGGATTGTAAAGCCTCGCTTCAGTTGGGAAACCCCAGATATGCATGTCTCAAACTCGGTACCTTTCCAGTCCATAACTCAAACGGAGTCTTTGGAACTGCCTTACCGGGCACACGATTCAAGATATATATTGCAGTCTTAAGGGCTTCACTCCACAAGGTCTTGGGTAAGGTAGAATTACTTACCATACTCTTAACCATATCTAATTATGTCTGATTACGCCTTTCAACAACACCATTCTGCTGAGGAGTACCTGGCATCGTATATCGTGCAACAATACCACGTTCTTCAAGTAGTTTGGCAAACAGGCTAGGGTTACGGCCTGATTCATCATATCGACCATAGTATTCACCACTTCTATTTGATCTGATGATTTTCACCTTTACATCTAATTGTCTTTCCACCTCATGGAGGAATTTCTCAAGAACCGTTACAGCCTGAGAGTTTTCATGCAGCTGAAAAATATAAAAATAGCATGAAAAGTCATCAATGAAAGTGATAAAATGCTTTTCTCCACCAAAACATGCTGTGGAAAAAGGTCCACATATATCTGTATGAATTATTTCAAGAAGTTTCTTACTCCTTGTGGCACATTTCATGGTATGTTTGGTTTGCTTACCCTTTATGCAATCCTCACACACACCGAGATCAGTAAAATCTAAATGCGGAAGTATCCCTTCATTTACTAATCTATGTAACCTTTCTTTGTAGACATGCCCTAAATTTTTATGCCAGAAGTCATAAGACTTTCCATTAATTATGTTTCTTTTGGTTCCAGTACACACTTCATGGGATTGAGTGTAAATATTTTCAATAAAATTATTATCAAGGCAAAGTTGATAAAGCCCATCAAAATAGAAACCACTACCAAAGCACTTTTAAACAAATTAAAACCCCCATGTTGAAAAGAAAAGGAATAACCATCTATGTCAAGTTTAGACAGAGAAATCAAGTTACGCCTAACAGACGGTACATAAGCAGTATCAAAAAGGTCTAAACAATGACCAGTATTCAAAATTAACCGAAAGGTTCCAATGGCTAAAACTTCTGCCTTGTTTTCATTTCCCATGAAGATAAATTGTTCATTTAGGTTTGGTGTACGACTTGAAAGGAACCCTGCATTGTTATAGAAACATGAACATTTGCACCAGAATCTAACCACCAAGTGTTTGTAGGAACATGTACAAGGTTTGATTCGAAACACACAAGCATAAAGCTCACATTTCCTTTCGAACCAATCCTTACAATTAGGACACTCAGCCTTTATGTGTCCAATCTTCCTACAAAAAAAAAATACACTTGACTTCATTACTCTGAATCTGATTGCCTTTAGCATATTCTTTTTCTTTCAGTGGTCTTCTTTTGTTTCCTTTCCCATAATGATGCTTTTTCTTTTCAGCTTCATGAGTTACATAATTAACAGAGAATTGCCCTAGTTGTTTCAGTCTCGCTTCCTCCTGAACAATCATACTTGCTAGCTCATTCACATTCCATTTGTCTTTAATTGCATTGTAATGCATTTGGAATAGACTATACTGAGGTGACGATGAGTTCAAGATAAACTGAACAATAAAGGATTCCACTATTTTCATTCCTAAAGTTTCAAGTTTGGCAGCTATATTTGTCATATCAAGAATATGATCTTGCATCCCTTTAGCCCCATTATATTTCATAGTGGTAAGTCTAGCCATCAAGATCCCTGCTATAGACTTGTCTGCTAAGCGAAACATTTCCTCAACATTTGACAAAAAAGTATTTGCGTTGTCTGTACTAGGAAGGGAATTTCTAATGTTTCCAACTATGGTCATTCTCATAAACATAAGACTCGACCTATTAGATCTGTCACAGGCATTACAAAGGTCTTTCTCATCCTTGCTCTTTTCATCAGTAATAGCAGTAGGTTTTGCAGTCAAAAGGGATAAATCTAGGTCAAGAACCCCTAAGGTAAATTTAACTTTTTCTTCCCATTCTGAAAAATTAGACCCAATCAGCAGAGGAACTGAGGAGGTCTGAGAATGTAATGAGACCGGTACCCTTACTGCAAGGAACAACCATTCGAACACTATATGCTTTGAATTTGACACACGTAGATACAATAATAAGAATTTAATTATAATGAATAAACTAATAGTATCATCAAGATCCAACCTTTGGGAGGATCCTAACATACAAAATGTTCCTTCCATTATTAGTATCATTAAGATTCAACCTTTGGGAGAATCTTAACATACAAAGCATTCCCTCCATTATACAATTCTTTGGATGAACTTAGAGTGTCATCAAAATTTCTCCTTTGAGATAAAATTTTAACACATAAATGGTTCCCTCCAATAAAACAATGCATCATAATTATGAAGGTAATTATTTGTTATCCAAGATCTAATGAGATTTTGTACCTTTAGGCAAACAAATTCTCAATAGATATTAGTACAAATAATTTACATCATACTAAGCATTAAATAGTTTAAATCAAATCCATACATTAAATTCATTAACAATAAAGAATTGACATATAATGGACATAAGAAAACTATTCAGCAATTAAAAGTAAATTGCAAAAAAAAATTAAATAATATTTTAATCAACCGGGTCGGACTCGGAGCGGTCGAACCGTACGGATGAGCTGACACCTTACCTTTGTGTCAGTTGGATCGGTTCAAGTGTCAATCCAATAACCCCTTCTATTTAGGCCGTATGGGCTTCTTTAAGCAATCGGGCTAAGGCCATAAATCAACCCAACCCATTCTAACAAGTTAAAACAAAAGACATGTTAAAATAAACCACATAATTCGGCTTCGGACTTTTACCTGGAGTTAGTAAAGAAACGGGCTAATGGCTTTTAAAACAAAAGCCCAAAAGTGAAAGAGAGCCCAAAACCGGATTGTTATGGGTTAGAAATCCTACCCGGCTCATCTCTTCACAGACCCGGCTCCAACTCCCACAAGTGGCCACCAGCCACCGCCTCACCTCCGTCGATGACTTGGATGACGACCCGCACCTCTTGCTGATTTAAGCCCTTTAAACAATACTTTTTGGCCATTTTTGTTTTTGTTTGGTTTTCACACACTTCTCATATACCCAAATAAACCACCGAAAAAACTACTGGTGACAACCTTTCCAGCCATAAATGAACGCCTAAACATGAGAGCTCACGTCCGACACTATTTCCTTTGAATCCAATCACAAAACAAACGGGTATTTGTACAACTTCGTTCGTTTTTCATTCGGTTTTCAATGAACAATTTTTCGTTGTTTGACGTAAAACGATTTCACAATTTCAATTTCAATCCGTGAATTCATTTTCTGTCAAAACAATCACCGAACAACGAATTCAATTCATCTATTCATTGAAAAAACATGATAATTCTCAACCAATGCTCTGATACCACATGTTAAACAAATTAGATTGAACATTTCATCAATAGGATCTTTAAATCATCATGTTCTTACAACGTGTACCTGAATCCATCGTTAATATTCTTCGATGAGAGTAGGATCACTCTAACAACGTTTCTCTGAGAGCGTCTCTTGATGGTCAGAGATACCGAAATGTTGTTGTAGGTGTGAACCCTATCGTCTCTCTTTTCTATTTATAGACGTCATGATTATCAATGATGTCTTAAAACCAACATAAACTCATATTTATTTAATAAGGTGATTAGAGCGTATGGGACACCTACAGAATATAAATATTCTAACACGAACTTCAATGATATACTCCCCAGACGACATCATTTTTTTTCTATGTACCGTGAATATTTTATGAGTCAAAATCGTAATTTTAGAGGCCAACACATCAAGTTTCTGACAAAAATTTAACGGAGGGTGCGATCAGTAATTGATGGTAGAATGTGAAAAAAATAATAATTTGAGTATAAAGTGTGGACGTATGTTCAAAGTTTGTGAACTGCGACAGAAACTCGACAGGGGATGGGGAAAGATGATCTAAGCAGAGGCGTTGTGTCCATTCCTTGGTGGAAAAGCTCGTCAGTGAAGTTTGCAAGAGAGCGGATTTGGGCCCTGGGCCTGAGCTGAATCCTAGATGTGAAGGACATTGGCCCCGACTGTCCACTCCGCACCCATTTGTTGCCTTTACCTGGGTAGGGATTTTTTTTCCCTTCTTTTATTTTCTCTTTTATCCTTGTGGGTACTGCCTCTTTTGCCGTGTAAGTGTGAGTTATGTACCGTGTATGCATATTTAGTCCTTTTAGCTAAAAAAAATCCTAAAAACATGTATATTCACAATTACACTAAGCCACGCCTTTCGGGCAACAAACTCTTAAGGAGTCCAACGGTGGGGTGGCCCAGTATAATTTGAGCCTAAATTTAGTTTTGGGTATCCAATATTTGTTTGGCAAATATAGTGCAAAAATCATGCATCAAAGAGTTCCACTTCATGTGCCAATGGAGGCCTAACATTAATGCTAATACAAGTTCCCATTAAAAGAAGATCTTCTGCAATTTGATGTTGAAATTGTAAATGTCAATATTAAATACTTTAGAGCTCACACTATTTAGAACTTTCCATAAATAATATTAAATATTGTAAATCTAAATGTTTTGTTTATCTCTTCTAAAATTGAAATATCAGGCTGAGCAGGAGCTCATATATAATTAGCCCATAAATTAATTATTACATATTTCGAATTTATTTGAGATCATCCACGACCGTATAAAGTAGGAGGATATATAGCCAACTACACAAGGTCCCCCAGTCGGGGTATTACGACCCCCAGATTAAGACTCGAACAATTATTGTACGAAAGTCAATGCATGGTGGTGTGATGTGATGCGCTAGAAGTTGGACGTAGTCCGGATTATCTTACATTTTCTTCTTTTTCAATTCTTTCTTTCATTTTCATATGAAAAAGGGAAATAATCAGAGCTCAATAAGCTTCAATCCAAACCCATCTGTGCATGAAAGGAATGAACCTATATATTATTGTCAAGTTTCATTCCAAAAATTAATTGGTGGCCCAATAAGTATATAAAGCACTAGATTAAATGGTCTTTAATCAATGTGAGACTCTAATACTTTTTCTCGCGTGCATGCTGAATAAACATAGTTCATGCACGTGGACAACAATATAGAACACAATAAGTGGGTCAAGCCAAAAAATAGTTAGCTCTGATATCATGTCAAATTTCATCTAAAAATCAATTGGTTATAAGAAAAGGTAGTCCAACAGGTATATGAAGCACAAAATTAAATTGTCTCTAATCAACGTGAGACTCTGACAATTATGAATGCGACTGGATAAAAAATAAATACATTAAGAAAAGTACGTTATATGTGATTTGTCTTTTCAGGTAACGAAGGCTAACCTAGATTGAAAGTATCCACTTAATGAACAAGATAAATTATAAAAAAATATTAACGCGAGACTCATCGATCGATCTCTACTCAAGTTGGTTCCGATCTAATTTCGGTGAGAGATCCAACGAAGACCTCTTTAGGGAATTCATACAATCCCAGAATTGCCCTTATCCATTGCACCCCTTGATAGATATGCGTACCTGATTTCTTATGAAAAGACAGCCTCGACTAGGGGAAAGGTTCTCCTTTCTTTTAGCTTGGAAAAGGTTTTCCTGTTGCCTCGCAAAACTTTTGGATTCGTGGGTTACATGATATCAATCAAATCTAGCAGGTAAAGTTCCTTTTCCGGAAAATGTTAGTTTAGCCACACAAATAGAAGAAGATTAGAGTGTGGATGGATAAAACAGGTTGATGTTCGTTTTGAGAAAAAATTGTAGGATTTTAGAGAAGTTATAAATTTTTATGTTGAATAGTATTTTATTGGTGTTTGTGTAAGGTGGAGAGAGAAATGATTTGATGTAATTGTTTAATAAAAAAATATTGGAGTTATGTGAAAAAGTATAGAGAGAAAATTTATGTTGAATAAAAAATTAAAAAGTTATTGGAGATTGTGTAAAATATATTGATTTTTGTGTTTGAATTCTGAATATGTTCGATGGTAGAATTGTGAATATACTTAAAATCCTGAAAAATCGGTGAAAACGAACCTACCAAGGTCCACAAAAATGGGTGGTAATTGAGAGATGAACAAGTACGAGTCCTCCAATTATTTCAAGCAATACGAAGCAGATGCGCAGACAACCAAATCAGCGTTCTGTCTTGTCTATATGAATTTTGCGGAGAGAAGTCCATTTCTTGTCTCTCTTTTTGATCTCTTTTCACTTCCCAACGTCGGATACGACAAAAACAAAAAGGCACTCCTGCCTTCCCTGCCGAAGGGAGATTCTTTAACCTGTCCCACTTAGCGAGTGGATATCATTTTCATACTTTACCGTCCTCTTGTTAGCCTAGATATTAAAAAGCTTAGATATATATTTGGAATGGACCGACCACGTGCTACAATTAGTTTGTTTTTAAAATTTTATGTTGGGATTAAAAAAAGATGTGGTATTAAAATTGGTAAATGAGATTTAAAAGTAAAAGTACAATTTTTAAAGTGTTTAATAAAAATAAACACACGGTAAAAGTTTTGAGATAATTGATTAAAAAATATTAATTTTAATTTATATCAGTCAGTCCTAAATTAAAGGACCCGGTTATAATTTTGGGTCAAGCCCCGAGCCAACTTCGTTTAAACTGTTTAGGTTCGGATGGACCAATTTTTAGGACGAAGTAACTATTTAGGAGATCTATAATAGGGTGCATCCAAATTAAGCAAGTGACACCATTTTTTTTAACAAAACAGTTCTATTTAAAGATCATCCATACCTTTAAATGTCATTTGGAAAAGGGATGATAGTTTATAGGTCTGAAAGATTTTATGTTGTAAATTCAGTGCATTACTCCTTTAAAACAACTCCTATTGTACCCAAAAAGTATCTCTTATGATATTTTTTAAATGAGATATATATATTTTTCACTTTCTAATTATAAAAATCTTTATAATTTACATTTTAAATTATTATTTTGTCATATTAGACCTACAAATTATTGATTCCATACATTTTGCCCATTCAGGTAATATTTTCAATCAATTTTGATCAAAATTGACTTTTTGGCTTCTAAAATTATAATTTTATCCTTATAAAATCTTACTCTTCAGCAAAATATGGGAACCCTTTCCAACCATCTTCGGGCCACTGTCCACCCTTCTCCAACTATCTTCCGGTGCCATTTTTTTCTTTTATTAAATTTTTTTTATAAATCCAAACTCAACGTGTGTCCACCTCAAGTTTGCGGAGAAGTATTAAAGCCTCACATTATTGTGGGCTACGATAATTAGAGGCTTATAAATAAAACTTCCCTTATAATTTTATCCTTGCACTAGTGAGTATACAAATCTCCAACTGTAGTCTTATCGTTCATGGTAATATTCCATCGTGGGCATGATCATAAAGGGCGTATTCTTCTTTGAAAATATAGACACGTGAAGGTCTTGGTAGGATTCTTCCTTTTTTGCCTGCATTTTCATTTTGTTGCTCACACAAATAGTTACTATTTACCATAACCTAAAATTCTCGCACACGCTTTAGGTTGTGCTTGTGTTGTAATATTTTTGGTATGAGAATATGTGTTGGTATTGGGTTTAGTGAAAAGGTGAAGAGAGATGTAATTTTTTATATTTTTATTGGAGATAGAGAGATTATATTGGATTATTTTATTAGGAGTGAGAGAATATTTTTGGTAAAATTTTGTAAGTGAACGCAGCCTTAGTCATACAGCCACGAACTTCTTGGATGTGATCTATTTACTATTTACTATAACCTATTTACCAGAAGGTTCAACTTCCTCCTTGCCCCTCCTACGAACTTCTTGGATGTGATCTCTTCAATTGACAATTTTATTTCCATAAACTAGTGGTATATCCGCTTTCATTACTATCGATTTTCTTACTCTTAAGGAAAAAAAACACAAATTTCTCTTAGAGAGTCCCGATAAATCAAACATACACGTCATTAAAAGAATAAAAGGCTTCATATAAAGTTCTCGGTGTACACAGACACTTTTTAGAGGCTTCACATCTCATGTCTCACATTGTTCAAAATTTATAAGAAAAATTATCATATTATGAGTATATAATATATATATATATATATATATATATATATATGAGTAAAAATTAATCAGCCCTCCTTAAGTTTTAATCTGATTATATATATCCTTCATGTTTAAAAAACAAATCAATCCTCACCCTCACTTCTTTTTGGCTATTAAACCATACGATAAATGACACAAATACACATTTTAGAGAGAATTACCAAAATTATTATAAATAACATATAGAAATTCTTTTTTTATTTTTTATTTTTTATTCTTAATTAAATTTTTATTTTATATTGGAAGATCATTTCAATCAATTCACATCACGCTAGATCCAACATTGTGGAGATTGATATTTGTTTTTGCAACTTAAGGGAAGTAATCAGACAAATTAAAACTTGAGGGGGTGTAATTTGATTTTTGTAGCTCATAAGTATATATGATGTTTGAGAAGAAAATATTTTAAGAATGTTTGATTGTAAAATGAATTTTTGTTAGAATTTGTTTAAAAGTAAGGAGAGAAAATATTTGATATTTTTTTAATGAAAAAACAATAGAATTTGTTAAAAAATAAGGAAAGAGAATATTTGATATAATTTTTTAATGAAAAAATAATTTAGTTTGTTAAAAATTAAGGAGAGAAAATTCGATAAAAAATTTTATTTTCATAAAAATGTATTAAGTTGTGTGAAAAATTGTTTAAATTTAAGTTAAAATTTTTAAATTTTGAAAATATTTTTTTAATAAGCAAATATAACAGGGTGATTCATCTACTTTGAAAGTAACCTTGGAGCAAATAAAGTAATGAAACTTATGCATTTAATGAAACCATATGTTCTAGAGAGGACACCCCAAACCGTAGGCGCTAACTTTTCCTCTTCTCTGATCTCCTACGGCGGAAGGAGCTCCTCCTCCCCTCCTCCCTCCTTCCCCGACACCTTTGTGCCTGTTCTCCTCTCTTTCTCTATTTTTTCAGTTTTTGCTTGAAGATTTGGAGGCTAGATCTCGGCGTTTTGGCTCATCCCCGGAGGCCACGCACCAACCCACCATCACCAGCTCCACTGATCGGTCCCTTCTGCACCGTTCAGTTGTCGTTCGGTCACCACGTGCCCGCCCCTTTTTCTCCTTGCACGGACTATTCCCGGCAATCTTTGGAGTCACTGCCCCTGGTCAAATCCAGCTCCTCTGGGCATTTAGTAATGGTCGTTTTGCTCCACTAATGGTCGAGGGTGGCTTTCATGCGTCGTCCTTGACGTCGTGTGCCACCCACGTGCCGCCTTGCTTGGTGGTCTTTGGCCTTTCTTCGGCCTCTCCTAGTTTACGCGGGCATTTGTGTTTTGTTTTTCTATTATGTTGCTTTTATTTTGGCCTGTTGGTGGGCTTTTACATTCCTCTTTAGTTGTAGGGGCCTCGGGATTGCTTTTCCAGCAACTTGTTGGCTTTTTTGGCCTTTTTAGGCCTTGTCGGTCCCTTTGTGGGCCATGTTGCATTTGTTTAGGTTGCTGCTCTTTCCTTGTTCAATGACTAGCACTCAAATGGTCTATTGTTTCCTGTCACTCTCTCTCTCTGCCCGGCATGAAGTAATATGTAGTTTGTCAACCCTTATTTGGTCCCACTTATCTTTTTTTTTTTTGTAGCTTAGTTTACTTGGATCTTTAGTTTCCAATTATTTATTGTAACTTTTTATAAAGATTCACAATGCAATGTTAGCCTCTCGATATTATTTAAGGAAAAAAAGAACTAAGAGCAAATAAATCAGATTTGATGGTGATTGATTGTAACTCATTTCTTCCGGTCATTCCTAAGAGTCTAACCAAACTAACACGTGATCCCATTTTAACAACTACCACCACTCCGGCCCTTTGCTGCTATATAACATCGTTATCCCCTTTTCATTCTAAAACTATTCTTACGCCACTTATACACCACATGACCTAGCTGTACAATTTTGATAGTGCATTAAATAATATATAAGCCAACCACATGTATTTATCTTTTTCAAAATTCTATGATATATTTCAGATAAAATATTACATAGTGTCTCGGTTCTTCGAGTACTAGACAAGACTCGACGAGATAATTTCTGTTGCACCAAAAACAAACATAATATAAGAGAAGAAAAAAAAACCAGTGATCTTTTCCAAAAAGTTACATTTTTAACCTTTCAAAATAATTTTGTGTACTTACAAAAAAATAAAAAATAATTTTTTTTAAAAATAGGGGGTGAAGTTTTGTCCGTCGCTTCTCCGCCGTGAATAGATCAATGACTTGTACGACAAGACTTGAGGTTTTTATAAAGGTGCTCCGGCCCCAACTATCGTGCTTTTTCCACGAAGATGCGCACCTAATCACGTGAAAATTCTATATTACTAGTTCGCACGAAAAACTATATTATTAACACAAAACTAAAATGATACATAGAGAATTGACAATAAGAAGAGGTCACCAAATAGGTATATGAAGTACAATATTAAATGGTCCATAATCAATGTAGGACTCTAACGCTCCTCCTCACGTACAGACCGAATGAACATGATTCATGCATGTGGACAACAAATGGAGAACACAGACAAGTGGGCCAAATTCAGAAATAGTTGACTTTGATACCATATCAAGTTTCATCACAAAACCAATTGACAATGGGAAGAGGTGACCCAACAAGTATATGACATATAATATTAAATTGTCCATAATTAATGTGGGACTAACAAATTTTGAGAGCTTAGAGGGCAATTTTGTTTTTTTGTTGGCTCCTTAGGTTCGATAAGTTTAATGAAGATAAGGAACTATTTTCACCGCGACATGTTTGGTAAGAATAAATAAAGAAAATTTAAGAATAATATAAGAGAGTTTGAATTTAGACTTTGAACATAATTTAAAAGATACTCATTTGTCTCATTTGAAAATAAAGGAAATAAAGGCATAGAGCCTGTTCCATGACTTGAAATTAGTGACTTAGCACAACTAAAAAAAGATGCTTAGAACTTTTTATTATCTATTAATATTTAATCTCAATTTACTTGCATTAAACAAAAAACAAATAAAATTGACTCTTACCACGTTCGGGGGGACGACCTTGCCTTCGTCATTGACAATAAGCAAGTGATAAGGCTGCACAACCGAAAATTCGGTTGTACTTAAAATGAAGGACCGGACTGTCCGGCTTATTTTTTTTCTTAAACTTTTTTTTTCCGAAATTTTTTTTGTAAACAAGAGGAAATGGAGGACTTAATTTAAAGGGAGGGAGGGCGTCAAAATGCATAATTTTGACTTAAGAGTTATTATTTTTTAAATTTAAAAGTTGTATAAAAAAATCCAATCCGGTCCAATTTTAAATTCCGATCCTATCTTCGATCCAATTAATGTTCAACCCTAACAAGCGTCATGGTTAATAGCTTTTTCTTATGAATAAATCATATTGTTCAGAATTCAGACATAAAGGATGTTCGGTCGGTGTGTATTTAAAAAAAAATTTGTATTTTGATATTTTTAGATGATATTAATTTTATTAATATAGATGTTATAATTATTTTTAAGTCATATTAAAAAATATGTTCGATTTCTATATTTTTCAAAATTAAAAAAAAAATCCTAAAAACGTAAACAAACCGAACAAAAAGTCACAGTGTCAGATCAGATCAGTTCCCGAAAATAAGGAGATCAACTTCAACGCAACACAGAGAAAGTAATGTGGCCGCGCATTTCAATAATTGACGAAGACAACGTCCAAGAAAGTAGGCTACCTCTAGCCTACCTAATCATTTCCCTTTTTCTTTCTTCTTTTTGGGGGTAAGTACTGTCATTGCCCTTTCTTTCTTTTACAAACCTTTTTGGAGCTCTCATGCGATACTGTTGTGACACGTGGTAAAATCTCTAGTCAAGAACCTTGGGCCTTCTTCTTCATGCCTAGGTGATTCCGGTTACACTAGTGGGTGTGTTTGTGTTGTAAAATTTTAGTGTTGTTAAAATTTTAGGTATTGGTTTTAGTGAAAAAGTGAAGAAAGAGATAATTTTATATATTTTTTGTAGTGAATAGTAGTGATTTGATGGGGGAGAGAGATATTATATTGTAATTTTTTATTGTGTTAAAATTTTAGAGTGTGTAAAATTTTAGGACGCAAACACAGCCTTAGGTAATCCATGCAATAAAAGATATATTTTTCTTTTTCTTATATTACATCTCGGACGACGATAAGGTAATTGAGACTTTAAGTAAAATTTTAAAATAAATCTTAAAATATTTTAATGTGTATTTAATGGTAGTTGTGTTTTTCTCTTTTATAGAGAGAGGATTCTAGTCTGACATTCAATTAATTGTTGTATGAGATAATTTTGGCACAGCAGTATATAATTCATATATAGCGTATTTCATATATTAATTATATTTAAAGCTAGCAATAGTAGCAATGAATCAAGATTTTTTACAATTTATACTCAAATTACATATTGTAATTTAGAGAAAAATAAATACAGTAACTCTAAAATGCATAATATATAAATATTATCAAAATTTTACTGTTCAAAATTTTATATGGACAATATTAAATGTTATAGAGTGAAATTATATATTAAAAATATATAACTCACATTTTATATCTATTTTTTAAAATTATATCATACAATTCAAAAATATATATAAAAGATTACTATCTATTATAAATTATAAATAATCATTTATTACAGATGGTGGCCGACCTATCATTAGAGACTCATTAATACAATTTATTTTTTCCCGTACGAATGTGTACAATTTTCACGTGCAGGCGACGAACTAGCGGAATGCCCGGATATTGGGGATTGGACTTCGCGGATGTTGCCATCTGCATGCGGAGCTACTGCCAGCCTTCAAAAAAAAAAAAAAAACAGTGGGTTGCAGGATTTACTCCACCGGGTTAAGCTAGGGGTGTTCATTTGCACCGGCAGTTACCTTTTTAACCGCTGTGCTGTGACGGTGTCAAATATGTGATTTTGTCAATTGCGGTGACGGTTTTCGCCAAACTATCACCTACACTACCGTTAACCACCCCTAGTTGAGACTTGAGATGATTATTGGTTATGTGACATACTTTTGTTGGACTTTTGTTAGAATATGTTAGTTGGTTTATGTCACATTGTTGGATACTTTTATTAGACTTTAGTCTTTATGTTTGAATATGATATTATGTAATACTTTTGGACAACTTTATATTTGTTATGATTGTTAATTATTATGATATTATATTTGAATATGTTATGATATTTGTCCATTTGATATGATTATTGATTATGATATTATGTTGGAAATATAAACAGCCTAAAACAGTGAAAAAATGAAAAAGCTCAAGGAAAAAACTTATTTTTTTTGCACAACGGTTATACGGTTTAAGCGGTTATCGTATAACCGTTACCGCTAATACCGTCACCGGTAAGGGCGGTTATTGTGCCTTAACGGTGCGGTGACGGTGTCAATTATGTGATTCCGTCAATTGCGGTGACGGTTTGGCAAAAACCGTCACCTACACTACCGTTAACCACCCCTAGGTTAAGCTAAAAAGGGGCGGTGGCTGCGGTTGACTTCAAACCAGTGGCGGAATGCCAGGGGCAGGCGCTCCTTTCTTCTGTCAAATTAAAAGTTATGTAGTATAACAATTTTGTTTTGTTTTTGTTTTTTTTAACTTGTATTTCCCAGGGGAGCTAGGCCTGCCCTAGGGCTGAAAACCGGAAATGCGGTCCTGACCGCATTTTCGGTTCCCTTATATCATAAGACCGGACTGGATCACTTATAAGTGGTCCGGTTCGGTCTTATGAAATGCGGTCCGGTCTGGACCACTTAAAAAAATTTATACTGCGCATTGCACTGCGCAGAGTATTGTATTTTTTAATAATTAAAAAATTTTATTAAATGAGGTCTGGTCCGAAACCGCATCTAAGAAATTTATCACCTGGAGCGGACCGCATAAATCCGGTCCTCTAATCCGGTCCGGACCGGACCGCTTTTTAAAAATTAGGACCGGACCGCGAATTCGGTCCGATTTTCCGGTCCGGTCCTGTTCAGCTCTAGCCTGCCCCCTTGAGCCTGTGTAGTTTCTTAAGTCGAGTCCTTTTTTTTCGTCTCCATTTTGTGACTATAGAATTAGAGGCAGACATACATGTATATATTATTTTGTACCAGCAAATTTTCTCCATTGGAGTTGAATTTTCTAACATTATATAGGAAAACTACGTACACACATATGACTCTACCCTAAACAACATCAAATCCCCAAATACAGTGTCTCACAGCCAGCATAAATTGAAAATGTAAGCTACGCCAACTAAAAAAATAAATCAATGAGAAGATGAAAAAGCATTAAAGAAAGCTACAATTGGCTCCTAAGGAGCAAACTACCACCTATGCAGAGTAGGATAGAAGCTCTTATATGCTATATACCAATAGAAAAAATAAATTTTGAAAAACAAAAAGAAATATCATCTGGAATAGAAAAAAGCTATGGACACAAAACAGAAATTAAGTTGATTAATGTTTTGTTTCTATCTCTCCTCGTAAATACATATCAGTGTCTCACATGTATTGCTTTAAGAAACAAGAAAAAATAGCTAAAGAGAGAATATCTAGATCACAGGGTCTTGAATTTATATGTTATATAGAAAGAAGCTCGAATTTAACGAAGCAAGACAAGTCTACTTTATGCATGCGGACCCGTAGGATCCAATTACCACCTCTCAGTTTCAGCAAATAGTATGATACATGTATTTCAATATTTTTAATGTTTTTAGTCATTGATTTTCGATATTTTAACTTTAAGACACTTTTTGTATTACGTTGGAAAAAAATTTTAAATGTCATTTCGCCTTAAAAATTTACCCCTCCAACTTAAATTCTGGTTCCACCACTACTTCAAATCGTACAAATTTATCGGCAAAAACCCAGTTCGATGGTGGAGGGGCAGACCCTGGTGAATCCACAGTAATGAAATAACTTACCCGTTACTATCTACTACTTACTTTGGAACCTTTTAAAAATGTTATGCAATAGACCTTCTAATTTCATTTATCTGATTATCATATTTTAATAATATATATATATATATATATATATATATATATATATTACAAATTCCAACACTTTTTTTTACAAAATTATTTAATAATAGAACTTTATTTAATTATGTGTCTTAACAATTTTTTATTTTTATTTATATAGGATTCAATAAATTTTACACTAATCTTTTAATAAACAATATTTTTATAAGTCAGTGCGTTGTAGCTTAGTTGGCGCCTCACCTTTGAAGAGGACTTCATTCGTGAGGTTGAATCCCCCTAACCGCATGATTGGTCGGGTCCTGTAAAATTTAGACTGTGTTCGGTTAAGGTGTATTGTGAGAATTTTTTGTGTTTTGAGAATTTTTATGTGATGTTAACTTTATTGATATGCGTGTTGTAGTTATATTTATGTGATGTGAAAAATTATGTTTGGTTGTAGAATCATGAGGATTCAAACAATCCTGAGGATTCTACCTAAACGAACATGCCCTTACTTAAAAAAAAAGATGTTTTAAATAAAATTGTTGAACGGATTTCAAAAAAATTGTGGAAAAGTACCGAAGTAACCTTTATTCCAAAAGAAAAAATGAGAACCCAAAAGCATTACTTTATGACTTTACAAGATAAGTACTACTTTCCAGGTAAATGATTAAATATTTATAAGTAGTGTGCCTTTTAGGGTTGTATCTGGCCAGTCCGTGGGTGGTTTGCAGAGTTAGTTCTCTCTCCTCTCCTTTCTATCCGATGGTTTAGTAGCCAGGAAGTGAATGACCTTTCCTCCAAAATCGAAAATTTGGGGTGGGAGGAGTTCCACTCCCTTCTTAATCCTACATTGAATGAGGACATGGATACCCCGGTGGTGGTGAGGAAAATCCATGCCAACCGAGTGTTTACCCCCAGTGTAGTCTTGGCTACCATGGAGGCAGCTGGGTCGTTCATCAGTGAGTGCTTTATGGAAGAAATGGATTCTAACTTCTCTTTATTTACGTTCGCTACTATAGAAGATCAGGAAAAAGTTTTGTTACAAACTCCATGGAATGTGAGGAGTCAGCTCATGGTGTTTAAACCCTGGAGTCATGAACTTACCCTTCCAGAGATCGATTTTTTCTCTGAAGGTATGTGGATTAAAGTGCATGGTCTCCCATGGAATCAGGTTAATGCTAGCTCTGTTCAGCTTATGGGTTTAAAACTCGGAAAGCTACTGGATGTTGATAAGTTGCTAGCATAATAACCCCGCTTACCTGGATCTTCAAGCAAATAAGCCTATGACTTAGCACCTATCAATACAAAATTTAACGTATTATAATACGCTCAAACGGAAACACAAATGAAACTCTAAATCAGCCCAACAGGATTAGATCCGAAATTCACTGGTCAGATTCTAAAATATATCTTACCTATAAACTATGTTCTTCCCTAGGATGTTCAATATACACCTGTAAAATTTCATATTCAAATTCCTAGTACAACTCATTCAATAAAATCGACTTTTATCTCTGTTCACGGAGTCAAACTATACCCTGAATAATTCGGTACTCATCACTTCCAAAATTCATAAAGATCTATTAAGATATCCAAAAATCCCGAAATTTATACCAAAGATTTATATATGGGTTATACAAATACTCATAAAATTTAATTCCAAAATTCAACTCCTATCTATGTCATCCGATTCAAAATTCCAATCTGTATTAATAAATCTTTCTCAGCAATTTCGATTTCTCTAAGCCTAACTTTCGGATTTTCAAAACCATACCAATACATTTCCAAAAATTACAAAACTTTAAATCCTTCCTCTTGCAGATGTCTAGTATGCAATATCTAAAAATCAGAATTTTTAGATGTCTAAAGTCGGATGTAAAAATATAATTCGATCTGCTACTCAGATCAAAAACCTGAATTTTCCTTAAACAAATCTTGAGCCCAAATTTCAATTACTCCAAGAAACCCCTTAAAACTATTTCGAAAATCTTGAAATAATTAGGGATAGATCTAGACACCCTATGGTTTGATCTCTCATAAAAATAATACAAATATAATATCAAAAATTCGAAATACCTAAAGTTGCTTCAAGAAATTTTGTCTAGATTGTTGAAAGCAAGAAAACCTTTCTTTTTCCTCTTGTTGGTATAAAATCAAGGTGTGTAAAAATTAAAACCAATGTGTAAATCTATATATAGACTCACACTAGTAATAGACTCCCTTTTGAACTCTAAAACTTTTAATTTTAAATAATCATAAAATCTTTCAAATTTTAAAAAGGTTTGACTAGGTCAAAAATAAAAATTCAACTATTTTAAATGAATTAAACTCAAATTTCAAATTTAAAGAAGACATTTCAAATATCAAAGAACAAATTCAAATAAATTTTAAAAATAGAAATCTTGGGTGTTACAACAATTCTATTCTCACTCATGAAGTGTTCCATATGCTTCGGCGCAAGTGCAAGGGATGCCAATTCATGGCGATTCGGACTGATATTGAAAAAGCATATGACCGGATGGAATGAAACCTTATCTTAACTGCTTTAAAATGTTTTGGGTTTCATGAGTGTTTTTCTCTCAAATCTACTCATGCTCTTATAAACTTTAGGGTTCCTTCTCAGAATATTATTTTGGAAGAAGAGTGGAAACTGCTTTGGCATATTCCAATGCAAGATAAACTGAAACTGTTCCTTTGAAAAGCGGTGTGGAATTACCTCCCATAAAAAACCAGGATGTAGCGGTTTTCTAATAGACCAGAGGAGGATTCCTATTGTGTGTTCTGTCACCATCACGTTGAAATTTTGATCCACATTTTCTTTGAGTGTCCCGTGGCGCAGATTATGTGGAGAGAAGCTCTCTGATCGATCATTATTAATCAAATTTCACTTTCTAGTATTGTTGATTGGGTGCGCCTCATTCTTAATCCTTCTCAGTCTTTTTGCCTGGCCCAAGATCAGCAATTAAATTTCACGAGATTTGCCACGGTGCTCATGTATTCCATCTGGTTTGCTCGTAATCATCTTGTTCACAATGGAGGTGTCATGGATATCAGAAAAGCTGCTGCACTCCACAAGAACCCGCTATCAAGAAATTATCCAGACCTGGAAAGACAAATGCCCGAATATTCACCCCGTTTGGCAACCTCCTCCCAATGGTACGTATAAAATTAATTTTGATGTTGCAATTCGTAATTCCTTTTCCTTTGCTGCTGCAGTTGGAAAAGATGCGGAAGGGCATATCTTCTTTGTTCTTTCGAAGAGGCTACCTCTCAGCGGAATGCTTTTCATCTACCATCACCACGTGTGCTATTGGAGGGAGATTCTCTATATGTTGTGTTTGTTTGTGGAAATATTGGGGTTTTGAAAATTTTGAGTATTGGGGTTTGTGAAAAAATATATTATTTTATGGAAAAGTGAGGAGGGAGAAGATTTAATTGAATAGTATAATATTATTTTATAATTTAATGAGGAGAGAAGAATTATTTTATGATTGTTTGGAAATATTGATGGGTGAAAATATTGGGAAACAAACGCCCATTGAAGCTATTAACAAAGAGCCTAACGAGGTTTTATGACAAATTACAAAGATTGTCGCTGATATTCATAGTCTTGCTAGCCGCAAAGAAGGCTGGAAGTTTTGCCATGTCAGGAGAGGGGCTAATACCTTGGCTCATAAATTTGTTCAATGAGTGTGTTTGACTAATTTAGATGGTTATATCCCTATATCTTGTATTCCGGTTGACATACTCTCAAGTGACAATCCATGGATTCGTCAATGAGTTGTTGGGCCGTAGAGGATTGGTCCTGTTTTGGTTTATCTAGAAAAAAAAGATTAAATATTTATAAGCGGAAGAACGATTCTCGAAATGATGGGCACCCAAATTTTCTAAAGCACGAGACCGTAACACACCTACAAAGAACATCCCGCAGGGGACCACACGCACTCCTCCGGCTAAAGGACAATCCTACCCCCACCAAATCTACACCGATTCACGTTATTTACAGCGTGACAAAACACAGAATCTGAGGCACAAAATAATAAAAAAATAAAAAAGGAAATTCAGGCGGCTCCGATTCGTCCAAATCTCCCAAGTTCCTCACCCCGGTAAACTTACCTTTGGACCATTTCCCAATAGAATAAACGAGTTAACAAAATCAGTTCGTCTGCATCGTAAGCGCTGACGCAGGGGACCAGACCATACTCCTCTGCATTTGTACCTGTTGTCCCCGTTAACAAAGAAGTAAGAATAACGTCGTAATACGTTGCTCTCCGATTCCTCACCGAGCATTTGGTGCGTTGCGAATCCATTCCAATTCCCTCTCCATCACATACCCTCAGCTCGAAAGCAAACTGGTCAGTTTTTTTTTTCTAGGCAAGCAAACAGGTCAGTAATTTTCCATTTGTTAACGACTAGAATAAGGAAATATGTTATTGTCCTGTGTTTTGACATTTCAGATCAAGACGCTAGTAGCACTTCTTGATAGTTTTATCTTCTTTGATTCGAGTTCAGATATTCAACATTTAGATTCATGGTTGTTTTGATGAATTTACAGAAACTTTCTTAAGGGTCTTACATTTTTATCGGTTAAGACTTGAGAACTTGTTGAGAAAGCTAAGGAGACCTAACAATCAAAGCCCATGTCAATTGTTCTAAGTAGTACTACGTTTGTACTTGCCTCAATTGAGTCGAAAGTTTTTCTTTTATTCAAATCTATTTCCTTTTTTTCTTTTGGATTACTGGGTGGGTTCTTTGTCTGCTATTCTCTGAATATGGTTTAGGCTCAGTTGAGTCTAAAGTGTTCCCTTTTTCATATCTTTTTCCTTCTCTTCTTTTGTGTTTATGGGGTGGGTTCTTTGATTGCTATTCTCCCCTTTGAGCATTTGAGGTTGAATACGGTTTAATCTTATTACAGGAGTAACTTGGTATAGGAACTGTGAGGAATCAAACTCATATCAGTTGTGAAAGGCAACTCCATCAGTAGAAGCAGATTATTGTAAATGATGTACTTTTAAGCGTAGAACCTTTTCCGGTGGAGGAGTGATAATGGCTTTTGAGCCATTGCTTTGGTATTGCCGACCGGTGGCAGATGGGGTGTGGGCAAGAGCAGTGCAGAATGCATTTGGTGCATACACACCTTGTGCTGTTGACTCTCTGGTGGTCTGTATTTCGCATTTGGTTGTTCTGGGTCTTTGCTGCTACCGGGTATGGCGGATCAAGAAGGATTTCAAGGTCCAGAGGTTCTGCTTGAGGTCGAAGTTTTACAATTATGTCTTGGGTTTATTGGCTGCTTATTGTACTGCCGAGCCTTTGTTTAGATTAATCATGGGAATTTCAGTCTTAAACCTAGATGGGCAGCCTGATCTTGCGCCATTTGAGGTGAGCTCATTATTTGATTGTTTAATGGCTTCCATCTATATTTATGGTCCATTTTGCTGTTTCACATGCCTATCCAATTCGGCATATATAAACAATATGCAATGCAAATTTTGGAAAGCATATCCATGGACTGGCATCCATATGTGGGTGCCATTACCATAAAACGAACTATGTTTTGGGTGAAGGCAAATCGAATTGTTTGCTGCTGTTTCTTTGACTCATTACCTCTGAGGTTTTGTTTCTGGTTTATTTTGAGAAACAAATTTCTGTTATTTAATGGGTGAACATTTGTTCTTTTTTCTTGTTAAGTTTCATATTCTCTTAGGATATTTGGCTTCATGGTATCCATCTTTGTTATAATTCTTTTTGTATTAGGGTTGGCAAAGTCTTCGAAATGTGTCATTAATGCACGATTAATTACATTAAAACTATTTTGTCTGAATTTCTAGTCATTTTTAGTTTTCCTCACTAGTGTGGTGAACTATTGTTAAGTGCTAGGTTTATTTACCCAAAAAAGCGATAGGTTCACTTAAAATATGGTTGGGAGAACTTTTGTAAGATGGGAGTTTTTCTTGGAAATAGTGAAAATACTTTTTAAGTTTTGTGATTTTTGTCACTGAAATTGAGGTTAATGTTTGGGTGAAAAAATTGATTTGATACTAAATAATGATATGAAAATAATGAGCCAAACTCACCTTATCATGACGAAATTTTTTAAAATGTGCGTGTGTGTTTTGTTTAGTGTTTGTGAAAGTGGAGGGGTCTGTAGAAATATATTCTCTTCGAGATTTTGGAATTAATAGAGTATGGTTGGAAGAAAAATTGTTGTGAGAGGAGTTGTGTATGGGTCTTCATGGAAGTATTTTTTTTTAAAAAAATTGGCGTTGTTTTGTCACAAAAATAAGGCCAATGATTAGAAGAATTTTTTTAGTTGAGATTAAAAAGGTTTTTAGTGCTAAAAAACATGTTTGTATGAAAATTTGTTTTGAGATCAAAATAAACATTTTTTTTTTTAAAATGCAAACATACCCTAAGTCTCCCCCTTTTGGGATGAAGCTTAGCAGGTAAGTCTAAGGCCTAGTAGAAGTCTCAGATTTTCACTTGCTGAATCGAAGCTAACTATCAAGGTTATTGATTTCCGTTATAACTTTTTCACTATCACTATTTAATCATATGGCCAGAAGTGAGGCCTACCACTATGATTATTAAGTTGCAATGAAATTTCTTCCATTGGAAAGAAGGATATGATTTTCTATTATGATGTTAAACTGAGAATTAATTTTGCATTTCTAGTGGGCATATTATCTATGTGCATTACCCTCTGATAAATCTGATGTACCTAAACTTGGGCTACTCAAAGGAACGGTTACTTGTTCATGACCTACTGCGTAGAGGAATATTAAAAACAGGACGTTGGGCGTGGATGCTCAGATGTAATCTTGAGTTTGAACTCGTAATTGGAACTGAAAGTATTTAAGCAGATGTAAATTATCTCAACCACTTGCCTTATATTTGGATACAGTAGATTTCAGTTTCATTGTTAGTTTTGTTGGGGTGATTTATGCAATGAAACTCTGATTTTTTTGAGAAGCTACAAACATCTTAAGAACATGTGAGCTTTCTTACCTTGTACCTTTATTTTTTTTGTCAAATTTAAAATCTCTACTTTCATCCTTTATTGGCAGACTGTTTCTCTGCTCATTGAGGCTCTTGCTTGGTGCTCTATGCTGGTCTTGATTGGTGTTGAAACAAAAGTCTACGTCCGTGAGGTTCGATGGTTTGTCAGATTCGGAGTCATCTATGCCTTAGTTGGGGATGCTGCAATGCTCAATCTGGTTCTTTCAGCGAAGGAGTTATATGATAGGTTTGTGTTTATTTCCTTATTTGAATTGGGTACCTCTTGGCTAAAGATGGTACAACTGTTTTACAAGCAATTCTCCCTCTCTGACAGGTGTATGTTGTCTGTGCAGGTCCTTATTGTATTTGTACATCAGTGAGGTTGTAGTTAAGGTTGGTTGTGTTTGAGTTCTTTTTTACCCTTTACCCTTTATGTTTTACCTTTTCAAACTGAATTGTAGTTGTGTTGCATTGAAGAGCTTGTTGGTATTTGGACTGTCTCTGGTAATTGGATCTGCTATCTTGTTATTCCTTCATGTCCAGTAAGGAAAATCAGAATTGGTTATAAGATTTGAATCCTACACAAACAGACACTGTCACAGACTTAGTCAACATATTCGTGTAAATTTAAGATGCAGGGAGCGCTTATAGTTGTTTACGCTTAGAATAAATACTAAACAACCTATAATACCTGTAGTAGATCCTTCATCAAATTTATTGATTAACTGATACTGCCAGGAATAAAGGCATCAAATCTAATAATCCAGAAGAATACCAAAGAGTTAGAAAAGATGATAAATTATGCCAAATTTTTTAGTTGAGTTCAAAAGTCATCTGCCCGACTGTTGTTGTATTAGGCATTATAAAGTACCTTAAGGGAACTATTTCTAAACGAACTTACTAAAAGTCTCAATTCTAAAATGTGAAGACAACACTCACGTCTGAAAAAAAAATCAACTAAAAATAAAAAAAATTGGAAATCATGTAATCTCTCGCAATGTGATGTGCATTTATGTATAAGACATCACTTCAAGTCCTAGGAAAGACTGAGACCAGGAGTATTTCTTGTGTAATCTAGCGTCAGTTACATTATAAAGCATTCTTATTTGTGTGTATTTTGATTTTGACCTTTTCTTTTTTTGGGGATAAAATTCACTTAGCACAGTGAAGATAAATAATGGTCATTCTTATTAATATTATGTAGGTTTTGTTACTTATCAAAATTTTTTTTATGTAGGTTTTGTTTGGAATACTTTTACTTGTATACATTCCTCAATTGGATCCCTATCCTGGTTATACCCCAATCCGGACTGAATCAATTGATGATGCTGCATATGATGAGCTTCCTGGAGGAGAGCAAGTTTGTCCTGAGAAGCATGTCAACATATTTTCAAGTATGTGTATGTCAATTCATATGACATGAATGCCTATCATCTAAAAAATCTAAAGCTCTGTGTGTGTTGATGGAGTTAGAATTGTAATAACAACAAATGAGAAAACAACTATTCTCTGGTTTACTATGAATACTCTGCCAAGGACTGGTTTGTGCCTGTTCAAAGTGAAATGATTTCATCCTCGTTCTATATAACAGTAATCCTCAGTCCGACTTCTTTATTGCTTTTGTTCAAATGACTTAAAAAAACATGTTTTAGCTTCTTACATACTTGATCTTCTTAAAAAGTAGATGCAGGGGAGGATATTTGATCTTTACAGCTGTCTTTTCCCCACCTTTTTATTTTCTTTATGTGCTAATCGTATATGGGGTGATGACACTAATTCAAGAGAACTGTGATGTGGGTTGGTTTTGGTATGGTTGAGCTGCTTTAGTAACTAATTTTGGTTACTTGTTTTTCTGTCAGAGATATTTTTTTCATGGATGAATCCCATAATGAAGCTGGGCTATGAAAGACCTATCACAGAGAAAGATGTCTGGAAATTAGATACTTGGGATCGGACTGAAACATTGAACAATATGTGTGTGATTGTTTTCTTCTCAATTTGGTTTTCTTAGTGAATTCTTGTATTGTGAGGTCCTATCAAGTTTTTGGCTAACTTTGTAGGTTCCAGAGATGTTGGGCTGAGGAATCTCACAAGCCTAAGCCATGGCTTTTAAGAGCCTTAAATAGTAGCCTTGGGGGAAGGTGAGTATTGAGATACACGGCTGATAAGGATTCTAATGTTTTGTTCGTTGTTTGTTTGACTAATAGTATCATATACCTATCTTTTCTCCTTTGAAAAAATCTAGTGTTTCTTTGGCACTAGTAAATAAAAAAAGTTCAAGAGTTTTAGGTCATTAACTTGTATGATGCTTGTCTTATTGTCGATAGAGAGGCTTTGGGACCTTTTACATGATGAAGAGAGGCATTAGAGAGTTGATTTTTGATCCTTTATGTTTAATTAATGTGACAGAAGTGGCTGTATGAATAGTAATTAATATTGTGGGAGTTGTAGTTCTAATTTGGAATAAATCAGGGACAAATATGTGGTAGTGAGAAGAGCCTCTCACCTGAAGAGAGGGAGATATGCCAGCGTTTCAAGTGCGCTTTCAGCCAAAAAAAGTGCATGAGGAGTTCCTTAAGAACATTATTGAGGAAGCTTCAGGAGGATAGACCTATTCGCCTTCTTTCCAAAAAGAAGTCAAGGTTTAGTTCGTAGGAGGATCAAAGTAGTTGTCATTGCCGCTTGAGATTCCTAAGAAAGCATTGGGATTTTCAGAGTTAGCGTGTCAACTTTTAACCATGTCGCTTTTTATTCGTAATTTTCGCGTTGAATCCAAGGAGTTTCAAGTGAAGATTGGTGAGAAGGGTGATGTTCATTTTTCGGAGTGGAGTAAAACTCTTACAAACTCGATTCGTATGGGGAAGTTCGGTGCTGTATGGATGGTGAACATGTCTGATAAGTTGATGGCGACTTCTCCTACCATCGACTATGCAGTCAAGTATAATGAGTCCAGGCGTAGTTTTCTGGCTCAACGTTGTTCTAATAAGGGAGGTCGTTATGTTGCAGTAGTAGAGTATGGAGGGTGTCGCAAGGAGGGGGTGGTGATGGTGCCGGAGGGCAGGAATGGACATGGGTGGCAGATATTGAACCGTATCTTTAGTGATGTTGTTTTGTTTTTGCGTTCTGAGAGTTAGGCAGTGAAATCACTGGGATCCTCCGTTGTTCGTCCACATTTTTCCTTTGCTCAGGCGGTGCACTCTCCGGTGTTGGTGCATGGTGGTAGTGGGAGGGCTGTCGTTTGGGTGATGGAGAATCTGTTAATCATTTGTTATTACATTGTCCGGTTGCAAGAGGTCTCTGGATGCATGTCCTTGGTTTGTTGAATGTGCATTGGATAATGCCTGAAAGAGTGGTGGATGTCCTCTCTTGTTGGGACGGAAGTTTGTGGATCTTGCAGCAAAAGCTATTTGGAGGATGATACCTACGTGTATTTGGTGGTGCCTTTGGAGGGAGCAGAATAGACGATGTTTTGAGGATTCAACTAGATCTCTAGGGAGTTTGCAGGACGATGTGTTCCTTTCTCTTTTCTACTAGGCTAATGGATTTTTTTGATTTTCTTAGTTTCTTCATTTGTATGCGTTGAGTGATTTCGGTATAGTCTTTGTACTGAATTCACCTTTTCCTCTCTCTTTTAATAAAATTGTGCTTACTTATCAAAAAAAATATGTGGTAGTAGCCAGAACAACCATTTTCCTTCTCCTATGTAATATATAATGTAATACATAGAAACCCTTTATAAGTTTCTTTTTTAGATGTGGTTTGCTTCCTATGTCATTATTGTGCATGAGAATCTCATTTATGTCCTTGTTTTGCTTCCTGAAGGTTTTGGTGGGGAGGCTTTTGGAAGGTAATGGGCTTATGACTTTTGGGAAAACTTTCGTACTTCGATTTCCTTGCACACACACAATACACAAAACATCTATAGCCATGGTTGTTCACATGCCAAACATATATGAAGTTTCGTGATGTTTTGCATATTTTAAACAAATTTGTCCATTTGTAGATTGGCAATGATCTTTCCCAGTTTGTGGGGCCGCTCATCTTAAATAACCTTCTACAGGTTAGTTTGTTTTACATGTAATGGCATATCAATCTCTTTTTGGGTCCTCGGTTTGGCATCAAACTTTGAGAACCGCCTTTATTTAGCGCTTGATGTGTGAATGTCTACACACCCACACCCACACCCACCCACACAAACACACATATCTGGTTAATGAAATTGGTAAGTAAGAACTAATGCTGATCTTTATTGGTGATGTTGATTCTGTTAATTAGCTCAAGTTTTATTTTTGCTTAGCGTTAATTAGCTCAAGTTACATGGCGGTAGTACATTCGTTTATTTTCATATGACTCCATATGTTCTTTATTGGTATCTATACCTGTATAGAACCTTTTGAACTGCTATGGGCATCATTGGATCGGTCTTTTGTTGTTTTTGATGGGAAAATGTGTATGGACAGATACAATTGAAGTTGTTTTCAGAAGGTCAAGTGAGTATATTTGTTTGGTAGATGATCATGGCAAACCATGTCTAGAGCAATCAAAACTAAAGAAATGGTTTCTTATAGGTGTTTCTACAGTCAACTTTTTTCAGATTTCAAGCTTTGGAAGATGATCGTTATGTACTATAGAGTATTGGAAAACTTGTGGGGAAGGGGCGGAGAATTTGGAACCCCATGATTCAAACTTCTCAGTTCTCTTCTTTTGTTACTCATGCTAATCACTCTTATTTTTTCACATCTCAGTGCATTGGAATCTACTAAGTTTAGAAGTCAGATATTAGTAAGAGGGATGTGGTGAGAGGCTTTCATCATTGACTCCAAGGTGAGCTGAATAATACAAAAGCCTCCTTGGAGCAAAAAGCTGGTGCTAAATCATGCAGTCGAGGAATCTTACAATTACCCCTACTGTTCTAAGCCTCCTTTGAATCATTCTTTTACAGCTAGACTAGTTGGTCATGTGCTAATTAAATAGGACTATTAAAACATACCAAGAAGGAAATCGCCTAAAGTGAAGGAACAGAAATTGCACTTCCAAACAATGGAAACTTTAACAATAAAATGGGGAAGCTTGTCTTCCTCTCTGAGACTAATATAAGAAGGGCACCAACTCACTTGAGTCAGTTGCCAGCCATTGCAATGGCCAAGTTAATTATTCGTTAAGCATGTTTCAAGTTGACTATAGTTTAATTATGGGCGGATGCAAATTTGAGCTTCTGTATGCCCGCCCATAAGTGGGAAGCTCTTTGGATTTTGTTTGGCTTAGCTGAACCCATTCCTATACTAGGCCCTGTATCAAGAAGTCAAAAGAAGGAGGATTAAGTACAGGTGGATGACTAATAAGGGCATATTGTTAATTTATACCATGTGAAAAAGCTGAATTTTTTGACAATGCATGAATTTGGCAATTTGAGCTTGACAATTTCTCTAAGTTAAATTACCCAAGTTTGTTACCATATAAATTTTTATGTGATGAGTTTTTGTTGAAGATATTATTTTATGGTGGGGCAAATGTGTTTTTTGGATTTCTTTTACAATGGGAGACAATTTTGGGGTTTATTTCGATTAGCTAAAGAAGTATTTAGATGTGACGCCATTTTAAAGGATTGAGGAGCAACTCAAATCCTTATACAGAGTATATTTACTGAAAGTGTACAACTTATCTTGTGTGGTGAATTTTTCTGCAGTCGATGCAACGGGGGGATCCAGCGTGGATCGGATATATCTATGCCTTCTCAATCTTTGTTGGAGTGGTATGACATGAATCTTCTGTTTTATGTTCTGGGTTGTCCACCTATTGCCACGATGTTGATTGCCTTTATGTATAATGTATGCTTATCACAGTATTGCTGCTGTAATCAATATATACATGGTGAAGATCCCAATCCTTGTGGATTGAGATGAGGCATTTTAGTGGCCTAAATTCTAGCTCTCTGTTTTTCACTCTTGATGTGACACCTTTAGAAGTGATCACAAACTAAATCAAAAGCTTCTTGTGCAGTTTGACAATGGATTAAAGCTTGATGCACCAAATTTCATATTTTCTATTGTTCACTGTGTCAGTTCTTCATTGCATTAAATTTATAGGATTTAAATGTGTGTATAGATGTCGAAGTTAGTGAATTTCTTTCTACGCATACCTCTGGATTGGAGACTGCATTAAAGTTGGCTTGTATGTGCCTTTGAGGTCTGTATTTATTTATTTCAAACTGATATGTTGTTTTTGTCTTTTACTTATTGAAATAAATAAATACAGACCTCAAAGGCACTCAAAGCCCCATCGATGGCCTTTGCACGCCTTCGTTACCCTTTGGGAGGCCTATGCCCCATAGAAACTGTCTACCTGAGACTGTCCCTTGGCCCATAGGTCATGACCTTCTCATCTTTGTGTTTGTATGGAGGTTGATTAGGGCATGTCCTGTTGTATTCTTTCTACTGTAAGAATCACAGGATTTATGTTGGAGTTTTCTTGGAGAAGCATCTATTGGGTGCTTGTTGAATGTTCATTTTTTCTTCCACCTTATCTTAATGGTACCCTTAAAAAAACTGATTCATTGTGCCACTACTTGCATCATATATTTCATGTCACCATATGATTTACTAACTGTGTGCTTTTATTATGAAGTGGATTAATTTACATTTCACTGAATATCCTCTTTCTGCCTGCACCTTTGTCACTGAGCTGAGAGTATTGTTCCTCCTTATGATTGGTGACAGCTCTATAGCTCGACCACCATACTTCTGTTCTTTATTGACTAATCAAGACACATAATTTCTGACTGGTGTAATTTGCTCCAGGCTTTTGGTGTGTTATGTGAAGCTCAATATTTTCAGAATGTGATGCGTGTTGGATACCGGCTACGATCAACCTTGGTATTCCTTTTCAAATTTTTGGCTTTTCTACCCCTGATCATTATGACATTCTTTTGGCGCTTATTTAGATATTTCTGAAGTAGATTAGCCTGCCTTTTGCAATGTCTTACATGATTATTTGATTGCATTAACTGGTCGTGACAAACATTATTGTATCAGTAGCTTCTTTGCTTTTCTTCAAAGTTAACAAGGGTATTTGGGGGGAGGATCTGGATAAATTGGGGGTTGGGTATGGGGAGTAGTTAATAGCATTGTGCAAAGCTTGATGAGTTAAAGTGAGGAAAAAAACATATGACGAGTTTACTTTTCACAATTAATGCATTATGGAACTCAACTGACCAAAAACCCCTAGCTAATCTTCACTGTGTGAGGGCTAATGGGGTAATTGGCTACCTGGGTCTCTTTTGTGTGCGCGCGCAGCAGTCGATGGGTGTCAGGGACATGTCTCGACTCTCATGCGCAGAACATGTGGGGAATTAAATTACAAAAACACCCATCATTTATGGCAAACCAAAGGTAAAAATGAGGGGTGGAAACGAAAAGCAATTTCCACCTTTTTCATCAACTCCAATCATTATTTAACACCCCAATCATTGGTCTAAAAAGTCTACAACACCTACTACAATATTTTACACTACTTTCTCACAAAATCAATAAAAATCTACCTCAATTTTCACAATACCACTAAAATTTCCAGAATTATGGGATTTGCAAACATGGCTTAATATCCTGAGATGGAACAGCACTATTGCTTGGATCAGTTCTTGTGCTTAGTCATGTCTAAAATTTGGCAATAGATTTGTTGGTTTGGTACTGGGTCATAATTGTTAAGCTTGTGTATGTCAGAGGGAAAATGGGGTTGAACTTCATAAAAAATGAACTGTGTGGGTGAAGGTCCTTCTGATCTATTGTTTCATGTTTGGGTTGGGAGGTCCCTTTAGGCAATATTATTGATCCCAGCTGAACTAATACAAGGAAAAGTGGAACTTACATTCTTGAATAGTTTCATGCCAGCACTGAAGGTGTTGATGGTTGTGTAATATTTATATACTGAGATGTCTTTATCCTAGGTTGCCGCTGTATTTCGTAAATCTTTAAGGCTAACTCATGAAGCTCGCAAGAAATTTGCTTCTGGGAAAATAACCAACTTGATGACAACTGATGCCGAGACACTACAGGTTTGCTCTATTTCCCATTTGGAATTTGTGCTTATGATTTAATTAATAGTTGATGCTGTGAAAAATCCAATTCAATTTTGCATATTTGTGAAGTCACCAGTTTCTGTAAGCCTTGCTGATATCCACGTAAATAAATATTTTGTGAACATCTAAAAAAATAAAAACTGGTAGTCTACATAACTATACATGTAATTTTAATAAAGGTGTGCATGTAAATTCAACAGACTTTAAGAATCCCCTTGAAAGCAGCCATATCACTAAATTTTAATTTGACAGACTTGCACATGAAAAGTGATTCAGTGCATCTTGTCTTGTTATAGCTTTGCCTGAACAGTGTGAAGCGTCCTTTGTTTTTTGTTCTTTGTTTCTAATAAGCATATATTGAACTACGTTTTAGAAGTATGGGATGTCGAGAATTACAAAAGTGATTCATCTGCCATTGTTCAGAGAGCTTCTGTGGGACCATTAATAACATTGAGTTTTGTACATCATATGGGTCATCTGTTTGTGTCACCTAGAAAAAGTGTTTTTTTTCTGCAACACCCCACCACTGTCGTTGACCCAAGACCATGTTGGAAAGTGAATTTCCGTCTTACACCAATGCGAAAGGCTTGATGCTACTCGTTTAAGATCAGTTTTCGGTTGGAGGGAAGATTTGTTAGAAGTATGGAGGGAAGATTTGCTAGAAGTATGGAGGACCATTCTATCCATGTTCAACGAGTTTGCTATGGAGGGAAGATTTGTTAGAAGTATGTGTTAAGGAAAGAGTTGATGTTTAGGAAAGATCTTATGACTATGGAAAGAAATATTTGTAATAAGTGTAGGTCGATTGTATTGTGATGTTATATAATGGAATGACCGAGAGAGGGAAGTGGGCTTCTTCTCTCATTTACATGAAACCCTAATCTTTTCATGGTATCAAAGCCATAGCACTAGGGTTCCGCCGTCTCTCACCTTTCTTCTAACTCTTTCCTTAACAGTATGAACGCCACTTTCATTGTTCTTATCCCTAAGAAACCGGGAGCAGTCAATTACATTACCTGGGTCTCTTGCTTCGAGGGTGTGGAGGATGATTCTTTTGTGCATCTGGTGGGTTATTTGGAGGGAGCGGAATGAGAGATGTTTCGAGAACTCCTTTTTGTCTTTAGAAGGGCTGAGGGGGATGGTGTTGAACTCTCTTTTTCTTTGGGCAAATGCTGTTTTGGGCTTTCCTTTTTCTGATATTCCTGATTTCCTGAGTTTTGTAGCTTGTATGGAGTAGGTTCTCAGTATAGCTTTTTGTATTGTTACCTTTTTGGTGTTTTTAATAAAGCTTTCCTTATAAACAAAAATAAACCGAGAGCGGTCGCACTGAAGGACTTTCGTCCCATAAGCTTAGTGGAGGGTGTTTACAAGTTTTGGCGAAGGTGCTTGCTAATCGTTTGAAGCTTGTCTTGGACAAGATCATATCGCCGTCCCAGAATGCTTTCGTGAAAGGTAGACATATTTTAGATCCCGTGTTGATTGCTAGCGAGTGTATTGACTTGAGGTTGAGGTCCTATGTGTCGGGTATGTTGTGCAAATTGGATATTCAGAAAGCTTATGACTATGTCAATTGGAATTTCCTTTTGTATCTGTTAAGAAGATGTGGTTTTGGGGAGAGGTGGTGTAGGTGGATCGAATTTTGCATTTCTTGGTCAGATTTTCGGTGATGGTGAACGGCTCCCCCGAAAGTTTTTTTTTGGCTCTAGGGGCTTGCATCAAGGTGATCCGCTCTCACCCTTTTTGTTTGTGCTCATTATGGAAGCTTTCAATAGGATGATGAATGAAGTGGTGGTAAGGGGTTCCATTTTGGGATTTGAGGTTGGTGGTAGGGGCGGAGGAGGCATGTGTATTTCTCACCTTCTATTTGCTGATGACACCTTAATCTTGTGTGGGGCAGAGGTGAGCAATTTTTGAAATCTCAGATGCTTATTGCTTTGCTTTGAGGCGGTGTCAGGATTGAAAGTTAACCTTTCAAAAACGGAAGTTATTCCTGTTGGGGGTGTGGGCAACGTTCAGGAGTTGGCTGCTATTTTGGGTTGTAGAGTTTCATCGTTGCCTACCATTTATCTTGGGTTACCGTTGGAAGCGCGTTTTAAGAGCAGATATATTTGGGATGACATTATCGAGAGAACTAAAAGAAGGTTGGCGGTTGGAAACGCAACTATCTTTCTAAGGGTGGTAGACTCACGTTGATCAAGTCAACACTCTCTAGTCTCCCAACCTATTTTCTTTCTCTCTTTCCTATTCCTTTGGGGGTTGCCAATAGATTGGAGAAAATCCAAAGGACATTTTTGTGGGGGGATGATGGAATTGAGCACAAGTTTTATCTTGTCAAATGGGAGAAGGTTTGTTCTCCAATGAGTAGTGGAGGGTTGGGTTTAAGGAGACTCCGTTTGTTTAATAGAATATTATTAGGAAAGTGGTTGTGACGTTTTGCCTTGGAGATGGATAGTTTGTGGAGGGCTGTCATTGAGGATAAGTATGGCAGTGTTTCGAGCTGTTGGAGAACCAATGAGATCCGTGGCTCTTATGGTGTGAGCCTGTGGAAGCATATTAGCAATGGATGGACCTTCTTTTATGGGAACATTCGTTACGCGGTGGGTTGTGGTCTTAGAGTTAGGTTTTGGCATGATCTTTGGTGTGGAGAAAGACCTTTGAAGCTTGCTTTCCCTCTTTTGTTTTCTCTTGCTAGGCGCAAGGATGTGATGGTTGCAGATTGTTTGGAGGGGGGGATTCCGGTTATGGGGTGTGGAATATTCAGTTTGAGAGATTGAAGACTTTTTTGCTTTCTACTCATTGCTGTACTCTATGGTCCTTAGGAGAAGGGAAAAAGATAAAATGCTTTGGCAGGGTGCTAAGAATGAGGTCTTTTCGGTTAACTGGTTAAGTCGCTGTATGGGCTCATTGTTAGGGGCTTGGGTGAGGTCTTTCCGTGGAGGCAGATTTGGAAGACCGCTTTCCCGCCTCGAGTTTTGTTCTTTGTGTGGGAAGCGGCTCATGGGAAGGTTAACCATTGACAATTTAAGGAGGGGGTTATGCTTGATTAATTGATGCTTTCTATGCAAGGGTGATGGGGAATCTGTGGATCATGTGCTTATCCATTGCGTGGCCGCTAGAGAGTTGTGGGTGCACGTGCTTAGTATCGTTAACTACCCTTGGGTGATGCTTAAGAGGGTGGGTGGGGTGTTGAAGTGTTGGAAGAGGAAGTCAACAACCCTTTGGAATTGGCTGTGTGGAAAATGATACCATTATGCATTTGATGGAGCTTATGGAGGGAGAGGAATGGAAGATGCTTTGAAGATTCAGGGCTTTTCTTAGAATGTTTGAAAGGAAAAATGTTGCATACTTTGTTTCTGTGGGCTAATGGGGTGTTGGGTTCTCCTTTTGTGGACTTCAGTGATTTTATTAGCTTTCTTGCCTGTTTGTTGTAGATGGTTCAGTACAGCCCTTTGTACTGTTCCGTCACCTTTTTCTTTCAATAAAGCTTTCCTTATAAAAAAAAAGGATCAGTTTTCGGTTGGGTTGTTTTTGCTGCGTTTCATGCCCAGCCTTGAGTGAAATATAACAAGTACTTTGGAGCCACATATAGTTGGTGCAAGACTATGAATTCTTGCTGACAACACTTTGTAACAGAGAATTCTGATTAGTATGCTTCTTCAGTTTGGTGTGCTTGGTAATCAGCTTCACCTCTGTTTTCACTCCAGCAGTTGAAATGTTTCTTCTCGATTTCCGAGTGAACGATCCGGGTTGGAGGGGTTTAGTAATGCTATGTTGGAGTGGTTTAGTAATATCTAACTGCAGCACCGAATCTCTAACTACGTTTCAATGTTTCTCGATTTCCGAGTGAACGTTCAATGTTTCTCGATCATTTAGAAAGTTGCTGTAGTTAGAGATCATTTACTTGATCAAAATTTGACTATCGTACTTTCAGGGGTGCTTGTTAATTTTTTTTGTATTTTGTATGATTTAATTACTAATTTGGTGTTTTACTTGTACAGCAAATATGCCAATCACTTCATACTTTGTGGTCAGCACCGTTTCGTATCGTCATTGCGATGGTTCTCCTTTACCAGCAATTGGGCATTGCCTCACTTCTCGGTGCAGTAATGCTAGTTCTTTTGTTTCCCATCCAGGTGCAAGAGTCGTCTCACTTCACTTTGCCTATTATCTTTGAAAAAGTGTCAGTACTTTACTGAATGTGGTTTTTCCAAGAGTTTTAGTTTAAATGATACTTCCTCCCCGCATAACAATAAGATACTGGGCGAGTCATGTTTCTAAGCTAAATGGATGCACGTGTAACTTACCTGTCAAAAAAGAATTCATATTATATGTGGTTTTCTTTTTCGTTTCCAGTGCCCTTGTCTTTGTGTAGTGTTCGGATGATTTGCTGGTAAATCTGCTACTGTTTTAGCTTCTGATACTGGTAAATATCGTTAGATTAATTTGAAGGGGCCAGTTTGAGGTAACTGGCAATGATTGTGGAGAAGCATGTTCTGAGAAAAACTTTGGATACAAACAGGACTTGGGGAGAAATAAATCTAATTTTGACTAATATTGTTTGTAATAAGATAATACTGGGGATTGATTACGAGGAGTTAAAGATTTGTTATAATCGTTCTAATTTTTGTTTTGGAACAGACGTTTGTTATAAGCAAAATGCAGAAGTTATCTAAGGAGGGGTTGCAACGTACAGACAAGAGAATTGGTCTCATGAATGAGATTTTGGCTGCTATGGACACTGTAAAGTATGATATATTTCCACTAGTGTTATTTGGGTGTTTCTTGTGAGATATAGGCATTTAATGGTTGTTTTGATTGTCTATGCTGAAATGGTTCAGATGTTATTCATGGGAGAGTAGTTTCGAAGCTAAAGTACAAAGTGTTCGGACAGAGGAATTGTCTTGGTTTCGAAAAGCATCACTGCTAGGAGCGGTATGGTGTGGGACATGTTCAAAAATTTCTTCTGGTTTCTTTTAAAAAGAAGTGAAACGCATCAGTATTGTCTGGTCCAGTGTTATTTTTTATGCCCCTTAGGTCATTGATTTTTTTTTTCAAGTTAAGAAGAAGACCTGCTCTGCCCATTGGAAAATCAATTACTGTAGTCTTAATTTACTACTTAATGGACATATCATGTGCGTGCTTACCATGTTCAAAAAAAAGAAAGAAAAGGAAATGAAATTCATTACATGCATGCTCACGGTCCCCTGAATTTTTTCTCCAACAATTTTGGAGTAGGACAAGATTTGGAAAAAAGAGAAAAAGGTACTTGTCATGGGTATTGAACAACTGAACTGGTAATAAATATAATATAACTATTAATATTTGTGTTGCCATTTTTTTTAGTTGCATTGTTTACCAAATCTTGTCCTGCTTAGAGGATGGGAATTGGGAAGATACCCAAGAGGTCAGTGTCTGACATCAATATGGTGCACTTGGTATGTAAACTTCAAAGCAGATTAATAAATCAGCATGTTGTGTGGGCAAAAAATATGGGGTCATATACCACTGGTATTTGGGAATGTGATTTTGCAAGTTGTATTTTGGCATGAGTTTTTAATTATTGTGTTTGTTTAGCCTGGGGATTATAATGCTATCTTGTTCTTTTTCCTAACTCGTTCCCTTGTTTTGCAGTGCAATGGATTTTTACTAAATAGCATTCCAGTTGTGGTGACTGTGATATCATTTGGAATGTTCACTTTGCTTGGTGGGGATCTGACACCTGCGAGAGCCTTTACTTCCCTTTCTCTGTTTGCAGTGCTTCGCTTTCCCCTATTCATGCTTCCTAATATAATAACTCAGGTTCTGTCTTCACCATTGTCAAAACTTCATGTCCTGTTGGAATATTTTGAACCATACTTTTGCATGCAAATTTTTTGGAGTTTTTTGATTGCTTATTTACTTGTCTTCAGACGTTGTGGTTCTTATACTATCAAGGCCTAAAATATCTTCGGGAAGAACCCCATTGAAAGGCCTTATCACAGATAATAAACATATAGAGATGAACTGAGTAGTCACAATGCTATGTATTTTTCTCAAATGGTATTTTTTTGATAAGTAAGTCAATCTTATTAGAAATAGTGAAAATAGTACAAAGGACTATACCAAAGACACTACTCCAAACAAGCAAGAAAACTGAGAAAATCAACAAAATCTACAAAAGGGCAACTAAGCACCGAGTTTGCCCAAAGAAAAAGAGAAGATAATACAACGCCCTGCAACCTCGCCAAAGACAAAGAACAATCTTCAAAACATCTACTATTTCGCTCCCTCCAAATAAACCACCAGATGCAATGTGGGATCAGCCTCTATATAACCTTAGCGAAAGGATTACGAAAACTCCTCTTCCAACTCCACAAACATCAGCCACTTTCTCAGGCATAACCCACTGAAAATTTGCAATACAAAGAATATGTGAACACAACCCACGCGCATAAGGACAATGCAACAAAACATGGTCCACAGATTCAACATCACATCAACATAGGAAACACCAATCAGCAATGAACATCCCCCTTTTGCGCAGGATATCAATAGTAAGAATCCTACCATGAGTAGCCTCCCACACAAAAAAAGATACTCGCAACGGGCACAAAGACCTCCACACACACCTCCAAGGGAAAGACAAACCATCCCCACCCATAAGCAAACCATATATCGATTTAACCGAAAACACCCCTTCCTTGGTCCCCGCCAAACCATCACATCATCCTCCCCTCTCCTCAAAGCCATACCATACAACCTAGCAAAGAATGAGGAAAAATCCTCCACTTCCCAGTCATTAGTCGCTCAGGCGAATGAGACATTCCACACCACGCTCTCACAACCATCCACCAAATAATCTGCCACCAAAGCCTCCTTACAGCGAGACAAAGAGAAAACAAGAGGGAAGGCGAGACTCAAGGCTTGTCTCCACACCAACTGCCATGCCAAAAGCTAACTCTGGCACCATTCCCCACCCTAAACCGAATATGCTTACTAAAAGCGTTCCACCCTTTGCTAATGTACCTCCAAAGGCCAACACCATATGAGCCTCGTACCGAAAGAGTACTCCAACCTCCCACCGAACAACCATATTTTTCAGCAATAACCCTCCTCCACAACCTCTCCCTATCATTCGCAAACCTCCATAACCATTTGTTCAGTAACGCCATGTTGAACATACGAATACTACGAAGGCCCAAACCCCCATCGTGCAAAGGCGAGCACACGTTATTCCATTTCACTAGATGAAACTTGTGGACACTATCAGAACTACCCCATAGGAAATCACGCTGAATTTTCTCCATCCTATTCGCCACCCCCACCGGAATAGGAAACAAAAAAAAGGAAATAGGTAGGTAAGCACGAAAGCGTAGATTTGATGAGAGTTTTTATGATTTACTATTCGATCAACATTTTGCACACCTCAGAATGATGGGGAGTCTGTGGACCATGTGCTTAGCCACTGTTTGGTTGCTAGAGAGTTGTGGGTGCATGTTCTTGGTATTGTCAACTACCCTTGGGTGATACCTATGAGGTTGGGTGGGGTGTTGAAGTGTTGGATGAGGAAGTTCAACAATCCTTTGGCGTTGGCTATGTGGAATATGATTCCATTGTGCATTTGGTGGAGCTTATGGAGGGAAAGGAATGGAAGACGCTTTGAAGACTTGGGGCTTTACTTAGTTTGTTTAAAAGGAAAAATGATGCAGACCTTGTTTCTGTGGGCTAATGGGGTGCTGGGTTCTCCTTTTGTAGACTTCAGTGATTTTATTAGTTTCCTTGCTTGTTTTTTGTAGTTGGTTCAGTACAGCCTTTGTACTGCTCCGTTTCCTTTTTCTTTCAATAAAGCTTTCCTTAATATATAAAAAAAACATTTTGCACGCCTCAAATTGCACCTCTTCTCCATATTAGGTAGGTGGAGAGCGTCACCTGGTGCTTGTACAACTTTCCAATGGAATATTTTTTTGTGTTAAATAGCTATAAAGGATATTACTTTTTTAACTACTTCAACTCTATTATTTCTCTGCTTCTAATGCTTCCTTAGTTTGGCAGGTGGTCAATGCAAATGTATCCTTAAAGCGTCTGGAGGAGCTACTCTTAGCTGAAGAGAGAATTCTTCTACCAAACCCGCCTCTTAATCCAGGATTGCCAGCTATCTCCATCAAGAACGGATACTTTTCTTGGGACCCTAAGGTCTGTGTTCAATTTATTTGCTTCGGCTTGTGACATGTCAACATAGATTCCCATGCATCAACATGCTTATGCATTGTGATGATATGCATGTTACTAATTTAAGGTTGAGGTCTGTTTCTCTCTTTCCATTTATTGCTTTCATTTTAAAGAACCTTTGTAAAGATTCATGCTACTATAGTGAATGCATTTATGAAATCTTGCAGTCAGGTGGTAGTTATTCTTTTTCCTGAAGCCCCCAGGTAAAAAATGTATTGTGAATCTTCTTGGCTCCTAATGCCATGAAGTAAGTGGGGGTAAAAAATCATGCTTTCTGATAGCCCTTTGGTATAGAGGTGAATGTGAAGTTTATTGTTATCTATGTGCATGTTCTAATAATAGCATTTCATTTGTGGGTAGTTGCTTGCTATGATAGCTCTACATTGTTTATACTTGTTGATGTTTTTGAATCCTGAAAACTTTATTGCATACTTCTCTTGTCTGGAAACTAGCAGTTTTTGAAGCTTATTTGTCTTTTCAGGCGGAGAAGCCCACACTGTCAAATATCAATTTGGATGTGCCTGTTGGTAGCTTAGTTGCAATTGTGGGCAGTACTGGAGAAGGGAAGACGTCACTTATTTCTGCCATGCTTGGGGAGATTCCTCCAATCTCAGATGCCAGTGTTCTTACAAGGGGGGCAGTTGCTTATGTTCCACAAGTTTCGTGGATTTTCAATGCAACTGTGAGTTAAAGAAAGCTCATTTATTGTCACAATGTGTCTTTGGTAAATTCAACTGATTGTACGTCAATCTTACAAACCTTGCTGTTGTATGCATACAGTATAAGTGGTAATTTTTTTTGTTGCTTACGCTAAAATTGGTTAGGGAAGCTTTGATGGATCAATTTTGCTGTAGGGTTCATTTATTGTAATCCTGTGGATTTGGTAACTTACATTTCTTGTTATCCTTACAGTTATTGTAATTATTATGGTTTTCATCTTTACAGGTGCGTGATAACATTTTATTTGGATCTGCTTTTCAACCAGCAAGATACGATAAGACAATCGATGTGACTGCATTGCGGCATGATCTTGACCTGCTACCTGTAAGTGGTTGTCAATATCTTATATTGCAGCTAAATTTTGAGTATGTTTGTCATAGAGTCACATATTATTCAAGCGGGCCTGAATTCAATCTTTGTTACATGCTTATACTAGGGAGGTGATCTTACTGAGATTGGCGAGAGAGGAGTAAATATTAGTGGTGGTCAGAAGCAAAGAGTTTCCATGGCCAGAGCTGTGTACTCAAATTCTGATGTGTACATTTTTGATGACCCCTTAAGTGCTCTGGATGCCCATGTGGCTCGACAGGTAACTGTTAATGTTAACTAATATTAATTCGCTTAAAGGTGAAAGTTGCTGTTGTTGATCTACACTCTGCTTCAAGCTATGAATGATATAATATAATGTTTGATCATGTTAAAATCGCGTGGCTCCAATGATTTCATCTAATGAGGTTTATGTTCGGTTTGTAGCTATCCCTGTTAATGATTAGGCTCCTAAAACCTTCCCATGGATTTTATTTACAGGATTATTTTATCATGTTATGAAATAGTAGAGTTAATATGCACACACTCAAGTGGAAAAAATAACACAAAATGTTGAGCACTTTTGACCAATCACTACTGAGTGATGGATGTAGCGTTATGGCATGGGTTCACTGTAGAAGATAGAGGTGTGCATTTCTATGTGCTGTGGGGGCATTCCATTATAAGAGATGTTTCCAGATTTCTAGATGTACTCCGCATTAGAGGCAGATAAACTTGTCTCGCACTGTAATTTCGGAGATGGTGATACTATTAATGTAATCTTGAGTTTCACTCTTTCCAATGATTAGAAAATAGTGGGTTGTTTTTTTTCTTTTTTTTTGTTCTTGCTAGTATGTTCTAGTATTTTTTCAGTGGAGATGGTGCTAAGGATTGGGTTGGAAGTTGAACTCAGTCGTAAATTCAATATTCCTTCTTATTATGAGTCTTTTAAGAGGATCTAGATGGTACGCGATTCCTTTAAAGGGGCATTTGACATAGAAAGCCCCTATCAAAGTGTCCCTCCTGACTGATAAAATCCCATTTTACTTCAAATATCATCAGAAGATATGCTTTCAGTGGAGTGTTGTTTTATGGGCAAAAATGTGGCAGTGTGTTCGCCATTTGTTGCTTCATGCTTTGTGGCACAAGGAACGGCCTCCTTTTTTCTCTTTTTTCTTTCTTTTGTCTCTTTAGGTTGACGAACTTACCTAGTTCCAAAACCAATATATGCTATACTATCACAAAAGTTTCATGTTAGCCACTTTCCTAATTCCAGCATTATGTAAAGGGAAATTACAAAAATGATGGTTCTCAACAATACACTTCCAATTTGACCCATGAGTTTTCAACGAAATGACTTGAAGCTCAGCTTATCTATTGGGGATAAATGTGAACTTTAGTACTTATACATAACATATCTTTGGGATTGAATGGATGAACAAATAATTGTTTCTCTTTTCGTTTGTTTTCCTTTTCTGTCTATTCATTTTCTTTTGTACCGTACTGACTATGTTGTGTGTCTTGATTCTACTCTTTTTTTTCTCTTTGTTTTATTTTTGAAGCATTAATAGAGCGGAATTGGGCTTTTGAAAATTTTAATGGTGCTTTATCATTATCTTCTAGTGGTCTAACTCACATTTCTAATAACCTTCAGGTTTTTGATAAATGTATCAAAGGAGAACTAAGAGGAAAGACCAGAGTCCTTGTCACAAATCAACTGCATTTTCTCTCACAGGTTGATAGAATCATTCTGGTCCATGAAGGTACGGTGAAAGAGGCGGGAACATTTGAGGAGCTCTCTATTCATGGCATTCTTTTCCAGAAGCTAATGGAAAATGCAGGAAAGATGGAGGAATATGTGGAAGAGAAGGAGGAGGCTGATAGTGATACAATTGACCACAAACCCACTTCAAAACCTGTTGCAAATGGCTTGGTGAATGATTTCCCAAAAAATTCAAACACAAATAAACCGAAAGAAGGCAAATCTGTTCTCATTAAGCAGGAAGAACGTGAAACGGGCGTGGTTAGTTTGAAGGTCTTGGCGAGGTAACAAAGGAACCCGTACTTGTATGGTTCAACTAGATAACTTCACATGTAAATTTTCCATTATGGTGAAAGAAAATTCAAATTTGTTCTTACCATAAAAACTGAGCTAAACAAAACTTTGAACACGTTTAGTTGGAGGCTGTTTTTCTAGACCCTAAGCATTGTTCTAGACTGTAAATCATAATTTTTAGCCTGCATTACCCTTAAAACCTTGAAAAAGTTTAGCAAATGTCATTTATTATTTATCAAGAACTATGACTAGGAATTCCTCTTCCAACTGGGGACTTGATGTTGTAACAGCTGCTTGATGGTTGCAGTGCCTCCCATTATCCTTTAATTTCTCCACTCCAAATCTGAACAATATGCATACCTCCTTTCCTGATATGGCTTTTTCTCCATCCTCCACTTTGGATCAAACTCCAGAACCCTCAAAATTACACCTTCCAACAACTAGTATCTCCAAGTATCCACTACAGATAAGGAGGACCTTTCAAAAACCATACGTTCACAATGCACCATGTGCTGAATGACTTTTGTTTTCTAACACTGGCAGTTTGGTCAATCCCGAGATGAACTATGAGTTAAATCCTGTTTGTACCAGTCTTTTTTCTTTTTCCTCGTCCTTTGAACACAGATTTGATTCAACTTTGGTGGTACAGGTATAAAAATGCATTGGGAGGCCTATGGGTGGTTATGATACTCTTTACATGTTACGTTCTTTCTGAGGTTCTACGAGTTTCAAGTAGCACGTGGTTAAGCCGTTGGACTGATCAAGGCAGTTCGAGGAGATACAGTCCTGGTTTCTACAATACGATATATGCAGCTCTATCGTTTGGTCAGGTATGAGTATATTTCAGTTAAAATGGCTTAAAGTTATTTTTATAAATCTCACTATTTATCATCTGCGGTGAATGTTCTCCCCCCATCACTCTTTTTTCATTCATTGTTATTTATTGCTCAGGTACAGCATTTCCTGTTGAGAGGTTCGGTGTATACGTCTGCATAGTGTATATGTTGTTGATTTCAACTGTGAAGATCTGAACTTCTAAATGTCTCTGTGGTTTCTTGTTTCAGGTTATGGTGACACTGGTGAACTCTTATTGGTTGATCATGACAAGTCTCAATGCTGCCAGAAGGTTGCATGATGCCATGCTTGGCTCCATACTGAGAGCTCCCATGGTCTTCTTTCAAACCAATCCACTTGGACGGATCATCAATAGATTTGCAAAGGATCTGGGGGACATTGACCGGAATGTTGCTCCATTTGTGAACATGTTCCTTGGCCAAGTGTCACAGCTCCTTTCTACTTTCATCTTGATTGGGATTGTGAGCACATTGTCTTTGTGGGCCATAATGCCACTTTTGGTTTTGTTTTATGCGGCCTACCTATACTATCAGGTTTGTGAAGGCTTATATTTGTGATCTTTTTGCTGTTGATTCTTATGGAAGTTATGTATTGTATTCTGATGATATGAGTGAGTGATAGGTCAAACACATGTTTCCCAAATTTAAAAAAGTTTGTTGGGCAGCAATCCCCCTCTCCAAAGGCTTCCTTCCCATGTGGAGCTCATCCCTTTCTCCACTCTCCCTCTGTCCATATTAGGGTGAGGTACCACTTGCCTATAAAGATGGGTGGTAATTTAGAGTCCTCGCAGATCACGATAAATTGGATTTTTGAGTCCTTAGCTGTTATTCATCTACCAGTAAACGTATTTTGTGTTTGTGGAGCACAATGGTTTTTTGCTGATGTGAGCATCTTTCCATTTCTTTAGAGCACAGCACGTGAGGTGAAGCGCTTAGACTCCATCAGCAGATCTCCTGTTTATGCACAATTTGGAGAAGCACTGAATGGTCTATCAACAATTCGTGCATACAAAGCTTATGATCGGATGGCAGACATCAATGGGAAATCTGTTGACAACAATATTAGATTTACCCTTGTGAACATGAGTGGAAACCGCTGGCTTGCAATTCGTTTGGAAACATTGGGAGGCCTCATGATTTGGTTTACAGCGACTTTTGCTGTCATGCAGAATGGGAGGGCAGAAAACCAGCAGGCATTTGCATCCACCATGGGTCTTCTTCTTAGCTATGCTTTAAACATCACAGGTTTACTGACAGGTGTACTCAGACTTGCAAGTCTGGCTGAGAACAGTCTAAATGCAGTTGAGCGAGTTGGCACTTACATAGATTTGCCTTCAGAGGCTTCACCTATTATTGAGGGCAACCGCCCCCCTCCTGGATGGCCTTCATCGGGATCCATTAAGTTTGAGGATGTTGTGCTACGTTATAGGCCTGAACTTCCTCCAGTGCTGCATGGGTTGTCTTTCACCATTTCTCCAACTGACAAGGTGGGAATTGTTGGAAGGACTGGGGCCGGGAAATCTAGCATGCTCAATGCTTTGTTTCGTATTGTAGAATTGGAAAGAGGGAGAATCTTAATTGATGATTATGATATTGCAAAGTTTGGACTTCATGATCTACGTAAAGTTCTTGGAATCATACCACAGTCCCCAGTTCTCTTTTCAGGTACACTGATTACAATCTTGCTTTAAACTGCTGAGTGCCCCTGGCTGCCTTGTTTGTTTGCTGAAATATTTTTCTCTTTTTCTTAAAGAAATTTTTTTTGCCGAGTTGATTCTACTAGTATATGTTAGTCCTTGATGTGAAGCTGGAGGGAGTTTCTATGTCTATTCTCCACAAGTGGCTTGATTGTCTTAGTTATTTCGAATTCTGAACATTTTCAACCCAATTAAGAGGGAGAGCGGTGGAGCTTAAGCCCTGTAATTTGAAAGATGCTGCGGTGTCCAGACCCATCTCCTAATCGTGCCAATACTTGCACTGGCATGAGTTTGCATGTCTGAATATGTGTCTGGGTGCTTGTTTCTATCATCGGGATTGTACTTCAAAAGTCATATGGCCTATAAATGACTAGTGTAGGTGCAACTTCAAATTGTGAATCTGGGTTCAAAAGATCCACTAAATGAATAAGATGAACCTATTTATAAAATAGGCTCAGCCCAAAACTGTGGCCCACAACCAAGGATTACAGAATGACAAAAACACTCTTGAAGTCTAGACAAACAAAGTAGAAAGTACGATAAAATATTAGTGATTTGTCACTTATTCTTGAACTAAAAAAGGCTTCTTCCATTTGTTTTAGTGAATGTTTACTCATTGTTTCATGGATGCCTCCAACTTCCAGTATTGCCATGATTGAGAATAAGCAGGACACTGTTTTAATAACTATTCATATTAGACTGATGAGAGAGTCGTTGCTTACCAAGTTGATTGTTATCGGTGTGTAAAACATATGAAGTCTCTCTTATTCTAATCTTGGACATATTTCTCTGTTCAGGATCTGTAAGATTTAATCTTGATCCTTTCAATGAACACAATGATGCTAACCTTTGGGAGGCATTAGAGAGGGCACATTTGAAAGACGTGATCAGGAGGAATTCTTTTGGTCTGGATGCGGAGGTAAATGCTCTTCTTTTTTTGCTGTTCTCACTACATTTAGGTTGGTACTCAAAAGTGTCATTCTGGATGATTTTGTGTTTTGATATGTTTACCCCCACCCCACAATAGGTTGTCTTTAGCGTTTCATTTTATTGTATAACTTCAAATCTGTCGGAGGCATTGCTACAATTATCAACAGAAGTGGCTCATATGCTTTTGCTTTTTAATAATTTCAAATAGAATGCAACTGTTGGCTGAGAGTGCCCTTTTATTCTGTGAAGGTTTCGGAAGCTGGGGAAAATTTCAGTGTTGGGCAGAGGCAACTATTAAGTCTTGCTCGAGCACTGTTGCGGAGATCAAAAATACTGGTTCTTGATGAGGCTACGGCAGCTGTTGATGTCAGAACTGATGCACTTATTCAGAAAACTATTCGAGAGGAATTTAAATCTTGTACAATGCTTATTATTGCTCATCGATTGAACACCATTATTGACTGTGACAGGATCCTTCTGCTTGATGCTGGCCAGGTATGCCTTCAATGTTCAGAGGTTCAGCACATTTTTTTTCTTCTTGTTATTCTTGTTCTTTGCTGGTGTTCAACAAGATGGATAACTCCTTGATGACAAGAAAATATTTTTGAATGAGTCAAACTTGAGAATCAGCAGACCTTTTTAAGCTGATGTATCCTTATCTTTCGTCTTTTGTTTCAGTTTTTTTTTGGATGATACAGAATATATGTGCTTTTCAGGTTCTAGAATATAACAGCCCAGAGGAACTACTATCAAATGAACAAAGTGCTTTTTCTAAGATGGTTCAGAGTACGGGAGCTGCAAATGCTCAATACTTACGCAGCTTAGTACTTGGAGGGGAGGGAGAAAACAAGTCGGCAAGAGGAGAGAACAAACAGGTTGATGGACAGAGGAGATGGCTGGCCTCTTCAAGGTGGGCTGCTGCTGCTCAGTTCGCCCTTGCAGTCAGCCTTACCTCATCACAGAGTGATCTTCAACGTCTGGAAATTGAAGATGAGAACAGTATCCTCAAGAAAACAAAGGATGCAGTGATAACTCTGCAGGGAGTTTTGGAAGGAAAGCATGATAAAGTAATCGAAGAGTCCCTTGATCAATACCAGATCTCAAGAGATGGATGGTGGTCGGCTCTCTATAGGATGGTTGAAGGTACAACTGAAAGTCTCTGGTTGCATCATCCATTTTTATGAGCTACACAAATAAAACTCCATGGATGCCTGCATGCATGAATTTGTAAAATCCAATAATTTGAATGTGGATTTTTTAAGATTTTTTAATCTTTCGGAGGCTGATTCCTGCATGAATGGTATGCGAATTGGTTTTAGCTTTTAGCTCCAGAACTTCTAGGCAATATTTGTTGGTTACATAAATGAGGAAGCCAATAATGTTGCGATAAGAATTTCTCGAGTCTCAGCCAAAGAAAGAAAGGAAACCCTCATAATTTCTTAGAAAGCCCCAATCTTGCACACAAGCAACAATGCAATCATCCTAGTCTGTTTCAGTTGAGGTTTTTCCCCTTTGAAGTTGTGTACACTCTTATTCATGTTTAGTTTGGCCATGAATTTGCATGTATTATATCTTGTTATCAACTGCCATGCAATGCATGATCTCTTGCACACTATTGTTGGGGGGGGGGATATCTGTCTTTTGGGTGGTCATAGTTCCAAGATTTTTTCTTTTATTCGAGGATAGGGTCTAATCTGGAATCAATTAATGCCGTAATATTAATGTCTCAACTCCATCTTATATTTTTTTCCTCTTTTCCAGGTCTTGCTGTGATGAGCAGATTAGCTCGTAACAGACTTCAAGAATCAGAGTATGGTCTTGAAGACAGATCTATTGACTGGGACCAAATTGATATGTAGGCACTATGTTTGGTTTACTTAACAGGCTTCACAGCCGTGACTACACATGCATTTATACCCGGTACTGACTGCAGCCACTACCTATTTTTGTTATGTATTTCTGATATATGTCCTAAAGCTCAAGGTAGCAATGGAGAGAAGTGTGGCTTTGTACGTGAAACTTGCAGAAAGACAAGATTGTTCATAATGAGCCAATAATGAGTCTTGAACAGTTCTGCTGGTAACTTAGAAGATACCACAAATAACTGCCACGATCAGTGGCGGAAGGAAGGGGTAGCGACCATGGGCGGCCGCTACCCCTCACCCCACCCAAAAAAAAAAATGCATTAGTTTTTTTTTAAATAATAATAAGTTGGCCTGAGCCCGATACCCCTGAGGCTCAGGCTCAGGCCAATTAAGGAAAAAAAATGATAAGATAACCCGTGAAAAAAAAAAGACATACCGGAGAGGGGGCAGCCGCCGGGCTTGACCCCATTGGGTCCGCTCCACTGAAGAAGACCACAAGACAGAGAAATCGGGAAGAAACAATATTGGGGAAGCGACATGAGAGAATTGTTCATGATGATAGTTTGATCCCACGCCTTTGATGGGTGCGATTAAAATAAAGCATCGCTGTTGTAACTAGAGAGAGAGGGGGGGAGAGAGAGAATCCATTTGATTTCACGAGGCTACTGCAGGGGAAGCTTGGTATGGTGTGGTCTCTTGTCGGAAAGTTTCACACACGCATTTACTCATGCGCGTGGGGCCCCTCTCCCTCCTCCATGCTTAAATATCAGCCTCCCGTACTATTAGAGGTTGACGGCGATTAAAAAAACTTATCTCTTTTCTATTCCTCTCTCTCTCTTATTCTCTTTCCACTTCTCACCTAGACAAACCAAAGGAATTTGCTGTAATGATGACTTTATTTTACTTATATGATATCTCCACGTCAGCAATGGCTTGTTTCCACATTTTGACAACTGGTGCACTACTTTGCTTTCGTAGAATTGGTTGTGATCTATGATTTAAGGGTTTAATTTAATTTTTCTAAAGAACTAAAGAGAATTTTTTATAGATCTTTCTATAATTTAAGGGTTTATATTTTTTTTTTTTGACGACGAGGAAATTCCCCAAAGCCGGACCCTTTTGGCCCAACCCTGAAGTACAAACTCCGGCCCACTGGACCGACCCCACAACCCAGGGAGCAGATAAGTCAAGGGCGATAATGGGGATGTTGGGGCTCGAACTTGGGACATGTTAGAACTCAAGCCGAAGCCTTACCACCACACCAAACCCTTTCAAAATGTTAGATATCACCGAACTATTTTGCATGTTCACCGAACTCCACATGTATTTAGAACGAAGCCGTTTTGCAACATTTTCAAAAAATGCAAAATCGTAAGATGCAATTGTCACCTCTCAGTCGCAGTATATAACACGGTATATGTATTGTAATATTTTGAATGATTTTTGTCTTTAATTTTTAATATTTTAATTGTAAGACAATTTTTAGCATTATAAAGAAAAAAAAATTCTTGTCATTTCGTCTTTAGAATTCGACCCCCCTGAATTTTGGTCCTGGTTCCGCCACTGGCCACGATTGTTTGGGTGGAAGGAATCAGCTTTTCCTTGTCCTGTTGAGAAGTAATCCATCATCAGGTTATGGCATTCAGGATTGGAAATTTTAATCTCGAAGTACAATTTATTGCATCCAATGGCGGATAAGATTTTTCCGGATTGTTTATTTTCTTATTTTTCCAAAGTTTTGGTATTGATTTAGTATGTCAGATCCCTGCTTTTCAATGTTTCAGGTCTTCCGCCTAAGAAAGAAAATTTTCAGGCCTTCCCACTTAAAAAATTTAATAATATGTAATTAAGATTTCTCCGAATCACATGGGTTGCAGTGTAATTAATTAAAAAAAGCAACAGAAAAGCGACGTTGAAGTCGCAATGAAAGGACATTAAGTCTTGTTTGAGTTCTAACAATTTGGGTCCAAAAATTTAAGTTTAATATTACAAAATTTATCACATAATTTTTATTATTATAATATTTATTAAAATTCTTCTCTTTATTTTTTCATCAACTTCCATAATATATCTTCACTTTATAATATTTTTTAAATTTCAATATCTAAAATTTCCAGACATCCCGGAGCGTAGGGGCCCGTGGCAATTCCTCGAACATTACAATTTCAAAGAATCTCTTTTCAACCTGGTCCACATGCCTTTCAGACGCAATTTGCCAATTCCGAAGTCTGGCCGCGCAATACATCCCCTCATCCAATATCTAGTGGTGGGGAGCAAGTGAGCAACAATTTGTGGTTCCAAATTCCCAGTCGCCTCGTGATTAGTTGCATGCTTCTTTTGCAACGCGACATATTTCTGCAACTATCCCTCTTTGCTGGTACGCATCTTTTTACTCGAATAAAAAAGAAGCCACGTACCTAAACCTCGTGACTTATTGTTCTTATTTTAGTGGGCACAGAAGATGATGTGTCCGACTGGTTTCGCATATGAATAATAGCACGTCCTTTGACTCCTGTCATAGACTGGGGAAGCAGCCAAAATTATTGGGGAGAGAGCATTTTTTTTTAAAAATTTCCAATCTTGTATGTTTTCTTCCATGTCCTTTTCCTAATGTGTAGGATGTCTTCGTAAGCCGTGACGCTTGCAATGGTCCTTACGCTTGATTGCACATTTCACGTTTTTCAGTTTTGTCTTATACTACTGTGGTATCTCATGTTTGAAACTACATATAACTAACCAATGCACGAAATATGCTGCTAGCTGACACTCTACTGAATGTTTCGTTCATTTTGTTCTGAAGCTGCAAAAATTGCGATAACTCACTCTTCGAGGTAATGCTAATTCCTACGGATTTTCTTCTTTAGAATTCTTGTTAATAATCATCGTTGCTGCTCTTGCTGATACTGCTGTTACTGTTCTTGATTTTGCTAACGGGCATCGTTTACTTAGGAAACGTTGAGAATATAGAGAGTTACAGTAACGGGTCCTGCATGTCTACTTGGTAGTTGAGGAAACTACAATTTGAAGTTGACTAAAACCATCTACGTTTCTTCTTTTAACATAAGTAAACAACTGAACTGGATTTGTCGAATCTTTTCTTCTCCGCTGCATTCTTTCGGAAACCAAATGGTCAAATGGAGGATGATCAGTGGATTTCTTTAGCTTTTTCCTTGTCATCTCTTCCGTTATGAAGTTAGATTAGTACTGGAATAGAGACGTCTTCTTGTGAATCAGGGACCAGATATGGCTTTTGATCCATTAATTTGGTACTGTCAACCGGCTGCAATCTTATTTTCTTTCCTGTTTCATACGTGAGTATGGTTTGCTCTTGTTTGCAGGAGGTGCATGCTGGGAGACCGGCTGTGGGGAAAAAAGAGAGAGAATTGAGTGAACAAAACACCCAATAGATCTCTCCAGCAAAAGAAAATACGACACTGTAATGTCGCAAGACTCGTGAATCAGGGGCCAGATATGGCTTTTGATCCATTAATTTGGTACTGTCAACCGGCTGCAAATGGGATATGGGCCAAAGTAGTAGATACTGCTTTTGGCTCATACACACCTTGTGCAATTGACTCTCTAGTTATCTCCATTTCTCATTTAGTTCTCCTTGGCCTTTGCTCTTATCGAACATGGCTCATAAAGAATAATTCCAAAGCCAACCGGTTTTGCTTGAAGTTGAATTACTATAACTATATGTTGGGGTTGTTGGCTGGTTATTGCACTGCTGGACCGTTGTTAAGGTTGGTGATGGGTTTTTCAATATTTAACCTGGATGGAACGAGCATTGCCCCTTTTGAGGTGAGTTTTCATATATTCTTGATTTATGTTGCTTGCTATCTTCACAGATAGAGAACTTTCCAATCTAAAACAGAATGAAGTACAAATTTGATAGCTGTTGGCTTGTCTGTCGTAAAAAAAAAGTTTTGTTTGCAATTGTAGTTTGATACTTGTCATCTCCAATTCACACTGATGTCAGTTGTAATAGTATATTCCGAGTAACAACTAAGTTAATTCGAATTGATTTGTGAGGTGAATTACTTTTTTCTTTGCAGGCAGTTTCTTTAATCATTGAGGCTCTTGCTTGGTGCTCCATGCTCATAATGATTGCCTTGGAAACTAAAACTTACATTAAACAATTTCGGTGGTATGTACGGTTTGGAGTCATTTATGTGTTAGTAGGGGATGCTGTGCTACTCAATCTCATTCTTTCTGTGAGCGGTTACAACAGGAGGTTAGTTTCCCTTCCATTCACCAAGTGCAATACTTGCTGAAAATCACACACACAGACACTAGATATAAAAGAAAAGGATTTTAATTTTGCACCTTGGTAAACCTATCATTCATGTGATAACTATAATTATAGGTTTGAAATCCGGTTCAATAATGCTAGTGGTGTAGCAATGGTTATGAATAATTCACTGATATGGCAACAACAAATATGTTACATGTTAGCGGCACAGTTTTCTGAAGTGAGATAGCTTTTATTGTTGCAGTAAACACACTTAAGATTTTATGTTATCCACGCAGATCTGCGTTGTATTTCTACATCAGTACTCTTTGCTGTCAGGTTTGTTCTCCCTCTATCTTCTTTGGGTTTTTTTTTCCTTTCTTCCCTGTCTCAAGCAGTTAATAGTCACTTGTCAATGTCTTGGAAGGCTCGTTTGACGGCTGAGGAAATATGCAAGAGCAATCAGATATCTTAATAGAAATAGACATGCAGTTGATAATGTTATCCTATATCTAGTAGTGAAGATCATAAATATAAACTCAATGACAAGAACATCAAAGTTGTACAACTCCTGCATTTTTAAAGTTAATTTCCAAAAAAAAAAAAGATTCTTGGATAAGTAAATTTGTGAGAATAATTTAAGCATAAAAATTTACTGTCTTTTGACAGTATCGTGTAGATGTCGGCGTGTTTGTTCCAATGTATAGCACGGGGCTCAGATTGGCAGTTACAGTCTGGTTCTGAATCCAAGCTATCTGTCTGATCAAAGCTTGTCCTTGAAATTTTTATAAGGAACCACATGCCCTAGAAGATTGTGTTAGACACCGGCCATTGCATGTCTGAATCCTGTCTTATTAGCGAACATCTGGTCTCAAAAGCTTAAGCTAGTGTCCTCCCTCGTGTTTAGGCTTGCCAATAGCAAAACAAATCTTGAGCCTTGGATGTGGAAAACAGAATTGAAGAAGCAAACATAATGGAGGTCGCTAAACTTTGAATGAAGGACATTAACGCTACATAGTTGTGATGTCATGGTCGTTTGAAACCATCCGTCTAAATTTCCAAGCTATTACAAAATGGACCAAAATACTTGTCAAGCTCACACGCTATCCTGACAGTCCTATAGACCTGCACTAGTCTCAATTTTATTCTCAATAGGACATTGCAATGCCTTGTCATTAGCTAAACTAACCTTGGCCAACCTCGGGATTAAGATGTGGTATCTTTGTGAATGCTAGAGTCCTTTGAAATTTAGCATAGTACCCTTCGTAAATATTTTGAAACTTGTTTTTGTTTTTGTTTATTGACTCGTGTCAAACCATGTTCTTACCTTTAGATTTGTGCCTAATCTTCTGATTTAGGTGTTGTTTGGAATTCTTCTTGCTGCCTATGTTCCCAATCTGAATCCTTGTCCGGGGTACATACCGCTGCATTCTGAGTCTCTTGACAAGGTTGAATATGAAGCACTTCCTGGAGAAGAGAAAATTTTTCCTGAGAGGCATGTCAACATATTTTCAAGTGAGTACACCTAAAATTGAGTGGTCTTTAGCGGCAGGAGTTCTACTATTTTTTTTTTTGTAAAGCTTAACTTCTCTAGTTATTGGCTTAGATAAAACTACACATGTAGAGTCAGAACGCTACGCAGTGCCGGTTACAAAACAAGAACTGTTGTGTTTGTGGAGGATTTTGATCTTTAGATGATACACCCCCGTTAAAAGGAGATATTTTAAGAGATATTTTAGGAGATATTTTGAGATATTTTAGATCTATTTTTTAAGATTTTATCCTTGTATACATGTATCTATAAATAGAGAAGCACCGTAAGGGGATATGGTATTCAGACCAATTGACACCCCCACCCCCCCCCCCAAAAAGAAAAAAGAAAAGAAAAGAAAAACAGATGTTCACTCCCATTTGGTATCCTTGTTGTTGGGTCTGACAACTATCCTAGGTAGCCACTGAGATATCTTAGGCTGGAAAGTAGGATTTCCGCTTGAACTTAAATCACTAGGACCCTACTGGAAGGTGAAACCTGCAGTATTTATATGATTTAAGTGTCATTGATGGAGGCTTGACCTCCTTACCCTTTATGCATTTTCTGTAGGAATATGTTTTGGATGGATCACTCCACTCATGCAGCAAGGGTACAGAAAACCTATCACTGAAAAGGATGTTTGGAAGCTAGACACATGGGATCAGACAGAGACACTTATTGGAAAGTTAGTGTCATGCTTCCACCTTTCATCTGCCACTTCATGAACTCGTAACTTCTGTGAAACATTTATAATAGTTGGTGATTTTGTAGGTTCCAAAGGTGCTGGATTGATGAATCTCAAAAGCCAAAGCCACGACTTTTAAGAGCATTGAATAATAGCCTTGGCGGAAGGTACAACCTACATTTTCCTGATCTTTATTTGAATTGGATTCTATAATTTCCAACTTATGACGTATGGTGAACGATTATGCAGGTTTTGGTGGGGAGCCCTGTTCAAGGTAGTGTGTTCATTCCTAGTTTTCACCCTCCTATTGTCTTCGACTCACCATTCATCATCATCATCTGCTTTACTGTATATCTCTGATTTTGCGGTTTAATATTTGTTTTCATTTTTTTAAATCGTCTTATTTCCGTCATTTGGAGGTCATAACTAACTTTTGTACCTTAATCTGTCCATTATTTTCCATTTATGAACAAAATGTGATTTCATAAATTGAACGTAAAGAACTTGTTATGCATCAATGGGCTGACCACAAAGTATGGACTTTTCTATAGATGCTTGTACACTGATATATTTTCTAAAGTTTGCTTTTGAGCAGATATCTGGCTCCTATGGGTTTTCTAATATGTTTTAGAGGTCACTATATGGAGACTTCTGAAAAGAATTTTTGCATGGATCTTGATGCATGTACATCCCGCTCTTGTACTTCATGTAGTTTATGTTAAAAGTGAAAACATCCTTCGGAATCTAAGAATAAGGATATGAAAAGAACAATGAGTCCTACATGTAAAAAGAATAATATCACTTCACTATTTGACAACTCGTAAGGAACTTATTAATGCTTGACCATCTTGTAGATTTGCAATGATCTTTCTCAGTTCGCGGGGCCAATTCTATTGAACCATCTCTTACAGGTCAGTTACAACACTTGCCATGGTTGTATGGATAAATGTTGCCAAAAAGGGAACTTTTTATTTTTGTATCATTTAATAATAAGTCTTGTTTAGAAAAGCTGTATTTTCTCAAAGCCTGAAGCATAGACATTGTTCCATGGTTATTTGTTCAAATTGAATACCTCAAAGATCTTATAACTTGACAAGTTTATGGCTTCAATTTATGAGCCTCAGTTTCATAATGAGGGTGGAAGTGATGGGGAGTCGGTGGATCATATTCTTCTTCATTGGTCGGTTGCTAGAGGGTTGTGGTTGAATATGCTTTGTATGTTGAATCTTTCTTGGGTTATGCCTAGTAGGGTGGTTGAGGTTTTGATGTGTCTGAAGAGGAAATTTGATGACTCAACAGCTTTGGCGGTTTGGAAGATGATACACTCCTGTATTTGGTAGTGTTGATGGAGGGAAATAAATAATAGATGTTTTGACAATAAGACGTTATCGTTGGAGTGCTTAAAGGGTTAGATGTTGCATCTTTTTCTGTCGGCTAATGCGGTGTTGGGTTTTCCTTTTGTGGACCTTTCGGATTTTTGTAGCTTTATAGCTTGTATGCTTTTGATGTTCTCAGTATAGTCTTTTATACTGCTAACACTCTTTCTTTTTCAATAAAATTCTAACTTACTTATATAAAAAAATGAGGGTGGAAGTCTTAATGACGTAATTAAAAATATAGAATTTGGATTGAAGAATCATATTTCCTTTTATTCAAAGAATGTATAATCATATCCAAAGAACATAAAGTTGAGAAATCATTATTAATTGAATCTGTCTGTGATTTTGAAATTGTTGTTAGAGAGATGGTCTATAGCAAGTGGAAATGATGCAATGGAAGAAAATGAGAAATGTTTGTCTCGGAAGCGTAAAACAATGGCACTCTGGGGGGCCTACAATATTTGGGCTCAACAGAAGTTATAGCTGGATAATACATATGTTAAGAAGTAGAAGCACAAATTTAATTTTTGCTTAGTACTTGAATAAGCAGCTATAAAGATAGCTTAGTAGCTGAAGAAATGGAAGAAAGAATACCAAGTAGAGTCAACCCTGGACATGATGATTATTACTTTATCCGATACAAGATTCAATGGTGTCTGACAGTGATTTTAATGGTTAGTAGCATTATGAGAATCTAAAGGATATTAATCAGCTGAATGTCCTTCCTTATTTTTTGATTAATAAGGCAAATTTTATTGAAAAAAATAAGAATAGAAGAAACAGTACAAAAGACTATACTAAGACCCTTAAACCATACAAGCTAAAAAACTAAAAAAATGCGGATAATCCGAAAAGGGAGAGCCCAACACCGAGTCTGCCCACAAAAATAAAGACTGTAATAACTTTCCCTTCATGCACTCCAAAGACAAGGCCACACCCCTAGAGTTCTTAGCATAGGCTTGGAAGAGTTTTGGTACATTTCAACAAGAGACTATTCAAAAGGAAAAGAAATTGAGGAATATTTAAAGCTTCTTGATTTTTTTTTTGTTTTGCTAAACAATTTTGGGGGAAAGGATATCCACACATTGGAAATACCAAAAACTAATCTAAGATCAACCCACCCACACCTCTAAAGGGCCTATTTGAAGCTTCTTCATATTTTAGTAACGTCACAATCAAATCAAATTTACAAGGGGACTTTAAGCTCTACTTTTAGCCTGTAAAATTTTGTTTCCCATTTTGGGGCGACTTCTCCATTTATGTCTTGAGCCAAATATACGGTTTCATTTTGTTTGGGGGACATAATATTTTTAGATCACTCGTTATAGAGTCAAACAGATCATGTGACCAGGTTAGTTTTATACAGTTGTTCGGTTTATGGTTTTATTATTGTAACCAGCCCAATAATAGCAAAAGTACGCATAAGAAAATCAAACACTGCTAGAAATATGGTAATATTCATTTTGGACTCAGTAGTCTGTTGTTGACTATTGATATTATCTGCTGTGCTGATGAGAAATGGTTTTTGATGTTCAGCTTATTATCCTATCCCTGAATAAAACTCAATCAATTAGCTCAGTTTTAAATAATTCTTTACTATTTAATGGTGTCAGAATTTTGTCTATTCACAAAAATGAACCTACTCTGTGAGGGTTCTATTACTTGCCTTTGAACTATCAAATTTCATAACTTTCATGTTACTGCCTGCAGTCAATGCAACGAGGTGATCCAGCTTCGATTGGGTACATATATGCCTTCTCAATTTTTGTGGGGGTGGTATGACTTCTATTCCATATTTTTCATGTTTCTCGACACAAATATTTTTGACTGACAGTTTTGGTGATCACCCACACAATTAAAAAGGGGCAATATATGTTTATGAGTCAAAAGCATCATGCAACTCATGTTACAGGGTTTTATGTCAGCTTTCATCCAGAGAATTTTCTGGTAGAACAGTTGGGTGTAGTACATTCAAATAAATAAAAAACAAGTGCACTATTTTATCTATACACAAGTTTTTTACTTTATGAGCATTGTTGTTAATTATTTATGTCTAAATTCAAAGAAGATTGACTTAGTGATTATTTTATTTCAGTCACTCGGTGTGCTATGCGAATCTCAGTACTTTCAGAATGTGATGCGTGTTGGTTTCCGCCTTAGGTCGACTTTGGTAAAATCTTTTCTGTTTCAGCAACTTTTACATACACACGCGCCCACATATATGTATATGATGCTTCTCTTGGAGTAGCATTTTCAGCCTCAAGTTCCTCTTTCGTGAAATGTGTAGGAAAAGGAAAATTGAATTTCCTGGTCATTTGCAATTTTATTTCTAAACTTTAAGTTTGATTGAGTGGATTTACAGTTTAGATAGGAAAGTGGAAATTACCCAAAAACATGAAGCAGTGGCTGTTTCTTATTATAGGTAGCTGCCGTGTTCCGCAAATCCTTAAGACTTACCCACGAGGGTCGCAAGAAGTTCTCGTCTGGAAAGATAACCAATATGATGACAACCGATGCTAATGCACTTCAGGTATCCTCTAACTAAGCGAATATACAGTAAGTCCAAGTTAACTATGTATTCATTCTAAGTACCTTTAAGTATGACTGGATTTTGGTTTTACTTTTTCCATGTGGTTGAAATTATTATTTATGTCGAGTACTTCGAGATATTGTAAATCAATATCTCGAAGAATATCTAATCTGTGATACGTGGACTTACTGTATCTCTTTTTTTTTTTATAAGTAAGCACAATATTATTAGAAAAGTAGAATAAGGAGTCGAATACAGTACAAAGGCTGTACCGAATTCACTCAAGACATACAAATGAAAAAGCTAAGAAAATCCAAAAAGTTCACAAAACGACCCCCCAACACAACATTAACCCAAAGGAAGAGAGAAGAAAACACTTCGGCTTGCAAATTCTGAAGCGACCTAGAGGAGCCCTCGAAGCACCTCCTATTTCGCTCCCTCCAAAGACACCACCAAATACAAGCAGGAACCATTCCAAATAACCTTCGCTGAAGGATCCACAAAATGCCGACCCCACCAAGATAGGACATCAACCACCCTTTCAGGCATAATCCAATGCACATTCAGAATCCTAAGGACCTGCATCCAAAGGCCTCTAGCAACCGGGCAATGTAATAGCAAATGATTAACAAATTCGTTATCAGCCTTACACAGATAACACCACTCAATGGCATAAACACCGCTTCTACGGAGGTTATCAATAATCAAAAGCCGTCCATGAGAAGCCTCCCAAACAAAGAAAGACACACGCGATGGGACCTTGGACTTCCTCTGCGCGTAACTAATAGAATAAAAAGCAGCAAACTCCTCCAATTTCGAATCATTTGCAGATCTAGAGAACTGCAAATTCCACACTACAGAATCAGAGCCAACCTCTATACAATCTATCACCAAGGCATCCTTACAGCAAGAGAGAGAGAAGGCTAACGGAAAAGAACGGCTCAGAACTCTCCCATCACACCATTTGTCATGCCAAAAACTGAGACGTTGACCATCTCCCAACACAAACCTAATAGACGCAGAGAAATCATCCCAACCATTAGAAATGTGTTTCCAAAGGCTAATCCTAAAGGAACTTCGCGAGGATAAAGAGATCCACCCATCATCAGTAGTACCGTATTTTGCTGCAATGACACATCTCCACAATCTATCCCTCTCATTGCCAAAACGCCACAACCACTTGCCTCATAAAGCCTTGTTGAACAAAGAGAGCCTCCGAAGCCCTAACCCGCTAGAATGAATAGGAGAACACACCTTCGCCCAACTGAGTAAATGGAATTTGTGAACACCATCTTTACTACCCCACAGAAAGTCTCTTTGGAACTTTTCAATTCTTAGGGTTTGAAAGGCCCATAGTATCTCTTCTCCAACTTGTAGCTCACCTTTCTCTTCATTGTCTTTTGCCCATACGGTTGGAGCTTCAAGTATACGAAGTCCCAGGGCTCAAACTCCTCAAGTCTCCTTCTTCTGTCATACTGCTTTTTCATGCTAGTTTGAGCTTTCTTGAGCTCCCTCTTCACCTTGGCTAGGATCTCATCCCTAGTGAGTAAGGCTTCCTCAACTTCTGCATTCTTGGCCGTACCCTTCTCATAAGTCACCAAGGTAGGAGGCTTCCTCCCATACACCACTTCAAATGGGCTAAGTGTGGTAGATGAGTGGTACGTGGTGTTGTACCAATATTCTGCCCATGACATATACTCCATCCACCTTGCTTGCTCATCGTGGCAATAGCACCGCAAGTATTGTTCTAGCGTACGGTTGACCACCTCTGTTTGGCCATCGGTCTGCGGGTGATATGAAGAACTTGTCTTCATCTTGCTTCCTTGAAGTGAAAACACTTCCTTCCAAAAGGAGCTCATGAATACCCGATCCCGATCCGTCACTATGGTTCTAGGGAAACCATGGAGCTTCACCACATTATCCACAAATGCCTTTGCCACACTCTTCATCGTAAATGGATGCTTAAGGGGTATGAAGTGAGCATACTTACTTAAGCGATCCACCACCACCAAGATCACTTCAAACCCTTGACTTGTGGGCAAGCCCTCCACGAAGTCCATAGATAAGTCTTCCCATATAGCTTCCGGTATGGGCAAGGGTTGCAATAGGCCCGTGGGGGCTCTTGTGTCATGCTTGGCCTTTTGACACACGTCACATTCGGCCACCCACTTCTTTACACTTCTCTTGAGGCCCTCCCAATAGAAGAAGTGCTTGACCCTTATGTAGGTCCTAAGCCATCCCGAGTGACCACCTTCCCTACTATGGTGGAAATGAGTAAGGATCTCCTTCCTTAAGTTGGGCACGTCTGACACATAGATGTAGGACTTATAGTAGATAAGCCCATCTCGCAACTTGAATCCGGTCACCCCATCACATGGGCTCTCAAGCTTCTCAATGATCTCTTGAGACCTTGCATCCAACTCCACGGCCTCTCTAAGCTTGTCCCATATCCTCCACTCAGCTCCACTCAAGGCACTAAGTTCGGCCTCATCTTCATAAAGAGTCCACATCATTGGACTTCCTTCCTTCCTCGATAAGGCATCAGCCACCTTATTCTCCTTGCCGGGTTGATACACGATGTCATACTCAAATCCCAGCAGCTTCACAAGGAACTTCTGCTGCTCCGGCGTCACTATCTTTTGTTCCAGCAAGTGTCTCAACGCTTGCTGATCGGTCACGATGGTGAACTTTCTCCCCAAGAGGTAAGGTCTCCATACCTTCACTGCATGCACCACCGCCAATATTTCCCTTGCATAAGTGCTCCATGCCTTCTTCATTGGCCCTAAGGCCTTTGAGATATATGCAATGGGCCTCCTTTCTTGTGCTAGTACCGCCCCAATCCCTTCAGCACTTGCATCAGTATAGACTTCAAATGGTTTCTTGAAGTCAGGCAAGGCCAAGACGGGTGTCTTGGTCATGGCTCTCTTCAAGTCTTCAAAGGCCCTCCTTCCTTCTTCGGTCCATTCAAAGCCTTCATTCTTCAGCATCGACGTAAGTGGCTTGGCTATCAATCCATAGCTTTGCACGAACCGTCGATAATAACCCGTCAATCCAAGGAAGCCTCGCAAGGCCGACACATCCTTGGGTAAGGGCCAATCCACCATAGCTTCAACCTTCCGTTGATCCACCTTCACTCCTTGGCCCGAGATGATATGGCCAAGATACTCTAGCTCTTCTTGCATGAAGGCACATTTGGATGCCTTGATGAAGAAGTTGTGCTCCTTCAATATCACCAACACACGCTCCAACTGCTCCAAGTGTTCCTCCACACTCCTCGAATACACCAAGATGTCGTCGAAGAACACCAATACGAACTTCCTTAAGAATGACTTGAATATGGCATTCATAGCCGCTTGGAAGGTCGACGGGGCATTGCATAGCCCAAAAGGCATTACTAGGTACTCATAGTGGTCGGAGTGAGTCCTAAATGCCGTTTTGTGGGTGTCTTCCTCCTTCATCCGGATTTGATGGTATCCGGCCCGCAAATCTAGCTTGGTGAACACATGAGCTCCATGCAACTCATCAAGCATCTCATCCACAGTAGGAATAGAGAATCTATCCCTCACCGTCGCTTCATTCAAGGTCCGATAGTCGGTGCAAAAGCGCCAACTTCCATCATTCTTTCTCACAAGCAACACCGGCGATGAAAAGGGGCTCGTGCTTGGTCGGATCAAGCCACTAGCCAACATCTCCTCCACTTGTCTTTCAATCTCACCCTTCTGAAAGTGAGCATACCGGTATGGTGGCACATTTACCGGTTTACTCGCATCCTTCAACACGATGCGGTGATCAAACTCCCTTCTTGGAGGCAACGAGGTAGACACCTCCAATACTTCCTTGTGTCTTTCCAAAACCGCCCTCACACCTTGGGGCAGCTCCTCACTTCCATCGCCATGCTTCTCTCCTTGCCCATCTTCTTCTTTGTCTTGGCCCATCACTATGGCAAAGCAATGAGCCCATCTTTGCATAGCTTCTCGAACATGTGGGCCTCGCAAGGCCTTGGCTCTTTTGATGCTAGAGTTGTCCACGTCCTCTTCTTTCCTCCAAGCTTGAACTCCATAGTCATCTTCTCATAGTCCGTGACAACCTTGCCAATGTCTCTTAGCCAAGCGTTGCCCAAGACCACGTCCAATCCCACCAAGGAAAGTACATGGAGATCAGCCATTATGCGGACACCTTGGACATTCATCTTCACTGTTCTCACCACCATCTCGCATCTTAGCTTCTCGCCATTTGCCACCTTGACTTCGAATGACTCTACTTCTTCCCCATGCAATCCCACCTTAGAAAGAATGCGGGAGTTGATGAAGTTGTGGGTAGACCCACTATCCACCAACAAGGTCACTTCATGCTTCCCAACCCAAGCCATGAGTCGCATGGTTGAGGGCTTTTGCACTCCGGACATAGCATTAAGGCTCAGCTCGGCCTCCTCACTTTCCCCTTCACTAGAGGAATCCTCATGCCCGTGCTCCTCTTCACTTGACTCCCCCGCATGCTCCTCATCTTCGTCGATCATGAACATCACCTTGGCGGCTTTCTTGCATTGATGGTCGCGGCTCCACTTCTCACCACACTTGAAACATAAACCCTTCTTGATATACTCATCCAACTCCTCACGGGTCAGCTTCTTGACTTCCTTCCCTTTGCTCCTTGAGTCTCCCATAGCCGCCTCCTTTCCCTTCCAAGACCCTGTGGAGTACAAGGGTTTAGGAGCCTTGTTAGCCACTTGGTCTTTGGTGTGTCTCTTCTCGAAGTGGTGACTTTCTTCAAGGATCTCGGCCATCCTCATCGCCTCTTGTAGCCTTGTGGGTTGCTTCAACTTGAGCTCCTTGGCAATCCATGGCTTTAGCCCATCCACAAAGGTACCAACAAGCGCCTCCTCGGACCAACCCCTCACCAAGGTTTGGAGTTGACGGAACTCCTCCACGTAGGCATGTACCTTGCATTCTTGCTTTAGCTTGGCCAATTGGCCATGGTGGTTGATAATGGGAGAGGGCCCAAATTGCATCAACAACTCTCTCTCAAATGCCGTCCACCCGAGCCTTCTTCCTTCCTTCTCGTACTGGGCCCGGATCCATCTCCACCATTTGCTTGCCTTTCCATCAAGGAAGAAACAAGCCGTGGCTACTCTTTCCTCCCTTGGAACTTCATACACATGGAAATAATGGTCCGCCTTGTCTAGCCACTCATGAGGGTCGCCACCATTGAACTTTGGGAAATCAATCTTCGGTCTCCTTGGTCCTCGGTGGTTAAACCGATTCCCTTCATCATCTTCATAGTCACCTCCACGGTATTGTGGCCTTCTTGGTCCTCGGTTGTTAAACCGATTTCCATCATCGACCGCATAGTCACCTCCGCGGTAATAGGGCCTTCGAGGTCCTTGGTGGTTAAACCGATTTCCTCCATCATCATCATCATGGTAGTCGTGGCCTCTTTGTGGTCTCCTATGTCTTCTAGCATCTCCATGGATTCGGTCATAGGGCACCTCCTCCCTATACCGACTCCCACCAACTTCTTCTTCAGTCCTTGCATCGTCATCAGCATCATGGTTGGGCTCTTCCTCACGCAGCCACCTCTCCACTACCTCCCGCTCATTCTCCACTCTTCCACCGAATCTAAGTGCTGGTCGTTGCCTTGGTTCTCCTCTTGTAGACTCGGACATATTAGTTCTTCTTCCATCAAAGGGCTGCTCCTCTTCCATGCTTGGGGGTGGTATGCGGTTGCCCCCATTTGGTTCTCCACCAAGTCTTGCCAAGATTGCTTTCAAGTCTTGCCTCATGCCTTCCACCGCCTTCATATTCTCCTCCGTAGCATTGGTCACTGAAGTGATGGCCCCTTGCATGTCGGCCATGGAAGTTGTAGTCTCCACCATCTTCTCCTTCATCCAACGAGACGCCAGCTCCAAAGCTTCAAAACAGTCTTTGTTGGATGGAAATGAACTCGAGGCGGCCTCCATTGGAACTCTTGGCTGCAACAAGTCCAACCGTGGGTTCTCTCCCAAAGGAAGATCGAACCCCCTCCCACGGAGAACTTCTCACGAACACTTCCAACCTTGGGTTCTCTCCCAAAGGAAGATCGAACCCCTTACTTACCAAGAACGTCTCAAGAACAAACACTTTCCGACCTTGGGTTCTCTCCAAATTGAAGATCGAACCCCTCCACAGATTATAATATCAACACAATACAAACAACTTTCTACTACAAAAATCTTGGTAACAAGAATCAAAGTAAGGTTTGCTCGTGTTTACCTCGCTTGAAGTGAATAAATCTTCAAGCAACTCCTCTCAATGAAAGCACCAATTTGTTAGGGTCCCCGGTCTAGGACTCCATAACAATCACCAACTCCTCCACGCGATCCGCTCCAACACCGTAATCGATCCTCCCGAACCGTTTCTAGTAACACACGAGCGAAGAATTTAGGATCAAAACACTCAACAAATGAATAATACCTCACTCTTATTACGAAGAACGTGGTCTTAGGATTATTAGTCCTTCGAACCACAAGAACAATCGTACAAGGGTTATTAGCCCCAGCACGCCCAACTTAAGAGGTTATTAGCCCCCAAGTCTACTGGCATAAACGTGCCTATGCCTGGCCACTCTCAGAAAGCTCTCTAGCTCTCACTACTCAACTCCTCTCTGAATGAATTCTAATGCTCCTGAGGAGTGCTTATATAGGCCTTCTCAGGAGCTTACAAAACCCTAATCAAATCAAATCAAATCAATCTAAATCAAATCTTCAAGATTCTAAGGAAACAATTCCCAGAATCAGGGAGATTTGATGATACATTCCTAAATCATCAAAACTCAGAAAGGAAAGACAATCTTCTAGAAACATCTAATTCTAGAAGATAAGATTTATTGAATTACTACCATAATCAGAGGCAATCTTTGAAGATGCTGATCTCGCTGCCGTCCGCCGCCCTACAAGGTGGCGCCGCCGCCATACTCCTCCTTGGGTGGTGATGCTCCTCTGACTCCCAAGGTCATGCTCATCGCTTCCCGTCCGTTCACCGCTAAGGGTGGTGGTGCTCCGCCGCCGGCGGTGGCTGCTGTGGTTAGCCACTCTTGGCCCTCTGCTGCTGCTTGGCTTGGCTGGGGGTCAGGGCCTTGCTGTGGTGCTAAGTCATGGCAAGGCCATGTGGTGGCCATGAGCTTGCCATGACATGTCTGCGGCTAGCTGACTTGCTTGCTGGGCGTGGGCATTGCTGGGCTGCCATGGCTTGTCAGTGGTACCGGTGTGTCTTGCTCGCGCGCGCGCATGCTGATGCCATGGCTTGTCTGTGGTGCCTCGGCTGCGCGCGCTGTGGGGGTGTCAAAGGCGCCCATGGGTGTCATTGGCGCCGCATCTCCTGTGCTATTCTCCTCCTCGCAGCCCTTGAGTGGTGATGCTCCTCCGGGTCCTGGGACCTTCCTCTTCCATTCCCCACCAAGTACCGGTAGGGGTGGTGGTGCTCCGCCACTGGTGGTGGCCATCCTGTGTCATGACACTCGTTTGTCTGCTGGCTCGCTGCTGCTGCTTGGCTTGGCTGGTGCCCAAGGACTTGCTGCTGTGCCGTGTCATGGCAAGGCCATGGGCGAGGCCATGGGCTATCATGGCATGTCTGTGGCCGGCTGGCTGGCATGCCAGGCATGGGCGTTGGTGAGGCGCCATGCCTTGTCAGGGGCGCTGGGGCGCCTAGCTTGCGCGCGCGCGCGCTGGTGCCATGGCATGGCTGCGGTGTTGTCGATGCGCGCGCTGTGGGCATGTCATGAGTGCCCATGTGGGTCCTTGGCGCCTCATCTCGGCACCTATCCTCCCACGCATGGCTTTTGCCGCCCACGTCATCACTAGGGATCCTTTCAATCCCCCTTCCATAAAGAGTACCCTTGACCCCAAGGGTAACCTTTGTAACTCTAGAGGCCACGCCATCATAGTCCTCCCACACCAACTCCTCTCTAGGTAGTCCACCCATGCTCCAAGTAACAACTCTACCCCCAAAGGTGAATTCCATACTCCTCCCATCATAATCAAGTATGATCTTGCCAATGCCTTTCAACCAAGTATTGCCCAAAACCACATCCAACTCATCCAAGGAAAGTACATAAAGATCAGCAACTATACTCATACCGTGGACATCAATGGAAGCCGCCTTTACCATCTGATGGCATCTCATCTTCTCACCGTTGGCAAGCTTTACTTCAAAGGCTTCTACCTCCTCTCCATGCAAGTCCGCCTTACTAACAAGGTGAGTGTTGATGAAGTTGTGGGTAGACCCACTATCCACCAACAGGGTGACCTCATGCTTGCCCATGGAAGCCATGAATGTCAGGGTTGAGTTTCTCCCAATGCCAGTCATGGCACTAAGGCTCAACTCACTATCACTCGAGTCCTCCTCATCCCCCACATCAAGAAAGCACATGAGCTTGGACTTGTGGCATTGGTGGTTTGGACCCCACTTTTCTCCACACTTGAAACATAGATGCTTCTTGATGTACTCCTCAAGATCTTCCCGGCTCAGCTTCTTCACCTCGTTCTTCTTTTTCCTTGGCTCCTCCACCTCCTTCTCGGGTTGCAAGGGTTCATCTTCCTTGCTAGCCGCTTCCTCTTTGTCATGCCATTTCTCATACCGGTGGCTCTCTTCAAGGATCTCGGCCATCCTCATTGCTTCTTGCAATCTGGTGGGCTGCTTCAACTTCAACTCTTTAGGTATCCACGGCTTTAGCCCATCCACAAAGGTGCCAATAAGTGCCTCCTCCGACCAACCCCTTACTAATGTTTGGAGTTGCCGAAACTCCTCCACATATGTGTGCACCTTGCCCTCTTGCTTGAGCTTTGCTAGTTGGCCATGGTGATTGACAATGAGCGAGGGCCCAAATTGCATGAGCAGCTCCCTTTCAAAAGCCGTCCACCCGAGCCTTCTTCTATCTTTCTCATATTGGGCTCGAATCCACCTCCACCACTTGCTTGCTTTGCCTTCCAGGTAGAAACACGCGGTGGTCACTCTTTCTTCTCTCGGCACTTCATACATGTGGAAGTAGTGATCCGCCTTATCAAGCCATTCATGTGGATCACCTCCACCAAACTTTGGGAACTCGATTTTCGGCCTCCTAGGTCCTCGGTTGTGAAACCGATTTCCATCTCCATCACGATCATGATCACCTCTATGATAATGTTGTCTCCTAGGTCCTCGGTTGTGAAACCGATTCCCCTTATTATCCCCACCATCATGATCATAGCGGTCACGATCACTCCGCGATCCTTCACGCCATCTAACATCTTCATAGGCTCGGCCATAGGATCTCTCCTCCCTATACGTACTTCCTCCATCTCTTCCTTCCGATCTTCCATGGTCATCATCGCCATGGTTGGACTCCACACGTAGCCACCTCTCGACTACTTCATGCTCATTCTCCACACGGCCGCCCACTTTAAGTTGTCGTCTAGGCTCCCCTCTTGTGGACTCTGATGGCTGAGTTTCTCTTCCATCCATGTATTGAACATCCTCCCTCCTTGCCGCTTCTACACGGTTGCCTCCACTTGGCTCTCTACCAAGTCTCGCCAATGCCGCTTGTAGGTCTTGTTTCATCCCTTCCACCGCTCTCCTATTCTCTTCGGTGGCCATGGTGACTCTAGCTATGGCTCCTTGCATGTCAGCCATGGTTGTGGATGTCTCCACCATCTTGTCTTTAAGCCATAGAGTTGATGACTCCAAGGCTTCAAACCGGTCTCTGTAGGAAGTGAGTGAACTCGACGCTGCCTCCTTTGCAATACTTGGCTGCAACAACAAGTCCAACCTTGGGTTCTCTCCAAAATGAAGATCGAACCCCTCCCTTCAAATTTCTTGGCTCGAACAACTTCCGACCTTGGGTTCTCTCCGAAAGAAGATCGAACCCCTCCCTTCACTCACAACTTGGTAAGAACAAACAAGTTCCAACCTTGGGTTCTCTCCAAAATGAAGATCGAACCCCTTCTCAAGTAAAAAAATTCCAACCCAAAAAACAACTTCGCAACCGAATCAAACTAATAAGTTGTTATGGAAGCTTTGAGTCGGATGTTAAATGAGTTGGTTGTTGGTGGTGTTATGAGGGGTTTTGATATTGGCGGGCCGGGTGGTAATGTGGTTTCTATATCACATTTGTTATTTGCTGATGATACTCTTATCTTATGTGGGGCGGATGATTCTCAGATTCGTAACCTTCGGTGTTTACTTCTTTGTTTTGAGGCCGTTTCTGGTTTGAAAGTGAATCTTGCTAAGTCTGAGGTTATTCCTATCGGGCATGTTGGGAATGTACAGAATTTGGCTGCTATTTTGGGGTGTTCTGTCTCTTCTCTACCCATGAAGTATCTTGGTCTTCCTCTTGGAGCTAAATTTAAGAGTGTCCGCATTTGGGATGGAATAATTGAGCGACTGGAGCACAGATTATCTGGTTGGAAGCGTCTCTATCTTTCAAAGGGAGGACGGATTACTTTGATTAAATCAACACTTGCTAGTCTTCCGACCTATTTTATATATCTTTTTCCTATTCCTCAGGTGGTTGCAAATAGGATTGAGAAGTTGCAAAGAGATTTCTTGTGGGGAAGTGGTGGAGATGATCACAGGTTTCATCTTGTTAGATGGGACACAGTATGTTCCCCTATTTCTGTGGGAGGATTGGGTTTAAGACGGTTGGTGTTATATAATCAAGCTTCGTTAGGGAAGTGGTTGTGGAGGTTTGTTTCTGAGCGGGATACGTTATGGAAAACAATTATTATAGCCAAGTATGGTACTGAGGTGGGAGGTTGGAGGACACTTGGGGTAAGAGGATCGTATGGAGTTAGCCTATGGAAGTATATTTCGAAGGGGTGGAATTCTTTCTTTGCAAATGTGAATTTTTTGGTGGGGTGTGGGAGTAAAGTTCGGTTTTGGTACGATTGTTGGTGTTGTCCTCGAGCACTTATGTTAGAGTTTCCTCATCTCTTTTCATTATCCACTTGTAAGGAGGAGGTAGTGGAGAATTGTATTGAGGTTAGCTCTGGCATGCCTGTGTGGAATATACAGTTTATCCGACCGTTTAATGATTGGGAATTGGATTAAGTTTCGACGTTCTTTAACCTTCTACATTCTTTCAAGGTTAGAGGTGGAGTTCCTGATAGAGTAATTTGGAGGGGATCGAAGAGTGGGTTGTTTACTGTTAAATCTATGTATAGGATTTTGGTGGGGGCTACTCCTGTGGATTTTCCTTGGAGACAGTTGTGGAGGACTTTTTCACCCCCAAGAGTTTCGTTCTTTGTGTGGGAAGCTACTCATGGGAAAGTTTTGACAATAGATAATTTGAGGTGGAGGGGTATTTGCTTGACAGAGTGGTGTTATTTGTGTAGATGTGATGGGGAGTCTGTTGATCATATTTTACTTCATTGTTCGTTTGCTCGATGTTTGTGGTCACATATTTTATCTATATTGAACTTCTCTTGGGTTATGCCTTCTAGGGTGGTTGAGGTGTTGAGATGTTGGAAGAAGAAGTTTGACGACACAAGAGCTTTGGTGGTTTGGAGGATGATACCTTCCTGTATTTGGTGGTGTTTGTGGCGAGAAAGAAATATTCGTTGTTTCGAGAACCAAGCGTCAACGATGGAGAGTCTTAAGAGTCACATGTTACAGTCTCTTTTCCTTTGGTCTAATGCTGTATTGGAGTTTCCGTTTTTGGATCTTCTAGATTTTTGTAGCTTTCTAGCTTGTATGTTTTAGATGTTTTCAGTACAGCCTATTGTACTGTTAATTCTTTTCTCTTTTTAATATAACTTTTATTTTCCTATAAAAAAAAACATTCGAGATAGGAAAAAGAGATAAAAATTACGTAGGAAGACTAGATAAAGTAGACTTAATTAGAGTAATCCTACCACCCTTGGATAAATACACACGTTTCCATCACGCCAACTGCCTTCCCATCCTCTCCAAAATGTCATCCCAAATCTGCACACTTTTGTAACGGGCACCCAAAGGAAGTCGCAGATAAGTCATAGGCAAAGCTGACACTCTACAACCCAATAAAGACGCCAACCCCTGGACATTGCCAACATTACCGATAGGAATAACCTCCGATATGGACAAATTAACCTTCAATCCCGAAACTGCTTCAAAACATAACAATAGACACCGTATACCACGAATTTGAGCCTCTTCAGCCCCACACAAGAGAAGGGTATCATCGGCAAAAAGCAAGTGAGAAACACTCATATCCGCCCCACCCACACCACCAACCTTGAAACCCTAGACCACCCCAAGCGAAACCACCTTCGACATCATTCTAGAAAGAGCGTCCATAACAATAACAAACAAGAGAGGGGAAAGAGGGTCACCTTGCCTCAAGCCCCGAGAACTACCAAAAAACCCCTCCGGTGACCCATTCACAATCACAAAAAACTTGACTGTAGAAATACAAAATTCAATTCAGCTGCACCATCTGTCACCAAACCCACATCTTCTCAGAAGATATAACAAAAAATTCCAATTAACGTGGTCATAAGCCTTGTGAATGTCTAGCTTACACAACAAACCCGACTCACCCAGCCTCAACCTAGAATCAATACATTCGTTTGCAACCAAAACGGAATCCAAAATCTGTCGGCCCCCCACAAAAGCATTTTGAGAAGGCGAATAGACTGAAGCCTGCGAAATAAGCTGAGCAAGCAAAGGCTTCAGTCTATTCGCCAAAACCTTAGCAAGGATTTTATAGGCTTCAGTCTATTCGCCAAAACCTTGAAGGAATAAGAAATTGAATGGATATGCTGCTTATGGTTAGTCATGCGTCAGGTCTCAAGAATTATATGAGCAAAAGAGACCAATAGTCTAGAAGTCATTATTTTGGTTCTGGGAGCTATAAGGACTGAATTCGAGATTTTAATTACATCTATCAAGCATAAATGATCTAAAGCAGCAGGTAAGGATAAGATTATATATGTAAAAAGTATTTCTTGTTAAGGCTGTACTCACGGATAGTCGATATACCAAATGTTGGTGAATAAAATACGAGAAATAATTAATTTGTAAAGTCAAAGAGAAAACAAAAACGTTGTAATGTCCTCAAACATGCTGGTGTCTCGGATTTGATCCAGTAAAGTGTTTGGATATCAGCAAATTACACTGCAATACGGTATGGATTACATGGATATTTTGGGGGGCATAGGGTTGACTGAATCATTATTGATATACTCTTCATTTGTCCAGCAAATATGTCAACAACTTCACGGATTATGGTCAGCACCCTTTCGTATCATTGTAGCTATGGTCCTTCTCTACCAACAACTAGGTGTTGCTTCACTTCTTGGATCGCTAATGCTAGTTCTCATGGTCCCCATACAGGTTAGATGTTAATCTTTCTTACTCCAATGGAATGGGTTGTTTTTGTTTTTGGATCTTTACTATTTTTCCTATTTCCTGTTGATTCTCTTTTTTTTTCCTGTTGGTTTCCTTGATAGTAATTTTTGTGCAAATATTCTGTAGTTCGAAATGCAAGTTCCATATTCTGACTTTTGCCGAACTTTACTGAAATATTGCTGCAAAGGCTGCAGCCCAGAGGCTGCTGATTTGATGTTCTATCAGAAAGAAAACAAAAAGGAACGCAGCACTAATGTCAACAGAAAAGTAATGCATTGTCAGAAAAATTAAAGAACAATGCAAAGAGGTTCCACGCCATTATAGAATAGTTTGCTGTTCAAATGATATTGCCCAGGCCTTTCACAAAAGCAAATAATATTTCCTAGGACTTTCACCCTTTGACTTGTTTATCACTTAGTCAGGAGTCATTGAGGTTTTTCCTGACTGAATCATCACCAGACAAGGGCTGGTTTCTTAGTTCCCACAACAGTTTCTATGTTTTCTGCATCAGTCAACCACTACAACCTAACTTTACTAGGCCTTATCTATTTCATAGGATACCATCAAAATCTTTGGGTTTCATATCCATAACGATAAAGATTTACAAGTTATGTTACTCTTAAACCTAACATGACACTTACATATGTACATTTCAATTTTTCTTGTTTAGATTTTGGACTATCTTTTGTTTGTTCTATATAAATTTTTTGTAGGATTTTGGGGATATTGCTAGCTTTCTGATTAATTATTCTTCTTTTGTGCTTCCCTTGTTTACAGTACTGGCCTAATTCCTCGTGTCATAATTTCTTCTGCATGCAGTGTTTGAGACATGTATTTGGTTCATTGTGTTTGAGTGGGCTTGCTTTGAGAGGAGTTTTAGTGTATATATACTGAGTTTGATTGGTCCAAAAAGTTATCATGTTAGCTACGTCATGCTTCAAGATGTGTCTGCGTTTTATTGATTTCAGTTTGTTATTAGTCTTTCATTATTCAAACATTATTATCATGGTAATATAACACTGGAACCTGAATCCGTTTACTTTGCATACTCAAACTGTAATTAGTATCTGCTCTTGGATATTGCACTATTGTTTTTCTCTATTCCGGAAAATTTCAGAGATGAAACTGATGAGACCATATTTCATAAATCAACTTGTGATAATAGACCTTCGTGCTTAGCAAAATGCGGAAACTGACCAAGGAAGGACTGCAGTGGACTGACAAGAGAGTCGGCCTTACGAACGAAATTTTGGCAGCCATGGACACTGTAAAGTATGGTCACATATAATGAAAGTTTCCATGGAATTCGTGTAGTGTTTCACACATGACAATATTGTTCTGATAGTATGCTGAAACATGTCTCAGATGTTATGCCTGGGAGAGAAGCTTCCAATCTAGAGTTCAAAGCATAAGGGACGCTGAGCTGTCGTGGTTCCGCAAAGCACAATTACTATCTGCTGTATGGCTTGACACATAATCTTGGAAGTGTTTTGTGCATCTCTCTCTGAAGAATTCCAAAAGAATGATGATATTACTAGTTGTTCCTTAGAACTCGAATCATCTCTTTTGACTTGTAGTTTACTTGTACCAACTGCTTGGAGTTCACAACAACCGAATTTGAGTGACTGCACAGCCTTTCCTATGAGTGTTCTAGGGGAAGTTGCATAATGGGTTGTTAGGGTTTCCTTCTTGTCGAATTTTCTTCTTCTAGACCTTTATACTTAGTGCCACTTGATGATAGATTGCATATGTAGACAAATAAAGGTACTTGGCAGGTATATCTTGTTCATGAACACTCTTAACTTTGGTACTGGTGAGAAAAAGTTGTAGTATCTAGTATATTGACTTTTGTATTAATATAATCCATAATAGCTGTATGATGTCTAAACTCATGACCCATTATAATACGGAACCAGAGATAAGAGCAGCGATGTCATAGACATTCTACAAATTATCTGGCTTTTAGCTTTATACTTTTTTCTCCACCGACTAACTACTGATTTCTTTGCAGTTTAACAGCTTTATACTGAACAGCATTCCAGTTGTAGTAACAGTTACCTCTTTTGGGGTGTTCACGTTGCTTGGTGGACATTTGACCCCCGCGCGGGCATTTACATCACTATCTCTGTTTTCAGTATTGCGATTTCCTTTGAACATGCTTCCTAATTTATTAAGTCAGGTCTGTCTACTGCATTCCCGTTAAGTTAATATACTTCTTGTGTGCTGATAAAACCATAGCATATTTTGCAATATCTCATATAGGATGCGTGTATAACATAATCATATTTGTCTTTGATGAATATTTTCTAGTTTGTCTTTCCTAGGTTATTGTGTAATCCGGGGCCCAAATTTTGATTCATAGATCAATCTTTTTCCAGTAGTGATACTTTGTAAATTTCAAGGCCCATGAAATTGATTACATGATTCCTAATGTGGCCAGTTGGAGATAAGGGACAAATGAGAGCACAAGGCAGTGCTTTATGATTTGAAGGAAGACATTTTATTCTGAAACTCCCGGGCAATTCTGTCAGATTGTGAGGACAATGTCCTAAGAAATAGTGTAGAATAAAGGAAGTGGAGAAGTGGATCTGATTTTTGGATCTACAATACCGTTAAATTTAGTATGAAAAAGTCATACACGATTGCTGCAAGCCTATGAATATGAAATTTTGGGCCAATGGAAATTTTTAGACAAAAGGGACTCCCTAGCCCCACTCGAAATAGTTGGGGACTCTTTCTGGAGTTGAAGAAACATCACTCGTACTCAGTTACTTTAGTTTTTTCACATATACTGATATCTCTATCTTACACAAATCATGTGAGACAATTTATATAGGATATCTACTTATCAAAAAAAAATTATATAGGATATCTGTAAAAGTATTTGCTTCTTCTAATATCTTTATTATCCATCCGTCGTAATTCAATCATTTGTAATATCTGGCAAATTTGTTGGTTATGTGAACCTTCACAAAGTTGAAAAGATATAAACAGAGAAGATGACAAAAGATAGAAAGACGGCTGACTGACAGAGAGAGGACCCAATCAATCTAGGGTTCTTCTCTGTTACCATATTATTGACACTAGTGCCTCAATAAACAGGAAATTTCTTAAATGTCCTAATATTAACATAATATATGTCAACACACTATTTTGATGTGAATTTTACCTATGTATTAAATTCTTTACCTTGATACAGAGTTTGAGCAAAACTTAAAAATTGTATCCTTTAATTTGCCAATGTTTCAGCAGCAATTCTCAAAATATTCTTGAACATTTGCTTGTTTTACGTCCACAGGTTGCCAATGCTAATGTTTCATTACAACGCTTGGAAGAATTATTCTTAGCTGAGGAGCGGATTCTACTACCAAATCCACCTCATGACCCAGGGCTTCCTGCAATTTATATTAAGGATGGGTACTTTTCGTGGGATTCAAAGGTTAACTTTTGATTTCAGATATTTTGTTAATAAAATAAACTGTTCGTTTGGACTATATGCCTCCTGTGGTTTTAGTATTTGAAAACGAAAATAATGCCAAATAGAGGCATACCAGGGTTTATAACTTTTGGAGTAGAAGGCAAAGGCATGATGCAAGTGGTAGATACTTGAGTTTTAAGAGACACAGCTGTTTTAAGGTGGTTTGTTCTCATGTTAGCCTATTACTGTTATGAGTTGTATGTAGAACTTTAAGTTTACAACAAAAAGTTTTTTTTACTATTGGAATTGTTCAACAGATTGGGCGATAATATATTTTTTCCAGCTTTTGTTTCCTAGGTTTCCCTGGAAAGAACTCATTTTCCCCAACAGTCTTGTACCTCACTTTAGATTACTTCAGGGTCAGCCAAGACTTCCATGACATAGAAATGCACAAGAAGAGACAATTTTTTTTTTCTCTGTTTTCTTTCTGAGCTATGAAATGTTTTACCATAATTTAAAACCCACCAGCTTCCTTAATGATGAAGCATAGGTTGATTAGATTTGTCAGGTAAGTATGTGTAGTGGTGCCTGTGTTTGCGAGTCCTCCAACACTTTTCCAGAAGGCAAGGACACTCTTTCCTGAGCAAGTAAACTGCTCCTAAATGCTTGCACACAGACAACTATTACTGCCCTTTTCTTCCTAGTACAATAGACTACTTAAGAAACAAATTCTAAGTCATGGGGAAAAAATAACGTGACATCTTCTAATGGAGCCCAAACTCTCTTTAGCTTCATCATTGGGATTGATTGAGATAAGAAACTAGAGATCTAACATATAAAACCATACATTCAGGTATAGAAACTACAAAAGGACAAGCAAAGATCATGTGCTTCACAGGTGCTCTGGATGAACTTTAAACTGATATTGAGCAAACTTTCAACATATGGCAAACTTTTCACCATTTTCAATGAGATATTTTCATTTTTGTGATGACCTTCTGGACTCTGTTGATTCTTGAATGTTTCCAATGGGAATTAACATTAAGATTCCTGTTCTATCCAGGCAGATAAACCCACATTATCAAATATCAATTTGGACATACCAGTTGGAAGCTTAGTTGCAGTTGTTGGAGGTACTGGAGAAGGAAAGACATCATTAATATCAGCAATGCTTGGGGAGCTTCCTGCTGTGGTAGATGCAGGTGTAGTTATTAGAGGAACTGTTGCCTATGTACCTCAAGTTTCATGGATATTCAATGCTACTGTGAGTTGCAGCTTGCTTATCTTCTCATTTACAATAAATCTTCTATTTTTGTATGTAAAGTTCCAAAATTTATCCTCCGTAGTACTTTTATACAACCATGCATTTCCTAACTTTTCAATACATCCTTGTAGCTACGTGAAAATATATTATTTGGCTCAGAATTTGAACCTGCACGATACTGGAAGGCTGTTGGTGTAACTGCGTTACAGCATGATCTCGACTTACTTCCTGTTAAGTAATTGACAACGTTATGTGTTTCATTTAATTCTTATTTTACGATTGTTTCTTCTATAAATGACACTCATGTCTATTCTCAGGGCCGTGATTTCACAGAGATTGGAGAAAGGGGGGTGAATATTAGTGGTGGGCAAAAGCAGAGAGTCTCCATGGCTAGGGCTGTATATTCAAATTCTGATGTATACATATTCGATGATCCTTTAAGTGCTCTAGATGCACATGTTGCTCGACAGGTATTATACAATGTCAATTGGAATGAACCTTAGGTGTACCAACTTCCTACTTAAATGTACCACTATAATGAGCATTTAATCTAATTTTTTTGAGATTTTCCATGAATTATCAAAAGGTATAAATTTCTGGAATGGCAGAAGGAAATCCCGTTTTCATGTTTCTTTTACTTTGAAAGAAATGATTTACATTTGAAAGACTAAAGACCACAGAAAGACTTGTCCTTTCTTCGACATTCCTTTTTTGTTATGCAATCTTGCTTCTCCAATCTTAAACCGTAGTCAATTTTTGAAAATGAGTTGGTCTTGAAGCTCATGGCCTATCATTTTAATCCATAGTTGTCTCCAGGTTTTCAATAGTTGCATAAAGGAAGAGCTGCGAGGAAAAACCCGGGTTCTTGTCACAAATCAGCTACATTTTCTCCCTCAGGTGGATAGGATAATCCTGGTCTCTGGAGGCATGATCAGAGAGGATGGAACCTTTGAGGAGTTATCAAAAAATGGTGTTCTATTCCAGAAACTAATGGAGAATGCTGGAGAAATGGAAGAACCAGGGGAAGAAAAGGAAAACTGCGTAAACCACGATGAGAAAAACTCTGAACCAGCTACCAGTTTGATAGAAAATGAGTTTCCAAATGATGCCAGCTATAGTAAGAAAGGGAAAGAACCAAAATCTGTGCTTATCAAACAAGAAGAAAGGGAAACAGGTGTTGTCAGCTGGAACGTTTTGATGAGGTAATATAGATACTGTAACGCTCTCAAACTAAAGCTTAGATCATAGATTCTGATGCATCTTTCTGACAGAATAAACTTGGCACAAAACTAATCTCAGTTCTGTCCTTTCTAACACGTTACATTTTCTGAGTTATGACCTCAAAGCAGGCCAGTGTAAAGTTCCGATCTGTCAGTTAAGCTTTTCTTGTCTGATTAGAACCATGGATGCCACTCAAACAAAAATAGGAGAAATTACACTGTGCACTGTCTAACTACTGCACCGTTTGACATTGCACCCCAAATCAGTATTGAACAAATGCTGGGCACTGCAGGAGTGTCAAACACAAATGCCTCGTGTTGCATGAGCTATACCCATATCTGCAAGCAGATCCTGAAGTTTCCCCTAGTTAACAGACCAAATTATTGGAAAAAACCAAAAGATAGGTGTAATCTTGAATTATATCTAATAATGTCACAATGACACTTTCTTATCTACCTGTATATATCCTCAAGAACAATAACTAGCAACCACCACTCTCTAATCCTATCAAGATATTTTTCTGCGGAGCTGTGTCAATGTGAAAGCAAACACAGCACTAGCATGTGGAACACATGCTAGAGCAACCCAAGACAAAGCCAAGGTTAATGAACACTTATGTTAGCTCTACTGGCACATGGCTTGCAAGCGGAGCATATGGGCCGAGTAAGCAAGGAGGCAATGGATGGGATGAATATGTACATACACACATGTGCGTAGATAGGCATACTTATATCTATATATTGACAAACGTATGCATGCATGTATCTGTGTGTGTATACACGAGATAAGAAGAAGAGAAACAGCATGAATAGGTGAGGAGGATTAGGAGGGAAGAAATTGCCCCGAATTTATATCTGCTACTTACCATTATGCAACTTAGTAGCATCTGCTGATACTGGGAGCTTTATTCCTCACTGGATCCTTCCAGACCCAATCACAATGATCTTGTATGCCCCTTTTTCTCTTGTTAGTTTAAAGCAAAAAATGGAATAACAGAGTCATTTTTCGTAGGAATTAGGTCAATTACTGTTGGAGAACTGATACATTTAGACACCAAATTTAAAAGATTAATGATTTGCCCTGGATCAGCAGTAGTTGGAAAATAATGAACTAGGATTTTTATGGAGGGATAGTTTATGTGGAGGGTTATTATTGCAACGAAGTTTGGCACAATGGTGGGAGATTGGATCTCTTTACCTTCCTGAGGTTCTTGTTGGGCGATTTTATGGAAGCATATTTGGAAGGGTTGGGATTCCTTTGTTACCCCATACTCGGCTTGTGGTGGGTAATGGGTGTAGGGTGAGGTTTTGGCATGATGTTTGGTGTGGAGATATACATCTTCGTTGTTTGTTTCCGGTTGTGTTTTCTTTGGCTCTGTGTAAGGATGGGATGATGGCGGATTATTTGTGGTATGATTCACTTTCTTTGGTTTGAGATATTTAGTTCTTGAGATCTGCAAATGATTGGGAAATAGCGGAATTTACAGCTTTCTATTCCACACTTTATGCTATGGTTTTTTGTAGAGAAAGTGAAGACAAGTTGGTGTGGATGGGAACTAAGGATGATGTTTTCACTGTGAAAGGTTTTTATTCCTCTATTTTTGGTGGTACATCACAGTTGTTTCCTTGGCGTGGGGTTTGGCGGACTAAGGTACCTATGAGAGTTTCGTTTTTTGTACGGGAGGCTACGCATGCTCGGAACTTGACTATTGATAATCTTCGGAGGCGAGGCATTTATGTAATGGATTGGTCTTATTTATATAAGAGGGATAGCGAGTCCGTCGACCATGTTCTATCGCACTGTTCAATGGCAAGGTCACTTTGGGCGTGTGTTTTTCGTATTTCGAATCTTCATTGGGTAATGCCGGCAAGGATGTTTGATGTGTTGCTATGTTGGCGGAGAAAGTTTTAGGACCCTTTGGCTAAGGCAATTTGGAATATAGTCCCATCTTGTATTTGGTGGTGGCTTTAGAGAAACGAAATAGTCGGTGTTTTGAGGATCTCGCATCATCGGTGGTTCATTTGCAAGGTGTTGGGCACTCTCTTTTTTGTTGGATTTCTGCCATGTTGGGGGGGGGGGCGTTTTCTTGATTTTCCAGATTTCATTAGCTTTTTGTTTGTATGTTCTAAGTGGTTTCACTCTTTATTTCTTTCAATAAATTGATCTTACTTATAAAAAAAAGTGAGTTCGTCGACCATGCTTTACTGCATTGTCCTATGGCACGGTCTATTTGGGCATATGTTTTTCGCTTTTCGAATCTTCATTGGGTAATGCCGGCAAGGGTGTTTGATGTGTTGCTATGTTGGAGGAGGAAAGTTTAAGGATCCTTTGGCTACGGCAATTTGGAATATGGTTCCATCTTGCGTTTGGTGGTGTCTTTGGAGGGAATGAAATAGTCGTTGTTTTGAAGATTTAGCTTCGTCGGTGGTTCATATGCAGGGTGTTGTTATGCATTCTCTTTTTCGTTGGGTTACTGCCATGTTGGGGGGTCGTTTTCTTGATTTTCCAGATTTCATTAGCTTCTTTGTTTGTATGTTCTAAGTGTCTTCTGTACAGTCTTTGTACAGTTTTCACTCTTTATTTCTTTTAATAAATTGATCTTACTTATAAAAAAAAACTGATTCACCTTATCGAGAATAATTCTTGAAAATGATTTGCGCTGCCAACCCCTTAGTGTATTTGTATTTTGATTTGCGATGAAACTTGATGCTTACTTCATTAATGATTTAATTATGTCTGGAGCACAAATGCTAGAAAAGCATGAACTGGAATTTATCAGTTATGTCTCATAACAAAGAATATGGTGGAGAATGGCGGACAAGTACTTTTGCTCCCAAGCCCAAGTAGTTAGGGAATGGGTGTATTGAGTTGGGATATGATTGGATGCATATTTAGAGATCATTTTGCCATTAATAGACTAATTCCTTGATATAGTGACAGCCTGCTTGCTCAAGTTGACTACTTTATATAAAGAATTGATCTTTTTATGGAATTTTTCTTCCTTTCCGTGTTTGACATGGTATGTTTACATTGCTTCTATCTGCAGGTACAAAAATGCAGTAGGAGGCCTATGGGTAGTTATGATTCTCTTTATGTGCTATACTTTGACAGAAACTCTTCGAGCTTTAAGTAGCACATGGTTAAGTGTTTGGACAGACCAAAGCACTTCAGAGAGTTACAGAGCTGGCTACTACATTCTTGTTTATGCAATTTTTTCATTTGGCCAGGTGTGTCTCCAGTTAGTAAGTAATTGACAATGTTCAATTTTGCGAGTAAATCACTGTGTCTCTGGTATTGGTCCTAACGCTTTTGAAAGTATTCTTTCACTATTCTAAAAATATGATCTTCTTCCTCCGAAAAGTCTATGTTGGCCTTGATATATAAAAACATTTCAACCAAATCAGTTAAGTTTATTGTTAAGCCCTATACCCATGGCAGAAAAATTTATTGAAGCTTTATATGGAATAAAGTGCTATGTTATATTTCCCCCATTCCTTCTCTGTTCAAGAATTTGGAATGACTAGAAACTATCAAATGAACATGAGGAATAAGATTAAGATACCTGCAATTGTTGAAAAGATTGAAAGGCTTACTCAACCTTTGTTGGATTCAGGTAGCTGTGACACTTGCAAACTCCTATTGGTTGATCATCTCAAGTCTTCGTGCTGCTAAAAAATTGCATGACTTGATGATACATTCTGTACTAAGAGCTCCAATGCTATTCTTCCACACTAATCCAACTGGAAGGATAATCAATAGGTTTGCAAAGGATCTTGGTGATATAGACCGAAATGTTGCCAATTTTGTGAATATGTTTCTGGGCCAAGTGTGGCAGCTTGTTTCAACTTTTGTTTTGATTGGTATCGTAAGCACGATATCACTGTGGGCCATAATGCCGCTTCTGATCTTGTTTTATGCAGCATATCTGTATTATCAGGTACGGCTCAACATTTTACTGTTTTGATTGCGTGTTCTGCTCTTTTCACGTCTGACATAGTCTCACTTTCCACCATTTCCTGCATATTTACATATGATATGCACAAAAAAGAACATAAACCAACTTGGTGCATGGTTTCCCGGCAAATTATTTCTGCGGAAGCAGTTGAAGATAAAAATAAGTTTTACTGGCATAATATTGCATACCTGGGCACAAAAAACTTATCTTCATAATAATATGTTAACATAACTATCACAAAATCCATATTTACATTTTATACTTCTATGAAACCTAGAATCCATTTCATATAATTAGTTTCACCTGACTGTATTATTGAGCTCCTATTCCACCTGATTTCCATGATACAATTTATTACAGAGCACAGCCCGTGAAGTGAAACGCTTGGATTCCATTACCAGATCTCCCGTTTATGCTCAATTCGGAGAAGCATTAAATGGTTTGTCAACCATTCGTGCATATAAAGCATATGACAGGATGGCCAACATCAATGGGAGATCTATGGATAATAATATCAGATTCACTCTCGTGAATATAAGTTCAAATCGTTGGCTCACCATAAGGTTGGAAACATTAGGGGGGCTCATGATTTGGTTGACAGCAACCTTTGCTGTCTTGCAGAATGCAAGACAGGAAAACCAGGTGGCTTTTGCATCTATGATGGGTCTACTACTCAGTTACACTTTGAATATAACCTCTCTCTTGAGTGGTGTTCTGAGACAAGCAAGTAGGGCTGAAAATAGTTTGAATTCTGTTGAGCGTGTCGGCACATATATAGATTTGCCTTCGGAAGCTCCAACTGTCATTGACAGCAAGCGTCCTCCTCCTGGTTGGCCTTCATCAGGATCGATAATGTTTGAGGATGTAGTCCTGCGTTACAGGCCTGAACTTCCTCCGGTCCTGCATGGATTGTCCTTCACAGTTCCCCCAAGTGAGAAGGTAGGAATAGTTGGAAGAACAGGTGCAGGGAAATCCAGCATGCTTAATGCATTATTTCGGATTGTAGAAATGGAAAGAGGGAGAATATTGATTGATGCTTGTGACATTGCTAAGTTTGGACTACTGGATTTGCGGAGAGTTCTTAGTATCATACCACAATCACCAGTTCTCTTCTCAGGTATGCATAATTAGATAATTGCTTTTGACCATTTCCCAGGATTAGTTTCCCTTCTTGTAGTAATTATTTTAGTTTTGAATGTGAGAAATGACTATTTCATATGTACATCTTTGACCTAATGATTTTGGTAAAGTTGATGCCTCTTTGGTCTTCAATACAAAATTTATTTGATGCCTTTCTTTTTGACTTTTCATTCTTACGACGACACAAGTGAATTAGTGGCAGACTTTTCCAAAACAATTTATGGGCAAATTGAGTTGTTCTTTGGATGCTACATGCTGATCTCACTCTTAACCACATGTGAAATGAGTCAGTTTGTTTTTCTATGTTGATGCATATGACTTCTGGAAACAGCCAGACCATATTATATTAGTTCACCTGAATTAGGAAGTAGAGTTTGTCGGACGAAAGTATATTCCTTCATTGAATTTTAAATCTGTCATTGGAAAACTTTCAAAATTGAGATGCATCATTCTAATGGTCATTTTGTTTTGGATAGGGACTGTGCGATTCAATCTTGATCCTTTTGGTGAGCATAGTGATGCTGATCTTTGGCAGGCTTTAGAAAGGGCACATCTAAAGGATGTTATCAGGAGGCATTCTTTTGGTCTGGACGCTGAGGTATATGCCTGATTAGCCTTAGTTTCAATGATCGAGGTTCTTATTGTTCTTAAAACCTAAAATAGGGACTTAGACTAGAGGATAGATGTAAAACAATGTAGGTCATTGATTGCTCTCCAAGTTTTGCTCATGTAAACTACTTGTAAACCATATAATATATTGATATTCAGTTTCAACAGCAGGATATTATGCCTATGCAACATTAATTTCCAAAACATGTTTATATTATGCCTAAAGATTGAATGATTCATTAACTATTCTTTTTTATCTGAATATGATAGGGGAAAAAAAATACAAAAATGGAGGTCTTGAACTTTTCCCTTTTTGAATTGTCATCTCTTTTGCCACGTGTTGTCCAAGTCACCAACCTCGATATATTGCACTCCCATACTATCAAAGTAGTTGGAATATCCATCCTCGATTCAGATCTAATTGTTAGGATTTTGCTATGTGATTTATGTTTTGTCGACCTTGAAGGCAAGATCTTAACTGAGAGTTAACCTTGAAATTATTTTGTAATTTGTGGATACCTAAGGACGGCGTAGAAGAGAAAAAGTCTAGGATTGAGATCTGAGCAGGAAGTTTTCCAATATATCATGATTGATAGTTTACAAATTGGACCATAAAAAGGGTGACAATTTAAGAATGAAAAGTGAAGTTTCTCACAATAAATAAGGATGAAAAACCAGTTTGTATGTATGTTAGATATAAGTTAAATTGATGTCGAAAAAAAGGGTTGGAGAAGTTGTTGAGTTAGTTTTGCGTCAAGTTATCACAATTTAGGCCCTTAACATCAATTTAATTTAGGGAAATATATGAAGTAATGCGCATGAAGTGAAGAGCCTAGTTAAAGTGAAGGAAGTCATTTTCAGTTTGCTTTTTTTTACTTCTGCTATAGTGCGTATAAAGAATATGACAAATGCTAACCAAAAAGGCACTGCCTCTTGAGTTGTTCAAGGTCTCAGAGAGTGGAGAAAATTTCAGTGTTGGACAGAGGCAACTACTAAGTCTTGCTAGAGCATTGTTGCGGAGATCTAAAATTCTAGTTCTTGATGAAGCAACTGCATCTGTTGATGTTAGAACTGATGCACTTATCCAGAAAACCATTCGTGAAGAATTCAAATACTGCACAATGCTTATTATTGCTCACAGACTAAATACAATCATCGACTCCGACCGGATTCTTCTGCTTGATGCCGGTCAGGTATGCCCTCAAATGCTTATGCTATTCTTCCAAAAGCTCTCTTCCCTACTTGATAAGAATTTGGGCATTGTAGAAGAAAGCTGAAGCCTGAGACTTAATAGGATCAGTAAAAAACATTCAGCAGCCAAAATTCAGAATCAGCCAGCACATTGCAACTGACATAAATAGTGATCTTTGCTTCATATCTAGTCAGTTTAAGACTTTGAAAAATTTATTTCAGGTTTTGGAATATGATACCCCTGAAGAACTTCTATTAAATGAAGGAAGTGCATTCTCTAGGATGGTCCAGAGTACAGGGGCCACAAATGCTCAGTACTTGCGTAGCTTAGTAGTTGGAGGTAAGGAGAACAAGTCCAGCAGAGAAGAAACCAAGAAGCTAGATGGCCAGAGGGGATGGCTCGCTGCATCCCGGTGGGCTGATGCAGCTCAGTTTGCCCTATCTGTTAGCCTCACTTCCTCACAAGGAGACCTTCATAGGTCAAACATTGAAGATACGAACAACATACTGACGAAAACAAAGGATGCAGTGATAACTCTGCAAGGAGTTTTGGAGGGGAGGCATGATAGAATTATAGACGAGACTCTAAATCTGCACCAGGTGCCCTCAAATAGATGGTGGTCTACTTTCTACAAAATTATTGAAGGTACAGTTATTACATCCCAGCTTCCGCAAATTTGATCTGGAAATCATATAAAGTAAAATGAGATTTTTAATGCACGAAAAAGACATAATAGAGTGCCTGACTTGTTGCAATAGTGAAAACATTTCTTTAGCTCTTTGGTAGATTGTGTTATTTAGTCATTGTAGTTATTTATCCATGTCACCCTTTTGAGAGGATAATGACAAAGGAGGATCAACTTGATGAATAACAATTTCCTATCCATAAAGAGCAAGCTGTGGGAATCTTCATGCCCTTTATTTTTCACTCTTTGTTATGCCTTTTCATAGGAATAAGAATAAATATGTTTACATCTGATTTTCATCTTTTGGCACTGACTTTGTTGGCAGGTCTCGCTGTGATGGGCAAGTTAGCTCAGGACAGGCATCAACAACTCGAATGTGATTTTGAAGACATATCCTTAGATTGGGACCGCACTGAGATGTTGGAACAATAATGACTTCATACTTAGGATGTCTTGTTGATTGAAAGAAGATAAATCCTTAAATTTAGAATAAGACATCCGGTTACATGATTTCTTTAGCTACTTCTGTTTTTCATTGTCTAATACTGAATTCTTGCTGTCAACCCCATAATATCTGTATTTGGTGGAAGTTTTTTCGTGATATTATAATGGATCATAGTTTTGAAAATGTATAATCCCCCATCTTATTACGTTGGACAAAAAACATAATAGGAGACTCTTTCATGTCTTGTACATTTTCTGGGTGTTTGTACTCATTGTTATTAAAGGGTTTAAGATTTGCTAGAACTTTGGTTTTCACTCTTTCTTTTCGCTTGGAACTCGTAAGTCATGATTTCTTTTCACCAGACTTGAGAAAAAAGTATACCTTAAGAGTTGTTATTGAAGGGTTGGTAGCTACAACTTGGAACTCGCAAGTCATGATTTCTAGAATTTGCATCAAGCAACTCATTCCCATATCATTATTTCAAACCAATTACCTTTCATCAATTGCTGCAACAATTTCAAGAATGGAAGGTGAATCATATATTTAGAGGTGCAAATAGATTAGCGCACTAGATAGCTCGTTGGGCAGCCTCTGAGCTTATCTCAGGAGGCAATCCATGTTTTTCTGAGCATATTTATGTTCGTCATGGTTGTATGCGAGGACTGACCCCCTTGACAGTTGTTTTGGTTTCAATTAAATAATACTTAAAGTTTTTTATTAAAAACAATTGCCACTACGTTTTCCTTCATTAATTAGCAAGAAGGCACATTGCATGATGACAATTTGTTGAATCTATGATATTTAGACTTTCACAAAACACCCTGTGAGCTGCTTGATTTTCATTAGTTTCCTGAGTACCTGATAGACAATTTACTTCCACGAGATTTTCAAAATTTGTGTAAACAGAAATCCATTGAAGGACCACATGCATCGTCCGAATTCAAAACGAGATTTACCATCTTCTTAATATCAGCTTAGATATCACTATTTGTAACACATCTCTACAACTCACATTTAAAAGAACGTGTATAACATCTGACATGCTGGTGCCTTCGAGTTCCTCATCTACTGTGTCTAGCAAGATTTGTATGAACCGAACCACCTCATCTGCTGTGCTTGGCAAGAGTTTTATGGACTGGGCCTTCCATAACATATGTAGGTTTATGGATCGAACCACCTTATGACTTATATTTTATCTCTCTCGCTCTTCCGCTTTCTCTCTTTAGTCAATTTATTTTTTCTTTAGTTTAAATTTTAGGGTAAAAGCCTTATATGGTTCTCGTGGTTTACGCGTTTAACAAATAACTCCTTGTTCTTCAAAAATCATCAAAGAAGTCCCTCAGGTTCCTACCTTTTTATATATGGTCCTTTCGTCACTTGCTCGTTAGGAAAAGTAATAGTGAGCTGACCAAGTGGCCTATTTCAAAGAGTACAATCTTTATGTGGTCCTTGTGGTTTACGAGTTTACGACTAACTCCTTGTGATTCGAAAATCATAAAAAAATCTCAGTGCGATGTGGTGTGACATGTAAATGCAAAATCCTTAGTGTGTCCACTTATCCTTTAGCGGTTGGTGATTACATGGCAGGAGTGACACTTGGCGAGCTTACCGTTATTTTTTCTAGTAGGCAATTGACGGAAGGAACATATACAAAAAGGAAGGAACCTCAGGGACTTGTTTGATGATTTTTGAAGCATATAAAGTTATTTGTCGAACATGTATACCATAAGACTTTTTCATTCTTGTAGCCCAATTCGGTTCAGGGCTAGTTCAGCCCAGCTTAATTGCTGGCCCATTACAGCTCAGGCCTGTCTCTAACTGAGCCAACTATGTCCAACATCATTCTACCAAACTTTTGGTCTTCTTTCGGGCTTTCTAGCTCCTCATCTAGCATACGTCCAGCACTTTTTGACCGTCGACGTTGCCATCTGCCACAACCAAGTCAACTTGCTGACCATTTTCCAGTTAGTGTCCCCGCCATTTGCCGCCTTTTAGCCATTCTCTAATGGCCTTGGGCCACCTCCTAGCGACTTTACGACACCTCTTTTTTATCGAAGGATTTTTTTTAGACTATAAGTCCAAACTCAAGGTATGTTCAAACTATACACCTTGAGTTGGTTGGGAAGTATTAGAGTTTATGCTACATTGCTAAGGCAATGTCGGCTCTTGTAACTGGGGACTTATAAATAAGCTCTACTTGTATTTACTTATTGACCTATTGAGAGTAAAGATGTAGCTCACGTGTTGCTAGACTTTTTCATGGTGGACGTAGGTCTATGACAAAACTACTTTATATTTTTTCTTTGACAATTTATTTTTTCTTTATTTTAAATTTTAACATTGTGCAATAAAGCACTAGAAGTAGGCTTTAAGTTACTGTTTTTTTTTCATTCCAATCTATTCTCCATATAAAGGGTGGATGTGAATGCATGTCATACGATCTTGGGAAGACCATGGAAATTGTCAACTGACAGCTTTGTTGTCCATATCTATCCATTAAATCACGATTTGGTCTCTCAAATTTACAGCTCACAATTATACTACAGTTGTGTATAGGCATTGAGTACTTTCTTTCCTTGTATAGCTTGATACTTGATTGCATACCTTGTATAACTTGATTCGGTAGCTCTATATAATGAGAAGGAGACTCATGAACAATTCATTTCGGTTATTTTCCACAAATATTGTCATGGTATCAGAGACAGTACTCTAACCCGTACCTCCAAGTTCTTTGTTTCTGGTTTTTTTTCTCTTGTCTCGTTCTATTTCACCTTGGCCTTGTCTTATTTGTGGGTTTCAGATATTTCAACTCTTTTTGGCTATTTTCTTGTGGGTTTCACGTTTATGTTTCTCTCGCTCGTCTCTTTTGGTCTCTTTTGGTCTCTCGGCAACTTTCGACTCTTTCATTTTTTTTCCCCGCTTTTGTTTTTGTTTTGTCGGCTACTTTCTGGAGCTGGGTGGTGGTGACTCGTGTCTGTTGGTCATCTCTATGAGTGTTGCTGGTCATTCCGGTGTGTTTTGTGGTGGCCGAAAACTTATTATGTGGGATTGTGTGGATCTAATTGTGATTCCAGCAAGTTCTGTGCTTTCCTATGTGTTTTGTCTCAAGACGTTTTGTTCTTATTGCAAGAAAAAAAAAGTCATTTTATCAAAGAGTGTCACATCCACCCTCAGAATCATCAACCTCAAGCTTTGCATACTTGTGTTACTGTAGCTATAGCCGCTCCTCCCCAGGCATCTGGTCCCTCTCCATGTGAATTTTCTCCTCAGCTGACACCTAAAATGGTGCAACTGATGATAGTGTCCGAACTCTTGACATTAGGTTTTCAAGGTAACAATTTTGCCTCTTCTAGAATGTGATAACTTTGGAGCTTCTAATCACGTGACGCCTAATCCCATGGCTCTTTGTCATGTTTAGCCCTATACTGAAACTTCCTCTATTCAAACAACCAATTGCATCGCGTTGCCAATCACTGTTGTTTGTGATGCTTCTACTAAGATTATCGATGTATTTCTTGCTCCTCAACTTTCTACGAATCTAATTTTTGTTGGCCAATTAGTAGATAGCAATTGTGTTGTTAATTTCTCTGGTAATGGTTGTGTTGTGCAGGAGCAGGTAACAGGGATGCTAATCTCGAAGGAGCCTAAGGTGGGGGCATCTTTTTCCACTATATTTCCCAGTTCCAACACCATCTCCACTTTCTTCAAATTCGTCTCTTACTTGTAATAAGGTTTTTTATCCGAGTATGGTGTGGCATTGTCGTTTAGGTCAACCTAATACTCAGATTCTATCTCAAGTTTTGAACTCTGGTTTATTAGGCAATAAAGAACGTTAATCTGAGGTGATGCACTGATCTCTTGGAAGAATTAGAAGCTAGACAGGGTTTCTAAATCGTCTAAGGAATTTGAGTACAGGACGATGTCTCTCGCATGGTCGGAGAGTATTTGGCTTCGAGGTTTGCTTGCTAAACTAGACGTACCTCAGACCAATCCTACACCTTTACATGCAGAGAATACGAGTGTCATTTAGATCACGACCAATTCGTTTATCATGAGCGCATGAAGCATATTGAAGTAGATTGTCATTCTATTTGTGAAGCTTTTGAAGATCAAGTTATCACTCTTCCTCATGTGTCTACCGACCTACAACTTGCTGATATCTTCACCAAGGCTCTCACTCGCCATCGTCATTGCTTTTTGCGTAGCAAATTGATGCTTGTTGATCAACCCGCATCAATTTGAGGGGGGTTGTCAACAAACAACTTTGTTGTCCATATCTGTCCATTAAATCGTGATTTGGTCTCCCAGGTTTCTAGCTCACAATTATACTGCAGCTGTGTATAGGCATCGCATACTTTTTTTCCTTGTATAATTTGATACTTTTTTTCTAAGCAAATTCATAGAAGTAAAACCATTATTCAACAAAAGCATCAGGGTCGATCATCCGCTGAAGTTACAGACAAAGGTAAACGATCAACGAAAAAGAAATAAAAAAACTAAAACAGAGGCAATCCAAGCAGCCATCTGATGTGCCACTTGATTTTGCTTACGCAAGATCCACTTCACACGCAAACTCTGATGTCTTCCCAAAATCTCTCTGATGAGACTAGCGTAGGCGACTAACGATCCTTCAGAGATGAAGGTCGGATCATTAACAATTCAGCAAGAGAATAAGGAGTTGCTTTCGATAATAACATGAGGAGCTTGAATAAACTCCGCAATATGTGATGCAAGATGGATAGCTCTAAGCTCAACAATGAAGGGATTTTTAGAGCAAACAAAGTCAATGTGTCCCAACAAGATATTGCATGTATGGTCCCTAGCTACAACAACTAGATAGCTTGAATTCCCTCAAATAGCCGCGTCACAATTGACTTTCACAAAACGTTCCTCAAGGTTTTCCAAACAAAATTCTTCATAGAATTGACAAGATCAGAGGGGTGGAAAGCATACCCTTATGCACAAATTGATTGCGAGCAAACCACATAACGTCCACAATAATAGCAGCCTACAAGATAAAATCTCTTTCTTTAACTTGAATAAAAGGAAGGGCTGAGTTTACATTCAGAACAATAGACATCCAGGAGGAGATGTCTAGATGTTGCATTTCAGCTACCCGTACAGGGCACAAGGGCCTCTCTCCAGAGAATTTCAGCAAATTGGCATTGAAATGTGAGGTGCTCCTTTGTTTCAACTGAAGCTTTACATAGGGAACAAAAGAAAAAAAAAATCTTCTTCCACTTGTTCAGACAGGAATGCCATTTTGGACTTAACAAACAACGCTTTAGTCACAAATTTCCAGAGGATCAGTTTGAGCAATCCTTGCAATTTAACCTTCCAAAACTTCTCTCAATTGAAAAGTTGAGCATCCACCTGAGGCTGGAACCTAGAATCTTGGTCACAAGGTAAGCTGACTTTACAAAAAAATTCCAGAGTTATCTAGTTGCCAAGTCAACAAGTCATAGGATAGGGCAAAAGTAAGAGAAATGGACAGAATAGGTTGACACAACGGGTGTGAATAGTTGTTCCAAGGAGTTCCTCTTCTAAGTATTCTGATAAGCCTCAATCAATTCCCCCACAGTGGCATCTGGTAGGAGTAGCATCTGGTCATCAGAGGCTGGTTGAGCTTTGAAACCTGGCATACCTGGGACCCAAGGGTCCTTCTAGAGATTAATGAGGGTGCCATCTTTAACAACAAACATTAACCTTTTGTCCAAAATATCCCTACATTGCATAATACCTTGCCATAACCAAGAGCTCTGCGGTCTTTTAGGACAATTTCTTGAAAAGTTTGCACAAAAAAAAAGAATGCGGACTATTGAAAACAAACCAGCCCAATTTAGCAACTAATGATCTATTTACGTCATACATCCAACGTAACCCCAACCCTCCTAAATTTTTGGGCCGACAGATTGACGACCGAGCTTGAGGAGTGAAATTCATTTTATCCGTCTTGAAACCCCAGAAATTTTTTTTCATACTACAATCAAGTTCCCGACTCCAGCTTTTCAGAAGGAGGAAGGTCAACATCGAATAAGCTGGTATGGTTGCTGCTACTGACTTGATAATTGTGAGCCTTCTCGCCTGAGATAAGCACTTGGCTTTCCATCCCTCTAATTTAGAGAACACCCGGTCCTGAATATCCTTGAAGGCTGCGTTTCTAGACCTTGGGAAATTTAAAGGGAGGCCCAGGTACTTCCCTTTCTAGTCTGCCTTTTCCATTCCCAATTCGTGACAAATGGCAGGGACAAGAGCAGGGGTGTCTTGTTGATGAATAAAACTTTAGATTTGCTTGAAATAATCAATAGACCCGACCAACTGGAGTAAGTGTGGTAACAGAATTTGATCACTTCAGCGTCTTCCACCAGTGCCTTGCTGAAGATCATGAGGTCGTCAACGAATATTAAGTGAGAAATTGGAGGGTCCAGTCTCAAAATTTTGACACTCGCAAATAATTTGTGATGTTCAGCTGTGATGAGGAGTCTAGAGAGTACTTCTGAACACAAGATAAACAAGAAGGATGAGATGAGATCTCTTTGAAGGAAACCCTTCTTAGGAGAAAAGAACCCATGCGAACTACCATTCAGTGAAAGAGAATACGAAACAGTAGAAATGCATTGTCGGATCAGCTGAATCCAAGTGGCAAAAAATCCAAAGCTACGAAGGACCTCAAAGAGAAAATCTCATTCATACGCCTTCTCCATATCTATCTTCAAAGCCATCAACCCTTTATTCCCCTTTTGAAGCTTAAGTTTGTGAACAAAGCTGGCTTGCATAAGAGAAATCAGTTTTTGGAGAAGGGGTTTGAGATGATCTGCTATAATTTTTTAGATGATTTTGTAAAGAACATTACAGGCTGATCGGTCTAAAATGGGAAGTGAGAGTGGGGTTGTCTCTTTTAGGGATAAGGACTAAGTTGGTGTGATTGAGGGCTTTGAGGATAAAACATGAGGAGAAAAATTCTGAACAACATCAATAACATCCTGTTAATAGTGTTCCAAAAGGAGTGAAAATAGGGCGGTAATCCCATTTGGACCAGGCACTTTCAAGGCACAAATAGAACGGACAACCAACCAAATCTCACTCTCATCCGGGACCCGACACCAAAATAAATTATCTTCTTTAGTAACTATAGGGAAATTAAAGAACAATTTCGGGGCTAAGTGAAGGGTGCTAGCTTTTGTGCACAATCGAGATTTTGATGATTTCAATAAATGGATTAAGTTTATAAAATGGGCATCTTCAAAGACAAAGACGTTTTGATGAAATAGCCAAAGACTTGAAGAAAGAAGATCAAGAAAATGCAAGGAGCTCAAAAGTGAAAATTCAAGACATTAAGGTATATCCTTGTAACTCTTTGTTTCACTTTAGACAAGGATTATGAATCACACTTGCATATCTTTCAAAACGTGCATAAATTGTTTTACCTTTTGTTTGAAATGTTAAAATATTTTTAAAGGTTTTAAAACACCTCAATCAAACTCTCAAACATTTCATATACTTATGAGAAGTAAGCCTTTAAAATTGGATGTTTAAAAGTGGTAAAAAATATTTTTTTAAAAGAACCGGACTATGTGCTTAAGTTAAAGAGGTCGATTGGCTGGTGAAGCGGTCAGCCAGTTGGTTTTAAAATAGAGTCGTTGAGCTTCTGACAGTATGACCGTTGGGTAACGGTAACTTAAAGCGGTCACCTGGTTCATGTAGCGGTCGACCGACTCGTTTTAACAGACGACTCACAACGGCTATAAACGACTAGTTTTCATGTGGCCTATAAGTACACATTCATAACGTCCAAAATGAATACACAACGACCACATATCATTTAAATCACTTGAGAAATATTTCAAACCTTCATATTCCATATTTCTCATATCATTTACATAAAATACACTTTAATATCCTTATCTTTGTGTGAATAAAGAGATAGAGCTTTCCAATTTCATATCTACTCTTCAAGAGAGTTTTTGTTCTTCAATTTTCATATCAAGTAAGGTGATTCCTTTAGTAAGGTTGTTCACTAAAGAAGAAGCTTATAGATGATATATTTCAAGCTTGGTGGGGTTGTGAGTGGTGAGCCCAAAAATCACTTGTAAGGGTTTGAGTGTTAAGCCCGGGAAAAATACTTGTACGGTTCTCTAGCACCCGGAAGCTACAGTGTCAGCTATTTAAAGAATAGTGGCAAAACCTCAAGGCTCTGTGAAGGAGCATGAGGGGTGGATGTAGGCGGATTTTCCGAACCACCTAAAAATCATGTGTTTGCTTCTCTATCCATACTCTTTACTTTTAGCACATATTTACTCTTATTACATATTATATATTTGTGCTAAATTAGTAGTTACTTTGCAAACACGTCTTTGGGGGTCAATAGCAAAAAGTTTAAAAAACCAATTCACCCCCCTCTTGGGTTGCCTTAATCCTAGGACTCACAAGGGGGATGAAGAAGCAAAGAGCGGATTAAAAGATTGAACGAAAGGATTACCAATATCTTTGCGGCAATGAAGCCATATGCTATCTTCGGCTTTGATTCTTTCAATGCAATTTCTCCTCCTTCTCACCATTGTCGAAAGGTGGAAAAATTTCGTGTTCATGTCAGCCATGGTGTGCCACTGCACCCGAGACTTGCACTTCCACATAAGTTCCTCTTTTTTCAAAGCATCTTGCAGGTGCCACTGTATTTCTTTTTCCGCTGCTTCGCTTTGGGGAGATGGATCCAGTGACTGAATCCGAGTGAGATCAGTGGTAAACTGGATAATTTGCTGCTGAATATTCCTGAAGGAGCTTCTATTCCAACTATTCAAGCATTCTTTGACATTTTTTATTTTTTTGAGTAATACGGTAAGCAGGGGAGCCCAGAAAAAATATAGACCAAGCTTCATCAACCACATCATGGCACTGAGGAGAACTAACCCAGAAAGGTTGGAACCGAAAGGGACATGGACCAGAGAATTGGTCACCAAAGGTATCCAAGAGAATGAGAGCATGATCAAAAGAAGTACGAGGGTAGTGTTTAACATTAGCTCTCAGGAATAATAGCCTTCAAGAACCATTGGCTACTCCCCTGTCAAGTCTCTTCTGAATTAAAGCTCTACCATGCCTTTTGTTGCTCCAGGTGAACTGAGGACCATGGAAACCAAGGTCTATCATCCCTTGCGAAATCAAGAAATGACCGAGACCAGAGGAGGTGTGGACTTGATTTCCCCCTCTTTTGTCCTAATGAGAAATAATGGAGTTGAAATCACCAAGGCAAATCCAAGCTCCATTGAAGGCTTGTCCAACAATACTCAGTTGTTCCTAAAAACGTTGCTTATTCAACCAGTTTGTAAGACCATAAACCAAGGTCATCATCTAGGGTACATGTCCTGGGTCAGATAAAATCAGCGCATTAATAGGACTGATTAATGGCTGAAACTTCCAAATCAACTCCAGCACGCCATGCTAGAGCTAAACCACCCTTGCGACCGTCAGAAGGATGTTGTACAAAATTACTAAAACCTAAACAACGGAAAACATAACTCACATCACCAATTTTTGTCTCAACAAGGAAAATGACATTGGGATTTAGCTTCCCAATCCAAGCTCGGAGAGTTCGGAATGCCGTAGCTCGAGCTAAACCGCAGCAGTTCCAGTGAAATGTTCTCATTGAGGAGTGTGGGGAAAGTTAAAGCTCGCCACCCCAGCCAAATCCAAAGATTTTCCCTTACCTTCGTAAGCCACCAGTTTGTTATCCACCACTAGCTCCAGCTTGAGATTATGTGCTTTCTTCGCTGATCCTTGCTTTGAAAATCCATGGTTCTTCCCACCCTTACTAATATGCCCTTTTTCCTTTCGAATTTTTCCCTAGAGCTCGAGCGAAGCAATGGTACAATCAGTAGAAAAATCAAAAGAATATTTGTCCTCCTTGCATTTCCTTTCACCTTTGAATCTTTCTATGTAACAATCTTCTAAATTGTAATGGATTTTTGTAGAGTTTGAATGGTTGTATTTAAAGCAAATCTGAAATCAACCAATATTCATTCAGAAACTACCAATATTCGAGAATTGGCAAACTCCATAGACATAGAGAGAAAGCAAAAGAGCTAACGTATTTTCCTTGAGATCCCCCCCGAATCTGTAACCGCTCCTATATATTCTAGAAGGCTGAAAACAGAATATAGAATATGGGACGGGCCTCAATAATTGTCACAGCCCACAACAGCCCACACTGCACTCACTGCACTCACCTACAGCCTTAGCCCATGCGTATAACAGCCCTTACAGCTCAGCCCATGATTCCAGCTTAGCCCATGCCCAAATCCAGTTGCTTATACGCCACATCCCAATCTCTCGAACATTCTAGTTCTCTCGAACACTCAACCTCAGTTTAGTTCGTGTCTTCACAACCTTATTCGTGAACCCTAATCTTGGTCGTGTCACATAGCCACCCCCATTAAAGCACCTTGTCCACAAGGTACGAAAATTGAAGACGCAAGGGCTCCAACCACTCCCAAGTCGCCTCTTCCAGATCTTGCCCCGACCAGTGCACCAGCACCTCCGTGGCGGGTAGATTTCCCTTTCGACGAACTCGGCGTTCCAGAAGTGCCTGAGGCTCGGGCTGAAAAACACCATGAGAGTCGACTGGTGGCAACGATGGAATGGGAACACATCGAGAGCCAATCTTCTCTTTGAGCTGAGAGACGTGAAAGACGGGATGCACCCGTGCATGAGCTGGAAGAAGGAGCTTGTAAGCTACCTCACCAATATGAGCCTCGATCTGAAATGGGCCATAGAAACGAGGTGAGAGCTTCAGATTGCGATGCTGGGTGACTGAAGTCTGTCGATAGGGCTGCAAACGGAGATAAACCCAATCTCCTACCGTAAAGGTTCTCTCGCTCCTTTTCAAATTTGCATAATGTTTCATGTGATTCTGGACTTTCTCTAAATTCTCCTTCAATAGCTGCAAGGTTTGGTCACGGGAACGTAAAATTAGGTCAACAGCGGCAACTTGAGTAGTTCCAGCTTCATATGGTAGCAGCGGGGGAGGTAATTGACCATACACAATTTCATATGGAGTAAGCTTGGTTGAAGCATGAAAATTTGTGTTGTAACACTACTCTGCTAATGACACCCACTGAGACCAATCTTTTGGTCTATCACCCACGAAACATCTAAAGTAGTTCTCTAGACACTTATTAACTATTTCAGTTTGCCCATCTGTTTGGGGGTGATAAGCCGTGCTATAGGATAACTTCGTACCTTGAGTCTAGAATAGAGCCTTCCAAAAATTGCTTGTAAATGTCGGATCTCGATCTGAAATTATAGACTCGGACATACCATGCAACTTGAAGACTTGATTCATATAGGTCATAACAACCTTAGAAGCTGTGTACGGATGTGCTAGGGGTATGAAATGAGAATATTTGGATAATCTATCAACCACCACGTAAAGAACTGAGTACCCTTGGGAAATGGGCAAACCCTCAATGAAGTCCATAGTGATGTGACTCCATATACGCTCAGGCACTGGTAAGGGTTGTAGTAAACCCTCAGGAGCAATATTCTCTTGTTTAACTTGTTGGCAGACATTGCATTCATAGATGAATTACTTGAGTTGTTGTTTCATGTGAGGCCAATAGAAATTTCTACGAATTCTGTGGAGGGTTTTGTCATAACCCGCATGACCCCCTATAGGTGACCCATATGCATGTTGGAGCAATTTCTCCCTGAAAGTGGTATTGGCACCCACATACAATCTGCCCTTATAGACAGAATTCCATTTATGAAGTTGTACTTCACGGGGTCCAGCTCACCCTTCTCCCATTTGGACAACAAGTCTCTAGTGACATCCTCCTCATAACTCTCCCTAACATCTTCCAACCAGTCAGCTTGAGGAAAGGATAGGGCGGAAAGGGATGGTGCATTCTCCTCTTTCCTAGACAAGGCATCAGCCACTTTGTTGTCCTTTCCTCTTTTGTACTCTACTTTAGAATCATACCCAAGTAGCTTAGTTAGACATTTTTGTTGGAAAGGGGTTCCAATCTTCTGCTCCAGAAGATGTTTGAGGCTTTGTTGGTCTGTCCTCACGGTAAAGCTTTGTCCAATGAGGTAGGGGTGCCACTTTTGAACAGCTGAGACCACAGGCAACAATTCTTTCTCATAGGTTGACATAGCAGCACTTTTACCCTTAAGAGCATGGCTGAAATACGCAATAAGTCTTCCACCTTGCATCAAGACAGCTCCAATCCCAACTCCACTAGCATCACATTCGAGAATGAAAGGCTTAGAAAAATCTGGAAGGGCCAATACGGGTGGTTCAGTTACTGCAGCCTTGAGATTTTGGAAGGCCTCAGTGGCGGCAGTTGACCATCCAAAGGCACTTTTCTTAAGGAGAGCAGTCAAGGGTGATGCAATTGTCTCATAGCCCTTAATGAACTTCCGATAGTACCCGGTCAACCCTAGAAAACCCCGAAGAGACTTAAGAGTCTTGGGAAGTGGCCAATCGATCATAGATTGGATTTTGGAGGGATCTGCCTTCACTCCCATATCAGAGACAATGTGACCCAAATAATCCACCTCTCGACATCCAAACCGACATTTGGATCGCTTGGCATATAGTTGATGTGTCCTTAGAGTCGCCAAAGTCAACTGAAGGTGGTGTAAGTGGTCTGCCCAAGTCCTGCTATAGATCAAAATGTCATCAAAGAAAACCAATAAAAATTTGCGTAGGAAAGACCTGAAAATCTCATTCATGAGACTTTGAAATGTTGATGGGGCATTGGTCAAGCCGAAAGGCATGACTAGAAATTCGTAGTGGCCCTCGTGTGTTCGAAACGCTGTTTGAGGGACATCTTCAGGTCTGACCCTGATTTGGTGGTAGCCCGATCTCAAATCCAGCTTAGAGAAAAATTTAGCTCCATGGAGCTCATCCAGTAGCTCATCAACCACTGGAATAGGAAACTTGTCTTTAATGGTTTCCTTGTTTAGCGCCCTATAATTAACACCATACAAAATGACACGACCAAGATTAAGGTTCACGAATAAGGTTGTGAGGACACGAACTAAACTGAGGTCGAGTGTTCGAGAGATTGGGATGTGGCGTATAAGCAACTGGATTTGGGCATGGGCTGAGCTGTAAGGACTGTTATACGCATGGGCTAAGGCTGTAGGTGAGTGCAGTGAGTGCAGTGTGGGCTGTTGTGGGCTGTGACAATTATTGAGGCCCGACCCATATTCTATATTCTGTTTTCAGCCTTCTAGAATATATAGGAGCGGTTACAGATTTGAGGGGATCTCAAGGAAAATACATTAGCTCTTTGCTTTCTCTCTATGTCTATGGAGTTTGCCAATTCTCGAATATTGGTAGTTTCTGAATGAATATCGGTTGATTACATATTTGCTTTAAATACAACCATTCAAACTCTACAAAAATTCATTACAATTTAGAAGATTGTTACATTTGGTATCAGAGCCAACAGATCCAGCCATGGTAGATACACGGTACAAAGAGATCATGGATCAGCTACACCTGTTAAAGAAGGATCAAGATGATCAGAAACAAGCCTTGCATGGTATAGAACAACAGCTTTCGAACCTTACCCTCAATATGCAGATCCTTCTCAAAAACAAGGAGAAGCAGCTGGAGGAATCACCTGTGGGACAGCAGTACAATACACCACCAAGTGGAAGTGGAGGTGGAGGAATGCCAGATTCAGGAGGACTACAAATCAGGTCGGTTAAATTAGATTTTCCAAGGTTTGATGGGGTCGATCCTAGTGGTTGGTTATATAAGGCTGTCCAATTTTTTAACTACCACCAAACACCTCTCACACATCGTTTGTTGTTGGCCTCCTATCATATGGAAGGGCAAGCTTTAATATGGTTTCAAGATCTGGAGGATTCGGGAGTTTTGAAGAATTGGGAGGTATTTGTTCAGGTTCTATTGTTGCGATTTGGGCCTAGTGCCTATGATGATCCTATGGAAATGCTCACAAGGTTGAAACAGACCTCTAGTGTTGAGATTTATAAGGGTCAGTTTGAGGCATTGTTCAATAGATTACGTGGTTTATCTGAAACCTATAAGCTGAGTTGCTTTTTGAGTGGCCTCAAAGATGAGATTAGATTACCAGTGAGAATGTTCAACCCTCATAATTTGATCACAACATATGGTTTAGCAAAGATTCAGGAAGAACATGTATTATTGAGCAGAAAAAACAGCAAAGGACTACTCCAAACACCATCCACCTACACCCCATACAACCATCCACATTCCACCAATCACAACCCAAACAACCATTCCCATTCTACTAATTACCAACCAAACAACAACCCATACCACCAGCAACCAAAGAAAACATTCCCAATCCAAAAATAAACTCCATAGACATAGAGAGAAAGCAAAAGAGCTAACGTATTTTCCTTGAGATTCCCCCCGAATCTGTAACCGCTCCTATATATTCTAGAAGGCTGAAAACAGAATATAGAATATGGGCCGAGCCTCAATAATTGTCACAGCCCACAACAGCCCACACTGCACTCACCTACAGCCTTAGCCCATGCGTATAACAACCCTTACAGCTCAGCCCATGATTCCAGCTCAACCCATGCCCAAATCCAGTTGCTTATACGCCACATCCCAATCTCTCGAACACTCGACCTCAGTTTAGTTTGTGTCTTCACAACCTTATTCGTGAACCCTAATCTTGGTCGTGTCACATTCTATCACCAGAATGCCAGAGGCCACATCATATTTGGTCTGCGAGTGGAGAACAAAGGACTGCGACATTAGAGACTCCGAAGGGAGCCCTTCATCAGTAAAGAACGGTTCTTGAGCCCATGGAAGACTTGAAAGGGAATCAAAAACATCTTGGGTCGTTTCAAAGGTTGAAAGCTAGGCTGAATTGTTGAGGGAAATCGTCTGGTTAGGTGGAGGTGAAGCTGGAAGAAAGGTGGGAAGAGAAGGTAGATGTGATCCCGAACAATATGGGTCGAGAACGTGAAAAGAAAGGCGTTATTACCTAAATCTTCCACCTCAAGACTATCGATGAATCTCTAAGAGTAAAGGACAATGTCACGCATAGCTTGCTTGTTGATAATGCTTTGGGAGATGATTTTGCCAATCAAAACTCCATGAGAGTTTACGTCCGCCTCTTTCAGGGTATCTTCAGAATCATCATGTTCATCCTCCCAGTTGATATTTTGAGTTCGGTCAACTAACCGAGCCATTTCAGTCTCTAGGGCTTCCAAGGATAAAGGGTTCATGGTAAAAACGTAGAAAAAGGGCAAGAGGAAGCCCGAAGTTGAAAGAGAAAAGGGAAAGAGACAAGCGTGTTACTGTTAATGGAAGGCAGGGTTGAGAGGTTCAGATCCCAAGGAGGATTTGGGTGGGAGAAGAGATGAGTAGGAGCGGTCGGCGGCTGGTGGGACCAGGACACAAGAGTAGGGCATGGGAAGGGCAAAGTTACGAAGGGGTAATGCAGAGGGGAGAGAAAAAGATAGAGCTCTATTAAGAGAGTGATTGCCAGCAAACATGTAATATGTATAGCTTGATACTTGGTTGCATACCTTGATTCAGTTGCTCTATATAATGAAAAGGAGACTCATGGCCAATTCATATCGGTCATTTTTCACAAATATTGTCAGCATTGGCGGAGCCAGCATTACAATCAATGGGGGGCAAACTCCTAAGAAAATTCAAAAGGACTAGAGTAGGCTGCTTGGGCTTAAGGGGGCGGTCTGAAATTCAGTAGGCATCAAGGGGGCAAGCCTTAAAAAATAAAAAAATTAACGTGTAAAAATTTTTTTTGAGGGGAGCCAACCGGGGCAATGGCCCCTGTTCGCCCCCCTCCCTCCGCCAGTGATTGTCAGCAATATGATGTAAGATGCCACATAAAGGTATGTTTATATATGCATAAAGGGAGGTAAGAAGATTGTTTCTAGTAGTAATCAGTTGTTATGATGACAAAGTAATCACGACAAATCTTTGCTTTGATTGTTTAAGGTAATACATCAATTTCCTTTACCAGTGGTGCCGAAAGCTTTACGACCAAAGCTCCACGCACCTTGGAGTTTGTTTTCTATTCCCAATATGCTATGCTTTCCCCGACTGCCATAGCAATCCTCGGCACATGGGCCTATCGATTGTGCTTGCGGAGCCATTTGTTGCCCCTTTCTGCAGGTGAATCAACTTTTGTCGAGAATGAACCTCCTCAAGTACATAATTTTACAGTAAATACAGACACAATAGCCGCCAAACAAGGTCCGTCCAATTTTCAATTCACCTCATTATCTGTACGGTATTCAATTCATTGAGCTTTGTGATGCATCATCACAGCTAACACCCACTTTGACATGGTTGTGAACCGCCTCCATAGCTTGAACAGAAGCACTTGAGAATCCCATTAATGCCTGGAATACAATGGGGAGGCTTGTTTTCAAATTGCTTAACGTCATCGCCCTTGTGGCATGGACTGCATCCAGATATTTTGCCCTCTCGCTGTCCACTTGCTTCTTTAACACTTCTGTTTTGGTACGCTTCAGCGATAAAGGATGCTTAGGGCTCAAATTGGAGACTGTATCTGCAGCAGCAAAGCTTCCAACAACTTTTTGCTCCATTTCTGCTAGCGAGTATAACTCCTTTTGAAACCTCCTCTCAAGTTTACGAGACTTCTTCTGCATGTTGTATTCCTCTGCTTGTTGCAGGAGTATAGAGTGGATGGCAGCCAAAAGGCCTTTGATGGCCTCAGAGGCAGCCTACAATAGTGTGTCAAAGATATCAACTTCCTGTGCCGAAACAAGGGAGTAGGTATTCTATACATATATGTCAATTTTGGGCAAGTATAGCAGTTATATTAAATTCAATATATGAAACTGCTTGCTAAGGCAGAAATCACCAGATTTGAACAATTATACAGAAATTAAAACGGCTTAAACTGAGATAATTCCCGATTTCAACTCTGAAAAAACAAAGTGATATCATTCAGCTCCCAAAAAAATTCCGAGCGCACCTTAAGTTGATTACCTACTTATTACCTACTCTTTCACCTTAATCCAACACCTAAGATAATAACCATTTGCCTTTTAGCTGTTTGCATGATGGAAGCCCAGTTGGCTCCTTGTGGAGGTTGGCTTCATAGCTCAAGACATTCTACCTGACTACGAACAAAACGAAGAGAAAACAAAGAGAAAACGGGATAGACTATGAGCATAGCTCGAGCCATCTCCATGGCACGGGATAGATATATAATTTAGAGAGTAACTCACAATTTAGATAATACGGCAATGGATAGCATGAGCACTAGCACATTGGCCATGGAAACAGACACGATGAAAGAGGGTCAAGGTTTGGATAAGGGATATCTCAGGAAAATCCCATTATCATGGTGGGGGAGGATGCGAACAATGACTAGCTCTGGCTAGCACATTGAGAACAAGTGAAGCAGAACCTTCACTTAAGGAATCTTGCTCTCACTCTTTCACGATGAAAGAGGGTCAAGGTGGGTCAAGGTTTGGATAAGGGATATCTCAGGAAAATCCCATTATCATGGTGGGGGAGGATGCGAACAATGACTACCCCTGGCTAGCACATTGAGAACAAGTGAAGCAGAAGCTTCACTTAAGGAATCTTGCTCTCACTCTTTCACAATAATTCCATTCATATTTTCAAGAAGTTACAAATCAAAGCACTAACTACCGTTCATAAAATAGTGCATGATTCTCTCTATCAACATAAGGAATGATTCCTATATCAAGTCAATGAACATAAAGGATTATAAGAAAGAAATCCCTATAAGGCATGATTTGCTCTACCCCTCGTCAAAACAACCACATAAGGAAATATTTCTATAATTGTGTTTTTTTTTTCTATAGATTGTTTTAAACATTTTTTGCCCTTTGTCCCCCCATAAAATTGGATTTTAATGAAACTAAGCTCCCTCTAATTCTCAATCCTAGCTTCGTCCCTGCATATAAGGTTGTTATTTTTTTCACCACACATGCAACTGTCAAACCACCTGGCACAAGTTACTAAATAGTTTACTCCGACATTTGGAAATGAGAGACCTCAAACAGGTGGTGGGCACAGACTGTGTACCAGGCTTGACATGTATTTTGACATTATATTATCGCTAGATCATAGTCATTAATAAACAGAGTAATATCACAGATAGATTCAGCAACAGTACCTTATCAGGTAATCTGTCAAGGGAAACCTGCCAATGTTCAGATAGACTGCGGATAACAGATGAGTAGCCACCATGCTGATTGCCATCCGCAAGGTGGCTGGTGAGCTGAATCCACCCACAAAGAGTTTTTACGTAGTCCCTTTGAGACTTTATGAGTTTGCAGAAGCTGTTGTACCAGTAGGTGACCTCAGTTTCAAGCTGTGCTGTTGCCTGGCGATGGTAATCAGTACTGAAGTCTGTGCTTGGGTTATCATGCAGATGACTCAACTGCTCCGAGATATGCTTCTGAACTTGATGACTCTCATACATTGTTTTCCACATATGCATCAGCCTGCATAAGAATTGAAGCATGGAAGATTAATCTTGAGGGAAAAATCATGATCTCGATATGACTCCCTAGTCAGAGATAGAGGGTACAACAATTTTTTTTAGTAACATTGACCCGAACTTATTTATGGCCCGACTGAAATCTCATTACAAGGTAGGGAAAGTAACAGCTAACCTATACTTGATAAATTCCACAAGATCTGAGTTGAGGAGGTGCCATTTTCATCATTTTGAGAAGCTCGAGAACATCTTTTGGCAAGTAATATTTTTCTTATATCCAATAGCAAAGGTCTGGAAGGTTTTTATAACCCTGTTAAAATGCTTACCCAGTGGTTAAGGCAACCAGTTGAGAGGTGCTGAAATATATGCATAGAAAGAGTGCTCGTATATGCATAGAAAGAGTGCTCGTATTAGAGAGTGATGTCTACAATGCTTACCCAGTGGTTAACGCAACCAGTTGAGGATAGAGCTCCTCATCTATGAGCTCCAATATAGTTGAAGAGATCACAGAAATTGATTGCTGCAGACGTACTATGTCAGCCTCCAAGCTCTCAACAGTTGATCGAGTTTTCTCTGTCTTGTTCCAGTCATGGTTCTCATCTTCTTGTTTCTGTAGCAAGAAGGACTTCCTCTCATACTCTAACTTGGTAATCTCTTCCTCCTACAAAGTGTGAGATTTAAATATGTCATAAACAAGTATAAATCAAAGAGCAGGAGCAAAAACCAAATAAAACGGACTATAGCTGTATTGTAATGTTTATTAGGGGGGCAGAGAGAGTCGTGTTGCGATTTATTATGCAAGACCTGTGACTAAGCCTCGAGAGGTGCTGAAATATTACCTCCATTATATTTTGGAGTATATCCAACAAAAGAGTCTTAAGCGAGGCATCAATTATAAATACCCAGCAGGATAACCTACGAATTATTTGGAACACATTAAATACACAAATATGAACCTTGCACAATAACTTCTGATTTCTTAAGCATGAGTTAGAACAGAAAGATGCTTTGCAGTTGCGAGAAACAGCCATGCCAGTGTGACAGTATTCTTGTAGTTATACAGTTTTATCTTTTGTATGTTCCACAAGACTTGAAGCACCTTCAAAAGAAAGGAGAGGGAAGGTTGAAAGGGAGCAAACTTTTCCAAGCCAATTCGTGCCAGGGCATGGAGACCACAAAAAACTCTTAAAATAGTACGGAAAAAACAAAACATTGCAACCTTCTAGAACAGTGTTTCCAGATATTAACAGAACACTCAGGAAGACCAACTAAAGCTATGATCATTTTAGGTATATGGACAAGATGCTGATGAAGAACCTATACGGAGATACTCCCTAGTTGTGCTTAGTTGTTGAATGATGATCATACCTTCACTTCCTTGTAAAGTCTCTGTTCAGCAGCATAAAGCTTTTTGAGTGTGATGCAATGACCTCCAGGCCTACATGGTTCGCTAGAGCCACAAAGCTCAACAGTCTCTTTGGCTACTTGAAGAGACTTGGAAGACCAATTCCAAGACAATGAACTAAAGACCTTTGCAGAGTTTTTCCCTGTGGATGGCACAGTAACCATAAATTCCAAGAGGAACTTGATTTTTGAAAAGAAAAAAAAAAATCAGCAGACAAGCTCATAGGAATAAAACCGATACTCTGAGCAGAAGCTACAGCATAAAAACAAGGTTTCCCAGAGCAAACCAATCTTAAATGACTGCATTAGGCACAGAGCAAATATGCAGGAACTCAAGATTATATATCAGATCCAAAAGAAATAAAACAATCTCCATGATAATCTAACGAAGCAACCTTCACTAACTGTCGGGCAATAATAAAAAGTTGTCACAAATACCGTAGCGACGCTTTAATAAAATTAGAAAATAATGAGGAAGCAATTCAGTCGTCTGTTATACTTCTGCATACAAGAAAGTAAGGATGAAATGAAGACTAGGGCAAAACCAAACTATCATTCCATTTGCTCAGTATTGGGTGTCCCATTTCCTCCACCACATGTAAGTTAAAATAAGTAAATTCACTTTCGAATAAATCATGTTCAAAAATCTGAGTCAGTTAGACTTATGGCTATTTTCTACTGAAAATAAGAAAGAATTATTTTTTTTGTGGAAAAACAATAGTAGTAATTAAACGCTTAATAGACCATGACAGTCAGATGCAGAACTTTTTTCCTTTTTGCATCAGTATGACTCGAATTTCACATAGCAGTAACTACAAATGGAATGGTAAAGGTTGGAAGTTACACTTTATGCACTATTTTTTATGCTCCACCCAGCCCTATCTCTTGCAATTCCTAGGAAAGAACTGACTAGCTTGTGTAATGTGCACGCTAATCCACATTTTGTGTTGAGGTTATAACATAAACCATAATGACAACTGTCTGGAGCAAAAGCTGTTGCATTGTTTTCTACGTTATGTTCAAGAACAGTTTACAGGAACCAAACAGACCATTAACCTTCCATATACACACTGAAGCAAAGCCAAAATAGTCCAACAACAAGTGAAATAAGAGCTGTTGTGGTAAAATTATATTCTATAGTTATGCCAAACTTCGAACACATTATTGGGAGATTAGGATCTGAGACCCTAGGTGAATGACCTACATATAAAAGGTTTCTAAGCAGCAGCACAGCTCAGCCTACAGCTGAAAGAATGGTAACACTTCAGTTTCTTCTTTTAAGGAATCAGCCTACAACGATGGCTGATTACTTCCTACTTTAAACTCAGAAGGCAACATAGAGCAATGACTTGTATGGAACGACGAATGCCTCCATAAGGGCTGGAGCTTGAACATGTGGCATAGCAACAACAGAAGTGATGGATTCCGTAGCAGAGATGTCCAGATATTAGAAAGTTTCGTACAATTACAATAACAATATTGGTAGGAAACACATCATAACAAATCAGCAACAAACTTATGAAAAAGACAATATCATCAAGCAGAATTTCCACTTCAGAAGTATTTACCTAATATCATGGGGAAACATCAAGAGGAGAAAGTCGAAAGTATCAGATAAATGCTAGATTGTTCAATAGAGATAGTATTTACCATTGTTTACGCTCAAACCTTGTGAGAGAAAAGTGTCACCTCCATTAATGTCCACCAGAACAGCTATCCCCTTTCCACAAGCTGATGCTTTAAGGAAATGATCATCTAACTCCCTCATAATACCCTCCAAGGTCTTCTTGTTCCTCCACACTACCCTGGCCATATCTGAAGTGTCTTTAGCATACCAGCTCATTGTCAACGAATTATCATCAGTCCATTCTGCAGGCTGTGGCTTATCAGAAACTGGGCTTGCAACAATGTTGACATTAGGTTCCTCTTTCTGGTCTTCTTCTTCAAATTCTGTCTTTGTCTCTGCCCACTTTTCGTCCTCCACTAGTTCCGTTACTTCACTCTTATGACCACGCAGTGAAGATGGCCCAAGAGAGTTGAAAACATTCCATGAGCTCTGTATTGGAGGAGGTGATGGGAAGGAACTATCGTCCTCCTCGATCTCTATTCTTTCTTTTTGGTGAACTTCCTCCCTCCTGTCACTTTCATCGTACTTTCTCAAATCGGGGCTAAAGGGAGGAGGTGGAGGAGGAGGCAATGGCTGAGGCGGTGAGGGAGGCAATGCTAGGCCATAAGGGGTATTTTCCAGCTCCAATGACTCCGATTCAGTGAACTGCCGAAGAGTTACTCCAGTATTCTTCAATGCTCTCAAATAAGCCAATAGGGCATCCGCAAATTCTCCCCTAGCCCTAACTAACTGTTTCATTATCTTCTTCCTCTCCTTGCAAATCTGCACCCTCTCATCCTTCTCAATCCTCGACGAAACACAGCCCATTATGCCCAATATGCAGGACAGCGACGTAGAGTTTATGCTATCTAGCCGAACTGGAAAAAATAACACAACGAATAAACACAAATGCAGGTCAATTTTGTCTACTTCTGTATTCACAGAAAATACTAACTATATCTAAGTGTGTCTCCTTGCAGATTCATAATGCCTACAACCATTCAGGCTGTTCCCACCTCAAATGAGAATCACAAGTTACGAACATAAGTTACATAATCATATACCATAATACCACCACATACAAGTTCTAGAAGTTCTAGCACCGCATGTACTTACAGTTTTGTGTGTTTCAAAAAAAAAACAAGATACGTAAATAACAGAAACCAGTTCCAAAAATTTCATAATTCACTCGTCTTTTTTAGTTTAATAAGTTGAATTCGTCTTCAGAGCCCAAAATTCTTCGTTCACCCACTAAATGCCGAGCCAATTCCGGTCATTCAGTGACCTCATACAAGGCGAAAAGGTAAACAAAGAGGAGTGGCCATTTTCGAATATTCGATATCGAAAAAAAAAACGTCACGTACCCACAAAGCTGCAAGAAAAGATCACTAAAATGGGCGGCTCGTGTCGCTGCTTCCGAAGCAACTCGACCAAAATTTGATCTTCAACCCGGAATATCAACCTATCGAACCCCCATAACACCGGAAATTCAACTGGGTTTCCAAGTAGAGTGTCTCACAAAGCTCTTCGGATATGTTTGCTTAAGCGAAAAAATACTAAAAAGACTGGAAAACAATATCCTGACATGGTAACAGCGAAGGACAGACCAAAATGTTTTGATACGCGGTGCGTTTGCCTAACAATATTTCACAAAATATTTCATAACTTAAAATAAAATACTACAATATAATCTCTTTTTCATCAAATCATAATTTTTCATTATAAAAAATATAAAAAATTAATTCTCTTTACTTTTTCACAACTCAATACCGATACTAAGGTAGTGTTTGTTTGTGGAAATTTCGGGGAATATTCCCGAAATTTTGGGAATCTTTACTTTATTGAGATTTATTGGGGTTTGTAAAAAGTAGAGTGAATGTGTGTAAAAGTTAAAAATTTTGGAGTGTGTTTGTTTTGTTGGAAATTTCGAACCCCAAATTTTTGTAAAAACAAACACCACCTAAATTCAATACCAACAATTTTACAACACCAACATAAGCACAGAAAATCAGCTGCCACCCTAGAAACCTCAACCACTTTGGTCTCTTGAAGATAAACCACCTCCGGTCTCCAACCCCTCAAAGGATTCCCCACCCTAGGACACTTCACATTATCATTCAACCCCCTAACATTACAGCTCAAGATTCTTGGCATCATTTAATCGATAAAAATGTCTACCCTTTGTTTGTAATCTTCCTAGTGATCGAAGAAGACCCTTCATAGTTAAAAAAAGAGTTCAATCCCTTCAACTCCCTTAACATCTTACCCCCTGATTTTCTAGACTTTTTTGAACTAAGCTGCACCCTATCTCTTTCCAACGCGACAGAGATTCCTCAGCTCCTCCTCATGACCTTCACACGACACGCCAACCAAAAGTCTAACAGAGGAAACCATTTCTAACACCCATTCTGAAACACCAAACTCCTGAGGAGTCCTTTCCCGTTCGACACTAGGGAAACAGACCGTCAGAGGGTCCACATTCACTAGAGATCCTTCTCGGTTTCACACAAAAACTCTCCATCCTCCAACTAGAGAATATGAACCAAGATCTAGTCCAATAGAGCTCTCAACACAGACGAGCCCCTTAGACAGCCCCCGAGAACACCCCCTCCAAACAACCTAAGAGAGCTCTAAAAGAAAAATCCAGCTCTGCCTGCTCCTTCACGACATCGCAATTCTCCTCGACACGATGAGAAAATGCCTCATCAAGCACGTGGACCTCCCCCATCGGGATGCCACTCTGGAGCTTCCAAACATATGGATCGGCGTATTCTGTCTCCGAGACAACGGAACCCATCCCGGCCACCACATACAAGGTCACCGGAGGCACACCTTCCACCGGCAAAGGGTTTCGGTCAGCACCCGTGGATCTCTCCAGGGGATCGAAGAGGTCGATCCTCTCAACCTCAACAGCAGGCTCCGGGTCAGCCTGCACCCCATCCGGCGCTTAACACCCACCTGGCTCAGCGCTAAGCCCACCCATGACGCTCCCCTATTCAATCTCATAAGCCACACCAAGATTTGGGCCAAGAAAATCCAGTCCATCAAGCCGCTCCCTCTGCCCAGATGAGGAGATATCTGACTTAAGGGGAAGCCCAGATCCCACTCGCCAACCCCCAACCTTGAGAGAACACTTTGGGCCCACAAGACTCCCCTCAACTCCAATTGCCTTCCCAGCACACTCAGCACACCCTAGAGAATCAACAAACAGGCCCGAAGAACCCTCGCACAAAACCGACCCTATAAACCTGTTTAACTCATCTCTCAGCCTCAAAAGCCTCAAACGAAGGTGCCTCGAGTAGAAGGCCTCTACCGTGTCATGATTAGCCCCCAAAACATTAAATAAGGATTTATTGGGAAACAGCAAAGCCGCCCCCATGTCTACATGGCTTTTCCCCTTCTCAGCACGCGAACACCTTTTACCGCCAGCAAATGGAACGTCACTTCGAGGATTTGACGCCAGCTGCCCATGGACAACCACCGCCGACCCCAATTTTACAACTTCTGCGAAAGAGACCCCCTCTCTCTGCCCTACTACACCGGCAAAACCTTGTCTTTTCCCTCCTGATCCAAGGTGATCAGCCACCTCCTGGAAGCACTCGGAAAAAGCCTTCCATCCGGCTCCCTCTCTACCTTCGGGGACCATGACTACCCCTCTTCGACGCCCTTCACCGAACTCAATCATGGCAATGTATCTCCCCGACTTATTAGCACATCTTTGAGCCAGAAAGGCCATTGAACCTTCATTGAATTTCAAAACGAAATCCTGATCATCAGCTGCGCCCAGTAGCTTACTAGCTAAGCTAACTAACCAGACAACCCCATATCTACCCAAGCGAAATAGCACTATGAGAATTTTCTGCTCCACTCCGACCATCTAACAACACCTCTATCACTAACAGTCGCCTGAAAATCCTTGGCTTCAACTCTAAAACATCTATCGAATCCCATCGCTAAAGTTGATTACATGAAGGGATTTTGAAAGAGTTGGTTTTATATCTACAATCACAAAACCCGAAAAAATCCCAATGACTATCCAAACAACTTTTCATCTTAACTACCCACTTTCAATCAAACTCCAAATATCACAAACTCATATCGAATCAACTTCTCATATTTCTTACCCACTTTCTATGACACTCAAGAAACACAATCTAAAAATGTTTCCCCCGAAACCTAAAACTGAACTTGTGCTGCATCTTAAACAAGGCAAAAGTTATAGGCATGACCCATTCGCCCAAGAAAGAGAAAATAAAAATAAAAATCAAGGCCCATAACCCCCAAGCAGCTCTACATTGTATTAACGGTCCACTGATTTTCCCGTAGATCTACACATACAACACCAACAAACTTATACTCTTCCAAAGAAGCAACACCACATCAAACCCTCTCAAAGCCTTACGATAAGGCTAGGTATAAACAACAAAATGAAACCTCAATGGAGCATAATGCATTTCACATCATAAGTTGCAAAGCATATTATCCTTTTGTTTTAAACAATACTAACAACTTACCCCGAAAAATAAAATAATCCTAATAGGAAAAATCATAATCATTACTTAAGTGGTTTAAGTTTGAACTTCAACCCTCAGGGGAATCTTCTCCGTGTAGAAAAGCCTTACTGAGAGAACTCCCCCACTCTCTTCATGCCTTTAGGAAACATCGAGAAGAGAGAGAGAAGCGAGCTCGAGACCCGATAAGAGCAGAGAAGCATCCAAAGCAAAGTAGGGAAGGCGCAATTTAACACGAAAGTATTGTTGTATTTTCTTGTCAGTTAAGCTTTCTCGGTGGGGGCAAAAACTGGGATGAGTATCTCTGTAATTCGGGTACAATTCGGAGGGAGAGGGCAGAGAGAAACAGGGCAGAGAGAAACGGGTCTCGCTCGGAACTCACATTGTCTGAATAGTGTTCACCCGAATTGCAGGATATCCTGATTCTAAAAATTGGACCGGCAACGAGCAGGCTCAGACATTCTAGCTGTTTTTCCTTTTTCTTTTTCTTTCTGAAAATAGTTAGTCCAATTTAGTTTGTGTTGAAAAATGTGTTGGTATTGAGTTTTGTAATTTTTTATATTTTTTTATGGAAGAGAGAGATTATATTGTAATATTTTTTTTGTAAATTAGTGAAAAATATTGTGATATTTTTAACGCAAACGCACCCTTAATCCTCCTAAACTTAACGGAAATAGACCACAAATGCAATTTTTTTTTGAAGAAAAATTTTCTACAGGTATGTTCTTTTTCATTTGTTCGAAAATTCGTTTCTTTTTAAATATTTTATTGTTTAAATCCAAGTCTTATTTTTATCTTCATAGGATAGTCTCTCTCATGCCCATGTTTTAATGATGCTTTTTTCTTTTTCTTTTTAGTGGACAGAACAGCTACTACTTTCCAAAAGCGAAAAATAAAAGGCTCTTTTCTGACTAATAATTTGGACTCCCTCCTCAGCTTTTCTACCGCTTTTCCCTTACTCGCCCCTCGTTGCTCTCTCTCTTCCTCTTTCTTTCATCTTTTGTTTTCCTCAGTTTTCAAATCACAATCACAATCCCCTTTTTCTTCTCATGAAAACCCTAACTACCATTCACGTTGGACTCCTCTCATGATAAGATGATGTTTGTTGTGGTGAGATAAAATATGCAAATAGAGTTGAACAAACCCTAACACCAAAATACATTTGGAAACACATTATTAGTATTAGGTTTGATTCTCCCATGATCAGACGGGTGACTTTAAGTGGAGGATCATGAACTGTAATCGTGCTTGTCTTCTCCGAATTTACTTATATGTTTGCCATACAAACGAGTATAAATTAAAATTTTAAAGAATGTTTCAAACTTTCAAATATTAACTCTGATAGTCGACATCAGCAACCCCTTAGTTAGGGTTAAGAGAATGTTAAGGATAAAGGATAATCAAACATAGTTTGAAAATAATTGGATCCAAAACTTGAATAAAACTTTTTTTGTTTTATAAAAAATGGGAAATATATAAATACCACACTGGGTTTTAACGCTTTTTTTGAAAACTCACCAGGTTTTAAAAAGTTTCAAATTGCTCACTAGGTTTATCATTTTTGTATAAAAACTCATTGAACTCAATGTTGTTAGCCCCGTTTAACGAAAAATCAATTACGTCCAATCAAAATATGACATGTGTCACTAAATAATTTAATGGATCTCCTCCATCACGCAACCCATGTCGACGGGTGGAGGAGGTCCACCCTGGGCGGCCAGAGGTGGAGGGGGAGAGACCCTCCTCCCCCGGTGGCAAAAGGTGGAGGGGGGAGACCCTCCTCCACCAGAGGCGCCAGGTGTGGAGGGGAGATTCCCCTCCACAGTGAAAGGATTGAGGTTGCCCGATCTTTTTTAAAAAAAAATTAATAATGCTTTTTTTAAAAAAAATTAGATTTATTTTTAATTTTTATTTATTTAGTGACACGTGTCATATTATGATTGGACGTGATGGATTTTCCGTTAAACGAGACTAACGGCATTGAGTTCAATGAGTTTTTATACAAAAATGATAAACCTAGTGAGCAATTTAAAACTTTTTAAAACTCGGTGAATTTTCATAACATGCGTTAAAACCTCATAAAAAAACTATGGGATTTCTTGAAAAACAAAATTATTTCTAACTTTTGTGTGGCTTTAGAAGGGTAGCTAGGTAGATGCCAAGAATGTCAAAAGTGCAACTCTTTTGGACTGGACGACGAGGGACATGCATGTTAACAGCACTGTAGTGTATTGGGACTTTGGTAGTTGATTCCATGTTAAACAATAAACGGGTACGTATTACGGTATTAATTAGCTATGGAACTAAACAATGCGTGTGATTGGATACCTTCTACAGGTCATGTTTGCTGCGAAGCAGCAAAGGACAAATTCGGGTTAATAACTGTTAAATGTAAATCCTCAAAATTAATTATTTGAAATAATAATAGGATAATTATTAGATGTTTCTTTATGGATTATTAACAAGTACATATTGTTTATAAAGTATTGGATACTTGTAATGATATGAGATGTTTGTACAAAATATTATTGAGTAACACAATAGAAAAATCAGACTGATCATGATTAATGAATCAGAAGGGGAGAGTATGATTTTTCGGATCTTTGTTGACTCACTATGTTCTAGACCGAGAAACATAATAATATATAAAAATAGATATATATTTGTTGTACCTCTATTAGTTAGAATGATGGACTATGTCATTGAGTTAAGACCTTAAGCAGATAAGTAGGTGCGTTTTATGTTCTAGACCGAGAAACATAATAATATATAAATAGATTTACACTCGTTGTACCCCTATTAGATAGACTCATGGACTCTGTCATTGAGTTGAGACCTTAAGCAGACAAGTAGGTACACTGTAAAAGTATATGCAATGAACTAGATCAAATATGAATATCTTTTGAAAATGATCATTGTGTGCTTGTGCTTTGACTGGATTTTTTTGGTGATGATCTTCGTAGATCAAATATTCTAGATAATATCGGGCCTTGTGCATAGTAACTAGATTTGTGTACCTGCTCAATATGAAATTCATCAATCTCTTGTAAGGACAATATATTCATTATGTCTGTAGAATGTTGGACTCAGGTGAAAAATGTTGCACAACAAATTTTGTTGAAAAGGTTTTCACAATTGTTGTTTACTTTATATATTAAGTAAAAATATATTTATTTGAGAAAATTATTTTTGAAACTTTTTGGGAGTTCAACTGGATACTGATTGAAAATTAAAAATGATATGAACCAGAGATTTTTATCAGTGATATAATTCTGATCCTAAAAGTTCATGCGGAATATAGTATGGTGGAAGGATAAATAAGCGAATAATTGTTATAAAAAATATTTCACTAAAACAATCTCATTATCTCGGGGGTCAATTGTGATATATTAATATATCTGATCACAATATATAGAAACTCATAAATTCGAAATACAAAATACAAAATATAAGGGAGTTAATGAAAAAAAATCATGATGAATCTATAGCTGACACTACAAAAAACTCATATTTAGCGGCGATCTTTTTAGCGGTGGTAGCTAAAAACACTGCTAAAGACACCATTTTGCAGCGTTTGCGGAAAAACGCTGCTAGAAATCATCTATAGCGACAATATTTTTAGCAGCGGTCGCTGCTATAGATTGTTTCTCGAGGCGTTTGCTCACTAACGCCGCATAAAGTCAGACCTTTCGTGGCAAACATTTTAGCGGTGGTTGCGACTGCCGCTATCGACCCACCTTTAGCAGCGTTAGTTGACACAAATGCTGCTATAGGTCTAATTAAAATAAAAAATTTATTTATTAATTATAAGTTAATTAATGTAAATAATTATTTTATATCTTATCATATTCTTTTTATTATATTATTTTATTTTGTCATGTATTTGAAAAAAAATATATTAAATGGACCTACTTAATAAAATATGGAATTAGAGAGAGTGTTATGAACATTGAAGTTATTATATGATATATTTTAAATTATACCTATAGTTGTTATAGTAACTGCATATTTATTGACTAAATCTAAGTTTTTTTATAAAACATCTGTTGTCATACTTATAATGAGCATAAATAGTAATATATTACTATTTAACTAGAACATATTATTTAATTTCAAACAATAATATATTGTGATATTAGCTTATGCAATTAAAGTACATAACTTAATATATGATCTTAGGGGCTATGATTTAATCATTAAGTATATAGGTACATACATATAAAGTACTTAGGTTAATTAGCACATATTATGTATATGATAAAACACACATATAACAAATAATGCAATGTCTAAGTATTAATACTAATACCAATGCATGCTACAATGTGTATTACAATTACAAACAAAGTAATGATTAAAATAAATATATGCTAATACTTTTGAACTAATGTAACCATGTTAATTGCGTATTTTATTTTATTTTCCTACATTTATTTCCGTTTTGATAGTATTTTAATTTCTATCACAAAAATATGTTTGCTTATTGTAAAATAGTTGCAGCGGGAGACTCTTATGACCTGATCTATTTTCTACTACAGCTTGCTATGTACGTTTTGTCATCAAAATGCTCCCAAATCAGCAACTAGTCACTTGTTTTAAAATAGTTTAAGGTATATCATTTTATCATTTTATCATGTTGTAGACAATTTTCATAGCTGCCACCATCCGGTGTGCCTCCGCGGTTCACGGGAATATTCTTCTTTTTGTTTTTTTTTTTTCCATCTTCCAATAAAATCCTTTAGTAGATATATATTGCCAAGAAAAAAAAGATATAAAATATGGTGTATATATGCCAACTTCTATCAAATGTAACAAGACAATGAGAAGTCAGTGAGCTATAGCTCAGTTCGCAACTCCTCTCTTTGGGGAGGGTTCCATCAAGGGATCGAACCCCCTTGTCCCCTCCCTGCAGGCTTGGTTCTGTTTTACCTAAAAAAAAAACAAGATAATGAGAAACGACTCTAGCCCAGACCTCATTGTTGAGGGTTAGATCTCGGATCTCACGCTCTGAGATATCTCGAATTTAAGTGGATGGGGTCTATCATTCCACAATGATTTTTTTTTACCAAGAACAAAAAATTCGAGATATCTCGAATTTGAAGTATAAATGGTAAAATATGTGAGAATTAAAATATGTAAAGTGTACTTTTTTTAAAAAAAAATCGATGGAATTGAATTGAATTTTTTTTTTCTTTTGCATGAATTGGTTTGGTATAACCGTATAAGACTGCATCTGCCGAACCCACCACAAACGGAGCAGGCCGCCCATACGGCCCATTTCCAGCTCAACAGAGGCATTAGGATCAATCTTTTTGAGGGTTTTTCCAAAGCACTAAAAAAACCTTATCCAATTGGATTTATCCAATGACTTAACGCCACATCTGCAACAAGTATCTAGTCGTATCCAAGCCTGGCATTCCGAAGCCACAGCTTGCTCATGTGGCTGTCATACAGCAATTCTTATTGAGTGGTTTATAACACTTTTGAACCCAGGAAAATTAGAAGCTAACAACACTGTCAAAGGAGGGAGAAAGAGAACTATTGAACTTCCTTACTCGATTCCCATTTGAATCAGAAAATGGCAACAACTGTTACTACTTCTCTCCCACAATACAGTGGGCTAAGAGCCAAAGTTTCAGCTGCTCCTGTTCGGAGCCTGGTAAGTGTCCCTTCTCCGACCCATGTCCTAGAGTTAGATCAAAGTTGTTCCGGCGAATTAAAGGTTGCAGGTTGCCGGTTGCCGGTTGTCTGATAGATACACACATGATGGCTCTATAGCCTGCACATTCTCTCTCACACACCAATATTGGGATCAATTGCGACTAAAGTATTTTGGCAACCATTCAGGCAGCAAGTCAGCCAATGAGGCGCAATGGAAAGGGAGCTTTGGGTGCTCGCTGCGATTTCATCGGTTCACCCACAAATGTGGTAAGGATCTGACAAATATGTGCTTTCTAGTTGGTTTAAATCCACTAGAACAGGTTTCAATAGCCTCAAGAGTTCCTACACATTTACGTCAGATTGCTTTCTGTTGCATTTTTCTTCCGGAAGATCAGATCACTAACTGTATCTGTGAGATAGATAATGGTGGCTTCTACAAGCCTGATGCTATTTGCTGGAAGGTTTGGGTTGGCTCCATCAGCAAACAGGAAGGCCACGGCAGGACTAAGGCTTGAAGTTAGGGACTCTGGTCTGCAGTCTGGAGACCCAGCTGGTTTCACCCTTGCGGATACCTTGGCATGTGGAAGTGTGGGTCACATTATTGGGGTTGGAGTTGTTCTTGGCCTTAAGAACATTGGTGCACTGTAAATTATCTTTGACAATCTTATGTCGATTATGTTCTGTTGTCCTCGTTACGTTTATCTGGTTTGAGAAATCCTAGAACATGCGTCTCCTAGTATCAAATCGTCTAGAACACTGAAACATATCCATTACCCCAAATTCTAGTAATTAAGGACGACTATAATCGATAATCATTCTAACACCCCCAGTTGGAAATGTTCGGATGACCTCTACAGGTTGTCTCCCAGTGACAATCAGATGTGCGTGCTCAGCTCAATCTTCTTTATGTTCATCGTCTTTGATTCCTGGCCGAAGATTTATGCTTACGCGTCCGATACTTTTTATGGCATGTTCTATCGTAAACGTTACTGCGATCGGGTGTTTCACCGTGTCGATGGATCACTTAAAATTCGATTCAACGGATCAGTGGCGATTGAACGCTACATCTCGTGACAGAATTTATCATTACAATAGCTCATTAGTGATGAACTTTTTTCCGCCATTAATTGTTTTTGGTGACAAAATTTGAGTTTGGTAAAAAAAAAACAATTAGCGACACTTTTTTGCTGACATAGCTCGTGAAAAAACGTTTCACTTATAATTTTAGTAACGAAAAAATTGACTTTTAACTGAGTTGCACAAGAATTTTTGAAAAAAATGTCTCAACTATTTTTTCACAAACTCTTATACATCTTTACAAACTCTCATAACTTTTTAACAAAATCCAACTACTTTTTTTTTTCAAACTTCAATAACTTTTTCACTAATCCTAATAAAATCTACACTTATACCAATAAAAAGAATTTCACCGAGAATTTTTCTTTATCCATTGTCACTAAAAGTCAATTTTTTTAAATCTCAGCTGATGCTAGGATTCACCTTAGACTATTTCACTACTTTCACTGCACTAACATGATTCTCCCTCTCCATCAGTCCCGTGTGGACTTGAACTTTGTTTTGACTATATATGTCAACTGTTGAAATAGGTGTGGTGAGCATTAAAAATCGAATTGAAATTAATGTTGGGATTGATTTACAAAGATTTTGTATACTAGACGAAGTTATAATAAAATTACTCCATTGTGGTCATGCTGACAGCTAGTTACGAGGTCAAGCGACTTTTGGATGATTTTCCTATTTTTAGTTAATGTCTTTTCATTTCCTCTAGAGTATTTTATGTCTCCTAAGTCTCAATTATTATTTTGGAACTTGGGGGTTGTTTCAATATTGATACCCTTCTCTAGCAATGAAAAAATACAGATTGAGTTTTTATACAACTTGAGCCTCAGAAGTGCCAAAAGATTAGAATTCAACAAAGGTCGACCTCCATATATAACAATAGGGCAGTACAATTTCAAGCTACTTGCCTCAGCCTGCTTTTTTTCTTTTATACTTTTATCACACCACAAAAGGTAGAGCCACCATCTCCAACTTTTGTGATTAAGAACACTGTGAGCAAAGTGTCTCAAACTAAAGCGTTTTCTCCAAGCCCAAGAACATTCCCCTTGAATAGATTATTATTGAGAGAAAGCAATCAATTCTAAGTTGAGACTTGAGTAGGATAAAGTAAGACACTTTCTGGAATAAGAAGTACAAAATATTATTACAGATTCATATCCAAAAATTAATGTAAACTTTTCACTATTTTTTTGGTAAATTACACTTTGAACCCCCGTGGTTTAAGGGGTCTGATACTTTGCACTCCGTTGTTTTATTTTTGAGACATTTCACCTGCGTGATTTTGGTTTCCTTCGATTGGAACTCCCAGTTTATTTATCCGTATAACGAACAAAAATCTCAATCACGTGCAAAACACATGCTTATCTTGTCCATTTGCCCCCGACATTCAAAAAGAGTTTATTACACTTTGCACTCACTAGGTTTAGGGGTTTGACACTTTACACCCCTTGCTTTTATTTTTGAGACATAGTCCTGTTGATTCGCACCCTTGATTAATTACATTGTTAAAATGAACGGAAATGTCTAGCTCGTACAAAACACGTGGCTCACTTGCTCATTTTGACCCCCGATATTCAAACTGCTATGAGAATAACACCCTTAATAAATCTTGATCCCGTAATTGATGTCTCTATTCTTCCCCTGTATGTTTCTTGTGAACTTATAACATTTCAAGTGTTCTTTTGCTTGCCCTAGACTCTCCTACTGTCTTTGATTCGCTCTCTTCTTCTGCCCTACGTTGCAATCAACGTTTGAATACTTTGTTGGCCCACAATCAGATCACGGTTGCACTAACGCTGGAAACTGATAACATGCAATTTTGCGTCTATGATTTTTGTAGTGTTTCGTTGCATTGGGATGTAAAAAATCTATGAATGTGTCAATTACAAGATCAATATTTTATTAAGAGTGTTATCACCATAGCAGTTTGAAGATCAGGAGCAAAATGGGTATATAAGCCAAATGTTATGCATGTGCTAGACATTTTCGTTCATTTGGACGACGAATTGACGTGACTTAAAAGTTGGGGGGCGCAATGTCTCAAAAAAAAGGGTGCAAAGTGTCAGAGCCCCTAAATCTAGGGTTTCATAGTGTAATGATCCCTTTTTGATTATCGGTGGCAAAATAGGCAGGTGAGTCATGTGCAAAACACGTAATTAAGATTTTCGTTCATTTTAACGGATAAATAAATAAGGGATGCAAATCGAAGGAACCCAAAACTATGTGGGGGTGAAATGTCTAAAAAATAAGAGAACATAGTGCAAAGTGCGAAACCCCCACTAACCATGTGGGTGCAAATTGAAATTAACTCTTTTTTTTCTAGGCAAACGTAATTACATAATTTCATTGCACTTAAGCAAGGTGAAACAATACCAAAGATACAAAGTATACATAACCATAACAAAAGTAACATAACCAACTGTAATCAAAAGAAAGCATAGAATAAGCCCATCCGAAAACACACTGAACACAATCTAAGAGGAGCATTGAACAGTAAATCCTACTACAGTGTTAATAAAGCGGAACTTGTCCAAAATCAACTAAACGGTCCAAAGACCTTCAGTCGTAGGTGAAACTTTTCATTATCTTATATACACACTCAAACGGAGACCTGATAGAAAGACTCTTTCGTCAAAAAATCAAACCAAAGGACCTAACAATACTCAGTCAAGTCTATTTTAACAAAAATTTAATAAATAACGATCTGTAAAAATGCTATGTAAAATTTGTGAAGAACAAAGTATGTTTCTGATCTAACTACAACGAACTTTCAATAAACTATGGAAAGCGGAACATACAAATTCACATACAAAATTGATCAACAATCAATTTAACAACACAATACATATTTGATAAAATTGATCTAATCTATTACCAGCTTTACCTGACGAAGACGTTTTTGTTATCTCTCTTTCTTTGAACCTTCAAAGATTAGTTTAACAATACACAACACAATAGAGATTATCAATTATAAGTGTGAGTTCAAATTTCAATCCAAGAGGGGGGGGTGACTTGGTTTATCCAAATTTAGCCATTTTTGATAAAAACGTAGATCTAAATATTTAAAGCAATAATGAGTAAATAACAATAAATGAAAGCAATAAGTATTAGAGAAGGAAAGAGGGATAACACCACGATTTTTAGGTGGTTCGGCCAAGACTTGCCTACATCCACCCCAAGGCTATTGTCTTCCTTGAGCTTCTCCACTATGATCTAATAGTGTCTACAATTTAGCTTTCGGGTGCTAAGTGACCTTTACAAGAGTTTTTCCGAGCTCACTCTTCAACTCGTCACAAATCTCAAAGCCAATGAGATTTCTTCTATTCTCACGGGTAGGGTCAAGTGTATCCCACACTTAAAGGTATTCAAAGTTTAATGATAGGAATGAATAAACAATAGCTCTCAAAGCTAGATCAGCAAAATAAAAGCTCAATAAATGGCTACAAGAGAAGATCTGAAGATTATAACAGCAATGAGAGACCAGCTCTTCTTGGAAAACGTACAGCTTTGTCTTTTGTATTTTTCTCTCACTTGAAGGAGACTAGGTCAAGATTGATGATGTAGAAAGGCGAAATGTGTGCTAAAAGATCTCTTTTCTCTCTCCATAAGGTTTTCTCTCTCCATAAGATTTTTTAGAATGTTGGAGTGGTGCTCTAAGTGCCATAACGTCTTAATTCGCGTAAAACAACGTTCTGAGTCTTCTTTTTAAAAACAACGTTCCCGCAACATGTGTCAACACATACATGCCTATGTGTCGACACCTTCATCAAATCTGAAACTGACTTGCAGGTGCCTGTGGCATGTGTCGACTTTTCCTTCACCATGTGTCGACACCATCTTCACATTTGTAGACATTGTGCTTCTCATGTGTCAACACTATCAAAATGGCAATCTGGCTTATGTGCTATGTGTCGACACCATCTTGGCAGATAAAGTTTTTCAGTGCTTTTTGATGTGCAATAATTTCCATTTCAACATGAAAACTCCTACAATGAAAATTATCATAGTTTAGGTGCAAGTCATGATGTTTAAATCGAATATAGGACATAAAGAATTAAAGAGAGATATAAATACAATTGAGTACTCTCGATTGAATAGAGGATTTACTGCCACGTATTCTAAAATACGTACGAAGCTATTTTATCATTTGTTATCATCAAAATCGAGTTAGATAGCTCAAGATCAACCTTGGGCTAACAATAGGAAATTTGTAAATCAAGAACAAGAACAAGACATTCACCACATTGACAATTGAGATCGGTGACAAATAGAAAAACTCTTTAAATACACTTCTTTAAGGAGAAACAACTCTCTGAGCCCCTAGGCCGGTAACTTGAATCTTCACTACTTTCAAACATGTGTTACAAAGTGATCTATGACGATTAGACTATCCTAAGCTAATCATATTATCTTCGAACCCTTCCTAAGTAAACCGCTTAGATCTGCAACTTGTAGCAACCTCAAAACCTCTGAGCAAGTTTGAAAAACGACTCAATCACCAAATTGTAGCCTCACTGGTCTTCACGTATGAACTCATGCAACCAGCAACTTCAACAACCTATGCAACCAGCCTCTGTTGACGTTTCCAGCAACCTATGAAAGTCTTCCTTTCACCAAGGATTTTGGTGGTGATCTCAACACGAATTCTTCGATCATATGTAATCTTTTATGCACAATACATGTATATCTCTCAAAGAAAATATGATCGCTTCTACAAGGGATTCTTGAAACTCACAAGCTGGTCACTCTACGTTATTTCTCTCAAAAATATATTTTCAATGAATAAATCAACATATTTTGTTCAGTGGAGCATTTATATGAGGGGGTAAAATGGTCAAGGAATGAGTAACTACAATGTGACAAAACTACCTTCTGTTATGACCTACCCATAGAGAAACGACGTAGACTACACAATTTCTAGCTTCTAAAAAACTTCTTCTAGAAACACCAAAGAAGACTAAAATAACCATATATGTTTTCACGTTAATGCCAATTAAACTTTCTTTTAAAATCTTCCCCTTTGGCATCTTTTGTGGTAAAACCAATACTATCCTATAATTAAAAAATGGGGTAAACTCATAGTTAGCCCCCTATGTTTGGGCAAAAATCATAGTTAGCCCCATATTTTTGAATCCAACAATTTGATACCCATAACTTTCAAAACCTATCAATTTTTGCCCCTCGTCTAAATTAGACGTTAAATCAGACGGAAAATCATGAAAAATGACCAAAATGCCCCTCCAAAATAAAATTACTAAAAAACATAAAAAAATTCATTAAAAATAAAAATGATATTTTTTCAAAAATTAATATTTTTTAAATAAAACTATATTGAAACTCTATTTCAATAATATATTTATTTTAATTTATTTCTTAAATTTATATTTTATTTTATTTTAAATTTTAGCTTTGGAGGGCATTTCGGTCATTTTGCATGAATTTCCGTCGGACTTAACACCTGATTTAGACGGGGGGCTAAGTTTGATAGGTTGTGAAAGTTATGAGTATCAAATTGTTGGATTCAAAAATATGGGGCTAACTATGATTTTTGCCCAAATATAAGGGGCTAACTATGACTTTACACCTTAAAAAATAATGAGTCTAGTTCATCACCACCACATGAAGCATTTTACATAGAGACTCAATCCCTTGTAAAAACTAATCTAAGGCTAATATACTAATAATACCTGAGATTTAATTACCTGCAACAATCTCGTCATATACACACATCTAAACAACCCATTAGAATAATTGTTAGTTCAGGGTAAGAGATATTATTTAAAAATAGTAGGTATCGACTCATCTTGGTTGAGACATGTCTCCCCCTAAGACTGGCAATAGCTTTCAACATAATAGTAGGCTATTCCCTCTATCAAGCAGCTCTTATTATCCAAATTCTCAACCAACATCACATAAGACAATTTCAAAGAAATTAAAGCATAGAGTAAGTGATGAGTAGTCAAAACAAAAATCGTCATAACTGTTGAACATAATTGTCACGCTTCATGCTTGTATTAACCTTTAACTCTCATGATAATAATAGAAAGTATAAAATTAGCGAGATTATGACACGTAATTATCTTGATGTTAAAAAGACTAAGGTTGCGTTTGCAACAAAAAAATTTACCTCTCTTGAAATTTTAACACAACAAAAAATTCAAATATAATCTCTCTCTCCTCATCAAATCATTACTTTTCACTATAATAAATATAAAAAATTATCTCTCTCTTCACTTTTTCACCAAATCCAATACCCTAAAATTTTAACTCCCCAAAATTTTACATCTCAAACACACCCTAAGGAGCCTTTGAAAAGGTGAAAGCATAAATCTCTTATTAAATTGGTGAAATAAGATTTTACAGAGTTAATGCGTTTAAAAATAAATGAGTGAATAACTAGATGTCGATCCTTGCTTGCTATCAATAGAGAACTTTGTGACATTTACAAGTTAAGGAGATAAGAGAAAGTATATAGAAATACTACTTTTATCATGGTAAACTGTAAGTACCCTTTACAGGGATTACACAAAAGTGGCCGATATACAAAAGGGTGAGCATTCTAAAAGCACAGTATGACCTGTCTACCGAGATATTAACAAAACATAAACCACTAGACCGGAGTTCAAAAGTACAACCTCCAAAACAACTACTAGATACTAATCCTAAAGGTCATCTTCAGTGTCAGTGATATCAATTACGCTGTTAGCCGTTGTTGTCATTACCGACTCTACTTGTATATCAAGGATCCAAGGAGGAAGAGGTGCAGTCGAGGGTGTGTCCTTCAGCAACCAGTAGTGGAAGTGCTTAGCTACTACAACATAGGTAACCAACACACATACACGAATATGCACTAGGAGGATGTGCGAGTCAAAATCATACGTCTGGTAGTTCTCGAACACCCGCATCTTCTACTAATTATGTTAAAATACAAGTACATGCAACAAAAGAAGAAATAGAGGTGAGTCTTAAGGATTCAGTAAGGTCGGGGATGGGGAAACATGACAATAACCATATAATAAAAGCTGATAAGAGAATAATATAAAGTAGAACAAAATAATAATGTGCAAATAAAATAAATTGAACATATGATGCACATGTTACAACGCCACTTTGATAGTCCCAAACTAACAATTCCCATGAGATGCATATAAATCTGTCCATTGTTTAACCCACACAGACAGGGTTGTGCATCTCACTCTCCTTTAACTGGGACAGTCTTGTGTTAACCCACACACTAGAACAAATTCGAGGCAAATCATTCCATTACTTCTTGCTTGGAGGAGGCCATTCACTGACCCCGTTAGTGGTGGTTGCACATTCCCTCAAGGGTGATTGGTACCGTCACAAGAACAATCTTTTTCAAAAACTAGGACCATCTCACACTCGACAGTACTCTTTCCTCAGCATTGCCCATCACAACACATGACCAATGATGCATATGCGATGATGAAATGTAATATCAAATTCTCATAATATTCTAATGATCACATTCAATTTTTTTAAAAAAAGATACATAACACGCCAAAGCTAACAATAACTCATTAGATTGATTTTTATAGCTTTGTCTGTTCATTTCACTTTATTTATTAATTTTCTAATTATAAAACTTTGGGACCATTAGAGTTTTTCCAGAACATTATTGTTTTGGATTTAAATCTCTTTTCTTACTTTTTTTCTTTCTTAAAAGCTATTTTCACTTTATGGGTCCCATTTTTGATCCAAATGGACCTCTATTTCTTTCTAATTATTTTTCTTTGTTCCCAACAAAAGATATGTTATTTGAGCCAAAAGAACATATTTCGCAAGTACCATTTTTCATTAAGGGTTATTTTGGGGTCTTTTGGTTAATGGGCCCGATATAGGGCCTTAATGGGTCTTGTGTTTTGGGCCCCTATTTAATTCGAATTGGGCTCAAATTTTCACCATAACTTCTTTATTTTATACTTAACACTACCATATACCCAGTTTTTATGTTTGGACAGTATTACCTCTACGTTTTCCTGAAATGTCGAATCTGACCCTAACGGCTCCTAATTTCTGTCATTTCCCTTTATCTTTTTCCTTTGAAATTTTTAGGATTAGTTCAGGACACTTGAAACTACATGTCTGGAAAATTTCATGAACAAATAAGACAAATTCGCACATGCATCAATTCATTTAATAACCATACCTAATAAAACACTTGAAAATATACATGCATGTCCCTTTCTCTCTCTTATCTAATGTAAAACATAAATTCAAACATGCTTTCAGACTCTGATCTAACTCAGCACATATTGATACATGTTATATCACCATCAGAACACAGCACCATGGATTAAATCTCAAAATTTCAAACTTTACACCAAGGTTTTCAAAAATCTACCATCCATGTCCCTCCATACTGTTGCCTTTTGTGCACAATCGAGATTTTGATTAGTTCAATAAATGGATGTGTTTACAAAATGGACATCTTCAAAGACAAAGAAAACTTGACGAAAAGAGTCAAACCTTCAAGAAAGAAGAACAAGAAGATGCAAGGAGCTTAAAGTAAAGAGTATAATCCTTGTAACTCTTTATTTCACATTTGACAAAGATTTGAATCACGCACTTGCATATCTTTCAAAACGTGCATAAACCGTTTTACCTTTTGTTTGAAAGATTAAAATATTTTTAAAGGTTTCAAAACTCCTCAAATATATTCACAAACCTTTCATATACTTATGAGAAGTAAGCCTTTAAAATTGGGTGTTTAAAAGTGGTCAAAAACATGGTTTTAAATGAACTAGTCTATGAAAATGAATTGTAGCGGTCGACCTCTACATGAAGCGGTAGACCGTCTGCAGCGGATGATGAAAATGATTTATAGCGGTCGACCGGGCGCGTAGGACAAAAATTTGACAGCATTCAAATTTTATGACTGTCGGGCAACAACTATTTGAACCGGTCGACCGGTATAACGGTAAAATTGTAAAATCGACCCCTAACATCTATAAACGGCTAGTTTTCATGTGTGGCCAATAAATACACCTTCATTTCGTCTAAAATGAAAATCCAACGACCACATATCGTTTCTACTACTTGAGAAATATTCTAAACCTTCCTATTCTATATTTCTCATAACATTCACACAAAACACATTTTCATATCCTTGTCTTTGTGTGAATAAAGAGATAGAGCTTTCCATTTTTATATTCACTCTTTGAGAGAGTCTTGTTCCTAAATCTACCTATCAAAATAGGTGTTTCCTTTAGTGAGGTTGTTCACTAAAGAAGAAGCTTTGAGAGGGTATATCTCAAGCTTGGTGAGCTAGAAAAACCACTTGGGTGGGTTTGAGTGTTGATCCCGAGAAAATACTTGTACGGTTCACTAGCACCCGGAAAGCTAGTGTGTAAGCTATTGGTTGAAGATAGTGGAAAACCTCAAGGCTCGGTGAAAGAGCTTGAGGGGTAGATCTAAGCGGGTTTGCCAAACCACCTAAAAATACTGTGTTTGTTTCTCTTACCTTTCTCCTTACTTTAACATTTATTTACAGTTCCGCATATTATATACTTGTGCTAAAGTAGTATTTACTTGCAAACACATTTTTGGGGGTTTTAATCAAAAAGTTTAGAAAACCAATTGACCCCCCCCTCTTGGGTTGCCTTAATCCTGAAATCTAGGACTCACAATTGGTATCAGAGCAAGGTGCTAATTATACAAGATTTAAACATCTTGAGTTAGAATGACAACTACAAGCTTCAACACTCAACTTGAAGGACTTTCCACACTTAGACCACCATTTTTTAATGGAAGTGATTATGCACATTGGAAAGCTAGGATGAAAATTTATCTTCAATCTATTGATTATAATTTGTGGTTATGCATTTTAAATGGACCACATGTGCCTACAAAGAAAGCTGGAGAAGTAGAGTCTTCTAAGAGCGAAAACGAATATGATGCAAGTGACAAAATAAAAATCTCTCTAGATACAAGAGCCATGAACATTTTATATTGTGCATTAGATAGAAGAGAGTTTAACAGAATCCCACGAGTTCAACACATCCCGAAGTTGGTCCACGAGTTCAACAAATCGTCCAAACTTTAGCTAGAAAGCCTATGGATGATCCCCTTCAACAAATGGCAATTACCTTTCAACAGTTTATGCCAAGTCAGACCACCATAAACAATCAAACATCTCAGGCTATCAGTGATATAAGGAATGATTTAACAGGGCTAAACACCATGTTGAATACTCAAGAGAAAGACAAATTTCCAACTCAGCCACAACCAAATCTTCAAGTACAACTTGCCACTTCAAAGTCTACATCTTCTGCAGATGTGAATGTTAAACCATGTAAGGCTTTAACAACTCTTAGAAGTGGTACGGTAGTCAATATACCTGATCAGGGGCTGACAAGGTTGGTAAGATTTCTAACTTATAGCATCATGACAAGAAATTTGAGACTGGTGCATTTTTGGAGCCTAAGATATATGTTCTATCACCCTTTCCTCAAAGATTGGTTTCTTTACATAAAAACAAACATCATACTGAGATTTTAGACGTTTTTGGACAAGTTCGCATTAACATTCTTCTTCTTGATGCCATTTAGCAAATCCCAACATAAGCAAAAATTTTGAAGGACTTGTGTATAGTCAATAGGAAGCTTCATGTGCAAAAGAAGGCATTTCTCATGGAACAAGTCAGTGTCATTATTCAATCCAATATTCCTCCTAAGTATAAGGATCCAGTTTCTTCAACAATAACTTGTCTTATAGGAAGCTTAAAAATAGGCCAAACATTACTAGACTTAGGTTCTAGTGTGAATTTGCTTCCTTACAACACTTATGAGCAACTTGGTTTAGGATAATTGAAACCAACTTCTATCATCTTACAATTGGCTGACAGTTCAATTAAAAAGCCTAAGGGAGTTGTGGAAGATGTACTGGTGCAAGTCGATAAGTTTACTATCCCATTGATTTTGTGGTGTTAGATTTTCAATTAACTCCTGACTCTGAGAACTTGTCATTTTAGGGAGGCCATTTTTGGCTACATCTAATCCTTTGATAAATTTTCGGAGTGGTATCCTTAAATTGACATTTGGAAACATGACATTGGAGCTAAATGTGTTTAACACTTGTAGGCAACCCCAAGATCTGGAAGAAATCCAGGAAGTGAATTTGTTGGAATTTCTACTTGCTGAAGAACTTCTCTTATTAGAGCAAGAGAGTCAAATGGAGCATGTTTTGTCTGAAACCTTGGAAAACATGGACCTATCCGATGCTAATTTAATGAATTATGGTGTAGGTAATAAGGTAAACTCATTGTGGCGACCCAAATTTGAAGACCTGCCACTTCAATCCATAAACCAGCAACCATCAAACGAAGTTCCTCCATCTCCGGTTTTGAAACCACTACCTGAGATGCTGAAATATGTTTTTCTTGGACCTGCCAACACTTTTCCATTTGTTATCTCATCTTCTTTGTCAGTTGAGCAAGAAGAGCAGCTCCTACAAGTTCTCAAGAAACATAAAGGGGCACTTGGATGGTCGGTTGCTGACATCAAAGGAATAAGCCCCACCATTTGCACACATCGCATTCTTCTGGAGTAAAATTCATCACCAAGTCGAGAGATGCAAAGGAGGCTGAATCACACGATGAAGGAAGTGGTAAAGAATGAAGTTTTAAAATTCTTGGATGTAGGTCTCGTCTATCCTATTTCAGATAGTCAATTGGTAAGTCCTACTCAAGTATTTCCTAAGAAATTTGGAATTACAGTTGTGAAAAATGAAAAAAATGATTAATCCCAACTAGAATCATCACAAGATGGTGTCTGTGCATTGATTTTAGGAAGCTAAATGCTGTCACAACAAAGGACCATTTTCTAGTACCATTTTTGGACCAAAATTTGGAAAGAGTTGCGGGCCATGCTTTTTATTGTTTTCTTGATGGTTTTTTGGGTTATTAGCAAATTCAAATATTCCCTGTAGATCAAGAAAAAAACTACTTTCACTTGCCCTTCTGTAACTTTTGCATTTAGGAGAATGCCTTTTGGACTTTGTAATGCACCCGCTACATTTCAGCGATGCATGTTGAGCATTTTTAAGGACATGGTTGACCATATCTTGGAAGTGTTTATGGATGATTTTTCAGTCTATGGTGATTCTTTTGATGCATGCCATACTAACCTCACCTCTGTTTTAGCTCGATGTGAAGAGAAAAACCTACTTCTAAAATGGGAAAAATGTCATTTTCTGGTGCAGCAAGGTATTGTTCTTGGGCACATCATTTCAGCTTGAGGCATTGAAATTGACAAGTCCAAAATTGATCTAATATTGTTGTTACCTATTCCAAAAATTGTCAAAGATATTCAATCATTTTTAGGACATGCCGGTTTCAATAGACTTTTTATCAAAAATTAGTTTCATATCAAGACCTTTGTGTGAATTGTTAGCTAAGGATTGTGTTTTTACTTGGTCTAATGCATGCCAAGTTGCTTTTGAGCAACTCAAATTCATGTTGGTCACTGCACCTATAATTCAACCACCTGATTGGTCCTTGCCTTTTGAGATCAGTGCGATGCCAGTGATTTTGTCATAGGTGTTGTCCTTGGTCAGCAAATGGATAAACTTCCATTTGTTATTTACTATGCAAGCAAGACACTTGATGAAACTCATAAAAACTACTCCACCACTGAGAAAGAGTTGCTAGATGTTGTTTTTGCTTTGGATAAATTTAGAGCTTACAATTTAGGCTCACCAGTTGGTATATTCACTGATCATGCAGCCCTTAAGTACTTGCTCACTAAAGAGGATGCCAAACCTCGGCTGATTAGATGGGTCTTATAGTTGTAGAAATTTAATATTACCATCAAGGATAAGAAGGGAGTGGAGAATGTGGTTGATGACCATTTATCTCGCCTCATTGTTGAAAATTCTGACTCTCTTACTCCTGTTCCCGATTATATTATTGATGAACAACTTTTAGTTGTTGATTCTTTGCCTTGGTTTGCTAATATTGGTAATAGGACACACCCTACCACATTGGAACCTTTAGGACATCAAAAAGTTTAAATTAGAAGTCAGATATTTCTTTTATGATAACCCATATTTATTCAAATATTGATCTTATCAAATTTTGAGGTGTGTGCCAAATTGTGACATTCCACACATTTTAAATATTTGTCATGCTGGTGTGTGTGGCGGCCATTTTTCAGCCAAAAAATCAATGGCTAAGATCTTGCAATGTGGTAAATATTGGCCCCACATGTTCAAGGATGCTTATAAATTTTGTAAAGTATGTGAGCAATGCCAAAAACTAGGTGGGATTACCTATAGAAACATGATGCCCCGGCAAATTTTGTAAAATATTTTAGCATTAGAAATTTTTTATTGTTAGGGGATTGATTTTATGGACCCTTTTTTCGTCTTCTTTTGGTTTTCTTTACATCCTTGTTGTTGTGGACTACGTTTCCAAATGGGTCGAGGCAATACCATGTCAGACCAATGATCATCACATGGTGTTGAAAATTTTGAAAGATCACATTTTCACTCGGTTTGGCATGCCAAGGATTTTAATTAGTGATGGAGGTTCCCATTTTTGAATTAAACTATTTGCTGCCCAAATGAAAAAATATGGAGTCTATAACAAAATTTCAACTTCATTCTTGAGTTGGCCAACCACGAAATCAAAGCCATTCTTGAAAAAACCATCAACCCAAATAGGAAATATTGGTCTATGAGGCTTAATGATACTTTATAGGCTGATCGGACAGCTTTTAAAACTGTCTTGGCCATGTCTCCTTATCGTTTGATTTACGGTAAGTCATGTCATCTCCCTACTGAGTTAGAACACCAGACTTATTAGTGTAAATTTCAGCACTAAGGCAACCCAATAGGGGTGAATAGGTTTTCTAAAACTTTTCGCTTTTAACCTCCAAAGACGTGTTTGCAAAGTAAATACTAATTTAGCACAAGTATAAATATGCAACAAGTATAAATAAATGCAAAATACAAAGAGAAAGGTTTAGAGAAACAAACACATGATTTTTAGGTGGTTCGACAAACCCGCCTACATCCACCCCTCAAGCTCCTTCACCGAGCCTTGAGCTTTTCCACTATTCTCCAATAGCTTACACTCTAGCTTCCGAGTGCTAGAGAACCGTACAAGTATTTTCTCGGGCTCAACACTCACAACCCTTACAAGTGATTTTTGGGCTCACCACTCACAACCCTACCAAGCTTGAGATATACCTTCTTAAAGTTTATTCTTCAGTGAACCACCTCACTAAAATAATCACATCTCTTGATAAAAATATTGAAGAACAAAACTCTCTCAAAGAGTAGATATGAATGTGGAAAGTTCTATCTCTTTATTCACACAAAGACAAGGATATGAAAGTGTGTTTTGTGCGAATGATATGAGAAATATGGAATATAAAGGTTTGAAATCTTTCTCAAGAGATCTAAATGATATGTGATCCTTGTATATCAATTTTAGACGTTATTGATGTGTATTTATAGGTCACGTATGAAAACTAGTCGTTTATAACCGATGGAAGTCGTCTGTCAAAACGAGTCGGTCGACCGCTACAGGAACCGGTCGACCACTTCAAGTTACCGTTATCCCAACGGTCATATTCTCAGAAGCTCAACGACTCTATTTTAAAATCAATTGGTCGACCGCTATACCAAGCGGTCGAAGACTGGTCGACCGCTTCATCAGCCGGTCGACCTCTTCAACTTAAGCACATGATCCGATTATTTTAAAACCATGTTTTTGATCACTTTTAAACACCCCAATTTTAAAGACTAACTTCTCATGTGTGTATGAAAGGTTTTAGAGTTTTATTGGGGTGTTTTGAAACCTTTAAAAACATTTTAATCTTTCAAACAAAAGGTAAAATAATTTATGCACGTTTTGAAAGAAGTGTGATTCATAATCCTTGTATTAAGAGTTACAAGGTTATACCCTAAGGTCTTGAATATTTACTTTTGAGCTCCTCGCATCTTTTTTATCTTCTTTCTTCATGTCTTTGAATCTTAGATGAAAATGACTTTGTCTTTAAAGATGTCCATTTTTATAAACATAATCCATTTATTGAAATCATCAAAATCTCGATTGTGCACAAAAACCAACAATCTCTCACTTTTTGATGATGACAATAAATTGATAGTTTTGGGATGACTCCCCCTATCTTTTACAATTGGACAAACATTTGAAACATGAGACAAATCATTAGTTGTAGTCATTTGGATTCATAAAGAGTAATACAATTAAAACATAATCCAATTCAAATGAGAATATATAGTCATTAAAACTATTAACACATTTTTCTCCCTTTGTCACATCAAAAAGACAAAGGACACATTTCTCCCCAAATATGCATTCTAACAAAAACTATCATATTAGCAAAGTGAATACAAGCATGTAGAAATTTAAGAATTTTTTCCGTTTGTCAATCAAAAAGAGAATGCCTGGATAGAATTCAAATAATCAGGTAAAAGAAATCATCCAAAAGAAAAACTTGTAGTTTTAAATGACAATCTCATTGAAATTTTATAGACTAACGGGGACTCAAGAGTCCATCGTTATTACGATAGTTTCCAACCGAGTGGGTTTGTACCAACCTCTTAGTTACCATGACAATTTAAAGGTAATTCTCAACCAAAGAAAGTTTAAGCTCATAAAATCTGATCAATGTTCATATTTTTGTAAAAATGTTAGCTTATAGAGATGTTTTATTTTGATAAATACAAGAAATATGTCAAAGATGAATACATTTGCATTGAACATAAACACATAAGAAATCATCATAGAATTTAATCAACCTACAATAAGTTCTAGCAGAGGAATGTAATTTACCAAAGGTCTTCCCCTCGACATTTGTCCTCAAATGTCGTAAGCCTATTTGATAGGCAAGTTTCATTTAAACACCCTTTATTGCTCCATCCTGCAAGGGAATCAGGAAACTATTTTTGGTACACAAGCCTTCTTGGGTCTTTCAAGGTTAGTTTTGGTTCCTTTTGGAACTCATGCTTTCTTGAGAGTCTTGCTCCCAAGTTTCCTTAATGCACAATAAAAAATAAGATATTCATCTTTGTTGCAAAAATGACATGTTTGAGTAGGTGCATTAAAAAACTTAGCATTTATAAAATAATTCTTAAAATATTTTTGTTGAATTGAAGGCTTGTAGCCTAAGCCACTTTTGTCAAAGACATCTTTGACTTTTATGCATGTTTTTCAAAGTTTTGCTTGCTTGAGTAAACTTCTCAATGATTTTGCACTCATCTTTCTTGAGAGTCTTGCTCCCAAGTTTCCTTAATGCACAATAAAAAATAAGATGTCCATCTTTGTTACAAAAATGACATGTTTGAGTAGGTGCATTAAAAAACTTAGCCTTCACAAAATAATTCTTAAAATATTTTTGGTGAATTGAAGGCTTGTAGCCTAAGCCACTTTTGTCAAAGACACATCTTTGACTTCTATGCATGTTTTTCAAAGTTTTTCTTTCTTGAGTAAACTTCTCAATGATTTTGCTTTGAGAGATTATTTTCTTGTCCAAAGCAATTTTTTCATTTTCAAATTCTAAAGCTTTTTGTTGGAATAAATAATTTTCCACCTTTAGAGTATCTCGCTCATTTTTCAATAAAATCAATTTCTTCTGAGATCAAAATGAGTTTCTTTTACAATGATGTATATTTTGAACCTAATTTTTCAAATTGACTAAGAAGTTCATCAAAGACATTTTGAAGTTCAACATAAGAAGGTTTTGGTTCGTCATCTGAAGAATATACCTCATCATCATCAAATGTCATGAGACACATGTTGGCTATTTCTCCATCTTTTTCGAAGAGGAGGAGGAGGAGCTTTCATTTTTCAACGTTCAAAGATGTCTTTTTGTATTTGAGGCTTCTCTTCTCTTTCTTTCTTTTGAGGAAGTTCTTGAACTTCTTAGTCATCAAGACATTGTCTTCCTCATCATCATCTCCATCTTCAATTAAGGAGGATTTGAGAGAGATCTTCATCTTCTTTTTGCTCTTACCTTCATTTTCGAGCATTTTGATCTCATTGGTCATTAGGGATCCAATGAGCTCATCCAGAGGAAGCTTGGTGAGGTCATTGGCTTCTTGTATGGCGGTCACTTCGGCCTCCCATGTCTTTGATTGTGACTTAAGGATTTTTCTCACCATATCGGAGTTAGTATAAGACTTACCAAGAGCATTTAAAACATTTGTTATTGTGGTAAATCTAGTATACATGTTACCAACGGATTCCTCCGGTGTCATATTAAACAACTCATAGTTATGAACAAGCATGTTGATTTTTGACTCTTTGACTTGACTTGTTCCTTCATGAGTAATTTCTAGAGTATATCATATATCTCTAGCATTTGAGCAAGATGCAAATCTATTAAACTCTCCTCTATCCAATGCACAATATAATATGTTCTTGGCATTTGCATTTAGAGAGATTTTTATTTAATCATTTGCATCATTTTTGTTTGTGCTCTTAGGAGACTCTAATTCTTCAACTTTCTTTGTAGGCACATGTGATCCATTGAAAATACATATCCACAAATTATAATCAATAGATTGAAGAAAAATACTCATCCTAACTTTCCAATTTGTATAATCACTTCCATTAAAAAGTGGTGATCTAAGTGTGGAAAATCCTTCAACTCGACTGTTAAAGCTTGAAGTTATCATTCTAACTCATGATTGTTAAATCTTGTATAATGAGCATCAAGCTTTGATAGCAATTGTAAATTCCAGGACTAAGGCAATCCAAGAGGGGGGTGAATTGGTTTTCTAAAACTTTTCGCTTTTAACTCCCAAAGAAGTATTTGCAAAGTAAATACTAATTTAGCACAAGTATGAATATGCAACAAATATAAATAAGTGTTAAATATAAAGATAATGGTTTAGAGAAACAAATACTTAATTTTTAAGTGGTTCGACAAACCCTCCAACATTCACCCCTCAAGCTCCTTCATTGAGCCTTGAGGTTTTCCATTATTCTCCAATAGTTTAAACTCTAGATTTCGGGTGCTAGACAACTGTACAAGTGTTTTCTTGGGGCTCAACACTCACAACCCTTACAAGTGATTTTTGAGCTCACAACCCTACCAAGTTTGAGATATACCCTCTCAAAGTTTCTTCTTTAATGAAAAACCTCACTAATGGAATCACCTCTCTTGATAAAAAGATTGAAGAACAAAACTCTCTCAAAGAGTGGATATGAAAGTGGAAAGCTCTATCTCTTTATTCACACAAAGACAATGATATGAAAGTGTGTTTTGTGTGAATGATATGAGAAATATGGAATATGAAGGTTTGAAATATTTCTCAAGTGATCTAAATGATATTCGGTCTTTGTATATCCATTTAAGTCGTTATGGATGTGTAATTATAGGCCACATATGAAAACTAGCCGTTTACCCGTTGGGAGTCATCTGTCAAAACGAGCTGATCGACCGCTACAAGTTACCGTTACCCCAACAGTCATATTGTCAGAAGCTCAACGACTCTATTTTAAAATCAACCGACCACTATACCAAGCGGTCGAAGGCCGGTCGACCTCTTCAACTTAAGCACATGATCCGGTTCTTTTAAAACCATATTTTTTTATCACTTTTAAACACTCAATTTTAAAGACTAACTTCCCATAAGTATATGAAAGGTATGAGAGTTTGATTTGGGTGTTTTGAAACCTTTAAAAATATTTTAATTTTTAAAACAAAAGGTAAAACGGCTTATGCACGTTTTGAAAGATGTGCAAGTGTGATTCATAATTCTTGTCAAAAGTGAAACAAAGAGTTACAAGGTTATACCCTAAGGTCTTGAATCTTCACTTTTGAGCTCCTTGCATCTCTTGATCTTCTTTCTTCAAGTCTTTGGCTCTTAGATGAGAATGATTTTGTCTTTGAAGATGTCCAATTTTATAAACTTAATCTATTTATTGAAATCATCAAAATCTTGAATGTGCACAAAACCAACAATTGGGCTTTCAAGCACTTTAATTTTGCTACAGACGACTCTGGTGTTTTCAAGAAATTTGAACTAAGTGAATTAGAGGAGTTAAGACGCGATGCCTAGGACAATGCCAAACTCTACAAGGAGAAAACTAAGGCTTTCCATGATAAGCACAGTTTGAGAAAGACTTTTCTCCCCAATCAAAAGGTTTTCCACTACAACTCATGGCTTCATGTGTTCGTCGGTAAACTTTGGTCCAATTGGAGTGGTCCCTATATTGTTCAGACGGTGTTTCCTCATGGGGCTGTTGAAATTCTCAATCCACACAACGATAATTTTTTAAAGGTTAATAGTCAGTGGCTCAAACCTTTTCTTGAAAACTTTTCACCAGAGGATACGAACCTCCATTTGCTTGATCCTGCTCCTCCAGTTGTGCCTTGATGTTTTACTTTTCATTCATTTCCTTTTGCGTTCTCTTGTTTTACTTTTAGTTTCTGCAGGTTTTTTTTTCTTTAAGCTTTCGTTGTTCTCTCTTGTTGTCCTTTATTTCTCCGTTCAGGTTCCCCTTTATTCCTCTTATTATCACTCTCTTGTTTTTCTTTTAGCATTTTCTTTTTAATCATTGAGGACAATGATCACTTTAAGTTGGGGGTGGAGGTGTTTTCTGTGTGTCCCTCTAGTTTGATTGAGTTCTCCATGTTCACCTTCATGAAACTTCTTGGCTAAATTTCACAATGACTGTTTTCAAACCTCAATGTTTGTGAAAGGAGTGTTGGAACTACGGGTTGCGGTTACTCCAAAGGCTCAACATAGAAGTTTATGTCATACTTAGTAACTTAGGAAAGAGAAATGTATGTTTAAGTTGCTAATTGCTATACTTGACTGTACATAAGCGAAATATCTTGGTTGCCTTTCTATTTCACTAAGTCAAGCCCAACGTTGCAGCTAATGAGAACTCTAATGAACCATATCGTAATGGCTTTACAAAAAAAAATTGAGAAAAAGGACAAGCAAGAGATCGAGCGTGCTTTGGAAAAGGCTGCATATTACTGTGGCTTTCAAAAAAGAGAGGGAAAAGTCACTTTGAGCCCTTAAACAATGAAGCAAATTACAAACAAGGTCTCAAACTACCAATCTTGACACATTAAGCCCACGAACTACCAAATTTTATTAATTTGCGCCCTAAACTAAAATCTGACGGTCAAAATCGTCAGATTTAAGCCATGTGGCGCAATTTTTACAGTCAAATTTTAGTTCAGAGTAATATTTGATCAAAATTTAGTAGTTTGTGGGATCAATGTGTCAAGACTGGTAGTTTGGGGCCATATTTGAATTTTCATGATAGTTTAGGGACTCAAAGTGACTTTACAAAAAAAAAAAGAATAAGGCTTGTGCCAAAGAATTAAAAGGCCTTCTAAAGTGTAATAGCGTGGAAGCCACCAATGTAATGTATTTGAAGATTGGTAGTTTGGGGCCCTATTTGTAATTTACTTGATAGTTTAAAAGCTCAAAGTGACTTTACCCAAAAAAAAGAATAAGGCTTGTGCCAAATAAATAAAAAGCCTTCTAAAGTGTAATACCGTGAAAGCTACCAATGTAATATTTTTGAATTAGAGTAAGATCAATTTTGATTATGCTTGACAAGTTGCTGATATTGGGAAGACTTAAGGAAATTTTACTGTCAACTTTGGTAAACTTGTCACACACTGGCCGCACTTAGTGAGATGTAATCTTTTACACATTTCCCCTACTTGAGTGCTGAATATGCCATGAGTTTTTAGAAGAAGTTTACTCTGATATGTTTTTAGTTTCAATACCCATTTTGACGATAATCTCTAATCTATGGCATAGTTATTGTAAAATGGATTAAGAGCTAATTATGCATATGATTTTAGTAATTGAGCTTAACTGTTATTTTACACTTAGAAACATTTAAATTGTACCTGGTTGTAACAAAAACACATGTGACCCTCACCACTAGATCCATTATTACATTTTTTGCCCTTAAGTTTATGAGTACCTATGTTTAATTGTTGCAAGGTATTTTTGGAAGACAAAAAAAGAGCAGCTAAAAGGCTGAGCTGGAGAGGAATATGCGGCAATTACACCCAAAGAAGTGAGGAGAATATCAACGATTAGGAGACACACGCAAGGGACGATGAAAAAATGGGAAAATCGTTGGGACATTAGGATCAAGGGGGGCCGGATCTTCGCACGCTTCATCTTTATTTTTTCTTATTCTCTTCTTCTACTGGGCCTTCCTCTCTTTTCTTCATTTCTTTAATGAATATTTCTAGGTTTAATTTGTTCTGAAAAATTTTGATTTCAAAGATGATAGATAGGCTAGATTTTAAGCTTGAGATTCAGGGAGTAACCCATGACTGTTTTGGGTTGGATTTCTTCTTTTCCATGGAGTTTTACTGATTAACTTGTTGGATTGTATTTCATTTTACTTTTAGAAAGGATTGAAGTTCTCTGTTCTTGATTTTGATCAGTTGTAGATGTAAAGGCACAATTGATGCTTGAACTAGTAACAAGACTTTGATGGTTTTGAAACTATTGAGTATCATAGATTATACTAAAAATTGTGGGCTGATCGTTGTATTATCCGATCATAATCTCTTGGAATGGGAAAATGGTTGAGATAAGAGGAAATTATTGGTAAATCCATTATCAAACCAGTCATGGGAGAAACTTGCATCTCAAGTGTTTGATTCAATGTCTCTTAGAACCTCACTTTATTTTCTGCACATTATCTTTAGAATATTTTGCATCTGCCCATTTTTAAATTCATTGTTCTTCGATTCTCTTAGTTTCTCTTTCAGTTATGAACCATAAACCTCAAAAACCAACTGAGCTATGAACCTTTGTATTTGAAAGCTTCTACGCTTAGAAGTTGAAACCATTAGTTGATCAACCTTCCTTAATTACGGATCTTGGGATTTACCCTTGTATTACTTTGACAGCTTCTGCGCTTGGAAATCGAAACCATTAGCTGATCAAACATCCTTAGTTCAGAGGTAGGAATAGTGATTCCATTTGCACTGAGTAAGCGCATGATTAAGCATCCATAACAGAGCTTAAAGAGGAGCTATTAGACCTATAAAATTTCGGCATATGTTTACAGATGTTGGAAGCAAGGTTTATGGAATCACTGGTTAGGAACGCATGCAAAATTCTTATCCTATCAAAGGAAAAGGCTGAAAGATGCTTGTTAGGATAGATACTTGTAAAGATGATGCGGCTGGCTATAACATTTTCAGGAGCAAATAGTTTCTCCAGGAAATTCTTTATGCCTCAAGATCCTAATTGTTCGTTTAATCATTAAACTAACAATGGTAGTTGATGGAGGACAATTTTTGGTATTGTATGGAAATGTAGGATGCTCGATATGAGGGATCCCTAGATATGCAGCTAGGGGAGGAAGATTAATATCTATGATATTACCTCTAAAATAGACTGAGAAAGAGGAACCATATATGTTAAAGATATTTGAGCAGAATTATTTTACCACATTTTCTGGTGGGGTGTAAGATTGATAATAACTAACTAGAGATGGGTAAATGAGATCGTTCTTCCTGTAGAATTTCTCGCACCAACTCAACCTTCTTTGTACTGAACTTGGAGTGGAACAACTCCTCAGCTTGTGGGTTGTAGAACAAGGAATCATCAAAATTTTCAAGAATGGTTGACTTATTTCCCTTTGGTGAAGGATGGCCTTTCTTGGGTTGAAAAGTAGACGTTGTATCTTTTTCTTTTTAGAAGGACATGGAGGAGGAGAATCAAATTTATTCTTTCTTGCTAGTAATTTGACCCGTACCATCTAAAAACAGGGTTAATTACATTTTTCCCTATAAACTTACACCTCAATCTAAAATGTCTTTATACTCGAACTCGTTACAACCCACCACCATGGATTAAGTGTCATGTTTCAATTCGCTAGTTTACCCAGTTTTGGAATTAAAAAGGACGTTTTCCATCACACATGACGGGCATGTGACACCCAGACTACGTGAAAATACCAAAATGTCCCCATTCCATTCGACTAAAATTCAAAGTCAAAATGCGATGCTTTTTGACTAAAGATCTGGAAGCTTGTTGTTGGACGAGGCGCAGATGGAGAGAAAGGATCGTGAGGCCCTTTTGGAGAAGATCTCGAAGCTTCAGGGAGAGGTCAGTGTGAGAGAGTTATTGACTCTGTCTTCAAATTTTGATTTGCTTTAGGCAGTTTTGTGAATATTTGGACATTTTAAACCAGAATAGTTGATAGAAGTCGTGTTGTTGGGCAATTGATAGGGTACGTTTGATAGTGATACCGTTTCACGAGAGCTCCTTGAGTCTTTGATCTTCACTCTTGCCTCCGCTTTGCTCCTGGGTACGCAGTACGTCCTGGCCGATTGGCCCTCTTCCTACGGTTCTCTTTCACCCTACTCAATCCCTTTCTACATTCCTTTACCTAAATCCCTAAATCTGCTTCTTACGCCATCCACAACCCAGTCTTTTCTTTTAAATTTCTTTTTAGGTTGCACTTTGTCAACATCTTCTCCCCTTTCTGGTCAAATCTTACTTTCTTCTTCAACCCCAACGTTCCATCTTGCCTCATGTTTTGCTCCGTTTTACAGCAATAATCTTGCTTTCTTACCTCATCCACAATCCAGTCTATTTTTATAGACCGTATTTGAGGATAAAGGTCATATTCAATGCTTCTACACCTCTGGAACCTGGTTTCTGTTATCGCATGGACAATGATGACCGTCATTGGGTAGGGTTTAAGTATGAGCGATTGTCCTCCTTCTGTACTCAGTGTGGAAGACTTGACCACACTATTGGTGCTTGTTTTCATTATCCTTCCCACCCCCAACAACATGCGTTGGAATGTTGGATAAACATATTAGAGGATTGCCCCCTTTGGGGCTGTTAAAGGAGAAAAGTCAAGAATCTGGGCACCGAATATGGCCTAGTTCTCCTAGCGTAGGTGCTGGTTCTTCAAGATTAGTTAATTCTAGTCAAGTAAAAAGCAGAATCTATCAGTTTTGGTCTTCCCTATCGTTACGGCACCAGGAGAAAGGTCCGATTGGAAATGGGTCAAAGCATGTAAACCAACCCAATGAGTCTTCAATTCCAGTCTTTGAAAATGTAGTGGGGGTAGCGCATCAGCTTGATAGCGAACGCTTTGAGATTTCTTGCAGGGAAATAGTTCCACCGGCCAATACTCAGCAAGTGGGTGACCCACAGTTGGCTGAATTTACGTCAGACATTCATGAGTCTCCATTGATGCAGGTTGTTCAAGAGGGGACTGAGCTATTTTCTCCTCACCTAGATAATGATACATCAATTGTTGATTCATTTCAACTGGGTTGTGATGTCCAGGCAAACTCAAAAACACGGCCCAATCTGCTAAGGCTTCGGCAAAGCTGTTTGTTGGCAACCCAAACCATACAAAAATGGCCATTACTCCTCCACCCAGTTTGGATCCAACCTCCCACCAAGCTCTACCTAAAGCTGCAAGGAAGAGGCGAGGTGATGCGTTGGACCATTCGATTCCGAAAAAGAAAAGGGTCCCTGCTGAAATAAAGTCTGTCTCCGAAATTCCCTCTATCTTTCATGTTTAATGTTTCTAAAGGAGATTTGGTGGCAGGAACTAGCAGAAAGCATGGAGGCTCTACGAAGGGAAAACAACTACGGTTTGTAAGTCGAGTGTGTTCTTTTTTTAAAAACGGTAGTTTACTTTTTCATCCCTAGAGTGAGGAGGCGGGCCACCCCATGCCCTCCCCTCCACCATGAGTCTACTAGTGTGGAACTGCCACGGGCTAGGGAGGCCCTCGGCAGCTAGGGCCTTACGGGAGATTATTAAAGAAATTGACCCCGTAGGGATTTTCTTATGGAAACAAAGGTGGTGGATGAAGTTGCCTATCGTGTCATGAAGAAAATTAGGTTTATCTTTTTTCTTGTATATTACTCTTGTGGGCATTCGAGGGGGACTTATTTTCTGCTGGAGACCAGAACTCCAATTCAGTGTTTTGTGGAAGTTAGCAAATATCTTACATCTACAGATCACCCTTGTGATTACTTGGATTTTCTTTGTTCGTTGATATATGGTCATCTTTGGAGAGACAAAGAGCAATTATGGAATAAATTGAAGGATCTTGCAAAAGGTCCAGAGGTCCCATGGGTTTGTGTAGGATATTACAACGATCTATTGGGTCCGTAAAAGAAACTTGGAGGCCGAGCGGTGAAGGTTTCGAGCTCGAAAGGCTTAAATCACTTTATGTCTTCTACGGGTTTTGTTGATCTTAGGTACTCTGGATTTCTGTTCACCTAGTCCAATATATGCTCAGGGCTGGCAAATATAAGGGAACACATTGATCGTGCAATAGCCAATGTTCCCTGGAGAATAGCCTACTCGAATGCCACGGTTCATCATTTAAAATCGCTCCCTCAGATCACACTCCTATTATCTTGAGATTTCTCGGGTATGAGCCATCTCTGCCAAAATATTTTTAAGTTTGAAAGTTTCTAAGTTAGAGAGGAGGCTAGTTTTGCAGTTGTGGCCAAGTCTTGGGCGACAAATTTTGAAGGAGCCTCGACATGGGTGGTTTTCAAAAAAATTCAGGCTACACGTTATTTGCTTCATAAGTGGAATAAAGAGTTCTTTGGTAAAATTCAAGACTCCATTCATAGTACTACAAACCAAATTAGCTATTTTCAGCAAGCAGACCCGACTCCCTACAATCTGGAAATGGAGAAAATTTTTATTGGGATGTTGGACGAATTTCTGCAGCGGGAAGAGGAATTATGGAAGCAGAAGTCAAGAGTGCGTTGGTTGACAACAAGCGATCTCAACACTAAATTTTATCACGCCTCTACTATTGTTCGATGCTGTCGGAATCAAGTTTCTTGTCTGAAATCTGAGGATAGGGGCTGGATTTTGGGGAGGAAGGAAGTTGACTGAGAATTTTTGCATTTTTTTTCCAACGCTTGTTCTCATCAGACAACTCGGAGTTCCTTGCTAATCTTGAACAACTTTTGGAACCCATGATTACTGCAGAGGAGAATGAGTGACTCATTCAAATTTCGGAGGAGGATGAGATTACCCAAACTCTTAGCCAAATGCATCCCGATAAAGCTCTGGGTCCGAATGGTATGAATGTTCTTTTGTTCAAACATTATTGAGAAATTGTGATGGAGATGTTATTCGTATGGTGCAAGATTTTTTTATAACAGGTGAGATGCTGCCAGAATTAAACAGAGCCCATATTACTTTGCTCCCAAAAGTTGAGAATCCATCTAAGGTGAGCCAATATCGACCACTTAGCTTGTGTAATGTCTTGTACAAGTTAATCTCCAAACTTATGGCTGAAAGGTTGAAATGGATACTGTCGAAGATCATCTCTCCTTTTCAGATGGCATTTGTTCCATGGAGAGTTATTCAGGACAACTATATTGTTGTAGTCGAGATATTTCAAGCCATGAGTCATAAGCGAGGACATGAGGGCTGGATGATTGTTAAAGCTAATATGGAAAAAGCATATGATCGCTTGGAATGGAGTTTTATTCTCTAAATTATGGAGCGACTTGGCTTACATAGCAAGTGAATTAATTGGGTGCACTAATGTATATCCACCACAAGCTGTGCGATTCTGCTCAATGGGAGTCCATATGGGACTTTCTCACCTATGAGAGGTCTATGACAGAGCGATCCATTATAACCTGTCCTTTTCATAATAGGTTCTGAGGTGATGTCCCGTTTGCTACTAAGGGAGGAACGTAGGGGCAATCTTCGGGGAATTAAATTGGGAAAAGAAGGTTCCCGTAATTTCTCATTTACTCTTTGAGGATGATCTCTTAACTTTGCTCGGGCAACTAAAAAATAGGCGAATGTGTTGGGTGCATGTTTGGATAAATATATGTGTTGGTCGGGTCAAAAGGTGAATGAGGCGAAATCTTCAATCCATTTTTGTAAGAATTTTCATGGCCAAGGTACTATTATGATCAGTGACATTCTCCACTTCCAAAGGTTGCCAGCCAAAGCAAAGCATCTTGGCTTACCTTTACTGATACCCAAAGTCTAGTTTTCTGGAGAAATCCAAAGTATTGTCTCAAGCCGGTAAAACTACGATGATTCGAGCAGTTGCTATAACAGTTATGTCTTATCCTATGAGTTTTTTCTCTCTGCCCCAACATTGGTGTAAAGATGTGGATAGATCTTTTAAAAACTTTTGGTTTGGATTTAGTCCTGAAAAGAGCCAAAATCTTACTCTTTTGGCTTAGTCAAATATGTGCTTACCTAGAGGTGTGGGAGGTTTGGGTATCCGGAAGATGCAGGATGTCACGCCCCAGACGTTAATTCGACGAGGCAACAGACAGCCGTGAGCATTCCCAACAAGGAATGCTCCAGCGTACCTAACTCATGCAGTGGAAATTTTTTTAAAAAAAAAAACCCGAAACGATTAACGCACATACAGAACATTAGAACCTGCTCCTCCAACGATAACGTTAAGTAATAACTATAAATACATCAAGGTCTCAAAACAATAAGTTGTTTAACAGCTCTCAGCCTACAAGGCCGAATAGCCCATGACCACCACACATCGGAGGCTCATGACGGCTCTTTCCAAAATTATATCTAAACCTATACTGCAGTAACAAAAGGGAGAAAACATTCTTGCAAACCCTTCTCCTAGGGTTCAAGGTCTTCTTCTTAAGTTTCCTCACCTGAAATATTCTCTGAAATAATACAATAAAAAAAAAACTGTGAGTCGAAAGACTCAGTAAGGGTTCATGTGCAATAAATAAAGTATGTCTTGCATGCTCATAGATATCAATGTACTTGAATGCCATATGAAATGCTTGCAGATGTATGAGGCAATGTACTTTATCATAAAAGGGTCGACTTATCTCGCTTCATTTACCCCTGAAATCAGGGTTGTGCGTTCCCTTCGGAACTATTCTCTTTCCCTTGGGAATACGTCATTTGGTTGAACTAGCTCTCGAGGTGGCCCCAGGCTTAATGGCTAGATTCAACCCTTAGAGGTTCACACCTTCTTACAAGCATCCTTCAGAAAAACAACAAACTTCACAACCAACAACCATCAAAAGAAAAGAGAAAATGTGTGAAAATGGGTATAGCTTGGCCGGCCAAAACCACTCACCTCCTTCTCTCTCTCTTTCTTTTCTTCTTCTTTCTTCTTCTCCTTCTTCTTTCTTCTTTCTTCTTCTTTCTTCTTCTCCTTCTTCTTTCTTCTTCTTTCTTCTCTTGTTCGGGTGGGTGCTAGGGCAAAATGACTTGTGGGGGTTGGGGGGTGTCTTATGCGTAGGGCTTGGGGGAAGGGAAAAGGCAAAACTGCCCTTCCCCCCTTCTTTCCCTCCTCCTCCATTTCACCTTTCTTTTCCTTTTCTGCCCCTCAAGAAAACTTACTTTTTTTCTTTTCTACCACCCACTCACCAAACTAACTCTAATATGTCTCCTCATTTGTTCCAAGGACTCACATATTTCCTAGGCTAAAGTCCCTAATTAAAAACTTCCAAATATTGCAACTTAGGGACAAATTCCAATAATTAAAACAATTCAAGTTAATAAATCTCAATTGCTCAATTTAACAAAGACAAATAATATAACAGCCAGATCCTAGCTTAAAACTCATAAAAAAAACGTTAGGGAAAAAATTCCCCCTAAACATAACTTGAAATTAAATTATCTATATATACATTTTCAATAATTAGAGTAATACATACTTAGTGAGTCATAATTCTTTTACAAAGATAGAAATAAGGTCGGGATCTCACACAGGAGGTAAATTCGGCCACGGTGTCTAAATTGGCTTGGAAGATTCTTACAAATGCAGATTGTCTTTGGGTAAAGGTCTTGCGAGGAAATATTTGAATGGTAAAAACTTGTGGCAGGTTAGCAATAAAGGTGGTGGTTCTTGGATTTTGAAAAGTATTCTCAGGGTCAGGGATTTTCTTCATTCTGGAACTTGTTACTCTTTGGGCAATGGTCAGGATGTTTCTGTTTGGAGTGACCCTTGGATTGTCTCAGCTCCTACCTTCAAACCTCAACCTAGAGATGCAAATGTGCAGCTTGATTTGAATCTGAAAGTGGGGGATTTTATGAACCTGACTATTGGTTAATGGGACCAGCAAAAAATCTATAACTTTTTTTATGCCCAAACCAGTTCGGTTATTTTCAATATGTGACCAGCCATAAATGATAGAAGTGACACTATGTTCTGGACTCTAGATAGCTCTGGAAATTTTTCTGTCAAATCTATCAATCAAGCTCTGGTAAGGAAACGCAGTGTGCAGTTCCAAAGCCCACTGTCGTTAGCAAGTTGGAAACATTTATGGAAATTAAAGGTACATGATCGCCTATAACTATTGTTGTGGAAGGTTGCTTGGGATATCCTTCCAACAAAATGCAAGGTCCATAATAGAATGGGGAGGAGTGGGGAAAATATTGATCCTATGGTTTGTGAGTTATGTGGCGGCATGGAGGACTCATTCACCATTTAATCTTCAACTGTATCTTCAGCCGAGTTATTTGGATGGAGTTTCCATGGGGTAAAAACATGGATGTTTTTGGCCAATGCTCTGTGGCTGATTAGGTTCATAAGATTCTCCATCCTCATAAAAATCTCGGCATTCCCTTTAAACAGCAGCACCACTTTCAGCTCTATGCTGCAAATGCCATTGATATGATTTGGTTGAATAGAAATAAACAGGTTCATGAGGGCATCAAAATGGAGGTATTGCAGCTTACTCGAAGGGTTAGGAGGTTAAGTTGGGAACATTTGGTGGCCTGGGAAAGGAGTTGTAGAATATTGGTCTGTGTTTGGAGAGCTCCTCCATGTGATGTGGTAAAAATAAATGTAGATGTTGTCATTCGAGATACTTTTACAGTTACAACTGCAGTTTTTTGTGATCACAATGGTGCAGTTCTTGATTGGAACGTAGATAAGGTACCAAAAACCAATCCTTTGGAAGGTGAAGCTTTGGCAGCAAAAAAAGGTCTTGAAGCAACATGCAAAAATAGGTTCTCCAGCATCATTCTAGAAGGGGATTCTCTCAAAGTCATTCAAGCAATCAAGGCTTACCCAAAGAAAATGGAATGGGGGACTTACGAGGATATTGGTGATATCTATAACCTACTCCTCAAATTTCAGCAATCAACGATCTCTCATGTACCTAGAGATGTGAACTTAGTAGCACATCAATTAACTCATTGGGTATTGCAAATTCGCTTTGATTTTTTCCTATGTACTCACTTTTTTCAATTTCCACTATGACCTCAAGACAGAAAATGGTGAATTTACATGATCTTGGGAGAAATTAATAGCTAATAGGAGAAAACAGAAAGAATAAGTGGGATCAGAATTAGCCAGTGTTATGTAACCACTAGTAAATGGGGGTAAACGTAGAAATGTACTATTTGGTGAACCAGAAAATATTGGAAAATGTTGTTGACTCTATTAGAGAGAGAGCCACTCTCCTTTGCTTTTAGCTTGATAGTTTTTTGCTTAATTCTTTCGTACACTTCCGATCAGATCTATATTGAAGCTGGATGCGTAGAGGCCCTATTCTATACCCAAAATAAGTAGATTGCAGTAGAAATATAATTAAGCAAAATAAATAATGGATAAAGGCCCTATTCTCAATAAGTTTTTTAAAAATGCATTAAAACCTAGTGTGTAATGTCTAAATTTCTCTTAGAAAAGATTTCTTAAATTTTTCTTTCTCCTCTGCGTCAATCCCCACCTTCACTAGTAAGGTGAGAGATTGCGCTTTTTGCCCGCCGTTCCTTTTGTTTCTCTTCAAAAAAAAAAAAAAAAAAAAGATAGATGAAGGAGAGGAAACATACGATTGGGCTCCCTTTCCCTTAATGGAAAAAAAGTCAGCCAAATGATTATCTCCCCCAACAGACCTTCCACAAAATTATGGATATTTGCCGTTCCTCTTCACGTACACCTTACAGAAGATGAAAAGAGTATACGTAAAGGATGCGTTTGCACAGAAAATATCGTGATATTTTTTATCAACTTGCAATAAAATATTATAATATAATCTCTTTCCTACATTAAAAAATATAAAAAATTATAAAAAATATAAAAAAAATTACTTCTCTCTTCACTTTTTCACTAAACTAAATACCAACACAAAATTTAATACCAAAAATTTTTCAACACAAACACAACTTAAAAGAAATAATTTTAAGGGTGCCTCGATTTGGTTTTACCCTACTTTTTCTTTCGAAATTTCCATAATTTTAAGAGGAATTTTTTTAAAAAAAATGAAGGTGCTGTGTCAAATCGAGGCACCCTTAAACGGCGGCTGTTCGGTGACACTTGAAACCAAACAAGAAATTGCGTGCCCCAAAAGAAAACGTGTTGTCGTTAAGCCCGTCCTCTACTCTACAGACAACTGGAACAGGTAATAAGCCGAAACACTGCCCGAGAAGAGAGCTTCCAGGGTTGGGAGTACTGCCTACTCTTTTTGCGTTTTTTCATGCAAATTTGTGTTGGATTTGATTTTAAACAAAAGTAGAGTACAAAAGCCATCTCCCCATAAACGTCCCAGTTTCAGACTTCCCTAAATTCTGCTTTGATATCTTAACGTCAGTATCGTAAGATCTCCTTCTGGATGGGCATCAAAGGGAAGAAACCGAAATTGACCATTCATGTGGGCACCGGAATCAAAACTTTTATTTTCTTCTATTTCAGAATAAAATTGGAACAGAATTGAAAATTTCGACTTCTGCCTAAAATAAAATAGATTTAGTTTAGACTCATTGATTCAAAAATAAATTTTTTAAATTATGTTTTGTGGGTCAAATAACGATAAATTATAATTATAATTAAACAACTAAATTTTAAAACAATATTTTACTATTTCAGGATGCCAAAATAAACTCTAAATTAAAATTACAACTAAACAACTAAATTTCAAAACAAAATAAACTCTAAATTAAATTTACAAAAAAACTACTAAACAAATAATTAACCATACAAATAAATAAACAACTAAACATTCATCAAAAATCAAAATTGAAAGAGACAAACTCTAAATTATACAGGAAATTCCAGTATTTTCGCAGGAATTTTCGGTTTCGGTTCCTGTTCCAGAAATTCTCTAAAATGGGATCCGGTTACGGTATAGGAACGCTTGAACCGGTACCGGAACCGGAAATTTCGGTTTGAACCGGTACCGGAATAAAAAATTCTGGTTTGAACCGGAATAAATACTCACCCTTACTTCGGATAATCTTTTTTTTTCTCAATAAACCAACATTTCCATTAAAAACTAAATCAAACCAAAAACAGAGTCGCAATACAGAATATAAGAAGGAATACAAGCATAATCCATAAAACCAGACAGTCCAAAGAGAGCTCACCAGTGAGCAAGCAAATGAGCTTGAAGATTGAGTATCCGAGGAACCCATTAATGAATTGCCCAAGCCGATTGTGCCTTAAATAAACGTTGAAGCGAGAAAGCAAGATCTTCAATTTTCCAACAAGGAGGAGTAACATCCTGCTCAATATCTTCACACAGGACGCGACAGTCCGATTCAAAAACAACCAAAGACTAGAGATGCTGCAGCGCAATCTCCGCTGCACGAACAGCTGCCATATCTTCACCCACCAAAGGGTCCGTAGCCTGAATATGTACACTGATTTGAACACAGGGTGTTTTCATGTTTCGACGATCATTCGGCGTCGTCGCAACGATATTATCTTTTTAAAGGATGTTGCAAGCATGTGGCACTCGGATAGGGCAGCAGTTAGTAATGTGTTGGAGACTCATTTTTCTATACTCTATTCTACCACTAATCCAGAGCTTGCTATTATGGTGGAGGAGCTGATTACTCCGATGGTGACTATTGCTGAAAATGCAGCTTTGTGTGCTATTTCGTCTGATGTGGAAATTCATCGAGCTTTGAAGTGCATGGACCAGCTAAGGCACCTAGGCCAGACGGGTCGAGTGCTTCTGTTTACCAATAATATTGGCCAATTGTAGATCCGGCCGTAACTGGTATGGTAAAAACTTTTTTCTCCATTGGTTTTCTTTTAAAGCAACTTAATCACACTTTCGTTGCTTTGCTGCCTAAGGACACTAATCCAATGTGATTGAACATTTTCGGCCACAATATCACCATGAACTACTCTACCATCTCCTAGAGCTTCAAACAGATCAAAACACCTCAGAAGAAAGGTAAAGGTAAAATTATTCGGTGTAATTGTCGACAGGGCCGGCTCAAACCAAATGGGGGTCTTAGGCAAAATAAATTATTAGGCCTTTTTATATAAAATTTAATATATAAAATTTAAAATTATCTAAAAATTATTAAATTTAATAAAAAATATTCAAAGGCCCCATTAATTGAGCCCTTTTATATACGATATGTATTTTTGTTTGTAATCAGAAATATCACTACACAAAGTCCACGTGCAGTACACGGAGGGCTACTTTGTCCACGTGGAGTAAATCAGCCACCGGTACCCGTGCCCAAGCCTACGTGCACGGTGGTAAAAACGTACTAATACTTAAATATGTGTCAGGATAGAGCTCCGATGAAATTATAAAAAAAAAAAAAAAAAACAAACCAATCCGACACAGGTACTAATAGACAACTTTCTTTCATTTATGGGCAAGTATCTGGTCAAAATAACTTGACAAGGCATAAGGGGGAACAAGTTTTTTTTTTTTTTTGGTTGGTAATTAAGGGAACAACTTAAAAAGGAGGAAAAGAGAGATTTGCGTAGGTACGGATTCCTAAACCGACATCAAAGACAAGAATATTATAACAAATTACTGACACTAACAAATGCTTCTCTCTCTCTTCTCCATAGCATTGAGTAGCTTGGTATGAGCAGGTCAAGACTGGACTGATTTTAATCTTCGAGTACCGCAGTTCACCTATCCACGGATTCAGCTTCCCAAGTACAGAAGCAGAAGTACAACAAGTTTCCTCCACAGAGAGCTTGGATTACGCTTGGGTATCGGAGGTGCTGAAGAGACCAAAGATCTGAAATATGAACAAAGTCTATCAGCCGAGTACTGAATGTGCAATTACATGGGCCTTTAAATGACATTTTTTTTTTGAGATGCAGCAAGTTCAAAGCACAAACAATAAACACACCCAGATGAACTGTAAGCACATTTCCCATAACCTGAAACAGACAGCAGGGAGACTTATCAGTGTGGTTTCCATTCCAAACCCAAACAACCAAATAATACATCCCCTGAAAAATGCTCTTGAGAATCTGCATATTATGGTAGAAGTTCTCTTGCTGTTCTACAGAATTATATCATTAATTTTAACTCTCAAAGGCAAGAATAATCTCCAATAAGCTGAGGGAAGAAGATAAAGAGTTATAACTTACTTGGGTTGTTTTTAGTTACGGTAGCAGTTCCTCCAAAATTGCAAGCAATATCAGAATTCCCATTCCGTTGGTAATAGTTGTTGAAAGCATAGGATGCATGAGACACTAGAGTGTCCGGCTCGAAACAAGCTCCCCCGTCCTGGATTTCTCTGCAGTCTGCCATCCCCAGTCCACAGGCCCAGTCTAATGCATTCTGCAAATCACCTTGAGAGACCCCTGCGAGGGCCACACACCATGTCGTTCCATCGAGGAAAGTGGTATTGCCCTCTGGAGGTGATAATGTTGTAACTGGGATTCCTGCATCTGCCTTCTCTTGCACTACAACTTCTGCCGTCAAAGCTAAATTTATTGGAAAGAAAGAGAAACATACTAGTTATAATCATAACTAGCTTTTATGTAAGATTCACATATGAGCAGGGATCCTTAATTAAATGAATAAAATATAGTTGAATATTGCATATCTAGCAATTTCCCAAAAGCATTAACACTCAATGGCGAAACGAGATATTATTTTGATGGGACAAATTTTTTTTAAAAAAATCACGTAGAGAATACTCAAACCTTATCTGAAACAGAAAACTCAAAATTGAAATTCTGTACGCAATAACCGCTCCTTATAAATAAAAGGGATAAATGCAAAATCAGTCCTATGCTATACGCAAAAATCGTTTTAGTCTCTGTGGTATGAAAAATATCGATTTAGTCCCTGTGATTCTCTTTTAGTTTGTTATTGGTCCTCCATCAGGGCCTGATTTTATCACTTTTTGAAATCATAAGGACTAAATCGATGTTTTTCATATCACAGGGGCTAAATCGATTTTTGCGTATAGCACATGGACCAATTTTGCATTTATCCCTAAATAAAAACCAGCAATTATATCTTGACAAAGTAGGACATAACCCATTTGCACTATAAGTTGCAAGCAGACCAGTTTATGCTTGTATAAGTACTATAGTTTTCAACAATTTATTCCTAAGGAAGTGATCATTCATATTTATCTTGTCTAAGTGATCTCAATAGCGAATAGTGACTGAAAGAAAACGTGACATGTTGGTCTTTTTAGTTTCTAATTACTATTATTACCAACTTTCTTCGGCTTTAAAAAAATCAAGATACAATATTAATGCCCATCAAACTTTTTGAGTTCAAAAAAAAAATACGTATTTTGTTCCTTTTTTTTCTCTTTCGTGTAGAGATGAATGATGTACTTTTGTGAATACTTGTTTTCATTACCTTCATAAGCACATCACTCTTCTAGGCAATCATCATGAATTACTATACAAATAATAGTCTTAATGTCTGGGAACAGGTCATAAATCATATGCACCAAGCATTACAAGTGCAAGCAAAAAAAAAGAATGATATAATACTAATGATTTTTTTTTGGGTACGCATTTTTAATGATGTTTAATCATGCCTATCTGCATATAAGAAAAAAAAAAACACATCCACCGTGAGGATTATAGCAAAAATAAATAAAGAAGACAAAAGCCCATAGGCAATCACTTTAAATCTCATTATATCAAGCTTTTTCAACTGCCATCAACTGTGCTTGGGAATATCTTTAGTGATGCTTAACTATATATAAAACAATTGTAGCTGTCCTAGCAGATGGATTTGGGGCTCGAGTAGCATCCACTAAGGTGCATTCTGGAAGCAAAGTGAATGATCCCCCACTACCTTTTTCTTTCATATTCTAAAGAATCCTTCTTATTCCATACAGAATAATGAACAATCATATTGATGTCTTCTATTCGGCAGGTAAATATCAGAGTTTTCTGGAAAACATTGGGGTCTTGAAAAATGAAACAGCTATGGAAATATAAGAAAGTTCAACCAAAAATTTTATTAAAAAATGAACCTACACGAAAATTGTCATTATCCTTACAGGATCATGCTTCGGCTGATAAATCCCACATTTCAACCCGCTTCAATGTGAGTAAGAACACGGTGGTATCCAATATACCCAAAATTATTTTCAGTAAGTAAATATAATATAGGCAAAATATAATACTTCATTAACCTGGGGAATATTATCTGAGCTAGTGAATAATGTGTCCTACTTTTAAGTACCCAATGGACCAATCAGGAGAGCCGTCTAAATGGGCAGGCAAAAGTCACAGTCGCCATCAGAATAATCAATTTGGCAAGCTCAGGATTATTCAGGTACAGTAACATGGGTGGCCGTGTCCACCGAAGTCGTAGAACTATTACAAGCTAGCACTAGCTTCCAATAAGAACATGTTTTAGGTTTTCTCTAGTCAACTGATCATATAAAGAGGAAGACAAGAATAAGCTCTAGAGCTAAACCACGTGTGTGTCAAATGTTTTACGAACTATTTAAAGCTAAACTAAATACAGAATGTTTGTCTCTGAGAAACACCAGAAAGGAAGTTATTTAATATTCCATTTAAAGTGAAAAAATAAAGAAAATCTAGGGATTGCAGGGTTACATACAAACAGTATCTTGGCCAGCAAGTCTCAGGTTTCTAAGAAGAACAGAATAATGAATGGAAACAAAGTAGAGAAGAATTACAGAAACGAGAAGAGAGACGTAAAAAACGAAACCAAGCCCACGATTAACAAGGAAGAGAAAAACAGAACACCAGAGAAGAGTCAGCTTATAACAAATAATAGAAAGCATACCCAGACAACATTCCATCAACAGAATAAACTCCAAAGCCCATATTTTCCTTCCCATGGTTGGGTTTGTCTCACCCTTCAGCCAAGAAAGCCTTTCAAAACTTCTATTAGGCTCAAAAGGAAAAGAAAAAGGAAAATGTAGCGCCCCAGCTCTCCACGGATGACCTCTCTCTCTCTCTCAGTTTCTTTTACACCGATGGAGGACAAAGTATGAGACCGGGGTGGTATATATGCAAGTGTGTTGAGGAATCTGTAAGTTTCTTCAAGGGAAATTATATTCCTCTTCGCTTTTTTGAAATCCAAAAGAGGTATATGAATGATGCATGCTTCAGAAGCTAGGTACTACTTTGACAGAGGAGAGCAGTGCGTTCCTTTTTGAAGATTTGCATAGTCTTCGTGTGTATTGAAAAATTTTTGCTATTATATTTAGTGTTGATATTGAGTTTAGTAAAAAAGTGAAGAGAGAACTAATTTTTTATATTTTTTTAAGAGAGAGATTATATTGTAATATTTTATTAGGAGTTAATGAAATATTTTATAAAATTTTTAACACAAACGCATCCTTACGGCACCCTTAAGACGGTGGTAGAGTTCAGCAATATTCTTTTTTGTGGTCAAGAGAAAGAGTCCAGTAATATGCACTTACCCAAAAACGCATTAAAAAAAAGCGTGTCATTTCTCGCGATATTTTGACCTCCTCGGCCCTCGCCTCCTGAAATTCTCATGACTTTGCTGCTAAATTTGCTGAGGGCATTTCCGTCCACCCCCATTTTTCGAGGAAGTAACACCGTATAGTTCCTAACCGAGTTATGTGACAAAGTTACGGGCCCACTAAAAACTAATGACTGGCCCAATAATTAATTGGATCAGCCCAATAAACGAAGTTGAATTTGGACCAGACCAAACAGCGACAAACAAAATTCAGTTTCAGCCAGGCTCGACATCTATTACCCATAAGTACAGCAAGATATCATTCAAACTCACCCAGAGAGAGAGAAAAAAAAAAGGAGTTTACATTCAAATTCTAATTACCACTCGTCACCACTACTCCCGGCATGGGAAGAGGATTATCATAAGACAAATGTGGCACGATAAATTGTGATTATTTCCGATTTTATACAATAGATCTTAGCATCTTTTAATACTAACCTCCCTTTTTCCAAAAAATGATATAGCATTAAAGTACTTTAGTTTTCTATATATTAATTTGGCATCAATTTACATTTAGCAAGAATCAATGCAAAAAAAAGTGTGTATATATATATATCAGAGGCAGGCCCCGGTAGTGGTATCAAGGATGGTCTATTCCTCTCGTTTGTGTTTGAGTTTTTGGCCATTTGGTCCCTCTATTTCAAGCTTCTTAGTAAATCTCCGGTAATCCCGTCTAAGATAAACCCCAACCTTAGCAGTTTAGAAGCATACCTGAACAGTAAGTCCTGCGTCCAAACAGTAAGACCAGAGAGGCCTGAGCGGAGGGGCTTGAGAGGGTATGTCCTTTTAAGTTTGTTAAGTCGAAAGGTTGAAACCTAGATAGGTTTATTGCTGATTCTTTTAAGTTGTTTGTTTTAGTGTGACTCTTGTGTCCCGAAGTTTAAACATGAATAGGATGTTTAGATCTACTTCTTCCACAAGTTCTAGGTCTTCTGGTTCCATTCCACCCCTTCAAGGAATTGTTAACGAAGAAGAATTTGAGGTCAATGAAGTAAACTCTTCACTCCAAGATTGGAATATCCCCAAAGTTCCCAGTAGTGAAATCTACTCTAAGTCAAGCTTCTCCCCTTTATCCTTCACAGGTAATTACCATGTTAAAACCGTAGAGCAGGTTTACGCTCTTAGTAAAACCCATGAAAAATGTCAACTTTTATCTCCCGATGTCCTTAGAAAGCATAGGGATAAAGGTTTCAAGTATATTCACATAGGTTTAGTTCAAGTTGCAGTAAAACCCTTAACCCGAAAAGGGATTGATGCGTCTGTTTTGTTGTGTCTTCGTGATGCTAGGTTCACAGATTACAGCACAAGCATCTTAGGTATAATTGAATCCAGTCTCCACAATGGTCCAATCCATTTTGATTGTTTTCCTGATTTTACCTTAAGTTTAAGTGATAAACATCTTCTAAAAGCCTTAACCTTGAACGTTAAAACTTCAGGTTACGAGATGTTAGAAGGAAGTCAGCCTTTAGCCTTGATCTATAGGATTTATTATAAGTGCATCCGAACCAATTTGAATGTTCATGCCTTAGTAAAAAGTCCCAAAGATCAAACCCTCTTGATTCAGAGTCATACCAGTGACGCTAACATTAGGGTCCCAAAGTCAATTGTTTGGAAAAATGTCACCCTTCCGAATGAATGGGTCTTGGAAAATGAGACTCCTACAGCCCCAGTTCACAGTGACATAACCAAGTTAGACATGATCCAACAGTATCTTGATGGAACTGTTAGAATTAGCTTTGATGAACCACGAAGGTTCACACCCCTCAGGATTCAAGAACCAGGTAGCCAATCTGCTAGGAGATCAACTACCAGTATCAATGAATCTGTTAGAAGAGACATCAATCTGCAACTCAAAGGTGTTCAGATTAATTCTCAGGTTAGTACTCCTTTGTATTCTGTTAAGTCACATTTACCAACCCAAGCCTCTACATCAGGACATGTAGTCGACGATGTAGAAGATGATGGTCAAGAGTCACCAACCCAAACAGATTTCGAATCTGTTAACCCACAGTTGATGACCATTAGTAAACCCTTCAGCCCAGACATGAAAACTCTAGAAGATGAATTTATGTCCGACACCAATTTAGTAAAAGTCACACGAAAGCTGAAAAACAAGTCAATTTTGATAATTGGCAGAAACTTATGATTCAATTAGGTACAAACATAAGTTTCTTTGAGTATTTGGAGAAATACAAGAACTTGAATTGTCAAGTTCTTACTAAAGTCAAATGGACCACCACGGATAAGAATAAGTCAATTAGTGCTAGTCATCCTCCTGCTGAGACTATCATAGTAGCCCACAAAGGATCTGAGATCATAGTCTCCCCTTTTAAGATTCCAGACTCTGATAGTAAGAAACAACTGGTTGAACAAAACAATTACACCAACCAGTATCTCCAGACCATAGGTAATCAGTTAGACAAGATTGAGCTTAAGTTAGATGGTCAATCCCCTGTCAACGAAAAGCCTCTGATCCAGTTAACAAGTAAACCCATAGGTTTAAAAACCTCTAAGTTAGAAGTCACAGCCCTTAGTAAAGTTAGTCAGATGTTAAAAGATTTAACTACAGCCGAGTCTAAAACACCTGAAAAGACTTCATCTAGTAAGCCTTCTTCTTCTCTTCAGATAGGTGCTCTCAACCAGGTTGAATCTGAATCAGCTTCAGATTCCGATCACCAAATTAGTGAAATTCAAGAACAATTTAATCAGTTAAATGTTCATAGGATTAAGAATTATCATCCTAATCCAATGACCCTGACCAAGAATTGGTATAGTAAACCCACTCCTCCTGATCTTCAATTCGAAGAAAGGAATTTTCAAAGTCAATTCTCTGTTTCCTCTGACAAGTTATATGAATGGAATATTGATGGTTTCTCTGAACAAGAAATCCTTAATAAACTCCAGCATATGACTATGGTAGCAAATAGCTACTTAGTAAACCAATCCCTTAGTCATTCCGATATTGTTGACTTGATTGTTTCAGGTTTCACTGGCTCTTTACGCCAATGGTGGGAAAATTATCTCACCGAAGAAGATCGTGATCTTATTCGTTATGCTGTACAGCATGATGAAGCAGGTTTTCCAATCTTCGATGAAGCCTTAGGTAAAGGTGTTAGTGATGGTATTAATACTCTTATTTATACCATTATTAAACACTTTCTTGGAACTCCAGGTAACATCTCAGCTCGGATCCATGATCAGCTTAGTAACCTTAAGTGTCCGACCTTAAGTGATTTTAGGTGGTACAAAGATGTCTTTATTTCTCGTGTCATGCTTAGAGATGATTGTAAAAATCCATTTTGGAAAGAAAAATTCATTAATGGATTACCCAACCTCTTTGCCCATAAGATTAGAGAAGTCTTAAGTCAACCCTCAGGAATCATAGAATATGATAACCTAACCTACGGTGATCTTGTTAGTATCATAAACAAAGAAGGTATGAAAATGTGTATTGACATGAAGATTAGTAACCAACTTAGCAAAGATAGAAAGAAAGCTAAGTATGAAATGGGAAATTTCTGCGAACAGTATGGTCTACCTCCCATAGCACCATCCCGAAGGAAACACCACAAAGAAAAGTCTTCCTTCAGAAAATCAAACAAGTACCATAGGAAGTCTTTTAGGAAGTCTACTCCTCTTGAGGATAGTAAACCCAAGTTTTATAAGAAATCTTTTAGGAAAAGGTCCAAGCCTAAAACTCCTAAAGATAAAAGTAACATTAGATGTTACAAATGCAAAAAATTAGGTCATTACAGTTCAGAATGTCGTGTTAAGGAAAACATTAATTCCTTAGACATCCCCGAAAGTGAAAAAGTCAAATTATTTTCTATCTTAGAATTAAGAGATTCTAGTGGTAGTGATTTAGAAATAGACGACTTCCCGTCTTCTAGTTCTGTCTCCAACCCTAGTACCGATAGTGAATCTGACACCCCTAACCAGAAATTAGGATGTCAAGATAGTTGTTGTCACCCAAGTAAAACTCTTAATGTCTTAAGTCAACAAGAAGAACTTTTGATCAATTTGATCGACCAAGTTGAAGATCCAGAGCTCAAGGCTCAGTATCTTACCAAGTTAAAACATTCTTTAAGAAAACATGAAAACAAGCTAAAGGTTCCGGAAATCCAAGTCAGTCTTAATAAAATTTTAGAAAAGTTTAAGCAAACCCAGAAACCTGTAACCCTCCAGGATTTACAGACTGAAGTCCAACAAGTTAAAAAAGAAATTAAAGAATTAAAAGCAAGTAATAAAACTCTCGAACAGGAAGTCCTTCTTCTTAAAATAAATCACAAACTTAAGAGTCAAAGTCAAGCCACTTCCTCCGAGTCAGCTGAAGATTCTGATCCAGAATCTGTTCCCTCTCTTACTCCTCCTCTCCTCCATGATGAGCCTGAGTGTAGTAACAAATTCCTTAGCATAGTGAACCGAATGCATTTTCAGAAATGGCATTCAAAGGTAACCATTATAGTCAACTCTGAATATTCTTTTGAGGTTGTTGCCCTTATAGATTCAGGTGCTGATCTTAATTGTATTCAGGAAGGATTAATCCCCACCAAATACTATGAGAAGTCAAAGGAACGACTCCTCTCAGCCAATGGTAGTCAAATGGGTATTAATTATAAGTTATCCAAAGCACACATCTGCAAAGATAATGTCTGCTTTAGGTCTCCGTTCGTTTTAGTAAAAAACATGCCTGATCAGAAAGTTATTTTAGGTACTCCCTTCATTTGCCTATTGTATCCCTTTACCACCAGCAGTGAAGGTCTTACCACTAACATTCTTGGTCAACAAGTTACCTTCGAGTTCGTTAGTCCTCCCAGGCCTAGGGAACTTACCATGTTACAGGAAGCCTCCATAAGTAAAACTCTCAATTTCATTGTTAGTAAGACGCAACATCTTGATTTTCTTAAAGAAGAAATTAAGTTCAAACGAGTTGAGGAACAACTCACAAGTCAAAACATTCAGCAACAAATTAAGTCTTTTCAATCTAGATTAGAACAACAAGTCTGTTCTGACCTTCCAAATGCTTTCTGGCATCGAAAGCAACACATAGTTAAACTATATATATATATATATATATATATATATATGTCTTCATTATTTTTAATGGAGTCTATATACAATGGCAAGGTATTGAGCACCTTCCATCATATCATGACCCATAGATTTAATATTTAATATTAAAGAATGTAAAATAGTAGGATCAGATAGAAATAAAGGAAAACAAGGATAACAGTTAAAATATATTGGTCCTAAAAATATTTTACACAATTTATTTTTTATTTCAGGAGAAACATCCAATTCTTTTATATGTTTTTTAACATAACATTTATTAGCAAAATGTCCAGATTTACCACATTTCCAGCAAGTTATATCTTTTTTCTTAGATTTATATTTTGGTCTTTTATTAAAAGATTGAGGTTTTGACTGAGATTTATTTTGTTTGTTTTTATAATCTTTATATCTTCTTTTAGATTTATAATAGGGTTTATCGGTATAATGTTTTTTAACGTCTTTTTGATGGAGCTATTGGATTAGAATAATCATATTGTTCACAAAATTCCATCCTGGTGGTAATATTTGAGATGCGGTCTGATATGGATCACTTAAAGAATGATATGGATCTTCAACGTGGCACACATGTCGGATATATGATTTAGGAATTAAAGGATTGTAATTGGGTAAAGGAGGTGATGATGCAGAAGGAGATGATGCAGAGGGAGATGATATTAATTTTTGGCTAAAAGTAGTATTCATTGGAGGAAGAAGAGGAGGGACACGTGGTCGAATGCAAGTAAAGTATTCCATGTTCTGTAAAGTAGTAAAGTAATGACAATTAATACTGAAAGTCTTGACTCATATTGATATTCAAATTACAAACTTACTAGATTCGAAGACTTGAAACACTTAAAACTTGAAGATTTGATTAATATTTGAAGAACATATGACAGGAAAGATACGTGAGGATCTAGGAATAGGAGGAAGAGTTGTGATTGAAGACTAGAAGGCTTAAGGCTAAAGTATTTGAGAGAAAGGGACGAGAGTATTGAGAAAGCTTTGAGAGGTTTGAAGGATTTGAGAGGATTTCTGAAAGCAGGTTATCTTATTTTATCTAAAGGCAGGATTTCTATTAGATAAATTATTAATTTTGTTAAAGTAGCAGATCCATCTGTATGTTGAATAAAATATTCAATTATATATATCTTATATGTAACGTATCGATGCACATATATGATCCTTTTACTGTAATGCATGCTCCTTGATTACTTATTGATGATGTGTACAAGACATTTAAACGAAACCATAAATATCTTAGTTTTTGTTTGGATAGGCTAAAATAATTTTTGCTGATAATTTTTTTACTGGAGGTATTATAGATTTTATATGGGTTCGAGGGTTTAAAAATTTTGGTATATAAAAATTGATGAAAAATTGAAAAGAGAGATTATTTAAATGAATATTTTATGTTTATCTTGATAAAAATATATAATTTGATGTAACATTTTGAAACTATTTTGTTATGCTAAATTTTAAATGAGCTATAAAAGTTTTAGAAGTCGAACCACGTAACTTAAAATTTTTGATCGTCACTAAGCAATATAAAGTTGAATGAAGAGACTTTAATCTGTATCTGTTGTTAGATGGCTTCTGACCATTTTCATGTGACAGGACCATTCACAGACTGGTAAAGAGGCACAGGGAGCACTGGGATCCACTGTTCAGCTTCATACGTACATGTACCTCAGTGAACAATAAAACAAACAAAATCTGCACCATTGTCAACAAATTAGAGAAGGATTCTCTCCAAAGGGGAATCCGTCTGAAGCACCGAATGGATGCCTGGAACCGTACGTTCCAGCCATCCAACGGTCAGGAATCCGAAGCAGAGCTGTTCGGGCAGGTGTGGATCCCGCGCGGGACCCACACGCTTCGGATTCCTGACCGTTGGATGGCTGGAACGTGCGGTTCCAGCCATCCATTTGGTGCTTCGGACGGATTCCCCTTCGGAGGGAATCCGTTTCCCAACAAATTAACCCAGCTACTAATCAATATCTTCTGCATAAAGGTGAATGAAGAGACTTGTTTGATGGTGCCAGCGGCTGCTTGTAACCATTGTCGTGTGACGGACACCATTCACAGACTGGTAAAGAGGCACCGGATGATCACTGGGTCCACCATTCAGCTTCAAACAAGGACCTCAGTGAATATGCTGCATGCTATTCTTTAGTTTTCGATCCCTTTGTTTCTTTTAATCCTAAACATGAAATTAAACAAAATCTGCACCATCGTCCTTCTCAACAACTTATTATACCGAGAAGGGAGGGACATATGAATTATGATCGACCAGACTGTTTTGTTTTTACTACATGTACGGATGGCTTAGGGCAAATCACTGATGAATCGCCTCAATTTTCCTAACCAAGATCAATATCTTATAGCTGTTGGGAACAAAATCTAGTAGTTAGCTGAGCAACCACTACATTTTGTACAGAAGATCTGCAGGCAAACATAGAAGCAAAGTGAAACAGCTTCGGAAACATCAGGCTGCCTGCATATATATAATTTTTATGGTACCGAGAAAGAGGCCGAACTCGGCTTCCACACACCCATTTTTCTATTTTTGGGTTGCCCTTGACACAGTAATGACTACGTACATTAATATTTTATAAATTTATGGGTTTTAAGAATTATATGTACGAAGTTCGTCAGGATTCTAGTAATTCTACCTTTACGTGCAAAGACTATAAACTAGGTCTAGTATAATGGCAATCATACAAAGTTGGCTCTATTTTATTCAAGTACTGTTGCCGTTTTCAACAAAAACTGCTTTTGTTTATCTCATATGGAAGATGAAACAGTTGTCGATGTGACACATTTTGTCCGTTTGTCGGCCTAACAAAACAGCGGGAATATTGCTTGGGTGTTCCAATCTCATGCGTTTTCCTTAGGTTACTCCTTTGAAATGTCAACTTTTTCGTTGATCCTTTTCGTGCCTATCATGATCCTCTGGTTCTTGCACTCTCCTGCTCCTCTTATCTTTCTGTGTAAGTTCCTATATTTCTTGCCTTTAATGCATATTCTATTTGGCATATGCATTCATGATCCGCTAGGTCAATGCAAATTAAACAGCACAATCTCTGAGTCAATCTCTATGTTTGCAGCTCCGGTCATCTACGTATAGTCTAATGAAGTTTAATGAAAATCCAGCCACCGAGCAAACGTTCTAGGACTAAGAGCTCGTTAGTTATTGTAAAGCCCTTGCCACGTCAAGAGTCAGAAAACATAATGGTGGCCGATCAGTTTCTTATGGGAACTTTTTTCCAATGACCTGAAGAATCGAGACCCATGCTTACTGATACGACGATTCATGATTTGAAAGTTATATGTCTATATATTTTGGTGTTTTACACCAATTTCAATATTTTTCATTAAAAAAAATGGTAGTCATAGTTAGCCCATATATTTGGATAAAAATCAAATAGCTCCCATAACTTTCAATCCAACAATTTAAGATCCATAACTTTTAAAATATATCAATCTTGGCCCCTCATCTAAATTAGAAGTTAAATCAGACGGAAAAGTATGAAAATGACCAAAATGCCCCTCCAAAATAAACTTTCTAAAAATATTTTAAAAAATCATTAAAAACAAAAAATGATCTTTTTAAAAAATAATAATATTTTTTAAATAAAACTATTGAAACTCTATTTCAATAATCTATTTATTTATTAAATTTATATTATTTTTATTTATTTTTTAAAATTTAGCCTTGGATGGACATTTCAGTCATTTTGCATTATTGCTTGATTTAGAAAAGGGGCGAAGATTTATAGGTTTTAAAAGTTATAGATCTCAGATTGTTCGATTGAAACTTGAGGAATCTATTTGATTTTTGCCCAAATATAGGGGGCTAACAATGACTTTACTAAAAAAGATTATCTCAAATATTCTCTCTCCTTACTTTTCAACAAACTCCAATAAAATTATTTTACAACGAAACATTCTTAAAAAGTTTCACCAACTTTTAAAAATCCCATAAAACTCTCAAAATTTTATCATACAAACTCAAAATTCTTAAAATTTTTCACTTTCCAGACATAATCTTAGATATATTGAAAAGTGAGTTCATTCTAGTTGTAAGTTTATTCTTATTAGTGGATTTGTGGTGGCGCATATAGTTCGGAGTTGTTTTTCTTTTAAAGAGTTTTCAACGAAATCTTTTCACTCAGATGATTGATTTACTTTTCTGTTTATATATTTTGTTGATTGCGTGGGTCGTTGTCCAGATCTAGACTTGATAATTTTTAAATGTGTTTAGAGATTGTCGTGTTTGATTTTAAAATTTAGGAAAACACTTATTTATCCCCTCCTATAGGTGTTAATCGGGTATAAACCTAGATTTTCACCTTCTTCGATTACGTCATGGGCGGAACCAAGCCATGGGGAACCATGGCGGCCGCCATGGTTGGCTCCGCCCAAAATAAATTTTTATATGTAATATTTTTTTTATAAATAGGTTCGCCTGGGCCCGTCATGGTTGAGCCGAGGGCACAGGCCTCTTGGCTCTTGTCCACTCCTAAGAGGTAATAAAATTATAAATTATGTTGCATTTGATAATTTTGATTTTGAAAGGTTGATCAATGTCCAATTTCGAATGATTTTTTTTGGGTGAAATTGTGAATTTAAATGCATTTTTTTGTGAATTAATTTATACTTATATTTTTAAATTGTTCATTTTATTATTATCTTGTCTTGTGAAATTAATTTGTATGAATGTATGATTGAGATTTGAGAATTTGAGATTGAGAGTTTGTAATTATCTTGAATTATGTTTTGATTCCAACTTAGGGCACGTTAGGAAGAATTAATTATATATAAAATAAAATTATTGCATTTTAATTCTTCACCAGCACCTTTCTTTTTGTCAATGTCTAGGAATAGTTGCAGGTTCTCTCTTTAATTTTAGATGGTTTGGTATACTTGATTGAGTTAGCTATATATCTTAGACAGTTAATAATTTGGGAGAAACTATTTGATTATTTGATTGATTTAGTTATATATCTTACAAATGCATTGTCACAAGCTTTACAGCTAAAAGATCAAGACATTGTTAATGTTATGAGTTTGGTTAGAGTTGTGAGGGAACGGTTGCAGGAGTTGTGAGAGATAGGATGAGATGAATTTTTGGAACAAGTCAAAATATTTTGTCTGAACAATTCTATCAATGTGTCAAATATGGAAGATATTATACCAACTCGCGGTCGTTCGAGGAGTGGAAAGCAAACAATTGCTTATTTGCATTATTTTCGTGTAGAAGTGTTTTGACAGGTTATTGATTTAACCGCTTAAGAGATGCATGATCGTTTCGCAGAAGCAAGCATGAAGTTACTTCTTTGCATAACATGCATGTCTTGATCCAAGGGACTCATTCTCAACATTTGACCTTGATAAGTTATGTCGTCTTGCTGAGTTTTATCTAGAAGATTTCTCAACAACTGAGAAATTTTTTCTTAGAGATCAGCTTGACACTTACATTAGAGATGTTAGATTGCATGATGCTTTTTCTGGGCTTCAAGATATTGGAGGTCTTGCTGTGAAGATGATTGAGACCGAAAGAATATTTTGTATCCACTAGTGTATCAGCTTATTGAGTTGACATTGATTTTACCAGTTGCGACTGCAACTATTGAGAGAGTGTTCTCTGCGATGAAGATTATCAAGACTGATTTTTGTAATAGGATGATAGATGACTGGATGAATGAATGCATGATAGTGTACAGCGAGCGAGAAATTTTTGAAACTATAGAGAACGAAGTTGTTTTACAAAATTTTCAGAATATGCAGAAACGCAGGATCCAATTGGCCTCCTCAGTCGTAGTACATAGTAAGATATGTGTATTTCAATATTTTTAATATTTTTAGTCTTTAATTTTTTATTTTGTAATTCTAAGACAGTTTTTAGCATTACTTATGAAAGAAAATTCCAGTCATTTCACTTTAAAGTTCGTCATGGTTGACTTCTAATCCTGGTTCCGCCACTGGATTAGGTTTTGTTTTTGCTGATGCTTAGGGATTGAATCTGTTATATACATGTTTGGTTTGTTTCTTGGCCTCTGTTTCATTTAGTAATGACATTTCACTTGCCTCTGAAAAAAAAAACAGATGTTGAGGTTTAGTATCTCAATCTAGAAGTTGAATGCATTAGGTAAAGTATAAAGGTAACTATTCAAAAAATCATAATATATCCAAGATAGATCGAATTTAGGATGATGGAAAGCAAATAATCTACAGGGTAAATTACTCCACCAGTCTCTGGGGTTTAACGTTTTCCTAGATTGGTCCCTGCGGTAATTTTTGTCTTACGGGTGTCCCTGTGGTTTTTAACACTTCCCATATTAGTCTTGCCGTCAGATAGGTAATGGAACTTGCATACGTGGCTGACGGAGACCACGTCAGTAGGGCTGTTCAGTGCCACCTGGTTGCCGGGGCACCGGCACCCCGGTGCCAGTTTAACGTTTTTGGGAAAACCCGGGGGTATTCTCGGTTCCCGAGTTCCCCGGCACCGGGAACCGGGTTTTCCCAATTTTTAACCCCCCCTTTCTTTTCCCTTTCGACAGAATCCCTCCCCCCTCCCCGAATCCCTAAAGGCTTCAGCCCCCTCATGCTCTCCAACCCCAACTCCATTCACCTCCCTGAACCCCACCTCAAGCCCATTCCCCTGTGCTTTGACTTCTGGGTTCGATTGCTCTATTTCACGTTCAATCGATTTCAGTTGAGCGAATTACTTAAGTCCTTTGTTTGATTGCAAATATTTGTTTTTCTCTATTTTTTTCCTTTTCTGGTTTGTGCATAGTTTGGGATGATGAGGCAATGTCTGGTTGTGCTTTGGGTATGTCAAGTGGTGTTCATTAAGTATGGTGGTCGAGTCAGATGAAGAGTGGGCACTGGTTATTTGGCTTGTCCGGCTATTCGGTTATTGGTTTTTGTTCTTCCTGTAACTTGGGTTGGTTGTTACTTGCTGTTTTCTAGAGACCCTATGCTGGTTTGCACTGGTAGAGTGTTTTGGTCTTCCCTGGTGGCTAGGCTTCCTTGTTGGTCATCACCACTTCTTGCTGGCGGATATGTTTGTATTGAGCGTATTGTTTTCTTCTGTTGCCATGCTGGTAGAGTTGCCGCTGATAGTTTATTGTGCAGCTTTTGCTGATAATTTTCGTTGGTCTGGATCACTTATTAGGGTTTGGTTTGTGCAGAGGTGACAACATTTGCTATTCTAGCAGGTGAAATGTAGGCCACGTTTTGAGGCCTTCAGTCGCAAGGGTGTTCTGGCACTCCATGCAGTTAAGGGAGGGTTTCTTCCCCAACTTTTGCACAAATGTTTGTTGAGAATTATTGATATCTACAAATGAATATGGTAAATAGAATGGATATGCATCGAGGATTTCGTAAATACATTAATCATGGGTGTCGAGACTACTTTTAATCTTCCATTTGGTGTTTTTGCAAGAACAAACTGATGGATTAGAATGGAAACTCAAGTTAATCAAAACATAGGAATCACTGAAAGTGGAGTGTGCTATGGAAATGTAAAATGGAAGTGTCAGTCATAGAGCAAAGCACTGAGCAGGCTTTATAGATTTTTAGGCATTTATTAAGTGTGACCAATGTTAAATGCCACAAGTTAATTGGACAACTTTATTGTGATCTGAAAGTTACAGACTTAAATATGTATCTTATCTAATTATGCTTCTTAAGAAACAGTACTGTCTAGCAATCTTTACAAGGAAAAGAGAGCATATTTGTTTGCAGTCACTTGAAAGGCTTCAATGGGACAGAAACATTTCATTTGTAATTAATAGCTTTCTTACCTGTCCCAAATCTTTTGGGTAACATGGATGGTGAAGCATCTTCCCTAGAATTGCAGTACCAACTTGTGTGCCTTATAATTAGCCATTTGCCTTGAGGCGTGCAATGTCTCAAACTTCTCTTCACCTTACTATACAGTATGCTAGCCCCCATTGATGAAAGAACTTTTTAAAACTGTGCTAGAACCTGTTTCAAGACACATGGAGGAGGAAGGCCTGGAATTTCTTCAATTTGCCTTCCGCTGGTTCAACTGTCTTCTAATACGCGAGGTTTACTCCATACAAATGCTTTTTCTATTATAAATTGCTGTAATCTCCTTCATCTAAGAATGCTACAATTTTTTTTCAAGCAAATGAATTAAATCGGTAATCTCTAGGTAGCTTTGGCTGATGCTGGACACATTCTCTGTGGAGATTTGTCCCTGATCTAGAGCTTTTATTTTTCTGCAAAGCTAATGATGGCTTTTGTTTTTTTAGATACCTTTCCATCTTGTTACTCGCCTGTGGGACATTTATCTTGCAGAAGGAGATGCTTTGCCAGATTTCCTTGTGTACATATTCTCCAGTTTTCTTTTAACGGTGAGATAGCCATTCTTGCTCATGTTGCTATTATTGCTTCTGATTTATGGTGGGAAATGCATCAGTCTCCAACTGTAGATGTTGATGTGTCCTTTTACTGCGATGTCGGTAGAAACTAGACAAATAAATACATACATGTTTTATGGCTTTGTTTAGGGAAAAAGAGGTGTTTTGCATCATGTTGTCATAAACACCAAACAAAGGTGGGTTTATGTGTAGTCTAAAACATGTAATGTATCATTCAAGTGCCGTTTTTGACATTACCATTTTGGTGTGTTGCTGAGTTCACATTTCATGTTTTTTACAAAGTCTCCACATTATATCTACAACTGAACATTGTGAGTTTCAACAGCATCTGGGCTTCTTTTAACTCCTCATTTAGGGACAAGTGCAAGTATGGCAGTTAGGTAGATCATTTTGGTCAAGGTTGCAGTGTGTTCCATGGGCTCATATGCAAAATATTATTGCTCAAGGCAGTAAATAGATTGTCATTAATCCAGAGCTGCACTTTTAGTCCTATTTGTGTAACATCTTATCTCTTCCGGCTTTATGGGGTAGGAAAAAGAAATTGAAGCAATAAACATAAGAACATGGCAGGATGAAATATTTTCCTAAACTCTTCATATGCTAAAAAAATGGCCCAATATGAATGTAGGATAACCGGAAACTGCCACCGCTAAACAGCCACCGCTAAGGGCCGGTTTTTGCCCTTAACGGTGTAGGTGGCAATTATTTAAAAACCGGCCTACCCGGTATACAGCCCTACACGTCAGAACTAATACATGCCTGACACGTGTAAAAAAAGCCACATCATTAAAAACGTTATAAAAACGTGGGTCCCACCTCCAACACGCCATTCCACGTTGGATTCTCTCTCCCCCCGTTGACTAGCTCTAAAAAAATTCTGAGAATCCGCGTTTAACTTGCATTGAACAAAGAAGTTCTCCCTAAGCAAAGGCTTCAGCCATGGCGGCCACCTATTGTCGTCCTCGTCAGGACCTCCAGCACCCTATTTTAAAAAACAACAAGAACACATAATTACAACCAGACCCAGTAAGTTAAAATCATGCTAGTAGAAAATCACGAATGAGAAAGCTCATCAAAGGCATTGATATCCAATTCAAGAAAAGCAGAGTATATTGACCAAACCCAGAAGAATCAAATAAACCAAAAGAAAATCAAAGACTTACAATACAGAAAGCTGAGAAAATTGGGGAAAAGACAGTTGTTGTACCATGATTCTCCTATTTTTGGGCTTGATTTCCCGGACAGTGGTGTCTTGGTTTTCGATCGCCAGCTTGAAAGAACAGAGTATTCTGTTTCTTTCTTGGATCTCTTCTTCTCAAATGTGAATAAAAACAGTGAGAAACTGGCGTGCCTGTTTTCGTGAGAGATAGAGAGGGAGAGAGAGAGAGAGAGTTTGCTTGACAGCAAGAAGGAGCGACTGGGTTCTTTTGAAAGAGTTTTGTAGTGATGGAGTTTACAAATTGAGGGGGATAGAGGTCGTTCCCGTCAAGGCACTACCTGCGGCGTTAACTCCGGGAGGCAGGTGTAGATGGAGATTATCAAGCAAAGTTTCCCGCCGAAAATTGATTTTCCGGCAAGTTTCTCTAGATCAGACTTGCTCAAGTGAAACGTGACCGCTAAAGTTTGGACATGGCCATCGGGGAACCGATTCTCCGGAGGAATGAAAGGAACGACGGCGGTCTGGAGTGGAAAGTTCTTCAGCTTAACCTTGCAAAAGCAGGGAGAGGACGACGGGTGAACCACGGAGCGAGCAGGCTTGGACGCCACGAGAGTCAAGAGGTAGAAAAGTGGCTGCTGAAGGTGAGGTGGTGACATTTGGACAGGGATCCCCGTAGGAGAAATTTTTTCTCTGGGACCAATCTGGGAATTGACTATACCCAAAAACTGTTGGAGTAATTTACCCTAATCTATAATTCACAAGGCGCAAGTTTAAAAGTAACGTGGATGAAAACATGTTTTCTGAGTCACAAAGAGCTGCTTCCACGGAGACAGATTAGAAAAAGAGAAAGCATCTTGAACATGTGGATGAGAATACGGAGAAATGTCAATAAAAATGCCCTGGTACGAACGGGTTGAGTTGGAGTTTTCTTGGAAACCATTGTGGGGAAAGAATATTTGGCCTCTGTGCTTCAAACTTGTTGGCACAAACTCAGTTCTTCCTGAAAGGTTGTTTTCCTTTATTTTCTTTGGTATGGATAGAGTAGAAAAATAATGAATATCCCTGCAGCTTTGCATGTCTTTGACAGCTAAACTACTCACTTCCATGACGGAACACAGGCACATGAGAAAATGAAAGATCGTTGAAATAAAATAACATGGTGTAGCTGAGATTTGGCCCACTAGTTCTCTCCGAAGTCGGTTTACCAGTTTGGAGCTACTGATTTGCATGTCTGATTAGGGCTTAATCACGGAAACCTATGCTTTGGAATTTAGCGCCCTAGTTCATCAAAATCAAATCCACAAATAGATCATCTTGTCTGCCCCACAAAATATGTTAGAATCTGAGAATAATACAGTTACTGGTTTCTCGTCCCATTAATGTCAGCAGCAGCATATGAGCCAGTATGCCCTAGCTAGTATCATTTATAGAGTATTCTATTTTGCTATGTAACAGTACTGCATGGCTTCGTCACCCTAGATGTTGTCCCTATACGGCGCCTCTTGACAGAAGGCGGAAATAAATGCCAAATGAACGCAGTAGCTCCAGCATGGGCTGATGCAATACCAATACTGTGGAGTTTTCATACTTCTCTCTTAGGTTTTCTTCTTTTCTCCTGGTTTCCGTTTGATCATGTGAGGGAACAGTACTGTTACTTTGACGCTTTGGTAGCTCGAGTTTGTCATTGAGCGCATGCACTCGCTTCTAGCTATAGCCACCCTCATAAATGCGGGCGTATGGCTTTCCCGTACAAACAGATGGCATTGCTCCAATGCGCGCGCGCGCGCGCACATATATATATATATATATATATATATATATTTTTTTTTTTTTTTTTTTTCTAAGCGCTCCAATGCACATATAATTCCACTCGGTGAACTTTTTGCTGGCCTTTTCCCACGACATTCATTTCCATCAAAACTATCATCGGGCCCCTCTGCATCAATTTCCTCCCCCTATACTTCTGCAGAAGTATGAAAATAAGCACAGAACAATCCAAAAACCATTTAAGCTTTTAGAGAATTGTTCTTTTCAAATGGGACCCAGTTTGACATCAAGGAGGAGAGAGGAGAGACCCCCAGCTCCAACAGTCGCTCCCCACACCCCCTTTGCTTTCAATCTTGCTGACATGCAGGTCATGAAGGAAGTGTTTTATTTTTTCGGCCACATGTGGGTATTTAGTACAAGTCTAATCCGTCTACTCCTTGTTTGCTAGATTGCTACAAGAAATTAATTAAAAAGATATTTAAAAGGGACATATGGAAGCAGAACTAACATATTGCATGCATGTGCTTCTACTTCAAAATATTTTCTCTTTTGGCCATCACCCAACTAACCTGATACCGTTAAGTTGCTTTCTTCTTCTCCTTTTTTTCATTTTATTATAGTTTTTTTTGTTATGTACACTTTGCAATTTTTTTTCTTCATATTTCACCCATGAAATCTTTGTTACCGTCACTTTACACCTTCCATTTAATATAAACGTCAAACTGGACAGAATCCTCGATCACGTACCAAACGAAACATTTAATTGCTTTAGTAAGGGCTTCACCTTAATTGCGCCGGTAAGATTCAATGTCATTTGGTCAAAGTTTCAATATTCAGAAGCATTAGAAATCTGTGGAGGAGCCAAAAGTTGATATTTGGGGGGCCAATTTCGTATAATATAAATATATTTTTTTTATTTTTTATTTAATTTAATATAAATATTTATCATTAGGTTATATTTTTAATTTAAGACATTAATATTATTAATTAATTCATTGACTTAAAGATATACTTTCATGGTAGTTATTAACAAAGATCATGAATTGTAAATATTAATTTTCTCCTTAAACCCAAAATTTCTAATATTCAATATTTTCTTCAAGTTGCATTTGTAGAGAAAATAGAAAGAACATGGATGAAAACAAGTGAGTGTTTGAAAAGCTCAAGAAAAATAAAAGTAAACCACATATTATGGGTTTATTGTTTAATATATTGTCACAAGAAAAACATTGTCTATTTTTTTTTTCAGGGGGTGGGGGCATGGCCCCTGGCTCCGCCACTGATAGAAATTAAGTCAAATTGTCAATGCAGTTGATCCAAAGGTATAACAGTCATTTTAGGGGAGAGCGTCTCACGTGTTTGGCAATTGTGATCGAGGATTTTATCTACTTTGATGGCTAGATTTGACGGAGGGTGCAAATCGATGGCAACAAGGATTTCAGAATGTAAATGCGACAAAAAAAAAAAAAGGGTGCAAAGTGTCACTGACCCCAAACACAGGGTGCGGAGTGTAATTTAACTCTTTTTTGTGTGTTTGTAGGAAGATTAATATAAATTTTCTAAGAAGTACTATACTTCCATACCAATATAGAAAGCATACAAATAGCTTTTTGATTCAATTGACTGACTCTCGTGGATAAGACTATCACAATCCAAAGTAGGTTACAAGTGGTAAAAATAAAAGACTTAATTACCTTACAGGTCCCTGTGGTATCCAACTTTTACAAAATAGTCTTTGTGGTATGACTTTCAATAAAATGATTCATGTGGTAGTTTTGAGACAAATTAGTCCATGTGGTATGACTTTCAACAAAACGGTCTCTGTGGAATAGTTTTGAGACAAATTAGTCCATCTGTCTAAATCACGTGTTGACACGTGGTTTTTAGCATTAGTATCCAAATCACGAGTGGTATAAAAATCACGAGTGATATACTTCTTTTAGCTAGTAGAATTAGTCTCAGCCTCAGCCTTAGACTCAATTGGTTCGATTCGGTGGAATAAACGCGCGAGATTCATCTTCCACGACGATTGCTGACGTGTCAACGCGTGAATGACAAGTGACATGTACAACACCCTCCCGTTAAGTGGGTAACGATAGTTGGACGCAGAAATTAATTTGTCTCAAAACTATACCACAGAGACCGTTTTGTTGAAAGTCATACCACATGGACTAATTTGTCTCAAAACTATACCACAGAGATCATTTTGTTGAAAGTCATATCACATGGACTATTTTGTAAAAATTGGATACCACAGGAACCGGTGATAAGCCAATAAAATAAAAAGATAAATATACTTTGCACTCAAGCGTATTGACATTTTGCGTCCTAAACTATGATTTTTATCACATTGCATATTCAAACTATTGATTTTAAATATTTTGTAATCTTTTGTGTCTTTATCGCTAACTATAAAGGGATTAGAAATCACTAGCAATCAAATTAACTATTGAGCAAACCTCTTAATTATTTGGCAGGCTTTTCGTTAATCTTTGACTTCAAGTACAAATGTGGAACAATCATTAGGAAGCCTAATGCCTCGTCCCAAATGGGCTATATTTTGGTTTAGAGGTTAAAGATGAGAAGGTCCCTTTAATTTGGTAGTACCAAAATGAAAGTTGTAGCAAAATATGTTAGCACTATTATAAAGTTCATTGTTTCTCTCCTTTTGACACAAAAAGTAACCAAACCATTATAGGCAGCAAGAAAAATATTAGGAAGAAATAAAAAAAAAACAGAAAAGAAGAAATTGATCTCCTATTCCCATGCAACGTCACAGAAAAGGATTTAAAAGGTGAAAAGTCATTTCAAGTTGGGGCCTATTCCGTACGACAAATGACCCTACTTCTGGGCCGATTGTTCTTCGTGAGCCCGCGTCGAAACGCCTCCACATGTGGTTGTGGTAGAAACCACGGGGTCGTGGATCAACGTCGGCCATTCGGGTAAACAGTTATAAATTACTTGGATGTCCATGCTTGGACGTCGGCCATTCTGTGCTAATAACTTATAGGTTCGAACCCTAAACTTATAGGTTCGAACCTCTTACGTTTTTAGGGACGGACAGTACTGTACGTCACTAAAAGGTGGACCTTTAGGGACGGACATTTAGGGACGACCATCTAGAATCCGTCTCTAAAAGTTCCTTTCAGGGACAAACTTTTTTGTTTGTCCCTAAAATGTGCTATGTCGATGGATTTAGGGATGAATTCTTGTGTCCGTCCCTAAAAGGCACCTTTAGGGACGGATTTTAGTCCGTCCCTAAAAATAAATTTTCTAGTAGTGTAATGTTGCTTGTCCACATATTGCCTAAACTTGGTTGGTATTTAGTCACACAATTGCTTTCCCCTTTTTCATAAAACAAAATACCCCCAGTCGGAGTAGGTCCTCAAGTAAACTAAATTGGGAGAGTAATGGGTTGTGTGTTTTTTCTTTTTCTTTTTTTAGAAGTGAAGTTAATAATAATTGTATATCATATATTGGGTCGACAAGCTTTAAGGATGTTTCATATAATTTTATGGGGTAAACTCATAGTTAGCCCCATATCTTTGGGGCAAAATCAAGTTACTACCCTTATTTTTCAAACCAACAATTTGAGACCCTTATGTTTCAAAATCACTCAATCATCGCCCTCCGTTTAAATTCACCGTCAAATGAGATAGCTTTTCGTGAACTATCCAAAATACCCTTGATAAGTGATTGATGGATAACCAGACTGTCCTTGCTCCAGACGAAGACCAAAGTTTTTCTTCTTGCACGGTCGGTTATTTTTGCACTAGTTACTCTTCTCGAGACGAAAACTTCCATATGTCGGCTGCCCCCGCCAGCCGGTAATCCCACCACACACGCACATGTGCGCTTCCTTCTCCACTTCCTTTTTCAGCGCAAAAAGTATCCTCATGAGACCGCAAGATTTCACTCAACTTGGTTCTCCAACCCATACACAATGCGCACCCCCGACTATGGCTCCTCCTCACCATCTTATCTATCCAGATCATCCTCCTTTTTACCTTCAGCTCCCTCCCTTACACCCTCTCCCTCCCCCTCCAACCTCCGCAGGCCCGGAACAAGACAACTGTGATTCGGGTCGAATTTTCATTTACGAACTACCTGGAACTTTGAATTCAGAGATTTTGGCAAACTGCGACGACTTGGGCAGATCTCTCATCTTGAATACTCTACGGGAAGATCTCCTTTAAACACTCATTCTGCACTGAATTAATTTTTACACTTTGCCAAACGCAATGCCAACTCACTTGTTGGAAGATGATTGTGCAAACCACATATATGTTGGGAGATGGCCATGCTAACCCAACCAACAAATGCATATGCACCTAATAAATACGGGTCACCACATGACCTGCAGCATTATGGACCCATATGACAGCCTCGGGGCAGAATTGCAGTAAGGTGTGTGCAAGCAAACCAACTTAGTGAACGTTAAACAGAGAGTAGCAACTTAGGCAACTTATTTGCAGACGCTCTTCTTTGACCTGCAAGCTTCAAAACACTAGAGCTTGCAACATGGAAGAATGCAGCTCCTATTGCAAGCAGTGATATGAGAGGCATAAATCCCATTTTCGAAGACAAAAGAAGCTGCAGTGGTCTCGGGTTATTACGACATTTACGTTGGGTAAAGACAAGTTGGATTTTCCAAAGTCAGTGCGGTCGAAAATGACGACACGATCGTTGTTGAGGAGTTGCATGTGCATGGCTGTGATACCAAGGTTTTTTTTGCAAGAGCTGCCATCGCATACACGTGGGGGTGGGGGGAGGAGAAACATAGAGGTTATTTCCTATACGCAAACGCGTGGGGGTGGGGGGGAGGAGAAACAGGGTGGTTACTGACCCTTTGGCGATGTGAGTCCGAACACGTCATTCATGTCCAGCTCACTCAGCTTCATCCCGTCCGGCAACTCCCACGTGAAGAAGTGGATGAGGTGAGCGACGGCCAAGTCCAGCGCGAAGAGCCGAGTTGCATTCCGGGGTAGGACCTTCGACCTGAACCGAACGGAATAAACTCGAAGTTACTCCCTTTGAAATCAGGAACACCGTCTCTGAGGAACCTCGAGGGCTTTCTCTCCATTACCTGGACCCTCTCCATCTCTAAGGGGTTGAAGAAAGTACCTGAGGAAGATGAAGAAGCTGTTTACGTCTCTTGTGATTGTTGCACTTCTGGGTCACTGCCACGTGTCCACGGCGGCGGCAAAGGCGCTTTTCTCTCCAGCTCCAGTTCGCAGTGGGTTTCATGTGTGTTATGCCTCTGCACCTACTCTTTCTACAGTCCAGATTATTGAAGATTATTGGTAATATTGGTACGTAATTTCTGGTTTGGTGATAGAGGAACACGAAGATTTACCTCGTGCGAGAGAAAATAGAGTTCGTGTGAGTTGGAGGAGCTGAGTTCGTGCGAGAGACATGGAAGATAGATCTCACACTTACTGAGGGCAGATTCGTCAATGTGGGTGGAGTAGATGCACGTGAGACGCACGTACACGAAAACCGTCTCATTTGACAGTGAATTTAAACGGAGGGCGAAGATTGAATGATTTTGAAACATAAGGGTCTCAAATTATTGGTTTGAGAAATAAGAGTAGTAACTTGATTTATAGTTTACCCCTAATTTTATAAACGTGTGGTAGTGCTATTTAGGACTAGCACATAAAATTAGTAATGGGTGACTCCCTATATGGTACTACTTTAGATCTGTGCCCTTTTGTTCATGTTTTGCACCTAACTTAATGAATCTTCCATAGTAAATTAGGGTTTATATTATTACAATTGTAGCATGACCTCAAACTTTGTATTTCTAGCTCATTTAGAGAGACGAAAACATAACTTAACTTAGCTATAAAAAAAGCTTATGTGGGATCAATCATTAAATTATCCTACTAATGTCATTTTAAGGTTCAAAGTATTAATTTTTATAAACGTACACTTGTGTTCAATAATTATCAAAATTGATCAATGTTCACCGTTGACTAGAATTCGACCTCCATCTTGAAGCATGTGGCTTATTTTTCATTCATTTCAATAGTAAATTTTTATCAGCTTACTCGTATTAATAAGATTTGATAGTTTAAAACTTTTGATGAATGTGGCAATGTCCACATAATAAGATGTTGGTCTCATCGTCTAGAGTAGGGATGGACAAAATTGGACCGCAAAACCGGATTTGAAAAATCGGTTATATCCGGTCTGGTCCGATCCACACCTTTTGGGTATCGGTCCGGACCAAATTTATTAATATAAATAATGAATGTTTTTTAAAAATGTTTTTTTTAATTTTTTTTATACAAACTTAAAACTAGAGAAAAAAGAGAGAGGTGCAGGGGAAAGGTGATAAATAAAAGAGAGAGGGAGAGAGAGATGATGGAGAGAGATAGAGAGGTGCTGGGGAGAGGGAGACAGAGAGGTGAGAGAGAGGGAGAGAGACAAAGATTGGGAGAGAGAGAGAGTGAGAGGGAGATAAAGAGGCGAAAGAGAGGGAGAGGGAGCCGAGAGGGATAGTGGGAGAGATAGAGTTGAGAAATCCAATTTTTAAAAATTATTTCCTTATTATTTATCACCAAAGACTAAAGTTCGTAACAAATTAATAATTTATAAATTTAAAGAGAGAATTAGGGAATTCAAATTCAAATGGAAATAAAACTATCACCTACAAATTCTATCTCTATTACCCAACAATTTTTAATTTACATTTAAATTCTTAATTTGCATTTAAAGAGAGTGAGAGTGTGAGAGAGTTGGAGAATTCAAATTCCAATTCAAAGGAAAATAAAATCTTACCTAAAAATTCTCTCTATTATCCAACAATTCTTAATTTACATTTAAAGAAATAGTTGAGAAAATTCATATTCAAATGGAAACAAAATCTCACATAAAAATTATCTCCCTATCACCAACCATTCTTAGGAGATATTAGTTTCTATGATAATATGATTCACAATTAAAATGGAAACAAAATCAATTTTGGATTGACTATATCTCATATTGATTCATAGAAGGATAATTTTAAAATGTCTATTAATTAATATTGAGGTTTTCTTTGAATATATAGTCAACTAATTAATTAATTAATATTTTATTATATAATTGATCATAATGTAAATCGGGTCGGACCAGATTTTCAGTTGTGCAGACCTAGTCTAGAGAAGTAAATTAATATATAATTCCTTAAAATATAAAATACAGTATTTTGTTAAGCGTCTATGACATTTGAAATATTCGTTGTTTTTCAATGTTTGGTTAGTTGAAGTAGGCAATTATTGAGATCAACAATGAAAACAACAACTATTAATTAGAAACCTGCAAGAAAGTACAGCAAGAAACAAAAAAAGAGGATTTACAAATAACGAATACCAAAGGATAATCACTTTGCTTTTAGCCTAAGATGCCCGCTAAATTACATCCCAAAGGATACAAACAGCCCAAAGAGTAATCATAATAAATAAATAATTAATTAGGATGAAAGAAATGCAAGGTATATTTAAAAAGCGCGATATTCCTCCACTACATGTTTTAAATAGATTACAATATCAATAAATAAATAAAAAAACAAGTCACATGTAAATCTCGTGCGGCAGGACTACTAGAGTGATACTATAGAATAGAGCGCACAGATAAATCTCGGAATGAGTAAGAATTTTGAAATAGATAAACTTTTGGTCAAAATTTTGATTTATAAACTTGCCCAAAATTTGATATAATGCGATTCAAATTTAAGATGTTCGAGTTTAACAAATAAAAGAGAGTGATAATTTATAAATTCAAGTTTTATTTCTTCACTCTTTTAATTAACCGAAATGCCACCAAAATCAGTATTAATTACCAATAAGTCGTTTTCTAGATTGTGAATGTTTCGCAATCCACGGAATCTCCCTTCTCTTTCCCGAAGCAGATTACTCATTAAAGAGAGAAGATTTATCTGGAAAATGAGAAGATTCTGCATTATTATTATTATTATTATTATTATTATTTTAGTTGAAGATTCTGCATTATTACTTGCCGAAAAACATACCATGTATATTTGAGAACTCTCAAAGGGGGTACTTCTGGCATTTCTGCCGATATCTGTTTATCCCAATTTCCCAAACAGTACAGTAAATTCTGGAGCTTGCGAAGAAAATAAGAGCGCAACTATCGCCACGTGAAAGACATCCAGATGAGGTTCACTCCACGTGGCCTGGGTTAAAAGTTAAAAAACTCAGTCCCCGATTAACCGCGGCCCTAATTACATCCGTACACCCGCAGCATAAATACCCACCAACTACTTCCCCTCTTTTCCAATCCCCTCCTCGCTCTCTCTGAGTCCTACAGAACAGAAAGTCTAACCATTTCTCTCTCTCTCTCCTTCACTGGTCTCGAGTACGGACTGGTTTTTTTAAGTTCTGAAACCCTAATTTTCAGGTCCGACCTCAAAAGGCTGCTACGTTTCAAAATGCGCATTGAAAGCATGGTTCAGACCCCTCCAGCCCACCTCTTTTTATTGCCGTTCTAATTCAAGGATTCTTCACGCTTTCTCACTCCCAAAACCACCGCAGAAGCTTTTGACTTCTTACAGGCTCCTTCGTGTTTTTCCTCTCGCTGTCTTCAGGGCATCTGATTCCTAAACTTCTCAAATTCATTGTTTCGAACTTGTTCAAGGATTCTCTCCCTGTATTCTTCTTTTTTTGGTATCTGAACTAACATTCTCAGCGCAAAAACGGTGCCGGATTCCTGTTCGTTTTCTCTTTTTTGACTAGTAGTTGGATTAGTTCCTTTCTCTTGTGTACAGAGAAAGAGTGACTGGGTTAGGCGGCTTGGGTGTCTAAGATGTTAGAGATTAGCCGAGAGTCTGACAGCGAGCTGAGTTTGGAGGCAGTTAATTCTGGTTTTAGCTCGATGAGCAGCGATAGCTGCAGCAGCATCAGCCGTCTTTCCTTCGAGCTTACCGTCCCGACCTCTTATTCCTCCCCCGAGAACCTGAACATGAAGCCCCACCGCTCCTCCGACTTCGCCTACTCCGCCATACGCTCGGCCACCTGTCGCCGACAGACTGGCTGCCTCACCTTCCGTGACTTCCGCCTCGTCCGCCGTATAGGCGCAGGCGACATCGGCACCGTCTACCTCTGCACCCTCAGCGATTGCAACTTCTCTGGAGATGACGAGCTGTGCTTCTATGCGATGAAGGTGGTGGACAAGGAGGCGTTGGCGAAGAAGAAGAAGGTTCAGAGGGCCGAGATGGAGAGGAAGATTCTAAAGATGCTGGACCATCCCTTTTTACCGACGCTCTACGCTGAGTTTGAGGCCTCCCATTTCTCTTGCATTGTGATGGAGTTTTGCTCCGGCGGTGACTTGCACTCCTTGAGGCACAAGCAGCCCCACAAGCGCTTCTCTCTCACCTCCGCGAGGTACTCTCATGGCGGATATGTATTGTTCCATTTTCCACTGAGACACTATTGAAAATTTTAAAAAGCTGCACTCCTAAAGTTAGCAAAGAAACTTCCTGTATTTGTTTGCAGTTTCTCTGATTTTAAATATTTTTGCATGCTGCATTCTGTGTTTTGTTTTCTTGTGCTGCGAGGACTGAGATGGCTCCTTTGTTGTCTGCGTTCTCATCTCTGCAGAGTCTCAATCGAATGAAGATTTTCTTTTAACATTCTCCAATTCTCCCAACTTTTTTTCTAGCTGCATTAGAAAATCGATTTCGATAAGACTTCGCAGCAGAGATCTTCTCGGATTACCTCTCTGACTTGGCCGCAAATTCCATTTAATAACAAGTTTCCATTATTGGAAATTGATAGAAACAGTTCCCCATGATTACCTCCTTGATTAAATTTTGCTAGATCAGGCATTACTTCTCATACACGGAATCACAATACTCTTTAGATTTATTTTCTTCTTGGACAATATTGCCGTTTGGTTCCCGAGAAATTGGAGACTGTGTCTTCTATTAGGTTTGGGAGAAATGTAAAGATGCCGTTAAATCCGCCGATTCAACTCATGCTGGCTTCTTAATTTTAAAGTTGCTCAGTATTTTTTTTTTCATGTTATTTTCCAGGTTTTATGCTGCTGAAGTTCTCGTGGCATTGGAATACCTCCACATGCTGGGAATAATCTACAGGGACCTAAAGCCGGAGAACGTTTTAGTAAGATCGGACGGTCATATCATGCTATCGGATTTTGACCTCTCACTCTGCTCAGACTCTATCGCAGCCGTCGAATCACCGTCTTCCTCCCCAGATCGATCGACCCCATCAACTCCATCTTACACCCGCGCCGTACACAATCCCTTCTCCTGCCTGTCCAACCGGCTCTTCCGATCACGCAAGGTCCAGACCCTGACCCCTAACCGTCTCTTTGTGGCCGAGCCGGTCGACGCCCGGTCATGCTCCTTCGTCGGTACCCACGAGTACGTGGCACCGGAAGTAGCGTCCGGAGGGTCCCACGGCAACGCCGTTGACTGGTGGGCCTTCGGAATCTTCATATACGAGATGATCTACGGCCGGACACCCTTCGCTGATGCATCGAACGAGACCACCCTGCGGAACATCATAAAAAAGCCCCTCGTCTTCACAACATTCACGGCCTCCAGCACGCTTGAGCTCCACGCGCGGGACCTCATCTCCGGGCTCCTAAACAAAGACCCAGTCAGCCGACTCGGGTCGAAGCGTGGGGCCGCTGACGTCAAAAAGCACCCTTTCTTCAGGAACCTGAATTTCGCGCTCATACGGTCGCTCACTCCGCCAGAGATCCCAAGCCTAAGAAATCCGAAAACGACGCCGTCCACGGCGTTCGAGTACTTCTGAGCCAAACGGCGGGATTCGCGCCACGTGTTAGACTTGGTGCTGCCAGATTTTGTCACTGGCAGGTGACAGCGACGTGTATATTTGAGCTGTCTTTTTTTTTCTTTTTCTTTTTCTTTTTGACGTATGGTTAAGTGACTTTTTATATGTCTGGAGGATATAGAAATATATTTAAGTAAAATAGGTGGGAATGTGAGGAGTTGGAGGAGGTAGGGCTGAAGAAAACCGTACCCGCGGATTGGATCGGATCGGGTAAAATTGGATTGGATCGTATTTATTAATATAAATAAAAATATATATTTTTTAATATAAATTAAAAGTTTAATTTTAATATGAAATAAAATTCTAAAATTTTTATATGTTATTTATTTTTCGAAATTAAACTTAAATAAATTTAAAAAAATGAAAAAAAATTGAAATTGATTAAGACCAGATCACATTTCGCTTACTGGAGATGCTCGAACTATTTATAAATGGTATGGTTCGATTTTTTATTTTAATAGGACCGAAAATTCGATGAGGAGATATATAATTATTATAAGTAGGCAGCGACGTTGATAATTTTCAAAAGAATGAGCAAATAGTATTCCGACAGGATTGAACCTTAGGAAAACCTCTGTGGGATCATGTGTGCGTTTAATGTTGCCAAATCACGGCTTTGATTATGTCATGGTTACTGTATGGAGCCCCCCATGGCCTTTCTTTATATGGAAAGGCTTGGGAATTTGGGAAAAAGCAGACCAAGCTCCTTGGTAACATTTTTGTGTTCTCTGATTGCCAAAACAGAGAAAAGTAGATTACTTCAAATACAAAATTTCTACATAGGGCGTGTCGGTGTTGTAAAAAATTATAGGATTACATTAGAATTGTAAATATTTATAAAAAATAGTATTTTATAGGTATTTGTGCAAATGATAAAGATAAATGATTTGATGTAATTGTTTAATAAAAAAATAATAGAATGAGGTGAAAAAAGTATAGAAAGGCAAAATTGTTATAATTTTTATTTGAAAATGTATTGAAGTTTATGTAAAAATTGTTAGAGACTGTGTTAAATGTATTAGTGTTTGTGTTTGAATTCTTAAGATGTTCGGTGATAGTTTTGTAAATTGATTTGAATCTTAAAAAAAACTTGAAAACGAGCATGCCCTTAATTTTTTTCCTATCAATAAACTAGTATTACGAAGACACTACAGATATATCATAATCTTCTTTAATTTATTTTTCAAATTATATAATTTAATTCGAAGAAGGATAAACACAGTTTATAAAGCTTACAACATTTAATACATATATATATATGTAAACGGAATGAATTATGTTAGAATAACATTCTAACGTTATAAACAACGTAATTTAAAGAGCTTGGATTATAATAGAATAAGAGTGGAGCCTAGATCATTTATTGATTTGTAGACTATCTTCATTTCGACCCGGCCAAATAAGGAAAATGAAATGGGGGAGCAAAGACAAAATATGTCACTTGGAGAGGGTGGTTAACAACCATAAAATAAAAAGAAAAGATATATACCAATAAATACACCAAATAAAATAACGATTAGATTCCTGACTGGGTCAAACCTTTTTAAAGATAACGTTCATGAACCCTACCAACATAGAAAAAAAGAAAGAAAAAGAGAAGGTTCAGTGTACCAAATCTGTCAGTGCATAATTCAACAATTTCAATCCAAAACCTTCCTCAAGTTTAATTTAATATAACAATAATTCCTCTCAAATTTAATATTCCATGCAACACTGAAATCACCTTGTATATGTATTTATATTATGATCCACTTTCCCCCGTTAACTAGGGGAACTTATATATAGTTATAACCTCTTGTAAAAGCAGGATCCTTTTTGCAAGTTTCCAAAATTATACGAAAACCCAGTATTTTGCACAGTAGAAGGCTCTTTTTAATTTGTCTGTATATAGCTTTTTGAGGTATATTATTTTATAAGGAATATAAATTTCCTTGCCTGCCACAACCGATATAAAAGACAGCACTATCAGCTTAAAAAGATGTTGCGATCTGTTCTTCCCATTTTCCACATCTAGATTGATTACGCTTTCGCAGGACACGATCTAGCATGCCTCCACCTCCATGCAATATAACAATTTTTCAACTTGCAATTTGCATGCTTTTTTCCTCTTAAAAAAAGGGGGGACGTTTCGATGTTGCGTTTGTGTGCTACTTTCCTTTTTTGTTACTTTTATGGCTCTTTTTTTTTCTTTTTGTGAATCTATATATATATTTATTCTGATCCATTGGATAACATCGTTTTCAGGTAGTATAAACGACAACCTTTCACAAGTCTTACGCCACTAGTTACCACCGAGAATGACAAAAATAAACATTCTGAGGCAAGTGTTACCAACTTATATTAGCTACTTATCTTTTTAGCATAAAAGATGTTTTATTTGTTACTACCGAAGACAAACACTTTTGATAAACCAAAGTTTAAAGGTAGTTACTAGGTTGAGGAAAAGCGGAAAAGTTATCCAAATTATTTTTCATTTTTCGGGGATAATGGTACTCATATGATTATGTCTAGATAGAGGGCATCAGATTTAGATACCCCTCTAATTTCTCAATCGATTTGGATCGTCCAATTCAGATGGAAAAAGTATATATGTACATCTTAGAGTGTTTAATATTACTTGTGTTGATTGTTGGATAGTGTTAATATCACAGCATATGTACACGGTTTGTTTCTTCTTCTCTACACTGGACTCTCTTATTTATCAGCAATTTAGAAAGCATCTTAATCCGAGGGTATCAAAGCGAAGAGTTCTCCAAAAACTACTTTCATTTTTCGACGATTATGCCAAGATAAAAGGCATCAGATCAAGATTTGTGTTTATCAATTTAGATGGTTCAATTCATAAAGATATAGATAAAATGTGTAGATCTTATCGTATTCAATATTATTTGTGTTAATTGTTGGGCAGATTAAACCTCGCATCATTGAATGCATGTTGTATTTTTCTTCCTTAAATTGGGTCATTCAATTTGTCGATAATTTAGAAAGTATGTGAATTCGAGGGCATCAATCTTTTTTCTCCACCTTTTAACCTTCTACTTATACACATATTACGCAACATATTCATTTATAGAAGACATGAACAAGATACTGAACCAATCTGTTTGGTTAATGGGGGAGATTAACGTTGACAGTATAATGTCTAATCTACAAGTCAGTCCACTTAACAAGAATCACAACGCCTCTAACCTAGCACCTCTCTCTCTCTCTCTAACCTCTTTGCATCCCCCTCACCTAGTGCCTCCTGCCCTCTTCTACCGCCCTTTCCTTTTTTCTCCTCTTTCTTCCTAGTTCGATTGTCTGAAGTTTTTTTTTTCTTTTGGGTTTCCTTTCAAGTGGCACACAAGCGGCTGAAGACACTCTCCGAAAATCGTTGGTTGACACGCGCCCCATGACCAATCTCAGATGGCCCCGATCTACGCAAAGACCATCTTTTGGCGTGATGAAGACGTCAGGTGTAGACTCACACCTCTCGCGGTGTGTGTGTATCTCATGTGCCGAGTCTTCTGGCCGACGCTGTCGGTTCCTCCGCCTCCCGTGATGTGCTACTCTCCATAGGACCGATCTATGCGGCTCTTGCTCTCCCCCTTGGTCGTGGACCTCCTCCAACCGCCACCATGTGTTGTTCCTACCACCAACAGCTTTTGTTCAAATCTGGCCATTGTTTTGTTGTCTTTGTCTGCTGCTTATGTCAGCTTACCGCCCATTTGGGATTATCCGCCCTTATGGGCTTACCTGCAGTGTGGTTGTATCTGTGTAGTTTTTACAGATGATATTTGCATTTGAAGTATTCTAAGAGACCAGGATCGACGCTACGTCCGTCTTTTCTCTCTCTGCTTCCTCCGAGGACCTTGAGTCCTCGTTTATAGGCTATGACCCCTTATACTTGTTGCTGACCTTTTGGGTCCTTTCAGTTGTAAATTTTCAACTGTAATTATTTATACTATGATTAAAATGTCTTTATTAAAAAAAATCCACTGAACAAGAATATTTAAGAGGGAAGGTTTCCTGGAAGAGCATAAATCTCCCACAAAGTCCGTTGCATTTTTTGACTCAAAAGAAGTTGATCATCTCCGTTCCAGTAACTTTAAAGAGGGTACCCATTAATATGCGCAGAGCAGACCGTGGGAATAAGGAATCATGTAAAGCACAAAGAGGGGCAACAGCCAGACCCGATCGATGGCTCAGATTCTCTCAAAAAGGTCTTACCCTTTTATCTCTATTTTTAAAATCACAATTAGGTTTTTAAATCATTGGGTGATAATAATTTAGTTGAAATCAAAGCCCCCGAAAAAGCGTGTACAAAAGGGTAAGAAACGGACGGAAACGGGTGTTTTGCAGAAGCCGAGGTTTTGAAGAAGACTTTGAAGGACTTCTCAGCAATCACTCGCTACGGAGGGGTGTGAGGAGCACGTACAATATCAAAGGCCGTGAACGAGTCCTTGAGGGGAAGGGCGTACCCTACACAAGGACTTTCGGGGGTTTCATAATAACACTTACGAAGGGTGGAATGGAAAGAGTATATAGTGGGGACTGGAAAGAGTGAGGGAGCCCAAGTGACAACACATGGTGATGTCCATGTGAATGCGTTTTATATAGCAAATTAAAACACTGTCCCCCTTCTTGTCCAAAGCCCTACCCCACTCGATCCCAGCACCAAAAGCCAGCCACGGCTGTCCCACACACCCACTCGCGTTCACACACGTTGCATGCGTTTTATTCTTCTTTGCTCTTCAACTTGTGTCCCCGCCATTGCTACATCACCTGCATGTGCCCATCAGCTCGGCTGTTTACTTTTTTTTTTCTTTTTTATATAGCAAATTATGAATATTACCGAACATTACTCTCGAAAGAGGGAATCAAACACCTACGAATAGCTCTAGACAAAAAGTGACCTTGACGACGATGGGAGGAAGCCCATCGTGCAACATTATGAGCTACATAATTAGATGCCTAGAGACATGTAATGCCTTCCATTTCTTGAAAGACCGCAAAACTAGCAGGATATCGGAAATAAGAATTTCAATGGACCAGTCCAACTGTGCAAGAGGAACATAAATAGCAGAAATTGTTGGGAAAAGCGTCACGAAAATTCAAAGAAAGGAACACCAGATTTACGTGGTTCGGCCCCAATCCGGCCTACGTCCACCCCAGAGCAATTTTATTAAGAAAGCCTAAGAAAATTACTCTGCCCGCCCCGATACAATAGTCACACCACCCTCTTTCTCTTCCTCTCTCTTTGCCCAATGCACACGATCTCACGTGCTCACGTGCCTCTTCTCTATAACATAAGCCTCTTATTTATAGGGAAGAATACAAAGAGAAAACCCTAAGAGAATCCTAAATAAACTAGAAGTAGGGAGCAAGTAGACTTCCACAATAAGTCTACTTCTATTCTAAGTCTATCTCTTATGGGTGTGGACCCCAACAGAAATAACAGACAGCGAATCACCCTCAAGTATCAGATGAGTGGCACCAATCTTGAGCGCCCCCAACAAGCGAAAAAAGCACCATTAGCTTCACCTGCAAGTGGAGAAAGAGGAGGAAGCTGCAAAACCTAAATATGTAACAAGGAACCAAAACAGTCATGACATACAGCAGCAACAGTTAATATATCAAGCCTGATAGCTACATCAAAGTTAATTTTCAAAAAAGGCAAGGGAGACGGTAACCAAAACAGATGCTTAGAGGGAGGAACAAAAAACTGCCAAGCTGTAGAATGCTCCCTATATAAACAAGTCACACGCCTAGCAAGAGCAACAGCATCTGGGGATCTATGTACATGAACCACTTAATTCCTTGCCTGCCATATACAATCACAAACTACACCTGCACGCAGCACACAGGAGAAGAAACTTGGCATCAAAATGAGTGATAGGAAGATGCTTAATAGGATCTAAAAGTAGTGTCACCCAGTCTCCAATAGAATGACAAGGGAGTTTATGAAGTAGTAACGGCCAGGGCGAGAGACTCCAAACTGTACGATTGACTTGAACAAGAAAAGAAAACATGGAACACCGTTTCTGGTTCAGAATTACAGAGAGGACAAAGAACTAAAGGGGAAGAAGAAAGATCAGAAGAAAAATGAGTTTTGACAGGCAAAATATCCCAAGCTATACACCAAATGAGGATTTTAAAATGCTTATGAATTGTAGCTTTCCACAACAACTTCCAAAAGCAGTCAGGAAGAGGAGAAGAGATGTAGTAAAAATTAGAACGATCAAGCACTACAACAGACTGAACAGAGAAATCACCAAAGGAAGTGGGTACCCAAACAAGCTTATCTTCAAGAGGCATATGAGACAAGTGAATAGCATAAATAGCAGAGGCAGTTGTAGCATCAAACATAGAATGAATAAAAAAAATTACCTGTTTTTTTATTTGGTTTTTTCATAAGTTGCCCGACACCCATTACCACAGGATTCGGTCGCGTCTCCCTCTCCCTCCGGCTCTCAGCCTCTCTCTCACTCCCTCTTAACTCCTCCTCCGGCAACCGGCAACCCACCGTCGACTGAAACCCCAGGGGTTTCCACCGGCAACCGGCCTCTCTCTCTCTCTTTAGCCTCTCTTTCTCTCTCTTAGCTGTCCGTCGTGCTCCAGTTCTCTTGCAGGGCAGCAAGTATACCTCTCTCACTTCAGCCTCTTTCTCTCTCAACTAATTGTTGATTGTGATTTCACTGATTTGTGAATGTGATTAGGGTTTGATTATTGAATTGTGAAAGTCATTAGGGCTTGAAATGAATTGTGAAAATTAGGTAGATTGATGCTGCGTGATTAGGGGCCAGGCCCAAGTAGTTCAAGCATTTGTTCAGATCCATTGTGGAATGTAGTCTGTAGAATTACTTCCAATCAACATAACTGCTTTCACCATCTATCTTACAATTTGAATCTGCTGAATCCACATTATTTCATTCGCTCTACGAGCAGGGAACTGACTCTAATATTTGAACCATCAATTGGGCTTAAGCTTTGGATCCTCTTTATTACCTATTTTCTTTATATGCTTGATTTAGGGCTTGAAATTGAATTGTGAAAATTAGGTACAAACTGATGTCGTGTGATATTTTATTATAAATTGAAATGTGACGATGGGTAAATTGATAAACTGATGTTTTTGATCCTCTTTATTACCTAACTGAATTTTGCCTCTCTCTCACTCCCCTACAGTTTTTCTCTTCATTAGGGGCGGCAAATATTTAGGGGGATGCAAAGTGGTGATAATGATGTTGTCTGGCTAATGCAAGTGAATTTTTTACTAGCATGCAGATTCATTAATCATGAATCCTCTCTGGCCTTGGTTCTTTCATATGTTCTGAAGGTTTTCTTACATTCCCTGCCCCTTTCTCTTCTTGTTAGGGATGTCTGTTTTTGTATGATCCCTTTTGGAGGCCCCCACAAATGAAGGTTATTTCTATGCTGGCCTTTGTTGTGTCGCTTTCTAATTGTTAATGAAATAGTCAATTTTAAGCCTGTTATCAGTCTAATTTACTCCTTTTGTTTGATAATGATGTTAAAGCGTCTACAGGTCAAACCAAACGGAGGATAGAAAGTTCGTTGATCTAAAATTGAAGCATTTGATATAAATTATCAATTGTGTGTGTGTGTATGTGTGGCTATGTACATCTATATCTAGAATCCCATACATGCATTTTGGGCATAGACATGCTTGCGTCTGCAAATGCTCAGGTTCTTGCAAAATGCACTTTGCTGCTGGTATATTTCCTGTTTTTGAGTTGATGATCTCAATAGAGTTTCAGAGTGTATTTCTTTAGATTCTTATACACACTGTGATCTGCCTATTTAATACCAAAGTCATCATTGTATAATATGTGATATCTTGTTGCTTAGATTGACATGGGAAATAGGTTTGCAGACAACCACTAGGGACTTAGAGACTTCAGTGCAAATCTCAGTCCTTAATTTTTGATATTTTAACTCTGAAGACATTTTGTATTACGTAGGAATTTTTTTTTCATTTCGTCTTAGAAGTTTGCCTCCTTCAAATTAGGTCCTAGATCTGCCACTAAGCATTAGCACGAGCAAAAATAGTTTGGCTATGTACTTGCAATTGAAAAGGATTAAGTAGGTCTTGTGAGAGAGAATTGAATTGGATTAAGTTCTTTAGTAATCTGTTAGTCAGAGCGATAGATATAATATGTGTATTTTATTGTAGGATTCACGTTATTTGAAATTTTACGTGAGCAACATTAAACTATGTAGAGTTCATTTATTATGTCTGTCTCTTTTTGAATTACGCCTTGCAATTGGAACAGGAAATTACAGAGGATCATAGTCCACTGGGAACCTCTACAATTTTCAGCTTAAATTGTACCGTACTGCAGACATAAATAAATAAGATGTGTATTTTAGCTAAGGATTTATATTATCACAGATTTTATTGGGACAACATTAAATAATGTAAAGTCTACTTATTATGTCTATTTCTTTTTAAATTACACCATACAATTTGAGTAACAAATTGAAGAGAATCTTAATTTAAGAGATGGACTAAAAAGTGGGGTAGATATGAATGATATAAAGCACTCTAAGAAACAAGATAAAAGCAAACGAGAGCCTAGAAATGATTATGTGTGACATTATTGAAGAAAGAAGGTAGGGCTAATCAATGAGCAACGGCATGGCAACTGCTGCATTATTTGCCATTAAATATCTCTCTCCTTTGGTGGAGAAGTTCACAAATCCTTTCTCATGTTCGTTTTATTTTAGTTAGTTAGGATTGGGTATACCCTTGTCTTTAAGGACTTAGTTATGATGGAAGATTTAACATGTTCCCTTTCTTAGCATCCATGGAGTTGGTACATTGTTTGTTATATAGGTCGGATCAAATAAGTCACTCAAAACTATATAAATGTGTGGAATATATGGTTGAACTGCAACAATGTATAGATACTTCCAATATTATTAAAATAGGCAGTAGATGTGATATATTATAGCTATTCAAGATAGACGCTAACCATATCTAGATATTATTAACTTTACAAGAACTAATCAAGATTATTTTCAAAGTTCCTCAGAATTATTGTAAGAATTCAAATTCTAATGTATAGTATTATTTTATATATATATATATATATATTCTGATCTATCACCTAACATTAATTTGCATCCCTTCATTATTTTTCTTAAAAAGAAAGGGAGAAAAAAAGAAGACTAAAACTCTGACAAACGGCATAAAATAATATTAATGCAGAAGAACATGATTTAAATAAAAAGAGTGCCAACGAGAGGAAGAGTCTTGATAGGAAAAAAACATAAAAATATAAACAATTATATAAGAGCATGACATGATTAAAAAAAAGGGATGGAAACGTCTATGGCACATGCCAAGTGGGTTCATGAAATTAAAATAAAATAAAAAGTGTACGTATAACATATATAATGGTGCAGACGTCGGTAGAGTTGTGTTTCCATAACTGGAATTGGGATTAACAGAAGTAAACAAGGGGTGGAAAAGTCAAATAATTCATGGGTAAGTGGGGATTCGGGGATGACAATTCCCTTAGGTGAGGGTCTGCTTTCGATGGGGCCGCGCGACTTTCTTCTATATTGAACAGTTGACTTCGATTACAACATACATACATTATTGAATTCATCTTGTCAGAAAATCATAGAGAATTGTCGGGTTAAGAGCAAAAAAATATATATAAAACTTTGGTCTGACTCAACTTGCGAGTAGGGAGATCACGAGCATGCAGCAGATGGCCTACAAAATAAATTCCAACCCAGATATGATTGAGCTGGAAAATTGACAGCTATATGGTCTCGATATTTGAGGTTTTTATACGAATAGTACAGAAAATTGAATTCACATATATAACCGAGATTGGACATCTAGTTCACGTAACATCCTGCAAACTTAGATCTCTGAAGCAAATTTTAATTAGGATATATTCTCTAGGGACACGTAATTGTTGACTAGAGGTTATTTTTATTTTTTTCCGACACTACAGATGGATAGGCACATTGTGTGAGTTATATATTAATTAATTATCGAATGATGTGATCTTATTATATATATATATATATATATATATATATATATATATTTTAAAAAACCTTACTTTATATTTATGCTAATGTGTTTATTTATTTTCGAATTAGATTATTATATTCGGACAGCTGTAACCTTAATTATTCCTTTCTTTACAGGCCACGTAGGTGTCCGGTCCTTTCTTTACAAGTCATCATGAAATATTCAAGTCAATGGTGTGTAGATGAGATGATGATGCTGATGTTGCTCTGCGTCGGGTCACACAGATTTCTATTTGCTACGCCATTATTGGTGGTTCAGCCTCTGCTCTCTGCCCTCTGCCAAAGACGGCGTCGCACTCCGTGCTGTTTCTTCAATTTCGTTTGTTTTAATTACAAAAATATCACTCCTAAAATAAGTCAAAAAGAAAGACACGTTGAAGTGCAGATGAATGGAATAAGGCAGAGGGTCACGTGAGCGTGCATGACTCTGGCCTAGTGATAGTATGGGTCCTAGTCTTACGTGGCCTACGCCTGTGGACTGTACTGTTGACCATCTGCCTGTGGACTGTACTGTTGACCATCTTGTAGGCCTGCCACGTAGGGCATAGGACTCTGTACCAGGAGGCGTTGGCAAACCAACTTCTTTGACCACCATCTCGTCGAGAGTACTACAGTGTATTCCCACCGCTCTCTTTAAATTTGACTTTAATTAAAAAATACATTTCTCCATTTAATTATCAACTTCCAAAAAATATTAAAAAGCAACTTCTCTATTTTAACCATCTATTTTTACTATTCTATTTAAATATTATTTTTTAAAGATTTTTTTATTATTTCTTTAAAATTTATATTTTTAAATATTCATTTTATCGTAACAGTAATATTTTTGAATATTTGTCTTATCTTAAAAAGATCAATTTTTTATTTTTTTATTTTACTAACGATTGGATTTTTTAAAATTTTAAGATGGTGAAGTGAACAATAATTTTCTAAAAAGAAAAAAGAAGAAGAAAAAAAAAGATACAGATTAATATTTTAAGATAGTGAGGTGAATAGTGACTCTCTAAAAATATAGAGCCACTGTTCACTTTTTCAAATTTTTTGTTAAAAGTTGTTAAAGTAGAGAGGCTGTTGAGGAGTATTTTTTGGCTTTTTGGTTAAATTGACTCTTTATTCTAACCAAAATGTTAGAATAGAGAGTCTGCTAGGAATGCTCTAAGCTCGGGATGTTCAATTTTAAAGATTTTTTAGGATTTTTATAGAATTATAAATATTTATGTAGTTAAAAATTTTATAAATTTTTATATAAAAGTTAATGAAACTTTTTAAAGATATTTAATTTAATTTAAATTTGTAAAAAGATGAGCTTGTATACTTTTATGTAATTTTTTAATAAATAATATTGGAGTTTGGTGAAAAAATAATTGTTATAATTTTTTTAAAAAATATATTATAATTTATGTAAAAAGTTGTTAGAGTTTGTATAATAAATATTAGTGTTTGTGTAAATTTTTTTGAAAGTTAGGATGTTCCAAACCATCATTCTCATCAAAATTATTAAATAAACTAATTTTAAAAAAACTCTTCCCTATTAAATTATTATTTTTATTTAAAATAAAAATCATCTCTATCTCTATTTTTTTTGTCTCTACGTTCTCCTAAAACTTAATAAACTCCTATCCCCTCAATTTTAACAACAATTCCTAAATATTTTTTTTAAAAAAAAAAAAATCAAACGTGTATGGATTTCACGCAACTCCCATAAATTTCATACTTTGTTTCACTACATTCTCATAAAACGCCCGGGTTTCATCAACTTTAACAGAATAATTATTACATAGTCAATGACTCAATATAAGGCACGAGAAGTAGAATCCTATGCAATTTCCCGAATCGCATGCTACATTTTTTGAGACATAGGGGTCGCAAACTATGGTGCGTTCTAGATACAATATAATACTACCACAAAATAAGATTTGAGTCCAGCAAACAAGTCACCAACAAGTCATTTTTATTGAAGGCACCAACAAAAGGCTAGTCCAAGAAAACTTCTCCATACAAACCGTAGTCGGAGAATTCACTGCCCCCAGAGTCATAATACCCATATCCATATCCATCAGAGAACGAGAACCCAGATACGGAGTCATCATCAAAAGATCCACTATCATGAATTTCGGCATCAAACTCATAGTCAGAAATGGAATCACAGGGAGACCGCAAGTGTTTGATACTGTACGCACATCTTCTTCCCAAATCCCCTGTCAGAGTGACGTTAAAACACTGGCGCAGGTCAAGTGATTCAATTTTAGGACAACCACCAAGTATGGCCAGCAAGCCGTCATTAGTCAGCTTATTTCCAAAAAGCTGGAGGTGGCGTAATTCGGGCAAGCTCTCTGCAATAGCAAGTGCATCCTCATCACACTCTATGCGAGGTCGTCTGTAGCCCTGGTTGTTAAATTTGAGTGATTTCAAAAGAGGACAACAGCGACCCACAGCTTCCAGAGATTCTTTTGACAATGAACAGTAGGAAATGTCAAGCTCCTCAAATAATGGAAGCTTCTCAGCTGCTTCGCTCAATCCCTCATCTGAAATGCTGTAGCAACTTACAAGTCGAAGGCGTCTCAGCTGACTTGAGTTGTTAAAATGCCACAGACAAGATGCCCAAAAATGAACAAGCAGTTTCAAACAGAAAGGCAATAAAAATTCGTAGAGAATTCTGCATCTACAAATTCGTTGTTCGAACTTACAACTCCAATCAGCCAGATAAATTGTGAACCACGAGTGTAAGATCCTTAGCTGAGTAACTTATATAAAAAAAAGATCCTCAGCTGAGTATTTTTTTTTCATCTTTTCTTTTTTTAAGAATGTGCATGCCCTTGGGGCCTAAAATTTGGTGCCATGCCATCCATATGCAGAAAAACAAAAGAGAAGCGAATGTGTAGTAAGTAATTCGTCCAAGCCAAATCATCCACCAACTTATTAACCACACAACACTACTACAGACAAACAAACCAAGAGAGGAAGACAGCTAAAAATACAGTGGCAGGGGTAGGGGAAATAAGCTCACTTGCCCCTTAATCAAACACAAGCAAACTACTCCAAGTCTATAACTCATCAGGGAGAAAACACAGATACAGTTCATATTAGTACTGCCATTATCTGAAGAAATTCATGGACCTATAAACGAGAATAGGCTCATATATTTGACAAGATTTTAAAGAAAGAAGCTTTCTTTAATAAAGGGTAACTATAAATTATCTATTAAGAAAATACAGGCCAACTACACAATGAAATTGCCCCGTGGCACAATGTTAGATAAGCCATTACTGCACCAATTATATAGTTAGTTAAAACAGCCCAAGGGGGTAAATAATCACATAAGAGATATGTGATTTAAACAAGAAGATGAGAACCCAAACTTACTTATACTTGAACAATTTCCATTTACAATGCAAATGTAGATTGAATAGTCAGTTGGACAACAGACCAACGACAAACTGTGGGTGAACTAAATCTACTTTGCCAATTGGCTGGGTCGATGGTAGCAATGAACCACTCATGTGCACAAGATTGACAAAACAGATGGAAACGAACCCCCATCCAAAACCCCACCTCTCCTTCAACCCCCCAAAACCAACAGTGTGGCAATCGTTTTCAAAAGAATTTTTACTTCAAGGAGGCAGAAATTGGACAAAAGTATATTTGGTTCATATACAACTATCAAAGTCTAATTGACTATGCATATATATCAAGGAGGTGACATCTTAGCATAACCAATGGAATTGGATCATCTGCCAGAGTTTGCTGAATGCATATAAATAGACATTAACTAGAGCTCCCACCCTTTCTTTGTCTGTACAAATAAAGCAGAATGGTACACAAATTATCCAACACAAACCCGCACCCGATCAATTCTTCCTCAACAAATCAAAGCACATTAATGGAGATGAGGATCCCGAATAATATAACTTGTAGACTCCATCAAAGAACACTTCAGACCATTTTCCAGAAGTATGTTCCACCATATACGAATCGGGCTCCTTTTGCTGGAATGTTCGAGTTGAACACATGATTGTCTTAAATATTACAATATCTTTTGGATGATCATTAACGCCACATCCTAGTCTAATTAATCTTTCTTTTTTTTTTGTCTAACAGGCTCTTGGCTAGCAGCAAGGGCCCACATGCTACACCTTACACTGTGCAAGCTAAGAAGTATTAACTCGGTGAGAGCATAACCCCGAACAATCACAAATTGTTTCACAAAAGTGATTTTTGATATTCTTACATTGGAAGTGACGGCAAGATGTCATCCAATAAAAAATTTTGCATCTTAAGCAGAAGACTATAGAATGAGTTCTATCACCGCTATCCTACCCTCATAAGATCCCAGGCTGACCTATGTACACGATCTTCACTCATCCACTACTGGATTGCATAACATTCAAGTCATCAATAGTATTCATTACTAGTTATGTACGCTTTACACAAGGGAGGCTCAAACCTCACCTCCCTGGAGTGTTTTCCCAACAAATTTATGTCCTAAGCCAATCTTTGAGCAACATTCAAGTTGTAGGTGGAATCAAGATAAGTACAATTGTGGCTCAAATCATGCTCCAGCGAAGATGGATACCACAAACAATTTGCAACAAACACGAAAATCATGGAAGTGAAAAAAATTCTGTTTATCAAGCTAAAACCAGTAAAAATCAGGACTCAAATTCAACAACCATCCCCACCAATCACTAACTAACTAACTAACTTAAAACTGTAAAAGTAGACCGATAACTTGCACTGGATAGGGCATGGGTAAACCTAAATATACCAATTTAACAAACAAAGCGTAAACTTTAAGTCAGTAAACCAATATGCACAAAAGTAATTACCAAAACCCAAACAACCACAAGACTCTTCCCAATCAGATTTTCCCCCGAAAGGCCATCAATATGACAGCAAATGAAAATCAAACGCATATATCAATCAACACATGAACAAAAAAAAACAATAAAAACCACATAAAGTTTTCAAAAATTAAAACTACAATTAGGAAGGAATAAACAATAAAACAATACAATAAATTACCTCTCAGTGATGTATTTGAGGAGTTCGTCGGTACCAAAGTACTCAATGTTGATATCAACCAACTCGCCGCCGCTGCGATCGACTGCGTGCTCGCACATCTTATCGAAGTCATACTCATACGGCAAGTCCCCGAGGTTGCGCATGTCGACGGCGCGCCACATAGATGGGTCCTTGCAGATGTTGCGCCACAGCCAGTACACTTTCTGTGCGCTCGTTAGGATCTCGATGGCGCCGAGCTTCAAGAGGATCGATGCCGTAACATCCCGTGGGAGCTCCAGCCAATTCCGGAGGTCGCCAGGCGGGTGAGCAGGAGAAGGGTCCATTGTGAATTTTCAGGGGAAGTCGTTGGGATTTCTCGGAAAAATCTTCAAGTCACGGGAGGCTGTTGCATTATCCGAAGTCGGTCTTAGGGTTCGGCCATGTCTTCTGTGGAAGAATCTTGCAAAATAGAAACGAATTTAGCTTTGGAAATAGTCCTCTTTTTATTTTCTTTTTTCTTTTTTCTTTTTATCCTTTCTTTCCTCGAATTTTTAAGTTTTTAACATTTTTGCACTCATATATGCATTAGTTCTGATGTTTGGTACAGTGAAAATTAAAATAAAAATTATAAAATTGTTGTAAAACTAAAGAGAACATTACAATGCAATCTAAAAAGCGTAGTAGGAAAAAAATAAGATGAGAGAAAATGAATTGTTCCCGTCACTCCCTGCTCCCTCCTTCCTTTCCCCCTTCTCTTCTTCCTTTGGCCCCTTATATTTTTCTCTTCTCCTTTATCGTGGTTGTTTGCGTTTTCCTTTGGGGCCTCTCTCATGGTTAGATCTGCACGGTTTGCAGCCTTTTTGGAGGCCAAGCACAGGACAACTTAGCTCAGTAGCTCCCAACATTGTTCTTCCCACCCTTCCGGAGCTGCTACGATGGCGCATGATGATCCACGTGCACCCACGCACGCGTATGGATCTCACACGCATGACTATTTTTTATCTGTTGTTTGTGGTGGTTGTTCGGTCTTGGGTGTTTCTGTCTTGTGCGTTGTTTTCCTTTTGTTGTTTATAATAATTTCATTTCATTTGGCTTTTGTGGAAAGGGTCTAGTAGCACCCATTTTGTTGCGTCGAATTCTGGAGGATATGAAAATGTTAGTACTCCTCAGCTGGCCCGGATCTCTATTGCAGAGATTTTTTTATTTTTCCCTCCCTTTGGTTGTGCTAGTATGGACGAGCTTTTGGGGCAGCAGGCGCGCGATGTTTGCTCATCCTCTCCTCTTGCCATTGTTTTCTCTGTTTGCGGGGGAGCTTGCTTTGGGTCCTTGGACCCTCTTCGAAATTATGGACCTTTTGGTCTATATGTATGAGGCCTTTATGGCCAGTTGGATTCAGACCCTTGAGCCTGTAGTTGTATGGCCCTTTGGGCCCTTAATATTGGTGTAATGGACTTCCAGTCTCTGTGCTTTGTAACCGGCCTTGAAGGTCTTTTTGTATTCAGCGCTTATGTATTGTTCCTAATGAAATGAAGTTTCACGTTTGCGTAGTAAAAAAAAATGGTGACAAGAGAGTTGACCATGATTAACAGTCCACAAAAGAGTCCATTGAGTTCCACACAAACATTCAGGATTCAACTTTAGGACTTGATAAGTTCTGTAACGAAGTTGGATCCTTATACATAATATCGAAGTTGCAGAACATGAACTATATCTCACCCATATTAACATATTTATTTATTTTATGCATTTTGAATAGTGGAGGAGATTATGACTCGACAATGATATATATGCCTATGATGGACTAGATTTATCAGACTCTCCATTTATGTATTAGAGTTATTAGAGTCTCACTTTGCTAAAGCAATGTGGGCTATTGTAATCAAAGGCTTATAAATAAATATCTCTGTAATCTCTCATACACACATCAGTGAGTACACTAATCTATCTAGTTGGGCCTTTCCACAGTGGATGTATATCTATGAACCGAACCACTTAAATCTTGTGTCTCATTTCTCTTTTCTCTCTTAATTTAAATTATTATTCTCTCTTTTATTTTATTCTTAACACTACGAAAAGCTCAGCCTATATTGCTTCATTTTTAAGTCCTATATATATATATATATATATATATATTAACATTGCCTGCACATGATATATAGAAAAGCATTTATTTCCTATTAGAAGTTGGACCAAATCCCAAATGAATGCTAAATTAACAAGCAAATCACAGCACCCGTTTAAGAAAAAAAAATCACAGCACCCGAAACAAAAAGAAGCTTCACAATACATATCCCATTTTTCCTATAAAAAAAAGGGTCAAAAGCAAGGAGAACCAACAACATCGTGAAACCGACGCCCAATAAATGCGGATGATTTTCAACCAGATTAACCGACCATTCTAAAATGAGCTGAGAAGACATATTAATATTCCAGGCAGGAACAGAGAGAAAAAACAAATTTTCTCAAAAAACAAAAAAAGAGAGAGGGAGAGAGTGCAGAAGCATCTCTCTTTCTTGGATCTCTCAATATATGTCAGAATTAATAATAGTAGGCTTTAAAGAATGATGCAGTTCTTCTTCTTCCATATTATATCCATCGGTTTTCCATTTCGTTGTTAGTGGTTAGTTATGCCTATTTCTTCTTCATCTTCTGGACAAAATAGAATGAGCCGCAGTCGAGCATTTTCATCGCCACAACTTCAACCTCCTACGACGAGTCATGACGAAAAGGTCGATGACTATTCTTTAGAAGGTGATCAGATGCTTCTTTTTTTCTTGGCATTTAATTTTTGCAGCGTTTGGTGCTAATTAAATAACTCCATGTCCAAGACGTGGTTGCAGACACTTTAGCTATCACAGTTTTCATCAGGAGTCATGGCCATGAATTTATGGTAAATAACCCAAAACACAAATCGTAAACGAAAAACAAACAATTTCCATGATTTTTGTCATAAATTAAATGATTTATCTTCTTCGTATACGTGAAAAGAACAGCAACATTATATGTTATGTAGTGATCCCGAGTTTTTTCCTGCCCATGTTAGTTTTTTCATTTGTCTGATTCTCTATATATGTTCTAGGCATCGCAACAAATGTAAAGCTGCTACTGAAACTGATCCAAGATCATAATGAGGCACGCACTAAAGACAACGACGACCGCAAGGTGCAAAGGGTAGCTGGAATGTTCAAGATCATTGATGATGTGAAATCCCGGATTGAAAAATCTCAATTTCATGGCACCAAGAAGGAGCTCAGGCGGTGCAACACAGATCTTAGGCGTAATGTACCGAGGGAAAACAATCCTGATGAACCGCTAATAGATGAGAAAGAAATCAGGTTCAGAAAAGAGCTCAATGCGAGCTTGGCTGCACGAAAGAGACTCGAAATGTTGTATTCAAGTTTGGGAAAGGAGAAGGAGATCATGGCATCAGAGCTTGCAAGGAAGGTTCACGAATTGAGTGGCATGGAGGAGCTTATTAATGATCTTAAAGCGCAGAATGAGATGTTGCGGGCCAAAGTGCAAACTTGTGCGGAAGAGCATAAAGAGAAGAAGTGTGGTAAGGGAGAGTTGCTAGGGAATGCTGGCCTCCAAGAGCGAAACAGGGCACTCTCAGAGCAACTTCTCAAGTCGCTTGATGGGTATCGATCCTTGAAGAGGAAGCTCAAAGAAGCAAAACAGGAAAAAACTGACATTCTTGCGACAATGGAGGAACTGAGGACGGAAGTCCGAGCTGGCCTTGCCAGAATACGCAGCTTCAGGCAACCGATGGTCTCAGCGGACGAACAGCCCGAGGATTCTGAAGAGGAGATTTCAGCACTGGAACGCATGTTTGAGGGCTTTAACATGAAGATATCAAAGTATGGGCACAAGAAGAACGAGCGTGTCGAACCCAAAGCGGAGATCAAAGCCGCAGAATCCTCTGTTCATGCATGAGAAGAAAAGGTAATAACCGACTAAAACCCAGAAATACCTCGTTTGGATGTTTGCTCTTTATAGTCATGTACATAATCGATGACTCTCTCGAAGGAGGGTGAATTGGATGACCTCATCACTCTAACTTTGCGGCTGGATCACATGCACCTCAAAGCAGTGTGGATTAATCATTAATGGCCGAGAGCGATTGAAGCTCTAAATTACCCGTTCATGAGTGTTAGATGTTGTATGTTACGAGCAATCAGCAAATATGTAGAAATATGAGCACAATGTTTTACATGTCTTATTAAAATCCAAAAGAAAAGAGATAATTCCGAAGAAGTTTGTTAACCACAGGGCTCCTGAAACTGCAAAAGATATATCATTCACCTAGATTGTGTAAATTGCAGGCTGCTTTGGATTCCAACACCCATGAATCGCTTGCTACTTTGGCTCCAGTTGAACTTGCCAGGGTCTCCGCATCAGACCGGCCGCGATCGAGAATTGTAACTTTCTTGCTCGGATCACATTTGTCCCGCAGCTCAAGACTGTCAATTACGAAGGTCTGTCATGTTGAGGAACCAGACAAGGTTTTTTGATCCTCCCCAATATGTTTTCTATGAAGAATTATTCCTCCAGCAGCAATTATGAGGTCTTGTATGTACCCCTTGTATGCCCTTATAAAATATTCAAGCCAACTACTTGAGAGAATTTATTTGGGAAGAAATTCCAGTGATTGACCAAGTGATCAAATGAACAGGTACTTACAGGGTTCTTCTGAATGCCCCATTTTCATCTGTTGGTAAGATGACATGGGTGACACTCGGATCCCACTTTTTGAAACTGCAACTCCAGATGATCTCTCAAAATCAGAAACAGTTTCGTGCAATTCCACTTGTCAAGAAAACAATAGAAATCGGAGTGCTTTCCAAACTCTAGAAGCAAAAGACAAAATTGAGCTCTATAAGCAGAATTCTTTCACCCTCTCTGGAGTTGTGAGAACTGAACAACAGAGAACCAATTTCTTTGAAGAGAACCCATTCCAATTTCTACCAGTACTGTTTTCTGGTTTACTAGCGACACAATGACGTTGAGATGATTGCCTGGAAAAGAGAGGCGAGAAAGAATTGGCACAGAAGGAGAATTTGTGATGGAGAAAAGCTCTAGGACTAGGAATTTTACTGAACAACTTCAGAACTTGACGGAAAAGGTCAAACATACCCATCTCTCTAAGTTGATCTAAACCCAAAGTTTCTAATCATTGTAAAAATTCACTAGCCAGTGACTCTAGAAAGCAAGAATTGCAACAACTCTTGGAATTGTTTTCTTTACCAAAAGCTTGAAAAGGTCAAAGAAAAATTTGAAAAAGTTAACTATATATAGCCATTGAACCACGAAACTAGTGAGAACCATCTGGGAATATTCGAGGGGGCATTGACTCGAACAACTCGGCTTGGTCTTCTGCTTGCCCTCCAAGCATTTTGACCCACTAGTCACTCCCCATCTGCGTAACAACTTGTAATCAGGTGACTTGTGAAATAAGAACTCCCATGGTTAAACCATTTGTGTCACTGTAGATGGCACTCGATTGATAAAAAAATACAATAGCATTGATTCTAAGGCTTTCTTCTATGGGGGGTAGGTCAGAGCTAGCATTGAATAAGAATAAGCTGGGATTCCTCTTAGCCATCTCTTATGTATCATCATTAGTCCGTGCTCTGGAAGCTAAAATTGCATCTCTCCCAGCACTCGCACTTCATTCTTTGCTCATTCATTTCAACTTTTTCTACCAGAGAAACCACAAGGTTCTTCACTAGGTCCATAACCTCTAAGCAAATAACATACAGAAGAGAAACACGATGTCTCTATTCTCAGCGTTTTTCAGTTGTTTCATGTGCTCTTCGCCTCCGGTCTCTGATGATGTACTGGGAGCCTCTGTTCGCGTAAAAGAGTGCTCTTCAGAAAAACTCAAAAGCAAGTCAAAACCGTCCAGAGCTCCGGTTGTAGTGTCCTTCCCTGTCAATTCGAACCTCTCCCGCTTGTAGATGCACTGATCATGGCTGCAAGAGAAGACCGGACGAAGAAGAAGACGGTGTTTGTACTTTGTGCCATGAAACTGTGAACTGAAGAGGTATATACGGCCAAGCAGGGTTGAAAAGGGCATAGTCCTATTTTAGGAGACAGTCAAAGTAACAAAATAGTATTTTAGGAAGGTCCTATATTTTAGTCTAGAAAATAGAAAATTTTGAAATATAAAAGGCCTATAAAATAAGAATATCTTGCTTAGAAAAATTAGGAATATTTTTAAAATTAATTTATAAAAATGAAATTGAAAATAGAAAAGAAGAGCATTTAGAAACTAGCAATAATAACTCTGAGACCCCGAATGTCATTGTGCTATTTAGGCTTACGTATTTGTACTTGAATTGAATTTTGGAGGCTGTTATTTGGCCCATTGTAAGAAATTTTATAATATTACAATGACTTATTAAGTTTTAATGTCAAGGATATTTAAAATGCATTTCATTATATCTTATAGTTGCTGAATTTCTCTAAGAAATTTCATTTTTTCATATTAAATTGTAATTGTGAATTTTAAGTGCATGTTAATTATCTATTGCCTTCATTAGGTAGTCTTCATCTTCATTAGGTGGACTAAATGAATATTTAGTGCGCAAGGCTTGTGGTTCACGTGAAAGAGAGAAAGCCAAAGAAAGTCAAAGAGAAGTAAATAGTGATTCACGTGAATGGCAAAGAAAAGGGAGTAATTGTAGGCTGAAAAGTAATAGTAGGCTAAAAAGAGAGTAATTGTAGGCTGAAAAGAGAGTAAATGTATGTTGAAATGTAATAGTAGGCTGAAAAGAGAGTAAATGTATGATGAAATGTAATAGTATGCTGAAAAGAGAGTAAATGTAGGCTGAAGAGTAATAGTTGGCTGAAAGAGAATCACGTGAAAGGCTTAGTGAGACAAAGAAATGAAAGAGAGAAAAGACAAGGCATTAAATGAGCCAACCATGTCACATGGGCGATGCAAGTAAGACTTTTCTCCCCCCTTTTTTGGACATGAATTAGGCTAGATTCAGTCTTGCCCTTGCACTTCACGCCACACTCACTTCACTCACCTCATTTCACTCTTGCATTTCACACACACACTCATTTCAGTCGCACAAGAGAAGAGAGAAAGAGAGCTTGACCGAGAGAGAGGGAGAAGGAGAAACCGAATAGGGAGAGAAGAAATCAAAGGAGATCAAGTCAAGGTAAGGATGATTCGGTCCTTTTGGCATTCCTTCCTCTATGAACTCCTCTTGTTCTTCAAGTTCTTACTATGGATGTCTTCATATAGGTGTTCTTTAGCCATCTCTTGATTCCAGTCGAAACCCTAAGGTAAGGTGCTCTTGTCTTAGAGAAATATGGCATGGAAGTTAGGTTTTGACATGATTCTTGGTTGTTGTTCTTGTGTACTTGCTTATGGAGGTTTTGTGAACTGATTTCTTGAGATTTTGTTGATGGAGGTAGGGATTGAAGGCCACAGTTTTGGGCTATATTGAAGGAAGTGATGATTTGGGTTTTGATGTTTGATATTAGCATGCATGTAGGTTGGTTGATGGCCGAATCTTGTGATTGCTAGATCTAAGTTAGTTGCTGTAAATTATTGTGATTTGAGGTTGAATATTAATGTTTGAAGCCACTGATTTGAGTTGTTAAAGTTTGAGAAACATGTTGGATGATGATCTTGTGATTATAGACTAGTTGCATGTGAAATTAAAAGTGTATATCCTTGATGTTGTTGTTGAAAGGTTGTTGTTGTAACACTTGGTATATAAATGTGAATAATGTTGGTTTGACATGATGTTAGGGTAAGGTTAGGGTTCGGTCAGTGACCTAAACCTAGGAGCAAGTGTAATTGGTAATATTAATGCAAGATAGTGTTATGAAATGGAAGAAAAGGGGATCATGGGAGCCGAATGGTTGCTGCCTTAGGTCATGGAATGTGTCTTATGTTGTTCCTTAGGGTTGCTTGTTGTTAAGAAGGTATGTTGATGACATTGAATTAAATAGCAAGCTAACCACCTAGTAACTTGATTACATTTGGTGAACATGGAGATAATTGCACTCGGGTTAAGTGGGAATTGAATTCATGTTGTTGTCTTTAAGTGAATCATATGGATCTTGCAAGAAAGTGGAAGATTATGAATCTGGAAATGTTCATTTGGTTCATGTCAGCAAGCCTAAAAGTGAAAAGAAGGCCAAGATGGTCACGGGTTGATCACTTAGATGAGAATTAATGTCTATCGGTTATATTTGGAAGAATTGTGGGCATTGGTGTTCATGTGAACTTGAAAACTTTGAGATAAGACCAATGTAACTTAGGTTAAATCCTATAGGTCTCGGCAGTGCCCATATAACACATCTATTGAGGTTAAATTGGTGGGATTTGATAGTCATTAGTCCATGCATAGTACGATGAAAAGTGTGGAACAAGAGAATAGAAATTAGACGTAGATAAGTTGTTGATTTGACTTGAAATTTTTGGTATGAAATGTTGTTGCTGATCTTCATAAATAGGCCTTGAAATTAATGATGTTGATGGGAAGAACTAGTGTAATAAGTTGATTACAAGATAGATATATATAGTAGTTAAAACAGCAACCTAATTGGGGTTGTTTGATGCATATTTTTATTGTTTTCAAATTTGTTTTATGCAAGCTAAAGTTTAAAAGAAATCTTTTGTAAGTGAAGTCATAATTTTCAAGATACGAATTTTGGAAAACCGAAAACTTTTATGAGTATTTTTGTATGTCTATTTGACTAGTTGCCTGAGCGTCTAAGTAACGTATTTAACTCGCTTGTAGGCGAAGCACCCCTTGAAACTCAGAAGGATCACGGTAAGTGGAAACTTACGTTTTTATGAAAACTGGAATGATACACAACATGATTTTTCATGATCAAGCATGAACACTCATTGTTATCAAGCATTACATGACATAAGCATTGACATGAAGTTTGGTGCAAATGAAAGTATGAAAGAATTTTTATGACAAGTCAAGTTAAGGGGCTTGGGTCGGTACCGTACCATCAAGAAGGTGCACCCACTCTAAAGGACGAATACGAGAATGATGGATGACACCTAAGGGCACCCATGCCAAAGGACGAATGCGAGAATGATGGGTAGTCCTCGAGGTAAGTGCAACCACACTGAAGGACGAATGCAAGAATGATGGGTAGTCCTCGAGGTAAGTGCAACCACACTGAAGGACGAATGCGAGAAGGTGTGGACCTCCAAGGGTCGTGTCTAGCCATCAGGCCTGAGGCCACTTCAAGGGCTAGCTCAACCAGATGTTATGTCTCCAAGGGAAAAGGGGACGGTTCCAATGGGAATGCACAACCCTGACTTCAGGGGTTAAATGGGGCGTATGTAGCCCACAAGATAAGAAAGAATTTTTTTCAAGGACCAAGTGTCATTTTAAGTTCAAGTATATTTTTTCAAGAGCAAGTGCATGTGCAAATGCAAACATGAAGCATGTATGCACATCAAGATTCACGATCATTCATGATTTACATGTTCAAGTTATAAGCTCATATTTACAAGTTCATATTTCCCTTACTGAGTCTTTTGACTCACAAGTTTTCAAATTGTATCATTCCAGATGTTCCAGGTGAAAGCAGTCCTGAGGACTACTTGTCTTGAGAGAGAGGACTTCCCAAGTATTTTTGATGTTGGTGACTATTGACCAATGTGGTCTGTCACTTGAGAAGTGTTTTGTTTTGATATGTAATAAAGATGTTACTCAATTATTAATGAGGTCATTTTGTGTAAATTAAAGTTTATGTAGATTTATTTGGCCCGTCTCTCTCTCAGTAATATTTTCATTGTTAAGTTATGGTTAAGTTCGCTAGAGTGTTCATACAGGAATGCTCACGGCTGTCATTGGCCCTTCGGGCTAGCGTTCGAGGCGTGACAGTTAAGTGGTATCAGAGGATAGAGATTAGAGTCAGAAGACATAAGGAATGAATTAGAACCCTAAGAGTTAGCTATATGTTCAGCATAGAATACGCTAGACTTCTAAGTAGAATTATGACACATTAGGTTATATGCTAAACGATGACCTTGAAGTGCAGGATGGCACCTAAAGGACCACAAAGGAATCGAGGACCCGAAGATCTGGGTGTCACTACCGATGATGTTCTAAGGCACATGGCTCAGCTTATTGCCGAGCAGATGCAACAAGGAGCAAATGTGGAGGGGGCAAGAGGTCGCCCTGAGGGATGCACCTTCGATCAGTTTAACCACCAGCACCCGCCAATGTACAATGGCAAGGGAGACGCTATTTTGGCAGAGAACTGGCTTGTGGAGATAAAGGAGTTGCTTGAAGTCATGGGGTGTACAGACGCCCAGAAACTGAGTTTTGCTACCTTTAAACTACAAGGAGATGCCAAGAGGTGGTGGCTGTCTGAGAAACTATTACTAAGCCAAGAGTTGGGGCAATAACTCATAACCTGAGAGAGATTTCAACAAGAATTCCTAGATCGTTACTTTCAAAGGACAACTCGGGAGGCAAAAGCAAGGGAGTTTGCCACCTTAACCCAAGGGATTATGACAATGGAGCAGTACTCTGGTCGAGAGGCCTACAGAGAATAGCGGCGTATCATGAACAACAAAAGAGGAAGGCCCCTTCTAATCTAACAACGTCACAGATGCCCTGGAAAAGGAGTAAGCAGGATTTATCCCAGAAACAGAATCAGAGGCCTAATGGAGCCTAGAGTTCCGGAGGAAACCAATTTCCACAGTGTAACAAGTGCGGCAGGAAACACCTAGAGGAATGTAGGCAAGGAGTATGTTTTCAAATACCACTTGATATAATTGTTAAAACTTTTTAATTATTTTAATTAATTTATTATATTTTTAAACTAAAATACCTCATTTTTATGACTTTTCTAATGCCTCAAAAATTGTTAAGCCGCCCCTGCATGGGCAATTTGCTGGAAGGAAAGTCGCTGGAAATATCCGAAAGTCTTACAGGGGAATGTCGCCAGTGATTTGGAGTCTTTTCAGTTCTCCTGCTCTTTAGTATTTGGCGGACTTTGACTCTCTAAACTTGAGAAGATAAACTCTTCGGAAATTAAGTTTTCGGTCAAAATTGACCAGTTCCCACCCTAAACTCTTCGATCGGAAACTTCTACGTAGTGTTCATTCGATTCATTACCTTATCTTGTTTTGAGGCGGCTAGTCAAAGAGGTAGGCTTATAGTAATCTGGTGATCCTAACTTCTGTCTATATATATAAAGAATGACTGCTGTGATCTTTGCTAACCCAATTCATGATCCTCTGATCACTTCTCAATCCAAATTTCGATCGCGTACGTACAAACAGCTTCGAATTAAGTCAGTTTAAGAGAACCCAGATGGAAAGCAGCTTAGAACACTCGAGTCTCATGAAGGTTGCCATGTTTGTCCTCGTCCAGGCTTTGGTGTATCTCATCCTTTCAAAATCATCGAGCGTCTTCTCCAAAACCAAGAGATCACTTAGTTTTAGACCACCTCGCTCCCTAACTATCCACCGGATACTCTCTGCTCTTGGAGACATGCCTGCGGGTGCCGAGTTATCTCCAACTTCTTCAACGAGCCTGCAGTACTCTCCATCGAAGGAAATTGAAGACGGGAATGATCTCACTTCTTCGGCTTTTTAATTTGCTGGTTGTGAGTTTTGGTTTTCAAATATTGATGCCCCAACATTGCTGATTGGCTTCTGAATTGGCTTCTAGTTTACGATCCATTGTATTGTCTGCGTTAGTGTTTAGATATACACGGGTTGGGGGGATTATTTAGTTCTTTTGTAGTCTTCGGGTAAACCAGTTCTCGTGGGTTTGTGCAGTTTCCTTTCCAGGTTTGCTCAGGTTCTGAGTCTTCTACGCTGTTTGCTAGTCTTACCCATTTTGTCACCATTGTCACAATTTTGCTTTTGGATAAACTTTTCTGAAATTTTTATTCAAATCAACATAAATTGGAAAATCTGAATCCTTATTTCTTTTAGAATACTTCTTTTGGGCTATTTTACTTGCTGCTTCTAATTCATTCACTTGAATGCTATTGATATCTTTCATATCTGCAACCTGGCTTTCATTACCAATTTAATACGAGCCAAATGACACAAGCAACATTAAAGACAACAAATGTATGAGGTGAACTGCAGCGCTGGAATATTTTATACTAATAGCTGCATCTTAAAGGGGCTTGAACAAAGTTCAGGAGAGCAAGGTCCTTCAGTCCTTGTGTCCATTCAAACATCTCACTATCCAAAAAAGCAGCAAAACATAAGGAATGGAACCGAATGGTCGAACTTCTTCTAGGTTCTTCCTTAGCAATTTCACACAATTCATCCCCAAACCCTGCAAGCCTTGCTGGGGTTTCTGGAAAAGGGTGCTGAGGCACTTGAACCCTCTTCTTGGCTGGAAATGAAGGTTTCATGGTATTTTTCATGTTGAATTTTAAATGTTTTTCTTGACCCTTTTCCTTTCAAGGTATTATGTTTCTCTCCTCTAGTATCTTGTTCACCGTGGTTATCATCACCTTCAGCTTGCTTTTCTCTACCTGGTCCTCCAACGTTCATTCACGGGTCAAGATGTTATTTGGTGCGAATCCGGTGGCACAGCACTATAACAATCTCCATAGTTCAAAATAACGACCAAAGGAGGATTATGCAGAAGATATGCTCAAAGAAATTACGTCAAAATGACTAACTGAAACTTATTTCAGAAAGACAGAAGATACGAAAGTGTTAGTTCTGGCGAACATGTCCTCATGCATGTAAAATTTAATCCATGTGCATCTGGATGATACCGAATGGATCATGTATGAACTGACATATCACCTGATAATTTAGTTTAGGACGCATTCTGAGTGACGAATATATTGATTCCAGAAGCAACTTCCATGCTTTTGTAAACACTCGCCAAGTTATCCATGTGAGGAGCAGGGCGAACCTCTGCATAAAAAATCCTCCATAAGATGGAGGCCTAATCACAGAACAAATTCAGTAGTGCTGACGCTGGTAAAAAGGCCATGCAAGTTGAAGAACTAGATTTATCATTTTTCTTTTTCCACTGAAATAACAAAGTTCTTAGGGAATTGCTGAAGCAAATTTTGTCATTTTGCGCAATAAGCAGGTGAACAAATGGAGAACACAGACGGAAGGAGGAAAAAAAACATACACTTTAGATGTAGGCAAAAGAAAAAGGAACCGAATATCTTGTGGAACAGAATCCCAGAGACTACTGCAGCACAAATCAACCCAGCAGACTATACCCTGAAAACTTACTACATAGTCTGTATGTCCAACTCTCCTGCAACTCTCCTGTATGTCTAATAACCTCATACGCTACCAATAATCCCTACAAGAACAAGAACCATTCTTGAAATGGTGAAACCGACTACGATCCCTCACAACAATCTCTCGCTTAAAAACCTTTGATATGAGTTTAATAGCCCAATGACAATCTGCACAGGCTCTCAAATTCTTCACTACTCTAATTGGGGTCCCTGGAGCTGAATTAATGAGCACAAAAGCAATTGCAATTTTCTCACTATGGTAAGACAAAGCAGTCTCCTTTTCCTCCTCCTCTACGTCTGCAAGCACATTAGCTGTGTAAGGGACATAACCCTCCAATTTCAACAATTTTGTGATCTCTGACAGCATTGCGTATATATCCTCACTTTGAGGTTGAGACCTGTCACCCATGGTGAACTCATAAACCTTATTCCCTAACTCAACGAGGCTATAACCAGGAGTTTTCCTCACCCCTTCCCAAAGCATTGACCTCCTAACCCTTTGCACATCTGACCAATGATGCTCTGCTGCATAGAGATTTGAAAGAAGCACATAATCCCCACTATGACCAGGCTCTAATTGTAGAAGCTGGGCTCTTGCAACCTCCCCAAGAGCCAGATGTCCATGACTCGTGCATGCTCCCAACAAGGTCCTCCAAACAACGGCATTTGGCTTCAATGGCATGTTTTGGATATACTCGTATGCTTCTTTCACCTTGCCTGACCTACCCAGCAAATCAATCATGCAGCCGTAGTGTTCTATCTTAGGCGTAATCTTGTATTCATCTTTCATCCTCTCAAAATAATTAAACCCCTCATCCACCATTCCACAATGACTGCAAGCATACAGGACCCCAACAAAAGTTATGGCACTAGGCACGAACCCCTTTCTTTCCAACTCCTTGAAATGCTCAAGCGCTTCCTCACCAAACCCATTAACAGCCAACCCAACGATCAAAGAAGTCCAAGAAACCACATTCCGTTCTTCCATCTCATCAAATACTTTTTGTGCCTCTCTAATGCTTCCACACTTAGCATAGAAGTCCAAAAGGGCATTATTCGCATGCATGTTTGCACTCAAACCAACTTTTAACATATACACATGGGCCCTCCTCCCCAATGCCAAAGCTCCAAGCTCAGCACAACCAGAAAACAAACTTACCATAGTGAACCCATCTGCCTGAACGCCCACCAAACCCATTTCCCTGAAAAGAGTCAGAGCCTCATTGGGCATCCCATTAAGCGCAAAGCCATTAATCACAGAATTCCAAGCAACAAGATCTTTTTCAGGCGTTAACTCGAACATTTTATGTGCACTCTCAGCATGCCCACAAGCAGCATACATATGAATCAACGAGTTCTGAACGAACACCAATGATTCAAGCCCGTTTCTTATGGTAGTGGAATGTATCTTTTCACCCTCTCTAACGGCAGTCAACTTAGCTACAGCCTTTAGAAGAAAAGGATACGTGTGTGTGTCAGGTTCTATGGAGGATATACGCATATGGCTGTACAGTTCGACGGCTGGACTCGGGTTCTCACTCTCAGCATAGCCTCTCATCATGGTATTCCATGTGAAAATATTGGGACACTTGATTTGAGAGAATATGCACCGGGCATAAGACATGGGAGCTGAGAGGGCCACAATGGTGAAGATGAGGTGCTTGCCCATCTCTGGGTTGGATATGGAGACACCATGTCTGATTGAAAAAGCATGTATTTGCTTCAGCTTGAATCTGGATGAGGCACATAACTGCAATAGAACAATGCACTCCTTCGACATACAGGTATCGGTGGTGACATATGGATCCCTCCATCTCCCAGGCCCAGGGTTAAGTCTAGAACGGAAAATGCTGAGTGTACAATTAGAGCCACATCAGAACCAAGTATTTTGCACCAGGTCATCCCACGTACAGCTCACTGACAGGTCACTCCACCAGGTCCACGTCACATAAAGTCAGGAAAATAAAAATAAAAAATTAGAAAACAAAAACAAAAAAAGCCACTGCTGCATCGCTATGTTTGAATAACGGGTGAGATTACGATGTTGAGAACTTCTTATATATATATGCCTATATGATGTTATCAGACCACCGTATGAAAAGTCCAAGGCTAATGCTTTATCCTACTAACTTCGCCTCCACATTATATAAAGGCATTATTTCCTATTAAAAGTTGGACCAAATCCCAAATAGCACCTACAGTATTGGTCTAGTTAAGGTATACTTCCTCCAAAATCTAATAGATATTATCAACTTTTTGAGACCACCTCTAAGACTTTTAACTTGATAATTATCCGATTGATGTAGAACGGATGGATTGCATAAACTTCAAAATTTAATAGAATTGAGTGTGTAATCTGGTTCGAACACCCGTTGCAAAAAAACAAATCTGAAGAGTAACTAAGGCTTCACGATAAGGACCTATATATATCCCATTTTTATAACGAACAAAGGTCAAAGCCAAGGAGAACCAACAACAGCGTCAAACCGACACCCAATAGCTGCGCATAATTTTCAACCAGAAACCGACCACTCTAAAATGGGCTAACATACTAATATGACAGACAGGAACAGAGAGAAAAATAAATTTTCTCAGAAAGAAAGAGAGAGAGAGAGTGCAGAAGCATCTCTCTTTCCTTCCTGGATCTTTCAATATACGTCAGAATTAATGATCGTAGGCTTTAAAGAAATGATGCACTTCTTCTTCCATTGATCCATCGTTTTTCAATTTCGTTGTTAGTGGTTGGATATATCCCGCAGAGCTTTTTTCTCTTGTAGATCAGTTATTTCTTTCTTTTGGACAAAATAGCATGAACCGCGCTCGAGCATTTTCGTCTCCGGACCTGGCACCTCCTACAACGAGTCATAGCGAAAGGCATGAAGACTATTCTTTAGAAGGTGACCGGATGCTTCTTCTTTTCTTGGCATTTAGATTTCGCAGCGTTTGGTGCTAATTAACTCCATGTCCATGACCTAGTTGCAGACACCTAGCTATCTCATTCTCGGTAAGCATCAAGAGTCATGACCATGAATGATGGTAAATAACCCAAAACGAATATCAAACACGAAATATTCGCCGTTTAATTTGGTTCTTAATTGCAGAAGTACGAATATTATTTCCACTGTTCTATTTGTCATATTGTTCTCAATGATGAAATGGATGAAACAGTAGGAAAATGATGATCTATCTTCTTCATAGACGTACAAAGCACAGAAACTTTTGTGTTATCTGGTGATCCAGAGGTTTTCCTGCTCATTGTAAATAGTTTGGACTAAGTAATCATTTTATTTGTATGATTCTTTCTGATCTAGGCATCGCAACAAATGTTAAGCTGCTACTGAAGCTTATCCAAGATCATAACGAGGCACGGACGAAAGACAACGACGACCGGAAGATGCAGAGGGTGGCTGGAATGATCAAGATCATCGATGATGTGAAATCCCGGATTGAAAAAACTCAATCTCCTGCCACCAAGAAGGAGTTTAGGCGGTGCAACACAGATCTTAGGCGTAATGTACCGAGGGACAAAAAGCCCGATGAACCGCTAACAGATGAGAAAGAAATTAGGTTCAGAAAAGAGCTCAATGCGAGCTTGGCTGCACGAAAGAGCCTCGAAATGTTGTGTTCAAGTTTGGGAAAGGAGAAGGAGATCATGGCGTCGGAGCTTGCAAGGAAGGTTCACGAATTGAGTGGCATGGAGGAGCTTATTAATGATCTTGAAGCGCAGAACGAGATGTTGCTGGCCAAAGTACAAACTTGTGGGGACGAGCACAAAGAGAAGAAGTATGGTAAGGGAGAGACTCAAGGGAATGCAGGGCTCCAAGAGCGAAACAGGGAACTTTCAGAGCAACTGGTCAAGTCGCTTGAAGGGTATCGATCCTTAAAGAGAAAGTTAAAAGATGCAAAAGATGAAAACATTGGTATTTTTGAGACAATGGAGGAACTGAGGAAGGAAGTCCGAGCTGGCCTTGACAGAATACGCAGCTTCAGGCAACGGATGGTCTCAGAGGACGAACAGCCCGGGGATTCTGAAGAGGAGATTTCAGCACTGGAGCGCATGTTTGAGGGCTTTAACATGAAGATATCAAAGTATGGGCACAAGAAGAATGAGCGTGTCGAACCCAAAGCCGTAGAATCCTCTGTTCTTGCATGAGAAGAAAAAGCTAATCACCGACTAAAATCAAGAAATATCTCTCAAAGGAGGGTGAATAGGATGACTACATCATTCTAACTTAATGGCTGGATTACATGCATTCCGGCATCTCAAAGCAGTGTGAATATAGTCGAGAGGGATTGATGCTCTAAATTCAAAATGGCAAAGCAGATACTAATAATTATAACTTAACCCGTTCACTGTTAGATGTTGTATGTTAACCACTCGCACAATCTGGTTTGTTAAACTCCATGATTAGGGCTCAGTTAAGAACCTATAATCATCATAATGACAACAAAAAAGATGTTTCAAGGAATTTGGTTTCAACTTCTGAAAACAAAATGGTCTTAGGATACAGAACAGTTAGAAGTACATGGAGATTTGCCAGCATGATTCTGTTATAACACACTTGTAGCAGCAATTGTGCCTGCACTAACATGGGAACCATATATCACAATAAATCATCTTCCACACAGTTAACCTTCTTACCATTTTGACTTATTATAGTTTACACTGCTCAGCAACCAGTTGTGTAATAAAATTATGTTACAGCAAATATGTAAAAATATGAGCAAGGTGTTTATACATGTCCTATTTTAAGAAAAGAGCTAGTTCCGAAGAAGTTTGTAAATCATAGGGCTCCTGGAACTGCAAAAGATATATCATTCACCAAGATTTTGTAAATTGCAGGCTGCTATGGAGTCCAACAGCCACGAATTGCTTGCTACTTTGGCTCCAGTTGAACTTGCCAGGGTCTCTGCATCAGACCGGCGGCGATTGAGAATTGTAGCTTTCTTGCTCGGATCGCATTTGTCGGGCAGCTCAAGACTGTAAATTACGAAGGTCTGAAATGTTGACGAACCAGACAAGGGTTTTTGGTCCTCTGCAATAGGTTTTCTATGAAGAATTGTTCCTCCAGCAGCAATTATGAGGTCTTGTAGGTACCCCTTGTATGAAGTTATAAAATCGCCCATCAAATAGAACTTACACCCATTAAACAGCTTTGGTTGCTGCACGTGAAAACATTTGTCAATAAAAGATCCGAGGTCACATGTTACCACACAACCTTGTGTTTCATAAATCCGTGCACTTTTATTATCATAGGCTAGTTACTCATAGAATTCCCCAAATTAAATGAAAGCTTTACTGTTCTGAATAAACTTAAAAATATTGTTAGTGTTTAGAATATGTTACAACTCCAATGGGATAAACACAACAATCAGACGAGGGTCTTCTAACTAATACATGAGGCCTCGAGGAACTAAAGTTTCTAAGCATAGGAAAAGTTAAGATGACAGAACACTAACATCATTAGAACAAGGTGTCTTAACATGGCCTACGAAGAATAGGTAAAAGCTATTTAAGATGCAGTATTAGAAGATGCTAGCAGAGTATGAATTTCCAGGAGATGTCTATCTCAACAAAAGGTCATCATCTTTATGACGAAGGAAAGGAGTAACAAACCTTGTTCAGGAATCTTAGCCGTCCAAGTCGAGGGCCCTCCCTGATCCCATGAACGTCAACAGTAATTTCATAAGGCTTCTCATCAACAAGTTCCATGACCTTCATGCAAGCCTTAATCCCTGAACACAAAATATACAAAAGACGAGCAAATCACAATTCCTCTTTCAGCAAATTAATTTTGTATACACAGCACATGCGGATATGAATATATGAGTATTTTTAGATGGAGAAGTAATAGACAGATCTAAAATATGATGCTTTCAGCTTTGTAAAAATATACAAGCTAACTACATGTCATATACGAGCCAACTACTTAAAAATATTCAAGCCAACTACTGGAGAGAATAGAAGAAATTTTTGTGATTGACGAAGTGATCATATGATCAGGTACTTACACTCCATATTTAGTATCCACTTCCCCCCCAGGATACCCATCAATACTTTGAGGGTTCTTCTGCATGCCCCATTTTCGTCTGTTGATGCAATGACATGGGTGACACTAGTATCCCACTTGTTCAAAACTGTAACTCCAGATGATCTCTCAAAATCAGAAACAGTTTCCTGCAATTCCAGTTGTCAAGAAAACAATGCAAATCAGAGTTCTTTTGAAACTCAAGAAGAAAAGACAAAATTAAACTCTATAAGCAGAATACTTTTACCCTCTCTGGAGTTGTGAGAGCTGAACAACAGAGAACCAATTTCTTTGAAGACACACAAAAATTCCATTTTCTACCAGTACTGTTGCCTGGTTTACTAGAGACACAGTGACTTTGAGATAATCGCCTGGAAAAGAGAAGAGAGAATGAATAGGCACAGAAGGAGAATTTGTGATGGAGAGAAGCTTTAGTGTGTTTTACTGAACTTTAGAACTTGAAGGAAAAGGTCAAACATACCCCTCAGGAGTACATTGCTTCCTTCGTTCTTGTGATCCAGGGTTTTCACTGGGCAACTTAGAAGAGGCATGAAGTGGGCACAACATGACAAAGTTAACCTGATTCAAGAAGTGAGAAAATATAATTATATGAGCAAAGACATTTCGTACAAAGATCTGCATAGCACTTAAATATCTAAATTACTCACAGTATCCCATCGACATTGAGGGATCAACTTTGCACAAGGAACATGAAAACTCTTGCGACAACTCTTCTCATAGCACCCAAGTGCTGCCCCCTTATTTCCACAGCAACAACATTTAATTCGCCGGCTTCTAGTTAATTCTGCTTCTAGATTAATTGCAATCTCATCTTCAAAATAGACATTAGGGGCCCTGCACATATATTTGTAGATACATTGAATAAGATTGCAATATTTAGTAAAAAATTAGAAATTAAACTAGATAACCCATCTCTCTAAGTTTATCTACCCCAAAGCTTAAAGTCATCGTAAAAATTCATTAGCAAGTGAACAAGAATTGCAAGAACTCTTGGATTTTTTTTATTATCAAAAGCCAGAAAAGGTCAAACAAGAATTGGAAGCTTGTTTCAATAAACAAAAAGATAGCAGTAAGAAAAAAAATCGAGAAGGAAATATACTGAGAATAAAAATTTATTTTCTTGACGAGATGGTTATTTACCATTCTGCACAATCCTTATGTGTGTGTATGACCTTGATTCCTCCTTCGTGATCTGCAGCAACTGGCCTACCATTATAGTAGTGGACAATGTCTCCTGATGCCTGCATTTGGTTTGGAAAGAAAATTGCTTGATTGTTGTCCAAATATACCGAGGTATAAGAAGGAAACAGAGATCATGTGACCAAAAACAAATGTCAAGCATACTTAAGGGATACCTCTGATTCTTGTGAAGAAAGACAAAAAGCGCATTGAAACTTGTTAGAAATGGTCTCACATTTCTGTAAGACTACTCTATTTATCAGACAAGGAAGCTTCTGCACAACTGATGAATCATCCTGAACGTTGACATCAGATTTGCCTTGAATCCCTTCATTGAGTTGTGGTTCCTTTGCAGGAACATAAGTTTGACCCACTCGCATATCATTTACCAACGCCTCTTGCAAGATGCCAACAGATAAAACTTTCAACTTTTTCTTACTCAGTTCTTGATCAGATGACTTAGTTTGCTTTCCAGGTTTGGTCAGGTTCTGCCTGAGATAAGAGCCTTTCCTTCTATTATCAGCCATACAGATAGATTGAGGGGCCAATTCGGGGATAGCATCCTCATTTTTCTGTTTTTGTCTTTTAGATGTTTCTTTGTACATCTTGTCCTTCTCAGAATCGAGCTTTCGTTTCTCTGACCTTACAGAGCAATCAATCTTCTTACACCTTTTTCCAACCTTCTTCAAGGTAAAGTCTTCATCAGTGGCTTCTTTCTTACCTACTGAGGGGGATGTCTCAGTTACCACATTTCCTTCACTGTAATTGAGGGTTTCTGTTCCCGCTGAGACAGCCTGAACATCTTCAAGTGCTGGTTTAGACACGCTGGTACCAAAATGAGTCTTCTTACTCCGTTTGCTAGTCTTACCCATACTGTCACCATTGTCACAGTTTTGCTCTTGGATAAACTTTTCTGATACTTCATTCAAATCAACGTAAATTCGAAAATCTGAATCTGTATTTATTTTAGCATACTTCTTTTGGGCTCTTTTACTGGTCTTTCTAATCCTACCACTTTTGTCTGATTTATTACTCTCAGCTGGATCATTAGACCCTTCAGGTCTGAGAGAAGACAAATTGGGCAGGGCTGCCTCTGCAGTACCACTTCCTGGCTCAGAATTCATGCATTTTACGTTTTCAGTGCTTGGGTCTTCATTTGTTGTCACAGCCTGTAAGTCTGCTTCTAATTCAGTCTCTTGAATGCCATTGATATCTTTCATATCTGCGACCTGGCTTTCATTAACAATTTAGTAAGAGCCAAATGACACAAGTAAGATGAAAGACAACAAATGTAGGAGGTGAAATGCAGTGCTCGTATTTTTCATACTAATACCTGCATCTTAAAGGGGCTTGAACAAAGTTCAGGAGAGCAAGGTCTTTGTGTCCATTCAAACATCTCACTATCCAAAAAATCAGCAACATTGGAGCCCTTGCCATGCATTCCCCCCTACATGGTATTTGCAAAACATAAGGAATGGAAATGTGACAGCAAACAATCGAAGACAACACAATGAGGTAACTCTTCAAACACTATGCACAACTTGATAGGGTCAACTTGTTTTTGTTCAATAGAAAAATCCATAACAGAGATGGAAAACTGCATTAGTTCCCCTAGAAGTTGGAGGATGGCCATCTATGCTAAATTCGAGAAATTAATTTTTAAAGTGACTGATGCAGATTTCAAATAAGTGCAACAGGAGCAACTTGTCAACTTAATGAGTACTAAATACAGACAAACTACCTAAAAAACAATTAGATACAAATTGAGAACCAGTCCATTGGCATTTTATCAGACATACTAACGAATGATAATTAACTACAAAGTCAGCTGAATATATTACTGATGATTGCAGATCATCTCCCAAGCTTAATATAAAGTATGAACTCACAGTGGGGGTCAAATTAGAAGGGTATTCATCGTCTGAGTCCTTGATATCACTAAAGGAAGGAACATTCACCGGTGGCATATCCATGAGTTGTTCTTCATCAGTATTGTGACTTGACTTTTCTATGCCGTCATCTTCCCTCAACCAAAAAAAAGGTGAAAGCGTTGGTTCTCCCTTATCATTCAGAACCGGCTTTTCCTTTAAAATGGTCGAATTTCTTATAGGTTCTTCCTTAGCAATTTCACATAATTCACCCTCAAACGGTGCAAGCTTTTCTGGGGGTTCTGGAAATGGGTGCTGAGGCACTTGAACCCTCTTCTTGGCTGGAAATGAAGGTTTCGCAGTACATTTCATGTTGGAATCACGTGTTTTTCTTGACCCTTTTCCTTTCAAGGTATTCTGTTTCTTTGCTCTATGCTGACAATTTCCACCAGTATCTCGTTCATCATGGTCATCATCACCTTCAGCTTGCTTTTCTCTATCTGGAACATAACAGAACGGTACAACCGAAACAAAGTGCGTAGGTTTAGTTTGTGTGACAACCTAAGAGAATAAAATGGCAAACTCCGCTTGGAAACAGATGCATTTGTTTCACCTGTACTAGTTTGCACATCAAATGTATGTAAATCTCAAATTGTTTAGTGGAAAATGAAACAAAAAAAGCAAAATTTTGTTGCATGAATGCTTTTACTTTGCTAAGGGCCTTTTCATGGGTAAATGGAACTCAGACAAACTATGGACTGAAAGGTACTCTGGCCTCCAACGTTCATTCACGGGTCAAGATGTTATCTGGTGCAAATGCTGTCGCACGGCACTATAACAGTCTTCATGGTTCAAAATAATGACCAAAGGATCGTGCAGATGATTTGCTAAAAGAAATTAAAAATAATCGAAATGACTAAATATGGAACTTATTTCAGAAAGACAGAAGATATGCAAGTGTTAGTTCTGGTGATGCATGCCCTTGTGCATGTAAAATTTAATCCATTTGCATCTGGATGATGTCAATACTTTTGAATACCATACTTTCAATTCTTTTCTCTAATAGAAGGCTGGTAATTCCTTCATATATTTTGCATTAAAACGAATGAACATGTGTGGACTGACACATCACCTGATAATTTAGTTGAGGATGCATTCTGAGTGACAAATATATTGATTCCAGAAGCAACTTCCATGCTTTTGTAAACACTTACTAAGTTATCCATGTGAGGAGCAGGTCGAACCTCTGCATAAAAAATCCTCCATAAGACTGAGGCCTTATCAAAGAATAAATTTAGGGCTTGTTCGGCTTACCTGTATTCTCAGGATTTTTTGAATCCTGAGAATACACAAACCGAACATGTTTTTTAACATCACTTAAAAATAACTACTGCACGCATGTCAATAAAGTTAACATCACCTAAAAATTTTCAAAACACAAAAAATCCTCAAAATACTTCATAACCGAACAGACTCTTAGTAGTGCTGACTCTGGTAAAAAGGCCATGCAAGTTAAAGAACTAGATTTATCATTTTTCTTTTTCCACTGAGATATCAAACTTCTTAAGGAATAGCTGAAACAAATTTTGTAGTTTTGTTTCTCTAAAGTAGAACCATAGGACGAATAAGTAGTTATTTTCAGCTGGGAGCAGTAAATGGCACTATAAACCAGTGAGCAAATGTAGATTGTATATTTCATGAAACTCAATCAAGGAGATTTCTTTTTAAGACTCCATCTGTCCTCTCGCCCATGTAGATTCAAATGGTCAGTGTTCAGTATGACTCATCAAATATGCCCCATTTCAAATACTGATCAAAGTTCAAAAGTTATGCCCCCCTGAAGCATAGATATCTAGTTGAGACCTATCCAATGTACTTTGATGTCGTGTATAGCTGGGAAAGGTCACCTATGAAGTAAGACTTAGACAGTCAATCACCTGAACAGCCAATTCCAAACTCAGTACAACCGTGTATCATAAAATAGCAGTACAATTATCAACCTCACTTCCTGTAAACTTTGCACTCTAACTTAAGTCAAATGGTCAATCATGTCCTCCAAACAATGAATCTCTCAAACTTAAGTTAACTTCCAAGGTACTAATTTCCAGGACAATAACCCATGAGAAAACAAAGAACAACAAAACCAGCAACATCCCAAACAACGACAATACAGTTCAGATTTGCAATGAAGATTTGATTTCCCCAAGACCATTTTATTAAAAACAAGTTCTTCGTGAGTCCTTATCCGGCAAATAAGTCAAAACATTCTCAAAAAGCTAACTGTGGTTTACACGTACAGATCCCTACAATTCGAGGCATCAATCACATAAAACTCCAAGTTTCATATTCTGAAAATCATGAACGACATACCTCTACGCCGATACGGCACTTTACAAACGGGACATGCAGAGTCTGCTTTCATTGATTTCAAAATACATGAGCTGGAAATAAGAAATAAAAATGTTAGTTTTCACTTTTCCGAACTCTGATCACGAGACAGTGAAACAAATGACCCTGAAATTGTAGCAGAAAATGTTACTTGCAGAAGACGTGATTGCACGCGAGTGAAACCGCAGAGTTTAGTAGACTCAAACTGCACAATGGACATAACACAATTCAGCCCATTGAACCCAAAAAGAAATTTCCCCATACCCTAAGATTAAAAAGTCTTTAAAACAAATTCCAGTGAAGTAAGTATGACCATAATATGCATGAAGACTTCGCTTAACCTTCATATCGGCTTAGCAGTTAACGACTCAAAAATCAGAAAATAGAGTCAACACCATCTGTTAAGACAACAATGAACATGCACAGTCTGTTTTGTCCTCTATGATGTATGGATCCCTTTCCCGTTCCCCCAATTAGCCAAGAAAAAAAAAGAATATCTCTACAGGAACAGCCAAAAAACAATAAAACCAGTAAGAACATCAATCTTGACTGCTCCTAAAACAAAAAGAAAAAAATTAAGCTCTGGTTACCGAGAGAGAGAGAGCATATACCAAATGGGACACTTGAGTTCTCTGCCCATCTTTTCCAGGTGGTTCGGATCCCACATTTTCGCTTCCTCTGATTCTGATGAGAGCGAGGAGATGAGGAAGGACAAGAAGAAGAGGCACAGTCGCAGTCTCGCAGAATGCTAAATTTTGACAAAACTTACAGAGGACGGAAGAGGCAAGAAGAAGATGGGCACCTTTTTATTTCATGAAAAAAGAAAATTCTTTTGAATTTTGTTTTGACCCGCCAAAACCTCTCTCAACGTGGCGCGCCAGGTACCTCGTTCTGGCCGTTGACCGAAAGGAGAGGAAAAAAAAACATTCGGATTGTGTAGGCCCAGGACCGCTATCTGTATTGGTTTTTGTTTGGCCCAAAAGAGCCGACGCACTTCCCCAATACCATTTTTGGCATCTTTTTCTCTTTTTGCCCAACAATTTTTTATAAGACTAGGGTCATGTTCGTTTTCACTCTTTTCTCAGGATTCTAAGTATATTCACAAATCTACCACCGAACATATTCAGAATTCAAACACAAACACCAATACATTTTACACAATCTCCAACAATTTTTAAATTTTTTATTCAACATAAATTTTCTCTCTATACTTTTTCACGTAACTCTAATACTTTTTTATTAAACAATTACATCAAATCATTTCTCTCTCCACTTTTCACAAACACCAATAAAACACTATTCAACATAAAAATTCACAACTTCTCTAAAATCCTACATTTTTACTCAAAACGAACATAGCCTAGGGCGATGTTCGTTTTGTGATTTTTTTTGTTGGATTTGAATCCAAAATGCATCATATTCGGCGAGTCTCAGAAAAAAGAAAGGATTCGAATTTTTTTTCCCTTTTTTGCCCTGAAAAAGTTGATATTGAATGACTAAAACACCCTCCAGCACAACTAAAAACTAAAAACAGCAAAGGGCAAATTTGGAATTTTCTTGCCGACCCTGCATGCGGCCTGCCAGGGACCTGACATGTCTCTTGCAGCAGAAACTTTAAACGTCGAATTCATGCTTTTCCCCTTGATTTTTTGTGCCAGTCTTGACTTAATTATTGTCGATTTGTGCTTTATTTCGTTTTTTTTAAATAATTTTAAAAATAATATTATTTTAATAAAAATAATAATAAATTCGAAAAAAAAAAACTATAAACATCATCATTCATTTTTTTACACCTCACCAACTCCTATACAAACACCAACACAACTTTAATATCACCTAAAAAATCACAAAATTCTCAAAATTCTACAAAAACCTTCAAAACGAACATCACCAAGAATCTGTCATGGACTGTTGCAAACACGTTCCTTCCTTCAGCCATTCACATCCGCTTAGGGCTTGTTTGTTTGAAAATGGGCTGTGGTTGTGGTTTTGGTTTTGGGTTTAAAATTTAGATTTTAAATTTTAAGATTTAAAAATTGTTTTGTTGTAAGGGTTTGTTTGGTTGATGAAGATTTTGAATGATTTATATTTTATTTAAATTAAATCATATTAATTATAGTTATAATGATATTAAAAAAATAAAATAAAATAAAATTACAACCATTAGTATGGACCAAACTTGTCCTCTCTCTCTCAAGAAATTATATGGACCGTGTTTTTAAGGGTAACTGCAGTTGCACTTACTAACTAGTGGATTTGCACCTCAAAACTATTAAGTTAATAAAATATGCCAAAAAAATTATTTCAAAATTTTTCCACAAACAATTTGTCCAATCGCATTGACCCAGGAGCCATTAACTGTACGGATTCTGTCCAAAACTGGATGCTCCAAAAATTGTTATCTACCAATTTCTTGTTTGCGTGTCCAACACTTCGGTTCATGTTCTGTCCTTTTTTTGCGCACACGTTATTAGGGGACTTGGCCCCTACCAAACCCCTTATTTGCTTTGCTTGTTTAGCCCACCAGTAAGCATCAACACCCGGCTATTTACAACTACAGCCAGAACCAGCATGCATATGTTCAACTCACAACTCAGCACCCAATCCAAACCTGCAGACGCACAGCGATTTCTATGTCGCAGTCCACTACCCCATGGCCCCCATGCCTGAGAGGCTGCCGTGGTGCGCCTCATTCTACCACGATTACATGCATAAGTCCCCCCAGCACTCAATATGTTGGCCTACCATTAGAGGCTGCCGTGGTGCGCATGCTACCCATTTCCCCACCCACAGGCCGCATGTTCTCGCTAGGCTGCCCATTAGCGTTGCCTATAGTCATGCCCCTGCTAGGTTGTCAATATGCTTGGTGAGCTGGTGTAAGCAATATCATTAATGCCAAAATGCACTACCTTCCATGCTCTTGGTTTATTATTCTTGAGCCATCCCTAAGGTTGTCAATGATGTATTTATCCCAACCAATGTATAATCTTATTGATGGTGGGCGGGGCAATAAGTACAAGAAGCGTAGCATAGCAAGTAGCTCGCTTATATTTCCTCTATAGGTAACTACATTGAATGAATTAACGACAGAGAAAATGAAAATAATTGGGGGAGAGAGATCAGTCGAAAATTTCCCATGGGTTGGTGGTGGGATGGGGATCATTAAAGGTCTCCCACTTGGTGGCGGTGGCAATAACAGGCGTTACTTTCGCATTCAATATCCTGAGAACATCAAGGGTTTCCACACACTTCTGCACTCTCTTGCCCTGCAAATTGGATAGTAGCCATTAAAGTCAGATACTTGTAGGACATATCTTCCCATGTAGTGGTGTCAAAGAACAAGAGATTAAAATTGTTGCTAATGTCGAAATAGAAAAGACGAAATAGGCAAAAGAAATATGATATATATATGGGACTACCTGCAAGTTCTTCAGAGCAGAAGCGTCCTCTTCTGCAGAAATGACATCTAGCTTGATTGCTTGTCTCATGAGCATCTCAGTTAATGTTGTGATCTGAACATCCGGTACCTTAACCCCGCTTGAGATTGACTTCTCGATGGCAGAGACCTATTAAAGACGAAAATGATTTCCTTTTTGAGAAGAAAAAACACAGTACCAAGCAGCCAGAAGTACAAACATCCATCGACCATTGTATCTGAAAAAAGTAGTTTGAGAGAACCTAAAACGTTAATTTTTTTTCATTGTAATAGCCAGATTAACCCGAACTATAAAACATGTTTGACAATTGATCATCAGCTAGACTGCTAGAGGGATTTAGGACCTGAAGGTAAAGTTAAAACCATGAAACAAGTCACCATTAATTCTACTGCAGTTCGGGTTTCTTTTAAGCCAACCCACCAAAGAATTGGCAATTTGCACGCCGACCTCCCTCTACCAGAGAATCTAAAGAATCTCTTATGCCAGTAGTAGGTGGTGCTGGTCCACATAGAGTACTGATCAATAAAACAGTATGAAGGGCATTTAGCTTATTAGTCCTATTCCAATTTCCAAAGCGGAGATTACTGCCATTCTTTCAAACTCCACTTAAGAAACTCCTTATTGACGGACCATCTGAACTTTTTTTCTTTTTTTGCTAGGCGGGACCATCTGAACTTAACGAGATGGACCAGATTTTCACCTTTTTCATAATTACAGTCCAACAACGCAGCCACACCAGGCCAGGTAATCTCCACTGCCTCCTTTCTACTCCAATTAATGTCCTGTGGATCCCCACCTTAAATGCAACCTGTCTGTCAAGATTCTACGACTATTTTAGTCTAATTATGAAGTCAGACCCATATCAGTACATCATCCCAACCCCAAGTATCCAAACCAACTGAACGGCTCATACACTCAAAACACCACCACGAAGCCAATCACGAAACATGGTTCCGACCTTTTAACGCGAGGGCATATTATGTTGCAAAAGAAGTGAAGATTTTGTCTTGGCTAGTTGGCTTACCTGCTCCGCCAGCTTATCGACCTCCATGGACACGTCCAAGATGGCGCGCTTCGCGTTCTGGATCTTGGCGTTCCGGCACATCTCGATGAATCCCCGTTCGATGCTCGACGGGTCCTCCATTAGTATGATCTTCGACCGGTCCTTGACCCCGCACACGTCCAAGTACTTGCCGTTCTCTCGCTCTTTGCCTCGGAATATCACCCGCTGTTCACCGGGTTGTAACCCTGTCTCTGCCGTCAGAACCTTCTTCACCTCCCCTGTCAATCAACCCCCAGGAATAAAAATCCCATTTTACTCTTTTATCTTCAAATATATCATACATAAATCAATAAACTAGTAGTATAACGGGGGCATTATTGTCATACAGCGGAAAAGTAAGTAAAAATAATGATTTCCCCTCCAAAAAATGAAAACAAACGCCATTACCGTTAAGCGCTAAAAGTTGTTTGGTTAGCAAGAAAACGGGAAGAAACCGAATCCGTCGCTTAGTAATCATTATTTTCTAGGTTAGAGCGGTGGTTGTACTTGCACAATATTCTCTTCTGCCATAAAATAGAAGACAAAATGATGAACGAGAATAATAAGTAGATCTTGTAAGAACCATCAACCATGCAACGAATCAAATGTGGTAGTTGGTAATCCTAGAGTAGTGCCAAACCTACTTTTCTTTCCCACAAACAATCATTAACTAAGCACAAACATCACATACCATCATTTTCTTTCTTCAACTTTCCCAGCAGCCAAACAGGAAACAACAATGACGTCTAGAAACAGATTTTGTAAATGTAAATCCAGCTCATCTTACCAAACGTGGCCTGAGAATTCACCGAGATCTCGTACCGTAGGGCGCCATAAGCGACACGAAGCCGTATATTCGGAGTCGAAACATCCTTACCGTTGTCGCTTCTTTTCTGGACCAACATTCCTCCGGGTCTCATCTCCCACTTAACAACCTCTTCTCTAGAAGTGGATGACTCCTTCGTGGTTGAGATGTCGCTCATTTTACCGTATCCATTTGACCTTCGCTTCATCATGTTGACGCCCAAGAATCCAAAGATATCCCCGAAACTAAAAAAAGTGCTCTGAGACTGAGTGGAACACCGTGGGAGACTGAAGGAAAATATCAATGGGGGGTGTTTTCTGCCGACACAAACACAGTTTTAAAAGTAGGCGTATTGCGCTTTATACTGTAAAGAAATGTTCGGTTTTAGGAGAAGGAATACAAAAACAAATAAAATGAATTTTGATTGCCCAACGTTTTTTCGTCTAGAGAGTGAGGGTCCTCCTTCTCTCTAGACTCCCCAACTTTTTCTTCTGAAACTTTCCTTTCGGCTTTTCCTTTTCTGGGCGACGGGAGGAGATCCTTCTCCTCCCGTCTGCCCATCTCTTGGCTGGCCTCCCGCCAGCCAGGCGCTGTTCTCCTTGTTTTTCCTTCTAATAACGGTGGGTTGTTCATTTTTAGCTTTGGATCTTTCTTCTGGGGAAGAGAGAGCAGCAACTACTTCGGCAGGGCATTCTCCGACGAGCAGCGGCTCCAGATCTACATTGTCGTCCCTGTCCTCACAACATTGTCTCCCGATCTGTGTATTTTGGGTTGCCGCCATCTCTGTCTCCCTTTTTGGCTGGGGTCGTCCTCTGGGTACCCCTTTGATGCTGGTGTTGATGCAGGCGCTTCTCCGGGGAAGCAGGAGCACGGCTCATGCCCTCCTCCGGCGACGATATCTTTGTGTGTGTTGTGTTTCGGGTCTGGAGATCCGGGTTAGGTTAGTGGGTCTTTTGACCCAATTTGATGAGGCCCATGTGGCCGATGGTGTTGGGACCTTTACGGTCTATTGGATTGTGGCCTTTAAGGCCTTAAGATGTATGGCCCTTTGGGCCCTTGAAAATGATATAGTGGGCTTTTGTGCTCCATTTAAGCGTTTTCGGGCCTGGTTGGTCCTGTATTCTGCTCATGTAGTTCGATCTGTTATGAAATGAAGTCCACCTTTGCTTAGAAAAAAAAAAAAATGAATTTTGATTGGGGGACGGGGGGAACACTTGCGGAAAATGACGAGGAAATGTTTGGACGAATAGTAAGGCCGCCACGTGGTGGTGTCAGTGAGGTTGTTTGTAGAGACAGCTAAGAAGAGGGAAGTTGCCGACAGAGTAAGGAAGTATCCAAGTGGTAATCGAAGACGTGGCGGATGCGGACTGAGTGGTGACTGTGCGGGTCCTGGTCAGATGTGGTTGCTTTTTGTTTGTGGCTCCGCTTACTGGTTGGTTCACAATCGGAAAAGACTTGCACTTGCAAATGGATGGCATTTTTTTTTCCTTTTGGTTTTGGGTAAGTACCGCAAGTGAAGTTATTTGGGGCTACGTCTTCGGAGAGAGGAAAGTCTCTTCGATGTGGGTTTTAAGTATGAGTGAAAAATTGGAAATGCGGTTTTTTTCTGTCTTTATATATTTAAGTATCGAGTCCGGCCTTATGAAAGTGTTTGCTCTGCACTGCGCAGAGACTCGACATTTTTAATATATTAAAAAAAAATTTAAAAAAAAGTTATTAAATGCAGTCCAGTCCGGTTCGAACCGCATAAATTCAATCCGAACCGGACCGTATTTTAAAAAATAGGACCGAACCGGACCGCAAATTCGGTCCGGTCCGGTTTTGTTTAGCCCTAATTTTAAGCATGGGAGAAACGACATAGCTGTTGGATTTCATTTGATCAGACGGTGGAGGAAGGTTGATGGTATCATAATTAACCGAGGAAAATAAAGTTGCTTTGGCCTTAGGGCGTTGATTTTGTTAGGAAAAGAATAATTAAATTTTAACAATCTGGCGTTAGAAGGGCGAATCGAAAGTGATTAACACATTTAACTCAATGGGTTTGTTGACTTTAACACCATGGGTGGAAGAGAACATTTAGGTTTAACAGCCAAATCAAAAAGTAATTAACATTTAGTTGACTTGGACAATGAGGTGGAAGGCCAGTAGCTCCTTTCATTTGTTTCTTAATCTTCTAATCTAATCAAATGACATCCTAGATAACGTGATAGATAAATATATGTCAACTGCACTATAAGAGGATAGGACAGTAGGAATTACTTGTTATATATTGCTTTTCCTAGATAATAACTCGAAGAATTAAACAGAAACTTCAAAAATAATACTTAAGGTATTGCACAAGTAACAATTCTTTCAATATTAGCCGTTAATTGAAATACACGGCTATAAATTTGACACGTCATCAATCTGGGTGAAAAAGTGAAAACGAAATGAAAAATTGGCGTAAATTGGTAACGGAGGTCACTAACACCTCTTTCAAAAAATATTTGACCTTTTATTACATTTGTTAACTTTTCGCGAGGCCAACACTTAGGTCCTTCTGCCTTACCTAGCTCTGGCGACTCATTCGCCAGAACAACTCAGATTCTACCAGATTGCTGTACTATGATTTCCCTTCCTGTTTCGTTTCAATATAAAAGCTTCGTTGTTGTGCTCTCACCATCAAGAAATAATCCGTGGAAATGAGCCTTCTCCCCTATTTCTACCCCATTTCTTGTTGTAGTTCTCAAATTTCACAAATTTTCTATCACGATTTTTATTTTGGCTTGATTTTTGTTGTTTCGAAGTTTACTAGTTTGCACACTAAAATTTTAACACAATAAAAAATTACAATATAATCTCTTTCTTCATCACATCATTACTTTTCATTATAATAAATATTAAAAATCATCTATCTCTTCATTTTTCACCAAATCCAATACCCTAAAATTTTAACACACAAACACAACATCAATTGGGTAATACGTGATTTCTTCAACAGTTAGCCTCTTTGTACCCTTGTTGCTATGCTTCATTTCCTTCTCCTGTCGTAGTTTATTCCAACTAAAGAAACTGATATAGAGCATGAGTGTCTGTCCAGGGCACGAAGGCCTGATCTGTGGCATTAGCACCTGATATATGGCATGAGTGCATGTCCAGATCATGAAAGCATGATATTTTTTCCTTCTAGGGCATGAGGGCCCTATAACATTTTTCTTTCCCGAGCTGAGGGCCAAATATTTGCGTTTTCTAGGCATGAAGACGCCACATTTTTCCTATGCATTGAGGCCAAATCGTAATCTTTCCTGGGCCTTGCATTTTTTCTGCGCACAAGGGCCAAATAGTCATCTCTCATAATATAGGGCCCGAGGGCACCTGCCTTTTTTTATTTTTGGGCACGAGGGTCAAATAACCATTTTTTCTAAGCACGGGGGCCAAATAATCATCTTTCACAATCCAGGTCACGAGAGCTACTGTCATCTCATAAATTCAGGGCTCGTAGACTCCTGCCAACACATAAATTTAGGGCTCGTAGGCTCCTCCTTTTTCATAAATCTAGGGCTTGTAGGCTTCTACCTTTTTCATAAATCCAGGGCTCGTAGGCTCCTGCCATCTCATAAATCTATGACCTGTAGGCTCCTGCCAACACATAAATCCAGAGCCCGTCTCATAAATACAGGGTTCGTAGGCTCCTGCCAACACATAAATCTAGGGCCTGTAGGCTCTTGCTAACACATAAATACAGGGCCAGTAGGCTATTGTCTTTTTTTCTTATTTTTTCTTTTGAGAATTTAGCAGTTTAGTCCTTAAGTTTTGCCTCCTTTTATTTTTTCAAATTTTAGTCATTTGGTTTATATTTTTTGACGAAATGGCTCTTCCGTCAAGGATTCGTTCAGTGGCGGAACCAATATTTTATTTAAGGGGACAAATTCCTAAGGCGAAATAACATCTCAAAAAAATTTCATACGTAATGTAAAAGTGTTTTAGAGTTAAAATATCAAAAATTAAAGACTAAAAACATTTAAAAATATTGAAATACACATCTCATATTATTTGCTGAGACTGAGAAGTGACAATTGGATCCTATGAGACTGCATATTCTGAAAACGTTGCAAAATTGATTCGTTCACTATAGTTTCAAAAATTTCTCCCTCGATGTATACGACTATGATATCATTCATTCAATCATCTCTCATCTTATTACGCAAGTCAGTCTTGATAATCTTGATCGCAGAGAACACTCTCTCAACAGTTGAGTCGCAACTGGTAAGACCAATGTAAACTCAATAAGAAGATAAAGAAATGTATATAAAATATATTTTCTTGTCTCAACCATCTTCACAGCAAGAATTCCAATATCTTCAAGCCTAGAAAAAACATCAGTATTTCTCACATCATCAATGTAGGTGTAAAGTTGATTTCTAAGAATCATACAATCACTTGCTGGGAAATCTTCTGAATAAAGCTCAGCAAGACGATGTAACTTAGCATGATTAAACGCTGAGAATGAGTTTATTGGATCAAGACATGCTATGCAAAAAAGTAACTATGTACTTACTTCTGTGAAATGAAGATTCATCTCCTGAGCGATCAAATCAATAACTTGTCAAAACACTTCTACACGAAAATGATGCAAATAAGTAATTGTTTGCCCTCCACAACTCGGACGACCGAGAGTTGGTATAATGTCTTCCATATTGGGCACAATGATATAATTATTCACACAAAAAGTTTTGACTTCTTCCAAAAAAACATCTCATTCCATCTTCCTCAAAGCTTGCAACCGACGCGTCACAACTCCCACCAAACTTATAGCATTAACAATGTCTTGATCCTTTTGTTGTAAGGCTGTGACAATTCAGTCATAATTCTCATTATATTATTCAATAAATGCATATTGAATACAAACTCAAAGCTTTGCATCTTATTCATCATACCCTTAGCCATGGATTTTTGTTCCCTGCAAGTGTCATCCTCTTTTACGTTTTCAAGCACATTCAACACTGCTGACCACATAGTGAAGAGACAGATTATTGTAGTATGATGTGAACTACAACGAGTATCCCCTAGTCGCGCGAGACTAGTCTCTTAATTTCTACCTCTTCCACTAGAAATGTCTCCCTTGTCCAACCGCTCCACTATCTTCTCATGTTGACTTTGACGAAGAGCATCTTTCCTTTTACGAGAAGCTCTGACTATATTTACAATAATAGCAGTGTAATGAAAAAAATCACAAACTTCCATGTTATCCTTTGTAATAGACACAATAGTCAATTGAAGTTGGTGAACAAAACGATGGATATAGGTAGCATAAGGATTGTCCCTCAAAATGAGTGTCTTCAACCCATTAAACTCGCCTTGCATGTTTGATACCTCATCATACCCTTGAGTCTTGACCTCTCAATCTCGATATTGATGACTCATGTCTTGCAAATAATTTTTCTATAGCATTTTTCAAGACTGTGAGCAAATGTCGGTAACATGTTCTACACCAAGAAACATTTCAAGTGACAGACACAATCAAATTTATACTCGAGATAAAAACGAGCAAGAAAGAGACAAGAAAAAGAAAAGGCTGGCTCACGACAGGGAGAGCCTCTGCGCAGTGCACCCTGCGAGGGATGTCAAATGGCTTTGAAATTGAGCCCTTTGCTTTTAACCTTTTAGTTTTAAAACTTGTGGCTTTTAAATGGTGGGCATTGGGCAGGGACGGAGCTGTCAGCCGTGGAGGAGAGGGGGAGGCTGAGAGGTAGATGTTGGCTAGAGTTGCAGCCTGTAGCAGGGGAGAAATGGAGACGCACGTGGGAGGAAGAAAGGAAAAGGCAGATTTTTTTTTTTTAAAAAAAAACAGAGTGTGAAATGTCCGATTGGGGCTAGGCTTAAGGGGGGCTTCCCCACCTGGGGGCAAATAATTTTTTTAAAAAAAAAATCTTCAATTTTACAAAGCAAAGGGGGCAGCCTCCCAGGGTGCCCCATGTGGTTCCGCCTCTGGATTTGTTTGTTTTCCTAACAAAAGAGTCACATCAGCTGATAACTCAACAACTGATGTGGCTGAAAAACTGAAGGATGCACACAATTTTGATATCTTTGGAGACGTTTGGTATTTGGGAAAGATAAAAAAATTTTCATGGATCTCTGAGATTTCCTCTGAAACATGATCTATACAGATACGATACAAAGTAATATGTGATAAATTTTCCACGTTTGGTATTTAAGAAAAAAGGTCAAACCCCAAGTACTTGCAGAGTAATTTTGCCTATACATTTTTCAACATCAAAAGTACGGTAAAAGAAGTAGACAGCCATTTTCAAATCTGCTTCCCTCTCCCAGTTGGCCATAAGAGTCAGCTTTGATGATACAGAGCTTTTGTCTTTGTAAAAAACCAAATTTAACAATACATTCTTCCTCGTCATAAAGAATGGACAAGCCTAATAAAATAAATTTTTTTTTCTAAGAAATAAATAAATTATTCAATTGGAAGATTTATTCAAAAGCATAAGGTAGCAACTAATCACGAGGTAAAGCTTATCTCAACAGATCCCGTCGAATTGAGGAATGAGGAGTATGGGTCTGGCTCACGGCTCTCTATCTCAGCATTTTCGGGTGGGAGGCTTATACGCACCTTTAGACATATTTTTCCTTTGTTTTGGAGTGGGCATCAACAAAGGGAATGGAAATCAAAACTAGAGGCGGGGTGAAATCTTTGGAACCTGTGGTCGTCTTCGAAGTATGCTTCAAACCGTTGGGAACTTGGCCTAGTTGCAGTGCGAACTGAGCCATGACATGCCTGGGCATGACAGTTTCGAGCCATAATTTCACCTTGCCGCTCAGTCAGGGTCAGGGAGAGAAATACAACGAGATGAGAGGGATGCCTCATACAACCTTTTTTTTTGCGCTTCCCACATAGGACGCCAATTGATGAAGTCATTTTTGACCAGCTATCACAGAAATTTACCGGGCAGAGACCCAGCATGAAGAACGATAAAGAACCTGCAAAACTGAGTAAAGAGTGAGCTGAGTTGCCCTGTGAGTCAGCCTCCGAAGCTCAAATCAGTTTTATGTGAAAAATCATGAGAAATGAGGGGGAGGAGATGTGTTTTTCTCTTATTACTTACAGTCGAGCCCCTCAAATGCGAACCTGGAGCTCTCCTTTTATAAAAAATAGTTTTTCACGTTTGTGCACGGAAGGAGCCAATTGGCTGTTAATAGAGCAGGTCTATTTGCATGTTGATGCGATTTTTGGCCAATGAGACATGGCTATGCAGACAAGGAGTTATTTGGAAATCTGCCAATGGATCCACTTTTTGTGGCTTTTTACCGGTGGGCCTCATTTAAGGGTATTGGGCTTCACCTGGGCTGGATATGTTAAGCTGAAAAATCCTATTCCTTTCTAATTTAAATTAAGAGGATGTTCGTTTGGTAAAAAATTGTAAGATTTTAGGATTTTGATAAAATTGTGAATATTTATGTAAATGAAAGTTTGATAGGTTTTTGTGTAAAATTTGATTTTTTTAAAAAATATTTAATTTTTGTTGGAGTTTGTAACAAGTTATAGAGAGATAATTTGACGTAATTGTTTAATAAAAAAATATTGGAGTTAGGTGAAAAAGTATTGAGAGAGAATATTTGTTATAATTTTTTTTAAAAGGTATTAGAGATTGTGTGAAAATTTGTTGGAGATTTTGTAAAAAGTTTTGGTGTTTGTGTAAGAATTTTTTAGATTTTAGATATTTCTTTTCTAAATTTTGTTGAATCTATTCTAAAATAGCTTTGTAAACGAAGATGTCAGTTTTCGTTTCTAATATCTTACAAATTATTAGGGTTGTTCACTGGTACCAGTCACCACTCCCCGCTTAATAGCGGGGGCGGGACCGGTTGCCATTTTCATCGGGTAGGCGATGAATACTGGGCGGTTCACTGCCACCATCGTTTTTTTATTTAAAAAAAAGGCTGCTGAGAGAGGGAGAAGAGAGAGAGAGAAGATTAGAGAGGGAGAAGAGAGAGAGGCTGCTGAGAGAGAGGTGAGAGGGAGAGAGAGAGATAGAGAAAAGAGAGGGAGAGAGAAGATTAGAGAGAGGTGCGGGGGAGAGAGAGAAAAAGAGGTGAGAGATAGGGAGACAGAGAGTTAAGAGAGAGGGAGAAAGAGGTGAAAGAGAGAGAGAGTCATGAGAGAGGTGAGAGAGAGAGAGAGGAAGAGAATAGAAAAAATTAACAATTTCCTAATTTACATCTAAAGTCAAATTCAAGTTCAAATTCAAAAAATACAACTCAACATAATTAATTTTGAATTGAAAAATCACCTAAAAATTCTCTCTTAATTTGCATTTAAAAAGATGTGAGCGAGAGAGGAGGAGAGGGAGAGCTCGAGAGAGGGATAGTGGGAGAATATGGAAAATTGATATTCAAAATCCTAATTTGCATTTAAAGCCTTTTTATTTCGTAATTGATATATATGGAAAATTATTAATGTGAATTTTATTTCATCAACGGTAATAAGCTTTTTATTTTGTAAATCATTTTATTTGTAATGGATGATGATGAATTTGGAAATCTAGACCTTTTATTTAGTAATTAATCATAATATATTTAGAAAGATATGAGCTAGTTTAGCACTAGGATGCTATAAGATTTAAAACTAAGTAATTTTTAAAAATTTAATTTTCAAGGGCCCAAATAGTCTGAAAAAGTGGCCCAAACGGTCCAAAAAAATAGGCCCAGCGGTGGGCGGTTAACCGCTATCGCTACCGGTAGCACCGCCACCGCTGGGCACCGATAATCGGTATTACAGGTATCGGTGGCGGTAGGAAACTTTTTAACACTGCCCAAGGCGGTGGCAGTGGCGGTGGCGGCGGCGGCACGGCCAATGTACACCCATACAAATTATTATTGCCATAATGATATATATATATATATTTTAAAATTTAGCCCTTAAAAACAGGGGAAAAAACTCTTGGCAGATAAATACGTGGCTGCGCCCAGGGTTTTCCAGCATTCCTCCATCTGTGGGAGTGGTGGGACTTTCTTGCTTCACAAATTCGAAACCTTCCGTTCCTTCTTAATCCCCGCCAAAGTTCACCGGCACAGCTAATCTCAACTTCCAGTCTTCGCCGTTCAAATCCTGGTGTTGATTCTTAACCTGGGTTTGCTGTTCTCAGGTGATTACAATGCCTGAAAGAATGCCCGTTAGACGAATCCCGAGATCTGAGTTTTGTTTTGAAGCTTCTGTTGGATCAGAAAATTCTGTTTAACGCGTCCCTGATTATTTTAATTGGGTCATAGACTGTGGTCTTTTAGGGCTCTGTTTCCGCTGAACTATATGTGATCATTTGACTTGGTTTATATGTGGGATATTTTTTAGCTCTGTAAGGTTTTCATGATTTCGGTGTCTATTATCTTGGTGGGTTCTTTTAAGGAGGTGAGAACAAGGAATCTTTTGTGTAGTCTTATAATCACTTTAACAGAATTTTCAAGAATAAAACGACCGGAATATTTTGAAAGACGATGTTGACAGTTTCAGTTTAATGATGACCGAGTGAAGTGAGTTAATGATTTTCGGTTGTTAAATGGATGTTCTCGAATTGGTTTCTGCTAATTCATAGGAGTGTTTCATCTAAGATATGTGTTCTACCTACTTGTCGACATCAGAGTTGTCTGCTTATTAGTTTATTTGTTTATACTTTTAATTTTTAGCCCAGGTTGGGGCAATATATTTCCACTTACCACATCTGTTGATTGAAGTCTAATTAAGGATAACACCGTACTTTTGGGCTTGGGGCATGCTTTTCAACAAAAGTGAAAATTGTGGTCTGTAAGATAGGGTATTGGGCCTTTGTTTTTCAGTAATTTAAAATGTAGTGCTTGCAACCATATGTTTAGAACCCTGCCCCCCATGATAGAAAAGATCAATACATTTCTGTGTGTTTCCTTTTCTGATTTTCTTTCACTTATATCGGCAGATGAACTTAAGCTTCCCTTCATTCTGCCATTAGAGTGATGGATCATGAAGGCAGAAAGTTTGGAAGGGGTAAGATGCTTAATTAGCTACTTAGTTGCTTGTTTGTCGTTCTTGTGGAGATTAAGTCCTACAGAAATATGATAAACTTTCTTTTGATAACTTTTGAAGAAGAAATGCGTGCATATTATGGAGCAACATGGTGTTAACATTGAAGTTTTGTGAAGTTGCTTCTCACAATAGAGTGAGAATTGGGAGGAGCTTTCTTTGTCATACTCCCTAGTGGAGATTTAATTCATTTTAACAGCATAATTCCAGCAGTTATCTTTTGTCCTTTCTTAATTTGAAAATTCGTTTTGGTAGGAATGGTTGATGATCCATCATTTGACCATAATAAAGTAATCCAAGGAATATGGAGGTTTTAAATTATGTATCCAATATTCCTGTGGATATATATGTAATTTTTCTCCTGGTGGTAGACTATGTATCACCAACATTTAGTGTGACGTAGTCCTATGGCTCTCCGAGATACCTTCTTTCACAATGATCTGGTTGCCTTAGGGAACAAGTGATGTGTGTCCACAGGCGTTGCATTTAATTGAATTCTTAACAGGAAGAAAGGACCGTGGATCGACGAATGTTCATTATAGTTCAAAATCTTGCTGAAGCTTTTGTTAGATGGATTTCTTTACTCACATGAGAAAAATCAGATCCATCATATGTGACCGATCCAAGAATGCATTCTGATAACTTGGAGCTATCCTGAATCAACATTACAGGCATCTAAAGAGTTAACTTGGTATAAAATTCCTACTGAAACCTGAAGGAATGACGTGCCAATAAATAAGTCCTGGCAAAATAGGAATCCATTTGAGTTGTAAATCAATTTAAAAATTCATTTGCAATGAACTCAAGAAGGTAAAAAAGTTTTAAAACAAAAATAAAGACATCATAAACCACCTTAAATTTTCATTAATGCTCCACAAACTAATGGAAAACAAAAAGTAACAAAAAATAAAGCCTGCAAACCACCAAAGTTCAGGTTGTGGTGAGTCTGTCGATTTCTAGCAATACAAGTGTTGCTTTCTTGATCTTTCCTTGTTATGTTCTGCTGGTTTATACCTTTCCATTTCTTCTATTTTTCCATTTTGGTTTGGTAGGTTGAGTCTTTTAGAGTTTCCATATGAGTGGAGACTTTTACTTGCCATGCAAGTTTCTAGTTTCTTAATATTGTCAGTTTTAATTGAATGTGCAGTATTGAGTTTGAAAGCTTGAGCTTTGGATGTGGGCTGTTCCATTTCTTACTTTCCTCAATTTTATTCTTCCTCGTTAGTGTTCTGCAGACTCGCTTTTTGACCTCTATGAAATAGATCTCTTTTTTCTGGTATAACAAAATCTGCAGATTGAAGGAGTTCCTAGAATGCTATTCTTCTTGATCATTATTGGAGAACCTACCTACTATCATGCAAAATCATTCCCTGGTTAGATGTTAAACACTGAAATTTCTAGCCTGTCCTCCATCACCAAGCCGGTAAGCTAGTTTGGCTCTTCTGATGGACTGGGAAACAATTGAATTGGTCAGAACTGGTTGCAATGTGTCTATGGTTTTTTGCTAGAGCTGGTAGAGAAGCCAAATTGGATCGAACTTCTAATGAATATTAGGAGTCATTGGAAAGTGATTTGAACGAGGTCCCAACAATTTGGCTCTCTTTGATTTTTGTTGGTGATTACATGTACTTTTAAAATAAAATTTTTGACACCTGACCCATGTATTTATTAATGGCTTTCTAACACACTTTCTGCTGGTTGATATTTCTCTACAATAACCATGATTGTCTGGTTTTCTACACATTTTCATCTTTACTTTGAGGCCTTTATTCTTATTTCACTTCTTTGGAGCTCCTTTTCTGAAGGGTCTGAGGTAATGGATATACTTGAGAAGAAGCTTAATGCCTATGTCTCTAAGTGAGATTTAAAGGAGGTCCTTAGCTCTACGTATTGGTAGATAATTTTATTTATCGATTTCGTTATCTATTCCCACGTTTTTTAGAACCCTTCATACTTTTTATTCACTGTTTATCAGAGCTTCATGCTGGGATGTGTCTTGTGAGGCTTAAACACAGTGATATAGCAATATGAGCTTCATTTACCCTTCTGATAGTAAAACGATCGCTTGGATCTTGAATTTATTAATGGCTTGCTGACACACTTTCTGCCGGTTGATATTTCTCAACAATAACCATGATTGTTGGGTTTTCTAAACATTTTCATCTTTTCTTTAAGGCCTTTATTCTTATTTCACTTCTTTGGAACTCCCTTTCTGAAGGGTCTAAGGTAATGGATATACTTGAGAAAAAGATTAATGCCTATGTCTCTAAGTGAGATTTAAAAGGAGGTCCTTAGCTCTACGTATTGGTAGATAATTTTATTTATCGATTTCGTTATCTATTCCTATGGATTTTAGAACCCTTCATGCTTTTATTCACTGTTTATCAGAGCTTCACGCAGGAAAGTGTGTCTCGTGAGGTTTAAACACAGTGATATAGCAATATGAGCTTCATTTACCCTTTTGATCGTGAACCGATCACTTGGAACTTGACTTTACTAATGGCTTGCTGACACACTTTCTTCTGGTTGATATTTCTCAACAATAACCATGATTGTGGGGTTTTCTAAACATTTTCATCTTTACTTTGAGGCCTTTCTTCTTATTTCACATCTGTGGAACTCCCTTTCTGAAGGGTCCCAAGGTAATGGATATACTTGAGAAGAAGCTTAATGCCTATGTCTCTAAGTGAGATTTAAAAGGAGGTCCTAGCTCTACATATTGGTAGATAATCTTATTTATCGATTTAGTTATCTATTCCTACGTTTTTAGAACCCTTCATATTTTTATTTATGCCTATTTCTCGTGAGATTTAAACGCCATGATATAGCAATATGAGCTTCGTTTTACCCTTCTGATTGTGAAATGATCACTTGGAACTGGAAAGCCTGGAGAAAGCAAAAGCTCAAACATCCACTAATGTCTCTATGTTAGGAATTATTTTGGATGCATATCTGTCTTTTTATTATAATTGATAGGTTACCAAGACTTGAGGCTTCATTCTCTTAGGGGTGTAAACCGGATTTCCGGTCCGGTTTTAGTAAATGCGGTTCGGTCCAGACCACTTTAGTGGTCCGGACCGGTTTTAATTTTTTCAATTTTTTTAAAACAAATTAAAATTTTTTTAAGGTTAATTTCAAAGGGAGAAGTGCATATAAAAATATTGAGTTTTAGTTTAGATTAAAATTAAACGTTTTAAGTTTATAATTTGTATTAAAAATATATATTAATAATTTTTAATACAAATTATAAACTTAAAACGTTTAATTTTAATCTAAACTAAAAATTATTAAAAAAGGAAACCGGACCGGACCGGTTTTGCGATCCGGTCCAGTCCGCGGTCTGGTTGTGTGCAACCCTACATTCTCTAGCCTTGACTCTTGTCTTTATAGGTCTCTTTTCCTTCTATAAACTAGGAAAACAACATGATAAGATATTGCAGAGAGCTTTTTATCTTCTAATTTAGAAAAAGAAAAGAAAACATAGACAACACTTTTAGAGAGTGCAAAATTTGACCTTAATGCCTTAAGACAAGCCTCTCTGATCTCTGTATAGTTGCCTTTCTAAATGATCTCTGGTTACCAAGACTTGAGGCTTCATTCTCTAGCCTTGTTGTGCTCTTACTTCCTGGGGAGACGGTTCTGGTGGATAACATTCAATAATTTTGGGTTTCACTGATTGTCCGGGGAAGGGCATGGCTTTCTGACTTGAGAATAAAAGTACGTTCTTGATGTGTATATTCTGTGACACATTTTTTGCAATTTTTATATGGTGTTAACAGGCTGAGAAGGGGATCTCTACTGCAGTATTGAAGTTGAATGGTGAGTCCATAGATAAGGAGAGGAAGCATAGAAAGCACAAAGACAGTGAAACGAAGAAGATAAAGGACTATAAGAAGCACAAACACCGCCACAAAAGCGAGGGTGATGATCACAATAGAACTAGCAATGGGCATTACGATTCAAAAACGCAAAATAAGGTTTCCGCATGATCTCGTTTCTTGACATGTCATGCATGTTGTGGCTTAAATCAATCTTCTCCTTTTTAATGAGAATATTTTTTAGTTGGTGATAAATTGTGGAATCCAAATACCTAATGAGAGATTGTCAGCCACCACTCATTGTTGTGGGTGTTTCTGTTTTGGTGGGGGAAGAAAAGGCACTCCGGAATAGCGTTTCTCTTGTGGAACATATTTATAGTTACCTATGTCCTCATCACGGTTGTTGAGTTGCCAACTCCTACGGGTCTGGTTTAGTTTTCAGATCCCCAACTTTTAGAGCAGCATCCACTTTCTTTGTGATCTCTAATTAGTTGCCCACTGACCATTCGATTTTGGATATCTAACTGATTAGTAAACAGAGAGCTGCGGATCCTCCTCCTTCAACTGTTTCAACAAATATAGAAGTCCACTCTACAGTTAACTTTGGTTCTAAATGCAGACTTAAAGCTTAGAACCTTGAAAGATAGAGTCAGTTGGATATTGGAACAATTTGAATGCAGGAACGCACATGGCCCTAGATAGGGCATTTTTATGTCCACCACTGAGGTCCGAAATGTTGATTGTCAAATGTTATATCCTTTTTTTTAATTGAATGTTAACTATGTTCTTCTAACTTGTCATGTAAACCTAATATAGCTCTTTTAAATGGTTCAGAAGAGGAGGCATGAAAGGAATGGGGATCTTTCTGGTACTCGTGAACATAAGAAAAGCCAGGTAACAAAGCAAAGTTGGAATGATCCACTGGTTTGACCTGAATGCTCCTGGCGCTCATTCACATCATTATCCTAGCTTCTCTGCTTCTCTTTCAAGCTCTTTGCTTTGTGTTTTTACCTACATTTTTTTTGACTGACAAAATTTCCTTTGTCCTTAGAACTCCAGAATAATTGGAACTGGAAAACTAAAGGTTATGGGCTGAAAACAACTCGCTTGGCTTGGTGGTCTGGCACTCTACATTCTCAAAACTCTTCAGGTATGAATTACCAACTGAAATCAAGAACAATTGTCGATAGAACAACAGAAGTGAATGATTACATACCAAATACATACAAACTTCTTGTCTATATCCTAGAGCTGTTATCCTTAAGAAAGTTATAATTCTTCTTCAAATTTAGGTAGGGAAAACTGATGTGAAATCTAATGCCAAAGCAGTGTGGATTCTTTTAGTACGATTGCAATTTCTCTCTACCTTTGAAGTAAATACCTTTTTTGTACTTGCACGTAACCAGGTGAATTTTTTCATACAAACTCAAAACATTTTTTCAAAAACAAAATCTAACAAATCTTTTCTCGACATATTTTTTCACCAAATTCCAATATTGTTTATTAAAAAATTACATCAAATCATTTATCTCAATATTTTTTCACAAATTCCAATAAAAATTAAATATTTTTAAAACTTTTCACAAACTTTTACACAAAACCCTATAAAATTTCAATCTACATAAATATTCACAATTCTATAAAAAAATCCTAAAAATCTTACAAGTCTTAGCATTCAACTAGCCAGGTGAAACTAATATGCATTTTCAATCAGCCGTTGTTACCAGGTTTATTGCCTGGATATGGCTGTCTCCGTGTTCTTTACATGATAGAGCCTTGATGTTTTCTTAATCCTATCTCTATGGTCTTTGACTGTGATTTTCCTTTTTGTACAGGAAAGTGGTAAAAATGCTGCGGGAGCAATTAAGCTAGATAGTTGATCCTTTGATGCAGGGTTGTTTGCCTTGTTATTTTTTTGTACCTCTGATTGGTGAACCTAACAATCGGAATTAGCACCCGCAACTAAAATATCTCTTGGTGTCACGTAGTTAGGTGTCAATATACAATTTTGTTTTGGGAGTCTACCATACCTGCCATTGCATCTTATGAATGGTACGGACGCTGGCTTAGTGTTGAGTTAGTTATCCTTTAACGTCACGTTATTAAAATATTAAAAATGGAGAAATATCATAATACGTCTAATATCTATGGATAAAATTCAAATTGGATTCTATAATTTCTAATTCATCTTAGGTTTAAAAAATTGTCAATCATTGTTTTCCATTCTACGTGGCTTTTAAATTATATAAAAAATTATCGAAATGTAAAATTATTGAAAATGAAAAGTAATATTTTTTAAATTCTATTTCCATTATATATTTTTTATTAGTTTAATAATTTTTTCTTGGAGAGTATTTTTGTAAATTCAAGTTAGTTTCCATTTGTGTTTTTGTTTTAGAACTTTTGGAGCTTAATAGACATTAAAAGTTACAGAGGTACAATTTCATTTTCACCTAAATAGATGTGGATATGGGGTGAGGTACTATGATGTTTCCCCTCAGAAGAAATTTGATGTTTTTATGCATTTTTTTCTGTTGTTTTTTTAGGTAGGAAAGATTTACATTGCATTTGATTTCAAAAAGAAGGTTAGTTTTATGTCTTAAGTCAGGTAGGATGAGTTTAAGGGTATGTTTGTTTATCGGAATTTTGGGGAATATTTTTAAAATTTTGGAAATCTTTTGGATTTTAAAGTTTATTGGAGTTTGTGAAAAGTTTGAAGTGTATGTGTAAAAGTTAGAAATTTTAGAGTTTGTTTGTCTTGTTGGAAATTTTGGGCTCCCAAACATGTCCTCACGTTGCCTTGCAACCCCACACTATTCGTCGTCGCCCTCATGCTGCCTTTGTCGTCGTCTTCCTCCGTCGTACAGAAATTAAACATGCAAAACCGAAGACATGCAGGTGGGAATGACAGTAAGCCTCCTATTATATATCATAAGTGGTTTTATTTCTAATGATAGGACTAGGCAACCTGTTAATATTGTAAACCACAAAAAACACCTCTTTAACATTGACTTCTGTAAACATGCATATGTGACCAAATATTGTTAGACTACTCATTTTCTTAATTCCAAAATAATAACTGAATTTTAATCCCGAACATTTTTATAACTATATTGGGTAAAGGATTTCCAGAATATGGGAAGATTAATCTCAAAAAGATTATAAATATTGTTGGATCCATATCGTTTTGTACCAAATTAAACATGCATATGCTTCCGCCAATGCGCGCTTGTCCTTTCAAGCCATATTGCGTAGCTTACCGCGTCGTCAAAATTACAAGCACATGGTCTAAAGCCACGTTGAACATGCTGCATATTAGTTGTTACCCTCATCATACAGATGTCTGTGCTTACTTACTCTACACAGAAATATGCACCACAACTACCTAACTAAACCAATCCAATCATCCAGGGCGGTAGTCTAATTGTAAAAGTACACGTGCGTTACTTGTGTTGAAAAAAATTAACAAGAGACAACGGGTTAATGTACAAGAGCGCGTGTTAGAATTCAGGAAAAAAAAAACCGTTTTAAGGTGGTTTGGTCTTACAACTTATAACATGATCTTTTTTATTCAATATAATTCAGAGTGTGTTTACAAGAAGTGTTAAGAGGGTATATTTGTACCAGAATGATTAGAAGTCAAATCTCTATAAATTAGAGATCTTAGTTTGTGGTTGAATCAAATGTCTCCATTAAGGATTCTTGATCGAGGGCCATCAATATCGATCCTAGATTGATGGCTAAAATACCAAATATTCTAAATTTAATATTTAAATTTAAATGTGTTGCAATTCTTTTCACTATTTTTTTTTACAAACACTAGTAAATTAAACTCCAATATACCTAAATATTTATAGCATTATCAAATATTCTACAAATTTTGAAGATTTTTTTACAACCGAACATCATGTAGTTTTGAAATTTTTTTATTATGCAGCAGCAACAGTCACAGTATATTCATTAATATTCTATAACAATATTTACATTTGGAAAAGAGTATAATCTTTTTTTTATATTCTATAACAATATTAAAACGGTTGGAAACTGATCTCGAAATACACAACAATCAAAGAGAATTAAAACGGCCATTTTATGAAAAAAGCTAAAGGCTATATAATATCCCACATAACGTAATATACTACAAGAAATTTGGCTTCTAACCGCGCAATATCTCGTTGACAAAACTGTGGAAATTCATGGATAAAGCTGTCACGTATGGCACTATAGGAGACATGTACGTGCGTGTCTATTTATATGTTGGTGCATATAAGTTTGGCAGTTGCGTGCTCCTGCACTACTTTCCAAGCCGCGATAACATGTCTTTCTTAAACAAGAGTTGCACCAACTGCAAACCGAATCACGTACACTCCCCCAACTATGGTATGCGTCATGCAAACATGGCCTGACATGTTGATCGACTCCAGTAACTCCCTGTTAAGCATTAGCAAAATTTCTAGGAACCACAATTTCAAACCTCTTGTCCATTGCCACGAGCCCTTCAAAAAGCTTGGCCCTTTTGACATGACTTCTTAGAAAGTCCCTAAGGTTAGCCACACCATAGCTCCTAAGCACAAGCCATAATTTCAAGGCTCGAAATCTTCGGCTTAGGGTTATTTGCCAGTCTTTATAGTCCACTACTTCCCTTGAATCGGTGGCTTTGTTCCTCAAGAACTCGGGGGGTGTTGAGAGGGATTTTATCAAGGCACCGGGATCTTTTACCCAGAGGCAGCAAGAACCATTTATGGGCATTAAGACTGAATAAATCCGCAGCCTCAACACCATCCGTGAAATACCGAAACTCAGGACAAACGCAGGCGCTTCCAGCATAAGCAGCGTCAATGTGGACCCACACGCCATAAGTATTTGCCACTTCGCATAAGGACCCTAGAGGATCAACGGCAGATGATGAAGTTGTCCCCACAGAGGCACTTAGAAACAATGGGACTAGGCCAGCTTCTATGTCTGCGCAAATTGAGTACCGTACGTAGTCAGTCTGGCGATAGCCCAAATGGTGTGGACTCAGTGGCGGAACCAGAAATGTAATCAAAGGGGGGGGCAAACTCCTAAGGAAAAATTGACAAAAAAATACTACATAATACAAAAAAAAATGTCTTAAGAGTTAAAATATCAAAATTAAGGACTAAAAACACTAAAAATATTGAAATACACTTACCGTACTATTTGCTGATACTGAGAGGTGTCATCTTCTGAAAACATTGTAAAATAGCTTCGTTCTCAATAGTTTCAAAAAATTTCTTCTCGATATATACCACCATAAAATTATTCATCCATTCATCTTTTATCTTATTATGCAAGTCAGTTTTGATAAACTTCATTGCAGAGAACACTTTCTCAACGGTTGCAGTCGCAATTGGTAAGACCAATGCTAACTTAATAAGCTGATAAACCAATGGATATAGAGTATGTTTTATTGTCTCAAAAATCTTCACGTCAAGACCTCTAACATCTTGAAGCCCAGAAAAAACATAATGACTTCTCACATCATAATTGTAGTTTCAAAGTTGATCTCTAAGTACAACACGATCAATTACTGAGAAATCTTCTGGATAAAGCTCGACAAGACGGAGTACTTTAGCATGATCAAACGCTGAACATGAGTTTCTTGGATCAATACATGCTATATAAATAAGTAATTATGTACTTGCTTCTGTGAAATAATAATCCATCTACTGAGCGATCAAATCAATAACTTGCCAAAACACTTCCACACGAAAACGATGGAAATAAGTAATTGTTTGCACTCCACGCCGAGCCTGACTGCGAGTTAGAGTAATGTCTTTCATATTGGGCACCAAAAATGGAGAGGTCTTGGATGCCCTCACGAGTATTACTGGCTATCATTGATCTTTGACCAGCCAAAAATCGGGCTGAACTGCTTGTTTTGTGGCTGATGTTGCCTAAGAGGAGGTGCTCGAGCCCAAAGTCGGTGATTATGGGCTCCATGTCAGTGTTTAGGAGGACATTGCTAGGTTTACTGGAGCCATAAATGTGTTTCTTCTTGTGGATGTGGCCAGTTCTCGGGCTACTCCTTTCACTATCTTTAACCGGACCTCGAGAGGTAGATGAAATGGTGATGATCCGGGTTTCCCTGAATTTAAGAAAAAATAAACATGATAAATTATAATTTACAAGTGCACCTGCTTTTTCCTCATGTACTGTTTTTTATTTTCTTTCCCTCTTACCTAAAATTTGAATTTTATTTTGTTCACCAAAAAATTTTAATTTAGGCCCATCAAAATAGTGTTGGCCAGTACGCACTTTAAGGTAACAACAACAAAGCAGTTAGATCTGCCCCTTCAAACCATTAACTAAACCTCTAGAGTATCGGTTGATAGTTAGTGGGGCAGCAGTATATTCTTGGACTCAGCTGCTATTTTCTTAAGCCAAGCAGTGTTTGAGGATGGATCAAATTCCTAAGGGGGCGGCCCATATTAAAAAAATAAAAAATAAATTATTTTTTAGAGATTTTTGGGGCAATGGGGGCGACTGCCCCCCATTGCCCCTGGCTAGGTCCGCCTGTGTGTGGACTTACTGGTCTCGATGGCTCTGAAATGTTCTGCATGGATTCCGGCTATTTGTGCTGCTTTCTGGAGTGCACTATGTGTTTGGTCCAACCCATACATGATACAGCACCAACTTTTCTATATTCTCTCTCCTGATTCGACTCAACATTTGGTCCCTTGCATCTATTAGAGCTAGATAACTATATTTTATCTTCTAGTTGGTTTGCTGTTATGTCAAGTTGTTACGCTTGTTATTTAGTTACTCAGCTTCGACTCTGCCAGCTATTATATAGAGCTAAAGGCTTCTCTTGTAACCTTACAACAATCAATTGAATTCTATACACAATATTCATTTTCTCCCAAACTGTTCTTTGTTAATAGAATTCCACATGGTATCAGAGCAATTTTTTCTCCTTTCTTGATGCACATACTTTGTTTCTTCTCTTAAAGCTTTCTTCGTAAAACTACTTGAGGTTTCATCCTAAGCTTCAATAGCTACTCCTGCAGCAAAGGTCTCAAGAAGTGAGCATGCTGGTTCAGTTGTTGATAGTGCTTTTACAATCACTTTAGGAGATACGTCCAACACTTCGATTGTTTCTCCATCATTGAATGGAAAGAATTACTATTCTTGGAGCCGAGCAATGCTTATGGCGATCGGAGCTCGGAATAAATTTAGTTTTCTTGATGGAAGTATCAAACGACTGACTCCTACTGATTCCAATTTTGGTAGTTGATATCGTTGCAATCTCATGGTGTCATCATGGATCTGTGCATTAGTTTCTCCTGAAATTGCACAAGTAATCTTCTATGTAGATTCAACCGAGAAGATGTGGAATTTGCTGAAGGAGAGATATGAGCAGAGTAATGAGCAGCCGATTTTTGAGCTACTGCAGACAATCAACAACATTACTCAGGGTCAATCTACCGTAAGTGAATATTTCACAAGGCTCGAATCATTATGGAATGAATTGAATCAATCATCTCCTTTACCGATATGTTCATGTGGCTTTTGTGATAAATGCACATGTCACATCTTGAAGAACATCATTGATCGAGAAGACAAACGTCTGACTATGACTTTTCTCATGGGGCTAAATGATAGTTATCTTCCTGTTCAAGGAAATGTTTTGCTTATGAAACCTTTTCCATCTCTCAATGAAATCTATTAATTGATTATCCAAGAGGAAGGGCAGAGAGCATTCAGCAGAATCTCTTCTCTTAATTATGAGAATATGACTATGATAGCAACTCATCATCCCTATGAAGTCACTACTACTACTGTTCAAAGGAAGAATTTTAATAACTACAATCAAAAGGAACGATCCCTGTGTACCTACTGTAATCGCAAAGGTCCCACTCGAGACAAATGTTTTGAGCTACATGGATATCCCCTTCGCTGGGTTCATAAGAAGAAAACTCATGGTGATTCTCGAAATGGACCATTGCACTCTGCACATCAGGCTTCTTCAGCCACAGGAAATTCTGTTCACAGTCTAAGTACTACCGTGTCTTGAGAGCAATTTCAACAACCTCTCAACCTTCTCCAAAACCAACTCAAACCAAGTTCTGCCATGACTCCTTCTCCTCCATCTTAGCCATTAAGCTTTGTCAATATGGCAGGTAAATTTTTTTCCAACATAGTCCATCAAAATTCTTCTGCAACTAACTCCAACTCTTCTACAGTTTGGATTCTTGATAGTGGTGCAACAGACCACATGGTTTGCTCCCTATCCTCTTTTTCCAGTTTTCAAAATTATATAAATACATTAGTACATCTTCCAAATGGAAAGTCTGTTCCAGTTACTTACACTGGTTCAGTTTCCATTTACCCGATATAACCCTTCACAATGTACTTTATGTACCATCTTTCACCTTCAATTTGATATCCACAAGCAAACTCACTGCAGCTTCTTATATTGGTCTTTTTTTTGTCTAATAAGTGTCTCATTCAGGACCTACATGCTTGGAGGACGATTGGAGTGGTTAATCAAAAGGACGGGTTATATCTACTTGATATCTTATCTGTTTTTCAGCCTACTACTGTTTTTCAATTCTGCTGATTCCACTTGTTTTTTGGTTTCAGCAAATAATTCTTTGTGGCACCTTAAGATTAGGTCATGTCACAATCTCGTATGTCTCTAATACAACATGATATTCATATTGTCAAAGAATCCTCACAACTTCATTGTGAAATCTGCCCCTTAGCTAAACACCATCGTTCTCTATTTCCCATTAGTTCTATTAAAACCTCACAGCCTTTTGATATTGTACACTGTGACATTTGGGGCCCTTTTAAAATACCTACTACATCTGGTCATCTTTATTTCTTGATTGTGGTAGATGATTTTACCCGATGCTCTTGGGTTTTTCTCATTTTTAAAAAATCTGATACTCGGTCTTTTATAGAGTCTTTCTTCACCTTAGTTGAAACTCAGTTCTCATCCAAAATCAAGATACTCAGATCTGATAATGGCTTAGAATTCAACATGTCATCCTTTTTTGCATCAAAAGGAACCATTCATCAACTTAGTTGTCCTTAAACCCCCAACAAAATGGGAAAGCTGAACGCAAATACCAACACCTCTTCAACATAGCTCTAGCTCTTCGTTTTCAGTCAAACATACCCTTACAATATTGGGGTGATTGTGTAATGATAGTTGCCTTCTTGATTAATAGGTCTCCCTCTCCTTTACTCAATAATCAAACACATTTTGAAAAGCTATATGCTGTAAAACCAGTATACTCTCAACTCAAGGTGTTTGGTTGTTTATGTTTTGCTACCAATCTCACCCTTCACAAATCAAAATTTGATACCAGAGCCAAAAGATGTGTTTTTCTAGGCTATCCATTTGTTGTCAAAGGTTACAAATTGTTAGACCTTGAGACACATTCAGTTTTCATCTCCCGACATGTTCAATTCCATGAAACCTCATTTCCTTTCCAATCTTCTCATATCACTTCATCCTATTTTCAGATTTTGTTGTCCCCCCAGTAGTCACCAATTACGATTTTCCTTCTACTTCTTCACCCATCATTTCAACTTCTGATTCTATTATTTTCAATTCAGACCCTGTAACTAATCCTTCTGCAGATTTTTCTATATCTGCTACAACTGAAATATCAGCATCATTTATAACCCCGAATGATTATGAAAATCCAGCACCTACTTCTGCGAGTTCAGAACATTCTGAAGCTCCTCTTAGAAGAAAATCCACTCGTCTTAAATCTCATCCATCCTATCTTCGCGATTACCACTGCAAATTAGCTTGTTCTTCTATTCATTCACTGCCCTCTGCCTCTTTACATCAGGATTCCAAATCAGTCATTGACTTAGCAAGCTATCTCTCTTATTCTCGTTTTTCTTCCTCTCATATAGCTTCAGTTTAGCCATTATTACCATTCCTGCACCTAAAACCTACAAACAAGCTGCTCGAGATCCAAAATGGAAAGAAGCTATGGGCTGTGATACCCCTCTTTATTTTCGGTTGTTTGAATTATTTAAATAATATGCTCTTTAGAGTTTTTCAGTCTAAATTATTATTTTATTAAGCATAAAATAATATGTTCTTCTTATTCAAGTGTTTGCATTTGTTTGCATTTGCTATTAGAGTAAAAAGTCTTTCCAATGCCTATAATTTTATTATTTGGCATATTTAATTATTTTTGCCGAACCTTCAATTATTTTTTAGCTTATAGCCTAATATAAGGTAAGCTATTATGATCATATTGCTAATGCGAGTTTTCTTGTTTACTTTATGTCGTTTAAATTCTGTCTTCCTTTCCTTTGCACATTGTGATTTCTTTGCATTGGGAAAATTTGATACTTAGTTAGGATATGGGGAGCCTAGTTTTATCCTGACCCGAGCAGTACCCAACTAGAGCACTGGGTAACATATAGGGTACCGGGTCTGACAGGTAACTGGGATGATCGGGGGCAAGCTTGTAACAAGGTCGGGCGTGCTTGTTGTGTTTTTCATGCCCGGGGTATTTGGTCAGATGCCCTGTATGCCCGAGAATATTATGTTGGTTTAGGCGGCATCTCCTTTCCTTTTCATGCGACCTTTTCCACATGTCTTAACTGTATGGTGTGTATTAAATGTCTTCTTATCATGTTTTACCTTTTCACTTCTCTCTCTTATCTGGCCGCCTAGCTAGAGCTTGGTCATTGGCTCATATGTTGACTTGTTGCTTGCAAAAAGAGACGTGAGATATGTGGATTGTGGTGGCAGCATATGTATGAGTATAACGTGATTTGTGCAATCTCTCTAATAATTTCCTATACCTAGCTTTATGGGAGCTCACCGTTAGTTGCTTTTCTCCTGTTGTCGACTAAAAGCATATGATAGAGATATAAGGGAGAGTAACGTGAAACACTTTGTGACCAAAGTGACAGAGATAGAGAGTTTAGAGAATACCAGCACCTGACCGAAAGTGATAGGAGAATAGAGAAGAACCAAGAGAAAAAAAGGAAGAATCGAAGAAGAGGAAGAGAGCAGAAGGACTTGTATTCAAGTAAAGGTAAGGGGTAGTTTGTATAATTTGTGTTGGGAAAATGTTGTAGATGCATGTTTTTAGTTGCTGTTTGATGTTACATGTCTATTGTTATGACTTATGAAGCATATTCCATGTGTTATGTTTAAAATTTATGTAATATGGAAATTTTGATGATACCGAATGACAAGGATGACTTTTCATACGTGAATATGGCAAGACAAGGCCGTAAAAGGGAGCCTATGAGCTCAAAGATGAGTTTGATGCTTACAAGGTTTAAAAGTAACATGCAAAGGGTGCTTACGCATTGATGACTTAAACTGTACAGGCTGATATCATATATTATGTGTTCTGTGATTTAAAAAATTTGTGTAAGAATGGTAGATCATTGATATTGGGTATTCAGAAGCAAGATCTATAACATGCAACAAAACTAGTTAGGTTTTAATAAGGAAAATGACCACTGTCCAAAATGACCCCAAGATATCCTTTGAATTTATGAATGAAACTTTACAGAGAGGTTTTATAAGTACTCAGGATGTCTCTGTAAAAATTTCAGCTAAAAATGATATAAATAAAGGTCAAAATGCCCAGGAGGTTTCTGGAAAACAAAGGGTAAAAGAGTCCAAATAGAAAAATTGGGCTGATGGCCGTGTAGAGTAGAAAAACAAGTTATATGTGTTAAAATTTGAGCCCAAATCGACCTGTTTAGAGGGCCAAAATTACACGCCCCGTTAAGGTCCACAAATGGATCTTTGAGCCAAATAATTCTAAACGGCCTTAGGGAGTCTTTTGAGTTAGAAATCTGACCCATCAGGGCCCAAGAGGCCCATAGAGTACACAATTACACTTGTGAATGAAAGGAATAAAACTATCAATCAATTTTAAATCATGATTACGTGCTACATTATGTATGCAAATGAATGAGCATCAATGGTTGCATTCATATCCTGAATCAATGAGTGGACCAAGACCGGGGAATGAAAATCGACTTTACCCGAGGTGTTTTCCGTAATAATGGGTGACGATACCGTTCACTAAGGGGAGAGTGCAACCCACCGCTATGAGAAAAGGGTGGGCTCCTAATGGAACAAAGTGCCTACTATGATCGGGTCTTGGTGTAGGTCGCACGAGACAAGTCCCGGAGGAGAGAAGGGACGCACAACCCAACTCTGGGAGTGAACAGAGTAGATGACGGAAACATCTCAACCCCAAATGAATGGATGAGAATTGGGTGCACAACATAATCTCATTTCACGTGCATCAATATATGTCTTGATTGTATGAAAGCACACATACTCTATCCTATATTATATGTTATGTATTGTCATGTCCCCTTCCCGACCTTACTGAGTCCGTATGACTCACCCCGTCTTTTGTATTGTTTGTTTGTACTCTAATTCTTTTAACAGGAGGTGAAACTGTGGCGAGGAGTAGGCTGATTTCATTTTCATTTTATTTGATTTTACCTAGATTGTATTCCAAACGGTTTTATTTAGTGGACATCTCGGTTGTATAGGCCTTGTGAGCATCAGTAGGCTCACCTTTTTGTTAACTAGCCTTTTTGTAATAGTCCTCGGAAGGACACTTTTGTAACCACGATATATATCACGCTTTGGTTTTTATTAAATTTAATTCTTATCGAACTTTTCCCCACTTGTTTTCTAAAAACGCTTTATTTTCCAAAGACAATTTAGACTTCCATCAGCAAGTTAGGTTCGTGTCGTATTCCCCGCCTTGTGTGCATACTAATACTTTAAGTGAGCCTAGGGGGTAAGTACGAATATGGGGCGTGATAGGGGCCTTAGCTTTCCCTACGCTGATATTGGATCACCTTCACCGAAAACAACATCGAGCAGATGTATAGGTACGTTATTTGATTTTTTTTCATTCGGCAGAATTTTTTAATGATTATTTTTGTCAATTATTTAAGCGTTATATTGATTACAATTTATGTTGTAGGAAGATAAGGATGAATGCAGAGTTGGAAAATTTTTTGATGTATGCAGAGTTGGATGCACGAAGACAAGGATGCACATGATGACGAAGATAGATTATTATTTTTATTGCGTATTATATTTGATTGTTTCGAATATTTTGATTAATTACTTAATTGTACATTTTGTTAATTATTATTTTTTATTTAATAATATATATTTTAAATATTTTTCTAGCAATTTAAAAAAAAATAAAAATTGTCCGAACGGTTTTCACGTCAACCGTTGTAACCGAAAAAGAATGGTTATAGACGTTCCAATTTTTAAAAGGGTACCTTAAATATCAAATGTAAAAATTTTTAGGGTTGTTTGAACGTTTATCCATAGTTTTGAAGGGAAAGACGCCCGGTTCTCGATCTAAATAGCACCCCTGAACTGGAGCTAGATCTCAACCAACCTCCGGCTCCAGTGCATGCTCAGGAGCCGAAGGTTGGGTGTGTTAAGCATAGGTTTCTTTTTATGTTTTATCTTCTCTTGCTTGAGTCCTAGGAGCTCGTACTCCAGACGCAGACAATGCAGAGCTAATACTAATAGCTAATAGGCGGGGCCGACCTTAGCCCTGTACTTAATAAAAAAAAAGAAGGAATCGAGGGACGGGGGAGCATCCTCCCTTATCGAGCTAAAAGTGCAAACACTTATTCAACAAATCCAAAAACGAACTCAAACGTATTTAAATTTTCCGTCAAAATCCGTTCGAACATGATCCTCATCTATCTGTTCTAAAGAGTTTGAACGATAAATTGATTTTGGGACAGAATCCTTCCCGTCCTAAAATGGCAGTTTTGGGATGAAAATTTATCCCAAAAGGCCAAATTTGTTGTAGTGTTGGGACCAAGTTGATAAAAGTCCAAACCTGAGAGTACTACTATAGATTCTTAAGTTTCCCTTGGATTTTACCTTGGAGGCCCACAATAATATTGTTGAACATGGAATAGCAAACCAAAGAGCCCTTGTTTGATCTAAATTCCTTGGCAATGTTTTTGGATGGAATAGCAAACCAAAGAGCCCTTGTATGTGCGAGTCAAAATCCACTTTTGCTAGAGAGGGTTTTCGAGAAATTTGAAAGAATCAAGATAGATATGAAATACCCTCTACATAACTATTAAAATTAAAAAATAAAAGAGAAAAAATAATTTAGACTAAGAGAGGGAGCAGAGAGATAAGTGAGACACAAGATTTAAGTGGTTCGATACATAGACCAACATCCACTGTGGGAAGACCCAACTGAGTAGATTTGTTTATGTACTCACTGAGGTAAGGATGAGACTCTAATAACTCTAATACTCCCTCGCAAATTCAGGGTAGACAGTCGCCTGAAGATGGTCAGAGATAGATGTCAGAATCTAATAAGAGAAGGGCCATCGAATGGCTGAAGATGGCCGGAGAAGGGCGCCGAAGAAGCTGGATGTTTGACGGAATGATGTTGGACGGGGCGCTGGAAAGTCTGAGAAAAGATGTTGGAAGGTCGCCAGAGTGATGCCAGAAGGAGCGCTGGAAAGTTATCGCAGTGATGCTGGACAGGGCGTAGGAAGGCAAGAGAGAAGATACCGGAAGGTCGTCAGAGTGAAGCCGATGGGGCGCCGAAAGGCCCAAAAGAAGATGCTGGAGTGACGCTGGACAGGGCGTCGAAAGGCCCGAGAGAAGATGCCGAAATGAGTCAAAAGAATGAAACGACTCTGATATCTTCATAAAATTAAAAAATAAAAGAGAGAAAATAATTTAGACCTACATCCACTGTGGAAAGGCCCAACTGAACAAATTTGTGTACTCACTAAGGTAAGGTTGAGATTACAGAGAGACTTTATTTATAAGTTTTTTATTACAATAGCCCACATTGCTAAAAGCAATATAGGACTCGAATAACTCTAATAATAACTGGACTTTGATTTCATTTCAAAGGAATTCAAGAACAAAAGAACCGAAGAAAAGAAAATTGAGGCTTAGTTAGCTCAAAAACACTTCAAGCAGTAGAAAAAGTAAAAGACTAAAACAAAATTGGTTCCAAAAAATTAAAAAACAATCGCTTGGGTGGATATTAGATAGTTTTATAAGGAAATCAAGATCATGCATGACTTTTTTTAGTTAGGGGGACAGATACTTGGAGGAGAGGGTGAGAGTAGTGAGAAGGGAGGTAGTGGGGGGAAATATGAAGGCAATAATGCAAGCAAAAGACGTTCTTCTCGTTATTCCTGTGATTCTCGTCACTACAACAAAAATGACTCTGGTGACAAATTTCCAAAGTGCCCATTTTGTCAGCAAAGGTTTTGGGTGAAAAAAACAGAGTTGTCACCTGGTTTGTCACCTAAAGCCCCCTAGCAAAGGCTTTGGGTGATGATTTTTATGTTCTGTTACTCGAAATCATCCGGAAGAGATATAATACTGTCCGCATGATTTTATGACATATTGACGCAATTGAAAATCGTGATGCCCAATACACTTCATCCGTTCGCATGAAAAGGTGCGAACACACTCTCCAAAACGTGTGCATAGTTCGCATGAGGAGTGCGAACATTTGGCAAAATGTGACAAAATGCATTAAATCTATCTAAATTTTTGTTTAGGTGTCGTACGGGATTGCAACTGGCTGATTTGCTCCATCATCTGCTCAGCTAACAACGAATGACAACTTCGAGTACTTCTTACACCTGAGATACAACTCTTGTTCAGCATCCTCCCATAACTTGACATACACGAAAAACCCGTCTCCAGACCCCGATTCATTTGTTTCAAGACCTGACACATTCTGACTAGTGTTTCCCATCAACCCCTGCTCCCATCTCAAAATCTTCTAACATCTCTCGCATATCATCAGTTATGTCTCCCTCAAAACCCTCACTACTCGGTTCAGGTCCTAAAGTCATTGCCAGGTTAGAAACTTTTGAAATTGACTCTCTGTGAAATACCTAATGAGTCTACACATTGGAACAACACATTCTTACATCTATTACATGACATCTTATCAGTCCACGACTATTTGCATAACTACGGACAACACTCATAAAATCACGAACACCATCACTATACTTTGCACTTTTGATCTATCAGCCTCACAAATGCAGCTCTTATCCATATTTTTCATTCAAAGATGAAAATACAAATAATAATGCAAACAATGATGACATTCACACTCAAATCAATTTTTTCTGGTGATAGGTCCTATCCAATTCAAGTTTACAATATTACGTACTGCACATAATTGTCCCGACTATTGCGACCAATGTTTTAGAAATTTCAACAACATTTCCCCTCAGTCCCCAGATACAATTACGCACATTACGGATATTGTAAACTCAAACTGTCCATAACATGGATAATTCAAGAATTACACCGAGTTCCTTATCTGAACTCTGTGTAATTCTTAAACGGGACTAATGCTACTAAATGAATGTATGAAACAGAACAATAAAAACCATTCGGACGGTGTCATAACCGTTCGAACAAAAAATAAGAGTGTTCGGACATTTATAACAAAACGTTCAAATCGAACATGAGTGTCTGGACGGACCATAATCCGTTCGGACTACGATTGTAGAACAACATTGTTCTCGACGAACAAATGCCAAAATCACCACAAATTCATGCCAAAATCAACCCAAATCACAAACACTTCAATATAAACACATCACAACCAACCGCAAACTCCATCCCAATCATTTTATACCCTAAAAATTCAAAAAACACGTGCTTTCATATCCTAAAATCCATACTTTTCATCCTAAAACAAAAAAAAAAATTAAAACCCACTAGCCTCAAATGCAATCCAATGTGAAATCCCAAATAAGTTACTCCTTCCACATCCTTTTCAATGATATTGGACGCCCAAAATTAGCTTCACTCTTCTCCTCTTGCTAAAATCTCTCGTTTTCTAAGTTTTTTCCGTTTTTCGCTATATTATCTTCGATTTCTCATCTTTCATACGCATAAATACCGTTCGGACGCCTAGAAGAGACTTCGAACGCCTACATGTATAAGTTTTAGAGAGAATCGTTGTCGCCTAAAATTTCACATCATCCGAAGGGTGTATTATACGTTTGCACGCTAAATTACATTTCACGACGCCATTTTAAAATCCCCAAACGACAATGTTTGATCATAAACAAAAATGTCCGACATGCCACCGTCCGTCTGCACGCAGGCTTACATTTCACGACACTGTTTTAGAAATCCCCAAACGGCAAAGTTTGATCATAAACAAAAACGTCCGGATGAGACACATTTCGTCCGCTTGCTGACTTAGAGTTCACGACACCATTTTAGAAATCTTTAAACGACAGCGTCCTCAATGAAACAATGATAAACAAAAGCGTCCGGACGGTTTTCTTACACAATACGACACCGTTCGACCTTACAGTAAACAGTCTGAACGATTATCTGTCCGTCGGAATGGGTTTTGACGATCTGATTTTTTTTTCAGCTTATACCATTCAATTTATTACCAAGTTTTAAATAACCAAAGTATGTTAATAATATAAATAACCTTAAGTGTGTTAGATAGTAGTTTCGAAGTTTGAAGGAGCATAACAAAATGAGAATCATAACATTAATTAACATGTTGTACTAAAGATGAATAAATAGAAATAACATAAATATATCAAATATCCTAAAAACATAATATAAATAAAATAACATCAAATAAATCCCAATACATGTCCTCAAAACATAATATAAAAATAAATGTTCTCTAAACATAATAAAAAATAAATGTCAAAACAAAACAAAATAAATGTCTACTACTGCTCATCATCCGCGAGCTATAGAACCTCGCGTACCCGAACCATGTGCTCCTCTATCAGCACATCCCACTTCAGGGCATGCAACTATGCTCCAGTTGCCATGCCCGTCAGGTCTAGGATCCTGCCCCTCCGTCCCCTCAGGCTGCTCCCGTCTTCTACCTATATCTGCCCGAGCGGTACTCAACACTCAGCTTGTCAGGGCCACGGAACGGGAGAGCGTCACCTTGTTGATTGGACCAAGTGGAATCGCCTTTGGCTCATCAGCACCCTCAGGTACCAGCATGACGTGCAGAAACTAAGTCAAAAGAACATCGTATAATAAAGAAATTTAAGGATAGGTCTTCAGGACGTCTGCACGGAGGGTCTTGTAGATGTACGATGCCAAATCAACAGCCCCCCGTACAACAACTAGGTACATGAACTCAGCCTGGTGATAAGATAGCTCCATCGTGTGCTTCTTTGGGTCGATGGCAGAGCATAGGATCCTGTGCATGATCAGCCCAAAAAGAAGCATCATCCCGAGTTGCATGCAGCTTCCCTTTAGAATAGTCGTATCCGGGCCCAACAACGTCTGGAAAACCTCGGCCACAGTAGGCCAGCCCTTATCGCACAACGACAGGTTAGTGAACGCCAAATTCCTCTCATATCCCAAGAATCGCGGGAGTTCGTCCGACTAGAATGCGGCCTGAAAGTTACTGACGGTGACCTCCATACTCGGCTCTTCGAGCTGCGCCGCCCGAAGTATACTAGCGTAGAATTCTCGCACCATGTTCTTTGACGGTGAGCCAATCCTCTAGAGGAACGTAAGCCAACCCGTCTACTCCACCACCTCTGGAAGGGTCCGATCCTCAAATCAAAGATCGTAGAAGTCTGACAATTAGATGTGCTGCTCGAAAATGATGTTGCGGGACATAATGATCGTTGTATGCTGCTCTATCGATAGAGATGGAGAGAAAGGTTGCTTGGGATCAGCCTGACTACTAGTACGCGCACGCTTGCTCATTTTTTGGATATATGTACAAAAGCGTTCGCACAGTTAGAAAACGGGTTCAGACGGTTAAAACATAGTTCGAATGTATGGACATGCGTCCGAACAACCAAGGACAACCGTTTGCACGGTTAATTAATAAAATAAATATGCAAAACTAATATAAAAAGGCTTCCATACTGCTTGATAAAGCGTTCGGACACACTCAAAGTGACAACTTGTCCTTTTTGGGATATAAGCGTCCGAACAACGTTAGATTTTCATCTGAATGAAAACAAAGAAGTAAATTATTTAAATTTAATATACAACTATTCTGACTGCTTTGATAAAGCGTTTGGACAAAATCAAAACAACAATGTATCCCTTTTGGGATACCTCATGGCATTCGAACCACGTGAGATCGACAACCAAAAGTAAAACCGAGAAGAAATTTATTTAAATTGAATATAAAATATGTCCGGATTGCTTCGATATGGCGTCCAGACACACTCAAAATGATAATGTATCCCTTGTGGGATACTATCAGGCATCCGAGCAGTTGAACCAAGCTTCCGGACACGACAGGGAAGACGACCGAGTTAACTCAGCTATGACAGCGTCCCTCCACCTCCCACACACTCCCCAACACACTACCAAATCTCAAACCAATAGACTTAAAACAATCATAACACTTAACACAATCAATTTCTACATAAAAATAAAAAAACACAATGTAGTATACAAAAAATAGGATTGACATTCAATACATAAAACTAAAAAAACAAAATTTTGACCACTAAAATCATGCTAAAAATGAATAAAACATACCTGGATGTGATTAGAGCCTCGAAGGAATGAGATTACGTCAAGATTTGGGAAGAAAAAAAATGAGGGTCGATAGATTTTTAGTGATAAAACATTCGGTATAACTGAAAATGTCGAACTGTTCGAATTTTTAGAATCCGTCAATGCCGTCCGGACGGTTTAACCCGTTCGTACGTTTACGTGGCCCAATGAGAGTCCTCCGCATTAAATGCAAAAATTTAAACTGTTTAAAACAGTTTGAAACATTAAAAGTATCCGAACGACATTCCCTTGACTTCGTGCAACGTGGAACCACACGTTTGGCTGAATAAACGTCACGTCGCATACGAACGGTGTCCTAGGAGTTCGGGCGGTGTTTTCAACCGTTGTATAACGTAAACATGTGTAAGCCATGCGACGACTACACGGACGTCCGAGCGGTGGTATAATGTCTGTTCTAACAGCGTCGTTTTATCTTACCAGTTTGGACGTTTTTCTTATACATTCGTATGCCTACCTCATTAAACACGTATAGATCATGCTACTGTGATTAGGGTGTCTGAACGTCCAGTAACAGCATGCGAACGTTTAGCAAATTTATTTGACATTACTTTTATTCTTTAGATGGTTATGGATCCCATTTAATTCACTCAATTTAATTTATTTAAATCATTTAACTAATTCGGCTGAAAATTTTACATAATTTATTTATTTTGAAAACATAAAGAAATATAGCTAAGCATACTTTTTATATTAAACATTTGTTATAACTAATCACCTATTTAATTGTACTAATCTTCCATTTAAATTGTAATAAATTCAAACTAATGAAAAAACATAATTAATTCAAAATATCAAACATAATCCAAATATCGAATGAAAAACACAATCATAATGTCTAATACAAGCCGGAGACGGTCCTTCTAAAGATAAATAAATAATAGCGATAAAACATAAACATGAGACTAGTCTGAATCATCCCTCTGACTCGTGCTCCAGATCTTAGGCAAAGGTGTCACGAACATATGTCAAATATCGGATGAATTTTATACAATCCTGACTCCTTATCACCCGAAGAACATCTCTTATAATGGAATCTTTTCCCCAAGGATTTACAGTCCGAGTCCTTGGCTGACATGACCGTCTAGGAGACGTGGCCGAGCATAATTAAATTTTCCGTTAAATTCGTCAAGTGGCAGGACCGAATTATCGAATAACGGATCAAATGTAAAAACAGTCATTTTATGAGATCTTTTATTTAAAGACTTATTTGATTTGGACATAAACCACGACACTATTATTTCTCCCTTTCATTATCAGCCATTTAAACCATCAACATGAGTTCCTTTTTTTTTTCTGTGGGGGACGGGCACGAGCTCTATCAAAATTTCTAGCAGAGCGTTAAAGAAAAGAATGTTTTGTCAAACGAAAAAGCCCAAATTAATTGATTTAATGAGAGGTCATAACTTTTTGTTAACGTACTTGAGTTTCAATCCAAGTTCATTATAGTTTTGCCTTCATTCGACTGGATGGCAATGCAAGTTAATCCTATTTTTGTGGGGCTACTGCTGGAATAATAATGAAGATTAAAAAGAAACTCAAAAGCATACACGTACTAGAAAACCAAACAAGAAAACCACACCAAATGAAAGCCCTCCAAAAGATAATATATAATTGGAATATGACCCAGAAATACACAGCAATCAAAGAGAAAAAGCCTTTTATTAAAAAGCTAAAGGCTATAATATCCCACAGAACGTAATACTCATGAAGTCTGCATGTCTTGGGAGACTAGCCGTACATCTTTTTATATGTTGGTGCGTAGTATGGCAGTTGCCTGCTCCTGCACTACTTTCCAACCAGCAATAACATGTCTTTCTTCAACAAGAGTTGCACCAACTGCAAACCGTATCACGTACATTCCCCCTACTATGGCATGCGTCATGTAAGCATGGCCTGACATGTTGATCGACTCCAATAACTCCCTGTTAAGCGCATTTGCCTTTTCTTCTTTGACGTACTTATCATCATGATCATCAACTCCACCATTTCTGTACTTGGTTTTCTTTCCCAATATTGCTGGTTGTGGCAACAACCTGAAACATACCATAGCAAAATTTCTAGGAACCACAATTTCAAACCTCTTGTCTATTGCCACGAGCCCTTCAAAAAGCTTGGCCAGTTTGACATGACTTCTCAGAAAGTCCCTAAGGTTAGTCACACCATAGCTCCTTAGCACAAACCATAATTTCAAAGCTCGAAATCTTCGGCTCAGGGTTATTTGCCAATCTTTATAGTCCACCACTTCCATTGAATCGGTGGCTTTGTTCCTCAAGAACTCAGGGGCTGTTGAGAGGGATTTTATCAGGGCACTGGGATCTTTTACCCAGAGGCAGCAACAATCTAAAGTGGTTAAGAACCATTTATGGGCATTAAGACTGAATGAGTTCGCAGCCTCAACACCGTCAATGAAATGCCTGAACTCAGGACAAATGCAGGCACTTCCAGCATAAGCAGCATCGATGTGGACCCAAACGCCATAAGTGTTTGCCACTTCGCATAACGACCCTAGTGGATCAACGGCAGATGTTGAAGTTGTCCCCACAGTGGCACATAGAAACAATGGGACTAGGCCAGCTTCTATGTCTGCGCAAATTGAGGATCGTAGTGAGTCTGGCGATAGCCCAAATGATGTGGACTTACTGGTCTCGATGGCTCTGAAATTTTTTGCATGAATTCCGGCTATTCGTGCTGCTTTCTGGAGTGCACTATGTGTTTGGTCCGACCCATACACCACCAACTTTTCCATATTCTCTCTCCCGATTCGGCTCAACATTTGATCCCTTGCAGCGACGAGTGTGCACAAAATGGCCTCACAGGTAGTCCCCTGTAGCACACCTCCACCATTGCCAGAGAAAAGGAATTCCTTGGGCAGTTGAAGCATCTCTCCAAGCCAATCCATGACTATTGTCTCCAACTCAGTCGCGGCTGGTGATGAAATCCAACTGAATCCGACCACATTGAATCCGGCGCTAAGAATCTCACCAAGAATTCCCGCTATGCTTCCAGAACACGGGAAGTAAGCAAAGAAGTTAGGGCTTTGCCAATGTGTTATACCAGGAACTATGTGGGCCTGCACGTCTTCGAGAATGGTCTCGATCGGTTCTGGCTCATATGGGGCCGACTTTGGCAAGCGTTTCCAGAGGTATCCTGGTTCGACTTGGCTTAGAACTGGGTATTTCTCAACATCCCGAAAGTAATCAGCTAGAAAGTCTATGACCATATGGCCTTGCCGCCTAAACTCCTCAGGGTCCAAAGGGTTCGTGTTACGGGAAGAAGCGTGTTTTGTTGCCAGCTGGTCCGCATTGAAGCCATTCATCTTCTGGACAAGCAAAATAAACGATTGTGGCTCCTTTGTTTTCTTAGGGAGGAGCTCTTATAGTGAAAGGAGAAAGTCGAACAATAAGAAAATAGAAACTATTCTGCTAGTTGATGAGAGAGAATGAAGGAAACAAAGTGTTTATATAGAGGGCGTGAAGCCGACCCCTTGAGAAATGACATTGAGACCGATTCTTGACATATGATCGACGCCAAACGTCAATGCTTAGTGCAGCGTAGTTTGGCGTCGATCCTATATCATTTTCCATTTCCCTGGTTTCTATTTGCTGCCAATGCGTGCTAAGAACGGCAAAGAACAGCCACTGCCACAAAAAAAAAATATTAAGTGTATAGCAGCGGTCGCTAAAATTGCGCATTTTGAAATTTTTTTTTTATTAAAAATGGCCTATAACGGCGGTATATAAATCTCCCTTTTAACAGACTTTTGCAAAACGCTGTTAAAATTGGTACCATTAAAGGTGTTCTTTGACGACCGCTACAAAGACCACCGCTTTAGCAGCGTTTCGTACCTTTAACCGCGGTCAAGAGAAGTCACGGGGCGAATAGAGGACCCCATTCCGAACACATTGGAACTTTGATGGTCGGTAACGTGAATATATATTCTTGTGTTTCAAACGTGGAAGTTTCATTTCGTTTCTCATTCTCACCAATTCGGCTATTCGATTTCCCTCAGCGGCCTACGTGATCATTTCAATAAGTTCCCAAATAATTGGTGACGATAACTAGCAGGATGACGAAGGAAAAAGTAGCTCTAAGATTCTAATAGTTCTTCCTTAATTTCTAGCATTCCACCAAAACAGAAATAAGTAGCTTTATATATTTATTATTTTCCTTATTATAGTATATACTTGTATAGTTCTATATTTTAGTTGTGATGTGCTAGCTAGCTAGTCATCTTTTGTCCCACGTTGCCTATTCATCAATAGGTTCTATTCTCCTTGTATGGACACTTTTGGGTGTCGTACGTCTATGTGTGATTAACTAGATAAATAAAGTGATTCTTTCGCTATTTACTTGTACTGTTATTCTGGAATTAGTGTATTTTTGTTGTTGACTATCTGTGGATGTACCACGAGGGAACCACTTTTAAATTTTGGGGTTCTGTGTTTGTTTTTTATGTACCGTGATCGTGCGGTCAATTTCGCAATACGTTCGCTGACAGTACAATTATTAGATCCGTATCGTTTCGTACTAATTAATTGTTGTAATGGCCGACGTGCATATTGCGGCAAATCGATTGAGGCTTATACGGGTACATTAAAGTGCATCTCACCGCCAAGCACGAGTGGTTGTCCTTCCTAGGCAGACTGGTCCCCTAATTAATAAATACTACAAACACATATATGGCCTACCTGGAAGGAGAAGATGACAAAATTTTACAGCTAAGTTAAACGAATATGTTTGGTCCATAATTTTACAGCTACGTTTTCCCCTTTTCTCCATCTAGATCCAACAATTATTTTTTTTCCTTTAATTTTCTGTCATATTTGTATGACAAAACAATCACGGTTGAGTTTTTAAGGAGATTTCAAATAAAATCTCCCTGAGATTTTAGGATTGACAAAGGTACTGTTTTAGTTTAGCCTCTATTCAAAATCACTGCTTCTATTACATTTCTATTCAGTTTTCTAACATAACTGATGACCTCGCTTGACATCATGTTTCAAAATAAATAAAAATTATTTTTTACGGTTTAATATCTTTTGTTTAATTTATGGTTTTTGTTTATGTTGGGTTGCAATGTTTTTTTTTAAGTTTTAGTATTTTTATTTTATATAATTTTATTTTATTTTTAGAGAAAATGACAAATAATCCACTAGGTTTTAGTGTCTTTTTAAAAAACTCACGCTGGGTATTTGGTGTTTAGCTGCAAATTAATTTCAACCATATTTCACATTTTCTCTCTGTCGGTCCTTTTAAGCGGCTGTAGTACCACTACAAGAAAAAATACTTGGGTGACAAAATTTTTTTTCACCCAAAGTACTAATTTCAACAGCTAAGGTTTTGGGTGACAAAACCGAGTTGTCACCCGGTTCCGACGGTTTATAAACCCGTTCGAACGGTTTGGTGCTATACTGACGAAATTGAAAATCGTCATGTCCAGTACAGTCCATCCGTTCGCATGAGTTGTGCGAACGTTCTCTCTATACGTTCACAAAGCTCATGCGAATGGTTCGTCCAATGTGATGAAATACATTTTGTCACGGAATAGACGTCCGCACCGTTGTATAATCCCAGCCGAATGTTAATGTAAATATGTCCGGACGCAATTGTGAACATCCGCACCGTTGTTTTATTATGCTGGAATATTTTTGTCAGCTTCAAAAATTGTTCAAACTTTTACAAACGAAGTTCGGACGCAATTTCCGCACAACATGTTGTAACGAACTTTTACCCTGCAAACAGTTTCCTAATAAAAATTGTGTGCATGCTAGAAATATCGTTTGGACAAAGTAAGGGTTCAGACTTGTTTTGTAAGCGTGCGCATGTTACAACGTTCGAACGACTTTTGTTAGCGTTCTAACCGTTTTCCAAAAATTTGAATTAATTTAATTAAAATTTTAAAAATAGTTTACAAATAATATAAATAAAATTGTATTCAATACTCGTAGTATAATAAAATATCTACAAATATGTAATCGTCATTAAAATTAAATAAAATGCATAATCAATAAGTACTGACAAAGTACTGAAAATACAAAAATCTACCCAAATTTTTGTTTGGGTGTCGTACGAGATTGCAACTGTCTGATCTGCTCCATCAGCTGCTGACACATCTGCTCCGCCATTAGTTGCATCCTTCATTCTTGTTGTTCCACTAGGTTCCTTTGTTGTTCTTGCATCATCTTCTGATGCTCTTCGTCTTTTTTCCGTTGCTGCTCCACCATCATCTGCATCAGTTCTTCGTCTTTCTTTCGTTGCTGCTCCTCTATCATCTGTAGATGTTCTCGCATCGTCTGCTCCATATCTGACCGCTTGACCAGAAGCGCTTCATATTCCATCTGTCTAGCCCTCATCTCCTCGATCTCTAATCTAGCCTCCTCCAATTTTTGGGACAAATAAACGGACGCTGCTGATTAAGATGATCCAACAGACCGTACTGAACGGCCTAAACCTAGCACTTAACTCGCTTTCGTCCCCAACACCTCAGCGAAAATCTCCACTTCTGTGTATGACGTTCCCTCTGAGTCGTGCTGCAACTGTAACGCCTCCATTTTTCCTACAAACTAAAAAAGAAGATAAAATTAGCATATTTGAAACATAAATGCATACAAATACATCATTAAATCTAACGTTACAACTTACAAAATTTTCTTTTGCATCTTCCGATTTCCACATGCCATCCTTATTAGTATGTGTCTTTTTATACAGCAACGCAGGACTAATCTTATCAGCTTCTGGATTTTTCTGTACATCAAAAGAAATATAGAACGTGCATATTAAAATACGTAAGTTATTTATTTAAATAATAAATAATATAAATATAAATTTATTACTTACTAACAACGCTCTCGCACGTTGGAAAGACCTCACTCCAGATGTGTGTACAATCTTCAGCTTAACTCTATTCTCTTTGCTGATTGCACTTCTTCTCTGCATTGTATATTTACAGTTGTTACAACAATTAATAATAAAATAAAATAAACGTTCAGGACGGAATATCAATGTTTAACCTGAAATTCCTCGCTCGCGAATAAATCATAGACACGAGTCTATTCTTCCTTGTTCATATCGGGATACAGATGTTCTAACGCCTCTTCTTTGGAATGTAACACCGAGTAATGCTGGAACATTATATTTATGTGCGTCCTGTAAGCTTTGTTCATCGTAGACGTCACAATTATGCAATCCTCGGTTTGGTCGTAATCTAGTTGGAATTCATCCTTAACATATATAACAGTCAGTACGTATAAAAGTTTCAACAATTAAAATTTAGTGAATTATACTTACCAACACTCGGTTCATTACGTACGATTGAACCTCGTCGGGAACCTCCTTCCACTTACTCGACTCAAATTGGACATGTTGTCGAATGAGCGCACCAATATGACTAGAGAGCATTGAGGACGCCATGTCATCGCCACCCGTACGTCCATCGGGGATATGGACAATCATCTTTCCTCCGGTGCGAGCCTTGAGTAAGACAATCTCGCACGTACTTCCTCGAACGTCTCTGATTCCAGACGTCGCTACAAATGAAGAACAATAAATTTAAAATTTAGTTAAGCATAGAAATTTTAAAGTCATAATATTTAATCAAGATTGACGGGGTAATATAGTTACACGCACAACTACTTTGGGTGCCTACTGGACTGGCTGTGGTAGGGGACAATAATTCGTTCCTATCCCTAAGTGAAGGACCCGACACTGCTAGTCTACCGGGACTACTCTCTACACTAACTGATGAATCGCACCGAAGGCGTTTCCTTCCCGTTAGCATGACGTCGTCCTGTGACCAAATAAATCGATATTAGAGAAAAAAAATACAATGAATTATGTTACCCAAAATGAATATAAAATAGAAACGCAAAGTAAATCGAAACGATAAAGTTACTTTAGTCCTCGGAGTCATTCTTTAGAATCATTACAATCTTCACTGAACGATTCTGAGGAATCATTGCTTCCTTCTACTTCACGTTGTTGTGGAACACCATCATCACTTACCGGCACATAAGCGTCTTTGTCATTTCTAGTTAATGAGATCATATCAAATGAGCTAAAGCCCACAAAAAGCTCAATAGACTCATTCTCCTGTTATGCTTCACGGTTCGACGGTCCTTCTCTATCTTCACTAACCTCCTCCTCAACAGGTGGAATATCATACGCGTTTCTAGGGGTAAGCTTTTGAACAATCTTCCAGTGACCGTCCAACTTCATATCATCGATATAAAATACTTGATTCCCCTGAGAAGTTAGCACACAGGCCGTCTTTGTACCACATTCGGGAGATGTTAATACTAACAAACTGACCACTTTTATCAAGCCCTAAGTTTTGAGTACTCAAGTCAAACCAGTCACATTTGAGTAAATAAACTAAATTCTCTTGCAAATAACGCAACGCATAAATATCCACGACCTGGCCGTAAAAATCAACATCTTCCCTATCATGGTCCCTCGGAACAACCACACCACTATTCTGAGTGTTATGAAACTGTTCACGAAAGACCATGTGAAACCTAACTCCATTCACTACAAACCCAGAATAACAAAGTGTCTGCTGATCCGGACCAGATGCTAATGCATACAAATCATCCGACACCGAGTCTGGATTTTCATTGCGCATAGTTTGAATCTAAAATACTAAACACTTAAATAAATACTCGATTTCTAAACCATAACGAAAATCATTCTTCATGCCTCCTATCAACATTTATTGATGATTGTCTCCTCATCTCTTCCAAGTGCTCGCTATAAAGGGATAATATATTTTATAATAAATTAAAATATAATGAACTGATAAGTGATTAAATGAGAAAATATTCTTATAAGCGCTTACTCTATATGTTGGCTGATTTCTGAACAGTTGTTGAGTACATACCACTGCGCTTTTGTAAATTCCTTTCTATTCAAATCTTGACCCTTACCAGCTCCCGCGGTCGAACACTTTGAGTAAACACAAAAAAACGACAACATCGATCATCCATGTCGCATAATTTTGGTCTTTTCAATTAAATCTCATTTCAACTGTACCAAGATACATTGAGCAAAATGTTATACATGCATTTAACAGATATTTCTCTTCTATGGAGCCCTCACACCATGCTCTGTTCGTAACGAAATGCTTCATCTTCCCCATATTCCTCTCTATTGGATACATCCACCGAAATTGAACTGGAGCCCAAGTTTCACCTCACGAGGTAAATGAACTGCTAAATGAACCATAATAGTAAAAAATGATGGAGGGAAAATGCCTTCCAACTTGGAAAGAATCATTCTGATGTCCTTCTCTATCTGGTCAACAACGTCTAAACGTATTTTTCTTGAGCACAAGTCTCTAAAGAATAAGCTCAACTCAGTCAACGTTGTACATACTTCATTTCCTATCAACCCGTGTATCATTGTCGGTAACAGTCGCTGCAACAAGACGTGTGAGTCATGACTCTTCATACACATTATCTTCCCTTCTTTTATATTTATGCACCGGGATTTGTTAGAGGAGTATCTATCCGGAAACTTGACACCCTTCAGCCATTCATAACACTTCTTACGTTCATCCTTTGTTAAAGTAAATAATACTGGAGGCATCACCTCCTCCTGACCCCGAACCTGTAAATGCAAATCCTTTTTAATGCCCATTAATGCCAAATCTCTCCAAGCACTAACATTTTCCTTTGTCTTACCATCGACGTTCATAAAATTTCCTAACACATTGTCACAAATATTCTTCTCTACGTGCATGACGTCCAAATTATTTCGAAGTTTCAAATCTGACCAGTATGGCAACTCAAAGAATATGTTGCGCTTCGTCCAACTTAACTCATTCTCAGCCCGTTTTCTCTTCTTCTGAGTCTTCCGAAACGAACATAACGGTACCGATTCAAGTTGTTGAAGTATCTCCTCTCCAGTGACTTCTTTAGGTGCTGATCTAAACTCTTTTTTCCCGTCAATTATGTCAACATCATGCCTCCACCCATGCGTCGCGGGCAAATACCTTCGATGTCCCAAAAAACAATGTTTGCACCCATGTTTCAACCAAAACGTCATTGTGTTAGCATTGCAATTAGGGCATGCTATCCGTCCTTTCAGACTCTAATCCGAAAGATTACCATAAGCCGAAAAATAATTTATTGTCCAAAGCAAAACAACATGTAACTTGAATGACCTTGACACGACTACGTCTTACGTCTGCACTACATTTTCCAACAACTCATCTATCAATGGCTGCAAGTAGACGTCGACATCATTCTCGAGACTTCTTAGACCCGGAATAAGCAATGACAACATGGAACTTGAATATTTCATACGTTTCCATGGCGGCAAATTGTTTGGAATTAGTACCACTGGCCATATACTATACGATAAGCTCATGTTGTCAAACAGATTGAACCCCTCAGATGCCAAACCCAGCCAGATGTTCAGAGATTCCCGATCAAACCATTCATACTTCTTACCGAGGTATTTCCATACCCCAGAGTCTGCAGGATGCCTCATCACCTCATCTTCAATCACACGCTTCTCTTGGTGCCATCACATATCCGTTGTCATTTGCCTTAACAGAAACAATCTCTGCAACCTCGGTTTTAAGGGAAAATGATGCAACACTTTTTGAGGAACCTTTTATTGGTTATTTTGATTGTACTTCCACCTCGATACCCCATACACCAGACACTCTTGTAACTCACTGTACTCCTTGCAAAACAATACACAGTCATTTAAGCATGCATGGATGTTATCGTAGCTAAAGCCTAAATTGTTTCTTAACTTTTTCGCCTCATAATAAGATTTAGGAAGTGTCTCTCCCTCCGGCAGCACATCTTTTATTAAGCCCAACACATCTTCAAACGTCTTTACAGTCAAATTATTCTTCGACTTCACATGAATTAACCTGACAACGAAAGACAACTTCGAGTACTTCTGACACCCGAGATACAACTCTCGCTCAACATCCGTCCATAACTTAGTGTATTCGGAAAATCCCGACTCGACTGTTTCAGGACCTAGCATATTTTCACGTTAATATTTTGTCAGAGAAATGCCACTTTAGGTGACAAAATTTGATTTGACACCCTACTTTTTATAACCTAAAGCTATATTATAGTGTACTTTAATGTAAAAAGAAGTCACGGGGCCAATCGAGTACACCATTCCCAACACAATGGAACTTTGATGGTCGGTAACGTGAATATATATATTCTTGTGTTTCAAACGTGGAAGTTCCATTTCGTTTCTCATTCTCACCAATTCGGCTATTCGATTTCCCTCAGCGGCTACGTGATCATTTCAATAAGTTCCAAAATAATTGGTGACGATAACTAGCAGGATGACGAAGGAAAAAGTAGCTCTAAGATTCTAGTAGTTCTTCCTTAATTTCTAGCATTCCACCAAAACAGAAATAAGTAGCTTTATATATTTATTATTTTCCTTATTATAGTATATACTTGTATAGTTCTATATTTTAGTTGTGATGTGCTAGCTAGCTAGTCATCTTTTGTCCCACGTTGCCTATTCATCAATAGGTTCTATTCTCCTTGTATGGACACTTTTGGGTGTCGTACGTCTATGTGTGATTAACTAGATAAATAAAGTGATTCTTTCGCTATTTACTTGTACTGTTATTCTGGAATTAGTGTATTTTTGTTGTTGACTATCTGTGGATGTACCACGAGGGAACCACTTGAAATTTTGGGGTTCTGTGTTTGTTTTTTATGTACCGTGATCGTGTGGTCAATTTCTCAATACGTTCGCTGACAGTACAATTATTAGATCCGTATCGTTTCGTACTAATTAATTGTTGTAATGGCCGACGTGCATATTGCGGCAAATCGATTGAGGCTTATACGGGTACATTAAAGTGCATCTCACCGCCAAGCACGAGTGGTTGTCCTTCCGAGGCAGACTGGTCCCCTAATTAATAAATAGGGTTAAATGCATGTCATGTCCCTGTGGTATGCGGTAATAGCAAATATGCCCCTGAGGTAAACAAAGTCATTTTCATACCCCTGGGGTAAACATTCAGGAGCAAATATGCCCTTTCATACCCCTGAGGTAAACATAACGGAAGGGCATATTTGCTCCTGAATGTTTACCTTAGGGGTATGAAAATGACTTTGTTTACCTCAGGGGCATATTTGCTATTACCGCATACCACAGGGGCATGACATGCATTTAACCCTAATAAATACTACAAACACATATATGGCCTACCTGGAAGGAGAAGATGACAAAATTTTACAGCTAAGTTAAACGAATATGTTTGGTCCATAATTTTACAGCTACGTTTTCCCCTTTTCTCCATCTAGATCCAACAATTATTTTTTTTCCTTTAATTTTCTGTCATATTTGTATGACAAAACAATCACGGTTGAGTTTTTAAGGAGATTTCAAATAAAATCTCCCTGAGATTTTAGGATTGACAAAGGTACTGTTTTAGTTTAGCCTCTATTCAAAATCACTGCTTCTATTACATTTCTATTCAGTTTTCTAACATAACTGATGACCTCGCTTGACATCATGTTTCAAAATAAATAAAAATTATTTTTTACGGTTTAATATCTTTTGTTTAATTTATGGTTTTTGTTTATGTTGGGTTGCAATGTTTTTTTTTTAAGTTTTAGTATTTTATTTTATATAATTTTATTTTATTTTTAGAGAAAATGGCAAATAATCCACTAGGTTTTAGTGTCTTTTTAAAAAACTCACGCTGGGTATTTGGTGTTTAGCTGCAAATTAATTTCAACCATATTTCACATTTTCTCTTTGTCGGTCCTTTTAAGCGGCTGTAGTACCACTACAAGAAAAAATACTTGGGTGACAAAAATTTTTTTCACCCAAAGTACTAATTTCAACAGCTAAGGTTTTGGGTGACAAAACCGAGTTGTCACCCGGTTCCGACGGTTTATAAACCCGTTCGAACGGTTTGGTGCTATACTGACGAAATTGAAAATCGTCATGTCCAGTACAGTCCATCCGTTCGCATGAGTTGTGCGAACGTTCTCTCTATACGTTCACAAAGCTCATGCGAATGGTTCGTCCAATGTGATGAAATACATTTTGTCACGGAATAAACGTCTGCACCGTTGTATAATCCCAGCCGAACGTTAATGTAAATATGTCCGGACGCAATTGTGAACATCCGCACCGTTGTTTTATTATGCTGAAATATTTTTGTCAGCTTCAAAAACTGTTCAAACTTTTACAAACGAAGTTCGGACGCAATTTCCGCACAACACGTTGTAACGTGTTCTATTACCGTGCAAACAATTTCCTAATAAAAACCGTGTGCATGCTAAAAATATTGTTTGGACAGGTAAGGGTTCAGACTTGTTTTGTAAGAGTGCGCACGTTACTACGTTCGAACCGTTTTCCAAAAATTTGAATTAATTTAATTAAAATTTTAAAAATAATTTACAAATAATATAAATAAAAATTTATTCAATACTCGTAGTATAATAAAATATCTACAAATATGTAATTGTCATTAAAATTAAATAAAATGCATAATCAATAAGTAGTGACAAAGTAGTGAAAATACATAAATCTACCCAAAATTTCGTTTGGGTGTCCTACGAGATTGCAACTGTTCGATCTACTCCATCAGTTACTCACGCATCTGCTACGCTATTATTAAAATACATAAGTCATTTATTTAAATAATAAATAATATAAATATAAATTTATTACTTACTAACAATGCTCTCGCGCGTTGGAAAGACATCGCTCCAGATGTGTGTACAATCTTCAGCTTAGCTCTATTCTCCTTGTTGAATGCACTTCTCCTCTGCATTGTACATTTACAATTGTTACCACAATTAATAATAAAATAAAATAACTATTTAAGCTGAAATTCCTCGCTTGCGAATAAATCACAGACACAAGTCTATTCTTCCTTGTTCATATCGGGATACAGGTGTTCTAACGCTTCTTCTTTGGAATTAAACACCGAGTAATGCTGGAACTTTCTATTTCTATGTGTCCTATACGCTGTGTTTATTGTAGATGACACAGTTATGACATCCTCGGTTCGGTCGTAATCTAGTTGGAATCATCCTTAACATATATAATAGTCAGTATGTATAAAAGTTTCAACAATTAAAATTTAGTGAATTATTCTTACCAACACTCGGTTCATTATGTACGATTTAAAAAAAATATCCAATTTCTTCGAGCCCTAAAACCAGTCAAGTCGTGGAATCTTCGAGTCATTTCTCCTTTTCTGTGCATTTGTCATGCCGTTGAGACATTGAGCATTGTCAGCTTCGTACGGAGCTATTATTTATATGTTTACTTCTCCTTTTTAGTGTTTTTTGATTATGTCTCCTACCTTGTTGACAAAGGAGATTATTTTATGTTTTTTTCCTACCCGATTGTTTGTTGTCTATTGCATGTGGGCTTTGTCTTGGTTCCCTTTGTTTGCGTCAAAATTCCTTTGTTCCCATGTGCACTTGTGGTCCCAATATCAGTGATTATTTAGTTACTATGGTCCATTTTAGTCTTGTCAGTGCCTCAGCAGAGGAGGTGATGAATTTTTTATTCTTCCTTTTCTCATATTAACTTTGTCCTCAACAGTTGATTTAATTTTCTGACTGCTTGTTTAATGTTATTATTTATTTGTTATGCATGTGCAAGTGATGATTAGTTAGGCATGAGTAGTCTCTTGCACGAGTGGAACAGTGTTAACAATTGACATTTTTGTCACCCAAACAATTGGTGATGATTTGAATTAAAAAAAACAAGCATATGAACACAGATTTGTATCTCTCGAACATAATACAAAATACGAGTCTATTGTCTTCTATCTACAGACACTGTACTGAAACAAATCTATGTTCACATGCTTGTTTTTTTTTAATTCACCATATTTTTATGGGGTAAGATCTCTAATTTGATGACATGCCTTAATTAGATGGTCAAATTAAGTAATATTGTTTAGTCATGTGAACTTGTTCTCACCTCTCACGACAGTGTCCAACGTCCTGTTTCTGCTCCATGTGTTTGTTTCTTGAACACTGAGTCATGACTTAAATTTGATGGTTTTGGCTACTACATGTAATGTTGTTCTCACATAATCTGAAATTTTTGCTATTTTATTCATCTGTCAACATGAATTTTTGCTCTTTTATTCATCTGTCAGCATGAAATTTTTGTAGTGCTTCTGGGCAGCAGCCCAGGATGTTTTGTAGTGGTTTCCTGGGACCACATGACACATACGATGTTGTTTAGTGAAGTGTAGTAGAACTGAATTTTTGTAGTGATTTTTGAACCACTTGTATTGTAATGAAGATAGCCACCTATTGTTAATACAAGTAGCAATACAGTTGTGATGTTTTTATTCATTACTGGTCTATGCAAGTTGGAATACAACTTTATGTTTACTTTCATTACGTGTCTACGCAAGTTTATGGATCACAGGTGGAACTCCAAATTCCAACTTTATAAACTTTCAAATAGTGGTAACATTACACATAACAGAACTACATTGAAAGTCACATATAACACAAACACTATTAGCATCCACCTATATAACTCAAACCCGAGTAACACCTACAAAACAATGCACTGAAAATAACACCAGACTAACACGAACAATTACAGTACATCCCACAAGTCAATTTCTCTTAATGCAGCTACATATTTGGGTAGTTCAGAAGCTTCAAGCAGAGCAGCACCAATAACATAATAATGACCCACGAAACAAGAAGTAGATATAAGAGCCATTTTCGGCTTGCTTTGTGTGAGCTAAGTTCCTTCTGTGTAGTCCTCAGCTTCTTCAACAACCCAGGTAAAATTTCAATACCACGCTGGCAAGTCCCATCATCCACCCATTCGAAAAATTCAAACTGGCGTTGCCCCTACAAAAGAAAACCAAATGAAGTTACTAAATGAAAAAGAATTTAGTTTAGACATTTCATCGAACATCTTATTCCCTTACTTGTCTCCCATACAAAGCACAATTATAAAACCATGTTCCAGGGTTTAAATCAGTCCACGAAGTCCTTAACACTGCCTTCAACCCACATCTACACACATTTGCGTCGCCATTTCGAGAATTTGTAACAGCAGATGATGAACTCAAGGAAGACATCGTCCAATCCAATCGTGGAAGACTCAAACAGCAATGAAGAACAGCTGAGAACGACCCTGTCTGAAATGGGGAGCAATTCGAAGGAAGGGTGGGGAAGTGGCGGAATGGGAAGTAACTCCTCTTCTTTAAATTTCTGGAGCCTTTAGCACTTTGTGGGGTTGCATGAAATTTTGGGCATTTGAAATGTATATCTGTTCTGCGATTGTTTTTGTAGGGAAGACATGAATGTGGTAATTTGGTGGGGACGTGGGATGAAGACGTGGCAGAGGGGAGAAGGAATTTTAGCATACATGGAGGGTTAAACACGTCTGGCACTTCTTGGGTTATTTATATGACGTGGGACGGGATCCGTTAGGTCCAGTAACGCCGTCGGGCAGAGTGAGTTTTCGTATCCAAAACACAAAGCTAGTGGGACTTTTAAAACTTTTTGAAACCCAATGAGTTTTTTAAAAAGACACTAAAACCTTGTGAGATATTTGTCATTTTCCCTTATTTTTAAGACATGTGCCATGCAACTATTTCAATTCCTTTAGAAAACTGAACGAAAATGTGATGAAGAGAGTTTCAAAGTATCCTAAACCAAGACAGTGGTTCATCAATTCTAGAATGCCTTATTTAGTGAAATTGTCCATGTTGTTTCACTTTGCGACTTTCCCCCCTATGGTATTAAATTGAATGATTTAGTCCCTAAGGTCAGCCAAATGAGACAATCACTACAAAAAAAATAATTTGTTGAAGCCACGCATATATGCGCAGTCCCTATCTTCTCGTCAGCAAAGAATGAACGTCCTCCACCATTAAGGCATAGCCTTCAACATTGAAGCAACTGAACTTGATCGCAAATCAATGATGGATTCAACCGTCTAAGATTATCTGAAATCTCGAGTATTTTTGCAACAAATCTGCATGTGAGTCCGTGTAGACAACCCAAGAAGGAGGTGGAATGAGATTCATAAAAATTATTGCGAATGTAGCACAATAAAATCCAATATAATAGTTCTTTAAAAGCATAGAAGTTATAGCACAAAGCACAAAGATTTAAAAGGTAAATGCAAAAGTAATAATATTTAACTTCTTTTTAACCATATAAGAAATGAGTCGGTTATAACTGAGAGATAATCAAAAAGAAATTAGCCAAGTGAGAACAACTTTGATCACTCTCACATTAGAAACATAGTCAATTTTAAATCAACCTTAAAGATAAATAGCACAAATATAAAGAGAATAAGGTTGAGAGATACAACACTGAGATATTTAGGTGGTTTAGCTCCACTACCAAGGATTTTCCAATGAGTTTCTCCACTATTTATAAATAGTGTACTCTAACTTGCGGGTGCTGGAAAACCTTTACATACACCCTTCTGGGCTCAACGCATACAACCCAAGCTTTTTTTGTAGACTCTACACTCATAACTTAAGTGTAACTAACCCAAGGTTTCCCGTGAGGTTAGTTACAAGTATTTTTTTAAATACTCAGAAATCTCAAGCTTTTTTGTACTTGAGAACCTTCACAAAAAAAGTTAATGCTCACAATAAATGGCTCTAAAATAGCCAAATATGCTAATAAAGTGGACTAGTTGTGGAAAATGATTTTTCTTTAACAACTCACACCAACCCAAGAATGAGATTTTTCAAGATGAGAGGGATAGAACTTGGCTTTGAGAGAGAGAGAGTGAGAGATGTCAAACCAAATGTGCAAATATTTTTTAGCAAGCTCCCTTTGCCTTCGTTTATAACCAGACAACTTTTCTCAGTTGTTGAGGTCCATTAAATGCAAAGGCGTTTGAAATTTCAAATTTTGACCTATCCGAAAGTTTTCCCATCAATGGTAGGCAACACCTTGTGCCCATAGTTGACTCATACTTATGTGTAGTCGACACCAATCTCAATCTTGACTTTTACCGATTTTAGAATTAGACTTTTACCTTTTAAGCATTGACTTTTCCAGCATATAGTCGACTCATATGGTATATGTAGTCGATACTTTCTTTGACTTTGAATTTTTTGTGCTTAAGCTTTTAACCATATAGTCAACACCTACGGATGCATGGTATAGTCAACTATATGAAGGAAAACATTCACAGATTGAACCTTCTGACTTTTCGAATAATAATGTAAACATATATTCAAATCAATAGTGATAAATTAGTAAAATAGTGTTAGATGCATTACTTATCAAGATTTAAAATGATAGCGATTAATTTCATAAAAATAAACTTTTAAGAGTACAAAATCTCTTTAGACAATGATAAATAGTTTTTTATCATCAAAATTAAATGAACTAAGGTTATCAGTACGTAACCTTAGGGCTAACAATCTCCCTTTTTTATGATGAAAAATTATTCAATGAGCATGAGTGAGATGATTTCAATTGATCACATCTCTAAGCTCCCCCTTAGAATGAGCTTAGATAAAAATTTAATTTTTAAAAATAATCAAGTTTCAGATTTATGAATAAAACTTCACCTAAACATATGCAATAATTTTGTGAGTTATAAGAGATAACAATTCATATAGACGAAGTGTTTTTAGAATAGTTTATGGGTCTCTACACCATTTCTATGCTTTAGAGATGACGCATTTCATCTCTAGAAGTAACATTTTTCGTCCCTAATGACATTTAGGGACAGAAAAAATGTGTCCCCCCGTCGTCTCAGGAGCGTCGTCTCTAAAGTGCCTTTAGAGACGAAAATTTACTTGCATCTCTGATGACTACCTTTAGAGACGAAGAGGACATGCCAATGTTCGAACACATTTGAACAAAATTTTTTCTGCCGGCTTCCACATTTTGTCCCTAAAGTCATGTTCGAATGGGTAAGGACACGACATACACCTTTAGGGACAAATTCAACCGACCAATATTTGAATGCGTTCAAATATAATTTTTTTTGGCGGCGGTTTGTTTTCATCTCTAATGAATGTTCGAATAGTTAAGAACTTAGACACACTTTTGGAGACGATTATTGGTGTCGGATTATTCATCTCTAATGTATGTTAAAAAACGTTTGAATAGTAAAGAACACATAGTGCACTTTTAGGGACGAAAATGGGTGACGAATATGTTTCATCTCTAACGTACATTTAAAAATGTTTGAAATGTTTAGAACACGAGCCACAAATTTGGGGAAGATAAATTGTGGCTATTTTTTTGTCTCTAAAGTACGTTTTAATATGTTCGAATTAATAAGAACGCGAGCCACACTTTTAGGATGGAATATGTTCGAACGAAATCGTTTGTTTTGTAATGAACACGTTCGAACAAAATCCAAGTGTATAAAAACTATATTAGTTTATATATTTGATTATCGTTGAAAAATGAATTCAATACTGATTATTGGCGATCAAATTCAACTATCATTTGTGCGATTCAATGTGCACACATTTGAATCTTGTATGTTCTGCTGTGTTCGAACATAATCGAATACTAAACAATAGTTTAGTTTCCAGCAAATAAAACAAAGCAAAAGTAAAGCATTATCCATACTTACAAATTCTTTTCCAACAACCAGAGATAATACTTTAACGTTTACAATACTCATAAGATAAACAACTCTATGTACATTATTGTTCCTGTCACTATCAATACAAGATATATAATAAATTGTCCACTAATGCAAATAAGACATGATAAGTTCATACTTCTGTATCACGATGACCGTAGATTAAAATGAGTCATTATGCTCTGGACCTGTGCACGCATCGCCTTTTGCTCGAGTCGCAGCTGTTTAAGCTCTACTTTGAACTCTAATTGTTGTTGCTTGAGATAGTTTTCTAGATCAACTTGTTTTGAAAAAACTTCCTCAATGTATTGCTGTCTTTTTCGTAAGTCCTTAATTTCCTTCCTTGCATTCTCCAACTGATGGCTGTATTGTGAAACTCTACTTGTGGAATTTGCAGGATCCGGTTTCACGCAACACTCAAGACCACTAGAAAATCTTGGTCTCTTCCCAAGTACTTGGGAAAGTATCTCAACTTCGGTGGGATTCGTGCCATCCGTTGGTGACTGTGTTTACAATGCAACAATGTTGTCCTGGTGTTTGAAAACAAAGTTACCAAAATATATGTCGCAATAAGAAAACTTAAACCAGTACTGATATTTAGAGAAGTCTCACAAAGTGCTCCTTAGCTTCTAGGCACACCCATTCCCTTTTGGAAGTCTTGTGTGACGCTTCATACAAAGTCGAGGGCTTGAAGTTTTCTTGAACCTCATCTTGCTGCACAATATCCAAGTATAAGTGCAAATTAACTAAGACATTGCACTGTATGTTGTATACTAATTTTGTAAATATTGTTGCCAATTTTTTTTGAAGACGAAGGAACATCCTCGAGCCAGCAGTGTGATGCACTTTCAACTTTTTTCGATATTGTATTGACAAGACTTCGTTCCTCCATAAAAGTGTTAACCATTATAGTAGAGATGTATGTTAACCATTTATTTTATCTAACATCTTTGCATGAGCTAAAATGTCCACATTGTATCATCCTCTAGGCCTCCTGCTTCAAGTGCTTGTGAGCCTCGTTTAGGTCACCTTGAGGCCTCCATTGCTGACTTGCAGACTGAGCAGTATAAATTGAGCAAAAGTGTTGAGGATATTGCTACTAGTGTGAAGACAGGGTTTGATGATATCAAGAAGCTTCTTACTGGTCATACTGGACACATTGGGACACTTGACAGAAATATGAGGTCCCTCAAGCACCAAGTCAACAACATAACAGTGGCTGGTAGGGTGATTCAAGGCACCACTGATGAGTTCAGGGCCACCTATGCAGAGCTCCAAGCTTTTGTGAATAAATTAGTTAAGAACATGAATCAAGTCATTGAGGTCTACTTGAATACAGACAGAGCACTTCATCTTCATGTGATGAAGTGGACATACTGGTTCACTACCACTTGGATGGAATACTTGAAGAAGTTTGAAGTACAGTTTGACCCCTCACCATTTCCTGAAAAGAAGAAGTGGTTCCTTCCTCTTCTTTGCTATTGTAGAGGACTATTTAATTTTTTACTTCCATCCTCTTTATGATTGGATATATTAATTGACTTGTATTTGCTTAACACTTGTTTTGTCACATGCTTATTATGTAAGTAATTGAATATCTCTTTTGATTTCTTATTTGATTTCCTCTAATGGATTATCGAATTGTGCTCATAACTGTTTTGATTATCAAATGCTTATTATAAGGTATTTTGAGAAGTGTTTAACTCGTTGCACTTAAATGAGGAAGTTTGAGAAACTCTTGAAGGTAGTATTCTTGCTCACTTATTTCAAATATTGAAGTCTTGTATTCTGGTTGGATATTTGGAAGTTTGAGAAGATTGGAGGATGTTCATAGAAGTATTTTTTACTTGTTTTTGAATTTTGGGAAACCTCCATTTACAAAGCCCTTTTTTGCTAAAAATATTATGACAAACTCCTGCTTGATCTCAGGGGGAGCCTTTTAGCAAATTGCATATTCTATAGTTGCTTTGAAGGATTTTAGAACTCGTATTGTCAATCTACAAATTGGAGTTGAAGCGACACCTTCAAGTTACTGAAAAACCTGTCTAACATTGATGGTGTCGACACATCTCACTATCACCCAATTGCAATTTTGACGGTGTCGACACATTAAGGATGGTGTTGACACTTCACACAATTGCAATTTTGATGGTGTCAACACATTGAAGGATGGTGTCAACACATACATCTCCAGGATGCCTATTATCAACTATCCACAGAAGTGTCGACTCTTGTTCACACAAGTGTTGGTACATGGAACATTAAAAATGACTTTTCAGGATGTTTTCATGGAATTAATGTATGAAATCAATGAATTATGACAAGTAATCAATTTGCAATGCAATATAGCATAATCAAGACAATCAAATCAACCAAGCAATTATCAACAATTCATTCCGAGGGATATCTCATACCAATCTCTTGACAAATGAAACAAAATCTACAGTTCAACCCTAACATACAATTATTTTCTTGTGACAATATATTTAACAATAAAACATATAATGTGTGGTTTAGTCTTATTTTTCTTGAGCTCTTTGAACACTCAGTCATTTTTATCCATGTTTTTTTTATTTTCTCTACATATGTAACTTGAAAAAAATATATAAAATTTGGATTTTAAGGAGAAAACTATTATTTATAATTCATGATATTTCTTAATAACTGCTATGCAAGTATATATCTAAGTAACTTATTAATTACGTTATTATGTCTTAAATTAAAAATATAATCTTATGATACATGTTTTTATAATATATATTTGTATTAAATAAATAAATAATATATTATTATTATATACAATCAGCCCCCCTAAATATTACTTTTTGGCTCCGCCACTACTTGTGCACAGATTTACTTTCAATAATACCAGACGCTTGCGTCGGACGAAAGATGTGTCGACACATATAATAATGGTGTCGACACATTGCTCAACGGGCATTCTACATATGAGTTATGTGTTGACACATTGGTGCATGATGTCGACACACACCATAGCCAAAATCAAATCCGTATTCTTTAATTTTTGTTTTTCTTCCACATAAACTCACGTTAATCCCCTAACTTTGAAACCCACAATTTAAGACCCTTACTTTTGAAAATCATCACTTCACGCCTCACATCCAAATTAGGTGTTAAATCCGATTGAAAATCATGCAAAATAACTGAAATGCCCCTCCAAGGCTAAATTTTAAAAAAATAAATATAAATAAAAAATTCAAGAAATGAATTAAAAATAAATAGATTATTGAAATAGAGTTTCAATAGTTTTTTTTTTCTTTTTTTAGTATTTTTATCTTGGAGGGGCATTTTGGTCAATTTTTCATGCTTTTGTGAATTGGACGGGAGGCGTGAATGAATGAGTTTCAAAAGTTAAGGGTCATAAATTGTGGATTTGAATGAGTTTGCTCATACTTATTGGGCTAACTATGACTTTACCTAAACTTAAATTAATGACTCAAAGAAAATGCAAAAGCTCCCCAGACGGCTCCCACTTCGCTACCAAAACCTTCGCCGCCTTATATCTTCCGACCTCCATCCTTCCGACCTCCATCGCCAGACCGTTGAAAGATGTCGGCTTTCTCCTCCCCACTTCGAGGTAGTCTGATAACTCTAAAAACAAATGAAATGATGCCTTTTTTGTGAAAAGGGTTTGTTCTTTGGAACTTGGCTTTCATGGATTTGTTCGGTGGCAAGAACAGTGGATGGTGGTCGAAGGGTGGTTGGTTGGTGTTTCTCGGTGATGGATTTGGTTTTGTTGATGAGATAGGGTGGGAATGAACAGTTGTTTGTTGGTGGAGAATGGGTATGTTATGCGGGTTGAAGAGGATCCATCGGGGTGGGAGGATCGGGTGTTCACGAACTCATCCCACCCTCCACTGCCGTTTCTGGCGGTGCATTATGCCACCTAGTGGTACATTGGGGACGCGGTATCTAAAAATGGAGGATTTGGGCCTGCTCAGTTGTACTTTTTGTGGAAGAAAAACATCACTGAGTTGACTCAGCCATGGGAGGGTGCTTTCTGTGCCATAGTTTTTCTCATCAATTTTGTTGATTAATTACGTGCATAGGGTAGCAATAATTTGTAATTTTGCATAATGTAATCATTTAGTGTTAGTTGTATATATGGGACAATATGATGTAGTCGTAAGTGTTAGTTGTATATATGGAACATTACCTCGTATGTGATCCTTCCAACACATAACAATTATATATAAATGAGTCATTTGCATATTGTACTTATTTGAATAATGTTTAGTCTTTTTAGATAATTACATTACTTTTTTTTGTTATTAATTGCATCTTAATATCAAACGTAATGAAAGAAATCTCACCTATTTCTATGTAATCGTTTCAACTATGTTTGCTTAGTTTAAGTGTTCACTAACGAATTATTAATTTCCACATCAAATTTTATTTGTTGATTATACAAAGACGAATAAACTTGGATATTTAAAGATAAGTGAGACTCTTTCTATACATCAACAATTTTCTTATTCTCTCACAATTATATATTTTCAAAGGTCTAAGAAAATTCTCTTAACCATGTACCCTTACTTTTCTTCTCATTTCTAACCAATTAATTATTACCTTGATACCTAGTAAACCCCAACTAATATTTAGTACCAAAATAATATTTAACAAATAGTTTTTTTCATGTTCAACTTGAGTATTTTCAAACGACTGAGTCTCCAACCATTACTGTTAAATATATGTTACAACGCACGTTTGAATACGTTCCAATAATTTTTGTTGCATTATATATATCTCCAATGTGCATTAGTTTATTTTGTTTTTAACGTCCAATGTGGAATTGTTTGTCCAGTGTTATATATTATTTTGAATTTTCCTTCTAAATTATTTATTTCCCTGCACATTGTCGCCTTTTACACTTTGTGTTTTTAATTGTTACAATCATGGGGTGTTTTTGTGTGGTTTAATAATAATTGTTTTCATTTACAATTTTTCTTTCACTGACGGGAATGTTAAATTTATTCTTTTGCAGACTTGGTTGATTAGTAACATCATGACACCATCAAGAAAGCGATTAAGGCTCGGGCATGCCTCATCACTGGAGGATTTGACAGTTGAGAGAGGGATCCTGACAAGATGGGTGCTAGTTGAGCGAATCATGAAGATCAAGGAGCTCTCTCCATTGAGATTCGAGGGTAGGACACTCCAAATTTTCACCGCAAGAGGATAGATGCCCATCCTTCAGATGACCGGGTGCGTAATCAATGAAAAGGTTCAATACTTTTACATGGAGATGGGGAAATAGGATCCCACTGCGGATCAATTGACTCTGACGGTATGTGGGGTCAGGGTAACTGTGTCAGCAGATGCGATTGCCAAGTTTTTGGGGACCCCTAAGGTTGTGGTTCCTCCAAAGGGCGACGCCTCTCCTCCTTCTACAACAGAGGGTGATGCCACTCCTCCTCCTCCTCCACCAGAGGGCCATGCCCCTCCTTATCCTGGAGATATTGAGCCGACCATGGCCCAGATACTGCTATCCATGATCGATCATCGTAGGTCGTACTACAGAGGAGGAGCAATCATCCGACAAAAAGGACTTGATCCCCTTATTTCGGATACTGTATTTTTTGTTCGTTTCAAACATTGATCCCAAGCTCCACAAGACGATCTTCACACATGATCGTGCTCGATTCCTATTTAAGTTGGCGATCAGGACCCATATAGATTTACCCTGGCGGATATATCAAAGTATCCGTCGTGAGGCACATGTTATCTCTCAGGATAGTCTTCCATTTGGTATTCTGATTACACATTTCCTCGTAGTGGTGGGGGTTCAAGGCATACCAGACGAAGAGACTATCTGTCAAACGTGACCTATCGGGTTGAGCACTCACGTGAGGAGTGCAGGCCATGCTGACTGTCGTGCACGACTGAGGGCACATGATCATGTTGACGCAAATATGGAGGGGGCAGTGCTTGAGGCAGGAGAGGAGCATGCAACCCACCCAAAGCGCCCGACAGTGGGTATATGCATTCTTGGCCGAGATCACAATGCAAGTAGCTGGTCTCCGTACGTTTATCGAGGAGCAGATGCATTGCATTCGCACTAGGATTGCATTAATTGAGGACCAGCTTCTGGACCTTCCGAGCCTCCCATGATGCATGTCGCTATTGAGGAGTGGTGATATCTTCTTTTGTGGCATTTAACCTACACATTTGTTTCGTTTATATATAGATGTATTTAATTAACTAGTTTACATTCGACTATGTCTATGGACTTATATATATTATGGTTGACATTGCTACTTTTTATGCATATTTTGATGGATCTGCACTATGGTTTACATTGCCACATTATGAATATGATGTATATTTTGATGGATTATGGGGTGTGAATCCATATAAACTAGATTATGTTGTGTTCTGATGCATTTGTACTTAGGTTTACATTACCATGTTATAATGTATATTTTGATGGAATATAGGGTGTGAATGTCAAAGTGTGTGCTCTGTAAATCAATCAGGATTATTGTGTGGTCGCCAAGACTATCTTCGCATGTGTCGACGCCTAAAGTGAATGTGTCGTCACCATCAGCCTTACTTTCAAATTTTGTTCTCGGGTGCACGTGGTATTTGTCGACACTATATTCACATGTGTCGACACCATCAAAACAACACTCGGGTTCATGTGGCATGTGTCGACACTATCATCACATGTGTCGACACCAACACCCGAGTCATTTTTCTGCAAATTGACGGTTCCATTACCATCGAACATATAAGAACACATATTCAAACATGTAAGAATCCTACTGAAAATACCTTCGAACAATATTGAATGCGAACAGAAAATAAAACATATGTTCATTACTTATCAAACATCATATTCGGAATTACATGTTCGATTTTATTTGAACGTTATTGATACATTTTTGTCCCTGAATCATAAGGGTCAAGTTTGAGACGAACACATTGGGCCACGAAATCTAGTTCATCCCTAAACGTTTCCCGCCATCTCCCCCGCGCAAAATAGAGAAGAAATTAGTAGAGATGACTTTATTACATTGCCAAATAAGGAAGACATGTATTTTCCTTCTCTAATGCATTTTTTTAGGGACGGCTAAAATTTTGTCTCCAAAGGTGAACCTTTGAAGACGCTTTAGGATATGTCTCCACGAAATCCGTCCCTGAAGAGCAAAAATGGTGTAGTGGGTACAAGAGATTTAAAACAAAAATTCAAGATTCGTCTTGTATTTGGAACATCTCTAGATTTTACAAGTCCTGTTAAAAAAAAGTACTAAAATTTCTCAAAAATCCACATGCAGCGATCCTTATCACTCGGGTTCATTACAAAATGTCTAAAAAATAACATGCAGGCATACCGTGCACTATAGGCCTGCAAGGAATACAAGTCAATACACGTATAGACATGCTCAGATTGAAAAAAAAAGATACATATTTCAACCAAATCATCATTTTTCTTCATAACTTACCAAGCTATAGACATATATGCATGCACTTGTTCTTCAAAAACCAACCAAGCCGTGACCCTAAAAGCCCTAAAGTGATGCAATTTTGCCACTGATCATGTCACACTACTAGAATTTTAGGCTTTAGTGATGAAATTTTTAGTGACAAACTTCGTCACTAAAAATCCATTATTAGTGAGGAAATGCTACTTTCGTCACTAATTTCGTCACTGCTTATAAAGTCTACTCTACTCAAAGAATGCATTAGCAAGGAAAAATCACTCAAAACCGTCCTATAGAACTCAAATACTTGATTTGTCATCATTTTATCATCTAAGGCTTCTAATATCCTAGATTCTTTCATGCACGTCATTATTTTACAAAAACTCCTTCAAATGATCATGTATAAATTCACAACATAACAAACACTAAACCTACCTAAGTACTCCCTTACCTTGATCATGATGCCTTTTTCTCTACAAACACTTACCTAAAACGATAATGAGATTGTTAGAACAGAAAAATATGGAGCTTAGAAGATGAAAAATAGAGGAAAAGTGAGGAGTCCACTGATTGAGCCGTGGAGTTTAAAACCCTCTTTTTTCTTCTACCCCTTGCTCCTCTCTTGTCTCTCTCTTGGATTTTCTCTCTTAAAATCAGTGCAAAGGTCTAATTCTCACTCGCTCTCACCTATTTAAAGCTCAGTTAACTCTGGGTTAAAATACCGATGGGGTATCATGGGCGGCAAAGGCAGCTATTTATCCTTGACAATAAAGTTCTATTAAGGGTCCATTTGTTTGCTTGTAAAACAAATTTCGTAATTTGTTTTACTCGTTTTCAAGTATTTGGCAAGCGCATGAAATGAGGTCAAAGTAAAAAGTTTTCAAGTCAATTGTAAAAGCTCTATTATTTTTCAGAAAACAAACTAAGCTCAAATTTTCCCTAAAGCAATTTTTTTTTTTTGGGAAAACATTAGAGTACACCCCATATCTATGGGCAAAAATCAGTAAGTCTCCCTCAAATTCCAAGATAATTTATTCTGCTTCATATGTTTAAAAAATAATCAAAATTCTTGCCTTCCGTTTGATCTGGCCGTTAAACCACATGCAAAATGACCGAAATGCTCCTCCAAGACAAAATTATTAAAAAAATTATTAAAAAATAAAAATGATATGTAAATAAAAATTAAATTTGAAAGTTGCATATGAAATCAGTACCTTAGGAACTAAAATATTAAAATTTTGACAAAAATCTCATGCCACGGGGCAACCTACTATTGGCGTTGAGATGACATCTAAAATCCGGGTAAGCATCATTCTCTTTGTTGGCTAACGACAATAGGACGGAGGTCGATTTGTCTAAAACACCTCAGGATTCCGACGGTTGAAATTTATACCTGAGGGACTAAAATATCAAAAGTGTAAAACTATAGAGACTTGTACGATAATTAAGCATTTTTTACGTAAATAAGTAAATTATTAAGCGTGTCAAACATCAAAAAATATTTTAAAAGAATAATCAAACACTAAAGTGGAAAATTTTTTCTTGAAACATGTCAAAAAAAAAAATGTAAAATAATAATTTTACAAGCAAATAAACGGACCTAAGCCAATAATTAGCCCAATTAAATTACGTTACGAGCTCTTAATATCCGGCCGAAATAAAACGCTATTGCGCTTGGCTTTTTGGGCTCTCCAACGGCCTAAAGGTCTTCTCCCAAGGCGCAAATAAATTCGAGATTTTTCCACACCTAATGGGCCCACATTATAGTCCAATAAAAGCACAACAAAGGGGTCAAAGTTTAGGTCAAACCTAGGCCCAAATAGGTAATTTAATTAATTAATTTTGAAATTACTACCAAGACCTAGAAATTATTTAAAAAGTATAACTAGGGCACTTTAAATAAAAGAAAAGCCATAATATTTCTTTAAGAAAGTATATAATAATTTTGAAATTTAAATTATTTTACAGAAAAAAATAATTATCAGTTAAAATGACTAAGAACATAATTTCTCTTATTAGCAATTTAGTCACAAAAATACAATAAACGAGAAATGAGGAAAAAGGACAGGAAAGAATATTCTTAGAAAGCTTCCACATTAAAGAAAATATAATCATCCAAGCTTAGGTAATAAAAATCAAATATCATTAATCGAAATTACTAATTTATAATCGAGAAAATATATGTGGGGTAAATTTACACCACATAAATTTAAAATCAGAGAAGAAATTCATTAATTAGTCCTAGTAAATTATTTAAAGAGTCATTAAATAGTGGATAAAATAGTAAATAGGAGAAATCATTAGTGATATAAAATTCAATGTATATATAGATATTCGAACATAATCCAAATCAACACGAAATCTTGTAAAATATTTAATAAAATTATGCTCAATCTGGACGGGATATTATAACATGTTTGATTTACTACATATGCATATTCTTCCACATTCTTAAATAATGGAACCCTAGCTAGGCAGAGTATATAATCTTTTTTATTCATTAGTCCTATTAAACCGACCACCGACCACCGATTTGTAGATTTCTTTTTTCTATTAAGTAGCTGCAAGAAGAGAAAAGCAAGGATACGAGTCAGACAAAACTCTTAACCTCTTTCTGAAAACAAATACTCTTGAAGATGTGGGCTATATTTATTTATTTATTTTTTGATAAATACGTACACTTTGCACACTCTAACTTCATGGGTCTTGACACTTTTTAACCTGTCATATCTATTATTTTTGTCACATCTGATCGACCAACTATTGATTTCAAACACTTTGCACCCTTGGTTAAAATTTTCCGTCATTTTAGAAGGAAATTTATTTTTTGGTCTCAAAAATTATGAATATACCCTCGTAAAATGGTCACTGACTCACTGTCAAAACAAATATGGGAAAAAATTGTCATTTCACACATCAAAAAAACATTTTGTTTCCAAATTAACCGAAAATTTTAAAAGAGGGTGCAAAGTGTATTTAACCCTTATAGTTGATGGGTGTAATGTGACAGAAATAATATATTGGGGCACAAAGTGTCAAGACCCTATAATCGAAGGGTGCAAAGTGTATTTAATCTTTTTTTCTGAAACTAAAAGTTTCACCTCAATTACATGTGTTTAACACTAAAAACTTTTCCGAGAGAAAGTTATACAGTAAGAAAGATACCTTTCTTCAAAATCCATGAACAATTCAGCTGAGATTTGATATACAAAAGTGGTTGAAGGTGGTGTAGATTTTGTTGGAATTGGTGAAAAAATGTTGCAGTTTGTAAAAATGTATCGAAGTTTTTAAAAAGTTGTTGGAGTCCGTAAAAAAATTGTTGTAGTTTGTAAAAAGATATTGAAGTTGGTAAAAAAGTAGTTGTACAATTTTTTAAAAAATAACATTTTGCTGATCCAAACATTTTCCTTTCATAAAAATATTATTCTAGCCATAGCCTAGTACTTTAAAAATCCCAATGAAAATATTTCTCTTACGTTTTCTATAAAACACCTTTTCAAAACAATATGTTTTCAGGTGAGCTATCTATAATGCGCAAAAATGAAAATCGCGCATAGGGGTCGTTTTTCACCCAAAAAAGTCCAAGCCCAATAACAGGGGTAGATGATGTTTGAGGGGCAACGATTTGGCTGGGTTTGGAGAATTATTTGCAAAAATGAATTTGAATCGTGTGAAGGTGTTCACCGGCCACTTTCGATTATTTTGTTCGCGATAGATTTAAAACCACCCTGTTCCACTTATGTTTTTTTTTTTTGGTTGGATGACGTGCTAAGTGATGAGTTGGCTTAACTGGGCTTAATTATATGATTTTGAGTGCGCACGTGGCCCAATAATATTTGGGGTCACGTGGCTTTAAAACGACGTTTTGGGAGTTTACCGTTAATGTCTGAGACGAACGTGGATTAAGGCTTTTTTAAACAGAATAAGACATACTGTTTCCTCAATGAATAAGATCAAATTAGTTTTGGCCTCTCATTCGATTGGTTAGCGAACTTGTCTTTAGGGTGTCACAGGCTAGCCCAATTAATAAAAGCGTAGATAAAGCTTGTCTTCAATCTAGGGGATATAAAATGATTGTTTACCCAGATGGCCAAATAGTGGCCTTAGTTAATTGGTCCAAGAAAATATGAATAACCATTAATGGTCCTTGTTCCATAACATGTTGCCAGTTCTTAGTTGATCTGAACCTTTCACAATTTATGGTGAACCATGGGATGACTATTTGCATCCAAAACTATTGAAATAATTAACACATTACCTTTTAAACTACTAATGATTTTTCAATTTGAATCTGTGTTACAAGCATTGCGCGCGATTGCATGGCACCATTTAAGAGTCAAATTTTAATCTCCAAACACAACAAAAAAAAGGCCTATAGCAGCAGTCTTTTTAGCGGCGGTCACTAAAAACGCTGCTACAACACCCATTTAGCAACGTTTATCTACGAAAGCTGTTAAAATAAACTCTGCAACAGCGTTTATGTAAAAAGCGCCGCTTAGGTTATCTACAATTGCTTTTTTTACAAACGTAGCTAAAAGTCGAACTTCTAGCGGTGCTTTTTGAAAAACAATGCCAAAAGTCGAACTTTTGGCAGCGTGCTAAAACCTATGCTTGTAGCGACGCTTTGGAAAAAAAAGCTGCTACAACTGTGTGGTTTTAACAATGTTTATCAAACGCTGGTGAAGACAATATCAACAGTGTTAGACCTTCAGCGACGTTTTTTAATTTGTCTATAGCAAAACACCGCTATAGACCTTTAGCAGCGTTTTCCTTAAAACGCTGCAACAAAAAAAACCTACTAAATTAGGGTTTGTAGCGGCGTTTGTGATCGTTGTTAAGTGACCATCGTTATAGGTCACATTTTCATCGGCGTTTGCAAAAAACGCCGCTAAAGCTTCTCTCGACGTACATATAGCGGTGGTCACAAACGCCGCTAAAAAAAGGCTGTGAAACTTAGGAGCGTTTTTTTGGCCTTTGGTAGCGTTTTCCGACCGCCATTGTTGCTCCTTTTTTTGTAGTGAAATAATCTAAAAGCCCTCCAGAAGAACACGACAAATTCGACCCAGTACAAAACAAAAAGGAAATCATGGCCACCCAATGAAATTCCTCGAGAAGAAATATGTTTATCACATAATGGAAACTCGATCGGCCCGAAATACACAAAAATCAAAGAGAAATACCATTTTATGTGGAAGCCATAAAGCTTTAACCCACACTAGTACATAAATAACACTGAAGTCTGTAATGAAGGTCGGTTATTGTGTGAGTGGAGAGTGTGTGAGTACACGGCTGAGATTAGATTGTGTGAAATCTAATGGCTGAAACAATGTCACGTCAATTAATGAAACCGGGTCGGTTTCGCGGGTCAAGTTATCGGGTCGGTTTCATTAATTGATGTGGCATTAATCCAGCCATTAGATTTCATACAATCTAATCTCAGCCGTGTACTCACACACTCACACACACTCTCCACTCACATAATAAATTTTGCCATCTGTAATGTGTCTAAGGCGGCTTGTACGTGCGTCAATCTAAATATGTTGGTATCTAAATAAGGCAGTAGTGTGAGACCCCGACTTCATTTATGTCGTTTTAAAACGGGGAAAGAGAAGAAAAGCAAAGGTAAAATCCGGCCCTTGGTTGGTGAAATCTCTACTGGCCGAATGGACACATTGCCTCATTTCTCTCACATTTTTCTTGGATGATAGCTTATTGTGTGTTTGGTTGTTTTCTCCTTGTGTATATGTTGATTATATGTTTCTTTCTTTAAGAATAGTATGGATCTTACAAGAAACTTTAGAGAGTTGAATGAAGGAGAAGAAGTTTCGGTTATGGTGTTACTCTTTCGTGAAAAATCTCATGGCAAAAACCATGGATCTATTGGTTTGTTGTGGGTGATGTTGAAGTTGGGAGAAAATACTTGTTGTTGGACATTGTATTAGGTTGTTTTCTCCTTATCTACATGTTTTCTTAAGAAGTAGTGTAGATCTTGTATGAAACCATGAGGAGAGGTGGCTAGATCTGGGAAATGGTTCAAGAGGACCATTCATGCACCCTAGGTGTTTGATAAAAAGACCAAGAGAAGAGGGATAAATGCAATAGCTTAGTTTGAGTATGGAATCATGATTTTGTTGTAAAATTTGAATTGGAGATTGTTTAGGCATGTATTAAAGTGTGTGGAATTATTTATGGTCAGAAGAATCAAGCTAGGGATCATAATTAGGGTGTTGGAATAGGAAGATTTTTAGCACCCTGTTTTTAGGTAACATTGTGCTCGACCAGCGGGCGACAGGCGCTCGAGCGGCCTTAAGGAAATATGATGGACAGTGTCTTATCGTTTGACCAACGCTCGACAGGTGCTCGAGCGGCCCTTGGGAATTCTACGCAGTGAGTTGGACAGTAAGTTGGCTCGACCGGTGCTCGACAGGCGCTCGAGCGGGACCTGTTAAAATTCCATATATGATGAATTTGGAGTTCCAATTGAAGACTTGTGAATCCTAACATTAAGGATAGTTGTATAAGCTTAGTTAAGAAGTTTATTGAGGTTAAGATGATGGGAAGTCGATAGACATTAGCCCAGGCATGGTATGATGTAAAGTATTGAATAAGGGATAAATGATGGAATTGATGGTCAATAGTCCATGCAAAGTAAGATTTAAAAGTGGAAGAAGGAGAATATAATTCGACATGATATATGTGAGACCCTGACCCTATTTCTATCATTGTAAAGGAATTATGACTCCTTAAGTATGTATTACTCTAATTATTGAGGATGTATGTATGGATAAATTAATTTCAAGTTATGTCTAGGTGGAATTTTCCCCTAACGTTTTTATGAGTTTTAAGCTAGGATATGACTGTTATATTATTTGTCATTAGACTCGAGCAATTGAGATTTATTAGCTTGAATTGTTTTATTAATGGAAAATGTCTCTAAGTTACAATATTTGGAAGTATTTTAATTAGGGGTTTTAGCCTTGGAAATATGTGAATCCTTGGAACAAAAATGAGGAGACATATTAGAGTTAGTTTTGTGAGTGGCAGAAAAGAAAAATAAGTTTTTGTGAGGGGCAGAAAAGGAAAAGAAAGGTGAAATGGAGGAGAAGGAGGGAAGAAGCGGGAAGGGCAGTTTTGCCTTTTCCCTTCCCCCAAGCCCTACGTATAAGGCACCCCCCTCTCTCCACCGCACAAATCATTGTGCTTTGCCCTAGCTCACCCAAACAAGAGAAGAGAAAGAAAGAAGAAGAAAGAAGAGGAAGAAGAAGAGAAAGAAAGAGAGAGAATGAGGTGAGGGATTTCAGCCCTTTTTGGCTGACCAAGCCATCACCCATTTCTCTCATTTTATCTTTCCTTTAATGGTTGTTGGTTGTGGAGTTTATTGGTTTTCTCCTTGTGTATATGTTGTGTTCATGTGTGTTCTTTGAAGAAAATGTAGATCTAGTAAGCTTTAAAGAGTAGCATGGATTGTACATGGAACCATGAACAATGTGGCCAGATCTGGTAAATAACACCCAAGAAAAATCAAGTATGAACTCTAGGTGCTTGATAAAAAGACCAAAAGATGAGGGAGAAATTCAATAACTTAAATTTCTGAGATGGACTCATGTTTTAGCTGAAAGATTGAGCTGGAATGTTAGAAAATTTAAGTCTTGAGAATGAGGGTGTGAAAATGGAGTATTTTAAGACAAATTTCGTGGATTTTGGAGGTGTACAACATAAGTTATGCTCTGAAAATTGACTGTCACCCGAGGTACGCCCGACTGGCGCTCGAGCGAAACTGGGCAAATTTTATACAGAGAGTTTCGCCCGAGGTTCGCCCTACAGGCGCTCGAGCAAAAGTCTCTTACAGAGACTTTCCGCCCGACCAGCGCTCGAGCTCTGCTCGAGCGGTTTCTTCCGAATTTCAAGAAAATTTCTCCTATATTTCTAGTTTCCTATTGACATTAGGAGACCCTACTAGGTTTTTCACTTAAGAAAATACCTTGTGTTGTAAGATCACCAAATAAAAATCAAGAATATAGATGATTTTGTATGATGGAGTGCGAGTAATTGATTGACTATTCGCTCGCTAGTGAACCATCGAATAACACTAATATGACTCGATTGTAGGTAAAGTGACGTTCAACGCTCGAGCAAATGAAGGTAAGTGGAACTTACGTCTGTAAGTGAAAACTTACTGTTTATGAAAACTGGAATGGTACACAACATATTTTTATGAACAAGCATAACATGTTATTTTTATCAAGCATAACATGTTTATAACCAAGCATGACGTAACATATGCAATTGCATGAAAGCATGAAAGAATTTTTATGCAAATGAAGGCATGAAAGTTTTATGAGATCATGAAAGTTTTAAGATATATTTGTCATCAAGCATGACATAACATATGCAATTGCATGAAAGCATGAAAGAAGTTTTGTGCAAATGAAAGCATGAAAGTTTTATAAGATCATGAAAGTTTTAAGAGATATTTGTTATCAAGCATTTGCAGGAAAAAGAAAGTTTTGTGCAAATGAAAGTATGAGAAGAATTTAAGATTTCTCATCATCAAGCATGACATGAGCACACCATGAGCATTTGCATTCATTTTTCTCATGAGAAAGAAAGATAAATTTTATGCAAATGAAAGTACCATTTTATGCTACTTTATGACAAGTTAAGTTAATGAGCTAAAGTCGGTCGGTACCGTACCAAGTTAAGAAGGTGCATCCATACTGAAGGACGTTTACGTGAAGGGTGGATGTCACCTAGGGCACCCATACCGAAGGATGCTTGCAAGAAGGATTGGTAGCTCTTGAGGTATGTGCAATCACACTGAAGAATGCTTGCAAGAAGGTGTTTACCTCCAAGGGTCGTGTCTAGCCACTGAAAGACGAATGCGAGAAGGTGTGCTAGCTCGACTAAATGTAAGGTCTCCAAGGGAAATAGGGGACAGTTCCAACGGGAACGCACAACCCTGATGTCAGGGGTAAATGGAGCTCCAGTAGCCCACAAGATAAGAATTGGAATGATTTTCCAAAAGCAAGAGCTTTATAAGTACAAGTGTTGTTTTCAAGAGCAAGTGCATGTGCATGTGCATATGCAATCATGAGGCATACACGTACATCAAAATTCATGATCATGCATGAATTACATTATGTTTACATGATTATTATTTCAAGTTCAAGTTCATGATTATTTCAAGTTCAAGGGCATGCTTATGATTTCAAGTTCAAGTGCATGCTTATGATTTCAAGTTCATGATTATGAGTTCAAGAACAAGTTCATGGTTTCAAACTCACGATTTCAAGTTCATATTTTCAAACCATGATTTCAAGTCCATGTTTTAACTATTTTTCCTTACTGAGTTTTTCGACTCACAGTTTTAAATTGTATCATTCCAGATAACATTTCAGGTGGGGAAATCTAGAAGAGGGATCGACGGGAATGTCCTCTTCTCTTTTTGTTGTTTCATTAAAGGATTAGATGTAAATTTTTGGAAGAGCCGGCATGAGCCTCTGTTGTGTGGTGGTCATGGGTTATTCGGCCTAGTAAAGTTTAAGGTTTTTAAACGATCGATATTTTGCCGTAGTAAGTTTAGATGTCAAGTATCCTAGTCGTTGTAAACCGAAGCAGGAGTCGGAGAGTTCATATGAAGCACTAAGAACACTTGATATCATATTGAGGCAGCCTGTGTATATGTTTTGTGTCTAAGGATTCAAGATGTATTATAAAGATGTTATGAGTAGGTCAATATGAAGAGGTTTTGATGGAATTCCTTAGAACATGTACTTCAGCTATGCAGTCATGCGATGAATTAAGACGCTTACCCTATTTCGAGGAAGTCGTTTTGTGTAAGTTGAAGTTTATGGTAAATCTCCTTGGTCCGTCTCTCTCAGTTGTATGTGTAAAAAAAAATTTCCGCTGCAAGATTAAGAGAAAACACTGGAACATTTATTGAGTGGATGTTCGCGACTGTCATTAACCCCCTTCGGGCTAGCGTTCGGGGCGTGACAAGTAGCGTGCTCCTGAACCACTTTCCAAGCCATGATAACATGTCTTTCTTCTACTAGAGTAGCAACAGTTGCAAAACGTATCACATACACTCCCCGAACTATGGAATGCTTCATGTATACACGACCTGACATGTTGACCGACTCCAATAACTCCCTGTTATGCTGGTTTGCATTTTCTTCCCCTACGGAATTATTATCTCCATCATCAGCTTTTCCATTTGTGTTAGTTTCCTTTCCCATTGCTTATGGCAACACCCTCAAACAAATCATAGCAAAATATCTTGGAACCACAATTTCAAACCTCTTCTCCACTGCCACAAGCCCTTCAAAAATCTTGGCCATTTTGACATGACTTCTCAGGAAGTCCCTAAGGTTAGACATATCATTGCTCCTAAGCACAAACCATAATTTCAAAGCTTGAAATCGTCGGCTCAAGGTTATTTACCAATCTTTATAGTCCACCACTTCCCTTGAATCAGTAGCTTTGTTCCTCAAGTACTCGGGGGTTGTTGAGAGGGATTTTATCAAGGCACCAGGATCTTTTACCCAGAGGCAACAACAATCTAAAGTGGTTAAGAACCATTTATGGGCATTGAGATTGAATGAGTTTGCAGCCTCAACGCCATCCATGAAATGTCGGAACTCAGGACAAATGCATGCGCTTCCAGCATAAGCAGCATCGATGTGGACCCACACACCATAAGTGTTTGCCACTTCGCATAAGGATCCTAGTGGATCAATGGCAGTTAATGAAGTTGTCCCCACAGTAGCACATAGAAACAATGGGACTAGGCCAGCTTCGATGTCTACGCAAATTGAGGATCATAGTGAGTTTGGTGATAGCCCAAATGATGTGGACTTATTGGTCTCGATTGCTTTGAAATTATCGGGATGGATTCCTGTTATTTGGGCTGCTTTCTGGAGTGCGCTTTGTGTTTGGTCGGACCCTGCATACACCACCAACTTTTCCATATTCTTTCTCCCTATTCGGCTCAGCATTTGATCCCTTGCAGCAATGAGTGTGAACTGATACAACACTTCGGAGTAAATGCGTCTCGTCTTCACGTAATTCCTTCTGTAAAATAACAAAAATAACCCCAGACATTGGGGTAAGGCACCTCCGATGCCTAAGTCAATATTTTTTTCTATTTTGAATTTCTCTATGTAATTGTTCTAGAATCACTTACTTTTCTTCTTTCTGGTCTTCTCCTTTTATAGTGTTTTCTCCAGGTCCTTCTATTTCCTTTTGGCGAGAAATCAGTCCTTGTAGCGTCATGACTCGGGATCTGCTCTTCACACGTCTCCTTAATGGGCACTTGCCTTGATTGCGAGAATGTCAGAATCGTGGAGTTGCAACACGTTATAAGTTGTTTTATAACTGTTCATAACACGTGTCATCGCTTCTTCTTCTTCTGGGCTTAGTGTGGCTTGGGCCTAATTATTGTTGGGCTTTGGTATGAGTGTGATCTTGTCCGTCCAGTCCAAATTGATTCGGGCTGGACTAATTCAATTTAGGTATCATCAGAGTCCCCCCCATTCTCGAGCAGGTTCATTTACAGATAGGTTTGAGAATGTTTGTTGATGCTTTTTGTACAAACATGTAAGGAAAATCAAAGCTATGTTAACGAACTGAATTTTTATTAATGATCACATATCGACCCAAGGAGGAATCGTCCATTCAATTATCTATCCCTCGAAACCTAAATACATGTCACAATAAAAGAATTATTTGTTCGGATAACAAGTGTTGTAGAGATGGCATCTGTAGTTGATCCACCACTCTGAAAATGACACTGATATTCCTGTTTCTTCTGGTATGTAACAGCTATCCTCTTTAGGGCATGTCAATCTTTCTTTCAACTTGTATCGGTGTAAATCGGTACACCCCCATTTGGCCATCACCCAGTCGAGAATTGCGTTGCGTACAACCTCCATTTGTTTTGCCCGTAGTTGTTCTCTTAACTCGACCATTATATCTATGGCACTTTTCCTTGCATCTCCTCCTTTTGCTGAGGCATGAACATCCTTTAATCCTTCTTCAACCGTCGCGGTCCAGCATATCTTCTCACTACTTCGAACGAAGAGTTCGTGCGGGTTTAGGCTTGGATAACATTTGTCGCTGAGAATTTTCCATGCCTCAATCAGGGGATATGAAGGTAGTATATCTTCGATCTTAAATCTTCGATACATCGCGGATCCGTGGACTGCCTTGTAGAATTGCTTCGACACCACGCAGAGATTTTGTCATTCTCTTGGGTTATTATGGATTACCTAGCTTAGCACCTCAGACCAGAGTCATCAAGCACGGTTTGAGTAGGGTTTCGCTTCGATGGTTGCATCCTTAGTATTTTTGTTGTTATTTGTTTTTCCTCTATTTTGCCTCTATTGAGATGGTTTCTCTCTTTTTACTTGCATATTTTGGCTGTTATTTTTCAAAAGGTATCACTCAAAGAAAATTGTTTGATTGATCGTGTGTCTTCTCTTCATCTTTCGAGTTCCACGTTTCCTTCAATTTTGTTCCGTATTTTTGGCATTCGATGTTTCAACTATTTTTTGTTTGCGAATGACACGTGGCCATTTAAAATTTCTTCGAAGACCTTGGGTACCAGCTTGCTCTTCCATCGCGTGTCTTGTGCAGCACGTAGCATTTAATGTGGCCGTTTCTGACGCTTGACGCCCCGGCTGGTTATCGTCTGCAGGTGACACGTAGTTGGTCGGAGGTTTTCGTCTGTTCGTTGAAGTTGGCATGCATCGTTCCGCTTACATGAGAGGACAGTTAAGAAAATTTTATGTCATCATTGTTCCGGCTGATTGTCACTTGGAACGACACGTGGCCTGTGCCAGCTTCCCTGTGACTGCAGGAATTGATGTGCATCATTTCGCCGTGCTTCGGGCAATCCGTTTCATTTAATGTAGCAGCCTTCGGTCGATTATCTTCTGTGGATGACACATAGCCAATGTCAGTTTTTCGGCGATTTGTTTGAGCCGATATGCATCATTTCGCCACGGCTTGAACAACTTGTTGTATTTAATGCAGCAGCTTTATGGCGTTTGATGATTCGGAGATTTGGACGCCATATGTGGTATTGTTTGGATAGTTGTTACCAAATATGTTTATGTTTCCTTCATTAGTGATTTGCAGCTTCTGTTCTGTTGGTTTATTTTTGGCAACGTCCCCTTTTGATCAAGTTACAATCATATGATTTAATTTTGAGTGGGATGCTTCGTTTCATGCCAGACAACCCATAAAAAGAACTTTTATGAATACAATTTAATTTCATTAATTACTGGAAATGAAGTAAAGCATTCGGACCAGGCCATTGTCTTAACATGTACTCGCCTTCTATCTTCTACTCGTAAAGGCCATTGGAGCCCTAGCTAGATACAAGAGACTGATTGTGACTCCTTCTACGCCGAATATAGTTTCCCAAGAGGGATTCGTTTTCGTCTTCCATCTGCAGAGGAGACTCCTTATACCAGGGGAGCCACATGGGAGATGTGCTTCTTTGAGGTTCCATTGAAATCTGGGGTCAGGTTTCCTCTCCCATTAAGTGTTAGTAAAATTTTAAGGTCCCTGCGTCTCTGCCCGACCCAAATAGTTCCTAATGCTTAGAGGGTTTTGATGGGCTGTGTTGTTATGTGGCCTATGTACCTCGCGCATGAGTACCAACTAACTCTGAAGAACTTTTTGTGGTTTAACAAACTTATTTCCTCCTCCCAAGTTGATAAATTTTGGTATCTTTGCCCTCGTAATCAAAGGGTTTCTCTGATTAATTCCTATCCCGATAATAATAAGGGATGGCATGACCGTTATTTCTTTATGTCTGGTGTTGGATGGGAGTGTTTTCCTAATGAAGACCAGCGAAGTGATTCTTCCTTGTGTTGGGTGTTTGGCTCCGTTCCGGAGCATCACAAGAAGGTCGTGACGGGTCTTACTTCTGCAGAGCAGGCTCGAGTGGAAGCCATTTTGGGGATTGGTCCTAAAAGCTGGAATGCTTTGGTTTGCTAGGATAACGAAGGCTTTTTAGGGTATATTGTACCTGGGCCTCTCTCTAAGGTAAATCCTGCTCTCTGGATTGGGAAGAGATCCCACGACTGTTCTCCTCGTGACAGTTCCAAGAAAGGCTCTCCTCGCCTTTCTTTGGGTGGTGTCTCTTCTATATGGAGGCATTATCACGAGGCTGAGGGTTCTTTCCATGATTCTTCATCCAAGAAGAGGAGGACGTCTCCTCTTGTTGCTTCTGAGGCTGAGGAGGAGGGCAAAATTCCTTTGAGTCGTAAGCCTTTAAGGCTTAAGGCAGACAGCGGTTAGGGCCTTTCGTTGTAAACTCTTTCTTTTTTTCTCTTTCCTTGTGGATATGTCGTGATTTTGCCATTGTTTACAGATTCTGAAGACGTGCCTCGTGTTTAGCCCCATTTCTGGGGTTCGTACGGAGGTGACGAGTCCCGAAGTAAATGACATTCCTGAGGTTAGGGCTTCTTCTTTCACTCTTGTACCGACGGGCTCCTTCTGTGTCCCTTAATCCTACTTCTGTGTCCCATTGCTTCAACATGTACTCGTAAAGGTGTTTGAACACCCAATTTACATAGCACATTTTACAAAGGCTTATCTTTTGGCTTTTCCTCCCGCGATCCGCCATGAAGGGTGGGTTGTAGCTAGCTAGACAGGGAATGTAATCATCCACGTGAAGAATAATATACAAGTGATTAATCAACAACAATAATTATCTCACAATTATTCAAAATGATTGATTTTGAGAGCATAGGGCATCCATCCAACAAGTAGCCCTATATGCCATGAAGTGGACTAGTGGTAGAAAATATTTTCCTTTAAGAGCTCACACCAACCCAAGAATGGTGTTTTTCAAGATGAGAGAGAAAGAACTTGGATTTAAAATGGAGATTTCAAACCAAATGTGCAAAACTTTTTTAGGAATCTCACTTTGCCTTAATCAAACAACATTTTTCAGCGTTGAGGTGCATTATATTGAAAGATATAAGTTTCAAATTTCCAATTTTGAGTTATCCGAAAGTTTTCATGTCCATGGTAGTCAACACCTTGTGACCATGTAGTCAACTCTTGAGACAAATACAAAATTATTTTTTCTCGCCAAAGAGCATAACTTGTGAAAGTTAGAATTGCGAAAAATTAACTTACTAATTCTCTTTGTTGATCCCAAGAATTTTTCAATAATCTTCAGGTTTTTGTCTATCTCACAATCTCAAGAATTTCACAATAGCAGCCCAAGTGTTCTGCCTCCTTCCTCTCCACGCTCACAACTATGTAGGGTTTTCTGAGCTCTGACGGCTAACGCTGAAACTAACAACTTAGTTTAGATTATCTCATAGTTATCCTTATATTAGGAAACCCTAGTTGCGATAATGCGTGAAATCATTAGGGATCACAGATATCGGCCGTAGGATCATATGGAAAAAATTCTTTTTCCATGAACTCCCTTATATTCTTTTATTCTGAATTTTAGGCTTGTACTAATTGTAATCATGTTCATCAACATATTATAATTCACCCTCGAGAATTTGAGATTGATTTGCGAAATCATTTTTGCTAACAATTATAATTCTTTATTTATCCTTCCACTATACTATATTCCATATGAACTAATAAGATCGTAATATTATCATTGATAAAATCTCTAGCTCATATAACTCTTAATTTTATAATTTGTAATTCGTTGGACATTCATATTGTTTTCAAAATAATTTCACAAATATATATATATATATAGTATATTAATTTCAAAAAATATTTTCACAAAATTTCTCTGGCCAGAGATTTCTTTTTCTCGAGTCCAACCCTATACAGATATACTTGAATATACTATCTTACAAAGAGACTGGAGGATTCCTTTATTAGCATTTATACAAAACTCATTCATCATGTACAAGACTCAACGTTGTCTGGAATATTTGACCTAAAAATATCATCACCAAATCATTTGGTCAAAGTACAAGTACACAATAAATAAATTTGTACAAACCGCACAAGTCTAAGGATAACATAAACAAATTCTGTTGAACATCTTCTCAATATCAATGATCACATCCAGAAGGTATCCATATTTGATCTCGTTATTGCATGTACTCTTACAGTGCGCACACAGTTTGCTTAAGGTCACCACCTCAATGACTGAGTACATCATCCTATTTAATAAAGGCACAACAAGCATAGATCTATTTTACATAAATATGTACATTGGTCTAGAACAGTACAAGAAACCGAAAAGTCATACTCCCCGCCTTTTATTCATCAATCATTGACATGACTTTTCTACAATATCACTCAATAATAACGTGTAACTTCTTATGTCACAAGATATTACCTAATATAATAAATAGAAACATGTGGTATCTAAATAAAAATTATCTAGAATAATGATTTTTAGAGCATAAATAACAATTATCTACCAAGAGAGAGAAAGAGATTGAAGAAGAAAGTTTACACAAATCCCAACAAAGCTACTACTGCCATCTATCATTACTACAACTTTCATTCTCTGATCTTGTCTTCTAGCTCATTATTGTGTCTTGTATTTGCACATCAAGCTTTAAGAGCTATTCTTAGCTTGAGTGTGAGATTTGTTGTAAGAGTTGGAGTGCGACCTCGGCAAAACGCTTGTAATAGTTACTTAGCACCTGGAAGCTAAGGTGTGATTACTATTGGATAATAAAGGAGAAAGCCTAAGGCAGGCAATAGCCTTGCGTGACGGTTTGTCACCAAACGCTATAATTTTGTCACCAAAATGTTTCTGTATCAAAATAACTTTTACAGCCGGTTTGTCACTGTAACCATGTCACTCAACATTTTGGGTGACGGTTTGCTAGTTTTGTCATGAAAAATTGTTCGGATGGTAACCATAGCAGTCTGGACGGTTTTCATTTTGCGTGACGAGTACACATACGTCACAAATGGAGTCTTATTTTTTGGTCCGTTCGGATAACATGTTCGCATGCTTTATGGTGCATGAAGAATCTAATTTGTCACTGAAACACGTGCGCAGGGTCCAACGGTTCGAACACTTGTCCAACGGTTCGAACGTGGTCACTATTTTCAGGGAAAAAGAAAAATGACAACGAATATAATGTGCGAACGGTTAGTAAAGGTGCGGACGATAATTAAAAAACGGCGTGTGGATGTAATAAACGTTGGGACGGTATTTGGAACAAACCGTGCGAACGTTTATTAGTGTGTCCGAACATTATTATATTTATTTAAATTATGCATTTAAATTTGAATTACACGTGATGTGAGGAAATTATATTCATTATAAAATAGAATTAATAATTGTCTCTACAAATATTTAATGGTCATAATCTTAAATAAAATAAAGTATGGAAATCGTCATAATAGTAAATAAAATACATAATAGAAATCAAGTCTGAAATAAACAATCTACCAAAATCTCCATTTGGGCGTCAAATGTGAAGTGAGTTGTTTTATGTGCTTCATCATCTGCTCACACATTTTTTTCTTTCATTCATTGCAGTTTCTGTTCTTGCTCCTCTTGTTGCTTCCGTTGCTACTCCTCCAAATGTAGTTGATGCTCACACATCGTCTGCTCTATCTCTGTTCACCTGACAAGTAGCTCTTAATATTTTATTTGTCTAGCTCTCATCTTCTCTATCTCTAATCTAGCATCCTTCAATCTCCGGACCAGATCAATGGATGACACTAAAGAAGATGGACTAACGTGTCGCACTGATTGGCCTAAACGACGTACATAACCCGCTTTCGTCCCCAAGACATATGTGAAAATCTGCACTTCTATAAATGACCTTCCCTCAGACTCGCGCTCTAACTGTAGAGCCTCCATCTTTTCCTACAAGTTAAGGAGAAAAAATTAAAGTTAATACATTAAATATTAAAATTTAATAATGCATAATATAACTTTATATAACTTACAAAATTTTTCTGTGCACTATCTGATGTCCACACACCGTCCCTATTAGTATGTGCCTTTTTGTACAGCAATGCATGATTATTCTGATTAGTTTCTGAATCTTTCTGCACACCAAGAAATAACATATATATTAATTACCTTAATTATGTATTTAAGTAATCACACACTATTTCATAATTGGAAATATACTTAGATGATTGAGCTCATTGCCATCATAGCTAATGTACGCTGGAAAGATCTCAAGCCCGAAGTGTGAGCAACCGCCAACTTAGCCCTATTTTGATGGTTGATATTAAATTAAACATTTTACCTGAAATTCTTCAATACTAAATAATTCGCAGATGGGAGCCCAATCTTCCTTCTTCATGTTCGGATACAGACTCTTATTCTTTGGTAGGGAACAAAGAGTAGTATTGATGCATTTTGTTCTGATGCGTTCAGTACGTTGTGTTCATTGTAGTCATCACAGTGTTTCGATCCTCTGGCCGATCATAATTGAGGTTAAAGATATCCTGAAATAAACAATGTTAGTATAATTAAAAAATAAATAGTAAGCGTAAGCACAATTTATTATAAGTTACACTTACCAACACTTTGTTCATTACGTAAGACTTAACCTCATCGGAGACTTTGGACACTTGACCGCATCCAATGACACATGTGATCACACGAGCGAACCAATATGACTAGATAGCATCGAAGATGCCTTGTCATCACCGCCCATATGACCCTCTTGGATATGAACACTCAGCTTTCCTGCAATATGAGCCTTCTCTAATGCTATTCTGCGCGTCTTACCACGTACTTGTATAATCCCCGAGGTTGCTATACATATACAAAAACGTTAGTAATGAAAATTTTAGCATACCTAAAAAGATAGGTGGAAAACCTTAACACTAATGATGGTTTGAAATGCTTACATGCACAACTACTTTGGGTGATACGTGGGCTGACCATCACAGAAGATGGTAAATCATTGCCTGCTCCTTGTGAAGGATTTGCTACACCAACAACTGCTACCTAAATTTCACCGAAGACGTTATCCCCCAGCTGCCATTAGGGGTTTTCAACCCCAGTGTAGGTGTCGGTTTTGGCCAAAACCGGCACCTACACCAGGTAGGCCATTTTTTAAATAATTGTCACCTACACCGTTAAGGGCAAAAATCGGACCTTAGTGGTAGCGGTTTTTGGTTATCCTACATTCATATTTGAGCATTTTTATAGTATTTTAAGCACTTGGCCCAATGTATTTTTTTTTCTTTTGGTCAATTAATCACATATCAATAAAATCTAAACTAATGAAATCCAAATTCCAAAATCAATAAAATTAAAGATCATCTTAAAATATAAGATGAGAATTTAAAGTCCAAAGTAATAAAATCTAAAATCAATAAACTTAGAGAACATCACAACAAGATGAGGGAACAAATGGGGGAGGGGGTCTGGGGTGTAAAACAAAATGATTCCGTTTTGGTTTGTCTTTTTTTTTTAAAAAAAAAAAAAAGGCCGGAGGGGCCTGGGGGAAATGGGATTCGCGCGGGGGCCTTGGGGGAAAAACGTGAAATGGTTAATGGGGGAGGGGGGGGGGGTCAGGAGGCCAGGAGGGGGCTAGGGGGAAAACGCGAAATTGGGGAGCCTGGGAGGCAAGGAGGGGGTTAAACGATATATATATATATATATATATTTATTTATTTATTTATTTATTTTAAACCCGAGCACCGAGAATAGCACCGGGTTTTTTGCAAAACCTTAAACCGGTACCAGCACCAGTGAAGCCGGATACGGGCAACCTGGTGCCATCGGAATTTTTCGGTGGCACTAAACAACCCTAGCTGCCATGATGATGTCCTCTGACTGCACAAGCACAAAAAATATATTAAGTCTATTAATATTAAAAATATAATTTTATAATAGATACATAAAAATAACAACAAATAACAAAGATTCGTAAGAGATGCTGTAAGAACGAGTGTACTCTCGAAAAGGTGGGAATACTTATGGACGTCTCTTCCAAATCTAGAGTTTCAACAAACATTGCCAGATAATGGAACGCTTTTCATGAATTTTATTGAAAGGCTGCTTTGTCTTTGTGACGCTGATATAAATAGATTCAAGCTCTCTTGTAAAGCACCAGTCTTCTTTCAGGACATTAAACTAAGGCAACCAAATCAGTTTTTAAAAGATATAGCCATCCTTTTTCAAACGAGTTAATTAAAGTTAAACAAGGAGTTGACAAAAACTGATACTTTAAACAAACAGAATAGATGACCATTTTGTTGTGTACCAGATACTTTAAACAAAGAGTTGTATATGTTTTGATTTTTGTTATGTCTGCTGGTTACTGTCTAGGTTTTCTTGTTATGAGTATCACTCTGAATCCAGATTAAGTTATTAAACTGATTGTGTAAATCCCTACACACTTCGCAACATAAAGTTCTTTTATGATTTTGTAATACCTCAGGGACTGTGAAATAATATCCTCAGGGGCAAACAATAAAGAGTAATTAAAGCATGTGTTGTTCTACCAATCGAATAACTGACTAACAAAGTCATTGAAAATGACAAAACACATGGGTCCACAACATTATAAAATTATGTCTTTTGGACCATATTATTATGTTGTTATATAGTTAGAAATTATCAATAAACACGGGAGATCTCAATCTGGGTCTACAAAACCCCCCAAATGGCCGACAACAAACTGGCTAACCGAATATCAAAGAGACATGAGGGTCCCCTAATCTAAACAAAATATAAAGAAAGTACCCAAAGCATAAACATTTAGGGCAATAACAAATATTATATACCAACCAAAGAATGGATACTTACTAAGTTCTTCCTCCTCCACCGAAGCCCAAAATCTCAGCGGCTTCCAGATGTCGAACCAATAATAATCTCAGCAGTTTCCAATTTTGACTTGTGGGAGTATCAGTTCGTCGAAGACAAGTCCTTAGGTTTGTGAAATGTGTCTAAGTCTTTAGGGTTTGCGAAGCATGCGCTTTGTGTTGATGTTTTAGGGGAAATTTGGCTAATTTTTCTTCGAGAAGCAAAGGATCGTGAAACAGAAGCTAAGAGATCGACTCCCAAACAGCATCGTTAGGTTTTAAGTGTTTTTTTTGTTTGAAGGCAAGGTGAGTCGACTGCCACCTGGTTTACAGGTGGCTGGGAAATTTTAAGGGGACAGGTGTCGCTCAATGGTTGCCTCTTACGTGAATTTTTATCCTAGTCAACAATTGTCATTAAGTGGTTTGACGGGAAGTGGATGGGGGAGCTTATTTTTTATTAGAACTCGCCCTCAGGGGTATACTTGTGAAATGACAAATTTACCTCATACAAAATATAATTATAAAAAATTATGAGGATAAAATCATCATTTCATAGAACAAAAATAACAATTTTCATCCAAATTAAGGGTAGGGGGTGCAAAGTGTAATCGGTTGGTCTTTGAGGGGCGAAATGTAACCAAATTCATAATTTAACCTGCAAAGTGTCAGAACCTCAATAGTCAGGGGTAGGCCTGTCCAAAAAACCGGCCGGACCGGACCGGACCGGTTTTGACCCAAACCGGTTGACTTTTTTCAACCGGGTTGACCGGATCGGTAAATCGGTGTATTCCGGTCCGGTTCCGGGTTATCCTCATGAAAACCGGAGACCGGACCGGAGTATACCTCTCCAAACCGGCCCAAACCGGAAATTGGCCCAAAATGACAAGGCCCAACCCTAAAACCGGCCCAAAATGGTATGACCCAACCCAAAATCGGCCCAAAATAGCATGGCCCAAACCGACCCAAACCGGCCCAGACCGGACCGGATAAACCGGAGACCGGACCGGACCGGTCCGGTCATATAACCGGTCCGGTCCGGTCTATATACTTTAAAAAACTTCCGGTTTGGCCGGCCAAACCGGACCGAACCGGCCCAGACCGGATGTTGGACACCCCTAGTCAGGGGCAAAAAGTATATTTAATATTTTTGTTTTTGTGTTATTTCGACTTGTTTTTTTTAATTCTTTTTTATGCGACAATGGCGTAATTCATCTCGGGGTTGGACATAAAAAATGTTAGCTCTAGATTTAAACTAAAATACGTTCGCTCACTTGGCTGTGGTAAGTCAAGAACATAAAAATGTCAAATACTATTTTTTTTCTAATTTTATGTACACATGATCAACTCCATTAATAGACCAAATTACGTATAATTTGTCATCAATAGAGTGTAACTGAAATTTAGTTGTATAAGTTTATAATTGCAATTGATCAAAATGATATTTTACCAATAGTTTAGAGCAAAAAGTAATGTTTTTCTTTTAATTAGTTGAATCACGAGAAGTTACATGCTTGGATGTAACTCAAAATAAAAATAAAAATAAAAAGGGAAAAATACATTTGTTGCCCTCTAATTATTGAGGTATTGAAACTTTGCACCCTATATTACTATTTTTGTAACATTTCGCTCCCAACTACCTCCTACTTATTGAATGCACCCCGGCGTCAGGATTTCAATCATTTGGACGGAAAAAGCGTACACGTGACACACTTGACTTATGGTGACATTTTATGCCCTTTTACCCCTATGGGAAGACATTTTTCGTCTCCCAACTATTAGGATACTGACACTTTGCACCCCATATTACTAATTTGATAACATTTCACCATCTAACTACCACCTACTTACATATTGCACCCTGACATCAGGATTTTCATCATTTTGAACGTAAAAGCGTGCACGTGACCCATGATGACATTTTATGCCCCTTATATCCCTTGTTGTACAAGTGAACATAACAAGTATGAAACCTTCTGAATATTTTCATTTTACCCTTTATTCTTTTCTTTAACATACGCTAGCCCTTCCCTCATCCTCGCATGAAGACCAAGAGAACCAATTCAGCAACTCAACACCCAATTCAAGTGTGCTCTACCAATCATACAGCTTAAATTATATCAATTACCTTTGATATTAGCAAAACCAGCATTCTCTCTATATTCAGCCTATAACTCAGAATTAACAAACAAGACCGCCTCCTCATTTGTGCTGTCCTAAGAGGAAAGTTAACAAATGGGAAAATCAAAAAAGGACAAGTGCCGGAAAGGAAAGGAAAGGAAAAGAAAAAACGGCAGTGGTTTGAACCCATGCAAATTAGCAGTCAGCTAGCTCGAAAATCCAGGGAAAGACGCAGTTTCTGCAGTAGGAGCTCGCGGGTACCAAAAAGAGGTTTGCTGCTAATGATCCAATCCTTCTCAAGGAGACCTGCTTTGGCACTACTCAGCATTTCCCCGTGGGAAAGCAGACACAATCTGGTAGATTGAGGTCCTTAAAACATCAGCAATGGCATATGCTTTCAAATAATGAGGCCCTCCTCTCTTTCTACCTACAGCAACGTCTATTCTTCCAGCGCTTAATGTTGCCCATTTGATTCCAGCTGGCCCCATCAAATGAGGATGTGTTTGAAGGTTTGTCTTCTTCCCCATGAATGCCTCAACAGCAAGAAGGCAAGATAACAAAGTTGAGATGACAGCAGCATTACTTCCAGAGAGCTGAGCAACCCCAAACATGTCTTCCCTGTACGAATGTGCAGTTATTGAGGCAACCGTCCTGGCGCACCATGCATATAACTGCATACAGAAGTGTCCAGCATTAGGTTGTATTATCAAATAAATAGCTACAGAAGATACTGTTCAAATTGAATTCCATCATGATGCAAACAAATTTCTAGTAGTTGGGTGCTCTCCTCGACCGCACCATTTTTTTATTCATCAGTGACAATGTATTGGAAGAAAATATCAAACATAACTAGCTAATCTATAACCAGGTTACAGGACATGCAGAACAGAACGTGGAAAGTCCAAGTGAAACTCTCAAGAGAAATTAGCATATTTCTGCATTTTTAGAGAATCCTATCGCTTCGACCATTTGGAAAATCATCCCGGCTTGCATATGGTGGAGTTTGTGGAAGGAAAGGAATAGGAGATGTTTTGAGAATAAGGCCATATCCTTGGATTGTTTGGGGGGTTCAAATTGCATTCTCTTTTCTTGTGGGCAAATTCGGTCTTAGGTTTTCCTTTCGAGGGTTTTCTGAAGATGATCCCGGTTTTCCATGTTAGAAAACCTAATTCCAACATGGCGTTTGAGACTAAAATCTAAAATTTTGGGCACTCTAAAATAACTACACAAAATTATCGCTCTTCACTTTTTCATCAACTCCAACACAAATAAATATAAAAAATTCATTTAAATCATCTCTCTTCACTTTTTTCACCAATTCCAACACCCCAAATTTTAACCACCCCAAAATTTTAGAAACAAACACCATGTAAGTTTTTAGCTTGTATGCTCTAGTGTTTTCAGTATATTCTCTTGTACTTCAACTCTCTTTTTCGTTAATAAAGTTTAACTTATAAAAAAAAAATAGACACTACATGTCTAAAAGAGAACTAAATATGAAGTCTGAGATGCATCGAGTGCTTAAACCTAGCGTAGTAGGTCCAGCAGACATCCAGATCGAAATACAAGGTGCCTGTGTAGAGAAATGAGAGAAATATTTTCATCATCATGCAGTAGCGGGTCAAGCAGTAGACAATCAAATCTCAAAAACTTACTCTGAGTCAATGAGAGAAATTCTCCAACATCTAGAAGACAGAACAGTTGATTACTTAGCCAAATCAAATGCACAGAAGATTCATAATTTGAATGCATCTTATACTGGCAGGTCAGCCCAAGGTAAGATCAACCCCATGTGATGCGGGGCAGAGGGAGAAAGGAAGGGTTCACCATTCACAGAATGAAGAGGTGACTGTCCACAGGTAATGAGTGATTTCATGTTCACGGTCAGCAATTTCTTCCAAAAAATGACATTAGAGTCTACATTATTGGATCTGTTGCCAAGATCTCAAGGAGGACCCTTTTAAGGAAATAACAGAATGTGACCTTGTATATAAAGGCTCACAGAACACAGCTGCTTCCCATCCTACAGTAGTAGACAAGGTAATACTATTTTAACGTGACTACAGTAACGGCCCTCTTTTTTTCTTTCAGCAACCAAACCTAAAGACATACTTAAAATCTTCATTCAGTGAATCTTCAGCTCAACAATTGCTCACTAAAGCCTAACAGGAAACGTGCAGTTTTAAAACTACATCTTTCAAATTGTGTGCATTCAAAAGCTTAAGTTGGGAACGATTTGCTTATTTGGTCTAACGACCAACAAACGTCAAATTTTCTAAACACACTATTAGCAATATTAAATTAGTTGTCCAAGAAAAATCTCTCATAAAAAATATCTATTCGGTACAAATTAACATCGCAAAAGCTTCAAGGGATAATACATGCACACCCGTAAATAGATTTATATATCCTTATAGCATCCACAAGTATAAGCAACAGTGTTGTGTACCTGCAAGTTGTTCAGCGGTTCGCAATACTTGGATTCTAGACGTGAATCAGTTGGTGAGAGCAACTGATTGGATTGTTGGGAGGTCTTGTCAAGATTACTGTCTGAACCTTGAGCCAACTTTGACGCAAGCTCTTCAAGAGGCCTCAAGCACACAGCGGTGACTCTTTTGTAAGTCTCACCAGTTTTTTCAAAAAAGGCAGCTCGTCGCCCGGTATCAACATTATTCTCACAAACCATGCAGAGATCAAGATATGCAAGATACCGTAGAAGAGAACTTGGATTGCTCTTCTCCAGCGCTTCAAGGAGATGCTCACTAGGATTTGTTTCGGCTGCTGCAGATCCTTTGGGTGGTGCAAATGTGAACCTCTTTGTATGTAGCACCTGTAAGCCACATGGTTTCAAACAATGACACAAATGTTATAATCATTGACTTTCAAAGAAAGGCAAGAGGAAGTGAACATGAAAATGCTGGAGTAAAATAATTTGAACGTTCACTGGTAGCTACTATCAGCACAGAAGTATTCACCCATTCAAGGTCAAGACAGCAGAGATTATAATGTTCATTTTTGTCATTGCTATAAAGACATATTCGTGGAAGAGTTTATGACAAGATGCAGGTGTTATAGTGTTTCTATCTAATATAAGTTCTCATTGACTCTTTATCAAAAGCACCAGCCTAGAAGTATTTGATTAAAGATCTTGCGGTTAAAAGATAAACTGATTCAGACATTGCTACGTTTATTACCTCATTACTCTGCACATTCCAAGACTTATTTATTGTGCTATTATTTTGTAAATTTTCAAGTGAAGTGCAGATCTGAAATTTTTTGCAACTGCTGTAAAGTAAAGGTATTTTGGCAATTATAGGTTGGAAATTGCCTGTTGGATTAGTCCAACAAGGAAAGGCATAAGACTTTCAGATAGCAGACTGTCCCCCAAACATTCCTGAACGCATAATCTCTAGTTGTTGCTAGAAAACTACAGCAATTCATTTCTTTTGTTTCCAGCTTTTTTTTCATCTATAAAAATTCAATCTTTCGAGGCCAAATCTCACTTTAAACCTGAAGCCCTTCCTTATAAAATTCCAGATCTTAGATCCACAGATTCTCCTGACCCTAAATCTACATTCACCAAAGCTAAAAGGCTCCCTTAATCTGTCATGCATCAACAAGTAACATTCAGGATGAGAGGTTCAATCCACATTACAAACCTTAGCTGCAAATAATACAGCAGCAAAAAGTATGGACATCAAACAGGTCGGGAAAGATACACAAAAAACTAATGGCACAATGAAAAGATAGCAAATGAAAAAATAGTTTGACAAGTATCCAGCATTGTTATGTGATAGAAAGTAATATGCTTTTTCATTTCCTCTTTCTTCCTTTCTTTTACTTCTCATTTGCCCCTGCTTTTGTGTGTTTGGGCAATAGATAAGGAGATAATTCTTCAAGGAAAAAGATATGCTGAGGCCCATCCATACAGGAATAATAAAATGAGTCTACTCTATCCTCCACCTTCCCCTTATTACCTTCTCTCGACTTTAAGGTTAAAAAGGTGAGATGGTAAAAGAAGCCAATCCACTGCATGTCAATCATGCACAAAGAAGTGATAGAGAAGTACCCCTGCTGCATATGCATATATGCAGGATAAGGTAAAAATAATTTGGCAGCATTGCAACAAAGAACAAGCCAAAAAGAAACATCAGAGGGAACAAACAAGATGAAGATGATAATGGCAGTTTGATAAACCCCATAATGCAAGACCTTCATTTGCTTAAAGTCTTTCTGTTCCTCATTTGGTAAACAAATATATCCTTCCAGTTCCTTCATAAAATTCATAGGGCATTGGAAAGTAAATGAAATACCGTACTGTCCAATTAGCAAAACTGCTATTCATGGAGTCAAATAAAATGTTCAAGCGAAAAAATTTTGTTTGGCAGTCATGTAAAATTGTTTGGCACATAAAGTTTGAACTATTCCAGTCATGACAACAATTTCTTTGCATTCCTTCATGTCTTCTGCATTCTATTTCGTCCCAAAGGAACAATTGAACAAAAAGATCATTATTTGGTGATAAAACAAAATGCAAGACATAAGATCTCCTCACTCTTGTATTTGATGGAGATTATATGCAATGAGAATTAAAAACAAAGAAACTTAGCAACTAAATTATATTAACAGACAGAAAATATTCAATAATATGGAAGGTGATGTTGACAACCAGCAACAGCTAAATGATACTGACAAGAACGAGAAAAAAAAACTAGAGAATATTCAAGAGGACCAACCCGATGTAAATGGTGACTTAATTCCCAGCAGAGGAGCACAGCAAAACTCCCAATCCAAAAGATGATATGGTCAGGAATGAACTTTCTCACTGTAAACTCGCTCTTAAACTGATCAGGGAGAATTGCTCCAAGAAGAGCTGAAAATAGGTAGGCTACACCTGAAAGCTTCAAAGCACATGTAGTGGCAGAAGGGAGCCCCATCTTGAAGCTGAAGAAAGGTGGGCGCTGTAGCGACAAGCAATTGAAATTAGAGGCCATGAGTGTCACGAGTAAGCAAAGCACCGTGAGAATAAAATGACTAACTAATTTATAGTTCTTGGATGACAAACTCTAGCAAACATAAGCAAACAACAAATGTTCCATTAGTATAAATAAACTTCATCTAGCCGTGCTGCACTCTGCAGGCTCATCAAAACACAATAACAACTGGTAATAGAGTACAACGATGATATATCTTCAAGAACACGTGAACATTATCAAACAAAGAAACAGAAAACTAACGGATAAGCACCCGGATTTCTTTGAGCCACCTAAAAGAGTAACGTGTTGGCTAGAGCAGATCAGAATATCAACCCGTGCTCTAGCCAACATTGGGTGGTGCAACGAAAACAAGTTGTTAACACCGAAACTAATGCACCCTATCCAAAACATAAAATATCTAGTGCAGCTTTCTCTTGTAAATTTCAATGCTTACAGATAGGGCCTAACAATAAAGCAAACAAAACTTTTCTTCTTATTTCTTCTGAAACCAACTGAACATGAAAAACCATACAATAGCAAAGTATGTAATATATTTTTTTTTAAAAAAAAATATTCTCCTAATTCGAGCTTTTCCCAGCAACAAACCAGAGCATAAACCCAAACGCTTCGGGAAAAAAAGCAACCAAAACCTACACACACACAAACCTGAATAATGGGAAACTCCAAAACCCATCTGCGCTTATAAACATAAACCAACCCATAAAGCAAACCAATACCAAAACCCCGAATCAGCCACTCCACATCAAAGCCCTTGGATTTCACCCAGCATATCGACATCATCCCCAGACATCCCGATACAGCACACGCCGCCACAAACAACACAAAGCTCAGAGAAACCTTCGCCCGGCGGCGAAAATCAGCGTATACCGATGCGGATGAGTCCGAAACCAGAAGGAGGCGGATGAGGCCAAGTACGAGCTCGAAAGGGTAAGCTGGGCGGTGAGGGTAGGGAGAGGAGACAAGCGAGAGAGAGGCAGAGAAGAGGAGTTGTGAGAGGTGGAAAGTGAAGAAGGTCAGAAGGGTAATGAACGACGGGGCATAAGCGAGTAATGGGTTTCTGCTTCTGCTGCTGCTACTGCTGCTGCTACTAGTAGAAACACTAGTCGCGATGGTGGAGATGAAGGTTTTAAAGATGAGGAAGATGACGGAGGAGGGGATGGACTGCCATATGAGGAACCCTAGGAATCGATTCTTGACAACCATTTCAGGTTGCGTTGGTAACATGTTTCTTGCTTCTACTGGTTTTGATTTTTTGTTTATGGGTTTTCCCGTAGACAAACAGTTACAGTACTGTCTGATGCTTTTGATTTTTGGGAGAAGTTTTGAGGGAGAAACGACGACGGATTTTGAGGCAATGTTTTGTTTTGGTTTTGAAAATAATACGTGAAAAGTTGGTTAAAAGGTGTTAGAATTTATAAAAATTAAGTTAAAAATTATTTAGTTGGTAAAAAGTTATTTAATTTATAAAAAAAATTGACATTGATGATAAAATGATTTGTAAAATAACAATTTGAAAATTTTTCGAGAGCAAACCAAACATAGCCATTGGTTTGTTGGCAAACTTCTCATAAGTTTTGGTTAATTATTAAAGGACCTGCCTAAAAGAAAAATTAGTAAAGGATATAAGAATTGTGATTTTTTTTTGTGGTAACAGAGATTCGGAAAGCCATTTACATGCACTGGCTCGGACCTATTTAGATCAGTATCTACAAAAATTGAATTCAACGTTAAGGCAAATTCTGAAAATACTAACCGACCAACTGACCAACCTTCAATTTAAAACGTAAATTTGTTGTACAAGTAAAGATTTGAACTATTAAGTGTGTGTCTAACCCAAGTGGGTTGAGTTGTATTTTGTCCAAAGTTGTTTGTCCTCGAGTCCCCAGAGTTGTTTATCCTGCACTTCAAGGTCATCATTTAGTATAGATCACAACCCAACTTAGAAGTCTAACGTATTTGTCTCTTAACATATAACTCATATCTTAGGGTTTAGGGTTCTAATCCATTCCCTATGTCTTATGGCTCTACTCTCAAATCCTCTGATACCACTTAAACTGTCACGCCCCGAACGCCATCCTGCAGGGACCGTGACAGCCGCGAGCAATCCCGAGGAAAGCTCCAGCGAACATCCTTAAACATACAGCGGAAGAACATAGGACCAAGAGAGAGACGGGTCAACTCATAACAACATAACTTCATAAGGTCCTCAATTTAACATAGTATCTTAGATTACACAATACATGAATAACACATATACAGGTGACAGATCACATCGATCAGGTCACAACAACAAAACACATAAACATCTTTCTTCTAAGTCAGATAGTCCTCCTGACTTCCTTCACCTGAAGCATCTGGAATGATACAGTTTTAAAAAACTTGAGTCAAAAAGACTCAGTAAGGGAAAAACATAACTTAAAAACATGATCTTGAAACTTGAACTTGTATATCATGAGAATTTCGTAAATCATGATGCACATGCATGTCTCGTGGTTATGCATATGCTCTTGATCGTAAAACATGTTCTTGTTCTTGAAATTGGCTCATGGCCCTTGAAAAATAATTTCTTCTTAACTTGTGGGCTACTTACGCTCCATTTGACCCCTGAAGTCAGGGTTGTGCGTTCCCATCGGAACTGTCTCCCTTACCCTTGGGGACATTTCATTTGGTCGAGCTAGCCCTTGTAATTGCCCCAGGCCTGATGACTAGACACGACCCTTGGAGGTCCACACCTTCTTACATTTGTCCTTCAGTGTGGTTGCACTACCTCTTAGGATTCACCCAACCTTCTCGCATTCGTCCTTCGGTATGGGAGTCCATTTTGATGGTACGGTACCGACCAGAGCCCTTAACTTGACTTGGCTTATCATAAAACTTCTTATATGTCATTGCATAAAAATCTCTTTAGAAAAAAACATGCAATGTTCGTGTCATGCCATGCTTACTTGAAATGTCATGCTTGTTCATGAAACTGTGCAGCGTATCATTCCAGTTTTGCAAAAATGTAACTCCACTTACATTCCACTTACCTTGGTTCTCTTGATTATGAGACGGTGCTTCACCTACAAGTGATTCAATTATCACACTTAGATGCTTAGAAATTAATCACATAAACACACAAAGAGAAATACTTGAATTTTAGTTCGGTTTTTCCCAAAAGTACATTTCTGAAAATACTATTTTATTTTCAAAGGTTCACTTTAGAAACTTTCATAAAACACTTGAGAAAAGTAATTATCATAACATTAAATAATCCTAAGTTCATAACAGTAACTCGTAAGGTCTAACTCCATCTAATTCCACTAACTTAACCTTTTTTGTCCTCTATAGACTTGCTGATCTACTTCACTTCACCTTAATCCCTTAGATAGGATGCTGACCAAAGCCCTAATTAACTTAATTACATGGCTTGAAATCGATTATATTCATATCTTAATCAAGTCTCCTAAACAGCAAGCTATATGGTGCCAAAATCCAAGCTTGACATATTCTTAATCTCATACATTAGGGCTACTCTTTGTTAACTAGCCATTTCATCTTATCCAACTCTAATCATGGCTAATCCATAATTATATACTCCATCTACTATCCAAACCCGAGGCACCCTTCTAAGCATGTGATTTTTAAGTTTTACATCACACCATAAAACTTCCTTTGCACATCCATATATTCGGCCTTAGGTACATATGTACTTGCAATCAATTTCTCACTTGCTATCCGGTTTTACCTAGGGTTTCTTTCCATTTTAACTTAACACTCATAATGTCATTAATGAACCTTCAATCTTGATCTATTTAGTGATTTTTCAATTGCATGCAACATTAAAACAAAACATAGCATCAAACCTAGGGTTCTTTAACTCCAATCTTTCGGCCATCAACCTAGATTTCACTTCTAAGTCATTTGGCCACCAACAACCTATGTGCATGTCATCCAAACATATAATGACAACCTCCAGCAACCAAACTCACAACCTAGGAGGTGCTAATCATCATCAAATGTCCAGATCTACACCAAACTCAAACATGCATGAGGTTCTCAAGCAAGAATACATTCCACCATCAAATAATCCCTTCCTCCATCAACCACATCACAAAATTAACTCCAGCAGACCCAACCTATTCAGATCTAACATATTTACAAGATAACAGCATGATATTTTGGCCGAATCAAAGAGAATAGAACATGCAAGGTTCGGCCACCAACAATTTCATCTTCAACCATATTCGGCCTTACCTTGGTGTTGGACACAAGCTGATTAGGGAAGAGAGCACCTAGCATAAAAGTATCTAAAATCAGAAACTATGGAGGAAAACAGTTAAAACAGCACATGCAAAACAAAATCTACCTCTACCTCCAACTATAGCACTCGGCTTTCACCAGGAACTTTACTACTCTTAAGCTTTCGGTTCCTTCCACTATGATGGTTTCAAGGACTGAGATAAGTGTTTATGGGTGTTGAGATGGAAGCTGGAGGTGAGGAAAAAGGAGAAGAACAGCTGCTGGAAAAAGCTTGAAGAAAACAAGGCAAAGCTTGGAGATGTAGTGGTTCGGCCAAGAGAACAAGGGCAAACTGAAATGGTGAGTTTCTGTCAAAGGGAAAAGTGAGCTGAGCAAAGGAGATATTCGGTCACAAGAGAAAGGAAAGCAAGGGAAAAGCTTGGAGAAATGGAGAAGTGGAGAGGTGGGGTTCTCGACCAAGAGAGAATGAGCTGAAAGAGTTGTGCGAAATGGATGGAGAGAAGAAGTGAAAAGAAAGAAGTTTGAAATGAGGTAAGGCAACACGTGAAAGGGGATGGATTTCATAGTTTGTATCGCCTATCCCCATTGGGTGATAAGGCCGGTTTGTCATTGTTTTGTCCTATCTCTTTAATCGCATTCAATTCCTTGTCTCACCCTTAGCTACTCACGTGAATCTCCTAAGTCTCTAGAATTCTCTCTTCTTGCCTTTCACGTAAAACACTCTTGCAATTCACCTTCTCTTTTTTTTTCATTTCACTTATCACATAAGTACATTGGCTTATCACTAATATGTGCACTCTAACTTATCACCAACAAGCACATCAACTTATCTATATCAACACAATAACTTATCTCAATGATAAACACTTTAACCTATCTCTTTGATAATCACAAAAGCTTATCTCCCTAATAACTCACTAGCTTATCACTATGATAAGCACACTAACTTATCTTTTAAATTCTTTATCAAGCTATCTAATAAACCTTCTAACTTATCACTTAATTTCCTCTAATGATCATTAAAACTACCCAATGGTGATTAAGATTACCTAATTAAGAATACAAGATAATATATTAGCTCAACATGATTTCATAACTATAGACTTATATACCATGATGTTCTACTTAGAGATTTTTGGCAATGAGAAATAAAATTTCTCTTCATATATCTAACCTCATGAATTATGGAGTATAATTATAAGCAATGGAAAAATAAATTCATTAAAGAAATATTCTTTGAATAAATTTGGCTCATAGGAAAATAATAATAGACTTGTACTAATAAGCTTTCACAATGATAAAGAAAGTATCTAGAGGGAAATCTTAAATGAAATTTCATAAGAAAATTAATGTACCATAAACATTAAACTTAGGTCATACATTGGCCAAAAATGTAGCTCCTTGAGTTAAATCAAAACGAATACATAGGAAAATGACAAAAAGGAAATATGGGGTCTCATAGGGATTGAACTTGAGATTAAGAGAGGTCTCCTGAGGCTTTGCACCGGGTTTGTGATTCTTGGGATTGGGTGATGTAAGACCCTAATAATTACTTTCTTTTGTTTGCAACATTTTGCATAAATGCGTCAATCAGACATTGGACCACATTCTATAAAAAGCAACTCTAGGTGGACCCCATTCTAGGGCCCAAAAGCAACTTTAATTGGACATCACTTAAAAGTGTAGGGTCTCACATGCTGTGTCAATAAGACGGTGAGTGTAGTGTCAGTTGGAGAAATAAAAAACAAGAATTTTTTTTACTTTTTTAATTGGGATAAATACAAAATTGGTCTCTGTGCTATAAGCAAAAATCGATTTAGTCATCGTGATACTAAAAACATAAATTTTGTCCCTATGATCCCACTTTCATTTGTCGTTAGTCCCTCCTCCCCCATTTCGTTAGCCCATTTGACAGAACTAACTATACATCAGCCATCGCTACCCTGTTATCGCTCCAGCTCAACTCAAAACTCTTGATCTCTTCAACCATGACCCATTAGGTTTGAAATAATTTTGCATTCCCTCATGCGTGACGAATAAATTTCTCCGCACTCTGGTAGTCCCTCTTCTCATCTTCAACCATGAAATTTTTTGTTTCCTCCTTGAACTTGTTCCATTTTCAACTTATTGCATGCCATGAGAAGCTGCACTCCCTTTGTTAAAAATTTTGTGCTGCTCATAGACCAAAGGTGTGCATAGGGTTTCTGGCTACTTGTTCATTGCATTAAGCTATTATACCGTGTTTACGCCTCATTTGGTTCCTCTACCAATTTGTACGTCCTCCTACCTTCTGTTCTCTATGTTCAACATACCGAATACTCGCACGCACAAACAGAGACAGAGAGATACTTGAAAAATTAGAAATAATTGCTCTGTACCAAAGTATTGTGGCAATTTTAGCTATTTGATCATCTATGCCCCCTAAAAGTTTTTCCATGTAGCCCACATTTGCATATAAAACATGTTGAGTTTCTCTTTTGTTTGTTTCGCAGTGAACTTGAAGATGTCGATGGTTGCTAGTTTCAAAAGTATGATGGTCAGAGATACAAGCAGCTCCACCTCCACGCCCTCAAAGCTAGTGGTTGACTTATCAGAGAAGAATACAAGTAGCTCCTCTTCCCCACCTCAGGGGTCAATGATAATGAAGATTAGGGTTAGGGTTGACAATGATTTAAGGGATAAGATTTCTAGTTTAAAGATATACGATGCGAGAGACAGTCGAATTGGGGATGAGGGAAATTTGTATCTAACGTATCAAAGAGGATTAGTGGTTTTGAGCTTTGCTAGAGCGTTGACAGGGCAGTGAGGGCTGATGTGGAGTCAGTTCCGTCAAATGAGCCAACGGAATGAGGATGAGGGACTAACGACAAACAAAGGCAGGATCATAAGGACCAAATTTAAGCTTTTAGTATCACGGAGACTAAATCGATTTTCGCATATAACACAGTGACTAATTTTTTATTTATCCCTTTTTAATTCAACATTGGACTTCTAGGCACACAAAGCAGGAGAGACATTGACAGATCTTTGATTTTTGCAGAAATCTGCTTTTAATCCTAACACATCCAAACGTGAGGAATTTAAAGCGAGACTTAAGTCTTAAACCTGAGTTCAAACCCGATCCAAAACAAGGCCAAAGAAGTTGCATGATAGAAATTTGGAGTGATTTCAGAGAATTTTGTAAGAGGGCATACATTTGCTATATAATATTAGCTTTAAAATTAAGGAAAATTGGTAATTTGGTCACTAGGTTTTAGTACCGTTGACAAAATGGTCACTGAACTTAATTTTTTACTTTTTGGTCACTGAGAACATATAGTTGTGACTTTTTACTCCATTCGTCAACCCTTCGTTGAATTTCTAACCGAATAAAGCTCAACGTCAACACGTTCTCCACGTCAACATCATTAATCCACATCAGGGAATCCCAATCAAGAAGAGAGTTATAAAATGACACATTTGGATATCTTCATTTGAATTGCAACAAAACAACTTGCAACAAAATGACTAACAGAAACGAGCTTATAAAAAAAATAACTAATAGAAACGAAATGGACATAAACGTGTGTTTTGTAAGTAGTCAATGTAAAGCGCACCGTTTTGACTTACTGCTGACAAAAACAAAGGAGAGCTTTTAGTCGAGACCATTTAAAAATTTTGCAAGTGTTGACAACCCTTTGCACCCTAAATCAGAAGACCATTTGCCCCAGCTTTTCGGTGTGTGCGAATCGTGGAAGAAGATAGTCAAAACGTTCATTCTTAGTTGCTTTACTAGCTAAGTTGCTCGTCGAAAGCATACGGTGCGAAGGTAATAAGTTTTTCTAGCTCGCTCATGTCGAAGCCTATGGATATATTTTGATTTTATTTGTTGACGTTGAAGCTCAGCTATTTGTTTATACCTATTTGTGCAGTTTGGTGGCTGGAGGTGGACATTCTCTTTACTCACTTTTGAAAAAGACACATCCTCTTGAAAGTGGGAACCCTTGCCAATATGTTGGGAGGTAGGACCACGAAGTTCTATTCAATTGATTATGCTGTCAGGATATTGGGTATTGGTATTACAAAACACAAGTGGTGGTCCTACACTTTCGGTGTCTTTTAGTGCAGATACGCTGTTGAATGCACATGATTTTTGAAATACTCTATTTGGTCCTTAAGTTTGGATTGACTGGTAGTTGATGCATTCAGGTCCTTAGGTTTGGATTGTGCTTTTGTATGTAGGTGCTTAGGTTTGGATTGCATATTGTATTAGGTGCTTAGGTTGGTTTGAATATTCTTTATTTCTTATAGTTAAAATGGTGACGGTGCTACTTGCCAATGCACGTATATGTTTATAGCTTTCCAAATTCATAAGAATGTGTCTAGTTATGTTTACCGATTTAGGGTATGCATGCTAGGTGCTTAGTATTTTTATCGATATTATTTAGTTGGTATGGGCGTATGTTTATTGGTTCTTATTTATCTATGTGCTTTTGTAGGACTGTTATGGATCATTATCTACCACGGTGTTCAATTCCTTGGCGGTCGGGGCCAATTATGGCTGTGTTTGCGTCCTAAAATTTTACACACTCTAAAATTTTAACACAATAAAAAATTACAATATAATCTCTCTCTCCCCCATCAAATCACTACTATTCACTACAAAAAATATAAAAAATTATCTCTCTCTTCACTTTTTCACTAAACTCAATACCTAAAATTTTAACAACATTAAAATTTTACAACACAAACACACCCTATATGTATAAGGGAAGGTTGATGAAGTGGGGTTGGATCCGGATTTCATATCCTCGATCGAAATTGGACATACAGTAATAGGTCTTGGTTATTTATAGCCGAGGACTTATGGTACACATTCGATGATAAGGGATCGTTTGCCGTTAGGCCGCTAAAGAAGGATAAGGAAGTGATTGACTTGATCAATAAAGCGTTGAACGAGAAGAGATCTATTCTTAATGTATATGTTGATCATGCAGTTGAGGAGGCTGAGCTCATCGAGACTGAGGACCCACCGCTTGCGCTTACTTATTTCTCATCGCAGGATGCTCAAGAAGAACCTATTTTGGGTGGAGAGGTAGTTGGGGAACCCGAACCTTATTTGAGTGTAGATGTGGGGTAACCCGAACCTGAGGCATGTGAAGATCACATGGATAAGGGTACTACAAGTACAGGATGGGGTCGACTATCTAGATCGGTTGATGATAGTGAGTCCGATCCAGACTATGTGTTTGACGAGGGGTTGGGTGATGTGTCTGAATTAAGTGCCTTCAGTAGGACTGACATTGATAAATTTGATTTATATAGTGATGTTGAGATTCGAAGCAGCAAGGGATCTGACTGTGATGAGGCTCCACCAAGCAGGATGCTTCCTAAGTTCAACGAAGAAACTGATATGCTTGGCGAGGTGGTGTTGGAGAAGGGTTTGGTTTTTCCTAATGCAAAGGTGTTCGGGAAGGTGTTGAGACGATATTCAATGCAGAAAAAGTTTGATTTTGAATATCTTCATAATGATAAGCTTTAGAGTGCAAGCCCATTGCATGGAGGAATGCACGTTCTATATTTTCGCATCGAGGATGAGGGAATCTGACGAGTTTATGATTAAGCATTTTGTTGCAGAGCACACGTGTAGTGCACACTACGAGACTAAGAAGTGTGACGCTCAGTTTTTGGCTAGGGAGTACATGGAAAATTGTAGGGACCACCCTAATTAGCCCGCATTACAGAGCCAGATCCATCGTGACTATAACATTAAGGTGCCTATACATCACCGCTATCAAGCCAAGAGGATGACTCTGTCTAAGGTTCATGGAAACTAAGCTGAGCAGTTCAAGTTCACGGGACAATATGGTCTCGCTCTGGAGAAGTGAAATCCTGGAAGCATTGTGGTCCTTTGCTAGTCTGGTGACCACTTCATAAGGCTCTATGTATGCCTTTTTCCATGCAAGGAAGGGTTGAAGCACTGTAGACCGATCATTTCAATTGACAAGTGTCATTTGAAGGGCAAATTTGGAGGGCAATTACTATGTGCAATCGGCAAAGACGGGAATGATGACATGTTCCCCATTGCATATGCCATGGTGGAGGCAGACCTGGGATTCATGGAGCTGGTTTATGCAATTTTTTTAAAAAACATTGGGCCGGTTCAGGATCGTGGATGTATTTTATGAGTGATAGAAAAAAGGTACGCTCATGTCCCCATTTCATTTCCCCTTTAAGGTTTTGTTAGTATATAATTTGTTGATGTGTTATTTTTAGGGTTTGGGCCTCACATTTGACCATGAGTTGATGGATGTGGAGCATAGATGTTGTCTGTGTCATCTGCACGCTAATTTGAAGGGTGAAGGACTCAAAGGCAAAGCCTTTAAAGATGCATTGTGGGTGGCAACATGTACAACAAACATGGATGCCTTCAAATTCGCCATGATCCGGATCGAGGTTTCCTATACTGGTGCGCATTGTAAACTATTGGAGCTTGGGACCTCAAGTTGGTCGCGTCATGCTTTTGGCGTAGGCTGCAAGAGTGATATGCTTTTTAACAACCTCACCGAAACATTCAACACTTGGATCAAAGATGCTCGTGACAAGACAATTATAACGATGCTTGAGATGATTCACCGTCAATTGCAAGTGTGGTTCCATAAGAAAAGGACTGGTGCTGAGGCTGCACTTCAGCAAGGTCCTAATGCCCTCTGCCCAAAGATCTTTAAGAAGTTAGAGAATGGTATGTGTTCGTCAATGGCAGAATTGTTTGGAGTTCGAAGCAGATTAGCTGGATGCTCCAAGAAGGGTTGTGAATCTTAATGACCACACGTGCTCGTGCGGTAAGTGGTAGCTATGTAGAATCCTTTGTATCCACGCTTGTGTCGCGATTTATCTAAACAAGCAAAAGCCCAAGGAGTATGTATCTGAGTGGTACAAGCTCACCAAGTATTTGAAGTCATATGAGCATGAGATTCATGCTATGCCAGGGCCTGAGGCATGGCCCGAGGGGTCGAGTGACGTAATATTGCCTCTTCATAAGGATCCAACCTGGAAGGCCAAAGAAAGTTAGGAAGAGAGAATATGATGAGCCTGATCACCCCTACAAAGTTAGTTGACGAGGGTACGTAGTGTGATGTGGAAACTTCTTCAGTGAAGGTCATAATGCTAGATCTTGCCCTCAACCTGAAAATCCTAACAAAAAGATGTGGCCGAAAAAAACAAAGAAGACCAAACCAAGTGGGGAGGCAGAAGGTGGCCATTCGGGGGTGCCTATGGTGAGAGACATTTTTTTAGTGACTTTTGCTTTATTTGTGTTGGAAAATCAGTGTTTAACTATTAATTTGGGTTACATAAATGTTGGATCATATTATTTTTGTAGTGACTTCTTGCTTTCTTTTTTTCCAGGTTCGTGGAAGAGCCCAGCGAAGGGGCCAAGGGAGAGGAAGGGGGAGAGCAATTCCCAACCCTGGGAATGTTGCATTGGATATAGGAGAAACTATTGTTGTTGATGGAGGCGAGGTTAATGCGTATGATAGAGGAATGATGTAGTTAGGTTGTGTTATTTGTCAGAGTGCTGGAGTTCTTTTTGTGATAATGTAATTAGAGTAATTATGTAATTGTTGGCTTTTGTGCACAATCGAGATTTTGATGATTTCAATAAATTGATCAAGTTTATAAAACATACATCTTCAAAGACAAAGACGTTTTGATGAAAGAGTCAAAGACTTGAAGAAAGAAGATCAAGAAGATGTAAAGAGCTCAAAAGTGAAGTTTCAAGACCTTGGGGTATAAGCCTTGTAACTTTTTGTTTCGCTTTTGACAAGGATTATGAATCACACGTGCATATCTTTCAAAACGTGCATAAGTTGTTTCACCTTTTGTTTGAAAGATTAAAATATTTTTAAAAGTTTTAAAACATCAATCAAACTCTCAAACCTTTTGTATACTTATGGGAAGTTAGTCTTTAAACATGGGTATTTCAAAGTGGTAAAAAATATGGTTTTAATTGAACCGAACTATGTGCTTAAGTTGAAAAGGTCGACCGGGCTTCGACTATTTGGTATAACGGTCGACCAGTTGATTTTAAAATAGAGCTATTGAGCTTCTGACAATATGACCGTTGGGTAACGGTAACTTGAAGCAGTCGACCCGTTCATGTAGCGGTCGACCGTCTCGTTTTAACAGACGACTCCCAACAACTATAAACGACTAGTTTTCATATGTGGCCTATAAATACACAACTACCACATATCATTTAGATCACTTGAGAAATATTTTAAACCTTCATATTCTATATTTCTCATATCATTCACACAAAACACATTTTCATATCATTGTCTTTGTGTGAATAAAGAGATAGAGTTTTTCATTTTCATATCTATTCTTTGAGAGAGTTTTGTTCTTCAATCTTTATATCAAAAGAGGTGATTCCTTTAATGAGGGTTGTCCACTAAAGAAGAAGCCTAGAGAGAGAATATCTCAAGCTTGGGTGGGTTGTGAGTGGTGTGCCCGAAAAACCACTTGTTGGGTTTGAGTGTTGAGCCCGAGAAAACATTTGTACGGTTCTCTAGCACTCGGAAGCTAGAGTGTAAGCTATTTGAAGAATAGTGAGAAAACCTCAAGGCTCGGTGAAGGAGCTTGAGGGGTGGATGTAGGCGGGCTTGTCGAACCACCTAAAAATCACCTGTTTACTTCTCTATCCCTACTCTTTACTTTTAGCATGCATTTACACTTATTGCATATTATATACTTGTGCTAAATTAGTAGTTACTTTGCAAACACGTCTTTGGGGGTTAAAAGCGAATTTTTTTAGAAAATCAATTTACTCCCCTCTTGGGTTGCCTTAATCCTAGGACTCACAGTAATTTCGACACTTATGTTTTGTAAACCAGGTGATGCTTATGCTATATTTTGTGATTTGGTAGTACTTATGGTATATGTATCTGGTTAGACTTTGTATGGATGACAATGTGGTTTTTCTGCAAATATATGCTATTCTGCAGATTTATTGAAATTAGAGTTATACGATTCATGTATGGCAGGAGTTTGATTTGTAGTAATGCTTTTGTATCGCTGAAATTTGCTTTTGTATTGGAGCTCTAGAAAGTATAGGATGGAATTTGCAAAAGGATGGCTAAATTTGGTTGGCATGATGCTTTTGTATGCAGGATGCTTTTGTATGGAAGGAATTTGGTATGCAGGATTGCAAGATGCTTTTGTATGGATGTAATTGGTGAAGTTAGGTTAGTTGTTAGATGTATGGATGGTTTTGGTGAAGTTAGGTTTGGAATTTCTCATGCACCTGTAATGTTGTAAGATGGTCTTATAATTTCACAACAATTCCATATTCAATAATTGGGTACCAAAAGATGAAACTGAAACTCCCTCATATAATAATTGAAAAGTGCAACTGACATCATATTACACAAGCTGCCACAAAAACTACACAATAGAAACGTCACTTCACTACATCAGTACACAAACTACACAAATGCTGAAACTGCCACTTCACTACACCAATTCCCAAATTGTCACTACACTTCATCAGTACACAAACTAACAAAAAACTACACAATACACAACTTGTTGCCACTTCCACTAATCACTACATAATCCCTAACTATGCCACCGAGCATCTCAGCAATGCAACACATAAGGAAGCAAGGGCAATCCATGACACACCTAGGAGAATCTTTAAAGACCTTGGTAGTACGCTGCAGCGAATCAACCTCATTATGCAAGGCCTTCACCTTCTTCGTCAAAAAAGGTGTCACCTCCATCCCACATGGGCACATGGGAGGATCAAACCAAGCGAAGTACCTGCAATGCCCATTCTTCTGCCAAATCATAGTCCATATGTCAATCAAACGTTATTTGTAGATTTAATAAACCACGAGATTAGATTGACACATACTAAATTTCCATCTTACTTTGCACAGCCATAGAAACGTCTTCCTGGATTTGAATCCGTCCATGAAGCTTTGAGCGGTGCTGTCAGACCATAACTACAAGTCTTTTCATCGTATGGTCCACTTATATTGAGCGATGGTGACGAGATCGTGTTGTAATTACAAATATAAGTGGTCAATAAATAGGAAATAGGCCAACTTATTTTGAATCTACCTCAGACAAAATCATGTTATTAGTAAAGAATATTGCCTTAACTTATTTTGAATGTGGCTCAAAATAAGTTGTAAATGTTTCCATCTAATAAAACATTGGGGCTTGACAAAATATTCACTCATTTCTAGAATGAAATACACCCACTATCCATGTATTCAACTACTGGAGGAAGGAAAACAGGATCCTCAATTGAAACCTTTCTTTTAAAGTAACCCGAAAATGAAAATTTGTTGTGCCCATAAAGAAGCAAGTAATACATCCAAAAGAAAAAAAATTGGCAGGTTTAAGTCATTATTTTAGTCTTAGAGAATATGTTGTGCCTTTTACCTAAGACAAAAAAAAGGGTTAATTCTCATGACGATTTCACATAGAGCCCCATAATACTCTATTTTCTCTCAATTCAACTCTCAGAACTGTAACACGTGTTCAACAGATAAATGCTCCTCCATATTATTCTAAGTCCTTCATTGTCTACTAATCTAATACTTTGCAAAGAAAAACCGCAATTCCTAATTCTAATTTTTATTGTCATAACCAAAAAATTAAGAGTTCATAGCTGGAAGAATTCTAAAAGCAATCGGTAACTACAAATTTCTCCTGAAATCATCATTCAGTACCATGATGCCTTAATCACAAAAGATTTTCACAACTCCACTTAGCGTGGACAAGGTCGCAGGAAAAAAAATACACGTAGGTATACCATTTTGGAAAATATTAAAACATGGCAAATCTATAGAACAAATATATAAAGAATCTTTACAATCGTCCTCGGAAACTCTCATTGTAGAAGGATTTAGGATACAGAAGGAGAAATTGAAACCGAAAACAAAGAAAAATGTCCTTCCTTTAGACATGGTTGAGGCTGCTCCTGATCTTTCGTGGAAGGTGTGATCGTCGAATGTCCTTTCCATCTAAGGTGCGATCGTCGAAGGTCTAAGGTTTACGAAAAGGGAGGAAATTTCTCTGGGATCGTCGAATGTATGTCAAGGGTGGATGTATCTCATTTGAAGTAAGGCAAAACAGTGCGGATTGAAGATTAAACAAAACGCACGTTTCTGTCCATTGCACAGAGACGATATGTTGTAGGTCGTTTTGTTTAAAGGCAGACAATATTTCGTCTCCAAACTGCGTCGTTTTATAGCTCTCATCTTTACTGAAATTCGCTAACGTGGATTAATGATGCTAACGTTGAGCTTTATTCCCTTAGAAAATTCATAAATATATGTTCTCAGCGACTAAAAAGTAAAAAAAAAATTAAAGTCAGTGACAATTTTGTCAGTAGTATTAAAAGTGACCAAATTTCTAATTCTTCTAAATTAAATATAAAATTATTTGCTGGCCCGACCCTATCATGGCCTCGGAGCCCTTTCTAAAAAGATCTTTGAATTCGTTAGTCTTGAAGCCTTCAAGACGATTAGTTTTTAACACTCCAAGAAACATACATCTCCAAGTCATCCGCAATGGTGGGGCAAAATTGGTGCAGGGAGGGGCGGGGGCAGATAGTCGTTGCAACGAAACCACAACTTCACTAACTGAGAAAAAAGAGAGGAAAAGACCCGAATAGCACCGAAAACTGGTGAGCGTGTGAGATACACACCCCACCATAGACAGTGCGTGGGGAGAACGCGCCCGAGGTTGAGCGGACAAAAAGGTAGAGGTGAGAGATCGGATGGTGAGACGCGTGTACGACGGTCGGCTACTGAGAGCGGCAAATCTGAGCTTCTCTCGTTGAACTAACGTAGCGTTTGTTTCCCGAAATGTTGGGCATCCAACATTTCGAGCATATTATAAAAAATTAATAATTATTAAATTTTTTTACATCAAACAATTTTTTATTATTATAATATTCACTCAAATATTCTCTGTCCTCATTTTTTCACCAACTCCCACAAAACATCTTTACTTTTTCCCCAACATCTCCAACACCCCAAAATTTCTACAAATAAATACCACCTAAAAACCCACAAAAAAGATAGGAGACCAGAGAAAATCAAGAGAGGAGAGAAATAATAGGATGACGTAGAATGGAAACAAGGAGGCAAAGCTCTTTCCTCCGTCTCTCCTTAACACTTCAAGGGTGAAGAAGGAAAGGCACTGGTGGCTCGAGACAGAGAGAAAAAGAAGGGTTGTCTTTGACTTGAAAACCCTTATCCACAAGTATAATGGTACAGTTTGTGGGCTGTTCTCAACCACTCTAGTATGGGTGTGGACTTCAAAGCGTGTTAAACCCTAACTAGACTAGTATAAATAAAGTTCTTAACCTCAAAGGATTAGCCTAGTGATCTAGTTTGGAAACTTAGAGATTTGCTCCCTCTAAAATTTCAATTTCGAAATCTCTCTTATGCTACAAATTCTTTGGATATGGGATGCTGCACAAGTTCGAGAGATTAATAGGAGCGAAGCTACAAATACTTTCCTTATTAAAAGAAAAACAAAAGGGATTCCTTGTCGAAGATCCGGAGCCGAATCACATTCTTTTTCGGTCTCATAATTTAGAAATACACTTACCAACTCTTTCTTGGGAAGCAGTCCATGCTTAGGTGGAATGCTCAAGAGATGCTGCATATGTGACCTGGACAACAGACGCGCTGATAGACGTGCTGAGGATCCCAGAGGTTTGGTACCAATTGCCTTAACTTACGGATAGAGAACCAGAAGATTATCTTTCTTCCTTCTACATTTAATTGTAAAGTCGAGAGCTCTCCAAACTTCATCCTCTCAAATGTTTTGGAAGTCAAACGAAAAACAAGTATGGATCTTTTCTTCCTAATCTTTCGGCATAGTGCGTCTCACCATATACGCTCCGCAAGCACGATTTGGTCAAATTGACCCGGCTTCTGCAACTTCTAGACCACAAGAATCAAAAGCAAAACCACCCCAAGTCCTGGAACGTGCACAATTGGACTGAACTTTTTTCCTTTTTTTTCTAAACAAACTGGACTAAGCTGACCAAGAGACAAAGGCTATGTTTGTTTCATGTTTCAAAACGTTTTCCTCACTTTTTCATCAATTACAATACATTTTCACCAATCTCAATAACTTTTTACAAATTCCAACAACTTTTAACACACTTTTCACCAATCCCTAGAGAATCTACACTACTTTCAAAAAAATACAAACAAATATCTCAAAACATAAACCAAACAGAGAACATCCTAGCTTACATTAAACCATTTCGATGATGAAGATAGTCGGGCTTAGTCTAATCTTAACCGATCCAGATGTTCGGAACTAAGATATGGCCAGCTCGCTGCATAGAATAGCTTTGTAGAGATGTTATATTGATCAAAATACAAGCATGCACAATAAGCTCTCTGCCTTTAGACAGAAACACAGAAACAAATATAAGACATTCCACACAAGTGACTCGAATTAACGTAATATATTACAGACAACCCAATGGTTAATATCGACAAATATGCCCAAGTTCTTTAAAAGTTCTGTCAAACAAGCCAAGAATCACGAACATAAATACCGTGGAATACGTAAATGTACATCAAACGAATGATGTTGTTCTTGAAACTTGTGATAAAGCATCTTCAAATTGATCATCATCAATCTTTTCAGAACCCAAGCTTTTTGGGATGAAAGCTCTGTAAACTTGCTCCATGTTAGGAATTTCCTTCAACTCGTGGCAAGCAACTTCCAGAGCCGTGTCCTGGAAAAACCGGTAGAATTTCTGACTAGAGGCGTAGCCAAAGAACACGGATATTATGGGGAGTGGAATTAAGAATGCAGCATAGTAGAATTTCCTTGCTATGAAGTAACCAAACATTGTAACTTGGTACAAAATCAGAGCTGCTAGGATGCGTTTGTGCATGTGGGGCCACATCCTTCCATAGCTTTCATAGGACGGAACATAAACTTTGAGTGCCTGTCAAATGAAACACCAGAAAGAAAGCTATAACGATGTGGAAAAAACTTTAAAAAGCAACTATATAATTGGCCCTCTTGCAGGAACATTAGGAAAGGGCTTTGGTCAAATATGAAACGGAGACTGAACAAAAGTTCAGGAACATTACCTGATTTCTAAGAACTAGCCACCCAAGGCCAAAGTAAACCACACCAAAGGGTATGATAAGAGGAGCTATAATAGAGTAGCAGAGGACAATTGTGAGAATCAGCATGTCACCAGGAAACCTAGTTGCATACCCAAGATCTCCAGGAGACCAAGCTGCTTTCAACTCAGCCTCAGTCTTGCACAGATATTTCCTCTTTAAATGGAATATAATAAGGGGAATTATTCTGGAGAGTTCAAGACCGTAGCCGATAAAGAACCTGAGAATCATGGAAGTAATTAATTGCATGAGAAGAGTAAAATTGTATAGACTAATGCACAGATTATTTCGATGATGAGGAAAGGTAGTAAATTGAAACCAAAACAATATGAAAACATAGGCTATCTCTTCAAAACTCTAATCAGGGCAAAGGCACATAATAGCTTTATCCCCACCAAGAAAACAATTTACCAAGGGTTGGAAAACTAAAGAAAAGAGACAGAAAATATAAAGGCGAAATTAGTTATCTTACTTCAGAGCTACAAAGGTCAGGAAGAACGTTGCACTGCCTGGGAGACTATTCGCTAATAAGGTAACTACCGAGTTAGGATCCTTCTCAATGGCCTTCAACGTAGTAAACAGTGTAGAGCCCACTGTGACTCCGATGAAAATATTTAACACTGAGAAATAAAAATATTTCCCAGAAGCGGCCCTTACTACATGGCTTTCAGAGGGGATTCCTTCGGCTTTAGAGAGAGACAAGAGGAGCTTCGGCAACAAAGCCAAAAAGATAAGGAGTGCAATCTGAGGGAGGTAAGCTTCCAACAGTGTCTTAACTGATGCCACGTTCACAACTGGCTTTATAAATGGGATAAGTTTCTTCAAATTGTCCAGTGTTGTGAGAGCTGAGATAAACCCAATTGGAATCATGTAGAAAAGTATGGTCAAAGCCACAATAACATACACAACATACTGCCGTACTTGCCGCTCAAAAAACTTGATTTTAAGATTATTCCAAATTACTTGACGAGGTTCAGGAGCATCTGTAACTGTCCAGTGGTCTACTATTTGGGCATGTAGACTCTGAGCTGCAGAAGCTGCAACCAACCTGTTCGTGAAAAAGACCAGTGCAGCGTCTTGCTGCTTCTCTCTGAGAGTGACCTTTTGTTCTGATTCCAGTTTTGGTATTTGTTCGTTAATCTTTTCATTGTAGTACTCTATGCTATCTACCTTTTTACCAATCAGACCAAGGAAGCCAGTTTTGTTAGTGGGTCTTGCTCCTTCTGGTATGCCTGTTGCTTTTGACTGTGCATATACTGCTTCAGCACGTGCAAGCTTCTTCTTGTACCCCTCTAACTCTTCCCAAATTTTGTTCACCTAAGAGAATCAATCAATGTTAACTAATGAATCGAATAATCGATGAACATAACTTAGTGCCCTTATTATTGTTTTTCACTTTTTATATGTCCATGCATGAAGGGCAACCAAAAATGGAAAAACACCCCATAACAAGTCAAATGAATGACCTAATCATCTAACTCATGGTACTTTTTTGTGATAAATCTTGCATGCTCACACGTCCTAGTTTTGGTTAAGATACCCATGTTATATATTAGTAACCTAGTTAAAATGAACTGCACAGCACCAAGTTAATGCCATATACATGAAAATACATACCAAATCAATGCCTTACCTCTTTGTTGTTTGTGACCACCATTGATCTGTAAAACGTCTCCGGATAGATAGCTTTAAAATATGAATCAACCTGTTCTTTTCTTGTTTGACCTTCAGAGACTCGAGGAATGTCACGGACAATAATGGCAAATTGTTCAGGTCTCAATTCTGGAGACATAAGAGCATCAGCTCTCAGTCGAGATACATGCTTATATGCCTTCCATAACAGGTAATATGAAACAAGTGAAACCCAGTAAGTGCCTATAAAAAATGCCCATAACCGATGACTCTTCGCCTGTATTTAGAAAGAAACGCAGAAAAAAAAATGCAGTCAGATGAAATGACAGCGCTAAAGAGCCCATTAACAACAAAAAAAGAAGGCCAACAATTGTTTAAATTAGATAACATGACACACTAATTATATACTTAGGACCACTAGCAGTGAAAATTGTGCCTTTGGCATGACTCTGTTCATTTAACAGGTATGAAAGTTGTTTGGTCGTGACAAATTCATAATGCACTTGACAAATCTCATGAATATCTAACAGCCACCTAGGTCATTATCACCTACTGCGGTACTGCCCCCGACTTCTGAGACTAAACAGAAAGAGACTCAACCATTTACTTTATTAAATGTTTTGAAGCATACTTGGACATTCCCCATGAATAACTTGTCAAGGTCGTTAAAAGCCCCAACGCTTGTGTTTGTCGAGGTCTTCACATTTTTTTCAGTGGCAGCAACTGGTAGCAGAACCGGTAGCAGCACTAGGCCCGATAAAGCCAGGATTCCCAACGCTGAATATTAATATGCCAAAAGAGAATGATATCAGAAATCGTTTGGTCAACTTCTGTAAAGTTCTCATATTTCGGTAAAAAAGTGAGTGAGCCAAATAAAAGAAGACATGGATGCAAGCTTATCTCTCGACAAATTAAGGGTATGTTTGTTTCCCCCACATTTTGGGGCATGAAAATTTCCAGCAAAACAAACACTCTAACATTTTTAACTTTTACACATAATTTATCTTTTCACATATCCCAATAAATCTCATTAAAGTAAATATTCTCAAAATTTCGGGAATATTCTCCAACATTTTGGCAAACAAACATACCCTAAGTTTCAAACAAATAACTTGTTCGAGAAGTTTTGAGGTATATGTAGGACAATAATGCATATTGTTATTTAAGGTTCTTAAATTAAGAGTGCAATTGACATAACTCATGCGGTGTTTTATATTCTAGAATGACCTAACTACTGAAAAACTTCAGGAACTACAAACATCGTTATCAATTTCATATTTACCACTTTTTTTTGCCAAAGAAATAAGTTCAATTTCAAAATTTTGAAATTGATACCATTTCAATGTATTCTTTTTTTTTTACTTGGCCAATTTCAATGTATTCAATTGGCCTTCACCTATGCATTGGCAGCAATATCCCCAAGTTACGTTGGATTTCTATTCATTTATTTGTTTATCTATTTTGATTTTTGAAACGTAACGATATTTTGGTAACTGACAAAAAAGCTTAATGAAATTAAAGCTAGACATATATGTATCCGTAATCCTATTGACCTCCTGTCAACACCTACATTGGAAATCTACATCTGACGGGGCCCTCTACGTGGTACAGAAAAAGGGACTTCAACGGGAATCATGCTAAGAGATTGCAACTTGAATCAAGGAACTGTTCCACTCCCTTTAGTGAAAGGAAAAAGTCTTCCACTTTTTTCTTCTTTTCCTTTCTTTTCTCGTGGAGAGCCTTTCCTACACTTAAAAAGAGTTATAATACGAAACCCCTCCTACTTTCTCAAATGGAGAGGGAAAAAAAAAAGATAATGCCAAAAAATGAGATCTCGGAAGAATACAAAATTAGAATAGAGTTCATCTAACCAACCAACTCAGAATTATGATTTGTTACTATTTTTTAGTAAAGTAAACTTAAAGTATACAGCTCAGAATAAAGTAAACATAAACAATAGTTAACAAAATCCATGAAAACCACACCAAGAAAAAAAATCTGCAATCGATGCACACAAATTGCACCAAAAAAACCCGAAAACGATAACCCAATTCACCATAGGCGCTTCACCCAAAACACACAGAAAGCAACAGAGAGCTAGTGACAAACCAGTGCTCATGAACACGAAGTACACGGCAGTGTCAAACCCTGACATGGAGATCACGTCTTGTTCCGTTGAGGACATAGCCTCTTGGATCCACGTGAACGGGTTACGTGACCTGGAACCGCCTTCCAAGGGCTCCAAGCCCTTCAAGATGCGGTTCGGATAGTACACCACGGTGTTCCCGGGCTTCGTCGACAGCCACGTGAAGAGCAGCATCAAAATCACGAAGATCAAGAACGATGTCCCCAGGGACGTCAAGAACGAACTGAAATCCATCTGGGTCTCCCTCTAAAGACAAAACCTCAAACGCTCTCTCTCAGTCTCTCTCTAGGTCTCGTTGTCCTCTCTCTCAGAAGGTTTACGTCTACGAAGAAGCATACATATGAAATGGCCAAGCCTATGCGGGAGTCAAGGGGCCGTTGAAGGAAAGGAAAAAGTAACCGTTGGGAGAGGGGGATATAAAGAGGGTGGCAGGAAGTGGGGAGGAGAGAGAGCACGTACGCAGATGGATTGGTGAATGTTGAGAGTGGTGCCAGTTACGACTTACGGAAGCCGAACAAAGAAAAAATGCCGTTTCTTTGATGCAAAGTGGGTCTGAAAAATATCTGGAGTATATGATGAGCTGGTTCTGGGGGCTGCTTTCGTGTTTTCCTGCTTTTAATGTATTAGCGGAGAGAGATAAGGAGGGGGAAAGAGACTGTAGGACCGGATCTGATGAGAGGCAGATAATGGAGAGGACAGGGAGTTAAGAGTACGAGTGAGCATCGAAGAAGACAAAATTGACCTCCATTCGGAACTGAATCAAAGTTTTGATTTGACTAGAATACCACCCACTGCCTCCTAATAATTGACAGAACTAGCCCTTTCTCGGGAGCTTCCAGACACAACTTGCGGTCGTGTCCGACCGGAAAAAAAGGATGAGTGAACTGCAAAATTACTGTCAAATTGATATTAGGGATTAAATACAATTTTTTACCGTTTAATAATAAGGTCTTGATATTTTAAGTCTCAATCTAATTTTTGTCATACTTATTAATTATTAATTTTAAATATTTTGTATCTTCCATTATAATTTTAATCCGTTGAAATTTAATTTTTCTTGATAAAAATATTATTTTACTCGTCGAAGGATTTTTTTGCTCGTGTTGACATTGCTCCTTTTTGTGATTATACCTTTCCCTGTAAGTCAGTACGGTGGACTGTGAGTCTTCCGCTCGGCAGGCCGGAGAAAATCCCTGTTGCTGGTATATCCTTAAGCCCTTCTGTGATCCGATGAATCAGATCTTGACTCGCTTCTCAAAGAGAAAGAGTCTTTCTATAGTGACCGTAGTAGCCATGTCAAAGTGCTCCCCTCACTAGAAAAAGAGTAAAATGAATCTCTTAGTTGATCGGGCCATTTCTTGCAAGAAATCTATGTGAGGTTCGTTTTGTCAAATAAAGTAAAGGTCGTGATCCAATACTAGCTCTATCTCCGAGTTACTTAGAATATAAAGAAGAGGGGGACCCATCCGAGTCCTCCACAACTGATTGTGTAAGATAAACTGTAATTATTAAAAAAATTATGAGGATAAAATTATCATTTTACACACTAAAAAATCAGTTTCCGTGTTAAAAAAAATAAATTGAAATGTAAATTGTTAATACTTCTCTTGAGGGTGCAAAGTGTATTTATTATTTAATACTAATTGATACTTGATCAATTAAACCTATTTATTGTTGCACTACCACCAGCTTATTTGCCAGCTAAATTAACAATATCTAAATCAGTGCATAAAAATTAATTTCTCTTGGTTTTCTAAAAAGACAGAAGAAAAAAAAATACTAAGAAAATTTATGGCGGAGTAATTTGATATAAAATCAGATACACGCAAAACTCGTGTTCAAATCTTTCCTTCCATGTAAACTCAATATCCCCACCTCCAAAAACAGGTTAACATATACAATTTGAACAAATCTGATTTGAGCAATTACGTATATTAATAATGCTCGAGGTGCTCAAGAGTTACAGAAGCTCGCAGTGGCGGAATCAGTATTAAAATCTATGAGCGTCGAATTTTAAAGGCAAAACGACAAGAAATATTTTTTCTTTTGTAAAGTAAAAAATTATCTTACAGATACAATGTCAAAAATTAAGGACTAAAAGCATTAAAAATATTAGAATACATGTACCGTATTATGTATTGCAATCGAAAGGTGATAATTGTATCCTACGATTTTGCATCTTATGAAAATGTTGGAAAATGACTTCGTTTTCAATAGTTTTAAAAACTTCTTACTCGATGTACACTACCATGAAATCATTCATCCAGTCATCTCTCATCCTATTACGCATATCACTCTTGATGATCTTCATCGCAGAAAATATTATTTCAACGATTGCAGTCGCAACTAGTAAAGCCAATGACAATTCAATAAGTCGATAAACTAATAGAAAAAAATTATTCTTTTTTGGTCTCAACCATCTTTACAGCAAGATCTCTAATATCTTGAAGCCCAGAAAAACATCATTTCTTCTAACATCTCTAATATAGGTATTAAGCTGATTTTTAAGTATCAATTTATAACCCATTAATTTCTTGTTTATCATTGTAATCCATTTAATTAATTATCTTTGTGAGGAACTTATCAAGAAGAAATTCACAGGCAATATGAACAAAAAAAACATCAATTCACTAAGAAAAATTTCTGGTAGAAAAATTCACAGCAAAATAATATACTGCAGATAAATTGAAATTATAGACTGATCAACCAAATTCCAATAACTCATACCAAATTCCAATATTAAGTCAGCAACCTCAAGCCAGATTGTGGCAAAATGTAATTACTTAAAAAATAATTATTTTATATATTGCAAAAAAATGATTAAATTTGAAATAACGCAACAATTCAGTAGGGCTGTACAACCCCGGTGTAGGTGCCGGTTTTTGCCAAAACCGGCACCTACACCGGGTAGGCCGGTTTTGAAAAAATTACCACCTACACCGTTAAGGGCAAAAACCGGCCCTTAGCGGTGGCGGTTCCGGTTATCCTACATTAATATTGAGCCATTTTTTTAGCATTTTACGTACTTGGCCCAATGTATTTTTTTCTTTTTTCTTTTGGTCCATTAATCACATATAAATAAAATCTAAACTAATGAAATCCAAATTCCAAAATCAATAAAATTAAAGATCATCTTAAAAGATAAGATGAGAATTTAAAGTCAAAAGTAATAGAGACGTCACTGTAAATAGAAACTATTATCTTTTGAAAAATCCAGTTTAGACCCTAACAACACTTAGTGGGAGAATATGTGTTTTTCCTCTAATTAACAAATCAATAACAATTTTAAAACATGTTCAAAACCTAACGTTAGTCAAACGTGATGACTCTGTCTGAATTTTTTCAAAGGGCGCTCGAGCGCTTGTCAAACGTGATGACTCTATATGAATTTTTGAACTAAAATGTATTAGAAATTTGAACTAAAATGTAATTGAATGACTGATTTTGCAAGCATGATATAAATTTAATAGTGATTTGTCAATTTTAAAATTTAGACAATTTGTTAATATTTCATAAAAAATCTTAAAATAATACATTGATTTAAAATTTTTTGTGGTAGAATCTCGACCTCTTGACTTATATTATGCGATGTACTTACCAAAGTTTGACATTAAACTCTTTAATTATGATTCCAATGCCTTCATATATACTCTTTTAAATACAATAAATTTGTAATTTTTCTACCAAAATTCTAAATAACTAGTTCATTCACCTAGCAAGCTTATTGGTAACTTGAATGTAAGCATTTGATTAGACAAAACCAACAACAAATCTCAAATATTCAAGTGAAACTAAACTATTGAGTAAACCTTGTCATGCTTCTAGAATATTATGTCTTGAGGTAAAACTAAAGTTTAAACTATTGAGTAGAAATTAAAATAAAAAACTAAAAAGAATCCCGGTTTAACCTACACCGGAAAACTCGGTGCCGGTTAAACCGGGAACAACCGGTTTTTTCAAAAAACCAAACCTACACCGGCACCGGTTAGACCAAAAACCGGAAACCCGATGCCGGTGCCGGTGCCACCGGAATTTCCCGGTGGCATTGTACAGCCCTCCAATTCAGTATTGGGTAGGATGATGAATAATGATGGGAGTCCTCCTAGTCCTAGACTTGGTCCAGCTGAGGGGACCTTACCCTTTAGAAACGTTTATGTTTTACAAATTAAATAATATAATTAAACAAAATGATGAAATGGGCACTCTGCACTCAATGAGTTAGCTGGCATCGTAATTAGATAATAATTACTAATTAGTACCCTTATATTTCCTATTAAATTAGTAAAAGAATAATAAATAACGCAAAGGTTATTTATTTTATTTGAAGTTATTTTTATTAACATTTTCTCAAAAGATTATACTTGTTCTATGATCAAAAACCAGTTGGTCCAAGCGCCGAAATTTGAGGGTTAATTTCGTCACTTCAGAATAAATTAAGGGTACCTTTTTTTTTCTACGTGAATAAAATAAGGGTACCTGATCCATTTAAAACTGTAAAAGTAACATGTGAGTCTGTGACTCTCAACTGGCCGCCTCAGTCTACTAACGTCCATTTCTGTCCTCTCGCCGATCATGTTCAAGGCTGTAAATAAATCCCACACGCATCGGGTACCTTCCGCCTCACCTCAGACGAACACGGTATAACGAATAATGACGTGGCTCACTCGTTGTTCGAGTACTATATTTATACTACTCGAGCGTCGAGTGGTGGCTCTCCCTCTCTGATGAGCCAAAGAAATAAATGCTATCTTCGCTTCGTATCTCAGACAATTTACAAAAATTTCCCACTCAATTTTTTCTTAATTTTAATATCTTTTTATTAATTCTAATAATTTTTTCATTAATTTCAATAATTTTTAAACCATTTCAATAATTTTTTTTAAATTCTAATAATTTTTAACACATTTTTTTATCAATCTCAACAAAATTCACACTGCTTCTAAAAAATATAAAAAAGTAAAAAATATTTTGAAAATTTAACCAAAACATAAGACATGTTCATTTAATCAGTATTCTCAGAATTTTTTAGAATCCTCATAAGACAAAAAGTTCTATAACCAAACATCATTTTTAACACTACGTAAAAATAACTACAACACACGTACTAATATAATTAACGTCATCTAAAAATTCTCATAACCCAACAAATTTTCAAAAGACAATTCAACCGAACATTCTCGTAGTCAAAACTTTTCCGCGTCCACAACGTGGCAGGAAATGCTCAAAGCAATCTTTGGACGGGGACATGTGGCGTTCTCATGCTTGCCGACATGGCTTAAATGGTGCTAACAGTTGAGTTCGCAGAATTGACGCCACCAGACTTTGTGGGGCTGCTTTGTCGTTTTCAGTGTCGGTAAGGACATGTATATCTGATTTTTTTTTTTCAAAAATTATTTCGAACGAGTGGCGTTGCTTTGGGGTTGGCTGGGGAACAGCTAGGACGTTGGCCAACGCACGTGCCGATACAGTTTGAAGTAAGAATGGCAGTTGTTTGGTGACAAGGAAAAGACTGAGATATGTGTGACTCCACATTTCCTTGCTGTTTTTTGGTTCGCCTTTTTCTTTGAGTAATTGAGTTTTATATGTGTTGGGCCACATGCTTGTGAACTTTATAATCTGGTCTGGACCAATGATTGGCCTACAACATGGTTTCCGTAGCACAAGAAAGAGGTTGTAGTTGATCCATGATCACCTTCTCTTTCCACTCGTGATGATATTATCAATGCATATGACCGTATGAAATGACATATTTGTTATCGTAAAACACAGTGACTTGTCATGTAGGTATACCCGTAGTCACAGGCGGAGGGAGGGGGGGCGAACCGGGGCCATTGCCCCGGTTGGCTCCCCCCAAAAGTTTTTTCTACATGTATTTTTTTTATTTTTTATTTATTTTTATTAGGTTTGCCCCCCTTGCCTAAATAAAAATTATGCTTGCCCCCCTTGCCTGCCTAGATTAATCAGCCCGCCCCCCTTAAAACCCAAGCAGTTCAAAATCAAATTAAAAGAATAAGCAGAGAAATATTTATTTATGTCAAAACTTGAAATCCTACATTAACTTATCAACGTTGTCGTGAATTTTGCAACGAATATTTCATATACTTATCCTGAGTCCTGATAATCGTTGTGTGTTGTAATCATTGAAATAGATGTTTTCACTATTCTAGTACTGCTTTTTTTTGTTCTTTTGCCTTTTATGTTGGACTTGGTTGAGAATTTGGTTATCGCAAATACTGAGAAAGGGGGTGGTGTGCTCTTGTTGGATAAGTGATAATTCAATTATTCAAGTGTGCTGCGTGTCCATCTTTACTTACTAGAGAATCATTGGTTATATCATTTTATTGTCACTATCATCATCTAATTTTACATGTCTGACTTCTCCACAATTTATGAAAATCCAAAGTTGAAGTAAGACTCATTTTCATCTATCTTTTGTTTGTTTAGGTCTGATTTTTCATAGCCCATGAGATTAACTTGTTTTTAATTGTCTTTCTCTAAAGGTGAAACTTCTTTTCCATTGTAATTTGTGATGTTTGGATCAAGTTATAAATCTATTTCTTCAAAATTTTAGCCATTAATTTAGTCAGGTAATGGGCACTTTGAACTACGATTTTTCTGTTTTCTCATTTTGTAAGGGGAGTAGAACAGTTATTTGGAAGTTAAAATTGAACTTTTTGTCCAAATTTTTTTTCTATTATCATTTACCAAGTATGTATTTCCTCCTTGCAATTTCGGGTTATTTTAGTGTTGATAGAGATTCCACTCTTGAGAAGTCCGTGTTCAATAGTACTGTCACACTAAAAAAAACTATAGCAAGGGTGAGAAGTATTTTTATGCCATTGGAACCTGGATTTTTTTTGAACTTTGGATAATTTGGCTTCTTTTTTCAATATGCTTCGTTTTGCTATTGTTTCTTTCAAGAATAATAGAAATACAGTAATTGTTTATTTTTCTCATTTATGTGTTATGTTTTCTTTTTACATATCCCAACAAATTCAGCAGGACTTATTGAGCATAGGACACATCCTTTCTAACAACAAAAATAAGTATTTCATTTATGGAAGTAAAAAGTTATATTGCTTAAAATATTTTATTTTATTTATGTGTTTTGTTTTACAAAGAATATATATATAAATACTTTTGTTTGTGTGATTAGTTGGTGCTCTATTGGTGTCTCGAACAACAAGAATTTAATCTTTAATGTCACCTCTCAGTATCAGCAAATAGTACGGTACATGTATTTCAATATTTTTAGTGTTTTTAGTCCTTAATTTTTTTTATTTATACTCTTAAGACTTTTTTTGCATTAAGTAGTAAAATTTTTTTTTTTGTCATTTTTCCTTAAAAATTTTGCACCCCATTAATTGGGTTTCTGGCTCCGCCACTGCCCGTAGTTAGATTAGAAAAAAAGGTATACCCGTAGTTAGATTTTTCACAAAACATCGTTACTTACTCAATTTTGAATATTGCAGGAAATCCCCGTTCAAATTCGATCAGTATCCTCTGATCGAATTGCAAACACAATTCGGAAAGATAGGGAAGTGGGTCATGCTCGAGATTCATACTGTCCGAACAGCACATTCATTATTCGAGCAGAGTGTGGGTCCCGAGCGAGACCCACTCCTTTATCTTCTTCTCTCTCCGAATTGTTTCTGTAATTCAGTCACCCGATTTTAACTGCATATTTACTTAAACCAAGAAACAGTTCTACAAAACAAAAACATCTATTCATTTGTGAATTTTCTGTCATCAAGATCTTCTACAAAGATAGCATATATGCATCCTTTATTTTCAAATCACTTACACCCTTGAAGATATCTTAAGATTCTTTTTACTTGCTAATAAATTTTTCCTGGATTAGACTAGTTTTATACTACATAATTGGTCTAGTAGTTGTCATAGCATACATGATACTACCCATAGCTTGGGCAAAAATAGTTTTTTTTTTTTTTTTTTTTTCCATTTCCTCTATTAGGATTGTTCAAAGCCATCGGAATTTTTCGGTTCCATCTGCACCTACACCGAGTTCCCAATACCAGGCCTAATTGAATTTGGTACTGGTGGCCAAAAACCAGAAAATCCCAGTGGTTTTACCGGATTCCGGTACACCGACACCGGATGGGGCGGGTACTGATATTTTTTTATAAAAAATAAAAATACAAAAGTGGTAAATGTGCTGTTTTGCCATGGATGCCAAGTCCGTTGATGTATCTTTGAGGAGTGCCCTCTCGATATCCTCCCCTGCCTTGATACCAGGTACCTTCTTCCCCTCCCCTCCCCTCTCTTCTACCCAATAATTATGTATTAGTGATCGTGTAACTTGATATCTAAAGAGATATGGCTGGATTTCGAAGAATTTGAATTATATTGACAATAATGTTTATAAAGGAAAGAAAATCCTATATACAAGGAAATAAATTAACGAAATAAACACCTTATGACCTATAGATAAGGAAATGAATAACTGCCAAAATTCAAAAAAGCATCACATCATATAAAATCAAGGGAAGAATTGTGATCCTATAGATAAGCAAAGGAATGATAAAGCCAAAATTCAAAAAAGCAAATCATACAAGGGAAGAAGAGGATTCTTTCTTTATCAATATCATTTCTTGATTCATGATTCACTACAAAAAAATGACCTATAGCGGCGGTCCTTGTGACCGCCGCTGAATCTCGTACATGTAGCAGCGGTTTTAAAGCAAACCGCTGCTACAGGTATACCTATAGCGGCGGTCTTTGTAGTGACCGCCGCTATAGGTATAATTGTAAAAAAATAAAAAATAGAAAAATAAAATTTTATGTGTTATTTAAGGTTAATTATTTTATTGACTATTTATTCCTTTTTATACATAATTTTTATTTTGTCACATGCTTTAAAAAATTTTTAAGAGACCTACTTAATAAAATATGTAATTAGAGAGAGTGTTATGAATATTGAAGTTGTTATATAGAATTGGGGCACTTTTCGCGCACGTGTCGGTTTTTTGGTCATAACTTTGGCTACGAGTACCCGATTCGCGCCCATTACCCCAATTCGGAAAGCTCTTTTCGGCGTGCACGTCGTGGTCACCCAGCCACGCTTCGGTGCGCCTCGTTTCGAGCCCTAAATATGCTGTTTTCCCTCTCAAAAAACTATTTTTCGTTATGATTTTCTTTCCTTTACCGTGTAGGAATTATTTTTGAACCCGATTTGGGTCATATTTTGGAAGTCTATTTAATTTTGCTAAAATCCTATTCGAGCCCTAATTGAATATTTTATTGATTATAATTAACAACTATAATTAACAATTATAATTAACAATTATAATTCAATAATTTATAATATAAGACTAATTAAAGTATATGTAATGCATTATAAAAAATATAACAAATCATACAAAATATAATTGGCTAAAAATATATAACTACAAAATATAAAATTATTATTAAAAAAAATACAAAAAACACTTTGAAGTGAAACGCTGCCGTCCGTTCCCCAGCTCCTTTCCCCCTTAAAAAATTCCTCGCGCGCCTTATACAATAAAATTCCAGCACCCCACCCCGCGCGCCCTATTTTGCGAAATCCCTTCCCCCTCCCCTCAAGCCTTTCTCTCTCCCACTCTCTACGACTGATTCCCATGGCCATCACGACGGTGCACCGACTCGAGCGCGACGGCAAGATCTGGACGGTCGTTCTGGAATCGTACCGTGTGGATGTGCCGGAGGGGAACACTGACGAAGATACTTGTCTGTTTGCGGACACTGTCGTGAAGTGAAACGCTGCCGTCCGTTCCCCAGCTCCTTTCCCCCTTAAAAAATTCCTCGCGCGCCTTATACAATAAAATTCCAGCACCCCACCCCGCGCGCCCTATTTTGCGAAATCCCTTCCCCCTCCCCTCAAGCCTTTCTCTCTCCCACTCTCTACGACTGATTCCCATGGCCATCACGACGGTGCACCGACTCGAGCGCGACGGCAAGATCTGGACGGTCGTTCTGGAATCGTACCGTGTGGATGTGCCGGAGGGGAACACTGACGAAGATACTTGTCTGTTTGCGGACACTGTCGTGAAGTTGAATTTGCATAGACTGACTGGGGGTGCCCACCTGATTCTACGAGCCCCTTTTTTTCTAAATGATACCTTTAATTGCTGAAGGATAAAAGTGGAGGTGAGGATATTGGATATTTTGTTGTATCCTGTGAATATGATTTACTCTTGCGATTTGGGTGTTAATCTGGGAAAGTTCAATGTCTTCAAGTTTCCTTCTTCCTTTTCTATTTCAGTACAATTTTCCCCTTGTTCGAAGCCTTCACATGCATTTTGTGGAATCTGTGCCTTTAACCTTTTTTCCATTTTCGCGTAGAAGAATCAAATTGCATTTGAGGCTTAGCTTTAAGTGGTCACTGAGTTAATTTCAAATTGCAAGGTTTGATTCTCTCTCTCTTTTTTGTAGCTTTTGTAACTAATTTTTTCGTTGTGATTGTTTGGTGGCTGAAAAGTTGTGGCGATTGAGATTGGCTTAGAACGTTTCGTTGTGATCATGTCCTGTATTCAACTTGTCTTGTTTTTTTGTTCTTTTGGGACTAACCTCTATATATGATGCTCTGGTTTTTTTGTGCCCACCTGGAAATTTTGCAAGTTACTAGTATTTTTCTATCTGAGTCAGTGGCTCTACCATACCCGGTTGTGTGGGAAGCCATATTCTGCAAATGATTTCATACAAATTTGATTACTGCAAGTCTGCAAAGGACAAATTTTGTGGTTTTATAAATAATTCTTTCCTCGGTATTTTGTTTTTTATTGGTTCTTTGAAATGGAAAACAAAATCCTTTAAAGTTTTGCCCCATTTCATTACTTTTTTCTGCTATGTATATCTAAATAAGGATTAGCAACCTTTCGACATGTGTGAATGGGATTTGTGTAGTTGAGCCTTTATTCACTTTGTAGGTTCCTTTGTAATTGCAGGGGCAGACACCACTGTTTCCTCGCATATTTGGTCACGGAGCTGGAGGGTATGTATAATCAGCACAGAAAACTTGAGTAGTTGATATAATCCTTACTCAGTGATACTATATGTTTATTTCCAGAATTCTTCTATCTACCACTTTGTTGGTACCTCCACATTTTTTTGGCACCCAGGCATCTTGCATGTCATTCGAGGACTCTGCTGGCCAGTGCTTTGGTCAGGCATTCAGCCAGTGATAGTGTCTTCCTAAATACATGTGCAAAATACACTTGCAAAATTAGGAGCTGGGTTGGGCCAGTTAGATATAGGGTGGAATTGAATTTTTAAGTTTTTCATGGAGTTCATTTTCCTGTGCATTTGATCTGTTGGATCATTGGAATTTGTGGGAATTCCATGGAAAGGGTTGGGAATGATGAAAGATTGTTTGGGTTTTCGATGACACTTGATGTATTTTGTGTTTCTAATTCTGGATGGGATTGGTTGCATATGGTATAAACTAAAGATTAGTGGGCAGTGGCATAAAACCCATTCTTGATTATGTAGATTATGTTTACGGGTTTGGAAAAGTTGTAAAGATCTTAATTAGTTCATTATAAGTGTGATTTTTAATAATGTTTCAATCTAGTGTGATTATTAATCGTCAGTGGATCAACTGCCAGTTGAAAGTGGTGATTCAGTCCTAGATGATTGTTCAGATAAAATAAACAACAGCTGGCTGTTAGTGCTTCTGCATAATGTGGCCATGAATTTAGAAACAACGATTGGAGAGGGTGTTTATGATTGCTTGCTCATATCTAGTGAAGAACATTGATAGATTTTGAGCTTGTTGATTACAAGGTTGTGCTACCAGTAATGTTCATAGGTACCAAGTATTTGCAGTTCTTGAATTTGTTAGATCATCACGCATATTGGTCCTTATCTCCTAAATTTTTTGAGTTTCTCTATTAATTACACGAGACTAATATTTATTGGTTGGAGATGTTCATCATTCCAAATTGAGTTAATTAATGGTCTTACCTTAATTTCCTTTCTGTTCCCAGTTATCCTCTGAATGATGCTGCAGAGACTGTGAATGAAATTGGATCATGTATGTTCCTTTATCTGAGTCTTTGCTTGATTAAGCTTTAGCAATAATGTCTTTTTTACAATTATTTTCTTTTACATTAGTGTAACAATGCTTCATCTCTCTTCCCGAGACAGATATAGTCTATTTTGTAAGGCAGCATATGCACAGTTGACAGCAAATCAATGTGAGATGATCCTCCTAATGTTCTAATAATCAGAGTGTTGGACCTTCACTGATTGACTTTCTTGATTCAGGGGCCGAGGCACTTGAAACTCCATTGCTGCAGTCAGTAAATATGATGATGTGCAGTGCTTGTTGGAGTGAGTAAAGATGATGCATTCAAGACTCATCCAGCGCCATTCCTGCGCTTACATTACCATAAAATCTTGTCATATCCGTTAGGGTCCTATTTAATTACAGAACATTTACTGATAATTGAAATATTTCTTACGTTGTGCTGCCTTCTGAATTGGATCGGTCAGCACGCGGGTTTGATCGGTCAGGCCGGTTGGTCACCCCGATGCATGACACTAATTGTGTGCCATGCAACGCAACACTAGTCCTTATACTACTTTTAGAAATATATACATAATTCATGACTTTTGACCTTGATTTTGATGCAAAAACGTGTGATGGGATATAATTTTGTTAGAAATGAATTTAAAACATATGAGCACATTATACGATGTGGAATTTGAATCGACATACCTTCTTTAACCACGATTTTTCTAAGTATTTGAACTTTGAAAAAGAAGATACACGTGACTTGAGAGTGATAGAGATCTTCTATCCTATCACTGACATTTACCATATGGCTATAGTCTGACATTTACCGTATGTCTATAGTCTGATATGGCACGTAGATATGATATACAGGCTAAGTTAGGGGGATAAAGTGAAGTTTTCTCTTAATGATTTCATCACAATTTAAATGTCAATAAACTTAATGAAGTTTAATTACCGTACATGATTATCAACTTGATTTAGGATGTTGTGACTACTGTTAAAAAAATTCCAATGATCGCAACTTCATAACTTCTTAAAAGAATCTATTTTGATCCACATAAATATCATATCATAGAATAAGAAAGAAATTCTAGAAAAAATAATCTTTTTAAAAATAGATATTTCAATAAAAAATACAAAATGATATATATTTTTTTGACAGGATGGATAACCGAGATCAATACTCGAGGGCAAATCAAACAGAGTGCCTCAACAAACCTCTGACTCGTTTCTAGAGAGATAGGAAGCACCTTTTCTCTAGAAAACCTTCCCCTTCCACCTCAGCTCCGGTGGCTTTGGAGAACAGATCTCGACATTTTGGGTGGTCTCTTAACCACGTGCCCTTGGGCTTGCGTCTCCTCCTTTAGGCTCTCCGATCTACCCCTCTCCGTCAATGATCTGTTGGCACATGTTGTCTCAAGCGCGCCCACACGCCCGATTCCCTCTCCGCCTGTTTGGGCCGTTTCCGGTGGTTTTCGAAGGACACGCCTCCCACAGTGAGCTTCAAAGTCTCTTGGCAATTTGCTTTGCTATGGTCCAGCGCCACATTTTTCCCTCCTCCGACCTGCTCCGCCACCTCCTTTCGGAGTTTATTTCTGATTTTGTTGTTTTATTTCCTTTTTGTACGGTTGGCTCTGGGTCGGTGCACATGCGCCTTGTACCGCCATTTGGCTGTGCTTGTTGGGATGCTGCCTCTGTTGAGGGTCTGGCTCACCCGTTAGAGCAATCTCCGCTGTATTTTGATCTCCATGATGAAATACATATATCCACTTATTCCCCCCTTTTAAAAAAAAAAAAGAAACAGAATGCCTCAACATGCAGCTGCTGCCACCCTTTGTCTCGCTGACCTGAGGGCAATTTCTAGCGCTCCCCAGCTTGGAGGTGTATAGTCAACAAGGAGATTCAGCCACCTCAGGACATGGTGGTAAATTCCTATTTTATTCTTTGTATGTGGCGGTTTGTGGAAGGCTTGTGAAGGAGATCCTCCACGGTGGCAGCGAGAGGCGATCGAGCTGCCTTGTGGTAGACCCGGAACTCCTTTCCTCTTTATATGGTTGAAAAGGAGGAAAATTAATAACAAACAAGAGGAAATCTCCCTTTCCTCTTACCATGAATCAAGAACACGTACAAAATCTCATTCAACAGCAGAAAAAATATTCTAAGTCGTGAAAAAAAAAATTGAGATGGATCTCAATTAGTCGAACGTCAATCTGAATGTACATCTAGCCGCGAGACAAACGGCAGAAAATAAAAGAAACTTTTATTGATTCTTCACGATTTTGTATAAAGAACATGCCAAAAATAAAACTTTTGTACAGATTTTCGTAGGTGCACATAAAATTAAGAAATCAATGACAGATTCACGATAATATTACCGAACAATATAGCATATATGAACAAAATCTCTAATACTACACTCTACATGTTAGAAATGAATATAGAACATATCATATTCGAACAGCATGCGGATCAATTATTTTTAGCCATAATTGTTCAAGGTGATAGGGCCGACCTTCTATCTAGCCTATTCTTAACATTAATTGTCTTATTGTAGTATGATGGCCTGCACAATTGTTATATATATATGGCTAAAATATAACACGTGTCTTTGTGATATTAATTCTTTCTAGAAATGTTCCTAGATTTTTATTTTTATTTTCCTTCCGTCCATGTGGTTTTATATGTTTCTCATACATGTCCCTCCATCCAATTTACATCCACAACCTAACGGAAGTTGTTGACTTGTTAAACCTCGTCCACGTAATGTCTAATAATAATAGAACATTTGTCCATCTTGATGACCGGGTGCATCTCCTCTGACCACTGTACATGTCACGCCAGCAACACAACTTGATATGAATTTTGTCCGCGCCACGTCATTTAAAAAATTTCACATTCTAATGTCCCTATTGACCTCTTCGCCTATGTTCATTTCCGTTAGGTCAGCTCCCACTCTTTCCCCAAATCGAGCAAACCACAGGTCTTGCCCCAAATCAGGTCCTGATGTCCCAGAGATGCTCATCTGCTTTATCTATGAGTGACGGTAGATCTGGACGTCAGGAAATGAGTGACGGCAAGGTGTCGGACGTCAGACCTCTGTGCTTCTGCGGAAGTAGTCCTTGGGTAAGGTTCAGTAAGATAGAACTCAATCCAGGAAGAAGATTCTTCAGTTGCCCACAATATTCTACTGCCATAGTGAGTACAACGTGATTGTTGGATATGTTGGATGCTTCGTACGTTTCATTGTTGGTTATTGGATTAAACTGCAATTGTTTGAATCATTATTGCAAAAAGTATATTGTTGTCAGATTAAACTACAAAATTGACTTTTTTGGACTCTTGGGTTGGCTCAATATTGTTTTTCGGGCTCACAAGTCCTAATGCTAGTATCTCTGTCCACTATCACATTTGTTTTTTTGAGTAAATATCAGCTGCCGCACTCTCTTGGTAAGTATGCAACAAATGTTTTCCTATTCATCTATTGGAATGAATGGGAAAAGAAATTCTTGGATGCAGTGGCACCATACACATGCCACAATATTCTTCTTTCATTTTCTCCTTTAAGAAAATGTTCCAAAATCTATTGAATTCATCTTTTATTTCTGGTGCATTAGTTCTGTAGCTACATGCTTATGCGTATCCTTGCTATTGGGTTGGCACAATATTATTTTTTTAGTAAATATCAGCTACCGCACTCTCTTGGTAAGTATGCAACAAATATTTTCCTATTCATCTGTAGTATTGAATGGGAAAAGAAATTATTGGCTGGTGTCGAAGGGCTGCTATGCAAGTGCAGACTAGTCTCACCCGTACAATTCAATACAAAATTGGAGAAAGACATTACACAGGACATGAAATCAATGTTAATACTCATAACTTTAGAGAAAGTCAAAAACATATAACATATCTTACAGAGCCACAGATGATAGACTCGGACATTACTAAGCCCCTACTGTGGCTGAAACAAATGATATACTTATATACAGTGATTTTGAAAAAGTTTACTTTTGTCTATTAGCTGAAACATAGTAAACTTAATAGCCTCTCCAGAATTCGTTGGCTAATATAGATATATACTTAATGTCCAGTGCTAAGTCTCAATTCAGAAGATACATAATATGGTCAGAAAGCATAAAAATGTCCAGTTTGGATTTTTGAGTACTTGAAGCATTGATTGTTTGTTGTTTAACTGTTTTTATTGTAGAGGCACACGACCTGAGGTGATTTTGAATGGATTGATCCACCCTCTCATCAACATGAGGAAGATGATCCGGATACTCTCCTACGCATGCTGAAGATAATGGAGGAGAAGTTGAAGATTGTGGAAGAGTGACAAAACACAACGAATGAGCAACTCCACAAACAGAAGTCTATGGAGGAGCAGTTGAAGGCTATGGAGGACCAGCTGAAGGCTATGAAGGAGAAGCTCCAGATACATATGGCTATGGAGAAGCGGCTTAGATTGTTATTTTGGGGTCATGGGTGTTCTTTTGTTATTGTCTTACCTCAGCTGTGGTTCCGAAAGCAGTTCATTGTAATTTAATATTAGTTTATGTAGCTTGGTGGATGTTAGACATGTATTTTGTTGTTGTCTCTACCTCGGCTGTGGTAGATATTAGACACGCGGATGTAACATTGTAAGTTTTATGTAGCTCCTACTATGAATAAAAATCATGGGTTTATTTCAAACATGGCATTTTGCAGGTGTTTGGTCCCTGTTTGTACATTATCCTGTCTCTAGTTACATAACCAACACAAAATTCGTCTCCTTTCCAATTCACTCACATTTTGAACTGTATATAAGACAGAGGAAAACATGCACCCGTAGATAAGTTTGTTGTCATGCCATGCATCACTAACTACAACACGGTTAATGATTAACCATTGCTGTTAACGGAAACACCCAATGCTCTACTTTTTTTTTCTTGGCTGTCTCCTTCACCTTCTCTGTCCTCACTTGTGTTAGATCAGTCTTGATGGCTTAACCTTCATGATTGACTATTGGAGTCAATTTTGAGGGCTCCCATTAAATTCGTGATTATGCGCTGCTTTGTTTGTTTCATCCCTTTCCCCTCTCTCTTCCTGTGGAGTCCAATGACTCTCCTTTTGTTTTCTATTATCATTCAAAATGCAACTCAAAACCCCATAAAAGAAAATAATAGAAGACGCAAAATATACTAAGTTAGTATATAGGAATAGTGAGGGGGAAAGTTCAAGAGATATATGATGAATTGAGCTTGCTTCATGTCTGGGTAGAGGTCAGCAATCTTTTGCCGAGATTGGGAAGCTAGTGGAGAGTGAAGTCCCGCAAGTGGGATATGTAGCAACTGGTAGTGGAGATTCTACAACAAAGGTTTTGAGGGACCGACAGTGTATGTGCATGAAGATTGTTCTGTGTTTGGTGTAGACATACGTCTTGGTACCCATGGAGAGATCAACAATACCCTTGAGGTATGGTGGTTTGATGTTGGGTTGGGCGGGGGTGGGGAGGAGTTCCGGGCAGTTAGCCGGAGAAGCATCGAGGGATCTATAATGAGAAGATTCTGTGATGGTGGTTGAATTTTTAGGAAGACTCTCTCTTCTGGTGTTACCATTAGTGATGAATGTGTGGGAAAAATTAACCTTTGTATTCGTCTTTCTGCACATTTTATATATCTTGTTTACTGTGAGAGCAAACTGGAAAAGTTAGAATGGGACAGGTGCCGGTTCCTCCATTTTATGTGTCCTGCCAGAGTATATTTTGGAGGAGATTCTGGACTTCGGTATATGTGGGGTGTTCCATAACAAAGTAAATGGAAGGATTCCTTTTAAAGGTCACAATAAGACGAGTTTCCTCTATGATTCAGTGCACAATTTTCTTTATATCATGTCTGAAACATTTGGTTTTTGTCGCAGATATGACCTCTTGTTTCAAAGATGTTATGAAGGGTTTGTCTCAGAGATTCGTTTAGGATATATTTTTCAGTGCGCCGTGTATTCACATTTTGGGAAGATCCTTGATTGGAGAGTCAAAATAGTGGTCACTAATTCAACTAGCGTGGGAGAAATTTAGGTTAAAAGCTCATTAAAAAAAAAAACTTTGGCTTAGTGGTAGCTTTGAGTAACTATTTGGAACCTTAGACCTGTTCTTCTGCAACTGTAAACAGGGTTTGTATCAAAAGTACATTTAGGATTGTTCCTACACATTATATATTCATATATGGGCAGAATTCTGATAAGAGGGTAGACACACATGTTAGTGATGCAATTGGTATCTGAGAGAATCTTGCAAAAACCGACTTTAAAATGCAAAATATTGGGTATCGGGGGATCTATCCTCCATGCCATTAGTAATTATTAGCCGTTGGAAGTCAGTCTCACATGGTTTTTAATGTACCAATGCTTTTGGAGGGTCTTACTGTCATTCATTCTTGGCACCTGCAAAAGTAGTATGCATAAATCGTTTGAACTGAAATTCTTGTTTCCCCTGAAAATGTATAAGATCCTATATGTTCTTTGTATATGGCTTCTCTCTTCCCACTGTAATGATTATTGGAGGACCTTACTCATGTGATTGATTCTAACATCATTATATGCGTGCAACTACTGGTTCTCAAGTTTGAGTGCCTTGCGAATGCCTCTGATTGTGACATGTCAGTCCAAATGAATAATTTACTTAAAATGAAAACAGATTATTTTTGCTTCTCTGCTCTCTTGTTTGTAGCTCCATCTTGCCTTCAATGAAAAAGGTGAAAGAAAGATAGCTGAAGCTGCAGAGTACATAAAGCACAAAAACATACCGCTTAAGGAATACTGTCGACATCAGCACCTTAAAGAAGTGGAACTACATGCTTTTTGTGGTTATCCGGTGGAATTTGACCTTGCCGTATGTCTGCTAAAAAATGCTATTGCTCTTGAGAAGATGATCATCGACCGATGGACATCACTCTATGCAGGACACGGTGAACGTTCGATTATGGACTGGGGCGAATGGGAGAAACCTAAAATCAAGGGAGAGCTAGTTTTTGAAATTCTCAGTTCAGAGGTGCCGTGCATGACTAATGTAGTGCTTGTGTGATCTTCTTTGTTAATATTTTCATGGAGCCACTTGTGCCTTTCCTAGAAAACTTTTTCAAATTCAGAAGCTATGAATATCATGTGTATATACTACTGAATAATGATAATGATGGTGTTTTACTATTTACTCAACATTTCCTGGAAACCAAAATGAAGGCCAAGGTGGTCCCTATTTTATCCGGACTGGTGTGCTCTTTTGTTTTTCCATCATCATATGCTTTCTCTCACTTGCCTGGAAAAGGTAGTTATTACGTGGCTGCGGTTGATATGAACTTTCTGCAATTCTGGTTGTTTCAGGCTGCATGATCAATTTAGTTACTCTATTTCTTAATATGTGTAATTAGTTGTTTTTCTCCTCGAATTTCTCAAGTTTACCATGAAATCGGTTGCTGATTGATGTTAACCAACCACTGGTTTCATGCAGGTTTTCTTCACCCTTTTAGGGCACCTTTTTTCCTCTTTATCTGGTTGTTCTTCCCTAGTTTGTTAATTTTCTTGCCAACAGGGGATGCATTTTTGGTTCTTGAATAGGAAAATGGCAACCTTAATCTAGTATAAGAGATGCTGTAAGTGATGGGTATCATTTTGCCTGTAGACTACTGGTAGTAGAGAAAATAGAGAGAACAATGGTTTGCCCTTATCGATTCTTCCCCTACCAAAGGTCTGATTGGCCAACTCAGTTATTTGTGGTACCTATACACTGGTTGATATAACATATTCTTAAAGCTCAAGCCTTACTTGAGGCTCACCAAAAATGTACGGCCTCATCATGCAACCTTGCCCTCATGCTACAGAATGCTCATGGCAGACTATGGCTGACTATAACAATCATGATTTGGTCAAAATATTTTTGTATGTTCTCGAAGTGTATTTATTTTGGATTCTTTATTTATCTACCCTTCAATTTTTGGTATTAATATTTTGGTCTGAGATTTGATTTCTCATATTTGTCTGTTGGAGGGGGAACAAGGGCATATAAATTAAGATTACTTTTATGATTTTCAGGTATTGCCACGTTATTTTGTAATGCTTTTAGTGAAATGAATCGACATAGATGAAAGGGTCCCATTTCAAGTAAAATATTAAGGTAGACCGTACATGAGGTGAGGGGAGTGTTAGGATTTTATTAGATAAACAATAAAGTTGTGCCGTAGATTTCAAGTTTCGAAAAGTGGAAATAAAAAGAGAAACAAGTGCATAGGAAAGAAGAGAGAGATGTTATAAGCTGAAGTTAGCAGCTCTTGCCTCGCGAAGTTAAGCTAGCGATTCAATATTGACAATTCAGCTGACAAACACAGCTTGCCTGCAAAACTTGGGAGGTATTGAATCCATTGTCCACAACTTATCAGTAAACACAAATTTCAATATTTGAAAGAGCCATTCTACAAATGGAGAAATTAGCACTACTTGGTGAACAGTTTCAAACCATATGATTTACTTTTATAATATATATGTAATTTTTTTGTAACGATAGAAATTCATTACACACAATCTTTATGCACCGAACTTGAACGGGACCTAACATAATTACGAAGCGCATTGATTGGGCCAGAAGCGCAACAACAAAACTCGAACACTTGAATCGACATTATAGTCTTAGTATCATTTAAGTCAAGAACTTGCACGTAAGTTGTAGGATTCGAATTTATGCCCATCCACTGGTTACGGTCCATCTAAGAGTGAAAGTTTGTCCTTTCAACCATCGAGTTATTGCCTTTGTGGTCTGCTTTATAATAGGAGAATTTTCACTTCTAGTATCCGAACTACCATTCAAATATCATTTACTAGTCACAACTATGAATTTCATCACATTTAGCCCCCAAACTACCAAAATGCATAATTGTTCGCCCTTTCATAACATCTTACCGTTAATATTATGTCGTATAGCCTATTTTCTATATATTACAATCAGTAGAATCTTACTGGAACACCAACATTGATTTATTTTGGTAATTTTGTGACTAAATGTGATGAAATTTGAAGTTCACATTTGGATGATGGTTTAGGGACTAAAGCCTAAAACTGAAGATTTTCCTAATATTAAGCATAAGGCTCAAGTTCCGCTCTTAAAACTGGTTGTTCGTGTAGGATCCTGGGTTATTTATTACACTCCTAAAACATGGTTCGGTTCACCTTTTTCTCATGGTGCTCATAATACTTGTTAGTTATCGGCCCTTGATCAATACTTAGCTTGGAGGGCGGTCTCCCTTTCTTGAGCACAAACCTATCACTTAGGTTCACTGTACCCTTTACTAATATAAACAATATCAAGTACAAGGGGCTTGCTGATTTTTCCACCATCCAAACCACATTCTTTTTCTTAATTCCAATAAATGGTGGGTACAATATTTCACTGATTAGAGAAGGAAAATTGTTTAATGTTTTTTTTTATTCCAAACTATGGGGCAATGTTAAATTAGTGTTAATCTGACCCTTAAAACTAATATGATCCATTTCTCATTAATTTACGTAGCCGAATATTTAACTAAGATTGCATGTTGAAAAAAAATTTTGAAGCTTGGGAGTTCAATGTAGCAAAAAGTATAATAATGAACAGCCCTTTGATATTGCCCCCTATAACTTGGGGTGCAATGAATATTCCTCTTTGAGAAATTTTTGGAAAAGGTTTGGTTTTAGAAGGAAATACATGTAACATTATGGGACTCCTAAAAGAACGTCACAAAGGTCAAAGAATGTTATATCCTAGATTCACTAATCCAATTACTGTGTATGCAATGTGAAAAGGATACCCTCAGATTAAAATAATCTTGCCACCAAAATCAGAACTCTATGTGTACAAATTAGAAACTAGCTAGGAATAAAGGGAAACATAAGTTTTACCTGAATTATCACCCTTTTGGCCACACTATTAACTTCGACATATTATATCTTCAAATTATCAAGAAAGTTTACATCCTTAACTAAATACAAGTATTAAGACTGTGCTAAGGTTAGACCAGAGCATATATAGGACAAAGTTTTCCTTTTTTTCTTGTCGGAGTAGAGAGCATATTTGTACAGACAAGATCAAAAGTAGTTTTAGAAAAACAAATGGTTTTGGATAAAAAGAAAAGAACTAGAAAATAGTCATCTGGTGTATCAGTTCGGAGGGTGTAAATGACATAAAGATTTTTTTTATATAATTAAGAAAATTTTATTAGAAATAGAAGAAAGAAAGTGAAAATAGTACAAAGTTTGTACTAGAAAATACAAGCGAAGAACCTAATAAAATCTTGGAAATCTAAGAAATAGCCCCCCACATAGCATTAACCCAAAGAAATAGAGAAGGCATAAAAACACCTCCACTGAAGAAAGTAAATCCTCGAAACATCTACTATTACGCTCCCGCCGCAGACACCACCAAATACAAGATGAAATCATCGTCCAAATTGCCTTAGCAACAGGATCTACAAACTTCCTTCCCCAACATAATAGGACATCGACCACCCTTGCTGACATAACCCAATGAAGATTTGTTATTCCAAAAAATGCTGACAAAGCCCTCTAGCCAGCGAACAATACAATAAAACATGATTAACACATGATTAACAGACTCTTCATCCATCTTACATAAGTAGCACCAATCAAGGACACACACTCCCCTCCTTCGAAGATTATCAGTAGTCAAAATTCTACCATGTGTAGCCTCCCACACGAAGAAAAAAACTCTTGTGGGAACTTTGTCTTCCGAACTCCACGACAACGGAAAGACTCGGATTGATCCCCAGAAATAAGATCATAGAAAAATTTAACAGAAAAAACTTCATTCTTAGAACCCTTCCACATCAGTTTGTCTTCACTATTTCTATGAACCACCATATCATAATTTACTTCGGATTGGGAGACATTGTATCCGGAGTCTGTTCAGCGTAGATTGTCTCGGATGTATTTTGATCATTTTCCTATTATGTTGGAAAGCAGTACCTTCGGGAGTGGGAAGAGGCCTTTTCGATTTGAGAATATGTGGTTGAAAGATGAGGGTTTTGCGGAGAGAATTAGGGGCTGGTGGAGTAGTTATGATTTTTCGGGGTCTCCTAGTTATGTGCTTAATTTGAAATTGAAGGCCTTGAAGCATGATCTTTGAGAATGGAATAAGGAAGTTTTTGGAAATCTTAATTTTCGAAAGGTGGCATTGCTTAGAGAGTTGTCTATTTTGGATGAGATGGATGAAGGAGGAGGTCTTGATGTTGAGGGGTTGGAGAGGAAGGTGGGGGTTAATAGGGAGTTAGATCATCTTATTGATTTGGAAGAAGTAATTTGTAGACAAAAATCTCGAGCATTATGGTTTAAGGAGGGAGATAAATGTACAAAATTCTTTCATCGGGTTGCTAATTCGAAGAGGAATAATTTTATTTCGCAGGTGGTGGTGGAGGATCCTAAGATCGTGCATTTCTATTCCTCTTTGTATGTTGAACCTTATGCTTGGCGACCATCGTTAAATGGGTTGGATTTTGATGCCATTTCAAGGGAGGAGGATGAGTGGTTGGAGAGACCATTTTAGGAGGATGAGGTGTATGAGGTGGTTCGTGGTCTAAATGGGGACAAAGCTCCAGGGCCAGATGATTTCTCTATAGCTTTGTATCAGTCTTGTTGGGATGTGATTAAGAGGGATGTCCTTGATGTATTTAATGAATTTTCTCGGGTTGGAAAATTTGTTCGTAGTTTGAATACTTTGTTTATTGTTCTTATTCCTAAGAAGCCGGGAGTTGTCGAGTTGAAGGACTTTCGTTCTATAAGTCTGGTGGGAGGAGTCTATAAGATTCTCACTGAGGTGTTGGCGAATAGGATGAAATTTATGCTAGAGAAGATTATTTCTTCTTCTCATAATGCGTTTGTGAGGGGCAGACAGATTTTGGACTCGGTGTTGATAGCAAATGAATGTATTGACTCGCGTATGAGGTTGAATGAATCGGGTATGTTATGTAAGTTGGACATTCATAAAGCTTATGATCATGTCAACTGGAACTTTTTGCTATATCTTTTGAAAAGATGTGAGTTTGGAGATAAGTGGTGTCGTTGGATAGAATTTTGTATTTCTTCGGTGAAATTTTCGGTGCTGGTGAATGGTTTGCTCGAGGGATTTTTTGGAAGTACTCGTGGCTTGCGTCAAGGAAATCCCTTTTCTCCTCTTTTATTTGTTATTGTGATGGAAGCGTTTTCCCGCATGATGGCAAAGTTAGTTTCGAATGGGGTTATTGTTTGGTTTTAAGGTGGGTGGTGTTAGTGATGAGGGACTTGTTGTTTCTCACTAACTTTTTGTTGATGATACTTTAGTTTTGTGCGGGGCGGAGGTAGAGTAGATCCGGAGTCTTCGTTGTTTGCTTTTATGTTTTGAGGCGGTTTCCGGGTTAAAGGTTAATCTTTCGAAGTCAGAAATGATTCTGATCGGTAATGTTGGGAATGTGCAAGAGTTGGCTTCTATTTTGGGGTGTAGTATTTTTGCTTTGCCAATGACTTATTTGAGGCTTCTGTTGCGAGCACAATCTAGAAGTGTGCATATTTGGGATGAAATTTTGGAGAGAATCGCAAGACAATTGACTGGGTGAAAGCGTATGTATTTATCCAAGGGCGGTCGGATAACGTTGATCAAATCTATGCTTTCTAGTTTACCTACTTATTTCCTTTCTCTTTTTCCCATTCCGTGCTCTGTGTCTTCTAGACTTGAAAAATTGCAAAGGAGTTTTTTGTGGGATAGTGACTTGGAAGTTCACAAATTTCATCTCATTAAGTGGGATAAGGTATGTTCTCCTCTCAGTAAGAGATTGTCGGTGTTCAACAAAGCATTGCTAGGCAAATGGTTTTGGCGCTTTACTACTAAGGGATAGTTTGTGGAGGATTATTATTGCGACGAAATTTGGAACTTCGGAGGGAGGTTGAATGACTTTACCTTCTCGAGGTTCTTATGGGTGAGACTTTGAAAGCATATTAGTAGAGGATGAGATTTGTTTCATGAGCACATTCGATTTGTGGTGGGCAATGGGCAAAGAATTCGATTCTGGCATGATTGTTGGTGTGGTGATAGACCATTATGTTAGTTGTTTCCTCTCTCTTTTTCCTTATCTCGGTATAAGGACGGGGTGGTGGCGGATTCTATGTCGGTGACTACTAATTCCATTGTTTGGGATGTCCAGTTTATGAGAACTGCGACCACGATTGAGCAACTCTATTATTAGACCAAGTATACAAGCCACCAAACAATGGGATATCCACCAATCCACAATCTGAAATGAAATCAGAGAAATCCTCTATAGCTCTACCACTACCGTCGACCCCGGTCCTCTCACCAGGAAAGTAACGTTAAAATCACCTCCAATACACCACAGAAGATTCCACTAAAAGGACACCTTCGCCAACTCTTCCCACAAAAGCCTCCTACTAGAATCATCATTAAGTCCATAGACCCCTGAAAAAGCCCATTGTCTTATCATCAACGTTAATATAACCGACAAGGAAAAACTACCCTCACACTGATCCACCATTTCTAACACACGCAAATCCCATAGGATTAAGATACCTCCCGAAACACCATCAGCTGGACAAAACTCCACCTCACATGTGGACCACCCCATAGGCACCTCATCACAGCCCTCGAAATCAATTCCAACTTCGTTTCCTGAAAACAAAGTCAGGTTTCCAACCTCGCACCAAATTCCCAATCCAACGACACTTAACCGTATCATTAAGACCTCTGACATTCCAACTTAGAATTCTTGGCTTCATTGACAAATTGATAAAGCCCTCCCCCCTTCTACCTCGCTTTGAAGTAGACGTCGTCTGCCCCTCATAATTAACAGTAGTCTTCAGCCCCTTCAATTCCCTCACCAACTTCCCTCCCAATTTGCAAGGGGAATTTAAACACACTCACATTCTATCCCTTTCTAAAAGCTTGAAAAAGATCAATCAATTCTGCTCATACCCATCACAAGACACCCCTACCAAATGGCGAAAAGAGATAACCATTTGCATAACCCACCTGGACGGTTCAAACTCTGCAGAACATAACCTCCCTCCCTAATAGGATAAACATCTGCAAAGGTTCCCAAAGCTCACCCAGACTCCCACTACCCACAATTTGATTTCCCAACGAGCTCTCCCCAACTTCAAAAACAGCCCCACCAGAAACGTGTTGAACTCAACAGGGAATTCACCAACACCCCAAATCCTAGCTGAGAAGACCCCTGCTTAACCAACATGATCTAACCCCCACCCATCCCTTCTTCAGCAACTTGTCCATCCAAAGCAATGGAAGAAACCGACAGCTTGCTGCTGCCGACATCAAGTCCTTTAGCCACAAGTTTTTTACAGGAGTAAATAGCACCCACGGGAGAATGATACAGCTGATCCAGTCCTTCAAGCACCTGCAACTTATCACTAGAATGGAGCTCCGGCGCCGGCGAGCAAGTGGGTAGGTCTCCAACCGACGCAGACAGCGTCGACGATGGGAGCTGCAGAAGACCCATGCTCTCTGACACCAACAACTTGCCACCAGAAGGTAGCTTCGACGCCGGCGAACCAGAGGGGATGCCTCCGACCACCACAGACAGCTCTGACGACACCTCTGCTAGCTTGGTAGAGGCATCAGAGCTGTCGGAGCTAATACCCTGGCCTCCTTGAGCAACATCGAGTCTGTTGACCCTCCCTTGATCAGTGCGGGGTGACTCTAATGCATCCTCAGCTCGACCCGAATTCTCCCGTAAAACCAAGCCCAGCCCCTCAGGCCCCAAATCTCCCGCACCATATTTTGGGCCCCCACTTTTCAGCCCATACTCACTCCCTAAGAGAAAATCATGATGCTGAGAATGGGTAACTTCTTTCTGGGCTTTTAAAGTAAAGCCACACACACTACAACTTAATTCCCTAACATGAAGGCCTCTCTGATTCTGTCTACGCAAAAGAATGGCAAGCCTATCCACTTCCTTTCGAAAGCTCATTACTTGTTTCCACAAATCAACTCCATAAAAAGATGTCGACTCTCTTTCTGACAAATCAGCTGGACACTTGCCAACCACAACTTTCTCCTTCGACATAGATGAGGAAACTAGCTTGGGAAACGTAATGTCTGCTGCTTCGGTTGCATGCAGATTTTTTAACGTTTCAGCAGCCCCCGAGTTTTGAACAAGGGCATTTGACCTCCCACCTTCTCTGTTCACCACCGTCGGAGCCGACACAACCTTAGCAAAAGAAACTTTCGGCTGAATGATTGAGGAACTCACATGTTTCACTGAAAGATTCGCAGAGCGTACACAGGACACTACATCGAGAAAGACTCGATTCAAGATCTGCCACCCATAGCCATTTTTGTCTTCCGGCACTATCACCGCCCCCACCTTCCTTCTCCCTCCATATTCAACAACCGCAACATAACGACCACCTTTGTTACAACATCGTTGTGCCAGAAAACCACGCCTAGACTCATTGAATTTAGAGGCAAAGTCTACTGCAGGAGAAGCCTCCATCAATTTATCATACGTATTTACCATCCACACTGCATCATACTTCCCCATATGAATCACATTCACAAACTTCGAACTTCATTCTGAAAATAGAATATCACCCTTCGCACTAATCCTCACATGGAATTCCTTAGACTCAATGCGAAAACAAAGATTAAAAAGCGACATCACCACGACTAATCTCACCACTAACTAAGCAGAAACACCAACAAAAAAGAAAGAACGCCAGCAATTTCAAAATACTTTTCATGACATAAAGATAATCATATAAAAGGACAGTCATCCTACAGGAACAGATATAACATGGTTCTTCAGCCTATCCAAGAAAAAAAAAAAGCAACAAAATAGAATTCAACAATTTTTGTCATTATATAGGGACAAAAACACTATAAACATCATTTTGAATCTGTTGTGTTAGTAGAAAGATAGATATGTAGACCATATCAGAAGCATTCTACGTAACACATACTTCTTTAGACTCATGGCAACCGGTTTCTCATAATTCACCCATGGGTCCGTATCTTAATCCAGACACTACCCTAAATGGACAAAATCAGCACAAGGGTGGGAGAAAATACAAATTGGAAGAGGGAGGAGGAAATGGATGCAATTGTCACCTAAAGTTGCAGCATTGAGCACTACCTCTTGCCAACTTGTCCCAAAGACAGATCATTTGCCTTGGGGATTGGTAATGTGCAGTGTAGTAGTTCTCCATGCACCCATACTGACAAAATTTCCAACTGTGGGAGTACTGGACGACAGCCGTGGAATTATTAAATTGCTCAACCCACATTCCCATGCTCACATCCTCCATCTTGAAGAGCTGCCACAAAATACCAACAGTATTTTTCAGTCAACAATTGAGGCAGGAGGGTCCTATAAAAGGACGGCATATAAGATCAATAAAATTACTGACCCTTAGGCTTTGATTGATATGTTGAGAGACAACATATTTGGCAATATCAATGGAAATTACATATCCAGGTCCATTGGTATAAGGAGGATATACTTCCTCTGGCCACTCCTGTTATATGCAAGATTCATCAGATATAGGAACCAGAGATAGAAAAGTGAGAGGTCAATCCAAAACAAAAAGAAAAATTCGTTCTATGAGAAACAACAATAATAAGAAACTTAAAGCTACCATGAGAAAAAACTATTTTACTTCCTTTTTACAATCCTACTTCCTAGCAAATGAAACATATCGAACTTCCAAAACCATCTGATTGTGAAAGGAGCTCTAACAGAAATCCAAAATCCAAAGGGCAGAACCAAGTTAAAATCAATTTTGAACTAAGAGGAGGGCAAATTTACACAAAAGCAAACCCACTAGCATACCTCATACGTGACTGCCCATTTTCCACTTCTGAGAGGGCGATGCAAGAGATTGAGGTTGCCCATATAAAGTGACTTATTAGAGGAGATGCCCTCAATCTCTTTTAAGACAGTGCCCACCCTGACAAACGTGTCGTCATCACATTTCATGATGTACGCAGCGGATACATTCTGAACCTGCATGGAGGATGTTTGGGCTACTTAAGGTGTAGAATACAACTCAGCATGGGACCCAACAAGCTCAAACTCATAGAGAAATAAAGTATAGCACTCCAACTCACCCCAAACTCACAGATAGCAATAGTTTTCAGAACAACAAGCTCATAGCGATCCATAAAGGGCAAAATCACAATATCACCAAAGAAAGCAGCCTCCTTTTTTAGCACTGCATTCACCTCCTTCCTTGGATTCTGCATGTTCATTTTGAAACCAATAAGAACACTAAACAAGCACTCGTAATATTTTTAGAATGGAAAAAACAAGAAAAAGAAAATCATACAAAACAATCAATGAATAAAGTCCCAAGAAAGAAAAGAGAACAACAATCTCCACACAGCTGCCTATTGCCTATATTGTATGAAAATAGGACAATATTTAAAAAAATGTCTATCTTACAGTTTATAATCCTTTCATTGTTATGCAACTAAATCACCTAGCACATATCACAACTAGATTCCATGTCAGATGCTCCGGGGATCCACAAGCCCTGCATGATACCTAATTAAAACTTACCAGTCAATTATTGCTATACCTCTGTAACTGGTAATAACCCAGTGCAAAGTTCTTTCGACCAAGGTTAGCAACACACATCCTTCTAAACAATTCTAGCATCTCAGAAATCATCATCTTTCACGTTAAGGCATAATATAAAATGCTTGTCTAATTTCCTTTTCAGATGTGCCATTTCACAATTGATATCTTTCCCAGTACACAATTTAATAATTCCTCATTCCAATTTCTTGATGACTGAAATTTTTCATTATGAGAAACCCAATCTCTTTATCTCAAATTTACCTTCTAATGAGCGATTGCACTCTATAGTAAGTATTCACATCAATCTGCTCAAAATGCTGTAATTAGGAGACCTTCAGGAAGTGAAATTAACAATTTAGTCAACGCTCCAAACCCTAGACAACATCTTCTCATCAAGCATTTTTCTTTTTTGGCAAGTAACACAAGCTCTCCAACGAAATCCAAATTAAGTTGCTGTATAATATATGAACCACTGTCCAAAACACTCAATTGGACCCCGGAAGTTTATTCAGCACAAACTTTTTGCTCTGTTTATGAAGATTCTTTTTTTTTTTTTTATAAGTAACCAATCTCATTAAGAAAAGTGATAACAGTACAAAAGACTATACCGAAATCACTTAGTCTAAACAAGCCACAAAACTAAGAAAATCAACAAAAGGGCAGCCAAGCACCGCATTAGCCCAACTAAACAAAGAGAATAACAAAAATCCTTGCAACTTCACCAAAGACAAGGAGCAATCCTCAAAACATCTATTATTCCGTTCCTTCCAAATACACCACCAAATGCATGAAGGAATCATTCTCCAAATAGCCTTGGTAATCGGATTCGAGAACCTCCTATTCCAACTCCACAACACTCCCGACACCTTCTCCGGCATCACCCAATAAAAATTCATAATGCCAAGCACATGATTCCAAAGCCCCCTCGAGAACGGACAATGGAGGAGCACATTCTTTTATACTCCAAGCAAGTGCAATAGCCGTAAACCCAATTACTATCAATTACCCTAACTCTCTATGATATATATGCATATAGTGTAGATAAAAGAAACCTATCCCGAAGGGAGTATCGCAAATGAGACCATGGTGTTGACAGATAATGAGAAGCCATTACTACAAGCCTTTGTGAATACATCTCCTAACTGAACGAAAGTCTAGAATGTTGCAAATTATATTTTACATGACCATATCTAGAGTGAAGTGACACTCCCCTCAGTATCCTTTGTACAGATTAAAAGTTCAAGCTGTTGGGTGGAGAGGCCCAAATTATAGAACCATAACAATGTCAAAATGCAATCCATGCAAGAATTTCAAAAACCATGTGGTCTGACAGATGTTGAGCCAGCAAACAAACAAATGAATTAGGCTTTTATTCCATGTGGTTTGATATCAAATCGAGGTTTAAGAATAAAAAAGTTTTAAGAGCACAACCACTCAAATGCATGGCTTCTCTGTTAAAATCAACAATAATGATATAGGCCCATCAAGAGGCGATTATGCATCTATAGACTACAAACATCAATATGTTCAACAATGCGCAGCTCTGGACTCTAAATTGAGGATTCATTAAAAGTTCTGGGCTTAGAACCACCTATCACATTTCAGATAGGTATTCAGATTATCCTTAATAACTCTATGTTTACAGCACGCGAATAGACCATGTTCTATAACTAAATTCATGGGGAATTGATCCTGGAAACCAACACGTAAACCCATATATCCTGACATCATACCGGATTGTTGTGGCAACAATAAATGCAGAAGCCTTACCAATGCAACAAAGAATCGAACTACTACATTTGAAGAAATGATAGCAGACGTTTGCATCCAAGTTTTTCTGGCTGCCATGCGTTCAGCAAAGTGATTAGGAGCGGATAGCACTCCAATAAAAAGTTGAATCTTGCTCTTGGGTAGAGGATGGGCTTTCCAATTCTCTGAAAACTCCAATACTCTTTGAGGTGAGAAACTTGGATGAGAAGTTGGGAGAGATGTAGCATAGATTGAGTGAACATCCACATTTCCTTTAATCGCAAGTCCTGTTGCATCTTCAAGAGTAAACCCCTGAAGGTACAGCAAAGCATTTTTGTGTTCAGTAAAGGGCTGCTAAACACAAACACCGTTTGAAATAACAGGAATCTGATGGCAGACAATCGTATCGCAATTATAGTTGGAACAGCATGCTCCATAGAATCTCTAAATCAACAAGTACTAAGAACACTCAGAAATTAAAAATTTACTAAAAGAAAAGGAATATTCCTAAATTGAATTCAAGACATTAAACTATGAGCCACTGTTAAAAAAGAAAATTGGCGCACTGTGAAGTACAAGACCACAAGTAGACGGCAAGTTTACATTGTCCTGATCTCTTAGGCAAGCCTTCACCAATCATGTTGTTCAGGTAGTAAACAGATGCTGTTAATGGTAAATATTACAAAACATTCCCTATTACTTACTGTCCTGTATGGAAATGAAGTCACATGCCGACCCCCAACATTAATATGGTACCCATCAACTCCAGCTCGGAGGGTCAGGATAAACAGTCTGCCCTCCACGAAAGGAAATGGCCAGGTCACTTCTGGCTTCTGCTCACGCCCTATGAATCGCTTAAACCATGAGGTTGTCTTGGACTCTTTTGAGTCTACAATATCATTCCGCATCCATTTTTCACATCTCCCATATCCATCAACTGCAAAATACATAGATACAAAAGACCTTTCAGCTTAAATAGTAAATAGAGTTGATAGGATGGAGCAGAAAGATAGAAAAGAAAGACATAAGCTAAACCACATGATGAAGAAATGTACAGTAATGAATAAATAGAAGCTTAGGTTTAAAAGGACCAAAAATTGGAAATCCTTCACAAAAAATGCACATAATTAGTGCTTGACACAGTCAGGACAGTTGCAGAAGAGTTAGAAGGTATTAGCAATGGACCAAAATGTATAAGATTCATGATTAATGTGAGAAACATTCAAGATGAGACATCACATATAGGCCCTCACAAAGGCTAAGGCCCGAATAGCAGAAGTATGATCAATACAGCAAGTTACCATTAAACATGAATTATTGAATCACAGTCGAGACCTTTTACCAAGGTTGACTGGTAAACAGAAATTTCGCTACGACAAAGCACACTCAATATAACAGTTGAACTTCAAGGAAGGAAGGTAGGTCATGTATAGCACAAAACAATTCAATTCTATTACCCAAGTCAATTCAAGACTCATTCCAATGACACTGCTGCAATGAAGCTCCTATGTAATTTGAGAACCAATAAAATAGACACTAACACGCTTGACGCATAACCCTATTAGGTCAGACTTGTACATAGCCCACACACTAACAGACACCAATGCCCTAGCTTGATGTCAAGAATCTTATCAGAATAAAAGAAATGATGCACTGGTTGCTGGTCTGAAATGTGGTTACAGTAATTTGGCAGCTCAAGAGAAATCAAAGAAGAAAGAAGTGTAATTACTATGTCACGTTGTCAGGGCTCATGCTTCTATTTAGTCAATGAGTTAGTTGATGTCCGGGAACCAATTCTTTCTGGAAAGAGAACAAATAAATGTTGATTTGTTTCCAAGGTGTCTGGTAAATTGAAAATTGGACAAACACATGGTTTATGCCTAAAAGATTAAAAGAAACTATCAACAAAAAAGGAAAAGAAGAAAAAAAATCAACAAGCAACTCAATGGCACTTACTTTCCCAATAAGAATGGGGCAGAAGGTAATCTCGTGGGTTCAAAACCATAGTGCGCAAGTGCCACTATCCAATAGAAAAAAGGCTCAAGCAGAGAGGAAGAACTAAGACTAGGCTTAAAATACTTTTGCAAAACATGAGGCAATAATCCTTGAACCATTTTTGGGTGTTCACAGCAAGATTGTCTTGCATCCTCCTTTTCACAGTTTCGTGGTGTATTCAAACTCATGCTGGAAATAAATTCAAGGATTATCTGTTTTGCTAAGGTGATATTCGGCAATAGTAAGTTTTTACCCTTTTGAGGAAATATTTTGAAAGTAAAAATTTTCACAACCAAACATAAAAAAATTCAACACAAACTCCAGCACCTTTACACAAACTCCAATATCTTTTAAAAAAACTCTATCAAATCATCCCTCTCCGTACTTTTTTCACAAAACTCTAATACTTTTTTTATAAAAAAAGTCTCATCAAATCATTTCTCTCTACACTTTTTTACAAACTCCAATAAAAATCAATCTACAATCAAATATTATTAAAAAAATTCACCAACTTTTACAAACCCCAATAAAACTCCAATCTACCTAAATATTCAAACTACTATCAAATTGTGTGATGCCAAACATCACCTAAGATGGACTAGTTTTATGTCGAGGAAACCACCTGACCGGCCACTGTGAGCAGCGTCAGATGACTATCATATAATTTTGCTTCTTCATCTTGGATTAGAAGGAACTAAAACCCTGTAGCATAAGGCTGTCTATCATGTTTGTTGTAATCCTGGAAAGCCATATCCACAAAGAATTTGCATAATGGAAGTACCGACTAGCTTATCCAGTTAATTTCCTAGAGGATTTGCATATGTTCAAGATCAACAAGCTGTCTATCTTAGACTTTGGCAATAAAAAATGTAATAGGGGAACAATTGCCCTTTCACTATCTACTTTTCCTAGTCACCGGACATAGCCTATATGTGATTGATCTTTCCCACTACTGCATAAGAGTTAAACATTAAATAGTTTCATTAATTTGAATATTCACATCAAGAACCAGAGAAAAAATAAATACACACTTTTTGAGGGTTTTTCTTGTGACCAATGCTCAACACAAACAACATTTTTCTACCAAGCTTCGTGCATTTAGTAAAAAAACTAACATGCAGAATATTTTCTGAGATGCATGCTGAGAGAGAAATATTTTCTGACATGCTTCTTTAATTTCCTCTAAGAGCAATGGATATTGAGTTTTCTTGACGCAAAGGATATAGAAATATCACTTCACATATCTTTAATCTTTTATACCAAAAAATGGAACAATACACGAGGATTGTGGGTGTATCATGAAATAACATTTCTAACAGTAGAAGGACCATAAAGTTATAGCCCAATTTTTAAGGCAACTTAGTGAGACATGACACACATATCGACCACATGGTGAATGCATTAAGGGGTATCCAGCAAAATAAAATTAAGGTGCGAAGACAAGCATCTTGAGAATGCTCATACCTCAAGGAGGAAGTTTTAAGTGAACAGAGTCTCGTGGATGTGCCAGAAGTCATTTCTCATGAGCTTCACCACAAGGCAAGCCCAAGGGACAAACAAAATTTTTCTAAACCATGACTTATAGAAAATTATTCAAACTTCAAAGCATGAATTTCAGTAAACCGTGACTTCTATAATGACTCAAACTTCTAAACATGAGTTCAGGTCGATTGAGCCTCATGGATTTGCCACGTCCTTTTTCACTTGAGATTCACCTCAAGGCAAGCACAGGGAACAAACCTTATATTCTCTCAACCAGGAATTTAGCAGGTCGGCAGCAGTCCCTTTATTATGTTCTTTTCATCTGCTTATGATAAAAAAAAACTCTCTTCTTGCTTCTTTTTTTTCACTCAGTTAAACCTTTTGTCCTTCTGTGCAGTAGAAAGATGAACTTTAAAATCCTTGTTAAGCTTCATCCCTAGCATAGAACAACAGAGGCGACAAAAGAAAATTCTTAAGTGAAATCATACCAAGCATATCTTCGTCATTCTGTGACGGTAAACCATCACATCTTTGAGCTTTTCCCCACTGCATTCTATAGCAGGTGTTATGCTCGATGACTGGCTGCTTGCTCCAATCTCCTTTCAATCGAGGATTCAAGTGCAAAATCTTTGGTGGTTCCTCCCCATCTACCGACTTTAATCCTTGCAATTCAACCATGAACTGTGAAACACTCACGATTGCATTTCCATTTTTCAACTTGGCAAGCTGAGGCACGTATTCCTGATGAGCATAATGGGGTGTTCCCACCACCGTTATTGAAGAACCAGCAGCAAGTCCACATGGAAGAAACATTAACCTATCTCCCCTTACCAATTCTTCCCCAGTCATCGATATCCACGAAGGACATGACTCAGATTTCCCCTCAAGTACAGAGCTCTCTGGGGTGTCGTTTTCATCTACCTTATCCATTTCTTTCCATGCCTTTAAGCCCAATGTCCAAGCCTCATCCGCCATTCTCTCAAGCACTGACAAATCAAAAGTTCTATTTCTTCGCTTCATAATCTCACCTGTTATTCGACCGTAGCGGTGCTGCAGTGGCTTTATGGTTCTAGACGCATTTTTTCCTTCTTCCAAAGGTTCCTTACTGGGCATCAAAGGAGCAACTTGGTTCTGGTTATCTTCTAATTTCCGATGAAATGCGTCCTTGTAAACAGTACTATAGAACGGTTTGCTTAAATCCGGATCCTCAAGGCCCCCTTCCATTGTCCGATCTGATCCGACATAACTATCATCCCCACTCAACATCGCTACAATCTCTAAAAACTGGGGAAACTTAAAAGATATAAAAACCAAGTATAAAACCGCTATACCCAACAACAAATGCGACAATTTGAACCTCCTTACTCCGGGAGGCTCACTTTTCGGCCTCTTCATCTTTATCAGGCTACGATGCACCTAAAAAATTCTTGCCTATAACCAAAATTTTCTCAAACCCATTCTTCAATCGACGAAAAGAAACCAAAACAAGCTTCAAACACCCCCACAAAGCAGTCACGAGCAACTATCATCAAAAATCTTCAAAACAAACTCTTAATTTAAGTACTTGCACCGATCAATGACATGCAATGCTGTTAAGCAAATAAAGGTCAATTTAGAAGCACAAGGTAATATCCACGAAATCGATACAATCGAGTTAGCGAAATCAACCAATATCAGAATTCAGCCACATATTCTGAGATAACCCATCGAGATTTGGCACAGAGAACCTTAAATTTATCCACATTCCGGCAGCATTCTTCTAATGAAGGACACAAACAAACAAAAAGACAGACGAACCAAAGAAATTGCAGAAGATCAAGTTGGTTAAAGCTGATTGTGGTTCAATAAATGGGCATGAGTAGGAGGGGAGAAGGGTCCCAAAAACCCTACACAGAAGAAAACGGGAAATGCAGAGAGTGTGTACCGTTGTTTGCTCGAAAGGGCGAAATGCCTCTGTAGAGGAAATAGAAAGGAATTGAGGTACTCAGATGAGAAAGACAAACACTATTCAAGTATTGGATTTCAAATTTTAAACAAAAAGATAACGGAAAATGAATACTGACATTTATTTTTCAGGAATTTTATTTTAATTTTTATTTATAAGGTAAAGGAAAAGACATTCCGTGTTTGTCTTGCAAGTTTTGCAAAAGATAGGTAGCATTCTATAGTGACACTTGTCATCCCTCCTTTGTTAAATTATTTATATATAGTGAGAGAGACTTAAAAAAATAAATCAAAATTTATAGTCCAATTTAATTTTTGTAGATTATGATGTGTCTCCCTCTGTCAAAACATTGGTGGTTATGTTTTACAATCTCAAAATTTTGACCTAATAAAATAATTATTAAATTATTTTTTTGTTTTAATAAATATAAAAAAATTATTTAAATCATTCTTTTCATTTTTTAACAACTCTCATAAATTAATATTTTGACCACTTCAAAATTTTAATTTGCAAACATGAATTAGATACCCTATTAGTAACTTCTTTTTTAAGGTAACGAGAAAAATCCGAACACTCATTCACTTGTATCGAGCTCGGACAAATCTGACTCAGTATACGCATGAGTTGGGTTCAACATCATGGCAAATCTCGAACCGTGTAGCCCTCCCAAGTCAGGTAAGTCTAGCATTGTTGTAGGAATGACCTTATGAAATTGTTTGTACTTAAGAGGATTCGAACCTGAAACTTAACACACTCCTAGGCCTCCGGTCTTAACCATCCAAGTCTTCTTTTCTTTTTCTTTTTCTTTTAACTTTTATACGATATAAGAATCATATTAGTCTTTTTTTTTTTCTCTCGTCGAACCATATTAGTCTTATTTGTTGGTTTCATTTCTTTTTCAATCCAACGGGGATTATGCGACTTCTCATTCATTGTAAGGTCTTGAAGGGTTCAGTTGACCCAACCCAATTGGTAATCCTAGGCCTGGAATCTAAAGCATTGCCGGGGTAGGTTGTCACTTTTCGACGCGTTTCATACATTTTATATGTCTTTTAGGGATCGTCTAGAGGCATTGTTTGACACTTCTACGGATTATTTTTTTATATAAATACACTTCTACGGATTAGGTTGGCTGTTATAAAGGTTTTAGAAGACTCGGAGGGTTTATGACTTTTTAAGTAAATTATTAAATGTACACTACAAGACACTATACCTTGTTCAACTTTTATATTGTGCTTTTTATAGGGTTAACTTAAGTAATATGGTAATATGATTATGCCTCGCACCGAATTATGGACATATTTGCATTTAGCAATTTAAAAAAAAAATTGGGCTAAAAATTGAAATAGATTACAGTTTGGTGAAAAGAGCAGTGAAAATTTTGAAATATTTTTTAGAAATATCCTATCGACTCATACCCCTAGCCCTGTCTCTAGGATCTCATTCAATGAATCCAACCCATTTCTAGGGTAGATAGAGGAGTTTTGAAAATATTTAAGTTGTATTGAAGTTGATGAAAAAGTACATGATATGCAAAATGATTGAAATACCCCTACAAGACAAAATTACTACAAATATTAAAAAACTCATTAAAAATAAAAATGATATTAAAACAATTTTATTTTTTAAAATAAAATTATTGAAACTCTGTTTCTGTGATCTATTTATTTTTAAAAAATTAATCTTGGAAGAACATTTCAGTCATTTTATATATTTTCTAGCTCATTTGGACATAGGGACGAGATTGATTTTGTCTCATACTTAGGTGCAAACTATGAAATTATCTAGTAATTTTGTATCCATGAAAAGAGATGATTTAAGAAAATTTTTTAGTTTTTTTTTTAAATTTCGAAATTATTATTTTTAATTGTTTTAATTTTTTTTTTTTTAAAAACAGAGAAATTATTGTGAACCTCTTATTTAGCATCTAAAATAAGTGTGAAATCCGAAGAAAATGAGACAAAAATTTATGTTTGCATCTAAAAATTTTAAAAACCTCAAATTTTTCTATAAATTTGGCTCTTGAAATATACCGATAGATTCTGTCCGAACAGATTGAAAACTGCTCAATAGATTCTGTCCGAAGTTAACTTTGTATGTAAAGACCAAAGTTTCTTATTGGAAAAGAAATCCTTGATTTGAGCTTGAGAGTTGTCATTGAGTTACCTACTTTGCCCTCTTAATTATAGAGCAAATATCAATTTGGGAGTTCAAACAATTAATTTCATCATCAAGTGCCCTCAATTATTGAAATCATCATCTTGGCCCTCCCATACATGATCCTATAGTCAAAATAAGCAAAAAGTGGTACAATCTTGATTGTTAAGATCCTATTGAAGGGAGACAAGTAATGAATTTTGATAGTTCAAATGTGCATTGTTACAAAATTGGTAATTTAGACCATAAAATGATATCAACATCATAATTTGAGGACGAAAAGTGGCCTTTTTCCTATATAACTAAGTTACATCTTGAGAACCTGAGTTGGCCTAATGGTTAAGGTTTAAGACTTGACAGTTTGCTCCCATCCAAGGTGTCAAGTTCAAAACATAAGTGTTATAACCCTTTAGGGCCACTCACCCTAGGGTCAATGGGCTCGTACTTACCCAGTTTGTGTAAGACATGAAGACTATACAGACATCAAGATTAGTTGAGGTGCGCGTAAGCTGCCCCAATTAGCCGATTATCCAAAAAAATGACATCTTGAAAAATAGTGTGTTCGTGATTTTTGTTCTTTTGAAAAAATATATAAAACAACCCTTAGAAGCTTAACTAATCGCCGATTCTTGTTCTTGCTTCTCTAAACAATTGGTTGTACTTTATTAACAATTAAGTTCTTCAAGATTATTTTAAAATAATTACATCATCAGGATTAGCATACTACATTATTTTTTATATTATTGTGTATAATAATTGTGATCTTATTTTGTTTGCCTCTTATTGGACTGCATTATTGGATATTATTAGTACCTAATAAATAAAAAAATAATCTCATATACGGATTAGCAGACTATATTATTTCTGTACTATGAATAAGTACTACTTTGGGTATAAGTTTATTCATCCCCTTGTAATTTAAAGATATATATATATATAAGTTTGCATTGCCGCAGTGAAGATACGTACGTAGGTGATAGGTCTCTAAAAATCAAATTGATTATAAAAAAAATTTACGGCACACTACAAAAAAAACCACCTATAGCGGCGGTCACTATAGCGGCGGTCACCAAAACCGCCGCTACAAAGTGTTTTTAGCGGCGGTTTTAGTCAACCGCGGCTAAATGGGGGTCTATAGCCGCGGTTACTGACCGCGGCTATAGGGGGTCTGTAGCCGCGGTCTCTGACCGCGTCTACAGAAACCGCGACTATTTATTTTTGTTAGCCGCGGTCTCTATAGCCGCGGTCAGTGACCGCGGCTACAGACCCAATATAGCTGCGGTTTTGAATAAACCGCGGCTATATGTCAGTGTCTATAGCGGCGGTCATCTGACCGTCGCTATAGGAAGAGGGTCTACAGCGGCGGTCAACATGACCGCCGCTGAATCTCGTACCTGTAGCAGCGGTTTTAATACAAACCGCTGCTACAGGTAGACCTATAGCGGCGGTCTTTGTAGTGACCACCGCTATAGGTATAATTTTTAAAAAATGAAAAAAATTATAAAAATAAAATTTTATGTGTTATTTAAGGTTAAAAATTGTTTTATTGACTATTTATTCGTTTTTATACATAATTTTATTTTGTCACATGTTTTAAAAAAATTTTAAGAGACCCAGTTAATAAAATATGAAATTAGAGAAAATGTTATGAATATTGAAGTTGTTATATAGAATTGGGGCACTTTTCGCACACGTGTCGGTTTTTTGGTCATAACTTTCGCTACAAGTATCCGATTCGCGCCCATGACCCCAATTCGGAAAGCTCTTTTCGGCGCGCACGTCGTGGGCACCGAGCTACGCTTCGGTGCACCTCGTTTCGAGCCCTAAATCCGCTGTTTTCCCTCTCAAAACCCTATTTTTAGTTATTATTTTCTTTCCTTTACCGTTTAGGAATTATTTTTGAACCCGATTAGGGATGAGATTTTAGTTATTTTAGCCCGGTTTGTGGTTTTTTTTGGGACATACACGATTATTTTGAATTGGTTATATGAAATTAGAAATAATGTTATGACAGTTATATCTATGATTGTTATGGTAATTGTATTTTTATTGACTAAATCTAAGTAGTTTAGACATCTATTATCATATGCTTACAATGACTAAATATATTTGTAATAATTAGTAATACAATAATATTTAATTATGACATATGATTTAATTTCAAACAAAAATTATTTTTTTTACCCTGCTAACCTATAGCGGCGGTCAGTGACCGCCGCTATAGGTGTTCAACTTTTTTAAAACCGATTAAAAAAATTCGAAAAAAATGTCTATAGCTGCGGTCGCGACCGCCGCTATAGGCTTAGGGTCTTCTCCAGCGGTCGCAAAAACCGCCGCTATAACCTATCCCGACGGAGCTATAGCGGCGGTTGCGACTGCCGCTAAAAAACCGCTGCTATAGCCTATAGCAGCGGTTTGTTGATCGAAAACCGCCGCTATAGGTCGGTTTTTTTGTAGTGGCATTATTTTGATATTATTAGTGTATGAAAATTATGGTGGAAGTAGATCAAAACGTCTCTTGTGCTAAAATTAGGACACATTACGTACAGAGCAGAAATCAAAGACCACAAAAGTTAGTCCTATGACACTGCCTGCAGCTGCAGTTGCTAAGAGTCCTGCTTTTGCCACCCACCATTTGTACCCCTCCGAACACGCTGCTAACAACATAGGAAAGAGTTAGCATTCCTAAGCCCTCTATATCTAACAAGCAAGACAACTTCCTTTAGTTTGCATAAAAAACTAATGATGTAAAACATAATCAAAAGCGTGAACTACTACTCATAGGCTGACATAGCCTTGCATTGTTCTGATTATTGGATTTTAAAAGTAAGATATGAGATATGGTAGAATTGCTTCAAATACACGATATATTAATAAAGAGAGAACAAATTGTTGAAAAGTAGATGTTGGTGTAGGCTTGAGCTTTTAAAAGGCTAAAAACAACAAATGTGAATGCAATGCTTAATAACTTTGGGAGAAGTGAAGGCTGGACCAAGTATCACCTCGTATCTTAGCAAACAGAGGGAAAAAATGGTCTTAAGGTTTAAGAACATGCACTTACCTTAAGGTTCAAAAACAGAGGAAATTTTTTTTGACTCTTGAAGTGTAAAAATTACACTTTCTCCTTAGCTTTTCAGACATTCCTAATTCACACAATTCATCAAATCCCTAATTCACACATCCTTAATTCACAAAATTCATAAAATTCTTAATTCACAAAATTCATCAAATCTCTAATTCACAAATCCATAATTCACATATCCCTAATTCACAAAAGTCATCACATCCTTAATTCACAAATCCCTAATTCATAAAATAAATCAAAAAATCACAACAATACAATTACTTACCTTGGCTGAGTGATTCTGTCAAAGAGAGAAAGAGACGTAGCGTAGGTGATAGCTGATAGGTCTGTGAAATATTGAGAGAGAGAGAGAGTAGAGTTTAATAATTAAATTTGTAAAGAGAATTAAATCACAAAGTGAGTGGCTGAGTGTCCAGACCTGTGGTTGTTGAGTGTGCGGCGATGGCTGAGTGAGAGGTGAGAAAGGTCGGAGTCTTCAAATGCAGAAAAGAGAAAGGAGGGGGAAAGGAGTAAGGGGGGACGCGTAAGGCTCGCGTTTCTGGGATTTTTTTTAAATTCTGCAGAGGGTGCTGTTAAAAAAAATAAAAAGGCCCGGGCCAAGGGGATCGAACCGAGGCTTTATATAGAAAACATGTTTGTAGTTGGCCTGAGCCTGAGCCTGATGGGTGTCGACCAGGCCAACTTATTTTAAAAATAAAATAAAAAAATACCATGTAAATTTTTTTTGGGGGGTGATGGGTATCGGCCGATACCCTTCGCCCCCTTCCCTCCGCCCCTGTCGTTAACAGTATGTGTTTTATTCCTTGAGCGAAACCTTTTCCAAATCTCTTGATTGTACACGTTTTTTGTTTATCACATCAAGTTGTGGCTTTATGCTGGAAAATGAACGACACTGATTTTCTGTCATGGGAAAGGCAAGTTAGTTTCTCGCCTTGATTCTTAGCTGGTCTCTTTGGTATCATTTTGTACTGGATGGAGTGGTGGTACCATTTTTGCTGTACTACTACTATTTCTATCAGCTTATGTACCCCACTTATTTAGATTAATGGTTTCACCTTTGTTTTATTCTTAGTTATTTGTTGTTTCTCTTTGTTGGAATTGGTTCAGAAGAGAAGTGAGGAGCTTGCTTGTTTCTCTTTGTTGGAATGGGTTCAATAGATACTTGTTACAAAACTTGTAAGACATGGTTATTTAGTCAATGATGAAATATATTTTGTTTTATTACACTTTTCTCTTTTTGCATCAATCAATTAAAATCTGTAATAAAATTTGTATTACAGGAAAATATAGAAAAAAGCAAGTTTTTACACAAGTATTTACTGTAGCGTTTTTAAAACAGATATACTGGCAGTGAAAAAAAAGTGCTGGCACAAACCTTTAGCTGCGATCACAAAAATGTTGCTAAAGGTCTGTGCTAGGTTTCACGAAACGCTGCCAAAAAAGGGAGAATTGCATTCCGGTCTATAGCGGCAGTCGTCTAAGTTTTCAATAGTGGTTGCGAAAATCGCCGTTATAGCCTACTGCAACGGTCATATAGCGGCATAAAACCACTGCTAAATTTTTAGCAGTATTTTTTTGACCTTTAGCCGACCTCCGCTAAAGGTCGGTTTTTTGTAGTGAACATTACTTATCTAAGACGAGTATTTAAGATTTATTGGTATTTCACTTTCAAATGCATATTATTAAATTTTGTTTTGACGATTTAATTAATTTACTTTTTTTGAATTTTTTTATTGAAGCAACGTTACCATTTATTGTCAATAATATTTTAATTTAAAATAAAAATAGAAATAATAAGATAAGTAGTCATTTTTTTAAGCTACTAGAAGAGAATGTGCTTTTAGGAGAAGCTTTTTTGTGTTTTTTGATTAATGGACAAAGCAACTAGTTTATCACATTAAACACTTTTAATTATAAAATTAGTTTATCACATTCAACATATTTAATTACAAATTTTGTTATCAAACTAAGCACTTTTAAATATAATTTTTCATTTGTTAGATGCTTTTTATGCCAGAAATGGTACAAAATTAAATAATACTAGGTAGTAAGTAATTGAGTGTAGTTGATGGCTTATAAATCCTTTCAATAAAGAAGATTTTATAGGTCATATTGCTCGAATAAAATAATATAAACAACAAGCAAAAAAAGTTAGCTAATGACCTGCTAAACCCTTAGATCAAGACAATTTTATAAACCATATTTTTTAGATAAAGAATTAGTGAAACCTCAATATAAATTAAGAGATTAGATAGTTTAAATTCTTATATTTTAGTGATTATAGGTAATATTGTATATTTTCAGCACTACTAATATTTTTTGAAACTGTATTTTTGGTATGTTAAAGGCTACAATATATTTAAAAAATTGCTAATTAATGTTTGGCACCAAAATTAATACAAGACAAAGCAAACTCTTGCCTAATATGCATAGAAAACAAGTTTTTAATGTATTGTGTGTTCTCTAGCATCTTGAGACAATTTAAGAACTAGTAGTTCTTGAGAATAACTCTACGCATATAATGATGCCGAACAAGATGAAATCGAGAAAACACGTGTAGAAGTATTAGAGCCTCAACATGAGTGAAGATTGGAGTCTCACTCTCCAAAAAACTAACATGTCAAACATGTTTTGCTTTATTTATCAGCAATATTATAAGAGATAAACTTCAACAAAACCAACAATAAAACCATATGCGAAATTTTTTAAAATTAAATAAAAAAACTAAAATTAGCTAGTAGAATATAGACCATGGAATTACCCGCAAATGTAGAGTGAACCAATCAACCTACAATATTTGGTACTTGTTTTGTTGGTATTTCTTCAAATCATATAATATAATTCGAACAAAAAATTATAAAGAATCATAATCCTTTTTGTGCATTGTTTGAGAGAAGTAAGATGATGACTAGAGCACAAGTCCAATTTAGTAATGTTAGTATATTTAAATATTGTCTTAATTTTGTGTCAATTTAAGTCTAAATTGAGTTGTAATTCCTTATCAAATAAGTTTGGTCTAAATGTTGAAGAGAATAAGCATGATCTTCTTAAGTTATGATGAGATTGTATCACTGGATAAAGATAAGGGTTAAATGCATGTCATACCCCTGAGGTAAACATTCAGGAGCAAATATGCCCTTCCGTTATGAAAAAGACTTTGTTTACCTCAGGAGCATATATGCTATTACCACATATCACAGGGGCATGACATGCATTTAACCCTAAAGATAAGGATTTAGAATTTTAATAGGATTGCATCCGATAAGAATAAGCATAAACCTTATACTTTTGAGTATATTTAAGTACTTATGATAATCGAAATCTATAATTGGGAGGCATTATAATATTTTCTATCAGTCGTTGCCCAAAAATAAAAATATCCTCCATGTAAGGGAGGTCATCCATTTTTTATTGATCACTATTTTTTAGAGAGAAAATACCTTACATATTCAAGATCTAAAGCAACTAGATTTTCTCTCATCTAATCACTATTGAAACCAACAGTTTAAGGAGTTTGGCTGCAAATTCCGGTGTTGAAAAATGAGTTAGTTCACAAAGAGTACATAAGAAGACCTTTGTTGAGGTGAATGCTACATGTAGCGGGTTTAAGTTGGATTACTTAAATTGTTACATCGGGGTAGTCCGAAACCAAAACTAACGCATTCTAAGAAAGCCAACGCTGAAGAATTTCACCCTCTCCCTTGCAATTTCAACTCCGACCTCCCCCGTCAAATACGGTGTGTTCCTTAACCGAACCCTCGGTTCAGTGTTCTTGTTTAATAACATTCTTCTTGACATTCTTTTCATTGAAGCCAATTCAGTCTTAACGGTTTGAGCTTCTGTGTGTTTTTTCGGAAAGTGTTTTCGAGAAAATTCGCAGTTCCTATTGTTCTGTTCCGAAGAGAAGAATTACTAAGGCCCTAAAATAAGATGGATGAAGCTTCTGCATTCTCTCAGGTCTCATGCCTTGCATAATATATAGAGAATGAGAATTTTGTTCCCTCCTTTTCTTATTCAACATTGTGATAGTCTTTCTCAGTGAAACACAAAGAGAGAGAATACAGAAAAATTCAGGTGCAAAGAGAGATTTCTTTGGATATAATGTAATTAGACGAGTAGATAATAATAACATCAAAGCTTTGCTCGTTTTATTTTGAGATAAAGAAACCTAACTGGTATAAAATAAGTGTTAGTCCAAGGTTGTTTTTGTAAAATAAATCATATTTGATTTTGATGACAACAAAGTTTCTAAGTTTTTGAAGACTTTAGATTTTATATTTTCAATCCACTATTTCCATGATGTATTTCAAAAGGATTGAAGTTTTTTCTCTCTAAATGTGTATAAGTAGATTTGAAACACCACTACACAAGTTAATACGATCAATTTTCCCTTTGTAGGTGTTTAAATATGAGTTGGAATGATTTGGAAGCTCTAAAATTGCAAATATTCTCTCCAGCACTTCTAGGTGTTGAGACATACATGACAAGTGTCGACACATTACACTTACTCCCGAGAGATGAAAAATTGGTGTTGACACTTTGTCTACTATGTGTCGACACATTGCACTTACACCTAAGACATCATTTCAAGACCAAGACAAGTGTCGACACATTGACCTTATGGTGTCGACACATTGCACTGACTTAAGAGCCCAACTCTAGTTCATCTTTTGATGTGTCAGCACATGCCACCCATGTGTCAACACATGCCACAAGTTTAATGAAATTTCGAAAAATTGTCAGAACCTTCAAATCACTTCCTTAAATCATGGGCACCTTTCCAACGGTCTTTTTCGCTAGCCTTGATGACCGTTGCAGTCAAAGAAGATTTAAATACAAGAGTCAAGAAGAAAGAGACAACTGCTTCCACGCGAACACTTGCAATAATTCTTCAACCTAACTTCTAGAGAGAAAAAGAGCTTTGAAGAAGAGAGAAGGTCGCATCTACCAAGAAAGCTTGTTATTTCCCTGCCACACTTTAGCTTTCTATAGTGATTTTTGTCTTCTTGCTCTCCTTTGCACTTTACACTTGTATATTCGGCTTTGAGAGCTACTCCTTGAGATTGCTTTGTACCAATTCGTTTTAAACCTCTTGAGTGTTGGGTAAACACTGAGTCCTACTCTTGTGGGTAGAAGAAATCCCTTGAGTTTTGGGATTTGAAAGAGAGATAAAATGTTAGCTTGAAAAACGCGTTGTAAAGGTTCCTTAGCACCCAAGAAGCTAAGATGTACTTGCTATTTGAAAGATAGTGAAGGAAGCCCAATGAAGTCAATAGCCTTGGGGGTGGACGTAGGCAAGATTTGGCCGAACCACCTAAAATTACAGTGTCATCTCTCTAACCCTCATCTTCTTTTATTCTTCTCATATCTCGCATCATCGTTCTTTTGCCTTATTTGTCATATTGCTTAAACTATCTTGAAAAATGTTTAATTTTTATTAAAACTCAATTCACACCCCCCTCTTGGGTTGCTACTTGGACTTTCAATTTGTATCGGAGCTGAGGTTTCACTCTTTTCTATGGCAACCCTTGTAGTACATCTTTAGCTGAAGGTCAATCCACTAATAGACCACCTCTTTTTAATGAGACTTGCTATAACTACTGGAAAGCAAGGATGAAAATCTATATCCAAGTCGTTGATTACGATTTATGGAGAATAATCTCTAGAGGCCCTAGATTTACTATAACAGCTTTAGGTACATTGAAGAATGAAAATGATTTTGATGATACTGATTTAAAGCTCATATATTTAAATTCTAAAGCTATGAATGTGTTATATTGTGCACTTGATTCAACTGAATTTAATCGCGTTTTCAGTTGTGATACCGCGAAACAAATTTGGGATAAAATCCAAGTGGCTCATGAAGGTACGAATCAAGTCAAGAAAAATAAAATTAGTATGCTTGTTCATAGTTATGAACTTTTTAAGATAAAATCGGATGAAAATATTGCATCCATATTTACTCGCTTTACCGATATTATAAATGGTCTTAAATCTCTTGGTAAAAAATATACTTATGTTGAAATGATGAGAAAAATTCTTAGGTGCTTACCAAAAGCTTGGGAACCCAAGGTCACCGCCATTCAAAGTCAAAGCTTTCTTTGGATGAGCTCATGGGATCTCTCATAACACATGAGATGATCCAAGTAAAGGAAGATGAGGAAGCAGGTAAAGGAAAAAGAGGCATTGCCTTGAAAGCCTCATGCTCTAGTAATGAGGACTCTTTCGAAGATGATGAGGAAATGACATTGTTCACCAAGAGATTCAAGAAGTTCTTCTGGAAGAAACAAGGAGATAAAAGGTTCCAAAGGAAGACAAGCTACAAAGGAGATAGTAGCAAGAAGAATGAGATCTCTCATGACACATGAGATGATCCAAGTAAAGGAAGATGGGGAAGAAGGTAAAGGAAAAAGAGGCATTGCCTTGAAAGCCTCATGCTCTAGTAATGATGACTCTTCCGAAGATGATGAGGAAATGACATTGTTCACCAAGAGATTCAAGAAGTTCTTCTGGAAGAAACAAGGAAATAAAAGGTTCCAAAGGAAGACAAGCTACAAAGGAGATAGTAGCAAGAAGAATGACATCATTTGCTTTGGATGCAAGAAGTCGAGACATATAAAGACATACTACCCCAACCTTGAATCTCATAAGAAATCCAAGAACTTCATAGACAAGAAGAAAGTTTTCTTGGTTTCATGCGGAGAATCCGATGAAAGTCAGAGTGATAGTGATGTTGAAGAGGTTGCAAATTTATGCTTCATGGCAAAGGATAATGAAGATGGGGTATTAGACTCTTCAATTTGTCCCTTATCTTTTGATGAATTATAAGATGCTTTTAATGAACAATATCTTTAGTTGAAAAGAGTATTTTCAAAGTATTGTTATCTTAAAGAGAACCTTGAAACACATATTCAAGAAAATGATAATTTGAAATACCAAGTTGCCTCTCTTGAAAAGAATCTTGCAAGAGTCACAAAAGAAAATTGTAAAATATTGCAAAAAGAGTCAATTAATTCGGAATCTGAAAACAATGTTTTAAAAAGGAAAGTTGACTCTTCATTCAAGATCTTGCAAGATTTACTCAAGGAAAGAAAAACCTTGACATTCTTCTTGGTTCTCAAAGATGTTGCTTCAATAAAAGTGAGATTGGTTATAATTCTTTCAATGATAAAAAATCTTACTCGTATATGATCACAAAATCATCACCATCATTTGCATTATGCAATTTTTGTGGAAAGAATGGACACATTTCACACACTTGTCCAACTAGAAATAAATCCACTCATGGTATCAAATTTGTGTGAATTCAAAAAGACAAGGTGGTTGAATTTACTTCTAACACCAAAGGACCCAAAAAAATTTGGGTACCAAAGATCAAAAGTTGATTCTTTTCGCATGGGTGCTTGAAGTCCAATAAAGTCAAAGAACATTTGGTCTTTGATAGTGGATGGTTAAAGCACATGACCAGAGATAAGACTTGTTTTAACTCTCTTTGTCTTAAAGGAAAGGGTTCAATCACTTTTGGCGACAATGACAAAGGAAAGATACTCGGTGTTGGTAGCATTGGTATGTATCCTAATCCCATAATTGAGAATGTATTTTTTGTTGATGGTTTAAAGCATAATCTCTTAAGTATCAATCAATTATGTGACAAGGGAAATCGAGTCATTTTTGAATCATTAATATGTCTTGTTGAGAATATTAAAAGAAAAAAAGTCATGTTTGTTGGACATAGATTTGAAAATGTGTACATTGTTCATTTAGAGAGCATATCCTCAAAAAACATAAAATGTCTTTCAGCTCTAAATGATAAGGATAGTTGGTTGTGACATAGAAGACTTGCTCATGCAAGCATGAACTTGATTTCAAAACTAGCCAAAAAGAATATTGTTTCGGGTTTGCCTAAACTTACTTTTGAAAAAGACAAAATTTGTGCAGCTTGTCAAAAATGAAAACAAATCAAAATCTTTTTTAATCTAAAAAATGTGGTGTCCACTTCTAAGTCACTTCAACATCTACATATGGACTTATTTGGTCCAACCCGAACGTTAAGTTTGGGTGGCAAACGTTATAGCTTTGTTGTGGTTGATGACTTTATTAGATTCACATGGGTTATATTTCTAGCTTATAAAGATGAGGTTTTTCATGCTTTTGAAAAAAATTAGCAAGAGAATTCAAAATAAAAAAGGTTTTGTTGTTTCTAGCATAAGGAGTGATCACGGAAAAGAATTCGAAAACTCCTCCTTTGAAAGGTTTTTGTGGTGAAAATGATATTAACCATAGCTTCTCGGCTCCTAGAACTCCTCAACAAAATGGTGTTGTAGAGTGGAAGAATAGGACGCTTGAAGAGATGGCTAGAACCTTGCTATGTGAAGACAACTTGCCTGACTACTTATGGGCTGAAGCAGTTAGCACAAGTTGTTATATTATAAACCGTTGCATGATTAGACCTATCTTAAGAAAACTTTATATGAGCTATGGAATAAAAAAACAAACAAACATTGGCTACTTTAATATTTTTGGGTGCAAATGTTTTGTGCTCAACAACAACAAGAACAATTTGGGTAAGTTCTATGCAAAGGCGGATGAATGTATATTTCTTTGCTATTCAACTTCTAGTAAAGCCTATCGTGTTTTCAATAAGCGTACTTTGGTTGTTGAAGAATCAGTCCACATTGTTTTTGATGAATCTAATAATTTTGTGAAAAAAAGTGATGAAGATGTTATAAATTTTGACAAAGAGGTTGAGAAACTTGTCATAAATGAAGATAAAGAAGAAACTCATGTACAAGATCAAGCATCTCAAGAATCAAAAAAAGAAGGTCAACAAGTCAACAACGATCTACCAAAGTCTTGGAAATACGTCAAGAGTCATCCTCTTCTGCAAATTATTGGTAATGTTGATAAAAGGGTAAGCACTCGCTCTTCTTTAAACCAATCAAATAATTGGTAATGTTGATAAAGGGGTAAGAATTTGAAATGAGCCTTATGAGAGAATTGAACTATTTTATTGGTCTTCAAATTAAACAAAGCAATGAGGGAATCTTAATCAATCAAGCAAAGTACACTAAAGATCTTCTCGAGAGATTTTGTATGGATAATTCAAAACCTATGAGCACACCTATGAGTCTATCTAAAAAATGGAAAAAGATGAGAAAGTTAAGGATGTGGACAAAACCAAATACCGAGGTATGATTGGCTCCTTACTCTATTTTACCGCTGGTAGACCGGATATAATGTTTAGTGTTTGCATGTGTGCTAGATTTCAATCTCGTCCTAAGGAATCTCATCTCCTTGCGGTTAAAATGATTTTTAGATATTTTGTTGGCACTCAAAATCTTGGTTTGTTTTATCTCAAGAGTGCTGAATTTAATTTGCAAGGATACTTGGATGCGGATTATGTGGAATGTAAAATTGATAGAAAGAGTACTAGTGGTGCATGCCAATTTCTTGGACCCTTACTAGTCTCTTGGTGTTGTAAGAAACAAAACTCTGTAGCTTTATCAACTATGAAAGTCGAGTATATTGTCGTGGCCAATTGTTGTGAACAAGTATTGTGAATGAAACAACAATTGGAAGATTTTAATCTTCATATTCTCTCATTCCAATAAAATGTAAGAACACTAGTGCGATAAATCATACTAAAAATCCAATTAAGCACTATAGGACAAAATATATTGAGATAAAATATCACTTTATTCGTGATCATGCTCAAAGAGGGGGATATTGTTCTTGAGTTTGTAAACACCAACCTTCAATTGACGGTCATTTTCACAAAACCCCTTAATGAGGATAGATTTTGTTTTATTCGCCAAGAAATAGGAATGAGATTTCCTTTGGATTGAATTGTTGATATGTGCTTGATTCTTGATATTGATCATGTTGTTGATTGCATTGGATATGTTCTTATTTGCGGTGTAAGTTAGTCTCTGATCATTTCATATTAAAGTCATGTTGATTCTTTGAGAAATTAATATATGTATTCATTTTTCGTGACATGTGTCTACACTTGGTAAAACAAGTGTCAACACTTCTGGTTTTCATGGATGTCTTATCTAAGGAAGTATGTGTCGACACTATGAATTAATATGTCAACACATAAGTCTCTCTTCCGAGAGCTTTCTTAAAATGCATTCGGAAACATGTGCAACGTACCGACACATTGAGCCAATGTGTCTACACATCTTTCGGGAATAGTGTTTTTAAAAATGGGGGCACGCGTGTCATATTAATACCCTTTAGGGTTACGGGTCAGCACTTATCTTCCCTCTAACTCGCAGAACCCCATTTCTCTCCCAAACGACGCCATTTTTCTCTTCTCCTCACAAATCTCTCTCACCCACCGCCTGATTCAAAAATCCTACCGCCGCCAGCCTTGAAACTCCTCACCTCGCCCCTGGCGTGATTTCTTCGAGACGCTCCAAGCGTCCCTCTCATTAGACGCCATCATCTGCCAGTTCTAGAGTACAGAAGAAATGGAAAATCACTGAGAAACCCCTTCCTTCTACAAAGGCCTACATTTACAGGTCAGGTCTTTGTAAAAATAGATTGTTCAAGATTATAGAAATCGAAAGGTCATTGCTGGTCGATGGGCAGATTTTCAATGTTTTAGTGCAAATGGTTTTGACTTGAAAGTAAATTGCTTTTGTGTATCTTGTGAAGTTGGTTTATGCAAACTTTCAATATTCCAAATCTGAGGATGCTAATAGCTATGTGAATGTGAAACATTTAGACATATCTGTTACTTCACTAAATGTCATGGTCTCTGCTCCTAATGGTGGAAAGAAATTTTTTCGATGCATATGGCTGGATAGGTATGTCTGAGATAGATCACATTGATATTTTTAGGGTTGTGTTGGATAATCCAACCCTAAATGAGGTGATTAGTGTAAGTCCAAGATTAAGGCAATGCAAGAGGGGGGTGAATTAATTTTCTAAACTTTTCGCTTATAACCCCCAAAGATGTATGAATCTTGGTTATTTGATGATTAATCATATGAAAGCTGTCACTGAGAAGAAGAGACAAGCGCTACCCTATGAGATGTTTTTTACTCATTTGTTTCATGCCCTTGAGGTCGATATTGTCATGCCCCGAACGCTAACCCGAAGGGGCCAATGACAAGCGCGAGCATTCCCGAACGAATGCTTCAGCGAACTTAACCTTGGTTTTGCAGCGGAAACTTTTTTTTATATATAATACTGAGATAGACGAGCTTAAGAGATTCACATATAAGCTAAACTTACACAAAAAAAATTCAGTAATAAGTTATATACATCACAACTTTAATCCATATACAACAACGGATTAGTCCATGGCCACCAAAATCTAAATGGTTAGTTACACTGAGGGCTTTTCCTTTCAAGACAAGTAGTCCTCAGGACTCCTTTCACCTAGCATATCTGGAATGATACAATTTAAAACTGTGAGTCAAACGACTCAGTAAGGGATCATGTGTATTAAAGAATGCATGTCTTGCATGATCATGGATATCAATGTGCATGTATGTCAAATGAAATGCTTGCATATGCATGAGACGTCTGTACTTGATCTTAAAAACATGCACTTGATCTTGAAAATATTTCTTTCTTGAATTGGGTTACTTATCTCGCTCCATTTATCCCTGAAGTCAGGGTTGTGCATTCCCATCGGAACCGTCCCCCTTTCCCTCGAGGACATATCATTTGGAGCTACCCTTTGATGTGGCCCCAGGCCTGATGGCTAGACACGACCCTTGGAGGTCCACACCTTCTTGCAAGCATCCTTCAGTGTGGATGCTCATACCTAAAGAGCTACCCATCCTTCTCGCATTCGTCCTTCGGTATGGGTGCGCTTGGGAGTCATCCATCCTTCTCGCATTCGTCCTTCGGAGTGGATGCACCTATCTTACTGGTACGGTACCGACCAACTTTAGCCCCTTAACTTAACTTGTCATAAAATACTTTCATGCTTTCATTTGCACAAACTTTCTTTTTCTTTCAAGAAAATCATGCAAATGCTTATATCATGTCATGTTGTGTATCATTCCGGTTTTCGTAAAAGCGTAAGTTTCAACTTACCTCAATCCTCTCAAGCTTATGATGAAGCTTCGCCTACAAGCGAGTCATATTCGCCATTACTAGATGACAACATACACATTCAAGTAAAGCATACAAATATAGTCATATCCTTTTCCGGTTTCAAAATTCATATCTTTAGAAATATGATTTCACGTTACGTGCAATTTCTTTTAAACGTTTTAGCTTTCATAAAATAAGTTTGAGAACAATAATCATACACATCAAACAACTCCACCTGTGGTGAAACTCCTAGGGTATTTCCAACTTGGTCTTCAATTTTCAAGATACCATAACTTCTTCCATACATTTCCTACTTGCACAGATTTAATCTTCAAATCCTCTATCCTTAATTCACCATGCAAACCTAGATCCAAAAAAGGGAAGCAACAACACTCAACATCAAAGATTTGGTTTGCAAATCAACAATTTATAACATGTCTAATTTCAGTCTCCTTGTTTCACAATTTACAACCTTACATTGCATGGACTGAAGACCAATTATTTTCTCATTTTTCATCCATTAAACCTCAAGGAATGTTCTATATAGGTACTGCCGAGACACCTATGACTTTGACCTTATTCCATTTCCTTTTATCTCTCAATTTTCAGTTCACATGAGCAATAATGTACAAGAACTCTTCAAAACACAACTTATATGCATTGAATCTTCACTTCAATGGTCAACCTGTGGCCTCTTTACACTCATATCCACTCTTAGACTTACTGACCTAGAGCAAAAGGTATCTCAGATTCACAATTCCACAAGTTTCTTGTAAGATTCATATAATTCTCTTAAAGAAAACAACATGCAAGCAAATCCATTTAACCCGAGTGTGTTTAAACAATTTCCTCCAATTATAACCAATTCGCTTAGGTGATTAGCTTGTTGTTCTATCCATATAACCAACATGCAACACATCCAATCAGCAAGCTAACATCAAGGGAAAATTATGAGAACAATGACATAGGGCAGTGAACACATTCGGCCAACATGCATTGCTTCATTCTTCCAATTTCATATCATCCACTTACATGCATGTTAGAACTTCTCCAATTAAGTTTTTTCCATAATTTATGGCCACTGATTGAAGCCCTAATATCTCTCAAACTTTCATTTTTCACACCTAAGTCCAATGTTTAGGACAACAACAAAAATCAAGGATTTACCTTCCAATTTCACATGCAACTAGTCAACATTCTCAAACTCAACATGTTTTTCAAGCTTTAACTAACCAAGTTGTGGCCTCTAACATCATTACTCATCCTCAAATCACAACAACTCACAGCAAACAATCCACATTCAGAAGCTTTTCAAAAGAAGACACAAGATCACAAGATTCGGCCAACATGATCACCAACCTACATGCATGTTAAAATCTCTCCAAGAAAAAGTTTCCATGCTCCCCCTCTAGTCAAAACCATGGCCTTTACACACCTCAACCACCAGTTATTAGCAACAACACAACCAACATAACCTCACAACCAACAAATCCATCTTTCAAGAAAATTTCAAGGAAATAATGAACACAATATCAGTCGACCAACAGAAAAACCAAGTTGCCGAACTTACCTTTGTTTTCTCCTCTTTTTCTTTCTTTTCTTTCTCTCTTTTTCTTTATCTCCTTCTTCTTCTTTTTTTTCCTCTCGGGTTCTTTCTTTGTGCGACTAGAATGAGTGAGCTGAGTGAATTGAGTGTTGTGAATAAGGTGAGTGTAAGTGAGGTGTGTGAAATGGTCTTCACATGAAAAAGAGGGGAACATTGTTTCCATTGCCCCCTCCCATTGGCTGCAATGGGCGGCCTTGATTTAAATTTTCCTTTTGTTTTCTTTTCATTTTTGTTGTATCTCAAGTGATTTCCCAGCTTAGCATACTTAAAGACATTTAATTTGGTTACTTAATAAAAGGCATAGAATAATCAACATGCACTAATAAAGTCCACAACCATAAATTAGAATACAATGAAAATACTTAGTAAAAATTCATAAACTATAAAGTATAATAAAATACACCTTAAATATCCTTGAACAATAAATATCATAGGTCAATATAACATAATGAAAATTACATCCTTTCCCAAATATGCAAAATAACATCCCCTTAAATTCAATAACAAGGTCTTAACGTTAATCTTCAACATGAAAGAAAACTTAAGCTACTTCGTGAAAATTGGGGTCTCACAGATATGCCAGGAGAAGTTAGGGAAAAACCCAAAGAATCTAAGGAATATACCACAAAAACTCTTAGGCTGATGGGTTTATGAAAAATATGGATGGAGAATGGGTTAAGAAAGGTGTTGAGACACCTCAAAAAGGAGGAAAAATGAATTCAGATTCAGAAGATGATGAGGAAGCGGCTGAAACGACTGATAGAACTCCAACGAGCACTAGGACACCTATGGGGGAACATGCTCTTCTCTCTATTACTTTTCCTCCTTTTGGATATTCCTCACTGGAGGAGGTTGGTAGTTCTCATGTGCCTCGGTTGCATTCTCTTGAGGCTTCTATTTATGAAATAAAGCAAGAACAATAGAAATTGGGAAAGAATATGGAGGAATTGACCACCTGTATGAAGACAGGGTTTGAAGATATCAAAAAGATACTCGGTAGTCATACAGAGCATTTTGGGACTCTTGATAAGAATGTAAGGTAACTCAAACTTCGAGTCCATAACAACATTCATGTGGCTAGCGAAATGATTAAGGAAACAGTGGATACTGTCAAAACCACTGCTGCAGAAGTTCTTCAAGCCACCGAGATTCATCTGGACAAAGATAGAAATATGCTTCATCGTGTCATCAAATGGACGTATTGGTTCTCTATTACATGGATGAATTGGATGAAGAAGTTGAACGTTGATTATCCTCCTCCTCCTCTTGGGTCTCCCTAGTCTTCTTGCTTGTCATGTAACCTTCTTTCACAGTCTCCGGGTTGCTTTCCATAGCCTCCTACCCTTGACGTTCCCTTTATCCATTTGTTTTTTATGATGCCAAAGGGGGAGAAGTTTAGATGTTGTTGACTTCCTAGCTTACATAGAGGACATTCCATTTTGTATTTATCTTAGTATGTCCTCTTTATGGTTGTAATTTTTGCTAATCATTTGACTTGTCCTTTTCTAATGATATCATTGGTATTTATTTGCCTCCATTGGTCTATTTGCTTATGCTCATATAAATTGATTATCTCATTGGTTTTTATAAAAAATTTGAGAACTGTTCTTCTTTTTGCACTTAACTATGTATATTTGTGACTTGCCTTACATGTAGAATTCTGAACTTTCTTGTTGTATCTATATATGAAGTCTTGTGTGCTGTTGGTACATTGGAAGTTTGGGAAGTTTGGAGGAAGTTATAGAAGTGTTCTTTCATATTTTTTAAATTTTAGGAAACCTCCATTTACAAATGAAACTCTTGCAAAAATTTTGTAAAATCTTAAAGTCCTTTTTGTAAAAATGTCATTAAAAACTCATGTTTGTTCTCAAGGGGAGCTTTTCTATTTATTAGCTAATTGTTGTTTTTAACATGGTTTTGTCGTCATCAAAAAGGGGGAGATTGTTAGCCCAAGGTTATTTTTTGTAAAACAAATCATATTTGATTTTGATGATAACAAAGTTTCTAAGTTTTTGAAGACTTTACATTTTATATTGTCAATCCACTATTTCCATGATGTATTTCAAAAGGATTGAAGTCTTTTCTCTCTAAATGTGTATAAGTAGATTTGAAACACCACTACACAAGTTAATACGATCAATTTTCCCTTTGTAGGTGTTTAAATACGTGTTGGAATGCTTTGGAAGCTTTAAATTGCAAATATTCTCTACAACACTTCTAGGTGTCGACACATTACACTTACTCCCGAGAGATGAAAACTTGGTGTCGACACATAGTAGACAAAGTGTTAGCTAAGGGTGAGAAAATCATCCGGATTCCCCCAGAATTTCCGGTACCGGTTCCGGCCTATTCCGGTACCGGAATCAAAACCCATTATATGGAAATTTCGGAAGCGGAACCAGAACCGAAAATTCCAACGGAAACACCGGAATTTTTCGGTTCCGGTAATTTTTTTTAAAAATAATTTCAGGGGTCAAACGACACCCCCACCACTGAGTCCTCGACTCCCTTCGGCCCTCCCAGTGACCCAGTCCCAACCTCCCCTCCCTCTCATCCCGAGGATTCTCACGGCCCCCCACCACTGAGTCCACTCCGGCCACCATCTCTCCCATCCTCCCTCCCTAGATTTGCATCTCTCAGCTCTCTCCTGGTACCTGACCCTTCCGAAATCTCTCTCTCTCTCTCTCTCTTTCTCACTGGTTACTGTCGTCCACCAGTTGGATTTTGGACCTTTGGTGGCCGAATTTCTCAGCAACTCTCGATCTCTCGATCTCTCAACTAAAGGTTTGTTAATTTCTCATCCATCAGTTGTATTGAGTCTTTAAATCACATAATTAGGGTTTGTTAATTTGATTTTGGGGTTTTTATGATTTTATAGTTGGCAGATTCGTTCATTGAAGAACTTTAAGGTTGATTATTTGGACATCATGAAGGTGAGTTGTTTATGCCATTGTTTAACCCATCATTTGATTCGGTCATTGTTTCATGCTTACCCGATTTAGTCCTTTGAATTGAGTAATCATTTTGAGATGATAGCCCTCACATTTAATGACTTCCCTCTGTGTACTGTACACTTGTTTTTAGATTTTAGTTTCCTTAATTTAAATTTCCTTTGTTACCTTATTTTTGTCGGTTAAGAAAATTTCGGTGTTGAACACTTGTTGTTTGGACACTTGTTGTTTTTCCAAAACAAATCTAATGGCTGAGCTAGAAAAGGGGAGAACTAGGGCTATGTTGGATGATTTATTAATGTCTTTGCTGGATATTGTGTTTGTGATGTTAAAAGTTTTGGTGAAAATCACTCCAGGTTGTGTTTTGATCGGAGCAGTCATCATTGTTTTGGTTGGATTTTGTTTTGTAGCTTGGTGAGGGTTTGTGACCTCAACAGTTACTTGCACTTTTGAATTTAGTTGGAACAACGGTAGAATGTGGGTGTATATCGGTGAATTTCTTGAAACTAGGCTGATCAAGTTAATAAGCAATGTTTAAGCTATACTTTAGCTTATTGCTTTGAGAGGAGGGTGAACTATTTTGATTTGTTTTGGAATTAGGACTTGATTGACTTGATTATTGGTGCTTTGGTTGGATGTTATTTTGTGTATTGTATACTTGTTGTTTGATAATTGATTGGAGCCATTAAATGTGAACATGCTTGATAATGTTTGATAATTGATTGGAGTTTGGACTTGTTGTTTATGCTTAGATCCTTTAGGTTTTGAACATAGTTGTTAGAGTTTATTTAGATAGATTGAATCATTTTGCAATTAATTCTTGTTATTCAAATGAACTGAAAATCAAATGTGTTTATTGTTAGATGGATGAGACTAGTAGTACATCTAATACAAATATAGGGTCTTGCCCTAGTATTGGTGGTCCATACTGTCCAGTATCTGATGAGTCAGTTATTAGTCCTCAGTCTGGGGGTTATGAGGATATTACCGATCAGCCAGAAGCACCACCTTTTAAAAAGAGAAAGAATACTCGTAAGAGATTTGTATGGGATCATTTCACTAAAATTATGTCAGTTTTCAAACTTGAACACCCTGAAGCTAAGTGTCATCATTGTAAGGCCAAGGTTGGGTGCCCCCCTGAATACCATGGGACTTCAGGTATGAGGGCCCATTTGAAATGTTGGTTGCCATATTTGAAGCAACAAGGTCAATTAGATAAGACTTAATCTAGGTTGACATTGGATGCTTCAAAAGCAACAGGGAGTGATAAGAGTGTTTTGAAGTTAGATACTTATAGTGAAAATGAGGTGAGAAGGTGATTGCTGAATATTTGATCATGGATGAGATGTCTTTTAGGACTGTGAAAAGGTTAGGGTTTAGGAAATTGGTGGAGAGACTTGAGTCCCGCTTTAAGATGCCCAATACATTTACGATCATGAAGGATTGTATGGAGTTATATATGGAAGAAAAGACTAAGCTTAAAGAGGCAGTTGCCATAGAAAGTCCTAGAGTTTGTTTTACCATTGATAGGTGGACTTCAACTCAAAATGTGAATTATATGTGCGTGACAGTCCACTTTATTGATAGGAGGTGGTGTTTATGGAAGAAGATTATTTTCTTTCGCTGTATAACTGATCATAAGGGGGCCAGTATTGGGAAATAGATAGAGGGATGTATGAATTTTTGGGGGATTGATAAAATTCTCACAATCACAGTTGATAATGCAACCAACAATAATGTTGCAATTGACCAAGTGACAAGAAAGCAAATAAGAGGTGGGGCAAATGTTGTTTGTATGCATGAGTTCATTCATATGCGGTGTGCTGCACATATTTTGAATCTTGTTGTTCAGGAGGGTTTGAAGGAGTTGAATGATTCAATTGTAAAGATACGAAATATCATTAAATATGTGAAATCTAGTCCTCAAAGGCTTCTTGGGTTAAAAAAGGCAGCTGCAAATAGAACGATGTCTGAAAGTAATTTCTTGCAAATGGATGTTCCAACTCGATGGAACTCGACTTTTTATCATGTTAAAAAGGGCTGAAAAATTTCGGCCGATTTTTGAGGATATGTTGGATGGAGATGGGGACTTAGTGATGTATTTGAATGAAGATGGTCATGGGAGGCAATGATTGGGGAACCTTTATTTGTGGATTGGGAGCACATTAAACAGCTTGTGAAGTTTTTGAAAGTGTTCTACGAGGTCACCTTACGCATATCGGGGTCAACATATGTAACTTCAAATGCATTTTTTGAGAAGTTATCAAGAATTGAGTTTCATTTGGAGACCTTCAGTAAGCGTTCTGATATCTTGCTTCATGACATGGCTAAAAAGATGCAAAGCAAGTATGATAAATAGGGGGATTTGAGGCAGGTGAATAGACTTTTATTTTTAGCTGCAGTATTGGATCCTCATTTTAAACTCATCACTTTAGAGTATTGGGCTATCAACAATTTTGGGAAGGATAACGGCATTGATTTCATTGCCATAGTGCGGGGTACTCTAGAAATAATGTTTGAGGAGTATAATGGAGGTGTCATAACCCAATCAGCTCAAACAAGTGAAAGTCAAAGTTCTGCAAGTATGGATGAATTGATGAATATTGATCAGCATTTATGGGGAGGTCTTACTACTTATCGACAGCAACAAAACTTGCTAGATAGTAAGTCGAAGGTGGATAAATATTTGATTGAAGATGTAGAACCAAGGGTGTCGGGTTTTGATATTTTGTTGTGGTGGAAGGCGAATTCTCATAAGTTTAAAGTTATTTCTCGCATTGCGAAGGATGTGTTGGCTATCTCAATTACTATCGTGTCATTTGAGTCCACATTTAGCACCTGGGTCGAGTGTTGGATGCTTTTTGCTCTTCCTTGGCGCATTGTACCGTGGAGGGCCTCATATGTGCACAAAATTGGTTACATGTTGCTCCTATACATGATAAAGAAGATAACGACCTGGATGGTGCAGATGATCCATTGAGTTACAAACTGGATATGGGTATACTTTTTATTTTGTTAAAATCTTTTGCTTTGTTAAGTGATCATTGGGTATAGTTTTCATAATTTCTGCAGATACATATGTCGTATACTTTGTGAATTAAAATGGCATCAGTTTCAGCGGCTTGGTTGTATCAATGTTTGTATTGTTTAAATTAATTTTATTTTCAAATAGCTTCTTCTATAAAAGATGACTTCCTGATTTCTGAGGTCAATGAATATTTTATTTTATGTATCTTTTTTTCCTTTTTTGGGTGTATGGTAGATAGAGGATTGAGGGGCATAGCTTATGCTGATGGCTTTGTTGCCTTGAAGCCGCAGTCCAATTACTCCCAGGTTTGGTCTTTATTTTATTTTGTGTGTGATTATCATAATGTCGATTGTCTAAGAGTTTCCTAAAGAGTTCATTCATGCAATTGCACAATTTTCTCTTGTTTCATGGAGAGTTTTTTAGCATGTATAAATTCTTACAGTTTTAGGTAAACTTTGTTTCATTTATGAGAGAACAGTACCTGAGAATTGAAAATAACTTAAACTGAGCTTAAAGCAACCGTCTAGTTTAAGGTGTGTTTGAGTGACAAAATTTTAGAGTGGTTAAAATTTTGGGTTAGAAGTTGATAAAAAGTGAAGAGAGTGCAAAAGTGAAAAAGTTTATGGGAAGTGGTGAAAAAGTTTATGGGAGTTGGTGAGAAAATGAGGAGATAGAAATTTTTATAATGATGATAAATTTTAGAGACCCAAAATTTTGGTGGTTGAATGCAGCTTTAGTCAAGCTGGCCTTTTTTTTTTTGTTTTGGAGTTCCAAAAAAGCATGAAAATGAGAGGTCAAAGCTAAAAGCCGCATATTTCTGGTAACAACGAAAACTTTTTTGTTGTTACTCTTTCTCTCTCTCTCTTAGTGGGAAACACAAGTAGTCATCTTTTATCTTGTTTTGTTGGGTATCTGGTTCTGGGTAGATGAGCATAACTCTCTTTTGTCAAAATGTGGTAAAGTTTTTTTTTCCGCGCAACGTAACAGATTGAGGTTTATTATGTTGTTAAGTATACTTTTCCATTCTGCGAGATATGTTGAATACAACAACTGGTTAGCACAGACTGCTAGAGGTTTATTATGCTGTTAAGTATACTTTTCCATTACCACAATTGCGAACGGTGTCGGCCGACACCCATTGCTCCCCCACAAAAAACAATTTGCATGTAATTTTTTTTAATAGAAGATGGTCTGGGCCCGATACCCATAGGCCCAAGCCAATTTGGGGAGACCTGTGGTTTGATCTAGGTCTAGTGCAGCCTCCCTTGTATGATATGTTTTTACTTGTTTTAAATTTTTCTCTGTTTATTTTTTTGAAAAATGAGGCTGAGTTGTACCTGAGTTTTTGCTACGACTTTCTCTCTCTCTCTTTCGTGTTATATGCATGAAGGAAAGAAGTATCTACCGTATCTTAGAATAGTCGTTTATACATATAACAGGAAAAATGGATTATATAGGCTACCTAGCTATTTTTTATTCCTCAAGTTATTTCGCATTAGCTTGAATTACAGATTGGCACATTATGTTGAATACAACAACTGGTTAGCACAGACTGCTAGAGGTTTATTATGCTGTTAAGTATACTTTTCCATTACCACAATTGCGAACGGTGTCGGCCGACACCCATTGCTCCCCCACAAAAAACAATTTGCATGTAATTTTTTTTAATAGAAGATGGTCTGGGCCCGATACCCATAGGCCCAAGCCAATTTGGGGAGACCTGTGGTTTGATCTAGGTCTAGTGCAGCCTCCCTTGTATGATATGTTTTTACTTGTTTTAAATTTTTCTCTGTTTATTTTTTTGAAAAATGAGGCTGAGTTGTACCTGAGTTTTTGCTACGACTTTCTCTCTCTCTCTTTCGTGTTATATGCATGAAGGAAAGAAGTATCTACCGTATCTTAGAATAGTCGTTTATACATATAACAGGAAAAATGGATTATATAGGCTACCTAGCTATTTTTTATTCCTCAAGTTATTTCGCATTAGCTTGAATTACAGATTGGCACATTGCTGATGTTACTTGGCATATATTATCAATTGCATCATTGGAATAATAATTTTTTTGTTGATGAATTTTGTTTTGTATGGTACGTGTATTTCGATATTTTTAATGCTTTTAATCCTTCATTTTCGATATTTAAACTCCAAAACACCTTTTTCATTACGTAGGAAATTTTTTTTGTCATTTCACCTTAGGAGTTTGCCCCTTCAAACTGGATCCTGGTTCCGCCACTCTGTAGAATTGGATCAACATTTTCCACACACACCAGCTCTCTATCATTGTTGATTGACGAAGAAGGAACCCCAGTGTCGATCTCCCCACCACAGATCTCATCCGAAAACTCAAGATGCTTAGGTTATGTTTGTTTCAGTTCTCAGAAAGTTTTCAAAAATTTCTCAATCATTTTTTCATTAATTTCAATACATTTTCACCAATCCCAATAATTTTTTCATCAATTTCAATACCTTTTCACCAATCCCAATAACTTTTTACAAATTTCAACAATTTTTAACTAACTTTTCACCAATCCCAAGAGAATCTACACTACTTTCAAAAAAACAAAAAAATGTTTTGAGAACTAAACCAAACATAGCCTTAGCTACATCCTGGTTGATTGAGAAAGAGCTGAGGTCTCCAGCTTGAGAGACGTGACCCAACTCATAAGCATCGTCCCTGGAGAAAGAGGTAACATAATCCTTTAAACCCACATTCAACCCCTCATCCCCTTCCTTCAACCCAACCACGCTCTCTAGCCGAGGAGCCCAAATAGTCCCCGAAGCCAAGGCCACATCTGTATGCCCAAAAGGCGACGCGAGAGAGGAATGAGCAAGACCATGCTCAGACGAGAGTAATTGGCCACAAGATTTCGAGCAAAGGCTTGCCAGAGTTCGACTAATAGAAGGGGCGACAGTTTCCGACAACATCGACGGCCGGAGATCATCTTCCACCCCCACCCCGACAGACAGAGTCGACGGCTCCCCTTTTTCCATTGAAGAGAATCTCATATTCTCAATCGTCCAGCAACTGCACTTTGCCTTGGCTTCCCCATTGACACACCCATTACTCCACAGCTCCACGTGTAAGTCAGATGGGTATGGGTGCAGAGAGCCCAGACTAGGCAAAGGCCCACCCTCACACCTACGCAATGACCCAGGAAAAGGTCTTGGGCAGAGTTGGTTTCCCACTCCATACAGCCCATCAGGCCAGGTCCAACCCACAGGGGCTGACACCAGAACATCCTACCGCATTCCCCATGGGCCCTACACTATGCTGCCCCATTCCCCATGGGGCTCCGCACCACACTCCTGGACCTTCAAGCTATAATCTTCGCACCGTGAGTCATCTGAAGAAAGGCCCGCAGATCCCACTTTATCCACCGACACAATCAGTCTCTCCAATCAGGGGCGGAACCAAGCCATGGCGGCCGCCATGGTTGGCTCCACCCAAAAAATATTTTTAGATGTAATTTTTTTAATGAGTTGGCCTTGGCCCGCCATGGTTGAGCCCAGGGCCCAAGCCAATGAAGCCTACTCCAGTCCCATATTCAATTGTTCACCGTGATTGATATTTGTTTAGGCGATATTCAGCCTAGGCCAAAAATCTATTCGTGCTTGTGAGAGCCCAAAAAAAATTATTCACCGTTTAGACTAAGAAGTGAGGCAGTCTGAGCTACATCTATTCTAACCATTTAGACTGAGTGAGACAGCCCAAAAAAATTGGAGGGGCCCGAGGGGGGAGGGCGTTTTGTTTTTGGTTCAATTTGATTTGAATTTTTGGAAATTAAATGCTCGATTAAGCTTAGATGGGTAGATAGACTAGTGCTATGGAGTGGGAGATAAGAGGAAGTGGTTATGTTTTAGCTGCCGTAGATAACTAAAGATAAGAAGAACAGTTCTGCTAATATGTTAATTTTTTCCTGATTTAATGTTGGATTATTAGTGAAGGATGGGGAAAAGGAGAGCGAATTTAAAAAATAATTATCTTCAAGGATGGGACTGGGATATGTTGCTTTAGGCACTGCGAAATGGAAAGTTAGATTCAATTCAAGCAAAATAGTAATTTGGGCTTGATTGAATGAAATCTGCCATCTTCTTGAATTCAAGATAGCGGATAAAATTACTAATAGTTTTATTGTTGGAAATTAGATATACACCAAGTTTGCTCTTCTGATGAATTTGTTTAATTTTATGATATTTGTTTTGTTTTGTTTTGTTTTGTTTAGATAATGGAAGCGTGGAGACGACTCCACGAAGCGTGAAGTTGTTTAATACTCCTAATGTGGCTACTAGTTCTGAAATGGATATTGGTTTGAAAAGACCTTGTATTGAGTTTAGTCCAGATGATATTGTTGTTGACCCAGGGCTACGTAAATCCATTGAAGAATATGATGCTAGGATTATTGATCAAGTTCGTAGAGAGTACTTGATCAAAGGTCCTTGTCAACCGCGTAGCCATAATTTTCCTAGGAAGAAATATGAGAGTGATATGAGGGGTTTTAGGGCGGCATGGTTCAAAGATTATCCGTGGTTGGAATATAGTATATCAAAGGATGTCGCATATTACTTGTGGTGTTATTTGTTTAGGCGATCTATTGGGGCAAGGTCCGTGGGAGATGTGTTTACTTCTGTGGGATTTAACACTTAGAAAAATGCAGTGAAGGTTTCGGCAAAGTCAACATGAGAAGATAGTGGAGAAGTTGGAAAATGGAGAAATTTCTAATGGAAGGGGCAAAAATCAAGAAATCAGTCTTGTACGACCAGATAATACTCGTTGATTATTATATCTCATTACAATATTTTAGACCATTCATTTTTCCTTTCTTTGTTTACTGGTTTTTAATTCCGATAACATTGTAGGTGACATTTGTTGGGGTTCAGACTACACCACAATAACGCGTCTCTTTGCTATGTGGTCAGCCGTGTTAGACGTTCTTGAAAGCATAAATGAGGATGGTACTAACCCAGAACAAAGAGTCATGGCTAGGAGCTTGATGGGTAAGATTCAAAGCTATGAATTTGTATTTGCTATGCATTTGTTGAGGAAGATAATGTGAATTACAAATGCATTGTCACAAGCTTTACAACGAAAGGATCAAGACATTGTTAATGCTATGAGTTTGGTTAGAGTTGTAAGGGAACAGTTGCAGGAGTTGAGGGAGATAGGATGAGATGAATTTTTGGAACAAGTCAAAACATTTTGTCTTCTAAATAATTCTATCAATGTGCTCAATATGGAAGATATTATACCAACTCGCAGTCATTCGAGGCTTGGAGGGCAAACAATTACTTATTTGCATTATTTTCGTGTGGAAGTGTTTTGTTAGGTTATTGATTTAATTACTCAAGAGATAAATGATAGTTTCACAAAAGCAAGTACGAAGTTACTTCTTTGCAAAGCATGTCTTGATCCAAGAGACTCATTCTCAACATTTGATCTTGATAGATTATGTCGTCTTACTGAGTTTTATCCAGAAGATTTCTCAACAACTGAGAAGTTGTTTCTTAGAGATCAACTTGAAATCTTCATTAGAGATGTTAGATTGCATGATGTTTTTTCTGGGCTTCAAGATATTGGAGGTCTTGCTATAAAGATGGTTGAGACCAGAAATAATATTTTGTATCCATTAGTTTATCAACTTATTGAGTTAGCATAGGTCTTACCAGTTGCAACTACAACCGTTGATATAGTATTCTCTGTGATGAAGATTATCAAGATTGATTTGCGTAATAGGATGAAAGATGACTGGATGAATGATTGCATGGTAGTGTACATCGAGCGGGAAATTTTTGAAACTATAGAGAACGAAGTCGTTTTGCAACATTTTCAGAAGATGCAGAAACACTGAATCCAATTGCCCCCTCTCAGTCGTAGTACATAGTACGATATGATTATTTCAATATTTTTAGTCTTTAATTTTGATATTGTAATTCTAAGACAGTTTTTAACATCACGTATTCAGTCATTTCAATTAAAAAGTTCACCATAATTAATTCTAATCATGGTACCGCCACCGTCTCCCGTTCAGCCTTTAGTCCCAAAAGCCTATCTATAAAGTGCTTCAGGCAGAAAGCCCCACCCACGAAATCATTATCTCCCACAGCATTAAATGAAAAATATCGGGAATCGAAGAGACAGATGCCTGAACTGCATGCCTCTTCCCCACCTTTGCATGCAAACTCCTATTGCTGCCAGCTACTGGATCGACACAAACCAACTGGCCGAAGGTCTTCGACGCAGGGCTCCTCTTTACTGCAGCAGCAAAGGAAACGCCCTCCCTACAGCCCACACCCCTGGCAGAGACTTTTCCAGTTCTGGTCTTGCAGAGGTGATCAACCACATTCTGGAAGCAGTCACCCATAGACTTCCACCCATCCCCATACCTACCTTCAGGGATCATGATCACCCTCTCTGACGACCATCTCCGTATTCCGCCACCGCAACATATCTACCCGCCTTATTGGTACACCTTTGAGCCAAAAACCCATGATTCAGTTCATTAAACTTCATAACGAAAGGCTTCTTACCATCAGCACTCAACAGCTTGCCAGCCAAGTTGGCCAGCCAAACGGCCCCGTACCTCCCGATAGAACTCAAAGATTTACGACTCCATTCAGAAATCCTAACAATACCATTCCCACTAACTACCACCTAGAATTCTTTCGCTTCAACTCTGAAGCATCGAGAAAATCTCATCGCGAATGACAGCTAGCAAACACCACTCTAACACGAAGCTAAGAGAGACCTCACCATCATCATGAAATAGAATTTGCAGATCTTTGTGAACGCTGCTTTACTCTGCCTCCAGTGCAGGAACTGAAAATTCATGCCATTAAGTTTTACTTTTAAACAATGAGTAACCGTTGATTCTAGAACCGTATAGGAGGATTTAAGCATGTAAATGCAACAAACAATAGTTACTGAAGTATGCAGCTTAGTTATTAGAATTTTAGGAGGAGATTTGAATAGAATTGCTTGGGGAAAATTCAGCCCCCAAAGTTTATTTTTTTCTCATTAATAACTCCGATTTATACAGAAACAACTTAGACTTAAGCATGGAAAGACACACCTAATTAGGACAATCATAGTAAATAAGGAAAAACTTGCTCTCCACACAATCTGTCCACAGTTATCTCTGGAAGTAACATTATGATCCCCTATATTAATTCTATGTCCAGAAAGTTATGTATATATATGCCCAGAAGTATGATGCCTAATATAGAAAATGATAAAAAAAAAATCAGGTTTATTCATGTTTGCTATGCTCTCTCTTTTGCTGGTTTACAACTACCAAATGCTTTGCCACCTGAATTTGTTGATTACAAACACCCATGTATCATCACAGTTTTGTGAAGAACAAGAGAGACTGGAAAGAATAGGTCCAATAGGGAAAAGGGAAAGGGACACTTCACGTGAAGCAGTTCAGAAACATTTTGAAGAGACTGGTGAAGATGAAAACACTCAGCTAATTGAAATGTTCTGCTATCAAACAGATCGAGAGTACCGCATGATGATGGGGACTGATGTCCGCGTTCGTAGGGATCCTCTAGCAATGCGAATGCAGGAGGATCAAATAAAGCAAAGTATCCACTACAAAGCTAATTATTCTGTGGGTTATTTTTGTGTATTGGATTTTCAATCATGATATTTATGATTTGGTTCATTGTGATCGGTGCACAATGAGCTTTGACACAGAATCAGTCTGTTTATTTGTTTTAAGGCTTTTTTCTTTTCTTTTGAAATCTTCAGAGGATGGGTAGGGATTACAAGCACCTCTCTTGAGGTTTGATAATATTAGGGTTGAATCCTCTTGTGTTTGAGGTATTACAAGTAAATTGTAAAACATGCCTGCTGCAGATCAAGACCTCCCTAGAGATCTCCCTCCTGATTAAACCATTCATGAAACTATAGTTGTCTTTTCCCCCTCCTGGTTGAGCCTAAGAGATCAGATGACATCATTTAATGAAGACCATCCCCATCCTCCAAATATGTCAAAGAGAGACATGGACTGACAAATATACCCCCTTTTTAAAGTGGAGTGACAGTACAGTAAGAGGGTTTATTGGCAATAGACATGGAATTATTTTTTTTTATAACCCAGGAGCTCCCAAGGACTGGCCACTTCGTGTATCCGGCCCTACAAGCCAACCTGGGGGCATGTGTCAGAACCCCACCCAACACACCCCAGATAAGTCAGGGGCGGTACTTAAAGCTGAGGGATATAATTTGTAATATCAGCAAACTGGCTCGTTGTAACTTCCCTTTACCTTCTGTCATCTAGTGCATAGTTTTTTTTCTGTTGTCAATTTCAATATTTCTTTTGCTAGGGAAGCTCTGAGTCATTGTCAAAAACATTCACTTGCATGGGTTCTTCTGTCTTATTTCATCTTGAGTTTCATACTTGATTGTAAACTGTCCTGCGAACTCCATTTAACACTTTGCTTCTATGGTTTAGCATGATGTTTTATACATTGAAACTGGCTATCACCGATGCATAATATTTTCATGCCATTTAACCATTTGAATCTCTCAGATTTCATTGTTAGTTAACGTTATTTTGTTCAAGCAACACATTTGAATTATTCTCTTACCCTTAGCGATATCGGTTGTATTCTGTTCTGGTAATTCTAGATCTGTTGGCCTTTTCAGTATGGGGCGGAGATCTAGTTTATCCAACTGTGAACTACATTCAAGATCCTGATGAAGTGATTGATTTCAGGGGTCCAGATTTTCATGAACCCCACCAAATATGCTGGCTTATCTGAAGGAGGTTAATACTTTTAGCTTCAAACTCTCTCTCTCTCTCTCTCTCGCTTGTTTAAGACCAAAATTGCTGGCTTATCTGAAGCAATAAAGATTTCTACTTGGCTTGTCGGTCATCATACTCTTTACAAAAGCAAAATTTCGGTTGCTGAAATGGAAGTGAAGTACATATGGTTCTTCTTTGGGAGATACTGAAATATAGACAAAAAGAATTCGTTATATGTAGCCCAATTGTGGGAAGTTACTTGATAGGTCCATGGACCAAACGTAGCAAAGTACGGATGTTTTAATGTAAGAAAAAAGAAAAGCTTTTAATGTTTTCTCAATTTGAGTTTGAATTTGCATTCTTGTCTAACCCTAATGCAGAACCTATAGCTGAGTACACTCAATGCACGGTTATCCTGGATGAGAGTGTTGTTCCTAAGTGTCTATACACACATCTATTAAGAAAAGTAGAGTACTCAAATATTTTCTTGAACCCTGCTGTTATTCGCCTCATGTTAAGTTCTGATGTTCTTTTCCTTACTTGCATTAGCATGGCAAAATCATATCAAGGGAGGAGCTTGACAAGATTCTGGCAAACGAGAAGACAGAAGAATTGGAGGTAATGAAGCAATTCCAATGAATTTTACTTGGTATATTTTTTTTGTTCCATATGTCAAATTGGTTTCAGATTACTCTGAACAAAGCTGAAAATATTTAGGTGTTGTCTAGTGACTTGATATTGTTGTATGCTTCAACATCTTCTTTACAGTTCACACTAGATTTGTTTTGCTCTAAAATGAGGTTTGGAAGTGAAAAACATGGGATCCAATTCTTTTATATGCTCATTTTGTCTCATAAAATGGCTAGGAACAGGTTGAGGATGGAAATGGATGGCAGATATTTCCACCATAGGGTAGCTTATAGGCTACCTACTGTTCTCTATTTCCAGCTACTTTGTGGATAAGCTTCTGCAATATTTATTTGTCTGCTTTTTCATTGTAGATAACTTCAGGCTTCTAAATCTTTAACTAAATGAGAGAAAGAGGGTGCGAAGTGAATTTATCCTCTCTTTTGTGACATGAAATTCATTGTCTAATTATAATGGTGACATACGTCTACCATATGAAATTGTTTTCTAATTGCATGTCTCCGTTCAAGTATTTTTGTCTTTTGTTGGTTTCTGACACCAGATTCTAAATATGTAAGTTATGTAAGTAATTTAACTTTGAAGCAATCTCACTAGAGGGAAAACCTGTATTTGTATAAAGTTTCTGACCTTAATTGTTCCTCTTTTGATTCTTGAAATTGATTAAATGCAGATGACGGATATGGATAAAGTTATGCAACAAGCTGTTGACATTGGTGAAGATGATGTGAGTTTTTTCTGCTTCATTTTCTTTCCTCCTGTTCATGTGTCTCCTTAATTTGAAGAGATGTCCTTGGTTTTAATCGTTTAACAACATTCTAAGGCACTCATGGAGAAATTTCCGTTCCTGTCCTAATAGGATGAAGGAGTCGATACTGATACTGATGCTGAGGTTGAGGTTGAGGAAGAAGTGGACGAGAAAATTACACGCAATTGGAGCTTCTTGAAAAGTACTCCTGAGCTTCGCAAATCCAAGGTGATCTTCTATTTCGTTGATTCTTCATTATGTTGGGGTTCTGTGCATGCTTCCACTATGAGATAAGCATTAGTTCATATGAGCATTTCGCCTATATCTCATACAGGAAAAAGAGAGAGCTTTACAAACATTATAGGAAGCTAGAAAGAGACAAACTGGGATCTCATATTGGAACTATGGCAATATCCCAGTTGGAAGTGAATGTGCAACCTCAAAATTAAGTTTTTTCCATAAACATGGTTAAATACTATGTTGATCCCTGGTTGATTACATCAGTTTGATCAAGAATGTGTTACTAATGTCTACAATCTAAGCACATACAGTGAAAATGTCCTTCATATTCTCTTGAACAGACTGGCATGTAGAAAGCTAATTAATGTCCATCTTGTCGTGTTTGATCAAGCATGTTCTCTTGAAGGAAAAAGACAAGGAATTGAAAGGGTCGAGCACTAGTGCAAGATTCTCTGAATCTCACAGTTAATCTTTGTTCAACAACTCTTCCAATTTCAGGATGTTTAATGTGCTCCTTGCAGGAGAAACCTAAGGATAATTCCATGTCTCTGGATGAAGCGATAGATGATTCCGAGAATTTGACCGATTTTCTACTGGATTTCGATGAAGACGAGTAATCTTATCATCCTTGCTTTTGGACAGTTCATGATAAGTCTCAGAAAATTTGAAGCGAAATAGTCTACAATCTAAGCATATACAGTGAAAATGTAGTAGAAGAATTGTGCATCAAGAAAACCAAGAAATTGTTTTCCTCTTTTCCACTTGAAATATAAAAAGTTTAGGCCAAATGGGCATTTTGTTCTTGGTCGCTGAGGTCGCATATACTTTCTACATGCCATTTCAGCATTCATCATTTCACATCGGCAAAAGAATTTCATGTCAAACAGCTTCCATGATCAAAGGTGAGGAGTATGAAACCTCCTTTTAAACTATAACGCGACGAAATTTAAAACCTCCTTTCGACTCGAAGGATCCTAGATCAAAAGTAATAATAAATTGGACACTTTTTTTCTTCTCTCTTAAATTATTATTATTATTATTAAAAAAAATAACACATTTCTTTTTCTGTTTTTTTTTTCTTTTGGTCAAACATGAAAGAATTTTCAAAAACCGATGTGAACATGGGCTGGGTCCGACCAAACTAGACATTGAACGTAAGAAGCAGAAAGAGCCCATGGGCTAAACGACTAGTGCACTGCTATAGGCTTTTCTCTAAATCTCTTTTCCTTTTGTGCGGGGTTCATCTTTCTCAAAGCTGGCATTAGAATATAGGTTAGGCTGGAGAGACCTGGCCTGGTCTCTAATGGCTACGCTTTCCTAGAACTTGTTTTCTGAAATTTTCAGTTTTAGGTCACTTTTATTTCACCTGTTTCTCTTATGAGGAAAGTGGTAAATGATATTTGACAATTAACAGTCTTACACTGTCGAGGGCTTTCTAAATAGGCCCAAGGCCGACCGGATTAGTGCAAGCCCAAATGAGGTTAAATCCGGAATTGCCTCAAACTCATGGAATAGACAGAAACGAGCTATTTGATAACAGTTATTTGGTCCAAAAATTACAGCGGAAGAAAACAAGAAAAATCTATAGTCTATAGGTCATAGGATTCGTACTTGCCATTACTTTATAATTCTATAGGCTATATAAAACATTTTATAGTGGTACCGACTCATCTAAGGGCATATGATCATCACTCGACAAGGTGCATGCTTTTGGACAAGTTTTGTGTTTGTGCCAACACGACAAGATGGACACTTTACAACTTGCAAATCAAGTCATGGAGCATAATGAAGCCTTGACAGTTGATGGCTGCAAGCAATTTATTTGAGCAGGTTGAATGTTCTACTTAGAATAAGATGAGGTGAGATAAAGCCTTTAATATTAATCTAATTTCTATATCGTTAACTGACGATAGACGACAGGTTTGAGTCTTCATAAATATAATGGAAAGGAGAGAATACTTATTGCTATATATTATCCGTATTCATCAATGCCTCCTATTAAAGTTTATGGCTCAATTCATGTTGAGCGGTGAGATCTCAATTTAGGCCAATTTAACCATTTGTTAATAGGATTTAGATATTCTCTAATTTGTTGTCCGAATTAGATGGTTTAGGTAAATCTAAGCTTTTGTTAATATAATTGAAATCCTCTCTAATTTGTTGTCTTAATTAGATAGTCTAATTCAGAAAGAGAAACACTACACGCATTGAATGCTATAGAGTCCATATTGTCTGGTAATTAATATGAACAATATTAAACATTGAAGAACTACACGCTATGTTTTCTCTCTTCCTATATATTATATTATTAATCAAAACGAACAATTCGAGCAGCAAACCTGGAGAGGATTATAATCCAATGGTCCAATAGATCATAATGACATCTAGGTTAAAGGAGAAAACCACTCCGGGCTAGCAGCCACCAAAAATTCACTAAGAAGAAAAAACCTTACACCGGTTACTCAAACACGGGAAACATACGGTTGCTTGACTCTGACAACCTGAAGTAATAATCTAGGTAATCCAACCTAGACCCGTTCCCTTGTGGTTAACCCTCAGCCTTCTGAGGTTCTTGTAAATCTCTTCAACACCGGTAACTCTAGCTGTCAATCTCTTTAAGCTCTCTGAAGGATTCTCACAGAAGGTTGGTTTCAATAGTGATGAGGTGATTAATGTAGGAGAGAGAAAATATAAACACTTTTGGTGCAAAGATCTCAAAGAATATTTCTCTCAAGCATAAGACGCTAAGGAAGAGATGAAATAACTTAGGTAAAACAACTTGGACGAGGTCTCATGGTTTAAATAGAAAAAGATAAGACAATTTGAAAACAGGGTTTTTCACTCGAGCCAAGGTAGGGCGAAGCTTGGGTGAAACACACTGTAAAGAAAAGTGTCAATTTCTCTTGAGCCAAGCTAGGGCGAAACACACTGTATAAAAAAGTGCAAATTTCGCTCGAGCCAATATAGAGCGAAGATAGGATGAAACACACTGTGAAGAATATTACCAATCTCGCTCGAGCGCATATCAGGTGAAGCTTGAGCGAAGAGCCTATTCCGGAGATATACTTGAGAAATTTTAGGATCGGATCAAACTTCGCGAATTTGAACTCCTCTTTCATAATTCGAACGTACTTCATCTTTATCTTCTTGATTCGAATACTTTTCAATCCTAATTCGTATAGAAGACTTCTTGAACACTTAAACAAATACCTTATCTAAATGATTCAAATTACAACTCAAATTTAAAATGGAATTTGTCAATAACATTAACAAACTCCCCCGTTGAAAATTCCGTGACAAAACCTATACAACAAGCTAGGAAAAGAAAAAATTGATAAAGACCCTTGCCAATCACCAAGACAAGAACTTGTTCCCAGGGCGTACACTATCTGCCTGATGACTTTGTACGATCTTAAAAGTGTCCTCACTACAAGAAAAAACACTTTGGGTGACAAAAAAAATTGTCATCCAAAGTACAAATTTCGCCACCTAAGGTTTTGGGTGACAAAACCCGGTTTGTCACCTAAAGTCTGTCAGCGAATGTTTTAGGTGACGATTTTAGTGTTCTGTCACTCAAACCCGTTCATACAATTTATAAACACGTCCGAACGGTTTGGTACCATACTGACGAAATTCAAAATTCTCATGCTCAGTACAGTCCATCCGTTCAGATAAGTTGTGCGAACGTTCTCTCTGAACGTTTGCACAGCTCATGTGAACAATTAATCCATTGCGACGAAAATATATTTTGTCACGCAATAAACGTCCGAAAGCTGATGTGAATATGTCCGGACGTATTTGTGAAGACGTCTGTACCGTAGTTTCATTATGACAAAATTTATTTTGTTATCTGAAAACGTCGTTCGAACCTTTACGTATACAGTTCGGACTCATTCTACGTTGCACACGTTCGAACATTTTGGTGTATCTTGCGCACGGTTTCTTATTTTAAGAACGTGTGGATGCGATAGAAATCGTTCGGACTATAGAATTTAAAGCAAAGTGTTCAGACGGATAATTTGTGTGCGCTCGCTAGCAACGACAAATATCCGTGTGAACAACATGTAACACCCGTTCGAACGATTTTCTATATATTTGAATTAATTTAATTAAAATTTATCAAATAATATAAATATGAAGATATATTCTGCTCATAATATAATAAAATATCTAGAAATATGCAATCGTTATTAAAAGTAAATAAAATACATAATGGATAAGTACTGACAAAATAGTAAAAATATATAAATTTATCCAATTTTCGTTTGGGTGTCGAACGAGATTGCATCTATCTCATCTGCTCCATCAACTGCTCACGCATCAGCTCCGCCATTAGTTGCATTCTCTGTTCTTATTGTTACACTAGGTTCTTTTGCTGCTCCTGCATCATCTTCTGGTGCACTTTGTCTTTTTTCCGTTGCTGCTCCGCCAGCATCTTCATCAGCTCTTCGTCTTTCTTCCGTTGCTGCTCCCCCATCATCTGCAAATGCTCTCGCATCGTCTGCTCCATATCTGGCCTCCTCCAATCTCCGGGACAAATCAACAGAAGATGCCAATGAAGATGATCCAACAGACCGTACTGAACGGCCTAAACCTCGCACGTAACTCGTTTTCATCCCCAACACCTCAATGAAGATCTCCACTTTGGTGTATGACTTTCCCTCTAACTCGTGCTGCAACTGTAACGCCTCTATTTTTTCCCAGAAAAGTAGATTAAAATATTACATATGAAACATAAACGCATACGAATGCATCATTAAAACTAACTTTACAACTTACAAAATACCACAAAAATACTTTACAACTTTCCACATGTCATCCTTAGTAGTATGCATCTTTTTATAAAGCAACGAAGGACTAATTACATCAGATTCTGGATTTTTCTGTAGACTAAAAGAAATATAGAACATGCATATAAAAATACCTAAGTCATTTATTTAAATAATAAATAGTAAAAATGTAAATGTAAATTTATTACTTACTAACAACGCTCTAGCGCGTTGGAAGGACCTCGCTCCTGATGTGTGTACAATCTTCAACTTGGCTCTATTCTCCTTGTCGATTGCACTCCTCCTCTACATTGTATATTTACAATTGGTAACACAATTAAACATATGACTAAACTAAACGTTCAAATCGGAAAGAAAATGTTTTGCCTGAAATTCCTCGCTCGCGAATAAATCACAAACACGAGTTCATTCTTCCTTGTTCATATCGGGATACAGATGCTCTAACGCCTCTTCTTTGGAATTGAACATCGAGTAATGCTGGAACATTCTATTTTTGTGCGTCCTGTACGTTGTGTTTATCGTTAACATCACAGTGATGCGATCCTCGGCTCGGTCGTAATCTAGTTGGAAGTCATCCTTAACATATATAACAGTTTGAAATGTAAAAAAGTTTTAACAATTAAAATTTAATAAATTATATTTACCAACACTCGGTTCATCGCATACATTTAACCTCGTCGGGGACCTCCTTCCACTTACTCTTCTCAAATGGTACATGTTGTCGAACGAGCGCACCAATATGGATCGAGAGCATTGAGGACGCCTTGTCACCACCGCTCGTACGTCTATTGGGGATATTTACGGTCAGTTTTCCTCCGGTGCGAGCCTTGCATAAGGCAATCTCGCGCGTACTACCTCTAACGTGTCTAATTCACATGTCGTTACAAATGAAGAACAATAAATTTAAAATTCAATTAAGCATAGAGATTTAAAAGTCATAATATTTAATAAAGATTGATGGGGTAAGATACTTACACGCACAACTTCTCTGGGTGACTACTGGACTGGTTGTGGTAGGGGACGGTAATTCATTCCTATCCCTAAGCGAAGGACCCGACACTGCTAGTGTACCCGGACTACTCTCAGCTCGAACTGATGAATCGCACTGAAGACGTTTCCCTCTCGCTAGCATGACGTCGTCCTGTGACCAAATAAATCAATATTAGAGAAAAAAGCACAATGAATTATGTTACTTAAAATGAATAAAAAATAAAAATGCAAAAATATTATCGCAAATTTAATTGAAACGATAAATTTACTTTATTACTCGGAGTAATATTCTTCAGAATCACTACAATCTTCACCAAACGATTCCGAGGAATTATCGCTTCCTTCTACTTCACGTTGTTCTGAACCACTCTCATCGGTTACTGGCAGATAAGCCTCAACGTCATTTCTAGTCAACGGGATCATGTCAAATGAGCTAAAGTCCACAAACAACTCAATAGACTCATTCTCCTGGTATGATTCACGGTTCGACGGTCCTTTTCCATCTTCACTAGCTTCCTCTTTAATAGGTGAAATATCATATGTGTTTCTAGGGGTAATCTTTTGAACAATCTTCCAGTGGCCGCCCACTTCATATCATCAATATAAAACACTTGATTCCCCTGAGAAGCTAGCACGAACAGGTCATCTTTGTACCACTTTCGGGATGTGTTAATACTAACAAACCGACCACTTTTTTCAAGACCTAAATTTTGAGTACTCAAGTCAAACCAGTCACATTTTAGTAAATAAACTAATTTCCGTCGTAAATATCCACGACCTGGCCGTAAAAATCAACATCTTCCCCATCATGGTTCCCCGGAACAACCACACCACTATTCTGAGTGTAACGAAACTGTTCACGAAAGACCGTGTGAAACTTAATCATGAACATCATCACTATACTTCGCACTTTTGAGTCTATCAGCCTCATAAATCCAGCTCGTATCCATATTGTTCCTTCAAAGACGAAAATACAAACAATAATGCAAACAATGATGACATTCATACTCAACTCTAATTTCTTCAGGTGATAGTCATATCACATTCAAGTTTACAATATCATGTACTGCACGTAAATGACCCGACCATTGTAATCGATGCTTTAGAAATTTCGATAGCATTTCCCCTCAATCCCCAGATACACGCCTACAACATTGAGCATAAACACCCACCATTTAAGGCAAGTGTGTAAGCTCAATGTTGAATGTGTATTCGAAGGACAAAAGGAGATTTGCATCGAAATTTCTAAACACATCTGTCACAATAGCAGATACAATTACGCACATTACGCATATTGTAAACTCAAACTGTCCATAACGTGGACAATTCAAGAATTACATCCAGTTCGTTATCTGAACTTCGTGTAATTCATAAACGGAGTCTAAGGCTAATAAATGAATGCATTGCATTACAAAAAAATACCGTACGGACATTACATAACGGTCTGAACTAATATTCAACTACGTTCGGACGTGTTTTGCAAAGTGTTTGAACCAACCAATAGCGTCCGGGTGGTAAATCAACCGTCCGGACTGCGATTGTCGAACAAGACATTACTTCGACGCACAGACTCAAATTTTAGTCCAAAAACCTTGTCAAAATCAACCCAAATAACAAACACTTTAATATAAACACATCACAACCAACCCCAAACTTCATTACTATCATTTTAGAACCTAAAATTTCGAAAAACACAAGCTTTCATATATTAGAATACAAGTTTTTCATCCTAAAACAATTCAATTTAAAAACCACTAACCTCAAATGCAGTCCAACTTCAAATTCTCAAAGATATGCTCTTTTCACACCCTCTTCAATGAGATCGAACGCCCAAAATCAGCTCTCCGCTTCTCCTCGTGCTCAAATATCTCATTTGCTTTTTTTCTCCACTGTCTGCGAATTTGTAACTTTCATATTTTTGAATACCATTCGGGCCGATAAAGGACGTTTGGACGTATACGTGTATTAGTTTTCGAGGGAATTCATGCCGCTAAAATTTTCATATACGTCCGAAGTACTATTTAACCGTCCGCACTCCCTCTTAAAGTTAAACACACCGTTTTAGTAATTTTCAAACTATAGCGTATGCTCACTAACATATATGTTCGGACAGTCACATACCATCCGAACAATACCTTACATTACCAGAGACTGTTTAGGAAATACCAACACCATAACGTCTGATAATAAACAATCAAGTCCGCACGGTAGTAAACAAGAGTCCGGACGGTATTTTGAATTTCAGGAGTCTCGACCGTCTAAAAATGTGTTCGGACGGTTTGTTTTATATAATACGACACCGTTCGATTTTACATTATATAGTTCGGACGGATAAATTCAGGTCCAAACGTATTTGGACAATATGTATTTATTTTTTTAATTAACTTTATTAGCAAATTTTAAATAACCAAAGTTAGTTAATAATGTAAATAATAAATATTTTTTTGAATGAGTGTACCGAAATTATAAACGTAATATTAATTAACATATTATATTAAGTTCTAATAAATACAAATAACATAACTGAAATGACATAAAACATAATATGAACAAAAACATCAAATAAAATCTATATATGTCCACAAAACATAATATAAAAGTAAATGTCCTCAAAACATAATAAAAAAAATAAACGTGATAATAAAAGTAAATAAGGAAGACTATGAATCATCGTCATCGTCATCATCTGTGAGTTTTAGGACGTGACGAAGGTGCTCCTCTATCAGCACGACCCGCTCAGTCAGGGGAAAGAGCTCCGCACCGGTTGTCACGCCCCTCAAACTCTCCTTAAGCGTTGCGACATTCTTCTTCCACCCAACGTCCATGTCGGCGACGTTCTGCTCCAAAGCAGTCAGAAGACGACTGATATCACTGACCATGCAATAGGTGGGCTGCAAGACCAATTGCATCCGCTGAGACAACTCCGTCATCATATCGTCCATCCAACTCGGTCGCTGTGGCCCAAGTCTCTGGGCGAGCTCTGCCCAAGATCCTCCCTCTCCATTCAACTCAATATAATTTGGCACAAATATTTAACTTAATTTCTTTATTTTAAATACATAAAAAATATGCATATATATATATAATCATATTTTTATATTAATTATAACTAATCATCAATTTAATTATAACTACTTATTTAATTTTACTAATTATCCGTTTAAATTGTAATAAATTTAATCTACTGAAAAAACATAATTAATATAAAATATCAAAAATAATCCAAATACCGAATGAAAAACAAAATCGTAATGTCTATTACAAGCCGCAAACGGTCCTTAAGACGATAAATAAATAACTAAGTTTAAAACAGAAACAGAAGACTAGTTCAAATCATGAGCTGCAACTGGCTCGTCCAAATCTTGTCTGAGGGCATCACGAACATGCGCCAAATGCTCCTCCATATTATCCACTCGTCTGACGAGTGTCTGCAGCTGTACCGGAATGGTACGGACAGACTGGACAATTGAGACAATTGTTCTCTCATCCTTATTAGTTCCCTCCGCATAATATTCAGCTCTTACGTTATAGCCCTATCCGTCAGAGCAAGTTTCGTCTCCAGACCGGTCAAGCGACATTGGAGCTCCATGCACAATGAGTGAGTCGGCTGCATGATCGCCCAAATACTCTTGTTTAACACTGCTAAATGCGTGTCTGCCCAGGCTGATCGCTCTGTCTATCCCCCTTCATTGGTGATACTTCTTCCAAAGTGTTCCATGGTCAACCTAGCAAAAATCGTCCGAACATGAGTATAAACAGTTCACATGAAAGTCAAACTGCGTCGTTTAAATTTTAGGACATCCGAACATAATAAAACTCGTCCGAACGTAAAATAACAGTTCTGACGGTTTACAACAAGTCCAGACGGTTTTGGAGTTCCTGAATAGTTTTGAGTGACGAAAATAATATTTTGTCTTGGAAAATTCACTTTAGGTGACAAAATTTGGTTTAACACCCAAAATTTTGTCACCTAAAGCGTAATTTCTTGTAGTGCCATGAACCGATACGTTAGATAATTATCATTATTCTTTATTATTCTAAGCATGATCTATTATAAATGGTCACTATGTATAAATTAGTAACGTTAAATCATTTTTAAAAAAATACTCATTATTCCTTGTATAGCCAACAACATGATTAACCCAAAACAAAAAACAAAATGCCTAGGATTATCCAAACAAACCCCCATACTTTGTAAACCTACTTTGATGTGCTTTGGAAGTGGCCCCCTCCATACTGCATAGGTGCTCTCTTGAACTTCACACAACTCCATCATATGGGGGGATACGTAGTGCATGCTTTTCACGCATCTAGCTTGAAATTTGAAATCAAGTAACTGGTTCGGAACAGTATTAATATATAGGGTACTACGATCTGCTATTAATTAGCTAGCCTTTCTCCTGTTTTGTTGGGGTTCCTTTGTGTTCAAAGTTTAATCTACTTTATAGTCACGAGTAAGAGATCAGGAGAAGAAACGAGCTTCGTGTTGGAAAAATTGCCTTATCCTGTGCAATAGTTACATGTAAATTGAACATGTATCGCAGTCCATTTAGAAGGGACATCAATGATAATCACTGCTGCACTGCATAAGACACCCACTTCTTTATCACCTTGTGAATGGAATTACGTACCCTGAAGGTTGAATCAACCCCTCAGCTTGACTGCATAGCGGGGGAAGAGAGAGAGAGAGGAGGAGACAGAGACAGAGAGATTGGAGAGTACTGAAAAGAAATTGGATAATTGCAGATGACAGAGATTTGACTTGTAACAAAATTTGGTTAGTGGAAGCTTTGTAGTTTCTTTTCACTGACCCAGATGATATAGAAATGATTAGAGGGTGGTCAGAAAACATATATAACAACGTCGGAAACAAACTTTGATAACGTATTGGTGGTTTTTTTGGAGACTATATAGATGTCACCCCAGAACATGACCAAGGGCAGATATCTCTAAGCATTGCTGGTCTGCTTTCTTGCTTTGCCCCCTACTCTTACAAAATATACCCTTTGATAAATGGCAAGCAAAAGGGAATACAAAAACATCTGGTCAACATGTTTGATTCGGTTGTTGTGTCTCTCTAGCATTGTATGCTCTTTTGGTGTCCCATTTCAGAAGGGACATTAATGACTAAACACTTTTTATTATATATAATCATGATTAAGTGGCCCTCTTTGTCCTTTCTTTGTCATTACTTAGTCATGTTCCTACTGCATGCATACTAACATGATTAACAGATGGGCTCCACACTTGAGAGAATTTCTATCAGTGTTGCCCCGGCCGGCCCCCGTTAGTGTCGTATTGTTCTTGAATCTATGTTCCACTTTTTAATACGAAGAAAATCTTGGTGGTTAGCAGCTTGATAGAGGATGAAGATTATCCGCTAATTAAGAGCTCCTCATGCTGTGGCCTTTCAATGTTTTATAATTAAGCGTTTATCAGTGTTTGCGCTGCAAATCTCGACTCTCGTTGGTGACATACCTAACTTGGAGACGTCCACGCAGTTGCATATCTTGATTTGCATTGTGATTAGCTAGGTACACTAAACTAGATATTTATGAAAAAACAGTCATTTCTCTAATTTTTTTCGAATTTTTGCTTGCTGCGAATTAATTTGGCCTGCATGCATGCACGTAGGACCACTTTTTTTTTTCTTTTCAAGTCACTCATATTACCAAAACCAATAGTACTCTTTGTACTTGAGCCTGCATGTCAAAATATTACTTGCTCAGCAGCTCATCACCAAAAAACACAACAAAATATATATTCCGAAATAATATTACCATATTCCTTAGGTTGTGTTTGAGAAGTAAAATTTTAATTAGGTGGTTAAAATTTTAGGTATTGAGGTTGATGAAAAAATGAGAGAGTGAAAAAGTTGGTGAAAAAAAGTGTATGGAGATTGATGAAGAAATGAGGAGAGAGAGTGTTTTGTAATGATAATAAAATTTTAGGTGGCTAAAATTTTGTTACGCAAACGTAGCCTTAATGACATATCTATACAGTGCACATGCAGGAACTGTAGAGATAAAATAGCTATAACTCCAACGATAGAACTGATCTACTTGAATTGATTATGCATGCAATTAGCTAGCTAGATCCTAAATTAAGAAAACTTATTATGTCTTTGAGTGTTAAAATTTTAGGGTATTGAATTTGGTGAAAAAGTGAAGAGATGATTTTTAATATTTATTACATTGAAAAGTAATGATGTAATGGAGAGAGATATTATAATTTTTTATTGCGTTAAAATTTTAGTAAATAAAGATAATATTTTGTGTCTATTTAAGCCGGTAAACAACGCCCCATGTGACTTGTTTTCAAGGAAGGTGATGAATTAGGTCAACAGATCACAGACAGTGGGATCCTTGTACAGGGAACTTGCAGCTTTATACGCTATTTATGCATTCACATTGGAGAAGAAAGTGGTTGGCTGCTCTTACTGGACGTAGGCCAATTAATAACAAGCTGCCATTTAAGGCCAAGGCCGGATTTTATGTTCATCCCCTCTATACCATTTGTTTGCTATTCAAAAAACATGGTGCGGTACATTATTTTCCGCTAACCGTGCTGACAAACCATGCAACGATCGAGTAGTTGGTTTTTGGTTTGGTTTGATTTGTCTCGGTTTTTGGGTTTGAACATGGGCCAAAGTCTTGCTCAACCTAACTCTCTAGCTACTAACACCCATATTGCATGCCATGTTCAATTACGTACGAAGGAGTGAAGATTATTTCCTTTCCCTCAATCAAGGCCATATTATACCCAACAAATAATTCATTGACGAAATTAATATGTGGCAATGTGTTGGAGTTTGATGCTCTATAAACTTGCTTAGGCTAACAAAGCAATCAATATATATACTTGATCGGTTTCTGAAGGAAGGATATTCGATGCTGCTTTCAGAGGAAGAGATTCCGGTGGACATGAATAATTATATTTGGCTTCGGCAAAAGATCTTCATATCTTTCTCTAATTGAAGAGGATAGTAAGAGCTAATCAACGAGATTTACTTTTCTCTTAGGCAATATCTAATCAATAAGTTCGATGGAAAAAGATGAACATGTTGAACATTAGATATTTCTAAGGCAATCGGCAGCCACACAAGATGATCAACCACCGAAGGAACCTATGAAAGACAGTGGCGGATCCAGGATCCAATTTGAAGGGGATCGAACACATAAGGCGAAATGACAAAAAAAAATTCTCAACGTAATGTAAAAAGTGTCTTAGAGTTAAAATATCGAAAATTAAGATTAAAAAGCATTAAAAAATTTAAAATACACGTACATACTATTTGCTAAGACTGAAAGGGGCAATTAGATCATACTAATTTGCATCTTATATATATATATAAGAAATGATAGTTTGAGCAGCAGGAACTCCACAGAAATTCAAGGGCATGAAAATCCTAAACAAACAAAAATCAACTAAATAATTAATTTGGGACCCAAAAATATGAGTGTGTTTCTATTTATTTTGGAAAAAAATTAAAAAAATTAGAAATTTCTAGGTAGAAACCTCTATAGCCCTAAGATATCCAAACCAATTCAATCTCATCTTCCAACAATTTCACAACTCACAAAATTTCAAACCCTAAAGCATTTTTAGCATACTAAATAAATGAATTTTTCTACTAAATTGTAGAAAGAGAATCTTGGATAGAGGGACATACTAGGGGTCGGAGGTCCAACAATTTTCAAGTGTAAAATCTAAAGTATCCTGCAAAAATTGAAACCGTAAAAAATCTAAATAATGAAATTGAGAGAGAGCTGAGAGTCAAGGGAGATATACACTAGAATTTTCAGTATCAAGTACTACAAAAATAGTATGGACAAAAATAACTGAGAAGTATTGCATTATAATTCCTATAATAGTATGGAGAATTTGCTGTTAACTATAAATTGCCCAAATTGTTCAATAAATTGCCAGTGTCCTATAGGCTGCCAGGGGATTTACCATCGTTAGTATTCAACTGCAAAGACATTAATTAGGTTTGATCAAAAGCATTAGTTGCCTCACAATGTCCAGTTAAGATGCAAATATCAAATTGTCAAATCTTCCACTCCAAATAAAATATACTTTAAAAACTAAAAGAAAGAAGTAATAAAGAGACATCATGTATAACTAGATACACGTATACTCATTTCTAGGAAAAACAAAACTCAAAAGACTTGATTTCTCTAGCACCAGGTGGTCCAGGTCCACGTAGAAGGAGATCCACATTTGCCAAGTAAAAATCATCTGACGATTTCTCTAGCACCTTTAACTGATCAAGGGTACTGGAAGTAGAGGCAATCAATACACACTTAAAACCAGGCTCTGCAAGCTTAAAACTAGGATTGACCTGGAGCTATGGGGATCAGGCTCCCATAGGCCCATATCAACTTATAATAAAAAATAAAATAATTTTTTTACATATAGTAATTATTTTTGGCAGGTCCAATGGGGGCGACCGCCCAGGGCCGCACCCCCTGGATCCGCCTCTGATGAAAGACAAGCAGACATGTACAGATACCAGTTCAATTATGCATGAGTAAAAACAGAGATAAGTCTTTTGGGGTATTTTATAGCGTCCAAATTGCTGCTAATTGAGCTTAGAGACAACATCTGCACAAAGTGGGTTCCATTAGGTCTAGAACTTAGAGTGGGTTGCCTTAGGGCATGCAGTACAACTACTGCATTTGGGTGAACCCATTACAATATCATGGAAGTGCCTTTCTTTCATTTTAGCACCAAGCCTGTGACAACCTACTGTATATCGAGTGTACGTTATCGAATCTTTTTCTACCAATAGAAGACGAAAAAGGGAACCAAAAGTGAGAATTTAAACCCTTCGGTGCGAATGAACACCACCTTCTCACCTAGTCACCTTCGAATTAAAATGCCCAAAGAAAGTCCCCATCATGCAAATGGGACCCCCTCATGGCCCCGAACATCCCTCGATTCTCTCTCTATCAGATGATTTTTCTTTCTCTTTCTCTCTCTCGTGTATTTAGTTTTTTTTTCCCGACCTCCCTGGATGACTCTTCATTCCTATCTTCATAGTTAATGGAGCTACAAGGGGTCGAATCATGGGACTATGACTGCTATCATTCAACCGGCAGCACTCTTCCATTAACCCGGCCGCTTTTTTTTTGTAATCAAAACTATCATTTATATCTAGCAAGTAGCTGTAAAATCGCGAGCAAACTTTATAGCTCCACCATTGTTGTTGGCCAATGGCCATACAAACTTTGAGATCCCCAAAGGTTGTAAGCACAGACAGTAACTTCAAGTTTACCAAAAACAACAGCCTACCTTAAACAATCTTTTGATTTAACCAACTTTCCATGAAGTTTTGATCAATTTACTTCTTCATATCCTAAGTACTCGGTAAGATTATTGACGAATTCAAAATAACATAACTATTTAGGAATATTAATTATTATATAGATCTAAAAGATTATTTATCTTTCTTTTTGTTCCCCTCTTGTGACTGTAAAATTGTGTGAGAAACCAACATATCCTAGCGAGTAGGGAGTCAGCAAGGCTCGAAGAGTATGCGGTCTGACGCCACTACTTCAAGGGCCCCATGGACTCCACCTGTTCCGTCAAAAAGGAGACGAAGAAATCTACACAGACAAATTGCATGGGACCCGCAAATCTAAGCAATGAGCTGTTTCTTTTTTGACATCTCTCTCACTTTTCCGCACACCCCCGAACATGCCCACGTCTCTCTCTCAGAAAAAAAGAGAGAAAAGACTGGAAAAAAAAATGAAAGAAAAAGGAGAGAAAGTGGCCGAGAAAATATGGAAGAAAGAGAGAGACAGCTGTGCATGATTCATGCAGAGTACTAAAAGTGCGTCTACATTATATTCCAACCACCCACCTATCTTCTTTTTTTTTTTTTTTTCCGTCCATACTTATTCGGACTTTGATGAGCTTTTATCGTTTTGTCCTGTCTATGCTTTTTTATTACGTGCTTGCCATGGTCGGTGATAATTATCGAATGGAGGGCTTTTTTTTAAGTGACGAGAGAAATTCGGGTACCCAATCACGTGCAATAAGTTTAGACGAATCTGATCCAGTATATGTACGAGGTGGACTTAACGTTATTGTAAATTCCGGACCGTGCAACCCTCTCAAACCACACATGTCAGTTAAGTCCAATTTCGTTGAAAAAATAATTCCAAAAAATTATTTGCAACTGAAAGAATTCGAACTTAAGATTAGAAGAGACCAGACTTTTAGGTCCCAAACCTTCACAGGCCAACCCTTGAGTTGAATGGAGGGATTATCTTAGCCGACTTTCTTGAAAAAAGAGATTATTATTTTGACCAATTTTCTTTGATATTCGGACTTTTCTACCCTATGGGAAGTCAATTTCTTTTTTTTTTTGGTTCCTTTTAATTGTTCACGATTTGTGTGCAATAGATTTTTAAACGACCTCGAGATCTGACGAGATGAATTCAGATTTTCTTTTCTTTTTTTAATCAAACTCCTTAGAATTGACCAATAAAGGGAGACTGCCTCGATGTATACACATGAAGCATGTCGAGGCCATGCCACCGTCAATTAACCTCTTATTTATTCTTTAAGAAAAAGACTTTTGATTAGAACTCCCTAATAACTATCCAAGCTTTGTTAGTTTTTTGCTTTTCTTGGCAACCTTCATGATAATCCCTGTGTAGGCCTTTTATTCAAACTTTACAAGATTTGGAGTGATTCCCATCTTCTTTGTTCGTAGCATTTATTCATCTATTTGTAATAATTATTGCTTGCTTTTACAAAACATTAAAGAAAAAGGATAACTTCGCCTCAGAAGAATATTTTCAGAGAAGAATCCCAAACTCTGCTTCTGAATGAGGAGGAAAACAACTGCCGAGCATCCTAATATTAATTTATTCTCATTTTGATTAGTGTTCGACCCAATGCATCATGAGCGTAATAGCTAACTGGTTGGTGTTATCCCACAGAGACCGTGTCTGGCAGGAGCAGCGTTAGGTTTAGGAGGGGTAGCTGGTCTTGTGAGACAAAAGTAGTTAGCAGGGTTATGTTCGTTTTCAGAATATTTGTAGAATTCTGATTGTTTTGAGAAATTTTAGGTGAGATTGAAGGAGTATTGGTATTTGTGTAATAGTTGGTGAGGTGTAAAAAAGTAATGATGTTTTTTTAAGTTTGTTTGTAGATTATGTTTATTGGAATGAGTGAAGAAGATAAAATGTAAAATAATATTTTTTATAATATTTATTATAAATTCGAATTTATTTTTTATTATAACATAAATATTTGATTTTATTAAAAAAAGAAGAAAACGACAAAAAGTTTGACTAATACGGTTAAAAAAATAAATAAAATAAAAAATAAAAAGAAAGAAGAAGATAATAAGGCAAGAAGCTGATCCACGTGACGAGCAGCAAAAAGAAAAGTGGAGACGAAGTCCGCTGCAGGTATGTCAGTGCGTCAGGCCATGAAAGAAGCGTCAGGTATGGCAGGGGAAATGGCCTGAAGCCTGACGTCTGACGCTGTACCCCGTGACATGCAGCTGTGGATACCTTATTCGTTGTACCCGTGACATGGCAAATCCTAGAAAACATGTTCGGCGATAGTATTTTAAATTGAATGCGAATTCTACCGATTCTGCCAAAACGAATGCCCTGGGTTTTTTCATCTGCGTGTCGAGTTGTGAAGTGTACGTCGGTCTTGGCTTTTCGGTTGTTTTCATTTAGCGTACTGTGGGCTATGAAGTCTCCTAGCTCGACAGGAAGTTCCAGTAGTGATAGATTACGTTAATTTTCAATTTAGGAAGTTGCGAAACAACAAAAGTTGCTTGAACTTTGGATACTTATTTATTACAGAAAACTGATTGTTTCAGAGTTTGTCAGCTATCGAACATACATGAAACTATGAAAGTCTGAGCACAAAGGCACTTGGCTTCTGCATGTTCCTGCTCGTAAATAGTGGGCGAAAGAAAATTCCATGGAAGAGTACTGTAAGCCGTGCAGTAGTCCAGCAAACCGCCTGGGAAGAGAGAAAGAACGGCTTTCCTGCTGCTGTTACTGTCGCAGGTTGTTCTACCAAACGGAAATACAAAATTTTGTTATCCAACTTTATGATTCAATCCAACCCTCAATATAAATGTCATATTTTAACTCCGATGGGTTGGCCTGAGTGGTGAAGGCTTGGAACCTAGGAGTTTGCTCCACCTGAAGTTTCAAGTTCGAATCCTCTCAGGTGCAAACAACTCTTTAGGGACACTCCCTCAGCCAAGCTGGACTTAACTGACATGTGTTGTTTGGGAGGGCTGCACGACTCGAGATTTGCCGTGGCATTAAGCCCACATCGTGCGTATATTGAGTCAGGTTCGTCCGAACTCGGTGCACGTGGTTGGGTGCCCGGATTTCCCTCGTCACCCAAAAAACATGTCATGTTTGATGCACCTGACAGGACAGTAGATGTACTGAAATAATGTAGCTTCAAACCCATATAGATTTGGAAGCAGAAAAATAATAAAAAAGGATGGTATCTATAAATTTATCATCAATTATTGTGGTAAGGACCCACTAGTTGTTGGGTTATGATATTCTTGTGAGTTGGAATCTGTAACCTTGGCCCATAAAAAAACAGGTCATGTAGTGAACTCAAGGGTCCCATTGAAGCTCCATATATCATCTTCGAGTCTTTTGTTTTCGTCTCCTAGAAAAATGATTTGAGCAGCTTAGAATAACAGGATCTAATAAGTTCAGATACTTTGTACGATCCTGGATCGATCGAGTGGGTATGTGGTTTAGATCTTGATTGATTAGTTGGTCTAGCCTTCGACCACATGGGTCGGTGGTTTTCTTTTTCTCTTTTTGGTTTGCTCGTTATGATAATCTTGATAAGATTTTCTCGTACCCGCGTTATTGCGAGGACGCTGGGGACCAAGTAGATGGCCATAGTGGGATTCGCTCAGGGAAAGGAAAAGACTAAACGATGGGTAGCTAGCTAGCTAGGTAGCTAGTAGTTGATTTAATCCAGTAGATTAGACAATAGACAATGGTACTTCTAGTGCCGATTGGTTGCTATTCGTTTTTTTTTTGTTGCTATTCGTTCTCTAATCTTCCTGTCTACCCGTGGTCTTTTAAGTTAAGTCCTTGACTTGTGTCACTTGTTTCATTTCAAGCATTGCAGCCAACCGGTGGTTGATTAGCTTCTTCCTGTGTTCATGTTTCAATCCTCGTTCCTACATAGGCACGAGACCAGTAGAATTAAATGTTTTTTTTGTTTCTTTATGTGTTTTTTTTTTCTACGCTGTATCTATACGTACTTATTTATCTATTGTGTTCAGGATCTTAATTTCTGTCCTCATGACCCATTGTCCTTTGCCCCAAGCTGCTCACTATAGTCAAAAGTTTTCCCAGTTTTTCTGCCAGAATATCGTGGAAGCGAGAGGGCTGAATATATATATGTATTAGTCACATTAATAGTACACTCTCTTTCTAACTCTAATTGGTTCTATTTGATACAGCTAGGCACCAAATACACTATTCACCGATGACAATGTATATTTCTCGGCACCAAAGAGATATATTCGGTTTGCGTAAAAATATAAAATTTTAAAAAAGTTATGAATATTTATGTTGAATAATATTTTATTGATGTTTGCGTGAAGCGGAGAGAAATGATTTGATATAATTGTTTTAAAAAAAATATTAGAGTTATGTGAAAAAATATAGAAAAAGAAAATTTAAGTTGAATAAAAAAGTAAAAAGTTGTTGAAGATTGTGTAAAATATATTGATATTTGTGTTTGAATCCTAAATATGTTCGGTGATAATTTATGAATGTATTTGAATCATGAAACTTTTTTAAAAACCAACATAACCCAGGTCTCTTTATATTGATCCCCCAAAACCCACAAAAAGATACTACAAAACGACAGTACTACATTGTCCTCAACTTATCACCTTTTGGTTTTCAGCTGCGATTCCTAACCATACCTAATTGTCCTATGCTCCCGCAAAGACCAAAGTTGATTAATAGAGCCTAATCAACGCGGGTTTTCATGAGGATTACACCAATCCAATTGGGTTGAGGTAGACATAACTTCACTGGGAATTAATTAAGGTTATCAATAAGTGTGGACATATCCGGAATAGGCAATTTCAGTTCTGGTACTTATGGGATTTCATATTTTGATTCTGTTTCTATTCCGGTAAATATCGAAATTGGGTGGAATTGAAAATCGAAAATTATGGTATTGATGTGTGGATTATTTTGGAACAATTTTTGTATACCAAAAATCATTTTAGGTATTTTGGAGTCAAATTTGGTGCATTTTTATGTCAAATTAGGCTTATGAGTTCTATTTAAGCCTTTTTTTTCTTTTTTTAGTGTGTTGTACTTATCAAAAATTAATCATTTGATTATTAATACAGCATTATTTTATGTTTCTATGTGAAATAACAAGACTAAAAATCTAATTGGTTCTATGGCCATTTTAATTTGTCTAACAAAATATAAATAATTACTACTACTACAAAAGTCTAAACTCAAATGATGAAGCATTAAGAACATACATAAATAATTATATCATACAAATCACATGAGCCAAGTAAATAAAATAAATAAATAGAAACTCTGGTATTCTCGCTGAAATTTCTTATTGGGTTCCAGTTCAGAAAATGGGGTAAATCCCATGCCAATTCTAGTATAGACCGGATACAAAACCAGAATTCCGATACCAAAAATGATGATCGGAATTATTGAACACTCTTAATTATCAAATTATAGATGCGTTCTTTACTCTTTCTATAAATAATATAAATTGCCTTAACACTAGGCCACTCGTTGTGGATGCATCAACCATAGGAGTTGATATGCACCATGCTTGTTTATCAGCCGCAAGCTTTCGGATCTTCACCAAAACTGGTGGCCGAGACGTTAAATTCGTCGGGGTTTGAAAACGAGAGACTTCAGATCATACACCTCCTGATCTCCCCAATTATTTGGGTTAAAATTAAAAAATTTATCAAAAAACTTATTATATTTATTAAAAATCTTCTCTCTCTTCACTTTTTCACCAACTCCCATAAAATATCTTTATTTTTTTACAAACAATAATATTTCACAAACCTAAATACCCAAAATTTTCACACTCAAACAACACCCTTATCTTTCTAACACGAAACCCTGGTCGCATGTGATGTGGCCGACTCTTTTTTTCTAAATAATGTCGATAGACTAATATTCCATATTGAATTCTTAGAACAAGTTACAATAAAAAACTGAAAACTAAAGATTCAAGCAAACTAAGCTGCAAAAAGAACCAGTGGGACCAAACAAGGGTCGATAAACCACATAATCCTTCATGTCGGGCAGAAAGAGCGAATGATGCGCAGGAAACGATAGACGACAACTACCAAAACCATTTGAGTGCTAGTCACTGAACAAGGATAGAGAGGCAGCTCAAACAAACGCAACGTTGCCCACAAGGAGGCCGGCAAGGCCATAAAAGGCTAGAAAAGCCAACAAGTGGGTGGAAATGCCCTTCGTGGCCGCAACAACGAAAGAGTCATATACAAGTCCACCAACGGGCCAAAACAAAGTAATAGCACAGAAAAACGAAAACAAACGCTCTCAAAGACCAGAAGAGGTCGAAGAAAGGCCAGAGACCACCAAAGCAAGGCGTCGCGTGGGTGGCACGCGCTGTCCTTGAAAGCCACGCGCGACTAGTAATGAAGCATAAATAGCTAGATCTGAATGCCAAAAATAAGGGCGATGGCTCCAAAGATCGCCAGAACAACCCGTGGAAGGAGAAAAAAGAACTAGCGCTTGAGGCTTGTGCGGCGGCGCGTGGCTTTCGGGGATGAGACTGTGCATAAGGGATTGGGCAGAGGAGCTGGTGATGGTGGGCTAGTGCGTGGCCTCCGGGGATGAGCCAAAATGCCGAGATATAGCTTCCAAATCTTCAAGCAAAAATTAAAAAAAAAAGAAAAAGAAAAGAGAAGATGCACTAAGGAGGGTGTCGGGGCTCCTCTCGCAACCGGAGATAGGAGAAAAGGAAGATGTTAGCGCTTAGGGTTTGGGGTGTATTAAAGAGAAAGCAGAGTCTCTCTCTTTAGAACACATTCTTCTTTGTGTGATCGATTACTTTTTCTTTCTTTTTTAAGTGTGGCCAACTACCTTGACATCGGGAGTACGGCTTTTGTTTTGGAAATTGATATCATGTTTGTTTAGTTTTGAAAACGTATTTTTTTGGAATGATTAGGAAAAATATTTGAGATATAATTTTTTAATTATTTGAAAGTGATGAGGCACACATGACTGATGGTTGAAAAGATAAAATTTTTGAAATTTATTTGCGAGAGTAAAAATATATGTTTTGATAGAAGTTTTCTGTGGAGGGAGTTTTTATAAATTTTTTAAAAATTGAAGGGAATTATCTGATAAAACTTTTGAGTGAAGATTGAAATGTTTTTTAATCGATTGAAAAATATTTTTAAAATAAAAAACCGCTTTAAAAATCATTAGCCAAACGTACAATCAACTGACGTTTACATCCCTCTTACACGGAAAAAGGTGAGTGGAAGATTTGTTCGCAGATGATGGCTGCTGGTTGAAATTCGCTCCTTGTCTTTTCATTTTCCACGAGTAGAGTTCTGTTCATTTCTCGGCTGTTCTTTTATTATTAATTTTTTCTATTCAGGAAAGTGATCAGAACCCTCAGTCTATGCACATTCCTTTTATATACGAAATCAAGGGAAAGTAATTTTGCTCATATAGTTGAAAAATAATGTCATTAGATAACAAAAATAAATGAAAGAAGTGACCACTACATTCTGTATCTTTTAATAAGTATATACGTTGTAATTTAAATTTTAAATTATTAATTTTTTATATTATACTTCAAATAATTAATTACTTTAAAATTTACATCCTATGTCATAATTTTTCTATTAACATTAGTAGATATGTTTCTTATTTTTTATTTGCGAAGCAGTATTAGAAAATAAATAAATAAATAATTAAAATAGAGATAGAAAAGTAGAAAATGAACCGATGGGCAGAGATTGAGGAAGAAAAGGACATATTATCCACTTTATTATTGACCCCGTTATCGATGTCAAGTTGCAAAAATTACACTTCTTGCCCGCCCGCCTCTTTTATTATAATTTGGGCGCGTGGGATATTTGATTGCGTATGCCGTTTCTCTACCGTACGAATTGACAGCGACGAATAGAGATAAGGAAAACAGTTGTCGCGTCACGTCCCATCATTACCCGGTGGGACCCACCCTTTCCTCGGCCAATGCTTGGGGGATTCGTCGTTTTTCTCCCCACTCCCCCACACACCGCTCGTTCCGCAATACTTTCCTTTCTTTCTTTCTTTCTTTTTCCTCTCAAATTTATTCTTAGCCGTAGGATTGGAATTAACAGAACAGCTTAAATCTTGCCCCTAAAGATCCCCACATTTACATCGGTTCATTCTTTCTAGCCGTAGGATTAGAATTATTTACTCTCGCTATTTTTTAGCAAATTTACTCTAGCTATCATGCCACTGCTATTTTTAGTTTTGACACGTTCCGCTCATTTATTTTTATAAGATTCTTTATAATTTTAAAATTTACTGAACATGAACCAATTATTTAGTGTTAATATTAAAAAATTTATCAAATAATTTTTTATTTTTATAATATTTATTAAAAATCTTCTATTTTTCATTTTTTCACCAATTTTATAAAATATCTTTACCTTTTCACAAATAATAATATTTCACAAATCTAAATACCTAAAATTTCCACACTCAAACAACACCTATATTATTTGATAAAACACTATTCAACATAAAAATTCACAACTTCTCTAAAATCCTACATTTTTTCTCAAAACGAACATCACCCTATATTTAAGTTGGAGCTACGTATTCGTAGATTAAGAAACAAAAACAAAAGTCTACCATAAATCATAATGTCCTATGAGACATGATTAAGCTTTCATATTTTGTGACCAAAGAAAAACATAATCAACATTGAGATTTGAGGATTTCTTGTAATAGATAAATTTGTCGAAGCTTTTAAGCTCAATACCTTTTCCCTTTGGGGAAATGCGAAAAGTTTAACAAACAAAGATTTGACATGTTAGGCTAATCTGTTATTTTCTCTCCTCTTTCCCATACGAAATGGCAAAGATCTTCTATTAATGAAGGTTTCAAAAGTACTTAGGTAGAACATGTAAGGATTTCCAGCAACCAAATTAGGTCGCACTACATCAAAACAATTGAAAACAGAAACAGACGTTAAGAAATACCTTGAAACATTTGGCAAGATCTTGTACTTTCAACTATTATTTTTATTATATTGCATATATCATTAGAAATGATATAAGTATGTTATCAGACCTCTTTCATCTTTCGAAACCTTCTCAGCATGTTATCAAGAAGAAAGAATATTACATTCAAAATAACAAGAATATAATTTTTAAAAATAAATCCACCTCTTTCCATCATATCATAAGCTTCTAAAATAATTGGTCCTAAGTTTAAACCCTTACTCTATTCCCAAATTAAAATGTCAAATTTTGCCTCTATTCTGCTTTTTATTTAAAATCTCAAATTTCTTGCCTAATAGGTAGATCCACATACATTCTGATCTCGCACGTGATAAGCTTTGGGATAGTTGGCGAATGAACAAATCTCATAACATTATATCATGATCCTGTATACCCAGGTAGGTATGTGTCTGTAATATCACCCTTGCTCTACCGTTATTGGCTAAACAGGTGGCAAATTAGTGAGTCTCCCAACCGTGTCGATCCGTCGTTTTGGTCATTTTGGAAGCCCACTAAAAACCATATTTCTGGCATCAATCATTTATGAGTAGTCCTACCAGTGGGAGAGGGTAGCGAGACTTTTGGTGTACGAGTTAAATGAGTCACCCTCCAACATATTCTTAGTGAGCACTCCACATCTGGCAAGCATGCAGAATATCCCTTTACCCACATCCTTTGCATCACGAACTATTTTGCATTAATGGACCATGCTTCCGATAGATGTCTTCTTGCAATGATCTTCTACATGGAAGAAAAATGCTAAACAGTATTTGGGTCTGCTCAATACTAGCTATAGTACGTACTCATAGAGATCATCGGGCCAAGATCAAAACCTACATAGCCTCTTTTTTTTCCCCTTTTATGACAAGGACTCCGTCGAGGCAAGGTTATAATAGATCCGTTCTTGCATGGTAAAAACTTGGACGAAAGGAGAGCTCGCAATCCCTCATTCCAGATAAGTTACGAGTCTGATCCTAGTGCGATTCGAAATTATAAGGATATATCCAAAACAGGAGCCCAAGCTTTCATGAATATCATACGCATCCTGTTAAATTGATGTTTAATTATACGTGCAAAAGTGATCATTTTCATTTCTATTAAGACTAATATACCATTATGTTTCATGGAGTATGGCTCAGCTTTGAGTCTTAAATTAAGGTTAGCTAGCCAACTAGCTTTCTTTTAATGCCTAGAAGCACATAATCTGTGTCGCTCATGTGATCATGCTGCTCATGAGTGAACCCGCTTCTAACGTGATCAGTTGGAAAGTCTATGAATGTAAGAGTTCTTGAACTAGAGGGAGTAAACAGTTCCATGAACTTACAGACACAGAAGCATGTTGTAAAGTTTTTATTTGTTCATTAATCATCATCAATCCAATCATGGTCCTCTCTTCTTGAACCCTTTGGTATCCTCGTGTCCCTAATGCCATGTGTCAGCAATCGATCGTCGAACTTTGCGGAATGCAGACACGAAAACTATGAAGAAAACTATCATACGAATAAATATAGAAAGATGGAGGTAGCAACTGATTTGTTAAATGAAGAGATCTTAAAAGTATAGATATATGTGCTTGGTTGAACTTTTTAATTTCCTTTTTTCTATCGTCTTGATACTACGGCAAAGATTTATATAATTATGAGCAAATAAAAAATACCTAGCTAGTTGTCATTTTCCTTCTTTCTTCTTTTTTTTTTGTCTGAAAAAATACCCTCAAGGAATGGACCATCATGAAGTCGGGCCGAAACTCATCACCACTTAAACTCGAGAATTTCATATAGCATAAGGACTACGAGAGCATATAATTCTACATAGCGCGGGAACCACGAGAGCATAATGAGGCTACTGTGATTTGAACTTTCATTGAAAACAAACCCTAGATCCTATGCACAACTTGAAGACCACTAAACTACCACCCCTGATGGTACCTAGTTGTTATTTTCCAATAGTTGAAAACGACAAATCATTTTAAAATAACTATCCCATACTATATGGCAAGGTCATAGATTATTATTGCTTCTATGACAAGTTACACATCATTGTTGAAATGTTTATTTTAAGAAATTTAATAGATTTTATATAATATCTAAACGGTTTATTAGATGTTGAGATTCTCTCTAATTTTCTATCTAATTGAATGGTTAAAAGAAAGACACAATATGCATGAATGTTGTAGGGTTTATACTACCTGATAATTAATACGGACATCGTTGAATGTTGTATAATTCACATAATGTGTCATCTCTATTCGAATTTGACTGTTCAATTTGGGTTATAAATTGAAGAGTATCTTAATACGAGCAATGTCATTTGTTTTCTTAGAAAATTGAGAGGTAATATAAGAAACTCCATATCAAATTAAGCTTACATGTTTCAAAAAAGAAAAAGTGGAAATGTCATTGTTCGGCCCATAAATATGTGTCAATTGCATTTGCAATCCCTTAACTTCAAAATTACTATTTACGTCATCTAAGTATGAAACATTTGTAATGTTCGTCCACAGTTAAAATTTCTGTTAAACTTGACGGAATTCGACATTAAAATGATCGAAATGCCCTCAAAGACAATTTTCAAAAATAAATAAATATTAGAGAAAATAAATTAAAAATATATATAGATTACTGAAATAGAGTTTCAATAGTTTTATTTAAAAAATATTACCTTTTTTAATATCATTTTTAATGATTTTTTAAAATAATATTAGTAAATTTGTCTTGGATGGTTATTTTGGTCATTTTAATGTCGAATTCCGTCAATTATAACGGAAATTTTGACTGTGGATGAACATTGCAAATGTTTCATAATTATAGGACGTAAATCACAGTTTTTAAATTTAGGGGGCGAAAAATGCAATTGTCGCAAATTTATGGGGTGAACAATGACATTTTACCAAAGTAAAAGAAATGAATTAATTATGAAATAGCGAATACATGAGGCATAAGATCTAGCAATTCAAGGTATCTCATATGGTTCTTGGTTATGTATCCGACATAGAAGTATGTGAGACCATAAACACGGTGGATGTGGATGCCTACGATCCACAAGTCCAATTCATGTCTCAAGACACACAATATTGCATGCCAAATCTATTTACTATATTTATATATATATTTCAACCAGAGGTGGATCCAGGGGTTACAGCCCTGGGCGGCCGCCCCCCATTGGACCAGCCAAAAATAATTATTACATGTAAAAAAAAATTATTTTATTATTTTATTATAAGTTTGTAAGGGCCTATGGGAGCCCGATCCCCATAGGCCTAGGCCAACCCTGGTTTTAAGCTTGTAGGGTCTGGTTTTAAATGTGTATTGATTGCCTCTACTTCCAGTAGCCTTGGCCGATTAAAGGTGCTCGAGAAATCGTCAGATGGTTTTTACTTGGCAAATGTGGACCTCCTTCTACGTGGACCTAGACCACTTGGTTCTAGAGAAATCAAGTCTTTTTGGGTTTTTTTTTTCCTGTAAATCAGTATACGTGTATCTTAGTTATACATGCTGCCCTTTATTACTTATTTCTTTCAGTTTTAAAAGTATATTTTCTTTGGAGTGAAAAATTTGACAATTTGATATTTGCATCTTAACTGGACATTGTGAGACAACTAGTGCTTTGATCAAACATAATTAATGTCTTTGCAGGTGAATACTAACGATGGTAAATCCCATGGTAGCCTATAGGACACTGACAATTTATTGAACAATTTGGGCAATTTATAGTTAACAACAAATTCTCCATACTATTATAGGAATTATAATGCAATACTTCTCAGTTATTTTTGTTCATACTATTTTCGTAGTACTTGATACTGAAAATTCTAGTGTATATCCCCCTTGACTCTCAGCTCTCTCTCAATCTCATTATTTAGATTTTTGACGGTTTCAATTTTTGCAGGATACTCGAGATTTTACACTTGAAAATTGTTGGATCTCCGTATGTCCCTCTATCCAAGATTCTCTCTCTACAATTCAGTAGAAAAATTCATTTATTTAGGTTGCGTTTGCTAACAAAATTTTTCACCAACTCATAATAAAATACTACAATATAATCTCTCTCTCTCTCTCTCCCTTCAAATCATAATTGGTTTGGATATCTTAGGGCTATAGAGGTTTCTAACTAGAAATTTCTATTTTTTTTTTAATTTTTTTCGAAAATAAATAGAAACTCACTCATATGTTTGGGTCCCGAATGAATTATTTAGTTGGTTTTTGTTTGTTTAGGATTTTTCATGCCCTTGAATTTTTGTGGAGTTTCTGCTGCTCAAACTATTATTTTCTTATATATATATATATATAAGATGCAAATTAGTAGGATCTAATTGCCACTTTCAGTCTTAGCAAATAGTATGTACGTGTATTTTAAAATTTTTAATGCTTTTTAATCTTTAATTTTCGATATTTTAACTCTAAGACACTTTTTACATTACGTTGGAATTTTTTTTTTGTCATTTCGCCTTATGTGTTCGACCCCTTCAAATTAGATCCTGAATCCGCCACTGATTTCAACCCTAACGGTAATACATGTACATTGACCAGGAGCTAGTTAAGTTAATTTTCGTATGCCAGAGCAATAGCATGTGGGGATTGGAAATGGCAAAAAGAACAAAACCAAAAGGAAAAAAAGAAAAGAGGTTTCACTTTTCTCATCCAATATCAAACGCCCAAAAAGAAAATACCTTTTATGAACAGTTGTTTATATACTTTTGCTCCATAATCCTTGAGATGCAGTTCAACTTAGCCATAAGTGTTGCAAATCAATATTTTTTTGAAAATTTTGAGAATGCGGTAAAAATTGTGGTAAATTAGAGTTTTATTATATTTTAAGAAAAAAATGAAAAGTATAATTTTATCGAGGGATGAAAAAATAAAAATAAAGATGATTTAAGTACATTTTTTTAGAATTAAAAGAGATGATTCGACGACGAAAATTAAATTATTTTAATTTTTTTAACCAAAATTTAGTGCTGATTATATTTAGATTCCCATATTTTAGGTTTACAAATACTACCGAATAATCTTTCCTGTAAATAACAAGAAAAAGCTCAAATCTAGACAATAACATAAAAAAAAAGAGAAAAAAGTTTATTGGAAACCTTCAACTTTTATCTTACACAACCACACAAAGACTCAGTCTTAGAACTTCTAACGAAAGAATAAATAAATTCATTTTTTTAATAAACAAAAGTTAGATAGGATTCTCTACAATTTTTTAATAGATTACATGTTGCAATTTAAAGTGAGATTAGTAAGTAAATCCTATGCTATATACTATTATTCATATAGAACTTTGGACATCGAGACGTACTGTATTTAATGTGTATTGAATGTTTGTTAAATCTATTTCTCTTCAAATTATAGGTGCGTCAAGAAATTGTATAAGATTTTGGTCCACATAAGTTGTATGGTCCGGAATCAATAGCAAAACTCCTCCAAAATCTATATGAGATGGACCCAATAACCTTAATTACGGCCATAACCTTAAAAGATATATATATATATATATATGAGGGGGGTTGTCCTAAATAGTACATATCTGAAATGGGTGGACCTAATGAAATATGAAAGGTAAAGAAAGGTCTATCCCCTATTATTCAGTAAAATATCTCCTCCATGCAACTTAAGTTCCTCAAAGTTGGGTCTTTCCGCCTATCTTTGTGCCAAATCATATGAAGAACAGGAAAGGTTTAGAGAGTCAAAAAGACTGTGTAAGAGAGGAAGTGCTAAACTTGGCAATGCCTTTTTCCATTCCTGCAATGGAACCTCCCACCATCCCTACATCTTTTCCATGAGAATCTTTGAAACCAATATTCCTTTTTCACATATCCTTCCATTTGTTATTTTGAATCCCCAAATGATAATGGGTGCCCACACCCACATTATTTTTCGCTATCCTTTCCTCTCTTTTTTTTTTTCAGTGCTTGTGAATATTTTGTGCCTAAATGTTACCTGGGCCTAATTGCCTAAATGTTACCTGGCAGGCAAAATCCAAGGTGGGTCATGCTACATAAGCACAATCTTTAACACTTATAAGTTTGATTCTAAAGAGTTGGCCCATCTTTAATGACTTATGTGCATTGTCACCAACTTGCAATTCCCTACCGCAGTTCCAGTTAATCTTTTCATGATTTTTTTTTTGACAAAAATTATGCTCCTTTCATCCATGTGAAACAAAGAGTTGGCCCATCTTTAATGACTTATGTGCATTGTCACCAACTTGCAATTCCCTACCGCAGTTCCAGTTAATCTTTTCATGATTTTGTTTTGACAAAAATTATGCTCCTTCAATCCATGTGAAACAAAGAGAAAGAGAGAATTCAGCTCCCCAAATCTCGTGTACATTATATTTAGGGAAATCTTATTTTTGCTCATCAAGTTTTGACCACTTTTACGTTTTAGTCACTAGATTTCATTTTTTTTACGATTTGGTAACTAGGTTTTGACCACTTTTACGATTTAGTCTTTCCGTCAAACCTCCACATTAGTTTTTAACGGAATATAACGTGGTCGACCGCTACAATTTATTGTTGCCGCAACCGGTCGATAGCTATTCCGGTTACAAATTTAACGGAGGTTTGACGAAAAGGCCAAATCGTAAAAGTGATCAAAACCTAGTGACCAAAAATGAATTTTCCCTTATATTTATAAGATAGGGAAGAAGAAAAAAATAAGAGAAATTTAAAAATTAATGCTTGAGGTTTTTAAAATATTGAATTGACAAATTTGTCTGAATTTAGACATACCTTAAAATTAGTGGCACTCTCTAATTTAGTTTTTAAACATATTCTATAAATAAGTAGTAAGTTTTAAATTTTAAATTAAAAAAAAACATAAAAATATAACTTTTTCGGTGATGGTAAAATAGTAAAATTGTTCACGTCGGAGGCTTGTTTTGTACGTTTCAGAAGTGGTCTGAAACTCTGATATGAGAACGAAAAGACAATCCCATAGGGGTTGGCCTGAGTGGTGAAGGCTTGAGGCTTAGGGGTTTGCTCCCCTGTCCCAAGTTCGAATCCTCTCAGGTGCAAACAACTTCTCGATGTCACTCTCTCAGCGAAGTTAGACTTAACTGGCATGTGTGGTTTGAGAGCGCTGCACGGCCTGGGGTTTGCCGTAACGTTAAGCCCACCTCGTACGTATACTGAGCCAGATTCGTCCGAATTCGGTGCACGTAATTGGATGCCCAGATTTCTATAGTCACACAAAAAAAACGAAAAGACGGTTAAAAAAAACAGAAGAGAACGAAAAGTCGGTAAAGAAAAGGGGAAGTGCAAAACCTTCCTGGGTCTAAAAAAAAAGAAAAATCTGACACGCACACTCTCTCCCTCCGTCTCATGAGTCTTTGCGTTTCTTTTTCCGTCGGTATAAAAAAGGATAGCGAAAAATAATGGTGGTTGTGTGTTCATTGATTGGAGCCGGGGAGAGAAAACAAAGGGAGAGAGAAAGAGAGGAAGTGGTTAAGCAATAGTGATAGCAGAGCCACCAGGCCGTAGTAGTACTAGGGGACTAGTAGTACCGCCACCTCCACTACCACAAAGATTCAGCAGCCCTCCATTTCCATTTGTAGAAATACGACCATACCTAGTCCAGCCATAGTTATTGCACCTCTGAAGCTAGGCCGTACATAGAAAATATACTCTATGGAAGATATGCGCAAAGATGTTTGGAACAGTGATCGGTTTATCAATAAGTAAATTCAGTTTGCTCTAATATATGGTTGTGCTGGCCGCTTGTGTGTACCTCTCTTCTGGGTTGGTTCTGTATTGGGATCTGGTTCCTTCTGGGGCTCAAACTGAAGTCAGCTTTGGGCAACTGAGGCGGAGATCTGGTCTCTCTGTGGCATAATTGGCTATTTTGCTCTGTGGGTTTTCTTGGGGTTGTGAAATAATTATTCGGTTTTCTGAGATTGGGTCAATTGGGCCGTGGAACCAGCCAACACTCTGAGATCTGGTCTCTCTCTGGCATACTTGGGGGCTGTTTTGCTCTCTGGGTTTTCTTGGGGTTGTGAAAAAATTATTTGGATTTCTGAGATTGGGTCAACGTGTACTGGAACCAAGCAACTTCCGAGTCGTCAAGCCAAGCTTTTGTGCGAGGGGTGGAGCGAGGGACTTGGTTTTGTAGCTAAAATGTTGAGGTTTGTTTGCTAAATATTGTAGCATGAACTTGTGTATTGGAAGTTGGAATCTTTGGGGGTTGTGGGTCAGGACGGCAAGGAGCGGATGAGGCTAAAATCCATTGTGCTTTGTAGTGGTACCGGTTTTGGTTGAAGATTCAGTAGTGGGTTTAGTCTGGGTTAGGCTTCGGTATCTTTGCATGAAGGTTCATTCTCAACCCTTGGTCCAACTTTGTCCTCTTTAAGGGGGCTTTCGTGGGTAAAGCGGAGGGAAAGTTAAAGACATGGTGTTGTGCAGGGAAGGGGACGCAGGTGAAGCAATCATTCAGGGGCCTCGGGGTTTTTCTGGGTGTACTTTTCTTCGTAGTAGTTGTGGTTAGGATTCGGTTCGGAAGATTAGTTGTGGGCTGAAGTTTGAGGTTTACAGAACTTTCGGAGCATCAGCAGAAATGAGGCTCTCTTCAGCTGGTTTTAGTCCCCAAGCACAGGAAGGTATGCTTTATATTTTCCTGTAGATTTGGTACTTCTTTATTAAAAAAAAATTTCTCGGTCTCTCTCCCGCTTTCTGTCAACCATTTTCACTGTTTCCTGTCCTTTGGGGTTTTCTGGTGTTCCCACAATTTAGTAACTTAATTTGGTTCTATAATCTGATATTTTTACCACAGTGCTTTTACGCCATACTGGTTGAACATACCTTTCATGACAATGAGAAGGAATTGTTCTATTTTATCGGTGCCTCTAATATACAGAATACAAATTGCGCTTATTCTTCACGAAACTTTCCGTCACTGAAACTACTTCTGCAGGAGAGAAGAGAGTTCTAAATTCTGAACTTTGGCATGCTTGTGCGGGTCCTCTCGTTTCACTACCGGCAGTTGGAAGCCGTGTTGTTTACTTCCCTCAGGGTCATAGTGAGCAGGTTTGTATGGGTGACTAGTGATGTCATTAATGCAATAATGGATTTGAATCTGATCTTTTGAAATGCGCATACGCTATGCATCTTTTTTTTTTTACCAAAAAGATCAGAACTAAATAATTTTTGTCTTACTTTATCATTATTTCCTAAAAGACTACTTGTGCTTGAAATAAACAGTGAACAATGTTGTTCTCGTTTTTCTGGGCAAGAAAATGTTCAATGTAATCGAATTGGCATTAAATGACATTTTGTTTTGTTTTTTGTTTCTGGTTTTCCCTGTTTCTGTGAAATAGCCTATGTACTTAGTGGTGAGCTTAGACATTACTCAGCAGCACACCTACGAAACTTGCCAAAGGGATTGTATGCGAATTTTGAGCAGTCAAGCAGGAAAAGAAAAAAACAAAACAAAAGAAGCTGTGGATGTGACACGTAGAGTGACCTAATATTCAAATAATGCGGCCAGTAATCCAAAGACTATGATTGAAAGGATTCACACTCAGAATCTGCCACATGCAAGAAATTTGAGAAGTTGTAGGTTATACATCACTACTAAGGGAGGGTTCAACACCCCTTCCCCCATGGCTCCCTCCCTCCTTCAGCTTCTGTCGACTTCCTTCCCCTTTCTCTGGAACTATTACTGTCCTGCCTTGTTTTCCTTTGCTTATAATTGGTACTGATTGCCAATAAACATTTGTGTTTCTTTTATCTCTTCAAAGTAGGAATTTCCATCCTGAGATTGAATGATCCCCCCGCTAAATGTAACATTTTCAAATATTTAAAGCATATTCCAATGCTCCTTTGCTTATAATTGGTACTGATTGCCAATAAACATTTGTGTTTCTTTTATCTCTTCAAAGTAGGAATTTCCATCCTGAGATTGAATGATCCCCCTGCTAAATGTAACATTTTCAAATATTTAAAGCATTCCAATGCTTCAATGTAGGTTGCTGCATCAACCAACAAGGAAGTTGATGCCCATATTCCTAACTACCCAAGTTTACCTCCGCAACTTATCTGTCAACTCCACAATGTGACCATGCATGTAAGCTTGTTTTAGTTTGGTTGGTTTTGATTTCAAAATATTCCCATAGGCCAGTGCCTAACGACTCAGAATTTGTGTAACTTCAGGCAGACATTGAGACGGATGAAGTATACGCTCAGATGACCTTGCAACCCCTGAATCCAGTATGCTGCTCTATTTATTGGTGTTTTTATTTGTTGGCCTTATTGATTGCTTCGTATCTTGATAATGGCCTTAATCTGCAGCAAGAGCAGAAGGATGCCTACCTCCCAGCAGAGTTGGGCACCCCTAGCAAGCAGCCAACAAATTATTTTTGCAAAACCTTGACAGCTAGTGACACAAGCACTCATGGAGGTTTCTCTGTTCCTCGCCGAGCAGCTGAAAAGGTTTTTCCTCCACTGGTAAGTTCTTTAACTATGGAGTGTAATCATCAATTTTTTATTGTCTTGTGGCTCACTATATTTTCTTTTGTTTCTGACATCACATATCTGACCTACAGGACTTCTCCCAGCAGCCTCCAGCTCAAGAGTTAATTGCAAGGGATCTGCATGATAATGAGTGGAAATTTAGACATATATTTCGTGGTGAGTTTTCTTTGGATGAACCCTACGAAAATTGCTGATTTTGTTTTTAATTGTTATAGATACTAGGATTCCGGAAAAGTGAGGGAGAAAGGCTAATTTGCACAGACCCTTTCCCTCAATCAAATTCCAAAAAGCCTCCCTCACACATTCACTATAAATAGGCAATACACGGTGGTGTATATATGGAACATATCAAGCACAACAAAACCCCCCAAATCCTCTCCATAACTACAAAACCCTAGTCTTACTTCCTTAACATTAATTTTCTGAAATTCTGTTCTGCTTCAAAATCACAATGACCCAAAGTGTGGGAGATAGGTGGAATCAATTTTAAATCCTTTGTAATTTGTATAAGCCACCTGTCTGGACTTTACAGTATTTTTCCAGCTAATTGCAGTCTCTATAAGGGTTTTATCCTGTAAACTCTCAAGTTATCCTCTCCACAGAAGTAAGAAACTGAACTCATGTTCAGAGTACTGCAATTGCTCTATTAAAAATTATTGCCTTCTCGTTTGTGCAGGCCAGCCTAAAAGACATCTCCTTACGACGGGATGGAGTGTATTTGTTAGTGCTAAAAGACTCGTTGCTGGTGATTCAGTGCTTTTTATCTGGTAGACAGTTTGCGAATTCCGTGTCTCTATCATTTTCTCTCCTCTGCACTTTGCCCACTGTCTATTGTAATTGTTTACTGATATTCCTGTGTCCGGAGAGATTTGTCTGATTGATCCAAGCTATGTGAGTTATAATTATCCTCAATAGTCAACCTATTCATGTAAATAGGTTTTTGGTACACCCAGTATATGATGTTGGGCTAAATCTTTCATTCATTGACTTCCTGTATCTGCATCGTGTGCCGCTTGTGTAACTTAGGATGGAGGGTGCAACTTGCTTTGCCTCTTTCTTCATCTTGACTCTTTAAATTTATTTCAACTGTTGAAAGTCTGGATTGTGTTTTTGGTCTGACTGATGTCTTTTACTGCATCAGGAATGAAAAGAATCAACTACTCCTTGGCATCCGGCGAGCTAATCGACCCCAAACTGTGATGCCTTCATCAGTTTTATCTAGTGATAGCATGCACTTGGGTCTTCTTGCTGCTGCAGCTCATGCAGCTGCAACAAACAGCCGTTTCACCATTTTCTATAACCCTAGGTAGGATTCTTCACTGCTGTTTTTCAAGAGTTTTAGTGTCAGGTTCCTGTAAATTCACAGCAACTTTCATTCAGGGCTAGCCCATCAGAATTTGTCATACCGTTGGTGAAGTACGTGAAAGCCGTCTATCATACTCGTGTGTCTGTTGGCATGCGCTTTAGGATGCTGTTTGAAACGGAAGAATCAAGTGTCCGTCGGTAGGTCTCGAACCAGTTCTTTTTAGTCACTATGTCTGAGCCTTTATGTTTTCTATTCTCCTGTTTTGATGAATCACTGTTATGCGGGCTTGACATTATTCTTTGATATAGAATATTGTAGAGGAAAATTGATGGGAAGTTTGTGGTACATTCGAGACCGTCATTATCTACTGAGCAAGGCTGAAAATGAATAGTGAATAATAACAGACTAGGCCAATATTAGGTCCTGGAATCCACAAAATAGTAGGGAAGAATGGGATTAATATTCATTTGGTATTTCAGTCTAGGTTGCAATCCTCTTAGGAAAATTGTGGTTCAATTCCATAGAAATGGAATTTATGATAACACTTCTGATTGAGTTCCCATGTAAAGCCTCCATGACCTATAAATTGCTCTTTTCCTCTTATTTTGTATATTCTTTTCTTGTGATGATGAATTTCTTTCTGAAAGCTGTTGACTTGTAAATGTGAATATAGAGACTGACAATGTTATGCTATCCAGATACATGGGTACGATAACTGGCATAAGTGACTTAGATCCTGTTCGGTGGTCAAATTCACATTGGCGCTCTGTGAAGGTTTGTTGAGAGCAAAGTATTTTTCTCTTATTCAAGAAACTAGATAGAATCTTGCCCTTTCTAGGTTAAGTTCGTGACAGATTATCCATACTCTAGGAAAAGATCAAATTGAGAATGTCGTCTTCTTGATTAATGCAGGTTGGCTGGGATGAATCCACAGCAGGGGAGAGACAGCCAAGAGTATCCCTTTGGGAAATTGAACCATTGACAACATTCCCAATGTATTCATCCCCATTTCCTCTTAGGCTTAAGCGACCTTGGCAACCAGGACTTCCATCTTTCCATGGTATGGTTGTCTACTCCTATCTTGGTTTTTACATGGTTGATAAATATATGCAGACATCCTATGATAGTTGCAAGTTTATGTTCTCTTTCTCTATCCCCCCGGGGGGGGGGGGGGGGGTTCAAAACAACTAAACAAAAACGAGACGATGCTGGCATTCCACTAACCTTGTAACCCTCATTTCTCTTTTCTGATTTCTGTTTTCTTGTTGTGCCCCCAGGCATCAAGGATGATGATCTGGGAATTAATTCTCCTCTTATGTGGCTTCGAGGAGATAATGGAGATCGTGGAATCCAACCCTTGAACTTTCAGGGAATTGGGGTCACACCATGGATGCAACCAAGGCTTGATGCTTCCATGCTTGGTTTGCATACTGACATGTACCAGGCTATGGCTGCCGCTGCGCTTCAGGAGATGAGAGTTGTAGATCCTTCTAAACCACCATCTACATCCCTTCTGCAATTTCAGCAACAACAGAATCTCCAAAGTAGGTCTGCTGCTTTGATGCAGCCCCAGATGGTGCAGCAGTCTCAGTCTCAGCAGGTGTTTCACCAAGGTGTCCAAGAAAACCAGCCTCAATCTCACCCTCAGGATCAAACTCAGTCACAGCTTCTCCAGCAACAGTTGCAGCATCAGCACTCGTTCAATAATCAGCATCAGCAGCATCAACACCACCAACAGCAGCAGCAACAACACCACCAACAGCTGCAGCATCAACACCACGAACAGCAGCAGCAACAACACCACCAACAGCAGCAGCATCAACACCACCAACAACAGCAGCATCAACACCACCAACAACGGCAGCATCAACACCACCAACAGCAGCAACTGGTTGGCCATCAACAGATTCCAAGTGCCATCCCAACAATATCTCAATTTGCTTCAACCTCTCAATCCCAGTCCCCATCCTTGCAAGCTATATCTTCACTATGCCAACAGCCGAGTTTGAATGGGAACCCTGTTACCAGTCCTGTTGTGTCTCCTCTGCAGAGTCTTTTAAGTTCATTTCCCCAGGATGAGTCATCCCACCTGCTCAATCTTTCAAGAACTAATCCCTTGATCACGTCTGCTGGCTGGCCATCAAAGCGAGCAGCAGTCGAACCTCTTCTTTCTTCTGGAGCTTCTCAGTGTGGTCTGCCCCAGGTGGAGAAATTGGGACTTCCTCAGACGAACATCTCTTCGACTACTATTTCATTGCCTCCCTTTCCTGGTAGGGAGTGCTCAATAGACCAAGGAGGCACTGACCCTCAGAGCCATCTTCTGTTTGGCGTTAATATAGAGCCGTCATCTCTTCTAATGCAGAATGGAATGTCACCCCTGAGAGGAGTTGGCAGCGATAGTGACTCCACAACCATTACCTTCCCGTCTTCCAATTTTATGAGCACCGCAGGCACTGATTTCTCACTTAATCCATTGATAACACCTTCCAGTTGCATTGATGAATCTGGTTTCCTGCAGTCTCCAGAAAATGTGGGCCAAGTAAATCCACCAACCAGAACGTTTGTTAAGGTGGGCTGTCTTTTAGAGTTTATGTATTTGGGCTTTTTAATCATATTCAGTTTGTAAGAGGTGATCCATTTTAGCGCTCTTGAGCATGTTCCATTCTCCCGGATTTGGATCTATCTGTGTTGACAGGTTTACAAGTCAGGGTCCTTTGGCAGATCATTGGATATCACCAAATTCAGTAGCTACCATGAGTTGCGTGGTGAGCTAGCTCGAATGTTTGGCCTTGAAGGCGAGTTGGAGGATCCTCTGAGATCAGGCTGGCAGCTTGTATTTGTTGACCGGGAGAATGATGTTCTTCTCCTCGGCGATGACCCCTGGCCGTGAGTTTCCAACTTTTGTGTTGCTTTTTTCTATAATGAATGAATTTGCCCTATAAATCTAGTAAGTCTTGAAATGTGAACTTGGGGCTTGTAGGCAATGACTTGCATCTAAAAGCCCAAGACTCGATTGACTCATTTGAGCCATTTGATATCAGAACTTTTCTGGCATGTTTTCATGTTGAAATTTGAGAAAGACGAATCAAAATACAAACTGACTTTTAGCAAATGAGATGGTTGAAGATCATCCTCCATGTGTATGATGCTGTAATTGGCAGTCATGGAGGTGTATGTTAGCAAAAATATCTTCTTTGATATGAAATTCTAATGACTTCCATTCCCAATCATTGAAGCCTGCTAATTCAATGTTTTTTACTCCAGGGAGTTTGTAAACAGTGTGTGGTGTATCAAAATCCTGTCGCCGCAAGAAGTGCAGCAAATGGGTAAGCGAGGCTTAGAGCTTCTGAACTCAGTGCCCATTCAGAGGGTGTCTGGCAACAGCTGTGATAATTACGCAAACAGGCAGGATTCCAGAAATTTGAGCTCTGGGATAACATCCGTGGGGTCACTTGAGTACGGAACTATTTGACCAGTTCTGAACCATTCTCTGCTTCTGTAGTATTGGCATCTCTTCCAGCCTTATAAGGTTGGGTAGGGGTGCTTAATTCTAGCTTCTTACTTATAAGCTATACTGTAAGTAAACGACGTATTTCCACATTATTTTAAGCTTTTGAAATACATGCTATACATGTATATTAGGAGATTACTGCTCTGGAGAAGTATTTTGTTTCCGTAGACTTGATATTATGCTGCAATTGTTCATAACATGAGGTTTATGTTGTTGAATTCCACTTTGACATTTCCTTGTTTTTTTTTATAAGCACCTTTTCTTGTGTTTTGATGATAAAACTCTGCACATGTGGAGATAAACCTGGACTCCAATGTCATGCGATGTGTCTCTATACCATAGGTGCGGAAAACAAGGTCATTCTTGTTTTGTTTCCATTTATATTGAAGCAGAGCATTGCGTTAATAGTATCTCAAATTTGAGAAAACAAACCTAAGCAGCCCCATCCTTGCTTTGCATATGATTAGTTTTGTGTCGCCCCAACATATGCCACGTCCTTTTTTAATCCAATTTTTACTAATACTCTTGCGGGTGCCTGCCTACTTACCTGTTTGTATGTACATTTAGGTCTGCTAAATTTTTCTTAATCTCTGTCTATTATGTAACCTGTAGACCCAGTATCGTAATTATCTGGAAGGTTCAAATTCCGTGCATAATTTTCCTGTAAATTGTCCACCAGCCCTAGTCCAGATCGTTAATTCTCTACCTGATATTTTGCAAGGGGATAGTGAATATTTTGAGAATCACATTAGAAGGACAAACGAAAGGAATCCATTAGTGGGAAGGCATTATTGAGAATCTCCCAATCAACGCTATAGGAACCCTTTACCTGTTCTTAGAGGGAAAAATGTTTGCTTTCCCCCCCCCCCCCCTCCCTTTACCGTCTCTCGTGGTTCTTAGTTCATGCAGCAAGCGTGCAATAATTGTCAATCTAAACGGGAATGGCTCTTTGACTTAAGATAAAGGGTTGTTGCCCTTATGAAGTAGCCGTGGTCCTCTCACGTGAACAAATCATACCACTTGGAGAAGTTGAGACTAGTGACAAATACCACCGTTCGATTAGAGGAAACCCTTGATTCAGAAGATGATGTGAGCTCGAGATGGGAAAGATATTGAATATGCTTTGCTTGATAAACCCAATAGACATATATTGAAGTTCAAATCACAAGTACTTTTAGAGAAAAGAAGTGGCCCTTATTTTTTCACTAAAGGGTAGATATGGATCATATTCAAGCTGGAGCATCAGGGAACCGCTGAGGGCACGTTGCAATGTCGGCAACCGCTGTGGCACATGTAAACTTTGCTATAGCTCATCCTTCTCCATAGGATATATACATTGCATATTGCGTGTATTTCTGGTCTTGTTCCCGAGGGTAATTTTCAATCAGTTTGGAGGATAAGGGGAGAAAAGGTGAGAAATTTTTGAGTTGCGATTCCCTTTTTTGGATGTGGGACTCACTGGGCACTGTGTTTGAAGGTGAAATTTGTTGTGGGGCTGTGGTTTGTGAAGCAATAGGACAGCTTTTTGATGGATGGAATGGTGACAAGGTAGGGCAGGGCACTATCAACAATAATGGTATCAATCAAAGGCAAGGTTGGCATTCCAACAACCCCAGAACCCACCTTTTTTTATTATTTTTTTTTTTTAATTTGTGGTGGGGACGTCTTCTTGAACTTACGTTTTGGATGTGACTTTCGAAAATATCCAAGACGACTGCTCCATGCTCTATCGAGCGCAGCATGTTCAAAAGAGCCACACAAAAAGAAAAAGCTCTTTCTCGGTTACCATGTGCGAGATGCGCTTCACCATGTGGTTGTTTTGGCAGATGGAAGGGCTAAATCGGCGTTGATTTAGGAGAGCATTGGGGTGTGGAATTTGAACTTGTTTTGAAAACAAAATTCGGGTTTGGGTTGAATATTAAAGCGCACCAGTCCCAATGAGTTTTGATGCTCAATCTGAATCTCTCTTGCTTAGAGAATGGTGATGATTAAAGGCATTTCCTTGGGGGTGTAGATTATGGGGCGGGTGCATTGGGATGACAGAATACGAAACCTGTTTCAAATTAGGGTGCCAAGTTTTATAACAATTCCAATTGCGGTGCAGTGCACATCCACATGCACAAATGGGTTAATAAAATGTTCACGAGCTGGGAAACTGCGTGACTGAATAGAAAAACGGGAAGTGCGCAGAAGGAAAAAGAATGGGAAAATGGGAAGTGGGGGTTGGGTGTATAAAATATGTGCATAACATATTATATTATGTTGATCATGTAACAAGCATAACATCTAGGGCATGTGGATGGATATTATGCAAGATAAAAAGAGTATAGGTAATTGTTTTCCGTGGTGCTTTAGTTAAGTGAAAAAAATAGTGACCTGGAAAACCCAGAGCTGAGCTGGGCTGGAGAGACCATAAAAGCTTCGGCCTTGCTGCTTTTGGCAGGCTGGGCCCATTTGATCAGAGCAGGCCGAATTCAGCGATTCTTTAGTGCTTGGTGTAAGGCTATGGGCGCCGATGCATCCCAATTTGTCTCCAAATATGGTGTCGTCTTCTGTAACAAATGAATATTGCTAAAAGTGGAGGAAATATGAGTTTCTTACTAGCAGATCTAGTGGGACCCAATTGCCAGAATTCAAAGATTTCTAGGACAACAAAGTTGGAGTTCTAATATACAAGCTTTTTGCTTAATTTTCATAGCAACCTCAATTGTCATTACAGATTCATTTGCTTCCTACTACTTCATTGAGTGAATGTTGATGCTTTCAGAGAATATCTTATGAAGCAAAGATCGGAGTATGCTGGTTAGGATCTTAGAAACGACTTTCTATAATATAAAAAGGGACTTCATTCTCAAAGTGAAGTTCCAATTCGACGAAAAAAAAAAAGAGTCGGGTCCCTGGCTGAAGTTCCAAGCAGAAGGGAACAACCCAGTTGTTCTCCCCCCACCTTCGCACATTCTGTAGGCTGGCATGGAATTCGACCTCCTTCAATCTCAAGATGAGACATTATGAGATGGGAGCCCAAGGGACTTCATCTCAAAGTGAAGTTCCAATTCGACGAAAAAAAAAAGAGTCGGGTCCCTGGCTGAAGTTCCAAGCAGAAGGGAACAACCCAGTTGTTCTCCCCCCACCTTCGCACATTCTGTAGGCTGGCATGGAATTCGACCTCCTTCAATCTCAAGATGAGACATTATGAGATGGGAGCCCAGCAGAACCATTTCTCATATGCGGGTGTTAATCATTATATTGTGAAACGGAGTGATACAAAGTCAAAAACCTTTTTTTTTTCTTCTTAGAAATTTCCATTTTGCACCTTCTGAACAATGGGGTCAACGACATTTAGGGATCCAAAGTACCAAGTTCATCACATGTCATGTTAAACCTCACAGCTTTAATATGAACTAAAATATACAAGCTAGTGATTAGGCAAGGCCTATTCAGTCCAAAGGACTCAAAATATCATCAATAACATGAAAACAAGACAACCAACAAAAGCATAATCGACATAAACCAATACACAGATCAAACTAGTTCAAACACGTAATTAAAGCTAAAAGCATAATACCCCTATTTTATTTAGTCGACATTGGAAGCCTAAAACTTCAAGTATGCCTTCATCATGAAGCCTCTCACCTACTCACAACTTTGGCACCTCAACCTGAAAATTCGAACGATATCTCATTTTTGCAATTTCATGTCAAGGCTAGCAAACTCTACCCACTCTGATCCTCTGATATAATATTTATTACCTCTGTGAAAATTCATGGGCTTGGACTGCATTCTTTGGTCAGAGAATTAAAAATTCACTTAAGGCACTATGTATATCACCACTCCGTATATAAATCTCTTGAGTCTTTGATGTCACTACGGAACAGTTCCTTCCACAACAACAGGTGATGTGGCATCCACCTCATCTGCCTTATTGTCAAACTAATACACCTCATTCGACCTGTCAAAAGTTCTAGAATAGTGTAGTGTAACAAAATTATAGGTTAAATACACTTTGCACAACAATTTTTTTGTTACATTGCACCCACTAACTATTGATTTTAGACACTTTGCACCCTCCCTTAAAATTTTCGGTTAATGTAGAAGGAAAATGATTTTTTGACGTGCGAGATGACAATTTTGTCCCAATATTTTTTTTGGCAGTGACCATTTTTTAAGGGCAAAATTGTAATTTTTCGAAACAAAAAATAAATTTCAGTTCAAATTGACAAAAATTTTTAACAGATGGTGAAAAGTGTTTGAAATCAATAGTTGATGGGTGTAATGTGACAAAAATAATAGATCGGGGTGCAAAGTGTCAAGACCCCTAAAGCTAGAGGATGCAAAGTGTATTTATCCCAAAAATTATTCTATATGTGATTCATACTGTAAATCCATAAATAAGATTATCTGGTTGTTAGCATCTCAACACTGTATAAATATAATCCTTTTGTAAGCATGGAGAAAATGAAAGCCATTTTGTGAAACTTTATTTTATGTTTGTTATGGTATTAGAGTGTACTAACTACTTGTCATATGGCAGCTGGAGAAAAAAGCCGTAAGTAATCCAACACCTACCAACTCTTCCCCACGCTTTACAACCACCATTGATACCATTACATCTCTCCCACATCTTGTTACCATAAAGCTCACTCATGTAAATTATTTGCTATTTTGTGACCTTTGTCACCATGCGGCTTGATCCTTCTTCTTCTGAGGAGTTGTTCGGCCATTCAGTTAATGTGTGAAAGAGAGTAATTTTTCCATATGAATAAGACATATTAACAAATTTTGCTTGTTTTAAGAGAATTTTGAAGAATAGTATTGTCTTGAGACCTAAGAACCAGGATGATTGAAGATTAAAGTTTAAATGTGCAAGGAGTTGATCATCTAAGCTAAGACAATAATGATGAATGGCTTTGAATGCTAATGTAGCTAACATTCATTGTTCATAATCAATTTGTTAATGTCGTCATCTATTACTTAACTAGTGAAAGTATCAACCGTTTTCTTTGTCTGATAAGCCTCACATCTTTAATATGAACAAAACTATATAAGTTGGTGATTAGGCAAAGCCTGTTCAGTCATAAGGACTAAGAATACCAAGAGTAATAGGAAAACAAGACAACCAGCAGAAGCATAATCGACACAAATTAATACACAGTTCAAATTAGTTTAGACATCTAATTAAAGCTAAAAGCAGAACACCCCTATTTTATTTTATCGACAATGGAAGCCTAAAACTTAATGTTTGCCTTCATCATGAAGCCTCTCACTTCCTCAACTTTGATACCTCAACCCGAAAATTTGAATGATATCTCCTTCTCGCAGTTTCTTGTCAAGGCCAACAAACTCCACCCACCTCGATCTTCTTAGATAATATTTATTACCTCTGTGAAAATGTATGAGCTTGGACTACATTGTTTCATCGAATAATGAAAAAGTCGCTTTAGACACTCTCTGTTCAACGCCCCTCCATATATAAATCTCATGGAGTCTTTTATGATAATACGAGACAGTTCCTTCCATAACAACAAGTCCTTAGACCTTGATTGTTAACGCTCAGTCATCTGTTGTTTTAGCCTTTCTAAAAAATAATAGTGTTGGTCCTAAGGATCAGGTTGACCGAATATAAAAACTTAAATGTTCCAGAAGTTGATAATCAAAGCCAAGGTAATAACGATGACAGAATTTGAGCGCTGATGTAGCTAACAACCATTCTTCATAGTCGATTCATTAAGATCGTGATCTTTTACTTAACCAGTTGAAGTATCCATCGTTTTATTTTATGATGGTTGTCAAACTATAATTTTACCCCAAAATTTTATCATCATTAAAAAAAAATTCTCTATTTACTTTTTCTTTAACTTTTTTTTTACCTTTTTCACCAACTCTACTTACTTTTTCATTATTTCTCCTCACTTTTTCATTATTTCTCCTCACTTTTTCACAAAACCCTAAAATTTTAGTTCCCAAACACTATATTTGTCTATTAAGCCTCACAACTTTAATATGAACTAAAATGTACAAGTTGGTTATTAGGTAAAAAAAATTCACTCCAAATGACTCAGAATACCATCAATAACAAGAAAATAAGAAGCGTAATCGATACAATTTAAAATAAATATCAAACTAGTTAAGACACTTAATTAATGCAAAAAGCAGAAGGCTCTTCTTTTATTTAGTCGACATTGGAAGCCTAAAACTTAAAGTATGCCTCCATCATGAAGCCTCTCACCAACTAAATTATGACACTTCAACTCAAAAATTCGAACGATATCTCATTTTTGCAGTTTTATGACAAGAATAGCAAACTCCACCCACCCTGATCATCTAATATAATATTTATTACCTCTGTGAAAATTCATGAAGTTGGACTGCAATGTTTGCTAAAACAATGAAAAATTCGCTCCAGGCACTCTATGTTCATCGCCCCTACGTATATAAATCTCATGGGAGTCTTTTATGTCACTATGGGACATTTCCTTCCACGACAACACTTCTTCAGGCCTAGATTGTTAACGCTTCGTCATCTTTTGCATTGCATTTATCTCATCTGCCTCATCGCTGAATCAACACAACTCATTGATTCAGTCAAAAGTTTTAGAATAGCTAAGTGTAGTAAGATTATTCAATACGTGTTACTAATACCGTAAAACCAGGAACAAGATTCTCGGGATGTTATCATCCCAATACTTTATAAATATATTCATTTTGTATCATTGCATGAACAATGAAAATGAAAGTCATTTTGCTAAAGTTTGTTCTAAGTTTACCTATGTGAAAATGCATGGGCTTGGACTGCATTGTTTTGTCAAAGAAGGTAAAATTCGCTTCAGACACTATATTCAACACCCCAATGTATTTAAATCCTATGAGTCTTTTTTATCACTACGAAACAGTTCCTTTAATAGCAACAAGTCTTCAGGCCCTGCTTTAGCAACAACCTTAGTTGTCTCATCACTGAACAACATGCCTCATTAGATCTATAAAACGTTTTAGAACAGTGTAGTTTAACTAGATTATTCAATACGCGTCATATATACTGTAAAATCAAGAATAAGATTATCTGGTTACCCCTGTGTAAATATATTCCTTCTGTACGCATGCATGAACAATAAAAATGAAAGCTATTTTGTGAAAGTTTGTAATGGTATCATCGCCTTATAACTAATTGTCATATGATTGATAAAGAAGAAGCCGTGATAAATTCAACACCCACCTCCTCTTCCCTGCCTACCACAAACCACCATTACATCTCTTCCATATATTGTTAGTGTAAAGCGCAAATTCTTTGTTCCCTTATGACCTCTGTCACCACACATCTTGATCCTTCTTCTTCTGAGGTGTTATTCAATCATTTACTTACTGTGTGAAAGAGGAAAATGTTCATGATCTCAACATTTTAACTTCTACTCTCAATGATACTGATATTCCTATTGGATTAAGATACTGATATCCCTATTGCATTATGTAAAGGAGTTAGGTCATGCACCTAACATCTCATTTCTAGTCTCATTTCCTATAAGTGTTTCTCACCTGCATATCACACCTCTCTGTCCAAATTGTCCTCTGTTTTTGTACCTCAAAACATTATAGAAAGCTCTTGGGGATCCAAAATGGAAAAAGGCGATGCATGAAAAGATAAGAGCATTGAATAAGAATAATACTTCGGATTTGGTTGAGTTGCCTAATGGAAAGAAGGTAGTAAGATACATGTGGGTGTTTACGGTTAAACATAAAGCAAACAGATATGTTGAAAGATATAATGCATGATTTGTTGCAAAAAGGTTTCGCACAAACCTATGGCATTAACTATGAGACGTTTGGACTAGGGACAAAGTTGAATTCAATCATGATACTTATCTTGAAGAAGAGGCATACAAGGAAGTTCCTCTTGGTATTGAGATACTTGGTTCTAATGGGAAGAGTATGAATGTTAAAAAAGACATTATATGGATTGAAACAATCCCTAGGAGAATGGTTTGAGAGATTTTTCCAAGCTATTCAGATATTTGGTTACAAACAAAGTCAAGCGGATCACACTCTATTTATTAAGACTGCTCTTATTGTGTATGTTGATGACATGATGTTGACTGGAAATGAAGACAAAAAGACACAGAAATTGAAGCTTTCTCTTGCACAAGAATTTGAAATAAAAGACATGGGTAAAGTGAAATATTTTCTGAACATTGAGGTGGCAAGATCTAATATGGTATATTTCTATCACAAAGAAAGTATATTCTTGATCTTCTCAAGAAGACCGAGAAGTTAGGATGTAAAGCCATTGACAATTCAGTATAACAAAATGTCAAGTTAGGAGAAGACGCGGAATGTCCTTTGGTGGAGAAAGGGAGATTTCACCGATTAGTGGGAAAATTAATCCACTTGTCACACAGCCGAACAGACATTGCATATTTAGTAAATGTGGTAAGTTAGTTTATGCATTCACCACGTGAGACACATATGGAAGCAGTTTATAGGATTCTTCGTTATTTGAAATCTTCACCTGGCAAGGGCTTGATTTTTACCCGACATGATCATTTAAAGATAGAGGTTTTATGCAGATGCTTATTGGGTAGGTTCAGTAATAGATCGATGTTCTACCTCAGGGTATTGCACATTTGTGGGAGCCAATCTCGTTACATGGCGAAGTAAAAACCAGTCAATTGTTCTCTAGTTGAAGATTTTGTTGGAGTAGGGATATGACACTAAAGACACTATCAAATTATTCTGTGACAATAAGGCTACCATTTCTATTGTCCATAACTCAGTCCAACATGATTGAACAAAACACATTAAAATTGATAGACACTTTATTAAGAAGCTGCATGATGGAATCATTTGCAAGCCTTATGTGAAAAGTGAAGATCAACTTGCAAATGTTTTGACTAAGGGTGTAACAAACTGTAACTTCCACACAATACTAAATAAGCTGGGCATGCAAAATATATGTCTCAACTTGAGGGGGAGTGTTGGTAGATTGTGTGGAGAGCAAGTTTTTCCTTATTTACTATGATTGTCCTAGTTAGGTATTTCTTTCCACTTTTAAGTCTACGTTCTCTCTGTATAAGTAAAAGGTTTATCAATGAGAAAAAATAAGCTGTAGAGTTGAATTCTCCCCAAGCAATTCTATTCAAATCTCTTTCTAAAATTCTTCATTGTCAAGTCTTGAAATCACTCAAATGCTCGGGAATAGACTTTGCTTCTTTCGGCTTCAAATTCACAAGCTTTTTGATTGTAAAAGCTTTATTTTGAGTTGTCTTCCTCTCATAAAGACTCTCCAATTTCTTCCATAGACTGTTGGGATTTGTCTTTTAAGACACGTGATGGAACACACTAAGATCAATCCATTGTCTAATATACCCAATAGCCTTTCGATTTTTCTTCTCCCAATCCTTGGAAATTTCATTGCTTGGCTTGACACTGTCACCCTCAATAGGTTCATGCAAATCCTTACAATAAAGGATGTCCTCCATCATCGGCTTCCAAATTGAATAATTTGACGTCGTGAATTTAATCTTAGTGCCTGAAATTACTCTTCATTTAATCCATACAAGACAACCAACCCCACACAACCTGATACCACTTTGTTGGACCAAATTACCGTCCCATGAGAAAATCAATCAAGCACCAAGAGAGCAACACAAGAAAACAAACCAGATTTTCGTGAAAAACCCTTCAGTGTGAAGGGAAAAACCATGGGGCAACTCCGAGAAAAAATTCATTATAATAAAATAGAGATTACAACACTCAAGTTTATGCTCAAAATTTGAGTTCGAACAACTTTGAAATCAACTAGATCAACTCCCTGAGAAATAAAATACAATCTCACCACAAATCTTAGAATCTTATGAAACCCACACTAAGGGATCCTCAATCTGAATATCACAACTCATTTGATGAAGCACCCATATAATCTTCTCAGAGACAACCTCAATTTTCTCCTATGTAAAAACCAGACCTAAAGATCGAAAGAAAACTTCTAAAAACTTCTCTTTTTATTTTTGCTTTTTTTGCGGCAACTTTTTTTTTTCTTTCCCAAGTTGTATTATGTGCGGCGACTCTATGTTGCCCTACTTTATTTTACTTATCTTAGGACCCCCATGAATGAGCTTGGTTCAATGGGCTGGACACCCATAACGTTTACCATCACTTCTTTATGTTGTCAAGCTTTATTTAACTTATCTTAAGGGCCCCACGAATGGGCTTGTTTCAATGGGCTACACACCCAATATTTACCACCACTTCAGAATCTCCCTCCACGATTATATCTCTATAACCATTTTTCCAAGCCACCAGTACCCCGTTTTGCTCTCTTTTTTCATTAAATCAGACTAGTACGACCTTGTTTGGAAAACCTGTTTGATATTGGGGTGATGTTCGTTTTGAGAAAAAATGTAGGATTTTAGAGAAGTTGTGAATTTTTATGTTGAATAGTGTTTTATTGGTGTTTGTGTAAAGTGGAGAGAGAAATGATTTGATGTAATTGTTTAATAAAAAAGTATTGGAGTTATGTGAAAAAGTATAGAGAGAGAAAATTTATGTTGAATAAAAAATTAAAAAGTTGTTGGAGATTGTGTAAAATGTATTGGTTTTTGTGATTGAATTCTGAATATGTTCGGTGATAGAATTGTGAATATACTTAGAATCCTGAAAATATGGTGAAAACGAACATACCCTAGGTTTCAGGTTCTAAAACCTGATTTGGGATCCGATTACAAAAACTGTGTTTGGGAAGGTCTCATATCATGTTACTTGCCAAATCTGACTTCGATTAATGTTTGTCTTACACATCGTCAGGTTTGCTTTGTTATTTTCTCGATTCTCAGAAGTAAAAATGACGAAATTGGCCTTTGCTTGCTACCCACCTTCCTTCCCCAATACGACGACTTGGGAAAAGAGGCAGAGAGGCTTCTTCCGGTACCAACCCATATGTAAAGAAATTTCCTTAGTCAACAAACAACAACTGGACCAGACCTTTTTCTTTCTTTATGTGAGTGTCATCAAGAACCTTGCTTTCGTTATTCATCACATTTCTCATCTAGGTTTCCATTTTTTCTCATTATTCGTGCACTCGCTATCCTTTTCTTGAATGTGCTTTTTCATCGTTCACGAGCTTTCCAATCTCTTATATTGATTCATGTCCTTGTTTGGAAAAGCGTAATCTGATATATACGTAGTCTGATATTTACGAAGAGTTTTGGGGGAAGAAATTCCGGTGAATATTCTATTATCTTCATGGTTTTTTGATGGGGAAACAGAGAACAGAAAGGGGTTTGTGAATTAGCTGTGGAAAATTGCCTCTAATACTTGGTTTTGAAGTTGTGCATTTGGGTTTTCGAGTTAAATAAAGAAGTTGGAATTTCTACGGGCGTTGGTGAAAGGTAGTTTTGTTGTTTTTCATGAGGCCATACAGTTGAATGAGAGTTTTCTTGGGTTTATGAGATGGAGAAGTCGGGAGTTGTTTTTATCTTCAGATGAATGAGGGGATTTTTGCCCACTTTGTTTTTATGGGTTGTCTTCTTTTACGAGTAAAGAGCAAGTGTGTAGGATTCTCAAAACAGGAATGTGTATTGGGTAGCATTTTGTTTTATTGTTGCAATCTTACAAAAAATCGGTACATTTTGAGACGAACAAAAAAGTGCATTTCCACTTGAAATTAGGGCAAGTTTGTCACATTGCAGGGAGAATATTAGAAGTGGGGTCCAAAATGTCAGGGAAGACAACAGCGTGCAGATGCAGGGCCACGCTGTTCAGCTTAGTAGCTCCGCCAGTGGTGACGCGTGTCAGAGACCTTGTTCACAGACCCACTTGAATTCAACTCATGTCAAACGGGTCTTGAGTTTCAGACTGAGCTTAAAAGACCCAGACTAGGACCGGATCCAAGTCTAGTCTGAATCTGCCTTCCAAACAAGGGAAGTGTTTGGATTGCTGAGGTATATGTGCTCCTATTCCTTCACTATATCCCTCATTCATTCATGAAGAATGTGTTCTTTTACTGCATGCCCTATTTTCGGTACGCTGTTCGTGATTCCATCTGCTTGATTTACCAGTCTATTTTTCTGGGACGAGAGGGAGCGGCGAGAGAAAGGTTGATAGCTCCTTATGTGGGACATTGAAAAAAATGCATGACTAATTTTCATTGCACACTTCTTTCACTTAACAACTTGCACACTGAGGTTGCACAGTGGGTGGTTGAGAGACAAACAAGACGAGACTCGCAACGCCAAGAATTGTCACCGAAACAGAACTACAAGAGAGGTATTGTGGCAAAGTTCCTATTCGGGGGGGCCATTTCCTTCCTATTTGTTGTCTCTGCTTTATGACATCCATCCACAACAGAGGTAATGTGCAGATGGCATGCGTCCCGTCTGACGAATGTACTCTACTTGGGCAGCTGTTTTTTCTGCCTCGCGATTTCGTCTGGCTTCAGCTGCAGCTCGTTTTTCTTCTGACCTTTGACTTGCCATTGCAATCTTCTTCACCATCTTAGCCTGAGCTTGGGCTTTCAATTGTTCAACTTGGGACTGAAAATTTTTACACTTCACTCAGTGTCTAACCAGCATTTTAAACGAAAGACTCTTCTTCACCATCTTTTTTGGTTCGTAAGTAAAATAGCTCTCACCTCAGATAATGGCACAAGTTCTAGATGACTAAAAAAAAAACTAGTTGCTGTTAACTTAAAACGTGACTCTTCAGTTCTCCAAGTTCAAACCCATACAATCAGAGGAACACAAGATCAGTGCATGGAGTGAACCTAGGGTCATAAAAGATTCTCTTTTTAATTTCCGGCCAATTTTGTTAAATATTAGATCAATTGAATACCTACAGTCTTAGCACCATTGAATGACCACATTACCTATCCAATTATACCTCCATCCAACAAAATGCAGGTCAAGGTCTCAAACAACATGACAATGCATTCTCTCCTGACTAGATATACTCAAGGAGACAGAATTTCAATACCTCTGCTCTCCGCATCTCTGCTTCCAGTTTTGCCTTCTGCTGACTTTCCCATGCGTGGATTTTGATTTCCTCTCGCTTGTATCTGAGCACATTTAACATCCTCTTGCCAGATTAGGAAAGTAGAACTAATCAAAAAAGCATAGAGCAGAAAATACAAATCTTCCTTCTTCAAAACCATTGTAAATTGGTGTATAAAATTACGTGGGTTGGAAAAGAAACCTTGCATAATGTTTAGATTTTTCAGCTTCCTCCCATGCAGCTGCGCGTTTCTCAAATTCGATCCGTTCGAGCTCCCCCATAGCAATAGTTTCAGCAGGTTTTTTCCTCTCCTGCTCATCCTTACTTGCCCATGCAGCGATATTCATCTTACCTAGCTGGACACCAAGGGCTACGATTTCTCTCCTCGTCTTGAGCTTCAGTTCCTCTTCTGACAATTCTTTTTTGTTATTTTCTGTTTGATTCCGTGAAACCTCATCTGTGGTATACTCCATAGGTGTGGAAGCAGGTGCCCCTCTTCGAGGACTGGATGGGATCGAGGACATAGGGCTGCGGAGAGGAGTTGTTGCCCCTACAGGAGTAGCAGTCCTAGAAGGCTCTTGACTTGGGACAGGGGTCATTTCTGTTCCCATGTCCCTCATTGAAACTGATCTTATCGCCGGAGTGCCTGCAATACTAGATCATCAATTCCTGAAATTTATGTATAAGAAAAATCGTTGACAAGAAACCACTTAATTCAGTTCCACTTGAGACAGATACTTTTTAGTCAATAACTGGTGAAAGAATAGAGATAAGTGCAGAATTGTGCCTGCAATACTAGATCTATTTTTTTCAAAAGCATGACACATTAAAAATATCAGTATCTTCGCTAGTTCTAATTTCTGAATCCATCATTTAACATAAGGGCAGCTACGGCTTGTCCGTACCTGTCATATCTTCTTCAGAACTTTTTGTGCAGGATAAATCCGTATGACCAACTTCCTTCAAATCCTCACATTGAGTACATTGATCAGTTAATGTGTTCCCACCATATGCTTGGTCCAACGTGGGGCCATCCCCAGAGGGAACAAAAGAGAACTTTTCAAGCACCATATGTGATGCAGGTTGACAGAAATCAACGCTCTTTGTCTCTGCCATCCTGCTCACCATTAACTTATGATCATAATTAGCAGACTCTGGAGCAACCCTTCCCATATTTGTCACTGGCAACCGATTTGCTTGGTTTTGTGAGCAATTTCTTTTAGGGTGATGAGCTTGAACATTTTGCCTGTTCATTATCCATTTTTCCGCATCATTCCACTTAGATGGCATGGGTCTCGACAGCGATCTCGTGAAGTGATTGTGCACTGATCTCTCACCCTTATGAAACTCAAAACTAGATGAGCTAGCGTTGCTATCATAATCAAGATTTTCATCTTCCATGGTTCTCACAGGATGAATTGCGCTTGAATTACCACTTTCACCCTTTGAAAACTGTAGCATTTTAATACGACCCATGTCGCCATTTTCCTTTGGCAATGACTCTTTTTGCTGGCAAGAAGAGCGCTTTAAGACTGCCTCACTGGATAACTTTGACGCCAGAACTTCTAAGCTGGGAGATGTAACTGGAGGGCACAAATCTGAATTAGTACACGAGTATGGATACAAATGTTTCTTCACTGCACAAAGAATCTCCCTCTAATCGACGATTACCAACTACTAAAGCAAGCTAAGTTAAACTAATAGTAGTACTCCAGCAGTAACTACAGATTCATTAAAAATATGGTTAGTAACAGCTGCAAACCTTCATCAAAATCTCCGTTACTGGGGCCTAACAAGCTGTTCTTCACATACTCGGAGTCCTCAAGCTTGGAAGGAGAAGTTCTCGCCGAGTTACTGTTTGATCCATCCTTTTTTCGATGATGGTGAGGTCCCATGAGCTTCATCCTCAGTTTACTTGGAGAGATTATACCAGTCTGCAATCAAGGAACCAAAAACTACATTAACATGTGTATCTATATCTCATTTAGAGAGTTCCAAAGTTTTTCACTTCTCCATTAATTCGTGTAAATGAAGCGAACCCAGTAACTATTTGAACAATGTTGATCCAAATACGGATTATTGTGCCTTAGTTCTGTGGAGAAGTAGAGCAACAGTTTGCAAAGAAAAGCAAAGCAAAAAACAGGGTGACAAAGATCACGCGTTCTTTTTATTTTTTTTTTGGGGGGGGGGGGGGGGGTTGTTAATACACCAAATTCGTCTGTTTAAAAAAAACATTACACCAAATTCTTCTGTTTATAAAAAAACATTCTGCTCATCATAAACTCGTAAAAAGAAAGGAATAAGAAAGCAAATCGAAATTATAATACTCAATTGCACCTAACCAAAAGCTCGACGGAGTACTCCCAAGTACTCATTCACCCCACCAACATCCTAAGTTGATACAAAAAAAATGTGCAAATCATAATGATTCATATTTTGCAAAACCATTTGCAGAGCAAACCAAGAGCAGCAACTGTCATGGTTTGTACCCACATTCAAATACTTCCCACTTTATTCCCCATTGCAGAAGAATGAAACCAAAAAGGAAAACAGACAATTTATCACAAAAAACCCAAACCCACAAAAGCAACTTCAAACCTGAAGAAAAAAATACAACAAAAGACCATGATTTTCAAGAAGGCAGAAAAGCATGAGATGGTTGTTGATCTTTCTTCAGCAGGAGCGAGAGAACGAGGCGTACCTGAACTTTTTGTATCCTCTCGTAGTCCATTAGATCTCAATCTCTCTCAAATTTAGCAGAGGAAGAAAGAGATCTTACAGCAGGTGGTGGGTGAAGACGTTTCACAGTCTCTCTGTTTTTGTTTTCTGAGTCTGTTCCTGGTCTCTTACATACTGACAGCTTGTGTGTGAATCAGCTGGGAGCATGATCCAGTGGGCCTCGTCCTCAGTACAGAACCTTCTGTACCCTAACCATGATCTCGCCACGTGGGATAGAACCCACGTGGCGGGATCCTACTGGGGTAGTAGACTTCAACGACTCGCCGAGCTTTTCCAACTTGGTGGTCGGCGTACTTGCCAACAAAACAAGCCGAGGAATTGCCGAGTCTTTGCCACTACTTTTTAATTTGAAGTTTTAAGAATAAATGAAGTGGGAAAACGTGGAAATGAGTAAAAAGAGAAGAGTGGCAAATGATGAAAGGGTGGAATTGTCACTTTCCTCTGCAGTCTGCACCGTAACTTCCACAGTAAATGGGTCCTAATCAATCAATCACAACAATTGCTATTATAGGTAAAAAAAGATTTAAAAAATAACCTGTGAAAATATATATCAATCGGCTCACCTCTAATCAGCCTCGAACACTATTTTTGCTATGATTATCACATATTATATGCTTTCATTTTCTACGGAATTGATTGCTCTCCACCTGTCCCCATCTAATTCTGTTGAACCAAGGGTTTGTTCGGTTTTTTAAAATTCTCAGGAGCTTTTGAATCTCGAGAATATACAAACTGAACATATTTTTTAACATCACTTAAAATAACTACTGCACTCATGCCAATAAAGTTAATATCACCTAAAAATTCTCAAAACACAAAAAATTATCAAAATACTTCATCACCGAATAGCCTCCAAGTCTCTTGTTGGTTTTTTTAGAACGTGAAAATCGTTCATTGAATCTACAATTTAGAGAGCAGATAAATCAAAAGTTCTTTCAAGAGTAAAATTTAGAGAACAAATAAGTCAAAAGTTCTTTCAGGAGTAAAATTTATTTCACACCCTTATAATTCGAACTTGTTATGTCAAGACTCAAGGAGGATGTCCCTCCAAACTACTGAGCTATCATCCTTGGATAGTCTCTCGTTGTTTTTAGGGGATAATATTATTTTCGATGAAGAGGACCTTGCCTATTATTTATTATATATTTTTCTGAATTTCCTAGCCATCTAGTACGTTTGAGTAAGGCTTAATGTAAGGTGGACCGACGTGGACTTAAATAGGCTGGTTTGATCAATTCCTCCTATTAGTTAATTACATCTTTTTCAAACCACCTTCGTTAGCCGGCCGTTGGCACAAGCAAGCAACTACATAAAGTTTGAGTTAAAAGTTGCAACGTTGCTACCTGCCTATAATTAATCGTGTTGATTCGTTTAGAGAAAATCAATAAAACTCTTAATTTGGATTAATTCGAGAAAAATCAGTTTCTTATAATAAGACGATGCGAGGTGTCATGGACCTCTTAATAAGCCTAAGTTTAATTCAAATCCAGTTTTTTTTTTATTAAAATCCAGTTCTTAATAGAGAACAAGGATTCCACCACTCAAGAATTCCTAATGGATAAAAGTTATAATTTCTCAAAGAAACTAAATTATCAAGATAGTTGATAATCTTGTCATTATCTTTATTATATTTTAAAGGAAAATTGACATTTTAGTCCTTAGGTTTTACACCCTTTTACGTTTTAGTCCTTGAATTTCAACTTTCAAATCTAAAGCCCTTGGGTTTACATTTTTTTTACAAAATGGTCCTTCCGTCAGGGATCCGTTTGTTTCCCTAATGGAAGGGTCACATCAGCTGACAACTCAGCAGCTGATGTGGTAGTAGAAATTGACAGTTTAGTCCTTAAGTTTTAAGTCGTTTTATTTTTTAGTCCTTAGGTTTAATTGTTTAAAATTTTAGTCCTTCAATTTACATTTTTTTTTACTAAATAGTCATTCCATCAAGAATTACTGTTCAAATTTTGAAATACAAATTTTGGCCTTGAATATTGAATAATAACATGTTATTTTTAGTTTTGACAATTTTAATAACACGTTTAATAGGACTAAAAAAAATTCAAAATTCAATTTAAATCCTCAAAAATCTACAATTTTCATTAAATCTCTATCTCTTGAATAGTAAAAAGTTCTAAAAGTTAAAAATATATTTCTTTTTTAAAAAGAAAGAGAATATGAGTGTTTTATCCTCTTTTAGTATTTTCAAATTCTTTATTGTCTATAAATACTTTGTATTATCTCTACAATGTCTAGTGTATGCATACTCAATTTTTAACAACTATAAATGCTCTTATATATTCTTAAGGAAAACAAATTGAAAATATTTTTCAGAATTTTAATTTTATTTCTATAAAAAAGTAAATAATATACAAAAATAAATACTATAATAATAATATAATACGGTCTATGAAATGAAATACGGTCTATAATACGGGACCAAACAAAACCTAAAATGAAATGTAACAAGCCCATAATATATGATGTGTTGAGATGAAGATTTGGGGAAAGCTAGACCCAAGCTGAGAAGATAATTTAGAGAATTGGCTTGCCGTCAATTCTTATATGGGGTGAGTCGTGACATGACTCGTGGTGGTCACGTATAAAATTTAATTTGATAACACTTGGTCCATTACTACGTGTGACAAGTACACCATTAACTACGGAGTTAAGATGAAAGTAGTTATTTTCAAAAAAAGGACAAACCCAACTAGCGTTTCGGATTTTTTTGAAACCTAGGCAGTTAATTTTTAGCCGATGAAAACTTAAGTAGTAATTTGTTATTTTGGTAAATCAATGAGCAAATAGTTTTGATTCAAAGGTTTTTTTTTGCTGAAAACTAGCTACTAATATTATATATTAAAAGCACAACGAAAATTACAACCTAGAAAAACGATAAGAAGGACCCAAAGGGCCAGTGGCGAATCTAGGGGCCAACAATAAAGTAATTAAAATTGAGGACACAATGTCTTCAGTTGTGACGGGCACGAAAGCCCGAAGTGATAGGACACAAAGAGCTCATTGAAAGAAAAAACCATCTCACAAGGCAGTGACAACTGCAGCTGATGGAGAGACCGCAAAGTTGTCTCTCTTGCTCCCCCTGAGCTTTTAATATGCAGATTCAGTCGTAATTACAAGACAAACCAACAAAAATAATAAAAAAAACAACAGAAAAACACACTGAAAAACTAACACAAGCCCTAAACAAAGAGGCAAGCCCAAACGGGCTAAAGCATAACATAGACGAAGCGGGCCAGAAGTTGGCTAGAGATGGTGAAAGAGGCGGCGCGTGGTGGCGGTCAGGAGAGTGCCACGACCGAGAGGAGAGGGCAGGAGCCACAGAGGCATTCCTGAGGAGAAGAGCAGGTTTCGGGCGACGGAGGGGCAGCCACGCAGCCAGGAGCTTCTGCGCGTGGATCAACACTCGCCGCCTTTTGTTTGTTGGAGAGGATGAACTTTGTAGATCTCGGCGTGCTGAGTTCAACCATCAGGCGTGTGCTAATCGAAAGAGGGTGGAAACCACCCGTGCGCCGCTTGGAAGTCACTTGCGAAGAAAGGCAAAAAAAACCAACAAACTAACCAACATCATTGACCAAGCAAATCAGAGAGGAGAAGAGGGAGGAGGGGAAAATGAAAAAGGAGGAGAGGTGATGAAGGAGCCGGAGTTCCCTCTCCGCCATAGAGAGTATGCGGGTTGTGGGAAAACAGAGAGCATTTTAGAGAGAGAGGTTCCTGGTCTGTTTCTCTTTTTTTTTTATTCAAACTTTAGATGCGCCTGCATCTCTTTTTCAAGCGTTGAAGGCCTGAAGCAGGTTTTTCCATGCCCAACTAATCACGAAGGTTTTTCCCTTTCTCTCTCTCTTAACCCTCAGTTATCTTTTGTTTAGAAAACTGTTGACTGTGCAATTTATAACAAGTATATCTCATATCATTTAATACTATCATTGTATAAAATTTTGAACAATGTGAGTTCTACATTTAAGTATTGTATTTTTCTCTTTTTAAATTGCAACTTGCAGTTTGAACAAAAAATAACATAAAATCCTAATCCATTTAAAAGAAGTCGTCGTCATCATCTTTATCCTCATCCTCATCATCTCTTTTGTATTCAAACAAGATTAGGATAAACTTTCTTATCTAAAAAGACAAAAAAAGAAGAAGATTAAAAGGTAATAATAGCGTGCTCCCACTTCATGTTCAAAACTTCAAAAGCTATATTCAAACTTTAGTTTAAAAAGATTGACATTATTATGGCAAAGAAAAAAAAGGGGGGCTTCGGTATGGCTGACATGATGCAAGAATATGAACATGTCCAAAGAAGAAGAATTGTGGTACCATATTTGCACTCTCCGTTTGAATGGAACCCATTATAATGTTAGCCCTAAAAAGCTGCAGTAATACTCGAGTCACGGGTATAGATTTTGAAGGTCCAGAATGAATCCATTTCTTACACGGTACGTTAGGTGTGGCCAAAAAAAAGAGAGAGTACGTTAGGTTTGCAATGCATATCTATATATATATATAAATATGTCATAAAAAAGGAAAGTATGAACGGCGTTCAGATACGTGACCGATCACAAACTCCGTAAGAAAGAATAAAGAAAAAAAAAGAATGACATCACATTTTCTGTTTCCGTGCCATGCGGTCAAAGAGTCAGAGAGCAGTTGGGAATTCGAAATAAAGAAAGAAAGTAAAATCACTTCAATGTTATTTATTTTTTCACTTTTTTTTTTGTCACGCTGATAGTAATTTTTGTTTAGACTATAAATATACTTTACATCGTTAATTATTAATATATTAACACTTTTTTATTTTTAATTATTATATTTATCACATTTCCTCTTATCTCTACTATTAATTTCAGATATAATAAATTATAATTTTTCTTTTCAAATTATAATCTATTTTTAAATATATCTATAAATTTTAACTCGTTGTAATTTATCTTTTAAATTATATTTTTATATTTCGATTTCAACATTAAATCACGAAAAATATAATAATTCAAACGAGATTAAATTTATATTTTTATATAAAAATAATTTAATATAATAGTTCAAGTAAATTAAATAATAAAATCGTGATGAGAAATATAATTTCCGTCAGTGGCGGATCCAGGATCAGAATTTATGGGGGTCGAACTTTAAAGGTAAAATGATAAAAAAAAAATTTCCTTTGTAGTGTAAAAAATTGTCTTAGAATTACAGTATTAAAAATTAAAGACTAAAACAATTAAAAATATTATAATACATGTACTATACTGTTACTAAGAGTTGACAATTACATCCTACGTTTTCCAATTCAAATAAACAGTTTCACAAATCACATATATCCAAATTTGCAAGTGCACCTGTTTTTTCCTCATGTACTGTTTTTTATTTTCTTTCCCTCTTACTTAAAATCTGAATTTTATTTTGTTCACCAAATTTTTTTAATTTGGGCCCATCAAAATAGTGTTGGCCAGTACACACTTTAAGGTAACATCAGCAAAGCAGTTAGATCTGCTCTTTCAAACCATTAACTAAACCTCTAGAGTATTGGTTGATAGGTAGTGGGGCAGCAGTGCATTCTTAGGCTCAGCTGCTATTTCCTAAGTCAAGCAGTGTTTGAGAATGGATCAAATTTTTAAAAGAATTGCCCATACTAAAAAAAAATTTGATAGATTTTTGGGGTGATGGGGGCGGCTGCCCCCATTGCCCCTGTCTAGATCCGCCTGTGATTTCCGTTAATTGTAAGTTCATGAGATATTTAAAAATGGTGCAATAGGTTGAAGGAAAAAAAATATAATTTACCCTCTTAGATATGGCAGAAGTTTACCCGGGAGAAGTTGCTCCGCCGCTAATCTCGCTCTTTTAACTTTAAATAGAAATCGGAATCAGTTTCAAATAACTCGGAGGGGAATTGACGATTTGAAGGGGACATTCACATGATTGAGCACGTAACATAAGGAATGGATGGATGGATGTTATAAAACGTGAAGTCATCAGTCAAAGATACTTTTGGCTAAACACATTCACCAACGCAGACTCAATGAATGAGTGGATGATGTCAGACTCACAGGGGAGCGGGAGAGGGATGTGGCCACTGGCCTGGGGGGGGGGGGGGGGGGGGGGGGGGGTTCAGAATCCTATAACACCTCTACGACCTCACCCAAATCACATTTGCCCTAAAACCCATAAATTTTTCCTATTTATTGAATACAAAATATAATAATTTTCCAACACTCTTTTTTTGAATTTTTCTGCATTAAAAATAGTGTTACTTTACGATACATAAGAAAGACTTGTAAAATGTGAAAGGAACAGACTGAGGCTGCGTTTGTGTACCAAAATTTTATCCCCTCTAAAATTTTAACACAATTAAATATTACAATATAATCTCTCGCTCCCTATCAAATCATTACTATTTACTACAAAAAATATAAAAAATTATCTCTCTCTTCACTTTTTCACTAAACCCAATACTTAAAATTTTAACAACACTAAAATTTTATAACACAAACACAATGAATCTTACAATCAGAGCTTGTTTAGTTATTTTGTATTTTTAAAATTTTTTGAATTCTGAGAATATATCAATTAAACATATTTTTTAATATCACCTAAAAGTAATTATAGCACGTATATCGATAAAATTATAATCACTTAAAAATTTTCAAAACACAAAAAATTCTCAAAATATACGTTTAAGTTAACATCCTCTTAAATTCCAATTAGCCTAAAAGTTCTCAGTTGTCATTTTATTAATGCCCCCAAATGTTGCAACACCTCATGTCACATCTGGTTGCATTTTTATTATTTTAAAACCTTTGGTGACATTTTAAGAAAGACAAAACGAACTTCAGGTTCTAGTCGGTCTTTTTATTTTTCTGAAAGTGGGATATTTTACCTCAATGAATTAGTTTTATACAAAATTTGTAAGATTTTTAGGATTTTAACTAATATTTATGTAGATTGAAATTTTATAAAATTTCGTGTAAAAATTGGTAATTTTTTTAAAGATATTTAATTTTTATTGGAGTTTATAAAAAGAGATAGAAAGATGATGTGATATAATTGTTTAATAAAAAAATATTGGCGTTAAGTAAAAAAAATATGAAGAGAGATTTATTATAATTTTTTTGAAAAGTTACTGGAGTTATGTAAAAAATTGTTGAAGAGTGTGTAAAAGATATTAATGTTTGTGTATAACTTTTGAGATTTTGGATGTTAGTTTTCCAAATTTTATTTAATACATTTTAATTCTAGAATACGTTTTTACAAACAACATGACCTAGAATTTGAAGTTTAGGAGTGTGCTCCTCTTAAAATCTCAAGTTCAAATTCTCTCAAATGTAAACAATTTTTATGAAGTCTTTTTACTCTAAAGTAGAACTTACTTAACCTGTGTGACTTGAAAAAGTTACACCAGTCCGAAATTTACTCATCCGTTAAGTGAATTCTATTTTCACAAGCCTATTGGATTGGATTTGTCTTTATCACTAAAAAAAACTGGATATTTGAATAAAATCTGGTGCACGATTAGAAATCTTTTTGGCACAATTTACTCAAGGTATTTCCTTCTCTCTCTTTTATTTAATCCTTTTTTTACCTCTTTAGAGCATTCCTAGCAGCCTCTTCAAAATTTGGCTCTCTACTTTAACCAAAAAACACACTTCTCTATTTTAACTATCAACTTTTAAAAAACATTCACAGCAGCTTCTCTATTTTAACCATCTATTTTACTATTCTATTTAAATTATTATTTTTTAAAGATTTCTTTATTATTTCTCTAACATTTATATTTTTGAATATTCATTTTATCGTAATAGTCATATTTTTGAATATTTGTCTTATCTTAAAAATATCGATTTTTAAATTTTTTTATTTTACTAACTGTTGGAATTTTTTAAATTTTAAGATGGTGAAGTGAATAATAATTTTTTAAAAATAAAAAAGAAAAGAAGAAGAAAAAAAAAGAAAAAAGAAAAAAAGAATATATATATTAATATTTTAAGATAGTGAAGTGAATAGTGGCTCTCTAAAAATAGAGAGCCACTGTTCACTTCTTCAAAAATTTTGTTAAAAGTTGTTAAAATAGAGAGGCTGTTGAGGAGTGTTTTTTGGCTTTTTGGTTAAATTGGCTCTCTATTCTAACCAAAATGTTAGAATAGAGAGCTTGCTAGGAATGATCTTAGTCGGTCAACATATGTGTTCTCAAGGGAAGAGAGAATTTGAGAGATGGATGTAATCCATTGAGAAATCACCTGGACAAATGTTTCTGGTCCCAGAGTTTTACAAAGTACGATGTGGAATTTACAAATAGGGCTGACTCCTTTATTGGAGAAACCCCCTTCTCGGATTCCCCCACAGGCCTCACCCAGATGCATCATGAAGGAACTAAACATGAGCTTGATTCCACTGTAAAACCTGCTAAAGTTACACGTGGCCCTATCTCATTGGTCAAAACCCATTAAAAAGACAGAATTATTTGAAATTATGCAGTTCGACCAATCAATGGACCTTATTAGATGGATCTCAGTACAGCTCAGTGTGGCTGCCATCACGTGAGCACCACACAGCCGCATATTATCTCCTATCCCAAATGCCTTTTAGGGCTCAAAAACCAACTCCATTTTTGTCCCCTCTCCCCCATCGCCCCCCTCTTTGATTTAGAAAAACATTAAGGTGAGATTTATATACGATTTTAATGCTCACAGCCCTAGATAAAGGTAAAAGGAGGGCCCTCGTATACTCCTTTGCAGTCCTTTTTAGAGCCTCTTCTCAAAAGAATTTGAAGCAAAAGTTTGTCCAAAAACATTCTTTATACACGATAAGTTAACCATTAAAAACTAGTGGGGCTGTGGATTGTGGCTTGGAACCCTACTCAAATGTTGTGTTCCCCCCCCCCCCCCCCCCCTCCCCTTGTCTCTGACCCATGTCCTTTTGTGGGTTGGTCGCCATGACATAAATGTTGTCCTGGTTTGCGGTATGACCATTTGGCATTTTGTTACTTCAGTAATATATGGAACAGATTTGCTAGTGTAAATGTTTGACCATATGTTCCACATGCCAACAGATACAGAGTCCCACCTCATGGTTGGCTGTTATTGTCAGGGTCATGGTCATGGTTCGGGAAGAGCCGAAAAAAAAATTAGGCTAATGGCAAGAACCATGCATATAATCTTGTGATTTCTTTCTGACATTTTCACTTTGATCTAATATTAACCCAATGGCCAAAACACAGGAGTTGTTTGGCTGATTAGGTGGGAGAGGAGAAATGGAAGGAAAAAAAGGTGTTTGGTTTATGAGAAAAAAGAAGAAGAAGAAAAGAGCTTGTACGAGCTAAAGTGGATATGGAATCCTAGATGAATCCAAATTAGAAAGTACAATTTTCAGTGGGTGTACGTTGGCTTGACCATAATCTAATTAGGTGCCTACCATAGAACTGCGTATCCTGATTGTCAGCCACATATCAAGGCAAGCTAGGTAAATAACAAATAATAAAAATTATAAGAAAAGGAGGTCCATTCAAGTTGCTTAAAAGAGTTTTATAAATCCATGCACATAATAATATTTATCTCCATGATGAACGGAAATCAGTGGTGGTTTTACTTAATAAAGTCGAACTTTTTCCAACTGTAATTTTTCAAAGACCACCGCTAGGGCCTAGAAGCCAGCTGTATGGAAAATGTCTCAGAAAGCTTGCATAGTGATGTGGAAGATCCAACAGTGAAGACAAAAAAAAAGAAAACTTAAGGGAGTTTTGGGACAAAAAAGATTCAAAAAACAGGGGTTTTGACTGGACCTGCAGAATGATGGTAGCTTTCTAACATGGGTCCCCTGCTTTTCCTCTTTTCTTCTAATCTTTGAAAGTTTTGGCAGGTTGGCTTCCAAAAGTTCCTTTCCTGTTTCCCACTTCCGTAGTTCACACGGAAAATGGCTACTGGGTTTAGGCTGTTTAGTTTGAAAGTCAAATGATCATTTACAACCCTTTCGAAAGGAGTTTGAAAGAAGGGGCGTGGACTGTGGAGATTCACATTGTTGAAGTCGGAAATTGAAAAGAAAAATCTCCATCGTTCTCAAAGCGGGGGAGGGGAACTAATAGGTTTGTTGCCTTCTTTAAAGTTTGGCACTTGATGATACTTGTTGAAGAGTTTGAGTAGGGTGGATGATTCAAGTATCATTTGGGGTAGTTGTCTTCGACTGCCTCAACTTTAAGTATCATTTTTTATGGGTTAATTTACTCCAACAACCATTGATCTAACTTTTTGGAAGGGGATAAATACACTTTTCGTACTGGATTTTGAAGAATTTTGGATATTGTATATTCCTAACTTTAGAATGTCTATGGTACATTGCACCCGCTGTCAAATTTTTTATCAACTTGGACGGAAAATGATGCATGCGACCCGCACATAATTTTTTGACTTGCGATTTTACATTTATACTCTTAGCGCGTCCTTTTATGTTGATATCTTGTTGATAATATAAATATAAAATTACATATAAAAAAATCATGTGCCGGTTTTGTGGGCTATTTCTCCTTCAAGTTGACCAAAAATTTGACGAATGTAGTAAAACTTTCAAAACTTGATATGTAATATCTCGAACCTTAAAGTTCAAAGGTGAAAAATGTAAATTCACACGATGAAATACATTCTTTGCCGTGACTTTGAAAGTTATTGGGTCGAGCCATTTCTCCATGAAGCAAAACCTATACAACCTTAGGATTCTGCCATTAATTAAATTATTGGGAAGAATATTAGCTGAAATTTACAAAGGTGAGGTGAATAGTGGAAACAGTACCTTGACCCAAGATCAAGCTCTATTTTGTTCTCCTAGTTCTCCAAGTCGGCTTCTTTTTCGGGCCTTTGTATGAAGAGGCTCGCTCCAGCCCAGATTAGCCACATCACGGCTCCCTAGGTTTCCAAAGAAGTCGTGGTTTTTATTTTTCCAGCTAAGTCGTGGTCTCTTCTCTGTTCCCTTACCCCTCGTTCTCGGGTTCTCTCTCATTTTTCATTATTTGACTTCTGGGTGATGTTTGTTTTGAGAAAAAATGTAGGATTTTAGAGAAGTTGTGAATTTTTATGTTGAATAATGTTTTATTGGTGTTTGTGTAAAGTGGAGAGAGAAATGATTTGATGTAATTGTTTAATAAAAAAGTATTGGAGTTATGTGAAAAAGTAGAGAGAGAGAAAATTTATGTTGAATAAAAAATTAAAAAGTTGTTGGAGATTGTGTAAAATGTATTGGTTTTTGTGTTTGAATTCTGAATATGTTCGGTGGTAGAATTGTGAATATACTTAGAATCCTGAAAAAATTGTGAAAACGAACATACCCCTGGTTGGTTAGACAAAATTGAAAGCTTTAAATTTTATTTTATAAGCTCTGAAACTCTAAGAATGATCCAAACACATGAATGCCAAGTTTCTATTAGGAAATAAATTAGGGTAATGTCATAGTTTGCTATCTAAATATGGGGCAAAATCAATCTCGCCCTTCTAATTATAAAAATGACAATTATAAACGAAAATCATCAATGTACGCTCCGCTAAAATCAGCCGTTAAGTTTGAAGGAAAATATGTAAAATGACCGAAATACCATTCCAAGACAGAATTACTAAAAATGTTAACAAATAATATATTTTTTAAAAATAATAACTTTTAAATAAAACTATTGAAACTCTATTTTAGTAGTCTATTTAATTTTAATTTATTTTTTGAATATTTATTTATTTTTTGAATTTTGTCTTTGATGGGCATTTCAGCCATTATACATATTTCTCGTCTGACTTAACGACTAATTTGGACGAATTATGACATTACCCCAATTTTTCCCCAGGACAAGGGATATTTTTTTTCTAGTTCATCCTTTTTGCAGCTTAAAGCTTATTTGTGAATTGTGAGTCTGACTGAGGAGCATGTCCTGACACTCCGAAGTCTGTCACATGGTACTGCACTTCTTAGGATGTTTCCTCATCTCTTGGAGATCCAAGAAGCAAACTGTGGTGTCTACTTGAAGGTGAATATAGAGCCATGACCGCTATATGGTTTGAGCTCACTTGATTATGATATATTCTACGAAATCATTTGATTTCACATCTCCAAGCTGCCACTCTTTACTGTGACAAGCAAGCCTCTTTGCATATTGCAACCAACACTGTGTTTCATGAGAGAACGAAACACATTGAGTTGAATTGCCACTTAATTCGAGATCTTATGCTAGATGGCTTGATTCATACTGCTCATGTTGATACTCATCTGCAGCTTGCAGATATCTTCACCGAGGGATTGCCTTCTTATGTGCTTTAGGGGCATCTCTCCAAGATGGGAGTTACTGATATCATCTTGCACAAGGGGTATTGAAGAATGAAGCTTCTCTTATTGTTGTATTCTTTCTCTGCTGTGACATTTTGTAAGCAACTACTTCCATTTTGCTCGGTCCATTGAATGGACGCAACAGAGTTAGATAGTGCTAGGTGTTAGGACCACAGAGGATAGCATTTTTTTTTAAAATTCTTTAGGCAATTGTATATAAACTTAATTGTAATTTTCTCATTTCAAAAATTCACCAGCACGAGATTGTCTGCTGCTACATTTATCTTCTCTAAAACTTACACCATTCTTCTATGCTCTCTCCTCAAGTTTCTAACATTCGAGCGAAGAGAAAAATTTAGAGTTTAGTACAATATTGTCACCGTTAACGTAGACGACCGGAAAAATGTCGTACTTAAGTTCAAGAGGAAAACGATCAAGATAGGGCATCATTGACATTTTGTTATCTGAGTTTATTATCCAAGAGTAACAAAATTGGAGCGACTTCCACACATGAAGGCATGCCACTCTTGGCTTGTCTTGGCATGATCTGAAGCAAACCTCGAACCGGGCTCGGATCGTAAGAGGAAATCACCGAGTCGGTCCTAACCGGCCCTCGGATGAGTGACAACGAATTAATGAACTCATCTGACGGTCGGTATTAGAATACCTTTAAAAAATTCAAACGAAAGAAACCGGGGCGTTAACTAGTAACGGGAAGAAAACTCACCGTTTCATTAAACGGTCCCCTCTCCCGTTTGTTCGAAATCCCAGAGCGACGTGCACGCGACCTTGCGAGCAGACCGCGCGCGACAGGGGCTGAAAGTGTAAGATCATCGAGTCAACATATATATAAATGAGATTAGTGATGGTGGTTCCGGCAGGTGGCAATATAAATGGGATGAAGTAGTCCTTTCATTTGCAGAGGTTGGAAACATAGCTCTAGCGTTTCTCTTCTACCCTGTTGCGCGGGGTTCGTCAGTGCTGAGATTCTTTGGCCTCACTTCTGAGGCTAGCATCAAGTACCATATGTGGGTCAGGAACATCGTCACCATCCTCTTCACAGTTCACGGCATTGGTTACATTATCTTCTGGAGGATAACCCATCACGTAAACAAGGTAATTAAATTGGTTTGCTTTGTTTTTGCAGAAGACAGCCTCGATTGTATTGGACGCATGCAGCTAAGAAAAACGTTGTCATACAATCAAAATCCTTTGTTCACTTTAATATTCTGCAGATGCTCTACTGGGACTTTGCTGATGTATCAAATTTGGCTGGAGAGATAGCTTTGCTCCTTATACTTGTCATCCGGGCAACAAGCATCCCTCGCATACGCCGTAAAAAGTTTGAGCTTTTCTACTATAGCCATCACCTTTACTTCCTCGTTGTCCTTTTCTTTATTCTCCATGTCGGCTTCTCCTTTGCCTGCATCACACTTCCGGGTTTCTACATCTTCTTGATCGACCGTATTTAAGATTTTTGCAATCCCGACAAAAGGTTCGTCTGACTTGCGCCCGCATTTTACCAAGCAAGGCAGTCGAACTCAACTTTTTATATATATATATATATATACATGCTATTGTTTCCTAAAAGTTGAAACTTGAGTTGCAGCATGCTTGGTTTTCTTGTCGATTAAAATATTAGAAATTGAGTATATATATATATAATATTTTTTTTCTTTTGAATTACAGCTTGAATACGAGGATTAACATATTCCAATTTATTTATTTATTTTCTAGGTTTGACTTATGCGCCTACCAGCACTATCTTCATAAATGTGCCTCGCATTTCAAAGCTACAGTGGCATCCTTAACTTCCAAAAGCTTGCCGCGTGCGCCCCGTGCGCAAAGGTGCGGGCGCGACAAGCCAAATTTTATTCTTCCTGTAGTTTTTGCTTCTGTCGACAGAGTTAAAGGTTAAAAAGAAGGCAAGGGAGCTTTTGGAAGTGATTGGCCCTCAAGAGGAAGTTAAAGGCCGAGATTCTTGGGATCCAACTTAGATTACAAAGGCCGAGATTTCACATATATACCATTCGGAGCTGGCCGAAGATTTAGTGAGCTGTACCCAAGTTGTTAATTAGCAATCTATATCACTTGCATGGTTGCGTGATTTCTCAACATTTTTGTGACTTATAAAAGCAGTAACCCATTGAATAACCTCAAAGGCCGCCAATATCTGGGTCGCGCGCAAGGCCGCGCACGCGACAACCAATATCTTGGCTTGTCACGCACCCCCCGCGCAAGGCTGGGCGCAATATACCCACTTAATAAGTGGCCACCTGCAATTTATTAGGATGCAACCCAGTTAGCCATGCATCACGCTTGACAAAAATAAAAGAACAAATGTACAATGTACTCACTGGGTAGGACTCGCGCGTTGCTCTGGGTTTCGAACAAATAGGGTAACATTTATGTTTTTATTGAAACGGTGAGTTTTGATACCCGTTACTAATTAACGCCTCGTAAACTTCCGTTTCTTTCGTTTTGAATTTTTTAAAGGTATTTTAATACCGGCCGTCGGATGAGTTCATTAATTCGCTGTCACTCATCCAACGGCCGGTTAGGACCGACTCGGTAATTTCCTCTTAGGAAGGAATCCGAGTCCCGCTGCAACACCTTCCATCTTTAGAAAGCGAGATCTGAGTAGTGCTAAGCATTCATATGAAATTGCTGGAGGCAACAAGTGCCGAGTGCATGGATATTGTGTCACCTGTGTGAAATCTTACAGCCGCTGAGCCATCTCTCGATTCTCCAACATATGTCTCAAAGAAGCTATACTCCGTTAAGATAGCCATGCTTGATATATTGCTTAACATGGAGATCTAAGAAAAAATAAGTGAAATGGGAATTAGAACAGAAGGATATATATGTACAATACTGCAAAAACGAAAGAAAAACACTAAAGCAAACGCCAAAATGCTAAACAAATGCCTGTCAGCAGAAGACAATATTTCCTCTTCAAATAATTAAGCAATTTGGTAATCACTTTCGGATTCCTCAATTTTCCAGTCTAGCTAGCCAATAATACATTGATATTTACTGTTTCAATCGACAATACTGTGCCCATTAAACCAAGGGAATTCTCTGTGCATGATTCGAATGCAGTGTAGACTTACTGTTTATGTAAGGTTTTTTGGGTAATCTAAATATACTCTATTCCGTCTTGAAGTGAATTATGTGAAAAAAGAGAAAAGAAAATTAAGTAGACGTAAAAGGAAAACATGGTTAGTATTGGTAATAAATTGATAATTACAACTAGAACTTACAAGGCAAGTAGTTTGTGACTCTTTGTTTTCACAAGATCTCTTCAGCCATGCTCCGTACCATACGATCTGAACAAAGAGTAACACATGAAGGTCTCAGTAAAGCAACTGGATAAATCATTAGAAAACGAGTATGTAAGCTGGCTAGCTAGACTGGAAGATAGAGTTTTGTACACAACCAAGGCTCTCGGTGCGCAAGAGAATTCATTTAGGGCGTCGACAAATTCATCGACCAGAACAACTGTTGGTCTGAAGACGAAGAAGCTCAATTCCAAGTTTCTGTTGCTGAAGGTAACAAAGCAGGCCATTCATCGTTTTCTAGCTTCCGTTTTCTTCTTAATTACTCTCCGAACGAATCAAGGAGAGCAACAAACATCAAATATGGTCACTCGAACCTTCGATTGGAAAACTTTTGTTAATTAGTGTGGCTGGAAAGGGGGACTCGACTTGTCAAGTGCCAGGTCTTCTTTGGCTTCTTCAAGCCGGCCGTCTGTTTCTTTGACTGCTTCCAGATGTTTAGTCGCCAAAAAAAATCTAAAACAATGTCTCTAGTCCTCGAATTCGCTTTATTCTGTCCAATTTGTTGTTTTTTTTTGGAGTTTTTAACTTCTTTTTCGCCTCAAGTATCGTAGACTTCTCCCCAAGATATGGGTGTCTCTGAATATTACCACCAGTTTTTTCTTTCCATCTTTCTGAATACATGGGTGTCTCTGAATATATACATACACCAGTATCCCACCTTTTCATTCTTTTCATTCTTTTCTATTTTTTTTTTGTTTTTCTTGAATTACTTGGAGAGCCAATTGTAATATTTGCTGCACAAATGGAAATAGATTCCATCTCTAGCAAAGGAACATTTCGATTTCATGTATCCATTTAAACATGAACACGATCTCTCCTATACGTCTTTCACGAATCTTAAGGTCTCTATAGAACTTCTTTTCTGGCATAAAGATTACCATACAGCCTACATCCTTTGTTCAACCAAATTATTTGAAGATGACAGGCTCAATAACAAAAATTACCCCCAAGTTTACGAGAAGGAAGAAAAAACCAGTAACTGGAGGCACAGACTACTGTACCCCCTCCACTGGTTGGTTATATCAAAAGAGGACTTGTTTACAATATGCATGTAAACCATCACAACCGAATCAATTGTCCAGTAGCCCTGTAAAGACATTACACATTATTAGTTGTATTCCACCCCCAATTTCGCATAATCAACTGCATCCATTATCCAACAAGAAATCCACAAGATATTAGACATCAAGAAAAGCAGCCGCTCAAGTCATTGATATATGCTTGGTGTATGAATCGTAATAAGCAGTCATCTCCACTAAAAATTCATTGCACTTAACAATTATTGAGATCTATCTCAGTCGAAGTTCTTGCTTTAAAGGACATCAATATCCAGTTCTGTCACGCCCAAAAAAAAAACAACAGTGGAATTTGTAATAAAACAACTTGAAAACAATTATCTTCTTTATTCGAAAAAAAACATCATCAAAACGTTAATAAAATAATAACGAAGTGAGTTCAACAACTCAATAAGCAGAGAATAAAAATATATATTCTTTTATTTGAGCTGAAATACAGAAAATAGAATAGCTTTATCAGAAAATCCCCTTTGGCATCAACAGTAAGCCACATTGACCCCTGTGACAGGGTTGTGCAACAACTTAGCCTAACCGAATTAAGCCAACAATAAGTATAGTTTGCCCTACTAAGACTTAGCCACGTACGCTAAGTGTGCACTAGGGAGAAACCCACGCAGAAACCAATCCGAAGAATGGGTGCACTCAGTAATCAGTAAGTTGGTACCAACAACAATAGTAATCAGTAATCAGTAACAGAACATCGCCTTAGGTTTTGAAAACAGTATAATACATAATATCAGAAACAGAAATAGAAATAATATTCAGCAGAATACATAATCTTTGGAACAATAATATAAACAGATCTCAGTATGTCTTTTAAATTCCACATTGATTTTCAGAATAACATAAGCTTGTAATAAAACAATATTTTCCACAAAATCTTTTATGAAAGTCTGTTCGTCATTTTTGAAGAAAAATAGTATAGTAGCTCCGCTTACCCGATTTGCTTCAACAATCGAACCACCCTAGAATCCACGTATTGCAGTGACTTAAAAGAACCGAAAAAAATCGAGAAACTCATCAATGACCGAAATTGACTCAGAGAGAGAGATATAGAAAAACTCAAAATGGAGAATAACTCGAAATTGAGTGGTGTGCCTATAATATGAACGAAACTCCCATTTTATAGGCGTTGAGGGCTTAATCACAAGGTAAATGATGAGTCTCCAACGTTCTAATTCGAGATACAACTGAAGTCCCTTCGATTACCACTCGTTATTGACTTTAATCACATAAAAATCATAAAGAAACTTAAAGCAAATCGTTAAAGAGATGAACACCCAAACAAACGGTTAAAAATGAGTTAAAATGAAGGGATAAATGCCAAAATGGTCCCTGTGGTATCCGAGAATATCGATTTAGTCCCTGTATTACGAAAATGATAAAATCAGTCCCTATACTTGCTAACTCGTTTGCCGATGGTCCTCTCTCCCTATTCCGTTCACCATATCACCGGAGCACATGCCACCTAAGCCTTAAATGCCACGTGTCTACCACATAAGCATTGACCAGTCACGAAAAAACAAAAAATCTCACCTCCCCAAATCTTCTGTAGCAGCCTGTGAGCCACACTAACCCTTAATTTCTTTTACTTCCCGCGTGACCCACTTTGACCCCACCTTAGACTTGCCGAAGAAAAGTCTCGAAGAAAAATCCCCAACAGCTTACTCAGATGACTCGAGTGAAGTTTAGCAATTTTATATTTGAAAAACTTGACAGATGTTGTGTATAACTTTAGTTTTTTTTTATCTTTAGTTTGATTACCTAGGATTGGACGACAAAAAATTTAGTGCTACTTAAGAAACCATAATTGGATGATCTCCCATCAATGGCACCCCTAACGAAACGAAAAATGAGTAAGAACCATTTGGTGCCATTTTTTCAGCAACAACATAGAACCTATAACTAATACCATCCGTTATGTTGAAAAATTCAAAACAGCTTAAAGGAGACTTTGAATGGCCAAAGGAGAACGATGAGATTATACTACCACCTCAATATAAAAGGTAACCTGGCAGACCCAGAGTTGTAAGGCGAAAGGGACCTGATGAACCTGATGAGACCTACAAGGTCACAAGACAAGGGTATAATCATGCATGCAAAATCTACAAGATAGTTGGTCATAATACGAGGACATGCCCAAAGAAAAAAGCACAACAGAATTCTGGGGTAAGCTATGCCAACTTTAATGATTTATTAATTATCTGAGTATGCCTACGTTAATATGAGAATCTGTTAATGTAGGATGTTGAGGCTTCACAACATTCTCAGCCTGTAGGGCCTTCTCAGCCTGCAGTGGACCCACCATATCCTACTCCACCTGAACCCCCTATGGAATCAGTAGTTGCTCAACCACCTGTGGGGCATACCCAGCTCACAACAAACAGATCGAGGAAGAAGATGACGCCTATACGTCATGCTGAAAATATTTAGAATATTTTAATTCTGTTTTTTGGATGCCAATTGGAAGTGATTGGGTTGGACATTGGCTGTTTTTTGTTGATGGTTGGATGGTGGTAGTTACAGGTTGGATGTTGACAGTTTTTTGAAGAATGGATGATGTTAGTTATAGGTTCTATGTTGACAGTTTTTTGAACTTGAGGATTCAGGGAGCCTATTTAGTTGTCAAAGTTGAAGATTTGGCGCACTTTACTTACTCACTACTGGACGAGCTTTTGTGTTTTCTATGTGTATTTGTATAAGTTGCATGCAAAATCAAAGTCTCCTTTAAGCTGCTTTGAATTTTTCAACATAACGGATGGTGTTAGTTATAGGTTCTATGTTGTTGCTGAAAAAATGGCACCAAATGGTTCTTACTCATTTTTCGTTTCGTTAGGGGTGCCATTGATGGGAGATCATCCAATTATGGTTTCTTAAGTAGCACTAAAATTTTTGTCGTCCAATCCTAGGTAATCAAACTAAAGTTATACACAACATCTGTCAAGTTTTTCAAATATAAAATTGCTAAACTTCACTCGAGTCATTTGAGTAAGCTGTTGGGGATTTTTCTTCGTTCGGCAAGTCCAAGGTGGGGTCAGAGTCGGTCACGCGGGAAGTAAAAAAATTAAGGGTTAGTGTGGGTCACGGGCTGCTACAGAAGATTTGGCGAAGTGAGATTTTTTGTTTTTTTCGTGACTAGTCAATGCTTATGTGGCAGACACGTGGCATTTAAGGCTTAGGTGGCATGTGCTCCGGTAATATGGTGAACGGAATAGGGAGAGAGGACCATCGGCAAACGAGTTAGCAAGTATAGGGACTGATTTTATCATTTTCGTAATACAGGGACTAAATCGATATTCTCGGATACCACAGGGACCATTTTGGCATTTATTCCTAAAATGAATGAGAAAATGAAGAGAGAGAAAGAATTGATGAGAGAGAAAGTTCAGATCTTGAAATTGGTGACCATAAGTTGAAACTCGGGTGTTTTATGGTTTGGAGAAGAAGAAGATCAAAATGCACCGTTTCACTTAAAAAATCCAATTCGACAAAATGAGTTTAAATAAAATAAAATAAAACTTCACCATATGAAATAAACAAGTAAAGCGCCTCATTGGTCCAGCTGCCCCTTTCTTCTCCTATGCGCCTGGGTTCGAATCCCAGCCTTGCAAAAACAATCTTTTTTTTAAAGATCAGTTTATCACAAGTTCTCTTTCCATCTTAACACTTACTTGTTCCACCCTTGGAGAAATTTGCGATAAATCAACTGCGCAGAAACAGATTGCGAGGCCCATCCTAACACAAGTTCCAGAAGTGTAAAAATCCAAGCTCCCTTCTGTTTCCAGCATATAATTTAAGATTTAACTTTTAATATGACACTTATAATGTCGGTTTAATTCATTAGACACAGATGTGGAATGACAAATAGTGTTACACCAACATCCCTGGCATAGTTTCCTCCTTCTGATTTAGTATAGAAACTGTATGTTTAGGTTTAGCTTCAATTCAATGTTCATGAATTAACCTACGCACACGAAACCACAAAAAAATTCATTGATTCAGCTTTTTATTCTTTATTTATTGCAGTTCAAAGCTTTTAAGGTAAATACACATGCTGCGGCTAGGCCTAATCATATTTTGTCGTCTTCATTGCTAGAAGGTTTACATTCTACACTGCAAGAAAACTGGTCTCCCTCGATGGTAGACTCCGTAGATAAAACATGGGAAACCCATCGAGGATGGTCTTTAGCCATGAGATTCGGACGTCGAGCGTTGGTCGAGGTTGCTGCGGCCCGACTGCCCTTCCTTGACCACCCTTCACCTCGGTCGACAATGGATTGTCAACGTTGACCTCAACAAGCTGTCGCAAGAGCACTATGCCCTTCCTTGACTATCGTTCTCACGTCGGCAATGGATTGGCATCGTCGACTTAGCCAGTCGTCGCAAGAACACTGTGGTGACCACCAGCTCTTTCATCGCCCTTGAGATTTACCAATGAACAAATGTTGTCGGAGCTTCACAATGACCACCGCTTAAATATCGGGACCAGATTGTAGCGGTTGTGATTGGTTTTAATGGACAACTATTTCTTCATGGGCTTCTTTTATTGGAAACCAAATGGCTAGAGATTGTTTCCATTCAGTTTTTTCCCATTTTGATGGTTTTCTGGATGAGTTTCTTTTCCCCACACCTTGTTGCTTGGAAAAAAGTTGTAGAATTTTATTTCTTTTATCTATGAATACACCGGTCAAAGTCTATAGACATGCTTTATTATTATTATTTTTATTTTTATAGATAAGTCTGTAGACATGTTTACATGGACAAATATACATATTAAATGTCTGCTGAAATCATCTGCATAAGGTTAACACAAGCATCCAGTTCCTGCATAAACATCTTCCAAGTCAGCTACAACTTAAGAGGATGGTGTCCTGCAAGTTAGCTACAGCTCAAGCATCCTCCAAGTCAGCTGCAGCTCCAGATTAACTTTCAGGCATCACTTAATGTTAGGCTGTAATGTATTTGTGTGCTGTTGTATTTTTATGGGCTATCTGTAACCGAATGTCATTGTATTCCTTCCAAACTTTCAGTGCACATCAAGTGCTTGAGAATATTCCTATAAATATAAAAAATTTGTTAGCACACAACAAATGTATATATTAGGGCTGAGCAAATCAGGTTCGGGTTCAGAATTTCTAACTCGAACCCGAAAATTTGGGTTTTTTCACATATAAACCCGAACCCGCCTAAACCTGCCCCGATCGGGTCGGAAACGGGTCGGTCCGGTTCGGATAGTTGGGTCACGGGGTTTTGACCACCCCGGCCTCAGCTGAGGGCATTAGGTTTCGGGTAATAGGTCGGGTTTGTTACTATACTCGAACCTGAACCCGAAAATTCGATTTTTTGCCCACCCCTAGTATATATTTCTCCATCGATGAACTCTTTGGCTGTAAATATAGGAAATCTTGTATTAGCTAGAAGCTCTATACCAAAGGAAATACAATAATGTCTGAATTCTTGAATACCTAATCAGAAGGCAAAAGAATTAAGTATAACGTCAAGAACAAACCATAGGTTTAGAGATTTAGCAGAAAATCAAATATAAATGCAGAAATAATTGAGATGGTAACTCAAATTGTGTTTGCCCTGATTATAATTTGTAAACTACATCCTCAGTAAAAGAAGCCTGAATGCTCTCATGTGTTTGCCAAAAAAATATGAGTGTTCTTGGGGGTTGTGTATGTGTGGGCACGCATGTGTCCCGTTTTTCTATGAACAAGCATGTGACACTAGTGTTCACAAACTCAATGAGAGTTTGAAGCTGGGACTATGGCACAACTGCAGCATATAAGAGATTAACACAACCAATATAAACCTTACTAGCCTGCGATTCTTAAAAAAGCTCCACTATAGTTCCCTTCAAAATTATATAAATCCCGAAAAGACAGAAAATGCAACAACTGGAAATCAACAAAGGCAACTGGAGCCGCATATGTGTTCTGCATCTTCAATTTTAGAAACACTGAACACTCGATGGAAACAACACATAAAGAACTTCTACAAAGGTTCGACAGAGTTTGAATATAGACACTATACAAGACCCTATAAAAAGCTACTAAACTTCAAAATGCTCAAGGGGGAGAAGGCACTAACCTTGAAAACACTTGAATTAGCTCTTGCTCTTTACAAGTTGGCCCCCCAAAAAAAGGTATTCCACTATCCCTTGTGGCTCATGCTGGGAGAATAAGAAAAGCAATATGATAGCAGTCTCCCGAATTTCAAAGTTAGAGTCATCAAGAAGTAGAAGAACTGTAGATACACCATTGGCAGCGAGAACTGCCTTCTTCCCAACCCTGCTTCAAATCTACAAATTCCAAGCAGTGCACGCAAGGCAGGCCTCCGGAAATTGGGTGCTGAGTTAGCTTTCTGCTGCAAAGCAAACAAAGTGACAATGATTGGCTCTAAATCATAGGAAATAACTTGAAAGAAAGAGAGAGAGAAAGAAAAAGGGGAGAAGAGAAGAGAGAAGTGAGCGGCTGGCAAGGACAAGAATTTGAATCTTTGACAGAGAGCAACGGCAGCGGGAGCAAGAAGCCTTACCGCTAAATGAGAACCGCGAAAAGTCATTTTGATTTTTGACTTTTCGTTACGATAGCTTTTGAGTTTAGTAACGGGAATAAGAAAGTTACTCTTAGCTTTTTACCTTTAGTAACTTTTTTTATACGCTTGTACCTTTAGTGACGAATTTAAGAATTTAATCGTAGAAGTCATACTTTTTAGCGACGAAAGAGAAAGAATAGGTAGTTGTAGCCTGATTTTCTTGTAGTGGCAGTTCATTGAAGTTTTAATGAGTAACAAAGAAGAGTGCAATTAGGGTGTCTGATGAAGACATTTTATCACTAGTCTTGTTATTAGAACATTTCAATTGAATCTGAGCTAATAAAATTTAGTAGAACTTTTTAAAATTAAGAAGGCCAAACAGCATGAAGGAAAAGCTGGAATTGTACCGGTGAATACTTAAAAGTTTCACACCGGTCATCAAATCAAGTTACTTTTGTTGTCTTCCACAATGGTTAAATTTGATTATCTTTTCAAAGAATCAAGCTACAAGGGCAGACGTGGCATTTAATGTAATAACGTGCTCGGGTCCTACATATGAGGAGAGAATATTAAAAAGAAACTCTGCACCTTGAAAAGTTTTGTAGTTACCTACACTTTACACTATTCAATATTGCTTTTTATCGTCTCTCTCAAACCAATCTAGAAATATGTTGAAGGCCCTCGAAGGATAAGCATGAACTTGTTAAAGAAGAAGTAGAGATGTGAGGAGCATGTGAGCTCATTAATTAATGTCATTTTGGGAATATTTAAGTCAGTAGTTTTATAATTTTAAATAGGGGTACTAATGTTTAATGGTCAATTAAGCATTAGGGTTTCTCTAAGTTAAGTTTAAAGAGTTATAGAACTAGAGAATGATTCATTCATGTTGAGACTTATTGGTGCCGGTTTGTTTTGGCCTTGAAAACTCTTGAACTTTCGATTTTCTAGGGTTCATATCTCTTGAAAGACTTGGGCTAACTTGGTGCAATTTTTTGAATCCAAGTTAGAGGATCTTATCCTTGCAATTTATGATAGAGTTTGATCTAATCTTTATCTTTCTTTGTATTTTCGAATAGTACTATTGCAATCCATTAAATAGAGTCAATTCAACCATAGTTTCTTTGTCTTGATATTATCATTCTATTTCAATTTTCAAACCTTAATAATCTAGGTAAATCTCATTGATTTATCTAGATTAAATCCCTACTTGAAACAAATCCTTAAATCTCATAAACCCTAGATTCTTAATTTGGAGATCGCGATTGTGTAGATTGGTGGCTTGTTGTTGGATCCGGAGCCGAGTCCTCAACGCAATACAACCTATATTTCAAAGCTCTTCAATTCTCAACCTCTTGCGAGTCTGTCAACATACATGAAAACGCATGTGCCACTCATGTGCGACATTAAAGGACCAAAAAAGATAAAGAAGACAAAAAGGGTGAAAAAAAACATCTACCACCTTCCAGTTTCAGAATTGACCCCTTCCACCAGTCCACCAGTTCATTAGTCCTGTTCAATACTTGTCTACCTCAAAATCTTGTAAGTACCAACCATATCTTCTCTCTCTCTCTCTCTCTCTCTCTCTCTCTTGTATCTTCAACATCTGGTTTCCTTGCTACAAGGTTCATGGTGCGTATGGCGATTTTAAAACCCAATAGGAAAAATATAGAGGAATTGAGATAGAGATGAAGAAAGCTGGAGGGCTTTTTTCCGCTATATATATGACCAAATAATATCATCCACTTTGTAACCTAGAAACAAACATATCATCCACTTCGTACAGGAGAAGATTAAGGTCTGTGTGTTTCTTTAAGGTGTTCATGAGAAGGACTGACAAGGGTTCGTTAGTTTTTTGTGGTAGTGATACTGAAGGTGGTTGAGCTTGCTTGGTTCCTCCATTTGTGCTAAGAACACGTGACAAAAGGTGGGCATTGCAGAAGTAGATAAATTTTTTAGTACAATCACACTAAAACCAATAAGACATGGTTGAAATAGAAATCATGGCCAACGTCATCAAGAGTATAGTTTGACCATTTATGTAATCATAGAAAAATAAAGTGAATGAATAAGGTATCACGTTTAGTTGACAACAGAGAGGGGAGGGGGTTTTCCCAAGGGCTCTTCTTACACCAAATTCACAGGGGCCAGGGTTCTGTTATCTTTATGTATGAGCTGACGTGGTCAAAAACTCTTTCATGGGACAATAACTCAGAGAAAAACATTCAAATCATTTGGTGCAAAAAGTTTTAAGAAACTAATGTATTCCAGTACTCGATACAAAAGAGTTATACTAAAGAAGGAAAAAGAGCTAGAGTTCGAGTGTCAAGAGAATTGCCTCACCTTATCAGAGCTCTATGGGGATTCTCAAACCATCATGCGCAAGCATCACAGGGATTCCTTCCCTAAATATATTCAATGGAGAAACTGAACATGAGTATGCTACCTTGATATTTCCACATTTACAGTAGTGTCAGATAAAATCTAAATGCTACAATTCTATTGGATCGTTTAACTTTACGACTACAAGCCTAGACCATAGTGAGCAAGAGAACGGAAATCTAAAACAATTATCATTGAGTCAACAGCCATGTTCGGTCGATTGTTACTCAAGTGGACTTGAACCAATACGGTTGTCATTCACATCTAAGAAATGGACAGTAGATTCGGTACCTTTTAGACCATTCCATTAGAAAGTCATTGTCAGTGTTGTGATCAAATTCATGAGTCATTCCAATTAACAGGGCTTGTTTAGGACATAGCCTCTTCACAGCTTCAAGTGTCTGCAAAATTAATTATTGTGACAGGAGCAAAATATGACCTTCAGGAAATAATTTAAAGAATAAAAGCGTGAAGATCTAAACAGACCTGGGGCAAGCAAAAGTGGGTGTTATGGGATCCTTTCTGCAATGAGAAAAAAGTGCACCAGAACACAGACAAGGTTAATTAAGGGAAGCAAACCAAAGTAAATTAAAAAAGCAAAATATCATAATGAAACAGAAAAACATATATTAAGCAGGAGTGAATAAATTGGAAAAGTTTGCTTGAAGTGTTGTAAATAAGATGATTGCTTGGTGCGAGCATATCTGGCCAACTGATAATATCGATAATTATCAGTTACTTGCAAGAATAGGATCACATCATTGGCTGTCTTGGAATCCATTGATGGCACTTTATGTCAATAGAAATATCAAGAGACATTAAGATGTTAAGATATAAATTAAAAATCACCGAATCTTTTTTCTTTTTTTATCCTTCCTCCCCTTAACTTCCTTCTGTCAAACTTCAATGAACTGCCACTATATTAATAATTATAGTGAAGTGAATCCCACACATGCAGATACAGTAGATTAAAGGCCTTAGAGTTAAAAAACAAACTTAAACACTTTAGTTCAGGTAAACCATTTCCATAAAAGCATAAGGAAGCCTTTTAAATTTGAGATGATGGCCTTTTAAGTCAAATAGCACCTCCATGCCGATAAAAGTTCGATAGTGAGCAAATAAAAAATTAAAATAAAGATGTGATGATGGAAAACTGTAATAGACTTCTGTGGTGTACGCATACTATAGTCATGTAATTAGGTTGTCCATCACTCCATCTCTTGAAATCTAAACATGAACTATAAATTCATATCTACATGCACGCTGACATGTTTTGACCACCCTCATTGACATGTTCAATCAAATGTTGTATATGAGATGTATTGCGACTTATCCACTATAATCTCATTCACCTTTTCTAGTTCTATGACTAAACTTCATCTTTATAATTACTATCAGACATTGGTAAGAGAGTATATGGTTTTATGGTTTTGGACCTCCACAGAACCACAAACATTAGCCTTTTCTTTGGACGGCTGTATATGATTATACAAATAGAACCAACTATGGGGTTGAATGTGCTTCTCTTAATCTAGCCATATGAAAAAAAAGAAACCCAGAGCAACCATGACCAATCAAATGAACGAGGACAACTTTCTCTGTGTAAGAAAGCATCCTCATCCTTTTTCTCCTATAATCTTCTAAAAGTCTTACACTCTCAATATGTTAGACAATCTTCTTCCTGTAATCTCAGTCAAAAGATGTCATAACAATAAATATAGTGCAGAGACAGCATTGACAAGATGAGATAATGGTTACGACTACCAGCACAGGTTATTATAAGGTAAAAAATCAGTAGCACCAATCAAACCAAACAGAAAGTGTTGACTAGGATGCATCATTCGTACTGGTCTATACAAAGCCAATATTCTTCCTAGATTATCAAAATTTTGTAAGTTATAGCTGTGATTGACTCTAGCAGATACATATAAGCACATGCATTAGATTGTTAGTATGCATAATTCGTAATTGCATGTGCATCAAGAACACCCATAACTGTTACAAGAAAAAGAGCTATTTCACAACTTTAATTGACGCAAGAACAGATCAGAATGAAATGTTAACATAACTGCTGGAAAAGAAGCACTTAAAACCCACTTTAAGGAGACTGTAAGACCAGGGGAATAAGAGACTGGAAAACATAATTAAAAGAGCAACAAAACATGTGGACAGACATTTTTTATCAGATTTTTTTATTCAAGTGTCTAGGCTTCTCTTCTGTTGTCTACATCTTGTCCTCGTATCTCATGGATACAGTCCCAATTCAATGATAGAGATGGGTACTCATACATGGGTCAGCGTTTTGTATCTTGGAACTCCAATTACATGCATTGAAAAATAGTTTACAAACCTTATATAATGTATCCAATATAAGTAGATCCAATTGTCCAGCCCCATCTTTTGAAATAACTGTAAAACCAAAGTTCCCCAATATAACACTATAGAAATTTGGGCTTTAGGGACGGACAAAATTCGTACCTAAACCCTTTTAGGGACGGATGTATCCATCCCTGACATCCGTCTCTATAGGTGGTGTATCTATAGGTTTTTAAGGACGGACAAATGAGGTTCGTCCCTAAAGGAATAGGTTCGAACCTAATCCTTTTGAGGTTCGAACCTCTTGTCCAATCCCATTAAGTTCGTCCCTGAAGAGGAGGTTGAAACCTGTTCACATAAGAGGTTCGAACCTGTTTTTACCAGTCAGAATCGGTTGGCTTGAATAAGTTCGAACCTAAATAAACACGTTAGAACCTATTAGTCGACAGATGATTCTCTCGTAAATGAAGTGGTTAGAATGGAAACGCGTTCAAACCCCAATGTATAGGTTAGAACCGGTTCACCATGAAGAAGTGCGGACTTGTTCTTTTATGGTTCAAACCTAATATTTTAGGTTAGAACCTTGATTTTTTAAGTTCTAACCTCGTCGGCTCTGAACTGGTGCAGACTTATTGTTTAGAGTTTGGACGACTTTTAGGTTCTAACCCATATTGTGTGGTTCGAACCTGTTTCCGGTGAACCAGTTCAAACTTTTTAGATTATGGTTCTTACCTGTTTTTAGGTTAGAACCCAAATATTATAGGTTCTAACTTGTGTGACCTGATTTACAACAAATTTGAAAATTCTACTAATTTTCACCAATTCAATGCAAATTCATCCCAAATAAATATCATCTCATGTGAAAAAATTAATAAATTAAAGTCTCAAAATGTACCAAAATATATGTATATATACAACGATCGAAAAGAAAATGTGTGAAGTGAAGCATGGACTGGAAATGTTGTTCTATATAATTGTAACCAACAAATAATAATATGGATCACGTAAGAAAACTACACACCGACGTTGTCAAAAGCACCCGATGCAAACTGCGACATAAATCGGTCATATCGTGTCATCTGCTCCTACATATCTTCCATCTTTTGTTGCAAATTGTAGATCTCGTGCATCTGCTCTTGACTTTCCTTCTCAGTGTCCGCTCTAATCTTATCCAACTCCAACTGGGTCTCCGTCAATCTCCGCTAATGACGATGAGCAAGAAGTACTAACCGACCGCACCAAATCACCCAAACCTCTAACGTACCCTCGTTTCTCCCAGAGGACCTGGGTGAAAACCTCCACATCAGTAAGCGTCCTCCCTTGCATGGTTGTTTGGGCCTCCACTTCCTTCATCTTTTCCTATAATGTGAAATACAAAGAAATGGGATAAGTGGAGAAAAAAATTGAGCAACAAAACGACATAAAATCTATCCAGCCCATTTTTTACAAACTATATATATATTATTTATATCAATACAACTTATTAAATCAAACCAACTCTAGCTAGCAAACTACAATGGAACAAAGAACATGCAAACACTTCCAAAATTGTAACTTCAATGTACCAACGAAATGCAACCAACACTGCCAACCAACAACACCTCTAAAATTTAAACTTCAATTCACCAACGAAATGCACATCGGGCACTCGGGTCGACAATGTACAACGCCAACATTAACTGTATAAAACGGTTCTGGCCCGCAACACAGGTTCGAACCGGTTTAACACGGTTCGAACATGTTCCAGTCAGGTTGGAACCTGTTTAAAAGGTTCGAACCTGACACGGTTTAGGTTTGAACCTGTTACAACCAGTTCTAACCTGATGTTCCGGTCAAAACCTTAAAAAAGGCTCTAACTATGTACTAACCGGTTCTAACCAGAAATATAACAGGTTCCAACCTATTAAGTGAACCGGTTCGAACCTAATGTTTAGAGGTTATAACCGGTTCACACAGAGAGCCCAGAATCTTGCCGTTCATGCCATTGAAATCCAACCAAAACACACACAATCACAAACCAAGCATGAAAATAGCAACACAATATGAAAATGATACATACCAATTGATTTCCAAGCTTCCAAGGCCACAAATCCACACTTTCTCCCGTTAAAATCCAAACTTTCCCTCTCTACTTCTCCTCTTTCCCTTTTACCCACCACCACAAAAAAAAAACAACTTCAATGTTACAAATCACACCCCAAAACCAAATGTTCACAAAAATCAATACAAAACTTAGATAGAAACTCACAAAATCCCTTCCAACGCCGCTCCTTAGAGAAAAATCGGCAGTCCCAAGTGGTTCACACAAAGTTAACACTCGGGGGGTGTCTGCTTTTTTTCCAGGTCTGGCGAATCGGTTCGAACTGATTAAACTCACGTTCGAACGTCTTCCATTAATGGGACGACGTCGTTGTGACCCTGATCAAAGTGGTTTGAACCGTTAGGTATTAGGTTCGAACCGGTTACTAGGTTCAAATTTCTGCCAAAACATTTGGGGCGTTCTTTCTGCCCACCACTTTATAGGTTCTAACCGCTACTACCAGGTTCTAACCGGTTAGTAACAAGTTCTAACCGTGACTAATAGGTTCTAACCGGTTACTAACAGGTTCTAACCGGTTACTAACGAGTTCTGACAGGTTCTAACCGGTTAGGTCCAAAATGCGGGGTAATAGGTTCAAACCTATTCATAACAAGTTCGAACATTTAAAGCCAATTCTAACCTCATAGTATTCTGTTAGAACTAGTTCAGACCAGTTCCAACCGTTTAATTATTGGGTCGAACTGGTAAATGTGACGTTGTTTAATGTCCAACCGTTTCGAACCTACCAATGTTGAAGTTTGAATCGGTTCGGTAATATTTTTAAGCATGACTTTCTCCAGTTTATTTATTTTGGTTCTTTTAAATTCTTGTACAAAAGCAAGAATAAATAGGATTAAGTTTACTAAGGAGGTTTTTCAGTTTCTATAAGTTTACTAAGGAGGTTTTTCTGGTACACATAAAAATGTAATGGACATGTATAAAAAGCCCGTAGGCAACCAACAAATAAAGCAAGAACAAAAAAAAGCAAAACATGCGGGAAACTGGACGCACATCGCCTCGAGTCGTGACGTCCCGAATTCGAGTCGTGACCATGACGTCCTGAACCACCACGTCATAAGAGTCCTGTAAGAAAAACATTAGTCATTAATTTACGTGTTACAAACAATAAATAAATAAAAATATTAAATAACAATTAATTATCACGTACCATCCAGTGCTAATTTAAAAGTATAATGCCTTCTATATAACATTGTATGATTGTTATATGTGTTTAGCATATGCATGATATGTGCTAATTAACTTAAGTACTTTAATTGCATAAGCTAATCTCACAGTATATTATTGTTTGAAATTAAATAATATGTCATAGTAAAATAGTATTATATTACTATTTATGCTCATTATAAGTATGATAATAGATGTTTTATAAACTACTTAGATTTAAGAGTTAAATGCATGTCATGCCCCTGAGGTAAACAAAGTCCTTTTCATACCCCTGAGGTAAACATTCAGGAGCAAATATGCCCTTCCGTTATGTTTACCTCAGGGGTATGAAAGAGCATATTTGCTCCTGAATGTTTACCTCAGGGGTATGAAAAGGACTTTGTTTACCTCAAGGGCATATTTGCTATTACCGCATACCACAAGGGCATGACATGCATTTAACCCTAGATTTAATCAATAAATATGCAGTTCAAATATATCATATAACAACGTCAATGTTCACAACAGTCTCTCTAATTCCATATTTTATTAAGTAGGTCCCTTTAAAATAAATTTTTTCAAATACATGACAAAATAAAATTATACATTAAAACAAATATAATAAGATATAACATAATTATTTATGTTAATTAACTTATACATGACCGCCGCTGTAGGTACCGAATTTCTAGCAGCGTTTGTGCACAAACTGGTTCGAACCTAAATGAAAAAATAAAACCAAAAAAGAAATAGGTTATAACCTGTGCATATACGTTCGAACCTGTTGAGACGTTTTAACCACTTATCAAACAGGTTCTAACCTGTATTGTTTTGGTTCCCACATCTGAAATTACCAGTTCTAACCTCTTACGAATAAACACAATCGGTTCAAACCAAAACAAAAATTTGAACCTAAATGAGAAAATCATAACACAAAAGACACCAGTTCTAACCTATTAATAAGCGTTCAAACCTGTTAAAACAGTTCTAACCTGTTTCCAAACAGGTTCTAACCTGTAAGATTCCGGTTCTAACATATTTTCTTTAAATAATCGGTTCTAACCTGTTTGTTATAGTTCGAACCTATTTATCAATTTCGGCTGCCACTTAATTATCTTCTGTGCTAATAACTTATTAGGTTTGAACCTTGTACGTTTTTAGGGACGGATGACGTTCGCCCCTAAAATCTTCCCGCCACCTTCCCGCCATGTAGTGGGAAAATATTAGGGACAAACAAACTATTTGTCCCTAAAAGGTGGACATTTAGGGACAGACATCTAGAAACTGTCTCTAAAAGGTCCCTTTTAGGGACGAACGTTTGTGTCCATCCCTAAAATGTGCCATGTCAATGGATTTAGTGACGGATTCCTCTGTCCGTCCTTAAAAGGCACCTTTAGGGACGGATTTTAGTTCGTCCTTAAAACCAAATTTTCTACTAATAGAGGACACATCAACATAGATAGTAATTCTAGGTACATTAAAAACTTGTAATAGATGGAATGCAAATTTTAAAGAAATATTTAGAGAAATACGAAACATTAAAATAAATGCAAAAGTGACATAGGGCATGACTTGTATAAAAAGTAAAAATACTTGAGCATGATCTGGAGAAAAGGTTAGAGAGATTTCCAAACACTAGCAACAGTAAGGGTTTGCTTTTGGATTTAAATACTATATTCCCTTTTGCATGTAATATGTGTTGAAGGCTGCAATACTTAAAGGTCAACAGTCACAATCGAAATGTTGATTTCTGGAACTCGTGGATGGGTGGTCTGTACATCCTCACATTTATTCATCCATGAAGTGGGTGAAACATTAAAACAAAAAAATTAAAATAGTAACAACAAATATCATGTTTACTCATGTGCAGAAATCAAGCCTATTGCTATCTCTAGGCCGACATGACACATAAACCCTAGATAGCATTGATCCATGTTAAGCTAAATGTTTTCCCTGAAGGATGTAACAGCTTTAGGTCAATAAGCAACCAAAAGTTGTTTGTGTGAAAAGAAAAAGGAGAAGTGAAGATTAAACGATAGGTCCTTGAAGAAGATCCCAGGCCAAGAGTCATAGTTGGTTGCTGTCACCATTTGTTGTTGTTTTTTTTGTTTTTGTTTTTCTGCTGTTGTAGATACTGGAAAGACCCAGCCAGATGATGCCTGCTAGTTGGTAGTGAGAGGAATATTCGTACATGCATACCCAATAGAAGGTGCCGATAAAAACTCAAATCAATCTCTTGCTCTTTCTTGGTAGCAGGAAAGGAGTCTATCTATCTAGGTAGCTTTGGTAGATTTCTCCATCGCAAACCACAGAAATTCCACAAATCCCTTGGTGGATGAGTCGATGACTCGGCAGTGCACACCAGTTAAGCGACAAGATGCAAAGATTTAAATGCAGTTGCTCGCATTGAAGAGAGCCGTCATTGACAATAAAGAGGGAGTTCGGACTTGGCCAATGAGCTCTTGCAGCAGGAGAGGAATGTAGGGCAGGCAAAATAACCATTGCAATGATTTTTTTGGAGTGAAGGATGGATAAAACATAGCTATGCATGCTTTGTGATACAAAAACATGTAGAAAGAGGAAGGGCTCACACGGTGGATCCACATCTCTTGGAGAGGAGGAATATCACAAATGGTAACAGACAATTAACTCGACAGCTCATAGGAATGGGAAAAGTAACTCCACATAACTCCATTTTTTCGTGGCTTCATGTAAGAAGAATGGAGGAGTAAGGCTGAAAGGATTATATGGGTTCAAACTTCATTTCAAAATGTATGTTGATTGAACTAATAGATGTTGGGTGAGGGCTTAAGGATCCTATTCACATAGCGCTTCAGGAAAAATATTCTTTTTTTGGATAAGGAAAGCTTTATTGAAAGAAAAAGGTGACCGAATAGTACAAAAGGTTGTACTGAACTAATAAAATCACTAAAGTCTACAAAATAAGAACCGAACACCCCATTAGCCCACAGAAACAAATTCTGTATAATTTTGCCCTTCAAACATTCTAAGAACAACCCCGAATCTTCAAAGCACCTTCCGTTCTCCCTCCATAAGCTCCACCATATGCATAATGGTATCATTTTCCACACAGCCAGCGCCAAAGGGTTGTTGAACTTCCTCTTCCAACACTTCAACACCTCACCCACCCTCATAGGCATCACCCAAGGATAGTTTATGATACTAAGCACACCCACAACTCTCTAGCGACCATGCAATGGATAAGCACATGATCCACATATTCCCATCACCCTTGCATAGAAAGCACCAATTAATCAAGCATAACCCCTTCCTTCTTAAGTTGTCAATGGTTAAGACCTTCACATGAGCTGCTTCCCACACAAAGAACGAAATTCGAGGTGGGACAACGGTCCTCCAAATCTGCCTCCACGGAAAGACCTCACCCGAACACCTAACAATGAGACCATACAACGACTTAACCGAAAAAACCCCATTCTTAGCACCCTGCCAGACCATTCTATCTTCTTCCTTTCTCCTAAGGACCATAGAGTACAACAATGAGTAGAAAGTAGAAAATTCTTCAATCTCCCAATCATTGGCGGTTCTTGCAAATTGAATATTCTACACCCTATAACTGGAACCCCCTTCCAAACAATCCGCAACCATCGCGTCCTTTCATCTAGCAAGGGTAAAAATAAGAGGGAATGCAAGCTTCAAAGACCAATCTCCACACCATAGGTCATGCCAAAACCTAACTCTAAGACCACAATCCACCACAAAACAGATGTTCCCACAAAAGAGGGTCCATCTGTTGCTAATGTGCTTCCACAGGCTCTCACCATAAGAGCCATGGATCATATTGGTTCTCCAACTGCCCAAAACACTACCATACTTATCCTCAATGACAACCCTTCACAAACTATCCCTCTCCTAGGTGAAACGCCACAACCATTTTCCTAATAATGCTCTCTTAAACAAATTAAGTCTCCTTAAACCCAATCCTCCAGTACTCATTCGAGAACAAACCCTCTCCCATTTGACAAGATGAAACTTGTGCTCGATTCCATCACCCCCATAAAAATGTCCTTTGGAATTTCTCCAATCTATTGGCAACCCCAAAGGAATAGGAAAGGGAGATTGAAAATAGGTTGAGAGACAGGAAAGTGTAGACTTGATCAACGTGAGTCTACCACCCATCGAAAGATAGCTTCGTTTCCAACCCGTCAACCTTCTTTCAGCTCTTTCGATAATGCCATCCCAAATATGTATGCAAAAATGCGCTCCCAACGGTAACCCAAGATAGGTGGTAGGCAACGACGAAACTTTGCAAACCAAAATAGCAGCCAACTCCTGAACGTTGCCCGCACCCCTAACAGGAATAACTTCCGTTTTTGAAAGGTTAACTATCAACCCCGACACTGCCTCAAAGCAAAGTAATATGCATCTGAGATTACGAAAATGACTCACCTCCGCCCCACACAAGTTTATGGTGTCATAAGCAAACAGAAGAGTGAGAACAGATCACCTTGACGGAAGCCCCTAGAGCTACCAAAAAAACCTTTAGGGGAGCCATTCACTATCACCGAAAATTTGACTGTAGAAATGCAAAACTCAATCAACCTACACCACCTATCTCCAAAACCACATCTCCTAAACATATGCAAAAAGAAATTCCAATTGACATGGTCATAGGATTTTTGAATATCCAATTTACCCAACATACCCGACACATTGGACTTAAACCTAGAGTCAATACACTTGCTAGCAGTCAACAAGGGATCTAAAATATGTCTACCTTTCATGAAAGAATTTTGGGACGATGATATAATCTTATCCAAGACAAGCTTCAAACGATTAGCTAGCACCTTCGCCAAAATATTGTAAATACCCCCAACTAAGCTTATGGGATGGTAATCCTTCAGCTTGATCGCTCCCAATTTCTTGGGGATTAGAACTATGAAAGTGGCATTCATACTTCTAACAAATCTTCCCTCCTTAGAAAACTCGTTGAACATTGAGAGAATTTCTCCCTTAACCACCTCCCAACAAGATTGAAAGAAAGCTAAAGAGAATCCATCAGGGCCCGGTGTCTTATCCCCATTTAAATCCTTATTGCCCCCTATAATTCCTCCTCATCAAAAAATCTCTCCAACCATTCCGCATCAGTCCCTGAAATAGATGCAAACTCTAAATCCTCCAAGAGAGGTCTCCAAGAGAAAGACTCCCTATACAAGGAGCTATAGAAGCCAACAATCTCCTCAGAAATCCGCTCGGGATCATCCACCATCTCCCCCTCTACCTCCATGCTCGATATGGAAGAACTTCATACACTGATCCCCCTCTTTAAGCCGAAAAGCCCTTGACTTTTTGCCTCCAATTGGTCTCCTACATCTTAATCAGAATATTCAGCTCCCTAGACACTTTCACTTTCCTTTCCTTCCCCACCTCATCAAGGCTTCCTTCCTCATCCAACCACTTAAGCAAAGATAAATCGCCCATCAGTGCATATTTACGAAAATTCGGATCCCCAAAAAATATCTTGATTCCACAATTTCAGATCATTCTTCAAGGCTTTCAACTTAGAATCAAGTACAAAACAAGGCGAGCTCGAGAAAACATAGGATTTCCACCACTCCCCACCCTTTCCACAAAACCCACCTCCTTAAGCCAACGTTTCTTTCCTCACCCAAATCTGCCACTTTCAAAGAGAATAGGGAAGTGATCCGATCAGAGACGAGGGAGCCTCTTCTGGGTAACCTCGGGGAACAGGGCTTCCCAGCAAGGGTTGATGAGAAAGCGATCAATTCTAGACCATGACTAGGAGGCTTTATTATTCGACCATCTAAATAACCCTCCCGACAACGACAAATCCAACAATCCATTTTTAGAAATAAAATTCGAAAAGTCCATCATAGCACTCCCAAATCCTCCGGTTCCTAAACGTTCACTTGGAAAGCGGGTGATATTGAAATATCCCCCAATGCACCACGGAAGGTTCCATGAAGCAAAGACACCCGAACACTCCTCCCAAAGCAATCTTCTTCTACAATCATCGTTGGGGCCATACACCAGCCCACATGATCCCCCCTACAAACTTCTAATGAAAGCTCTAGTAACTATCCCCACCTTACAAAGCAAACTAAATAAGGCTTCCATCGCTGCAACAAATTCCTCACCTCACTGCGGTTTTAACTATCATTCAACCCCCATATGTAGTCAGGGTCAAGGTCACCTAATTCGTTAACCTCCCCTGCAATGTACTTCCCATTCCGAAAGTCCACCATTCCACCGTGATGCATAATAATTTTTATCATCTGCAAAAGAATGTAGATATTAAAATATTGAAGCCTTCAATTACATGCAGTGTATTTTCTAATTAAGTATAATATAAAAATGTGTCATGCTGCCTTGAGAATATTTCAAACAGGGCCAAATGTAAACCCCATGGACATAACTCAACCTCTGAAAGATACTTCCTAAATTTTAGTGATAAAAGGTAGCATGTTAGCTTCATAAAAAGGGGCAAACGACAACTATCAATGAGGGACCGCTTCATAAAAATATGGAAAAACGACAATAATCAATTAACTAAATGGGGGACAGATTTCAGTGGATAATATTCAATTTAACAAAATGGGGGACATAATTCTGTAGAAAATATTCAATACGTACGTTTGGTGGGCCACAAATTATTATATGACTACTTTATGGATTCAAACATTATATATAAACCCACCAACAACAAACTAAAAACCGCAAAAACACACAAAGCTCAGTCCATGTGAAAGGAGACAGTTACCTTTCGAAAACTTGATTTCGATGGCAGATAGGCCTAGTGGTACACGGAGAAATTGCTATGTTTGTGCAGCAATGGCAGTGTCAACTTACTTCCCTTCTTCGGTTGTGTAGCAATGGCAGATCTTATAGATCTGTAACTCTGGTTTTGGGTTTTGGTTGTGCAGCAATGGCAAGAAAGTAACTGTGGTTTTGGGTTTCAGCTCTGCGACAATGGCAGATCTTAACTGCGGTTTTGGATTTCGGCTGACCTAGGGTTTAAGCAGCACAATTGGGGAGAAAATTAGTTCTTTGAAAGTGAAGAGATGGGCGACGTCAAAGTGAATTTTAATTCTATATTCAATTTTCAGATAATTTTAAATATTTTATATTAATATTTATTCAAAAGGCATAGTAATTTATAGACCTTGCCCCATTTGGTTTGAGCCGGCTTTGAGTGCATGTGACCAAGGTTCAATTAGTTTGGACGGTCAATCAGAAAGAATTTATAGGTTATTTTTTCTCTTTTACCAAAGTTCCCTTGACAAGAAATCTAGAAAACAAAGACTAGGGGCCTGAGAAGAAACATATACACGTTGGGCAAAGAGATAGTACACTCTTGATAAAAAATATAAAAAAAAATTGCATTATCGTGGTCCTTTTTTTTCCCTTAGTTGGTGACATTGTCATCTTTTTGTTTTATGGGTCATTTACAACACAAAATCAAATATTTTTTAGCTCTTTATGAGGCCTTGTGATCGGTGAGGCCTTAGGACACGACCTAAGTTGTCTTAACCTTGAATCGGCCCTACGCACACCATACGTGACATTTTTTCGATACGATCTGACTAACATGCCCCTTAAGAAAAAAGTCACTATGAGCCCTCAAACTGCCAAGACACTTTCAAACAAGATCCTAAACTATCAATCTTGACATATTACGTCCTCTAATTTCCACAATCAATTAAATTGAGCCATTTGTCTAGATTTATCGTTCAAACTGACGGAACCTTGGTCATGTGTATATTTTCAGTGTTTGTCTTCTTCCCTCTCTATCTCTCGTTGTTTTACAAACTCTTAGGTGTTTAAGTTTTCAGTTTCAGCTTAGAAGATGTAGATTTGCTAGCTAAGATGTTTCTTCTTGTGTGGCATTGTGTGTTTTAGTGTTGCCAATTTCGATTAATACATATTTTCAGTAAAACATGCTTTTCGGATTGACAATTTTATTAGGTATTGCGATTAACAATAATAATATATGATGCTTGTCATATAGGCTGGAGAATCTTGTGACTTCTTCAGATGGTACGATCCACCCATGTGTGAACATAGAAAGGAAGTGTTGAGGCGGTTATAGGCAATGCACGAAAAAATGTCATAAGCGGTGTGCGTGACCAAGCTTTCGTCAATTTGGACGGTAAATTTGGACGGAGGGTTCAATTTGATTTACTGTGGAAGTTAGAGAGCTTAATATGTGCCTTGTTTGAAATTGTCTTGGTAGTTCGAGGGCTCAAAGTGTCTTTTTCCCTTAGCTCGAGCAGAGGCATGTTGGTTAGATCATATCAAAAAAGTCAAGTGCAGTGCGCGTGACCAAGTTCCGTCAGTTTGGATGGTAAATTTGGATAGAGGGCTTAATTTGACTGATTATGAAAGTTCTAGAGTTTAATGTGTCAAGATTAATAATTTAAATTCCTGTTTGAAATTGTCCGACAAGTCATAGTTGAATAATTTGGAGAGGATAAGTGATGTGTTGTAGCTTTAGCCAAAGAAGATTTTTGCCACCCTTAAGTGAAATTCGGGGATATGTTTAAAAAGCAACTTACAACTTCCAAGAACATTAAGTGGTTGATTTTTTAAGGTAAAAAATCTGCATACCATACTTGTGCTTCTGACCATTTTAATTTCAGGACACCATATTTTTAAATTTGGATTAGTTACAATTTCTCCCCTCAAACTACCACTTGATTTTCAAATATCCCTTAAACTTTAAACTTGTTGCAACTCACCCCCATAAACTATATTTCTCATCGAGTTTGTCAAATTTGTATTTTCAAGTAAGGAGATGATCACTTGTCGTTTAAGTGGGATGAAAACCATTCGATATAACAACTTCATCAGGTTGGGGGATGAAATAATAACGAGAATTATAGTTTGTAGGGGTGAGTTGCAACGAGTTAAAATTTGTAGGGGTATTTGAGAATCGAGTGATAGTTTAAGGGAGAAAATTGTAATTAACCCTTTAAATTTTAAATAAGGCACATGTGTTAGACTTTTTTGCCGAATAGAGACTCTGAGCACAATAAACGAACTATATACTAAAATCAAGAAAACAACAAAAATGAAAAACTTCATACTAAAAAGACCAAGTAAAACTCACACAAAAAGACAACACAATTTACATTAAAAAAATTAAAAAATTAAAAATTATGTGACAAAGGACCTTCTCCACATGTGGAAGGGTAGATCCTTGTGGGCATAATGATGCGACATCGGTTAGGAAATATCTAGAATGACTTCATATAAAGTCGAAGGCACATACGCTTGACAAGTCGATTTTTTAAGGTGTGAATCTCCAAACTTTATGTGAGTTAGTTACGTCATTGAGAATCTTTATAAACTCATCTCTCATTACTTTCTCTCCATCCAATATGGGATTCTTGTGATAATGGAGAACAAGCCTAGAAAAAAAGAAAAAGAAATCGAGAACAAAATTACTCCGACTCTCATTAGGTTTTCAAACAAAGAGGAGCAAAGTTTCTTAGATTTAAGGAAAAAGAAAGAAGATGCGAACATGCTTGTAGGGATAATGATGATGTTTGTTTCCCTAACATTTCGGTTTAGTTTGTTTCTTTAATTTTAAACATTTCATTGCAATAGAACAATTATTGAAAAGTTCAAAATAATTTTGTCAAATCTCATCCTCCAGCTTCTTGTCAAAACAAAAGTGGTGATTTTGAAAATCCAGATATAAAATAAAAGGTACTTTTGTTTTTTTCTTGTAGCTGTGAAAGAAAAAAAAAGGAATTTACATAAATTGGTCAGAAGTATTCAGTTAAATTCTCTTCATTATTACTGGGGGTAAAAATATATATTTATTTATCTCTGTTTTACCAATCCTTTTTCCGCGCATATGAAAACGAAAAACACAATGGAAGAAGAAGGTCAGATTTACTGACGAGTTGAGAATGTTTGAAGTCTGAACCGGCATTCGACAGTCACAGAAGCTCCCAGGCAAACCACTTGCTCCGTTCCTAACCGTTATATCAGATCTCAAAATCCTTCGCAGTATTTCCTTTTCCCTTAAGTACTGAGATGCAGTGGCGGATGGAGCGCCAATGCAAATCGTTGAATTTATTTTGTATAACTAATATGTCTCCTTTAACCAGGCTGCCCCCTTAAAGCCCAGCCCCAAGCCCATTCGCCCATCCCTCTCCCTCTCCCGACGTCTCCTGCTCCTCCACAGTCCTCCCTCCTCCCTCTCCAGACCTCCACCGCCAACTTCCTCTCTGCCTATCCGTGCCTCTCTCCCCCACCGCCGGCGCCTACTCTCTCTCCCTATCTGCCTCTCTAGGGATCTCTTGTCTCTCAAGTCTCACTGTCTCAGACTCCCAGCCGGCTCTCTCTCTCTCAAGTCTCAGCTACCAGGTGCCAGGTACTGTGGTACATTTCAGTCTTCAATTTGTGCTTCCTATTTCGAATTTAGCCGATTAGAATTTAGGTCATAGAAATTCAAATGCAGCAAATGCTGCAAAAAAAAAGGAATACCGAATATCATGTGGAAATTTATTTTGTAGATTATTTTAGAACTGAATTATTTATTTGAAAGCACAGTGTTATTTGTACGTAGTAATTTTTTTTTGTCATTTTCCCATAGGAGTTTCCTTCAGATTCATTCCTGGTTCCGTCACTGCTGAGATGTCATACAACTTCAAATCCTACATAAGAGGTCGAAAAGCTTTAGCCAAACCTCATCAGTTTATTCGCTTCTCAGAGTTTCATACTTGTGTATGTGGCACTAAGGGTGAATTCAATAGGCAAGAGGTTACCTCAAGACCTAGCAGCGATTTCTTTGAAAAAGAATTAGCCTTCATTGGGTTTAGTGCATATTATTCTTCGTTTTCTCGGAGAAGCTCTGTCACTAGTTCTCTTTCAAGCACTAGTACTGAAGGTCAACGTGTGGGAAAAGATAACATTGATTATAGTCATGATGGGTACAGCCAATTTACGCAAATGGGTTCCGGGGTTTCTGGGAGTCTGCAAGTATCCGGCTTTAATACTTTTGATGAGGTTAAAGAGCTTGATGATGATGAGGACGACGAAGAAGAAGAAGATAAGGATTGTAATGATGATGATGATTTTATGGTTTTGAATTCGTTTGATAGGAATCATGAACAAAGAGAAGTTATAAGAGATGAGGTGGATGAGGATGAACTTAGACACCCTTTAGTGAAAGAGATTTGTAGGTTAGTTCAACATAGGTCGGCTTGGAACCCAAAGCTTGAAGGGGAATTGAGGCACTTGCTTAGAAGCCTGAAGCCTAGGCAAGTTTGTGCAGTTTTGCGCTCTCAGGAAGATGAACGGGTTGCTTTGAAATTCTTCTATTGGGCTGATCGGCAGTGGCGGTACAGACATGACCCTATTGTCTACTATACAATGCTTGAGGTCCTTAGTAAGACTAAATTGTGTCAGGGTGCTAGACGGGTTCTTCGGCTATTGGCACGCAGGGGAATTGAGCGCCGGCCTGAAGCTTTTGGTTATGTTATGTTGTCATATAGTCGGGCAGGGAAGCTGAGGAACGCAATGCAGGTATTAACTTTGATGCAAAAGGCAGGAGTTGAACCCAATCTTTCAATTTGTAACACTGCAATCAATGTTCTGGTGAGGGGGAACAAACTGGAAAAGGCATTGAGGTTCTTCGCTCGGATGCAACTTGTTGGAATTACTCCTAATGTTCTCACTTACAACTGCTTGATCAAGGGGTATTGTGATGTGCATCGCATTGAAGATGCCATTGAGCTGATCGCTGAAATGCCACTAAAAGGTTGCCACCCAGATAAAGTTAGCTACTATACAGTGATGGGTTTCTTCTGTAAGGAGAAAAGGGTGGGAGAAGTGAGGGAATTGATGGAGAAAATGGTTAAGGACAGTAAATTGATACCAGATCAGGTTACTTACAATACTCTTATTCATATATTCTCCAAGCATGGTCACGGGGATGAGGCATTGAAATTCTTAAAGGAAGCAGAGGAGAGGGGTTTTCGTGTGGATAAGGTCGGGTATAGTGCAATAATTCACTCGTTTTGTAAGGCAGGGAGGACTGACATTGCAAAAGAATTAGTAAATGAAATGTTCAAAAAGGGTTGCATTCCTGATGTTGTGACTTACACTGCTGTTCTTAACGGGTTTTGTCTCGTAGGAAAGGTGGATCAAGCTAAAAAAATGCTTCAGCAGATGTACAAGCATGATTGCAAACCAAACACTGTGTCGTTTACAGCCTTGCTACATGGGCTTTGTCGGCATGGAAAATCATCAGAAGCTAGAGAGATGATGAACATGAGTGAGGAAGAGTGGTGGACACCAGATGCCATCACTTACAGTGCTGTGATGCATGGCCTTCGTAGGGAAGGGCAATTGTCTGAGGCCTGTGATTTGGTAAGGGAGATGATAAGAAAGGGCTTTGTTCCAACACCAGTTGATATTAACTTACTAATTCAGCCTCTCTGCCGGGAGGGCAAAATGGAGGAGGCTAAAAAGTTCATGGAGGAGTGTCTGAACAAGGGATGTACTGTTAATGTGGTAAACTTCACCACTTTAATTCATGGATTTTGCCAGAAGGATGACTTGGAGGCTGCTCTGTCATTGCTTGACGACATGTATCTGAGCAACAAACACCCTGATGCAGTCACATATACTACGTTGATTGACGCATTGGGGAAGAAAGGTAAAATAGAAGAAGCAACTGAACTTACATTGAAGATGTTGAAGAAAGGTTTAGATCCTACTCCTGTTACATACAGGGCCGTTATCCACAGGTATTGTCAGATGGGCAGGGTGGAAGATCTGTTGACATTAATAGAGAAAATGCTTGCAAGGCATTCATGCAGAACAGTGTATAATCAAGTTATTGAAAAGCTTTGTAGTTTTGGAAAACTTGAGGAGGCTGATAAACTCTTGGGTAACGTGTTGAGAACGGCTTCAACAATTGATGCTAAGACATGTCATAGACTCATGGAGAGTTATTTGAACAAAGGGGTTCCTTTGTCAGCATATAAAGTGGCCTGTCGTATGTTCAACCGGAATCTCATTCCCGACTTGAAATTATGTGAGAAGGTAAGTAAACGACTGATATTAGAAGGAAAATCAGTGGAAGCAGATAAGCTTATCATTCGGTTTGTTGAGCGTGGACAGATTGTGTCCTAGTGTCAAGGGCTTATGGGAAGCTAGTGAGAATATTGGTCTCACTGTTCCATCATCACTTTTTCCGCTCGCTATGATCAAGTGCTTTAGCATGGTAAGTCCCTATTTTTCATCATCACGTAATGAATTGAGGCACTTGGTGAGTCAGATATTTCATGCGAGGTCCCTGACGTGCTCTCTTTTCTTATAACAAGAAATGTACACATTGGTAGGTAGTTGCTACTCTCGAAGAGGCTTGAAGAACAACAATTTGTAGTTAGCTAGGCAATTTGAGAGTCAGGGCTTAGTTTTAGGTTATCACGGATAAATGGAGCAATTTACGTAAGCTCTTTTTAGATTCTTGTTAGACCCTCAACAACAGAGATGGTCTTCACGCCTCCTCCCTTAAAATTTTTCTCGTATTTCTTCATGTGCTTTGATTCATCCAATAATTGTTTTGACCCGTTCTTGATATTAGCATCCCACGTTTCTCCAAATTACCTATGATACTCCAGTCGGTCTCTTTGTATTGTCCTCCATTGTAGTTGTAGCTTTTCAATGAACAGTTTTTCTGCACATATTTTGGTAAATATTGTGAATGCATACATGTGCTTTTGTCTTCTTTTGTTAAACTGTCCCCGTTGTCTTGGAATATTTTGTTTCTTTTTTATTTGTTCTTGGCAGAAGAAAGATATGTTAAATTGGCAGTGTAAGATTCTCAACAATGTTCACATTTGCCCCCTTGTATTAATTTTTTTGCTTGTTTGTAACCTACATATTGAAAAGCCATCTATTACTAACACAATGAAAGATAAATCCAAAATTTGTCCATGTAGTTTATCATTTTATCTGATTAGTCCCTGAGCTTTAAAATCTATCAAACTAGTCCTCGAGCTTTAAAATCCATCATATTTGAAGGGTAGCAGAGGGACTAACATCTTGATGAATTTTAAACTCCAGGAACTAATTTGATAGATTTTAAAGGTCAAGGACTAACCAGATAAAATGGTAAACCATAGGGATGAAATTGGTATTTATCTCTTAATGATATGTATTATGGGGGTTCATTATGTAATTATAGTCCTCTACGTACAAAAGAATACAAGCTTCTAAATGAACTCAGTTACATTTTGTTGAACAGTTAGAATATAAAAGATAATGGCAAACTAAGTGCAGAATACATTTTCTCTGGTTTGACAAGTATGTTCTTGCTCAGTTTTCATCCTTGTTTCTCTCTGATGTACAAAGGTCAGGAACAGCAACGCCAATGAGAAACGATGGTTATTTTTTCTTTCAATGTGCATGGAGTGGATCTTAGCTGGAAGTTACTCTCAATGTTTTGTTTTTACTAAGTATAACGTTAGCGGAACCTGTCATAAAAGCATTGTAACAAAGGGGCAGTCCTTTCCGAGAAAGAGAACTATGGTAGTCCACTTGCAGTTGGTTAAGAACTATGATGGTAAAGTGGGTGATAATGCTTTAGGTCTGGAGAATTGAATACTCGAAGATCATGTTAAGCAGAATAACCGTCACACTTTCTGTAGTGGTTCCTGACATGGAAAAAAGAAAATATACTCCAGGGAGGGGCAATATACTATGTTACAGCTGTCAAGAGTAATTGAGTGAAATTCATGGTTTGGCCACCAGATATATCATACCATCCTATGAAATGGGGCGTCATGCTGTAACTGCCCTTCAAGAGTGGTATTCGGTTTTCCTGTTGATTGTCGTTGATAGTTTTTATAGAAAGTTGAATGAAATGAACATCGCCGAATCTTATTGACTCTTAAATTTAAGCTCAAATTTCATTTATTGTTGTTTTGACTTTTCATTGATGTTGCTTGTTGTTGGTCAACTTCAATTTTCTAGATAATCGAAACCCTGCTGTTACGAAGAGTATCAGAACTCCGTTTTCTGTCAAGTGCAGATTATTTTGACTCATGAACATGCTGATGCAGTTCTTGGTCTGGATGATGTATGTACTGAGTAATCACATAGACCTGCAAATGATATTGATCCCACTCCCATATACCTCACTCAGCATGCAATGGAAAGGTGCTTATATCCTTATTTCTTGCCCTATACCCTTAACCCTTTTCAATAAGTGGTAATATTTTTAGATCCACACCTATCAAATAAGTCTTTGGACTTTGGATGTTCATCTTTTCTAATTTTAATTTGGATTTATAGGGTCAAATGATATATAAATTTACTTATATCTGAATATTAATATCATGGAATGAGTGAGGAAAAAGTGTCCCTTTTCTTGTTCTTTCCGCAGAAAAGAGCATTGAATTATTCATTTATCTGTTGTATGAGAATCCTTCCTAAAATCTTGACGGGATAAACCTCATCATAGTTTATGTCCTTTTCTTTACTTGTTGTGGGAAGTGGGGAATGTTTGTACCATTTTTATGCCAACTTCATCATAACTTTCTACTTGCATTATTATGATATGGTTATGATTCTGGAAGTAATCACACTGCATAATTCCTGGTTGTGATTTTTACATCTTGGTCATTGAAACTAATGTCAGAAAGTTTTGTTCAAGTGATCATGTTTGAAGTACATTATCAAACTGAATTTCTAAGTGGATGGTTACTTTGAATAAGACAACATACTTGATTATTATGGTTTGTTAAGAACGTGATATCTGATATTCACACTGTTATTAATATCCGATGATTTTTTTAGTACTGTTGTATCTTTTTTTGCTTGGTAAATGAACTAGACATTCAACAGGACTTGATCTATGACTTAAAAGGCCATCATCTCAAATTTAAACGGCTTCCTTATTTTATTTTGAAAATGGTTGGCCAGAATTAGGTGTTAAAGTTTGTTTATTAACTCTTAAGGCCTTTGATAAGCGGTATCTGCATGTGTGGGATTTGCTTCAGTATAACTGTGTTCTAACTGGGAGAGGAGAGAAGTTTGACAGAAAGGAGTAAGGGGAGGGAGGATGAAGAAAACAAGATTCAGTAAGTTTTAATTTATATCGTAATTTTTTTTTTTATAAGTAAGAAGGATTTTATTAAAGAGAAAGCGAGAAGAAGCGAAATCAGTACAAAGACTGTACTTAAGTCATTCAGCATACAAATAAAGAAACTAAGGAGATCAGCATAGTCCACAAAACGACCCCCCAACAAAACATTAGCCCAAAAGAAAAGAGAAAGAAACACATCTCCGTGCAAGCTCCTTAGTGATCTGTCCGAATCTTCGAAACACCTTCTATTTCGCTCCCTCCAAAGGCACCACCATACACACGTTGGAATCATTTCCCAAATAGTCTTGGCTGAAGGATCCTTAAAGTCCCTACCCCAACAAGATAAAACATCCTCCACCTTTTCAGGCATAACCCAATGAACATTCAAGATACCAATGACCAACATCCAAAGACCTATAGCAACCGTGCAATGCAATAGCAGATGATGAACTGATTCACCATCTCCCTTACACATAACACCACTCTGTGACATAAGCACCCCTTCTTCTGAGATTATCAATAGTCAAAATACGCCCATGGGTAGCCTCCCAAACAAAGAAAGACACTCGCATAGGGACCTTGGCCTTCCAAACCTCCTGCCAAGGGAAAGACATTCTCAAGCAAATAGGCACCAAAATCAAGTGCTTAGTGGCACATTCTCAATCTGTTGATCTGCATTCCACATAGTGCGCGATTCTAGTGCTTACTGGCACATTGATTTTAAGTAGTACTATATATTTCTTTAGTTGGAAAACTATTATACTTTCTCCCCTAGTCAGTGATCAGAATAACAAACAAATCCAGTAAGCTAAAATTTCAGTTCCTCTATACAAAATCAGCATGTATTTCTCAAATATACTATAGATTTTAGTTCGTGCTATAACAACTGAATGCCTCCCTTTAGCGTGGGATTTTGAACATAAGAACATCAAATCTTTTGCTATCTTCAAAAGTGTTTGAATGAGTTACCAAATATTCAAAAATCTAACAACAGCTTCAAATTTTCAAAAATCTACCAACAATCCCAAAATTTCAAGCTGAACTGGAAATAACTTCCCTAAGGAACTGAAACGTTCCAAAATCTACCAACAACATCAAAATTTCAAAAATCGAGTGAGCACTACGAACAACCTCAATGTCCTTGCTGATTGTTGAGCACTCGAGTCTCGGGGTGTCGACTGTCGGGGGGGTCAGGAACTGTAGAGTGTGGGCCTGTGGCTAGGCACTGTGCGGCTGCCGGCTGTGGACTGCGGACTGTCAGAGTGAGGCTTCGGGGAGGCGTCGTGCACTGGGCGCGACTGGGCGTGGCTGTGGAGTGGGGCTTTGGAGAGGTGCCGCTGGTCGCTGGCGTGGGCGTGGCTGTGGAGTCACTGGAGTGGGGCTTCGAAGAGGGACTGACGAACTGGGAACTGGAAGTGGAAGGGGGCTTAGGGCGTGAGTGAAATCAGAAAGGGGAAGCTGGGAAGGGGAACTGGGTAAGGAGGGGATTCGGGAAGGGAGATAAGCTGTTAGCCGTAAGGGACCGAAGGGTAAGTCAAAACGCACCCTTTATTATTTAAAAATATAAAATATAAAATTATTATTATTAATCCGGTCCGGTCCGGACCGGATCTTAAAAATATATGGACCGGACCGGATATAACCGATTTTTAAATCCGGTCCAGACCGGACCGGATTGTTTTTGAAAAAACCACATAATCGGTCCGGTCCGGTTTAGTGCAGCCCTGGTGGAATGGGTCAATTCTGAGATTGGAAGTTTGTAGATGTTTTTTTTCACCCTTTTTTGTCTTGTTTTTCTTTTTTGGTCCTTTAATGTAGCACATGCCTTCTCATTTATGTTGACAGACTCACAAGAGGTTGAGAATTCGAAGAGCTTTGAAATATTATGAAATATTTGCATTGTTAGATTGATTTGAGAGAGACGAAGAAACAATATCATAGTTGGAGAGTGTAAAATGTAGGTAACCACAAAACATTTTTTTTCTAAGCGTAACCGCAACATTTAACGGTGCAGAGTTTCTTGTTAATATTCTCTCCTCGTAGGTAGGACCCAGGCACGTTGTTACATTAAATGCCACGTCTCCTCTGGTAGCTTGGTTCTTTGAAAAGATAATCAAATTTAACCACTGTGGATGACAAAAAAGCTAACTTGATTTGATGACCGGTGTGATACTTTTAGTATTCACTGGTACAATCTCAACTTTTCCTTCATGCTGTTTGGCCTTCCTTCTTAATTTTACAAGGTTCTACTAAATGTCATTAACTCAGATTAAACTGAAATGTTCAAATAACAAGTCTAGTGATAAAATGTCATCATCTGACACCCTAATTTCAATCTTCTTTGTTACTCCGTAAAACTTCAATGAACTGCACTGTGTAAAAATTCTAGCTGCAAAGACGAACAAAATATGATTAGGCCTAGCCGCAGTATGTGTATTTACTTTAAAAGCTTTGAACTGCAATAAATAAAGAATAAAAAGCTGAATCAATGATTTTTTTTTTGTGGTTTCGTGTGTGTAGGTTAATGCATGAACGTTGAATTGAAGCCAGACCTAAATGAACAGTTTCTTTCCTATATCATCAGGAGGAAACTATGCCAGGGATGTTGGTCAAACGCTATTTGTCATTCCACAGCTGGTTCTGATGAATTAAAACGACATTATGAGTGTCATATTAAAAGTTAAATCTTAAATTATATGCTGGAGACAGAAGGGAGCTTGGATTTTTACACTTATGGAACTTGTATTAGGATGGGCCTCGCAATGTGTTTCCGAGCAGTTGTTTTATCGCGAATTTTCGAAGGGCAGAACAAGTAAGTGTTAAGATGGAAAGATAACTTGATATTGATGTCCTTTAAAGCAAGAACTTCGACCGAGATAGATTCTCAATAATTGTTAGAGCAATGAATTTTTAGTGGAGATGACTGCTTATTACGATTCATACATCAAGCATAAATCAATGACTTGAGCGGCTGCTTTTCTTGATGCCTGATATCTTGTGGATTTCCTGTTGGACAGTGGATGCAGTTGATTATACCAAGAAAAAACATACAGCTTTAGTTGATGAAGGAGCAGTGTAGTTGATGTGAAATCGGCAGTGGAAATACAACTAATAATGTGTAATGTCTTTGCAGGGCAACTGGACAGTTGATTCTGTGTTGAGGGTTTGCATGCATATTGTAAGCAAGTCATGTTTGCGCCTCCAGTTACTGGTCTTGTTTTTCTTCCCCCTGGTACGCTAGGGGGTAGACTTCTACTGATGTTGAAAAAAGGATTGGATTTCATGAAAAATGAGTGTGTTTCTTGTACTCATAGCTGGACTGCCCCCAAAAATTTATCCGAGATCGAAATCAATGAGCACGCTCTCGGGCGCAATGGCTCATGATGGCATCACCAACGACGGTGGCCAGGATCCTTAGGAAAATTGAGTTTGGTGTTGATGGTAATTATCTTCAAATAACTTTAATTAACGAAGGCTGTAGGCTGTATGGCGATCTTTATGCGAGAAAAGAAGTTCCATAGAGACCTTCAGATTCGTGAAAGACGTATAGGAGAGATCGTGTTCATGTTTAAATGGATACATGAAATCGAAATGTTGTTTCGCTAGGAGATGGAATCTTATCTCCATTCGTATAGCTCATATTAGAATTGGCTCTCCAAGTAATTCGAGAAAAACAAAAACTGGGGGGGAGAAGTCAACGATACTTGTGGCGAAAAAGAAGTTGAAAATTCCAAAAAAAGAAATAAAAATTGGACAGGAAAAGATGAATTCAAGGACTAAATGAGAGATGGAAGTTTACCATTTATCCTGCTTCCTCTAAACATCTGGAAGCAGTCAAGAAATAGACTCGAAGAAGCCAAAGAACTCCTGGCAGCACGCAAGTCGCCTTGACCAGTCGACTCTCCCTTTCCAGCCACACTATTAGACAAAAAGATTTCCAATCGAAGCTTCGAGCAACCATATTTGATGCCTGTTGCTCTCCTTGATTAGTTTGGAGAGAAATTAAGAAGAAAAAGGGAGCTAGGAAAGTAAAGATAGCACAGAATGGCCTGCTTTGTTCCCTTCAACAACGTAAACTTGGATTTGAGCTTCTTCGTCTTCAAGCCAACAGTTGTTCTGGTCGATGAATTTGTCGACGCCCTAAAAGAATTCTCTTTGCGCACCGAGAGCCTTGGTTGTGGACAAAACTCTATTTTCAAGAGTCCTTAACTGTTTTCTGGAATAGGATTGTCCGGGTCCAGATCTTTCTAGACCTATGGTTTGGATTGTCTCCCCAAGATCTAACATTTCTCAAGGCGCCACGTCATTTAATGAGGCTCGACGCCATTTTTCGCCTCCAAAACCGTATTGGTCGGACTACTTGAATTAACATGCAACTAGTGCTTCGACCGGTACAATGGGTTATGCATTACACATTTTCCCCCCAAACGTCCCCATTTCAAACTCTAATTTCTAATTCCCCAAAATTTCACTATCGACTCTCCTCCCACCAGAATTTAGGGTTCAAGATGAGGACATTTGGAAGAAAAACAAATGCTTAATATCGGCATTCCCGTTGTACTGATCGGAACACTAATAGCATGTTAATTTAAGTGATCTAACCGGTACGACTCGGGAGGCAAAAAGGGCGCTGAGCCTTATTAAATGACGTGGCACTTCGAGGGACGTTAGATCTTGAGGAAACGATTCAGATTGTGGGTCTAGAGAGGTCTGGATCCATACAATCTGGATCGAATCTAAACCCATTTTTGTATTTTTGGCTAGCTAGACTGGAAAAATGAGGAAACCCAAAGTCATGATTACCAAATTGCTTAATTATTTTGAAGTGGAAATTATGTTAGATGACAGCTTTTGTTCAGCATTTTGTTGTTTGCTTTCTTTCGTTTATGTAGTATTCACATATCCTTCTCTTCTAATTCACGGTTTCGCTTTTCTTAGATCTCAATGTTGATATATCAAGCACGGCTATCTTAACAGAGTATAGCTTCTTTGAGACATACGGCGGAGAATCGAGAGACGGCTCCGAGGCTGTAAGATTTCACACTGGTGACAAAATATCCATGTATGCGGCTGTTGTTGCCTCCGGCGAAGACGTGGATGAGTACGTTTCAATGTTTCATATGCATGCTTAGCAATATTCAGATCTTGCTTTCTAAAGTTGGAAGGTGTTGCAGCGGGGGTTTGCTTCAGATCATGCCAAGACAAGCCGAGAGTGGAATGCCTTCATGTGATAGAGTCCCTCCAAAAATTGAGAAAAGATAGTTTGATGTAAAAATGTGAACCCTTTTTGCATACTTTCTCGCCACACTTATTTTTAACTAGCAGTGTAAGAGTAAGGTATGGTTTCTATGAGTAGTAAACATTTATACATTAATCACTGAGAATAAAAAAATATTATCCAATAATCTCGTAGGATTTTACAAAACGACAAATGAAGTGATATTATAGAAGGTAGCAATATTTAAACGGGAAACTGTTTGGGAGTTATTTTCACAAACTGATCACTTTCGAGAGGAGGCAATTTAATTAACCAAAATACTTTGTAAATCTCCAGGAATTTCTCTATCTCATACTTCTTGAATAGCCTAAATGTTCTCTGCCTCTTTAGAATTCACGCCTCAAAACCGTCTCTAGGGTTTCTAATTTTCACCGTTACGTTGGCTAACTCATTAGAAATCTATTAATACGGCTTCTCTAAAAATCCGAACTCTATAGGATTATCATCAAAAACTCTTTTTTAGTATTTCCCGTATATTCGTTTATTTTAAAGTTTGAATTTTATAAATTGTGATAATGTCCATTAATATATCACAATTAACTCCCGAGAATACGAGATTGATTTGTGAAATCTTTTTTGCTAACTATTAATTGTTTATTTATCCTTCGCATGGTCCAATAGGAGCAAAATATTATCACTATTAAAATCTATAACTCATATAATTATTAATCTGTATTCAATTTTACTCCCAAATTGTTTCTAGAATAATTGTATAAATAAATATATATTCATAATATACATAAACTTTGAAAAATAATCCTCCCATAATCCCACAAGCTATTGTTTTATTTTTGAGTCCAACGTTATACACGTATAATGAACATCGTGCCTCAACAAGAGACTAATGGATTCCATATTGAGCATTTATATAAATCTCTTTATCATGTACAAACACACAACAAATAGACTTGCATCAACATTTCGGGTCTAAAGATATCATTTTCTACATCAATGATCATTTTCAGAAAATATTCACTCAGTAGTTGTACTCTTACAACAAATTCACTCGTTTGTTTAAAATTAATACCTCAAGCTAATATATGGATTTTTTTTTTTATTTAGCTCACTCAATTGAAGAATCATATCCTTTTTCTCCTTACCCTTTTAGTTCATTTTTTCAAAAGACTTCGAATGCGAGCTAATTCATTCTGGGGAGACATCTTATAATGTTTCCTTCTAAGAAAAGGAAACAAGCCCCTAATTAGAAAAGGAAGAAATCTTATGCGGAGCATGAACTTGTTCATAAATAAATGACCCATCTCTAATGTCTAGGAGATGAAGTGCATGCAGTTAACGAAGCTTTTTACACAAAGGTAAAGTAGAGGCTCCAAAGAGAATTATTAAAGGTTCAAAATACTATCCTGTAAAGGGACTGTAGAAATCTGTAACTAGTTTAACACTACAACAAATTTGGCCTTTTGGCCGTCCCAAAAAACATAAAAGTTTCTCCTTTGAGGAAGGAAATCCAAACTGTCCCAAAAAAACTTTTTGCAACGGTTTTGAACCTTTTTGGGACAAAATTGCCGTCCCAAAAAAAAAGGGTTAGTTATTTGGGACGGAATCTTTCCGTCTCAAAAAGAATCTCGTTTTAGGGACATGTATATCCATCCTGAAATCGTTGTTCGAATGATAAACTATACGTTTGAACCAAATGGCATTATTTTACAAAACTTTGAACCAACATTACATGTTCTAACGCACAATTGAATATCCGATCGAAATTAAACGGTATTTCGAATGCAAATGAAAATATCGGAATTCAAAAACTCGCGTTCGTTCTTAAAAATTGTCATTTGAACGGAAGATAATCCTTTTTGGAACGATGGTTCACATCCCGAATTACTGTCGGACGTTCGAGCGCTTTTGAATGCCACTTTTTTGCCTACCCCATAAATACAAGTCCAATCACCATTAGTTTGATATTTTTTTATTACCGTTCGAATACTTATTGTTATACGTTCCAACTATTATTTGACGGTTTAGATATAAAAAGTTGGTTATCGAACGGTTTTAGACGATTTTTGTTTAATCGTTCGAATGTGTTGTAGCGATCATCCAATTATTAAGACACCCGAGCCTCATTTCCTCACGTTTCCACATACCTCTCTCTCTCGAATTCTTTCAAACTCCTCTCAATCTCCATTGTCATTTTCAGTCCGTGGATTTCATCCTTTCTAGTCCTACACACTCTAGGTACGTTTTGTAGTGCATTTTAACAGATTAAAAAAGTGTTTTTTCAGAGTGTTTTTGAATTGATTTTGAGCGTTAAATTCGACTTTGAATGTGGGTGTTTTTAGTTAGTTTAGGATTGTTTTGTACTGATTTTGAGGTAGAACAGTATAGATATAGGGAGTTTCAACATGGCCCAGTCAACTCGGCCATGATCGTTTTCGAGCTACAGTGTTTGAACGATACGCTTTATCGTTCGAATGGAAATGCTAAAGTATTTCGAACATTTTTAGGTTCTATAAAGGTGTATTTCGTTCGATGCTTAGTTACAAATACGTTCGAATGTGTTATGTTTCATTCGATGGTTATATATTATTGTCTGTTCTATATCCGTTCCATGCATATTTTCTTTACACGTTCGAAATTAGTATTTCGTTCGATGTTTATGATTTCCGTTCTAAATTTGTTCGATGCTTCATTGAATTTCGTTCGAACGTATATTCGTCCTATATTCTTCAGCTGTTTCAACGTTTTTCTTTTTCTTTTTCAGATTAACTTAAAATGGCAATACGTTCGAGATCGTCTTCCTCTTCTTCCACACAACAAAGATCATTGACTACAGTCAAGAAATAAGTGATTATTTTAACGTGCACAATACTGGCAGAGAGACCGGTTAGTACATACGACTTCTTAGAGTTTTAGTTCGAGGGTCACACGAATGACGAGATATTCAACCATTATCATTGGGACAACGTGCTCTCTTGGAGGGACCTCCTGAACACAAATATGGTCAAACATTGCGCTGCAGAATGTTGACACCTACGAGGATGAGTGGGAAGTCTACATCTGTTGACGGTCGATCAGGATCTCCCCCGACAGGCTCTCCACCTACTTGCACATTCTGAGGCAAGTGGGTGCCTATCCAGTCGTGGAGCCTGCTACTGCTTTGTCACCTGAGATCTGTAAACTGATGACTGGGGAGGACCCGTACTTCTTACAGTCATTAGTTTCGTAGTGCCTTGCCCGCCTTTTGGAGGATGTTCCACCTCATAGTCAGCCACAACACCTTCCCAAAGCAACATCATATAGAGTGTACAACCGAGTGTGCACAAGTGATGTTGATGTTAGCTCATCTCAAGTCGTTTGACCTCCCGCTCTTCATCTTCCAGACCATGTTGGCTTTCGATGGCGCATGGATTGAGGTCACAACGTCCTCTACCTGCATTGCGACGTTCGGATGGTATAACCGGAGCTGTGCAACACACCCGAGCTTTGCTAGAGATGGAGCGCAACATTTTTCACACAATGGAGACGGTCGTTGATGTTAATAACATGTTCGAACCATATTCTAACCTACACATTTTCGTTCATAATATGTTCGAACAACAACTTTTTTTTATTCCACGATGGGTATATCGAATGGATTTATGATATCCGTTGGAACGTTATAAAAGGTTCGAACTTGTTTCCACTTTCTGTTCGAAATTGTCTGAATGGTTTTCACGTCAACCGTTGTAACAGATTAAGAACGGTTACAGATGTTCCATTTTAAAGCGTTGGAACGATACCTTAAATATCGAACGTAAAAAAATTTATGGTTGTTTGAACGTTCATTTCCATTATCGAACGCATTTAAATTTTTCGTCGAAAGACGTTCGAACATGATCCTCAACTATCCGTTCTAAAGTGTTCGAACGATAATTTTATTTTTGGGACGGAATCCTTCCTATCCGTAAGGGTACTTTTTGGGACGGAACGTCATTTCCGTCGGAAAAAACTTTTTGTAACTGATTTGTTGGGAGAGTTAGGGTGACGAACTGAATTTGGATTTTATGGGACGGAAAAATCCGTCCCAAAAGGCAAAACTTGTTATAGTGTAAGAACCGAAAACTCAATCAAAGATTTTCTCATTGCATATTAAGGGCCTCTACTGTAAAAGAAGCATGCCCAAAACTTCAATAAACTGAAATGGCCTACAAGAAAAGGACTGGGCTCTAATAATAGATCAGACATCAAGATACAATCAAGAAGAGTCAAAAGGCTATGATTGTCCAAGGGTGGACAGCAGGGATAGATTTGTTTCTAAGTTACATTTTTTTATAATGTTAAGGGCTATTTCTAAAGGCACTACAACAATTTCTGACTCCCTCAACAGCACCCTTGTAGCCAAAAACAGGCAAAATTGTCGACCACAAAACCTGTCGTTTGATTTGCAATCAAGGTCTGCATCTTTGACATTGATGGGTATGCTTTAGTGGTAGATCACGCTCTTACTTTGCTGGAGGAAAGTTGGAGACCACACAATGCCACGCGACTATAGCGCGTTTTTCTTATAGTGATGTTTGTCAAGGAAGGTAAGATCTCCATTAAGGACTTAACCTAGATGGGATGCCAAATTCTTGTAAAAGATGGAGGTGGAAACTGTGATGTACATATATATAAGCAGATAAATACATAGTATATTGTATGTGAAGCCTTTATCATTCACCTAAAACAGGGTTTCATTGCATTCCGGATACATACAGAACCTTGACATTGCAGATAAAACCATTTGTGAGATGACATAACGTTTTTTTTTCTGACAAATGAAATCAATCCCCTCTAGCCTGTGGTTGATAAAAAAACGATAAGGCTTCAGATCCAGACCAAAATTGACGGTTGATCGGAAGGCAACAGAGCTTGTATATTACAACTAGCGTTCAAGAGATAATTTGAGGTTGAATCCGCACAAGAATAATGTTGGCCATGCATTACCAGTCAGGTAGATATATCATGCAATTTTTTGTCTACAAATGATTCAAGGCATTTCATTGTGAAAAGGAACAATGAGAGGCTAAGAAAAAGATAGGAATTATAAGAAGGCGCAGAAGCAAATGGTAGGAGAACATGGTGGGGATTTGACCTTTTGCTTTTGGATTGAAAAGCCGCCGACCCATTTACTGCCAATGTTTCCACTATTGTCGCTTGGCATCGTCACTCCTGTTAAAATACACTGATAAAAACCCACATAATCGTTGTCTGACTTGATCTATTTGTTGCTGCATTCGCAAGAAAAAATCGTCAGCGAGAAGTAAGAAGGTTGTAGTACGTACATGATTGATTGCTATATATAGTTTCATTAAATACATGATTAATTTCCTATTGGGGATTCCCAGTACTTCTCAGCAGGTCAAAAAGACTGCTAATTACTTGTTATGCAATATTGAGACATCCTTTAATTCTATTCAATTTTGAAAATTAAGCAACTCTGCAAACCCGGGGCGGGAGGAGTTTAAGTATAAGAGCATATGGGGAGGATCCGAACCTCGTGTTATATTGGCGTTGCAAACCCGAAGATGCCTGCAGAAAGGTGCCTAGGGATTTTTGGCGTCCTTTGTGGAATTGAGGAAATAGAGAAAAAATTGAACACGATCACAGTACTAAGGGAGTTTCTGGATGTGTTTCACGATGAATTGACCGAGGTACGGGATATTCGCATTGAGATTGAAGTGATACCAGGAATGACCCTGATATCGAAAGCGTCGTATCGTATGGCACTGGTTGTACTGAAAGAATTAAAGACAAAGTTGTAGGACCTCTTGGAATGAGGGTATATCAGGCCGCACCGGTGTTGTTTATGAAGAAGGACGAAACTCTTAGAATGTGTATAGATTATCGAGAGTTGAATCAAGTGACGATGAAGAACAAGTACTCGTTGCCGGACATAGATGACGAATGTGTATAGTATGGATTGACAAATGCACCTGCTTCTTTTATGGATTTAATGAATAGGGTGTTTCGGGAATTCCTAGATCGCTTTATCGTGGTCTTCATTGATGACATTTTGATTTATTTCAAGGATCGACCCGAACACGTGGAACATTTGTGGTTAGTGCTGCAGAAGTTACGGGAGGAGCAGTTATATGCCAAGTTATCCAAATGTGATTTTTGGATGGAGCAAGTGTCGTTCTTGGCATATTATGTCAAGTCAAGGTATCTCTGTGGACCCAAGCAAGTTAGAGGCAGTCATGAATTGGCCGACATCGGTAGAATGATACTACAGGAAGTTTGTAGAAGGATTCTCTAAGTTAGTTGCCCCGTTGACTGCCTTGACCATGAAGGATGCGAAGTATGAATGGACTGAAGTGTTGGCTTTTGTGCACAATCGAGATTTTGATGATTTCAATAAATGGATCAAGTTTATAAAATGGACATCTTCAAAGACAAAGACGACTTGATGAAAGAGCCAAAGACTTGAAGAAAGAAGAACAAGAAGATGCAAGGAGCTCAAAGTAAAGTTTCAAGACCTTAGGGTATAATCCTTGTAACTCTTTGATTCACTTTTGACAAAGATTATGAATCACACTTGCATATCTTTCAATACATGCATAAACCATTTTACCTTTTGTTTGAAAGATTAAAATGTTTTTAAAGGTTTCAAAACACCTCAAATATACTCCAAAACCTTTTATATACTTATGGGAAGTAAGCCTTTAAAAGTGGGTTTTTAAAAGTGGTCAAAAACATGGTTTTAAATGAATCGGACTATGAAAATGAATTGTAGCGGTCGATCCCTACATGAAGCGGTCGACCAGCTATAGTGGATGATGAAAATGATTTATAGCGGTCGACCAGGCGCGTAGGCTAAAAATTTGATAGCTTTCAAATTTTATGACCGTTGGGGAATGACTAGTTGAAGTGGTCGACCGGTATAACGGTAAAATTGTCAAATCGAACTTCCAACGGCTAGTTTTCACATGTGTCCTATAAATACACATCCATAACGTCTAAAATGAAGAACCAATGACCACATATCATTTCTACTACTTGAGAAATATTATAAACCTTCATATTATATATTTCACATATCATTCACACAAAACACGCTTTCATATCCTTGTCTTTGTGTGAATAAAGAGATAGAACCTTCCACTTTTATATCCACTCTTTGAGAGAGTATGTTCTTCCATCTTCATATCAAAAGAGATGTTTCCTTTAGTGAGGTTGTTCACTAAAGAAAAAGCTTTGAGAAGGTATATCTCAAGCTTGGTGAGGTTGTGAGTGGTGAGCCAGAAAAACCACTTGGGTGAGTTTGAGTGTTGAGCCCAGGAGAAAACACTTGTACAGTTCTCTAGCACCCGGAAGCTAGAGTGTAAAGCTATTGGAGAATAGTAGAAAACCTCAAGGCTCGGTGAAGGAGTTTGAGGGGTGGATGTAGGCGGGTTTGCCGAACCACCTAAAAATCGTGTGTTTGCTTCTCTTACCCTTATCTTTACTTTTAGCACATATTTACTCTTATTACATATTAAATACTTATGCTAAATTAGGCTTTACTTTGCAAACACGTCCTTGGGGGATAATATTGAAAAGTTTTAGAAAACCAATTCACCTCCCTCTTAGGTTGTCTTAATCCTGTAAACTAGGACTCACAATTGGTATCAGAGTTTGGTACTCGTTATACAAGATTTAACAATCTTGAGTTAGAATGACAACTTCAAGTTTCAACACTCAAGTTGAAGGACTTTCCACACTTAGACCACCATTTTTTAATAGAAGTGATTATGCATACTGGAAAGTTAGGATGAGTATTTATCTTCAATCTATTGATTATAATTTGTGGATATGCATTTTAAATGGACCACATGTGCCTACAAAGAAAGTTGGAGAAGGAGAGTCTCCTAAAAGCGAAAACGAATATGATGCAAATGACAAAATGAAAATCTCTCTAGATGCAAGAGTCATGAACATATTATATTGTGCATTAGATAGAGGAGAGTTTAATAAAATTGTATCATGCTCAAATGCTAGAGATATATGGCATACATTAGAAATTACTCATGAAGGAACAAGCCAAGTCAAAGAGTCAAAAATCAACATGCTTGTTCGTAACTATGAGTTATTTAAAATGTCACCCGATGAATCTATTTCTAACATGTATACTAGATTTACCACAATAATAAATGCTTTGAATGCTCTTGGTAAATAATATACTAACTCTGATTTGGTAAGAAAAATCCTTAGGTCACTACCAAAGGCACGGGAGGTCAAAGTGACCACCATACAAGAAGCAAAGGATCTCACCAAGCTTCCTCTGGATGAGCTCATTGGATCCTTAATGACCCATGAGATCCAAATGCTCGAAAATGAAGATGAGAGCAAAAAGAAGATGAGGATCGCTCTCAAATCCTCCATAATTGAAGATGACGATGACGAAGAGGAAGACATAGACTTAATGTCTAGAAAGTTCAAGAACTTTCTCAAAAGAAAGAAAGAGAAGAGAAGCCTCAAGTACAAGAAAACATCCTGGAAGGTTAACGATGAAAGCTCCTCCTCCGAAGAAGAAGATGGAGAAATCGTTAACATGTGCTTCATGGAATTTGAGGATGATGAGGATGAAAATGAGGTATATTCTTCTGATGATGAACCTAAACCCTCTTATAGTGAGCTACAAAATGCATTTGATGATCTTTTATGCCAATTTGAAAATTTAAGTTCAAAATATAAATCATTGGAAAAGAAACTCATTTTGATCTCAAAAGAAGTTGATTTATAGAAAAATGAGCAAGACATTCTAAAGCTAGAAAACGATTTGTTCCAACAAAAAGATTTAGAATTTGAAAATGAAAAAGTTGGTTTGAACAACAAAGTAATTTCTCAATGCAAAATTATTGAGAAGCTTACTCAAGGAAGCAAATCTTTGAAAAACATGCTTAGTAGTCAAAGATGTGTTTTTGATAAAAGTGGCTTAGGCTACAAGCCTTCAATTCACCAAAAATACTTTAAGAATTATTTTGTGAAGGCTAAGTCTTTTAATGCACCTACTCAAACATGTCATTTTTGCAACAAAGATCAACATCTTATTTTTTATTGTGCATTAAAGAAACTTGGGAGCAAGACTCTCAAGAAGATATGGGTTCCAAAAGGAACCAAAGCTAACATTGAAGGACCCAAGAAGGCTTGGGTACCAAAAATAGTTTCTTGATTCTCTTGTAGGATGGAGCAATAAAGGGTGCTTGAATGAAACTTGTCTTTCATGAAGGCTTGTGACATTTGAGGACAAATGCTAAGGGAAAAACCTTTGGTAACTTCTAAATCCTTAATTGAGAATAAGTTCAATTGTTGGTTGATGATTTCTTAGTTGATAATGTTATAAATGCAAATGTATTCATCTTTCACATATTTTCTTGCATTTATCAAAATGGAACATCTATAAGCTATCACTTTTACAAAAATCATGAATTTTGATGAGATTTTATGAGCTTAAACCTTTTTGGTTGAGAATGACCTTTAAATTGTCTTTGGAAGCTAAGAGGTTGGTACAAACCCACTCGGTGGGCTACTATCGTAATAGCAATGGACTCTTGAGTCCCCATTAGATATCCTCTATACCATTTCAATGAGATTGTCATTTAAAACTACAAGTTATTCTTTTGGATGATCTCTTTTAACTGATTTTTGAATTCTATCCATGCATTCACTTTTTGATTGACAAAGGGGAGAATTCTTAAATGTCTACATGTTTTTATTCCCTTTGATCATATGATATTTTTTGTTAAAATGCATATTTGGGAAAATTGTATCCTTTATCTTTTTGATGTGACAAAGGGGATAAATGTGCTAATAGTTTTGATGACTATATATTCTCCTTTTGAATTGGATTATGTTTTGATTGTATTATTCTTATATGAATCCAAATGACTACAACTAATGCTTTGTCTCCAAGCTTTAAATGTTTGTCCAATTACAAAAGATATGGGGAGTCATCCCAAAACTATCAATTTATTGTCATCATCAAAAAGGGGGAGATTGTTGGCTTTTGTGCACAATCGAGATTTTGATGATTTCAATAAATGGATCAAGTTTATAAAATGAACATCTTCAAAGACAAAGACGAATTGAAGAAAGAGCCAAAGACTTGAAGAAAGAAGAACAAGAAGATGCAAGGAGCTCAAAGTAAAGTTTCAAGACCTTAGGTTGTGAGTGGTTAGCCAGAAAAACTACTTGGGTGGCTTTGAGTGTTGAGCCAGGGAGAAAACACTTGTACGGTTCTCTAGCACCCGAAAGCTAGAGTGTAAAGCTATTGGAGAATAGTGGAAAACTTTAAGGCTCGGTGAAGGAGCTTGAGGGGTGGATGTAGGCGGGTTTGCCGAACCACCTAAAAACCGAGTGTTTGCTTCTCTTACCCTTATCTTTACTTTTAACACATATTTAAGCTTATTACATTTTATATACTTGTGCTAAATTAGGCTTTACTTTGCAAACACGTCCTTGGGGGATAATATCGAAAAGTTTTAGAAAACCAATTCACCCCCCTTTTGGGTTGCCTTAATCTTGTAAACTAGGACTCACAAGAAGGATGTGAAAAGGATTTCCAAGAGTTGAAGAGGAGATTAGTGACAGCTTTGGGGTAGGCCTTGCCAGTTGAAGGTGGAGATTTTGTAATTTTCAGTGATGTGTCTCGAAAGGAACTAGGTTGTGTATTGATGCAGAATAATAAAGTTATTGCATATGCATCCTGACAATTGAAGCGTCATGAGGAGGATTATCCTACACATGATTTGGAATTAGCGGCAATGGCATTTGCTCTAAAGATTTGGATGCACTATCTATATGGAGAAAGATGTGAGATATTCACGGACCACAAAAGTTTGAAGTATTTCTTCACTTAGAAGGAGCTCAACATGAGACAAAGGAGGTGGTTGGAATTGATTAAGGACTACAACTCTTCAATCAATTACCACGCGGGGAGAGCTAATGTTGTTGCCTATGTTTTGAGTCGGAAGGTGGTGAGGAAGGAGATAAAGGATGATATGGAGAGGAACGACATCGAGATTCTTCTACAAGAAGAAATAGCAAGGTTGGTTGCCCTATTGATCCAACCTACTCTCATTGATAGAATCAAGGAGAACCAACGGCAAGACCCATTTGTAAAGAAGGTAGTGGCAGAACTGGAATCAAACTCGAAGGGTAATTTTGTGCTTTCTAAGGACGATATTTGTATTTCCAAAATCGTTTCGTAGTGCCTAGTAACGTAGAAATCCAGGTAAATATTATGGGGGAATCTCACAAGTCAATGTTTGTTGTGCACTTGGGTAGTACGAATATGTACTGAGATCTTAAGGAGAAATTCTGGTGGAATGAGATTAAGAAGGATATTGCTGAGCATGTGAGCCGTTGTTTGATGCGCCAGCAGGTTAAGGCAGAACATCAGAGACCCACTAGGTTATTGCAGCCTTTGGAGATACCTGTCTGGAAGTGGGATGAGGTAACAATGGATTTTGTGACGGGACTACCAAAAGCACCAATGGGTCAAGATGATATATGGGTAATTGTGGAACGATTAACAAAGTCCGCTCATTTCCTCCCGATCAAGGTTAGTTATTCAGTGGAGAAGTTGGTAGAGATATATATTGAAGAATAGTTCGATTGCATGGAATTCCTAGTTCTATAATGCCAGACCGAGATACCCAGTTTACTTCTCGAGTTTAGGATGGCTTTCAGAAAGCAATGAGCACGCAGTTGAAATTTAGTATAGTTTACCACCCTCATACTGATGGGTAGTCTGAGAGGACGATTCAGATACTTGAAGATATGCTTCGAGCTTGTGTATTGGATTTCAAAGATCGCTGGAGTTACTAGTTTCCACTGGTGGAGTTCGCCCACAACAATACATATTAGTCTAGTATTGGCATGACCCCTTATAAGGCGTTGTATGGACACAAGTGCAGATCACTGTTTAATTAGGATGAGATTGGGGAACGGTGGCTGCTAGGTCCCAATATTGTGCAGAAGACTTGTGAGAAGATCAGGATTATTAGAGAGCATCTCAAAGCTGCTCAAAGTAGGCAAAAGAGCTATGCGGATAACAGACGACATGCCTTGGAGTTCCAGGTGGGCGATAAGGTATTTCTCAAGGTGATGCACATGAAAAGGGTCAAGCGGTTTGGAAAGAAAGGGAAGCTATGTCCGCGATTTGTGGGACCCTACAAGATTTTGAGCAAGGTGGGGCCAGTGTCATATCAGTTAGTACTACCACCAAAGTGTGAAGGGATGCATGATGTCTTCCATGTATCTATGCTAAGGAAATATTCTGGTGGAAATAATGCATTGCACGTGGAGGATAATTTGTCGTATGTAGAGCAACCGGTGGAAATAATGGACCGAAAAGAGTAAGAGTTGCGCACTAAGAAAATACCATTGGTGAAAGTGCTATGGAGAAGTCAGGAAGTCGAAGAGGCATCTTGGGAATTGGAATATGAGATACGTGAGAATTACCCTCATTAATTTACTAATTTAGGTTATGACTTTGCTTGAATCGATCTGTTCATTAATGTTTGATTTTGGATAAATTCGAGTTGTGTTAAATTTTTGTTATCCTTATACGTTTATATTTGCTTATCCAGCAGATGGAGAACCAGACTATCAGAAAGGAGGTCATGACGAAGAAGAGAGAGTACCCGAAACTCAAACCTAGGCGAGTTTGGGCAACTCGGAGCATGCCCGTGGGATGTTAGTTGTGCTTGGGCGCTGTTAAGAGGCTTAAGCTAGAAAAGGAAAGTAAAGAAGAAACAAATCATGTAGAAGGATCTGAAGTAGAAGAAGAAGAAACACGAAAGACCAATCCCGAAGCCAAGATGAAAGACTTCCCGAGAAAGAGCTAGCAAAATGACTTAATATCTTGTAATTTTGGAAGACTTTGAAAAACTTCGTAACCTTTTGAACTCACGCAATTCCTAGGACAAAATTGTTCTTAAGAGGGGGAGGATGTGACACCCCTTCTTATTTTCAACTGCTTGACATATTTAAAATTAGTATATGATAATATTTGAGATTTTGTAGTTTAAATTATTTCTTTGTCAAGCCTATATGATTTTCGATACACTTGCTAAAATATTTTAGTTATCTTATTATCCAACTAGGTATTTACATTTTGTTATGATTTTTAGAAAATTGAATATTCATTTCTTTTATGAGCTTTACATTTGATATTATTTCATTTTACTTGTATTAATCAAGAACTAGAAAATTTAGTTTCATTAGTAGCCTTCTCGTTATTATCTTGCCTTGATTTTTATTATCTTGTCTTAATATTCTCATTATTCGGAATTTTTATTTATCCTTGTTTAACTTTTTTTTCAGCTTACATCCGAATATAAGGTAATGCTACATACATGATTTTGAATTTTTCCGTCATTAGATTAGTACATACCTTGGTCAATTTAATTTTGTACCTTTCTCCTAACTTAGATTAATTTTTTTATTCCTTATTAGTGACTTAGCCGAATGAGATTAGCTTGTGCAAGCTTGGTACTTATTTTACTTATGTTCCTTCCCCCTAGGTTCGGCTACCCCTTGAGTTCCCATTGGCTCTTGTCCTTTTTTTTTTTGTTTCATATGCATGCATAATATGTTGGAGGCTTAAGGCAAGAGTCAAGTGAACACATGTCAAATTATGCCCCCTTGCCGCCCAAGCTAACCATTCTCCTTGTTATCTTCTTTAAGTGAAGTACAACTTCACGATTGCCCAACTATAGCTTAGGGTCTTAAGTTAGTGATAACTTTAAGAGCTACCCATAGTTAACCTAGCATTTTTAAAGCTAAACCGATCGGGTCAAGCTTTTAGCCTCCTTGGAATTGTCAAAATAGAGAGAAAGGGGATAGTGACGTGAAGGAACAGACCAAGCCGTGGGAGAAGAAAAGAAGGAAAAAAAAATAGAGGGGAGGTAGGCTAGGGCTGCACAAAAGCGAACTGCATACCGGACTAGTTTTGTGGTCTTAGCGGTTCAAATCCGGTCCGGTCCTGTTCAGGCCTTTTGGGATTCAGTCTGGACCGGACCGGATTTATTAATTTAAATAATATATATATTTAATTTTTTTAATACAAACTTTAAACTTAAAAATAAAAACACTAAGTCAAAACCATACGTTTTGATGTCCTCCCTAATCCCTTCCCCCTTGGCCCTTAGAAATGAAGTCTTTTTCTTTTTATCGTAAGTGGTCCAAACCGGTTTGGCCATAGGGAGTGAAGAGAGAGGCATTGCATGTTCCTCTTTGCATTTTTTTTCTACACAAACGTATTATTCAAAAAAAAAGTTCAAGGTGGATCAAACGAATCCACAAAAGAAACAGAAAGCGGTAAAAGAGAAATTCATAAACAGCCAAAACGAAAACAGCGAGCAACCCAAGAGGCTAAGAGGTGAGCCATAGATTTTTGACGTCTAGAGGTCCAAAGCACCTTCCACTCAGCATGCAACTCCAAAAACCACTTAATCCGGGAGATAGTATCTGCCATAGGACCAACCACAGGCCGTTGATCATAAATCGCACGAAAAATGAGTTGTGAGTCAGTTTCAAAAATAATCTGATCCAAAGGAATATCATGGGCCAACTGGCAGGCCATTAAACAAGTTCGTGCTTCTGTGAGCAGGGGATTATCAGTGACAGCATGGTTGCTCCGAGCAAAATTAATATAGCCATCAGCAGCTCTACAAACAGCAGGAAGAAAAGCAGAATTTCCTCTAAGAGCAGCGTCCACATTGACGTTCCAAACACCATGGTCAAAGGGCTTCCACAGAAGGTGGGATCGGAGATCAACTTCTGACCAAGCATCGAAGTGTTTCGCAGTCCTACGTCAAAGGCTTCTTATCATATCCAAAGGGTCTGAAATAGTACTAGAGTGCACCAACTGGTTACGGGCATACCAAACAGTATCAAAGATAAGAGCAGCCTGAAGAGGAAGGTCCCTCCCTCTAGGGACGGAAGAGAGCAGAATATCATTAGGACACAAAAGCAAGGAAATCCAGGCCTTAATATTAATATGATGAAAATGACGTGTATCAAGGGACCAACGTGCTTCTCTCCAAAGAAAGGTAGTAAAACAACACCTAATAAAGAGGTGTTCAATGGTTTCAGCTTCTTGTAAACAAAGAGGACAGAGAAAGAAGTCTTCATCCACACGGTCAGAAAGGAAGGAAAGCTTACCCCAAAAAGGGATTGCACGAGCCGCTAACTTCCAGAGAAGGAGACGAAGACGGGGGACTTAAAAAAGAACCAGAATTCTCAAGCTTCCAGAAGACTGAATCCCGAAGAACACCATCCGGCACAGTATTAGGAGAATACAATCCACACAGGAAGGATGGAACAAGGAGTCCAAAAGAGGCCTATTCCAGCACCTCAACAGGGGGTCCACAAGGTCAAAGACTTTACAGTGAGAATTAGAATTAATGAGAGGATACATGGGAATAGCTTTAAAGGATGGAATACACGGGATCCAAGGATCAGTCCAGGTGTTAGAAGTCCTCCCACCATGCACCAAGAAAATAGAGCCATTAGAAACAATAGGGCGAGTTTCAAAATACCTTGCCAAAGCCAAGATGCATTAGGCGACTTCACCGAATCAAGGAAGGGTAAATTCTACAAATATTTAGCCATAAGGGATTTAACCCAAAGAGCATCAAGTTTAGTAACAATCAACCGTCCCAACTTATCAATAAGGGCCTTATTCACATCGTGCAACCTACGGACACCAAGACCCCCTAAATCTCTAGGCTTGCAAACAGAGGACCAAGCCAGAGGAGTAAGATTCATGCGTTGCCCATCAAAACCCCAGATTTTTTTTTTTAAATACCATCTATCTCTTTGCACCAGCCTTTCGAAGGAGGTAGGTAGACATAGAATAAGAGGGCAACGCCATAGCCACTGTTCTAATAAGATTCAATCTGCCAGCTTGCGAGAGACAACTTGCTTTCCAACGTTGAATTTTCTTCGGCACCTTATCTTTAATATCAGAAAAAGCAGCCTTCCTAGAACGCGGAAATTGGAGTGGAAGACCAAGATGCATACCACCGTTACAGTCGCGATGGAGATCAAGGAGGCGGCAGATGGAAGAACTGCGGTAGTGAGCAGTGTTGTGGATAAAAATAATACTCTAATTGAAAAAATTAATAAGTTGACCAGACCAAGAGGAGTATTGCTGGAGACACTGGTAGATGATATAGGCATCAAGCTCACGAGAGGCGCTAAATATAATCAGATCGTCCGCAAACATCAAGTGCCAGATGAAAGGGGCCCTTCAACTAATTCAGATACCTTTCAACAACTGGGCAGATTCAGCCCTCAACAACAACTTGGTGAGAACCTCTGAGTAGAGAATAAATAAGAAGAGAGAAATGGGGTCTCCTGGCGAAGGCCGCGCTGAGGAGAGAAAAATCCGAAGGTGCTACCATTCAAAAGAATGGAATAAGACACTATAGAAACACAATGCTGGATAAGTTGGACCCAAGCTTCTGAGTACCCATAACAACACAAAACCTGGAAGAGAAAACTCCATTCGATATGGTCATATAATTTTTCCATGTTAATACGAAGCGCCATGAGACCTTCCCTACCCTGCTTATGCTTAATGGTGAGGAGCAATTCATGGGTGAGAATTGAATTCTCATGTATAATACGTGCAGGCACAAAACCAGTCCAAAGAGAGGACACAATCTTGTTCAGCACCGATTTGAGTCGAGATGTTAAAATTTTAGAGAATATTTTATAAAGGATTGCATAGGCTAATGGGACAGTAGTGGGAGGCAAGGGTGGGGTTATCACGGATAAGAACAACAATATTAGTATGGTTCAACGATTTTAAAATGAATCCAGTGGAGAAGAACTTCTAGACAGCAGCAATAACATCAACCTTGACGATGTTCCAATATTTTTGGTAAAAGAGGGAAGTGAAACCGTCCGGCCCTGGGGAATTAGAAGAGCCAATAGATCTGATAGCACTCCAAATTTCATCAGCATTAGGAACAGCACAAAGAAAAGCATTGTCCCCAGGGGAGTTGACCGGTTCAATAAGAGAGTCCGTAAAGTGGAGATGTTGCCGATTGGAGGAAGAAAACAATTTCCGGAATGAAACACAAAGATAATCTCTAATATCAGTATGGTTATTCAACCACCTGCTATCTTCAGCCTTTAAAGACTCAATACAATTTCTCCTTCTCCTAATGACAGTGGACATGTGGAAATATTTAGTCTTCAGCTATGGAGTAGTGAGCCATTGAACACGAGATTTGGTTTTCCACAACAATTCCTCGCATTTCAGTGTTCCTCTTTGCATTTACTTGAAAGATCTTGATATTTTGAAGTTGTTCTTTCAAAGTGATGCTATTTTTCGGTGTTTATATGTAAGGAAATTGTTTTAGTTATAACAGAGAAAATATGACATGCAAGCAATTATTAATTATTCTTATGGTATCCGGTTGAGTAATGCATCATTTTAACGATAAATATGTTGATTAAAGCTCTGTGAAATTTTTTTGTAGGTCACTGAGATATATTAAATCAAAACCTAAAAATTTCAAGAAAAAAAGATGTGTAAAAAGTAGAAATGACCAAAGAGGACAGGGGCAGTTTCGGTATTATTATAAAAATCGGGAGTAAAAACGTCCAAACATGAAATCTGGGTTCATGTCAGTGTTGGGCTCTGTTTAGAGGTCTCAGCGTAAAAATATGGGTCCAAGCCCACTAAAATTCGAGGCACAAATCTCAAGGTCATTAAGGGTCAAAACTGGCCCAATAAGCAAAAACAAAATATAATAAAATAAAAAGTAAGGTCTTAAATTAGGAGGCTCAGATCTATACAGATTGGGGCACTCCATCATGGGGCCCAATAGACCCAACAACTTTTGATTAGTAAAGAGAAATAAAAAGAGAAACTCAAATAGGTAATTGAAACTTAATTAACTAAACAATATAACTATTCAATAAAAGAGTAATAAGGCTAGTAAAAAAACATCAACAAACTAAGTAATTTAGTATGTATTAATTTTTAAAAAATAATCAAAGGGACGATAATAAAACACTAGCCTAAGTCTTAAGTCCAATAAATTATAACATAGATGGTACGTAAGTAGTACGTACTAATACTGTACCAATTTGACAGTTAAGAGTACGTTTTGTGCCATATCTTTAATTTGTAAAATTAGAAAGTGCATATGTGCATTTTATTTTCAACATATGTAAGTTTGTGAATTTCATATGCTTGTTATGTGTCATATTGCATAATCATCTCATGGGTATAGGAAACACAGTGAATGGTAATGATCAAGTGACTGTATTGTTCATATCGAGAAACGTGTTGTTGACTTTTGTTCACAATCGATATTTTGATGATTTCAATAAATTGATTAAGTTTTCAAAATGAACATCTTTAAAGACAAAGACATTTCTTTCAAAGAGTCAAAGACAAGAAGATTGAAGATGCAAAGAGCTCAAAAGTGAAGGTTCATGACCATAGGATATAATCTTGTAACTTTTAATGGTTTCAAATCACCTCAATCAAAATCTCAAACCTTTTATATACTTATGTGAAGTTAATGTTTAAAATTGAGTGTTTTGAGTTGGTCAAAATCGTGATTTTAATTGAACCGGATCATGTGCTTAAGTTGTGGAGGTCGACCTGCCTACAATGGCTTGGTGTAGCAATCGACTGGTCTATCTTTTGAAAATAGATTCATTGATTTCTAACATTATGACCATTGGGGTAACGGTAACCTGCAGCGGTCGACCGGTTCATGTAGAGGTCAACCGACTCGTCTTGAATTTTGACATATCGCCCCTAACAGCTTTAAACGGCTAGTTTTCTAATGTGGCCTATATAAAGACCTTTATATGTCTCAAAACAGAAGAGACCGACCACATATCATTTCTATAGCTTGAGAAATATCTCAAACCTTCTTATTTTATATTTCTCATATCATTCACACAAATTACACTTTCTTATCCTTGTCATTGTGTGAATCAAAGAGATAGAAATTTTCATTTTCTTATCCATTATTTGAGAGAGTTCATTTCTTTTATCTTCATATTCAAGAGATGTGATTCCTTTAGTGAGGTTCTTCACTAAAGAAGAAGCTTAGATAGGGTATATCTCAAGTTTGGATAGGTTGTGAGTGGTGCGCCCGAAAAACCACTAGGGTTGTGAGTGTTGGGTCCAGGAAAGCACTTGTAAGGTTCTCTAGCACTTGGAAGATAGTGAGAAAACATCAAGGCTCGATAAAGGAGCTTGAGGGGTGGATGTAGGCGGGTTTGCCAAACCACCTAAAACTCTCGTGTTTTCTTCTTTACCTTTAACACTTATTTACTTATTGCATCAATATACTTTTGTTAAATTATCTTTTACATTGCAAACACGATTTTGGGGGTTAAAAGTGAAAAGGTTTGAAAACTTAATTCACCCCCTCTTGGTTGCCTTAATCCTAGGATTTACACGTGCAAGCCACCACTATTGGAATAATGATTGGTTTCCCTAGGCAATGGTACGAGGCTAGCCTAACTGGGTCTTAGTATATGTGTGTGTTGCACGAGACAGTCCCAGAGGAGAGGAGGGACGCACAACCCTGACTCTTGGGGTTAAACAGAGTGCAATAGGGACATCTCTACAGGACCAGAAAGAGAATTGACCGGGAAACAGATGCATCATTTATGCACTGCATTCATCATACATTGATATTTTGTCGATTACTACTAGTTCTCATTTATTGTATTCTTGTTTTTTGTGATTGCTCCTGCTTATTTGTTTCATAAATCATGTCTCCTTCCCTCTTACTAAGTCAATAGGGCTCACCCCTTTTCCATCTTATATTTTGTATTTTGTATGTGGCGTTGTGGATACTGGACACTGCAGATAAAGCTTTTTGAGAGCGAGCGGACTTTGGACTTAGACCACTATATTTTAGTGTTGAAGATTCAAACATGGGTTACTGACACGTTCGAGATACTAGTGGAGTATGAGCCTCATTGGTACCTTAAAGGACCACCTTTACCCCCACTACCCCGATTAGAAGACTTCAGACTGATCAATGTAGATCGGGCTCTCCTTCGGCCCCGTCGGTAAAGGGTAGTCATATCTCCCCTAAGACCAAAGTAGAAGACCTGACCTCTTATACTGATGCAGAGGACTAGTGAACCTTAGTGTCGATGCAGTCTTTTTTGTTTCTATTAGCTTTTGATGTATATGGCTATTTTTAAAAATTACGATTGTATTAGTATGAAAAGCTTTAGAAGGCTTCCACTTTTGTACCTACTTCTCGTTCTTTTTGTAGTCCTATTGAAGGATGTGTTTTGTAAAAGGGAAAAACCGTGATCAGTAATGAAATCGTGTCTTTACTACTTCAAACTTCCTTCTTATCTTATTTCATTTCCTTTTGTATTGTTATGTTTTCTTTCTACTCCAAAAGAGTTTTAAATTTCGAAAACTATACCAACACATTTAACATTTGTCAATTTACCATTATTTTCCAAAACTTGATTATCTTTTCTTAACGTATTTCCTGAGTACCTGAATTACAATACTATTTTCAACTAAAATTTTTTGTTAACTCTTTTCAAGGTCAAACAGTTGGTACTTAATAGGATCAGTTTGTGCCTTAATCTCCGCCTGTGTGCATAATATCTCTATAGGTGAACCAAAGGGATACTTACAGGCACGGGGCGTGACACTCCCCTTGCCATTTTCATATACCACAGTAGTAACTGAGAAGTATTTCCTCATAGCAATAATGTCCATAACAATTTTACCATAACCATTGGGATTATTATAGAGTCCTACATTGCTAAAGTAATGTGGGCTATTATAATCGGGGTTTATAAATAAAATCTCCTTGTAATATCATTCTTGCCCTAATGAATATACAAGTATGTCCCATGAGCTGTGCTTTCCCACTATGGTTGTTCAAACCTGGTAGCGGTGCCGGTTATGGCAATAATCGCTACTGGATGGGCCGATTTTCAAATATTGACCACTGTCACAACCATCATAAATTGCGATAATAGGCCATTGGCGGTGGAGATTCCCGATTACTGGTATTTATATTAGGTCATTTTTTTAGGCTTTTCCATAGACACATGGGAACTCAAAAAAGTTTGAGTTCAAAACTTTACATCCCCAAAAGGCAGAGACAGATTGAAACCAAACAATCTTAATCAATGTTAACCCACGGTTGATCTTGAGCTATCTAACTCGATTTTGATGATAACAAATAAGAAAATATCTTTTGAAGCATTTTAGAATACGTGGTTGTCAATCCAATATTGCTCAATTGTATTTAATATTTATTATTACTTCTTTATGCCCTATTTTCTATTTAAACACCATGACTTGCATCTAAACTATGATATTTTTCATTGTAGGAGTTTTCGTGTTGATGTGAAAAAGATTGGATATCAATAGCACTGAAAAAATCTATCTGCCAAGATGGTGTCTACACATGGTTGACATAGTGTCGACACATAGCACAGAAGTCACACTGCCATTTTGAAGATGTCGACACATGGGAAGCAAAATGTCGACACATGTGAAGATGGTGTCCACGCATGGTGAAGGAAGTGTCGACACATGCCACAGGCACCTATGAGTCAGTTCCAGACTTGATGAAGGTGTCGACACATGTTGCAAGGATGTTGTTTTTAAAAAAGATGACTCGGCACGCAAATCAAGACGTTATGGCACTTAGGGCACCTCTCTAACATTCCAAAAAGCCCTCTAGACACTTCAAGACTGAAGACCTATAAAGGGAACCTTGTGGAGAGAGAAAATAAGACTTTTGCACATCTTTTGCCTCTCTACATCATCAATCTTGACATAGTCTCCTTTAAGTGAGAGAAAAGAGCAAAAGACAAAGACTACACATTTTCCAAGAGATCTGGTCTACCATTACTATCATCATCATCAGATCTTGTCTTGTAGTCATTTATTCATTTTTTTCTTTGAACATTGAAAACCATTGAGTGTGGGATACACTTGGGCCTACCCGTGTCAATAGAATAAATCTCATTAGATTTGAGATTTGTGATGAGTTGAAGAGTGAGCTTGAGAAAACTCTTGTAACAGTTACTTAGCACTCGGAAGCTAAGTTGTAGACACTATTGGATTATAGTGGAGAAGCCCCAGGAAGAAAATGTCCTTGGGGGTGGACGTAGGCAAGTCTTGGCCGAACCATCTAAAAATCGTGGTGTTATCTCTCTTCCCTACTCTCGTACTTACCGTTTTCATTTATTGCTAGTTCATCTTTATTTCTTTACTATATATTGTTTATCTTCGGGCTTGACATTAAACATATTCAAATCTGCGTTTTATTTGCTAAACCAAAAGGATATTTTCCAAATCTGTGTTTTTATGAAAAAATGACTAAATTTTTGAAAAACCCAATTAACCCCCTTCTTGGGTTGATATTTGGACTCTATATCAATAATACCAACAATCTTAATATGTTCCCACATCGAAAGAAGCACAAAAAATGAAAAATTTCCACGCCTACGATTTCTTACCATTATTTTATAACCCCTAAAGGATTCAATCAGTCCGCCCATTTGGGTCTCCTCTTATTATGGCAAGAGCTCAGACACGTGGTCATCCACAAAGGTAGGCATGGCAACTGACTCGTTGCTCGATGAACAACGGATGTGCGATTTTAGGGGAGGGAGGGAAGAGGCCAAGAGAATAGAGATTTGGGGGGGAGGAATTGGGGAACTGGGGTCTGGGATGGAAGTGGATGCGAGGGGCAGGGTGTCGACTCTGTCCTAAAGGAAAACGACGCAGTTAATTCGCTTTAAATAGAAACTACGTCATTTAAACCTTTTTATAATTAAAAAAAGGGGTGAACTCATAGTTAGCCCCATATCTTTGGGGTAAAATCAAGTTACTACCCTTATTTTCTAATCCAACAATTTGAGACCATATGTTTCAAAATCACTCAATCCTCGCCCCCCGTTTAAATTTACCGTCAAATTAGACGGGTTTTCGTGAAATGACCAGAATGTCCTTGATAAGTGATTGGTGGATGACCAGATTGCCCTTCTCTCTTTGTGCCTAGACAAAGATCAACCGCAGTCCACCATTTGGCAAGCTCTGATTGGTTCTTTCTCTCTCAGGATTCAAATCACAATCGGGAAAACAACAAAAGGGAAACAAAATTATGGGAGATGAAACAGTGGTTTTAATAAGCCGGAACACCAAGTTCTCACGATGCGTTTCGCACGCGCAGGATGAGTTACACAATCGAATGTGTGGATGACGTGCCTCTCCTGGACCATGTTCGTTCTTTTCGAGATCGTCGTGTCTGCGGTATTGCATTCCCTGCTGGCGTGCTCGTCCTGCGACATCAATCACTCGAAGCCCTTCGACAGTCGTCTACGCTCTTCCTTATATATATATATATATATAATATATGCTACTGGAGAGTCTAGTTGGCTCTCGCCAACTCTGAGCAATCTGATCAAAGCTCAAAGCTTTGACAACCGGGGGGGTCTCTCTGCGGCAATGGATTGTTGAGTCTGAATAGTAACTATGAAAAGGTAGATTCTAAGACGCAAGTCGTTCAAGCAGACAAAAGGCGTAAGATCTGTGGAAGAGATGAAACTTGCACTTCAGGGTGTAATCCAAGAGAAGGAGATGCTGATGGAGATTAACCAGAATGGGAAACTGAAATTGATAAGATGATCCTTGAATATCAGCAGCATGTGTTTGAAGCAGATTTAAAGGAGTGTGAGATGAGAATTGTCGAGGAAGAGTTGAGATGGAATTTATAAAAAAAAAAAAAAAAGAACTACAAACAGTGATGTCTAAAGTCATGCAGCAGATTACCCGATCACTGGAAGGTGCAAGGTGTCATTCACTTTGCTTATCGGAAGAGATGGAAAAAGAGCTCCAAAGTGTCATAGCATCTCTTCTTGAAGCTAGCTCACTGCTAGCTGAAGGCAAGTGAGTAGTGACAGTTAAGTCTTCTGCTTTCCCGTTATTATACGTTGTTGGTCGCGACTGCAGCCAATGGTAAACTGCAACAATGGTTCCGTGAAGGACTTGCGGGTAAGAATTATGCTGAAAGAAGAAGAAGAATGTTCGAGATCAAGACCACAGGGAAAGTAAAGGCCTTTTAAGGGCGGATTCGTCAATTTGGATGGAGTAGACGCACGTAAGACACACGTGCAAGAAAAAGCGTCTAATTTGACGGTGAATTTAAACGGGGGGTGATGATTGAGTGGTTTTGAAACATATGAGTCTCAAATTATTGGTTTGGAAAATAAAGGTAGTAACTTGATTTTACCCCAAAGATATGGGGCTAAGTATGAGTTTACCCCTTAAAAAAAGGTAAAACCAAACTGGTTAAACCACCAGGATTTTCTTATTTTTGGCCACCAGATTCGACACCCGCCCGGAACCAATTAGGGCGGGTGCCGGTTCTGGTGCTCTAGTGTTAGTGGAACCGAAAACTTCCAGTGGTTTTGAACAAACCTACTTCCTACAGTGGATTGCAAGAGCTCAGACACGTGGTCATCGACGAAGGTAGGCATGGCAGCTGACTCGTTGCTCGAGGGACAATGGATGTGCGATTTTAGGGGAGGGAGGGAAGAGGCCAAGAGAATAGAGATTTGGGGGGGAGGAATCGGGGAACTGGGTTATGGGATGGAAGTGTAGGCGGGGCGGCAGGTTGTCGACTCTATCCTAAAGAAAAACGACACAGTTAATTCGCTTTAAATAGAAACTACATCATTTACACCTTTTTTAATTAAAAATGGTAAAACCAAACTGCTAAAACCACTGGGATTTTCTTATTTTTGGCCACCAGTACCGAAACTGGTTAGGCCGGGTGTCGGTTCCGGTGCTAGTGTTAGTGTTAGTGGAACCAAAAACTTCCAATGGTTTTGAACAACCCTACTTCCCACAGTGGATGGAAAAAGCTCAGACACGTGGTCATCGACGAAGGTAGGCATGACAGCTGACTCGTTGCTCGATGAACAATGGATGTGCGATTTTAGTGGAGGGAGGGAAGAGGCCAAGAGAATAGAGATTTGGGGGGAGGAATCGGGGAACTGGGGTCTGGGATGGAAGTGTAGGCGGGGCGGTAGGGTGTCGACTCTCCTAAAGGAAAACGATGCAGTTAATTCTCTTTAAATAGAAACTACGTCATTTACACCTTTTTTAATTAATAAAAGGTAAAACCAAACTGGTAAAACCATCGGGATTTTCTTATTTTTGGCCACAGAACTGGAACCGGTTAGGTCGGGTGCCAATTCCGGTGCTAGTGCTAGTGGAACCAAAAACTTCCAGTGGTTTTGAAAAATAATGCTTCTCACAGTGGATGTAGGTAAATGGAACAAACCACTTAAATCTTGTGTCTCTCTTTTCTCTCTCTTAGTTTAAATTATTTTCTCTTATATTTGTAAAATAGAGGATGAAGTATGATCTTTATCCATGACTAGCCTACGGTGAATCTTGCGGATATATATAGTAATATTCAACAAGGCATGGAGAGAGCAGCCACAAACATATGCAAAACATGATTAGGATCCTCTCCAATTTGTTATGCGAATTGGATAGTTCAATTTGGAGAAGAGAAAAGACACAATATGTATTGAATGTTATAGGATCCACAACAGAAATGATAAGGACAAAATAATATTGACGTGATTCATACTTGCCTTTATTTTGAATTGAAAAGATTAAAAAGAAAAGAAAAGAAAATGGGAGAAAAATGTAAAAAGGCAACAGATCATGGATACTTCATATTATCGTGATAGCCGTCCAAAGCCGCCAGATCGATGGATTTAATCATGGTTACTAAGTGGGTTTGTTTTGTAAAATTTTAGTGTTGTTAAAATTTTAGGTACTGAGTTTATTGAAAAAGTGAAGAGAGATGTAATTTTTTATATTTTTTATAGTGAACAGTTATGATTTGATGGGGAGAGAGATTATATTGTAATATTTTATTGTGTTAAAATTTTAGAGGGTGTAAAATTTTATAACACAAACACACCCTAAGATACGTCCATCATAGTGCATAGTACACACGTGCGAATTCCTTTTTGATTTTCTTAGTTCTTTTTTTTCCCTAAGAATTCTGTAACCTAACACTTTTCGTGTGAAATTAAATGCCTTCAAACATATATTTATTGTTTGTAAAGGTAAATGTTTAATTTTATATGTTGTTCTCCTCCAAAGACGCTCCAATTTCCTAAACTTTCGATTCTCTAGTTATGAGAGCATCATATTAGTTAATATGTCTTGTTGCATAATTGCATGGTAACATGATTCGTTGAAACAAACAAATCAGTACTGTTTGTCCACAGTCCATCTGCTAGCAGAAAAAAAGGAGACTTAACCACCTCTGACCCGAAAAGAAAATGAGACATGACAAGCGATCTACTATATTTACGAAGGACGGGGCAGATCATGATGCTGCAAAGGTTTGAACCAAAATTAGGGTCAGGAATGATACAGATTCCGGCAAGTGAAGTTGATCAAGCTCAAGCCATACCTATCTTATTAACCAGGCAATATATGCTAACAATTAATGTCTTAGCGAGCAGTGCCTGAATCATTAGAAGGGGAATGGATTCCCTCCGAAGGAGGGAATTCCGAAGGCCACCAAAGACAAGGTGAGGATTAAAAACAAACGAAATCAACGGTTCAGAGAAATACACATCATTTAATGAAAAAAAATTAGAGATGATGTGTACTTATTCATTAAATGATGTGTGCTTATATCAACCATGGATTTGTTTTGTTTTTAATCCCCACCTTGACTCTGGTGGCCTTCGGATTCCCTCTTTCGGAGGGAATTCGCTCCCCATTAGAAGTGCCTCCAAGGAGGGCATGATCAAAACTCCAACTGAAATATCAACTTGTCTTGCCGCTTGACTATTATCTTTAGCTTGCTGATCATCAACTTCTTTTGGTCAATAAATGCTCCCCTTCCCCCACCACATTGAGAAGAAGAGGACGCGCACTATTCGTGTGCTTCTATTATATAAAACTTTGGACCACAGTACTCAACCAGACGCAGACCAAAGTTTGTGGTTGAGTTGGTGGGTCTGCTCCTTGATACTCGGCAAATACTCATCCTCTACATTAATTAAACACCCAACAGTTGTCATTCTTGTTTTTAGGCAATAACAGGATATCTGTATTTCATCACGGTCGATCAAAATACAGCAGAGTTGCTCTAGCGGTGAACTAGACCCTCCAAGGAGGCCGCGTCCAAGCAACAGTTGTCATTCGATCGTAATGTATCCCTTTTGCTTTAAAGCTTTCTTCCAACTCAATCGTATCTTATGCCACTGTATTGATTGCTTGAAGGATTGACGATGATATATTGATATGGGCTGGAAAGTAGGCACTAGAGAGCTTTTGAGGGCATGCATTGTCCCCTCTTCTGGTATCAACCATCCTGTCCCTCACCTCTCCTTTTTCGTCACCTTTTCCTTGGCCTAATTTATTATTCCAACGTATATATATTGAGAGAGAGAGAAAACCATGATTGAACCGAAAACGTACGTCGTTCCAGGTAAGCAAGTGTGTGCTAATTACTGTGATGATACTCCAAAACATCATGAAGATTTCCTTCATCATCACCTTGTCCATTTGTATGCATATGTATGTCTGTATAAATACTGTGCTAATAGGTCCAACATAAAGAAAAGAAATCCTTTACTTAAAAGAGAAAAAGAAAAAGTTATCGACTTTTTCACAAAGCTCCTTTTGTCCAAGTCAATATATAAATCCCACAAAGAGCTTCTTCTTTCACTGTATATTCCGGTGAACTTCACACGCCTCCGCTGGCAGGAAGATATGGACGACTCCTGGCGAATGCGCATGGGAATGCCGACCCTCCCGCGACGCCGTTCCATGGAGGACACGCCCTCGAGATGGCCCATCTTCGGCCAAGCCGAGACCCTGGACCCCGACGACTTCGCCGACGTCTACGGAGGGCCGCCTAGCAGTGTACTCCTTCGCAAATTCGCCGGCGACTTCACGAAGCCCGCCACCACCGATTTCTACGAAGAGGTTTTCCGGAAGACAGAGATCGTGACTCAGGGATCGAAGAAGGAAGGCCGTAGCCTTCCGGCTTTCAGAATTCCTGTGAAGAGTGAGGGATTCTACGGCGACATATTCGGATCTGATGATGATCATAGGAGGTCGAGGGAGCGGTCGAGGCCGAACTCGAAGGCAAAGTCAAAGTCGAACTCTTCGTCGGTGCTGAGCTCGGAGGAGCTGACCCCTCTGCGGCCGGTGATCGGAGACGACGTGGCATTGTCCTCCTTCACTTCAAAGCTCAGGTAGTGTACCGACTGTGTACATAACTGAAACATGCTCCAGTGTGACTGATTCCCAACTCTCTTTTTCCTTCTGGATACGTTAATTTGAGGTTTATGTCGTTATCTCTTGCATGTAGACTTGTTTTAACGCTTTGCAGTTTTGGTAACTGGAAAGGGTTATTGTTTAGAAAAAAAAACTGGCAACGGTTATTGTCAGAATACTGGAATAACGGCACAAATTCCGTTGAACCTCCCGACAATCTCGGGACAGAAAAGCTGGGATAGACCGCAATGACGTATTTGTCCTCGTAACATCGTAAACGCCTAGAAATTGGATTCCGCCGAAAACAGTTTCTGGAAGCCCAAAAACGAAACATGAAAAAAAATATATATATATAAATTAACTTTATGAGTTCCTGCTTCTCTGTTTTTGTTTTCACTGTCAAATTACAATCACACATTACTTTCCATCAATAGGGGACAAAGTCATCACTAAAGTTACTTATCTGAAATCCTAATGAACTTCATTTTCGGTCACAAAGTTAAAGGATCTAGAGACAGATTGAACTTTACATATACCAAACACAGTAAAACTAGTGTAATATCTTGTCTTTGAGCCATATGCACCTATACTGAGAAATAGAAACTCATCTCACTTTAGGAAGGGGCAGCTCATATAATTACACAGATATTTGATTGGTGATCACTTATGAATTAATTCTACAAAAACCATTTTCCACATGCTTCTTGGGGTAATTAATTAAGCTTAATCAGAAGCCATTTTATTTGGGTTCCCAACCCTTGGAATCTGGGATTATGATGCCCTCTGTAGTCTAAATTCACTGTCCAATGCAAGTCATCGAACATTTGATACAAAGATTTTCTACATTTGAGCACGCCAGTAATCGATCCTTATGAGATTATATAACTTGTTTACTACAGGCCAATCAGCATCCCATGTAGATGGAATTCAACAGCTATGATGCCCGAAGAATATCCGAAGAAACAAGGGAAGCCTGCTTTTCCCTTCAGTTGCTCTTCCAATAGGGAGCACCAATACATGGAAAAGGATTACCATGAGAATTGCAGAAGCTTCTATAATGGATTCCAAAGACGGGTCTCGTCCCCAGAAACCCTAAGTATTGAACTGAATTCACATCGCAGTGTCAAAGTATCTGTGGATGAGGCAGAGCTCAACTCTTGCTCATCAGCTGTGTCTTCACTTCATCAGGACCCCGAGGCTGAATCTGGGATCCAAGATCATGTATTTCTAGAACAAGAAGACGATGAAGTTATGAGCTCTTATGTAATTGAGATCAATTGTGACCATAAAGAGGGAACCAGTGAAACAGTTTCTGTTGATGAAGCAATTGCATGGGCCAAAGAGAAGTTTCAAGCACACATTTCTGAGATAGAGTTGAGCATGAGACAACATAGCGATGAGCAACCTATTGAAATGGAAGGTGATGTTTTTTTGTTATTTGGCAGACATATATTAGAAGCCCAACAAGAAGATAAATGAAAAAAAATTTGGTATAAATTATGCAGGAAGGCCTAATTCAAGTGAACTTTCTGATCAACATGTAGATGGCAATGGATTGATTCAGCCTACAGAGGTAAAGTTGTGTTTTCTGGAGCACATCAATCATATTATGACGAAAATACTCTCATTGAATATCTACGACATCCTGAGAAACACAATTTATTGGTTGACGGTTTTGGAGGAGGAACACATCCTAAGGAGACCTTCCTTTCATATTATCACATTGCTGTTTCTTAACTTTGGAGTTTGCCACCCTTTGCAGTCCCTTATAAACTGTCTCCTTTCTAACCAGAGGAAACAAAACTAATTTGTGTGGCTGAATCTAAGTCCTTGGTGAAAGAAGAACAAAGTAATGACAGTGCAATGTCTGATCAACAGCTCACAGTTCTTTCCCCTGTACTTTTGCAGGAAGAAGAACAAAGAAATTGGACAGCAGAAGAAGAAGAACAGTCGCAAAAAGATGTAAGCTTCTGACATTTCATGGTGGAGAATTGATACAAAAGTTGCTTATCTTGAACGGAAACGGAAAGCAAACAAAAAAAAATGCTAATCAACATATATATCCAGCACCAAAAGTACGTCTGTAGAATATAGCTGATAAGACGAGATTGAGGGTTTTCCCTCTGTTCGACTCCCGAAATATTAAATTACCCACCTTGGCATTCTCCATATCTTCCTGAAGAGACATATTTTGAATTAACCTTTTTTGCTCATGAAAACTGTAGATAGAAGTGGAGCTATTGGATGAATGCTTAAAGTTGTGGTCTGCTGGCAAAGAAACCAACATAAAGCTGCTGCTTTCACAACTACATCATGTAAGATCTTTGATGCTAGACAAACAATCTTCTTTCCCCTTTTCTTCTTAATCGCCCTCTACCATTGTTGTTTTCTCATTTTTTTTTCTGTTCTGTTTTCTTTTTCTCTCTTCGTCTGATGGCTAATAATATTGGATGACGACCCTATTGATGTATCACCATTTTGTTCGACTTCGATTCAGATTCTATGGCCCAATAGCGGCTGGCATGCTATCCCTCTAACAAGCCTAACAGAAAGCTCGCACGTCAAGAAAGCGTACCAGAAAGCAAGACTGTGTCTCCACCCAGACAAACTGCAACAAAGAGGAGCAACGCTCCGACAAAAATATGTCGCTGAGAAGGCGTTCTCCATCCTCCAGGTAACTTCCGACTTTTACTGATAGTTTCGGTGCAATTAAGAACTTGAAATGAACACATGAGACTAAAGCAGATAAAAAATCTGAGAGGAAAGTGATTAGCGAAACCAACTTTGATAAGTAATTTCAGCTTTATATCATAACCACTTAACAAAAAAAGAAAAAAAAATTCAGATCATTACCATGTTTAAGATATTAATGCAACTCTCCTGTGTGGTTATAGGATGCATGGGCTACTTTCATCTCCCAAGATGTCGTGCCTAACCAGTGAGACATGTCGGGATCCTTTGGAACTGATATGGATAAGTAGGAAGATCAAATTACAAACAACGAGCAAGTGGCTGAAGTAGGCTGTCGAAACGCGGGGACGTACAAGAAGCATGTATTATATGTGGAAGTGATTTGTTCTAAGATCACGTGTGGGAAGTCTACCAGATCATGTATGCATTATTTTATATGTTTTTTTCCCTTTTGCAAGGTGCCGCATCTCCTTCGTGTTGTAAAACTCAATAACAATATAAGCAATGTAGATCATGAGAATGATAGCAGTGGTTGTGACTTGTTCGAGTCTATAATAGAACTGTGAAAATGCAAGCCCCTCGTTTATGCATGCAATTGCAGCAATTCTAGGCCAACTTGTAATCAAATAAGATTTTATTTTAATATCATAACAGCTCTATTAATATTCAAGGAGGTTCAAAGACCTCAATTGATTGGTTAGTCAGACCCTATGTCCAGGCAACAAACCAATGAGCGGTGGGGACAAAAGGCTATACAAATACTCATAAAGGGATGATAACTTACAAAGGGTAACAAGCTAATACAACCATCAGAAAAGGAAAACCGACAGCGGAGGAAGGCGGCAAAAGCGTCAGGTGGCTGCACAAGGGATAAGGGTTGTGCGTGTGAGATGCACGCGTCGGCTAGCCAACTCCCGACTAGGGCTGACTGAAGCACATATATGGACACTAGTGGGGCGGATCATGTGTACCAGATCTGGCCGCCGAAGCTCAATTTGAGAGAGAGAGGTCGGGTGCGTGAGCCACCACACGCCTGCTGGTCACCTTTGGTCTTGGGCAGAAAACAGCGCCCATTGATGCAAAACCCCTCTAGGCCGGTCGTGTGCACTAGAAATCACTGTAAATGTTGGGATCTAGTCTCCAAATCCACCGGAAAAACACCCCAAAAAAGTCCCAAACAAGAAGGTTTATTAGGCGGTTTGGCCACAAAGGAGCATGAGAGGGAACGGGAGGAGCTCTGACTCCTCCTACATGCATGTGGCAATGGGGGTTGGGGAAGGGGGATAAACGGGGGAGGGAGGGTGATTCTAGAGAGAGCCTCTCTCTCTCTCTAGAACGGCTAGAAGACTTGCATCCTTGATGTCTTTTTTTCTGAACAATATTAGAACATTATATTGCTACATGGTTAACCACAATCACATACAATGAGAGAGAAATAGAACAATGCATGTTTGTTACACACCATCTAGCAACAAAATGTTCCATGAAGTTTCCTTCCATAAGGATCCAATGAAATTGCCATCGGGGGTGTTCCGCAAGAATACACCGTATTTTGTAAATTTCTACAGAAATGAACCAGTTAGGTAAGACCTGCTCAGTAACTTGTTTTCAAACAACTAAAGAGTCACTTTCAATAATAATATGGGAACGATCCAAATTAGCAGCAACTTGACAAGCTAAAAGGGAGGCAAGAGCTTCCCCTTTAAGCAGGTTGTTGCTGATCGATACAAAACTGCAAGTGCACAGTATCGTAGTTTTATAGTAAAGTGATGAGAAGAGTGTAGTCCTCAGGGATTGATAACTCACTTTTGACAAGTATCAAAATTATACTAATCTCAATTTTATTTAGAAAAATATAACTTGTAATTGCAAACTGAAATAGTAATCAAAACATGTAAACAAAAGGAATTATTCAATGGAAAATTTGATGAGAAGAAATGAAAACTTCTAGGAAACCGATTTCACCTAGCCCCTCGATATGCTTTTCTTATCGAACTAATTGAAGTAAAATCTCTAAGTTTGCTAGCAAGATCTCCTAACTCATCCAAATACCTCTTTCGATAGTCAATTGGACCATTTCTTGAACATTAGTCACACATGAATGTGCAAAGTAATAAACAAGAAAGCGCATTAAGAACAATGATTCCTTTCTCAAAACTACACAGGTTTTTCTAGGTCTTTCGATCCTATAATTGCCTATGCTAAATTATCCATGGGTCTATTCTATAATTTCCTCTTTCGAAAGCAAATCATAAAACTCAAATCATCTAATTGAAGGCCAGTCAATTAAAAGCAATGAGCTAAGAATAATTCAGACAAACAGAGAAGAGATTTACTTCAAATTAAAATAGAAAATCAAACATAGTTGAGACTAGATAACAATCGTTCTCCTAGAAGGATAAAGTTTAGTTCATGCTGGAATTAAATTCAACCAAGAAAGAAACTTTTGCATCCATCGTTTTTCTCTAAAAAAAATATAAAAAAATTCAAAAATTACAAACTGGAAAGAGTCCCCCTTTCTCCTGCGATCTGACGCTCTTTTTCTTCTTGGAAAAATCTGTTACGTACCCATTCCCTGAAAATCTGCAGCCTATTTCAAATTTCTCATCTTGGTTTTCTCCTCCTTTTTCTGCTCTTTGTTTCGAACCAACCAAGCCAACAACCCATTTGATTCTGCAAATCTGATTTGAACGAGAGAGCTCCACAATGCCCTTTTGTCTCCCAAAATCTTCTCCACTTTTCTAGAACTTAGCTTTTGTACTGTACGCTTGAAGATTTAAAAATTGAAGTTGGGCTTTCATAGAAGTGAGGCTTAGTCCTCCAACGTAATGGGCTGTCAAGATGTTTTCTTCATTTCCTTTAAAATTAAAACAAAATATAAATGAGTGACAATGAAGTCTTAAACCCAACGAAAATAAATAATATTGAACTAAAAACTAAAATTAAGAGGTGATTAAATATAAGAATTTATGCAAATCATCAAACACCCCCAAACTTAAGACTTTGTTTGTCCTCAAACAAAAAAAAAGGAAACAAAGAACTACTCTGGACAACGTCAACTAGACTCCATGGAATAATTTGCATCAACTAACCAAGCAAAGATCTGAGTTAGATTTCATTAACTAATCATCTTACTTTTTGTCCATCAAAGATAGCAAGAAAAGAATTAAGAATTTAGCATTTGTTAAGCAAGAGTTAAGGTTACTTCAACATAAAGCTAAGACCTTGAGAGTGTGTGAGATAGTCAAATAAACTCCAAACCACCTGCAAACTCAGACAAAAGTGGAACAACTGAAGCCACAAGAATTCTCTCAAAACTTAACCCCATAAGTCCAATTTTCTGAAATCCTCTCCACGAATGTAATCAAACACCAAACTCAGAGATCAAAAGGTCTTAAGATAGGTTGTAATGAAAAGCCACTAGGTGAGGGTTAAGAAAGAAAAGGATTAGGGACATCTGGCAAACTGGGAAAATACTTGGTGGAAAGTAAAAAAAAATACAAAGGAATCAAACTGACTTCTTCTTCTTCTTCTTCTTTTTTCTTTCAGAGAAGATACGTACTGCATTTTTCAGCACTTGTTAGACCATTTGCTGGAATTCTTGAACAATGTGGCCAGACAATGCTTCTAAAGCTTTTTTTTCTTTTTTTTTCTTCTTTTTTTTTCAACAGACAAACAGATCTCTCAATAGAGTAGATGTTCTCTTTCTTCACATACTTTGAGCAGAGCAAACATAATGTAGATCATTTCCTTTGAACAAATTTTTTTTTCTTTAAATGAACATTTCCACCAGAATATTTTCTCAAAATGTAAAAGGTAATTCATGGTTTTTCAGGTTTAGAACAGGACAAAAGATGTGGTTAAAAGAACAAATAAAGGCTTATGTAACACAAGGCTCAAGGGGGCTAACAAGGGAAAAAAATTCATGCTATTATGTCATGATAACAAGGACAGCTGGGAAAGCTTTTAGTTGGTTAAAAAAATTGGCTAAATCATTTCTCTAATATTTGGTGTTAACTAGGATTTCGCCTCAAGGATTCATCAACAGATTCTAGAGCAAAGTAAGATTGAAATTCTGTGACCCAGTAAATTCGACTTATTCTCTTCAAGAGCAAAATGGAGGTGAGAAACGACTGTGCTCAATTGTTTTGGTCAAAGATTTAAATCAAAGTAAGCACAAAACTCAATTTTTTTTTTTAGCTTCCTCTCCCATCTTCAATCACAAATTTCAGAGTCATAGAAAATTCATTCATACTCAAATATATGCTTGGTAAGAGAATTCATGAACTCAAGACAAAATGACCAAGGGATGAGTGACTATTAGAGGAGTTTACACCCCCAAACTTAAACTAAACAATGTCCTCATTGTAATTCAAAAATGAAAAATAACGAAGAAATGAAAGGAACTCCCCTAGTTTTGTGTTGGAACAGCAGCAGCTTGCAATTTCCAGCTCTTTATTCCTACCTCATAGTCTTGTTTATTCAAACATTATTCTATAGGTTGCCTCCCATAAGCGCTTGTTTTAAAGTCTACAGCCAGACTTTTTGATCTTCAGCAATTGGGGTCTCCCAGAGGAATAAGTGCAACGTTCCTCTCCACTTGTTCTCCATAATAATGCTTCAATCGTTGACCATTAACTCGGAATATACTACCTGTTTTGTCCTTCAAATCTATTGCTCCAAAAGGGGAAACTTTATCAATTCTATAAGGACCCGTCCATCTTGATCTTAATTTACCCGGAAAGAGTTTGAGTCTCGAATTGAATAACAAAACTTGTTGTCCTGGTGCAAACTCACGCCTGAGAATCTGCTTGTCATGCCACTTCTTCGTCCACTCTTTATAGATCTTCGCATTTTCATAAGCATCATTCCGAAACTCGTCCATCTCATTCAATTGCAAAAGACGTTGTTCCCCTGCTGCTTTCAAATCAAAATTAAACTTTCTTACAGCCCAATAAGCTCGATGCTCCAACTCCACAGGAAGATGACACGCTTTTCCAAACACTAATCGGTAAGGAGACATACCAATAGGTGTTTTAAAAGTTGTACGGTACGCCCACAAAGCATCGTCAAGCTTCTTTGCCCAATCCTTCCTAATAGTGTTGACCGTCTTCTCAAGGATGTTCTTAATTTCCCGATTCGAAATTTCAGCTTGACCATTAGTTTGAGGATGGTAACCAAGTGCTATTTTGTGCTTCACACCATATTTAGAAAGTAAATTCTCAAACAGCTTGTTGCAAAAGTGGGTACCTTCGTCACTAATCAGAGCTCGTGGAGTGTCGAATCTTGTGAAAATATTTTTATGCAGAAATTTGAGCACTACTTTTGCATCATTCATTGTTGTAGCAATTGCTTCCACCCATTTTGACACGTAATCCACTGCTAGCAAGATGTAAGCAAAGCCAAAGGAAGGAGGAAAAGGACCCATGAAATCGATTCCCCAAACATCAAATATTTCAACCTCCAAGATGTTTTTCAATGGGAGCTCCTGACGCCTTTAGATATTTCCCATACGTTGACACCGGTCACAAGTCTTCACTAAGGTATAGCTGTCACGAAAAATTGAAGGCCAAAAGAAACCACTTTGAAGTACTTTAGCTGCTGTTCGTGTTACTCTGAAGTGTCCTCCATATGATGATGAATGGCAATGATGGAGAATGGCTTCCATCTCCTCTTCTGGCACACATCTTCGGATGATTTGATCGGGACATCTTTTGAACAGTAAGGGTTCATCCCAAAGATAGTATTTCACATCATGCAGAAACTTTTTACATTGATGGTAATTGAGGTCTGGTGGCAATACTTTACATGCTAAGTAATTCACAATATCAGCATACCAAGGAAGCTTGATCTCACATGCAAACAACTGCTCATCGGGGAATTCTTCTTTGACCATTGAATCTGATTTTAGTTCTTGCTCCAGCCGAGAAAGATGATCGGCAACTACATTTTCACTTCCTTTCTTATCTTGAACTTCCAAATCAAATTCTTGAAGAAGTAAGATCCAACGAATCAACCTAGGCTTAGCATCCTTCTTGGCAAATAAATATCGGATTGCTGCATGATCAGTGAATACTATCACCTTTGTACCAATGAGATAAGGCCGAAATTTGTCAGAAGCAAAAACAACAGCAAGCATCTCCTTTTCTGTGGTTGTATAATTTAATTGAGCTTCATTCAAAGTTCGGCTTGCGTAATAGATGGCTCTAAATAGTTTGTCTCGCTTTTGTCCTAATACTGCTCCAATTGCGAAGTCACTTGCATCACACATGACTTCAAAAGTTTGATTCCAATCAGGTACAATTATAATTGGTGCAGAAATAAGCTTTTCCTTGATCACATTAAAGGCCTGCAAACAATCATCACCAAAGTCAAAGGGAGAATTTTTTTTCAAGAAGATTGCATAAAGGTTTAGAGAGTTTAGAAAAATCCTTTATAAATCTTCTGTAAAATCCTGCATGGCCTAAAAAACTTCGGATTCCCTTCACATTCTTTGGAGGTGGAAGTTTTTCTATGGTCGCAATTTTAGCTCGATCAACTTCAATTCCTTTAGATGATATTCGATGGCCAAGCACGATCCCTTCTTGAACCATGAAATGACACTTCTCCCAATTGAGGACTAGATTCTTTTCTTCACATCTCTGCAAAACAAGAGTTAAATTATGCAAACAATAATCAAAAGTTGTACCAAAAACTGAAAAGTCATCCATGAAAATTTCCATGATATCTTCCACCATGTCAGAAAAGATAGCCATCATGCAACGTTGAAATGTCGCTGGGGCATTGCACAATCCGAATGGCATCCTCCTAAAAGCAAATGTTCCATAGGGGCATGTGAAAGTAGTTTTTTCTTGGTCTTCGGGGGCTATGGAAATTTGGTTATACCCAGAATAACCATCTAAGAAACAGTAGTAGGAATATCCAGCCAATCGATCCAACATTTGATCAATGAAAGGAAGTGGAAAATGATCATTCCTTGTTGCTTTGTTCAACTTGCGGTAATCCATGCATACACGCCAACCCGTAATTGTCCTTGTAGGAATAAACTCATTGTTTTCATTCTTCACCACTGTCATTCCACCTTTTTTTGGCACAACTTGTACTGGGCTTACCCATGAGCTGTCTGAAATAGCATAGATAATTCCAGCATTGAGGAGCTTCAATATTTCAGCTCTCACAACTTCCTTCATTGCTGGATTTAATCTTCTTTGATGCTCGATCGAAGGTTTATAAGATTCTTCCATCAAAATCTTATGCATGCAAATGGAGGGTTATAAGATTCTTCCATCAAAATCTTCTTTGATGCTCGATCGAAGGTTTATAAGATTCATTACTGTTTCGAACTCCTCCAACCTTCTTTTCTTAGAAATGATGTCCTTCAAGAATTTGACATAATTTGGCATTTGTTCCAAAGCATCTGCAAAAGGAATATTTATGTGAATTTTCTTGAAAATATCCAAAAATTTAGAAAATTGCTTATCTAATTTTTGTTTTTGGAAATGTTGATGATAAGGAAGTGGGGTAGGTAGAAAAGGAGGATTGTCTGTAAATGAAATCGCTGGAGGCTTGTCAGCCTCTCCTTGTGTATTGTCCACAATCTCTTCTTCCTCTGCTTTTTCATTGCCTTGGCCATTGTTTGTAACTGTAGGATTGGAACTAGTTGCTTTTGACGGCGACCTCTCAATTTCTCTTCCGCTCCTAAGTGTGATGGCCTTGCATTGTTCCTTTGGATTCACTTCTGTGTTGCTAGGAAAAGTTCCTTTTTGTTGGGCAGTGATGGTTGTGGCTAGTTGCCCAATTTGAACTTCAAGATTTTTCATAGTGGCTCCCATGTTGCTACAATGAGTCTCAATGTTGTCCAACCGCGAATCATTCTTTTTAAACCTTGCTTTTGTTTCCTCAACAAAAGAAACCATGGCATCCTCAAGTGACATCTTCTTCTCACTTGGTTGATTTGCAAATCCCGAAGGAGGTTGCAGCACATTCTTTGTGTTTCCATAAGAAAAATTCTCATGATTTCGAAGCCCTGGATGGTAGTAGTTTGGCATAGGATTCCCTTGATAGTTTTAGTTTCGATTGTTGATGTATTGGGCTTGCTCTTGACTCATTTCATTACCTGGAGCTGACATACTTGCAGCTGCAACATATTCTATATTTTATAAAGTGATTCAAAATCATTTTGCTTAAATTGACCAATCTCACTTCTGAGTTGAGCTGCCTTTGCAGGTGGAAAGAATTTAGCAAGAAACTTTTCAGCCATGTCTTGCCAACTAGTGACACTTCCCGGCTGTAGAGATTGTAGCCATCCTCTTGCCTTGTCCCTTAAAGAAAAAGGAAACAATCGCAATCTAATGGTGTCTTCAGTAACACCGCAAATCTCCAAAAATATTGCCAAATGAATATTGGGATCATCCAATGGTGATCCGCTAAATTGGGCTTGTTGCACCATGCTGATTAAGGCTGGTTTGAGCTCAAAATTGTTGGCATTCACGGTTTGGCGTCTTATACCCGAGTAGTTGTTATTCACAACTGGACGTACATAATCCTTTAAGGTGCGTGGTTGATCATCTCCTTGTCCTTCCGCTATGGCTAGTGTTTTCTTTTTTCTTCGAATCCTAAAAGTTTTTTCAATCTCAGGATCAAAAGGAATAATATCAAGATGTCTAACACGGCGCATCCAACATCAAAACACACCTGTAAAACAAAGGGGTTCTAAATTAAAACTAAGATTATTCAGTATCGATAATGACAAAAATAAGAAAAAATCAATCCCCGGCAACGGCGCCAAAAACTTGATCGATACAAAACTGCAAGTGCACAGTATCGTAGTTTTATAGTAAAGTGATGAGAAGAATGTAGTCCTCAGGGATTGATAACTCACTTTTGACAAGTATCAAAATTATACTAATCTCAATTTTATTTAGAAAAATATAACTTGTAATTGCAAACTGAAATAGTAATCAAAACAAGTAAACAAAAGGAATTATTCAATGGAAATTTGATGAGAATAAATGAAAACTTCTAGGAAACCGATTTCACCTAGCCCCTCGATATGCTTTTCTTATCAAACTAATTGAAGTAAAATCTCTAAATTTGCTAGCAAGATCTCCTAACTCATCCAAATACCTCTTTCGATAGTCAATTGGACCATTTCTTGAACATTAGTCACACATGAATGTGCAAAGTAATAAACAAGAAAGCGCATTAAGAACAATGATTCCTTTCTCAAAACTACACAGGTTCTTCTAGGTCTTTCGATCCTATAATTGCCTATGCTAAATTATCCATGGGTCTATTCTATAATTTCCTCTTTCGAAAGCAAATCATAAAACTCAAATCATCTAATTGAAGGCCAGTCAATTAAAAGCAATGAGCTAAGAATAATTCAGACAAACAGAGAAGAGATTTACTTCAAATTAAAATAGAAAATCAAGCATAGTTGAGACTAGATAACAATCGTTCTCCTAGAAGGATAAAGTTTAGTTCATGCTGGAATTAAATTCAACCAAGAAAGAAACTTTTGCATCCATCGTTTTTCTCTAAAAAAAATATAAAAAAAATTCAAAAATTACAAACTGGAAAGAGTCCCCCTTTCTCCTGCGATCTGACGCTCCTTTTTCTTCTTGGAAAAATTTGTTACGTACCCACTCCCTGAAAATCTGCAGCCTATTTCAAATTTCTCATCTTGGTTTTCTCCTCCTTTTTCTGCTCTTTGTTTCGAACCAACCAAGCCAACAACCCATTTGATTCTGCAAATTTGATTTGAACGAGAGAGCTCCACAATGCCCTTTTGTCTCCCAAAATCTTCTCCACTTTTCTAGAACTTAGCTTCTGTACTGTACGCTTGAAGATTTAAAAATTGAAGTTGGGCTTTCATAGAAGTGAGGCTTAGTCCTCCAACGTAATGGGCTGTCAAGATGTTTTCTTCATTTCCTTTAAAATTAAAACAAAATATAAATGAGTGACAATGAAGTCTTAAACCCGACAAAAATAAATAATATTGAACTAAAAACTAAAATTAAGAGGTGATTAAATATAAGAAATTATGCAAATCATCAGTTGCCTCACCTCTAGAAACCTCGAGTAGTCACAATGCTACCTGCATCATTCCGACACACAGCCATATAAATCAACACATCCTCCACCATAGCAACATCAAAATTAATTTTCAAAAAGTCAGAGGGTGGAGGCAGCCATCGAACAAGCCTTATCTTCCAATCCCATGCCGCAAAATGGTCCATAAACCTTTTTTCAGCGCCTTGATCATTTCACGTACCTCTGGCAAAGCAGAGTCATGAACAGATTGATTTCGAGTATGCCATATAGTATCAATGACAAGAGCAACAGACAGCATAAGCTCATTCCACATAACATTATCACAACTATGAGCATTGATCAAGAATTTCACCCAAGGCTCATGAACAAAAGCTTCAATATTCAAAGGACGCGGGATTACCCTCTAGAGAACTCTGGCATATTGGCATGTAAGGAAAATATGACTAGTGGTTTCAGCTTCCATCTTGCATAAAGGTCACACTGCATCAAATTCAGATATATAAGACAAAAAGCTACACAACTTAACACAGAGAGGCAATGCATTAACAATAACTTTCCAAAAAAACAAGTTTATGATGATGATGGATTTTTAACGACCAGAAACGCTGTCATACCTTGGTGTCCAAAAAGTGTGGTCGAGCTAAACGACCACGCTAGTCAGTATCATAAGTCGATTTCACAGTGAAGTGTCCTTTAGGATCATGGAGCCAGATAGGTTCATCAGCCTCTTCTGAGGCATGATGAGTGATTTTGAGAATAGCCTCAGCTGACTCCTCTTTGAACCAACTTCGGATGTCAACTACATTCCAATTTCCAGATACGGGATCTATCAAATCAGCCACATAATGAACATCCCGAGGCATCAGAGTGTATTCCTTAATTTTAGGAATACTTTCTGGAAGATCAGGCAGCCATGGGTGAATCCAAATGAGAGTATTCCTTCCATTATTAATAAGATGACCCAAATTGCTCAGCACTAGCTCCCTGGTCTTCTCTATCCCTCTCCACACCCATGAAGCATCAGCTTTATGTTGATAGTTAGTTCAGCAAAGTACATCCTCTTAGATATTTAGCACGCTTGAACCCAAAGACAATTTGGGTCATGAATAATTTGTCAGCCAACTTCGCAATCATCGCCCTGTTAAGATCATACGTACGTCAAAATCCTAGTCCACCGTGGTCTTCAGGCATGCAAATATCTGTCCACGCCTTAGGATGAAAATTACAAGCTTTTATCCTTTGAAAAGCCCCACTAGAAATTCTTGAAAAGAGTATCAAGGGTCTTACAATAATCATGCGAAAGCAGAAAAATAGACATACAATACAAAGGTAATGCCGCAACAACCACTTTAATAAGAACTGTCCTTCCTGCTTGAGAGAGGGTTTTAGTCTTCCATCCCAAAATCCTTTGCACCACTTTGTTGTGCACTTATGTAAATGCTTGCTTCTTGGACCGAAGCAGCCACATTGGCAGACCCAGATATTTCTCCTTGGAAGGAGTATTTGAAAGGCGCAAGATGCAACAGATGAGCAATTGAATAGTTGGGGACAGATTGGGGCTAAACTGAATAAATTATTTCTGGAAATTTATGCTCTGACATGACCAAGATGTAAATTTGTGCAAGCAACCACCAATACATTCCACTTCCGTGAGGTTTGCTCGACTAAATATCATAAGATCATCTGCAAACATCAGATGTGAAATAGGAGGCGCCGAACGAGCAATACAAATCCCATGTAGGTTGTTATCCGCTTATGCTTTAGCAAGAATCCGGGAAAGGCCTTCAGTGATCAAGATAAAGAGAAAAGGTGATAACGGGCCACCCTGAAGAAGTCCTCTTCCAAATTTAATGAACCCAAATGGACTCTCATTAAGAAGGATAGAGAATGTGGGAGTGGAAATACATTGATACTCCAATTTTCTCCAAAATAAGGAGAATCTGAAGCAGCACATAATCTCCATTAAAAATCTCCAATCAATCTTATCATATGCTTTTTCCATATTGATCTTAAGTGCCATCAGCCAGCCACGGCCTTGTTTCCTCTTCAAAGTATGCATGAGTTCATTCACAAGAATAATATTATCTTGGATTCTTCTGCCTGAAACAAAAGCAGATTGAGTGGAGGAGACAAGCTTATGGATGACAGATCGCAACCGATTCGCAAGCAACTTAGAGATAATCTTATATCCCACATTACAAAGGCTAATAGGCCGGTAATCTGTTATCAATGTAGGATTCTCCGATTTAGGAATAAGGACCACATTAGTATGATTCAACTCTTTCAAAAGAAAAGTAGAATGGAAAAATCGAGTCACAAAAGTGATAACATCACCTTGAATAATCTGCCAACGTTTTTGGAAAAAAATTGCAAAGAAACCATCGGGTCCAGGGGCTTTTGTGGGTCCAAGAGATTTAACAACCTCTCATATCTCCGCAGGTTCAGGTACAGCACACAAACTGATATTATCCTGATCAGTAATAATTTCATAAATGAGACCATCAAGACTGCTGTGAAAAGAAGCATTCTTTTGAAAAAAGACGACTAAAGTGCTACACAATATGATCCCCAATCTCCTTCCGACTCTTAAGCCAACTGCCATTTGGAGTTTTAATCGAATCAATACAATTACGGCGCCTACGCACAATAGTGGACACATGAAAAAACTTAGTATTCAAATCCGATGTCATAAGCCAAGTGACTCACGATTTTTGTTTCCATAGAATTTCTCCCCTCCCGAGTGCCTCCTGAAGTCGACCCCGCAGCTCGCTCTCTTTCCATCCCATAGGGTCAGAATTCCGATCTTGCTAAATAACATCCAATTCAAGCCGCAAATATTGGATCATAGACTGGATGTGGCCGAAGGATACTTTATTCCAGCAACGGAGAGTCGCCCTAGTCTGTTTCAGCTTGTGCCAAAAAACAAAGGTTGGAGATCCACGCCTACTCGTCTCCCATGCGCTGCCAATGACCTTAGCACATTCACTAGCCCTTGTCTAAAATGACTCAAATCGAAATGACTTCGGTCCAGAGCTTTGTTCCCCCACAGTGTCCAATAAGATAGAGGCATGATCAGATGTTCGAGGAAGATGCTTAATAAACGCAAGTGGGAAAATAAGTCTCCAATCATTATTGGCAACCCCTCAATCCAGCCTTTCAAAAATAGCCTCTCTACCCGATCACCATTAGACCATGTAAAAGGGTATCCAACAATCCCTATATCCATCAGACCAGCATTCAAGAGGAAAGACAAAAATTCGTTAGAAGAAGAACCCGAAAAAGGTCTACCACCCTTTTTATCCACTTGAGAAAACAGAGAACAAATAGACTCCAACTCATACCAGAAACAAGATTTATTATGCTAATCGTTGGGGCCATATACAAAGGATAGCATCCAAGGCTGGTTACACGGGTCAGAGAACAAAATCACATTCAAAATGATACTGTTGAAAAAAAAGATATCTAAATCCACACCTTGCTTCCAAGCAAGGGCCAACCCTCCACTCCTACCAATAGGAGGGCATTCAAAAAAATTATCAAACTCAACCCGATGTAAATTCGGTTGTACCCCAACAATCAAAGTTTCAGCCAAAAACAAAATATTTGGAACATAAAGCCAATTATATTCCGGAGGACTCGAACTAACGCAGCTCTTAAGAAGCCACGACAGTTCCAATATAAGGCCCTCATGGCGATGGGGGAAGCTCTGGCTTGCCTCCCCCTTCTTCTCAAACAGATGACCATCCTCTATTTCCACCACAAATGATTGCTTATTGGGCTGCCTCCGCTTTGCTATCTGTCGAGGCTTCACTCTCCTCATTTCCCCCTCAGCAAACTTGGTGCGATCAGCTTTCTTCCCACGTTCGTGAGCAGGTCTACAGTGTTGTTTTTTTAGAGAAATGATGGGAATATCATCAGGTTCCAAGTCCTTCTTGCTCGGCAAAAGCTTATTCACTGTCGCCGTGTCTATATGGGCAAGAGGGCCAGAGCTTCAAATAATAGTGGGCCGACGAACAGGTTCAGTTTTAGCAATAGGAGCCTTGGAGATAGAAGATACTTTAGCCAGCAGATCCAGATCAAGAATTTCTTCAATACTCACCGAATGATGGGGAGGAGAAAATACAGGCCTAGCCCAGTTCTTCAGCAGCCCAAAATTATCTCCCAGCAATAATTTTGGTGAAAACACGTTAGAAGTGGGTGGCTCCACCTGAAGGCCTTCACAATTCACTACCATGGACTTACTTCACGGCCCAACAGCTTTGTTAATCCATTTCATCTCTTGCACATTCGAGGAACAAATGGCAGGTGCAGAGGTGGGGTCCATACGAATAAGAAGGAGTAATGCTACACGTCCCGAATTGTGTCCCGAAAGTGACGTGGCAATATTTGTAAAGCTGACCGCTACTTCAATTCGTAAGCTGACCCGGTTTGTAAATAAAGACCGCTCCTCATTTACAAAAAGTATGCTAAGCAAGAGGGGTTTGCAGTGGTAAAAAGAGGCAACAGAAGAAGTGAGGGGGTTCTCACCCACGTAACTTATACATGTATTCGTGAAGGCAAACAAAGAAAAGCGAAAACTGATGTTGTGCCAACAACAATTAAAACGAATTGCTTAGCCAGGATTTATGCAGTGTTATGTGCCACTGGACAATGGATGTTGAAAAAGGTTGTGATTGAACATAACCATAGTCTAAGCCCATTCAAAGCAAGGTTAATGAAATGTCATAGGCAAATAGAAGCTTCTGTGAAAAGAAGGCTAGATATAAATGACAGAGCTGGAATCCGTGCAAATAAGAATTTTGGATCTCTTGTTGTTGAAATGTGGGGGTATGAAAATCTCTCCTTCGGAGAGAAAGATTGTCGAAATTTTATTAACAAGGCAAGAGAGCTTTGGTTGGGTAAAGGAGGTGGTCAAACACTTAGAGACTATTTTAGTAGAATGCAAAAGAAAAATCCTGACTTCTACTATGTGATGGATATGGATGACGATTGTCGGTTGCAAAATGTGTTTTGGGCTGGTGCACGAAGTAGAGCAGCATATGAATATTTTGGGGATGTATTCATTTGACACGACGTACTTGACCAATAGATATGACATGTCATTCGCTCCTTTTGTAGGTGTGAATCACCATGGTCAGTCAATGCTTTTTGGGGCAGCACTTATATCAAATGAGGATACAGACACCTTTGCTTGGTTGTTTGAAACCTGGTTGGGTTGTATGAATGGTAAAGCTCCAGGTGCAATCTTAACTGATCAGGCTAGGGCCATGAAGAATGCAATTGAAATAGTTTTCGGCAACACGACACGACATAGATATTGTTTGTGGCACATTATGAGAAAACTACCTGAAAAGTTCGCAGCAAATCCTGATTTTCTTATTCATATGTCCATAAAGCATATTCAGATTTGTTCGATTTGAAAGTCACCTACTTTCTGGTGTACTTTGAGAAATATGAGTTATTTGGCTATAAAACAACAAAAGACCCACCCTATGTACTTTGAGAAATATGATTCGTATGTCCATAAAGCATATTCAGATTCCTATCTTCCTTTTTTGAACTATAAATATGCCCATTTTACATCTCCACATGCACTTAAGTTTATACAACTATCACTTACGGCAACAGACTAATGAATGATCAAGCCCACACGCAATGTCTACCACTTCAACACCATGTAGTTCTTCTACTAAACAACGTTCCCAGACAATTGGCATGTTTTCCTCCTTCTCCATTCCTTCAAAAACCAGCTTCTCAGCAGCTTCGAACATGGAGCTTGCGAATTGGCCGTTGTTCTCTGACACGCCCATACTCAAATCCAGAGGAGACCTCTCCATAGATACACCCACCTTCCCTAACCTAGCATCAGCTGAATAACCCCAGCCAAACAAATTCCCATCTTCAATCTGTGCAAGTGCATGCCCCCAACCAAATGTAACCTATCAAGCGAAAATGTGCATCAGCCCATCATGTATAAAACAAATGGGTTCAGGCATGCCCCACAAAGCATAACATTCCATGAACCCCTGCACTCTCCAGCCCTTGCACTCTCTTGGGTTCATTCCATGAACCCCTGCTACAACTCAAATTTCTAAAATAAATAAATAATTTGCCTTTCCAACTCAAATTGGATAGGATTGGAACTCATTAAGCACGCATCAAATAACAAATTGCGAGAAGTAACACAGTATCCGAAAAGAGGAAGAGAGGAATTGACCTGGGAGAAAGAAGGCCACGGCCAAGCTGGGCTTCGTTGTCTCGGCCCCAAGCTGGGCTTCGTAAGCGTCAGCACCAAGACCCGTCAGGAAGGTGGGTAATCCAAGAGCCCCTGACTCCCATCCCCAAAGCTCATCACCACGCTGCTCATCCATCTTCGTAATCCTCCCCCGCAAACCCTAATTTCTCGTAATCGCAGCATTTAAATCGCTTAAGCACGAAGTCCTCTTCACCGAGGCACTCTCGTTGTGTAACCTTGGAGACACCGGGCTTGTCTTCCCAAGAGAAGGGTATGGTCCCTGGAGCCCGAGTCTTTGAGCGATTCATCCTCTAATTTTTAGTTTGTGGTGGAAGTACGAGAATTATGAGGTGTGGGCTCTTATAGATCAAGGCCCTACTTGCGGGCTACAAGTGCTTGGAGTTGGAGGCAGAATATCCTTAAAGTTAAAGCCAAGCAGGTAAAACGTGAAGCTTGCAAGGTGGGGATCGACTTTTAAACAAAAACTAAGCGAAAACACAACGAAGGTGCATTACAAAAGACCAAGTGTTTATTTGACTGCATCGGATATAGACGACGGTGAAATCGACTGGGAGAGAGGAGAGAGCTCGCTCGGAGGAGAGCTTGACTAGGGATTTCAAATGGAGATTTCAAATGAGGATTTCAAATTGGGGATTTCACCCGGCCGGTTTAAATTTCGTAAATGAGGAGCGGTCTTTATTTACAAACCGGGTCAGCTTACGAATTGAAGTAGCGGTCAGCTTACAAATACTGCCACGTCACTTTCGGGACACAATTCGGGACAAAATTCGGGACGTGTAGCATTTCCCATTTGACTTCACCTGAGGATCTACGAAATGCGGCTCTGACAGAGATGACACATCATCACTAATCTTGCGTGGGTCAGGAGGGTTGTTGGGAAATCCAAGGCTGGACACCCTTCCAAGCGGGGACCCGGTAGTAGCTTGGCCGTTACCCTCCAGGGCACCGGCGGTCAACAATACTGGTTGTTTCCCTCGCGTTGCTGGAGAGGAGAAGTGGGTGGTAGCAGATTCCCTTCGGAGCTCTACGAGGAATTCAGATAAGGCCGTAAAGCAGATTAATTTTCCACGATGGGAGCCAAGACACCATTATACCCTCCATTGCCACCGTCAACTTTCATCCAGGGGCCTATAGCAAATTTCCCTTCCTCCACCTCATTGTTCTCAGAACAGGCAACTTTAACATGCCCGAGGCGCCCACAACCATAACAAAAACCTGAGATTCTTTCATATTTAAAATGAATCTGCGGAGGCTCAAGATCAATGCGTGGTAAAAGATAGCCTGCAGGAAGAGGTTTCATAACATCAAACAACACCTTAACCCGTAAAAAGGGAAGCACCCGTGCCCGACGCCCTTTCCTTTTATCGACCTCAATGAAATCCCCAATAGCTCCTCCAATATTCCTGGCAAATATATCATTGGCACGATTTAGAGGGACTCCATGGATCTGAACCCACAATGGAAGGATGTTCATGTCAATCTCTTGCCATCCAAGCCCGGGAGGCCATGGCTTAAGGATCATGACATGCCCTTTGAAAGTCCAAGGCTGACGGTTACACCTTTTCTCTAATTTTCAGGCAGTAAAACTCAAAAAGAAAGATATTGGGAGCTAACGATTCACCAGAAAATTCTTCGCAAAAGGCCACTCAACCTTAGCAATACCACACAAAGATAAGATGGAAATCTTAAGTTGAGAGACCCACTTACTTACCAAAACCAGTGAAGGACTCTAGGGCGCCATATGTATCCTCCCAGGTGATGGGTATGGTGTCGTGCCATAGATCCCCAGTTTTTTGGATAATGTGTTTCATCTCCTGACTTAAATCAGCCATATCAAGGACCAACCAACGCCGAATGAGATTAGGTGGAGAGATCAAACAATACTGGAAGAGCAAGGAAATCAATGTGAGGAATGGAGCATGAGCAGGGGATATTTGTAGGCAAAACTTGGCAACCAGCCACAAGATCAAAACCACGGCCGACAATTTGCCGGAAGAAGGACAGTGGCACGGCGCCTCCATCGCCGCTCTAGGTGGCAGTTGTCTCCTACGGTAGGCAGCAGAAAAGACCCCACCGTGGGGAAAATGCAAAAAGCTGAAAAGTTGCTTGTGGCGTACGGAGAGCATTCTTTTATGACTTATCTACGAAAGCTCATCCCTTGATGTCAAACTAATAAGATTTCAATAACTAGAGACCGACAAAAATGGACTATAACTCACTCCTTACAGCATCGACGCGAAATGAGAGAATTTTGCAAATAATCTAAGCAAATGAAACATAGTCTATCTCAAATAAGAAATTGAATAAAACATTAGTCCATACCAAAAAGTATTAATATAAATTGCGAAAATGGATGAGGATCCTCGCACAAAAAAAATCAATATAAATTACAAAAATAGATCAGGATCCTCTTTGAAAAGTGAGGCATCATACATTGAATGTATAATATCCTTCTCTCCGAATCTGACTTCGGATAACAAATTAGAAAGAATTTTGGTGAAACAATTATCTAGAGCCTTCAAGCTCAAACCCACTTATAATTGAAATCTTCTACTTTCTTCAGTTTGTTTCTCCCCACGCACAGGGGTCGTCTCTCCGACCCACAAATCATTTTTTTTTTCCTTTTTACTTTTGTTTTTTATATTTTTATTTCTAATTACACTAGAAGACATATTTCCTTTTGCATCATTCTCTGCTAGCTTAAAGATATTGACAGAAAATGAGACCGATATTTAAGATCTTAAATTCCACAAACTCGGATCCTGACGCAGAAAATACTAATAAAACAAACAACAAGAAGGGTGACATAATTTCCCAAGAAAAAAATAACCCGCACGATGGCATGAAGATGTGAAATATATAATTAAGGAAACTCTCCTTTGGACATGAACCCTAACATGCTTAAGCATAACTCCAAATACTTTCAAGTCCAACCACAGGAATAGAGCTAACTTCAAGATCTACCTCAAGACCAATGCAACCAAGACACTTTGTAAGAAGCAACTAATCTCGGGCACATAATTTGTAACAATCTCACATTGGCTAGATGTTTTCCTAACCAATGTGGGATTGTTACATAAGCCGGTTTTTCAAGTGGAGGTGCCTCCAAGCTTATATAAAACCATCTAGATGCTTTCTTAACCAATGTGAGATTGTTACATAATCGAAGCAGATTTTGTAGGAATCTACTGTTTCGTGTTACTCCGGATCATGTAATTTACAAGAGTAGTTTCCCAGAGAATTATTGAATAAAAAAAATTGAAATGATTGAAAGAATATTGATCAAAACAAAGGCCTTTTATCCCACGAAATACAGAATCTATGAGAGGACGTACAAAGTCTTCTTTGTTGTTGTGAATTACAATCCTTGTATGTCACTTTGTTCTGGTGATGACTATTTGGGTGAGATCTACGAGTGCCCTCCTTGATCTTCTTACCTCCTCATCATCGCTATAAGGGAGAGAATCAATTGCTGCTGCAGCAAGGTTGGCATGCTTCGTGGCTAGCTCCCTCGCTTTCTGTATTCCACGACTCTTCCCAAGGTATTCAAGAGCCTAATTTTGTTAACGTAGAGATCAACTTTTGGTAAATGCATCCAGTACGACAATGGTCCATTTTGACATTTTATGTACAAGATTGCAAGTTTCATAAAGATATTTGCAGATCAAAATAATGCAGATAGATAATAGATCCAAACAACCTACAGATCCAGTTTCAAGAAAATAAAAAGGAAAAGAGCCTAATTCTAATACATCCAATTGCACATATCAGAGGGAGCTTGCTAGAAAACATGATCCATTATTCAGTTTAACTGTGACCATGTATAGGTAGATTCAGAATCATTCTCGGCAGCTTTGATTAAGAAAGGTGCCCTTGAACTAGCCGAATCAAGGAAATGGAAATTGTTTGTAGATGACGAGTAATCGCGAAGTAAGATGACTAAAAATGAAGATAAGTCCTAAAACTGTGGGAAATAAACAGTCGTGGTTTATCAGGAATTCAAGGCCATATCTCTGATGGAAAACCTATGTCACCCAACGTAATATTTCTTTCAATATAATGCTAAAGCAGTGACTTATGTATGGAAAGCACTAAAAATGACTGGATATTCAAAATAAGAACAGAAACATCTATGGCTGTCCCAAAAAAACAACGTTCGCCTTTTGTTTGAAAGTCAATGTTTTCCATCACACGTTGACATAGAGGTTGTTGTTGTTGTGAAAATTGAGGTAGATTACGAGTTTTAGTGGATTTTGTGAAAAAGTAGTGAAGATTTTCAGTTGATTATGTTTGGCATGGAGAATTTTTTAATCTGTTTCGTTTCACAAACATGACCGGCACTCAAAACTGTGTAAAAAAAAAAAGAAGAGAACAAAAAACTGTCTTATAGAAAGTTGATGGAAATCTTAAATCCTGTGGTCTGCTGCAGAGGGTTTTGAAACCGGTTGATAGCTACATGCATCCAATGTCAATGTAAGATGCAATGTGAACTGTACCAAGCCAAACGGTTTCAGACAACTTAAACGAGAACGAAAGAGTAGAATCTTCGTATATGGTCTCAAGTAGCTTCAGCATGCAACATGGACTAGCATCATAGATCATGTACAGCAGTCAATTGATAAACTAAAATAAGTACATTTTCAAAACAGGACTTACAAGATCGACATTTGCAGGGTCATCAAAACCCTGTTCAACAACTGTATGCAGCTGAGGGAACTCTTCCATAGCAAACAGTATTGGAGCAGTTATTATCCCCTACAAAAGTTTATCCACTTACTTTGTTAAAATGATGATAGCAAAAAAAAAGTGCATTTTATCATAATAGAGGCGATTGACGTAAAGTTAATCTAAGTATGAAAAATGCTATGCTATATACGGATTCGAGCCATAGCACATGGTTTCATAAAACCGTAGGATTTTCCCGATCTAAATGAAGATAGGCATCTAGCATGCTGTACCCAAAAAGTATCAAAATTTAGCAGCATAAACAAGTAGTTAAGAGAGCAATGTAAGAAAACCAGGATCGTTCATTGATCCAGGAAACTGACAGGTAATGGGTCACCAGTCTGACCCCTAGATCAACTGCTGTAGTGACAATGGCACCATAAATATAGCAGATATTTGTTGAAAGGAATTGTTAACAATATAGTCCAAAGTAAGGTTAAATAGTAGGAATGAGTAATAGGCATCTAGCATGTTGTTGGGCATCTAAATGAAGATAGGTATCTAGCATGTTGTTGGGGGACAGACTTCTTGTCACTAAGAGGAAATGGCACTTACAATTTTGACGTATTTTGTTTTTTTAACTTGACTTAAAGCCATAGTATGTAAGAACCTTACAAGCCCTATGTTTAAGGCCTGAGCATCTTATTTTGTTTCAATCATATGCCACTGGACTGAGACTCATCTCAACTATTTGGGAAGTGACAGTCTTAATTTACCAAAAATCAAAAGAATGTAATACAGAGATTCACTGTGCTAGTTTTCCTCTCAGTACTAAACAATGGTAACTATCTAGGACGCTGTTGCTTTAAGAAAGTCAGTAAAATTTCCCGTAAACATAGACCTAATTAACAAGTTATGATACACAATGTCACTTTGACCAACCTACAAAAGAACCACAACCGTAGAATTTGTGACACCATGACCATCCTGATATATCTATGGAATATCCAATTGAAAAAATAGAAAAGGTTAGAATGAAATCATAAGAATATGGGTGATGTACACTTTATTTCCTCGGGATTGTAGTTCAATTAGTCAGAGCATGACCCTGTCAAGGCGGGATCTGCAAGTTTGAGCCCCGTCAGTCCCGATGGATTCAAATCCAATAAAAAAATTTCAATACATCTCTTCATTTGCTGTGAAAAAGAGAAAAATAGCAAAATTTTATCCCCTAGGTGGATACCCCCTTATTTAATTTAAGTATAACTCTTATTTGGTCCATATTATGTCAAGACTAGTTCAGTTGCTCAAAGTGGTAACATTCGCATTGCTTATATTCAGCAATAGCCCAACTCTCATCCCAGTTAGACATCAAGAATGCCTTCCTTTAGGGAGATCTCATCGAAGAGGTCAAGGCCACCTCCCGGTTATGAAGACTCCATCCATCCAGACAATTCATCATTTCTCTATTAGTTTCACATTTATCAGCAAAGAAGTATGATCAGGACTGAGGTGATTTCATGAAACCCTGCACCTCAAGCAATTTTCGACTAGAAAGAAATAACTTATCAATATTTAAGCTAAGTCGTCTGAATGGTTACAATTTAGCAGTGAGAACTTTTAAGTCAACCATTGTTGGCATAAATTTGATAGTCTACGCAAGTGAGGACGGGGAAGGAAAAAGGAGACAAGTCCAATGGTGAACAGGGATAGATTCCCCTAGATATCAAAAAAAGGATAGAGTGAATTACATGGCGGATATCAGATAAAGAACCCTTTCCAAGGGATGCTGATGTGCCCGTGAAATCAAGAACATCATCTATCAATTGAAATGCCAATCCCTGTGAAAAAGAAAACAGATCCAAGGTCAGCTCTAATCATAAAGATAGACCATCTTAAACTTCTCCAGAGAGAAAGGAAAGGAGGAAACCGGTTCAGAACCATTCCAGGCCCTATATACCTAACGGCATGACAATCAAGGTACGCGACTGCTGATAGGATTTCAATCTAACAAGAGATGGTCTTTCATATAACACAGCAGTGTCCTATATTCGGTCTATCTAGCAGTTAGCAACAGAACTTAATTGCAACAACTACAATACCAATAAAGGAGCCAAACCCATGTACTTGATTACATGCAACAAAAAATCAAAACATGTTTTACGATAAGTTGAGCATAAAGCAATGTTAGTCTTCAGTTCAGACTATATACATAAAGGAAAATCATCTTGATCTACTACAGCCTGAAATCAAGCTGCATATGATAGAAGCATAGATTTCAGCCCACAAACCCATATCGAGTTTAGATGCATCCTGAGTTTAAAACATAACGAGAGCTTAAAATAGAACTAGAGCCTAGCAACTTGAGGTGAGGATGGAAACAAATTCTATAATTCCATTCAAGTCTAAACTTCTACTTTTGGGTATACTGACTCAGAAATAAAAAGGAATGATTTTTGAAGTAATTAACATTCAAGTAATAATAAGATTTACAAACCAGATTTCTCCCATACTCATAAGCCAAAATTGCAACTTCTGCAGTCTGCCCAGCAAGAAGGGCAATTGCCTTGCAGCTGTTTGAAATTAATGATGCCGTCTTGTAATATGTTTTCTCCATATAATATTCCATGCTGCAATCGCCAAAGAATACCACGTTATCACAAAAACAATATAAACTAGGAATCCTATCTGTAAGAAGTCAAAATACCAAACTACCCCCATGGTTAACAGCTACAATTACAGTGGCGTAAACCACTTCACTGCAGTAGTGAGAGCAGCACCTACTATACTTACTAAAGCTTTTCTTCTTTCCTGTTAATTGAACTACTGATATAAATTTCTACTACAACTATTTTGAAGTATGGATTATTAATCCCTAGTTTCGGGCAAGACACCCAATTTGCCCATTACTTGCCACATGACGCTTACATTCACGAGCCCTCCTAATGGGACACAAATTATTGGGTTGGTTACAGTATTTTGAATACAGATAACCGAAACAGTAATTTACGAAACAAACAAAATTTATAAATATGATGGAAATAGTGGAGCAGGATACCTACAACGTTGTTCAGCTGTAGTAGTCATTTGCATGGTTTCACCTGTCACAAGATGCTCCACAACTTTTGCCAGCAATGATACAACCTAGTGATACGCAGTGATGGCAAAGGGAATGAGTTGAAAAAAGAGAACTGTATACATCTGTATCATTGCTCAATCTAGTTTCACATGTTCATTAATATGAAATAAACAAGATACCTCCGTGTTTTCCAATGAGGCGAGTGCCACGCAAGCTCGAGAGAGCAGAAAATCTCCTGCTAATACAGCTAACTGTATTACAAATAATTGGCAAGGAACAACAAATTATACTACATTACTCCACCACTTAGAGTAACTAAATATCACAGAGGGAAATAAACAAGCTAGTAACGTTTTGCCCAGGGAAAAACCCCTGATGCAGCATACTATCTTTTGAATTAAAAAAAAAAAAAAGAATCTCCCCACTAAAAACATAGATAAAATGAAGACATTCTGAATTTATCTCACCAAAAATAGAAAAGGAAAAATTGACCAGTTCAAGAGAAAATATGTACCTTATTGCCCATAACACAATTTAATGACCCAATACCACGTCTCGTATCTGCATCATCCAAGACATCATCATGCAGAAGGCTGGCCACCTAAAGACAATGACATGATTAAATTAGCCTACAAGCAATAATAAAGAAAGTTCATAACATGATAGGGATATCGAAACAAAGTGAAATAAAAACAGCAAAAAGCCAGCAGGAGTGTACCCTCCAGGCTTTCTCCAAGACCATGTCAAATAGACATGAATAATGCAGGCCATAGCTCTGTTAATAAAATATGATACCCAGTTTGACCCAATTTTTCAGACTTAATAGTAATTAACCGCAATCATTCAGATTCAGAGAAATAGTACAAGAAGAAGATACAGGTGAAATGAAAACATTTATAATAAATATGATAACAGTAGAAAGTAGACTATTAGGACAATGGGATCAAAATCCGGAGGAACTAACATTCTGATAATTTAGATAATATGGATGGCATAAACAAAGGAAGAAGTTTAGACGGTTAGAGCATTCCCACCCCGAATCCAAAGGCTTCCAGTACAGTTGCTTATGTAATGTACAGGTTAATGTCCATTAGCAGTGATAAGAGATTGATCGGGTGTAGAAGGGCCTAACATAAAAAAAATCCTCTTATCATAGTCCTTGATGCCAGAGAAACTAATAAATACAAACAAGAAATATTTCAATGATTGGAATATCTAATTACTAAAGCTAGTAATTACAAAAATGTCACAGATGCAAAAACTATCAAGCGTATAACCCCAAAAACCCTTAGTTGTAAAGCATTTTCGACGTCCATAGTGTCATGACTAAGAGGAATGTTAGTCATCATCAGCGTTCTACTCTAAAAAGACTTTCAGAATCGCAATTGGAGCTCATCGAATTGCTTAAACACCCAGTTTCATCTAATGCACAACCACTATGGAGCTCAGTACCTATGCAATGTCCTCAGAGCCCATTCATCCAATCTAAGATCTAACACTAGTTCTTGACAAACTGAGGCATCACAATCAACTCTACTCTAATCTCCAAAATCTTCACTAAGACCTACATTGTGCTATAGTACCTCAGTGTTACATGATCTTACTAGATTGCCTCTGAAACCATTTTTCACAATCCCAAATGTGTTGTACCTCAAAAGACTAGTTATGGTGATAAGTGAAGCTCCCTAGAATCACTTATAAAATCCAATTTCACCTAATATAAAGCCAATGCTTTGCATATAACGACCTAAGGGAATACTAGCCACATTTGCGCTATATCTCCAAAAGGATTAGTCCATGTTATAATTGAAGACACTTGGACTCTTTTATAATATCTAGTTCTATTTAGTAAGGAACCCATGTGTGATTAGGCACTAAAGCAACAACTTTCCTTCCTTTACCTCATCAATCCAATATGACACTTCAATAAGTCCAGGATATGACAATATACCCCGCTCAATTCTCGATGTGCTCATTAGGGTCTACATTACACTACAATACCTAAGATACATGGAGTTATTGGGTTGCTCTGATACCATTCATAATGATCCAAGGGAGTGCTAACCCCATTTGAACTATAATTTCAGAAGAACTAGTCAATGTTATAATTTGAGTTACTTAGAATCATTTATAAAGCCCAGTTCCATTTAATAAAGAACCAGTTCCTTCATTTACCTCACCCATCCAATGTGAAACTTAACCAAATGTGGTGCATTACATGGAACATGTTCTTTATTATGAAAATCAAGTTGATGTACACTTCACCAAAAACAACAGTCCCTGGCATTGTCTAAGGAACTGTCCAGCTTCCAATACCAACGGTGAATCTTATAACAAGATTAAAATTTGACAACCCAAGTCACTTGAGTTGCCTTTATTTCTTTTATTTACTTCTAACCCCCAAGCCGCCCTTTTCTTTTGGAGATCTCATTCCAGCCAGCCACCTACCATGTTCTATGAGTTTCATGCACATGACAAAGTGAGGGGGAAAATACATTTTTCACCCACAAACTACCATATGTTTTACACTTTGCACCCTAAACTACCAATTTTGATACATTGCACCCTTTAACTACCAATTTTTGACACTTTGCACCCTATGTCAAATTTGTAGACTAGAATGACGATAATACCCTTGACCCATTTTGCATATATTAAAGATATTGTTGTCAATTCATTAATTTATTAAGGGTATTATTGTCAAATGGAGGGTGCAAAGTGTTTAATATTAGTAGTTGGAGGGTGCAATGTGTCAAAGTTTGTAGTTTAGGGTGTAAAGTGTCTAACATTGGTAGTTTGAGGGTGCAATGTCTTAAATATGGTAGTTTGGGGTGCAATGTGTCACTACCCTGGTAGTTTGTGGGTGGAAAGTGTATTTTCCCCCAAAGTGAGACTATCAGAGTGAGCCTCCATTGAATTGGCTCGAGCGAAAATATGGAAAGAGGTGTGGAAAACAAATGGTAATTGTAGGAAAAAAAAAACAAAAAAAACTGAAGGGACCTTACTGACAGTCCATACTTCAAGCTCCCACCTCCTGATGAAGTGATTATCTTAGAAAATCTAGTACTCAATGGCAGACCAAGTTTTGGGTTCAACTTCAGGCAGAAATGGGAAAAACAATAAGAACTTAGAGCTCACGGACATGAAGAATTGGACACTATTGATGGATACACTATGTCAGTTTTGTACTGACTGACACAATACCTCTTGACCGTCTGATAATGCAACTCTGTTGCACAATGAAATGAGCTACAATTAAGATCTAAGATGACCAAAACTATCGGTCCTGATCTATACCATGTAAGAACTAATGATCCAAAGATCTACTAGGATCAGCAAAATATCAAGCAAATGCATCTGTACAAGCAATAATTGCAATAATCTCTAAGGGACTGACATGAATCATCTCTGTGATCTCCGCTATACATTGCTGTCTCACACGTAGTTCTTGTGTCAAAGCATCTCCTGGCCCACTGGGAGATGGTTCTGGAAGAGACACATTCAAAGCCGTTGCTATCAATAACAGAACCTGCAAAAGACATATCCATATTACACATTCAGAGCTGTTGCCATCAATAATATAACCTGCAAGGGCATATCTATGTTATTCATAAATGAAAGAGGAGGAGATAAAGACCACAAAATACAAGTTCAGCACCAAATAAAGTTCAAACTCATAAAACACATGGTTAGCATAACCATACAAAACAAAATTTGGGGTGGAGCACCAAGATAGCAGTGCGGCTAATTAGCAAGTCAGCCAAAGTGGAGCTGAAGTGGAAGGATATAAACTCCAAAAAACTCAGAGTGAGAGCTCCTCAACATCATGTACAAACACAAGAACTTAGCCATCCTTTCCCAACTAAGCTAATCGCACATGCACCTGGTAGGTTTCGAACCCACTACCTCACCCTCCATCCTAACCTTATGGGGGAGTTCCATTTGAGCTAGAGCGCATTGGCATAACTACCCATATTCATTACAACAAAGATAGAGAAAATAAATATGCACTGTAATCACATATTATTACAGAAAAAATCAAGAGTTGCTGTTAATTAACAGGTGGCTGGTTAGATAGTTGTCATTCGGTTATTAATTTAGAGTTGCTTGCACTTCCAGGCATTACTCAGCTTCTTTAAGGGCGTGGCAATCACTTGGTAGGTGCATTATGTTGTGGTTGGTTGCATCAATTGATTCACTCCTCCTCAGGATAGATGACCCGACAAGATACCAAGGTGCACTCTCCAGCTATGGACAGAACTGGGAACTAATGGACAAAGACGAATTGAGCACACCCTTCTTATCACCATACTGACCATCGAGAAGATTGGACTACTTCTCAAAGATTTAGCGGAATAGCCCAGTCCCCCAAAGAGACCTTATGTCATAGTAAAGAGAACACAATAAAACTTTGCTTGACTGGTCCCCTAAGTCCTCTTCTGCTTATATCAACAGAACTGAGTTGCTTTCATCAGACAAATGTATTACTGATGAAAAAAAAATACTTAGAGGAGTTGAAAGTCCAACTAGTCCTGCGGATAAAGTCTCTTGGTATCAGTCCAAAGACTTGAGATTGAATTCCGCCTTCACACAGGCTGCAGACGGTTTATGGGTAGTGAGGGGGCTATCTTATTGTGTAGCCAGTATTTGGAGGGAGAAAAAAGGAAAAAGGACCCAAAAAAAACCATGGGGAGAGACAGAGGACATTGATTTGGAGTGATAGAGTGCTTATTAAAAATAAAATTGAAAAACTAAAAAAAAGAACGTGAAATCAAATGATCTATACCCTTAAAAGAAAGTGAAATCAAATTATTTATTCCCTTAAAAGCTTCAAAGTGTCAAGCTACTTAGGGATTTCATAAATTTGATACTGATATGCATGATAAATGACGCTATTGGAATAAGTGTGAAAACATATAGCAAATAAATCCTAAAAGATTTGCAAATACCTAGAGATGTGAGCCTAAAATCACTTAATCATCAACTTTGGATTTACGGGATTCAACTTCAGCTTTTCCGGAGGCTATAATAAAACATAGTAGTAGTACAGGAAAATAGGACACATATAGCATATGAATTCAGAGTGGCATGGCATATTTGTGCCAATGGTTTCCTCCCACATTAAGGAGGAGCAATTATCAGACACAGTCACAGCGCAAGTTGCTGTAAGCATGTGACAAGCATCAAACCATCCAAAAAGTCGAGAAACCCTAAAAATAAGGATAAAAATGACTTCTATTACCGTGGGACGAAACCTTTTTCCTTCCACCCCCATTTTGAAGAAGTACTCAGCTGCTGATGCAAGCTTGGGGACCTGAAGAAAATGAAATATGGTTTTGATCACATGATGTGCAATCGAGGATTAACATAAAGGACTAACATATCTACCACTATTTCCAAGTATACAAGTCCCAAAAATGAGACCAATTACCACTTTTCAAAGTATACATGTCCTGGAGTTTGCCTATAGGCTAGCATGGTACAACCATAATGGTTGGACCTGTGGACAAGGTTATCCTTGTTAACAGAAAAAAGAGATGACAATATCAAGAAGAAAGAATCCAAGATACCTCAGCAACTACCATTGACCGCAATCTACTAGCAAGAAGAGATAGTTCGTCAGCAACAAGTGAAAATGGATCCTGTTGTTCCTGGAGAAACAGTATTTATGAGTGAGGAAGAAAACCAAGGTAAACAGAAAGAAAGAAAAATAAACTGATCTCCTACAGGAAGACTAGAGTCAGAGCAGAGGAAGAACATAGAAAATGCGTGACAGATGTGAGGTATTACGTGACAATAATTGAGGAGCAGTAAACAATTACAGAGGGGCTAGAAGGGGAATAAATCATCTTGAGGCTTAGGAGGCTGAACATGGTTGCACTTTTGAACCACAGAAGACTACTAACTATCCACAAAGAATCGGTACTGAGCAAAGTGAACGAGAAGATTTAGCTAACCCTAAGTATCAACTGCAGACAAAAAAATTGTCTTGAAAAGCAACAAGCATTAAAAACCATCACCTTCCTCTACACCATCATGCACTTGCATCCAGCTTTTCCGCAACCAGTTAAACAATTAGAAGTATGATGTCAAAGGGCATAGGTTTTATATCCCCCTCACCCATGGGTTTCCAACTTCAGTCACGTTATTCTCAACTTTAGGAACCATAATATTCCATCCATAAGTCCTGGAACTGGTCTGGTTGTTTGGTCAACCAACAATAGTCAGTGAGGGAGCCAGGATTTAATATTTGGGGGACAAAAATAGGTTTGCCATGGAAAGGGATAGATTGTGGAGGAGGGTAATTGCTGAAAAATATGGATGCATGATTGGAGATTGGCATACATCTGTTGGACGTGGCCCTTATGGGGTTAGCTTATGGAGGTTCATTAGCAAAGGTTGGGGTGCCTTTAGTAAGCACATTCGGTACAAGGTGGGGAGTGGTGCCCAGATTAGATTCTGGCATGATGTTTGGTGTGGTGAGCAGCCCTTGAGTCTCATTTTCCCTATGGTTTTTTCCGTATCTCATTGTAAGGAGGCTATGGTGGCGGATTGTCTGATTGAGGATGGTGGTGATGTAACTTAGAATGTTCCGTTCTCTAGAGCTGCTAATGACTGGGAGTTGGAGGATTTTGATGCTTTCTTTGCCTTAGTGTACGGGGTTAACATCAGTGGCGGGGAGGAGGACGTGCTCGAGTGGATGGGCTCTAAGGATGGGAAGTTTTTTGTTAAATCAATGTATGGTGCGCTTAGAGGAGGGGCAGCTCCCTCTTTCCCGTGGAAGGATGTTTGGCGATCTTTGTGCCCTTAGCGGGTTTCTTTCTTTGTGTGGGAGGCAGCTCTTGGTAGGAGCTTAACTACTGATAATCTTCGTCGTAGAGGTTTCATCATTGTTGATTGGTGTTTCTTATGCCGATGTAGTGGGGAATCAGTTAATCATGTTTTGTTGCATTGCCCTTATGTTTGTGGGCTTTAGTCCCATGTGCTTAATTTTCTGAATTTTCACTGGGTTATGCCAGAGAAGGTGGATGAGATGTTGAGGTGTTGGAAGAGAAGCCTAAGAAACCTCATTGCGCAGGCTATTTGGAGAATGATTCCTCATTGTATCTGGTGGTGTCTTTGGCGTGAGCGTAACAGAAGATGTTTTGAGGATTGTTCTTTGTCCTTGGATAGGTTGCAGGGTGTCTTTCTTTCTTTGTTGTTCTCTAGGGGAAACTCGGTGCTTGGTTGCCCCTTTTTTGATTTTGATGATTTTGCTTCTTTTCTGGCTTGTTTAGAATAGTGTTTGCGGTATAGTCTTTGTACTGTATTCATTTTTCTAATGAGGTTGCCTTATTTATCAAAAAAAATATATAATTCAATATTTTTGTCTTCCTTCAACATAAAGGAGATTTGATAACATATTTTAATACAACAAAGATTTTTCCAAACGTAACATGAGATTTAAAAAAAAAAAAAGTCATCAATCCTTTCGCTAAGGCTATTTGGAGAATGATACCACATTGTATTTGGCGGTGTCTTTGGAGGGAGCATAACAGTAGATGTTTTGAAGATTGTTCTGTCTTTGGAGAGGTTGCAGGGCATTCTGTTGTCTTCCCTTTTCTTTTGGGTTAACTCGGTGCTTAGGTGCCCTTTTGTAGATTTTGTTGATTTCCTTAGTTTTCTTGCTTTTTGGATTAGTGATTTTTGTATAATCTTTTGTACAATTTTCATTTTTTTCTAATGAGATTGGCTTACTTATTAAAAAAAATCATCAAATTTGTCCATCTTTGAAGACCCATTGCACTCATATAAAGTAAAGATTAGTTACAAATTTATGATTTTTTTAATAGAAAATCACTATATTCGGGGTTTTCTTTCTCTCATGCAAAAGTGAGAAGGCTGATGAAAGCAAGGCAGAGATTGAAGCGATTTAAGGATAATGAAAGAAAATCATTTGTTACGTTGTAGAAAAGATCTTTTTGGTTTTAAAAAAATTGAAATGATAATTTTGAGTTTTAAGAAGCATTCTAGATTTTCCTAGATTTGGAGCTAAATTTGAAATTTTAGCAAAAGGTTAGGTACATCCATTATTTAATTTGTTTAACAAGGAATAGTGATCATTATAGATTTTTTGGTGGCAAAAGGGTTATTTTTCAAATTTCCTACAGAGCCAAAGCGATGTTTAGATGCTTTCAAATTTAGCGAAGTCAAGGGGGGAAATGCAGTTTTTAACTTTTTACCTTTAAGTGGAGCCAAAGGATAAATCTGTTTTTATTTTTGAAAGAGGCCAAGGGGAGGAAAGAAGTTTACAAAATGCAAAGATCTTCAGCTCATTTCAGTCCGAAGTTGCACTACGCCATATATAGTTTCCTGATTATGAGTTAAAGAGTGCAACACAGAGACAATAGCAGTAACAGATCCCCCATCCGACACATAAATTTGTTTGGAAGTGAACAGGATAAAGCATATCTATTTTTTCTATAATTTCTTATTAGGTTAATATCCATTTTTGGTATACTTGCCACTTACCCAAAAAAATTCCCTTTTTGGTCATTCATGGGCAGCACAAACCCTTATCTATGACATAAGAACGTATAGTACTGTACTACTATAGATTTATAACTTTTCACATGAAAGGAAAAAAAAAATTGATAAGTACATGTAAAGAAAAAATATAAAAATCGATTGGAAAAAGTGGGTGGGAATGGGTAAGTAAACGTCTCAGACTTCTGCCAATTACGTATCCTCTCTTAAAGATATAAGCAGGTACAAATGTTGGCAAACATAATGGAAATTCTACACCTTACCTCAAATATGGAGCTGCTCTGGTGATGGATTTTATGTCTAAAACCATGCAAAGCAGGCAAATCCCATGAGAAAATTTCTCTACAGCCCAGAACCTAAAAATTGCCACAAACAAGAGTGGTCATTACATCTATACAACCACCAATCTTGGCTATTGTAAAAGAGCTCTACTCCAGAGATGCATGGGAGAAAAGAAGACCAGTAACAGTAGAAAATCGAGAACAACAAAATTCTAGCACGCAAGGAAGAAAGACACACCTTGGCTCAAATATGAGAAAGGGTTGAACATAAGGATTTTCTCTAAAACAGGGATCTCTCAAGTCATCTTGTCAATTGGATTTAGCAGCAGTCTTCAGGTATTATCAGGTAAATTTCCATGCCCACATACTTAAGAAAAAGAACAACTCCTCACCAAGGTTATATGGCAACTTCAACTGTCAACAATTGAAGCCAATAACAGCAACTACAGCAGTACATTTCAAATGGAACCCGACCCTATCTATCACTAAACAGTCACAATCACAGTAAGTACGGTTATCAATTTCAAAGCTAAAGACAGCACTGCCTCCACCACCAACAACAACAAAAGAAGAAAAACTACAGCTAACCATCAAATAAAGCCTCCTGATGAATTCCTATCATTGGAAAACTCAACATCCGCACTTGAGCCTTCACTTCATTCACCTCACTACTACATGTCCCAAGGTGAACCTAATATAATAACATAATTCACCGTTTGTTTACTTTGGTTACAGATAAAACAGTTTAACAAAACATTTACAGCTGGCAATCGTACATACATTACTCAAGCGATTCCAAACCATTTCACGGAACAAAAACAATAAGCGGATTTAGATTTTAGAGGGGCATTACCTTTTGAGTAGTATCAGTAGGAGAGCGAGGACTCTCGGAGCGAAGGAATTGGTGATAGTAGTCCGGTCGGGAAGACAGCAAGCACCTACACCCATTCATGTAGGTTCTTTGAATCCTCGATATCCGAGAAAGTAACATCGTGGACAACAGAAATCAAGCTCCAGAGAGAGAGAGAGTTTCGGAGAGAATGAGGGGTTGGGGGCGGTGAGTCAAAGACAGCTAATACACGAATACTCTGACAAGCAAAAAAAAATTTTTTGGGCACCCTTCGAAAGATTTGAGAAACTGATATAGGCTATGTCTGTTTCAGTAATAGAAAGTTTTCAAAAAAAAATTTATCAATTTCAATACATTTTTATTCATCTCAATAATTTTTTCATCGATTTGAATACCTTTTCACCGATTCTAATAACTTTTTATAAATTTCAACAACTTTTAACTTAATTTTCACTAATCCCAACAAATTTTACACTACTTTTAAAAAAAATACAAAAATATAAAATATTTTGAGAACTAAACCAAACATAGCCGATATTTGTCTTTTTGTATGGCAGCTGCGAGCTTGAGCGACGTTTACCTCTCTTACTCACTAGCTATGCATTTTGGGAGGGTAGCCGAAAATAGGACTAAAGGGTACTATTGTCAACCAGTGTTACTTTCGTCTATTTTTCTTGATTTAACTCGGTGTTTATTTCTCAAAATTTTACTCGACTTAAATATTAATATAATAAAATAATTTCTCTCTTTAAATTATTTATTTTTATTAAAATAAATATAATTAATTAATTAATCTCTTTTTATTTTTTCACCAATTCTCGTACTTTAACATTTTGAGAACCAACACTAGGCATGTTCGTTTTCAGAATATTTGTAGGATGTTGAGTGTTTTGAGAATTTTTAGGTGATGTAAAAGTTGTTAAAAGTGATTGTTGTTTGTAAAAAAAGTAATAAAGTGTTGTATTGAAATGTGTATATCTTGTGATGTTTCGATTGTAAACAAAAAAAGTAGGATGTGAATCCTACAAAAATGTTGGGCTCGAACATACCCTAAAAGATAAGCGCGGACATATTTAAACCGCAACAAATCACCCCTAGTAGGAGTGAGAGATCTCTCCTCTAATGTCTCTCATTTGTTCACCTCCAACCTACGTTACTTATCTGTGTTTGTTTGGAGGGAAGGGAGAAACCATGGTCTGGTCATACATCTATACAATTGTGTGATTCAATTGAGAAAACATAGTATTATGAGAGAAATTCGGTTTGTATTTTTTTTTTTCTCAGTTTTCAATTATTTTTGTAACAGATTTTTCATGTTTCAAGTATTTTTGCCACAAGTTTTGTGATGGGAAAAAGAGTAATTGGTCATTTGTGGATTATTATTTGTTTTGAAAGGAAAATTTTGTATTGTATTTTGACAACTGAAATGTGTATTTAAAAATGTTTCCTAATAATTAATTTATTATAAGTTAAAAATGTTTTTCATATAACAAATTTTAATGCTAAATATATTAATTATAATGATGGAAAAGAAAGTTAATGGTGAACAATGTAAAATCCAAAAAAAAACAGCAAAACAAGTATCTAAACACCTAGAAAGCAAGAGAAACCCCCCCAAAAAAAACTAAAAATTAAAAAAGAAATTTTAATTTTAGTCTGAATTTTTTACATTTTTTCAATTCAGTGTCTCACTTTTTAACTTTAAAATTTTAATCCTTCAGTCTTTTTTTTCACAAAAATACCTTCCTGTCAGTCTTAAGTAAGCTCTTTACTCTCCTTTTGGCGTAATTGCTTTCCTTTTCTTTCCTTTTCGATATGTTTTCGCGAATCGTTGAGACTCCACTCACCAGCCTAACTGCGTTGCGGTTTAGCTTCTGTACTTTCGTTTAAAATTTTGGATATTGGGATTTGGAAAATATTATAAAGTAAAGATATGTTAGGAGAATTGGTAAAAAAGTGAAAAGAGAGAAGATTTTTAATAAATAATATAATAATAAAAAATTATGTGATGAATTTTTTTATTATTAAACCTAAATTTTTGAGTTCAACTTATTGGGGCTCAAACATACATGTGTTTGTTATGTTCCTCTAATTTCCTTCTTTAGTGTGGGTATCTTTTTTAGGCTCTCTTATTTCCTTCTACTATTTCCTTCCGTTTTCTATTGTGTGTAGTTGTTTTGATTCGAACTAGCGTGTTCTGCTGGGATTATATTCGGCCAACTCTGACTTCTCTGTCGTTTTTTCGCTTTTGATTTTTAATTCTCGCGTGGCTGCCTTAGTAGAATGCTCAGTAACGGTGACTCAAGGATAAGCACTAGACACATCAATGTTTTGACTTCAAAATGACTAGTCAAGATTACTCTTCAAGCCACTTGGATAATTATAAAAGTCCAATTCAACCTAATAAGGTCTCAATTGGGGACTTGACCCTTATAGAATTCATTTCTCCCATTCATTCTCTTTTCTCACTCCACTTGGGATTCAGGTATCACACATTCTCTGATTGACCAAATCCTAAACTCATTTTGTTTAAGCATTTTGAATTCGTGTTCCAAACACAGATATTTTCTATGATTCGACCTTGTTTTCTGATTTGTGTCCCGTCTGTGCTTTCTATGTGCGCGATGTCACATTTGCTCTCTTTGCTTTGTGTACTGTTGAAGGATGGTGAAGAAGCGCAAGGCCGAGGCGAACACGAAGAAGAAAGCGAGCAAGGACTCTGATGCTCCGAAACGTCCCTCCAGTGCCTTCTTCATCTTCATGTGAGTTTGTTTCTCTAAATTTTCATTTACCGTGGGCTTCATCCGGCGACTTGCAATAACGTTGCTCTGACATGTGTTCTGTTGAAGTTTTGGTATACGAAGACGTTTTGCTCACGCGTTTGTCTATGAAATGATGCCACATGTCATGGTTGCTAAGTTGGCTGTTAAGAAGGTGGACGAAAGAATAACGGAACGATGTTTTTGTAAAAACAAGAAGACACGTTCAGAGGCGGCTAAGGGTTGGAAAACTTTAGGCACATAGCAAATTCCGGTTCCGCACCCTATTAATACCGAACTGAATTGAGGTTTTTCAAATTCCAAAATTAAAAACGGAAATGATTAGACGGAAAATTCTGGTTTCAGATATTTTTTTTAATAAATTGAGTCCTGATAAAAAAATATATATAACTTAGTATGGTCGACAATTTATTTATTATTCATATCAATTATGAAGTGACAAAATTACATGCATTTTGAATGAATGTTTATTTTAATCTTTTTATTTCATATAGAAAAAAATGACTAATTTATGATGGTAGAACACACTAAAAACAAAAGGGCTTAAATTATAATTCACAAGCTCAATTTGACCCAAAAAAGGTATTAAATCCGCGCTTAAAATGCCTAAAAATAGTGTTCATCACATTACGGCCCATATAAAATTTGGCCAAAAAAAGTCCAACATCATAGTGATGAGCTAAAGAATGAGAAGCCTGAGAAATCCTCGATCTAACATTATCAAGCACTGGGTGGTAAAGTAAAACATCCTAGATTGAAACTATCTCTGACAGCCCAGAAGATTAAACTAAAGGAGAGGCTATCTACTATCGTGATAGTAAATTATGATGAACATGTCACTTTGGATAAAGTAGCTTCAAATCTAGAAGACAGTTCCTTGCATAAGGTCTTGGCAAACCTCCTTCGACAAAATACGGGAGGAAAATTAAGCTCCCTTGCAAAAGAGTTGGGTTTTCAATTTTTATCTAATGATCTTGACATCAAGTCGATCATTTAATATGCTGCCACTGCGGACAGTTCAATCTAATCAAGTTCACCAGCTGTATTTAGGAAATTGTTTGTTTTAGATGGCATTAATCTGGACAAAGACTAATTGCCACAAATTGATTGTTCATTTGGCTACATGAATCCCTTAAATGGGTGGATCAAGCTTCCCTTGATTAATTTAATGGATTGTACATTGAGTGATTACAGTTTGTTATTCCAATCAATGGATCAGAGGGAAGTTTATCCTGCTCTGATGTTATTTCCAGAAGAAATGAAGAATGATGTCTGATGTCATGGCGATATGGCAGTAGCTGATATTATCAAGTTCATATCTGATCATGGAGCCAATTCTCGTCGTCTTATCAGAAGAATTCTATGGACTGTTGCTGAAAAAGAAGGCAAGAGTCAGAAATTATTTGAGGATGCATTTCCAATGAATTCATGAAAAGATTCCACTTGCAGAAGACAAGTTCCATGAAGTCTTATTAAAAGACAGGACATTCGGACATTTCAGATTTTCTGGAGTTTCTTGTCGCTGAAAATGAGTTCTAAAACTCCTATAACCAGGTTCCATCAAATTTAAATGCATCTTCTGTTCTCTTCAAATCATTTTCTGAAAAACGATCTGGATACACTTAATTGATGCCATATTTAGCTTATGTTTGCCTTTGCATTACTAACTGATGCCACGTTCATCGATTTATCACATTATACTTTAGAATTTTGCAATAATCGTCTCTTATTGCTCCCAATGGTAAAGACATGCAGTTCATGCAAGAGTTCATGCATAACTTGAGGGGTACTAGATAGTGGACCCGATCTCTATTGATGAAAAAAATCCGTTTTCCCCTCAAGCCTAAGACATGGAAAGACAATCGTGCATTATCTACAGCTATAAGGAATTACTTCATTACGACAGGACCTATCTTGATAAGCTCTCTCTAGCCAACTCCAAGTTTTCTGCTATTTCAATTTAATGAAAATTAAACTCCCAGTTCAGCGGGCTGATCGTAAGAATAAAATTTCCTCCTTGATGTTTTTATTTCTTGTCTTACCTCTACATTCTCTCAAAGAAGAATAACAGAAGGGCATCTATGAAATTTGCTTGGGACTATTGCACAACCTTTTTCAGGCGTGCTTTGTGCAGACTCATCTAAGAATAGTGTTTCATCTTTTTTTAAAAGATGGTGGAAATATTAAGTATAAATCACCCAACGAGCTACTTGTAAGACTTGGGAAAATATATTATTGAAATTCTTTCAGGTGTAAGTTTACTGGAGCATGATGTGCTCTCCACTTTCACCGCAGAATCAAGTAGCTCAACAGTTCTGGCATGTGGATACCAGAATCCTTCCAACATCAAAATATTGAAACTTTTTTTAATGAACTTTTTCTTTGTTTCTCTGCAAAGCTTGGCCTCCTCCCATCATCTATGCAAAAAATATTGAAATCCGATGGTCAGGTATGTCAGTCGCGGGTACATTCAAACCACTTGGTTACTGAAAGTTCGGCTGGCACTTATATTCTTTTGCTCCAACATGAGAATAGTGAAGTTGGCTGAAATTGATGCTGATGGAATTCAGACGTGACATTGTGTATTCTGGGTTTTCAAATCTGTGGGTTGAATGCACTGACATTGTGTATATTCTTCTGTCTCTACATATGGTCTCCCTCATGTGCAAAGTGTGCATGAAACTAGTAGGAGGGATCAGTTCCTTATGAAACTACGTCTAGATTTTGAATCTGTCCGTTCTCAGTTAATGAATAGGGATCTGGTTCCTTCTCTTGATGTTTGTTTGGGCGATTTTCTTCGGGAGGAGCAGTACTTACTCATAGTACAATAGAACATCAACTTGCATCTCCTGCTCAAGTGGCATTTGCAGCACAAGGAAAATCCAAGGGTCGAGACTATAACACTACACACTGCTTTAGTTGCAAAGGATTTGGTCACATTGTCACTCACTGTCCAAAGAAATTTTGCAACTATTGCAAAAAATCTGGACATATCATCAAGGACTGCCCAATCCGACCTCCTCGGAAGCAAGAGAGTGCCTATTCCACCTCTGCTAAAGTCTCCGGTGCATCATCTTCTCCAGATCCTGCTACTGCCACTCATGATTCAGCACCTGCCAGTTTTAGTTCTACGTCTCTTACTCCTTATATGGTACAACAAATGATAGTTTTGGCCCTCCTCGCTTTAAGTATCTCAGGTAAAACAACGTCATCCCCTAGTTCTTGGCTAATAGATTCTGGTGCCTCAAATCATATGACCAATGATTCCACATCGTTGCGCAATCTTCAGCCCTATGTTGGTCCTCTTTAAATCCACATGGCAGATGGTAGTTCACTACCAATTTCTACCGTGGGTGATGTGTCTCGTGTCATCTGCAATGTTTTGGTTCCCCTACTCTCTCCACAAGTTTACTTTCTGTTAGGGGTGTAAGTCCGATCCGGCTATCGGCGGAACTCCGATTTCGTCACTGGTTCTGGGAAGCTGAGGTCCGCATCTTCCAGGAACCAGAGCCGGAGGTGGATTTGGAGCTTTCCCTGAACCGGAAACAAAAGCGGACGTTTCCACCGGTTCAGCAGAAAATCGGGTTCCGGTTTTTTTACTAAATATTAAAACAACGTCGTTCTATTTTAAATAGAAAGACGTCATTTAGTTGGTTTTTTATAAAAAAAAATATATATATATATACACACATTATACCATGCATCAAAAAAAAAAAAAAAACACTAATTCCCTTCCCCATTCCCCTTCGCGAGTCTGTGACCCTCCTTACTCCCTCAGCTCTCTCTCTCTCTCTATTCGTCAACTCTGTCATTACTCTCTCTCTCTCCCTCTCTCTCTCTTCTTTCAATTACAGACTCTATCTCTCTCTCCCTGCTGACTACGAGTGTTGAGCTCCGTCTTCTCTGGCAAATGCAACGGCCAACCAGCCTCCATCATTGTGGCGTTGTCGTTCTACTTCTCTCTCTATGTATTCTCCATCTCTCTATCTCTCTCTTTCTATGTTTCTTTCTCTCTCTAGTCTCTGTCTCCATCTCTCTATCTCTCTCGCTATTTCAAATTTTTCACAGATATGTTCAGCTAAGTGTATACTGTGAACATGTTAATTGTTATATTTCAATATTGCATTAAAGTTTATGTTATGCATCAATATTATATTGTGAGTCATTCGCCAGTGTATAAATATTATATTCATAGTCATTATGCATCAATATTAGATTCTTAATGATTTGTAGCTAACTGTCATTGTGAACATGTGATTATGGCTAACTGTTATATTGTTAATCATTATATTGCATTCATTTGAAAAACAAAAGTGAATTATTTAGTGAATATGTTAGATACAATCAATATTTGATCTGTTATATTATGCATCAATATTTGATCTGTTTAATTAACCCTTTTCTGTTTAGTTGTTTTTAATTTTGCATCTCGTTCATTTTTTGTTGTCTTTAATTTGGGTTAAGTTTATAGAATGAGTTTTCTTAGGGCTTTGCATTGTTTCTTTTCTTTCAGGTGGATCATCAAACTATAATTGTATATTCACAATTCACAACCCCCAATTTACCTATCTCTGCCTCTACAACTACACCTACAATTAGTGAGATACCAATTATAGATGTAGAGGCACAACAAACTGAGACAATATACCCTGCCCCCAAAAGAAGGAAGGTTTTCAATCCATCCCTGATGTGGGAACATTTCACTAGGATACTACTAGTAGTTGACCCAAACAAATCATTGGTCAAGTGCAACCATTGTGGTCATAAAGCTGGGGTTCACCACAAAGATCAAAGGACCTCAGCTATGAGGTCCCACTTGAAAGCTTATGTAATGTATAAGAGAACTCAAAATAAATTGGATGGCTCTCAACAGAAATTGACTTTTGATATCAATGGAGCAAGTGGTGGATCAGTGGGGGTGATAAAGATAGACTCATATGATTCCAAGGCTATTAGAGTTGTTATTTCCAAGTTTATAATTGTGGATGAGCTTCCTTTTAGAATAGTAAGCGAGGATGGGTTCAAAGACATGATTCATACCCTCGAGCCCCGATTTAAAATAACATCTTGAATCATAGTAATGAAGGATTGTATGAAACTTTACTTGGAAAAGAAGTGTAGATTAAAGGCTAATATCTTTCTTAATAGATCACGAGTTTGCTTGACCACTGACACATGGACGTCAGTCCAAAACATGAATTATATGTATGTCACTGCACACTTCATTGATAGTACTTGGCAATTGCACAAAAAGATACTTGTCTTCTGTAAGGTGTCAGATCATAAGGGTTTGACAATTGGGATGGAGTTGGAGGATTACATGTTCGAATGGTGTATTATTAAAATCCTTACAATCACTATCGATAATGCATCCTCTAATGATACGGTCATTGAGCATGTGAAGAGTAGACAATTGTATTTGGGGTTTTAGCTTGGAAAAATAGTTTGTGACCATGATTTTTTGCATGTGAGATGTTGCGCACATGTCTTGAATTTAATTGTGTAAGATGGGTTGTGGCCAAGGTAAGGAACTTGGTCAAGTATGTTAAGTCCTCTCCCGGTCGAATGGATGGGTTTAAGAAATGTGTACCGAAGAGGAAGTTTCCCATTGAAGGATTTTTGCAGCTTGATCTTCCTACTCGTTAGAATTTAATGTATATTATGTTGGATGCAGTTGAGAAATATCAAAGAGTCTTTGATGAGATTTTGATAAGCTTTTTACGTGAAGAGGGCATGAGAGGAAGGGATTGAGCCCCCTTAAATTTGAGGATTGGGAGCATGTGAGATAGTTTACCAAGTTTTTAGCACTCTTCTATAAGGTGACGGTTCGAATATCTACTTCGAATACGATGATGACAAACTTATTTTTTGGGGAACTTGTCAAAATTCATATGCATTTGGGAAAATATGCAACAAGTGGGAATTTGTTCTTGGCAGACATGGTAAAAAGAATGCAAATGAAGTATAATAAATACTAGGGTGATTTGGATACGGTTAACAGATTGTTGTTTGTTACAACGGTACTTGATCCTCAATACAAGGTTATATACTTAGACTTTTGGTTCAAGAAGGCTTTGGGGACGGATTTTGGTGCAGAGACAACTAGTCTAGTGATAGGGACCTTGGATCGGTTGTATACAGAGTATAATAATGTGGATGGGTCATCTAGTGCACCCGTAGATGATCATCTTCACTTGTAATTCACACAATTTAAGGTGCAAGTTTGAAGTTGAAAGATATTTAATGAAGGATGTTGAACCTAAAGATTCTTATTTTGATATCCTCAATTGGTGGAGAGTGAATGCACCAAAATTTTCGGTTTTTGCACGAATTCTCGAGATGTTCTTGCCATCCCTATTGCTACAGTGCCTTCAAAGTTTGTCTTCAGCCTGAGGGGTCAGGCATTAGATTCTTTCCGGAGTTCGTTGGCACAAAAAACGACGGAGGAACACATTTGTGCTCAAAATTGGTTGAGATCCAAGATCATATATTCTGCGGATAATGATGAGGATAAGGAACCTGAAGTTATTGATGGGACGAAAGATCTCGCTAGTTATATAATGGACATAGGTATATACAAAATTTTACATTCCTACTTTCACTTAATTAAAAAAAATTATGAGCTCTTTGCTAATAAATTTGTTTTTTTCAGAGATGATTTCTAATGGTGCATCGATTGTGGATTCATGATTGATTGACGTTTGGTTATGTTCTTAATTTCTTACTTGAGTTGATACTTCTAACTTCTAAGTTTGTATTGTAATATACTTCTATTTCGAGTTATGTCAGCATACACTATGTTTTTCGGTTATTGTTTTCATCAAGTCTTGACCACTTTTATTATTAAGCTCATAATATTAATTTAGCTATTTAGGAATTGTGATGGTGTCTAGGTTACTATTTACTAGGCGACTTTGTGAATATGTGATTATGGATTTTGTGAATTGCACGTTGTTTTGAGATATATTGAATCTGAATTTTGTTATTTGCATTTTGTTTTGAGATTTATTGAATATGGATTTTGTGAATTGTATGTTTTTAGATATATTTTGACACTTGTTTGTGAATTGCATGTTTTAGGATTTTGTTGTGAATATGGATTTTATGTTAAGAGTTTATGTTATTGTAGTTTTCGTTTTTTAAAATAGGTTGTTAGGATGTTGTTTTCAGTTTTCAAAAGATCAACAATGAGTTGTTGGTTTTAAAATATTATGGGCTAAATAAAATGACCATCAAAATTAATATGATATGATTGTATTGGTTTGAACTCTAAAGGATTGCCAACATTTTACTCCAAAATTCAACTATAATCACTTGGTGTCTTGGTGAGTTGATGTGGTGCAAATACAATGTAAATTTTTAATTTTCATTTGTATACTTGTTGTATTCATTTATATAATTGAGATCTTTGTAATGTTCATATGAAGTTCGGGTTCTATATTTTAATTTTCTGATATATCAGAGATATTTGTATTTGTGAATTGTGATGAATGAATAACGTCTTGCAAATCTCATGCTCACTACAAGTATTTTGTTACTTTTATTGACGATTGCAGTAGATTCACTTGGATTTATTTCTTTCATACTAAAAGTGAAGTCTTTTATGCTTTCAAGGCTTTTCTCGCACTCATTCAAACACAATTTGCTTCCTCTATCAAGATCTTACGATCGTATTCAGGAGGTTAATATATGTCTCATGAATTTTAGAATTTTCTTCAAGAAAATGGTATTATTTCTCAACTTTCTTGCCCATCTACACCACAACAAAATGGGGTAGCTAAGCGTAAGAATCGTCATCTCCTTGATATGGTTCTAGCTCTTCTTATTGACTCATCAGTTCCATCTTATTTTTGGTGTGGAGCATTAGCCACTGCTGTCCATTTAATTAATTGATTACCCGAACTAGTTTTACATAATGTTTCTCCCTATTCCATATTGTTTGGTCACACTTTTAGCTATTATGATTTGCATACCTTTGGTTGTGTGTGTTTCGTTCATCTTCCACCACATGAGAGACATAAATTGAGTGTTCAATCTCTTAAGTGTGCCTTTCTTGGATATAGTTATACTCAAAAAAAGATTTCTTTGTTATGATCCTAATTCACGAAGAATTTGAACTTTCAGGAATATTTTGTTTTAAAAAAAATCAACAATTTTTTCTCTCTCGTGTGGATCCTATCTCACCTAGTTTTTTCATTCTCCATGATGAGCTTGAGGCCTCCTTCATGCCCATTCCTCCTCCAGTAGCTCAGTTTAAACCAGGTTTTGTCTACACTCGCCGCCATAGAACCCATTTGGCCGAGTCTCCTATGGCTTCTCAAGATTCTCCTACTCCGACACCAGATCCAACATCCACCATAGTTCCCGCTGCTCCTATTCCTAGGCGATCTACTCGTGTATCTCACCCACCAACTCGGTATGCTTTTTCTTCCCCCACTTCTATGATTGCTACATTATCGTCCATTGTTATCCCTTCTTGTTATAAACAAGCTATGAAACATGAGTACTGGCAGCAAGCGTTGCAAACAAAACTTGATGCCCTTATGGCTAATCAGACTTAAGATGTGGTACAATGTCCTCCTTCAATCAAACCAATTGGTAGTAAATGGGTATACTCCGTAAAGCTTCGTTCAGACGGCTCACTAGAACGATACAAAGCTAGACTAGTTGCTTTGGGAAATTGCCAAGAGTATGTCGTGGATTATGATGAGACTTTTGCTTCGGTTGCCAATATGACTATTGTTCTCTTGTTACTTGCCCTTGCTACTTGTAAATCTTGGCCATTACGACAGATGGATGTTAAGAATGTTTTCTTGCATGGCGACCTAAAGGAATATATCTACATGAAATTTCCATCAGGTCTGCATGTTTCCTTCCTTACGACTATTTGCAAATTGAAAAGGTCTTTGTATGGTCTTAAACAAGCTCCTAGAGCCTGAGTCGAGAAGTTTCACAATACTTTGTCAAGGTTTTCATTTAAGCAAAGTAAGTATTATGCTTCCATATTTTTGCACAAAGGCGATGCTGGAGTGGTAATTTTATTGGTTTATGTAGATGATTTTGGTTCGGATGGACCTTTGATTCAAAAACTTCAGCAACATCTTCATAATGTGTTTCAGATGAAGGATATTGGGGATCTTACCTACTTTCTAGGGTTGGAAGTTAGGTCTCAGCCACATGGTTTATTTCTCAATGAACACAAGTATATTCAAGATCTAATTCAGTTAGGGAGATTGGAAGATACTACTTCAGTTGATACTCCTCAAGAGGTGAATTTAAATATAGGAAATACGAAGGCGAACTTCTCTCGGATCCTACCTTATACCGTAAGTTGGTTGGTAGCTTGATTTATCTCACCATCACACGCCTTGATATTTCCTATGTTGTCAACACTGTTAGTAAGTTTATGGATTCTCCTCGGCGTCTACATTTTGCAGCTGTTTATAATGATGCTGATTGGACAGGATGTCAGGACTCTCGACGATCTACTACTAGATGGTGTGTCATCTTTAGAGATTCTCTTATATTTTGGAAGTGTAAAAAGCAAGACTGTGTGTCTAAGTCATCTACAAAGGTTGAATATCAGGCAATGTATGCAGCATGTTCTAAAATAATGTGGTATTCTTTCAGAAGTAGGTTTTACATAGGCCGAGTGCTATTCAAATTGCAGCCAACCATGTTTTCTACGAACGTATTAAGCACATCGAGGTTGATTGTCACAATATTCGATATGCCTATGAGTCTGAAGTTATCATTCTCCCTCATGTGTCCACTGAACATCAAGTAACTGATATCTAAACCAAAGTTATGACTCGACAACGACATCAATTCCTAGTTAGCAAATTGCTGCTAGTCGACTCACCAGCATCAATTTAAGGGGGGTATCAAAGGAAAACTAGGGTTTTCATTTATTATCCACACGGCAACTTGATTCCTAATTTGATTGGTGTTGCAGCAGAGCAGAATTTCAAATAGATTAGGATTGTTTTTCTAAAATGTTGTGTTATCTTGTATTTGTATTAAACTTGTATTTGAATTAGACTTGTAATTATTTTTTATATAATGAAAGGCAAGCACCTCAAAAGAAGTATCTAGTCAAAATCTAGGGGTAATTCCATTGTTCGCCCATTAAGTATGAGCAAAAATCAATGTTGACCCACCAATTACCTTAATGGATTTTTACGTCCTTCGAGTTTCAAAAATGATCAAAAGTCGTCCTCCGTCCATTTTTGGCGTTAAAACAGATGGACCCCATGAACACTTGTCTTCCCCATGATATTCACCTATATCACTTTACTCCACAGAGGACGACTTTTGATCATTTTTTAAACTTAAAGGACGTAAAAATCTGTTAAGGTAATTGGTGAGTCGACATTGATTTTTGCTCATACTTAATGGGCGAACTATGAAATTACCCCCAAAATCTATTAGTTTCGCCATAGGCCATCGTGCCCCATTATGGGCCATTGTGCCTCTTATTGAACCCTCATGTCCAAGAAGGGCCCACGTACTCCTTTTTAGGGCACATAAGGGCTTTTGTGCCTCTTTTCGCCATGTTGAGAACAAGGAAAGCTCTAAGGGGACATTCAGGATAGGTCAAGCACAAGGGCCAGGTAGACTCATATAAGGGTGGGCAAAAATTTCAGCCAAAATCAGAATTTTAGGTTTTGATTCCAGCATCGGAACCAGAATGCATTTTTTGTATTTTTCATAATCGGAATCGGAACCGAAAATTCTGGTGGTTCCATTTTTTATTATTTTAATAAAATATGTCTCAAAACTTTATAATTTTTCTTTAGATTTTGGGTAACTATTTTTTGCTATTTTATATAGGGTTTAAAACATTGTAAATTTAAAATAGGGCTCAAAACCTTTTTTAATGCATATAATTTTAGAATGTTGTATTTTTTTAGATGAATGCTTATTTTAGATTTTGGATGAATAGTTATTTTACATTTTATTTATTATTAATTTATGATGCATAACAAAACAATTTGTTCAAAGTTCCAGCCAAAATGCATTTTGAGCTTATTAGGGCCCAAAAAAATCTAGTAAAAAAAGCCCATATAATGAAACCAGAATTTCCGTTTTTCAATTATGGTTATGTTCCAGCCGGAACCAAATATTTGATTCTGGTGAGTACCGGAATAGGTCATTTGGTTTCATTCGTTCTGGTACCCACCCTTAGTCTCATATCAAAGACATTCTCCAGACCTCTTAGATCGAGCCTTATATAATCAAGAATGGTGGGCTATTGATGAGGATGAAATTTTTAGCCCACCTGACTATGAAAAGCCCAACACACTAAAATAAGGACCAGAGAATCCTTCCTCATTTCTTCTATGTTGCAGGTTCTCTAATCATGGTTGATGGATCTCCGACTCCATTGTTCATCGATGGGGCTGAATTTGTTTTGGCTTTATCTAAGTAGAGCTGCGCAAGAGGAGTGGATCAACAATCTCCCAGGGTAGGAGGGCCAATCGCCCCCTTGGGAAAATGGGTCATATGTCAACATGGTGGGGATTCTCCTAGTTGCGCCAGAGGAGATGGATCAACATTTTTAGGGCAAAAGGGCCAATCTTGCCCACCGAAAATAATGATATTATAGTTATTGAATCATCATTAACACTTTCATTTTTGCTCCATTGCCACAATAATAGTTGTTCAATACTCACAGCTACCAAGAGAGCATACTATTGTTACGGCTCCCTTTGACATTAGGGCAATGGAAACCCGAGTCATGATCTTTTTCAATATGTTTCTCAAATTCGATAATCCTATTCAAAGAGATAAAAATAACTCGTAGATCTTACAATATTGAATATTGTCCATATTAATTACCAGGTAATACTAGCCCTACACTAGTTAATGCATGTTGCATCTTCTCTCAGAATTTGACCATTTTAGGGAGGATCTCATAATTACTCGTATAATTACCATCATAATAATTACTCCATTATGCTTCTTCTGTTGTAATCCTTTGCATTATGTGGTGGAACCTTTGAGAATGAAATTAACTTCATTTGAGGAAATAAAACAATTTATGGTGCCGTGGCTCCATAAAAAACTAAACAATATACAAAGTGAGCAATCCGAATTTACACAACTTAAAAACACTTTCTGCAACTCAGTAGCTTCTCACCATGTAACCTGTACCTTGTCATTCCAAGAAAGTAAAACAAGCCAAAACTCCTTGGCTCCCAGTATCTGTAGGAAAACAAAATATACGACAGACGATGCAAATTTACAACGATGTCCGTGGATTGGTCTACCTTGTTTATTTTGCAGCGGTGGAAGTCTTTTTCTAGCAGAAGTGCTCCGCCTGGCCCGTATTCATCCGCCCCCTTCTTTCATCAGCTCCTCGAACTCTTCATCAGTGCTCTTAAGCATAAGTTGCAAAGGGATCTCCATTCCACTCTGCAAAACCTTCACGTGCCTAGGCTTTATCCTCTTCTCCAAACTGAACGCGAAATACTGAGGGAACTCCTTCAATTCCTCTATCGTCTTCTCCATCACTTCAGCCAAGTACTCATACTTGGGCTTAAAATTGTTCTCGATACTGAAAGTCAACAGAGAAGGGCATCTCAAAACCATACCCACGGCGTCATCCCTAGAGAGGCCCAAACTCTCCAAATGCTTCAGTTTGGGAATCAGGGTGTTCTCGACACTAGAAACCAACAGGACTGAGTCGTGATAAGCCAATGCCTCCATGTCCTTGAACCCGAGCCTCTGAAGGTAAACTAGAGCGGGTTTGAGCTGGTCTCTAACACTAGAAGCAAGTAACCTTGGGCACCTGTTGATGACCCTCCTAAAGCTATGGTCTGGGACTTTAAGTTCTTGAGAGAGAAAGCTGAAAACAGGGTAAAGGTCAGTTTTGATGCTGGAGGTGAGAACTTTGGGGCACATGCCAAAGATCCTGGGCAAGTCCGTTTGGCGGATGCCTTTCGATTGGAGGAAGGAGATGATGGAATGGATGGATTCGAGGGTAGCTGCGTGTAGAGAAGGATTTTGGGAGAGGGCCTTACCTGCATCAACACCCATAATTTCAAGGCAGAGGATCTTCTCCTTGATTTGGAGAGAGAGGTTTGCATGGGTTGGAGTATAGAGTGGGTGCTTTTGGAGGGGGCTTTTGGGTTTTCCTGTCAAGGTGGTGCTTAATTGGTCGCAGTTTGGTGGTAAGGATGATGGTTTCTGAGGAGAGAAACAGAGGAAAGAATGCAATGCCGTTGCTCCTGCAGCTGGCATGGTGCTACTGCTCCAACAGGAGAGTGGATGGGCAAGGAAGAGCGAGAGAGAGAGAGAGAGAGAGAGGGAGGGAGCCTCGTGCATGAAAAGACATCCGGTTAGTTTTTGGTTGCACATGGCAGTGACACGTGGCGGATTGTTCGAAAATGATTGGCTAAGATTGGATTTCAGAGATTGTTGGGGGTGGATTACAAAGGGATCATCTGCCTGCTTCCTCATGCAGCCTTGTATCTTCTGTTGGGCAACATTCGCATAAAACAATTCATAATCCTCCGTGGTTTCCTTCTCGCAACTATTCTGGGTGATTTTTTTTTTCCCAAGTCTTTTGGGTGATGTTGCGCTGCTTTTTTTGGTTAAATTCTCCGAAAGATGCCGAGAGAGAGAGAGATGGTTCACCAGAAAACAGAGTTACGCTGCTTTTTTTGGTTAAATTCTCCGAAAGATGCAGAGAGAGAGAGATCGTAAGATGGCTGGAGCATTGAAAACATTTTTGTTGCTTTTTCCGGAGTAAGATTCTCCCCCTATACTCTCTTTTTAATTTATGCCTGAGCTCAACAAGCCACACTACTTGTACCCTAGCGGAAACTTACCAAACAAGGCAAGGATGAATGCTGGGTGATGATTGAATTCTCATTATCTGAGCGCTCCACAGGAACCGTGTTTTTAGTACATAATTTTGCACACATAGTATCAAAGATTGGGCATGGATTAACTTCCCGTAATGAAAGAGAAGAAGAACAAGGTCACGTAGCAGGCCAAACATTAAAATGGGATAAAATAGAACTGCGAAAAAGTTTCCATTACTGAATAAAATTTTACAGGCTAAACAAATAAAACTAGAAAAGCAAAAATAAGAAAGAAAATAAGTGCCAATACTTGCTTCGCCTTGGAGGGTAAGTTATCGAAGTGGAGAACCGCGACCCGCCGCTGAGGATTCCCATGAGGGCAAAAGCAAAAGCAAAAGCAAAAGCAGAAAAGAAAACAGGATGGAGATAAACAACTCTCTCTCTCTCTCTCTCTCTAATTTGGGAACACCAATTCTAGGGAACACCATCAACTGGGCTGCCGTATCCAGCAAAAAAGCTAAAGAAAAAGAAAAAGACGAGACCAATTGATGACACAGAAGTCGTGCCACAAATAAACAGCAATAGAAGTCACATACAGAGCTTTTCGACCTGGTATTAACATGCTTATCCTGCTTAGGAAACCAAAAACATCGTGTATTAACATTTTTGAATAAACAAAACAGGTAGCTAACAGCATCACAGTAAACATAGAAGCACCAAAATGCTACGGCTAAATTAAACTACTTATTTATAAGTTACCTTCAGCTGCATCAGGTTCATGTTCCACAACATTAAACAGTTGATTAAATTACTAAACAGGTGCGCACTAGCGCAAGGAAACAAAGTTGCATGTCCTGAATCACTGGTTTTACTCATCAAAGCAAGACTCCTAAATCTTTTCCGGAAAAACAGCAACATCAAACTAGGCAATAAAAGATTACTTGAGCAAGACAAATGACTGCGACTGCATGAGCAATCACTTCATAAAGATAGAACACAGATCTGGATTTTCTGAAATGGCCATCACTCTTCAGATTGAATATCAATGTTGACCATGGCTTTTGCTTACAGAGTGGTGTTGAAGGAGCTTTTGATCACGAGTCCGGTGATCATCCTGCAAGAGCACATTCCAATCAATGAATAAACTATGATGCCAATAATCGAACAGAGGAAAAAAAATGACTAAATGGGGAGCTGGCAGCATATGATACAGTGTTGAGTGAATTGCTCTTTGCAAGAGATGCACTTCGAGCAAAGACAAAACCAAACCTCACTTCCAAATATGCACAAATAAAGGTTATCTACGTATGATTCAATAAGCAGTGGCTAGATTTTATTTTTCCTGGGCGATTGGCTTTATGTGCGCAGAAAGGCATGAGGAAAATGGGATTTGATCCGAGTTTAAGCCCTTCCAAAGGGTGCACACCAGTCAAGCCAAAAGCTGATTGGCCAGTGGCTAATGTGGCATTTTCCTTCTCAGAAATGGTACTTCATTAAATAAGCTACATCTCCCACAAATTTCAACACTCCAGATAACTCATGGCTAAAGCAAGTAACAAGCAGAAACCGACAAACCGACTCTCATTGAATTGGGATCTGTAACCAGCACCTGCACCTTGGAGTGGCTGTAAGTTATTTCAGTCTAAAACATAGCACTCATGAAATCTGAAAAAGCACTCTAGTAAATACAAGCAATAACATTAACATCTTAGTAGTCACCGTTTCAAAACAAAAGCACAAAAAAAGAACATATAATAGGGTGGAAAAAATTCGAGGCAAACCTTATACAAAGAAGCTGCTGATTCAGACTGTACTGTCTGAATTGCAATATTTCCAAGTGATCGCAAAGCATCCAGTGCATCTAGGGTTAACTGCCACCCACAAAGCGCAATAGCATCAGCACTGGTGCTTGAACCACAGCTATTATTACAACCAGCAGCTGCAACATTTCCATTCACCCAGGGGCAGAACTGGTTGTGATGGACAATCGGGTCAAATTCCATAGTTTCCTCATAATTGCTTTCCCCTTTAGGAGGCCCTGAAAAATCTTACGGTGTTAATGCATTGCCAATAAACAGGCGAGCAAAAACACTAATGAGTAAAAACCTTAAAGATTTACTGAGGTGATAAAAAAGAGCTAATTTGTATAGAGCCATCGAACAAGCCCAACCAGCAACTAGAGATGTATGCACTATATGGGCAGAAAGCAAACGACCTGGATCGTTAAATAGAATGGTATGAACACAATAACTAGCCAAACCCATGAAAATACCCTTTCTCAAAGAAAAATGGACACTATGTCACTCTATAGCATGGGAGAAAACTATGGTATGGACCGTCCCCTTTCAGTGGAATATCTTGAGGAAAGGATTAATGTTCGAGGTCTTAGGTAATGGGGAAAACTGCAAATACTTGAACTAAAATGTATATAGCTTATGGACGTAAAGATGAAAATGAACCAGGTTGAATGGACAGCTCAATAAAAAAAAAACAATTGATGAAATATTACCAATTCCAACAACGTAGAAACTAAATGACAACGGAGGAAAGAGTCAAATTAAAAATGTGGCCAATCCTAGTCTGAATTAATCCAGGATGTGCTTAGTCATCCATTCTTTGCAGCAAAAGACACTGCTAGATGCAGATTTGACACAGTGGAATCAAGAAGGTGATGCAGCGAAATTGTTTTTGAGTCTTGGGTCAGTGACATGTGACTTGATAGTTTAGATCATGGTTACATAAAGAACAATGGCAAGCTGATATAGGTAAAATCGAATGACGATGGAAGAGATTTCAAAACTTCAAAAAGTGACGGAATTGAGAAAAATAAATGTTCGTTACACTCATCACAAGGAAAATTCCATGCTGCAGCCCACCATGTTACACTTATAAGAGGCTTGTGTATAAAAGTGACCCCCCCCCCCTTTTTTTCCTGTTATATAGTTGTAAATTGAATAAGTTATCCCTGCACCTAATGACTTTTGAACTCACCCTTCACTTTGTTTCTACAAGAGGAGGTGGCACCATTTGACTTAAAGGTTGGCAAAATAAGCAAGTCCTTGTGTTCAATTATATAGGCTCAGATTGAAACAGTGACTCAGCAACCGTGACAAGTCCAGGGTAGAGCTGTAGGGGGTAATAACTTCCAAAAGAAACCTCCAATCAAAAAATGCAATATGGCATTGGAATTTATTCCATATGTCCTCAGCCCAAGGTACATACTGAGATTCTCGTTTCAATTAGCATTGTCAAGCCAGCAAAAGAGGAAGGAAAACAGACAGTGACCTTACAAAGAAAAATAGTACAAAAATAATGTAGTACCCTCCAACCTAATGGGTGGCGCTAGATAGGAATAAGAAAGTGAAGACTAAGAACCAGGAAAAGTGCAGGGCACAATAGCTGAGAAATCAATAAGGTCACATCAATAACCAGCACCATTTGCAACTACATAATCTGAATCTAGGTACATGCAATTTTAAGTTCGTAAAAGAAGATTTACCAGCATTTGTAACCTCTTTCTTCGATGCTTTATAACCAGAGAACACATTAGCATTGCAAGAAAGAGAAGGGCGGGCATTGTTCTCTGGTACGAACTTGTCACTTTGCCCTATCTTTTCACCACTTTCAGCAGATTCAGTTTTTGCAGAACCATCAATTTTCGAACTGCTGTCAGCCCTTCCAACAGATCGAGATAACATTTCCTGGCTATCACCATGGGGATATTCCCTATTATTTTCATCAGGTACAATTTCATCCATTAGTCCAGGATCTGGAGCGGATTCACCAGTCTGGCCCTGATTTTCACCATCTTCGGCTCTCGGTTCTACATCACCGACCACACTATCAGCTCTATGGACGGAGACATCAGCCCCATGAATTTCAGCCTCATGGCTAGCACACATCCCAACACTTCCCCCACTAATTCCAAAACTAAACCCATCTCTGGCTTGAACAGTCACAGTCTCAGCATTGAAAATTTCTTCCCCATCATTTGTACTACTGACACCCATCTCTCTAGCGACTGCAGCAGCTGGTTGGAAACCAATGCTCTGCTGCGCTTGGTTACTATAATTTAATTCTGATGTATCATTCATGTCCAAATTGCCATATATACTAGACGAGGGGAAATGAACATCATCAACATCTCCAGGATAATTTTCAACACTTTCCATAGAGTCACCATTTGCACTATGGCAACCAGTATCCATTGCAATGACAGACGATGCACGCGTAGAATCCCTAGCCGATTGGATCCCTATAAGCTGGTCACTTCCTTGCCGAAACGGAGCAACTTTACTGCCATCTGGGTATATCTCAAAAGCCATTGAATGGCTAGGACCTGCACCAGATGTATCTCTATGATATGGTGAACAGTAAGTATCAAATATATCAGAGTCACGAGCACGTTTTGAAGGCCCGGCTGAATATTGTCTACCATCTGTGACTTCATCACCATCACGATCAATGACAGTACCTTCGACGCTATCAGCTTGCTGAATCCTTAAGTGTGGCCTATAATCTGAGCTTCCACCTTTCTCCAAGCTCCGCTTACGAGAGCTGGGACCCCGTGATTCATATGAAGCAGCACGGTCACCAACCTCACTGCCTGCAGGCTGCCCAATCATTAAGTCCCTACCCATATCTGCATCATGAATGTTTTCAGCCATCATTGTCCTGCCAAATTGCATACAAGGTAAACCCCCTGCCATTGTAAGATTCAAATCAACATCTATATTTGGCATCAATTTCCCATCATTGGTTGTTGCAACTTCATCCCGGTCTCCAGTATGTTCTCTTTCCGTATCATAAACAGCAACCCAACCACTAATTCCACTGGCTGCACTTACTCCACGTGTTAATCCCATTTTTTTGCTTGCATCAGGAATATCACTATTGTTGGGAGTGAACTGAGCAGGTCGAGGGAGCATTACAAAATCGGATATCCTGACTGTGGCACCACATAAGCTACAATCCAGCAAAGGTGACCTGTACTCATGTCTAGAATCCTTAACTAACACTTTACTCTTCCCAGTCTCCTTTTTAGCTGCAGCAGACAGTGGTTTCTTACCTGTTCCAGGATCCAGCGATAGATGGACCTGGGCCTGGTTGGGGCCAACAGACCATCCGTTCCTAGCTGATTGAGCAGAATGTTCTTCACAGTCCTGAACATTTAAAAGCCATCTTGGTTCCCATCCACAGAGGCTTATAAGCTTCTGGGACTGCATACAGAAAGAGACATAATTAGATATATATTAGTAAATAGATAAAAACAAAGAAACTAGTCAGTAAGCATTACAACCAACAAAAAGTACTCACCCGAGAATATAAATAGAATGTCCCATCTTGAGAAGTTTCAAGTTCTGATATACTCTCTTGTTTAATATCTACTTCCCCTGACAAAAAGCGATCAACCTGTGCGCCCCGGGAAACCCTCATTTTCTCAATTGCTGATGCGGCCACAATAGGAAGAGATTGAAATTGCACCAGTCCATCACATCTATCCTTATATCCTCCAATTAGAGCAGACTGAGGAGTTGGAGGAAACTGCACTAAGCTCTCTGGGCAGCTATTTCCCCTCCAAGGACAACTGACGTTATGCATAGCATCCAGCTGTTTGGCAAATGCTTCAGCAGCACTTTGAACTTAAGCCATGAAAGAAAGATGAACATGAAGTTAAAAAGATCAATCCACAAGGACCAGATCATTAACTTTTTGAGGAATCTTCATTTCTAAATCCCGAACTATTACCCAAATGTCATTTATAGCTCTGCACTACGAATTTCATCACATTTAAGATCCAACGGTTAAAATGTATAGAAAATAGGCTACGTGACACATATAGACGGTTGGATCCTATGACGGAGCAAACATTGATGAATTTTGATAGTTTGAGGGCCCAATGTGACAGCATTGATAGTTCACAGACTCAAAATGATATTTGGCCTATAGTTCAAGGGCGAAAATTGATGTTTTCCCTAATCTTCTCCTGACTCAAAGTGAAATTTGGTAAATGACGAGAAAGCACCGCATGAAATAGAGATAATAAAAAATATGAAAGAGAAAATTACACTTCTGCCCTTTCTAAACTACCACCCCATTTGCAATTTGCTCCCTTGACAAATGACAATTGACTGAACCCCAACCCCCCCCCCCCCCCCCACTACCAAATTTTTACAAAGTCACCCTAACCATTGAGGGAGAAACTTGCAAAAAGTTGGTACTTTATTGCCAACCAACAGTTAGACCTTACTTTAGGGGGCAACTTGCAAAAATTTCAGTAGTTTGGGGAGGGGTCCCTTGCCAAGAATGGTAGTTTATAGGGTAAATCACAACTAGGGTGATAGCTTAGGATGGTAAAATGTAATTTCCCACTAGTAAATGACTACCATTTGAAAGGGACTACGGAAGTATTAAGTCATTCATAAAATAAACAAAAAACTGTCCCCACAGCTTGATGGAAGTTGGTTGCTACGGAGAAATCACTACTCAATAAAAGATGCAGCATTTACAAGTGAATGAAGGTCTTCAGCTTGAATTAAGTTGCAGTTAACTGTCTTTTCCTCCTCCCTCCCCCCCCTTTCTTTTCTTCCTCTGATAACTTGATCGCCTATCTTCCAAGCTGCCAGCTGCCTTTAGTTCAATCACTTGAAAGTTTTGCCATATATAACAGTTTTTGTTTTCTTGATAGAACCTCTAACAGGCTCTGATGCGAGAAGATTTTCTTCTTTTGAGAAAGGGGAAAAAAAGGAATGGAAAAACAAAACAAAAACAAACAGTTGAATTGAATTGCCAAACCTTCAGTTGGGCTCCAAGATGGTAGCAATGAAAAGCTCAAGTGTGAGCCACAAGATTCACATTCAATCTTATCGACATCAACATTCATCCAACCTCTCTGAGCACAGGTCAACGAACTGATAACCTAAAACAAGTCGAAAAAGAAATGGTGAGAATGCCTCAAAGTAGCCTTGAATCTATGACTCAAAGCAAAGAAAAATTTTGGTGCAGTCAAGTAACATAATTTTAAAATGAAATAGCATCTTTTCATGATTGATTTTTTCAACTGTAGCTAACATCGTTGGGCTCTGGCCTTCACATTACCAGATAAACGTCTATGTTCATCTTTTCATGAGAAGCAAACATTATGAATGGCAGTTAGCCGATACCAACTTTTTCTTTAGAAGGTGGCGCTGGTGTTTCACTGCACACATACAGAAGCGACCAGCTTGGAGACTTCAGTTGTCATCATTTATTTGCAATCCATCACGTTAAATCTAATATCATGTCCCATAACTTTTCCCCTTTTGTTGGGAAGATTGGCAATCGCATACATAAAGGCCTTTGTGTGATCTATCAAAAATCTAGGATCAGCAAAAACCATTAAAATATAAGCAGCTTCTAAAGCTTAGACGGTGAGATTGTCCTCCCCTTCCCTAGTGTGAATGCTTACACAACCTAACATTGATTTCATAGGCACTTCCCTCCCCCCCCCCCTCTTTTTCCCTTTTCCACTTATAGTTTTAAGGCTTAATTAATTCGCCAGTCCCTGTGGTTTAACTTTTTCTCAATTTGGTCTCTCATTTTTAATTCTTCCATTGGGAGTCCCTAGGATTAGCTACTTGTCCCAAGAAAATCTTTCCGTCTAGACACGGATCACACTAAAGGCAAATAGTCATATTCAACTACATAAAAATGTCACTATTAAGCGACTTGGGCTGACTGAACCTAGACGTCGACTGATATTTGTTAGTGACCTGTTTTCTATTAGCCACATAGGCATATTTTGTCAATTGCAACGCTGAGATTGGACAGAATGACCTTTTTGGAATAAATAGTTAATCCCATGAACTCGCAAGGGAAGAATTAACAGTAAGAGACCAAATTGGAAAAAAGTTAAACAACGAGGACCGGCGGATTAATTAAGCCTTGTCTTAACACCAAACAACCATCAAATCCCTTGGAAATGCAACCCTTTCCATAACTAACCTTCTATAAGTCCTTAAACATCAAACCCTGGCCAAGAATCTTTGAAGAACTCATCAGGAAATATAATCTACTACTGAATTCCTAAAGATCCTGCATCAGATTTGATATCAAAGCTCACTACTCTTTCTATCCTGCATCACATCATTATCAGAGCCCACTACTCTTTCTACCTTGCATCAAATTGGAACCAAAGCAAGTCCCACGGGAATCCTTTCATATCACCGTTTCAGTGGAGAAGAAACGCTTCTTCCGGGAAAAAAAAAACCTCCTAATAGATCTAGAAGATGATCCCTTAATCAGTTGAATACTCCTACGCAATATGATTTCTGTGTGACAAATATGCAAGGAAGAATCAGGAATTGTTAGCTATAATATGGAGATTAGTTGAAACCGGACATATAACTATTGGTTAATTCCAGAATGGATTGTGAACTGAGATTAAAAAAAAAAGAGGTGATTGTGTAGAGGATCTGAAGAGGCTGTTGAAATGATAACTGGATTTGAGATATTTGTAAGATTTACAAGGAAACCAACAATTTTCAAGTCTAAACAAACTGCTTACATGCAAAAGCAGAGAAGGCAAGAAGCGGTGACAACAAGGCTTAAACATCAATCTGAGCTGCCTAAATCATAAACACAAAATAAATACTCTTGTTTAAAAGTTAAAAGGAAAAGAATTTGATGGAGAGAGCTATGCTGCTTGACGTGAAGGCAGTCGAGCATGAGAGCAAAGAAACAGAGCTTCAATATGCAATTGAAGCAAAGGAGTTCAGCTGCCGATATGCTTCCTTGCATGTCAAATACAGATCAAGGACATTCAAGAGTTAAGAAACATTATTGAGTAAGAGTTAAGCAGTCCAAGAAACAATTAAAAATCTCTTAACAATCGGATTTAGGACTGAATTTCTAAAGATCTTTCATCAGGTTTGATATCAGATCTCTCTTGTTCTATATCAGGAAAGGCTTGTTAATTTCATTTAAGTCTGAAATTTGTGGGAGAAGAAAATGGATACGACGTCTGACCAAGTAACGACAAATGGTAAGCGAGGATTAATGACAATAGCAATTAATATAAGGGCCACCAAGAGAGCTATATTTAGCCTCAACTATGTAACCCATATGCGCTAATAGCATTCTTCGCCGGAAATCCTGATACACTATTCAAGTAACACACTGAAGAAGTACATACAAAAGAAAGCCATGAAAAATACAAACACAGTACGTCAGTTGAACGTGTACAACTACAAAGGTTTTATGAGAACAATCAAATGTTCGGCATTTTCCTTGGAACCAATTATTTTTCACACATTCTCGAACCCATTATTTTTCACACATTTTTCACCTCAGGAGCTAAAATTCTCTAACTGGTACCATCGACAATAATTTTCACACGTTCTCGCACCTAATATTCTGCAAGTAAAGGTATTTCATATACACTGTCAACATTTGTAATCTCTCTCCGTATAGAGATTTTCCAAGTTCTAAATTAAGAGATCAGAAGTTTTTTTTGTGCATGTATGTTTTGGGGGGGGGGGGGAATTAGCAGGTCAGTATTTCATAAAAACCAAAAGGCATACTTTAGGTATTAATCTCCACAACAAGAATGCATCAAAATATAGTGCTATATTTCTATTCCACGATGCTCAAACATGGAGAACCACCAATGACAAAAAGATTTAGGAATATAATCTAATGATTCAAGTGAAGATCAAACCTTTGGCTTCCCAAGCCAGTTTGAAGGCTTGAAAGTAGCCAAACGCCTCAGTAAATCTCCCCTTTCCCATGGTCTACACGAAGGTCTTGATGATCCAAAAGCCGAACCACCAGCACTTGTGCTCAAGGAAGTACGTGGTGGTTGTGAACCAATGCACGACAAAGATGCTGCTTTGGAGCCATGTCCATGACTGGAACCATCTATACTACCAACATTTGTAGGAACAGCAGGTGACGATGCCCCAGCAGAACTGATAAACACATAAAGCATTAAGCCTGTTCACAAAATTATATAAATGAACTCAAACTTGATGAAATTCTAAACCACTTGTGGAAGAGAAGAGACACATTGTCGTATACCAATATGTAGTATTACATCAAAAGTGAAGGAGGTGTGGGGGTTTATATTAACAATATAATGAATCAGCAACACTAGATCACCACCTAATCTGTCTTTTCCTCCATTTTTCCTTATTTCAACTTATGCCTAGCTTCTGATAACTCCCTCTCAAGTCAAGTCTTAGGAATGATAAACCTCTGTAGAACGATATGGTATGATTGCACCTAGAATCACAAGGACGGGATTATAAATTTGCTGACACCACGGATTTCCATAAAGAATGAGCTTTGTAACTTATGGAAGATCTGCAAAGAAATATAATTACGATGAGGTGGTAAACGCCATTTAAGACCTGAATGATGATAAAGCCAGCAAGAAAAACTGTTGTTCCTCAACATTTTATATGAGAGCAGGAACTTTTTTACTACACACCTCTCCTTTAGCTTCATTTTCTTCAATATTATGGTCTGTTAAAGTAATCAATTTGGCTCATTTTTTCTCAATATTTTGGTCTATAATTCTTCCATTAATCTATTAGTTTCATTCTCTTCAATATTATGGTTTCTAATTTTAAATTAATCAATTTGGCTTATTTTTCCTCAATATTTTTGTCTACAATTATTCGATTAATCTATTATGTTCATTTTCCTTAATATTATGGTCTCTAATTGTTTAGCTAAAGGTAGTAGGGAAAACGATACATCAATCAGAGACATGCATACAAAATTTGGCAACTCAACGTTGGCAAAGAATTAGGCAAAGATCCCTTATGGGTAGAGTTGCTCTTGGTGCTCAGCTTCAGACGATCACCTATCTCAATTTGTGGTTGCTTTACAGCTTTCTTGAAACACCTCCATATGCCTACGGGAGCTATATCATTTAACCTAGTGTCTGGTCAAAAAGTTCTCAACAAAGACTAGTCTCAAGGCATCTCTGAATTTCTAGATACCTCCAAGTAAGCTCTGACATAAAGATCTACAGACACCCACCTTTCAAATGTTATCCATAGGAAAATGATCCAAGAGAAGGCGGGGAACCTTTTCTGAATCACCTCCGGGAACAAGGATTCCCAAGAAGAGCTAAAGAGGAATCAGTCAATCCTAGACCACGACTCGGAGGCACTATTGTTAGACCACATATAAACTCCACCCCACAGAGGAATATCCACAAGACCCAACTCCGCGACAAAATCAGAGAACTCTATCATTGCTCTCCCAACCCCACCTCCACCCGAACACTCGCTAGTAAACCAGGTAACATTGAAATCAACCTCAATACACCACGTGAGATCCCACCAAACAAAAACCCCAGCCAACTCATCACATAGCAAACTCTTATCCCTATCCTCATTAGGATCGTAAACACCCGAAAACATCAACTGATAACCATCCTCCACATTTTTAAAGATCACCAAAACCGAAAACTCACCAAGGCAAGAATCCACCATCTCCAACACCCTATTATCCCACATTAATAAAATACCCCCCGAGACGCCAACCGCGGCCAAACTAAGCCAACAAACATGAGTCCCTCCCTACAAACGCCTAACCAAAGCCCTAGAAGCCTCAGCCACTTTGGTCTCTTGAATACAAACAACGTCCGGTCTCCAACCCCTCAAAAGATTCCCCACCCTACTACACTTCGCATTATCATTCAACCCCCTAACATTCTAACTCAAGATTTTTGGCATCATTTAATCAATAACAATGTCCGCCCTTTGTTCTTACTCTTTCTAGCAATCAAAGAAGACCCTTCATAGTAACCGAAGAATTCAATCCCTGCAACTCCCTTATCAACTTTCCCCCTGATTTTCTAGTCTTTTTTGAACTACTATGCACCCTTTCTCTTTCCAACGCAACAAATAGCTTCCTCGGCTCTTCCTCATGACCCTCACACGACACCCCAACCAAATGTCTAACAGAAGAAACCATTTCTAAGACTCAATCCGAAACACCAAACTCCTGAGATGAGGGGTTGCACCACGTGGGTGGGGCAGGTTGGGCTGTCGAGCATCGTCTTCTATCTCTCATAGAACATCAGTGGAGTCAAAGGATGATTGTTGGCTCCCATAAAGCCAACAATAAGTATATATACATCCCTTAGAAACTATAATATTTATTATAGCATATAAGTACTCTAACACAGAAGCTTCTTCTAAATTTTCCAAATAATTGTAAACGCATAGATTTTTTGTATTCCCCCTTTTGAATAATATTAAGCTTGAAACTTACAGCTAATTTTCTAGTTGACCTCAATTTGTGAACTAGAGAATCCATTTAGATTATTCAAGGGAGTGGATCTTAGGTTGTTCTAGTTGACTAGAGACAACATTTTTCCCCTAGGCAAGTCAGGGTTCCATTCATAAAATGGTGCTACAAAAGGTAAGAATAGGCCCCAAATAGGCATGCAACATTCTGAAAAACAGTTAAAAGCGTTGTGCATAGAAAACCAAAAAGAAATAAAAAAAAAAGTTGGAAGGCATAACCCAAGGTAAGGGGCATCTCTCTCAGAGGCAGAGACCTTATAAAGGTGGCCACTATCATGACCCAATATGTCACAACAACAACAACTGCTAGGTACATCATTCGAAAGTAATCCAACATTGAAAATTAGAGGCCACCTAATAAACACCCATTTTCTTGATATACAACAGTTGCATAGCAAATAGGAAAATTAAGGTTCTATTTCAAAATTCTTGATGCACAAACTCTATCAAAAGCTCCAAAAAAGTAAATGAAGTACGATAAAGTAAACTAACCTCCCAAATAATGTTTTTATGTTTTCTTGTTTTAGAAACGTGACTAAGCAACATACATGAAACCAAACAAGAGTGAGGGGGGGATGATTGACCTTGATGTCTTATAACCAATATGGAGAAACATAGAACATAGAATGTCAAATACTTGTCTTTTAACATTTCCTCAACAACCAATGATGAACCCAGGGGCTCCACCCCCCCCCCCCCCAACTCTCATATATACTTTTTAATCAGTTTGATAATTTCCAACATTTGGCCTATGATCGGCAATCACGAAAAAAAAATTCAGACACTTTTTCACAAACTCCAACACCTTTTTATTATTTATTTAAAAAAAAACTCTATCAAATCATCTCTCCACACATTTTCAAAAATCACAATAAAATCTACACTAGCCTAATAAAAAACATTTAAGAGAAATTTTTTGAGGCATCCAAAAGAAACTTTCAAAACCAGCGAGCAGGACTCGTAGTAAATAAACACTAAAACATTGCAGTTTATACGTGGTAAAATAAACGTTCCCTGAAAACAATTGAAATTCAACGTTACATAGTACAATTCCCACCACAATTCATGCAGCATTGAATTAAACAACAAATACGTTTGTTTTGGTGCACAAATGTTCCTAAAGCCACATTGATATTGGGCTTTGCAAACTTGGTTCATTAAGCTTAACCAAGTTTCCCATTATACTAGGCCCCAGGGGCGGAGGGAAGGGGGGGCCAGTGGGGGCCGTGGCCCCCCCAAAAGTTTTGAAAAAAAAAATTTGTAACATATATTTAGGGAGTTTGACCGAAAAATTAATAATAGGCCCCTCCAAAATTTTTAATTTTCATTTGGTCCCTTTCCAATCTAAAATGCATAGTATTTAAAAAATTACAAAAGCCTAGGCAGTAGATCATAGATGGCCATTACAAAAAAACGTGAGCTGAATATTTATACGTGAATTGTAAAAGTTGAACTGACAAAGAGTAAAATAAATACTGAACATAAAAGGCTTGAAGTGACTTTCCTCCAACAGTTACATTGCTTCCCTCACACGTCAATGCTCACTATTCTTCTTCTCGTTGCTTGCTATGCTATCTTGGTTCTGCTGAAAAGAACTTCCCTCGGCGCAAACTAGTGGCCAGCAATCGAGTCTAAATGGTTCTGAAATTTTGAAGAACGTTTACTCCGCCTGATTTGTAAAGCCTACTTCCATTTAGGAAGGCTTGAGGAGAGTCTTGCTGTACTTGAGCAAGAGGAGTCTATCACAGAGAGGTAACTTGTATTCCTCTCAAACATGAAAGTTTCCCTCCTTTTTAAACATTTATTGCGGTGAAGGTTGTTTTTGCCCCCATAAAACTCCGGATGCTAATTAGAACTTTCAGGAGTGGAAGCAAGGCTCTGGAATCATTAATACCCTTAGACTCCTAGTTGGCACCGTATGTGAGCTCTTGCGTCATAAGGTATGCTTTCTCTCTTCTCTTCTCCTTTATTGAGTTACTTACTATGTCCAAGTTTTGTGCTTTGAAATTCTGATTGTAGAAACTTTAAACTGATAGCATATGATATCTAGAAGACTAGAAGCACCTTGTTATGTATGGGAAACGTGATTGATAACCAATTTGATGACTGCTCACACCTTTCATTTTGAAATGGATTTCTTTAGTCATTGCTGTGAATGACTTAGGAGTATTAGATGTTTGTGACACACAGGGTTTGATCACCTGGCTGGTCATTCCATAAGCTCATCTCTTCTCGTTATTATAGAAATTCTATTTACTACTGGAAAATCTTAATACTAATAAATAGATAATTTTTCAGGGGTCTTAAATTGCATCAATGAGCAAACCAAAAACAATTGATGCGTTTTTTAAGAAAAAGGGTGCTGGCTCGAATTCAGAAGTATCTTCTTCAACGTCTAATCCTCAAATTTCAATTCATGAGCAAGGTCCTACTAAAATTCAAAGAATTATACCTCAAGAAATTGACATTTCTACTCTAGAACGTGATCCGGGATTACGTCCTCAGATATGGGAATATCCAATTAATCAGCAAGATGAAATTAGACGAGTTTATCTTAAGGTTGGTCCCTACCAGTTTACTCATTCTCATGGTTTTGAGTATCCACTTTCTGGACCTGAAAGTCATCCTCGGCGATTTCAATCATCATGGTATAAGATGTTTTCTTGGCTAGAATATTCTCCTTCAAAGGATGCTGCATATTGCCTATCATGTTATCTTTTTAATAAAAAGCCAACTGGACGTCCTGGAGCTAATGCATTCACTATTGATGGATTCCGTAATTGGAAAAAAGTTTGTGAAGGCAATAATTGTGCTTTTTTGAGTCATATGGGTAAAGATCCATGTTCACTTCACAATAATGCTGTTAAGTATTGTGATGATTTGATGAACCAATCTCAGCATATTGATAGAGTGATGGAGAAGCAAACTTCAGCACAAATAAGGGACAATCGATTACGATTGACAACTTCAATCGATTGTATTCGATATTTAACTTATCAAGCATGTGCTCTTAGAGGCCATGATGAGGGTCCCCAATCAAAAAATCGTGGCAATTTCCTTGAGTTGATAAAGCTTATATCGAATTATAACAAGAATGTTAATGAAGTTGTCTTAGAAAATGCTCCTGGAAATGCTAAATACACTTCACATCATGTCCTAAAGGAGATTCTACATGTCTTGGCAACTAGGGTGCGAAGTACAATTCGAGAAGAGATTGGTGATTCAAAATTCTGTATTATTGTGGATGAAGCTCGGGATGAATCTAAAAGAGAGCAAATGGCTCTTATTTTGAGGTTTGTTGATAATGAAGGATGTTTAAAAGAACGTTTTTTTGATATTGTGCATGTTAAAGATACAAGTGTCTTAACTCTTAAGAATGAGATATCTGCTGTTCTTGCTCGTCACAATCTCAATATACAAAATATTCGCGGGCAAGGATATGATGGTGCTAGTAATATGCGTGGTGAATGGAATGGATTGCAAGCCTTATTTCTCAATGATTGTCCTTATGCTTATTATGTGCATTGTATGGCTCATCGATTACAATTGGCATTAGTTACGGCATCAAGAGAAGTATTTTCAGTTCATCAATTTTTTACAAAGTTAAGTTCCATTGTTAACATTGTGGGTGCCTCTTGTAAACGCAATGATGAATTGCATGCCTTTAAAGCAGCTGAAATTGCAGAGTTGATAGCTATTGATGAACTTGAAACTGAAAGAGGTATAAATCAAATTGGTACATTAAAACGAGCTGGGGATACAAGATGGAGCTCTCATTTTGATTCTATATGCAGTGTGATAAGTATGTTCGATGCAACTTTGAAAGTTCTTGACAATATCATCATTGATGGATCCACTTATTCTCAACGTGGTGATGCCGATGCAGCATACAAGGTTATGACATCATTTGAGTTTGTATTTATTTTACATTTGGTGAAAGAAATCATGGGATTTTCTTATTGTCTATGTCAAGCACTACAACAAGAAACTCAAGATATTTTGAATGTTATACATTTGGTCAAAACTACAAAAGAGCTTATTCAAGAGTTGAGAGAAAATGGTTGGGATGCCTTTCTTGAGAATGTGAAGTCATTTTGTGAAAAACATGATATTGAAGTTCCTGATATGAATGTTTTGTACAAGTCAGGTCGAGCTAGGTCTCAGAATCTACGAGATCATGTTACAATTGAGCACCATTATCGAATTGACATATTTGTGGCTGCAATTGACTCTCAATTACAAGAACTAAACAGCAGGTTTAGTGAAAAAGCAACAGAACTTCTTATTCTTAGCTCGACCTTGGATCCTAAGGCTAAGAATGCATCTAACTTCTTCAATATCGATGATATTTGTAGACTTGTTGACAAATTTTACCCTGAAGATTTTACAGAGCAAGAAAAGATTCAGTTGAGATATCAATTGCAAACATTTAAGTGTGATGTGTCTCGTGATCCGGATTTCAAAAGTTTGTCTACAATTTCTGAGTTATGTCGAAAATTGGTGGAAACAAGAAAGTCAAAGATTTTCTATTTGATTGATAGATTGATTCGTCTTGTTTTGACTCTTCCAGTTTCAACAGCTACTACGGAGCGAGCCTTTTCAGCAATGAAAATCATTAAAACAAGACTTCGCAACAAGATGGAAGATGAATTTCTTGCAAATTCTTTGGTTATCTATATTGAGAAAGAAATTGCTGCAACTGTTAGCACAGAAATGTTAATAGATGATTTCGATTCTTTAAAGAGTCGTCGAGTTGCTCTGTAATAAGAAATTAATATGTTTTTGTGTACTTTTTTTTAGTATATCTAGATAAGATATATTTTTGTGGATTGTAATAGGAAATCAATATGCTTTTGTGTACTTTTCTTGAGAATATGTACAATCAAGTTGATAAGATAAATTTTTATGTACCTTTTTTAGTTCTAAATCAGGGTTAACTTAGAATAAATTACTATTGTAAATTTTTTATGTCCTATAATATTTAAATTTTATTTTTAATAATATTTTTTAATTAGTTTGGCCCCCCTAACCAGAAAATCCTGGCTCCGCCACTGCTAGGCCCATTTACTGCTCTAAACGCGGAACATTGAGTTCACCTCCTATTATACTTCCTACACTTTCCCGAAACCAAACAGAGCTTAGAGCTACCAATCCCATTACACAGACAACCAAAGGCTCAATGCGAACTCCACAAACCACAAGCACATCTCACCAAGCTAACTGAAAACCCTAATCCCATCCAATTTACAGCGTTTTAGAGCGGGGATAAAACACAAGACCAAAATTCGAGATCACGCATATGATCGAGAGAAGGAGAGAGGAGCAGAGAGAACGGTACCTTGCAGCAGGAGCAGGGTCAATGGTCCCTCCAGAGCTGATTACCTCCTCTCTCATTTCTGCTTTGCCCAAAATTTCGAAGCTTGGTAAAATGGACGAGAGAGAAGAGAGGGAACTGCTATTTATACCGAGAATACTCGTGCGTGGAGCATAACGCGAGTGAAAAAGCTCAGTTCCTGATGACGTGGAAACGGGTTCGGATTGTGCAAGTCGGGTTCTTTTGTAAGGTGGTGTTTGTTTGCGGAAATATCGAGGTTTTGAAATGAGGTTTGTGAAAAAGTATAGTATTTTATGAAAAAGTGAGGAAAGAGAATATTTAATTGAATAGTATAATATTATTTTATAATTTAATGAGGAGAGAGATTACTTTATGATTATTTAAAAATTTTGAGTGGTGAAAATATTGAGAAACAAACGCCACGCGTCTAACGGTACGCGAATTCGCTAACTAGTAAATTTATATCATGCCACAGTGGCACTTTTGTTGTTTTTCTTCAGAAAAAATAACTGTTTTTCTTTCTTAGCAGGAAAAAAAACCTTATTATAACATAGAATCGAGTCAAAATAGAACTCAAAGCAAAATTCCATTCTCGTCCTAGTTCCGTTTTATTTAAGGATGTCAAATTCTAACAGTGGATATTAAAAAAAAATAGTGGTTTTGGGTGCAATTTTTGAGTTTGATAAGCTAGAAGTCCAAATTACAGCCTCCAGGATGTAAAGGAAAATGACAAGGATGCAAACCTTCCGAGAGACGTTTTTGGTTCAAATCTTCGTAAAAATAAAACTAGCGCAACTTAATTGGTGAGGGTCGCTGCAAATGTTATAGGATTTGTTGTGGCGCTAAACCTCTTTGTGAGATCAAGATGGACCAAATCAATCCAAGCTCACTGAATAGAGGGTGCTGTAAATTGTCCCTAGTTATAAAAAAAATACAAATTATAAAAATATAATAGTTAGACGATACAAAATAAAACTCAAAAATTGAACCTATAAGTGGTTCAGTCTAGTCCGGTCTAGGCAAATATGGTCTGGTCCGGACCACTTAAGTGGTCCGGACCAATTTTTTTTCATTTTTTTTAAAAAAATTAGGTTAATTTAGAAGGGGGATGACATATAAAAATGTAGAGCTTTAGTTTAGATTAAAATTAAACTTTTTAAGTTTATAATTTGTATTAAAATATATAAAAATATATTTTTTATTTATATTAATAAATGCGGTCCGGTCCAGTCCGGACCGCATTTAAAAAACACAATATCGGACTGCATTTAAAAAAATAGACTCATTTGGTTTTTATATTTTCTGGGTTGAGAGCTAAACTGTAGGGCTAAACAAAACCGGATTGCGGACCGGACCGGACCAGATTTGCTGTCCGGTCTAGTCCTATTTTTTTAAATGCAGTCCGATATTGTGTTTTTTAAATGCGGTCCGGACTGGACCGGACCACATTTATTAAAAAAATAAAATATATATATATTTTTTATAATTTTTAATACAAATTATAAACTTAAAACGTTTAATTTTAATCTAAACTAAAACTCAACATTTTTATATGCACTTTCCTCTTTGAAATTAACCTAAAAAAATTTAAATTTTTTTAAAAAAAAATTAAAAAATTAAAACCGATCCGACCGAACCACTTAATTTTATAAAATCGGACCGGTCCGGTCCTTAAATATTGGAGGACCGGAAATGCAGTCCGGACCGCATTGCGGTCCAAAAATCGGACCGCATTTTTGGTTTTCACCCCTACTCTCACCTTTTGCGATTAGGAATTTATAATTTTTTTCTCCTTTTTCCCTCTCAACCATCGCCTCTCTCCCCTCTCTCAACTAATAGTGCTTCCTAGCCGAACACCCATCCAATCCGCAACTACACGCCCCTTGCTATCCCTAAGCTCACAAGGGAAGGTTCAAAGGAAATAAATCATTGAAAAGGAAGAGAGCTATCTTTTTATGTTTTGTATTAGGGTTAATGTCCATTTTGGTCACTGGGTTTTATGCCCATTATTGATTTGGTCACTGCGTTTCAAATTTGGTCACATAAGTCCTTAGGTTATCCTCATTTATCGATTTAGTCCTTACGTTAAATTTCATCTCTTCCGTGCACAATCAGCTAACGGTGGGTCATGTCGCCACCAATAATGTCGCGACACGTGTACACTTTTTAAAAACAAAAAACTCTAAAGACGTCTACGTTGGCATATTTGTAAAAAAAAAAAATCGAACAGGGGAGACCCCTCATTCGCACAATGTTGGGCTCCCTCGCGGTGGTGGCCCCTGTGAGAGGAAACCCAGATATGGGCTCCCCGTTCGCTGGGGCGGCTCGCGACTCCCCTGAGCCTCCCGGCCACGGCAACAGGGAGCCCATATCAGGCTCCCTACAGTGGCCGCCTCGGAGAAGGGGAGCCCAGATCTGGGCTCCCTTTGTCGCGCAAATGGGGTCTCCCCCTGTTCGATTTTTTTTACGAATTTGCCAACGTGGACGTCTTTAGAGTTTTTTTTTTTTAAATCGCACATGTGTCGCGATATTATTGGTGATGACGTAACCCACGATTAGCTGACTGTACACGGAGGAGACGAAATTGGACGGAATGACTAAATCGATAAATGAGGATAACTTAAGGACTTATGTGACCAAATTTGAAACCCAGGGACCAAATCCATAAAGAGCATAAAACCCTAAGACCAAAATAGTCATTAACCCTTTGTATTATTCACTCAACTGCTTTGCTCTTTTATTTTTTTTCAGTCACGCTCCAAAAGATGTTTTACCTCCGTTTTAAAAGAAACGTCCTATTTTCATTTTGTTACGGAGTGGGTGCTTGTTCTTAGTTGGGTTGGGAGAAGAGGGCATTTCCATTGCGAGATGCCAATTGGACAGCATAGGCTGCGTTTTGCAAGCGCTCAGGGCCTTCCCAAAAGCTCGCCCGCTTTCTTTACAAAACTGTCATTGGTTACCTACCCCTTTTTTTCTTTCTAATTCACGTTTCCGGAAAGAAAAACTCTCATTGGAACTCTCTTCTCCTTTGGAAGTTGCGTAGGGCTAATCCAACCTTAGTTCTCAAATCTGAACCTCAACTGGCTACAGTACTTTTCATACGAATAAATATTTGAAATGGAATATACAGACAAATCGAGAATACCTCCCGCTGCCTCAAGTCTCCCTTAGTGTTCGCCAACAGAAGGATAAAGAAAGTATTTAATAATACATTCATAATGCTAATCCAAAGAGTAGCTAGGTATCTAATAATAGAGTTCAGAATGGTAGGTTTCAAATAAAGGTGACAAATAAGATACAACCGTGCAAGCTATAATTGCTAGAAGAAACCGCTTATTTAGATGTTGAAGCAACAGTACCTGTAGAATCAAAACACAGAGAAGACGAAAAAGCGATAAATTATTCTGATCAAGAAAATTTCTCATTTGTCAAGTACAAGTAAGAGCCATTCGCAGCAAGTTATCGGCCTAGAAAATTTTGAAAAAGGGATGGGCATGCAAATTACAAACCAACTTGCAGAGAAAAACATATCTCAATTGGAATTTACTGAATGAACTCCCCAATCATTTGAAAATCTCTTGGGCTCAGACGTAAGAATCTTACAAAGGCCACAAAATATGCCAAAAAAGTTCTTAAGAATCTAAAAACGTTTTGCATTCTTCAGTCTCTAGGTAGAAACCAGATAATTTTTGAAGAAACAAGAGCAATGGTAATTGATGATACGAAAGGACGATGCAATTAATGACCAATATTGAAAACTAGCCTTCTTTTCTTTCTTCTGCTTCCTCCCCGGTTTTCCAAACAATGTCTTTCAGTCCAGTTGTGAGACTCTTATAGAACTGCAATATTAGAATAGTCAATTGTAAACCGGAGCAAACAAGTAACAAGGAAACAAGTTCATATGATGGAATGTAACTCTATGCAATGTTATAATTTGGACAGGGCAATCCAGATCCGGAATCATATGCTGGGTCCCAACCCTACTGTGAATCTCAGGTACCACGAACAGCAGTGGCCGTATGCCCAGCATAGGGCCACCCCTGGTAGAAGGGGCACTGAGGTGAGTCCAAAGGGTCATGCGCCCAGCTTCACACCATATAGCATATATATAAGGTTAGTTGAGAAGGGTAGGGACAGATTTGCGGATTTGACCAGTGACCTGTCTCAGGCATATGGGACAGGGAAAGATTTAGGTTGCTTTATCCTGTCCTGCCTCATATCTGTTTGAACCTTGCTCTTATATGATTTATATAGTTATAGAAATCCATCGTAATATACAAGTTTTAGACCCAAGGCTCACCTTATATCACACAATGACCATTCGGTAAGTCATCAGACTCTCTCTCTCTCTCTCTCACAAAGGTTCTATTGGTCCTAGCTTTGTCCTGCCAAAATCGATACCCATGCACACCAAACAACAAGAACCCTAGTGCAGTCCATTGGCTGCACCGCACATGTATCATCGCTAAGTGGCTCAGAATATACGGTAGAGTCCAGAATTTATCTTGATAGATATAGAATTTCCTAATAATGAATGCCACAAAGTGCAACAACATCGTAAGACCATACCTTAATAAATTCTAGAGTATCCCCACCAGACTTGCGAACCTCAACCATGAAGAGTGAAGGGGCCACCTCAAAAATCTGAAAAAGAGAATTACAAACAGTTCCAGATCGAACTACTTCTAAGGGATGTGTTGGAGGAAGAGAAAGACAGAAGATTAAAGCAAACGTACTTCTGTTGCCACAGATAAATGACCTTTGCGTCCAGTTTTTTCACCTTGAAGCTTCATCTGATATAGGTGAAAATGAGCGAGATAGAAGGGGGTTGTCAGAAGTGAAAGAGAATTAACACTTGATTTATCAACACCACAGTTCAATTTCTAAAGGCTCTCTCTCACTTTCACCCTATATTTTTGTCCCCCAACTATGGGTGAAGTGACCACATCATATAAATGTCACTCAAAGCCAGATGCTTTCTTCCCCAATAAAAATAAGATCTAGAGTGATATTCTGAATACAAGACCTACTAGTTGCCTGACTGACTTACCAATCCAAAGAAAAAAACCAAATATAATCATCATGAATTCAACAAGAGAAAGGAAGCTTCGTTGATACTTATCAAGAATTTTACAAAAGAAGACAGGTAAGCAATTGCATGGAGAAGAGTGAGAGATTATTGCACCTTGTACTTATTTTTCTTTACATCGAAACCAAGAGGCATTGCAGCTTCCTCGATTTTTGAGATTATCTCGTTAGCAGGACATTTGGATGAGAATCTTGTTTCCCTACTAACAAGTCCCTGGTTAACAAGGAAATGTCAGCCATTTTCTTAAGTTAGATGTTTGTGAACCATTTCCAACAACAAATGACAGCTTAGAAGGTAGTCAGCACTTTCAAAATTAGGCACTCTAAATAAGCAGACACTATAAGCTATAAAATTACCCAACTACTTATATCAGCTCTTATTTTTGAATATCAACAAGGCTTTGTTTTCAGTCGTAATTTGAGGAATATCAGCATCTACTAGTGAACTTAAGAGCACAAAGCAAATCATTTTCCCTGAAACTAGTATCAGCAGGAGGAAAAAGATCACACTTTTGAACTTCCTTAAGCCGTTAAGTCTATAAATCATCATCCTGATCTCAGATGATCTATAATAGGTGTTTCCATGAAATCAGGTCATTTGGTCCAAGTTTCCCCACATCAGATATCATACAACCAAGTCCAACAGCCGAAGTCCAGCATACCATTTGCTTTTCAAAAAGAGTACCGAGGTTGAGGCCCTGGGATGTAGAGATGAGCTCAAAAGCATTCATAGTGACAGGTGCAACAGGCCCGTCTTCCCGCCTCTCCACAACAAGCTCTCCGGAATCCTATCCAGATGGTAAACAGAAAGAACCAAGTTACATACTAGAGCATATAACCATAAAAGGGTAACGACCATGATAATAATAAGTAAAGCATCAACCTTACCGCAGTTTCATTGAATATAGCATCCACATCGACAAGACTAACATCAGCTTGCTCAAAATTAGGCGGTTTGTAACCTTTCTTAAACCACTCATTCTCAATGACCTCGGCAATTGTAATCCGCTGTTCGTACATTTAGCTAACATTGTAAATACACAAGGAATATATTATAGCAGACAGGAAAAATGAGCAAGGGACAATGGCATACAGTTGAGGGATTAGGGTCCAGGATTCTTTTGATTAGTTTCTTTGCGTTTGAGGAGAACCATGGAGGAAATGTGAAGTCGGCCTTGAATATCTGTCATCATATAGCCAGCTTTGAGCTTATAAATATAAACAGCCAGGAGTATGGAGGACTTTAAACGAAGCAATACGATAAAGCTCCTACTTTAAACATAGCAGAGAGCTCATTTAGAAGATCGAAAAAACATAGACCTGCCTTTATTTGCCAGCTTCAGAGGCCAAGTCCCTATGAGAACTTAGGTTATCCTTGAGCTAATCAATGCAATTGTCGTGTGTGTACACCACAAACAAGAAAACTACAAGAAACTAAATTTTGTACGATTTTCACTGAGTGTTTTATACATAACATTGTCGAAGAGAATTACAGATTCAAAAACTACAGCTTCGCACTTGAATGGATAATGTCTTATCAACAATATACAAGACTGCTGGAACCTAAAAACACGCGCACAGAGAAAGGTACACACTCGGTGAGGATGTTAAGTAGAAGAGACCTTTATGATTTGCACATATACCCAACATCATAAAAACTCGCACAAGTGCAAGTGCATCACATAATTGGAACTAAAAACTTGCACATATACCCAACATGATTTGATTCTAGATAGGATAATGCTCTAGCATACAAGTACAAGTTTGACTGATCAAAACACAGCCCAATGATATCTTATGAGTACTATAAAAAAAACGGCCACGGATCACAAGGAGAGTCACAGTCCTTAATAATACTCTTGCAATACGGTTTGCCTGTATACACAAAACTGTTGCTATCAGAGTGGAATTTTGTTCACTATGATCATAAGGATTACTATATTCGTCAACTAATTTATCCACAATGACCAAAAAAACAAATTTATCCACAAGGTACACCAGGCAGAGTGAGTTAATGGAGACGTAGACAAAGAACGACTAACCTTTTTATATAATGCCATGAGGTTGGATTCCTCAAAAGGTAAATAGCCAGCCATTAAGACAAAAAGAATCACACCGCATGACCATAGATCTGCCTTTGCTCCATCGTAACCTTTGTTGTTGATTACCTATAGAAGTGAGTTCCCAAAGTGAAAACAACAGGTTTATGTAATTCAGGAACAAGTAGTTTTCTCTTTGAATCTAAGCTTATATACCTCTGGAGCAACGTAATTCGGTGTACCACATGTCGTATGAAGCAACCCATCTTCCTAAAGAGAGGATAAGATTATCAGTTATAAGACTAAATAATTGAGTAAAGCAGCCTGATGATCCAACACCGTATGAATAAATCCAAAAGTAGCACCATAGGCACGGTCAGAACAAGAAGTATGTTTTCTAGGGGCCAATGGCAACCGATAACTATTTATATCAAGCTCTGGATAACTTTTATTTTGATGAACCTTTTTGTGAAGACATTAGGTAAACATACTCACTCGAACTTGTTGTGGTAGCGCACTCAATCCAAAGTCTGAAACTTTAAGAACTCCAGTAGCATCCAGCAGTAAATTCTCTGGCTGCAAAATAACAAACCACTATAACATCACATTTCTGTTGTCTTCTAGGGATAAAACTGCACTTTTTAGTTTTATAAGAAAATAAATAACAGTAAGCAATTTCAAAACATTAGCGGGCAGGTAGATATCAGAAACATACAGAAAGGATCACACCTTTAGGTCTCTATGAAATACACCTCTACTATGACAGTAGTCCACGGCATTAATAAGTTGCTGAAAATACTTTCTAGCTTCATCTTCCTTCAATCTCCCTTTACTTGCCTGGCTCCAGAAATCAGTACAAAAACCACTTAATCATATCGAGTTGTTAACAGGTCATGCACGAGTAATTTACAAAATTCATTCAAGATTGCGTATGCCAGTCATTAGAAGCAGAAGCTCTATCTTACGATTTTGTCGAACAGTTCCCCACCAGTCACAAATTCCAAAACGATGTATATTTTCGTCTTGCTAGCCATCACCTACACCAGGAATACTGCTGGAAATCAATTCAGATGCAGAAAATGATAAGGAAACACTATCGTTAAGTACAAAAAATCTGGAGTCAAGGACATAGAAACAGATCTGTATAAAGTGGATATCAGTGTAAGCAAGAAGAAGATCCTGAAAGGACCAGTCATGACATGAGATTAGAGACACAGAAAGAACAGAAGTAACTGAGGTGGCCGTGCTCTCTAACCTCATACATACGTATAACATTTGGATGTCTAATCAGTTTCATCGTCGAAATTTCACGCTTAATCTACAAAAGGATAAACCAGACAGAAAACAGGTAAGGTATACCAGATTGAAACAATAAACGTTAGTACTTCACCACAATATAGTCTTGGCATGGCCACACAAGTAGCAGGTATTACATAATTTTCAGAGAGAACAAGAAGTGGCGTGGCAAACTCATCAGGCAGTCAAATTGTTGCTTCTTTTCTTTCTTTCTTTTTTCACTTTTCATTTCGTTTTTGCAATTTCCATAGCAACAAAACATTAGATGAGAAAAAAAAATGTCCGTTGCCACAGACAATAACGTCACCTCTCTACGATAACAATAGTAGAGAATTTTCCCAAATTTGGCTAGATCATGTCACAACAGATTATCTTGTAGTATCCACACACTTGATTAGGATTAGGAAGCAAACTGAATAAAACTGTTTGAAATAAAACCGAAACAAAGTGAATTCCACAACTCTTGAATTCTGATTTTGGGAACCAGCCAAGAAAAATTATTTCAAAAGAAGATTTTCCTAAAATGCAGTAATACAATACAGGAATATACCTCTATGTTTGATTCGTAAAATTTTAAACTTCCAAAATTTTAACATAATTAAATAATTATAATATAATCTCTCACACCCGTCAAATTATTACTTTTCACTCTAAAAAATATAAAAAATTCATTTAAATCATCTCTCTTCAATTGTTCCATTAATTCCAATATCCTAAAATTATCCTAAAATTTAATCTCCCCAAAATTTTAACACTCAAACACAACTATCCGATGAATAGGTACGAAAAATAATAAAAAAAGTATAAAATAAGGAAAACTACATAAGCCGTGCACAGTGATTTGGTCACAAAATGACAAACTGGTATTGCAATAAAATGCCGCCAAAATTGACTTTTCCTATTTCCCGGTTAGTAAACAGCAAAAGTTCTTCTCCTTCAAGATCGTTTCTTTTATTTTTCTCGGAAACCAAACAGTCGGTCATCAAATATTAGCAATCCAAATACAGAAGCCAGAGATCGAAAAAGAGAGGAAAATAAAAGGCAGTCCAAATTGGACAGAACTGATCCATTGGAAAGGAAAGCATATTTCATCAGTAAAATCCATTTATCCCAACGAAATGAAAGTAAGGATTAAGACCTGGCCAAACATCCTGTGCTTGAGAACCTTTTCTTTGTCGAGAATCTTGATAGCCACGTTCTCTCCGGTCTCGAAGTTCCGAGCGAACTTGACCTTGGCGAAATTACCCTCGCCCAGGGTCCGCCCCAGCTCATACCTTCCCACGCGTGTCCTGCTGCTAGTGCTCGCCCTCGATGCCATGTTCCCTCTCTCCCGCCGCACAACCCCTCCACTCTAGAATGAAATTTCTAAACAACCTCAGTTTCCCTCTCTCCCTAAAAGCTCAATCCCTTCTTCCTCTCCCTCTCTTCTGTATCTCCAGAATCGAATTCCGCTCTCGATAGAGCTTGTAGTTGTAGATCAAGACCGCTTCTTCTTGCAGGGTTGCCAAACCTGAGACTTCGCCACCCTCATTTTTCCTCGTAAAGAAACTAAAAACACAAAAAAAAGGGAAAGAAAGTAATACGGGCGCTAAAATCCTCTCGAGAATCAAACCCCTGCCTTCGGTTTCAGCTTTCCTACGAGAGACGAAGGGGCAATACTGGCCGTTAGATCAGGCACAAACCCCATGAATCCGGTAATCCGCGTTAAATCAACTGATGGGGGAAATTACGACCCAAAAGGTGTCGGAATTGCACCAAAATACATTTATAACCCAAAAAGGAAAAAACTATAAAAAGGTTGAGATGCAGAGATCTGGAGGGATGGAGAGGAATCGAATGGGAGGCGTAGATAAGTGGGTACAAGCTTTTTCCTTTTTCGGAAAAGAAAAACGGATGGCTTTTGGGGGAGCTGAAGCTAATGTGCCGCGTTGGGTTTATTGCGCATATCGTTTGGTTGCCGAGTGCTTATACGAGGAAGGCAGAACTGTGAGTATTTTTATAGTTTTTCCATTTTGGCGGAAGCGGAACTGGGTGTTGATGTGCGGTGCATTCGCCTTCTTCGTGCGTCATGCGGTCGCGTCCTTTTCTCGATGTCGTGTCTGTCCACGATTCGCTAGGCTCGGCTGTGCGCTTCACTTCCAATGAGCCCCCTTCGTGACGTGTCGCCAATCAAAGAGACAAGCCGTATCCGCGTCGATATACCCAATACCCAATACCCAATTGAAGTTGTTCTGCCCCTGCATTATTATTATTTTGTTGTTTAGTTAGAAAAAGATCGAAAAGGAATCTACACGTAAGAGGATAGAGAAGTGCACTTATTTGAATTAACTCGCCCAACATTTTCAAGTGGCCTAAGTCATTATGTTCATCCCCTTTAAGAATGTATCATTCATACGAGGATTAAAGAAGTGCACTTATTAAACTAATCACATACTATTTTTAAAAGGGCCTAAGCACTTGAAGGGGTGACGAAGCCTATAAGCCATTCCTTGAATCATTCTCTTTAGCGACGAGAGATGATGCTTCTTGCTTCCATTGCTTATTTGTTTTCGTTTTGGATGGACATCTACAGTTTGCAATAGGAGTAATACGGTATGGTTTGTGTTGTGGTATTAGATAATTTGATGAAAAGGACCCGTATGGACGTTGGGGATGCTTATCAAGATCAATTAATTAAAAGCTTAAATACTTTTCTAATAGCTTAGAAAATAAAAAACATACTTATCTAATAGAAAGCAAAAGGTTGTGCCAATATAATTTGACTACGAGAGGTCGAAAGTATTAATGTAGTTAGGATATTGTGACGAATGAAGACTGTGAGACACGATTTAGAAATAATAGCAACACTTATCATTAGGAATTAACAAAGACATACAGGAGAAACATGAGTCATATGGACAAAGAAGGAGAAATCCTTTACGGCGAGGAAGAAGACAAGAAAAGGCATACTTTACTACAGCCCCAATAATTCTTCTATATTATAACCGTAAGATAATAGCGTTTACTTCCAGGACAACCACTAAGTCCCTACAAAATGGATCTGAGCTAAACAATGTCGTGCGAAAGGGAAGTAACATTAAAAATTGAGGCGGTACACTCGGTGTGTTATGGGCGGGGAACTTGACAAAAGGTGATATATTCTTGAATATTTGGCTTGTGCTTTGTGAAATGGCTAGCATGCGATGACTTTTTTAATTTTTTATTGGGATAAATACTTTTTTTAATCTATGAATTTTTGGGGATCTAGAACATTATACCCAATAATTTAAATTTTAAAGACATTTTATCTCTGAATTTTGGAACTTATAACACATTTTACCCCAATTTTATGAGACATTTCATCCTTGAATTTTGAAAGTTTTGTCACATTACACCATGCATATGATATTTTTGAAGTGTGATTTTATACTTATACCCTCAATTAGTCCTTTTATGTCGACCCCTATCTGATAAGGGTATAAATGCAACATCACAAGTAAAAAAAATGAGTTGACTATAAAATTTGACGACATTGTATAATATACCAGAAGTTCGAAAGTTTAGGGGTGAAATTAAGGTATGGGTTGATATGTAGCTGACAAATTAAGGTATAGGTTGATGTATATCGAGGTTAGTTGGTTGCAATTGCATCAAGCTTCGTGGTGGATCAGTGAGAGCGGGAGTAATAGTAATTTTATACATAGCTACCAATAATTCAAACAAAAATAATGCCAAGAAAAAAAATTCAACAACATATTCGTAAGAGTAACATAAATAACAAATTATACGTATAATACTTATGTATTTCTCTCGGCCCCACTTCTCATAATATATAAGCCAAATTAACGAGGTCCGTAGCCATCAGGCTGGATGAATATTTTATCAGTAATATATTAATAAACAAGAGTGCTTATTAAGGGTAGCCAGAGCATATTCTTAAGCAAAATCATACATTCTTTTGCCCAATTTCGACTTTAATATAAAGAGAGGTTGAAGTGTCAAAACTTACCTGAGAAAATTTAGGGGCCAGCAGCTAGAAAATGTGGGTTATTAGAGAAAATGAGCGGTGGGAATGGTCAAAAAGAAGTGCACGCCCAGATTCATGAATCAATAAATACAAGTTTCACGTGTGATGGAATCGATATCAAACATTTGACTTTTTCAGACTCACATGCATACTTAAACTCCAGGCTCCAGAAGCTAAAAAATAAAAATAAAAATACTATAGGCTGGAGAAGCAAAGATTAGACGATATGCATGGTAGCTCAGCGGCGGAGATACGACTTTGTCGTAGTGGGGCCGGATAGTATAATAAATAAATATTTTTTTTTATTTTTAATTATATATCTCGTTATATATTTATAGTATTAATATTAATAATTTTATAGATATCATTTAAAATACAATAATACATATAAAAAACATTGACCCCGAAATCCAACTCAGTTGGGTGAGGGTTGTCCAACCTAAATCGACTTCGATTTCAGTTGAACATGTTGGGATTGGTTGGTTAATTTTGTCGACTTAAGATCATGTCTACATGAAAAATTAAGGATGAGTACCGGAACAAATGAGATCATTCCGGTTCTGGTTCCGACATTTATTGGAACCCAAAATTTCATTCCGGTTCCATTAATGGGCCTAAGGGCCCAAATTTTACTTTGGCTCAAACTGAAAAATGGGCTGTTTCTTTCCCCTGTTTTGTATATTCATAATACTATAATAAAGGGAAAAAAATTGCAGATTGTAGATTTATGGTCATATCATTCCATCAACAAAGGAAAAAAAAAATAGCAGATTGTACCTCATCATTCCATACATTCATTCTGAAAACCACTCTAATGAAGAGAGATTACACTATAACAAGGCAACAAGCAAATACATATTACACTTTCGGAAAATACAAATTACACTTCCGGCAAATATCAATTCTATGACAAGGCAACAAGCAAACACAAATTGCACTTCCCATAGCTCTAGGCTACTAACTGCTCCAAATGACATTTTTGCTATCTTAATACCCCAACTTGATAATAAGAGAAGAAGGCCAAGAAAAAAGAAGAAGATAATAAGAGCAGCTGGGAAGAAGTAACTATTGACCAAATTTGCGGTTGCTTCCAGTGGTCAGTTTTGTAACAATTTGCAGCTGACAAGTTAGCAACATGTGACCTGTACATATACTCATCTCAAGCGATTTAGTTCAGCCAACTTCTACTGACTACAACAGTATCATAAAACGTAATAGATGAAAAACTGCTACTTTGCATTCCAGCGTACTACTTCAGATTTAAGCATGATGATGGGAGCCATGGGATGGAAACTAGGACACGGGACATGGGCCAACCATATAGGTAAGAAGGCAATGATGTCAAGGAGGACAACCCTGCATACTATCAATTCAACAGCTGACACCCCCAAAGGGAATTGCAGAGGCATGGAAGCTGAACACTATGTATATACTAGTACCATGATGAATTTGTCTTTGGCAGACCACCAAAACATTTGCATGCAGCACAGAAGCATCTGCTTGAACTTCTAACACACTTATTAATTAGAAGATGACATTTTCCTTACTAATGTCAGCTCCACGATTATTAATTATTGTCATCTGATTATCTTATTCTAGCTAAACAACTGACCAATATCATAGATGTTTTATATATTACTTTTCTGTTTATAGTTTCAAACACCCAAGTCACATATTAAAAATACAATCATCTAACATTCTTGAGATTCATAATTGTTACTTGCAGACTAGTTAGACATGGTAACATCATGTCATGGTGCCACTTATCACATTGCCCTACTCTATCTAGCTCAAAATGTAGACAACAAATGACATATAGAAAATTTATAAGTATATACGCGGACCGAGCCACTTGATTCACTGAGCTCAAGTTGTTTCAAACTGAATACCCAGAAAAAATACACACACAAGAAGCTAATTGTAATCATAGTCTATGGTTTGTTCATAATCATCTTTGGATATAGCAACAGCTAATTGCAATCATACCTAAAGCAAATTAAAATCTCAAAATCAAATTAACAAACTCTAAAGCAATTTAAAGACAAAATACAACATCTACAAAACTAAAATTAACAAACCTCACCTCAAGAGAGAGCTGGTGAGAGATTCGGCCACTAAAGATCCAAAACTCAACTGAAATCCCTCGAGTGAGGGAGAGAGAGAGAAGAGAGAGATGGAGATTTCAAGAGGGAGGGAGGGACAGACGACGATGGACGGAGGCCGGACTCAGCGGGAGGGGCTGGGCGGTGGCGAGTGGCGGCTGGGAGGAGGAGTTGGGTTGGGATGTTTTGAACTGTTGATGAAGAAAATAATCTCTTTAACCCAGGTCACACGAAGAAGTCGTTTTTTAAACTAGCACTAAATTTATTTTTTATTTTTTTAAAAAAATCTGGAACCGGAAATTCCGGCATTTCTGTCGAAATTTTTTGCTCCGATTCCGGTTCTAGAATTTCTCAAATATGGGATCCAGTTTCGATATCGAAATAGGCCGGAATCAATATCGGAATACTGGTATCGGAACTGGAAACGAAATTTCCGATTTCTACCGGATAAAATTCCCACCCTTAGAAAAAATCATTAAAAAGAAGCAAGCGATGTCGTTTTATGAAAGGTATAAAAAGAGAAAAAAAAGGGCATGTTAAAGACACAATTTTTGTCGAGTCTATATTTTAAAACTAGACTCCAAATCCGAGGTAGCCGTTCGGATTGAGCCGGTTTGGCTGATTTTTTCCCACCCCTAACTCACATATATGAGTGTACTTTTATTACACAGGAGTGAAGGTACAATTAAACAAGAGTTGTAATTTTTACTTCAAACGGCTTTTTAAGCCCCGTCAAATTCTTTTGTAAACCCATGTGTCGAATGAATGAATTCAAGAACAAACTTCTGGGCTTAAGAAGGCATGAATTGGGTTATTGGCTCAAGCATTTGATTGTAATTCATAAAATTAAGTGGGACTGAATGTAATTTTTATGAGAAAATTTTCATTATTCGGGGATGAGAATGTAATTTGTTTGGATTTATTATTATTATTATTATTATTATTATTATTATTATTGTTATTATTATTGGGTAGTGACCCCGCCCACCCCTTATCTATGCCACTGTGAGAGCTCCTGCCTTTTCAAAATGTGTCCATACAGGGTGGCGGACAATGTTGAAGGGGTACTCCATCTTTTGCGCACGTGATGTTTGGTTGCAAAAAAAAGACAAGAAAAGAAAAAATCCTCTAAATGCCGGGGTAGTTTTTATTGTTGTTGGTTTTTGTTTTTTTAAGTACATGTTCGTTTGTAAAAATATTATAGAATATAAATGTATTCATCAAAATCTGTAAAAGGAAAATCTAAAATCTCAAAAATTTATACAGAAACATCTATATATTTTACACAATCTCCAACAACTTGTCACACAAACTCCAATAATTTTTTTTAAAAAAATTGTAACAAATATTCTCTCTCTATATTTTTTACCTAACTCCGATATTTTTTTATTAAACAATTACATTGAATCATCTATCTCTACACCTTTTTACAAACTCCAACAAAAATTAAATATCTTTAAAACTTTTCATCCGCCTTTACACAAAAATCTATAAAACTCCAATATACATAAATATTCAAAATTCTATCAAAATCTTAAAAATCTTACAATTTTATAGAAAACGATCATCGCCCTAATTTTTTCACAGAAAGATTCTCGGGACCATATTATCGTATTTTGTAAGTTGCATGGCAGTTTGTACATGTTACTTGGTTGTAGGATTTGATAAGTTTGATCAGTGTGTGTTTTTATTTGTTTGTCTTTTTTTAAAAAACTCACAGTAATTAGGGTTTATTAATTTTGGTCAGATATAAGAGAGTCGATTTAGGTTATTATTCATTAATTCCTTAATATTTCAAGCTAATGGAATTCATATCAAATTCGATAGAATACAAAAGTAGTTGACTTTTTTTTGTTTTGCTGGTTAAAAATGCTAGAGAGAGGGGCGATCAATGTTAGGATTGAGTCATAACTACTATTTATTAAAAGTAGCACAACAAAAGTGTAGTTGTTTTTAAAGGCGACCATCAAAATATTTGGATTGAATCATTTCTACTACTCATTGAAAATAACAAGAATGCAATTGCGGAAGAATTTGATCTAAATATCTCTCGTCCCCACAACTGCTTTTTCCAAACCAATAAAAGTTGAAAATAGACAAAAACAGAGATTTATACCTCTTACTATTTGTTGGAAGTCCTTGAAGGTAGGGGTGTTCACGGAATGACGAAACACGACTCGACCTGATCTTCCGAACCGAACCGAGGAAATTCGGATCGGCCTTCCGATATAACGGGTCGAGTGTCGAAAGAATTATAGTATTTCCGTGAATTGTGGGTCGGGTGTCGGAATACTCAAAAAATTTTCCAGGTTTCCGACCCGACCCGACCCGAAATATATATATATGATCATCAAAACTACGTCGTTTTGATGCTTATACTAAAATTTCTTAAAACTCTTTTGCCCTAGCCCTTAGCGCCTCCGCCCCTGCTCGAGTGATCAAAGAACACTCTCCATCTCTCCCGAGTCTCCCTGCCTCCTGCACCCCTCTCTGATGAGCTTCTATCTCCCGAGTCTCCCCTCTTCCGCCCTCTGTTCGAGTGACCAAAGACCACTCTCCCTACCTCCAAAAATCTCCACGTCTTTAGTCTCCAGTCTCCAGGCTTCACTGGAAAACGCTGCTAGCCCGCCACTACGCCACACGTCTTCAAGAATCAAGATCTAAAATCTTCAGTGGTCGACTCTTCATTCATCAGGTACTAATTTCTATCACTACCTATTATTTTGTTGTTTAACTTTGTAAATACGAACAATCCAGTTAGATGTTGTAAAAGCCTCTTCCAGATATTCAAATTTGGCCACCATAGGCTGATTCATAGATACTAGATAGCTTATTGAATAACCACAACCATCCTACATCAGTGGGATTCAGCTATGGAGAGTTTCTGAAGAAACCCATCGAATTAAGACCAATGTTATGCCTCTGAAACCCATCACATTGTCTGAATACAAACTCAATGCTATAAGGTATGATCCATGGTCTTGACTCCTCATGAAGATAGCTCGATTGAAGGTCCCCCTTAAAGAATGAATATGTTTCCCCCTTAAAGAATGGTCAGTGGTTAAATATTATTTTTGGCTTTTTTGCAATTGACACAGATGGAGCCTATGGATTGTAATGAGTATAATGACGACATCGGCATTAGTAGAGATGTTAGCACACCTACTTCAGGGGCTGATTCAAATTTGGGACCAAGTCCAAGTCTCGACACCCCAAGGTCCCAAATCAATCTAACATTCTCCGCGGACAACACTCAACCTCAAGTTACTTCTGGAGGAGGTCGACCTCCACGTTATCAGAAAAGAACTGAGCTGAAATCCAAATCATGGGACCACTTTAAGAAGATTGAAGATAGTAATCCACATATAGCTAGGTGCAGTCACTGTAAAAGTGAGTTTTTTTGTGACTCAAAGAAGCAAGAAACATCTTCCTTACTTTATCACTTGAAAAAATGTAGACCTTATCTTTCTAAAGAACGTTTATTAGATGACAACAAAGTGAAGTTGGCTGAGATTTTTAAGGAGAGAGAAAGTAGAGAGATGAGTCTTGTTAAATATAATGAGAAAATGATAAGGGTTTCACTTGTAAGGATGATAATCATAGATGAGTTGCCTTTTAGGATTGTGGAGGGTAAGTATTTAAGGATTTTGTGAGGTCTCTTGAACCTAGATTCCCAATTCCTTCTCATATCACTATAATGATGAATTGTTTGGACTTATTTATCCAAGAGAAAGAAAAGGTTGAAGAATACGTTTATTAATAATGGTCAGTGTGTGTTGTTTGACTACTGATATGTGGACTTCTATTCAAAATCTTAATTACATGGTTATCACTGCCCGTTTTTTTGATAATGGTTGGAACTTGCATAAAAGATCATAAATTTTGTTAAAGTTTCTAATCATCAAGGAATCACAATTGGGAGGATGATTGAGTCATGTTTGTTGGAATGGAGGATAGATAGTATTTTCACAATCACAGTAGATAATGCCTCATCCAATGATGATGCTGTTGATTATATGAAAATGAGGACAAGAGATATGGTTGACACTATTTTGGATAATGAGTTTATGCATATGCGATGTTATGCCCACATACTTAATCTTGTTGTTAGTGATGATTTGAAAGAAGTGAATGACTCAATTGAAAGTGAGGAATGCAGTTAAGTATGTAAAGGCTTCTCCTTTACAGCTTGACAAATTCAAGCTATGTGTGGAAAGACAGATAATTCCAAGCAGAGGTCTTCTTTGTTTGGATGTTCCAACTAGATGGAACTCCACCTACTTGATGTTGGATGTGACACAGAAGTATCAAAGTGCATTTGATCTTATGCAAGAGGATGATAGCCAATTCATAGAGAGTTTGACTGAGGTTAGACAAGAGAGAAGAGACTTGGGGCCACCTAATGACGATGACTGGGAGACTGTTAGAATTTTTGTGAAATTCTTGAAGATTTTTCATGATGTAACTGTACGCATTTCTGGTTCTTTGTATACGACTGCAAATTTATATTTCAAGAAATTTCTTTGATCTACAATCATTTGCAACAATTTCGTAAAAGTGATGATTATATGTTGAGTATTATGGCTGAGAAGATGATGAAAAAATATGACAAATATTAGGGAGATTTTGAGAAGGTCAATATGATGCTTTTTGTTGCGGGTGTGCTTGACCCACGATATAAGATGAAGTTTTGATTTGATGAAATTGTTGGTACTGAACGGGCAACTGAACTTATTCAGAAGTTGAGGAATGTCATCGATCGCTTGTTTAATTACTATGCCAAATTTGGTGGAGGTTCAAGTGGGGTTGAGTCAAGTGGCGAGGAATCAAATATGAGTGGTACATCTTCGGTGGATGATAATGATATTTTGCTTAGATTTCACAAGTTTCGAGCAGCAAAGGGTACTAGTGTAGAGTGTAAATCAGAAGTGGATCGATACTTGACGGAGGAAGTTGATTCAGGAGCAGATACTTTCGCATATACTCATTTGGTGGATAGTGATTTCAACAAGATACCCAATTCTTGGCGAGCTAGCACAAGACGTACTAGATATTTCTATCTCAACCGTTGCTTCTGAGTCTGCTTTTAGTATTGGAGGTCACATCTTAGCTTCTTTTCGAAGCTCATTAGCTCTGAAAACGGTCGAGGCCCTCATATGTACTCAAAATTGGTTAAAGTCTTCACCTACTACTTATGACTCCCAAGATGTGATGGATGATGTGGAAAACTATCAACAGGTATCATTCTCCAATTTAATTTTTATTTCATTTATGATGAATACTAATATGCTATCATGTTTAATCTTTTATATTCTAACTTTTTTTCACTTAATATTATTGTAGAGGTGAGTTTCAAGCATGAGTATATTGTGACATTGTGAGTTCTTGAAGATTTTGAGGTGCATGAAGAATATGAGTTAGTAACTTAGTACGTGTATTTTTCTCTATTATTTGTTGTCTTATATATGAAGTTGCATGATTATAAATTTATAAGTATCTCACTTTCTTCTATTTTGTGCATGTAGGTTATGGGTGATGGAAAGATGGAGAGATGTTTCTATATTTTGTAATTTGTTGGTGTTGTTGTAACTTGTTTATTTGAATTTCTAGTTGTATTCATTTCATATTTTTCTTTGTTGTTGTAGCTTGTTTATTTTTCTATATGTTAGATCTGCATTTGTGCTAGCTTCTGGTGTGGACTTGTAGATGTAGATATTTGATTCGGAGTTGGATTGCTTGCTTATAAACATGTTATTTTTTTGGAATTTGGATTGTTGCTGGTGGATGTGTTTGTTCAACTCCGTGTGTGACTATTTTATAATTTTATTCTGTCTTCTAAACTTGTTAATTTATGGTATTTGTTGCTGTACAAGTATATAATATTATCTTTAAATTAGGTTAATGGATGTAGGTTGTGTGTGAATATCTCTAATGTTAATTTCTTTTGTTGAAGTCAACGGTGGGTTTTCAAAATTAATTTATGACCATTGAAATGGTTTTGGGTAGGACTATAGATGCAGAAATTAGTTGATGAAAACATGAAATGATTTGGGGTATGTGGACGCAGGAATTAGTTGATGAAATGAATTGGGGTATGTAGACGCAAGAATTGGTTGATGAAATGAAACATGAAATAGTTTTGGGCCTTTGGGCTTCAAAATTAATAAATTGGGCTTGGTTGCCAATAGGCATTTTTGGACTTCAAAATTATGTAACTGAATTGGGCTGAAAAATTGGTAAAGTTGGGCTGATTTTGGGCTTTCGGCCAAATACGAATTTCGATCCGTATTTCGAATCAATTTTGGAATACAAGTCGGCTTGGAATACACACTAATTTCAGATAGGCTCGGAGGAATTGTAAGCATTCCAATATACACGGGTCGGTTGTCGGAATTTTTTTTTTCCAACCCGTAGGGTCGGCTGTACAGCCGTGGTATGGGTTGAGGCCGAAGACAATGGGCCACTTTTGGGGTCAGGCTCTGATTTGAACAAAAAAGTTCGAACGTTGGCGTTTGAAGCTCACCTGTTTGGACCGTTTGGAAAATACCGTTTTTGTTTGTGTTGTTACGTTTGACGATAGTAACCAAACAAAAGAAAGTGATCGTTTAAACCCTAGTGGCGGGTTCGAACTTCGAAGGAGCTGAACTGAAGGGGTTCAGCCACTCGTGCTGGGTCGAGTTGAGAATGGATGAGCAGAAGCTGAAAAGCGTGCCTGTTTTGCCATGGATGCGAAGCCCCGTTGATGTCAGTCTCTTTGAGGAGTGCCCTCTCGATATCCTCCCGTGCATTGATACCAGGTACCTTCTTCCCTCCCCGCCCCCTCTCTTTTATCCAGTAATTACGTATTACTGATCGTGTAACTTGATATCATTTATTGATTCGCGATTGTTCTTTTTTAATTTTCGGTTCCGTTAGAATTTCAAGTGCAAACTTTCAAACTTGTATGATCGTGTGTATGTTTCTCTCATTTGAGACACCTGGGTTCTACGGAATATGTTGAATGTACATCAATTTGTATTATGGTTTTCTTTTGGGGTGAGCCTCCCACACTCAGTGTGACGAGATTTATCTATCTGGGTGGTGAGAAATCTTGAAATTGTCAAAGTTGGCTAAACTCTAGTGTAAAAAATAAATTCGCAGGAGAGAATAAGCAATGAGTAGCTAAAAATGCTATCACTAATAGATATTTTATCACCAGCATATTTCAGTCTCGTTGAGACTTCTATTTGTTGTGAGTGTGAATCTACCACTCATCCCAAAAGCTTAAGCAGATAGAAAGATGAATATTTTATTATTTGAGTTATATTCTTTAACACTCTCCTCACGTGTGAGCCGGACTCTCCTTTAATTTGGAGGCTCAACACTTGCAATATTTAATTAAAATTGGGATAAAGTGCGGAGTCAGGTCTCGAACTTAGGACTTTGACTCCGATACCATGTGAATCTACCACTCATCCCAAAAGATTAAGCTGATAGGAAGAGGAAGATTTTATTATTTGAGTTATATTCTCTAACAATGAGGAGGTTTTGGTAAAAATAAGAAAGAGAAGCGAAACTTTTTGATGGATATAGTTGATATCTTAAATAGTCTAAAACTGTCACATGATCAAGGCAGACAAAATTCAAAATTTTCAAATTCAATGAACAAGAAAGATAGAAGTAACCCGAGGCTAACTTGCTGCTATGTATTATATCCCAGAACTACCGTTTGGTTTGTCTTTGGGTGGTTGGGGGTGGGGTCCTATCGTTGTTAAATGTTCTTGTCTAACAGAGCAAATACATAGGCTTTGGACGTTGCTTAATAAAAGAGAATGGAAAGAAAGTTGCCTATAGAGAGCCTCTATTTTAGACTTTTTTAAGGAACTGTTAGACGGGGTGATAGTTCTTCTGATGATCACAATGGTATAGTTGTTTAAAGGGTGGAAGTTTGTAGAAAAGTGGCTACAAGGAAGGGAATTAGTGATGGGAAAAGTTTTTTGGTTTATTTTTTCTCTCCCAGGTTCATGTTCTTCTCCTGAACTGTGTTCCTTCACTAGGCAATCCAAAAACAAGAATAATCTCATTGATTAATAAGAGGAGAAGTAAGAAATACATTTTTCATCTGAGTAATTCCTTTAATGTTCCTTTATCTTGCTTGAGCTGAAAAGTTTTTTTCACTTCTTATACGTAACTAGAGAGAAGAATTTGGCTGAATTCCAAGTTTCCAAATTTTCTCAGTTACTAGTTCTTCCTTTCTTTCTTTTGTTTCCATTCCTTTTAGCATATAGTCTTAGATAATTTATTTTAAATTAGGTTGACAGTGGCTTTGAAGAATATGGGCATATCTTCACTCTTCCCAGTGCAAGTAGCAGTTTGGCAAGAGACGATTGGGCCTGGTGCTTTTGAGCGAGATCTCTGCATAAATTCACCAACAGGAAGTGGTAAAACGTTAGCCTATGCTTTGCCAATTGTGCAAATGCTATCAACTCGTGCTGTCAAATGTCTACGTGCTTTGGTGGTGTTGCCTACTCGTGACTTGGCGTTTCAGGTTCAATGCGTTCTTATATCTGCATATTTTTAATTTTGTATACTATTTCCCACAGGATACTTACTGGGGGCTTGTAACATTTTTAAACTAATTCTTAGGTAAGCAATTACATTGACTTGATGAATTACCTGGTGGATCATTTGGGTGTTGGAAAACTAGACCCATCTCACTTATTTTCATGCACTGTTCAACCGATTTCTTATGATTAGCCCTTCTCTTATTTTTTTCTTTGGTTCTAGGTTAAAGGGGTTTTTGATGCAATTGCACCGGCAGTGGGCCTGTCTGTTGGTTTGGCTGTCGGTCAATCTTCTATAGCTGATGAAATTTCTGAGCTTATCAAGAGGCCTAAGATTGAGGCGGGCATCTGTTATGACCCAGAAGATATTATGCTCGAGTTACAAAGTTCTGTGGACATATTGGTGGCAACCCCTGGAAGGCTAATTGACCATATTAATTCCACTAAGGGCTTTACCCTTGAGCATCTGTGTTATCTTGTAAGTAGCACATGCCACTTGCAAACTGATACTTGACTGAAGTTCTTGATGGGGATTATCATATTTTTTCTAGCTGTAGTTTAGTAGTTAAATGAGCTACTATGTTTGAACAGAGAAGTATTCATGTGGTGAAAAATAACAGGATTTCAGAAATGATATTTAGCGTTAGGTTTTAAAGATAACAAACTATTTTGATTTATGAATCAAATCTAGTTCACCTAATCTTGTGTTATGTGAAGTCCTAATGTAAACATGACATCATTGATGAACACCAGTTGTCTTGATGCGCGCGGACTACCAACTCTATCCTATTAGCTGACTACCCTCGTCATTCAGTCAAATTAGGCAACTCGTGTCTATTGGGCATGATTGGTTGTAGGTGACTCATCAGTAGGAAAATCAAATCTCCTAAGTGATGAATTTGTTGTTAATATAGCTCAATGGCTTATACTTCTATTTTCAGTCATCTTGTCATTCTCTAAAGCAACTGTTGAGGAGGCAAATTATTTCAGGTTGTTGATGAAACCGACAGATTACTCAGGGAAGCATACCAGTCCTGGTTACCCACTGTGCTTCAGTTGAATCGGCCTACAGATGAAGATGTCTACCCTTATGCATCGCGTTTTCTTCCTTCTACATTTAATTCCTTAAGAACCATAAGGAGATTGTGAGTTCTATGTTCATTTACCTCCCTTTTCTAGCTATTTCATTGAACTACTTTTTGGTATTCTTGGAAAGCAACATGTGGTTTCAAGTGTCAGACAATACGGGAGATGATTGTTGGTGGTTGGATGATGTGAAAACTCCAAAAAATGTTGTTTCTCTAATTAGGTTTATCCACATCTAGTACTAATTTATCTTTTTTTGTTTACTGTTTATTTATTTTCCATATGATGTTTTAGATTATTTTTATGTTCAAAACAAGTTGGATTCTGATTTAATTACAGCAAAGTTGTTTCGGTTCTATAGTTTCCTCTTTTTGTTTTCAGCATGGTTGTGTTTGCAAACCATTCCAAAATTTTGGTCAAGAAAATAAAAATTAAATAACTTTAAATATAAAAAATTCACTCAAATCATCTCTCTCCACTTTTTCACCAACTCCCATAAAATTCTAGTTTTTTATTACTTTCTCTCAAAATCCAATAAAACTCTAACCACCTCAATTTTTACAACATTCCCAAAATTTTGGTTTGCAAACACCGCCTAAGTTTCTACAATTGCACATCAGTGCGTTTTGGCAATATAGTCATATTTGGACCTACACTGGTGTGAAGGCCTAGAGGAGCTGTAATATTTTGGAGAAAGAAGTTAAAAAAGTTTGTAGCATCCTTTTGTCACCAAAACAATTATGAAGATCAACGTGTGGCAAATTTCTTGAAAAGTTTCTCCACATCTTGTTATCGAGATAGCTTCAACTTAATAGAGTTTATTTTTGAGAAAAATTTGTGGCTAACTAATAGTCCGTACTACTCATGTAAGCCATCATCAAACAGGCCAACAAACATGCTAAGAAGAAAAAACACAAAATACTTCAGTTGGCACTTTTGGGCAGGGCTGATTAACGACAAGTTTTACATTCATTGTATTAACCTATGTTAGCTACCTCCATTGCTGCTAATTTCTAGTGTTCCGTTTTGAACGTATTTACTATCCATGGTGTCCATTTCTAAATGGGAATTATTGTGCTAGTTACAACACCTAGGTAAAACTCTTGGCTACACCTCAGCATACAAATGCTGATGGTTTTACGGGGACCACTAGCAATATCCAAAACGTGCTCAAAAGAGTATCTGCTAGATGACGAGAATAAGGTTTTATCAATGAATGACTGTTGAGTCATTCTCATCCTCCAAGGAAGGATGCATTTTAAAATTATCTTGTGTCAAGTTTCCTTTTTTTTTTTGTAATATTGTTTGAAAGAGGATGAGTTATATGGAATGATATATAGAGCCTTGCCTTTAAATGCTATTACATTGTATGTGGCAGTGGTGTTGAGAGGGGGTTCAAGGGTAAACGTTTCCCCCGGCTTGTGAAGATGGTCCTATCTGCAACATTGACCCAAGATCCAGGCAAGCTTGCTCAGCTAGATCTGCATCACCCTTTATTTTTGACAACTGGGAAAAGACGATATCAGCTTCCAGAAAAATTGGAATCGTACAAATTGGTAGGTAGCCATAACTGTAGGTGAAAATTTTGATTTCCTTGGTCTGTTTGAATATCTGAACGGCTATAATTAACAATATCACTCTTTGCATTTAAGACTGCTTGCCAAAGTGGAAACCATGCTAAATGTGTGGAGAAAAAAATTGTGCTAATTGATTTTGCTATAATGTTTTTCAGTTGTCTAGAAGTTCATCATATTTAGTAGCCTGCTTCCATGGTTGTCTTTTTGACTCTTATGGTAAGTTTTAGCATCTGTTTTTGTTGTTGAAATTTTGTTCCGTTCCAAAATTTGGAGAGTTCTTTGAGTAGGAAAGATTAATTGGGAAGATATTTTCTGCACATCTTCTAAGGCTCCCGGGAATAGTCAAATGATGCAATCTCAGTTTTGGCACATCTTTCTCATCTTTTTAGCTTTGAAAGGAGCAATCTTGGACACCTTTTCTAACACCAAGGCAATAATCGCCTGGAAGTGGCAAATTTATACTGGGACTAGAAAGAGTAAGGTCAGAATTCAATAGGAGATTTTGGCAACCCTCTTTACTGAAGAAGCGTCAGTTCCAATTTCCAATTTCAAAAAACCTCTATCTTAATTTTGAGCTGTGTTTGAGCATGATCTTCAGCTGGTAATCCAGAAAATGCTGCTGATTCCTGAACAGGGTGTTGAAGGAACACATCGTAATAAACACTCTTCCTGAGAGATGATTACACGCTTCGTGAAACTTCATGAGTCCAACATTTAGATTTCAACTTCTATAGAAGCTCTCCCTTCTCTCTAGATTCCTCCTTCGTTTTTTTGTCTTCTCTCCTGTTGTGGTCATGGTTCTTGTTTTCTGGTTGTGCTGCTTCTAGTTTTTAGATGGGTTTAGATAGGTGTTTTCGAGTGGAAGCCAAAACCTTTCAGGTGTCTGTTGATGTTAGGGGAGATATTAGATGGTCGGAATGGAGTCGTAAGTCTCATAGTGCCATTTCGCTTGGGAGATTAGGGGCTGCATGGTTAGTGTCTTTAGCCAGCCAGCTATTGGGAGTTGATGCTGATCAGGATGTCGTGTTGAGATTCAATGAAGGCTCAAGGGCATTCTTGGCTCAACGACGAGCTAACAAGTCGGGTAGATTTGTTGCCGTGATGGAGTTTGGAGAAGGACGCCGGAAAGGGGTGGTCATGGTACCTGAAGGTCGAGAGGGAGCTGGTTGGTTGGCTATGGCAGCGTGTTTCCAGGGGGTGGTCGATCAATTTGGGCCGGTAGGAGGTCATCTTGGTGCTGGCGGTGCAGTGGTTGAAGGAGAGAAGCTGTCCTTCGCGGATGTTGTTCAGATGGGGTTGAGAAAGGGTGGCCATGGGCAGGCTTTTTTTCCTGCTCAAAGTGTCGTTCCATTTGCAGGAGGCAAAAGGAAGTCGTCGATGTTGGTAGGGATGAACACTGCAGTCGAGGGGGCAGCTATGTCTGCCATGGGGGCTACTCCTGTCATGTCAGAGGTTTGCTGCCCAAAGCATTTTCGTTTAAAACTTAACTGCTTGCTTGAGGAATTGAAGAGGCTCATCGGGTTTGTCTTGGGTGAGGGCTCGGAGGGGCTGTTGGAAGGCTGGGTCGACTGTGCTGAGTGTGCTGGGCCGGGAGTTGGAGGTGGGCTTGTGGGTGGTGTCAGTTCTATGAAACCTGAGGGAGTTGAGGTGGTTTCTCTGAAGCCCGACACCATTGGGTCTGTAGTTGGCTTGGACTGTGGGGTTGGGGAGCTGTCGAATGGGGGCCTTGCGTTGAGTGGGCCTGTTATTGGTTTGGACTGTGGGGTTGGGGAGCTGTCGACTGGGGGCCTTTTGTCGAGTGGGCCGACTGTTGGGCTTGTTGTAGACCCGGCCCAACGGGAATCTTGCGTTGTCGCTGAATCGGTCCTGTCGCCCTCTCCTGGTGGTAGCCTCGACGGCACAAAATCAGATACCAGCTCTAAGTCGGCGGCAGACGACTCGCCGGCGTTGTCTGCGGCTGGGGGTGAGGGTCTCCTTGTCTTGCCGGCGTCGATACCTTCTCCGGCAGTCTCTTGCGTTCTTGCTGAGGGCATATCAGACGCCGAGACACGTTCGAAAGTCACCGAGATCGGAAGCAGAAATGGCCACTCGTCGGCGGCAGATAACCTCTCGTCGGCGCCGTCTGTTGTCGATGGTGACTGCCCGGAGGCCTCTCAAATGCCGGAGTTAACGCCGGAATCTACGCCCGAAGACACTTTCGAGGGTCAGATTTCATCGGGGGCTCTGGTTGTCTATGATGGAGGGGCTGGGCATGATGGGTTTGCTGGACCTCTCTCGGATGGGCTGAAAATTGGTGACCCGGAGACCTTAGCTGAGTTATCGGGGGCTATGGTTGTGATTGAAGGAGGGGCTGGGCACGCTGGGCTGGCTGGGTGTGCTGGGCCTATCTCTGGGCCCCTCTTAGGTGGGCAGGAGGAGGGGGAGTGTTCTCTTAGACCTGTTCTAGCGGTCCCTAGTAACGCTTTGGAGGGTGAATCTCCGGCGTGGGTTTTGGATATGGTTTCCTCAGTGGGTAATATGGTTGGACTGTCGTGTTGTGGTCAAGAAGAAATCTCTTTGCAGCGTTGGAACGGGATCGGGTGCAGCCTTGTTCGAAAAAGTCTAGAAAATCAAAGGGGAAGATGATGAGAGAGCTGCAGGGATTGAAGTCTTCAGTTAACTATGATGGGGCTCCCTCGATCGTTCGGAAGATTTAGCGCGGGTTTTTGTGGGGGTGCTTTTGTTTTTCTTGTTGGAGTGTGGGCGGGAGTTTCTTGGGGGTGCTTTGTTTTTCTTGTTGGCGTGTGGGGGGAGTTTTTCTTTGACCTGTTCTAGGGTTTTTTTTTTTTTTTTGAGTTCCTCAGTACATTCTCTTGTACTGGTGACTCCGTTGTTCTTTGTTTTCCTTTGTGTTTAATAAAACTGGCTTACTTATCAAAACTTCTATAGAATCACTGTTAACCTAACCTGAGAAAGAATAGGATCAAATAAAGGTTTCATGCAGATTTTATACATTTATTGGCGCTTATAACTTGGTTAGATGGTTCAATTTTTGCTTCATTCATTGGATGTTTTGTTTTGGCACTTGCTGATTGTCTGACAATGGGCAATCTGTTGAAGACTCTGAAATTCTTTTAGGAAAAGAATGTACGAATAGGGCAATGAATCAAGTGATCATAGACTCGCAACTACATACGGTTCGATACATTGGTGTTGCATTTAACAAAATTATCCACTGTTAGATTTCTCCCAATCAGCTGAAAAAAAGCAACTTTCTAAAACTTTACTACTCCAAATTCTCCTTCAATGAAATAGCATACTGGTAAGACCTCTTAATTCCCAGTAATAAGAGCGAATATTGAATTGATAACCGCACTTTAGCATCCAATGCAACCTATCAAAGCCTTCATTTTTCCACTAATTAGACTTAAGCAATCTTGTGAGTATGTGACAATGGTGAACATGAAAAAATCATGTCTTATGGCAAGTAAGCACGTATTTTCATGGCATGCTCAAACTCTCGGTAGTAATCTCTTATATATGTCTCAGATTGATGTTTAATGGCCAACCCACTTCTCTCCCCCATGATCATGAAATTCTATGTCTTGTTTACAGATTTGTGAATCAAGACTCAAACCGTTGTATTTGGTTGCCCTTCTGCAAAATTTAGGAGGAGAGAAGTGCATTGTTTTCACATCATCTGTGGAAGCAACTCATCGTCTATGCACCTTACTAAATTTTTTTGCTGATCTAAAAATCAAGATCAAGGAGTTTTCAGGTCTTCAACGTCAATCCGCAAGAAGGTAGTTTCTATGTGGATTTTACTTGTTAATGGCATTCATGGTAAACTGCATGGTTATATCTTCTCAAGGGAAGGAGAAAAGTGTATATGATTGCTGCTAATAAAGATAAGAACACGAGGTACCCATATTGTCTGGAAATCGGGAAATGTGAAATATGCTTTTTCCTTGTATTTCTTACTTATTTGGGGAAAAATCACTTTGCACTGTCGAAACCATGAGATTGTGTCACGTTGGGGACTAAACTATCACATTTGTCATATTAAGCTCTTAAACTGTCAGAATTCATCAATGTGCACGCTCTAATAAGATCTGGATGTCAAGATTGTGATATGTAGCTAGTTTTTTTTTTTATTTAATCGAAGGATCTTGTCAAAGGGTGCACATTGATAAATTTTTGCACTTTGATGGTTTAATGTAACGAAATTGAACCTCCAGGGGTTTGGTCTAGTGGTAAGGCAACGGCTTGGGTTCTCACATGTCCCAAGTTCGAGCCCCAACACCGTCATTATCACCCCTGACTTATCTGGGATGTGTTGGGTAGGGTCATGACACATGCCCCCAGGTTTGCTTGTAGGGCCGGGTACACGAAGTGGTCCGACCTTGGGAGCTCTTGGGTTATCAAAAAAATGTAACGAAATTGATAGTCTGAACGCTCAAAATGCCATTGGGCCCATATTTTATGAGGTTATTTAATTTTCTAATGGAGTTTAGTTTTGTACTGCAGCAAGACAATGAAGCAATTCCGGGAAGGAGAGATACAAGTACTTGTTTCCTCTGATGCAATGACTCGTGGAATGGATGTTGAAGGGGTTAGAAACGTCATTAATTATGATATGCCTCCATACATAAAAACATATATTCATCGGGCTGGTCGAACTGCAAGAGCAGGCCATGCTGGGCGTTGCTTCACATTGCTGCACCAGGATGAGGTAGTTTACTCTCTTGATTGCTTTGTTATATGGTAATGAGGCAATAGGTTCAGGATGTGTCACCGAAACTCATACACTCGGGGTTGCAAGTCATCTTGGCCAGTGTCACCAACTAGTTTTCTTGAAGCTTTTTGTTCATATTTCACTCACAAGCAGCTAAATTGCTACCTTTTTCCCACGCTCAGTATGTACAGTGGACCTAGCTCAATCTCATGCCAGCTTGATCTCAAACATTATGAATTAATTTTGATTTGGCCCATTTAATGTCAACTTATCCAAGACTGGGTATACTTTGCCTTTCAACCTGATCCAGGGGTGTGAGCTCTGTGCAGGCCAGCCCAATCATGGCTCAGCTATGTCAGGGCATAGCCTACCTAAGATTCTATACTGACCCTTTTTTCTCTTAAAAAGAACAGAAGGGAAGTAGAGTGAAGAGAGAAAACGGGTTGGGGATTTAGGTGTTGGTCGAGAGAGACAGTCATGCATCATATGAAATAGAATAGCCGCTCATCTGTTCCATCAGGATGATCCTTGAGAGTTTGGGGCATGTTTGGTGCCTTACTGTTCCCTAATCGATTGCACTGTACAGCATGTGTAGCATTGATGTAGTCTAGTTCTATATTTCAGTTCCCATGTCTATGGGTATCACTCTATTCTCTCTCAATTGCCTATCATTTATAAATGAGGGGGAGTACCTTAGCAGCAGTAGCTTCAAACACTTGAGATCTTAGTTCTAATTTTCCTGATACATGTTGAAAATATTGGTATCTAATGGTCAGAAGAGGGATCTTGTGCTTGTGCAACTTTCGATCCATGTATAGTTTTTGCAAATTGTGTACAAATTTATTCCCTTGTTTCAGGTTAGGCGTTTCAAGAAGCTGTTACAAAAAGCTGACGATAAAACTTGTCCTGTTTACCCTATTCCTTCAAATTCAATCGAGTCACTTCACCCAATTTATGCATCTGGTAATTCTTCACCTTTTCTTTTCCTAGTGCTAAATTTAAAGTCATATTCTTAGATCACTGACATTGTGAGTAGCTCTTAAGTGTGCGATTGATTTCACTTGGAATAGGTTCCCGGTTTGACAACACAGGCACTGAAGTTTTGGTTCTTGGTAGTTTTGAATTGTCTATTCTCTTTGTTATTTGCTACAAGATTCATGATTGTTCTTCCGTTATAAAAAAAACAAATAGATTATCCTGGGTTGGCCTTCTCCAGAATTATGATAAAATCTTACTCTTCTTTTCGATGCGTCAGCGCTGGAGAAACTAAAAGAGACGGTTGGATTAGAAACATCTAGGAAGCGCAAAATTGGTTTCAGGTCTTCCAAGCCACGCAAAGGAAATGAGACAAACCATTCAAAGGAATAGCATGTGGTCCTTGGAGCATTAAGTTCAGTGACAGTAGATTCCGATTTTGATGTAAATGTGGAGAGAGTTTGAGTTCAGTCTACTAAAGACATCTGGAAAAGCTTATTTTTGATCTATGAACGGGAGATGTTATTCAAGCGTAGACAGTAAAACGTTGTTGGTAGAAGGTAAGAAGAAAAAAATTTGTTGCATACCTCTTTGGATATCTCATTCTGTAATATGTCTGAATTATCAGTTTACTTTGTTGGGAAGATTCTTAATGTGATTTATACTTAACAATATCATTGTAACTGCTCCGTGGCTCCAGTTATATCCGTTTCATGGGGGCCAATGTATCAAATCCTTTTGATTTAAGTCTGATTTAGGTGTCATGTTAGCCCTTCATATTTTCAGATTACAGGCTGCCTATAGATGATGTTTATATATAATCATGGGAGCAGCTCTCCTCCCGTGCCCTCCCATTTTTAACAAATAGATGGCACGTGAAAATTTGCAATAATAAAAACTGAAGCTCCATTATTTGCTCAAGCGTCGGTTGTACCTACCATCAAGTTATACACACCGCTAACCGGACAACCTCCCTGCTGATACTCAATTAGGGCTGATCACTGGTACTGGCTGTGTGCTGGTTAACCGGCACCATGTTCTGGTGACCGCAGCCCAACGGTCCATTTTTTATTCGTTTTCTCATTCTTTCATCCGCCTCTTCTCCTCTGCAACTCTCTGGCGCTATCTTTTGCATTTCTCTCGCTCTCCCTCTCCTGTTTTGTTTGGCTGAGATATGAGATTTGATTGCGATTTGAAATTTTTTGTTGCTATTGGAAATTTTTTGTTGCGATTTGATAATTTTTGTTGCGATTGCGATTTGGTTGTTGTAATTTGCGATTTGATTCTTTTGGTTTCATTTTTTGGAATTTTATTGTAAACTGCCACCAAAAGTGTCGGTTTCTTCTTCTAATAGGGCCCGGTGTCTATTTTTAGACAACTGTCCATAGTGGTGGTGGTGGTAGAAACCATCACCGTCACCGTAAATGCACAGTCGTACACCCAATGATCCGATGGTGATAGATTCAACCATTTTGGAGCTTCAACTCTTGATATTGTTAATCAAAGATATTCTGAAATGGGTTTGCAGTCTCAAAAGAAAAAATGGGTCTAAAGTCTAGGAGAAGAAATTCCTTTGGGCCTAGTCATCGAGTGTGAGTCCACCATTATCGAAGCTTAAGCTACGACATCTTAACCCACAATCATGCAAAGGCTTGGCGTTTCTCCAGTGGCAGTGAAGCCTCGAGAAAATGAATTTATCTAATGCTCCGTTTGTTTTATTGTATTCTTATTTTTGTAAAATATTTTACTTACTTTTCGATTTTTGAATGTTCCGTAAAATTGCGGTCAATGGAAATGAGTTTCGGTCAAATGTAAAATATATAACCGAACTTTCTAGAAAGCAGCTTCTTTTTTAGAAGTCGTGAATCTTCTTTCCCCAGCCTTTCCCAACATCTCACTCCACTGTTCTCTCCCTTCTCGCAGACTTTTTGCTCTTTGTCTTTTTTTTTTCTAAGTACTCCCAATCTTTGTCTCTCTATATCTCTCATGTCCTCTCACTCGACTGTTCTCCCCCTTCTCGCATATTTCTTGCTCCCAATCTTTGTCTCTCTCTTCCATTCTCTCCTTTTCATGGGATATCGAAATCAGTTCTTCATCTTCGGCATTTCTCTTTCTCTCTCCTGTGCTCCTCTTTGAGGGATATCGAAATCAGTTCTTCAGGGATATTTACTTGAAATAATTCCACGTAGCAAATCATTTTGAAAATTTTCTAGAATTAAAAGCGAAAAATTTAGTTCCATATGTAATTTGATTGATTTTTATTTTATTTTATTTCTAATATTAAGAATTAAATTTATGAATCATATAAGATTACGGAAAATACAACCTGAGCAGGACATGAAATTTTTTTTTGAAAAATATATTTAAGGTAACAACCAAACAACGAAAATGATAATACTTTACTGAAATTTAATGCATTGGAATTTGCTTTACAACAAAAAGTATTTTACAACGAAACAAAAGGACCCTAGAATAGGCAGCTTGTGAAATTGATATTATATGGTCAAAATCTCAGAATAAAGCATGGATCCGAAGCCTTAGGAGAAAAAAAGATGAGAAATCTGAGAACTCTAGATCAGGAGCTCCTGCTCAATGGTCCCTCAACACTGTCACCTCTCATTTTCGTTTATTTCCATTGCCCATTGGGGGAAACGCAGAGAAGGCTTCACAGGATGTTTCACGATTGTTTTTTCACCTTGTAACTAAACGTTGCGTTTAACTGCTTATTCCGACTCAAAGAATATCAACACTGTATCTTATATGTCTACCTTTCGATCTCAACTGAACTGAAATGTTTTCTATCTAGATTCAAATGGGAGGGAACGGGAGGGTAGTGAATGGTCCTCCCCGTTCACATTCCATAATCATGCACATCATTTTTAGTGTTTACTGGTATTTTTGTTTTACGTCAAGATTAATGGCGTCTTAAACTATGCCCTGGACAATCAATAAAAGAGGCTTTAAGTGTTTCTTGATATCCAAACGACCTTTGAGGTTTGGTTTTAGTTTTAGTACAGGTTCCCTTGCCAATACAGAGTTCAAAGTCTCGTTAATGGAGGCTCTATAGAGGAAATAGTTTGGAGGGGGTTAAAGGCTGCAGTTGACGTTGGTGAAAATTGTTGATTGTATCGAAACTTTCCAGGACAAGCAATAACAACTCGATCTCGTTTCCACATAAGCTGTTTAATACAGTCGACAGGCAAATAAAGTTAACACTTTTTTTAAGGTTTTCTATTGCAAACTTAAAGCCTCCTGTTGGTGACTATGATCATGCTAGCCCTGCGCTATCATTCAATCCTTCTATGGCCATACGCAAATAGGCCTTCTATTATTGTCTCTGCGAGTGTTGGTCTTCTAACCAATTCTCCAGCACTTCTTTAGTTAAAGAACAAGAAGGAAAAAAAGAAGAAGAAAAAATACATGACAGAGTGCTCCTGCTCCAGTAGGCTTCATACAAGGCCTATGAGGCTTTCACCTTTATTTATACAGCCTTCATGGTTCTCAGTGATCAAAGATCGAAAAGGATCTGTGAACCGCTTTGAGAAAGAACTTGTTGTCAGCTGCGGGAACGGCTGAAGCAGCAAAAGCAGAAGATGATGAAGAAGAAGAACTTCTTGGAGAGTTAGCACGGGAATCGTTTCCCCCACCATCTCTTTCTTCATTTATGGTGTCCAACATCTTCGAGGCTCTCTGCCTCATGACACAAATATACTGTGGTGGTGCAACCTCTGAGACAAACCTTGCAAGGCGCGAGTTTGCCATTGTTTTTGCTATAAATTTTTGGCGAATCAAAGAGCAGAGGATGAAACTAAAAGTTGGTGCTTTGAGTCCAGAGAGAGGAGAGAGAGGGGCATGCAAGGATGTAGGCTTTGGGGCTGTGGATGAGTATGAACACAAGCTCTGTAAGGGGGATTTATAAGGCGGTGAAAGGCAAAAGTTGAGTCAATAGTCCACAAAAGGGTCTTAATCACGTTTAGCAGTTAGTGCCGCCTCTTGCTTTTGATATTAATTGCAAAGCGACTGATGCTTCCAAGACATTGTCAGGGGATAACCATAGCGTGGGACCATATCTTGGTATGTGTCGAAGTATGGATGGAAAATGAGAGATCTCTATGGATATGCTTCTTGTTAGGATCGATAGTCTCCAAATTTGCACTTTTCTTAGCTAAATGGGAGCAGCCAGTTGGCATGACACGTTTCAGTTCCTAGTTTGGCTGATCGACCCTGACCTTCCTTCAGCCACAAGTTGCAGTGATTTTCTCGATCGGGAAATGGTTGAAGTGTAAATTGACACTTTGGCCAAGCATCCTCAAGCTCAAACTGATTGCTGTATTGAAAAAGTTCAAAGTTTGTCAGCGGTTTGGTGCCAGTTAGTTTGGGTTGAGTAATGCTCAAACGATGTGTAGGTAGCTAATAGTATCACCCAAAGAGAACAATAAACCAGAAGAGAGTCTGTCCAACCAGCAATACCATATACTTGTGCATTCTCTGCATGGAGTGCACATGTTTTTTCTTTCTTACCTACTTAGGTCATAAATAGGCGTTTAAAGTGTGCATGCAATTTCTAAACGAATTGCTATGGTGTTGCATCATTTCCTTGCATACACTTTTTTTTTTCCTTTCCCTAAGATCTTTTCCTTGCATACACAAATATTTAGATGTTCCTGGAAAGTAATAGGCCGGAGGAATCAACATATAGGGACCAATGCTAATTAGCCTAGTAAAACAAATTGACCAAACAAGGTTGCATTAAGGGTCCATTTGTTTGCTTGTATATAATAAATTTTGTAATTAGATATTTGCCAAGCACACGAAAATGAGGTCAAAGTAAAAAAAATTTAAGTAGAAGGTAAAAGCTCTATTATTTTTCACAAACAAAGCTCAAATTTTTCATTAAATCAATTTTTTTTGGAGGAACATCATAGTATGCCCATATCTATGGGCAAAAATCAATAAGTCCCTCTCAAGTTCCAAAATATTTTATTTATCCCCATATGTTTCAAAACAATTAATCCTCGCCCATTAAATCACATGCAAATGACCGAAATGTCCTTCAAAGAAAAAACTATTACAATTATTAAGATATTCATTAAAAATAAAAATGATATATAAATAAAAAGTAATGTTTTTAAATAAATATTGAAAATCTATTTCATTAATCTATTTATTTTTAATTTATTCCTTGAATTTTTATTTTTTAAAATTTTATCTTGGAGGAACATTTTGATCATTTCACATCACTTTCCGTGTGACTTAATGACCAAATCAAACAGAAGACAATGATTGATTATTTTTGAAATATATAGGGCGTAATAAAATATTTTGGAACTTGAAGGGGAGCTTATTGATTTTTACCCATTGATATAAGGATGTTTCCTCTTTTTTTTTTTTCTCTCTCTTGGCGTTTTAGATATGTGTGATCTCCCTCTCTCTAACGTCAATCTCTTGCACACTTCCCTCTTGAAAATAATTGAATATGTTAGCCCCAAGGTTACATGATAACCTCAGTTTGTTTGATTTTGATGATAACGAATCATCTTTTATTTTCGAAAGAGATTTTCTACTCTTAAAAATTTGTTTTTATGAAATTAATCTCTATCTTTTTGGATCTTGATAAATCATGCTCAATCTGAACCTATTTTATTGATTTATCAATATTAATTTGAGTGTATATTTATATTGAAGGTATCTCCTTAAGCTCAACATAATCCAAAAGTAGAAGGCTTTAACGATTAAAATCTATGCGACTTTACACGTGTAATTTTTTGGTTGGCCATGACGTGTATATATAACCGTTAGTTGACTTGAGAATTCACTAATAAGAGTGGATGAAATGACCATTTTGACAATATCTCAAAACAAGGGAACTACGTGTGATAAACGAAAAAACCAAGTGACGAATTTTTAAAAGTGATCAAAATTCAGGGACAAAAATTATCACTAACTCTATTTTTAAATAATAACCAAACACTGAAGAAGGAATTTTTTTTCCTAAAAATGTTTCATTAAAGAAAATTTTACAGTTTTACATCTATGTCTCCATTTGTTTCATCGTACACAAGAATTTGTCTTGTGCTTTCTCTATTTTCCGGTGTCTGAGGAGGTTGGTAAAATTTAGTCAACTGAAATAGAATCGGTCAACAATAAAATGAAACATTAATTGACGTAAATTGGTTTCTTTTTTGAAAGAAGATAATCTACTTTCCTAATTTCTCATTCTCTTGCTGCCCTTGAACCCGCACTTCTCTTCTTTTTCCTCGCCCTCCGATCTTTATGATGTTGATATATATTCATAATTTTATATACTTTATTGTTCAAAAAAATTTAATTTTTTTAGAAATATTTTTTAATCTTTTTGTGAGAAATATTTTATTCGATTGTTACATATGTTATTTTCAGTTCATCTCAAATTGAGGTTAAGAATGAAGTTTGCTAATCATACAAGATTACAAAAAATATATCATCAAATATAATGAAAAATGCTTTCAGGAACTGTTAGAGATAATATCATAATCAAATCTTAAAGATTTGATATGATATTATGGTTATCACAATATCAAATTTTTGATATTGTTACGAAGATTCAAATTCAAATTCAAATTCAAATGTATAGATTCAAATTTAGATATAGGATATTCTCCTATTATGTTTTGTATTATCTTTATAAATAGAGATCTTCAATTGTAATATGCATGGACTTATAATACAAAATACAGCCAGATGACTTTCACAGTGGATATAGGTCTTTTAAACCGAACCACTTAAAATCTCTTGTCTCTTGTTACTATTTCTCTCCCCTCTTCATTTTCACCTTTTTCTTCTGAAACATGTTTTGAGGTAGCAGCTAAACATTGAAAACTAGAATACTTTACTGAAACAAAATTCACTTGAAACTACTTTATACGTTATAAATAGCTTTAGGTTGAAACAAACAAAGCTTGCCTAAATTAATTTATAACATAACTAAGCCATTAATTATATCTTATTGCTTGTGACTAATAACTTCTTGTGACAAATATATTTTTCATCCATCAACTATAGGGGGTTTGACACATTTTATTGGCCTAAAATATCAGGTTTGACATATTATAACCTCAAATTACCAATGTTAGATACTTTGTATCTTCCATCAATTTGAAAGAAAATAAAGGATTTTTTACACTCGAAATGACGGTAATGCCCCCCAATGACTTATTGAATTCATAACAATATTCTCGATCACATATGCAAAGTGGGTAAAGGGCATAATCGTTATTTTTGTCTAATATTACAGAAAAATTTGACTAAGGGAGCAAATTGTATAAGATTTATATAGTTTGGATGATGCACTACTATTGTATCAAAAGCTAAAGTAAACATCCGAATCACCCATAAATCTTAATGAACAAGAATTAGCAATTGACAATTTGGGAAGGAACTATGAAATACTCAAATCTCAGAAAAAAGATTACTTGTTGTATGAATTGTTCATTCAATTAATTTCGAATAAATCTATCTTTCTCAGACCAATAAACAGAACTGGGCTTCTAATTTAAGCCGTCAGTATAAAACCAAAACAACTAGTTATATATAGTAGGCATAAAGGAGGGAGCTAAATGAGATACAAAATTATTATATATTATAGCTTTTTATATAATAATAATTTTCAATAAACTTACCTAAATTTGCATTTTTGCAAGATACGAGGATAAGAAAAATTACCGACCGACAGTTTTTGATTCATCAGTCATTTTCATTATAGACGACACTAAGAAAGATAGAGTGATAGAAGTAGAAGAAAACATAGATCCATGATCTTTACATCTGAATTTAGCAAATCCCATTACTGAGATATGACAACTCTTTCTTAAAAAAAATAGTAATTGTTTAACGTTTGAAATGGTTTTAATGTCCTAAACTATTTAATGAATGGACAACAATACCTTTGTTCTATATAAACATATGTAAAGTAGTAAGATGCATTATGGTAGTGTAAAATTGAGTAATTTATGATGCAATGGGTCAAACAAACCTATGGGTAGTGTTTATCTGTCATTTCTGTTTTTCTTTCTAAACTTTAATCAACGATAATTATTAAATCCTATAATCTTACTTACTATTTGCTTACACTCGAGACCTTTACTTAATTTCCATTCTTTGCTTCCCGCACCCCTAATTACTTTATGGTACCCCACTTGCAGATGCTGCAGGATAATATCGATGTACAATAAACAATACCTGACTTTTACTTGCCGGCTGACATTATATTTACCGCTAGCTACCAAGCTCGCCCAACTCTAATCTCCGAGATTAGATAGATTTCTATTAGGTAGAGCAATAGGCTTATTAATTCTCTAATCCCCGAGATTAAGATCTCTTATAAGAATCTTTAGGATATTCTATTAGGTAGATTTCTTAAAATCTCGAGTGTTATTTTCATATTCAATTTAGAAATAATAGGAAGGATTTACGAAATTCTAAATCTTAAGACGATTCCAAATTGCAATAAATATTCCACCCACATGAATGATGATGGAATGTTTTTTTATTTTTGTTTTTATTTTTTTAGCAAAGATTATGAGTTTTTGAAGAGAGACATATCAAACATTAAATGCGGTAGCTATAAAGCACACGCGATACTGTAGAGCCTTTGTACTGTCTCATTCTATCTGAAAGTGAGAGGATCTAGTTAATATATATGATCAGCCATAACCACTGGGAAAGAAAGGGAAGAAATTAAAGAAAAAGAGACATGATAGGATATTCGCAATATTCAAACACATGCATATATAGAAATTAGTATGCAATGTGATCAGTTGATGATATGGACCTCTCAACTACGCGTATGGATCACCCATTACAGTGACCCCCGTTATTTTCCACAATTTAAGTTTGTCTTCGTTGAAACACTACACATTTTTCTGGTTATTTCTTCCATGACACTTCAACAACTTACCCTCATATCCAGGGCACGAGCAGTAGTGGTGAGACCCAATCTTACAGGACCTGTGGTCCACAAATTGCCCTCGAACAGTCGAATTTTAAAGCTTTCCATCTTAAATCAGACCTTTTAGGGGACTTTCTTGGGTCTTTCCCAGTACTCGAGTTTCTCACATGATCACATGCAGGCAGCTGTCAACCACATGTAAGGACGAAGCTACGGGGAGGCCATGGTTTTTGCAATTTATATATAAAATTTCAAATTTTTTTTTAATATAAGGCAAAGATCGGTTGTAATATTTGTAATGCAACTCAAAATTTTTAGAGAAATAAACATGAAAGAAAGAAAGAGCGTGAGAGAGGGAATAACTACTTTATAAATATGCTCTCCAATTTTTAAAAGAAAAATACTAAGTGTTTTTTTTTTACTTTTCTCTCTCCCTTCTTTTTTTCTAAAATTCATCCCTTCCTCTCTTATTTCTCTCTCACTTCCTGCCTCTCACTGTTTACACTCTTATTGTTTAGATTTTCTCTCAATTACCTTTCTCTTTTCTCTCTCCCACTATTTTACCTCATATACAGGAAACAACAAAATTCATACTCAACTCTTGGAATACAATAATCTTTTTGTATTGTACGCAAAAAATTCCTCTTAAAAGTTAGAATTCTAAATGTAATTACATTTAATAATTATTGTTTTTTTCCTGAAAACGTACTCATTTCATAATTATTGTTTAATTAAAATATTATTGCTCTATTATTTGGGTGTGCCTATGTTATTTTGGCTAGATTTTAATATTACTTTGTGCCTTTGTCAATAATTTATGAGCCCTTTATTACAAATATTTTAAATTTTCGATTGCATTCGGTCGCATAAGTTTTTAGTACTGATATAATAATCAATGAATTTTACTTGTTGAAAGAACTTTCTGTTCAATTAACATAATTGATGAAAATTTGGCTTTTACACTTAAGTTAAAGTTTATAATTTTTTTTCCTTTTTTAAGTTTTAGAATACGTTGTTACATTTTGAATATGTTTATTTTGATTATAATGAAAATTTAAAGGCCGTAGAATTAGTCAAGGTACACGTAAAATAGTCTCGACTCCCGTTTAGAAAAAAAGTTCAAACAAAAATTATATTTAACCCCCTGAAGAACAAATCCTGACTTCGTTCCTGAACGCATGTGACAACGAAGAATCCAGATTCACCTCAGGGGCGCCACGACGAGAAAGTAAGTAGAACCTGTTAGTTCAGCGAAAAAACCTAAACGAACAAAAGCCCTACAACGTGGGGATGAACTGGAACTCGGCTTGTCCTAGCTATTAACCTGTTAGTTCCATCACGGGTAAGCGGAGGAGTTCTGAGGCCTACCCATACTCCCGTCGTACATAGGCATATGTTGCTTATGATCTGTTCGGACAACGAGCACATGATGATGTAAATTAAAGCAATGAAGGCGGCGAGGATGGAGACAAAGCCCATCTTTTTTATCCCTGCGGTAACAGTACTCGTACGTGTTTCGCTTTTGGTTTTTGTCCTGTAATGATGATTTCGGCTGAATTAGGATGTTGAGGACAAGAGAAGGTATGTACTACCAAAGAATAATTACGTTAAAAAACAAACTACGTACGTACACTCCACAAGTGCCTTAGCTTGATGCATATCATCAGGTGAATTATATGATTGAGCTTGAAAAGTGAATATTAATTACTCTCTCGGAGGTGATCTAATGTTAATGTTGTGCTAGATTGATCCGGATTTAAGGATTAGGTTTCGATCCTGTATCTAGGATGACTTATCTTGTGTTTGGGCAATAAACCCATGCTTTGAAGATTGCAGTGGCATCTTGGCTTCGTTCAAACTTGATACCCAATATTGGGGCATATTTCCAAACCACGATGACTAAACTGTCTTTCATGAGTTATCGTCATCCTCGGTTGCCAACTCTCGTCCGTTTGATCTCCACCACCACGTCTAAAATAGCTACTAATAAACTCAGAGCCCTGGCCCCGACCTTTATCAGAACACGACTAAGCTACGGCCATATTGTCCGACCATATCCCTCCCTTAATGCGACCACCGCGCGCTAGTACGGATTACATCGATAGTGCACAATACCCATTACTTATTGTTTGGACTAGGGCACGCAGTTAATGCAAAAAGCTCATAAAAAGTTGAAGAAAATTTGAAATGTGGGACTATTGATTGCAGTCTGGCTGACAGGGCCGTACCAAAAAGGGCGTAACACCCCTGTCAGTGTGAGGGAAGTCGCCCTCGTTGAAAATGAACTCATTGAAAAATAGACCCAAATGAGTGAGCTCCAAAAGTTGCATTTAATTCGTACAGCAAGTCATGCAAATCTCTCTCTCATCTTGCCAACTCCGTTTCAACATGACCAATTACTATAACACTAATTCGAAGCTCACCAAAAATTAGGTGCAAAAAGCTCAGCCCCATCACGGCCGATATATCACTATTGACAGGGAATGGATTCTGACACCTCTAACATCTTGTCATCTTTTGCAAAATGCTAGCTGGGAGGTAGTGCGCCAGAGTCTGCAGGGAGCGTCATAGGCAAGGAAGGGGCGGCTGTCTCTGGTGTGGTCTAATTTCCCACCATAAAGGACGGTGAGGTTACGCTGGAGGGAGCCTGGCAGGCGAATCTGGAGAATGACTTGGATTACGCTCGTATAAGGACGAGGGATACAGGTACTATTGATGATATAGACCTTTGGGCAGTTCAGGAATTATCGTAGTCTGAGTTGGTGGGCCAGCTAGGCCAGCGTGATACACCTCTTATGACTTATCGATGAAGGTATGGGCCAAAAAGAGAGCTATTTAGCTTTCCGGTTTCAAAGCAAGGGGCCGATTAAGAGTGGGGGAAAAAAGGCTTCTGCTGTTGGAGACTCTAAAGGCCGAGAGGGGAAAGGCTGGGCCGAGGAAATGAAAAGGCATTTGGCAGGGCAACTCAACTCTGGGCTTGCTAAAGGATGGGCTGGTTGTGGGCCGAAAGCTAGTTCCTCTTGCCTGCGAGGTGGATGGGCAACGACCTCTGAAGAAACAGCATCAGGGCAATATCGAGGCAGTTGATTCGGATGAACCGCAGGTGGCAGGTTTGAAGATTGTTCCTGTCGAGGATGATGGTCAGCCCTTGGCTTCATGGGCGATCAACAGCTGAATAAAGGGGGTTTTATGGCCTCCAATAGGCGAGGTAAACTTTGCACCTCACCAACGCAGAGGGCGGGAGCTGTGCGAAAAAACTTAGTAGTTCAGGCCGCTTCTGACGTCGGGACTGCTTATGAGGCTGAGCAGTTGGGCCAGTGCATGCCCCCAAGCACAATGAATGTCTTTTATTGTATTTCCACCCACATGAAAAGCATCAAATCCTAATCATAATAAGAAACTGTAGCCAAATAAAAGGAAACAAAAAAAGGAGCAAATAATACCAGTTTGATCAGTTTTAGTAGTTAAAGATTCAGAGCTTCTTCCATGGACCACTACCAAATCAAAAAGCATAGAATATGTTATTACGGTTGAAATAAGAGAAAAGACAGAGAGAATGGAGAATACTTTGTATATTCAGAGGTGTGTATAAATTGTACAATGACATGTTCTTTTATAGGATGAGGGAGAGAGCTATACATGGTAATCAGAATCAACATAATAATTACAAATCACAATTTGATCACAAATCACAGTCTTCTTGATATGGGAATATCTTACTGATTCAGGAAGATATAGACAATATACTAACACCCCCTCAAACTCAAGGTGGGAGCGAAGATGCTAACTTGAGTTTGCCAACTAAATCTTGATGATGTCCAGAAGGATGAGCCTTGGTGAAGTTATCAGCAAGCTGATCTGCAGAAGGAACATGATGCAATCGAAGAGTATCTTGCTTGATATGATGACGAATGAAATGACAGTCGATTTCAATATGTTTTGTGCGCTCATGAAAAACATCATTGTGAACAAACTGAATGACACTCGTGTTGTCACAATGAAGAGCAGAACTACTTGAAAAAGGAAAACCAATATCATGCAATATCCAACGAAGCCACAAGAGTTCAGAGGTAGTATCGGCCAAGGCACAATATTCAGCTTCCGTACTGGAACGAGAGCAACAATTTGTTTCTTACTTTTCCACGAGATAAGAGATGTGCTGAGCAAGAAACAATATCTAGTGGTGGAACGAAAATCAGTGGGTCTCCTGCTCAATCAGCATCAGAGTACGCCTGAAGATCCAATGAGGATTGAGTAGAAAAATGAAGCCCATGAAACAAAGTCCATTTTTACATACCGAAGAATCTAGAGAACAACGACACAGTGAGTAGAGCGAGGGGAATGCATAAACTGGCTGACGAAGGTGACTGCATAGGAAATTTCAGGATGAGTCACCGTGACGTAGATGAGACTACCAACCAATTGTCCATGGAGTGTGGTATCATCTAAGAGTGTACCCTCACTGGAAAGAAGTTTGACATTCGTCTCTAGAAGACTATCAATAGTCTTACTATCGGTCAGTCCGACACGAGACAAGAGCTTAGACGCATACTTAGCTTGAGAAAGATAATAGCCATCTGAATAAGAGGACACCCCAAGACCCAAGAAATAACTTAGAGAACCCAAATCTTTCATCTCAAACTGTTGACTAAGGAACTGCTGAAGTGCCTGAATGCCAGAAAGATCATCACCTGTAATAACCATGTCATCAACATAAAGTAAAATGAGAACAATATCATTCTCAGACTGACGAAAAAATAAGGCAGAATCATATGCACTGGGAGTGAAACTTTGCTGAGCCACAATTGAACTAAACTTGGAAAACCAAGTACGAGGAGACTACTTGAGACGGTAAAGAGCCTTACGAAGGCGGCAAACCTTCTGAAGTAGATGCTCATAACCTTGCGGAGGCTTGAGATAGACTTTTTCTTCCAGATCACCATTAAAGAACACATTCTTCACATCCATTTGGAATATACTCCACTGGCGAATGGCTCCAACTGTAAGGAAAGATCTAAAAGAAGTAAGACGTGCAACAGGTGTAAAATTCTCGTCATAGTCAATATTGTATTCCTAAGTAAATCCACGTGCCACAAGACGAGCTTTGTAGCGTTCAACCGACCCATCAGCTTGTGTCTTAATCTTGTACACTCACTTAGGGGTGTTCAGTGCCACTGGGACCGGATCGACACCGGGATTCCGGGGCACCGGCATCCCGGTGCCGGTGTCGGTTTCATGAATCAGGGAAAACCCGGGGGGGTATTCCCGGTTCCCGGGGACCGGGAAACCGGGTTTCCCTTTTTTTTTTTAAATACGTCGTTTATAATACCCCTGAAACCCTTCCCCCCCTAGGCAGCAGCCGCAGCACAAAACCCTCCCCAATCCCCTCTTCTCTTCGCCGACCACCTCTTGCCGCACCTCAAAAGTGGTACCCGATCTAGTAGAAAATATTCTCGTGTTGTATATCGGTGTCCAAGGCGCCAAAATTTTGCTCGGACATAAAGCTCAGCTAGGGTTTGGAACTTCGGCTCTTCACTTTCGGATGCTTTGACTCCAGGCACCTGAACTCAAACGAGTTTGAACCTCTACTGGATTAGACGGAAGGAGGTATGTCGGAGCTAAATAAATGAGATATTTTAGATATTTTATTTTTGTTTAAATGAATGAGCCGGTGTTTGATCTGAATTTTGAATGGAATTTGTTCGGATTCCTTTTGGCGTATCTTTATTTGTTTATTAATCAGGTTTCAAGCTTTCCTTTCCAATTCCGCTATGACGTTGCTCGAGGTGATAGAGAAGGCCTCGGCGGATTCCGAACCACTCTCTTCGCAATCAGAGTACCCCATTGTTCTATTTCATCGCTTGATGTCCTTCTTAATCTTTTGAAAGTTTTAATAGCTTCTAATTTTACCCTACAATCTTGGAAATCTAAGCATTGCATGCTTGTTCATTTGCCCACTTGTAAGAAATTTGTGAATGTAAAAGTATTTTCTGCTTTTGATGTCCCTTATTTGCAAGAAATTTGCAAAGGTAAAAGTATCTAAGATTAATGCATTTCATGCTTTTGCATTTGCCCACTTGTAATTTCGAAATGACCCAACTGAAGATGTTGACAATTTTCAAATAAGGTATTTGGGGAATTTAAGACGTTGAAGGCAAAAGTTCCTGTGAACTTCATGTAGCGTGACTTTTTGTCTTAAGCTCCTGTGAAATTCATGTTTCTCTGTCAATCTTGGGGCCTATATTTGAACGAGGAACATGTTGGAATTGATATTTTCTTTGTTTTCACAATAGTGATTTGGAATATATTTTTTGCATATGGCATATATTACATTTGACAGCATTAGATGCAAATATTTCTAGCCATGGTAATTTCACTTTTTGTTTCTTTGTCTTTCTTAATGCTTTGGATAATAGAGAATTTGAATTGTAACACATCGATTGTGTTGGTTAAGCATGCTATTAGGATATCTCTGACATTATGCAAGGTCTCGTAACAGAAAAGGTTTTTCAGAAATGCATTAAATTATTCTCCATTTTCCTACAAATTTTTAGGTTTTCAAGCCCTTATCCAGTATCAGTCACGCCAGAGTGCTCTTTCTGCATTAGATGCACTTCAGGTGGGTGGTTGTTGGGTGGTTGTATGTGAATGTTTCTTGAAAGTTCAGAGTTTGTTCTGACAAAATATTTGCAATTGCTTTGTAGGGACAAAATATTTACGATGGCTGTTGTCAGCTTGATATTCAGCAGATCCTCTCAAGTATGTCTTTCTGGGCTTGCTTAAACACTAGGGTTCTACGACTTATGTCTCTGTAATTCTGACATCTGTATTTGTACTTCTTGTCTGATAACAGTCTGGGTATGGTGATGTGGGGAGCATGTATGGTCTTCAAGCTCCTGGAACTAGTGCAGGTGCATCCTCGAGCAGATAAAGCTACCTCATGGGACAACATTAGACATCAAACGGTGTAGATACTGGGTCATTACAGGTACATGTTTCTTGAACTGGATTGGATTGTAAATGAACCATGAATGGATTGGATTGGATTGTGTTGGATTAGTGTAGAGTTTATATTTTTTATGTGCGTAATATGTTAAAAAAAATGCTTAATATGAATGTAGGATTACCGGAAACCACCACCGCTAAGGGCCGGTTTTTGCCCTTAACGGTGTAGGTGTAGGTGACATTTTTTCCAAAACCGGCACCTACACCGGGGTTGAACAGCCCTACACTCACTTATAGCCTATTGCAGAGTTACAAGGAGACAAATCGACCAAGTCCCTTGTATGAGTTTTGTGAAGAGCCTGGAGTTCGTCAGACATAGCTTTTTGCTAAAAAGGGTCAGAACTAGTTTCGCGATAACTGCAAGGCTCATGACGAGTGACAATAGCATAAAAACATTGAAAATCATTAAGATGAGACGGAGGGGCTCTTACTTGAGTAGAGCGACGAATATCTGGAGCGGAGGAGGAATTGAGAATGATGACTGGATCAGGCGATGGTCCAGACTCAGAAGGAACATGCGTTGGATTGTCACTTAAGGAGCTTTCATCACCTGCATTAGAAACTAAAGAAATATATGCACTAGAGTAAAAAAACTGGAGAAAGAGATGAAGAAGAGTCTGGGAATGGAGACATACTAGTGAAGAACTTGTGTTCCAAAAACTGAACATGAAAGGATATACAAAGACGCTTGGTTTTAGGATCATAACATTGATAACCTTTTAGTTCAATCCCACAACCAAGGAAACAACAAAGACGAGAACGAGGTTCAAGTTTGGTACGCTCATAAGGTAACTGTAATACAAAACAGGCACAACTGAAAACTTTCAAGAGAGAATAATTTGGGTACCTTTCCATGCAGGAGTTCATAGGGAGACTGTTTTGAAGTTTTAGGAGAAGGAACTCGATTAATGGTATGAACAGCTGTAAGAGTAGCTTCTCCCCAGAACGATTCAGGGAGAGTGACATAAGTGAGAAGGGATCTTACAGTGTTGAGAATATGGAGATGCTTACGTACATCACACTCATTCTTCTAGGAAGTATAAGGACAAGATCTATGAGACAAAGTGTCGTCCTCTATGAGTATGTTAAGAAAAGAGACAGATGTATACTCCATGGCATTATTGGAACGAAAATTTTTTGATTGTGCGGTCGAAGTAAATTTTAATACTCTATTTAAAGTCACGAAACACACGTAACAACTCAGAGCGATCATGAAAAAGATAAAATCATGTGTAACGAGAATAATCATCGATAAAGATAATAAAGTAACGAGATCCCCCTCTGACTAGGAACAAGGGCAGGGCCCCAAACATCATAATGAACAAGATCAAAAGGGGCAAAGGATAAAGATTCATTATTATTAAAAGGATAAAGCCTTTTGTTTTTCTAATTGACAAGAAACACAATCAAAAGAGTCAAAATCGACTCGTCCAAATTGACCACTAGAAGCTAAAGACTGAACACGAGGTGGAGCAAAAGACTAGAAGAAACAATGGCGGGAAAAGATGGAGCAAAATATGGACTAGGAACATGCAGGAACAAAAGCTCGAAAAGGAGACCAACTTTATGACCTGTCCCAACTAGCTGGCCCATCTTCTGATCCTACACATCACACCCTTTGTCAGAAACGGTTAAGATAAGACCATGCTCAACAAGTTGACCAACAGAAAGGAGATTGAGAGACAATTTGGGAACATGATATATATCAGGGATGGAAAGAGTAGATGTAGAAATAGAGCCAACATGACTGACAGACATATGTGAACCATCATCAGTGTATATGACAAGTACGAGATGCAAAGATTGTTTATCAAATAGGACAGAAGAATCATAAGTCATATGATTACAATAACCTGAGTCAATAAACCCAAAGGAAGATTTACCTGAGGAAATGATCAATACAGTAGAAGAATGAGATAGAACCTGGTGGACAATTGCCTCGAGATTAACTGCAATAAAGGACGACGAAGCGGGTGTAGAAGAGGACCCAGAAGCTGAGGAACTGGTAGACGCAGCAGCTAAATTCTTGGTGGTGGGAGTATAGGTCTTAGCTTTCTGAGCATATTTGGAATCCTTAGCCTTTTTCTTTGCACACTCAGAAATCCGGTGACCAACCTTCTTACAATAGTGACATTTACTAAACAAACGTTGCGGTTGAGCAGTAGCTGCTATGGAACCGGAGGAGGCAGTGGCCATGACCAAATCAGAAGTTGGCACCCGATGAGTCTGTTGTCGTGTCTTCTCATAAATGAGCTAAGTAAGAGCAATATTTAATATAGGCAGTGGAGAGCGATGAAACAAAGATGCTCTAGTATTCTGAAAATCATCCCGAAGATGCATCATAAAATGAATGAACTGACAACGATCCTTATATTCAAAAAAGAGCTCAATAGACTTAGCATTAGTAAAAGGGGGATTAGCTTGAGAGAGCTGATCTCAGATACTACTCACTTGAGAGTGAAACTCAACAATAGATTGGTCAGACTGTTGATGCATCTGATAAACCTTGGATTCCAGTTGAAACTGAAGGGCAGCATTGCTAGAGCAGTTGTATCAGTCGGCCAAAAATTCTAAATCAAGGTGGGCATTTCAAAATTTGGGAAGGGGACTGAAAATAGATGGAAAGGAGGTATTGATAAACCATGATAAAATCATACAATGAGAGACTTCCCATACCTCGAACGATCAACGAAATCATCCGCAGTTTCCTTGTCAACTTTCTTAGGTTCCGTTTTATCGCCAGAAACAAAACATCATAACCTACGACCAATGAGAATCACTGACATCTTCTGTGCCCAATCATTATAGTTGGAGCCATCCAAAACAATGTCAATAGGCCGAATGACATTAATATTATTAGTGTAAGCCATAAATGAAAATGCTGACCGAATTAGAGCAAACATAGGGCACAGTTGAAACCAGCGCGAAAAATAGTGCCGGAGCTCCGCTGGACTGCGGCTGGAGGTGGCTACCAGTAGTAGGCGGCGGCGGCCATTGTCAGTGGACGACAGAGGACGGCGACCGACGATGGAAGTCGGTCGGTGTCGATGGTCGGCTGACAGAGGCTATTGATCTGGGCTGGTCTGATGGGTCGGACGAAATCGAGATGGGCTGGGTCGGACTGGAACTGTATGTGCCGGGTAGAACTAGGTCAGGTGAACTGGAACGGGTCAGAGTGCAGCCGAATTTGGGTTGGGCCAAAGGCTAGAGTGGATGGTGGATCGGGCGAGTTGGAGCTGAACAGGCACATGTTGTCAAATGCAGGGCGTGTAGTGGGGGCGTGAAGCGAAGGTGAAAGGATACCCAGTGATGACATGGGCTATGACAGCCGTGGGAGGATAGGTGCCTAGATGAGGCACCAATGACACCCTTGACAAGCCCACAACGCGCGCGGCGATAGCACCACAACCATGCCATGACATCAGCGCTTGCGCGCGTAAGCTAAGTGCCCCAGCTCCCTTGACAAGGGATGACGCCCCACCAACTCCCATATCTGGCATGCCAGCCAACAAGCCACAAACATGTTATTACAGCCCATGACCTTGCCATGACACAGTACCGCAACAAGTCCTTGGCCACCAGCCAAGCCAAGCAGCAGCAGCGGGTCAGCAGACAAAGAAGTGCCATGACACAGGATGGTCACCACCACCAGCCACCACCAGTGGCGGAGCACCACCACCTCTATTGGTGCTAGGTGGGGAATGGAAGAGGAAGGTCCAGGGAGTCAAAAGAGCACCACTACCCATGGAGGTGCAAGCGTCGGCGGCGGCGCCGTGGACGGTGGCGAGATTTAGCCACTGATTGAGGTATCGTAGGAGATTAGTTTCCTTTCTAGTTGAGATTGAATAAATCATATCTTCAAGATTTAGGGATGCTTTCCTAAATTCTAGAAGATTCATTTCCTTTATGTTTATGTTGAATTAGACATGTAATATCAAATCTCCTTGATTTAAGGAATTGATTCCTAAAGATCAGTTATTTGATTTAGATTTGATTTGATTGTTATTTGATTGAAGTCTATTAGGGTTTGTAAGATCCTAAAGATGTCTATATAAACACCCTTAGGAGCATTAGGTGATTCATTAAGATATTGAGAATAGTAGAGTCTTGGAGAGCCCGAGTGCTTTTGAGAGTGTTTTGGCCGAACATAGGCACGTATATGCTACTTTGTTGTTAAGGCTAATAACCTTATCATTGAGATTCATTATAGGCAATAACCTAGTTCGGGTATCCGTTCTTGGGCTAATTAACCATTAACCATGTTCTTCGTTCTTATCAATAATATCTTGAGTGTTCTCCATTTTGGTGTGTTTGATTCTATATTTCATCTCATGTATTACTAAGAACGGTTTAGGAGGATCAATTGGGGTGATCGCGTTCGAATCACTTGGCGAGAGTTAGCGTTGTTATGGTGGCCTAGACCGGGGTCCCTAACAAAATGGTGCTTTCATTGATAGTTGCTTGAAGATTTCATTGAGAGGTGAAGTGGAGCGTGAAGATCTTCAAGGGAGGTAAACACGAGCCTATACTAGTTTGATTCATTTCTTTGGATTAATTGGTTTGCATAGTTGTATTTGCTTGTTGGAGTTCATACTCGAGGTGGAGTTCGATCTTCATTTTGGAGAGAACCCAATGTTGGAACTTGTTTGTTCTTGAGCGGCGGAGGGGTTCGATCTTCTTTTGGAGAGAACCCAAGGTTGGACTTGTTGTTGCAGCCAAGTATTGCAATGGAGACAGTTTCAAGTTTCCTCACTTCTAACCGAGACCGATTCGAAGCCTTGGAGTCATCTACTCTATGGCTTAAAGACAAGATGAAGGAGACAACCACGACCGTGGCTCACATACAAGGAGTCGTAGCTGCGGTCACCATGGCCACTAATGAGAATAGTGGAGCGGTGGAAGGTATGAAGCAAGATATACAAGTGGTGTTAGCAAGACTTGGTGGAAAGCCAAGTGGGGGCAACCATGAACAAGCCGCGGGGATGAAGGAGAATAGGAGGGAGGATGTTCAACCCATTGATGAGAGAGAAACTCATATATTCGTGTCCACAAGGGGGAGCCTAGACCGCGAAAACAACTTAGAATTGGTGGACGTGTGGATAATGCGCATGAGGTAGTCGAGAGGTGGCTACAGGAGGAGTCCAACCATGGTGATGATCATGCAAGGATGGAAGGTAGACATGGATGAAGTCTGTATAGGGAGGAGAGATACTATGACCGAACCTATGAAGATGTTAGATGGCGAGAAGGAGCGAGAAGTGATCGTGACCACTATGATCGTGATGGTGGTGAGAGTGATGGAAATTGGTTTCACAACCGAGGACCTAGGAGACAACACTATAATAGAGGTGATCATGATAGAGATTGTGGAGATAGAAATCGGTTTCACAACCGAGGACCTAGGGGACCGAATATAGAGTTCCCAAAGTTTAGTGGAGGTGATCCACATGAATGGCTTGATAAAGCGGAGCACTACTTCTATGTGTTCATCCAAGGTTGTTTTGCAAACAATCCATATTTGATTTTGATGATAACAAAAATTCTAAGTGATTTGAAGACTTTTAGATTTTACGTTGTCAATCCACAATTTCTAAAAAGTGTTTTAAAAGTTTGAGGTTATCTCTCTATAAAATGTTCTAAATATATATTAACATCATTTCATAAGCTAAAATGTCCACATTATTCATTTTAGGTGTTTAAAGATGAATTGGAGTGAAAAGACACTTTCAAGTTGCTGAAAAATCTCTCATGCACTTATAGTGTCGACAAATTGAAGACAAGTGTCAACACATTGCATTTACTCCAAAATTCAGAATTCATGGTGTTGACACATAGTAGACAAAATGTCGACATATTGCACTGTCTCCCGAGAGCAAAATTTCTGACCAAGTTTTAATGTGTCAACAAATGCTGACCATATGTCGATGCATACCACGAATTTGCAGAAATTATGGAATGACGCCAGATCATTCAAAATGGTTCAAAAAGTTATTTAAACCTTTCCAACGATACAATAAAGCGACTTGATGAACGTTGAAGACCTAAAGGCTATAAGAAGAATGAGATGGAGAGAGAAAAACAGGACTTACATCATTATTCAAAATCTAACTCCGAAAGAGAGAGAAAGCAAGATCTAAAGAAATTCATTTACTCATTCCTTCAAGACTAAAGCTTCATTGTTAAATCTTCTCCTCTTGCTCATCGTTGACGACATAACCTTCAAAGAGAGAAATTTCTTGAAGAATAAGGAACACACTTGCAATTACTCCTTGCCCTAACTTCTAAAGAGAGAAAGTATCTTGAAGAAGAGAGAAGAACTCACCAACCAAAAAGACTTGTGCACACACCTTCCAAACTTTAGCTTTCATTCAAGAATCTTGTCTTCTTGCACTCTATTGAGATTTTCATTTGCTGATTCGGCTTAGAGAGTCATTTCACAAGTTTTGTGCTTTCCACTTGCATATTCGGCTTAGAGAGCCATTTCACAAGTTTTGTGCTTTCCACTTGAGTGTTGGGTAACACTTTTCCGACTTGTGAGAGTAGAAGAAATCCCTTGGGTTTTGGGATTTGTGAAGAGAGTTGAAGCGTGAGTTCGCAAAACGCTTTGTAAAGGTTCCTTGGCACCCCGGAAGCTAAGGTGTATTTGCTATTTGGATAATAGTGAAGGAAGCCAAATGAAGTCAATAGCCTTTGGGGTGGACGTAGGCAAGTGTTGGCCGAACCATCTAAAATTGCGGTGTCGTCTCTCTAACTCTCTCTTTCTCATTATTCGTTCCTTATTCATATTTGTGGTATTTTATGCTTTATCATTTATTGCTTATAGTTTGCTTAGCATAAACACTTTCAGATCTAGATTTTATTTGTTAAAAGTGTATTTTTCAAATCTGCGTTTTTGTCTAACAAGAGGGTAAATTATTGTTAAATCCAATTCACCTCCCTCTCGGGTTGTTATTTAGACTTACACCATGTCTATGAAGTGCGAAGGGAAGAAAGAGTTGTCATCGCATGTTTCTATCTTGATGGCAAACTAACCAAGTGGTGGAGGTGGATTCGAGCCCAATATGAGAATGAAAGATGAAGGCTTAGGTGGACAGCTTTCGAGTGGGAGCTGCTCATGCAATTTGGGCCCTCGCTCATTGTCAATCACCATGACTAACTAGTCAAGCTCAAGCAAGAGGGCAAGGTGCATACCTATGTGGAGGAGTTTCGACAACTCCAAACATTAGTGAGGGGTTGGTCCGAGGTGACACTCATTGGCACATTTGTTGATGGGTTGAAGCCTTGGATTGCTAAGGATCTCAAGTTGAAGCAGCCCACTAGATTGCAAGAAGCAATGAGGATGACCGAGATCCTTGAAGAAAACCACCGATTTGAGAAGAAGCATGCCAAGGAAGAAGTGGCTAGTAAGGAAGATGAATCCTTGCAATTTGAGATGCCTTCGAAGGGAAAGAAGGTGGTTGAAGAGTCAAGAAAGAAGAAGAATGAAGTAAAGAAGCTTAGCTGGGAAGAGCTTGTGGAGAAAAGTGGAGTCCAAATCACCAATGCAGCAAAGTCAAGCTCATGTGCGTGTATGATGAGGAATCAAGTGAGGAGCATGGATATGCGGAGCACACTAGTGATAGTGAGTTGAATCTTAATGCCATGACCGGTATTGGGAAATCATCAACCACGATTTTCATGTTTCAATGGGCAAACATGCGGTCACTTTGTTGATCGATAGTGGGTCTACCCACAACTTCATCAGCACCAACCTTGTTACTAAGGCGGACCTGAATGAAGAGGAGATAGCGGCCTTTGAGGTGAAGGTTGCCAATGGAGGGAAGATGAGATGCACGAAGATAGTGAAGGTGGTTCACATTGATGTCCAAGGTATGCGAATAATTGTTGACTCATATATGCTTTCCTTGGATGAGTCGGATGTGGTTTTGGGCAATGCTTGGTTGAAAGGCATTAGCAAAACCATACTTGACTATGATGGGAGAAGTATGGAGTTCACCCTTGGCGGTAGGTTGGTTACTTGAAGCATGGGTGGGCTACCTAGTGAGGAGATGGTTTGGGAGGGCGATGATGGCATGACTTCCAGAATTTCAAAGTTTACCCTTGCGGTCAAGAGTACTCTTTATGAGAGGGGAATGAAAGGATCCTCAGTGATGACATGGGCCATGACAGCCATGTGTGGGAAGATAGGTGCCGAGATGAGGCACAAATGACACCCATGGGCACCCTTGACAAGCCCACAGCGCGAGCGACGATAGCACCACAACCATGTCATGGCATCAGTGCGCGTGCAAGCTAGGCGCCCTAGCGCCATTGACAAGGCATGACGCCTCACCAACACCCATGCCTAGCATGTCAGCCAACCTGCCACAAACATGCCATGACGTCCCATGACCTTGCCATGACACAGTGCCACAGCAAGTCCTTGGCCACCAGTCAAGCCAAGCAGCAGCAGCAGGCCAGGAGAAAAAGGAGTGCTATGACACAGGATGTTTACCACCACCAGCCACCACCAGTGGAGGAGTACCACCACCCCTACAGGTGCTAGATGGGGAATGGAAGAGGAAGGTCTAGGGAGTCAAAGGAGCACCACCACCCGTGGACGGCGGCGGACGGTGGTGAGATCTAGCCACTGATTGAGGTATCGTAGGAGATTAGTTTCCTTTCTAGTTGATATTGAATAAATCATATCTTCTAGATTTAGGGATGCTTTACTAAACTCTAGAAGATTCGTTTCCTTTATGCTTATGTTGAATTAGGCATGTAATATCAAATCTCCTTGATTTAAGGAACTGATTCCTAAAGATCAGTGATTTGATTGGAGTCAATTAGGGTTTGTAAGCTCCTAAAGATGTCTATATAAACACCCTTAGGAGCATTAGGTGATTCATTCAGATATTGAGAATAGTAGAGTCTTTGAGAGCCTGAGTGCTTTTGGGAGTGTTTTGGCCGAGCATAGACACGTATATGCTACTTCGTTGTAAAGATCAATTACCTTGTCATTGTGATTCATTCTAGCCTAATAACCTAGTTTGGGTACCAGTTCTTGGGCTAATTAACCCTTGATCAGGACTGTTCTTGCTGTTCTTGGGCTAATTAACCCTTAATCACGTTCTTCGTTTTTATCAATAATATCTCGAGTGTTCTCCATTTTGGTGTGTTTTATCCTATATTTCAGCTCGTGTGTTACTAAGAACGGTTTAGGATGATTAATTGGGGGTGATCGCGTTCGAATCACTTGGCAAGAGTTAGCGTTGTTATGGTGGCCTAGGCCGGGGTCCTTAACAGAAGGACTGAGGGCGCGTGGCAGCGTGTGCTGAAAATACAAGGCAGCAAAACCTTCCGGCGGCGTGTGAGGGCAAAATAGGACATATTTTCCATCAAACAAGATTATGAGATCCTTAGAATCAATTTGGAGTATTGAAACACCAAAAATCGATGAACAGAGGTCCAGATTTTAGTGAAAGAACAACGAAATTGAAGTACCCACAAGAAGAGAGTCAGGGAAATCGATTGAAGGTTTTAACAGACCAGAAATCGATTGACAGAAGGCTTTGAGACCATGTTGAAATAAAAGAAAAGACACAGAGAATGGAGAATACTTTGTATATTCAGAGGTGTATATAAACTGTACAAAGACCGGTCCTTTTATAGAAGAAGGGAGAGAGCTATACAAGGTAATCATAATCAAAATGTGAGTCTAAATAACAACCCAAGAGGGGGGTGAATTGGGTTTAACAAAAACTTACCCCTTTTTCGATTAAAACACAGATATGGAAAATGTTATCTCTTTAAAAATAAAAATGCAGATCTGAATATACTAAATCATAAGCTAAATATAAGCAATGAATCATGAATCAGAAAACATCACAAATATGGATATGAAACGAATAATAAGCGAGATAGAATTAGAGAGATAACACTGTATTTTTAGGTGGTTCGGCCAACACTTGCCTACGTCCGCCCCCAAGGCTATTGACTTCCTTGGGCTTCCTTCACTATTCTCCAATAGCAAATACACTTTAGCTTCCCGGGTGCAAATGAACCTTTACAGAGTGTTTTCGAGCTCACACTTTAACTCTCTCTCTCACAAATCCTCACAACCTAGAGGATTTCTTCTACTCTCCTGAGAATAGCAAACTGTACAGGGTGTACATTATTGCCACCAATCGGGAACTTCCATTGCTCCAAGTCCTTTGGATCGAAGGCATGGCAAGATGAAGAATATTGGTCCTGAGCTTTTTGGGGAGGTTGCTCACAACCTTTTAAATCTTTAAGGACTATGCATTTTGAGAATATGCTAGAATGAGAGAATTGGAGTCTTGCCCAAGAATTTCGAAGCTTACTTGAGCTCTCTATCAAACGCTGCCCTAAGCTGTCCGGGGGAGTTACCAATCCAACTTCCTCTACTGAAAAAAATTGTGATAGAAAATTGTGCACAATTGGTGGTTTCGATTTCAGGGTTTTCAAAGCTACGCGAAGTTGCAATTAAAGAGTGTAAAGGCTTTGTGTGCAGAAACGATGTTTGCTTCCAGTCATTAGGCTCTCTTGAGATAAGAGAAATTTCGAAATCTGCAGGCCACATTGAAGGACTAACACGTGTAGAAAACTTAACTATTGGTAGTTGTCAGGAGTTGATGCCTTTGTGGTCAAATAATGTGGGATTCCTACAACATCTCCCGTACTGCCTTCGGAAGCTAACAATTGAATTTAAAAGTGTCCGGAACTAGTTTCTTTGGTTGCAAAAGAAGTTGGAGAGCAGCCGCAACTGGGTTTGCCATCCGCATTGAGAGAAATTCGGATCTATTTTTGCAAGGCCCTGGAATCTCTACCCAAGGCAATGATGTACAACACCGCGTGTCTCGAGTCTATCATCATAGATGGATGAGATTCGCTGACGAACTTTGCAAAAGGCCAGCAACCTCCGACTCTACGGCGGTTGGAAATAATGTATTGCAAGAATATCCGAACTATTTTTCTGGAGGAGGATGGTATCAGTAGCATTATATCGCTTCTTGAGGGGTTGTGTATTATGAAATGTCCATCGCTCGAATCCTTAACATCAAGTGGAGAATTACCCGCAACACTTAAACACCTCACTGTTTGGGACTGCAACACGCTGGAGTCAATAGAGGAAGTTTTTTAACGGAAAAAGAGCTGGAAAAACCGCTCTCGTCGTAGAGTCCTCTGGAGAGTCTCTTTCTCTCTCTTCCTTCACGTTGTGATTTTCTTGTGTTTTTTTCCTGCTATCGCTCCGATCTCTCGACCCCTCTCCTCTCTACAAGGCGCTCTTTCCTTAACCCTCTTTCTTCTCTCACTTTCTCTCAGGTTCCATTTTTATTTTTTCCTGCTAGTCCCTCCTGTCACTCCTTTTCTCTTTCTCTCCCATCACCTTGGTGTTCTCCCACGTATCCATTGCAAGAAGACCTGGATGAGCTCACTGAAAAAACAAAAGCCCTCGGTTGGTCGTGCGATTCTATTTCTGAAGGAGATGTGGAAACCCATGCAATGTCAACGGAGAGTCGTTTGCTGGTGGGGAAAGTTTTCTCGGCAAAACCCCTCAACAAGACTGGGGTTCGGGAAGCTATCTTCAAATCCTGGAGTTTTATTCAAAACTTGGAAATAGAAGAAGGTATGGACGATATTCTTATTTTTTTCTTTCTAAATGCAGCCACTCAAAGTAAGATACTAGACCAATGCCCTTGGAATATTAAGGGTTCTGTGTTGGTACTCAAACCTTGGGAGGTCGGTAAAACTCTCAAGGAGATTGTGTTCACTCAGCCGCGAAGGCCGGGGCAGTGTTGGATGTCGATTTTAAGTCCATTATGCATGTCTGGGGCACTTCTTATCTTCGATGCAGAGTTATGGTTGATCTGTTACAACCGTTGGTACCATGGTATTACTTTGCACTCTGTTACTAACAACTAGCCTTGGACCATAACTTTTATTCATTTCCCAACGGATTGATATAGTAAAGAGCATTTTTGGAAATCCCTTCATGTTGTGGGTAGATCTATGAACGGCCCATGGTTGGTACTTGGAGATTTTAATTCAGTTATGTACCGTGAAGATAAACAAGGAGGCTGACCTGTTTCAAGCTCTTCAAGAGACGGTCTCTATCAGCTTTTTGTTGAACTTTGGAATGGTGGATATTGGTTGTAAAGGTAACCCTTTCACTTGGAGCAATGAGCGAAAAGGGTATTCTCATATTCGAGAGCGACTGGACAAAGGAGTGGCAAACAGCGAATAAACTTCTATTTTTCCAAACGCAGTGCTGCAGAACCTCCCTCGGGAGGCTTCTGATCATGCCCCTATAGTGTTACACACTAACGAGGGATTGCAAAGTGGCCCAACACCCTTCCGGTTTGAAAATTTCTAGACAAGAGATGCTTCCAGTGGTGATACTGTCAAGAAAGCGTGGCTTCGAATGCACTTTGGTTCCCCGGCCCATAAACTAATCCGGAAGCTTAAGGATACAAAAGTGGCGCTTCGTAAGTGGAATAGGGAGAAATTTGTTCATATTCAAACAAAGATTCATTCTCTTCGACGACATCTAGAGAATATCCAATGCCTCCCGCCTTCAGATGAGCAATTTGAGGAAGAAACATTTGCCCGCTGCCAACTGCATGAAGAATTGGTAAGGGAAGAAATGCTCTGGAGGACCAAGTCTAGAATCACGTGGTTAAAAACCACTGATCTAAATACAAAACATTTTCATCTATCGATCGTTATCAGAAGGAGACGAAACAGTATAGAAGCGCTTCAGTCTTCAACTGGTCGTTGGTATCATAATAAAAAGGAGATTGGAGATATGGTAGTGCAGCACTTTCAGGACCTCTATAAGTCCTCTGATCCTGAGATTGCTGTGGGGATAGAAGAATTTATTCACCTAGCTATTTCGGCTATTGATAATGGCATGCTTTGCAGCGTGCTAACAGAGGAAGAAATCTACTCTGCTGTCAAGAGTATAGGTGCATCTAAGGCACCTGGGCCAGACGGGATGAATGCCCATTTCTACTGGCACTTTTGGCCAACTGTCAGGATGGAAGTTATCAATATGGTCCATGCCTTTTTTCACTCGGGCTGCCTCACCACGCAATTAAATCATACCTTTATTACTTTGATTCCCAAGATTGGGTCGCCATTGCAGGTACGTCATTTTAGACCAATTAGTTTGTGCAATGTATCTTATAAGATTATTGCCAAGATACTAACTAGCAGGTTGAAGCAAGTGATACACAAACTAATCTCGGACACCCAGGCCGCGTTTGTCCCTGGACGATTTATTCAAGAGAATTCAATTATTGCTCGGGATGTATTCCATACAATGAAGTGCAAGAAGGGGCGCAAAGGATTAGCGGCTATCAAGCTTGATATGGAGAAATCCTACTACAGATTAGAGTGGAAATTTATCCTCCATATCCTGAAATGCTTCAGTTTTGCCCCGAAATGGATACGGATGGTCGAACAATGCATATTAACCGTCTCCTTTTCGATATTGATCAATGGCAGCCCTCATGGATTTTTTCACCCCCAACGAGGCCTTTTGACAAGGGGATCCCCTCTCCCCTTGCTGTTTATTATTGCGACTGAAGTGCTTTCACGCCTCCTCCAGAGAGCAGAGTTTCTCGTTGCTATTTTGTCATTGTGGATCAAATATAGATTTGGCCTTTGGGACGCTCTATAAGGTATGTAGCTCGATTTTCTTCCTACATTTAACCGCAAGTGTCAGGAAATAAATCTGAAGGTAAGTGTATGGTTATGTCAATTCTGTTGGTTTGGCTCTTCTCTAGATTGTCTCCTGAATGTTGGCTTTTTGTTCCTTTATTTCTTGCAGCTATTTTCGAATTTGCTGATGGCTGACTACTCTTATTTTGGTTTGCTCTTCTTGCTGGGTTTGCATAATGGCTCGCGTAGGTGTTCACTAAAATGCCTAACTAAACAGGCAAAAAAGAAGGCCCCTGAATCTAGATTTGGTGGACCCTTTCGACCCTCAATAAGGTTTGTAGTTTGATTTTCTTCCTCTTTATAATATCGGCATTTGTATTGTGACAATGACCATCCCCAATTGACAATTACAATGGGCTATCATATTTAGTAAGATGATTTACTAGGTTAGTTTTTTCAGTATCTGATGCCGAAGAAAGTTTTCAAGTTAGCTTTTCAAAAAGAGGAAACCTGAAAACTGCAAGTTCAACACTCATGTTCTACACTCCAAAACAGGAGGATATACATGGTTTGCCCGGTGAAGTGGAAGTTTTAATTGATGAAAATCATGCTCCTGGAGAGTATCTTGATTGTAATATTTTCCTCCTTTTTCTCTCTCTGTTTTATTCAGTGCTTAAAAACGTGGCAATGCCCTTTATTGCAATACATTAACTGTATTAATTTAGTTACATTTTGATCATCATCCTTGGAGTTTTGAAATATTTCCATAAGCAGTATTTAGACTCTGCGACAGATGGTGGCTTGGCAACTATCTTGAAACTTTACTTATGTTTTTCCTAGTACAAATAACATATTTTCTATATTGTGGCCTCTAGTAGTCTCTTTTGAAGGATTCACTTTTGTATCTAATTCACTGCTTTTTTTTTTATATTTCCGCTAGTGAAAATAAACAACATTCTTGGTCCTTGAGGAAGGTAGTTTGTAGACGTCAGTACACAGTTATTCAGTATGAAGTCTGAATGAGCTTCTCCCATCTGGTTTTGTGATTGGCTTCATTTTAGTTAATCCAGCATCGTGGCTAGGGGTGTGAGTAGATCCAGCATTCATTCAGACAACCTCCGAAGTTCAAATGGAAACCTGGGGTTATGCACTTGTCAGCAATTCAACACTTTTACTTTACAAAACTGTAGTCACCGAGTATTCATTGATTTAGGATGCTTTTAAGTTTCATTGGAGTACCATTTCGTCTCAAACTATCACCGTTAGGAAATGGGCTCACCTTAGTTTCTTCTCATTTATTTGGGAAAAATACACTTTTCACCCACAACCTACCACGTGTTTTTCACTTTGCAATATAAATTATCACGTTTGAGAAATTGCATCCACAAACTACCAATTTCTAATACATTGCACTCTCCGTCTAATTGGACAAAATATCGATTATGCTCTTAAAAAAGTCAAATAGCTAGTTACATATAAGGGTGTAATTGTCATTTCGTTTAAAAAAAGTCTTTCCCTCCAATTTGATGGAAAAAATAGACAGATTGTGCAATGTGTTAGAGATTGGTAGTTTATGGATGCAATATCTCAAACGTAGTAGTTTAGGGTGCAAAATGCAAAACCTAAGTAGTTCATGGGTGAAAAAATTTATTTTTCCCCATTTGTATTTATTTACAAAGTTCCATATAATGACTTGTCCATGTACTGATTTAAGCCTCTGTTTTTCATGTATTTCCAGATTCATAAGAACACAATGTCATCACCAAAATTCATCATAAACAGATCACAAATCAGCCACAAATATGCTTAAAAACAGAACACATAGCACTCTTCAACTCCATTACTCATCAACAATTGTTGCCTATCATTTTAGTGAGCAAGCAGCATAATCCCTTTCATAAGCCCCGTGACATTGACAAAGTTCATATCGTTTTAGTTTCAAAAATATTTCATGAGGGTCTAGAAGCCATTCTGTGACAAAGTTCATAAGCCCTTTCATATCATTGACCCAGTATTGATGTTGCCTATCATTTTAAAATGACAGTGACATGGACGTTGCCTATTCTACATAAGCCCTTTCATTTTGGTGAGCAAGCTGCATCATGTGACTGAGCAATAATACTGGCCCATTAATACTAGTTATTTTAAGGGTTTTTTTTTTTTTAGGAAAGACGTAGAGATGGTAAAGCAGATTAGGCACTAAAGAAGTTGGGCCGAAGTCGCACCAACCCTTGTCATTGCTGGAGACCATTGCTGAAGAAGGATCTGAGAACTTCGAGCTTCTACCAAAGAGGGTGCTGTTCCTTCTGCCTGTGTTTTTGTCTTTCTTCTCTTATTTTTTGTTGTACAGACTGGTTGTCTGACAGGTGAAAGTCTTTAATGCATGGAAGGTAGAGGAGTTGTACATCAAATTGTTTGTCGTGGTTGTTTGGAATTATCAGAATTTGAAATGAATTCGCCTCCCTAAAATCTCAATAGTTAATGTTACCGATCCTAATCCAACATCAATTGTTAAAAGTTAGACGAATATTCCTCTCTCTCTCTCTTATTTGTGCCAGACGATGCTCAATTAGCCTGAAAATATGAAAGGATGCGTCAAAGCCGTTTGACCCGAGCCATTAGACCCCAATACTCTGAAAAGAGATCAAATTTGGCGATTCAAAACACAACCTGGTAAAGAACAATTTTATTTTATTTTATTTATGATTACCCCTTAAATTAAAGTAATGATTTGATAAGGAAGAAAAATTATATTGTAATATTTTATTATATTAATAAAATTTTAGAACACAGACGCAACTAAAACCAATCAACTTACAATTAACAACCACTCCATAGTGTACTGCCAGCTTGATACATATTCTCCTATACATGTTAAGGGGACTCGGGAGCATTTTTACTTTGCTCTTCAATTCCGACCTTCAAAATACAACCAAAAACCTTATCATCGCAATTCAATCAAGGCATAACGTCAAGCCACATCTCTGTACAAGAAGATGTACAAAACCGCGGCGAGGATCAAAGGAAGAAGAAATAACACCCCCTTTTGCACACCTTCTACGTCTTCACTTCCCTCTTCGACAATCGGTTCTAATTTGGGAGAAATAGAATACTTGTGGTGAGATATGAGAAGGGCTGGCGCAACTTCGCCCCGGTTTTGCATGTACCTCATCTCCTTCGCCATCTATAGACTATACGATAAGCTTCTTGATGGATATGCGCTAATCTTCTTCAGAAAATGGAGTTCTGCGGGAAAACTGGGGTTTTTGCACTGTCGTGGTCGAAGAAGATTCTCAATGGGTGAAAGGGAGTGGGTTGGAGGGGAAGCGTGGGTAAATTGGGGTTATATAAGGGCTTAAAAGTGCGAAGTGAGAAATACGTGGAACGAAGAAGGTAAGGTCCTGGAAGGTGGTTGAGAATTACTTGGACCGATTACTGTATAAATTGCTCCCACGTGAGCAAATGTTCGAACATGTCTTCAGAGCACGTTGACTGGGGTCTAGTCCAAATCTGTCGAACATGTCTTCGCGTTTTGTTTTCCAGGGCTTTTCCCTTTAACTTCACGGATTAGGATCCTCGCAAGAAGCAGCGGGTGAGTGGAAGACCCCAGTGATATTGGATATCCCTTCAGAAAAAAATAATAATAATGAGAAATTATAATAATTGTCAAATATAATTAAAAGAGAGCTATATGGTATCGTGACCATGTCTTAATCACACTCTAGGATTAAGAGATTTCCTGTTAAATCTTAATTACGTAAATAACCATTGAAGTACCTCTCAACGATCTCGAGGAGTATTATCATTGTCCGTCAATGTCAGTATTAAAAGGAGGGTGTAACTTGGGAAGTAACTAATAGCGTTAAAGAGGATTAAACTACTCCTAAATCCATGCCTGGGTTTAATTAATGGTCGGTTCTAAATATAGAATAATCTTGGAAAGGCTTGAGTTTAGGAAAATTCAAGGACCGTTTTGATATAAATAGACGGTAGGGCTAAAATGAGAAATGAAATCTTTCTATTGCAAAATAATTCTAATTATCTAAGCTTAAATCTAGCTTAATACGTAATAGGCAACAGAGAGTGTATAGTACTAAAAAAATGCCTTCACTAGATTGATGTTTTTTTTCCCTGAATAATGCCATAAAGCTTGCATTTCAAAAGTTAGAACTATACAAGAATAAACCTACATAAGGCCAACATGTAAAATAAAACTAGCACGACCGTAAAAAGAATTGGGAAATCACTATATACTTCATGCTAGGCAAAGAGAGTGGGTAACCGATAACAGTAGATTTAACTACCGAGATCTATACGAGCTAGTAATAAAAACGTTGACGACCTGGGCAAAACAAAGTCCATTGAAGGGTTGGAAAGATCCACAAGGGATCGGAGAGGCCCACCAGAGAGACAGAACAATAAGGACAGAAACAAATAAGGCTAATAAGGGCCAATATAAACCGAAGAGAGCCGAAAATGCCGGCGTCGCGTGAGAAGACGCATGGTTGTCACGACGCATGGGGTCCACAACTGCCAGATCCACCCAAGAGGTGTGTGACCTTCAAATGTCGCCGAAAACAGCCCTAAAAAGGACCAGGACAGGCGCATGCTGCACGTGGGCCGCGTCACGTGTGGACCACCACGCACTGACCCAAAGGAGCCGGAATGGTGTGGCTAGACTGCCTGGAGGTAGAGATGGCATCTAGCTAGGCTGTCTCTAGAACAACCGTGAAAGAATACGAGATTGATGTTTATATACAAAAGGTTTGTTTCTTTTGTTTTAGGCATAGAGCTTATTTTATTTTTTAGGACGTACCCTTGGCTGCGTACTCCTCCAGCCGCACTGGTTATTCCAACGAAGTGTGGAACAAAAGTTACCGCTTCGGGGTCGCCTTTTAAAGGTGATAAACGTGTGTGTTCTCCATCGACGTGTGCGACAGGTGCACCGCGTTCTAGTGGAGAGGGTCCATAATAAATAGTTATCAAGTAGTAAGCATTGCGGGTGGCGACAAAACCGTGCTTGAGGCCCGTAGATTGGATGATGCAAGTTCCTGAGTGCCTGTAATCTTTTGGGGCTTAACAAGTTTTCGAAGTGACGCAATAGTTTGACTACTACGTTTTCCTCTCTCTGAAGTAGTGAGGTTCAAAATTCAACTGGTCTTTGTACACCACCCAACAATTTAACAAATTGCCCCTTGAGTGTTAGCTCAATGGTTTGAGAGTTGCCTCTATGAACTCGACGTACTAAGTTCGAATACGTGAATTGATACTCTTGATACTGGGCATGTCCCGGACTAACTATACACAGTTGTGAAACCGGTTTCGTGCCCACCACCCAAAGCGAGACTACCTACGAGGTCTAGATGCATCTAGTCCTTGCGGTTTAAGCGTTTTCTTTTTCTTTCTTTCAACAATTTAACAACTTATCAGACAGTCAGAATTGAGAACTTACAATCTCAGATAAACAATCAATACAGTGGTACGTAATTACTTCTGTTCCCTTCAGATTCTACAAGTTTCTATCTTACCAATCAGTGCATCTGTTTACAGTCAGGTCCACCCTGGTCTTCCCAGAACATGGAATACCAATAACGTTCAAGGACCTCAACACAATGATGACCACTCCGCTCTATATAAATAACTATAACAAATACAATCACACAAATGGGAAAAGATGAATCTCTTAAACCTTAGACGCACCGAAACCCACGATCACGTTTCCATGGAACTCCAACAAGACGGCGTCTGCTTTAAATTCAAAGAGCTCCCTATATCTTTGGTTCTTTACACCAGGAACGTCAAGCTTCAATTAGAGGACTTCAAGTAGTCTATATATGAGTGCCCTGTCTCAGTAAAAATTCCAACTCAATATCACCTTTTCAACTTGAAATGCCTTTCTTGTTCCAAGATAAATAAGCGGTTTCCCCATAAGGTCTGCAAAAATAATGCAGCAGATACAGACCATATTAAGCTTTCTATTAGACTGACAAGATCGACAACTAGAGATTGATCGAACTTGAAAGATAACTATTTTTCATTCCCATTTCTTGTAGCTAGTTAGTGACAGAACTATAAACTATCTGTACCATAAGTTTTACGCATTGCATGCGATAAAACTACAACGGACAATACAATCTTTTATAGCAAAACATTGTCAATAATGGCACTTGTAACAATGATAAAGGTGAATGCAGTTTAATTTCTTCAACAAACCCACTATGGCGAATCTAATAGTGGAACCATAAATGTGAACGAAACCAAAATCTTTCAAACTCATTATATGAGTACTTCAATAAAATATAAGCAAATATTTGGGAGATGAAAACTGACAGCATGTTTGCTCGTTAGATATCTTGTTGAATAAGTGAGGAGAGAGAGAAAGAGGGAGAGAGCAAAAAACTCGAATGCCTTGAATAGGGATTAACTGAGTACGGACAGCATTGATGGGGCAAAGATGATTAGGTAACGATACTGCATTCTTGCGAGTATGAACACAAACATTTTAACAAGCAGTTATAAACTAAAGCCAAGAGGGATAAGCACACTAAAAATTTTGATAACGAGAGAAATCTGAGCACTCATTCACATGCAACGAGCTCGGACGAACCTAGCCTAGTATACGCATGAGTTGGGTTCAACGCCACGGTAAACCCCAGGCTGTGCAGCCCCCCCAAGCCACACATGTCAAGTAAGTCCAGCTTTGTTGTGAGATTGACCCAAAAGAATTGTTTGCACCTGAGAGAATTTGAACCTGAGACCTCAGGGGGAGCACATCCCTAGGCCCTCGGTCTTGACCACCCAAGTCAACCCCTTGGGGTTGATAAACACGCTAAAATTGGCAATAGAACATGTAATTATCAGATCACAACTTCGACAAATTTTGATTTTCAGCACACAAAAAATTATGTACACAATATAATACATGTAGAACCCAGAATCACCCAATTTATAGTTTCCCGCTTATAATGAAAGAATTTTCAAGTTGTTAACTTGTTAGAAGACTTGAGCTCCATTTGTTAAACCATAAGGTGTTAATGTTCAAGATGGTACCAGAGGATGACTGTGCAGAGAAAGGAAGAACTTAAAGTGGGTACCAACAAATTACCTTGGATTTTTCAGATGAAGCAATATGAAAACAATGCCGACAAATATACATGAAGAACCAACAAAAATATAAGCAACCCCAAGGAAGTCATTCTTTCCTCCCAGCCAGCTTGATGTTGAAAGTACAAGCTTCTTCTTCCCACCAAAACTGTAAGTGTCATAGTTGTTCATTAGGTTGACTTCGATAACATCATCTGCATCCAAATCTTCTTCAATTCTACCATAAAACTTCCGGAAGCTAGGGAGTGCAGCAGTGCGCATCCATACAATAAGGTCTTCTTGATCACTTAGCTATGTATTTTGTAGTACCCCACAGCCAAAAGAACAAGACAAAGCCAAAATACATCATTAGAACTCACATTATATTAAAAAGAGCAATATGGGGGGATGTAGGGACTAGACCCACCAAGCAGATGACCTAGGAAAGGCAATAACATTCCTACGTATCACGAGCGTATAAGTTTATGTCCACTGATATGGGACGAAGAGCCCAATTCATTCTCTAAAATCAGATGCTCAGTTTGTACATCCAATTCGACATTTGGTTAGAATATAAACATTAAATGGAGGCACAACAATCAGTTCAACATAAGTTCTAATCCTTTTCAGTATTCCACTTAGTAGCACTAGACAAAGTTATAAAGAATGATTTGATTTCATCCACTACCAACCCATTTCAACCAGTCCTGTCACCGTGCAAGTTGTTTTTATGCAACAAAATGAATGGATAATCAATTTTGCAACGTGTTCAACGATGAATCCTGCTATTTTATGAATCAGTAAACCACAAAAACCCTGTTTGAATGGAAAAAAAAATTTCGCAAATTCTCATACTTTTTACAAACTTCAGTACCTTTTCACTAACTTCAACAACTTTTTTACCAATCCCAAGAGAATCTACACTATCTCCAACAAACAATTTTTTGCCCATCCAAACACAGGCTAAATGTGGAATGCAGGCTGTATGTTAGACGAGGAAAAGACACACATTACTATAGAACCACAAAGAGAGAAACTGTTGTCAGTGCTATCACTCACCGGAATACTTGGATCAAGCTTGCCACCGCCAATCAAGGTCCCATTTTGGAAATTGAAAGGATATACATGCTTCCCAAATTTGTGATCCCGGTCACTCTTCCATGCTATGTTCTTTCTGTTAACATTCAACTCTGAAGTCCCACGAGAAAATTTGTAGGTATCATTAAACAAACTCCATGCTATCAATCCACAAGGGACAATTGGGAGACCATTACTAGACTGTTCAGGTTTACAGGAACTAGTGTCATTGTACTCTAGTCCATACAAGAGCTGCTGATCACTTCTACTTTTGACATACCTGTGAAAATGTTGGGAGTTGGCACCAAGTGAAAGGACAATTGAGATTACAACCAGTACAAAATAAAATCCCACAACTCTTCTAAAGAATGTTCAGCTTAAAAAGTATACCCTCAAATCTGACAACAAAGAAGTAATTAAATTTAGCCAAATTTAACCATAAAAGAGTTCGGGCATCATGTAAATCATAGCAAAATATAAAAGAATTCCCAACCTATTTTCCACCCAGCCATCAGAATTATCAAGGGTCGTAAACATCTTTTATGGTAGTCTACCCTTTAAAGTGTAGTCAAAGAAATTCTATAGTTTATGTATCTAGAGCAGAAGGTAGATATCATTAAAAATATTTCCTTTTTCCCATATTTTCTATCGAGGCAATAAAGACTAGAAACGAATAAAACCCACAACAGTTGCCTATAGGAAACCGTAGAACCATAACTTTATAATCAAGAAGCCCATAGATGACAGTCAGGAATGATATAGAAACAAGTTGGATTTAAACCAGTAACAATATAAACAACTAAAAGAACTAGAGAAATAAGTGATCATAGATGTAGATGTGATGTACCCATTACCCCATCAGAATTGAAACAAAAGAACTCTCACCTTCGGTGATTTTGATAGTAGTTATCAAGCTGATAATAGATGTAAATGGGAGCTTTCATACGCTTGTACACCTGCAAAGAAAGCCAAAACTGCATGACAAAAGAATAAAAAAAATAAAAAGATGCGCAGTGCAATGGCCTAAATCCAAGGAACAAAAGCTTCACTATTCTCTAAATTTCCAATGTGTAAATGGTTAAACATATGAAGGTCTCCGAAGTACTTCAAATGCGGACCATTATACAGGGAAACGTCAACTGGTGCATCAAACATTTTAATCAGTTTAGTGATTTGTTGCCGTTTGTCAAAGATTCCCAACTTTTAGGATCCAAAGCATGGTATCCAGCAAGCCTCTATTCTTCTATGGCACAAGAAAAAGAACAAAATTCCCGAACCCTACCCAAAGCCCAGCCAATAGGCTAAATGGTTAGGTCGTCATTGATGTGCTAAGGAGAAAATTGTTCTTTGACTTCGTCTTATCTCTCTTTAGTCCTGTGTACTTTTGCTTGAATCCCAAACAAGCCATTATTTCTCCAAGTAGACCCCACCCCTATAACCCTAATTACCTCTCAACACCATTCCTACAACAAAGATGCTAACATCATGCATTATATCTATTATTAGCACAGCATGTCTTATTCTAGACAAAAAGGTACAAACAAAAAAGTACAAGACAGATAGGCAAGTGCACAAACTATTTGAAAATTTACTCTACAAAGCCTCTAAAATGGGGGAAAGACTGAAACATGCAGTTTTAAGCTTCAGTAAAGGCCTATGTAACCACGAGTTTCGTACCACCATAGCAAATGTGAACCTAAACTAAAAATATCTACGCATGAGGTTACTCAGTCGATTTTCCTTTCACTCCCTTCAGAAGATTTCATTGTCATGGATCACCAAGGTTTGAACCCAAATTCAAAGGCAATAGGGGTAGAGGGTGGGGGAAGAACTAAACTAATGAAGAAGATGGAAGATCAATTTAAGACTTTATCAACTCTTTGAGAGATACTTAAATCTGGAAAGAGAGGGGAAAAACAAAAAGCTAATAAGCTTGTGGAGTAATTAACCATTACTTGTTTAAATAGCCAGATATTGTGTAAGGATTTTTTGCATTCACCAGGACTAAACTTAAGGAAGCATCCAAGAAGGTCTTGAAGCCATCTGATGTCTTCTTCCAAGAGTAGGATTTAAATTATAAGCATGACCCTTTAAAGACATTAATGTTAAAGGATGACAACTTAACAGGTTTAGTCTGTGACTATGAATAATGAATCCACCATACCACTAGCTGAATAATCAGGTGCAGAGGGTAATTGTAGCTTCATTGAGATGCATGTTCAAAATGACCTATATTACTCCTACAGATGGATTCCATTCTTTATATCGTGCTAGTAAAGTTCAGTCTTTTTTCGATCACCAATGATAGCTGGTGATCAAGGCAATGATAATACTAGGACCACCACACATACACTCCATCAAAACATGTTTCCAGCACTCTTTCTTCCTGAGGCAAGTTAAACCTACAAGGTTGCTGCAATCTGGTCAGGGTAGTCAACTTAAGGTAGCACTACTTAGCAGAATGCTGTTAAGCTCATATTCTTTTTTACTTTGGAGTCTATTACCACACACAAGTTTCTAAGTGATCTCTATCTAACTAGTTCACCTTTCCTAATAACTTAGGTGCCTTTGAGGGTCTCCTTCTTTGTGTGGGAGGCTTCGCATGGAAGGATCCTTACAACTGATAATCTTCGTAGAAGGGGAGTGTATATTGCTGATTGGTGTTATCTTTGTCGGTGTGATGGAGAATCAGTTGACCATTTGTTTCGTGGCGCGTGGGCTTTGGAACCATGTTCTCAGCATTGTCAATTATTGTTGGGTGATAACCCCTTTGCTAAGTCAATCTGGAGATTGATTCCCGCTTGTATTTGGTGGAGCCTTTGGAGGGAGAGGAACAATAGATGTTTTGATAAATGTTCTTTGTCCTTGGTCAAGTTGCAGGGTTTTATGTTATTTTCTCTTTTCTGTTGGGCTGATGTGTTGTTAGATGGCCTCTTTGCTGATTTTGACGATTTTCTTAGTTTTCTTGCTTGTTTGAACTAGTGATTTCGGTATAGTCCCTTGTATTGTCTTCCCCATTTCTAATAAGATTGACTTGCTTATCAAAAAAAAAAACTTAAGTGCAACCACTGAGGATAAGATACACTTTGGAGTCTATTACTACACACAAGTTTCTTAGTGATCTCTATCTAACTAGTTCACCTTTCCTAATAACTTAGGTGCAACCCCAGAGGATAAGATTCACTTCGGAGTCTATTACCACACACAAGTTTCTAAGTGATCTCTATCTAACTAGTTCACCTTTCCTAATAACTTAGGTGCAATCACTGAGGATAAGATAGCATGTAAGAGACGTGAAATTCTGTAAAGCAAATGAAAACATCACGCAAACGTGTTCATAAACTTCTGCAGAACGATTACTTACCCTTCAGAAAATAAACAATGGAATCTGATTGGATGTAAGAGCAATTGATAACATCTCTCTTCCTGGATTTGATTGTTTATATAAGTCCATCAACGAGCTCTTCTACTTCTTAAGCTCTTTGACAACCAGAAGAACATCACTTCAGCAATTTAAACTGCTCCTAACTAACTCCCCCCCCCCCCGTCTCCCTTTTTTTGTCTTATTTCTTTCTCCTTTTGAAAACTGAACCTTCCTAAGTAGACAATACAAACCAGTTGATTATACAAACAATGTGTTTATGTTTAACGTGGGCGGCAACAGATAAGCTGAGGGTTTCTTAAGATCTAGCAAATAGGTGTTTCATCTGCAAGATGGTTGGGATTTTCCAGAGATTTAGGCCAGTTTTTTGTGGTCTGCTAATTCTATTCTGGCCGTACATTAAGTAAAGAAGCGATCATTGTGACAAAGTATGGATGATGCAATCCTTGAAAGTGGTATGAGGCTCATAAAATGAAGATGTGGTACACAGAGAAAGAGCATATATATATATATCACCTTTAATACACGCGAACAGTTTTTTGGAATTGAGCTGTCTTTAATATATCTCAGCTTATTGCTTCTGAATGCTGCTGGTACACAGTCAATGTCATATCGGTCGACAAGTTCAACAACCTAGAAATCAAATAGCAACTAAACAGTCATTCAAAAATCTATTCTGCATATGATCAAACGCTTTGAAGGGACAAAAAGAGTACAGAAGCAATAAGATAACATGTTTAAAGGAAGGAATGATTACACTTCGGGAAGCACGAAGAGTGACAAAGCCGACTGGAATGAAAATGGTGCCCATCAATAGAAATATAGTAATGACCTGCAGAGGAGATCATCAGCAGCACGAAGAACATATGTAACATGAATAGTTGATTATTAAAGATTTAGATGCACATAGTAATATGTGAGAAGTTACCGATGCTGGTGTTAGGACAGGTTTACAAGCTGGGAGTCTCTGCTGTCTAAACAGATACAAAGCTGCAAAAGCACCATAATCGGACCTATTTTGAATTAAAGTATGCTAAATTAAGCACATATATGTATAAACTATAAAGAAGCTGAAAGTGTTGTCAACAGGCATTTTTCTAGAAGATCATCTCCAAATCACAAAAGCAACTAATAAAAGTGGATAAATTTGTTCCCCTATTACCTACTTTTCTAATTCTTTTGGTATAGAGTCAAGGGTTAAACCCAGAAAAGGCTAGAGCAGTACACTAGTGCAACATTTGATCCTCTTGACACATTGAAGCTAATCAGAATCCCCATTGGGTAGAAGTGGCATGACATCTCTCCAGGCAACATTCAGATGGAGAGCTGACATAATTATAATGCTTGATGAGAACTTGTTAAGTGTAATGCACTTGGATGACTCCTAACATCTGGCATATGCAGAATGTTGCTGGAGAACACATAACTCAATGATTCATATTATTCATCTATTTCGTAAGCAAAATGCTCCAGATGTTTTCTAGTGAAGGGGACAGGGCAAGAGACAGTGAAAGAGAGAGAGAGAGAGCAATTGTGTTGCTGAAGTCAAGATGCATGCAGTCTTGGCCATGCAATATATAACCAACACCTACGAAAATGGGGGCACAACATAGGTTTGTTAGAAGCATGTGCATGACATTAAAAACTTTTTTCTGCAAGTCCAATGGAGCACTGAAGCTTTTGTCCACCCCTGGAAGATATTTCAGACAAGCAAGATGTGAAGTGACTGGCATATATCCAAAAGCAGATGCAGGGGCTTTCTTTTCACAAAAATAAATGATGTATCCTAAACTCTTAATCTTAGTTCAGAGAACCTAGTACCCTTAAAGAATCTGTTTCTCATCAGCAGCATCTAACTATCTAAGGCATCTCCTACCAGCTGAACTGTGTGTGATAACTAGTTGGGAGGTGTAATGTGATGACAACTACACAAAAATAATTACCTTTATGTCTCCGCGTGCGGATTGGAATAGTTTGGGCCCCTGATGGAACTTCTGATATGCTTCCTCCATCCACATCCATCAGTTCTAAGTTTCAGCAATGCCACTTCAAAGAACTAATCTTTTGTAAGTCACTGTGCAAGTCCCAATTATACAGAAACGGCACCAGAATTGAAACTTTTCTCACTCATTTCACCAGAAGCAAAATTTTCTCTGCAACATGTGACCTCTATAACACCAAACTAGACAGCATAGATTGCTAGGAAACATCTGCCCCGGCATCAGGGAGGACGCAGGGTGAAAAGCTGTACTTTCATATGTTAAAGATATGAACTATGGATGAACAATGGCGCGTTAATTTATTTGGTCGAGCCACTCTGTGTCACATTTTGTAGGAACTAAACAGAGGAATATGTAAGATAAGATCCGTGACAAACAGTAGCTGGAGAGCAAAAATATTATCTCGTAAAAATTGACTATCAAATCCTTTTGCAATATTTATTAGAATTTTCAAGAAACAATAACAGTGTATCTTGTTGTCCGCAATCGTCCCCCGAAAATTGGGGCGGTTAAAAGAAATTTCATTTTTAGTTCCCCACAAATCAAATAATCCACTGAACAATCTCCAGCAGAATTCTTTGGCCCAAGTAGGTGGCATAATACTACGGCGCCGGGCACAAAACAAGGAGTCGGTTTTATTCTCTTCATGTCGAGAAACAACATTCCAAGACTTCGTTCTCTCCTTTCCCAATTGATAAGATTTCTTTGACTGTACATTGGTTCGACCTTTCACTAAATTCTCAGCAACGCCCGCAATGGCAGGGGCTTCGGGTTTCCGAACACAAGTCCTATTCTAATGTATTTACCCTCGATTTTTTTCCAGCCACCAAAAATCGTACCAGGACGAGAAGGAATACCTGACAAGTTTGTGAACCTCCCCAGCCTCGACCAGGCAAGCGGAGCTGGGGAGTGAACCGGAAAGGGAATATGTTGAGGAGAAGAACTTCGGAGACAGAGCGGAATAACCAAAATGAGGGATAAGAATTGAGATTGCTTCGGATGATGGAAATTGAACTCCTTGCTATATTCTTAGCTTTCAGAGGAGAACTGCATGACCCAGTCCAGAGATATTTTCCTTTTTATACTTTCCTTTTTCAGGCAAAGACAATATGTTCACAGCAGAGGCAAGGCAGCACTTTGTTTTTTTATATTTTTGGCTTTTTTCCATTTTTTTCTACAAGTAAACCTTAAATTTAGAGGTAAACATTTTTAATTACATAAAAATTAATAAGCAAATGACTCTGAATCAAATCGTCTGGTTAAAATCTGAAGAATGCTTTTTTAAAAAAATAACTGTTAAGAGTTTATTTTTAGGGGAAAATTCACTTTGCACCCCCAAACTTTGGAGTCATTTCTAAAGTGCACCTACTTTTATTCATTTCGTTAGATTTAAACATCAAACTACCCGTTTCCGTTAAAAAGCACCGTCCACGTCAAATGATCGTTACATCTGACGGCAAACGCATCACGTGTCGTCCACATGACCAATTATAATTTGAACTTCCTGTTTTGCCCTTATGTAATGAATATAGACGTTAAGCTACTCCCCCACCCTTTCGCAACTATTTACGTTTGAAGCTTTCGAGCCCTAGCGAGCTCCAACAACAAGTAATCTCCGTACCCCAATGGCCTGTGTTTTCTTCGGTGGTTATCATTTCGTGATTGGAGTTGCAAGATTTGAAGAGACCTCAAATCTGGTACAGGTATGACTTTCGATTCTTGATATTTTAGGGTTTCGACACTTGTTTGTTAGTTAGTGAAGTTTAAGATTTTCGATAGAAATTGGGAATTCGTTTGTTGGTCATGAATTTTATACGTACAGGTTTTATAGCTGTGTTAACCATCTCTGTCAGCTTCGTCTTCACCCACGTCAAAAAGTTCTTCATCAGAGCTCAGAACTTGATCCCAGAATGGATCATTTTGCCCCAAACGACATCTGTGCATTTCCTCCGACTGTACAACCTCCTCACCAACATTTGTGCCCACTCCAATATCATCAAATGAAACCACGTACAATATTATGACGGACTGACTCTCATGACATCTCACCATCTCCAGAATATGATGGTCAGATGATATAAGCTGCAACCCTTCATCAAGAGTTTTCCTTGGTTGCTTGTAGTAAACAAGGTCACCCGCCTTGTAACCGAATGGTTTAACAATCCTCTCCACCTCGAAGAATGATAGGCAATTTGGATCGTATGGTTCATCGTACATACCTACATCTCCCCTCATGTAAGTGCACCCGAATTGCCTACTAAATCGTCCACCGTAATGAACTTCAAATAGAAAGAACTCAGGAGCCATGTCTGATTTAAAATAGACCACATATCAGCAATACATATTCATATAACAGAATAATTAATAGTAGCAATGGTAAGCAATGAGTTTTTTAATGTTAAATGGTACTGCACAATCATTATATAGTTTAGCAATGAGTAGTTTAATCTAAAATGGTAATGCACAGTCTTTAATTAGTTGAGCAGTGAGTTCTTTAAAGATAAATGGTATTGCACAATCAAGAACGTGCTGACCCACAACCAACAACATTAAGTGAAAAAGGTCATACCTACACACTAAACAAACTGAGCCACATAATACATATCTGCAAAAGTACTCAGCCAAGAACATGCAAAAACACAGGGACTCAGAAGCACTGCGTTCAAAGCAATGTACTTTAACCGATACGACCAACAAAACATCTATATTTTTATGGGACCACTTGAAACTGAGCTAAAGTAAACTAATAGCAACCAACACATTCAACATGGGGGACAAAGGGGGGGACCACGGTTTCCAGTGGGATTTAAAATTTCAACTATGCAAAGAATCATAACCTGGACACTTTCGCTTTTATGCATGGAATCAAGTTAATAGTATGTATAAAATTCATGACCAACAAACGAATTCCCAATTTCTATCGAAAATCCTAAACTTCACCAACTAACAAACAAGTGCCAAAACCCTAAAATATCAAGAACCGAAAGCCATACTTGTACCAGATCTGAGGTCTCTTCAAATCTTGCAACTCCAATCACGAAATGATAACCACCGAAGAAAACACAGGCCACTGGGTACGAAGATTACTTGTCATTGGAGCTCGCTAAGGCTCGAAAGCTTCAAACGTAAATAGTTGCAAAAGGGTGGAGGGAGTAGCTTAAAGTCTATATTCATTACATAAGGGCAAAACGGGAAGTTTAAATTATAATTGGTCATGTGGACGACACGTGATGCGTTTGCCGTCAGATGTAACAATCATTTGACGTGGAGGGTGCTTTTTAACGGAAACAGGTAGTTTGATGTTTAAATCTAACGAAATGAATAAAAGTGGGTGTACCTTAGAAATGACCCCAAAGTTTAGGGGTGCAAAGTGAATTTTCCCCTTATTTTTAATTTATTTCTCTCAGTCAAATCCTACCATTTGAATTTTAACTGTTAGAGTTTAATTTTAAAGATAAATACAAAATTTATCCATTAAATTTGAGCAAAAATCAAATAAGTCACTGAATTTTAAAAGTTATCAAATTTTAAATTGGTTTTTAAAATTGAAGGACTTATTTAATTTTTTGTGTAAATTATAGGACTAATTTTATATTTATTTCTTAATTTTAATTTAAAGAAATACAGGCTAGTTAAATTTTAATTTTGATTTAAGGAAAGAAATGGTCGGCAGTTTAAGGAAGTCAAAGGCAAGAACGACAGTGGTGCAGTGGGAACTAAGGTGTAGTTTTTGCATTTGGAAGTTTGCAGAAGTGGCAACTGGCAACACACTGCTGCGTCGTAGCATGCCTCCCATTCAGTTGTCGAGGCATCTTCCCCACTACCCTTTGGCTCTCAAATTTCCGCACTTTCCCGCCAACCAACCAAGGCCTTTCAGCACACTTGCTTCCTTCTTGAGCCTCTGCACCAAACCTCAACACATTCAGCAAGTGCATGCCCGGTTTACCCTCCATGGCCTACACCAAAACCCTGCACTCTCTTCCGAACTCATGGACTGCTATGCCAATCTTGGCCTACTTCATCTCTCCCAGCAAGTCTTCAACTCCATTACCAACCCAAGCCCAGTTCTTTACAACTCTAATTTGAGAATTTCGTCGAAGTTTGGTGAGTTTGAGAGAACCTTCTCGGTGTATCAAGAAATGGTCACGAAGTCAATCTTCCCAGATGAAGATACTTACCCTTTTGTTCTAAGGTCATTCTCTTGTTTGTCTGATTTTGAATATGGGAAAAAGGTTCATGGGCATCTGGTCAAACTGGGTTTCGATTCCTTTGATTTAGTTAGCATAGCTTTGGTAGATATGTATAGGAACTGTGGCGATTTTGAGACTGAACGAAAACTGGTTGAAAGAGAGTCTACTTGTGAATTGGATTACTGGAATTCTTTGATTTTTGAGGCTTCTCAAAATGGAAATGCCGAGGAGAGTTTTCGTCTCTTTGAGAGAATGAGAATGAACAAACTTGAGCCAGATTCAGACACTGTGATTAACTTGTTAAGGTCAAGTGTTGATATGAATTCATTACAGGCAGGGAAGGCTATCCATAATTTGGTGGTTGTGAGCAACTTGTGTAAGGATTTATCAGTGAACACTGCACTATTGTCCATGTACGCTAAGTTGTATGGTCTGGAATATGCAAAATTGCTATTTGAGAAAATGCCAGAGAAGGACTGTGTTGTTTGGAATATAATGGTATCAGCATATTCTCGAAATGGATTCCCTGAGAAATCCATTGAACTATTAAGATGTATGGTAAGATCGGGGGTTAGAGCTGATTTATTCACAGCACTACCTGTGGTTTCTTCAATCTCACAGTTAAAGTATATTGGTTGGGGCAAACAATTGCACGCTCATGTTGTAAGAAATGGTTCAGACTATCAAGTGTCAGTTCATAATTCTCTTATTGACATGTATTGTGAGTGTGCCCATCTAACTTATGCAAGGAAGATCTTTGAGTCATTGATAAACAAGACCGTGGTTTCATGGAGCACAATGATTAAGGGGTATGTAACCCATGATCGTTCCATTGACGCTTTATCTCTCTTTGCCAAGATGGCAGAGGAAGGAGTAAGAGTCGATTTTGTTACAGTTATTAACATCTTGCCTGCTTGTGTGAACATCGGGGCATTAGAAAATGTAAAATGCCTTCATGGGTACTCGTTGAAGTTTGGCCTCAACATACTATCCTCTGTTACTACAGCACTTCTTGTCAGTTATGCAAAATGTGGATGCATAGAAATGGCCCGTAAGATTTTTGATGAGGAGAAAATCAATGCCAAAGATCTTATCATGTGGAACTCTATGATCGGTGCATATGCTAAGCACGGAGACTGGTTAAAATGTTTTAATTTGTACAACCAAATGAAGCATTGGAATATGAAACCAGATCAAGTGACCTTTCTCGGGCTATTGACAGCTTGTGTAAATTCAGGCCTCACTAAACAAGGGCAACACTGTTTCAAGGAGATGGTGGACAACTATGGTTTCCAACCAACCCAAGAACACTACGCTTGCATGGTCGATTTATTAGGGCGTGCTGGGCAAATGAATGAAGCCAGAGAACTTGTAAAAGCTATGCCCTTTAAACCAGATGCTCGAGTATGGGGCCCATTACTAAGTGCCTGTAAGACGCATTCAGAAACGAGGTTTGCGGAGTTCGCAGCTGAGAAGCTTATAACTATGGAACCAAAAAATGCTGGAAATTACGTATTGCTCTCTAATATTTATGCTGCTGCTGGAAAGTGGGATGGTGTTGCTAAAATGAGGACTTTTCTTAGAGATAGGGGATTGAAGAAAACTCCTGGGTCTAGCTGGTTAGAAGTGAATGGACAAGTGTGTGAATTTCGTGTAGCTGATCAATCTCATCCTAGATCGGACGATATTTACACAATTTTAAGAAATATAGAGCTGGAAATCAAGGAGGCTAGAAACAAAAGTTCAGAAACAGTATCTTAACCTTCATTTCTGTTCTTTGGAAAAGTTTGAAGAATTTTTATCCTCTGTGACGTCTCTAAATGCAGGGTGCAGATGGTAGCAATCAATAGCCTTGTACCAAGATTGGATGCTGCATATGGGTTGATGTCAAAGAGCAACGACGGTATGAAGGATTTTTATGGTTAAAAAATGGATTTTAGCAACCATTTCGTGGAGCTTTACGATTGTCAACCGCCTAAGATGCAAATTTCAATTTCAGAGGCCTCTCTTCATGATTCTCCTAGGGTATTGCTTAGGTCCTTAAGCCAGCCCCAAACATCAAGGATCATGGCTCTTTTCTCCACTCGTTCATCTCTTACTTCTATTTTCTCCATGTCAAAGGCGTTTGGAGTACACATCCCTGTAGATTTTGAGGAGACCTCTCACAGGAATCAAAGACGAAATAGAATCAAGGCAGGAAGAAGTAAACTAATGTGCAGGAGCGGTTGTCCTAGAGCTTTCTCACGCTTGACAAAAGGTATTGGCTGTGTTTGAAGTGTAAAAAGATTTAGTTTTGCACATTTCATTGGCAAAATAGTTTAAATTTTGCTTCTTTTTGGTTCATGTAAAAGAGGTGGGATGACTTTAAAAAAACAAAAGCCGTGGGATGCAGAAACACATTTTTTGAGATAAGATGTTTTGTTTTTTGTTTTGGTATAAGTAGTTTTGCTTCTTATTTTTTTTATACCTTGTCACATAAATGGAGTCTTAACAGTGAGATACAGATTTTTAAAAAAATTATCGTACTTGACACCTTACACTCACTATCAATAAGTCTACACTTTACACTCCAAGTTAAGATCTCACTCGTTGTTATGTCTAGCATAGTTGAACGAAAAAGAAAGTATTTTCATATTTGCATTCAAACATACTCATTGGTTTTTCTAGTGGTTCGAGGAGTACTTTAAGGAACAACCTATTGAGAGGAAACTTGTCTGGAACACCGTTTCTCTCTTTTTCTTTTATCTTTTTTATTCTTTTTTCCTCGCCTCTTCAATGTACTGTTAAAATTCTCAGTTCCTGGATTCATCCTCTGAAACTATATTGGCTGAAGAGACATTTGATGAAATTGTTTTCCTTCTATGGCATTTGCCAGAACAAGCAGTGGCTCAACATAAAACTGTCACTGGATTGTCTTCTTTATTAACCCAACAGGAATCGCCAAATTGGTTCTGTTCATATGGTTTTATATCTCAAGAACTGTCTGAACCACTGCATTTGATGCGTCTCCATTCAACATTATATTAAAGGGTGTCAGAGATTTCAGAGCTCCATGTCCCTACTCATACATCTAATACAGCCCGAGATGTATATAACAGAACAGGGGAAACGAACAAATTTACTCATCAGTAGTTTTGAAGATCCATTTGTTGTTTTACATCTCAACCTAAATTGCTTCTTTTCCTATTGAAGCAGCTGCGAAAAATAAAGTCGAAACCACAATTTCCTCGTCTTATAAGGTCCTGGTCTAATTAGTGGATGCCTAAATCAACGAATAGCCTTGTAAATCAACTCACCTCCGGTATATCAGATCGTTTCTCCTGTGTGTATCACCTTCACAATAGTGATATTGAATTAGCAATAACCATAGCAATTTCCTCGTCGGATAAGGTTCTGGTCTAATTAGTGGATGCCTAAAGCAACAAAAAGCCTTACAAATAAACTCACCTCCGGTATCAATAAGGTTGTTTCTCATTTGTGTATCACTTGCACACAGTGGAATTGAATTAGCAATAGCAGTAACGATTGAGAGAAATTAGAGGAATCAAGATCCTCTCCAATACGCTGTCTAAATTAGACAGTCCAATTGAGAAAGTAATAACATTTACTGATGCATATATTATCAAGCAATGTGAGACATACAACATTCAAGGCGCACTATGGCTTTCTCTTTCCTAATTAGACCATCTTATTCGATCAGCAAATTGAAAAGAATTTTAATTCAAGTCAAAGAAGCTATAATACTTATACCAAGAAGACACTACTGACACAAATGAGGTTAGATGTTTGACTTTTAAGAAGAAAAGGCCATGTAACATGATTTCGATGATAGCAACATCTCCATCTCTGAATATCACTTCATGCGTTAAAAATGCAACAACTTGAAAGTCTTTAGTCAAAAATTGAGAGGAGGATCCTTAATTAAACTCTACAACCTCTTAAGCACCATTGTCCATTAATGCCATTTTTCTATGTTTCAGGTTCCAAAATATTTGAAACAGCGAACGGCGAAAAGGAAATTGGGCAGGACCCAAAGGCCAAAGGCAGAAGGTTCCATGAGCACGCCAAAAACTCATATTATATAATTAGTCAAACTAAGCAAATATCCTATGCGGCAAAATTCATCAGATGGGATTGAGCTCAACATTTGAGTTGACAACACACAATAAAGCCAATGTTTCCCAACCAGCATTCACAACTTTTCAGGAAGCATCATCTTATTGCTGTCATGAACCTTCTATCTCTGGTTCCTGCTCTTCTTTGGGAATACTGCTACTTCCTGTCCGTGGTTGTTTGAAAGCTGAAAGAGAAGCAAGAACATATTCGTTACCACAATTTACAATAACATGAAGCAAAATCACGGAAATCAGACCAGAAACCAAACGTTACCAAAAATTTATATTGATGCAGGACTTCACATAATTCTGAAGAGTACTTAACAAACTACACACTATTTACACTTTCATACCAGTTAAAAGGATAACATTCACTGTCAAATGTTATGGTCATCCATAATTTTGTAGAATGCCATTACATTACAAGACCAAATCAGTAATAGTGACTGAATTAAGGGAGAAAAAAAAAACACAGCAAAAACTAAACGAGAAAAACAAGGATTACTGCTTGTCGTAAATAAACAAATAATCTCAACTTGTAATAACAAAAGCAATTAAAAATAGGGAAATTTGCTTTTTAGTCACTAGGGTTTTCACCCCCTTTCATTTTTAGTCATAAAACTTAATGTTTCAACTTTTTAGTCTTTGATCTTTCCATACTTGAAGAAAATAGTCCATCCGTTATCTTCCGTTAGTCTAACTAACGGAATAATTTTCCACGTCAGCCTCTAATTTCCACGTAAGCAACTCATTTCCACGCCAACCCACCATTTGAACCAATTGCCCTAATCGAACAGTAGCTCCCACAAGGTTAAATGAAACTGTGCATTCCAGGTCTCCTTTGATTGTAAGGCCTCTGTTGGTATGAACGATCAAATCTTCTGCTGAATCTGAAATTTGAAGATAACAATGAGACAGAGACAGATGAATCCCACCGTTCCACCACCCAATCAAATATATCAATCGAAACCCCAAAACCCAAAGCTTCCAACATCAGATTACCACAAACCCACGACAAACTCCGATATCTTTTCCTCAAGCAAGAGTGTGTTTGCACTCTGCTTGGCCTTCAGGGTGGCCAATGCTTTGTTGGTGCAGACCTATTTCAACCCAGATGAACACTGGCAGGCTCTTGAAGTCGCTCACTGCATCGCTTTCGGGGAGCTTTAATTCCATTCTTTCCTTTTGGTTTGTGTGTGTTGCTTTCAGGATCGCATAGTAATAATGGTTGGTGTTCGGTCTTGTTGATGAGCATTGTAGGTATGGCCATTTGACGTGGGAGTGGAAAAAGGGGATTCGTAGCTTTTTGCATCCAATGCTGTTTGCCGTCCTCTACAAAGTTCTTGCTCTTTTGGATCTTGAAACCACGAACTAAGCTTCCTCCACTTAATTGAACTAAGCTTCGTCCAGATCTCCTTTGCAATTTTTCTTCTTTGCGATTTGTGGGAGCTACTGGTTGTTTAGGCAATCAGTTCAAATGGTGGGCTTACATGGAAATGATTGCTTACATGGAAAACAGAGGCTGACGTGGAAAATTATTCCGTTAGTTAGACTAACGGAAGGTAACGGATGGACTATTTTTTTCAAGTATGGAAAGATCAAGGACATTAAGTTTTATGACTAAAAATGAAAAGGGTTGAAAACCTAGTGACTAAAAAGTAAATTTCCCTTAAAAATAACAAAAAGTGGCCTCGATTCTTCATAAAGCACATCAAGTAGTTATAGGATTGATATTACAAAGGAAAGCGTGACACTCACATTTGAGAGATGATCCAGCAAGACAAGTTAGCCTCGACTTTGTATTAGCCTCAGCCAACGGATTTGGCTTTTCCTTGATTGCCATGCGAACATCCCAGACACGTATAACCCCATCTGACGATCCAGATGCCACTAGATATGGATCATCACCAGAGACCTTACTACTGTTCCTCGTAAGCACAACTATACCTTTCAAACGGGTAGAATGTGCATCTTCAATGCTATACGCAACCTTTCCGCTGTTTGTGTCCCATGCTGTAATATTCCGGTCCTCACCACCAGTGTATAGAAGTCCATCCTGTCAAAAAATTTAGGCAAAATGTAGTTATTAAAATGAGATATGAAATTGACAAGGAAATGCTAAGATGCGATTTAAAAGAACTTTTTTTTTTTATGACGAGGAAATCCCCCAAAGCCGGACCCTTTTGGCCCAACCCTGAAGTACAAACCCCAGCCCCCTGGACCGACCCCACAACCCAGGGAGCGGGTAAGTCAAGGGCGATAATGGGGGTGTTGGGGCTCGAACTTGGGACATGTTAGAACCCAAGCCGAAGCCTTACCACCACACCAAAACCTTTAAAAGAACTTAGCCCCATAACCAGAGAAAAGTACCGAAGTTAATCTATTCAGTTGCTTTTGCTCTCCAGGTTACAGGTAAAATGATCTCTTTTGACAATCCTAATGACACTAAGAATGAAATACCAGACTCATAAGAATAAAGATCATGTTGGTCCCACACAAACTCTGCCTTCTAAACTGTCAAGAGATTGAAGTTTATGTTACACATAAGCTAAAAGATGTTGATACTCCAAAACCTCACATGTTGACATGCAATACAAAAATAAAATACCACTAATGAAACCAATCACTCAGACTGGTTATACATAACACCTAAACTATCACAGAGTTTTGTGAAACAATAACTAGGATAACATTTAAACTGCACAAGAACCTAGGAACCTATAAATGGCATTTTCTCCTGTATAAAGACTCATTCAGCATAAGTTAAGCACAATCTATAAATTACAAATCAAGTATGTCATAATGTGTCAATCACCACTAGGTGAATGAATAGCATGGCTCATGCTTTAAGGAATTGTCTAGGACACAAGGAACTTTCATGACCTACTATCACTCCATATAATCAATTCAGCAATAATAATAGAATTCACATACACCCTTTGAATTGACAGAATTCACATGAAATCGCTCTAAGTATAAAAAACTGTTTAACCCCCAAAAGTATCTAAATTTCAAACTGTTATTTCTTTCCTTCGATTATTTTTGTCTCCAGTTAACCAAGAGAGGTTAATTACATGGGTTTCAAACTTTAATCTTGATTAATCTTATTCAAAACACAATGTCTATTTACCTAACAAACTTCAGTCAGTATACATCACTAATGGAACAATAAATCAGCAAACACCAAAACCCAAAATCCAACGTCAAAAGACTCAAAACCCCAAATCAAAACCGAACAGACAAAGCAGAGGAACCCCAACAAACCTCGCCAGGGGCGGCACAAAGGACCCGCTTCTGCTTCGGGTTCTCCAACTCGAACAGCAACCTCGCATCCTCGGCCTCGTGCACCCCGACCTTGTCCTCCACAACCATATAAAACCTTTCCCCACCCAAATCAAACTTCACCAAGCTGGCCTCCCTCCCCTGCCTTCAATAAAAGCTCCTCCTTCCCCTCACCAAGTTCAGCATGGCCAAGCACTCGTCGCGGCCCACAGTCAAAGCCAACTTTCCGGAGGGGTGGACTGCGAGATCGTTGACAGCCTTCTTGTGAGCGTGAAAAGACTTGAGGAGGACGAAAGGGTCGGCGTCGAAGATGGAGACGGAGCCGTCTGAGGCGGCAGATATGAGGTTTCGAGGGACGGAGAGGTTTGGAGGCGAGAAGAAGGACAGGGAGGTGATGGAGGCGGAGTGGTCGTGGAGGGAGCCCAAGTAGGAGGCCGAGGGTAGGTCGTAGAGATGGATGGTGTCGTCGGCCCCGCCCGAGGCAGCGACGTTGCCGCAAGCAGCGACGGCGGTGATGGGCGATTGGTGAGATGGATAGGAGAAGAGTGGAGTCAGGGTCAAGCTTGGGGCTTGATGGGGTTTGAGCTTGAAGCCCCATATGTATTTCTCGTATGAGCCTGCTATCAGACTCATGGTTGCGCTTGCAGGACCTCTCTCTCTCTCTCTCTCTCTCTCTCAAGGTATCTGCCCCTTTTATATGGACTGTAATTTTTGATAACCTCGGCAGACCGAGGTAGAGAAACGATTACGCTTTGGGGGATTGGACAAAGAAGACGAGGTTTTAGTTTTGGGGGTTTAGGGAAGACCTCGGAATAACTAAATGCGACGTGTCTCCCGCCTTTTTTGTTTTTTTCTAGTCGCTCTTTTTCTCTGCTCGCTTTTCTTTTCTTTTTTGCCAGTGTGACGGTGTCATTTCGGCTGATTTATATGTAAATTACTTTTCGATCGAATTTGTTTTTTATTTTTTTTAAATCAATGTTAGATTTGTTTTTTTTTGTTGATTAATGTATACATTAGAGCAGCTACTACTATCAAAACAAGTTATATAAAAATATAGGGTTTTAATTACTCTGGTCAATGAGTATAGTGAAATCTCAACTTGGTCTTTGAGGTATTGTTCGTGATTAGTTCTTGAGAAATTTAATATTTTGTATTTGGTCATTTTCCGTTATCTAAAGATAGGAACTGGACGGAAACGTCTTACGTGGATAGCGGAGGTCATGTCACCGTTAATCTGTATTCGCCACGTGCCCTAGTCTCCCAAATGGTGAGGCTGGAGCTCCAGCAGTTGCTCTTGCATAGGAAGCTAAAAAGGGGGTTAAGCAAGGACAAGAGTCCAAACCCGATAGGCCAAAGAAAAAAAGAAAGTGTGTTGTAGATGAGCCTCAACGGTGTAAGTTGACATGGAATCAAAAAATTTAAATAGGTGGTAGGTATACGTGGTGACGTGACTCTTGTTACCTGTGTAGGATATTTTTGTCCAACTACTATCCTTAGATGATGGAAATAACCAAATACAAAATGTTGAATTCCCTAGTGATTAATCCAAGACATAAAATACCCTAGGTACCAAATTGGGATTTCGCGATACTGTAGGGACCAATTGAGTAATTAAGCAAAAAAAAATAAAGGAAAAACTACACTTTGTACCCTCCAAAGTATGTGGTACAGATACTTTACACCTCATCTTTCAATTCAAGATATTGAGGCTCTCAAGTTTTGAGTTTTCGACGATTTGCACCCTCTCGTTAAATTGATCGTTAAAATTTACGAAAAATAATAAAAATGATGTTTTGCCCTCAATTAACCAACAAAGTACAAACCTTTTTAAGGGCAAAAAGTAAAAAACATCTTCTTCTTCTTTTATGTTTTCTATTAGTTTTAAGGATCAAATTTTAACGGAAAGATGCAAATTATCAAAAATTGAGAGGTTCAATATAACAAAATTGAAAGATGAGGGTACAAGTGTCACTACCATCATCCTTTTAATGGGAAGGTGTAAAATATATTTTCTCTAAAAATAAAATATCAAAATGCTAGTGTAGACACTTCCACAAAACGTATAACTAAGTTTAAAAATAATTTTCAAACACGCTCACTTTTAAATACAGTTCATCCGATCAATGGAAGTCCATCTAACCATTGAGTAATCCGTGTTGCGAGCTAAAAAAAACTGCATTGTTAACTAGAGAAAGTTCGAACTTTTGTGCTTCACCCTTATGACAATAATGACCACATCAACACAGATGTCTATATCAAAACTGTACTTCATATATGCTGATGGGGAGAAGAGCTAGGTTTCATTCTTTAAGGATCAAATTTATAACGAAAAAGAACAATGAACGAATGGAAAAATAGAGAAACGACCACATTATAATTCTTTGGTCTAAAACATATATTTGGTTCCAAAAAATTTTGGCCTCAAATATTCCTTAGGTAGGAATTCCGACAAGAGATGTGTACTATGTAGCAAATGTCACTAATTCGTAAGACATTTGGACAGCTTAAATAAAATAGGACTAGTTAGGTAGATAGAGATGGTGAAAATTTAAGGCTATGTTTGGTGGTTTCAGGTCTCAAATCCTGATTTTGGGTCTAAAATCTTGAATCCATATTTGGATGGGCTGAACCTTGTTTTAAAGTCTTTAGACTCAATAACGGAACATAACACTAACGACGATTAGAGAGAGAAAAAATATAAGAGAAAACTAATGTCGTTTTACACCCCCTCCTCCCCGTCTCTTTCTCCATCTCTATCTCATGTGCGACTGCTGCCTACACGCAACCTAGAGCTCGAGGGTCGTTCTTTGAATCACTCAAATTCTTCCTCATGCACGGTGCATTTGCTTCGTTGTGGAATTGTGGCTTGTTCTCCATTGATCGTTGGATCCCTTGTTAATGTACTTTTTGCGCCATCTCTCTATCTCTCTAGCTATGGATATTTAGGAGAGAAATCGAAAACGAAGTTCGGTTCTGAGTCCTTAAGCGAAATGTAAGCGCCTCTATCGTTTTTTTTTTCTTCTTTTTTTTCTGTGATGTCTGATTATTTTTGTTGCACTTTAGCGTCGTGGTAGTGATAGTACTTCTATTTACCCGTTGTTCGTGTTATGCCCATGAACTTTGGGTTTCTTGTGGTTTTTCTCTGATGTTTGGTTGTTGAGAAAAATGTAGGAAATTTAAAGGCATTTTGATATATAATCTTTGGATAATAGCTAGGCATATGTTGAAACATATGCTTAGTCCAAGACTAATAGAATTTTCTGATTCCAATTGTTTTCTTAATCTGTATGCTCTTAAATGATTGCACATCATCTTAATAATCTTCATCCTGTTAATTAGTATATTATCTCAGTTTACCCAGTAACATCAGATATTATTAGAGCGCACCAAGGAAAGATGGAATTTGAAGGGCTCCCCTTTGATTTGAAAATGTGAGTATTGAGTAATAATGGCAGCATCAAATATTTAGGCATTGACAGAAAATACCATGATTTCAGATGAGTCAATTATGCTGCCATTGGGCTGCTTATGCTATCCACTGAATGCAATGATGATTTTAATTCCAAGGCTTCTCAACAGCTGCAAATAGTTTAATCCATCTGCTTTGTACACAAGGAATAGAAGCTGGTCAAAGTTGAGCTGAAACTTTTATACAGCGGACCCTGTGTGCCTTCTTTCCAGGGAAGTGCTTGGCGCTCACAATTTGACATTACAATTGAGGACAAATAAACCTTGGCCTGTTCTAATCACACCAGAATGTTGATGTTGTTTGTAACATATCAGGACCTTGTAGAATGTTCAGGTGTGATCAGATTTTACTCGGAAAACCTTACATTCTGAGGTTTTATCATTTCTTCGAAGTACCTCTTAGGAGTTTATTTTAATTCGTTTGTTTTTTTGTTTGCAGTTTTTCTCCCTTGCATTAACCTCTGAATATCTGTGTTTGTTGTTGTTGATGGATTTTAAATCTAATCTTTTTGTCATCCTTAAGCATGTGCCCATAAGTGGTGGTCAGCCCAGTCTACAAGGAATTTTTTAGTTTACCTCAAAAGTAAAATGCTAGCGAAACTAGCAAAAGGACAAGTGAAGGTAACAATTTAACAAGCATGACGGATTAAAAAATCGGTCTCGCGAATTGGAAAGCATGCCAGCAGCGAAACGTTAAAAAAAAAATATTCAAAAATAATAATAACAATCTTGCGCGCGCGAACACTCACTCACAACAGAAAGCAGGCCCTAACGGACGTTAGTGGAATTTGACAGTCAATGTTAACTTTGTGTCACGTCAGGACTCAGAGACCAAACTCGAACCGTATTGGAACTTGTATCAGAACAGTGAAATGAAACTGAAATTGAAACCGAAACCGAAACTGAAACCCAATCTCGTTACCAAACATAGCCTAACATTTGCATTGATGTTTAGAAGGGCTGGTCGCTTGAAATTTTGAATGTTGAAACAAAGCTCCGATTGTTTTTCCTTGGCTTATCCAACCTGCGTATATGTTCATTCCTCCCTATGATTACTCTTTAATGATTGAAGGGCAGCTCATACAACTTTAATTTTAAGCATTTCTAATTATTTTTTTAAGGCATAAAATTAAAATTTAGACTAGGGGTGAATAGCGGACATGTCGGAAGCGGAATTTAACATTCCGACATCCGGTCCGCTAACTGCAGATGACCTAAATGAATTACGCTTCCACTTTCGACTCTTGGCGGACTTAGCAAAAGCGGAAGCACATAACGGAATTTTAATAATATTTTGGGCTATATTTTTTTGGCTCATTTAAGCATTTTTTACAAAAAATAAAGATGTTATTCATTCATCATAATTCACAAATACAAATATCTTTGATTCGTATCAAGGGCTCCTGCTTGGATTTAGAATTTAACCATTATCAGAGAAATTGTGTTTTAATTAGAACCAATATTAATTTTCCATTGTGATTAAACTAATTTCTGATTAAAAATAAGACATAGCAACTATCTATAATAACATATTCACAACACAACCATTCATTTGAATGCAATATAACATTTCCAGATTCATAAAAATTCACATAAAAAACAAGCACAAATTTCATGTACCAGATTCACATATTCACATAATCGACAAAGACTAGAAAGAGAGAGATGGAGACAGAGAGAGTGCGATAGAGAGACAGAGAAAGCTTTAAGCGACAAAGAGATAGAAAGAGACAAAGAGATAGACATACAAAGAGAGAGAGAGAGAGAGAAGCAGTAGAGGCTGGAGGGAGAAGATAGCGCTCAGCAGAGAGAGAGAGAGCTGAGGGAGTGAGGCCTGAGGGTCGCGAAGGAGAGGCCGAGAGGGGGGAGGGGAACTTAGGGTATATTCATGAAGCAAAATACCGTGGATCAAAACGACATATTTTGATTCGCAATATATATTAAAAAAAAACTAAATGAAATCTATCGGATTAAAATAGAACGACGTCGTTTTACTATTAAGTTTTTTTTTAAAAAAAATACACTGAACCGGTGAACTGGCTGAAACTTTGGCTTCCGGTTCCGCCTATGGGAAATCTCAAAACCCACCTTCGGTTCCAGTTCCTGGAAGCTACAGACCTCAGCTTCCCAGAACCGGAGCCGAATATTAGTCGGAGGCCGTACCGAACTTACACCCCTAATTTAGACAGTCCCTAATCACTCCACCATTGGAGTGAAAAAAACACTCCAAGTTGTAAGTTTTTTTTCTTAGTAGTCCTAACTTCATTTTATTGAGAAAATTACAAACGTGTTAAATACAAACATTCCGCCGAGGCTGAATACAACTAACAGGGTATAAAGCCCATTACAATATTATTTAAAAGCCCAAATGGCCATACATCTATTGACCTTAAATGTCTGGTTCCAAGTAGCCATAATGACCTCACCTAAACGAGTCCAAAGACCCGTAAATTCTAGGAAGGTCTAAAGATCCAATGTAATACCCCGCCCTTCTAAGCATTACTAATTATCTTAATTTTGATAATTAATTTATAATAAATAGTATTTAATTCGGATTTAATTATTTTGTTAGTTTAAAAATAGGGAAAATCCCTAAAAATAGTTTTACATAGCCGAAAATTATGTGAAAATATCCTCTTTCATATCTTTTCAATATCTTTAATCTAATAGCATATTTTACTCATTTATTGTCTTGAAATTTTTAAATAATGATTTATGTTGCTGAGAAATACTAAAATATTAGTATTTCCTGCTTTTAGCCCTAATTGCCTTTTTAAACTCATTTTTCTTCAAACTCATACTCATTTTACTCATTTATTGTCTTGAAATTTTTAAATAATGATTTATGTGATTGAGTGTTTGCGTTTTTTATTTAAACAGTGTGCATGACACTTATCCAAAACGACGTCATTTTGGGATAATAAAGCAAAGGAAGACGTTGTTGTTTAGTGTTTATGCTGACTTGGCCCTTCCGTTAGGGTTTCGTCCACTGACGAAAGGGTCATTTGGTCAAAAAATAAAAATCAAAGGACTAAAATATGAAAAAATTAAATCCAGGGACTAAAAAAATAAAATTGATAAAAACCAAATGACTAAAATGCATTTTTTTTCTTAATTTAAATATAAATTTGAATGACTGACGAGGTGACCTTTTAATTCACTCAAATGGATTATTATGTCGCTTAACATAAATATATTTACGGAAAACATTACAGTAGTCTGCAAGTTCTAAATCAAAGGGAAGATGATGATTGATTGTTTTAAAACATAAAAAGTGTAATCAAACATTTTGAAATTTGAGGGGACTAATCGATTTTTGTTAATAAATATAGGACCTTCCTAAATATATTTATTATCTTGTTAAGTGTTAACACAGTACACTTTCAAATTTCCAATAACTAACCCCTCTTCCTCATGGAAAATGTCAGGCGTCAAGGTGATTTTGGATGAATATAAATGTAAGTAATTGATTAATCGATGATACTTTAATTAGTAATTTAGGATGCAAAATTCAAATGATTATGAAAATATAAATTTAAATCCCTTTTATATTAAAGTTCATATTAATATGGAAATTGTTACGTTACTGTATTAAAACTAAAAGACATTATTTTTTTATGGGTAAAGTTCTCACCCTTTTTTATATTAAAAAACAAAAAAAAATTAAAAAAAAAAATGTTCCGCGAGAAGCGGCACTGACACAGCCCTTCACTGTGATTGATAACGGGACGGTGCCAGACGGCCGGGGAAATCATACATTTGCCGTACATTGGTGTCCACTGTGCAAGTAAAAGTACTGGCAGCGGCCCTCGCTCGCTTACTACTTAAATCGTTTGGGTCCGTGCCATAATTGTCAACCTTCTAAAGAAACCCTGAACACAACCTCCGTCGTTGTTCCGAGAGTCCCCACCACAACATGGGCCAATACCCTAAACAACCTCCTCCTCCTGTGTCGGCTCAACCGTCGCCGACCCAAGCCGATCCTCCTCCTCTTCCACCACCTCCTCCTTTGGATCCTAGTCGAAGTAACTCTCTCTCTCTTCCTCCCTTCTTTTTTCTGTCTTGGGATTTAGGTTTTTCGTTGTTGTATATGTATATATATTAGTTATAGTGGAATTTTAGGTCAGGCGTAAGTTCTTTGTGTCGAATGCAGCACTTTCGGTTTATTATCTTGGCACGAGAGGATATTGCCTGGGTTAGCCTTTCCTGAGAATTGTAGTTTCTATAGCAAAAACACCAAGTTCATTTTGCCATTCAAAGCACTAAAAAGTAGTTCGGGATGACTAACCAAACGATTTCCCTCTACAATATCTGTCTGTTTCATGTCTTATTTTTTTCTTTAGCTGTTTGATGTCACAAGTGGATATTTTTTCCCAACTGTATTTGTGGGTTTGAATTGTAGTACAGACTACAGATTTTGGGCGGTCACATGGTTTCCTTTATCAACCTCTTCCACCTTCCTCTCCCCTTCACACCCCCCCCCCCCACCACCACCACCACCAAAAAAAAAAAAGAAGGGGAGAAAGATGATAAAGATGAGGAGTCATTATATTCGTTTGCTATTTTAATGGATCTGTGATTCAATTTTCGTTATTCATGAAAGTTAACAAATTTTATTTGTAGTTGTGCGAATTTTCTCTGGCCACTAATGGAATATGCTTCAATCATTTGATACGCTTTTTCTGTATTATAGATATGATTTCGCTCAACATTTTCCAAGTTCTGTACTTTATAAACGCCTGCATTTAGTTTTAGTGTTAGTGACTAATTTTCATGATAGATAGCATGGTAAGTCTGAGTTTAAGTAATTTGAAGACATTTGATTAGCAGGCAGGAAAATAATTTTAAACAGCAAGAAATCGTCAAAAGTTTTATAGTAATGTTGGCTAAATTTGTATCCAGTTGAGAAACTGAAATACAGTCAACCTGTTCTATATCTCACGCTTTCCATGTCTTTCTTTGAAGTGATTGGCATTATTAAAAGGAAGGCCTTGATAAAAGAGTTAGCTGCTGTTTATCATGCGGAGTGCCTTGCATATTGTCAAGAGCTTATGGAACTTCAAAGAAAGTGGGAAGAGGTTAGAAATAGTAATGCTCTCCTATTTTTGTTCTGCATTTATATAATACAATATTTTTCACTTGTTTCAAATCTTGATGTGTTCTTGTATTGCAATTGGTGCGAAAAGTTTCTTTTTGACAATTAGAAATTACCCAACAAGCTGATTATTGTTATCCTCTCTTGTATGTCGATCTGTCCATGTGTCAACTTCACCAAGTCATTTGTAGGGGGCATTTAAACCTCGTTATGGTTTCAGATTGCCGAATTGGATTTCCTGATTGTTAATGGATAGATGATTGGCCTTTTTTAAAAAAAAAAAAAAAAAAGATTTGTAATGGCAATAGTTTTTTGATAATTAGTCTAATCAAGAAGAATAATTGAACAGGAGCTTAGCGGGATTATCCTATGGTTTGCTTTGATACTTGTTAGTCTCGGAGTGGTCTTGAAGGATCTTAATCTAGCTGAGTTTTGTTTTTGGGTGTATCGGGCAAATCATTGCTTGTCTTGAATATTTTCTTTGGGAAGTCCTGTCCAACCTTCCGACAGATTATCGAGGAATTCTTTTAAGCAGGGACCTCCTCACTTCGAGAGGTCACAGCTACTTTGCAGCTACTTTGAGTTATATCCATAAGGATGGCTTGATGCTGGACTATGTTAGATGGAGTTAATAGGGGTTTTGCATTTAGAGTATTCTGTGTTTGATGATGTTCCATTGTGTTGGAGTGACCAACAACTATACGCTTACTTACCGAAGGGAAAAAAAAAGACACGTTGTCCATGTCATTCGGTGGCAAGGGGAAGCGTTGTGGGATCTGGGTGAGACATTATTGACATTTGGAGAGACAACCTTGTGTTTTATGACTTACAAATTACGATGAAGACTTTATGCAAATAATTCAGGTATTTGTTTAAATGAAAGTGAGCGAAAGCTAAAACAAGCTAGTCTCAAAAGGGAATGTTCCTAAGAGAGCTCTAGGGAACTTGAATAATTATTACATGTTTGTTTCTCAGAAGGGTCATATGCCTGTGGATATACAGTGATACTTGTTTGCAGTCATTATTGTATGTAGTGTCATGTGATCTGAGGCACAAATATATAGCTAGGGGAATTGGTTAAGCGAAATGTGATTTCTGGATATCTGCCTTATGATCGCCATCCTTTTGGTGACTAAGCTTTCTTTCTTTCTTTCCAAAATGGTTCAACTTTTTGACATCAGGCAATTGTTTTATACGACGACTATTTCTCACTTTTGGTGGCGATTTACAATGCTTGCAGCCATTTATTGACCTAAAGGCTCCAGATGATTCAAGGAAAGAAACAATGCGGCCCCCCAAACGTATAAAGAAATCCCGCTAGTCGTTGATATCTATGTAAGAGTTGCATCCTGAATGTTGCTTCGCATTGATCAAATTGTTGGTGTGTTGAGTGTTCTTTACATTGTCTTTTCTAAGATTATACCCTGTTGGTTTTATGTATGTTATGTTCCTGATTTTACTGTTTACTTGGGTCATGACTTACTGTTTACTTGGGTCATGACAGGATACAAACAATTCTATTCTCACAAAGGAATGAAGGTATATTAGTACACCATTGAATAGGAACAAAAGGAAGATATCTTAGTAATTCCCCAACTGGTGTACCTGCTTTCAGTACCCTCCTTTTGATTGTTAATTACTGTTGCATATCTTGCAGCCTGTAAATTTTTGAAACTGTAGGAAAGCTTTTTACTATCATGATCCCCCCCGCCCCCTTTTCTTGTAGTTAGGCGGTTGCGGTTATTTGTTTTTTAGGCTTTGTTTACAGATGCTGCTTTCACCGTTTTGTAAATATTGTACTTGATCAATGTGTTTCGAGTTATAACAATGCAATGCCTAATCACATCATTCATTCTGTGCTATTTGGATGCCAATTTGCCTCGTTTATTGTGTTCATTCTTTTTTCCCCTTGGCATGGCTAGCCGGTTTCATAATACTCCTTCATTGAATACTAATCAACTTGCATTGTCAAGGATTGGATATGTTTTTTTTTAAGTACCGGTTGTGCAACCTACATTAGGAAAAACATAACATCAGATACCTCACCCGAAATTGCACGCTGCATGGAATTAAAATGGTTGTGCATATTATGATATATTATTCGTTACTCGCTAAAACAACGAGGCCTGATTTTTACGTTGGACTTCGATATGGGTTCCCTACAAATTTCACAAAGCAAAATTTTGGGCAAGGGCGAAATAGGAAGAGTTAACAACATTCAGGGCAGTTGCGGAAAATCACTGTATATTGCCTTATCACCCATCTCTACATGCCGCATTTTCGACTGAAAGAAGGAAATGGAGTAAGGGATGCCCTTTTTTTTAGGGTAAACAGCAAGGGATGCCCTTACTACAGCAAACTTCGTGATGCGTCTAAGTAGTATTAATTAGGTATAATCTCTTCACTAAGTGCAGCAAAATGGTATTAATTAGGTCTTACTTCTTTACTTAGTACAGCAAAACCCAGAATATTTTTCTAAGTTTTCTGTTGAAAGCTGTAGCATTTATAGCAAGGGCTTAGGAAGGAATAAAACATACAAGAGCCGCCCACCACGACACTCAGAAGAGTCGACTACAAGACTATCGGGCCTGAAGCCTTTGAAACCAGTGAAATAGGCTCAAGGCCATTCCAAACGGATTTGGGTACAAGGGCCTTACAAACTGAACCGAGAACAAGGCCATTCAACCTGACGGGGGCACAAGGCCCGTACAAAATATGGAAATGGGCACAAAAGGCTCAAGGCCCTCACATACCAATTGGGTCCGAAGACCCCAACAGTCACAAACGCCACACAAGGTGGCGGCGGCATCTTTCGGCGGAGGAGAGAGAGGCTTAAAGGCACCTCCATCCCTTTTACCATGTAGATCAACCATGGCAGTGTAAGAGTGTGCAAATGTTTCGGTTTGAATTGGAACATCCGGTTCCGGTCACTTTCGATACCGGAACTGGATCTAATATTTCATAAAAACCGGAACCGGAAATTCCAGTGGAGATACTGTAATCTCCGGTTCCGGTACAATTTTTTTAAATTTAAAAAAATGTTGTAATTTTAATTTATAGTTTGCCTTTTTCAATGTGGATTATTTGATGAATATTTAGTTGTTTACTTATTTGTATAGTTAATTGTTTGTTTAGTAGTTTTTTTGTAAATTTAATTTAGAGTTTATTTTGACAGTGTTTATTTTGTTTTGGAATTTAGTTTTTTTTTTCTAAATGGAATTTAGTTGTTTAGTTGTAATTTTAATTTAGAGTTTATTTTGGAATCCTAAAATAGTGAAATATTGTTTTGAAATTTAGTTGTTTAGTTGGAAATTTAATTTAGAGTTGTTTGGCCCACAAAATACAACTTAAAAAATTCATTTTTGGGCCAATGGGCCCAAACTAAATCATGGACTTTTAGGCCTAGATAAGGAATCGAAATTTCTGGTTCCGGTTCCGGAAATTTCGGTTCCGTTCCAGTTAATTCTGGAATGGAACCAGAATGTAAAATGTCATTCTGGTGGGTACCAAAACTAGAACCAGAATGGGTAATTCCGGTTCCGTCTGTTCCGGTGTCCACCCTTATGGCAATGCCTAAAAAGAGGGAGCATGCGCCGACCAACCAATGCTGGACGAAGCTTGGAAGCCGCTGAATCCGGTTGTGCCCTGTGTCTATCATCGACCAACAAAAAGATCTCGCCACAAAAGGCACTAAAAAAACCTCCTAAAGGGGCAGAAAGGTTGAGATATAAACAAATCCCGGCCACCAAAGACATGGCCGGTCAACTGCCACGACGCAAAATGCAAAAAATTTTCATTATCTTTAATCGAGACAGCTGCATATAACTTAATGATTATACAAAGCTAGAGTCAATGTGCGGAAATAGGTTCTATATAACTTGGAAAAAGTCATTATTCGCCCAATAATTATAGAGAAAAATTAATTTCGACCCTTCAATTATCAAAACGACAATTTACGTCTTTTATCTTTTGAAAATATTCAATGTACGATCCCCTTATTCAAGAAAAATTAATTTCGACCCTTCAATTATCAAAACGACAATTTACGTCTTTTATCTTTTAAAAATCTTCAATGTACGTTCCCTCATCCAAATCAGGCATCAAGTTGAAAAGGAAAAACGTAACATGTTCAATAATGCTCATGACACAATAAAAATCATGACATAATAGATGCTCATGACCAAATATGATGAATCATATATCCATGCTTATACCGTTTCAGTGTTGGAAAAAGATTTTCTGCTTACCTTCTATTCTCAGTTCACTGGATAAGAACCTACATTAAATCAGTCCAATTTAAAATAGCTAAATCAAAATTTTTCTAATAGAAATACTTTTATATACTAAAGAGTATATAATTTTTTTTCTCAAAGCAGCACGCACATATATCATCTATACTTAAGTATTTTACTATATCATTATATTCATATCAAAGCTTTCCATAGAATATTCAGTCAATAACTATCGCAAGAAATATAATTGCTATGGAAATAAAATCATAAGCTATCTTATATGCTTTCAATCCATTTTTCTTTTACAACAACGGGCAGCCCGATAGGACACAGTTATCATCCAATCCATATATAATAAAATCAGACATCGTAAAGACACATAACCTGCCAAATAAATAACCAATTAAATAACATGTACAAGATTTCTAAATACATCTCACTAATAATATAGTCTCTCAGAGCAATTCTTCATTATCTACCTTTTACACTAACCTTATCATTTCAGATATAATTTCATTGATTTAACTCCAATCTGGGATCCTGTAGAATCATTTCAGTGAGAATATGACAAGTTCATTTGATATAAGGTGCAAATTTCACTTCTTGTACTACTCAGGTCCCCTTTTATTTGTTTTGTTTCAATTTGATAGATTTCTATAGGCTTAAATAACATCTAATTTGTAATAGGCTCTCATTGATTTATCATTTACATCTAAGCCATATCATCACCAACACGTGTTGCATAGTTATTTAGATAATTCAACTAAAAGAGAAGGAAAAATATATTTTTCACCCACGAACTATCATAAATGTTGCACTTTGTACTCTAAACTATAATGTTTGAGACATTACACCCACAAACTACCCATCCCTAACACATTACACCCTCCGCCTATTTTTTCCGTCAAATTAAAACAAAAATTGATTTTTTTTGTTAAATAAAATGACGATTATACCTTTAAATGTATCCTGCTATTTGACCTTTTAAAGGGTATAATCATCATTTTCATTTTTAAAAAGTTATCTTCGTCTAATTTGATGAAAAAATAGATAGAATGTGCAATGTGTTAGAAATGAGTAGTTTAAGGGTGCAATGTCTAAAACATGGTAGTTTAAAGTGCAAAGTGCAAAAACTATAATAGTTTGCGGATTAAAAGTATAGTTTTAGTATTTTTTTCCCAAAACATAATTTATACCTTGTTACCTTATACTATTTAATCCTTCCATAACAGCTTCCTTTCGATTATATACTAATCCTTTTATATCTTCCAAACAATTTAGCAATTTATAATTGAGGTTCTGTCAGAGTATTTAAATCTGAACGGCTTTATAATGATCAAAAGAGTTTCAATATTAACTAGTCATTTTGAAGCAACCTTAATTAGTCCTAGCACAAATGTAGCTAATGCTTTCTTTGAGTTGTTACACTTCCATTTCTCCTATCAACAGAGATTCCTTCCCTTTTCTCCTTGAAATTTCTTCAACTAAACTTATCAAATAGCAACTAATCTAGTTTCCTTAGAATGCTAACAATCGTTACTGCTGTTGCGCGGGGCAGCCAGAAACTTGATCAAAACGAAAATATGCGTGGGTACATACCTGAACTCCCTAGCGATGAACTCCCCCTTAAAAAGTAACAGTAACGGACAGGAATATATTATATAAGAGATATGAGTAATGTTCAAAACCAATCCACGTTATGAGAGGCATTGCTGGGAATTCTACCGTTGAATTTCATAAGCCCACGGAACAGTAGATGAAAAATATTACATTGCGAATTGCAAAATATGAAACTTGCAGAATGTTTATGCTCTTCACCTTTCAAAATTTCCGAATTCCGACAAAATACAAAATTCCCGTGTTCACGCCTTGAATAGATTCTTGTACACCTCTATCGTATCCTGTCTCTGGGGTCATTTCTGAAACCCACACTGCACTTTCTTAATATCCTATTTTTCTGAAGTAATATATACCTATTTGTTTCAGAATGAGTTCAACCCTTTCTACTTGCCTGCAAATAACATGTATGAAAAGAAGGACGCAATATGATTAGTGATACATCAAGAATCAAATAACAAACCTAAAACAAAATGCTCAATAGAGTGTGGGATATACCTTCGTTTCAACTATGGAAGTCCATATCCTTTGCCATAGGCTATTTGGGGCATTGGGTGAAGAAATCTGTCCTTCCATGACCATTTCAACTGAAGGTCCCTTTTCATGGACAAATTTTACAGATTCTGAGAGTCGATTTAGTAGGTTCATCAGGGCAATTACTTCGTTCCGTTGAAGCTGCAGCTGAAGGCCAATTTGAAATACATTGATGTTAAAAAAACCAAGAAAATCGTTAGCTAATCTGGCATATTCTACTCCCCCCCCCCCTCTCTCACCCCTTCCTTTTTTTTCAGTTCACTGTTCTGTAGTCATCTCACCATATCAAAGCTCGATTTTGAAGGAAAAGATCCAGTGGCTCTAAGTTACTCTCTCCATGGATAAAATAATAGATACCAACACCTGTATAACATATATTTCAGTACTTGACAACCCACCCAATAATAATTTGAATTTTAAATCTCAAGTAAATTGGCAGAGATACTTACTGTCTGACCCTGGTGTTCCTGACCGTTAACTGAGAAGAGGATTTTTAATGCAGTACCAAGACCGAGGACCTGAAGCTTTCCCCACAGGCGACACTTCTCACATCCTACACAGTCCATCAACGCACTGCAATGCCGGCAAAAATGGTACGTATAATTTCCAAGAATGAGCCAAGTCAAAAAAGGTAGTGAAGTAATGAAAGTGAAAATGGAACCATGCACAATGAAACTTGATATTCAGCAGTTTTCCAGCAGTGGGGAGTAATTTTTAGAACAAAGAATGGTAACTCTCCTTCAGGGTTTTTGACACGCTCCCTCCAACAGAGTGACATGAAAAATTGAGTCGACACTTTTTACGCATTTGATACCAGCCAATGATCGTGAACTTCATCTAGACATGTAATATAATAACTTTACAATGGTTTAGTCCACTGGAAAGAGAGAAGGGAAACGTGATAAGACAGAAGGTGAGAGGAAGAGGTAAGCATTCCCTCCAAGTACACAAGAGTAGTATCTTCCCTTTCCTTTCCTTATCTCACCCTTTCTTTACTCTATTATTTTCCATTCTGTTTCCCCATGCCGCCAAAGCATGTTAAGAACAAATTCTAGAAGCATCTCAAGACACTATGAACCAACCAATTAATTTCCCTCTTGATTTCTTTGTTAGTAAAACATACAAGGATCAAATTGTTAAAGAGATCTACCTTATGTTTCTGAATTGCTTTTGTATTTTCTGCTTTAGTTCAGGTCCACGTTGGCCTTTCCACAATTTAGCTTCGTCATAAGGAATTGGGCATGCAGATTGAATTTTGGGATTGAAAAGTAGCTGTCTCATCAAGGACTGTGTCTTTAGGTCCTCAGTTGGGTTACCAGTCTCATACTCAGCATGTTCCAAATAATCCGCCGCCTAATATGCATTCAGCCAGAGATTGCCATTGGGATGGATTTGAATTCAATAGTATAACTACAACATAGACAGTTTATCGCACACTAATTTTTTGTTTTTTACACGTACAGTTTATTGAATTATACACAATAGAATTCCCATCATGTGAAGAAGCTTTATTATGTCTTATGATATACCTAACAACAAAACAAAATACGGGGCCTTAAGGACCCAAAGAGTTGAAACTTACCTTCGTCACTGCTCGGAGAACAAAGAGAAACGTGAAGTACAAGTTCCTGACACGATCTGGGTATCTTAGGACCCGATCATACATCAATGAGAGATTTGGACCCCACTGAGATTAAAAAGATGAACATCGAAAATAAAGGTCAGATCTTTAAATTCATGGTTACGTATACATTATAAGACTTGGGAAAGGTAAACCTTTGCCCGTGATGAGAAAAATTTCTCATCCTTCACAGTTTAACACATTTGAAATGTCGTACCAATAATGCAAGGTCGAATCATGTTGCAGACCAGATCACATAAGTGAAGCACCATTTACTACCTAAAACTTTGAACATCTGACAGATTATCACTTTCATCAAATTTACAATAGTTTTCCTTCTTATTTTTATTTAATTTTCAACTTCATAAGTACAGTGAAGGAAAAAAATTAAAACAGCTGTTCCAAAATGTACAAATGAAAGTTCCGAAAGTAAAACATTAAGGGCGTAGCCAATCTATTGCATTTCTCTATACTTGGATGTATAAAATATAAAATATTCCAAACAATGTGTACTATTGATTGAAACGAATAAAACAGCAAGTATCCATTAGCATTTAAATTTGAATCCATACCAAGTTTCTAGCTTCATCAAGTAGATAATCAGCAGCTATATGGATTGAAATGGAGGAGTGAAGTCCAGATATCAGTTTGTACAGAATTTTTTCCTCTTGGCATGACTCTTCAGATGGATCTGCAGAAGTTGAAAATCAACCCAATATTGTTGTAAAAAAGGATCTTTCATCATCCAGAACGAACAGAACTCACATTATAACTTCCCTAAATAAGAGAGAACGAGTTCTCAAAGAAGACAAGAATTAGAATCTAGTAATTTCACTTTTCCACTTGATCGAGTATAAGCATGCAGCAGTTGACTGGGCATCATGAGAATGTATTTCAAAATTAGTTCGAAAGTACAAAGTCAGTGGCTTCAAAGTTTCATCATGTTAGAAAAAGAAAATTAAACAACTCCTAATTCTTGGAAACTTCAAAATAAATAAAGATGTAATCTCCTGCATCCAACACCAAAAATGAAAACATTTGCAGAAGGTCAATTTTCACTGAAAATAAAAGATACAACATCACAGTGGAAATCCAGCGCACAGCTGAAGCTGGCACACTAATCACCAATTTAGTATAACATTCTTGCTCTTCCCAAAGAATTTGGTAAAGGGTAACCCACAATATTCAAAGGAAATAGCTTAGGCAACCTTGTAAGTTGTATCATAACCATAAACACCATTCAGCTAAGTCAAATAAAGCAAATGACTAAATAAATTCAAAAAAAAAAAAAAAAGATAAATAATTACAAAGGAAATTATGTATACCTCCATAGAAGTCTTGTGTAATTACACCCTGTACTCTCTCATCTTAAATTAGACACCAACAAGCTATACCTTAATTACCCTTAAGACATGAATGCTCACTGCGTAACTTGGATAACCTTTGCTGATGTAAAAATATTAATTAGAAACTGCTTACATGTGTTGGAGTTTCTCTCCTTTACATGCGCAAAAACTACTGAACTAATATCTAATAAAGATTGAACTAACTGTAGGGCCTTAAATTAGTTAAAGGAGCTTACTCCCAACCAGTTGGACAATTACAGCTTAAAAGAAACTCCTTGCATCTGAGTGAATGTTGAAGTTTTGGTTAGTTGTTCTCAACATTAAAGTCAAGTTTTTGAAGTATTTTGCTTCTTGTAAAGAACATAAATTTCCAAATGGAGATGGAAAAGTTTTAAGAAGATGCTTTTCAATGCCTTGAGGGTGACTGGAGGAACTGTAACGTAGTTTTTGCTTCTTGTAAAGGAGACATAATTTTCCTAATGATCATGGAAAATTATAAGAAGTTGCTTTTTAATGCCTTGAGGGTGACTGGAGGAACTGCAAGGCTTCGAGAGAGGTCGATGTAAGATCCCTTGAAAACAAATGTAAGGTTAAGAAGCCTAGAAAAAAATGTAAGGTTAAGAAAGTACACAAGAGATATGCCCTTTAAGACAAAGCAAAAGAACTAGCTACTATCCTTTGACATAGAACAGACAAAGCCAACAACTCACCTTTGGGGCAGTTCTCACCGTACACAGCATCCCATATCCTTCTAGCAGATGGACCAGTGTAGCCAGTATAACGTTCAGGATTCAATTGAAGGTTAACATATGTCATTTCAGCTGCAAATGGGCAATCACTTGTTGTAAGCCATATGACAATTTTAGGATCAAAATGTTAATATAATAAATGGTATCCCCACTCCCGGTGTTAACATTTGACTCTCATATTACTAGTTGTTGACACTAGCATTTTAAAAGATACTTTCTAATAACTAACGTGGAAAGCAATAAACTCACATGGATATTTTTAAAGGCTTGCTTCATTAGTCCCAGTGGTATTTCAAAATCTCAAACTGGTTCCCAGGTATTTTTCATCCTAAAATAATCCCCGTGAAAATTTATTATCCCAATGCAGCCCTTTTCGTCAACTGACGCCTACATTAGGGCAACAAAGTCTTATGTGGCTAAGAAGGACACGTTATAACCAACACAGGCGTCAATTGACAGAAATGACTGCATTGGCATAATAATATTCCACGGGGACTACTTTAGGATAAAAAATACCTTGGGAACCAGTTTGGAATTTCGAAATACCACAAAAACCAATGAAGTAATTAAGTCATTTTTAAATAATGATAAAAACTGTAAAAGTAACTCACGATACATACAATTGTCAGTTTCGTCATCATTTGTCCAGGGATTGTCTGTTTCTGTCCAGCCTCTGAAAGCTTTACTATCTATTGTGCGGTCCACAGCAGCCTGTGGCTTTCCCTCTTGACAGATTGGATCATCATGTGTGAGGCCATACTGGGGCTTCTTAAATGATTCAGGGAACTCGCTTTCTGGGCATTCACAGACACTGCAGTCCCGCAGACGACACATACCATCATCAGGCCAGAAAGGGCAGTCACACCACAGCTTAGCCTACAATTAGTTAGATTTCAAAAGGACTTTCAGCTAAAGCGCAAAAATAATTTCAAGAAGCAGAAGCAAGTAACAATTCCTACAAAGAATAAACTATATTATAGAGGGATTCATCAATTACACTCTTAAGAACAAAGACCTAACAAGGTTGCATAAAACAATAAGGATCACACAGGTCATCAATACATAAGGTTAATTTCGGTATGTCAGTACCAGAAAAAGTTCTTAAACATTACCAATCTCTTCCCAACGCCATCACCCCCACCCCGTTTTTTCTCTTTTCCAAAAAAAGAAAAAAGAAAGCAAACATTTGCTGAGAAAAATAAAAACTTTCTGACCTCTCAGAAAATATAGGAATAAAAGAAACAACCCTTAGAAACTTCTAATTACAAAAAAATCCAGGAGAACAATTTAAATACGGTTAAATATAGAACTTATTACAAACACAATATTAACTGAAACTAGTTCATTGAGTAACTTGCGGAGAGTAGTCCTGGATACTGCCACTTGTGTTGATACAGAAAAAAGAGAGAACAGATGGGAGTTAGATACAGCGTCTTTATACAAGAGACAAATACGAGATCACCTGAAATGTAAAGAAACTTGTGGGACTTGAGTATTCATTGCGATTAAAGAAAATGTGGGAAGTAAACTTTTCCTTACAAATGCAAACTCCCACACTCTCACAACAAAAGTAGAATTTTGTCTTTTGTGAATACCATTTCCCAGTATAAATGAATCCTGGGTCTGATAAATGACTGGATATTTGTCAATGTTATAAGTTGCTGTTACCCAGTACAAAACATTTCCTAATCAAATTCTTCACGCATGTTATCGCTTATTCACATTTTTTAAAAACTAAATAAATTTGATCTATATCTTGCTACATAGGGATTAGATAATGACATAACACATTCATAGCCAAATTTTACTTCACTGTCAAATTAATACAATCTAATGTATTAAAATGCTAAATCTGTAAATCTGTAATTTCCCAAAATTATTGATTAGTCTGACGTATTCGATCAAAGAAAATAATTCAATACATTATGCATGAGAATGATAATGAAGATTTTCCGAGAGGGCAAGGAAACTAGAGCTAAAAAAAACTAAAAGAAGCTGTAGTGAACCTTCTCATTTCCCAGATCTACAAGAAATGAATGCTTTCTTATTTCCTAGGTCTAAAACTACAAGCATGCCTATATCAAACCAAGTTCTGAAACACAGGCCAATAAATGCATGTGCGGGTGCGAACTAAAGAGTTATCCAATTACATTCTTCGGGATAATCATAACTAATATGGGTATTATGTAAAGTAAAGAACATTATGAGTAAGCTTCACCTTGTCAAAATCATGCCAAAGTATTTTCTTGATATCCTAGGTAAATGCAATAAAATAATGATACAACAGAAAAGGACTACATACAAGTTTCTCATAAGATCAGATACTTCAAGCCAATATTTAAGACAACAAACCTTGAAATATCGGATGAATGGAGTTTTAACAAGCTCTTGGAGCGACGGATGCAACACTTCCTCATTAAGACGGTCCACTGTCTCATAATCACAACAGCAGTCCTCCACAATCCCACTATACTGCACAAATTGTAAAACCCAAAACCAATTAAAGACTGAGATCGTAGTGAACTGAATTTGAACGGAACTTGAGTTGAGTCTGATCCCGGCCGAGACCGAACAGAACAAAAAATGCAAAAGGGCAAATTCAAAATCAGGTAACATACTATACTAGTTCGAAGAATTCAAATACAATTGCTCCGGCAGGAATATGAAGGAAAACAAAAGGCTGCGATGAAAATTTTCAGAACATTCGGGACAAATGAGAAGCCGCCTCAAACGATCAAGCCTAATAAAAAACGCTTTCCTCAACCCAGCCAAAGTTTTCACTGTCCCTCGAATTAAGAAGACCATGACCAGTCTTTTCGAGTATTTTCCTTCATGTTATCCGTAGCGAAACGGCATCTTTATTAACATGACAATTGGAACTTCAAAAAGAGAGGGACAGAAAAAAAAGGAGAAGAATTTACCTTAGCACAGCGACAAGGTGTGGTAGTTCTTCCAAAGAGCGATAAATTGGGAGAGATCTTGGAAGACATAGCCACAGCTACAAAGATGGCGATGAGAGCCCCGACAACCGCCCAGCTCCATCGCTTTCTATTGCCCTTGTCCTCCACCTCCGCTTTCCCCATCTCCAGACTCAATTCAAACAATGCTCGATACTCGAGAGAAAATCCAAAAAGACCCAAATTTCCAGCAGCCTGTATGCCGCTACAGAAAAACGAAGGAAAACTTCTAGTCAAAGAAAGAGAGAAGACAATTATATGTGCGTGTGATCTCGGTGGCCTTGCCTCTTAAGGAAACGAAAGACAAACCAAAACTGTGGGTTAATTGAAATGTATAACAAGCGGTGGCATTGGAATCCGAGTGGACGTTTTAAGATTCTCTTGGGTTTTGATTCGATGAATATAGAAATCGTGGAAAATCAAATATAGAAGGAGAAGAATTGGTGGGCGTAGTAGCTGGTATTTGTTCGTTAAATTCGAAGCTTTAATGGGAAAGTCAGAAGAAGGACAAAGTCTCGGATGTCGGCGGGGACTTGGGCTGTTTGAGGCCCATCTACAGCATTAGCTTCTTCTCTCTTATAGGGGTTGTAATTCCGCCACAAAACATTTCAACAAAAACATGCTTTTAATTTATTGAAACAAATTTTTAATTACTGGCCAAGTCAGTGGACCTATAATTTTTTGCTGGGGGGGGGGGGGGATAACTATATTATTAAATTTGACTGTGTATAGTCTATAAGTCGATATCTTTATGTCAACAAAATAATATTTTTGGCACCCTTTATGGCCTGAAACGCCACTGCCCTAATGTGTTGCCTTGATCTCCTTTTTTTTCTTGCTTGCACATGCTTGATGATATCCACTACATAGTTTCTTTGAAATGATGCATTAATTTGCTTGAAAGCTTGTTGCATATGTGATTTTTGAGATTTGGAACATAAGAATAGAACCATAAGGCAAGGGGGTCACGACAGTGCCCTAAAAGGAGCTCAAACTGAGCTTGATGGCCATGGATTGGCATGTAAAGGTGTTATACAACACATGCATGAGATTGTGCCTTAAGAGTGGAAAACTGGAAGCCAAAGGGACTTTAGATGTTGCCGTTGAGATTTGAATGATGATCTGAACAATATATGTTATGAAATCAGTTTGTATACTGATTAATGCGTACATTTAGAGATAAGAGAATGGCAAGAAAACAACATGCATGATGTTTCCTGCAAGTTTCTTAACACTCGAAATATACTAACGGTGGGTTTGTTTTGTAAAATTTTAGTGTTGTTAAAATTTTAGGTATTGAGTTTAGTTAAAAAGTGAAGAGAAGTACTTTTTTATATTTTTTGTAGTGAAAAGTAATAATTTGATGGGGGGAAGAGAGATTATATTGTAATATTTTATTGTGTTAAAATTTTATAATACAAACACACCCTAAGCATACTTTTATGTAAAAATACTTTTCATTTGTACATGGAACTTTCTAGACATGAATATTAGAACCCCCTGGAAGTACCCTAAAAATTTCATAAGAAAAAAGATGAAAAATTACAGAAATGCCCTTAGTAGCCGTTAGGGGTAGATCTGGAATTTTGGGTAATATGAAGGGTAAAAGGGTCCAAATAACAAAACTGGGCTTATGGCTGGGTTAATCAGTAAATAAGGATGAGATAGTAAATATTTGAGCCCAAACCCAAATCTCTAAAGGGCTCAAATCATCTAGCCCATTAAGGTCCAATACAGGCCCAATAACCTACTGTATCTAAAATATTCTCCTTCGTAATAATAACGTAGTGCACTGACCCATTTGGGCCTTGTGGGGCCACTAGGCCCGAGTGGTAATATAACTAAGAAATAAAAATATTAAAGTATTAATTAATCTAGTTATTTGACTTTTAAACTCATAATGTCTTCTAAAATCTTAAAAGTGTAATATAGTTACATTAAATACTCAAAATATTTTACTAAGTTTAATAGAATAAAAAACAAGAAAACATGAAAGGAAATGTGAATTGTAAGAATTTCTAATAAACCAACAAAGGATAAGAATAAAACATTTAATTGTAAATTATTGATTATTTTAGAACCTCATAAATAAATGCATCTTATAGTTTCATATTATGAGTTGAATTACAAATTTATAAGTGATTGATCATGATTGAATATTACATCATTTATGCAAGACTAATTGAGCATCAATGATTGCATTCATGGCATGAATCATTAAGTGGACCAAGAGCGGGAATTAGAAACCGAACCTGCCCGAGATGGATCTTGAAATTTCGTGACAGTACCGAGCACATATTGGGGAGAGTGCAACTCACCACTAATAGGGAGTGAGTGGGCTCCCAGGGGTAAATATGTCATTTTACAGGGTTATGGTGTAGGTGGCACGAGACAGTCCCAAGAGGAGAGGAGGGACGCACAACCCGACTCTAGGGGTGAACAGAGCAAGCACCGGGAACACCTCAATGTCAATGGAACAGATGAGAAATGGGTGCACGACATTATTGCATTTGCACGTGCATTTTGTACTGGACTGAATTTCGATTGATGATTTATGAATTTCTTGTTGCATTACCATATTTATTACATGTTATTATGTATGTCGTGTCCCCTCTCCAACTTGACTCAGTCCTTATGACTCACCCCACTTTTTTTTTTTTTGCTTGTGCTTTAAAACATTTAACAGGAGATGAAGTTATTTGAGGGACGACAAGTCATTGACCTGAATCCCTACGTTGTGATCCTGTATTTTCCGAGTATGGGTCTCGGATTCCTATGAGATATCAATGGAACATACCCCTCATTTGTATCTCAAGGATCCTCCCCTGCCCGGACCTGTAGATTTTGGTCTAGTAAATACCCTGACTGAGCAGGTAGTTCAGTACCCATCGCCACCAGTCCCACCATTGGATCCTAGTGGGGCGACTCCAGGAGACGGCGTGATTGATCTTACCATCGATAGTAAAAATGAGTAGCTTAGTTTAGTTTTTCCTTAATGTTTATAATGATGTTTCTCAATTATGTATTTTGAAACAGTTTTCGTATATGTCATGGTTGTATAGGCTTAATGAGTGATAGTGTGCTCACACTTTTGTAAACTAGCCATTTTGTTGTAGTCCTTGACAAGGACGTTTTTGATCGCCATGATATACTTATAAAATATCGGATTTATTTAAATTATCTTAATTTCCCACTTTTTCCTAATTATGTAACCTCCACCCTTACCCAACATTTTACTTAAGCCTTTCGCTGGATCTTTTCAAGGTCAAAAGAGTCTTTTACATTAAGATTAGTTACGTGATATAATCTCCGCCATGTGCACATACTATTCCTATAAAGTGTGTCTAGGGGTCAGTACGAGCACGAGGCGTGACATGAACATACTCAGTCAGCACTTCTACTTTGTGATACATAGGCGACACTTCACATAACAACTAACATTATTTTTCATGAACATACAAAAAACATTGAAATTGACTGTCATCCAGTTCGTTACAAAATTGTTTCCGAGTTGATATATACGCTTCATGTAAAAACTCAACATCAAGTTGCTGATATATTCACTAAGCTCCTTGGCTCTATTCAGTTTTGTTCTTTATTATCCAAGATAAACATAATTGACATTCACCATTCAGCTTGAGGGGGAGTCTTAGATAATGTGGAGCTGATACGTTATGCAGCAATGCGCAGCTACCTATTGTTAGCTTGTTAAGTCTGTTAGCTGTAGTTTTTTACTTGAAGTAGTAAAGGTTCTCGTGTATAAATATAGTCTTTGTACACCACAAATTATTAACGCAAATATACAGTTCACATTCATCATCTCTCTTTTTCTCTCATCTACAACTTCTGTATTCACACAAGTTAATAATTCGAATTATATTATTTAACACTCTCCTTATGTATAGGCCAAAGTCTACCTTAATTATTAAGTCCAAAATTTGTAATATTTAATTGAAATGAGATAAAGTGTGGAGTTACTTCACGAACTAAAGAAATTTACTCTTGTACCATGTGAGACTATACCACTTATTCTAAAATCTTAAGGCCTTGTTTGGTATTGGTATTGAGATTGAGATTGATATTGAGATTGAGAGAGGGTCTCCTGAGACTTTGTACTGAGTTTGTGATTCTTGGGAATGAGTGATGTAGGACTCTAATAATTACTTTTTTTTATTTGCAGCATTTAAAAGAAATGTGTCAATCACGGTGGACCCCATTCTAGGGCTCATGCTATAAAAAATAAATTTAATTGGATAGCATTTAAAAGTGTAGGGTGCCACATGTTTGTGTCAATCGAGAGGTGAAGTGTAGTGTCAGTTGGAGAAATAAGAAACAAAAATATTTTTTGGTTTTTTAATTTGACATTTAACTTCGAGGCACGCAAAACGGGGAAGACGTTGACAGATCTGTGGTGTTTGCATAAACCAGCTAAGAATTCTAAAGCATCCAAACACGAAGGACTTAAGTCTTAAAACCTGAGTTCAATCTCGATCCCAAACAAATCCTAAATTTTTAGGAAGATGTAGTTTTTATTATTGAAATTATACTCTTAACACTAATTAATATGAATATCCCAAAAAGAAGATTCATGTCTCCTTCATGGTGACATCGGACAAATTCACTCATAAACTACTCAATCAAGGAGCTACTGGACCTCCTCCTTGATGAGTTCTTCATATGTTGCAAACCTAAGGGCTCATGAAGTAGCAAAATGAGAATTTTACTATTTGTATTGGATCCTTCCCTCATCTTTCATTTTCTCTCACCCTTGGGATTGTAGAAGATACTTGCTTTTGGAATCTTTTATCAATAGGAATATATTGACTTTGCAATAAAAATTTTGTTAGAGTTTGTAAAAAGCTGTCGGAATTTGTGAAAAATATTTTGGAGTTTGTAAAAAGTTATTGGAAACACGGTCTTACGACTTTATGGAGATCAGGGTCGTCTCTATCAAATAAAGAGGCATTTTATAATAAATTGTAAATTCTATTATCAAAATAGAAAATATCAATAAATTTTAGGTAAAAATTATTCTTGTTACTTTTTGAGACGCAAACTTCCTTATCAAAGTTTTGTATTCAAGATTTGTCAATAGATCATTTTCAATTGATAATATAGCTAATCCATTTAATCTTTCTTACGTCGTAGTAGATCTTAGATATGATTTTATTAGTTTTAGTTTTTTGAAAAAATTATTTCAGCTAAAGCAACATTTTTGGTTTTTTTTTTTAAATTTTCATATCCTGATTCGTATTTTGTATTAGACATATTAGATATCTCAAAATTATTCTAAATTGGAAAATGATAACTAAAATCAACACAAACAAAAATTTAAAATAAAACTATACATACTTAACTTAATCTCAAATTCTCAATTTTCTATAGATAAAAAAGTGATAGCTACAATCGATATAAAATAAAAGTATAAAACTAATTTAAAAGTTGAAAGGTTAAGGAAGAAGAGGGCTATGGTTGGTTTTGAGATTTTGAAATTGAATTAACGCTTCAAAGTTAACTAGAAAGAGGAAGGATATGACGTTCACAATAGAAAAATAAGGAAAAATAGTGAACAATATAGTGAAAGTAAGATATCAATTGAGAAGTGAGCTATACAGTGAATGATAGGCCTTTAAAGTAGAAAGATAAGAAAATATTGGTGAGGAGAATCGTGAAAGTATGAATAAAGTAAGAATTATGAAACGACTAAAAATTGGAAGTCCATAGTCTTTTTTTTCAATTTTAAAATTGAAATTCCGATAGTCGTTTTTGAATTTTAAAGTTGGAAGTCATCTCCTTTGAAATTTTGAATTATGTTTTCCTTTGCATTAAATGAGGATTTAAAAAAGTTTAATGGATATTTTGAGAATTATTTTTTCTTTTGTTAAGTTAAAATATTTAAATTGGGGGTCTATAACATACTAAATATTAAGTAAATTAGGAAGTTATGGGTCTTCCTATTTTGGGGGCCTATGCTCAAAGATGCCCCTGATGGAGACCTGTGTTTTTGGTAAACAGTTGCCGGACTTGGTCACTGCGACTCCCTTTGTGATGAGGCATCCCTTCTCCTGATGTTACTAGGCAATTTTGCCAAGTTCCTTAGAGAGAGTTATCTCGTGCCCCTAGGTATTTTCTCTCTACCCACCTGTGTCGGTTTGTAATTTGTGAAATAAAGGTTATGATCTATCCAAACATGGGCAGTTTGTAAAATATAACCCTAAAAATGGGAACAATCATAGTTTATATTAACAGATTATCACTGATAGATTTGTTATAATATTTGATCTTCGAGGGTTTATTATATTAAGTAATTTCTGATCTTACTTGGGGGAAGGTGGAATTGGTGGGTTATTATAATTCCCTACTTAACAATACTCTTTAAGTGATTTCCGATCTTACTAATTGTGGCACCAATTATGAAAATAAATGTTGAAGAGGGCGAGAAGGTTATGACTTGTCACGTTTTAGGCCGCAATTAATACATGCTCTTCATAGCAAAAATAGGATAGGCATGATATTTGCCAAGTGAGCTGATATCAATTAAGTTGAATCATAATAATTGGTAACTCTTACAAATTTTTTGTAAAATCCTAAAGTCTCTTTGCTAAAAATGACATGAAAAACTCTTGTTTGTTCTCAGGGGGAGCTTTTCTATTCGTTAGCAAATTGTTGCTTTTAACATTGATTTGTCATCATAAAAAATTGAGAGATTGTTAGCTCAAGGTTGTTTTACAAATAATCCATAAATAATTTTGATGATAACAAAAGTTTCTAACTTTTTGGAGACTTTAGATTTTATTTTGTCAATCCACATTTTTCATGTGATATCTATAAAAGGATTGAGTATATCTCACCAAAAATCTTCTCAATGCACTTAAAGTCCTTTACACAAGTTGATAGATAAGTTCTTCAAGTTATAGGCACTTAAAAAGATTTTGGAATGGAGTGAAAACTTCAAAGATACTAATTTTTGTCTCCAAGGCTTTTAAGTGTCAACACATACAGGACATGTGTCGATACACGACACCTACACCCGAGACATGTGTTTTAGACAAAACATGTGTCGACACATTGACCTTTAGGTGTGGACACATTGCACTGACTCCCGAGCACTCTTTTTCAGTTCAAATTTCATGTGTCAGCACATGTCATTTGATGTGTCAGCACATTCCACGATTTTGAGGATTTTCCGGAAAGACATCAGAGGCATCAAATCGCTCCTTATTTTATGGGCAACTCTCCAACGACTATTATCACCTACCCCGATGACCGTTGAAAGCAAAATGGCTTAAATACAAGATCGGTTGCTGAAGAAGACAGAGCTCTCACCTACACGCACGATTTTGCAATAACTGCTTGACCTAACTTCTTGAGAAAAGAGAGAAAACTTTGAAGAAGAGAGAAGCTCTGCACCTACCAAGAAGACCTATTATTTCCTTGTAAATTCCCACCCTTTGTGCCTCACACTTGTAAATTCGGCTTTAAGAGCCAATACGTGAGTTTTCTATTTGTACCCTTTCAAGTTAAACCTTGCTAGTGTTGGGTAAACACTAAGTCCTAGTCTTGTGAGTAGAAGAAATCCCTAGGTGTTGGGATTTGAGAAGAAGAGTTAAAGCGTAAGCTCAAAAACGCCTTGTGAAGGTTCCTTAACACCTGGGAAGCTAAGGTGTACTAACTATTTGATAGATAGTGGAGAAAGCCCAAGTAAGTCCATAGCCTTGGGGTTTCTTATTCACTTGCTCTTTGCTCTTGTGGTTTATTGTGCTTTGTGTTTTTAAATCTCATTAGAAAATGTTAATTTTTATTAAAACTCAATTCACCCCCCCTTGGGTTGCTTTTAGACTTTCAAGAATTTTGAGCGATTCCATCTTTGACATTTTTAAAAAACTTTTAAGCGATTTAAATTGCAGAGAAATTATATTTTTTGTATCCCCCTCTCGGCTGTTGACGACATTGAACCGGAAGGCTTTGCACATGATAAATTTACCTTTGAATTTAACGGTCAATTGGCTTGTGTGGTGCAAATCGACGAAAATATTACAAAATTGGAAGATGGTGGTGCAAAGTGTCAGTACCCCATAGCCGAGGGATGCAAAGTATATTTTTTTCAAAACGTAAAATGGGCATAACAAGCAGGAGTGAATCACGTGGACGACACATAGGTATTTTTTCGTCACATTTAACGGCTAATTCGGCTATGGAGTGCAAATCGATAAATTTTAAAAGTTCATGAGCTCAATATCACGAAATTGAAAGATGAGTACTACAAAGTGTTAGTACCCCATAATTCAAAGGTGTAAAGTGTATTTTCTCCCTTTTAAAAAAAATTCACAGTTAGCATATTGATAACTGTGAGAAAACTTGATGTTCAGGTATAAATCAATGACAAAAGCATCCTCCTGGGGACTTTTACTAAGACAACTTTTAGTGACGAAAATTTTTTTAGACATTGTTCGTGTGTTTTCCTCAATTAAATCGTCCCCATAATCGCTATCAGTGTAAACTTGTGATGAAATTTTTATCACTATAAAATTGAAAGAAAAAAGGTGACAAAAAAAAATTCCATCATGAGGATTATGACAAAATGTTACAAAATAATAATAATAAATTGGTGACGAAAACTTTTGTGACCAAGATTAAAATGCAAAATGCTTTGTGACCAATATGTTTGATTGTCTTAGCTAGTGGACGACGTTTCATAAAAGCTCTTATTTTGAAACAAAACAAAAATCACATCATAACAAGGGTTGTACAATTTTGGGCTGGGACCGACCGGGCCGACCCAAACCGGCCCGAAACCAAATGGGCCGGCCGGTTGGGGGCCAGCCCGATTCGGCTGTTGGGCCAAAAATACCCAGGTCGATTCGGCCCAATGTTTGGGTATAAAAACTGTGGACCGAACCGAACCGATGGCATTTTGGGTATTGTTTTGTTTTTAATAATTAATAATACGTGGGTGGTGAGATGATATCGTCTCCACCCCCAACCCAAAACTAACCCCCCGTCGCCCCGAGACTATAACCAAGACGCCCTAACCTTCTCTCCCTGTGAATCCTCAAGCCCTCTCCCCCGAGTCCTCAACGCCCTAGCTGCCGCCTCTCTCTCGGCCTCTCTCTGTCTCGGCGTCTGTCTCTCTCGGGTTCTCTCTCTCTCGGCCACGCCGCCTCTCTATCTCGGCGTCTCTCTCTTGGCCACGCCGCGTCTCAGCCTCGGTGTCTGTCTCTCTCGGCCACGCAGACTCTCAGCCACGCCGTCTCTCTCTCGACATTTGACTCCCGAACATATTGATCTTGATGATGATAACCCTAGTATTCATACTGTCCCTAGTCGACTTTTTCCTAAAAGGAAAGAGTCTAGAGATTCTTCATTAATATGAGAACATTTTACAAAGGTTGAGGGTTGAACATTTTACTATTGTGAGAGACAATATTACTGTCATTCTAAGAGAAATGAAACTTCATCCATGATAAGCCACTTGGAGAATCAGTGTAAAGATCAGTCCACATTGAGCTTTGATAAGCCATTTGGGGTGGCTGATAAACATCAGCCCACATTGAGCTTTAATAAGAAAACCTGAGGGGGAGCTGAATAGTTCTAGTTCTATGATCATGCATAGGTATAATGTTGATGACCTTCGACAAGCAGTTGTTGAGTTTATTATTGGTGATGAACAACCATTTAGAGTTGTTGAGGGTCGTCGGTTTAGAAGACTTTTGATAATGTCTCTTCAATCTACTTAAATATTCACACTACTATTAATTTTAATGATTTTTTTTAACCAAAGCGTCGAAGGGGATGTCACCCTAAGTTCTCTTTTGTAGATTGGGGCTCACTCATCTTTAGCTCGTATGTTGATTTTTGGCATCATCAAAAGTTTTAAAAAAGAATTATACGGAGAATGAGTATTTTTTTACATGTAGGAATGAATCTGTATTCATAAAATTTGAAATATAATGGATAAACTTCTTTAGTTTCGGGTCATGTTCTACGCTAATTGTTGTGATGTACGTCTTACATATGTACTATCGGTATCGTCCTCGAGCAAATCTGTGGTCATCCCTGCAAATCCGAGTAAGGCATAAACTGTACCGACAAAAATTAGGACAAAAAACATATACACTTTTTCACATTTAAAAAACAAACTACCTCAATTTTGGTAAGAATTCCCAATTAACCCTTGCTATTCTTCTAACCAAGTTTTGTTTTTATTGATCAGTGGTACCTGCTGAGGGGGAAAAAAAAAGATCAATGGTACCTACAGGGCAGCTCTATGTTAGTTGGGGCATAGGCGAGACCTTAAACTAATGAGGCCTTTTAAATATTTTTATTTTTAGATGCTTTTATGTTTAAAACTAAATTATATTAGTTAGTAAGCACTTAAATTTTGTTGATGGCTTACAAATCCCTTCAATTAAGGAGATTTTATAGACTATATTGTTTGAATAAAATGATATAAACTGCAACCCAACAAAGTAATTAGTTAATGACCCACAAAACTCTTAAATCAAGAAAATTTCATGGGTCATATTTTTTCAATAAAGAACTAATTAATTAAACCTCCACATAAATAAAGAGATTAGATAGTTTAAATTATTATGTTTTAATAATTATATGTAATAAAAAATATTTTACAAAATAGAACACAATAAGAAAAATACATATTTTTTTAGTTTTGCCTATACTGCTATAGGCAAAACTAAATTAAAAATGGTCCAGTGGAAATTACACCTGTCCTATTTCTGGAAATAGGTCCGTTCCGGATATATATTCATAGTTAAATAATTCCCACATACTTAGAAAAAAAAAATTCCCACATATCTGGAGGGAGTAATTCGGAGAGAGTGAGAGAAGGAGGAGATCAGTACACTTGCTCTCACCCGAATCGCAGGGAATTCCCGTTCATCTGCCTTTTACGACTCCATAACGGATTTCCTCCATCGTACACGAAGACGAAATATGGATGCATCTCACCTTGCAATCATTTCCTGCTGGCCCCCTCTGACTCTCCTTGGCGTGCCAACTGCATGCCTCTCTCCCCCTCTCCCTCCGGCCCCCCTATTCAGAGTCTCTTACCACGTGATACTTTTTAGTTCGCCAAAAGCAAATTAAATTATATATATATATATATATATATATAGTTGCGTCAATAATTGGCGAACTCCTCGATCATTAAGGCCTCCTACGTCCGTTCTGTAATATCCGTAGCTATCTTTTATATTGAAACTTATCCCAAGTCATGATCAATATAACTCATGAACAGAGGCACTATATATGTACTACTACTCTAGCGAGGGACAGCCCTAGTGGCGGCATCAGTTCTACGTACTCTCTTGCAGCTTACTCATTATTGTACTACTGATCATCGATCGCTCCTAGTCAAAATATCTGCTCCAAGATTAACTTATGATTACGACAATTAATCAATTCGTCAAAGTCATCATGAAGCACTTATAAGGGATGATGATGTATTAATGGTACTAGCTAGTAAGTTGTGGCTAATGAATATAGATCCTAATCATATTTGAATAACTATAGAGAGACGTCTAAGGTGATGTGGGGCAAGAAATTTTTTTTTAAGAATTTTGGGTTTGTATGAGAAATTTTTTGAGTACATTTTATGGTAAATTTGTAAACAGAAGTTGTATGATGATTTTTATTGAAATTTGTTAAAAAAAATTGACTGATTTTTTTAAAAATAACTGAGTTTGTTAAAAAAAAATGGGAGAAATATTTTATTTAATTTTTTTAATGAAAAGTATTGAAATTGGTGTTAAAATGTATTCAAATTTGGATAAAAAAATTTGATATTTTGATATTTGATTTTAAAAATTTTGATTTTTTCAAAAAAAAAATTCATAAAAAAATTGAAAATATTTCATATCCTAACTTCCTCTAAGCTCCTTAGAAATCAGAGAACAAATTACCTACCCAATAGAAATCACGGATTCAGATTCGCTCTTAAGGGTTCATTTTCGAATAAATCTGATTAGACAGAAAGAATTTTCTCCTACAAATTTAACATCCCACAATCGAACTTATTCAGAAATGAACTCTTAAGAGAAAATATGTTCTATGATCTCCGCTTGAGTAATAATATGTCGACAGGCAAAAGTTATTGTGTGAGTGTGTGAGTGGACGGATGAGATTAGAAGTTGAGAAATCTAACGGTTGAAAAAATGACACGTCAATTAATGAACCCGACCCGCACAACCGACCCGGTTTCATTAATTGATCTGACATTTTGTCAGCCGTTAGATTTCTCAACTTTTAATCTCACACGTCCACTCACACACTCACACAATAACCAACCTACTTTGTTGACTGCTACCGAGGAAAAAAAACGTAAAGTGGCTAAACTAATTATGGTTAACTTCAATCTTGTTTAACCATACTTTCTTGTGAAGTAAGATGGAAAAAACCGAACGATTAGCTGAATTCGATGCCTTTAGTAATTAAGCCTTTGGGCATGCATGCCCTCAGATCGTTCCAAACGGACCATGTTGATGTCGTGTCACCCCTTCTATTGTCCACCGATGACATCTTTGCATGCCTCTGTTACCCTCTTTATTCCACTGCCGGCACTAAAACATCCCGCCTACTTCCTCCTCGATCCCTAATTTTTCTTTTACGTACTGACAAACTTTTCCAACCCCAATGGACTTGTAGGCCGATCGCAATTCGAGAAAGGCGAAAAAAAAACAAAAGCAAAAAACACAGTAAACTCTATACTTTGAACATCAATTTCCAGAGTCTTATGGGAGAAACGCCGAAGAGCAAACATGGCGGCAATATATTACGAAGAAACCCAGTGCTGTGTATAAAGGAAGATCTACAAAATAGTTCAATCATTCGAGTCTTCCATTGTCATAGATACTATTAGATTGCACATATTTGTTTAACACCAGCGCACAACGATCCTATAGCTCTGTTTTCTATTTCAGAGTATAGACCCGGAAGACAAACAGACATATCTCCGGTCATCTGTCACTCCGTACTTTGTACAACCACACTCTACGTAACAAACCACCTATAAGAAAGAAAATAGATAGGCAGATATACTCTCTCTAGCTGGAGAGGGAAATATAGTGCATAATAGACCGAAAAAGGCCAAAGAAAAAAAAGAAGAAAAAAAAAGAATTGAAGGAGAGTTGATAAGCATAGTCTGGTCATCTTCCAGTTTAATTATATGACTGATCTGGGAGATGAAGTCAGAGCCAAAGTGCCCCAGCGTCCTTGAGGAGAGGCACCAGGGTGCCATTGATGTGGCAGGCCATGAGGGTCTCCACGCCGCCCAAGAACTTGCCGCCAACAAACACTGCCGGGATCGACTGTTGTCCGTCAGGGCAGAGCTCGTAGAAGACGGCCTGGATCCCAGGGCCCGCGGCGTGCTCGTCGAGCTCGATAACAGTGGGCCCAACGCCGAGGCCGAAGAGGAGCTGCTTGGCCACGGTGCACATGCAGCACCCACTCATGCTGAACACTACAACCGCGTTACAAGCCGCCAGCTTCCGCACTGTCTCGTACGGGCTTCCCAGCTCCACCGCCGTAGTTGCTGCTGCTGCATCACCTGTGATGGCGATGCTGTTATCCAGTCGGATTCCTGATTTCTTCGCAACCTGCATGGTTCGTCTCTGGAAGACTTGTAGATTGTCACTGGCTTGGATGTGGAATAAAGCTCTCTGATTTTGATAGGTAAAGCTATAAGCTCAAGCCATTAAGCGGATCACTTTATATGCTCACAGAGAGAGAGAGGATGGAAGTTGGAAATTAGGTTTTTTCGGTTGGGACTGAGGAAGGGACAGAGTGGAATGAGTGAAAAATGAGGGTGTTTCCTAGGCTCTGAAGGTTGGAGCAGCAGCAGAGAAGAAAACAGGGAGTGACATTGGTTTGTAACGTATTAGACTTGACTCAGTGATTCATGTAGTAGCAATATATAGTAGAGCATAACAAGTGGGCTGGGAAATCCAAACGAAGAGAAAATGTGGGAGCTGTGAAGATCGAAGGTTTCCTAGGGCTAAGCAAATACCTAAGGAACATAGACGTTTGTAAAGTAGAGGAAACAAAAGTAAAAGACGGAGAGAGAGAGTCATACCGGAGGAAGAGACTCTGGAGAGTGATATGGGACCTGTATACCCGGCAAATTCTGACGGCTTGATCTCTGCTTATTTCTTCTACTGTACGGATGCATCCTAATCATCCAGCTCCAGAACCACAGGCGTGCCTTACTTCTTTTTGACGTCCAGATTACAGACCCCTACGAATATATACACAGACAGAGATGCCAAAGGGTTTTTAATACTTCGAAAACATGCGCAAGATACCCCAAAACCATCAAGCGAGTTAGTTAATTCGTGTCACGCGCCAGTCAAAGTAAGACCAAGACACATATATTATACTCTATAATATGATCAGCAAGTCACACACAACCAGCTGGGCCTTACGAACGGGACCCGCAGGGGAAAGAAGAGCGGAGAGCCCCACAGTACCAAATTAAAATCTCAACGGAAAAAATTCGCGCTAGTCACACAAAATTACAAAGCACTGACTCTGGAGGTCACAGAGCGAGCGAGACTGCGAGAGGGAGAGAGAGAATCGCGTGGGACAAGTGTTAAACATGTATGAGCGTTGCTGATTCATCCACTATGTCTCTCTTTTGACGCGTGACCCTTGTAGCTAGTCTGGTACGTTCTTTTTCAACGGCTAAAGCTTTGAACAAATAATTCCTTAACTGGCAATTTTCTGAGCATTCGAGGGTTTTTAGTGTGGGGGAGAGGTTCTCAGAGTGTGTCTCTTGTGGATGGACGGGGTAACCGACAAGCCGACAGAGAACGCCTGAGACGCCGTCGTCGGAATGTCAGCCTATCGCTCTCGCTACCGTGTCCTTCTCGAGGACAGTGACGCCGTCAGTTTATGCCCTCCACACTTTCTCTCCATCTCTGTCTCTCTCTCTCCTCTCACCCTCCCCATCTGTCTGGTGCGTTAACCTCACCGCGATTACCCAGGATCCCACAAAAGATATAAAGGTCCATCATTTTGTCCTGTTTCACTAACCCACTCTTCTGTCCTTATTGTTTCTCTTTTCCCTCGTCTTTCTCCCATTCTCCCATGACATTGATGATCACTACCTCTGATCGTCGTTTCTATTATTATTCCAAAGAACTTCATTACGACAAATTGGAACATATCGCATGATTTCGCAATTATATTTCAACTTTTGTTTAATGTTCCGACAATGGTCACTTGAAAGTTATATGTGGTACCTATGATATTTTCTTTTCCAAGAGGATTTACTATAATCTCCTAATACACTAGTGCTTTCCGAACCGTGGTGATAATACTCCGGTTAAGATCATGAACCTTGATGATGTCAAGAATCATCACAATGCTCGAAAGTTAAGTGATCCTGCAAGAATTAACGAGGGGGTGGCCTCGGGTCCGCAGACTCCGACGGCCAAGTTAGATCTCGAGAAGAAGTATAGTGCTTAGATAATGGAATTAAGCATGTGCATAATGAGGAGAATATCTGGGCTTTTATATCATCACTGGCGTCGTAGTCCTGTTATGAGACTACTTCTTAAGATAGTATAGTTTCATTAGGAGAGTTCCTTCTGGAGGAATCAGGTTGTAAAGCTGTATTAAAAGAGTGTCGTCGACCATTCAAGTTGACATGGGGAGTCCTCGGGTGGCTAGACTTTTATTCGAGATTGGATGTCAGACTCCTATGCGATGTCGGATAGTCGGGACAGGCCAACGGGCTAACGGACCCAAGCCTAAGTGGTCTGGTCGGGCCGAGTATTTCATGGCCCATCAGTAGTCTCTCCCTTTTCAACCTCGACAAACTGAGCAAGGAGGAGGTTCAAATGCTGTCAAGCTAACCAGATTAAAAATTTCTTACGGCGCTCGGAGGAGTTCGACTGATGTTGAGATCAAGTCTCGAGCTGCTGAGATCAGGTCCCAAGCACCTGAGGTCAAGTCCCAAGCAGAGTACTCTGAGGAGTTTGATCGATACTGAGATCAAGTCTCGAGCAGCTGAGATCAAGTCCCGAACAGGGTACTCGGAGGAGTTCGATAGATGCTGAGATCAAGTCCCAAGCAAGGTCCTCGGAGGAGTTTGACCGATGCTGAGATCAGGTCCCGAGCAGGATCCTCGGAGGAGTTCGACTGATGCTGAGATCAAGTCCAGAACTGTTGAGATCAAGTCTCGAGCAGTTGAGATCAAGTCCAGAGCAGGGTCCTCGAACGTGTTCGACCGATGTTGAGATCTTGCCCCGAGCAGGATTTTCAGTGGAGTTCAACCAGACCTAAAAGGAAGAAGAAGAAGAGGGCAGCCTCGAATCCGGAGACTCTAATGTCTCAGTTAGATCTCAATAAGATTTTAGTATTAGAAAATTAATTCAACCTGAGAAAATATAAACGGAGACTTGCAATCTAGTTGACCACTGCCCCTGTACGAGCCGACACAGGGTACTCGAGAGACTTGCAATCGAGTTCCCTCTGCCCCGGTACGAGCCGACGCAGAGTACTCGGGCGACTTTCAATCGAGTTGACCACCGTCCGGGTACTAGCCGGCGCAGGGCACAAAATTATTTTTGTATTCACCAAAAACTAGAAACAAGAGAACTAAAATGTCTAAAATAATAAAACAAGTAGAAATCATCAAACTACTGAAAATACTTTTGTAAGTTAGCGGCGTTTCATGGATGGGGGAGGTGCTTCCCGTGCGAGTCCTCGAGGTGGTATGTCCGTGGCCGGATGGTCTCCACCACTCTATAAGAGCCTTCCCAATTGGCATGGAGTTTCCCTTCAGCTATAACTTTCAAAAAAAAGAAAGTTTTACCGTAGAATGGAGTTACAAAACTTCAATTAAACATTTAAATTCAAAAGAATTCAAGAGACGGAGTTTCTTCTTTAGTGAAAACCTCACTAAAGGAAACACATCTCTTGATAAAAAGATTACAAGATCAAACTCTCTCAAAGAGTGTATATGAAAGTGGAAGGCTCTATCTCTTTATTCACACAAAGACAAGGATATGAAAGTGTGTTTTGTGTGAATGATATGAGAAATATGGAATATGAAGGTTTGGAATGTTTTTCAAGTGATCTAAATGATATGTGGTCATTGTGTATTAATTTTAGACGTTATGGATATGTATTTATAGGTCACATATGAAAAATAGTCGTTTTATAGCCGTTGGGAGTCGTCTATTAAAATGAACCAGTCAACCGCTTCAAGTTACCGTTACTCAACAGTCATATCGTCAAAAGTTCAACGGCTCTATTTTAAAATCAATCGGTCGACCTCTATACCATGCGGTCGAAAACCGGTTGACCGCTTCATCAATTGGCCGACCTCCTCAACTTAAGCATATAGTCTGGTTCATTTAAAACTATATTTTTTAGCACTTTTAAACACTCAATTTTAAAGACTTACTTCCCATAAGTATATGAAAGGTTTTGGAGTTTGCTTGGGGTGTTTTGAAACTTTTAAAAACATTTTAATCTTTCAAACAAATTATAAAACGGTTTATGCATGTTTTGAAAGATATGCAAGTGTGATTCATAATCCTTGTCAAAAGTGAAACAAAGAGTTACAAGGCTTATACCCTAAGGTCTTGAATCTTCACTTTTGAGCTCCTTGCATCTTCTTGATCTTCTTTCTTCAAGTCTTTGGCTCTTTGATGAAACATGATTTTGTCTTTGAAGATGTTCATTTTATAAATTTAATCCATTTATTGAAATCATCAAAATCTCGATTGTGCACAAAAGCCAACAAATGTTGGTTCAATTGAAGAAACCACTTGGGAGGCAACCGAAGAAATGCATAATCAATTTTTAGATCTCGACCTTGAGGCAGTGGCAAAACTAGGGCTCAAGTTGAAGGGGGCAAAGTCCTAAGGCGAAATGACAAATTTTTTTCTTACGTAATGCAAAAATTGTCTTAGAGTTAAAAATATCAATATAATCTCATTCCTGCAATGTCAAATGTTTGCTCATAGTGGCGGAGCTAGAAATTTACCTTTGTGGGCCAAAATAGTATTATGATGCTTATTTTTATTTTTATATTATATGGTTTAATATACGTAAAATATGAAAAAGTTTTGTATAAATACAATTCAGATTATGAAAAATATTCTCAAAGATTTTTCTTAAATTAAGAATATATAGCACAGGTTTATATTAGTTCAAAATTGAGTGTGCTATAAAGACACGGTAGAGATAATACAAATAAATAAACGGTAGAGATAATACAAAAGTATATATAAAGAAAAAAGAGTTTAAAAATAATAAAAGAGGAGAAAACACTCATAAAAATAGTAAAAAAGAGTTTTAAAATAGATAAATATATTTTTTAATTTTCAGAACCTTTTACTATTCAAAAGTTGGAGTTTTAAGCGAAATTCTAGTCTTTTGAAGATTTAAGTTGAATCTCGAATTTTTTTTGTCCTATCAAATGTGTTTTTAAATTTTGTCCAAACTAAAAGTGATAGGTTATTGTTAAATATCTCAGGCCAAAATTTGTATTTCAAATTTTTAAGAGGCTAAAAAGTAGTTTTGAGGGGACTTTTTTGAAGAAAAAAAATTGGGGGGAGAATATATTTTGTCAAAAAATAGCATATGGAGAAAGGGGGAGGGGGCAATTTTCAAAAATTTTGGGTGCCCCTCCGTCCGCCACTGCCTCGAGGGCAAGCTTGAAGTTCTAGGGGCGGCGCGTGTTGGAGCTCGTAGACTTAGGAATTAAACTAAACCCAAGATATTTGGCCATGCTAGCTAGAATCTGGAGGACCAATTCAAAAGTGGAGGCTGGAACTAATTCTGAGAAGGATATTTGATTCGTTGTTGATCTTTGAAGTATTGATAAGTAGAATGTTGCTTGAGTTTAGGAAGGGGCGTTTGTTGAGTCTATTCAGGAGTCCAAGTATGTTGAGCTTATTTATTATAAGTAATAAGTCTTTGGACAGTAGGATAAGAAATTGAAATGATGGATTATATTTATTTCTTCGGTTCCATGCAAGAAGCTAGCACATAGGAAATGAAAAAACTGCGAGGAGATTATTCCGGAAAGGATAATTAATGCATGGAGATGGAGAGTGAAAATGAAACATAAGCACAAAGAAATTTTTCTCAAAAAGTTTAAGGCATAATCGTTTTCGTTCAATAGTACTAAAAACCTGTCGTGCCGTGCCTGGTATCTACAATGAATTTCACTTTGTAAATTAGAATCTACATGAGGTACTTTTGGATCATCCTATTCTTGAACCTCCCTACCATGCAAGAAGGCAATGAGCCGCCGGAGTATAGGCCGAAAACATGCACATATGGGATCCAAAATGTAAAGACGCCAACATGAGCATAGCGTAGCCTTGTCCCTGATTTTCTCCCCAAGTCTCACGAAATAATTTTGGTTCTGGCTCTCCAAGTCCAATACAACTGCCGACTGGAGGTATGCCGAGGCTGCACGCTTGACCAGATGATTCCTAATGGTGATGGTCGAAGAGCCGAAGTCATGTCCCTCTTGATTTATGTCAGCCCTTGTGGGTGAACTCAATATGAGGTCCTTCAAGCTCGTGTATTGATGATCCTCCTCGATGTCCAGGACCCTGCAGGCCGTCGAGGAATTTAAACCTATTTTTAACGAAGGTAAGTTATGTAGCTTTTTAATAGCTCTACCCATAATTTGTAAGAGCCTGCAGGTGAGGTAATTGTTTTTGACGTAAATGCGAGCATGAAAACTTGGAAGGAAAAGATTGTCTCAAGGCTTAAAATTTTTTGGTTGCTGAAAAATGCATGGAAGTGGGAGAATAGGGAAAGAAGTCAATCGATGCATTAACAATTTGAAAACCTTTGCAGGTAGGTTTCTTTTAGAGAGAAATCGAGAGATCGAGAGAGATGGAATATCTGTCGATCGAGGGATTTTGAGGTGAGAAATTCCCATGTCTCTTAGAGGCTGTCCTTATATAGGAAATAGACCCGGCAACTGTGGCGTTGTTCGTTTTTAGGGCTGCGGGATTTCAATGAAAATTCTCCCTTCTTGGAGATTTCGGTTAATATTCCTCCCAATTTTAGCATGTAACTGTTAGCTAGCGTTCGTTTCGTGATCTTATTTGCCCCGCGCCCTCAATTGTACATTTTAACATCCCGGGCCGCATTTTAACTTCAATACTAACAAGTTCGACAGATCTTTTCACTCATAAAAATCTTGCAATAGGCCACCTCCTCAGGTAAGTATTAGTTTCAGGGACCTCTGCCAGGTGATATCTCTTCAACTTTCCCATATAATACGGAAAAGAATACAGATCAACCTTGATAATTAGCTCTTTTTGGGAAATTGTATTCTTTACCCAAACTACCATAATTAATTAAAGTCTTGTTTAGCATTGTCGGACCGATTGCCGAGCCAAACTCTAAAATGTGGCCTTTTATAATAATTTATAAAATAATATATTTTTAAAAATAAAAATTAATTAAAAGTATTCTTATAGCTATTTGGAATGCAAAATTATTTATGAAAGTGTTATATTTTAGATTTATTAATATATCATTTTCAATTGATAATATTAGTAATTCATTTAATCTTTCTTGGGTCATACTCTATCTTAAGTAAGATTTTAATAGTTTTAATGATAATTAAAATAAATACAATGTAAAATAAAATTAAAGTAAAAAGTTTAGAATAATAGCACCTAGGACTTTAGTGACCAAAGATAAGAGTTGAGAAGCACTAAAAAATGATAAGAATAAAAAACAGAATGGTTGAGAAAGGATTTTTGAATATTTTTGGTACTTGACAATATTGTCTCAAATAAGTTTAAGTAATTTTAAAGATAGATTTTTAGTTGTTAGTTAAGAACTAAAAGTGAAAAAGTGAATACTCCTTCAATCAATGAGATTTAATAGGTCTCTTCAATCAATATGCTCTTTAAGTTAATTTTTTAGGCCTTAATATTAATTTTTCTTTAAATATACAAAAAATTTTAAATTGGGGCGTCTTAGATTTGGAGAAAAGTTAATGTTTCTTCGATTAAGGAGATTTAAGAGGACTCTTTAATCAATATACTCATTAACATTAAGTTTTTTAAGCCTTAATATTAAATTTTCTTTGAATATATCATTTTTTTTTAATTAGAGACCTCGTAAATTTAGGGGCCTTAATCAACCGTCTATGCTGCCTATAATCAGTGCCGGTCCTGATTGGGATCGATTGTCAGTTAATTTGAAGCGTCAACCATGCATGTTCGGGGCTTCCATGAAGCAAACAGCAAAAAACAAGACCATCGAGACAAGATTTTACTGCTAATGAGGCCCAATTCATTTCCTAGCCCACTACTATGGATGCTGAGTACAAAAAGTTGAAGCCACTATCATTTGTTTTCTAAGCTTTGTGTTTTCTTATAAGCTAAAGCTAGCTGAGGCCAATAATATATTTTTCCAAGTAGTTACTGGAACCACTAAAACCAAGTTTGAACTAACTCTCTTTTTTATTAGCAGCTGAGTAGGAGATGCTATGCGATGCTTAATAAAATAAAAAAAAAAAAAAAAAAAAAAACGGAATGAAAAGAGAAGCCTCTAGTGAAAACGCAGTGACTTGCACAAGCCAAGTCTAAAAGGATGAGTGGGCTAACTTTATCATTATGGAAAGAGATTGGTCGATAGAAATCGTCAGGCCATGTGGGATATCCGAGTTTACCAAGTCTTCCATTAAAAAAGGAAAATAATTTACACCAAAAAGAAATTGGTAGGATCACACTTTTTTATTAAAAGTAAAATTTAAAGAGGCTAGCAGCCTAGCACAGCGGCCCACAGACAATTATCTCCCACTCAAATCACTCGTCTCATTAGACTTGAAAAAGGAATATGTTTACCTTCAATAGCAGCCATTTGAATATATTAAAAGAAAAATGGAGAGAAATGTAACTCTATATATATATATATATATATATATATATGGTAATTAAGTTTATTCTTAACTATATATGAAAATTAAGTTTGAATAATTGTTAACTATATGCATATAATTGATCTAATCTCTGGTATAGAGTTTCTGTATCGACTACCCGTGAGGGGGTTAGTGACAAGGACTGGTTGGTTTACTCAAAGGTTTAATTATATTCAAACTTTGGAGGCGGATCTTCTTTATCAACAAACATTAGCTTTGAGATAAAGCAGGGCCGGATAAGTAAGTAAAGAAAGACGACAAGAATAGTACTGCTCGTGGACTATGACAATTCTCAGGTTGAGGACGTATCCAATTAGAAGACTCATTGTTAGGGTATTTGTGTGTTGGCATCATTTCGTGTTAAAATATGTCGTGATCGAGTTGTAATTTTGGTCTCCACATTTGTTCAAGATTTAGAGTTGATTATCTGTCCAGAGTCATCACGTTCAACCCTCGTTCAACAAGTATTTGAGCATTTAGTTGTAATGTCAGACAGAAACATAGCGTTCGACAAGCACTCGAGCGACTTCCGGATAAATTTTAAAAATTACTTAATTGTTGGACTTTCCTTGTGAAAACTTGGAAAACCCTACTAGGTTTCGTGGGAGGTCAGCCTAAACTTGATTGAGGCTTCCATTGAGAATATTTGTGCTTCTTTCCTTAAGAAAACAAAAGGAAGATTTGTGCTTCAACATTGATGAGTTTTTCTCTATTCTTTTTATTATATTGTTTTGTTTCCTTCATGGTGTTGAAGGCGTGCTGAAGAACAAGACTGTTCGTGAAGATCCTCGAGAAGAACCTCAAGGTGTTGAGGTGAATGTCGCTTGGAGAAGATTTGAGCAGGGTTGCTTAGATTATTACATCAAAGTTGTCATAATTAAGCAACTGGAGTTGCCCGTGTCTGAATCACTGTTGTAAGGATTTCTTCTTAGTGGATTTCAGGTGGCTACTAGCCCAGAGTGGTTTTTCCTTTGAATGATTTTTCAAAAAAAAATTCACTTCGTCATCAAATCTCGTCTCCTTCTGTGTTTGTTTGATTTTCTTTCAAGTTGATTTATTGTTTTGATGGTTGTGTTGATTTGATTAATATATCTAGACTGCTCATTTTAATATTGGTATTGTTTAAGTAATTTTTGAATTTCACCTATTCACCCCCTCTAGGTGAAGTTAAGGTCTAAACTAAGTTTTTCACTCATAATAATAATAATAACATATGCCTCTATTTTATATCACCGAGACTTCTGGAGATTTTTAAAATATAATTTATTTTTACTTTTTTAATCAAATACATATAATATTATATATTTAATTTTAAAGATATTATCAAAATCCCAAATGTTCGAGTTAAAAAAATATTATATATTACTATTATAATAGAAAATACGGATCATAAAGAGTTTTTACATTGAAAAATTTTAAAAGATAGAATATTATCGTAATTATGACAATAACTATGTTAATGCTATAGTGTCATCTCTCACTGGAACTATGAAGGCCATTATTGGAAATGATTTTTTAATCATTTTCCAAAATTAAGCAAATAAAAAACAACTCCTCTAAATTGTTTTTTAATTTTTATTCTTGATTTTTTATGTTTGAAATTAAAAAAATGAAAAATTTTATGTTTTTAACATCTCAGGTGCTTTCAGCAACCAACATTCTCCAAAATTTTGTCATCATTATAAAAATTTATCTCTTCACTTTTTCAACACTTCTCATAATTTTTTTACTTTTTTACTCTCTTTCTTAACTTTTTTATCAATTTCTATATTTAAAATTTTAACCACTTTAAAATTTTAAAACTCAAACACGACTTAACTAATTAGTAGTATGTATTGACTTACCAGGCATGAGTCAGCCCGAATTTGGAGATGGTTGCCAACTTTGACATGGCTCTATAATTTGGAAGAATGTGATGCATGTGATGTTGTTCAGAGTGGGACAGTGCTAACAAGTGTTTCTAATCCCGTTTCATTTATTTCCATCAATTTTTTTGGCAAATAAGGATTAAAAAAGCTTACGTGATGCTTGAAAGGTTTTGGGTCTTTCTTCCTTTATTTTCCCCGGATAAGATTGGGCATCAGAAAGACGGCTCTTTTTAGAAAGAGAGTGAGTTCGGGGTTGAAAATGAGGACTACAACTTTCCAGGAACTTTACATAAATTAAGATAAAGAAACCCCCGGGAATCTACCATCTATCTATGTGATAGTGCTGAACAAAATTGGACCGCAGACTGGATCGGATCGAAAAATCAGATTGAATTTGTGATTCGGTCCGATCTTAATTTTTAAAATGTGGTCCGGTCCGGACCGGACCGGTCCGCATTTAATAAACTTTTTTAATATATTAAAAAAACAACACTGCACTGCGAATCAATTTTAAAAAAAAATTAAATCCGGTCCAGACCACTTAAGTGGTCCGGTCCGGTCCTTTAATATAAGAAGACCGGACCGCATTTCAGAAGACCGGACTAGACCACTTATAAGTGGTCCGATCCGGTCCTTTAATATAAGAGGACCGAAAACAGGACTGCATTTCCGATTTTAAGCCCTAATACGTGAGAGGCTGAGAGCTTTTGCTTTAAAAACCCACTTGCCCACTTCGCTCTATATGTCAACCTCAACCCAAATAAGTCGTTGATATTCAACAACACCCTTTTTTACTATTTCTTTTTTTTTCCGAACACACCAATTTATTCATTAAAATAAAAGATACCCCAGGAAAAAACTTAAGGGGGGTCTGTCCCAGCATACAACCAAGATACATCAGGAAAATGCTCAATAGTACCGGGATTGCCTCCTGAAAGAACCTCAGTGGCGCCCCAACGAGCGAACTGGTGCACTGCAACATTTGCACCTCGACGAACATGTTGAAACTTGTAATGCCTTAGCGGCCTCAGCAAAACAACAGTGTCCATTATAATTTGATGAATTCGCCAATCTTTCACCCGGGGATACTGTTGTAAAGCTTGAATAACAACCTCCGAGTCGCCCTCCAGTATAATATTTGAACAGCCCAACTGAACCGCAAGCTCCACTCCAAGTTTTGCTGCCTCAGCTTCTCCGATTAGCGAGCACACAGCATCTATCCGTTCAGCTTTAAAACCCTGTAAGTCGCCCTTGTCATCTTGCATAATAGCAGCAATAACCGCAAAGTTCTCACGTACCGCAACATCGACGTTAACCTTCACAGCACCTGTTGGAGGGGCTTTCCAGATTGGAGTCGGGGCCAGTTTCACCTTCCAGGCACGTTGATGCTCCAGACTCACTCGACGCACACATGCTACCAACGCCGATGCATCACAGTGTTTCTTAGCATGCACACGTTGATTTCGACAGCTCCAAAGTAGATCCATCGCATTGACCGCAAAAAGCTGGAAAAGATGTTGCTCTCCTATAGGTAAACCCATCTTCTGATTTGGATGCATAATCGTCTTTATCCAGTCAATGACCGAGCTATTACAGAATGCAAGAATATTAATTTGCCAAGGAGACTCGGACCAAATCGCACGACTATAAGGACATATCAGCAAGAGGTGATGAAGAGTCTCCACTTCGTCTCCACACAATGGGCACAGTATGTCTAACTCACGTCGTCCAATCCGCTCCATAACTTTGCATCTAGTCGGGATAATATACCACAGAGCCTTCCACAGTAAGAGCTTAAGCCTATCATGCATTTTAAGCTTCCATAGGTCAGACCATTCATCCGGCGTAAGTGGGATGGTACCCGTACCTCTTAAAGTGATCGTCTTACAGTATACCGATTTCGTTGAAAACTCACCAGATGGTTCACAGGTCCAAAAAATCTGGTCTGGTTGGTCAGAGGGTGATGTGCGAATCTTCAAAATAGCATTCACAGACTCTGGCTCAAAAAACTGGTTCAGCTTCACGACATCCTAGCCTTGTCCAGAAGTTGCGAAGAACTCATGGACTTTCATATCCACGTCTGTAATAACCGCAACATCACGAACGATTGGTTTAAACCCAGTCACCGAGCTAAGCCAGGGGTCCTGCAGCGCCCGAATTACTCTTCCATTACCAATCTTATAACACCATCCATCCACTAATGTGTCTCGGTGCTGCAGGATACTTTTTCAAAGCCAAGAGTCAGTAGCAGTCGCCTCAGCTGTCCATAAAGATGCACCTCTCAGATATTTGCCCCCCAACACTCGAACCTAGAGACTATCACGTTTGGTGATCGTTGTCCATGCCAACTTTGAGAGCAGTGCAGAATTTACGTATGAAGTGAGGCGTATCCCCAGACCTCCCTCTCGCTTTGGGAGACAAATTGTGGCCCAAGATTTTAGAGATAGGTTACAGATGTTCTCCTTCTTGTACCCCCACCAGAAGTTCTTGAGGATCCTGTCAACGTCTTTGGTCCAAACCCGCGGCATAGTATAGAAGCTCATCAAATAAGAAGGGATAGCTCCAGCCACCGATTTTATCATCATCGTGCGCCCTGCTTGGGATAACACTTTAGCTTTCCACCCCTTTATTTTCTGTAAAAACTTTTCCTTTAACTCCAACGCAATTCCCACTTTTGCCCGCGGTATGAGCAAGGGCAAACCAAGATGCTTGGCTTTGGGTGGTAACTTCTTTAGCTGTAACCTGTCAAGAATAGATATAACTGATTGACCATGGAAATTTTTACTGAAATGTACCGAAGACTTCTCACGATTAATTTTTTGCCCCGACCAAGCCATGTATTTGCGAAGACAATCATCCAATATCACCACTTCATGCAAATTAGCCTTTCCAAAAAGTAATAAATCATCTGCAAACAGAAGGTGAGAAACACTGGGAGACGACCGACTTATTTGAATTCCCCGCAATTTTCCTCTTTGCTATTCTTTTAACAATAATCTGGACAGGACTTCAGAACAAAGAATAAATAACAAGGGGGTCCCCTTGTCGTATCCCTCGCGTTGGTTTAAAATGTCCAACAGGGCTCCCATTGACCAGAATGGAGAACGACGTAGTAGAAATGCATTGCAGCACCCATTTAATCCATTTAGGAGAGAAGCCAAATTTCTCCAGAACTTTCAGAACAAAAGCCCACTCCACTCGGTCATACGCCTTTTCCATATCAGCTTTAATTGCCATCCACCCCCCTCTGCCCTGTTTGTCCTTCATACAATGGAAAATCTCTGCCGCAACGATATAATTATCTTGGATGGCTCGTCCCGGAACAAAGGCTAATTGGAACGGCGAAATAAGTCTTGGAAGCACCACCTTTAATCTTTCTGTCATTATCTTGGAAATAATCTTGTAAATGACATTGCACAGGCTGATAGGCCGAAATTGACTCACCATACTGGGATTTTCCACTTTGGGAATCAGAGTAATATGTGTATGATTAAGGGCAGGCCAAAGTTTATCATTTGCAAAAAAATCTTGGACAGTGCGAACCACATCATCACCAACTATATCCCAAAAAAATTTGAAGAAAAAAGCAGTCATACCGTCAGGACCTGGAGCTTTTTCAGGTGCCATTTTCTTCAATTTGGACAAAATCTCTTCGGCATCTGGTATGTGGTCCAGCATGGCATTGTCTGCGTCGATCATCACTGGTTGAATTAAATCTTCCAGGTCATGCGGGATAGTCGGGTTGCTAGTGGTGAATAGTTGCTGATAGTAACTCAAAAATTCGTTGCCAACCTCTGTACGCCCAGATATCCATCCACGCCCTTCGGTCTTAATTTTGTAAATGTGATTACGGCATCGTCTGATCACAGCTGCAGCATGATAGAACCGCGTATTAAGGTCGCTGGATATCAGCCAGGTCTCCCGAGTCTTTTGTTTCCATAATGTCTCTTCCCGTCTCAAGTGCTCTTGCAATTCCACATGTAAATCCATCTCCAGCTCCGGATTGTACTCATGAGGAGGCCTCTGCTGGCAAAACTGAAGATGTTCTTTCACCCTGCAAATTGCCTCTTGAATATTTCCAAAATGCTCTTTGTTCCATTTCCGCAACGCCACCCGAACCGCCCGTAATTTTTTGAATAAACATTGAGCAGGTTGAAGAGCATCCACTTGACGCCACACATCAGCCACTAGCTGGGAACATGATGTCTCACGCGTCCAAAAAATTTCAAATTTGAATGGTGTTGGTGCCAACTGTTCCACTCCAAATAAGTAGAGAATCAAAGGGGTATGATCCGAAGTTGTGATCGGATAATGATGAACTGCTGCACTTGGGAAGGCCAATCTCCATGCAAGATTTGAAATCCCCCGATCCAATCGTTCTCGGATATTTGCCAAGCCCCTCCTTTTATTACACCATGTAAAGCGAGATCCAACGAAACCCAAATCAACGAAGCCCATAGTTTGAATAAAATTGGGTAGTCCTCGAGACCCCGAGGCCCGAACAACCCTACCACCTTGTTTTTCATTGTGATTCGTAATGTCATTGAAATCCCCCAAGCAAACCCATGACTTATCATCATGCGGAGCAAGTTGTGACATTGTCTGCCAGAAAGATTCTTTTTCCTTCCATAACGTAGGCCCATAAACCAAATAACACAAAAAAACCCGGGTCCGCACCACCCGGTTCCACATCTAAATGAATTACATTCTTAGATTTCCAAAGAACCTTAAAACAAAAACCAGGACGCCAACAAAAAACCAACCCTCCTATCCTACCGATTGGAGGTACAGTAAGAAAATAAGAAAAACCCAACTTCCGTAAAACACGGGACACAAAACTACAATCAATCTTAGACTCCATAATAAAAATTCCCCCCCGGGTCTATAGTCTTCACTAAGTCCCGAAGAGCCCTGGCTGCCGAAGGTCGTCCCAACCCCCGACAGTTCCACGCTATTAGCCTCATGGCGAGCTTGGGGGCATGGATTGGCTCGCCTCCTCAGCCGTGTTGTTAATAATTGAATCTTTTTTGACAAATCCCGCAGACTTCCCCTCCTCACTCCTACTGTGTCGAACACACTTGATTCTCCTTCTGGTCCGTACAGATTTCCCATCCATAGGAACATCTGCCGCATACTTCCATACACCATCCTGCATGAGGCCTGTACCCGAGCGTTGCACGTCCTGCAAGAGAGGTGGGAATCCTCTGATCTTTTCAGTCAGCACAAACTTTTGAGGGTGAGCCTGATTCTAAAAACATGCTCCAATGGTGTGGTCAATGTGTCCGCAGTGACCACAAAATGAAGACAGTCGTTCATACTTAAAACCAATCCAGGTTTCATCCCCTTCCCCCCGAGAGTAATAAAATCCTGGTTCCAATGGATTGGATGCCTGGAGCCTGATCTTAAGCCGAATAAAGGCCTTGTGATCCAGTGTCAGAACTACTCCCAACTTTCGGCCTATCAGCCGAGCATTAGCCTCATCGACGAGCTCTAGGGGGAGGCCATGAATTTGGACCCAAAAATCTACCATGGAGACGTCAACTTCCTCGATAGTATTGTGCTGATTCCATTCTCTCAATATCATATAGAAACCCTTGAAATTCCATGGACCCTGTGCAACCACACGTTCTTTATCCTTCAAAGACGAAAATGTAAAGAGAAAACGATTGGGACCAACATCCTCAATTCTCAGATCTGACAAACCTCCATCCATTGCGAATGAGGGGGTGAATAACTCGGGAGGGATAAATTTTGTGTGAGACTAAGCGCCCCACCAAGGACCCCTTTCGTATTTGTTGGGCCCTTCCGTGGTTTGGCTTCAGTAATCCCGAAAGGTCATTCCAAGATAAAGCCTTTGTCTTCTCAATAATCTCTTCCATAGATGTAACCTCCCGTAGGAGTAGGACAGGGGAGCAGAAAAAAAGAGAGCGCGAGAGTAAAGCAGAGAAACCGGAAAGTTTTCCACAGTACAGAGATGTCACCGGGAATCGGAGGGATCACGGGGGGGAGAAAGAAGAAAGGAGTAGAAAGCTCAGATGATACTATTTCAGCTATTTACTATTTCATAGATGTCCTTTTTTACTATTTCAGCTAGCAATCACTACGAGTCATTTTGTTATGTCATACCATTTAATGTTGTTGATATTAATTATTAGAGATGAGCTGTTTTTCCCTGATCTCTTCCAAATTGAATATCTTATTTCCAATATAGGAAATGGAATTGAAAGCTTGACAATTAGACTCAACTCAACAGTACTGCTTAAGTACTGAATTTTATATGAACCCATAGGTCTTAAAAGTATGCATTTTTTTCAGTCTATTTGTGTGTTATTTCCTACGTACTAAACTTTTTGCCGAAGATATTAATGCCTTCCGACTTTTTCTATTTGTCCGTAGATAAATAGACCATAAGAGAACAAAAGACATTGATATTGTGAATTGTTGTAGAACGTCATATCCTATTTACAAAATAGTTGGTAGACTCTAGACTTTCTTTTCAGATTATGTCATGTTTTTATTGTGAAGGATATACTTCTGTATATCTGCCATCATAAATCAAATCCTATTTACTTTAAGCATCGTCACCATCATCGTCGTCCAGACTTGAGAGACTAATACCCGAAATTTGTAAATTTTCCTTTCCACTCCCATAGTCCTCATCATTATCGTCTCCATCGTCTCTCTTTCTCTCGGGGAACCCCCGATCCACATCTTAGATATACACGACTATTTCTGTTATGTTTTCTTGGGAAAACCCAAACATAGTACTTACTCTATCTCTTAATTTATTTCTGGTACTTTGGTGGGATTACAGTCTTTCTCAGTGCGTCCAAGCTAAAACTAAAAGGGTGTGTTTGGATCGTGAAAAGGAGTAACAGAGGCAGGGCGGAAGTAGGGGGCGAAGGGTGTCGGCCGACACCCTTGGCTCTCCCAAAAAAAATATATGTATATTTTTTTAGAAAAAATAGAAGATGATATAGGTCCGATACCCATAGGACCAGACCAACTTCATTTGATCCCCATTAGGTCATGAACGACCTGGGCCCGATCCCCTTCAATTTGTGTAGTTGATTTATAGGTTGAAGAGCTTACAAGATTGATGGTTTTGAGATTGTTACTTTGGGTGAATTCTCGCTGATAATAAAGATATACTATTATTATTATTTTGCATTTTTTTGGTTCTTCTACCTTATTATTCTGCTAATCGAATAGGTTATGCACTTCGTATTTTTTTCAATCTATTTATCGAGCAACAATATTATCCTTATTTTGCTTGTTTTTTCTATTCCTCTATGCGTGCCAGTTAGTGATAATTGGCTGCTAATCGAATAGGTTATGCACTTCGTATTTTTTTCAATCTATTTATCGAGCAACAATATTATCCTTATTTTGCTGGTTTTTCTATTCCTCTATGCGTGTCAGTTAATGATAATTGGCTTTTACGTTCAATTATTTGCACCACGCATTAAATAACTGATCATAAATATAGAAAATAAGATCTTGTAGATCTGCCTCAGAGGAGAATTTACATAAGCCTCAAGAATCTAGTCAGATATATCTGGAGTAGCACTAAGATTCACAACCAATTGTTATGAGTTTTAAGTGAGAACCTACTGTTTAGCCCAAGTAGCTGGACAGGTGACGCAGTAGAAGCATTTTTTGCGTATAAGAGATTGCACATCTTTCCTTGAGACTTATTGCCTCTTATGAACTAGCGATAAATAGTGGGACTTTGATGATATCATTTCAACATTACTATGTCAATGCAACTAACAATTTTAATACATATAAATTTATCAGGTCTTTGTATTTTATTTGATAATATTTATATAGTAGAGTTAAAATATGATTTGTTACCTTTGAAACTAGAGCTGCACAGAATTTTGTGATCATCAATTCACATGTTAGAATAGCTAGAAAATTTGTTAGTAAAATTATTGCCCTGCATATCAATGAACATCAAAAGAAAGGGCTTGGGATGAAAAACGGAAAAAAATTACAATAGTTAATACGGTTTTGTAATTAATTGTTGGCATTTATATTCACTGCTTTGACATGTATGTTTGATTAATTAGTGATGAATATCTCATTGCTTGGAGCTTTTCCTCATTTGGTTAATCACGGAGTTATTTTACAATGTTTTCAGAATATGCAGTCTCGTAGGATCCAATTGTCATCTCTCAGTATCGGCAAATAGTACGATACGTATATTTTAATATTTTCAGTGTTTTTAATTTTTAATATTTTAACTCTTAAGATATTTTTTTACATTACGTAATAATTTTTTTGTCATTTTTTCTTAACAGTTTTACCCTTTCCTATTGGATTACTGATTCTGACACTAAACAGAGGCCTTGGCTAACTCCTTCAAAAAATGGAGGGAGGTATACGTCCAGGAAGTGACAGCTTTCAGAGACTGCTTCTCTCTGGCATGGAAAAATCCTTAATGTTCTTCGCCTTGCTTTTTCGGCTGGGATTGGCCTTCTATACTCTCTCTCTCTCCTGCTCTTCGCTCCGTGTGTATCTCTAAGCATTTTTCCTTTCGGGTGTTGTGGGCTGGGGACGGTGATTTTGCAGGAGTGATATCAGGAGCTCTTCTTTACATTACAGGTAGGGCTGTTCACCGGTACCGGCGGTGTGCCGGTTAACCGGCACCGCCGCCGGTACCGGCACCGTCCACCGCTCCCCGCTTATAAGCGGGGGCGGGGGCGGTTGCTATTTTCACCGAATAGCGGTGAAAATAGCGGTGGCGGTGAAACCGCCCACCGCTGGGCGGTTCACCGCCACCACCGTTAAAAAAAAAAAAAAAAGGTAGGAGAGAGGGGGAGAGAGAGGAGGGAGTGAGAGAGGGAGAGGGAGAGTTGAGAGAGAAGTGGGAGATGGAGAGAGAGAGGGAGAGGGAGAGGGAGAGGGAGAGTTGAGAGAGAAGTGGGAGATGGAGAGAGGAGGGAGAGAAGATCCGAGAGGGAGAGGGAGAGGGAGAGTTGAGAGAGAAGTGGGAGATGGAGAGAGGAGGGAGAGAAGATCCGAGAGAGGGAGAGGGAGAGTTGAGATGGAGAGGGAGAGGTGAGAGGAAAATAGTGGAAAAATAATTAAAAATAATCTAAAATTAAGTATGATTCCTAAAATTCTTTTTTTATTTCTTTAACAAATAAATGGTTTCTTAATTTACATATCTAATGTTATTCTAATAAATGAATAATTTCTTAATTTATATTAAATTTAAATTCAAAGACAACTCAATAAAATTTGAATTGAAAAATTATCTCTTAATTTATATTTAAAATATTAATTGCATTTAAAGAGAAGTGAAGAAGAGAGAGTAGAGGGAGAGAGAGAGAAGATAAATAATTAATTTTGAATTGAAAAAATTACCTAAAATTTCTCTCTCTCTTAATTTTCATTGAAAATCTTAAATTGTATTTAAAGAGAGGTGAGAGAGAGAGGAAGAGCTTGAGAGAGAGAGAGGGGAGGAAAATAGAAATATAATCATGATTCTTACAAAAAAATTCCCCATCCTTCAATAAGTAAGCAATTTCCTAATGTGCATCTAAATTCAAATTCAAAAAAGACAACTCAACATAATTAATTTTGAGTTGGAAAATTATCTCTCTTAATTTGCATTTAAAGCCTTTTTATTTCGTAATTGATATATATGAAAAATTATTAATGAGAATTTTATTTTGGTGATGAGCTTTTTATTTCGCGCATTGTATTATGTAATTAATCATCATGAATTTGAAAATCTCCACTAACCATTAAGGTTTTATGTCTCTCTTTCCCTCTTAGTCTCTCTTTGCCCAAATAGCTAAACGGCCCAAAAAAATGGCCCAAAAAAAAGTGGTCCAACGGTAGGCGGTTAACCGCTACCGCCACCGCTAACACCGCCACCGCTAGCCACCGCCACCGCTATTATCAAGGGCGGTAGCGGTGGGAAATTTTTTTTCACCGCCCAAGGCGGTGGCGGTGACGGTGGGAGGCATAACCGCCACCGCCACCGCCAATGCACAGCCCTAATTACAGGTAATTGTCCGAAATCAACGTCGTAACACAATCAATGACCCTCTAGTTTCATCTTCTGGCCACCTTTTTCTCATTTCATCCTGTTTTTGCAGCCTCTCATAGACGATAATGCCCCTTCCCGGTTAAATTTACTCCTCCAATTCCAAATGTATATCTCCTCGTATTTGTCTTTAATTTCTTTGATAAAGCCTGCCTCCAAAATTTTGGCTGAACTTTGGCCTCAAATTACCCACTCCCTAAGGACCCAAATACCCTTCACCAGGCTCGTCGTTATGTTACTTGATCCTGGGGTATCTAGTAATTAGGCTTTTCATCTGCAATTCTTGTTGGGCAGTTTGTAGCCTGTACCGTTTATGTTACTATTTGCTAACTGCAAGTATGCAAGATGTCGGATACCTTTTCATTCTTTGATCGATCCATTTATTGTTGACTTGTTTGATGGAACGGAGCTTTGTGAAACGTTGGAAATAGTTGTGATGCCTGTGCGGTTGATATGCGGAATCGGATGCAGATTTTTTTTTTTTTTTTTTTTTGTATTTGTATCCTGAAATTGTTAATTTTGAAAGAGACAGGTTGATTTATACGTAGATATAGACATCATTAAATGGTATAATCATATAAGATTTATCTATTGTGTCTTTATTTGTGACAGAAAATTACAGAATCCGATGGACGATGCTTATTAACGTGATCAAACTTAAATTATCGTCAAATAATTTATTTAGGAGACAAAGAATAATAATTATCTGTTTTATTTTAATTAATTTTTATGCTTGTTTTTTTTTAAGCATAAGTAGCATATGTATTGATAATATGGTCAAGAAGGTTTTAACACCTCAGGAGGCTCTAAAAAGCGAACCAGACACTCCAAAGAGCCGGCGGGCTAACGAGCAAACGGACCGTAAGGCCCTACAAAGTCCCCGAAGGGACGGATAAGCCACAAATGGCAGAAAGGCCTCAGAAGGCAGCAAATACAAGCTAATATGCCTAAAAATATGAAATATACAACACAAATACCACCACAAGCCGTAAACAATTCGACAAACATAAAACACAATAAGTCCTAAACAGAGAAACATGCCCAAACGAATTTATTACAATACAGTGTAACATAAGTCCCGGGTTGAACTTTCGTCTTGATTACCTTTGGTAGTCAACAAATCCGACTAATAATTTGAAAAGTGCGTTTTTGTCTTCTGGCCGAGTATAACGACAGTGTCAAAACATGGTTCGGCATGACACGTGTGGTTTTTGGACTTCACTTATAGTCCAATAAGGCTATAAGGCAGCTTATCTCTTAACGGTTTGCAACAAAACAAGCATTGGAACGACTATATATATCCTTGGGTCAGCCCAGCTTCTTCTATGGGCTACGAGCTCCTCTACATCTGTACAGATCCGTTGTTAATCATTAGGCGTACTCAAGATTTTAACTCTCATCTCTAAGCATACTAATTAACCAACAATATCCTGACAGTCTTCAAATTCTAATCCAAATAATTTGGTTCTTATGGTCATGATCTTCACTATGTCGAAAAGGGGTGGAGGTTGAAGTCACAGAGCAAATTGGATATGGATACCTCATACCTGAGTGATTGTTGTGTTGGTATACTAAAAGGGATCTCTAACAGTGTGCTTGGTGGCAATTCATATGTCTAGGAGAGCATAGTGAGCATGGCAGTAGCAGGAGCAATCATTGGAGCTGCTGTTGGTGGATGGTTGAATGACCGCTATGGAAGAACGGCAATCTTGATAGCAGATTTTCTGTTCTTTGTTGGAGCTGTGATCATGGCTGCTGCTAATGGCCCACCTCTTCTCATTGTTGGACGTATTTTTGTTGGACTAGGCGTAGGCATGGCATCAATGACAGCCCCTTTGTACATCTCTGAAGCTTCCCCTGCCAAAATCCGTGGTGCACTTGTTAGCACCAATGGGTTTCTTATAACTGGAGGCCAGTTCCTTTCATAACTTATCAACTTGGCCTTCACGAAGGGAACCAAGCACATGTAGTTGTGATCTTACCAGTCCATTGAGTTTCCTATAACATTTCAAAACGCTAGCACTATACATGGAGACAAGTAGTAAAATTTAGGCTACTTGGACTTGCCTTTTCTTTTGTTATTGTAGTTGTGTTAGCAGAATTACCGAATTTTTTTAACTTTCAATAGCTTCTTTTGCACGCGCTGCCAGTTATTCACTTTCTTATGTGCTAATCCCAGTAACTTGCAGAAGAAGATTGATTTCTGTAAACAGGAAAAAAAAAGTCTCTGGATTGTGCAGTCTGATCGAAATGGTGTTACAAATAAGGCAGACTAATTATGGAAAACATTAACAAGCACTTGAGTTGTTTGATTTGTTTTAGATGTCTGGATTCTCCTTACATGCTATGCATGTGAGTCTCTAGGCTTACTCCATTTTTGTTTGACTTGTATCTTTCATACTCAATGACAATGGTTAGGCACCTGGGACATGGCGGTGGATGCTTGGAGTTGCAGGACTTCCTGCTCTGATTCAGTTTGTTAATGCTGCTTCTTCCAGAGTCACCACGTTGGCTATACCGCAAGGTTATTGTCTCATTCTTTTAGAGGCTCGTGCTTTTTACAGTATGAGTATATTTTCTTTAAGATCCAAGACCATTGGCCATCAACCTTTTCATTGAAATGACAGGGAAGCGAAGAAGAAGCGAAAATCATACTACAGAAAATATATCCGGCCCACGAGGTAGAAACAGAGATCCTAGCTCTGAAGGAGTCAGTTGACTCAGAGATCCAGGCTAAAGGGTCTTCTGGAAAGATTACCTATGCTGAACTATGGAAAACCAAAACAGTGAGAAGAGGACTGATTGCTGGAGTTGGCCTTCAGGTCTTCCAACAGTTTGTCGGCATAAACACAGTTCTGTACTACAGCCCCACCATTGTTCAATTGGCTGGAATTGCATCGAATGAAACAGCACTCCTCTCACTCGTCACTGCTGGCCTCAATGCTTGTGGCTCCCTTGTGAGCATCTACTTTATTGACAGGACTGGAAGGAAGAAACTTCTTATTATCAGTTTATTTGGCGTAATAATCTCACTGGGGCTTTTATCTGGAATATTTTACAATACTTCTACTCATTCATCGTTGGTTACACCAACTGCAACAGCTAAGTTCAAAGATTATACCTGCCCAGATTTGCAGTTCAGCAGTGAATGCAAATAGTTGGGACTGTATGAAGTGTTTGAAGGCATCATCTCCAGATTGTGGTTTCTGCGCCTCGGCTACTAATAAGGTAAAGGGATATTTTTCTGTACATCCCTTCTAGAAAGCATATCGTACTTAATTTTCAGGAATACTGCATTGGAGTTCTACCACCATTTGGTTGAGTGTTTCATCCTGTGAATACATATCCAGTCATTTGTGTTCGAACTGCCATGATGTTTATCCCCCATCGTCTGTATTGTTGTTTCAGCTATGGCCAGGGGAGTGTTTGATCTCTGTGAGTCTAAATGACAACCCAAGAGGGGGGTGAATTGGGTTGTACAAAAACTTTACCCCTTTTTGCCAAAAACACAGTTCTAAAAGATACTCCTTTTTAACAATTAAAACTGAAAGTCTGAATGTGTTTAAGGCTAAACAACTATAAGCAATAAATGATAAAGCTCAAAGCACAACAATTATGGATATGAGACAAACAATAAGAGAGATAGAGTTAGAGAGATGACACCGTAGTTTTTAGGTGGTTCGGCCAAACACGTGTCTACGTCCACCCCCAAGGCAATGGACTTTCATGGGCTTCCTCCACTATTCTCCAAATAGCGAATACACCTTAGCTTCTCGGGTGTTAAGGAACCTTTACAAAGCGTTTTGCGAGCTCACGCTTCAACTCTCACAAATCCTCACAACCTAGAGGATTTCTTCTACTCTCACAAGTAGGACCAAGTGTTTTCCGAGCTTACACTTTAACTCTCTTACAAATCCTCACAACCTAGAGGATTTCTTCTACTCTCACAAGTAGGACCAAGTGTTTTCCTAACACTCAAAGGTTTTACAAATAATGGCTACAAAGAAGGCTCTCTAAGCCGAATGAGCAAATGAAGATCTCAATACATGAGGAATGACACTTTAAGTCGAATATGCCAATGAAAAGCTCAAATCGTATAAAATGGCTCTCTAAGCCAAATTAGCAAGTATGAAGCTCAATAAAGGTAAGAAGATAAGATTCTTGAAGGAAACCTAACGTTTGGCAGGTGTGAGCACAAGCTTCCTTGCTAGGTGTGGTTTTCCTTCTTCTTCAAATGACTTCTCTCTCTAGAAGTTAGGGCAAAGTGAGTTTGCAAGTGGGTTGTCCCTTCTTCAAGAAATCTTTCTCTCTTTGGAGGCTTGATCTTCGATGATGAGCAAGAGAGGAGGGTTTGACAATGAGAGCTTCGTTCTTGAATGATTCAGCAAGTGAAATCTTTTGATTTTGGACTTTCTCTCTCTAGATGTGCAATATTGGTCGAGCTCTACATTCTTTCTCTCCATCTTCTTCTTTTTATAGCCCTAAGGTCTTCAACGGTCATTAAGGGTCTTCTTGTAATGTTAGAGAGCCGTTGGAGGTCATTTGAGACCATTTGAAGAAGTTTGGAATGAGTTGACGTCGTTTCCAGATTTTCTGCACAATAGCACAATGTGTCGACACATTGATTGTATGTGTTGACACATTGAACTTGGTCCTGAAATGTAAAGTCTCGGGTGTTAGTTCAATGTGTCGACACCATGGTCCAATGTGTCGACACCTTTAACACTTAGTCAAAAAAATCGTTTTGAAGGCCGGAAAATGCAAACTCTCGGGTGTTAGTTCAATGTGTCGACACTATGCTCCAATGTGTCGACACCATGCTCCAATGTGTCAACACTTCCAACACTTAGCCAAAAAATCACTTTGAATCCTAGAAAATACAAACTCTCGGGTAGTAGTGCAATGTGTCGACACCATGGTGCAATGTGTCGACACTTCCAACACTTAGTCTGAAAAATTTGTTCTTTGTCAGCAACTACTCCAATTTTAACTTCAAAGCATCCAAACCATTCCAACACTTCTTTAAACACCTACAATATGAAAAATTTATCTTATCAACTTGTGTAATGGTGTTCAAGTGCACTTAGAAATATTTTAGAGAGATAACCTCAATCATTTTGAAATATAGCTTGGAAATTGTGGATTGACAATGTAAAATCTAAAGTCTTCAAAGCACTTAGAATTTTTGTTATCATCAAAATCAATTATAGATTGTTTGCAAAACAACCTTAGGCTAACAATCTCAAATGACACAACAAAGGATATGTGCCATGGACAAGACGGGCTATGGTACACCAGGGGTTGTCCAAGCAAAATGGGATGGCTTGCTCTGGTGGGCCTAGCACTTTACATCATGTTCTTCTCTCCTGGAATGGGAACTGTCCCATGGATTGTCAACTCCGAGATCTATCCTCTATGGTATCGAGGCATCTGTGGAGGAATTGCTGCTACGGCAAACTGGATCTCAAACCTCATTGTTGCACAGTCCTTCCTGACTTTGACGCATGCAATTGGGACTTCCTGGACATTCCTAATATTTGGCGTCATTTTTTGTGGTAGCTCTATTCTTTGTGATTATCTGTGTCCCGAAAACAAAGAGGCTTCCAATTGAGGAGGTGGAGAAGATGCTGGAGCTTAGAGCTTTCACTTCAGGTTTTGGGAGAAGAGTCCTGACGCAAATGACAAAACCCAATCTGCCTGAAAATATTTACAAAATTTTAAATGTTCAGATTTAAATATGGAAAACATTATATTGGACAATTAGCTCTACATATTAGAGTACATTATCTTCTCACAAGGACCTCGAAACTTTGAGTTGAGCAGGAAGAAGAAAATCTACAAGTCACTTGTGTTCATTGACTAAAGAGCTGGTTGGACTGGCTGAGTTCCCAAAAAAGACTATTGTTTTGGGGTTTAGACATTCTTTATGTAAAATTAATGTTTGAAACCCTATATTTAAAGTCGTATCTCGATTTACTTGGAGCCAATTGCGTAGTTCTTTCTGTATAGTTCTACTCTACATTGGGCCATCTTTGTTCTTTCTTTCTTGCTTTCTTGTCCGCATTGGATCGTCTTCAATTTTTGTAGTGTGGTCTCCCTTGGGGGCACTCTCTTCCTGCCTAATCTGGGACTTGCCCATCTTAAGGGGAGACAGAAGATACGCAAAATGTTTAAGATCAAAGGCATCGTGCAGCTTGCAGCGAAATACAAAGTGAGGCAAAAGCTCTTCAAAATCTCATCTACCGATCCCAATTTTCTTAACTATATGCAGAACAAACGATAATGGTAGAATTATAGAATGCTAGACATGAGACCTAAATAGTGATAGAATTTACATACAAGCACAGCGAAAAAACCAAATGATTAGGATCTGACCTCTAGCCATTATGATCAAGCGTTCTTTATGGGAGAACAACATGTAGAAGACCTACAAAACAAAATACACAATAGGCAAATACAAAACAGAGAATCTTCTTAGCCTATCGCCTATACTTTAGGGTTTCTAACTTATGTCATATGATAGATGGGACACACAGGCTTTATTTATAGGTTAGGTCAGGGACCCTCATGTAATTATTAATTCTTTATTTATTCCTACCATCAAGGAATAATTATATTTAATACCACAAATAATATCCTAATTAGAATAATTACCCAATACCATAATTAAATAATTTAAACTTTATGATTGCATGCGGCACGTGGACCACACTTTTTAAGGGAATTTCTAACATTCTCTCACTTGGGCCACTTGACACACGAATATCCTTTAGGTATAAGGTACACCAGTGTATGGTTGTAACTTTACTTATTCCAATTATTCGTGAACCGCTCCCACTCACTCGAGGAATACTATGCACAAATCATGGCGGTAAAACTCTCATATATCAAATCATCCCTTCCATGTATTACAATGCACCATATCCCCAAAGCAAGCACTTTATGGGCTATCAAACTTTATGAATGGTCTTCTCATAAGCCATTCGGGTCCAACTTTATATATCCCGATGGATACTAAACTTTATGTGCACAAATAAAGCTTTATTCTCCAAAAAAATAGTGACTTTATGTCTATAGACCAAATAAATAGAAATAAGACAGAAATTGAATTAATAAGTCTCATATGCTTCTCATGACTTTAAACTGTATTACCGGTAAACTTTAGTCATGAGATTCATAATCATTAATTTAGTACTTATAAGTTCAATAAGAACTTCATGTCTCTTAAAATTCTCTCTTATACTGAATACTGAATGTCGATATATAATTTTCTGCTTCAACTTTACAGTCCTTGAAGAAGATAACTGTATTACACTTATTGCAGAAAATCTTAACAGGTTTTACTATAGTATCGACAATTTTGAGACCTTTAATGTAATTTCACAATTGTAATGCCTGTGTAAAATATTCATAGCACGTAATGAGTTTTGCTTCTATGGCAACAATTTGTTTACCACCTTTATAGGATATATATCACTTTAATAAGAATAACCATTCAACTCCGAATGGTTGGAGTTACTTTAGGTTAATCTTTAGTCCTTGGTTTCTCACATTTACTACATTACTTTATTTTGCAACTTTCAAATCTGAGTTTCCTCAGTAATCATGTTGTCTGACCAACGTCAAACCTAATCCAATGCACTTTAAGGGGTTTGAACTTCATTAAATTTATCTCCTTTGACAATAAATGCTACTATTTACTTTATGCAACAAATTTGAATAGTCATCTTCAAAACAGTGAATTTACGTATAGGACTAGAAAAGAATGTACTCCCACTGACCCTAGGGTATGTACAAATATCAACACGATTCTCATTAAATCCTTATGAGATAACAATCTTATGAAATTTCACATACCAATGGTGAGATATATGTACTAGTCCAGACTGACTGTTATTCTTAATTCAAGCTTTAACCTTTATACCTCCTTTAAGACCTTACATTTAGAAATTTCACTTCCACGTATACTTTATGTAACTCTAAACCAAATGAGTTACTAAATGTCATGTTTATCATAAATGACCATTTATGACATTTTACCAACACAATGGTTTGTGAAAACAAACTCTAATCATCTTTATGTCTGACATTAAAGCCAGAACTTTTGAGGTATACTGGAAAATCATAAAATTATTGACCTCTCTTGTCTCGAGGATGTTGTTTTTAACCCTACTCCCACTGTATAAAACAATTTGAGTAGGTATGGATTGAACCTTTCTTTATGAGCTGACTTTACTAAGAATGATTGCAATTCAAGGTAATCAAACTGATTTTCCTCTAACACAATCAAGAATCTTTCTATTAAAGGTAATTTAGTCAACTATTATGCTTCCTCAACTTTCATCCTGCGAGGATAAGCATTCCCACTAGGTTCAACTTCCTCAAGAAAATTTACTTCATGAGACTTAACAATTTTACGACTATATGAAGGATAATGAAAATTAGTGTACTATATAGCCGATGAAAATATCGTTGATTGTCCTTGAATATAATTTCCCTGGGCGAGAATTAAAAATCCTCTCTTTATTAGGACAATCCCAAATGTGTAAATAAATACACATCAATGTTTCAGGCTTTACTCCATAAACTTAAAGTGATCCATCATATTAAAAATCCTCTCTTTATTATACCTACCGTAGTATTCCTTACCTCCATCAGATCTTACGATCTGTGTTTACTTCATGTTTCTCTATTTCCACTTTATAGGACATAAAAGCATTTAATGCTTTAACCTCATTAATTAGAAGACAGAGATACATTGATTTTTCATGGTCATCAACGAATGAGATAAAATATCTCTGACCATTTCGGTAAATAATGAGAGAAGATACATTTATAACAATGTGTATGATCTTTAGGATCACTGAACCCTTTTGGCACCTTTAATGGTCTGGTTGGTCTGCTTTTCCTTAATGCAGTACACTCAAGTGTTAATATTCGTAAAATCAGGAGTTTTTAAGACTCAAAACTTTACTAACTTCTTTATGGAGGCAAATTAATCTCCCATGCCAAAAGTTCAATTTAGAAAGCTCCACTTTATGCCAACTTTAATATGCAGGAATAAATAAAACACTTGAGGTTGGGATTCAAATAAAACTCATTTCAGAGACTCATTATTGACAAACGTTTCATTTTCCATAATACTGAAATTGGAGTTGTCCAATTGAAAACAATAATTAACTACAAAAACTTGAAAAATAAATCTTTATAGTATACAAAACTTTTAATGTAGCTGTTTTATAAAATCAATCAAAATCCCAACAGTCTTTATTTTCAAAAGCATCTTATTTTAAAATGAATGCTTTGTTTTGTTGGCCACTATATACTGAAAAAATTCTTGCATGATATTAACATTGTGGATTGCAAAACCAAAATCAATCCATTAGAGCTTTAATAAAAATCACACACCAAATATGAGATTGTTTCCACATTCGAGTCATTTCTTATATATGTCACTTTATTGCAAAGAGATACATATTCCCTTATTGTCATATTATTGTATTGGCACTTTATGTTTCTTCTTTGACAATTGGGCATTCTCGCATTTATTGGTCATTTCTTTATCGTGGGTGAATCATTTAACACCTCATGGTTTCTCTATTTTAATATCTCTAACCTTAAGCACACGTGGTCAAAAAATAATTTATATTGACCATTTGGCTTTATGTGTGCACGCTTTAGAAAAATGAATAATAATCTAAAGTGAGAGATTATTTGTGAAATAGACTAAGATTAACTCAATAGTCTCACCTTTTGAGGACTAAAACTTTAATTATAATATCCTTCAATTTCATAACTTGCTTGCGCACTCCTTCGGAATCACCAAAATTTTAGCTTGAAAACTAATATTGAGGTGTTTACTTGAGATTTTGTGAGTATTAAGCCTAAATAATTTCATTACTTCCGCCACTCATGCCTTTTAATCTCTTATGACGTACTTGATTCCATTAGATAGGTGGTTCATCCATATGGAACGCCAGATTAACATTTATACACCTCAAACTTTCTTTCCAGTCAGAAATAAATAAGCATTGGAACATAAATTGTAATATCAAATATCGAATAGAAATAACCGCAATTAACAAGGAAAATAAATTATTTATGCTATGAAATAAACTTTATTCTAAATTAACCAATGTCAATTTAGACGTTAAATTCAAACCTTCCTGTGGGTAGAGGTTGCATCACGCTCGAATTTTACCGGATAACTTTATCAATAAGACTAGCAAATTTTAGTGCCAGGAAATAAAATTTTCCATACCTGCGAGCATAGGAAAATATATCTCATAACATCTAGTATACTTTCTTATTCTAACTAAATCATAAAATTAATAACCTCCCTGTGGGGCCGGGTCATTAGCTTCATGATTTAATTACAACATAGATGCCAATATCCTGATGAAATTTTATTAAAATGTCCAGATGTGATTATCATCATAAATTAGGATGTTGTGGCTACTCCCAATAAATTATGATAATCACAACTTCAATGGCATTGATAATCTTTATGCTCAATTAACAAAATGCTACATCAATCTTTATGCGCAATTCACAAAACATATGCTAAATATAACACTGTAAAATATAACAATAAAATGGATAATAAAACAATATTGTAGCATAAATATGCACTTTAAGAGTTTATACTCATTGATGAGCCAAAATTTTAAAATAAAATTCATTTCTACCACAATCCTATCCGAAATGAATAAATATAATAAAGCCTGAGAAACACTTACAGAAGCAATGACGTGGCTTAGTGGTGGAATCATGTTTATCCGCAGTAGTGATCGCGGTTCGAAACTCGGTCGTTGCCTTTGAGCTTCTTATTTTCCTTTAGCATTCAGCAAAATGCAAATGATCCAACGGGTCGGGCAACCCGCTACTCGACTCGTGCCTGGTGGGTCAGCCTTACTGGCTCATTTGGGCCCAGACCAGCCCGTAACTAAATGGGCGTGGTACTTTTTTTTTAACCTTATGGCCGAAAATTTCTATGAGCCTAGCCCAAACTTAAAAAAACATTTCATTGGCAGCCCAAATGAGTAGGTAACCCTACCTGACCGAAATTACATACAGACCTTACCCTCCCCCAAAAATTTTAACAATCACAATTTAGAACTTTATATTGGTCCAAATAAAACATATAAGCAGAAAATAAAATTACTGGATTTTTTTTTTACTGTTCCGGACCGGTTGGACCACCGACGACCCACCCATGCGGGTCGCAGGACAGTCCGACCCGATACGGGTCGGACCCTTATGCCCGGAAATCCCCTTGGGCTGATCCAAATGTCAGCCCAGCCGTCTGCAGGTCATTATGGGCCAAAAATGGCCTAACATTTAGGCCAGCCCTCTGCGGGTGACTACCCAGTACCGTATGGCCCATAAAAAATTTCCTGGTCACGAGGGTTTCCTCGTTTCATCTGGGCGGGGCACGAAGGATCTCCCTGAGAGAGATTCGTTCTCTCGTTGGTTTGCTCTAAAATACCTACAGATTCACAACATGTACGAAATCAACTAAAACACGGAAAGCCACATATTCACAACATGTGCAAAATCAACAGATGTCTTACCAGAAATTATAAACAAAAGGAAATGTCAAAACCAGATCTGTTAATGGCACAAAAGAACAATATGCAAAACGGTATGTGTTCATGAAAAGAGTTGACCGAATGGCACAAAAGGACAAAGCCATAGATTCAAAACATCCATACGAAATAAATCTAATGCTGCAGACATGAAAAGTGGCCAAATAAAGGAAATAAAACCTTACCAGTTTGATTTGCAAAACATAAAGGTGAATAGGAAAACTATTTAGACGGCGGGAAATTTGCATATGGGCGAGTAAATCTCTCTACAAACATAGCAGTTAGGCATGAAACAATTAAAACTGGATCCAACAATAAGCCTAATGGAACAAAATTTGCATCCGAAATTAAAAGCAAGATTTCACTGACCCGGGCAACTGAATTAGATCCAGTTTTAATTGTTTTATGCCTAAATTAGAGAGAACCACAAGACTGAACACTGAAATTATTGGCATAGAGAGAACCACAAGACTGAACAGTGAATAACACAAAAGCAAAACGAGTCCATAGGGCAAAAGAAATCCAAACTATGTTTATAAAAATAAACAACGATGTCTCCCAAAAGATATATGAATTCCTCTCGCACGGATAGATAAATCCTTACGAACATATATAAACAGATCAGCCATTTACTTTATGCTAAACATAACAATCTAGAGGAAAGCTCTGATACCACATGATAGAATTTACATACAAGATTTGCACAGCGAAAAAACCAAATGATTAGAATTTGACCTCTAGCCGTTATAATCAAGAGTTCTTTATGAGAGAACAACATGTAGAAGACTTACAAAACAAAATACATAATAGGCAAATACAAAACAGAGAATCTTCTGAGCATATCGCCTATACTTTAGGGTTTCTAACTTATGTCATATGATAGATGGGATACACAGATTTTATTTATAGGCTAGGCCAGGGACCCTTGTGTAATTATTAATTCTTTATTTATTCCTACCATTAAGGAATAATTATATTTAATACCACAAATAATATCCTAATTGGAATAATTACTCAATACCGTAATTAAATAATTTAAACTTTATTATTGCATGTGGCACGTGGACGACACTTTGAAGGAATTTCTAACAAATAGAACTTCGACAACCCTCTTGCTCGCAAAAATGTAGACGTAATGAAATTAATGGTCGTGTAGTTCCATCCAAAGCGACGGCCTTCGTATAATTGTTTGCCTGGGTTTTGAGAGTCGGTGTTCAAAGAACTAAAAATGGCTGGATTAAGACGGGTCATATCCTCCACCGACCCGGGCAACTGAATTAGAGAGGTACTGAGGAAATGAGAATGCCTCCAAAGATATTGTTGAAAACAGTCCATGCTGCATATCTTGCACTACTAAACATCTTGGTGGATTTAGATTGCAGACCAATTGGTTGCTTTCCCAAGCGATTAGATAACTTAAGCCTGAAGGTGACGGACCAGCCAACCTGAATCCACCGGCAATATCATGCTCGTTCGCATTTGCTGCATTGGACAGAGTGCACTCGCTGCTTCTCTTAGCAGGAGCTTATCCTGTTATAAGACGCTGCTACGCTGGTAATTAGCCTTAATGCAATGACTATCAGTTGCTGCAGTGGGACCGTGCGATGGATTAGTAGATATGGATATCAGCCATGGGCTTTGTAATATTCTTTTAAGACCTATGGACTTCAGAATATGAATATTCAATATCTTTTGAGCGTTTAATTCAGAACCTATTTCATTTACATGTGCGCAACATTTGAACGTAGCGAAGTCCCTGGTGTCTTTGAAGGGGTTGTTTCCCTCTTTTATATGCACTTGTTTCTATACAAATCAAAAGATGAAAGAAAAGAAAAAGAAACGTAATTTTTTCCTTTCTTTGTTTCTGCTTCTCATGAAAAGGGTCCAGGAAAATTCAGGCAATTTCAAGTCCAACTAAGCAAATGCTGGATATATCCACACCATGCCTATACTAGAACTGAAAGCAATTAATACTTCATGCAACATGCTTTGCCAGAGTAAGAATCTTGATATGCTTTTTCTTCCTTAGCTCATGCGGGACGGGCCCAAAAACTCTTGTCCCGATCGGTTGGCCTTGCTTGTCAACAAGTACCACAGCATTGTCATCAAATTTAACCTCACTGCCATCGCAACGGCCGCGTTGCATGGCAGCACGTACAACTACGCCATAAACAACCTTTCCCTTCTTGACTTTTCCATTTGGATGGGCTTCCTTGACTGATGCAACAATTGTGTCTCCCAATCTCGCACCTTTCTTCCCCTTTAATGCTTGTATGCACATTACCTTCTTTGCCCCTGAGTTGTCCACAACTTTGAGAACAGTCCTCATCTGAATGAAAGTCCTCTGCTGCTGTAAAAATGCATAAAAGAATTTAGTTGCTGTCCTGAAGACACAACTACAATGGACCTTCAAAAGAGAGATTTAGCAATGGACTCACTGACCCCTGGTACTGCTCCCACAGTTTTAACAACTGGACTGGTTGAACTGTTCTACAAATCCAATCCAGTCCTATCCTATTCACCATCTAGGGATTGGACTCTTGAACTGGCAGTTGAATGAGCCAACCTTGTGTTGAACCCATCATTCAACCAGGCAGTTAAATTGTATCAACCAAGATGAAATATGTCTAGACATATCTATGTGATGTGTGTGTGTAGAGATACATAGTTAGCAAGTGTCATACCTAAACAAAGGAATGAATCCATAGACCCTTTACAACTAACCCACTTTAACGGTTTCAAAGGTATTATCTCAAAAATATAAAATTATATATACTAGAACTTTAAATCCAGCTTTCATTATCATCTAACTGAAATGCTGTTATGAAGTTCTTTTTTTTATATAAGAAAATGCTGTTATGAAGTTCTCCCTACAATAACTCCATTTCTTTACTTATTTACTTACCTTCATTCATTCACTCAAACTAAATCTTCATGATCAAGAGGTCAAAACAGTCCAGACCATGAATGTTCTTTTTTTAGTGAATTAAGGGGAAGGGGAAAGGGGGCCACACATCATAGAGATCATGATTGATCCATATTCAATTATGAATCCATCTCCCGGGGATTATTTCAAACAAAATAAAATTCAACAAACTACAGAACAATCCCAGAATTTGACCCTTATACCAAAGTTAATCCCCCCCCCCCCATCTATGTATATCAATGTTCATCCTACAATTTCCAATTTGTCTGAAATTTCTTAATCTATGATAATTTTGGTAATTAACAGGAAAAAAAAATCATTACAAAATGTACCTATCTAGGAACTAGAAATTATTGCTGGTGAAAGTATGACATATTAGGAGACAAATATATTCTTGTAGATAAGCACAATGGAAATAAGATATTGTCATTCTCCAAATTTTCCTGTACTAAATTACATTTGGGATCATCGAAGAATTTTTTTTGCCCTGGTAGACCTCAAGTGTAGTGTTCATTTCTTTTAGTTTACAAAGACTCATTGAGGGTGCGGGTGCAGATTACAAGAACTTTAAAGCTAATGGATGAACATTCAGGCAAGTTTCCCATTCCAATTTTGGGGAGAATATATGTCCACATAGGAGTAAGATTGTATGGCCTATTAGAAGCTCCAAAAGAAGATTTTCTGGCTGTCAAAAAGTTTGATTCCATCTGTAAGAAATTTAAGCAATGAAATCAACAGAGTAACAATGCCTCTTAACCATTACGGATAGCAACAGTTTAAACAAAAAAAAAAACAATTGTAGCCCATCAGAAGCTCCTCCATAGTCCTTCTCTTTTGATCTATTGTATGCACAATCCTTTGCAACTTTATAAGTACATTGCTTTGCATTTTTCGATACCCAAATAATACACAACTTCAAAGGAAATTATCAATGAACCAGATGAAAATGTTCCGACAATCACAAGTACACCCGCAAAAGATAAAAGCGAAAATGTCAGAAAAACAGCAACCTGAGATAAGAAATTGTTGAACCCCAACTCATGTGATGCGCTGAGTAAACCAGAGAAGCTGTTGTAATGGCCCCCCAACAATGAACGGCCCACTAGAATGTTTTTGTTTGTCCCGAACAAAAAAGAATAAGACACAGTAAGTCAATGAGACAAAATACACCATATAGTCAAGAAGAAAACTTTAACTAAGGTCCTCACAAAGAGAAAAATAAAAATAAAAAAACTCTATGAAGTCAAGATGGATTTGTTTCTTTATAATGTCAACATGGAATATTTGAAGCTAATGAGTTGTGAAGGATGGTTTCATCAATTTGTATAGAACAAGGGAAGCAAGTTCAATCAGGCAGTATTAGGTTCAGAGGCAGTCATTTTAGAACGAAGAACAAACTTAATCCAGTATATTCATACAAAGTTTTTAACAAGATTGAATAGAACCAGACATGATGGAGTGAGTTTAACAATGTCAGTTGCAACCCATTACTCAGCCCAAGCTCATTTAGACAATAAGCTCAGCTCCAGGTTTAGTCCAAAGAAAACAATACTTGGACAATCAATTCTTAATACTTTCAAAATTCAAATCAAGCACTAGTGCCCAAGAAGGAAGAGAGGGGTTACACCCTTTAAGAAGTATCTAATCAATTACAATATCAAATCATCAAGTCAAAAGCAAAAATTTCAGCATCATCCTAATATCACTAAAATTCAATCAACCCTTTAGGGTTAGTTATTTCGTCACCCATCACAAAAATCTTGTGATAGAAGCCAACTAGAACAAGTTGTTTCTTCCCAAAAATTAAATCAAGCATAAAGAACTAGTTGAAGGTACAAAAGGGGTCAACACCTGAGGATTAAGCATTTACTTAACTACAAGTACCATATCGTGTTACTTATCAAAAAAAAAAACAAGTACCATATCGTGTCAAATAGAAGAGCAAAAAGCACATGTATACTATCAAATCAGAACTAAAGGCTGCGCACTGAGCAAAGACATGGGCAAGCAAATTAATAAAGCAGCAAAAGTTGACATGAAGAAAGAAAAGAAGTACTTAGAGGAATCAAATTGGTCTGAGGAGGTGAAAACCTATTAAAGCACTTGAAGGAGGCGCTAAAAATTCACATACCGCGAGACCATTTTGAAACGAGACCCGCAGCCATCTCTGAATTTTTTCCTTCCCCTGCCAATACGACATTATATAAAGCAGAGGATTAAAATCCTAGCGGATTGGATATTTTGTCAAGCAGAAAGAAAAAAAAAACGACCCAACAAACAGCGAGAGAGTGAGATAATACCAACCTGAGACTTGAGAGTCTGAGACGACGTTTAGGGGTGAAGTGGCGGAGGGGAAGTGAGCTCGAAACGGTAGAGAACCTAAACGCTGGCGTATCAGGGTCGTGCACAGTCACTGCTGGCCAGGATAACTGACAACTGTTCTTTTCCTTCTTTTTGGGTGCTGGATCTCCGTTTTCGGAAAGTTTCATCTTGAGTTCGAGGCCGAAATGAGGCCCAATATTTTTCTTGCGATTCTGGACCCCAATATAAATTGAATTACCTCTTATGGGGTGGGCTTCTCTCAAGCCCAATCCGATCTCGCTGTTGTTATTCACTTGTGGGCTGGATCTTACTGTCTGTGTAGAGTAAAATATATAGACCTGACCGGTAAAGGGAGTCTTGAACTTGTAAAGAAACTTATAATATCTAAAGAAGTTGTACTTGGATCCTGAAATCTGTTGGGGGAAAGAACAAAGAGGATGTTTGTTTGGAAGAAAATTGTAGGATTTTAATAAAATTGTGAATATTTAAGTGATGTTAAAGTTGTATTGATATGCATGCAGAAGTTGTTAAAAGAAATTGATGTTTGTAAAAAAGATAATAAAGTGTTGTATTGGAATACGTGTTTTTTGTGATGTTTAGAATGTAAATATAAAAGTATGATGCAAATCCTAAAAATTTGGTGTAAACGAACCTAGTCAAAGAGTTTTCTCTCCTTTTTTTTCCGGCGAGATTGATTTTTTTTATTTATTGTAGTAACTAAGAAAATCTACGGCAGGCCTAACGCCACATTAAATTCTGGAGAGACTAGAGAGTCTATATCTCAACCTCTAATTAAGTAATCTGTATATAATCCTCAGAAGAAAATGGAACACGAGCTCCTGATCCACATGATTCCAAGTGCGTCCTGATCGCTTAGATATGTGGATCTTTTTGGCAAGATTAATTGAACCAAACAACTATCTCTTATCTCATCCGACGAATATTGCCCGAGTTGCAGTCCAAAGATATCAAATAATAATGAGATTGACATCAGAGGTATGACCGTTTGACCAATATATAGAATCAAAAGAGGGCCCAGAGAGAAACTTTTCAAACTAGAAGTGGTGCACTTAAAAAGGAACCCATTCAAACCAAAACTAATTATGATTGTAAAAACACAGTTTCATCTCGGACACGAATTAAGGTATAAATTAAGGCTCCGATTAAGACATTAACATTATAAATTAAGCAAAAGACTGGAATATATAGAGAAGAAAGTCAAAAGCTTTAGGAGCTTACGAAATCTTACACCAGCAGCACATGACTCCCCACAAGAAAAGTACGTGGAAGCTGTGACTGATCCGCTACATGTCGTCCCTATATCTATATGTAGGTCAAACTAGACAGAATTTTGCTGGACTTAGGGTGGGTTTGTGTGGTAAAATTTTTGGTATTGGGTTTAGTGTTGGTATTGGGTTTAGTGAAAAAGTGAAGAGAGAGGTAATATTTTATAGTTTTTGTAATTTTTTATATTTTTTGATGGAAGAGAGAGATATTATATTAGAGTATTTTATTAGGAGAGAGATAAAATTTTGGGTAAAATTTTAGTTGCAAACACAGCCTTAAATGAATTTGGACCACCCCCGCGGGTATTAGGAATATTTAACCTTCACGCTACCTAATTAATGACATGCAGTATATATACAATTCATTAATGGGTTTACGCCGCCTGTGAATATTAATTGACGTTCTTTGACCTTTCAAAGGATGATTTTGAAAGATCATGACCGCATTGCAATTTGGTCAACAAAAGCAGAAGCTGATCGGCGAGATCAGCGTCAACTTCTGGGAACAATATTATTGTCTCTTTACTAAACGGGGGAAATGGATTTTTAATGGGTTTACGCCGCCTGTGAATAATTGACGTTCTGTGACCTTTCAAAGGATGATTTTGAAAGATCATGACCGCATTGCAATTTTGGTCAACAAAAGCAGAAGCTGATCGGCGAGATCAGCGTCAACTTCTGGGAACAATATTATTCTCTTTACCAAACGGGGGAATTGGATTTTTATTCTGGACGGAGGAAGATCAGAGGGAGGCTTTATCTGGTTCCCAATCATTCTCAAACTAGAAAGCTTTTTTTTCTGAATTAAGAGGTGTGAAGATATAAATATATGGCTATGCTCTCCGAAGAATCCAGGGTGACACCGTTTTCAGTTGACACAAACGTTGTTACATGTATAAGTGTAAAAAAAATTTATTTATTAATTTTAATGTAAATAATTGTTTTATATATTATTATATTCCTTTTAATATATAATTTTATTTTTTCATGTATTTGAAAATTTTTATTTTAAATGACATACTTAATAAAATATGAAATTGGAGGGAGTGTTGTGAAAATTGAAGTTGTTATGTGATATATTTTAAATTATAATCCATGGTTGGTATGGTAATTGCATATTTATTGACTAAGGTCTGGAGACCTTAGATTCTCCACAGTTTTGACTTGTCGCTGATTTCTGAGTGTTTCACATTGTCTTCTAGCATCATTGTAAGCACTATTAACTGCACCAATATGATCACCAAATACTTTCACTCCCTTTTTCCAATTATTAAATCTCGTAGATGTAAACACATCTCCCCCAGATCTTGATCCTCTACTTCGCTTAAATAGATAACACCATAAGCAATACGCCACAACCTCTGATACGCTATATTTCAACCACTGATATTCTTTGAACCATGACTCCAAAAAAACTCTCATTCAATTTCCATATTACTTCTTGGGAAAATCATGCTCAAGCGGCTGACAATGACCTTTTTATCAAATACTCCATGCGAACTTGATCCCTAATCCCAAAATTATATTCTTCAATGGGTTTACATAATCCTGGGTCATCAACAATATCATCTGGACTAAATAAAACACGAGGTCTTTTCGAACTAGTATTCGTTTCAGAAATAGCAACCACATTAGGAGTGTTAGACGACTCTGCTGATTTTTTTATCAAAAACTTATCCATTATCTAAACAAAATTTATCAATATTTCACAACCTAGTCTTAAGAACATGAGGACATATTTATTTCCAGTGAATAGTATCCAACAACATTAAATTAATCATCTCAATCACCCAAGTATATAAGTATAATCTCCATCATCCACATGTTTAAAAGAAATGAAAGAAAAAATACCGCAATCAAATCCACATGACTGAAAAAAAGAAGTGCTTCTGCTACTTGTTCCGTGTCTTTTTGCTCAGTGTACGTTTATTCCTAATCAATATAATTAAAGAAATCTGAAATTAGAGACCCACAAATATTTTGGCCCATGTTTACCCTCTCCATCTCTACTACTCAAGTCACAACCCACTGAATGTTCCCCCCCTCCTCTCTCTTCCAGTAGAGTACATACCAAACCATTAATATTTGCCTAAAAAAAGTAATAAGTGAACTTTCACGGATAGTGATTCTCATACTTACAAGCCGCAATCATCTTTAAGGAGCACTCAAGTCCAAAAGATAAGAAATGTACTACCAATGGATACCGGAGACATTGAAAAATAACACATTAGTCGCCACTCGTAGGAAATAAAGCAGTCTATTATGAAAGCACTCCAGCTAATCACGACGAAGTGAAGGGGGGGCCAGCTTAATGAAAAAAAGTCATATGTTATATATATAAAAATTCAACGTTATGGCCTCGGTTGCCCCCCTTACATCCACCACTGTGTATGCTGAAGATTTTTATTTTTACTTTTCTTGTACAATCCAAAATTTGGTAAGTTCATGACTTAGGTTGTGTTTGAGTTTTAAAATTTTAGTGAAAAAGCGAATAGAGAGATGATTTTTAATATTTATTATAGTGAAAAGTAATGACCTGATAGGGAGATAGAGATTATATTGTAATTTTTTATTGTGTTAAAATTTTAGGAAAGATAAAATTATAAGTAAAAAACATAGCCTTAATGGCCTTAGTGTCTGTTGATTTTTTGTACTCTTGAATAGACTGGGTTTTGTTGCATGTCAAGCAGGGGCAGAACCACGTTAGGACCATGGGGGCGGCTGAAAATTTCTTCAATTATATATATATATATGTGTGTATGTTAAGAGCCCAGCCCGCCCCCCAACAACCCAAAACCGACGCCCAACTAGTCAGGCCCTCAATTTTTTTATTTCATTATACATAATGTGAAATAAGCACTCTTATAAGAAGTGAAGATGAAATTCGCTTTTTGATTTTTTTGTATTAGTCTTTCTTCTTCTCTTTGGCTATGATGTATTAAATTTTACCCTATATATCTACATGGATTTATAAATTTCAATTCATAAGAAATGTATGATTTAATTGCTTCAAGAGCTTTTAAGAAGCAAAGAAAAATTTAAGGCCAATTTGCTGACTAAATTAGATCATCTAATTTGAAGAAATAGAGACAAAGCATACAATACCTATAACATTCATTGTTGTTTGTATTAATTACCGGACAATGTGAACCCTACAATATTCAATAGTATGGATGATTATCCGCTGCGAAACATAGACAAACCACAAGGAGAAGGGATCAATAGGAAATTAAATGAGTCGAATTGAAACAAAATAGCTTAGAAAATAATATACCAAATATGGCCAGACATTTCAAAATTTTCTTCCCCTCCCGTTAGGGTATGAAGTTGTGTTTTATCTCAATGCTCTATCTTACAACCTATCATGACATGTTGCCTCATTCGCCAGCAATAACACACTACACTACGCTTCTCAGTTGATTTATCCACTCATATACATTGAGCTCTTCTCATACGTTGATCTTTTGCAACCCCAACTCCATTTAATCTATCCTAGGACCGATCGTCTGAGGCTATCGACGCTATTCTTACAACCTAGATAACGAAATTAGAGTACAAGAGAGCATTACACAATATAATAAATAAGAGTTGCTACCTCAGGGCAACTAAAATTGTGAATTGATCATATTATGCTTAGAGATCAACTTCGAACCTAAATTTATTATGTGAGAAATCATGATGTTTTTTCTGAGCATCAAGATATTATAGGTCTTGCTGTGAAGATGGTCAAGGCAAGAAAATATACTATATATCCATTGATTTATTAGCTGATTGAGTTGACATTGTTCTTACTAGTTGCGACTGCAACCGTTGAGAGAGTGTCCTCTCCCCGATGTTGCTCCGAAGACGGCGCGTGGATCTCACGCGTCGATCCCTTACGGGGCGCGTACGGCCTCCTCCGCCACTCGCCCCCTGCTTCTCTTCCTCGGTCTGGATTATGTGGCACATGGCCTCCTTTTTTGTAGTGGATCTGCCCCGCTCAACCCCACGAGTCGCCGCCATCGCCAGAGTTTAGGGCTTGTTTAGTTTTCAATAAGAGTTTTATGTCAACCTATATGTTATCGGCTTGTGTTGGTTTTTCTGCTGTTTATTTCCTGTTTTTAGGCATAATAGCTTGTATTTGCTGCCTTATGTGGTGTTTTTGTCCCTTGCGGAACTTTGTAGGGTCTTTTGATCTACTTGCTCGTTGGCCCATCGGCTCTTCGAAGTGTCTGGTACGCCTTTTAGAGACTCTTGACCTCATTAATCATATTCTCAACATATATGCTATATATGCCCAAAAAAAAATAGAAGTACGCACAGTTGCCAATAACAGGGAATCATTTCTTTATCTGCCGCAACATTGTTAACGATATATACCTCATGGCCATGAAAAAAGCCCTTCTCGTTGTCGAGGCTTCCAATTGGCTGATGAGGGCCCCCATTCAGCGCGAGGCATGGCTTTTAGCAAGTCAGACTAGTATTTCATTGATTGTACGTGGATGCGTGCCAAAAGTTTGAACACAAAACATGAAGCAAATAACTCACTGGCTCTTGGGGAAATAGGTCTACTTTGCTTACTTTATACAATTTCTGTAAACATACTTCGAAAATCTGAATTTCATTAAGACTTTTTTTTTCTTAGCTGAATTTCTTTAAGACTAATCTTTGAGCCTTGGCAATTTATATATTATACTTTTTTTTCCCTGAAAAGATGAGAAGATAAATTTGTACTCCACAAAACCTCATATAGTTTGCTGAACGCAGGTCGTCAAAAGCTAGCTAATAGAGCCTTGCACAATGTAGTTGAAAATAATTCGATTCTTGATTCTTTTGAATTTCTAACCTGTAATTAAAAAAAATGAGTGATTTCACCTTAACTAAGGGTGGACATCGGAATGGACGGAACCGACATGGGTCATTCCGGTTTACGGTTCCGGTTCTTTATTTGGACCTAAAAAAATAAATTTAGTTTGGGCCCATTGACCCAAAAATAAATATTTTAAGTTGTGTTTTGTTGGTCAAATAACTCTAAATTAAAATTACAATTAAGCAACTAAATTTCAAAATAATATTTCACTATTTGAGGATGCCAAAATAAACTCTAAATTAAAATTACAACTAAACAATTAAATTCCAAAACAAAATAAATACTATCAAAATAAACTATAAATTAAATTTACAAAAAAACTATTAAACAAACAATTAACCATACAAATAAGTAAACAATTAAACATTCATAAAAAAATCCAAATTGGAAGAGGCAAACTCTAAATTAAAATTTTAAAAAATTATACTGAAACTGACTGCTATGTTTGTTTAAGTTCTCAAAAAATTTTCAAAAACTTCTCACTCACTTTTTCAACAATTCCAATACATTTTCACCAATACCAATAATTTTTTTATCAATTTCAATACCTTTTCACTAATCCAAATAACTTTTTACAAATTTCAACAACTTTTAACTAAATTTTCACCAATCTCAAGAGAATCTACACTACTTCCAAAAAAACACAAAACAAAAACTGTTATGAGAACTAAACCAAACATAAGAAAATTCCGGTATTTCCAGCCGGTTCCGGTTCCGAAAATTCCCTAAAATGATATCCGATTCCGGTACCGAAATGGCCGGAACCGAAAATTCCGACGGAAATAGGAATAAATGCCCACCCTTACCTTTAACAAGAAAAGAATATGTGGTTTGTGGTAAGTGGTTCACCATCCTAGTGAAAAAAATACGAATAATTTACTATATATTAAAATTGAAATTCATAATATATAACTACAATAAATTTACAGGTGAATTTGTCAATAGGCCTTTAGTTTAATAGTATCTTCTAACTCTTTTTCTAAAGAGTGCTTTTATAAGTTTAAAAAATAAAAATAAAAATTGCACTTTACACCTTTTTAACTACCCGATTCTTCGAAATTTGCACCACAAATTACTATACTTTACATTTTGCACTTTATACTACTAATTGACTTGTATTCTATAATTTAAAATGACTATTAAGATTGTACTACATGTCTTATTATTTTTATTAATTTTAATGGTTAGATCTTAATTTAGGTTGTAAAATGTAAATCTATCGGTAATTTAGAACTGAATGTATCAAGTTTGATTGTTTGGTAAACAGTCATGCCCATTACCCCTCGAAGAATTATTTGTTGTTTTTAGAATAAAATATTTTTAAAGATTGTATTTAATCCCAACAAGTATTTGGTGTAGCTTATATATCCCCTTAGGTTTGGCATCCTCCCAAAAAAAATTAATTTGAGAGTGCAAAGTTTTAATTTTTCGTGAATAAAAATATATATGGAAGGGTGAAATAAAAAGAACCGTTAGAATCTTCGAATGCGGAAAAAAAAGGGAAAACAAAAGTGCGGTGAGGAAGTAAAGTTGAGAGGGAAGTACAGAAATCAAAGAAAAGAAGAGGGACCGGAGGAGTAAGGGTGATTAAAAATTTATATTCTCATCGGAATTTCCGATTTTACTGGAAAATTAATTTCTGGTTCTGTCATATACCCGAATCAAAATTGGAAGTCATTTTTTACGATTTTTGAAATCAAAACCAAAAATTCCGACGACAAGAATTTTCAGTTCCGATTTTGTTTTTTATAAAAATAGTGCTCAAAATAATATATAACATATGTAATTTAATTCAAGGTTTATTTTAGAATCTAGATTTTGGTTGAAAATTTTATATTTATTATTAATTTATGATGAATAACTAAAAAATATGGAAATGTTTTATTCTTTTTTTTTAAAAAAAGGGTTCAAAATAAAGTATAAATATTGAATTTATTTGAATGCTTATGTTATAATCTAAATTTTAGTTGAAAGTTTACGTTTATGGTTAATTTATGATAAATAATCTAATTTTTTTAAAAAAAATTCGATGAAAAAATATTTTTCACTTGTTACAACGTACCAAAATGTCTACAAAAAGTTCACATATCGGATTTCGATTCCGTTCCAATTTGATTCCGAGAATGGAAATGGTAAATTCCGGTTACATCCATTATGTTCTGTTCTGGTACTCACGCTTTCGGAGGAGGGGTGGGAGAGGGAGAGGGAGAGGGAGAGTGGGGAACATCATAGATGTTGATGGGGGCTGATGCTTCAAGGAGACCGCAACACGTGCTCAGTGTCCTCTGGTCATCAACATCATCTGCAGTCATCGAGAAGTCAGCCAGCGCATTGATAGATTACGTGCCCCTGCCTCCCCAATACTCTCTCTCTCTCGAGCGTGTCGCAGGCTCTGTCACGCAGCACAAACTTGGCCCCTCGGCCCTCGCAAGGGCAAGTCCCCCACCAACCCCAACCCAATTCTCATCTATCTCTCTCACCTGCATCGAACAGCTCAAACAGAACTACTTTTTCCCTCCTCCATCTTTCACTTCTTTTCTCGTGGTCGTACTATCTGGGCTATATTTTGTAGTACATGTCGTGGGTTTTTTTTTTTTTTATATATATTCTAAAAAATTTAGTGAATTAAAAAAATATACAATTTTTCACCCACAAATTATCATATGTTTGACATTTTGCATTTCAAATTATCATTTTTAAGACATTGCACATTAAACTACCAATATTATACACTTTGCACCCTAAACTACCAATTTTTACACTTTGCACCTTCCAATTACTAATATTAAACACTTTGCACCCTCCATTTGACAATAATACCCATGATAAATTAATAAATTAACAATAATATATTTATTATATATAAAATGGGTCAAGGGCATTATTTTCATTTTAGTCTCAAATTTTAAAAAATGAGTGCAAAGTGTCAAAAATTGGTAGTTAGAGAGTGTAATGTATCAAAAATAGTAATTTAGGGTGCAAAGTATCCAAACTATGGTAATTAGTGGATGTAAAATATATTTTTCTCATTAAAAAAAGTGTCGCGGGGGATTATTTTAATGTTGGCTTCTTTTTACCCGGCAAGTGAGTGAGGGCATGGGCATTCGAAAACACGCCTCTTCGGTGACTCATAACATATGTTGGTAATTGGGGCAGGAGACATTACTATGATTTGGATGAGAATCATAGTACAAAACCCCCCATTTTTTATAGGCTTTACGATTTTTTTTGTTCTTTTCACTTTTTTTATAATTTAAAAATCTTTGATCTTCCGTGCCTTCGAATTCGTTTTTGGTTATTGAGTTTAGTGTCATTAATATATTGGGGGACCGTCGTACTATGACTTGTTGTCGAGAATTTAAGCACATAAAATTAGTTATCTGAATTTGGAATATGATTTATGTTCCCATTTTAAAGGTTAAAATCGTACAACCTCCCCCAAGTGGTGACTTACGAGATAGAAAGGGGTAGAGGTTGGGGGTTTGAATCTTAATAAGGCTGCGTTTGCAAAGCTAATCTTCCCTAAAATTTTATCTCTCTCCTAATAAAATACTCTAATATAATCTCTCTCTCTCCCATAAAAAATATAAAAAATTACAAAAACTATAAAAAATTACTTCTCTCTTCACCTTTTCACTAAACCCAATACCAACACATATTCTCATACCAAAAATATTACAACACAAACACAACCTAAGACTCGTTATTATGTAGAGGGTCCTATTTCTCGTCGCTATGCTTCGATTTTGGATAGGAACAGGGTAATAACACTACCGATATATTTTTTTTCTTCCAAAAATAATACTTGTGGAAGATTTTATTTTGATGGTGTTATGACTTGAGTTACCATTAGCCAACAACAGATTTAAAATCAATTAAAGTGAGCTCAAAATAATTTTTTTAAAAATCTCAGTCTTGAAACTAAATAAAATTCAACCTTTTTATTCCAATTTTCACAATTGCCTATAATGTAGTATGGATAAAAAAAATTAAGTATACGTGGAAATCAGAATCCAAAATTTAAGACTCAATTTTAGAAAATGAAAAGCTACATAGTGTGTACAGTATTAGTGTCGTTAGAGCGAGCGGTTCTTTTACCGGCTCCTATCAATCTTGTAAAATTGAGTCAATAGATTGTATCGATCACACTCAAAGGGATCAGACTCCTCTGAAATGATCGACAGTGTAAGTTTCGGACGGGACTCATTCCCCCTCCTTCTCTATCCCTCATTTCTATTGTCCCTGCAATTCGACATAAGATTCCCGTCCCACTCAAAGGTATGATTAAAAAAAAGTCACACTCAAAGGTAGTTTAGTAATGTGGATGAGTTGATAGTTTTGACTCAACAAGTCGATAATTAACCATAAAACAATTCTGGAAGTCAAAAGTGTTTTCCCAGTCTTTTTGTGGTGAAATTGGGACCATCTTACGATATTAGTTAGGCAAGTCGGCTAGTCAGAAAATATCATGCTGAAATCGGGACCATCTTAGATAGTGACACCAAATGTTTTATTTTTAGAGCCATGTTTTTTGAACAGTACTTAAGGTACACATTTGTTAACATAGACCCTTAATTAATTCATTGAGTAACTTCTAGTGTATCTGAAAAAGGTGTAAGATCCTTTTGATAGTACTACTGTTTTTTTTGGGGGGTAAAATAGTAAGTAGTTTCGTTAATCTTAAAATTCAAGATATACAATAAACTGAAAACAAGCAAAAGGTTACTCATTTTACAAGAAAATGATACAAAAATTATATATGCAATAGTAATCCTACTGTGTATACTCATAGGGATTTACGTGATTAGTAGTATGACTATGTCCACTCAAGAGCGGAAAATTTGTTCAATAAAGTGAACTGTCACGCACATATAATTCACATTTTGAACTGAAGTCCACGTATTAGTGGTAAAACACACTCTAGGACTTTCTATGACAATTGCCTCTTTAAGCTTAGTCATTTCTTCCATATACAACTTCATACAATCCTTCATGATCGTAAATCTACTGGGCATCTTAAAGCGAGACTCAAGTCTCTCCACCAATTTCTTAAACCCTAACCTTTTCACAGTCCTAAAAGGCATCTCATCCATGATCAAATATTCAGCAATCCACCTTCTCACCTTCTTTTCACTATAAGTATCTAACTTCAAAACACCCTTATCACTCCCTGTTGCTTTTGAAGCATCCAATGTCAACCTAGATTGAGTCTTATCTAAGAGGTCTTGTTGCTTCAAATATGGCAAGCAACGTTTCAAATGGGCTCTCATACCCGAAGTCTCATGGTGTTCAGGGTGACACCCAACCTTGGCCTTACAATAATGACTCTTAGCTTCAGGGTGTTCAGGTTTGACAACTGGTAGAATTTTAGTGAAATGATCTCATACAAAACTCTTACGAGTATTCTTTCTCTTTTTAAGAGGTGGTTCTTCTGGCTGATCGGTAATATCCTCATTACCCCCACTCTCAGACAGAGGACTAATAACTTACTCATCAGGTACTTGACAGTCTGGACCACTAATAATAGGGCAAGACCCTATATTTGTATTAGGTGTACTACTAGTGTCATTCATCTGACAATAAACATATTTGATTTTCAGTTCATTTGAATAAAAATAATTAATTGCAAAATGACTCAATCTATCTAAATAAACTCTAACAGCTATGTTCACAACCTAAAGGATCATAAGCATAAAAAACAAGTCAAAACTCCAAACTCCAATCAATTATCAAAGATCATCAAGCATGTTCACATTTAAATGGCTTCAATCAATTATCAAACATCAAGTCCAAACAAAAAGTGTACAATACACGAAATAACATCCAACCAAAGCACATTTCAACTGCTTAGCTAAGGTAGTATATGCAATATTTCAGCACCAGATTGATGAACTTCAACTTATACAAAAAAAAAACAAATTTAATAGCAGCAACGAGAGAGAAAGAGAAAGAGAGAGAGAGATGCATATCTCGGGAGGGAGGATGGGAGGGACGGTGGCCGGAGTCGGACTCAGTGGTGGGAGGCCGTGAGGGAGTCGTGAGTCGAGGGCTCAGGGAGAGTGGGACTAAAATGCGAGTGACCTGGGTCGTTTTGACACAGGTCACATAAATTTTAAAGGGCTCAAACGACACCATTTGAGCCATGAAATTAATTTTTTTTTAAAACTACCCAAAAATTTCGGTGTTTCCGCCGAAATTTTCGGTTCCAGAATTTTCATATAATGGGTTCCGGAACCGGAAATTCCAGCGGAATCCGGATGATTTCCTCACCCTTATTCAAAATTTTCTTCCCCTCCCGTTGGGGTATGAAGTTGTGTTTTATCTCAATGCTCTATCTTACAACCTATCATGACATGTTGCCTCATCCGCCTGCAATAACACATTACACTACGCTTCTCAGTTGATTCATCCACTCATATACATTGAGCTCATCTCATACGTTGATCTTTTGCAACCCCAACTCCATTCAATCTATCTTAGGACCGATCGTCTGAGGCTATCGACGCTATTCTTACAACCTAGATAACGAAATTAGAGTAAAAGAGAGCATCATTACGCGATATAATAAATCGGAACTGCTACCTCAGGGCAACTAAAATTATGAATTGATCATATTATGCTTAGAGATCAACTTCGAACCTAAATTTATGATGTGAGAAATCATGATGTTTTTTCTGAGCTTCAAGATATTATAGGTGTTGCTGTGAAGATGGTCGAGACAAGAAAACATACATTATATCCATTGATTTATCAGCTGATTGAGTTGACATTGTTTTTACCAGTTGCGACTGCAACCGTTGAGAGAGTGTCATCTCCCCGGCGTTGCTCCGAAGACGGCCCGTGTTCATTCACGCGCGCCGATCCCTTCCGGGGCGCGTACGGCCTCCCCCGCCACTCGCCCCCTGCTTCTCTTCCTCGGTCTGGATTATGTGACTTATGACCTCCCTTTTTGCCGTGGATATGCCCCGCTCAACCCCACGCGCCGCCGCCATTGCTAGAGTTCAGGGCTTGTTTAGTTTTCAATAAGGGTTTAATGTCAGCCTATATGTTATCGGCTTGTGTTGGCTTTTCTGCTGTTTATTTCCTGTTTTTAAGAATAATAGCTTGTATTTACTGCCTTATGTGGCTTATCCGTCCCTTGCGGGACTTTGTAGGCCTTTAGGTCTGCTTGCTCGTTGGTCCGCCGGCTCTTCGAAGTGTCTAGTATGCCTTTTAGAGCTTCTTGAGTTGTTAAAACTTCATTGATCTTATTCTCAACTTATATGCTATATATGCAAAAAAAAAAAAAAAAAAAAAAAAAAAAAAAAAAAAAAAGAAGAAGAAGAAAAGAAAAGAAAAGAAGTACGCACAGTTGCCAACAACAGGGAATCATTTCTTTATCGCCGCAACATTGTTAACGAAATATACCTCATGGCCATGAAAAAAGCCCTTCTCGTTGTCGAGGCTTCCAATTGGCTGATGAGGGCCCCCATTCAGCGCGAGGCATGGCTTTTAGCAAGTCAGGCTAGTATTTCATTGATTGTACGTGGATGCGTGCCAAAAGTTTGAACACAAAACATGAAGCAAAGAACTCAATGGCTCTTGGGGAAATAGGTCTACTTTGCCTACTTTATACAATTTCTGTAAAAATACTTCGAAAATCTGAATTTCTTTAAGACTTTTTTTTTCTTAGCTGAATTTCTTTAAGACTAATCTTTGAGCCTTGGCAATTTATATATTATACTTCTTTTTCCCCTGAAAAGATGAGAAGATAAATTTGAACTCCACAAAACCTCATATGGGTATGTTTGGGACCTAAAATTTAGACCCAAAAATTTAAGTTTAATAATAAAAAATTTATCACATAATTTTTTATTATTATAATATTTATTAAAAATATTCTTTTCCATCACTTTTTCACCAACTCTCATAATATATCTTTACTTTATAATATTTCTCAAACCCCAATACCCAAAATTCTCGAGCGTGTCGCAGGCTCTGTCACGCAGCACAAACTTGGCCCCTCTGCCCTCGCAAGGGCAAGTCCCCCACCAACCCCAACCCAATTCTCATCTATCTCTCTCACCTGCATCGAACAGCTCAAACAGAACTACTTTTTCCCTCCTCCATCTTCCACTTCTTGGCTTCTTTTCTCGTGGTCGTACTATGTGGGCTATATTTTGTATTACATGTCTTGGGTTTATTCTCTTTTTTTATATATATATATATTCTAAAAATTTTAGTGGATTAAAAAAATACATTTTTCACCCATAAACTATTATATGTTTAACACTTTGCACTTTAAATTATCATTTTTAAGACATTGTACCCTCAAACTACCAATGTTAGACATTTTGCACCCTAAACTACCAACTTTTACATTTTGCACCTTCCATTTGACAATAATACCCTTGATAAATTAATAAATTTACAATAATATCTTTAAAAATATCTAAAATGGGTCAAGGGCATTATTGTCATTTTAGTCTCGTATTTTAAAAAATTGGTGTAAAGTGTCAAAAATTGGTAGTTAGAGGGTGTCATGTATCAAAATTAATAGTTTAGGGTGTAAAGTGTCAAAACTATGGTAATTTGTGGGTGTAAAATATGTTTTTCTCATTAAAAAAAGTGCCGCGGGGGGATTATTTTAATGTTGGCTTCTTTTTACCCGGCAAGTGAGTGAGGGCATGGGTATTCGAAAACACGCCTCTTCGGAGACTCATAACATATGTTGGTAATTGGGGCAGGAGACATTACTATGATTTGGATGAGAATCATAGTACAAAACCCCCCATTTTTTTATAAGCTTTACGATTTTTTTTGTTCTTTTCATTTTTTTAATTTAAAAATCTTTGATCTTCCGTGCCTTCGAATTCGTTTTTGGGTATTGAGTTTAGTTTCATTAATATATTGGGGGACCGTCGTACTATGACTTGTTGTCGAGAATTTAAGCACATAAAATTAGTTATCTGAATTTGGAATATGATTTATGTTCCCATTTTAAAGGTTAAAATTGTACAACCTCCCCCAAGTGGTGACTTACGGGATAAAAAGGGGTAGAGGTTGGGGGTTTGAATCTTAATAAGACTCTTTATTATGTAGAGGTCCTATTTCTCGTCGCTATGCTTCGATTTTGGATAGGAATAGAGTAATTACACTACCGATATATTTTTTTTCTTCCAAAAATAGTACTTGTGGAAGATTTTATTTTGATGGTGTTATGACTTGAGTTACCATTAGCCAACAACAGATTTAAAATCAATTAAAGTGAGCTCAAAATAATTTTTTTAAAAATTTCAGTCTTGAAACTAAATAAAATTCAACCTTTTTATTCCAATTTTCACAATTGCCTATAATGTAGTATGGATAAAAAAAAATTAAGAATACGTGGAAATCAGAATCCAAAATTTAAGACTCAATTTAGAAAATGAAAAGCTACATAGTGTGTACAGGTATTAGTGTTGTTAGAGCGAGCGGTTCTTTTACCAGCTCCTATCAATCTCGTTAAATTGAGTCAATAGATTGTATCGATCACACTCAAAGGGATCAGGCTCCTCTGAAATGATCGACCAGTGTGAGTTTCAGACGGGACTCCTTCCCCCCTCTCCCTCTCTATCCCTCATTTATATTGTCCCTGCAATTCGACATAAGATTCCCGTCCCACTCAAAGGTATGATTAAAAAAAAGTCACACTCAAAGGTAGTTTAGTAATGTGGATGGGTTGATAGTTTTGACTCAACAAGTCGATAATTAACCATAAAACAATTCTGGAAGTCAAAAGTCAAAAGTCAAATGTGTTTTCCCAGTCTTTTTGTGGTGAAATTGGGACCATCTTACGATATTAGTTAGGCAAGTCGGCTAGACAGAAAATATCAGGCTGAAATCGGGACCATCTTAGATAGTGACACCAAATGTTTTATTTTTAGAGCCATGTTTTTTGAACAGTACTTAAGGTACACATTTGTTAACATAGACCCTTAATTAATTCATTGAGTAACTGCTAGTGTATCTGAAAAAGGTATAAGATCCTTTTGATAGTACTACTTTTTTTTTTTTAATTCAAGATATACAATAAACTCAAAACAAGCAAAAGGGTTACTCATTTTACAAGAAAATGATACAAAAATTATATATGCAATAGTAATCCTACTGTGTATACTCATAGGGATTTCCGTGATTAGTGGTATGACTATGTCCACTCAAGAGCGGAAAATTTGTTCACTATATACGTAGATATTTAGATTACAACGTAACATATGCAGATTAAACCTTGATTCTGCTTGACGAGCTAGTTGTTTCTGCTCCACTCGGTTTCGACGACTTGAACTTTATTCTAATACTTCAGTATTACTCTATGAGAGTATATGTAAGTGATACATTAAATTCCACGTGAAATGGGAAAAAAGAAGGAATGAAAAATACGTCTTTAAGAAGTAATCAAATATATATCGCATTGAAAACTTTTTAGAAGTTTAAACTGGACATTACAATGATTTTAAAAGAATTTTAAGAGCAAATTTTCACTTATTTTATTGAAGTCAAAGCGCAAATACAGCTAACGCTTTCCTATATCGTTACAATGTATCACTTGTCCTAATATATAAGTTGTGTTTGAGCTCTATCAATAATATAAGAAGAGTATTCATGCATGAATCAAGCTGGACTAAAAAAAAAGTTAAGCAATGCGAATTAAAACAGTAGCTGAAAAAATATGACATGTACAATCGCTTGGTTATCAATTCAAATCAGTATAAAAGAGTAGAGGAATAGTAGATGAACAGTTTAATTAAAAGTGGTGCTCCATGCATGAAAATTGGGGGGGAGTGCTCAAACCACTGGCCAGGGGTCTGTGTGCCACTGCCCTGTTTGCCAGACAGACCCCTGGCCAGTGGTTTGAGCACTTTTTAGTCCTCCAAGGCCCATCCAATTGCTGCCACTTTCCACGTAACTTCTAAAATGTATGGAATAAATAAAACCCATGGATGGGGAAGCAAAGAGAAGCATCATTATCCGTACGGACCAATAAGTCTCATCCCATTAATCTAATCCTAAATGCCCTCAAATCTTTGCTTTAAACAAATATTATATTATAATAATATCCCCCATAAAATTTAATTTAATTAAATTAATAACCCCCCAAAAGGACCTTTATTAAAAGTTTGTGATTAGTTTGGAGACTGAGTTCTCAACTTGCCATTTGGGGTGGTGGGGAGAACCTTTTTACTTATACCATCACTTTGGGGGACTTTAGTGCCTCCTTTCCATCGTCTTCGAAACAACCTGTACATTTTATGAAAATTACAATCCTGCCAACTTATAATTTTTTATTTTTATTTTCTTGTTTTACGGGTGTTTTACATATATAATAATGATCATTTTAGGATTTAAAGAAAATCAACTTGTCTCGAGCCCACAATACTTCCCACGTCGTTAGCCGAGATTCGGATCCTTTTATTTATACATGGTATTTAAGCTGTAGGATTCGATCCAACTCTAATGGACCTTATGCATAAGATTTCTCTCGTTATTGAAAAAAAAAAATATTCCTATACTTAAAATATTGGAGGGATATTCTCCATTGTTTTGAAGCGTAGTAGTACTAAATCACTGTGGTACTTAGACTAAACAAAGCTAAGCGTGAGGAAAGTTTAGAATCTTAGACATATTATATGCAATAAGAAGTTAGGGTATTCTCAGGATGAAGGAGGTGAGCATATGGAGAATCTCAAACTCCATGAACCCATCTGTCAAGCTCTTCACAATAAAAAAAAGACTCAAGGCAACAGTAGAAATAAAAGATTGCAGCATAACACCTAAAGAAAGGGCAAAAGCTAACCCACTTTAGATGAGTACAATTCCACATAGATATAATTTTGTTTTTTTTATGTGTACATACATACTTATATACATGCATGGATGTCTATTTGTTTTTGGAAAATTCACTTTTTAGTCCTTAAATTTTGGATACTTTTTCATTTTAATCATTCACTTTCAAATTTTAAATTTTAAATTTTTAGTTCTTAAGTTTTCTTTGTTTGACAAAATGATCCTTCCGTCAGTCTGTCGTTTATATACTTAACGGAACTATCTGACACGCCGACAAATTTGTAACGGTCGATCGCTCTAAATTTATTGACGTATCAAATAGGTCCGTTAAGCACATAAACAACATATTAAAAGAAGGACTAAAATAAAAATGTGATTAAAATAAAAAATTAACCAAGAATAAAAACTAAAGATTGAATTTCCGTTTGCTTTTTTTATTGATTTCTCCTGGCTAGGCTAGCTAGTTGCAGACAAAGGTTAAGAGGGGTACTCTGGTACGTTCCTATAACTGTGTACCTGGCCTGTAATTGATGCAGCAAAGTACAAGTCCATCTCTGGATTTTATTGAGTGCCTGTATAGTGTATACCAGCAAAGCCAATGAATAGGTTGCAGGCCATATAACTGTAGTTCCCTGACCATAATTAATTTCCACCCTTCACGCCAATGCTGCATTCAGAGTATCAAATGACCACGAGAACTTCGTACATTATTAATTCAAATGCAGTACAATTTTTTTAAAAAGTTAAATATTAAGAAGATGGGCATCTCCACTTACGCAGTAAAGACTTTCTTTACCAAAGAAGAAGATAATTACTATAGCATCATTAATTATGATCGTACAATTAATTAATTAATTAATCATGCTTTTATAGAACGCCAAATATATATAGCCTTGATTTTGCTTTACGTTTCTCAAATGATAAACTAGTCTTGGCAATCCTAGATCGTCCTCTCAAAAGCAGCTCCTCCATCTTTTTTTGTTTTCTATTGTACGTCCCCTCCGCATGGATTATAATATTATTAGCTGAAATCTTTGGCTTTTTTTTTTCCTGCATAATGAAGGTTGAAAAATAAAATGTATAAGAGGAGTATATAGTCTATATGTGTCCTTGGATGTTGTATAAGTGAACATAACCCAAAAAAGTACATAAATTATATGTACTACCATAAATTAACCTGAAAACTCCAAACTGCACAAGGGAAGGTTTTGAGCAGGTGCATGGAGTAGGGTTAATTTATAATAAGGTCATTTAATTAATGTACTTAATTTCTTATATGTCAATTGTTTGGTGCACTACTTCTACTTATGAAAGCTTATTGTCAAAGATAAGAGGCTATCTTGCTAAAGGCTCCTGATGCTATGATCTTCAAGTCTTGGGGAAATTTTTTCCTTTTTTTCTTTTCCATGCTAAGCCTCAAGTACATAATTAATATATATGAGAAATTTGAAAGTTGGTCCAAAAACTAATTAAAAAAAATAAAAGAAGATAAAAAGAGAAAGCCCATGTTCAAAGGTAACAAATATATATATCATGATCAAATCTAGTCCGATTCCACCTTGATATCTAGCTACTGGAAATAAATGCATTTTTTTTTTCAGTAGATGTATTGTAAGATGTACTTTTGAATGCATAATTTCTTTCGGTAGATGTACATTTAAATTGGCCCTAACTTGTTTTTCAGGCTCTCCTTTATGAGAAATCAAACTTCATTGAGTGTGCTTTCATTGAACAAAAGGTTTTAGTGTATGAGAATTATTTATCCTTTTTTTCTTCTTCTAATAAAGTAGTACATTGATTGTTTATCTACTGGTTGTTGCTTTCCACCCTCAGATTTCTAATAGTTTTGCTACACAGATGGCATTAAGACATGTTTTGATTTAGGCTCAATAAAAATCGGACCGCGAACAGGACTGGTCTTGTTTATGTAAATTTGATCCGATCCATACCTTTTGACAAACCGGTCCGGACCAGTTTATTAATATAAATAAAAATATATTTTTTTGTATTTTTAATACAAATTACAAACTTAAAAAGTTTAGTTTTAACATAAACTAAAACTCTACATTTTTATATGTCATTCCCCTTCGAAATTAACCTAAAAATATTTTTAAAAATGAAACCGGTCCGGATCGGATTTTCGATTGTGTAGCCTAGGGCTGAAAACCGACCGGTCGGTTCGGTTTTGAAGTCAAACCGTGGGCCGAACCGACTGCCAAACCGCCGGTTGGGAGCATCGGCCGGGCCGACCAGGTTCGGGGGTCGGTTTGGTCAACAGTGTTCACAGAGAACCCAGAAACCATTCCTTTCAAGCCCTGTAATCATACATAATTGGTATCAAAAGAGAATGAGATGGTGATTGGAAACGAAGCATGATAAAGAAATCGGGACTGGAGTTAAACACCATATCCAAAAACCAAGAAGGAAGAATACCTTGGTGAAATATCTGCATCCTTTTTCTCCACCAGTAACAACTAACAACAAGCAACTTGAGGTTCTCATGCCAGAGGGTGAGAAGTGAGAACAACGACTTCCTTGTCAGGATCTCCTTGCGTTAAGAATTCAACCTCATCATCACTCACCTATACCAATTAATACAATAACAAAAACCATTTAATCACCCGAGTCAGATTCCCATAAAACAACGCCAAGAAAAAATCAATAGAGAATGCTAGGAGTAGAGAACATGAGAAAGAGAGAGGGGCGTGAGATAGATAGAGAGAGAGAGAGAGGGAGGGAGAAGACGTCGGCTCGTCAGGAGAGGGGAAAAGGGCGTCGGGGGAAAATTGGGATTTTGGGAATACAGAAAGAGGGTGGGGGTGGGGGGAGGCGACACTTAATATTAAAAATAAAAATACAAATAGGTAAAATTCCAAGTATACTCTCGGTTCGATTCGGTCCACTGTTTTGGGTAGCCAGACTAACCAAATCGGTTATGGACAATTTTGGGCCGACAAGCGAACCGGCTCGAAATCGGCCGGCCCAATCGATTTCGGGCCGGTTTGGGTCGGCCCGATCGGTTCCGACCCAAAATTGTACACCCCTAGTGCAGCCCTAGTTTCCATCCTAACTAGCTTGATTTGGATGGTCGATATAACTCATTAATTATGCACTGAATGAGATCCGTTTAGTAACACCTGTTTGAATCTTATTCCTTTTTTCTTTATATAAGTGTTTGAATCTTATTATTGAGACTGAATCTCATATGAATATCTCAAGTGGGGTTTTAATCCACAAATTACTCAACCCTTTAATCTGCAAATGGTCCCCTTTATTCAATACGGATGGGAAGAGAAAGTGGTCCACTTCATAGAATATAGGAACAAAATTATTTTAAACTCTTATCAAGAAATATCCAAGACAAAAAAGAAAAAAAAGAAAATACAAAATGTCAGGAATAAAGACGACAATAAATAGAACACAAGGCTCCGTTTGATAATAAAAATTTTATCATTCTTAACATTTTAACACAATAAAAAATTACAATATAATCTATTTATTTCTATTATATCATTACTTTTATTATAATAAATATTAAAAATTATCTCTCCATTTATTTTTTCACAAAATTTAATAATCTATAATTTTAATTTCCACTTAATTTTAATACACAGACACAAAGCCAAATCCAATCGAGGGAAATAAATTGTTATAAAAGAGAAGGCCAAAGACAAAGAAAGGCAAAGGAGGAGGGGCAAATTAGTAGAGAGAGAAGATATTTTTAAGTGGGGAACGGCGCAGTGTCTGTCCTTTCCCGATAAGCCCGGTGATTTGCTCGAATGGGGAGGAACCCTTGTTGCTTCGCTTTAGGGCACTTTTGAACCTCCAAGCCCACCTCCCCCCCATCCAAGTGATCCATCCCCCTACTTCTTTTCTCCCTCTCTCCCAACTCTCCCTCCCTCCAATTCCCTCACAATTCCCGCATCCCCGGATTTTCCTTTCACTTTCTCACAGTCCAAACAAACCAACCAACCAACCCTAATCCACTTCATGTAGATGTCTATCCCTCAACCGCTATAACTGCCTTTCGTTCCATACTTGTAAATGCAAATCTCTTTCCAATTTTCAGTCCCTAGCTAATTTCCTCAGCTCAGGTGAATTTTGTGGTTTTCATTAGCTGTGGATAAACAAGTGAGCAAAGCAAAGCGAAACGGAAAGACAGTGACAAGGAGAAAGAAAGAAAGTAAAGAAGAAGAAGAAGAAAAAACAGAGAACAAAAGAAAAGAAACAATAGTTGGAAACTCGAAGAGCACAAAGTCCGCGTTCTGGAAACACCGTACTTCCAAGGCAGGTCCTCCGCTTAGATCACTTTTGTTTATCTCCGATTTTACTGCTCTTTGTCTTTCAGTTTCCGAAGTGGAACAGCAAGATTGCAGAGAGCTGTGGCTTATGGGAATTTTATCTAGTTGATTTCTTGTGTGTTGTGGGTGTGTTTTATTAACGAGCTGATGATCTGAGAAGTTGTTACTGAAACGAGCTGAAATTGCAGGTTGTGATTCAAGAAGCTTTTAGACCACAGATCTGTCAGCTTTAGGTGCTTATCCAAATTGCCTAATTAAACGGAGTTTCTTAATAATCAGTCTTAACGAAACAAAGCGGAGCTGATAGCTTAACACACCTGTCAGGCTCTAACCAATCTTCAAAGCAAGGAAAACTGAGTCTCTCTCTCTCTCTCTTTTGTTGGTAATTTACGGATAGTGTTTGAATTTATTATTGGTGACATGGTTAAGCTTGACAGTAATGTAGTAATGTCTGGCATTTTTAGGGTCTGGACAAAGCTTTAAATACGGGGGGATGAGGCCGTAAAAGGGTTAGGCTCAGATCGGCGAAGAGTACGCTATTTAATGCGTCTGCTATAGCTTGAATCTGAAGCACAAAGGGTCGGATCAAGGTATATAGCCTGCTTCTTCTGTTTCTACTTTTTCTAAAGCTTATCGTCGTTAAAACTTAAAAGCATACCAAGGTTTTAAGTCAAAAAAAGTCCTGAGACGGGGGCTAAAAGCCTTCTAGCTGTATGTACACGAAGCAAGAGCAAAGTCAGATCCCTCCCGCCCTCTCTCAGCTCTGTAAGGACTGAGTGGTTAAAGCACTGTGTCTGTACGTAATCTGATGCTTTTTCCTGTTTTCAATTTTGACTCGCTTATGACTTTTTTTTTTGGTGGGTAAAATTTTCTTTTGGTGTTTGCAGCCTGCAGGGGCTGAGGAGGCCGATGTTCTCAGACCAATTCAGGCTTTGCTTTTGAAAGGCGGTCTGGTGGTCTGCGACTGCAAAAAGCTTAAACGAGAGCTACTGCTAGCCTTCACTGACTTGGACCGTGATATATCAGCAGCGTAAAAGAAGGCCTTTTTATCACTACACAGCCAAAGTACTGTCTGAATTATCGTCATCAATATGCATAGGACACAGCAACCCCACCTGTACTCTCATCACATCTCTTCCTCTCTGTAAAAACAAAACACCTACTCTTCCTATCTGTATATTTATCTCTCTCGCTAGAAGTAAAGAAGATACGAGAAACAAACCTCCGAAACCAAAAGGGTGTGCGTGATTGTATGAGAAACTGTTTGAGAAAGGCATGAAAGTGGTATGGAGGTGGAAGAGATTCATCAGGCTCAAGCTTGTAAGTTCCCAAGGGTTCAAAATGGCAGAAATGACACCACCAAGATAAGCTCAAGAGGAGCTTCCGACCACTACCCAGATGACGAAGACGATGGAGAGCTCAAAAGGGTTGGGAGTTTTGGCCCGGGAGGCGATGCCGGCGGGAATGCCAACCCGCTTCGAGGCTGGCACCATTCGTCGCGGATCATTAGGGTTTCTCGGGCCTCCGGTGGCAAAGATCGCCACAGCAAGGTCTGGACGTCCAAGGGTTTAAGAGATCGGAGGGTTAGGTTATCGGTTAACACGGCGATTCAGTTCTATGATCTTCAAGATCGGCTGGGTTACGATCAACCAAGCAAAGCTGTGGAGTGGCTGATCAAGGCTGCGGCCCATGCTATAGCTGAGCTCCCTTCGCTGAATAGCAATTTTCCTGATACCCCGAAGCAACTGAGTGATGAGAAGAGGGCGAGTGAGGGTACCGAACAAGGGTTTGATTCGGCTGAGGTGGAGTTAGACGGTGACCCCAATTTCCAGCAAAACCAAAGTCAACACCTTTCTTTGTCCAAGTCCGCTTGTAGCAGCACCTCTGAGACAAGCAAGGGCTCTGGTTTGTCCCTCTCGCGGTCTGAAATCCGCGTGAAAGCGCGTGAGCGGGCCAGGGAGAGAGCAGCTAAAGAGAAAGAGAAGGATAATAACGTGAACCAAATTTCGCACAGTTCTTCATTTACTGAGCTCCTCACCGGTGGAATTAACAGTGTTAACAACAATTCTGCTAGTTCCATTGGCTCAACTCATCAAAACTCCGGCACTGAGCCTAATTTGTTTCACAAGGCGGCGAGGCAGTGGCCTTGTTCGACCCCAATGGACTATTTCGACTCGGGGCTACTGGGGCCCTCGTCCCGAGCCCATCACTCGTCCGGGTTCTCGGGACAAATCCATCTGGCAAATTCCCTTCCACAAACAATGACAATGTCGGTGCCGGCTTTCAATGTTTCGGGAGATAATCATTCAGAGCTGCAGCATTTTCCTTTCGTAACTGACCATCTCATCCCGGTGGCCGCAGTGACGTCGCAGCCCGGCGGAGGGCCGGGTGACTACAACCTCAACTTCACCATCTCTTCCGGCCTTGCTGGTTACAACAGGGGGACCCTTCAGTCCAATTCACCGTCTCTTTTGCCTCACCTCCAGAGGTTTTCTCCTATAGACGGACCAAATGTACCCTTCTTCATGGCTTCGGCTGCTTCAGCGTCTCTGCCCATGGAGAATCACCACCACCAGTTCTCATCTGGATTCGATAGCCGCTTGCAGCTCTGCTACGGTGACGGTAGCCGGCATTCAGACCAGAAGGGAAAAGGGAAGAACTGAGTTCCTGTAAGAATAACATCCATTTTAGCCCATCTCCTTCCTGGTAAGCTACAGTGGTCTTTTCCTTTTTATTACTTGTTTTTATTTTGATCGTAGGACATTGCTTCCTATAGCGGTGCTTGTTTGGTTCTCTGCCTACATGGGTTCGTACTTTTCCCCGACTTATGTTTACATGCCGTTTTTGTATTTTGTATTTATTCATGTTTGCTTTTTGGATTTACGTGTTGCAATTACCTAAACTGTTTTGCTTTCTTGGTAATCATAAAGAACTGAACGATTGGGCATATTTTTATGGGTGTCACATATTAAATTGTCTTTATTTGATTCCTGTGAATGAGGATCGGCTGGTTGTCTTTTTTTTGTTCTCTTCTTGGTTTCCTTATTTCTAGCGTCTGCATTTCCACGCCAGGTGTTAGCTTGTGTGTTGGCTAGGCCATGGTTAGGCAGTTAGAGGAGTTAAGCAAGCTCCACTTTTACAAAAACTGACGCAATGCTAGCTTTAAAATCCCAATTCTTTTCTTCCTACCAAGCTGTTCCACATGGCAGCGGCTCGGTTCACCGGGGGCAGTTGCTTTAGGGTTTGAGTCGCTAAATAGGGTTTGTTGAATGACATGAGGGGCCGATCCTATTCCTTTCGGCTTTTGCTAAAGCCCATGCATGTCGGAGGCAGGCCTCCTAAAATTCGTAATACAGTGCGGGTGAACTATAGTTGAGACTAATCCATCTGTAGTGGTGGCGGGGCCAAAATTTTCACTTTTATTTTCTGAACTATTATTAAAATATCATTTACTGGTGTAGAACTTTCAATTTCATTGTGCTCAAAGTTCACAATTTATCAAATGCCAGCCCTTCGTCCATTCATTCTGTCAAAAAAGACAAAGCAGCCGAGTAAGATGAAAATACCTCTAAATCAATTGGTCTCGCAGGATCTTTGTTGGGGTATTTTTATCTTTGTGGACTTGTTTCTGCCATCTTTTAGGGGAAAAATTGAACGAAGCGCTGAAATTGATCAATAGAAAAACTTTTAGGGTTTAATGTGATGAAATTGAAAGTTCAGACTAGTAATTGATATTAACTGATAATTTGGGAGTTAAAAGTGAAGATTTCTCTAAAAATAAAGAAAACAACCAATTTTTTCTTTAGAGTCTGTATTTAACTGAATTCCTTTTTTTTTTTTGTAGTTTTCTCTCCGGAAAATTACATTCCAAGTAAAAAGTTTGGTGTTTTTGACAACAAATGAGTTCATAAACAAAGGGTAAACAAAAAAAAAAGGAAAGAGAAGAGAAGAGAAGACTTCAGAACTGTATAAAGAACCAAGTATGTGAAGATAAAATTGAGAATAGTTTAACAGGGCAAGCTCCCTTACATATTGCTTGTGTCCAAATCGTAACTTTTCTGGCTACTCTCTAGAGAGATCAACAGTCATTCCACTTTTAAAGGCAATAATAGTAGTTTCCATTTGTTTATTCCGATTCCTTAAGGATGATGCTTGTCTGTCTAAGAGAGACTAGCATCTACTAAATTTTTTGAGGGGAATATAGTGTACGTTATGAAAATATCAAGTTAAATTATTAACATTCTTACAAGTGTACATCTTAAACAAGTAAGCCATCTATGTCCCTGTATCATGGATAACTTTCCGAGGTGTGAACTTCTAAAGTATAGGAAAATGCATGGTTTGAAGCCTTTTGAATCACTTAAAAGGGAAAATGTGTAGTGTAGTATGAATCCGTCGTATGTGGGTTCAATCCGTGTCTGTCACGTTTTAAGAGTTGGACTGTTTATTATTGAGAAACAAGACAATCCTAGGAAGAGCTTTTTGTGCAATTTATCCCATGACTAATTCCAAACACATCCAAGCAATTTGTATTTGATCGATAATGTAACCACTAAAGAAGTCCAAACTAGCGAGCTTACTGTGCTGGAAAAAATTAGTCAAAATTATTCTATTTGTTTTAGATGAGAGAGAGAAGAAGAATATGATTCCAATATGTAGGGTCTCTGAGCAATCTTATAAAGGATAGTGTACTAAAACATCAATACTAATCTGATTAATCTAGAATTAGATGAATTTGTTGATAGAACAAAAAAATCAAGAGCCCTGAGTCAATAAAGACTGAGAAAATTGACTCGGAACACATTTCATTTTGATTAGGAGCTCTATTGTCAAATTTAGGCTGAACCATTAATTGAGTAACTTGTACAAATCTTTCCATTTTCCAACTCGATCCGATCCATTCGTTCGTCGTGCTATTTACTCGATCACATACATTTTTAGAACACCTCTAACAAAGGGACAAATAGTCAATTTTGAAAGAACTTATCATAAACCTCTTTCAGATATGAATCTATCTAATTCAGAGGGGATCTATTCATTAAAAAGAATCTATTCAATACATTTATTATGTACCCACAAGTGTTATTTTGGATTTGAATTAGATTTCAGATCAATCTCATTGCTTATCATTTTCTCATACTATGTTTTTTTTTTCTAAGTTTTTTCTCAAACTATGTACACGTGAGATATTATGATATCCTCTTCTTGAACTCTTATCATTCTCGTTGGAGCTTCATATGTTGTGGTTATTAGGTCCACTCTGATACCAAGTAAAATGTTTTTAGAAATCTCTAGCCAAGGTTGGAGTCATGAGAAATCCCAATTGCACCCAGGAAGCATGGATTGCGGAGTTAACATCGTTCTTTTCTCATTATTTATTTCTTCTGAAACAAGGGACAAGACACCATAAGTTTAGTTTTTTCGGGTTTCAAATCTCTCATGGAGCGAAGGGAGTGTGGTCTGCCCCTGTTGTTATCAACCATGAGGGGTGATATAGAACAAAGTTCTTCAAAAGTTTAAGATTGATATCGTCCTTTTCATTTCATTTCATTTCGCTCATCTTATATGGTCTCTACTCTCTATTCCTAGAATTTTTGTTCATTCCTTGTAATAATGCATGGAATCCTAGTACTTCTCACTTTGCAATGTAGGTCTTTCAGTTTTTCCTTTGTCGCTAATATGCATGCTAATTCTTTAGCCGAAATGACTTGAATCCTGCACGTTACCGTGCATTGGTTGTCTTTCTTGTCATGTGCGTTGTCTGTCTTCTGAAATTGCTCAGCTAGCAATATATAAATGGATACCCTGGTCCATGCTGCTGAATTCCTTTAGTTATTATTCTGCCCTCCTGGAGACCAATGTTAATTTTGGTGCTTTAAACAAGATACGGGATAAGGGATACTCTCTAAAAAGGTGGCAAATTAATTGTTGAAGTTCCAGCATCTTTTTTTGGGTAGTATCCTCATGAGATAAGGGATACTCTCTAAAAGCCTTCTATGGTGGTTTCTTCAACTCAAACATCTAATACTCTCTCATTACAGTTTCTCTGTGGCATGACAACCAGTCGGGCACATAGGAATTAACCTAGATGATTTTGTAATTGGTGTAACTTCATATGGTCCTTCATTTGATTCACCAGATAGATTTGGGAACAAGCAAGATATTTTGTCCATAGCTTGTAAGTATATAATTAAATGAAATTAAGGTTTCAGGCAATATTTGCTATAGTTCAAAATGGTTAACATGATTTCAGTCCTAGCAAAATGCAGTAACAAAAATTTAATGATTTTCGGGAATTAGGTTGATTGAGCTGTTCTTTTTGCCACAAAAGATTTCTCAACAGTTGCAGATAAGAAGATGATGTGAACGTTCCTTAGGGGATAAGGCAGTACAGGATAACATGAAAAAGTAGCTACTTACATTTGTTGCTGTAAGATAGGGATTTGAGTTCGTGCTTGGAGTTGGACAAAATGCAAAAAGTAGGGGATGGTGAACCGGGATAAAGACTGGCTGTTGGTAGAAAGTTCTAGTCAAACTCATTTTTTTTATTTTCAAAAGAGAACAAGCAGACAAACATGTTTTACATATAAGGTGGCTTTTGTTATTGTTAGAATGACATCCCGGGGGCTAGTAACCATTCATGATTTGAAAAATTTAGAAAGCTTAGTGGACTAGTTTCGTTGTGCGCCAAAATGTTGGAGAAAGTGGAGAGTCTACCATTGCTCTATTTTTTAGGTTAGAAAACTCTGGTGTACCATTAGGGCTTGTCATTGTTAGCAAGTGAATTTTATTCAGAAGGCTCGTGATCGATATTTGAGAAAACTTTGTGCATTGGTTTCTTCTTGATGGAAGAAAAAAATTACTTTATTTTTCTTGAATTTCCTTACGTTTTCTCCACAAGAATTGGGAACAGGTTAAAAACTCTAGTGTACTTATTAGGGCCTTTTCATTGTTAGCAAGTGGATTTTATTCAGAAGGTTAGTGATCGATATTTGAGAAAAACTGTGTATTGGTTTCTCCTTGTAGGAAGAAAATAATTATGTTCGTTTTGTAAAGATTTTTAAGATTTTGATAGAATTGTGAATATTTATGTAGATTGGAGTTTTATAAGTTTTTGTGTAAAAGTTGGTGAAATGTTTTAAAGATATTTAATTTTTGTTGGAGTTCGTAGAAAGTTGTAGAGAGATGAATTGATGTAATTGTTTAATAAAAAAGTATTGGAGTTTGTGTGAAAAGTTGTTGGAGATTGTAAAAAGTATTGGTGTTTGTGTATGAATTTTTGAGATTTTGGATGTTTGTTTTATACATTTGTTAAATCCTATTGTATTCTAAAATACTTTTGCAAACGAACATCCAAAATCTAAAATTGGGAACACTTGTGAGTAATCATCATTAGAAGCTACCTTAGGTTATGCAGTTATGGAGCAGGGCTTTTGCAATGAACTCCTTGGCTCTTTTATCTCTGCTTTATATAAGGGATGTAGGTGAAATCTTCTGTTAGGTTGCAGTTATATTTGGACTATCTCTTGGATATTTTTCATCATATAAATTTATTTCTAAACGTACCTTTGAATACATAGTCTTTATGAGTTAATCAAATACCCGTCCTATCAAGCTGATTGAAAATCAGAAACTACCTCATCTAGAACATTTGAGCCACAAGTGAAGATGAGATAATTTTTAGTTCAAAATAGAAAGTTCGAGAAAATTTGACTCTAACCACATAAAGTAGCATTCTATCTGCAATACGCCTCAGAAACTACCATTCTCAACAATAGGCCGCCCTGAATTCTCATTTTTCTTCTTTTTTTGTTGCATTTTGATACCTTGGTTAATATGGATGAAACTAGGGCATGTGACAAAATTCTAATGATAAGATTTTAATCAAAGGGGTATATTATATTTGCCCAAAGAAGTACAAATACTTGTACTATGCAAGATTACTTTTGATGTTCTTTTTGATAAGCCTTGTATCATTTCTTTCTCATTAATTTTTCTATCTCATGTCAAATATCGAGTTGTGATTTGTTGCATATCTAGTCCAAGTATCTCTCCTTTGTACTGCAACGCTTCTTTACCTTTTACTTAGCAGAGAAATGAAACATACACTGACAAGAACGTGGGGAAAAAGTTAAGCCAATTGTCGGGATCCTCTGATTGCTCAGGTTGGGTTGTAGTTCATGATAAGTCGGGGATCGAAATAGATAATATAGGTATCATAAGAGCGATCTCATCCCCAGAGATTACTCATTAGCCATTTGTTGATTTCAAGTGGCTTATGATTTTTCCATAACCATGGGAAACGTTCATGATGATGGTTAAACTTAGAGGCAAGAACAGGCTTCTGATTAAATTTTCATTTAAAGGAAAAAGGAAAAAAATATAAGAAAATTCTTAACAGGGTTATCGAAAAGAGGGTGAGTTTTCAAAACTTTTGAATGCTTGGTACTCACCCAAATCTAAAGTCCGGACTATGTTTTCGTTCCACTTTAGATAATTTGACAACCTTTGTTATTGGATATTTTGGGGCTAGCTGCTTAGTAAGAATCACATAATTGCGGTCTAGAGTCTATTAGATGCATTTACTGGTATGTAACTAGAACTACTAATATGTTTGAACATAGAACATAGAGTATAAGTTGTTTTCTAGAATACCATCAACTGTGAACTACTAATATGTTTGAACATAGAACATAGAGTATAAGTTGTTTTCTAGAATACCATCAACTGTACCTTGTGTTGAGGAGATAGTGATCCTTGTAAAGATTTGCTGGAGCAGCTTTTGCGCAGTTGTACTAGATAGTGATCTTTGTTCTGATACTGTCAAGGCAAGGTTTTATCTTTTTCTAGAATACCACCAACTGTACCTTGTGTTGAGGAGATAGTGATCCTTGTAAAGATTCGCTGGAGCAGCTTTTGCGCAGTTGTACTAGATAGTGATCTTTGTTCATGATACTGTCTAGGCAAGGTTTTATCGTTTTCTAGAATACCACCAACTGTACCTTGTGTTGAGGAGATAGTGATCCTTGTAAAGATTTGCTGGAGCAGCTTTTGCGCAGTTGTACTAGATAGTGATCTTTGTTCATGATACTGTCAAGGCAAGGTTTTATCTTTGTAGAGAGTTAACCTAGATCTCGTGCCAACTCTAAACCCATCAAGGCTATCTGTTTCATAAATAAGCAGTAAACCCTTATTCGGATGTCTTAGGACATTTTCAAAGAAGTGAGTGTGGATGGCAGATTATGGTGTGAGAGTATCATGCAGGTATGTACTGAGGCTTACATTGGACAAGTAGTCGGTTGATTTGGACTCTACGCGATGATGAGCCTTATTTTTCACGATATGTAGAAAATGCTAGACACATTTACACGGCTTTCTAGATAGATGTATTAGTTACAATTGGACATGGTTCTATCTGACGTCTTTCATGACCTGAATCAATGTACTACACATTTTAATGGGAGATTCGTACACCTTTGTGCAATACTCTTATAGCACTAGAATTAGTCGTACATAAAGTCTTTTCAAGTTACGGCTTAGATAATGATCTGTGGTGTTCCGCTCGTTGTATCCTTAGTTTTTTGCACCTGAAAGCTCCAAATTCCTTCTCCTTGATGGAAGTAACTAACACTTTCCGTATCATCAATGGTTCCTTAACCTTGTGAGTCTTTCGAATTGGTTTGCAAAACTGTTATCAGGTTTCGAAGAACGTATTAATACTTCGTTGGAAGTTTGTAGTGTATCAATTTTAATAGTTTTTGTTATTTAGGCAGTACTAGGGCATTGCATTTTGAAGATGAAACGGACATAAAGACAGTCTTATCTCCTAGTAATTGACCGCCTGTCCTTGGGAGTTATAAGAAGTAACAACGAAGTGACTATCAATCTGCTTAATGGTTAGTGTTGCCTGTTCTTCTACCTGCCCCTTCTCCTTATTCCCTCCCATAGAAGGGCATTCTCTTCCTAGCTAGTTTTTCTAACATGATCACCTAATTGAGTGACAAGACATTGCATTTTTTGGGTATGTAACTTGTGGACAATGTCTTGCAGAACAAAGAAAGAGCTCCTGAGAATTGTCTCATTTGTTTGTTTGTTTGTTTGTCACTTTGCATCAATATCTTACATAGGAAGTGAACAAGTTGTTAGGGAAGAGTAGTTAAACTGAAAAAGGGAGGTTCTTGAAACCGGGAGGCATGCAACATATTGTTTTGAGGATATGAAAATAGGGCCAAAGATTTATTCAGAATCTTCTTTTGATACATTGAAGACTAGAAATGGTGTGGCTTACATGTTTTATTATGTATGATTTTCATCCCTACTTGGTCCATGTATATCTCTTCCAATTGTTATTAAACCATGCACAGTATTTGGCCATGTGATATATTTCTTCTTGAGTATAAAGTAAATCTTTTCATGTTTCTGGATCTGGTTGTGAGTTGTCTTAATTTCTCAGTTTGTCTATATCTAGACATATAAAAGGACCAATGTCTATTACATGTAGACTATATGAATCATGTATGTTCTGATTAAACCCAACGATTGGTTCTCTCCTTTTTGTTTTTTACAGTCTAAAAAATACCTAATCTATCTGGTGTTTTTGATTGCTTATAGTGGTAAAATCTCATGCAGGGAAATGAAGTAGCTAGTGGCTCCATGTGAGCAAATGCATGCCTGATGTGAGCTAATGCACGCCTTCCCTGCCTCAGTTATTACCGTGTCGTTTTGCTTCTGAAATTTTTATCATGTATTTAATCGATTTCAAGTAATTTCGATTGCCTTCACATGTTTGGAAATATTTTTATCAAGTTGTGCAAGGCATTGTGTGTTTGGAAGAAATATAATTTGCAATTCAATTTAAGTAAATTATTTTCTCGTCTTCTACAATTAGTTTGCCATTGCATGTAGTGCTTGTTGATCATGAGCACAGCATGCAGGCTTGAGATCATGAATCTGCTTGCCTAATTTGCTCCTGTTTCTGTATCTTTCCTTCCATGACACTACTCTGCTACATTTGGCAACATATTTTGAATTCATTATGTTGAGAACAGCAGGGCATCAGATTATGTGTCGCACGTGTGGACCTGTGCCTTGCCAATACTTGATGCCCATATTTTGGAATAAATTAGGAGTGCTCAGGGATATAATGGTGGTAGTAAACCACACCAGATTAGTCCATGTCACCCTTTTCCGTGTGTTTTTATCTAGAGAGAAAAAAAAGTTCATACACGATGGATGCCAGTAGTATTCAAAGTTATCAAGTTCTTAGGCTATTGCAAACTTCTCCCTCATATACACTTAACTGCACATCTTACTGGAATCCTTCACCATTCCCTACTTGAATTCAAGATATTATTTTCAGAAGATTGAAATCTTCTAATTATATTATATATATTATATTATAAATATTTAAGGGCATGTCCATTTTGATGAGATTTTTAGGATTTGAGGTGTTTGTGTAGAAATTGTTTGTGTAGAAATTGACTTTTAGAAAAAAATGTAATATTTAGTTAAATGTTATAAAATTTACTTTTTCGAAAAGTTATATGGTGACATTTAGACAGTTAAAAGTAAACTTCTTGTCACAATCTCCCGAGGAATTTTACATTAATCTACAATTTGATTAGAAATTATATATATATATTTTGATCCTACGAGATTGTAAGAATACGTGGTTGTCGTTTTCGATTGTGACCTTTGTCTCGATCCTTTGAAGAAAGAGTAGATTATTTTTGTCAGTACAAGAGGACGTGGAGGTCTTATCCCAAACTCAATAGGAAGCCAAAACCAGAATATATGCAGGCTGCAGAAGGCATCTCTTTATCCGCCCAATTAAATCGTTAAGCTCTCCACCCAGAACCAGAAGTTTGTTTGAGAGGACACATAAAAGTGCGGAACACCGCTTGAAACGTCTGGAAATCTTGGGCCTCTGCCAATATTTCGTGACCTCACAGATTTATCTCCTCACTGACCACAACCTTTGCCTCGGCCTATAGCAGGAGCTGTGGGGCTTGCTCAGTTCCTCAGGACCCTTTCTATCCCCCCCCAACTTCCATCTGTCTCGGCTAGTTTACAGTAACCGTGTGATATCTTAATGTGCTTGTTAGGAGAAATAAACAGAAAGCTTACCAACAAAGAAATAGGAGGAAAATTCAAGGGGCCGAAGCCACTTGGGAGTAATTATATTTTTCCATGGAACGCGATTCATTTCACGTGGATTGTGAGGTTGCATAAGAAAGATATCTCTCGTCTGAGGAACAAGCAAAGTCAAAACCCGGCCCAGCTAATTCATGAGAATAAATTATGGCCCATGGAAATTTAGTTATGAAGCTGCAAGTGCAATTTCTGACTAGTAAGCAAAGGGTTAAAAGTACACCGGCTGGCCTTGACCCTCGCAAACCTATTTTTGGGACCAACGTCCATTTGGGGGAGCAGAGTAGGACGCAAATTGAAAATTATGTTAGAGATTGAAATGCCAAGTGTAATTTTCCTTTGTCCTTCATTTCTGAACTCTGCACGATTAATTAAATTCTGTTTTTTTTTGTAACGAAGAGAAATCTCATGTGACACTAGTAGACACATGCTCACTGCAAGTATCAGTAAGTCACAAAACTTATTGCTTATTGCGGGAAAAAAAATCATTTTGAACTCTTAACTATTAATGCAATTTCAAATAAGTGTTTAAACTATCAATCTCGACACATTGAACCACCTAACTTCCACAATTAATCAAAGCATCCTGAAATAAAATTTGAAGGTCAAAATCGTAACACGTGACTCATTCATAGTACACATGACACGAGTTTGATCGTTGGATCTTTAATAGGGACAAATTGATAACATTATTAGCTTGTGGACTAAATGTATAAAAAATTATAGTTTAGACCTCTATTTAATTTAATTGATAGTTAAAAGAGCTTAAAATGACTTTTCCTTTATTGCTATGAAAGTCCGAACCAACTACAGGCCCGCAGAGATTACCTCTACCCAACTAATTCACATCCCGGGCTAATTTTGGGTTCTTTACGTGCTGTCGTATCGTGGATTCGTTCAGTAGAAAAGATGTTAGGTGGGCATAAAAACTCTAAGAAAGCCCATCTGATAATCAATGCTGTTGAATGAAGTGTCAGCTGTAAGGGGGGCAGCAAAGAACGTCAAAGCAGAACGTGAGACAAAAGCAGCGCACTTCCAACCGTACAGCTATGTAGTAAATTGCAGACCATCGCTTTCCAGCACTAAATGAGGAAAGCACTAAACTCCCAACTCATTTCCACCTTGAAGGAGATGGAGCTCATCCTTTGGTTTGTTTGATTGGAATCCAATCTCTTATAATCAGCGATCCCATATGTTGAACTGAAGGACTTGCCTTTTCTGTGAACCAGTGAGATGCCATCTCATGCATCTTTCAAGTAGAGAAAAACTTGAAGACTTCACAATGGGGTCATCAGTAATCCAAAACAATGTTTCCGAGTATGAGCAGCAAACCAAAAATACAACTTATCATATGAGAAAAAATGGCAATGTTAGATAGCCAAGATTGTCAATGGGGAATGGAGATTCTGCTTCTTAATACTCATCAATCTCGGACCTTTCATGTCTGCACTAAATACTCATTTGTTTTCACCCCACTCCACATTTCTTATTTTTTTTGGATTGACTCTACTTAGTTTCTCTAACCCATTTCTAGTGCCTTCTGCTGCCTAGGGCTTCCTCACTCTGCTTCACCTCCTTTCTGCAACTGCTGTGATACCTTATTAGTTTGAGCCATATCACAACACGAGCTACAGCAATATCAATCGTTCAGATTTTGTCTCCCAACTCTACCCCAAATCCAAGCAGCCCAATTTAAGCCTACAGCAATTATCATTGAAGAGGAACCAGAAAATTACAGTGCCAATTTGCCAATTCTATGAGTGACACAACCATAAATTGTTTGAAGCATAAAGCATCGTACATTCCTCTTTTAAGTGTATGATAAGCATAGAATATTCGTACCTACAATATTCACATACAGAGAGATCATTAAAGAAGGTAAATTACTACAGAGTAAAAGATCTTACAACATCATTCTAGTTGCATGTGTGCACTCTTATAAGCATATGCCTTTAAATCAAAACAACCAGCAGATGCATTTCCACCACCAGTTCAAGCATGAAAGGTGAGGCCAGATAGCATCGCCTGCAAAATCAACCAAGGAATGATGTTCTAGTGGCAGTCCAAACTCCAAAGCAAGATGTGGTTGAGATACTCCTAAAGCAAAGTTATCTCTTCTGATTCTCTGTTTGCCAAACATGCAACTCGAATGATTGTGCTTTTCCTGGAAAACCCCATTTCAAAGTCAGTGGAGTGTACAAAATTTCAAAAGCATGCTTGGTGTGTAGATTCTATTTCTTTCGATCAAATGATAAGAAAGAGATAGAGCATAAATTCAAGACCGACAACAACGCAGGACATGGAAGCATATGCAGTCAATCCAAGCTGCAACTAAACATTGGGAATACACTAGAACTTTGGCAGCTTTTCTTCTGCAGAACTGCGACCTGACACGAACTTAGAGTCACTGTCATTTGCTTTGGTATTACTAGGTGATGCAACCGAACATACATGCATACAAATCTGATATTATCTAGTCTGTGCACTCTTTTCCTAGATATTTAGTACACACATTATCTGCTTCTTCATTTATACAATAACCAATTCTCCTCCTCCCAACAACCATCTAGTATCTACCTTAAATCACTGAGCTCTCCTCCAAAACTACCCAACACTAGAAGCTTAACGAAATTGAAAACACGAAATGTAGGAATCCTCAACACTAGCCGAGGCATCACATGTACAACAAGACCATATACGAATCTAAAACGGCATGTAACATAAACACGCATTCCATCAGTCAAACTCCGTCTGTCTTTTAGAGAATGCCTTCAAGTGGTTGTGCATAAACTTCCCCTCCAATCATTCAAGCCCCGTCAACATCGCACAAAACCCAATCAAAGTTACACGATTTGAGCGAAAGAAACTAAATTATCCAGTGTCATTATCAATATACGAAATTTACCTTGCCATTGCTCTCATTCAGAAGGAGTTCATCTCAAGACAGTAAGTCCGCCGCTTCACCAGCATCTTCGCTGCAGTCCCATACGGCTCTTCAAACGCCGTTGACACCCATGACACGTCCGAGACTTCCTTCCTCGCCATTGCCACCATCGACTGCTCGCTAGGCCGAATCGCCACCAGTGTCGCCCCCTTCAAAGTGATCCCACCAGGCAATTCCAACTGCGGCGCGTACCAGAGTCGCATATTTAGTGCAGGCACTTGCGTCCTCTTCGATGCGGAAGAAGCCGACAAGGGCTTCACCCTCAGCTCCTTAAGCTGATCCCTGTTCATACACAACACGCCCTGCCCATCCGCATCTGTTAGTACCAGATTATCTAGAGTCTTGTGCTCCGAAATGATTGGCTGGAGCAAGTAATGCCTGGCCGAGGCCGCGATCAATGAACTGATAGTCCAAACGACTCTCAGTTTCAGGCCCCCATTAGTGTAAAAGGACTCAGGTATGCTTCCGTTATCGTCACCTCCACCACCTCCTCCTCCGTTGTTAGCGCAAAACCCATCTGCACAATTGTCGTTGGCGTTCTTCGCGGCGTAGACCACGGAAGATGCGCCAAGAATGATGCAATTGTCGAGAGTGGAACCAAAATCGGCCCTCCACTTCAACAGAACACCGTCTTCGATGCCCAATTCGCCGCTGGGAAGTTCGATGCGAAGGAACCGAACCTCGTTGAAGTTTTTGAGAACCTGGGTGGGGGAGTGGTGGGTCACGCCACCTTGGTCCGCCTCACCGTCCTCGGCGAGGAACAGAGACGACGACGATGTGGACGACCCAGAAGAGGATGGTCTTCTGGGTCCGCCCAGAAATTGGGTCAAGAACTGGAAGGGTTTGACAATGGTGCCGAAGAAGACGAAGCGGAAGATATTGGAAAAGGGATTCCGGGATTTGTCGGAGGAGGAGGAAGAGGAAGAGGAGGAAGAATCATCGTCAGAAATGACACAATCGACTCGAACGACGACGTTTTCGACCTGGGGCACGAGGGAGTGGAAGCGGCGGGATACGACGCAGCAACGGCCGAGGGCCTTGACGTCGCCGATCTTGTTGAAGACAAGGAGGAGGAGGGAATCGGGTAGGCGATCAAAGTAGTCGACCAGCTGGTGATCTGGCCAATCTGAGACCGACGGAGACATGGTATGAACTGCGGGCTTCGAATTTGGATTTATCCGACGAGAGAGGGCGAGAGAGAGACAAGTTCTAGTTACAGGAGGAGATTCGGGTGCGGAGGAAGAGGCTTATGGGCAGATCTGGGAGACGATAAGGCATGGCTCTGGTTCAAGATTGAGATTCGGGAGATATGATATACAGAAATGTGTGAGAGAGAGAGAGAGAGATCCTAACCTTAGATTTCGCAGAGAATGGAGAGATGGAGGGAGGAGCAACGGAAGACAGAGAGGCAGAGGAAAGCGAGGGTTGCTGAAAGAAATGAGGGCCGAGGCGATTACGAGAAAGACAGACAGCGAGAAAATTGATCTTATGCGCCCCAAACCCAAACGCAAAAGACGCGTGTGTGAATGCTTGTGTGAAGCCATTGGCTTCGTGGCTTCTTGAGCTTTTTCCTTTTTATTTCATTTTAGTTTAGTTTTCTGCTTTTCAATTCCACTAATAATCTTTTTCCTACTTATTTTTAACAGAGTTAAATCTCATTGATTATCATGTTACCTACGTACTCCTTGATTAAGCAATCTCTCTGTGACTTGTAATCTCATTAATTACACTCATAACCATTTGATACATATTCCTTCGTGCTTATCTTACCAAAAAAATACTCTTTTTTTCTTTCTTTCTTTCTAATCTATGTTTTATTGATAATGTGATTTATGCATTTCTCAGGTCACATACAAATTGAGTAATTATCAAACCAAAAATCTTGTAGTAACTCTAAAGGGTTGATAACATCTGTATGATGTTTTTAACTTAAGACCTTGAAGAGAGCATATTACCAAAAACGACAAATAATGTTTGGAAAATAATTTTTACAACCAAACATCAAAATCTCAAAATTTTAATACAAAATTCAACACATTTTCACATCAATTTAAATATTTTTTCATAAAAAAACTGTGTCAAATCTTCTCTCTCTTTAAACATCAAAATCTCAAAATAATCATTTAAATTTCAACACATTTTCACATCAATTTCAATAATTTTTCATAAAAAAAACTATATCAAATCTTATATCTTTAAATTAATTACACACATATCAATTTGAAACATATTTCTTCGTGTATATGTTACCAAAAATCATACGGTCCTTTCAGCAGAGCCAAAATTTTATCATCATTACAAAAATTTATATCTCCTCATTTTTTCACTAACTTCCACAAATTTTTTCACTTTTTCACCACATCTTATAAAGTTTTTCACTCCTCATTTTTTCACAAACTTCTATATCCAAAATTCTAACCATCCTAAAATTTTGACACTCAAACATAAAGACTGTAACTTATTTTTCAAAAAAGTAAAAATTTTTACCAACAAATATTAAAATTGCAAAATTTTAACAAAAAAAAAATTTCATCAAATCTTCTCTCTTCTTGTTTTGTAACAAACTCTAATAAAAATCATTCTACCATCAAACATTCTTAAATTTTTTCTCAAACTTTTTCCAAACCTTAAAGTCAAATTCTCAAAATTTTCTCATACAAACTCAAAATTCTTAAATTTTTGCTCGGCAAACATTACCTTAGAAAGTTGTAAAATAAATATTTAGCATTTCTGCTACATTCTCGGTCCAATCAGTATATTTATTAACAGACTATGTCTGTAGAATGAGGTACACGACATTAGTGACCCAACAAAAAATGTTAGCAGTTAATAGAGAAATTGATAATAGGGATAATTACGCTTTGCGCCCCTTATCTTTGGGGTCATTTACAATTTGCACCACGATGTCTTGATTTTGAGACATTGAGCCCCTTATCTTCAATATTTTTGCAATGTGCACCCCGTACTCGATTTGACCGTCTAAATTGACAGATTTCGTCAACAAGTGAACCAGTTGACCGCTTCAAGTTACCTTTGTAGTGGTCGACCGGCTCGTCGTGACTCTCACATGAACTTGTCGACCACTACGTGTTAACGAAATTCGTCAATTTAGACGGCCAAATCGACTACGGGGTGCACATTGCAAAAATTTTGAAGATAAATGGCTCAATGTCTCAAAATCAAAATATCAGGGTGTAAATTGTAAATGACCCTAAAGATAAGGGGCACAAAGTGTAATTATCCCTTGATAATATTATAAGCAGTTATCTCTCTTTTGTTTGTTTTACTTATTTCACATGGAAATGTTGGAATCTAAAAAGGGAAGTTTTTTTTTCTTTTAATAAAAAAACAAAAACATAATTTGGGTAAGTATTTGCTTGTATTCTTGATACACAAAACACCAATAGGTAATACAGGCAGAAGATATTAGATATGGTTGAATAGATTCCGCTGCAACTAGCCCAATTTGGCGACAAGCTGTCAAACCCGACGAACTCACTAGCCCAAGGAAAAGGAAGATTGGGCCAGACTCGACCCGATTTCAATTGCAGCTTGTACGAAAAGGTCAAGAAAATTTGATAATATAAAAAAATAAATAAAAATACATTTCTCTCCGCCTTTTCCTTTCGACCTATGAAGAAAGAAATGGAGCACTTTCTTTAAAGTTATTAAGATAAGTTTGAAAAGTTAAGCGGCTGATCGAATTATAGAATATTTTAGAGTCCATGATCAGGTGGTTTTCTTTAAGAGAAAATGGAAGAAAAAGAAAGAATACCCAATGCCTACTAATTGCCATGCAAGGTGCTTAGAAAGCTGGTTGCATAGATGGAAGAGTTTAGGTAGTGGTATCAAAGGTCTTGATTTGCAATTTCTATTGACATTGTCCTATTTAGGATTTTTAAATATAAGTATGCAAAATAATGAATATACTTTATACCCTCTAACAGTTTGATACTTTGCACTCAAATTTATTATTTTTGTCACATTACATTCGCCAATTATAAATTTAGACACTTTACACTGTCTCTTAAAATTTTCAACTAATTTGAATAAAAAATATTTTTTCGACTTTCAAAATTGAAAATTTTATCCTTATAATTTTTATTTTATAATGATCATTTTATGAGGGTAAAATCTTCATTGTAGAGGTCAAATATCAATTTCCGTTAACATTGACAGAAATTTTTAACACAGTGTACAAAATGTTTGAAATTAATAGTAAGTTGGCAGATGCAATTTGACACAAATAATACTTTAGAGTGCAAAGTGTCAAAGCCCCTAGAATTGGAGAACAAAGTATATTTATCCATTGCGCAAATTTTTTAGATCTAAAACACACGCCACATGAATGCTAATTATTTTTATTCTTTTTGGGCAAATTAGTTGTCATTTTTCACACAACAGAGTGACATGGGGTTAAATATAGGGTTAATGACTATTTTGGTCTCTGGGTTTTATGCCATTTATCGATTTGATCCCTAATTTTCAAATTTGGTCACATATGTCTTTAGGTTATCCTTATATATCGATTTAGTCCTTCCGTCCAATTTCGTCTCCTCCGTGCACAGTCAGCTAACGGTGGGACACATCACTTTCAATAATATCGCGACACGTGTATGATTTTTTTTAAAAAAAAAACCCACGGGAGGCACTCCACGTTGACATTTTCGTAAAAAAAACAGGGCAATTTGCACAAGGGGGAGCACAGCCCCATCGTCGGGGTGGCCGGAGCCACCCACCTCGACGTCGGGGAGCCCAGATCTGGGCTCCCTCGTGGACCCCTGAGAGCCCAGATTCGGGCCTCGAGAAGGGGTGGCCGGGAGCCATGCTCCCTTGGCCATTGGGGTGGTTCCCGACCCTTTCCGACGTCCACGAGGGAGCCCAGATTGCGAAGGGAGGCCGATGGGCGCCCTTGTTGTGGTGACCGCAGGGGTGCCACCCTTGCAAGCGGGAGCCCAGATCTGGGCTCCCCGCTGCCGGGGTGGGTGGCTCCCGACCACCCTTTAAATGGGGAGTCACCCCGACGATGGGGCTGTGCTTCCCCCTAGAGCGAATGACCTTGTTTTTTTTTTTAAATTTATTTACAAAAATGCCAACGTGAAGTGCCTCCTGTGGATTTTTTTTAAAAAAAAAATCATACACGTGTAGGGATATTATTGAGAGTGATGTGTCCCACCGTTAGCTGACTGTGCACGGAGGAGACAAAATTGGATGTAAGGACTAAATCGATAAATGAGGATAACCTAAGGACTTATGTGACCAAGTTTAAAACCCAGGGACCAAATCGATAAAGGGCATAAAACTCAAGGACCAAAATAGTCATTAACCCTAAAATATATTAAAACCCTAATAATTTATTTTTATAATCAATAGCTAACAATTTGGGATATATAATAGAGATCCTTGAATTTTATATAATTCACACTGGATTATTATTATATAATTCAAATAAGGAAATTTAAAAGAGAAAGTTCTTTTGTGATTTGTCAAAGATTCTTATGGTTTTAAAATGGTCACTTGTGTGTAGAATATTTGATCGAATAATTTTAAATCCTTATCAAGATTAATTCCCTCGTAGGAAAGAGTAGCCAAGATAATATATACTTAAGTATTAAGGATAGAAGAACCTGATCAACACTTAAAGGTGACGACATTCTGCCAAACTCCTACCACTTCAACAAGAGCAGCAGATCCACAGTCACTCTCAAATGCCATACTTGTTAATTACTTCTTTTAACCCTTTTTAAAAGGGACGTTTTTTTGGTGGTTGGGAGCACGGGGAAAGGAGTATTGGTAAATTAATAATAAATCATACATGGGGGTTAATGCTGCTCCCCTTAGGTCTTATGCATGTTTAATTAATATTCTAAGTGATCCATATATATCATGACAAGGTAAATTCAAGCCATGAGGGAGATCAATAACCATAGGAGCTTATATATGTTTTCTCTGCTTTGATTAAAATACAGTAGGGCCAAGAAAAACAAAAGATTAAAATACAGTAGGAACTGATCTTGTGCCTTAAAGTGGAAGCAATATTTCCCATTCAGATTATATTCTTGACAAAACCAATATGCACAAGGGCTCTCAGTTTAACTTAAACTTGGAAGTAACTTTGCACCAATAGAGACATCGCGTAAGGGACTTTTACTGACATTGCATTTCCTACTGCAGAGAGGAAAAAAAAACAAAAACGTTAGAAGCTGGTTATTATATAGATATATATGCCTGGGTACGTACGTAGTATAATAGGTACTAGGGTTTTACTGAAACAGGAAAATAAAGTGTTGGGAATATTGTTGTTATGTTAAGATTTGTCCAAAATTTCAAAGGCAAAGTCACGGAATACTTACGAAAAATAAAGAGGTAAAATCAAGTGATTAAAAAAAAAAATTCAAGAGCATCAGCTACTTTATCTACTTTAAGTGAAATAGAAGGTTGCTTTAGTTTTGCCCAAGATAATGCAACTTTAAAGCAAGATATTGCAGATCATACCCACCAAAAAAGGCTATCTAACTAGCATATATGTTTACCAAGGGCTAGGACTAGATCAAGGACTTAGTAATTCTAAAGTACAGTTAATTTGTTGGACACATCATTTCTATATTTGCCGATTGTGATAGGATTAATGTAGGGCTAGCTCTACCTGCCGGCTCCAGATTTCAAACCCTAGCTAGCTTTTTTTTTTTCGAAAAAGGAATGCTACTTTCTTTATTCACCTAGCTGGATGAAATAGTAAAACCCCAGGAATAAATCCAATGAACAAGTGGCGCAAAGATCTCATCTCTACCTAAGTTTTGGTGAAAAAAGAGACAAGTACACTTACTTCCGGATGCATGTCTTTAGATTAGACAGAAATTGCATGCACCTTTACTGAATTTTTTCCCGAGTAAAACTACAGAAAGTTGCATTATAAAAGTCACGTACCCCTATCCCTCTTGGTGAACAAACATCATCAAAGGCTACATAGTTTTATAAGTTACCAAAACTTTTGCATCTCCCGTGACATCTAGGTATGCATCACAGAGTCAACCATAAGTTGATTTATTAATTTGTCAACCCATTCAGCAAATTAATGCCTCTGTTTAATTTGTATAATATGAGGCATGCATGGGTGGGTGATATTCGAATAAGAATCTAGATCACTACAACCTGTTAATAATCCTGTATTAATGAAGGTATGGATTAATATAATCAGTTTTGAGGAACTGGATTTGAGGAAGCAAATGATATATCGAAGTATAGCTGGAATTTGTTGGACGAGTAATCACAGAATGAGTTGGTGCTGAGTGCCCATTAATTAAATAGATCGATCACATAGAACAGAATAAGATCCGATTATTTTGCACTAAATGTCAGGTTTGCTGCTTTAATTGATCTTTCCCCATTTATTAAGATTTCCTAAAGCAGTTCTATTTCTCTCTGGACATGTTCCTAGTCCCTTCGACCCACGAGGCATATTACATATAGAGACTGTGAACCCCTTCTGGGTATCATGTGTCATGTGCAGCTCTGCATAGATTAGATCCGCTAAACCACCACACACACACACACACATATATATATTTAATAGATCAAAACAGCCGCACGTTGTAGCATGTGTAATGGGTCGTGACCGTAGCTAGCTAGGTATCGAGTTTCACGAGTTCTAATGCAGAGAGGACGGGAATTACATATATATATACACGACGCCGTAAACATCCGTACTAGTCGAGCAGTACATGCAGACACAGATGACCTAATTCACAGCATGCCTCGTGCTAGCTAGACATGTAATTTCGGTCAACTTAAGCCATGATCGAGTGTAATTAGTAGCTATCACGAAGATTGACACGTATGTTTTGCTAGATTTAATTAAGGTTGGTGTTGATTGTATCAGACGCGTTTGCTGCCAGTGAATAAGGACCCGCGGCCAGCTTCATGCATGATCAGATAAACAAAAAAAAAATAGGAACACAGTTTAAAACCTGATCTGCATTATAACGGGATCATTCTTGGAATATTTTTAGCATAAGATAACTAATTAAGAGGGGTGCTCATATTAGCTGCTAGCTAGCTCAATCCAATAGATTTATATATATATATATATATATATATATATATTTCTATATGAATTACCTAAGCACGAACACTTTGTTTATTTAATTATCAAGTCGGGTAATTTATATCTATGTGACATGGACCGGTTGAGTATTTTAATAATATTTAATCACCTAAAATGGAATCCTTCGATAACTTAATTTGTTTGCCCCATGATCTTCATAGCAATATGATGTGATTGTGATGACTTCTTATTATAATAGATATATTATATATAATCTCAAGACTAGATGTATATATATATATTTTTTTGACTTGGTGTAATTAACAGATAATTAGTATATGGACTATTTTGAGATGTACTTCTCTAGGTTCGAATTAAACGTCCTTAATTTGAGATGTACTTACCAAAACTACGGCACGACAATTAGGAAACATGACATAACGTTCATACAACCAAATTGCCATATTTACTGATCATCGATCATGACCAAATTAATAAAAAGAATTATGCATTATAAGTGTCGATGCTCCACCACCATTAATTAATTGCTCATATTCCTGCTGTACATATTGTCTGGTTTGTTCATTGAATTTTGAGAAAAGTGAGTGAGTTTACTGTTGCTTTACCAAAACTCTCATCTACATATATAAGAGAAGAGCGCGCAACAACGTACGATTACTTTGGAGAAAACTCATGTAGGAGGGACAACGTCCTATAAAGATCTTAATTAAGTGATATTTTTGTTGGCGAAGAGTCAAGCTTTGCCGCTGCAAAGCTTGACAAATTCGGGCATGGATCCATACCCGAGAACCACCGAAGTCAAGATCTGCAGCACGCATGCTTCTCCATTAAATGCAGCAGCAACATCTCCATTTAATGTTGAGACAAGCGTGCAATTTATTAACTGCAATAGCTCAATAAGATTTGCACGCAGTTGCAAATCTTGACAAATGTATTTTTTCTTTTCACACTCTCGTTCTTCCTCTATAAATGAATGTAACGTGAATGAGAGAAGATAGAGTACGGAGAAAAATTGAAAGAGGTGTGTGCGAAGTGCAGTAAGTGAGAAAGTGTGAGAGAGTTGCAGAGAGCAGCTGTGAGAGTTGTAATATTTGGTTTATTGAAATCAAAGTTCTCTCCTCTGTGGACGTAGGCAAAATTGCCGAACCAGGTTAAATATTGACCTCCTTGTGTTTGGTTTTTTAAGTTCTGTGCTCAACAAGTGGTATCAGAGGCTAGTGCATTCGTTCGAGGTCCTATCTGCGTCCAAATAAAATTTTGGACCTGACTGGAGATTCCTCACGAAAAGAGGAGCATAACGGTACAAACCAGAGGCCGAAGAAAGTCCGCACGCGCCGATAGAAGTCATTGAGCATGTCCCACTTTCCTCACGGGCCAGCACACGCCGTTAGCGGCCAAGAAAGTGTTTCACACGCTCCCACGCGCCTTTTTACTCTCTGGGTCGGTGCGGTTCGGATAATTCGGTTCGGGTTTTCCGGATCGGATTCGAGTCTTGATCGAGTCACCTTGTCAACTCGCTGAGTCAATCGAGTTAGGGCTGAGTTGACGAGTTAACCCGCCGAGTTAACTTTAACGGCGTCAGCAACATATTCCGTTATAGTTAACGGAATATTCAGTTTCTGGAGGGAATATTCCGTTTCTGAGTTTGGTCCATTTTGGGCCGGACCGGACCTGTTCTTAGCTATTTCGACCTTTCCGAACGCAACGGTGAACTCCATGGAGGATTCAAGTTCTAGTACAATGATCAAGCTTACGACGACCAACTACACACTCTGGAGACTAGGATGGAAGATCTTCTAAATTGCAAAGATCTGTTCTATCCAATATAAGAGAAAGGAACAAAACCAGATGAGAAGTCGAAAAAAGATTGGAAAAAGTTGAATAAGAAAACTATTGGTTAGATCAGACAATAGATCGACCATAGTGTATTCCATCATATTGCACAAGTGACAGACGCCTACACGCAGTGGTAAAAGCTGGAGAACATGTATCAGGCCAAGACCACTCGAAATAAGGCTCTCTTAATGAGACGCCTTGTGAATTTGAAGTTAAAGAGCGGCACCTTTGTTGCTGAACACACCAGCGAGTTTCAGAACCTGGTGAACCAACTTTCAACCGTAGCGTTGAATCTTGGCGATGAAGAACAAGCTCTACTGCTTCTCAGTTCGCTACCAGACAGCTGGGAGACGTTGGTGGTCTCCCTTAGCAATTCGGCTCCAGACGGCAAACTTACCATGGTGATGGTGAAGGATGTCGTGTTTAATGAAGAAGCCAGAAGAAAAAAGGCTGGTATGGACCAGTCACATGCCTTCGTAACTGAAGGAAGACACCAACAAGGTGGTAGAGGGAGAAACAGGAGCAGGAGCAGGAGCAGGAGCAGAGGCAGATCCCAGAATCCCGGCAGTTATCATCAAAAAGGCAAGATGAAATATTTTCACTGTGGCATCGAAGGCCACATTAAGAAGCATTGCCGGAAGTTACAACGGAGCAAGGCCAATCCAGCAACCAGTGAAAGAAGGTTGACGGTGAAGCACTAGTCACCATTCCAGGAGATTATGCATTACTCTCCACTGATGAAGAAGAATGTCTCCATGTTGCGAGTCAGGATGCAGAATGGGTGGTAGACACAGCAACTTCCTACCACGCTACTCATCGCAGTGATTTCTTCACCACGTATAAAGCCGAAGATTATGGTACAGTGAGGATGGGTAACACCAGTTCCTCAAAGAGCGCCGGTATTGGCGATGTTCGTATAAAGACAAATATTGGATGTACCATGGTGTTGAAAGACGTTCGACATGTGCCCGACCTCCGGTTAAATTTGATATCTGGACAACCCTTGATTGACTGGGCTACGACAACTACTTCGACAACGGTGCTTGGAATCTGAAGAAAGGTACCATGGTTGTCGCCTGTGGACATATCTGCGACACTTTATATAAGACCTATGTGAAGATATGTACTGATAGCCTCAATGTCGTTCAAGATTAGACATCTCCAAATCTGTGGCACGAGAGACTCGGTCACATGGGTGAGAAAGAGTTGTTTACACTGGAAAAGAAAACGCTTATCACAGTCAATAAAGATACAACGCTAAACCCTTGTGAGCATTGCTTGTTTGGTAAGCAACATCAAGTCTCGTTTAGTACATCTTCCAGTAAAAGATCAGAGTTATTGAGCCTGATACACTCTGATGTATGCGGTCCCTTAGAGGTGGAGTCTTTGCGAGGTCACAAGTATTTTGTTACATTTATTGATGATGCTTCACATAAATTGTGAGTGTATTTCTTGAGAACGAAGGACCAAGTTTTTGAGCAATTCAAAAACTTTCATGTTATGGTAAAAAAATAAACTGGAAAGAAATTGAAGTGTCTTCGGACCAACAATGGAGGCGAGTACACTTCCAGGGAATTCAGAGCATACTGCTCTAGCCATGGCATCAGACATGAGAAGATGGTCCCACGCACCCCACAACACAATGGTGTAGCCGAGAGGATGAATCGAACTATTGTAGAGCGAACCAGATGTATGCTCATTATGGTTAAGTTACCGAAGCCATTCTGGGGTGAAGCAGTTCGTGTAGCCTGTTACCTGATCAACAAAACACCATCTGTACCATTGAAGTTCGATGTTCCGGAGATGGTATGGTCTGGTCATAAGATCTCCTACTCTCATCTGAGAGTATTTGGGTGCAAAGCATTTGCACACGTATCCAAGGAGCAAAGGCAGAAACTTGATGTCAAGTCCACTTCGTGTATTTTTATTGGATACAGAGATGAAGAATTTGGATACAGACTTTGGGATCCAGAAGCTAAGAAGGTAATCAGAAGCAGGGACGTTGTGTTCCATGAAGCTGAGTTATATGGTAGCTTCAAAAGATCAGCAAACCCAGCTGAAAATAGTGCAAGTTCTTAAGATACTGTTATCAGTCCTGCGCCATTCCAGTCTACCATAAATACTGAAGAAATGTAGGAAGGATTCCCAGAAGAAGAAGAGGAAGTTGATAATGATGAAGAGGGTGTTGAGCAAGGGGAGCAAATTCCCACTCCACCAGAAGCTGCTTCATCACAACAATCAGATGATGAAGAACTTCCTCCAGTTGACGAGCCTCAACAGAACAGATCGATGAGAGGGCGGTTGCTGATTCCATCACGGAGACATCCGGAATCAGATTATATTCTTCTTACTGATGAGGGGGAGCCAGAAAGTTTCCATGAAGCAAGAGTTCATACAGATAAAGTCAGATGGATTCAAGCTATGCAAGAAGAGATGTGTTCCTTGCAGAAGAATCAGACGTATGAGCTAATGAAGCTTCCGAAAGGCAAGAGAGCACTGAAGAATAAATGAGTATTCAAGCTGAAGAACGATGGAAAGCAGGTGAAGTACAATGCTCGTTTGCTCGTCAAAGGTTTTCAACAGAAGAAAGGAGTTGACTTTGACGAGATATTCTCACCTGTAGTGAAGATGACCTTAATCCGAGTTGTACTCGAATTGGTTGCCAATCTAGACTTGGAGCTTGAACAAATGGATGTGAAGACAACATTTCTTCACGAAGATCTCAAAGAAGAGATATACATGGAGCAACCAGAAGGTTTTGAAGTTCATGGGAAGGAGCACTTGGTCTGTAAGTTGAAGAAGAGCCTCTATGGTCTTAAGCAGGCTCCCCGACAGTGGTACAAGAATTTTGACTCGTATATGGTGAGTCATGACTACAGAAGGACTGCAGCGGACCAATGTGTGTATATTCGCAGATTCCCAGATGGTAATTTCGTTACTCTACTGCTCTATGTTGATGATATGCTGATAGTTGGACAAAATGCATCCATAATCAGCAAGTTGAAGACAGATCTCTTTAAGTTCTTCGACATGAAGCACTTAGGACTAGCCCAGCAGATATTGGGCATGAAGATTGTTCGTGACAGGAAAACTAAGAAGTTGTGACTGTCACAAGAAAGATATGTTGAACAGATGATCAAACGGTTCGACATGGAAAGTGCTAAGTCAGTCAGTAATCCACTAGCTAGTCATTTTAAATTGAGCAAGAGCTCATGTCCCTCTTCGAGGGAAAATGTTGAAGAGATGGTTACAGTCCCCTACTCTTCAGCTGTTGGCAGTCTTATGTACGCAATGGTGTGTACGAGACCTGACATCGCTCACGCTGTGGGAGTTGTGAGCCGTTTTCTTTCCAACCCAGGAAAGGACACTGGGAAGTGGTCAAGTGGATTCTCAGGTACCTTAAAGGTACGTCGAAACTATGTTTGTGTTACGGGGGAGCTGATCCATTCTTGGAAGGATATACAGACTCGGATATGGCTGGTGATCTTGATGGGAGAAAATCTACATCAGGATTCATTTACACATTTTCTGGGGGAGCTGTTTCATGGCAGTCCAGATTACAGAAATGTGTGGCGTTATCCACAACAGAAGCAGAGTACATTGTTGCAGCGGAAGCTGGGAATGAAATGATGTGGTTAAAGCAGTTTCTCCAAAAGTTGAGAATCAATCAAAAGGAATACAAGGTACATTGTGATAGTTAGAGTGCTCTGGACTTGAGCAAGAATTCAATGTATCATTCCCGCACAAAACATTTTGACATTCGCTATCACTGGATATGCGAAGTGATGGAGCAACAACTATTGAAGCTTGTGAAGATCCACACAAAAGAGAATCCAGCATACGTGTTGATGTAGGTGGTCACTCGTGAGAAGCTCGAGCTATGTAGAGACATAGCCGGGATGGACACATCCAACTGATTGATGTCAGGACACTGTCTCCTCTTGTGGGACGCATGGATCCATACCCGAGAACCACCGAAGTCAAGATCTGCAGCACACATGCTTCTCCATTAAATACAGCAGCAACATCTCCATTTAATGTTGAGACACACGTGCAATTTATTAACTGCAACAACTCAATAAGATTTGCACGCAGTTGCAAATCTTGACAAATGTATTTTTTCTTTTCACATTCTCATTCTTCCTCTATAAATGAATGTAACGTGAATGAGAGAAGATAGAGTGTGGAGAAAAATTTAAAGAGGTGTGTGCGAAGTGCAGTGAGTGAGAAAGTGTACGTGAGAGAGTTGCAGAGAGCAGCTGTGAGAGTTGTAATATTTGGTTTATTGAAATCAAAGTTCTCTCCTCTGTGGACGTAGGAAAAATTGCCGAACCACGTTAAATATTGGTCTCCTTGTATTTGATGTTTTAAGTTCTGTGCTCAACAATTTTTTGTTTGAGGAAAATCTGCTAATTAAATTCATGTGCCTAGCTCGCTAATATTAATTTGTTTTTGCTCTTAATAAAATCATTAAGACATGCATCTTTATCAACTTGGGTTCTGGATGTACTTCTAAAATCTATCTCGAAATATGATATTAATTTCATCACCATGATGTACAGAAAACAAGAGTACTATTAATTAGTTTGGTTTCTTTCATCGTCAATGTGTAAGTTGCTGATCTTTAGGGCCACTCCTCGAGTCCGGTGTTGCCTGTACATTGCCTAGTGCGTGGGACCATAAAAACCACCCGTTTCCAAGAGCTAGCCTAAATATTGGGAGAAACAGTCGATAGCTATATATATATATTCGCACAAAAGGGAAAAAAGAAAACAAAACAAACTTCAAAATTTTCTTTTATTTTGTTATCTTAAGTAGGATTTCATGTGTATAATAACATCCGAATTTTGTTAGAACATCCACACTTATGCCAGCTACAAAAAAAGGGCTATCTTCTTATGATATTGTTGATTTCTCATGCACCAGGAATACTTAAACTTAAAGCTTTGAAACTTGTTTTTTTTTTAATTCTTTATAGGATTATACGATGTTTGTTTGCCAAAAAAATGGGGAATATTCTCGAAATTTTGGGAATCTTTACTTTATTGAGATTTATTGGGGTTTGTGAAAGGTGAAGTGTGTAGGTGTAAAAGTTAAAAATTTTGGAGTTTGTTTGGTTTGTTCGATTTGTTGAGACCCCAAATATTTGGGGTCTCAAACATGCATATATGTAAAGATAACCCCATGAAAGGAAAAGAAAAGAAAAGAAAAACAAAGCCTAGATTATATGGAGAAAAACTGTCTCGATCAGTCCCCACTTCCCTCCTACAATTTGAGCCTTGGGAGACTGTATCATGATACGCAAAATGGGCAAGGAGGATCGATGGAATTAAAGCGACGATTCGATAATACAAACAGTTGAGGTGCATGGAAGGGGTGGGGGAAAGGACAAATCATGCAAATTGCAAGAGGATGGGCAGGAACAATAAGAAGTACTACAAGTGTGTGTTGTTATAATATGTGTTCCATTTTGCATACGATCATTATATATTGTGTAAAGTGCTCCCATCTTGTTCGGCTAATATGAGGATAGACCTTGTAGAGTGGTCCTGGATCTTTTTGGATACATAGTGTACGTGGCCTCGTCCTTCGACCAATGGACCATTAAGAAGTCATGTGTTTTTGGACAACATGATTAATTATCGACAAATTTGCTGAATGACTGGGCGGGCGCACTACCCACTTGCTTATAAGTAGTGGATGATCACAACTTAATTAAGTAAACAACTCAACATATGCATCTGCATGGGGTAGAACTGTAATACATGATTAATTCATAAAGCAACCGTCTAGAACTCTCCTTTTATTATTATTATTATTATTATTATTGTTATTGTTGTTGTTGTGATTATCCTTCTCTTTTTCAAGATAAAAATTTGAGCAGTTTTTATGTTTTAACCTGAAAATGAAAACAATTCTTATATTTATGGAAGGAAAAAAGAATATTCTTCCGTTAAAAATAGTCTTATAAAATTTATTTATTCGAAAATGATAGTCTCCAATGTGTGCATGTAAACTGACATGTCTAACATGTTATAAAAAAAAATTATCTTTAGCGTCGGTCGGAAACTGATGCTAAGTTTTTATCAATATTTTTTTTAGCGGCGGTCTATATGTCTGTCGGGATAGTTTTAGTGGCGGTTTTTATGATCACTAGTGAAAATTGCGACCTATAACTGCGGTCACAACCACCGCTAAAGATTATTTTGTAACCCAATTAATAGGGTCTTTAGTAGCGGTTGAAAAAACGCTGCAAAACATTTATTTACCAGCGTTTTGAGCAAACGCTGCTAATACTTTTTTATTTGTTTTGCACATGTGGCATACCATGTGATCAGATGCACGTTATATTTTTCGTAATCTTGTATAATTAATAAATTTGATTTTTAATATAAGTTTGAGATGAGTTAAAAATAACAAAAAATTGCTGGTTCAAATGTAGTGGGAGAATGAGAAATTAAAAAACTAGATTACCTTCTTGCAAAAGAAAAACCACTTTACATAAATTAATGCTTATTTTCCTGTTGACGGATTCTATTTTCTGTTCAAATACCGAAAAATAGGGAAAATATATTTTGGATTCTTGCTTACCGTGAAACAAACAGAAACTTAGTAAAAACTAACATCTGTTTTGTGTGTGTGTGTGTGTCCAAAATATATATAGAACTTATAGATCAATTTTCAATTGTTTCTTTTATTTAGATTTACCGCATTAGACGAGTAATAATAATATAAAATTAAAGCACACAATAGCGAAATCCCTCATGGGCGCAGATGCGCGCAATCAAATTGTCACTGATCATCAACGCAGTTATGTATATAGTAAGCTCCAAAGCGGAGCCATGTGGATGGTAGAGCAATCTATTCATAGTGCAGAACTAGAGATTTTCTTGCCTGTACATGAGGCACTTCAACTACAACATTATATTCAAATTTATTTGGTCCCATGCGACCAACCGGCCACCATGGACCATCTTTTTTCTAGTTTTCAAAGAACAAAACACTACTTTTATTATAACACTACCATTCATCATGATTGGTGAACAATGACGTAGGTCTTTTAAATAGAAACTATCCCTTTCCAAAGACCATAGAAGTATATAATCCAAAGCATGCCAACTTTTGGAGTGTATAATTTGAATTCAAAGGTGATGAATGCGACCATATATAGTTTGTAAAGGAAAAAAAAGGGAATGGTGCATATATAGGTCTCGGATAGTTTGGACAACGTGTGCGCATGGCGATCCTTAAAAAAGACGCCTTGAGTGGTCCTCCAGTCCCTGTCCCCGTCTCTAATTATCTCCAATGTATGACTAAGGATATTCATGTCTCCAAGCCAAGACAATGATCATTAATGTCGACTGATCAGTCTTTACAAATCTAAACTAATTAATTCCATGGAGTTTGAATGTCGATCGAGATGGTAAAATCTGAACATATATATATCATGAGTTTGAGAATTATATATATATATATATATAGAGAGAGAGAATCTCGATCGAAGACTAGTGCCGGGACACCTAAGGAGTGGTCCTATGAGGTTACTGCAGCCAAAGGTTTGGGACCCAAGAAAAAAGAGATAATGTACACGGCATGCATTCCGAGTTTCGCGGTTAGATGGAGATTATAACCACATACATCTATGGCCCAAGATATTGTGGTGCCAAAATTAAATAGTTGCAACAAAGACTTGATTCTTTTTCGCTCTATTTTTTTTGGTGATATCAAGGAAACCTTGAACATAAGACTTAAAGACTGATTGTTATGGGTGTACCTTACAAGTATGTAGGTAAAATTTAGAAAGTAGCTACAATTACAAATGGCCATCCTATATACCTCGTATTTTTCCCTCCGCCTCGGGCTGTCTCGCAATCCCTTCTACAGCTTGGCCCGCAGCAGTACCTTGACCAATCCCAGGTCCAATAGAAGCAAGACCGACGGCCAACCCAACAGCAATAACGAAAGCGGCAGAAATCAGTGGATTCATGATAAGTTCCTCACACCAAAATAAGTAAATGACATGGATGGAAAGATCAATATATAACAGATAGGTTGCACCTAACCTTTTCTGGCCTCTGATATTTGTCTGGCCAGATGATCAGAAATATCCTAACAAATATTTGACTGCAACTTAATTGGTAAATCTGATTAGCACGATTTAATTAGTTTGTTCATGTTCTCCTAATTATACTTGTTTTCTATCATATGGAGAAATTTTAGTCGCAAATTGCCTCTAAAACAGAAGAATGAGAAGAGAAACATGTCAGTTATAAATCTTTGGAATCTAATTCAAACCGCGTACGTACCTTTTTTTTTGTCTCATATAAATGTCTGCTGCTGTTTGATATATAGGAAAGCACGTAACTTCTTAGCATTATATAGTTGGTCTATACCTACTCCATTATGGTAGCATTGTATTAGTTAGTCCTACAATCGAGTAGTCCCCCGCCGTCTCTGACTGCAGGAAATATATATATAATAATGTAAAGCTTCATTAAATTACACATTACTTCTCATGTATATTGTGTGCTGCTTCCAATTCTCTCCCTTTGCAATGGACCAGTCATTAAGTAGCTTTCATATATAATGTTTTGAATAGAAGGTTGAAAATAGCTTTGCTCAGTTGTGATGTTTTGGAATTCACTTCCGGCATGAAATTGAATAAATTCCAGCAAACTATTTGGATTATATAATATTATATCCAGCTAAGGTAAGGTCAGTATAGAATATGTAGACCACTGACCATGTCTCATTCTAATAAGCTTCCTAAAAGCTCTTATGGACCCATCGAGCCAGGCCTGAAAGATCCAGAAATTCTTATGGGACCGCCTTCGTACATTTGAGGGAGGTTGGGCCAGCGCCTTAATTCCATATATGGCTCGGAATGGGCTGGACTAAGCTGGCCTCCAGCCTCGTATCCACACTTGGGATAACATTTTGTACGACCAATTGCCAGGAAAATAATACGAAATATATACACTTTCTGACATGAACATCAAATTTATAGAGTATGACTCCACATTCGATGAAGGAATCCGAAAAAGTTGAACAAGAGAAAATGGTAAATTAGACAAATCTTTAAATTCTAGTTCTGACGATTAGTCTGAAAAAAGAAGTCGAGATTGAAATATCTTAATGCTTTATTAGAAATACAGTACAGTTCTAGAATCACTGCGGAAGATATACGGAGCTCTGCAAGTGATTGAATTTTGAAGGAGAACAACACGTTTACAACTCAGATATCATAAGTTTCGCCCACAACGGTCACATTTGTTAGAGCTAGTTGGGGAGACATGCTCTGGCTTCGCTTTCTGCATGCTTGGTAGATCAAGTTCAAGAACATCTTCAAGCGCCTTTGATCCTTCTTGCAGTTCATCCAAACTGAAAACATACATGTAATGCCAGTCATACATTTGTATAGAGGTAGAGATATCCATTTAATTTCTTTTCCAGTGTATGGTACCCAAAACTCCACCCCACTCACCGAGCTTGTATCCTCAGACACTGATATGCCGGAAGTGTTATAGAACACCACCGCAAAATCATTACAATGCAAGTAAAAAATTTGAGTTTCAATGACATATTTGTGTTGAATATTACGCACCGAGCATGCTTTGTTACCTGACTGTAAGCGGAGGAGTTAATCTGATTATAGAATCATGGGTGGGCTTAGCAAGAACTCCTCTCTCTTTCAACTTTAGGCAGATATCAAAGGCAGAAACAGGGAAGAGATTCTTGCTGTTGAGCTCCACAGCATTGAACAGACCTCTTCCACGAATTTCTTTTATGTATTTTGGGTATTGCTGCTGAATCTTAAGCAGCTGGCGCCTTAGCTCTTGTCCGAGTTGGGCAGATCTAGATCAAACAACATTGGGACATAATTTATCATCAACCGGGGGAATAGGATACCAAAGAAGGAAGAAAACAGTGAAGCCAGGCTAGCCAGCTATGGGTATAAAATCTGAAGCTAGAAAGAAAGCATGGTTATATCAAAGCCTACAATTCTACTTGCAACTCTCACTATGTAATAGTTTTTTCTCTAAGCATGTAAACAGATTGAGTTGAAAGGCACAGCTCTACCAAAAGGAAAAGGAAAAGTAAAAGAGGTCATCGCACGAAGTAAACCCAAGTATTAGTTCCCAAATGATAATATGGACACAATGTCCTAAACAAATAACTCTTATGTTGAAATTACACCATTGCTCAGAAATAGGGATAGCAATGGGGCACGTTCCCGGGACCTGCCTCTATTGTGACAGGTTCAGGATGCCTTCTAAGGGTAAAGGGCATGTTGGGGTTTGAAAGATGTCAACCCATAACCTACATTGTCGAATAGACAGAGAGTTGCTGAACATAATGTGTATTTTTTTTTGTAAGTGAACATAATATGTTAATTTTGATTTAGCTCTAGATTGTCCTATATGGCAGACTTGCAGGCAACCAATCCCGCATGCTGTATTGGCCCAACAGCCGTGCCTACTGTGAACATTTCTGAGTAAATAAGAAATGCTTGTTAGTCAGATACTCTAGAATTACAAATCTAAGGATGAGTATAAATCCTAGAAGTGAGACCTGCAGAAAAGAGCATGACCATCACCATGCATAACTCTCACAAACATAAATTTGCGGTTCAAATCGTTGCTGATAAAAATTAGGTCCTCATTTTTATAATAATTATTCTTTTTTCAAACCCTAATAATATCTGAACCTAGTTTATAATTTCAATCCAAAAAGAAAAAGCACTCTGTTCTGATATTATGCTTGGCTGTTATTATCATCATCGCAATGATCCAACATTAGGGACTGGATTTGGTACCTCTCAGCAAGTTGCTCATCTTGGATCACGTTTAGTGAGGCGATAGCAACTGCACTGGCCAACGGATTCCCCCCAAAGGTACTGAGAATAATAACCGACAACAGAAATGTGAGCCAATAATCTATACAAATAGGATTGCAAAGAAAATTGCATACTTAAAATGTAACGACATTAAGAAAAGAAAGAAGTAGTTGCCATGATAATCTATTATCAATGTTAGGCACAATAATGTTTGTAGAGTCCAATATACAGAACTATTTCAACTGAATTTTCTCTTCTTCTCTTTTGGGGAATAGATAAAAAAAACTAGGTTTTAGGAAGAAAAAAAAGTCTCAATAATGCAACATATAAATTTTCCCCAATGAAGATTGCAATGATATCAACGCCTATACAAAAAGAATATGAACAAGTAAAAAGGTGCAGAATATGGGAATTTGTTTTTTCAAAAGAGATAATGCATGGTCATAGCTCTAGGCTATACTAGTTTATCAGCCATCTCGGCTGCACTTCCACATATTAAAACAGAAAACAGTTAAAACTTTCGATTAAATTTGTAGAATTCAACTTCTCATTAAAGAGCGTAATCAAAAGGAGAGAGCGCAATCAAAAGGAAAGATTAAGGAATATTCCATATTCACTATCTTCAATAGACTCCAATAACATGAGTTCAACATGGAAAGAATGTGAAGTTCCAGCCCTGCTACAATTGAAACAAATGGCCCAATATACAGGCCAGATTCACAGGAAGTAGTATTCCAACTTCACTCATCCACATGTAACATGTTCGACCTCAATTATGATGCATCTTCTGGTAGGCCTCTTCTTGTACCAAATTCTAATCAATTAGTCCATCTGTACAATTTCCCATCCATTGTGTGTACCACGTTACTAGAACTAACCGGCCAATCATCCAAAAAGCAGTGCATAGATGTGTTGAGGGAAGATATGGTGGCTTAATTATGAACCAATCACACCAGATGAATATCTGCCTAGATCTAGCTAAATCATCAATCCATTTAGCTATTTTTATGTTTGGGGGAACTATCTTCGTAGCTGTCATTTATACCACACAATAGCAAGATGGAGGTGACTCCGATTGAACTTCTCATGTGAATTATTATTCCACATATCAAGGTGAACCAATTGAGCATTCCTAAACAGAAACTAACTACTTCTACTGGCTTGCACTCTATCAAAAACATTCACAAAAAACTGATTACTGAATCTACTTTATTTTATTAATCTATTACTGATTACCATAGCATTTTATGACTGAAAGTATTTATATGAATGCTAGAGACAAAATCTGACAGATCAAGATGGATAACTGTTGGTAACTAATAGCTGACTACATCAAATAGGGAGAAAGTTAATAAAATCAAAGTAGTTATAAATGCCCACCTTCCATGCTCTCCAGGTCGGACACAAAGCATTACATCTTTGTCTGTAAGCACTGCACTTACAGGTATCACTCCACCACCCAATGCCTTTCCAAGAATCTGAATAAAACAGCTATAAGCAAGGAGGAAAGAATTAACATATTCTTTGTACCCGTATACTGGAGTGGTCAATAAGTTAGTTAAGAAAAAGGGCATATAAAACATAAGCAAGAAGAAATTAAGATACAACATGAATTTCCGCGCCATAAATTGTGTTCCATATCTCTAAACCTAGACTCTATGTCAAAATAACTTATTTAGATGTCAATTCTCCTTTCATCGTGTAGGATGCATCATGACTAGAAAGCAACAGGACAATGATTTTCTGCACTTATTTCTAGTCAAAGTGTGCCCGCCAATAGCCACAAGCAAAGCGCAACAAATCACATGAGGAAGAAAAAGATACGGTGATTGAAGTATGGACTTTGAAGCCTAAACAATACAAATAAAGGAAACACCATCGTTAGCAATTTTGGACTACTGAAAACAACCAAGTTTCAAAGTCCACTTTCTTGGTCTTCTAGGACTATTTAGGATGTGGTAAAAACATACTTGCGCTAGGTGGTTTAAAAAAATCCGTTACATGATTCATCATTATACCAAATACCAATATTACAGTATAAAGCTTCTGCATATAGACAATCCATAGCCAAAGAGTGCTTTCAACTTCAAGTCAAACACATGGCATCTGTGGCCATCTGCAAACAACCAAGCACCAATAGTTTTAAGACTTTGTTTTCAGAGTATTCTGATGTGATATTTTATGACTATTTTTGTGTCAAGAAAAGTTCAATCCTTTAAATCCATTTCCAAATAGTTGTATGATAAAAACCGTGTGGTGGGAATAAAAAGCTTCTGCCAGAGAAAATGCAATTGTGAAGAGAGACAGCTTTCATGTCAAAAGAGAACCGTGTGGTGGGAATAAAAAGCTTCTGCCAGAACCGGTGCAGTTGCAGGAAGGACTGGCAAACTACTCAATTGTGGTATGTTAACTACTTTACTGAGTTAAGAGAGACAGCTTTCATGTCAAAATATGAAGGCCACCCTCTTTCAGCTTTGCAAGTACATTTTCATGCTTACCTTTCTAATATTTGATTGGAAGGCCAAATTTCGGTTGCTTTACCAAATCTTATTTCAAAACCCAGTTTTGTACACATTTTTTTTTACCAGAATGTGAAAACGTATCCAAAGAAAAGGTTTAAATGTTCACCACTACATCAGGGCGCACTTCCTCCCAATCGCAAGCCAGCATTTTCCCTGTTCGTGCTAAGCCAGATTGTACCTCATCAGCAATCATCAAAATGTTGTATTTTGAGCAAAGATCTCTAACAGCTTTTAGATAACCGTCTGGTGGAATTACAACCTACAGACATACAAACACAGTTTCTTTTAGGAAAACTAACAAATGGAACTTCTGAGAAACAAAAAATCAGAAGCTCAATTAAGATAAAAGAAAAGCAACCCTCATAATCCCTCCTCCCTCAAGGCAGTGCCTAAAGTGAAAAGGGAGGTTTCTGTAGTACAGGTCAGCACATTCAAAGAAATCTATACTAAAATTTAGGATCCACTGATATGGAAGTGACAACTAATTAGTGCTTAAATGGTGCATGTATTTGATAGGAAAACAGGTCAAGAAAGTTTAATCACTCTCCAAGAATCTCAAAACCTTATCAAGCAAACTGGGTTATTTCCAATTGCCCTAACTCAAAGTTGTTACTGTTGGGTTGGAACATAACATGACACAACAGAGTATAGGACCATATGTTGGATTCAGACAAAGTCACTAGCTCTCACTGCTGTCAATGGTGGAAAGCAGAAAGGGATTGAACTGCCACAGTGTCTCATGCAAAGGAAGAGAAGATAACCTTTCTTGTTTAGTAGACCTTCTCTAACCGGCTTGCGAAGTTAGTGTTTATATTGCAGGCCATGATGCTACTGTTCATAAACAATTCATTTTAACCAAGGAGCATAGAGAAACTAGAGAAATCAACCATTCAACCATATCCTCTAGTTCCAAGGTTTAGAAACTAGACAGATCTAAAACTGAGACAAAAACCCGCAACCAAAAATATATCCAAGCCCTGTAACATACCCCTGCCTCTCCTTGGATGGGTTCAAACAGAAATCCAGCAATTCGATCACCATATTCTGCACCCAAATAAAGATGCAATAAATTGAATACTCTTTCATTCACTAGTGTTTTGAAGCAGTTCAGATGGATAATTTAAACATGGTGTGAACTTTCTGATCATATACCCAAATAAACTCAAATAAGGGTACAGTGCAGCTATAATAATAAATAGTAAATAAAAAATAAATCAAAGTGCAGTGGAACCTTTGAAGATTTTCTCAAGGGCAACTGTATCACCGAAATCAACTTTAAGATGACCAGGCAATAATGGCCCAAAACCACGGGTAGCCTCATTGTCACAACTCATGGAGATAACAGCTAAAGTACGGCCATGGAAGCAGCCACAACATGAGACGATAATAGCCTGCATATACCTTTCTTTCAGTAAAGAGTATAAAATCATAAACTCAAATTGTTCAAATCATTCATCATTCACCACAGCAGAGAGAATATAAGTTTTATGAAAAAAATTAATTAGCCAAACAAAATACATTCAAAATCCTATCTACAGAGATAGGAATAGCCACACAGAATTAATCTCAAATCATAGATGCTAAAAATTCTGTCGACATCAATATGAAATAGGATAAATACACTTTTCACCCACAAACTATAAAGAGTTGGGACACATTGCACCCTAAACTACTTGCTTTCTTATCAAGCATAAATGAGCAAGTGAGGGCAGATAAGGGAAAGTATTGTACTCAGTGGCCTTAACTCAGGTAGCAAAGTTCACTACGGAATAACAGAAGCAGAATATTAAGATACTTTCCGAAATTGCATAATTCTCCCAGGACTTTACCTCATCCTTGGGGATTTGTTTCTTCTCGTAACCCCATTTCCTTGCCAACTTCAGAGCTGTTTCCACACCTTCCGCACCAGTGTTCATAGGAAGTACCATGTCATAGCCAAACATGCTATGCAAAAGCTCAGCAAATATTGGAAATCTATCATTATAGAAGGCTCGAGAGCTGAGGGTGAGCCTTTCTGTCTGTTTTTGTAACGCTTTCATGATCTTTGGATGACAATGTCCCTACATCAGCGAAGCTACGAAATTGAATACTGAAAATGAGGCAGTGGTTACAAAGACGAGTTCTCTTATGATGGTAAAGATTTCAGGAGCTCCTTCTCTGGTTTTGCAGTTCACTGCAGGATAGGAAGGAAAAACCTGCTACCAATGTCTCAAAACATTGCATAAAACTATGATTTTCGAAAACAAAGTTGGACAAAGAGACTCCTGTCGAGGTGAAATCAACAGAAACTACCCCTATTTCAATTTTGAAAAATTCGCTTTTAGCAAGAGAGATCTGAGCCTTCTGATAAGTCATATAGGCATCTGAAGCTTTTCGGATTTCAATTGGAGACGACTTTTGGTTGTGATAGTGGAGATAAAGTTTTGTTGATTCCCTGATTTGTTAGCGAGGCATTCACTTCATAACTTGTTCATTCTTCTAACCTGATTGACTGCAGAGTAAGCGGCGAGGAAATCCAGGTACCTGTTGCCCTCCGGATCCCACACAGATGATCCCTTTGCTTGTGAAAATACAATGGGGACTGGGTGATAACTGCATTTGAATGAGGAATGCAGATTTGTTAAGGACGTAGTCAGCAAGAAATGCACAATAAATGAGAGGTTCATTCCAGCAGAAGAGTATTATACATGTAAACCCGCCAGAACATTATTTTGTTGCAGACTTCTGGAGTAACAACAAACAACAAAAATGGAGTGCGTAAATCTCCACAACAATTAGGACCCACATGGTGACACACTAATAATGAACGACTGGGGATCCATCTACAACATACAACTGCCTAAATGACTTAAGAGCACGCAGCTGCCCTTTACAACTATCAGGGAAAGAGAGGCAACTAAGGAGCAAGGGTGACCACAGACACCATCTGGACCATGTTTCTGCCAGGTGCCTCGCACTAGGTTTGATTTATAGATATGAGGAAAAATGAGAAGAAAATTCACACATTCTAGACAATCGCCAGTCCTCATCCGCCTTAAGGTGTCCCGCCACTATGCCATATATATGGCATAAAATGATTGAATTTCTAGACGGTCACCTTCAACGAATTGAAACAGGCTACGCGATCTTTGTGGGTGTGTATTACAAATTTCTACCTGATCGATCAAACTTGTAAGAATGAACTCAAAATATCTTAGAAACTCAGTCGTATGCGTTAACAACGTCTTAATCAATCCAAAGTAGACTAGAAGAATAGACACTAAATAGTCCAACAATTCAAAAACTAACTGTAATAGCACGAAATACAAGAAATGCAAAATGAGACATATCAACAGAACACAGAAAACATGACTCTTGACCATGTTTTGTGATTGATTCATTGAAGACCGCATACATGTCCAGAATCCAGAGAGAGAGACAGGGAGGAGGAGAGCATTAGATGAACATAACCGAAAGCCAGACGCTAAAATATCAAAATCGAATCAAACGCTGTGAGAGAGAGAGAGAGCACTAGACGAAAATTTGAAAAACCCAGAAGCCAAAACACGAGTTCAAGATGTCCAACGACAACTGAGAAGCACAGTATTTGATGGTAGAGAAAGGGTGCTCACTTATGGGCACTGTATTCATATTCCAAGCTGATGAGCTTTTGAGAGCAGGAAGCAGCCCTGCTGTCTTCAGGGACAGCACCGAAATTCCTCCTCCCCCAGCAAAACCTGTGCGAAAATGACTGCAAAGCTCTCCTGCTTGCCATTGATGAAATTGCTATGACTCGCTCTTTGTCCGATTATCTCTACTGCTCGCACGAACACCCTCTCGTCTCAAAATGTGAGAGAGAAGAACTTCTCTACTGCTCGCACGAACACCCTCTCGTCTCAAAATGTGAGAGAGAAGAACTTTGGGAGTGATATATGTTAAATAATAGCAGAATTTAGTGCGCTTTTAGAGGATATTGTACTGTATATTAACCTCTTCATTCTTCTCTTTTTCTTTTCCTTTGGCTGTCGTTATATTACGCGCTACTTGTAATGCGCCTCCCAATGCATATCCATATGACCATATGACTCGAAGTGGTAGCAACTAGCAAACTTTACCAGCGCAGCCACCATTATTATTCTTTTTTTTTTTTCTAAGAAACAACCAATTTATTGGAAGCAAATAAACCGTTACAAACCATAAAGAGTATCACAGAGCAAAATGTGCAAAGGGACAGAAGCAGAGGTGACAAAGCCAAAAACAAAAGAACGGGCAGCCCATTGAGCCAGTAAATGAGCTTGGAGATTAGCTTGGCGCGGCACCCACGAGATAGTCCACCCAGAGTGATCTTTAAACACCTTACGCAGAGAAGGAATCACATCTGCAATCTTCCAACAAGGAGTATGGTCGGAAGCAATATCTTCAAACAGAAGGCGGGAGTCAGTCTCAAAGAGGACATGTGTCCAACCAAACTGAACAGCAATTTCAGCAGCCCGAATCGCCGCTAAAGATTCACCCACTAAGGGGTCCATAGCCAAAGAGCGCTCCATATACGCAGTATAGAGGGAGCTAGAGGTATCTCGACACGAGACGGCTATGATCGATCCAGTTTGACGTATAGCCACATCAAAATTGATCTTCATCCAACCAGGATTAGGAGGCAGCCAGGTAGAACAGAGGCTTTTTCCACAAGAATCCCAGGCACGAGAGTGTTCTGCATAACGAGAACGCAAAGTGATCCGAAGGTCCGAGAGATCAACAGCAAGGCCCTCATGGATAGCCTTGTTCCTAGCCATCCAGAGAGAATCACATAGGAGAGCCGCATTGAGAATGAAAAGAGGCAGCGAAGAGAGACGCAGGCCCAGAAACGAATCAGCATTGATGATAGCATTAATCCAGTCACTAGAGCTAGCCGCCGGGAGAAGGGAAATGTCCAAAGGCCAAGGAGAGATGCGCCACAAATGCTGGGCCACAGTACAATGGTGAAAGACATGAAGAATGGTCTCAGCAGAGGCGCCACAATTACCACACAACTGATGAGGCTGGATCTCAGAGTCTGCACCAACAAAGGAAGGAACTTTCACAGGTAATGCCCCCACAACGATCTTCCAAAGAAGGAGTTTCAGACGGTCTTGCAACCTAGATTTCCATAACTTGGACCAATCTCGAAGGTGTGGAGCCGCAGGGACAGTTCTTCGAGAAGCTTGGTATTGACGGACAGCCTCCTTAACTGAGAAACACCCTTTCGGGTGTGGGGTCCAGAGCACACCATCATAACCCTGGGATGAAGGGGGTGGCAATTTGCAGATACCGGTAACAGTCTCCGGGGAGAACATAGAGCGCAAAAGCGGAACATCCCAAGACCCAGAGTTCTCATCCACCAAGTCAGACACAAAATTGAGATGATCCAATGGAGGGGCAGATACACTCCAAACCGGTCTATGGCCGGGAAGCATAGGAATTCAGGGATCCTCTCGGAGACGAATAGAAGAGCCATTGCGGGGAAGAAAGCAAATGGACTCCTTCAGACAGACCACCATCTTGGAAATGCCCTGCCAGCAAAGAGAAGCCCCACTGCGAGATCTGGCTTCCAGGAAAGAGGTATTGGGATAATATTTAGCTTTCAGCATTTGCACCCACAACAGCTGAGGGTGGCTTAAATTGTACCAAGCCAGTTTCTGAATAAAAGCCTTGTTGATTTCCTCCATGCGACGAAGACCCAATCCACCATCCTCCTTTGGTTGACATATTGCAGCCCAAGCTTTAGGTGTATAATTACGGTGTTTGGATGGTAGAAAGCCCCACCAAAAGTTCTTGAGAAGCCGATCCACTTCCCGACACCAGCCCACTGGAAAAAGGTACGATTGCATGGAGTATTGGGGGAGTGATGTCGCCACAGATTTGATCAAAGTGGTACGCCCCGCTTGCGACAAAACTTTCGCTTTCCACCCTGCCACTTTTGATTCCACTCTCTCCTTGAGCATAGAGAGATGTCTAGCTTTACCCTTGCTCATAAAAGATCGGTAATCCCAAGTACTTGCTATCGGAAGTCATCAACTTAAGCTGTAAATCCTCCCGTAGCGTGACCACCACATCAGGATGTGTGTTGGGGCTGAGATAGACAGACGATTTAGTCCTATTCAGTTGCTGTCCAGACCAACTACAATAGCACTCCAGAATAGAGTTCACAACCCTAGTCTCCCGTAAATTGGCCCGACAAAAGATGAGGAGATCGTCTGCAAACATTAAGTGGGTAACCGTGGGGGCCCTCCGTGCCACCATAGCTCCATGAATCACACCAGAACGCTCAGCTCGCAGCAGGAGACGGGAAAGAGCTTCTGAGGCAAGAATAAACAAAAATGGCGATAAGGGGTCACCCTGCCTCAAACCCCGGCCAGGGTGAAACACCCCAAGGGGACTCCCATTAAGCAATATGGAGTATGAAACGGTGGTGATGCATTGCTCAATAAATTGAATCCACAGAGGGCTGAAACCAAACAACGCAGCACCTGCAAAAGAAAGCTCCACTCCAATCTGTCGTAGGCTTGTGCCATATCTAACTTGATCGCTGCAAGGCCCCCTCTACCAGATTTTCGACGCATAGAATGGAAAATTTCAGTAGCACAAACCGAATTTTCCTGAATAAGCCTCCCAGGGACAAAGGCAGATTGAGTCGGTGAGATGAGCTTAGGGAGTAACAGTTTGAGCCGACAGGCAAGAATTTTGGAAATGATCTTGTAACAGACATTGCATAAGCTAATCGGTCGAAACTGGTCAACAGTCACTGGGTTGTAGGTTTTAGGAATTAAAGCCAGGAAGGTATGATTAAGTTGTTTGAGCAAAAAACCAGAGGAGAAAAACGAACGTACCATCCCAATCACCGCACCAGAGACGATCGGCCAGTAGGATTGGTAGAATAATGCCGTCATCCCATCAGGTCCGGGAGCCTTTGCACCACCCAGTTGTTTGACAGCCTGATGAATCTCCACATCCGAAGGTACCTTACAGAGAGACTGATTATCATCTTCTGAAATGACTGGGGTGATAAGAGTTACCAAATCAGAGGCCAAAGGAGGATGTGAAGAAGCATAAAGAGATGAGAAATGGCCCTTAAAGAGAGACCCAATCGACTCCCGGTCCGAATGCCATACCCCCATCGAATCTCTAAGGGAAATAATGTCGTTCCTCCGCCGTCGAACAATAGTAGAGGCATGGAAAAAGCGGGTGTTGAGATCGGTGGTGGTTAGCCATTGCACCCGTGATTTTGATTGCCAAAGGAGTTCTTCTTTCCGTAAAGCCTCTTGTAAAGTCCATCGGACATGACTTGCCTCTTCCTCAATGGATTCCGAAGGAGGTTGTGCTTCAAGTAATCTCAGCTGGTGTTGTAGGCGTTGAATAGAGTGGTAACAGACCCACAACATCACGATTCCAAGTCTTCAAAGCTGTTTTAGTGGCAGAGATTTTTTGAACCAGCCGAAACGCTGGAGACCCAAGAGAATCCTGCTGCCACGATCCCCGAATAACATCATGGCTGGTCTTCTCCTTCAACCAAAATTGTTCAAATCTAAAGGGTTTGGGGCCAGAAGGATTAGTCCCCCTCAGGTGCATAAGAATCGGGCAGTGATCCGATGTATAGCGAGGGAGATGGGAGATGGAAGCTCGGGGAAAGGTTGTTGTCCACAGAACATTACCGAACCCTCTATCCAACCTTTCCTTGATGCGTCCCGAACCCTTCCGGCCATTACACCAGGTATATTGGGGCCCTATGAAACCCAAATCGACCAGGCCGTGATTCGCTATGAGTTGAGAAAGCCCATTGCGAGAGGAGGAAGAAATAGCCCGGCCACCAGATTTCTCTCCCTGAGAAAGAACCATATTAAAGTCACCCATGAGGGCCCAAGGGCCCACAAATAGATCACCCAAAGTAGATAACTCTTCCCAGAACAATTCCTTCAGATGCCAATCCACCGGACTATGGACAAATGAGAGAGCCCACGGTTGAGAGCTAGGCTCCCCATAGATCATTAGACTGATAATATGACGATTCATGACTACTACATCAAATTCGATCCCCGGACGCCATGCAAAAGTCAAGCCTCCACTAAGACCTTCGGAAGGAACCGAGATAGAGTCAGAAAAACCCACTCGAGTGAGATATGATTGAGCATTGCCAACTTTTGTTTCCGCAAGGCAAATACAATCCGGATTGTATTGCCTTATAACAGCCCTCAAGGAACGGATTGCCGCGGGGCGGGCTAACCCCCGACAGTTCCAAAAGAGGGCTAACATTGAGGGGGTGGGGGCTTGGTAAGACCCGCCTCCTCAGCCTGGATTGTGAAAACCGCGGACAGTGCATCCGGGTGCTTCCGTGACTTCAGTTGGGATGAACCCCCGCGTCGACCCCGTCCTCCCCGTGAACCCCCTCGCGGGCGCCGCTGAGGGGAACTCAATTTCCATGAAGAGAGGGGAGAATCCTCGTTAAAGGAGGGCTCAAGGGAGGATGAAGCCCACTGTGCTGGGGGGCAGTGTCGTTTGCTCGTCTCTTGAGACCAAGAGAGAGCCCGTTTGTGGCCCAAGACAGTGGGCTGTAGCCCCAAGGGTGAGAGAGCCGGAGCGCCTAATACAACAGGCTCACTAGGCTCAGGGCCTGGTGGAGAGTCGTCGGTGACATCAGTGATAGAGGGGCATGGGCCTACCCCCAACAAAGGTTGTTGACCTGGCACAAAGTTGTCCAGTCCAGCTTGTGAAAAATCGTCGGTTACGTCGATAATAGAGAGGCACGGGCCTGCCCCCAACGCATGTTGCTGACAGGGCTCACTCAAATCTGTCTGGCCCAGCGGGCCCAAACCACCAGGGAGGTCATAAAGCTCCACATCATTCGGGTCATAACTCAAAAGTTCCCCTTGCTCACGACGAATCATTTTGTTCAAATTAAGGATAAAGCTCGCGTGCTCAACCCAGGCTTCATGCACTGACAAAGTGGTCGCCCGCTGAGTATGCAAAACAACTTGTGCAGGCGGGACAGACTGACAGACAGGGGACGAGGCGGCTGGGCCCACAAAATCAGCGTGGGAAGGCACGCTAATGATAGGCACCCCTGGAAAAGATGACCCAGCCCCATCGCCGGCCCCGACAGTTTTTCCCTCCTCCGGACAGGCAAAAGGACGCTCCGGAAGGGGCGATGTGGAGGGGAAGCTACTTGACACAGGCATGGCATAGCGCTTCCCATCTAGTTCAATGGCCTTCAGATTAGAGAGGGCTTCCTGGGTCCTATCAGACCGTAGAGGATGAGGACAAAAACGTTGTAGGTGACTGAGACGACCACAGAGATGACACCAATCCGAGATCCGCTCATAGCGGTATTGAATCCATAAGGGAGGTTTATTGGGTCGGTCCATGAAAAACCCCGAAAAGAGAGGCTGAGATAAATCCACCATGACCAGAGCACGAAGATATGCTATCCCCCAAACCTTTTTACTGGTGTCAAAATCACAAACCAACACCCGCCCAGCCTTAGCACCCAGTTCAGCCGTCATAGCGTGAGTCATGCGGCCGAGAGGAAGTCCATGCATTTGGACCCATAGAGGGGCTAAGGTAAAGGACAACTCCTGCAGAGAGGCGTCCACATCCCATTCACGCAGCACCAGCATAGCACCTTTAATATTCCAGGGAGCTTGTCGTAGAACCCGGTCCCTGACGGAGGTGTTGGGAAAGGAGAAAATGAAGAGATCCGCCGGACCATCAGAGATAGAGAGGTCACGAACAAAACTCCACGATTTTTGAATGGCTTCCCGAACCCCAGTTTTATTAGGAGGTTTATCTGACAACAGTTTACCCACAAGAAGGGTAGCCGCCTCAGATTTGGCTGCCTCGGAGAAAACACCTGAAACTTGGGAAATGTCCTCCAAACACGAAGACAACCGAGACATACCGCCAAGTACAGTGTCCATATCAGAGGTGAGACGCTCCATGAATCAGCCAGGAGAAAACAAAAGACACCACAAAAGGACTAAAAAAGGGGAAGGTGAGGTAGGTGGGGTAGACTCCCAGGGAAGAAAAAAGGCTAGAAAAGAGAGGGAGGAAAGGATTATCTGAAGGAGGGAGGCGCACAGATAAACAACGGGGGAGAGAGTAGGATAAAGGAGGAGGAGCTACAGAAACCCGAGGGAGGACAACGTAGCCCGATAAACAGGCAGGAGGGAGAAAAATCTCCAGAGAGCTCACTCCAAGAGAGAGAGAGCGGCCATAGTCTTTCTTTCTTATAAACCTAGTTAAGTCTAGCCACCATTATTATTCAGTTCTAAAAGGTAAAAAGAAAAAACCAAAGGATGGGTAAGAGAATTTGGCCCATGTACGTTGGAAGTTTTCCTTCAATAAAATAAGATTAAGTTCTTCTCTTCCTTGTTATATTTCACTTAAAAAATTAGGAGCAGCTTGTCAAATTTTTGCTAATTTTCAGTGACACTTGCCAGGCAGCTAAATGAAGGAATATTATAACAAAAAAAAACAAACAAATATTAAGTCGAGCTCTTCTATGGTACATAATTTCTGGTAAGAAAGGAATTAGCTGCAATCTTATAATTAAATAGATTTGCAAAGTAATAATATAGGAGATATTATTACTTGTTTTTCTGTCATGTGTTAATTATGGAGATTTTGAACCGAACGAAGAAGTATGGAGTACATGAATGATGAAACTGATGGGTATTTTGAAAAACGTTCACTCCTACGTTGGATTTCCACTTTGCTTTACAGCAACAAAACCTCTCATTTTGTGTCGCCCAATCACAGTTTTTGTTTTCTTCGCAAAAAGTTCAAAACCCCTGAAACTGCCGGCATCCCATTAATTCCCCTGATTTCTGAGCCTTTTTGGAGCATTTGCCAGAGACTACGCACCCGAAACTTACCTTGTCTTGACTTTGAAGATCGCACATGTAGACAAACTTCTGTCAGATTCTCCTTGGTTGGAAAAGGGATTGGATAAGGCTCACAGTCACATTCGAAAGACTACTGTACATTCTCCTCGCGTATTTTTTTTTAATATCCATTACAAACACTAATGACCTTAAACCCTCGAGACAGGAAATGTGCAGTGTTAGGAACCCAGAAAGAGACTGCCCGAGAAAATAGAAAGAAAAATGAAAAAAAAAAGAATCTCAATGTCAAAAGCAGAAAGCATCTTCGTTGAATTAAGATTTTGTTTCGAGGACTTCATGTTACAAATAAATTAACCAAAAAAAAATAGAAATTACAAGCACAGCACAAGTTGCCAATCCACTAATGGCATTTCAAATCTACTACTCATGACATAACCCTTCCCAAAATTTTCACCAGCACTAACTTCACTAGAACATCTACTCCACAATTTCACTGATAATTAACCACCTGTACAATGTGTTGCTGCTGCTATGGCTACAGCATGGCAATGACATGGCCAAATCCTCGATGATTACCAAAACTTCATTAGAAGACTCCACATCTAAACTGACAATATCATTTGGGGACACATAACGAAGGGATAGAGAGATTTGGCAAGAAATCACAGGATAAGGCTGTGTTCAGAGGATATATTGTTCAGTACTGTATCTTGGCGAAAGGACCCTATAATAGTGGAGGAAGGCAAAAATGATGTTTCTGGTATTATAGCTATTCATCTTAAAAATGGAAACAGGAACAATACTTTTCAAAGTCAGCAATGTCCTACTAGTAATCCACAGTAAGGAAGCAAAGCTGTCTATATGGCTTTCATCTCCTTTCTAGCTGGAAGTTCTCAAAGTTCCTTACCCAAAAGAATTCAACATGTTATCATTTCGCCAAGGAGATCCCCAATGTGTATACATCAGAAACCAGAAAGTACCAACATGGCAAGCACATTGTTGCCATACGCTCATTCATAACAAATGATTGAAGGTTGGACACAAAGCATCAATTGAAATTAATAGTCGGGAAACATGAGAATAAGTGCAGTTGAAAGGCAGCATCAGCAACAATGATGCTGACATACGGCGATAGCTACGCAAGTTGAGTATGGTATGATCAGGAGAAGAGAACTAGAGATCCTCTGAGAAAGCAAAAATCTCAATGTAACGGAAGCTGTTTTCCATTACAATAAGGTCAAGAAAGAACTTGTCCACAGCGTTGTAGCTTTTCTTTTAAATGTAATGGTATCTTATACACAGGACTCAACACCAGAACTAAGTTTGAACTACTGCTAAGTAGCTGTATTTGAGATTACCAAAAATCTCTCAACTTCCTTTTCTTTCTCTTTTTTTCAATCCTAGGCAATTGTTTGGAAAGCAGGACAAAGCCTGTAAGTGAAGGGAATCGAACCCCGCGCTTCCCCTCCCTAAAGGGAAGGGGTACTACTTGAGCCAGAGGCTCAGTGGCGATATCCAACATTTCACAGTCAGATGGGACAGTGACATTGTCACTTGTGTTTACTGATGGGGCTGGCAACATCATATCGTATAGCTACTTCAACTGGACATCTCTTCCTATAGTCAGGACAAACAAGAGCTTATGAATGAAGGAGTAAAGAGACCAAGAAGCGAATGATTTACTGTCGAGGAATTAGATTTTTGCAAAATTAAACCCTATATGTCTTCCAGATACAGATCATATGCTGAATGGTCGGGTAGGTGACGTGAAATGTACCACAGTGCATATAACAGTGTATTCAGCTAAAAGCCTAGAACCAATATAATACTTGAGAAACGATTTCCATGATCTAGTTTTGCAACAAACTCTTGACATCTAGAATAAGGCACGAGATAGAATTACTGCAGAGAGAGAGAGAGCTCTTTTGTTTTTTTTTTAGAGCGGAGGGAGAGCTCATTTAATTGCAGAAAATTATTTCCGTCTCCTCGCACAGTGCCACAAATCTAAACCAAAGAGTATAGAGATGGAAGATAGCGTCACCAACCGCGCCGCAATTAAAGTCATTGGAAGAAGAGATTCTTCTAGCAAGAATCTGAGAGTAAGATTGAATTGCCAGGAAAATAACACATACTAAAAGTTCGACAATTATGCTCATTCCTGAAACTATTTTTTGACATGAACATAAATTTATAGAGTATGACAGAATTGGAAAAAAGATCGACTCCACATTCGTCAAAGACATGGCCAGACAAAATCACGGAAGGAAGAAAGATCCTACAAGTTCTAGGATATTCCGGATTAAGGATAGAGGAAGTGATAACGAAGGAAACCAATAGCACGAAACATAAGCCAACAGCGAATCTTCATGCAAGAACTTGATAGGCATTGCTATGGAAGAACAGGAGTATTCCAGTTGAAGAAGCCTAGAAAAGAAGCCCTCTCCAGAACCAAACCTAGAAGGACTAAGGACAGGAGCCATGAGAGTGAAAATTCCAAGATTTTAACTATTCACCTTCTATCTAGAAGCACCTTCAAAACTCAGGTGGACATTATAAATGCCTGAATCAAGTTTTCGGCAGAACGCTTTTGTTCGGGTGTGCCTGATATATGAGCAATACGATCACCCCGAGAAGATTTTGAATCAGAAATCTCTATCATTGCACCTGATATCTGGAAGGAAAACAAAGACTCAGCATGTGGTTCAATCCAGCAAATTGGTTAACATATCAATGTGAGCTATGTGTAATGTTCCACCACAAATTTCTAAGAAATTGAAAAATAAATGCATAAATTATTAGACATTAATGAAAGATCCGAATTAGGGAAACAACAAAGCATAAGACATTTGGTAAATTATATTTGATGTCACAATTTTTTTTGGTGCAACCAAAACCAGGAAATGGGGTGAAAGAATATAGGTCTATGAACAAAAACTAATGGAAACAAAAAGAGTTTAGATGAACCAAAACTAATGGAAACAATAAAAAATTTCTCCAAACTCTAAAAAAAAACTGAGACAAAAGAATGGTCTCATGCATCCACAAACATCTAGGAATTGGATAAAAAGGGTATTTTATCCCTGAAAAGGCCAGAAAGTTGGGCATGATGAGCTACTTTAAGTCGACGGAAATATTCTCCTGGTCACCATTTGGTGAAACTGAGGCCTCCAAGGGTACAATGCAGAGGGGCCATCTTGATTATCGTAAAACAAAACTGAATAATACAAAAGACAAAAAGCATCCATCAAAACTAAGAGGGAACAAAATCATCTAAGCAGGGACAGGGCAACTAGTCGGTGAATTAGCTGCAGGTGGTTCTTGGCATCAACAGGGGTGAGGGAGAGAGTATTGATCAAACAATTAAAGAAAAAAAGAAAAGAGAATATTGAGTCAATACTGTCCTCCAACCAAAAGTCAATTTCCCCAACTCCAGAAGGTTTTAGAGAATCCATATTCCCAAACAAAGGGGTCTGCCAATCTCTGGATGCCCGTGGGCATCTAGATTCTGATAAGCTAGTTGTAACAAAACAAGGAAATACACAGGAATCATAATAGACAGTAAAGAAAATTGAAAAACAACACGAACCAAATGCCACCTAAAGTTTTTATCATATAATCTCCATGCACTAAGTCTAATAACTACATGTGCTGCCCCAGTTATCACTCTACTTTGCATTAACGTATAAGTATGATTTGTTCTTAAAGGAAAGAGAGTTAAAAGAAATAGAATTTATGTCCCCATGGCAACAATTCTAAAACTCCACTTTACGAAGTAGGAAATCAAAATTTCAACATACGGCAACTTTGAGAAAGGCCAAGCAAGATTTGAAAGCAAAATGTTACATTCTTTATCAAGCTATAAAAAGCCGAGACAATAGACATTTGACCGTAACACTTCAGATTTCCTTAAATTAATGCAAGTATGCTTTAGTAACAGTCAGTAATGTAGATCTTATACAGGAAGATGAACCAACCTTCCTAATGTTGGCTATATTTGCTCCTCCTTTACCCATCACTTTACCAACTGCATTAGCAGGTACCAAAATTTCAAGCGTTGAAGGGGTCGGCAACCTGCATTCAGCCATCAAGTTCAACAAGCGGAGCAAAATAGAATCTCTTAAAACCAAAGTACACTCTTCAGGACAGTCTTCAGGATCAGATCATACAAAAATAGTATAGTATCATAATAAATGAAACCAAGCCTAAAAAGATTGTTATACAGATTATACACTAACCCTCCGTAGAGCTTGGATGAATATGTAGGAATGGATCCGTAGCCATTTTCGCCAATCTATCAAAAGAAGAAAAGGCAAAATGAATGCTAAAAAAAGGAAGAAGAAATTGGTCCACTTAGTTGAAAAAGAAATAGACACTAACTAGAGCCGCATTAGTTAGTTTTTCACAGGGCAAAAGGTTACTTCCCACTGGGCAAGAGGAGCACCTAACCCACACACTCATCAATCACGGGTGTTCAAGACAATACAAGTTCAAAATAAAAGCAGTATAAACCAGATGCAGGACTGACCCATCACAAGTGCCTTCAGAACTCATGCCCTTTTACTATGTTGGCAATTTCACGGTCTACTCAAACATATAATGCTTAAGCTCCTCAAATTAACACTCTATTGCAACGTAACAACCAAACAACTGATCTTGTCAACTGATCACCTAAACTACCACCTTTTTGGCAACATGGACCTTCTGTTAAGCTTTGACCGTTAAGATAGAGAAATAATAGGCCGTGTGACACGAGTTTAACGAAACCGAAGGGGGCACATTGCAAAATGAGATGAAAATTTGAGGGGGCCAAGAAGTCAATTCTCTTGATATCAAATGAGCTCTAAAGTTGCTTAGAAAGATCTAGGAGGCCACAATGACAATTATGACTTTTATGGTAACTCTGACAGTGTCAGAACGCCTACTAGATAGAGAATGACATAATAGTTTTCTAGGCTTTTTAACAAAGAGAAAAGAAGAGAGGCAGGTGTTGGATATGCAGACCAGCAAATTACTGATGGCACATTATATCAGACAGAAAAATAGGCAAAGCATATGGAAAAGTACTAAAATTATGCGAATAATTTTTTTTAGAAGTTTGTAGCTTTTGCAACAAAGCGAAGGAACCCGAATTTTCTCGTAGATAGCTATATCACAGGGGTAAATGTACTGTGAAGAGCAAGAAAGTGATTGAAGCAAGTCATCTGTCAGAAAATACACATAATTTTAGAAAGATGGTATACTAACTCTCCCTCTAATAATTGACTAATCTTAAACCCCTATATGAGCAAGTTAGCAACAAGCAAATTGCACAGTTCATCATTACTGGTAATAACAATGACGAACGAAGTTACGTTGATGATGAATAGTGGCAGTGGGGATACGAGAGAAACAAAAAGGAACAGCATCAACACACCGACATAGATCCATATCCATAGAGGCTGCTTGAAGAAATCATGCCCAAGTTACTTCCATTTTCAACCCTCTGATCATATCCCAAAGAAGTAATAGGGGGAACAGAAGGCAAGACAGATTGAAGTGAAAGACCAGTGCCAGCAGAGAATAGTGAATCAACAGCAATAGTAGGGTTATGGCCATCGTCCCTATCTTTCAGAACATCATCGCGGAGCCTTAAAACAATCTGGATAATTGCATCTCTAACATTTCCAACTTCTCCAAGCACCTAATTAACAAACGACTTCAATATGAAAATGGCACACGAATAAGAAATATTAGAACACCACACTAACAGAAGTATAATAAAACAAACCTCAACAAGTTCATCGTTTACATCAGCACACCTAGGCTTATCACCTTTTGAGATGCGGACATCAGCTTTAGTTTTCTTACGGATCTCATTTATAATTGAGCCACTTTTTCCAATAATACACCCAATGACCTTAGATGGAACAAGGAGTCTAATAGCAACAGTGTCCTCATCTTCATCATTAATCTTCCCTTGCAGCAATAGAACAGCTTCAACAGCCATTGATTTCAGATCATCCGGTGACTGTCAAACAATGGAAATCCAAGATGTTCATGAAGTACTAGTAGAAGAATCCCACCGGAGTACATGGTCCAAGCAGATTGGATTTAATTCAACAAAATCCAAACATCAAACTGACAAGAACTCAGAAGAATAATAATGCATAGATATTAGGCAAACATACAATATAGTGGATAGCCAACTTGTATTTTTCCAAATTAAGTTTAGAAGAGGGGAGAAAAAGAAACGAGTGCCTGCCCTCTACAGTACAAGGTATAAATGATATAGAAAACTGGCAAAAAATCCTTTTGGCGAATTCACCATAAAATTGGTATTAAAACATACAAAACTTCATTTATCACCAATAATCAACAGAACAATCAAGCACAAAATGGGAAAAAAGACGCATATCTGCAATGAGATTTCTAAAGAGAAACAAAATCAAACCAGAAAAATTTACAGGGAAGTGGATGATGCCAGGCACCCTCAAGTTTGAGGCTTTCAGAGAATGAATAAAAGGTCAACAGAAAGGCCAGGAAGCAGAACCATACCTCTGTTGCCGTAACCGTGATGATACATTCATCACGATCCTCCTTGGTATCATCAACCTCAACATGAGCACCACTAGCCTGCCTTATGCTTTTAATAGTACCACCTCCTTTGCCAATGACACGCCCAATCTTGTCAAAAGGACACAGTACTCTTACAACTAACTCCTCAGATCGCAAGGCGCCACTGAACCCAGACACCACTGGAAGGGCAGATGGATAAAGAGACCATGGATTCCCTGCGTCTGCATAACCCTGCAGATCTTGTACATTTGTAGAACCTATGATTGGAGGAACAGATCTAGAACTAACCATAGGATCTGCACTTGAATATAGTCCACCTGGTGGATAAATAGGGACATCTGATGGGATGATAATGCTTGGAGCTTCTGGTACAGTGGTCTCAAGAGGAATCTCCTCTCTAGGAGTGAACTTGTACATAATTGAGGAAATTGCAAACAGTGCTTTCTTCACAGCCTCTGACTCACCGCTGATCTATACACGTATAAGAGAATCATTACAAGCACTAAACTTACTGGAAAATAACTTCTCAAAGGTGAAAGTGAAATCAAAAGGAAAGATAAGGATAAAGGGCTTTAATCTTTATGTTATTAATGCATATGATTCCAACTAGCAGAACTAGACTTTGATGTGTTACAGAAAGAAAAAAAGACAATAAATGACTGTTCCATAGTAGATACCAACCAGGAAAACATTCTGTCATCTGAATGATCTATGACACATTTCAAATAAGAAATCAGAAAACAATTGGCTTCAGCTATATTAAACACTAACCAGGACAAAATTGTCGAAGTCCAACGCACATGAGTGAGTTGGGTCTGTGGCATCCTTGGCCGTGACCTTAATGTTTGTCCTCGTCTTGCTTCTCAGTCTCTTTATTGTGGCCCCAGCCTTACCAATGATATTTGCAGACTGGCTGGATGGAACGAGAATTTGACATTCCTCCTTATCCCTCCGCTTCTTGTCAGAATCTCCAACAGTAGCAACAGCATTTGCAATTGCAGCATGAACTTTGAGAAGAGCATCCTGAGCACCGCATAAAGGTTCCCTTTCACTGAACTCATCATCAACCTCAACCTCTTCCTTATCCTTAACATAGCTGTAGATCGTTATGACACGATCCTTAGCACCCGGATATGGATCCACAACCTTGACTTTTGCCCGTGTCTCTTGCCTTATTGAATTTATCACTTTCCCACTCTTACCGATGACACTCCCAATAACCCCATCTGGGCATAAGATCCTATAAATAATCAGTTCATCATTACCTTTGTCATCTTTGTCATTCATCCGTCTCTTATGATTCTTGTTGTCTCCATTGTGCTCCCTCTGGGAACGAGACCTCTTCCCAGTCTCACCCATTCTTATAAAATAATTAGCTCCTAAAACTGCAACGAAAGTTCAAGCTTACTATATCCACAAATACAATATAAGTTCAAGCTTAATTGATCCACAATTACTAGTATACATTTTCATATGGTTTTCAACTATGTGTACAAAATATTTGGGGCGAATTCAAGCTGCAAGAATTGTGATGAATAACCCATTTATAATACTAGGCACCAAAACAAACCAAGCTGCACACAGGAACAAGTTGAAAATACACAAAAAAAAGTCCATAAAATAACTCTATCATGACCATATTTTCTAAATTGGGTGCCTACTCACTAACACGGAGAATCCAATGTACCATCTACAATACCAGATCGAACTCTGCCAAAAAACTAAAAATAGTATCAGAAATCAGATAGGGAAAATAGAGCGACTACATCAGCGGCAGACATAAGATACATGAGAACTATTAAAAAACTCAAAAAATTAGGAAGATTTTTTTCTCGATCAAGAACTTCCCAAACAAAATTCTCCCACAAACATTGCGGACGAAATTAACAAAGAAAAGATCTTTATTTTCCTCTTCAAAAGCAATGGACGAAGTAATTCAGTTATACACAGATAAAGAAGGTAGATAAACCGTGAATAACCAACTTCTGAACAGAATGCTTTGCCAAAGAACGTAGAGAGTTTGACAGATAAAATAGGGTTTTCCCAGGGGTTTATTCAGTGGAGTATTTGCTTACGAAAAAAAAAGAAAAAAAGAAAAACGAACAATATCTGTGATTAATTGCGGAAAGTATTGGAGGAGGAAGATAAAGCTAAATTAAGGTAATTTACATAGACAGAATCTTACCGAGGAATTAGAGAGAAGAAAAACCCTAAGCCCCGCGAGAAGAGAAGAGAAGAGAGAGAGCAGGCTGTGCCTTCTTCTGTAGTTCTGTGAGCCTCTCTGGATACGCACCTGGGGCTGGGGTGAAGGTTTTTGTGGAAAGGGAAAGGAATCCAGGCTCCAGCCGTAGAGGGCCCCCAATAAGTTAACTTGTGGATTTGTTTCCAGATACACAACTTTAGGTTTTTCTCTCTGCGACAGCGCTACGTTAGATGCTTGTGTCGTATGGCATATATTCTCTTGATAGAATCAAGACCGTTAATTAAATGTCTAGTTGGGTCACGTCTAATCTACTTACAGAAAAATATTTTTCAGTGCGAGTCACAGATGATTTTATTTCGGAGAATAGAGTATTTTATTAAATTAAAATTAAATGATATTTTTAAATAAAATTTTAGTTTATAAAAATGAGAAAAAAATAATTTAAATAAATTTTGTTATATTTAATAAAAAAGATATAATTTATAATAAAAAATCATTTTGTAATTATCTTATAAAATTAAAATTTTGAAATAGCTAATATTTGCACACAAATACCACCTAACCAAATATTCTCAGTACTAAACTACCTTTGATCTCCGTTTGTCACTTCAAGGTTGACAGAACGACGTGCTATGCAACTCAAAACGCATGTCCGAAATTCCCAGAGTTGACCGAACTGGCTTGGAAAAAAAAAAAAAAAAAGGGGGACCGGTTTTTCTCCGCTCTCTCTCTATCGGTCTCTCGGTTTAACGTCTCACGTTCCCAGGAAAGCATATAACCAAGACCAGAGTTTATTGGTGGAGATTGTCCAGGTATGTAACTCCGCCCTACTGAATATTGTTATTTGTTGGTACCATTTGTGGGGTTATTAAACCCACAAGTTGTTCTCGTTTTGTTATTTTTCTCCTCTAAATTCTGGGAGCCGACATTCATATTCTGTGTGTATTTCGTGTTTTGTAATTGGCAAGTTTGATCATAGTTCGCAATTTATCCGGCTCCATTTGAAAATTACTAGTGCTGAAAACCGAATTTCCCTTCGGACTTGATATCCGATCCTCTTAAAATAGAGGACCGTACCGGACCACTATAAGTGGTCCGGTCCTACTAAGTGCAGTCCAGTCCGGACCTCTTAAGTGGTCCAAACTGGTTTTAATTTTTTTAAAAAAAATTTAAAATATTTTTTAAGTTAATTTCAAAGGGGAAGTGCATATAAAAATGTTGAGTTTTAGTTTAGATTAAAATTAAACATTTTAAGTTTATAGTTTGTATTAAAAATTAAAAAAAAAATATATATATATTTTTATTTTTTTAATAAATGCGGCCCGGTCCGCATTTATTAAAAAAGAAGACCAGATCGGACCGCATTTTAAGAACTAGGACCGGACCGGACCGCAAATCCGGTTAGATTTTCCGGTCCGGTCCGCAATCCGGTTGTGTGCAGCCCTAAGGTTATGTTTGTGTTGTAAAATTTTTGGTATTGAGTTTAGTGTTGGTGTTGGGTTTAGTGAAAATGTGAAGAGAGAGGTAATTTTTTATAATTTTTGTAATTTTTTATATTTTTTTATGGGAGAGAGATTATATTGTAGTATTTTATTGGTTGTTGGTGAAATATTTTGTGAAATATTTGGTGCAAATGCAGCCTAAGAACTACCACTGCTTCGAAAAGAGCCCATATATCTTAGGATGTGTCACTGACAAAATTTTAGAGTGTTAAAATTTTAAATATATAAATTGATAAAAAAATAAAAATAGTGAAAAAATTAGTGAAAAAAGAGAGTTAAAGACAACTAAAATTTTAGTTGTTTAAAGCAGCCTTACCAGAGATTTGACTTGTTTTAAAACGAGGACTTCCCAATAAAAACTCTAAAAGTTAGGCCATCTTGTTTTTTTGGTATATTAATTATTATGTATGAATTGGGTATTTGATATGGGTCGGGTCGTGTTAACTTGTGATCCCAGGAAGCATGAAATGGCCGGATGGAGTAGTAGAACTGGGTTGGTAGCATTGACGAACGAGGGAGGCCCCAATTTTTTTTTATAAAAAAAAAAATAACAGACGTTTCACGCTCTGCTTAAAACAATTTTTTTTTAATTCTCCCCTCATCCCTCTCCTTTCGCACGACCCCCTCCCCCTCTCCGCCTCTTTCTCTCAGCTCCTCCACTCTGGACCGTCAATTCTCACCTCTCCTCTCACTCCCTCTTTCTCTCAGCTCACTCCCTCTCCTCTCAGCTCCTCCACGCCGGTCTCCCTCTCTCAAGTCTCAACGCCCAGCGTAGTGCCCACCGGCCACCGCTGAGCGGCGCCTGACAGCCCCACCGTCGATTGCCGCGTCCTCCGGTGCTTCGTGCTCGTCCAGCCTCCAGGTGTCTCTCTCAGCTCAGCCTCCATGAATGATGAATCTGTGATGAAGATTTTAATTGTGATTTTTGAAATTGATTGTGATGAATCTGTGATTTGAATTTTTATCATTAAGCAAGTGTTGATTTTGAATCTGTGATATGTGATTAGGATTGTGATTTGTGATACACTGTCTTTTTTATTGGACTAAATGACAACTAAATACTGTGGTAATCCTGTTGCAAGGTTGGGATTTGTGAACTTCCATTTCATCCAATCAGCTCAGAAGTTATTGGAGGAGTTGGTGGAACGTGAGTTAATGACAAGCCTTAACTTTTGTTCTCTTTTCATGGGTTGCACATAATTTTTTTTTGCAACGTCACCGGTCATAAACTATGCACCAGAGTTCCTGAATTTTATTTTTCCTATTTTAGTTATGTTGTTGTGATAACAAGCAGAACCGTTAACCATCGAGTGTTTATCTTATCTAGTGGTTGATTTGGTTTATTGAATAAGGAATGACTTTAAAACCTTTAATAGATTAATTTTCTGCTACCTTTTTTTCCTGTTACATTTGTTTAGCATGGATTCTTACTGCAAATTGTACTTCTGAGGCAGAATTGGTGATGAACATGAGATGATTGTACTTTTTCAATTTCTAGGTGTGTCATTCGAGGTTGTGTTCCTAAGAAGATTTTGGTGTATGCAGCTACTTTTGGAGGTGAACTAGAGGTGAGAATGTGATCAGTATCGAAAACTACATGAAGTATTTTGAGAATGTATTAGTCAAATTCTGTTGAAATCATGTTTTGTTTGGTTGTTACTCATTTCAAGTGGCAAAAATTCGAAATGAAGGAGGTTTTCTGAATTTTGTATTTTCAATTTTTCATTCTGTGGGAATCCTCTTTGCTATCATTATAACTGCATCTAGACTGTTAATGTATCAATTTTGCCAATGACATGGTTCAAGTTCAATATTTTCTTGAGAATTTGTTTTATTTTCGTTGAATTAGTTATTATAAAACCTGTTAAGGCCTCTAGGTTTGGTTTCTGAGTTCTTTGATGCTCCTTTGGTGATCTGTGCCCTGTACGATGTAATGGAAAATTCAATGGTATATTCTTTGATTTATCAAGCAATAGAATGACTTCAAGCTATTCTATGAAATGTGTCAGGATAAAATCTTTGTTTGGTACATTGTTTCTCCATTGTGTTTAGTACCTCAAAAACTGTTGTTCCATGCTTAGAGTGATTTACTGTTTTATTTTCAATATTTTTAATCCTTAATTTTCGATATTTGAACTCTTAAGACACTTTTTTGCATTACGTAGTAATTTTTTTTTTGTCATCTTCCCCTAGGAGTTTGCCCCCCTTCAAATCCATTTATGGTTCCGTCACTAGTTGGTAGAGTATAGAGTTCACAGTATGACCCTAAACATTCGATTGAGGGACAATATATGGTTGTACTGGTTGGTGGTGTTAGCATATTGTAGCGTATGAGCCTGCTGTGAAAATGAGAATCGTTGAACTGAGGCCGCTGGGAATGAGTGGCAAGGATCCTAGGCTTAGCTTTTGCAACAAATGCTCTCACGGATTTGTCAAGTTCTTGAACTTCCATAGTCGTCCGATTCATACTCTTCCAATGCATAAATTGTTTTTGTGGAGGTTGAGGTTGTTGCAAATTCCAATTGAGCTAGCGTATAAAAAAAAAAACGGCTCCCTTTTCGTTATTCGGTGGAACCAAGTAGAGTGCAGAAGCTAGAGCTAAAGAAAGGTAGAATTTGGACATCAGCTATATAGCAGTCTATAATTTAAAAGTTATAAGCAAGGAGATGAGTTTTAAGTCAGACTTTCTCATTTTATCTGGTGTGTGTTGAAGAAAAGAACGGCAAGAATATTTTAGGATGTTTGATTGTACCCACTCAAAACCTTAAAAGCCTCCTACCCACCCAATCACTACCACAAAACCCAGTGGCAGTTCCGCCAGACCCACTTATGACAATGCTGCACCTATGGACTTGGTCTTGCTGTTATTTTATTACTTTCGGAATTTGTGTATCTTGACCATCTACTGCCCTCGAGTCTAAGACCCATCTTTTATCTTGAAAAGTGATGTATTTTACTTGATGAGAAAGTATTTGATCTAATGTAATAAGGGTTTCAAATTTACAAAAATCTATTCAGCTTAATGCTGCTTAATTACCTAGTTGAGGGAGTGGCAAATTTATTCCCTAGATTCTTAAAATAGGCCTAGCTGAGCTCTATTGCTGCTGTCTACACCACTATATCAATGAAGAAGAAGTTCTATTATCCCTGTTACCTCTTCTATGGTTTAAGTGTATGCAGTGCAAATTTAGTCATATATTTTTCTTTTCTTTGGGAAAAGGGAGATTAAAAGTCTTGGTATGAATTTCTTTTCCTGCATGCGTATGAAATCAATATGTCGTTTTTACAGAGGACTTAGTTATCTTTTTCCATCCCTTTATGTCTATGGAGGTTATAGAGTTCATCGAAAAGCTTAACAGAGGTATTACCAAAGTATGCAGGACATAAATGAGAGAAATTCGATAAGGAAAAATGGGACTGGAATCTAAAGGTTGGAAGACAGAAATAATCCCAGAAGGAAGAGAAGGAGATGCAACCTGTTTTCATCTACCATTTGCAAAGTGATCTAAGAAACAGAAACATCAACTTGATTGCAAAAGTTGAGCCTTTTTTGGTTATTGCAAAATTCACCTCGTAATACACAAGGGAACAATATACCCAATCTTCCTATGCTGATGCATAGATACAATCTTTCCATGATGCCAACAACTCTAATACCTCTGCTACTCTATTAGCCACCATATAGCCCCATAAGTTTCAACATATGCGTGCTTGGTTTTAATCAAGTTCGTGACTCGTCCTTTTCCCCTTTTGTGGATGCAAGTTTCACTTTCATGGTTAATGGAAGGATAGTTAATCAGGAGCGATATAAAATGGTGTTGCTTGCTTATTATGATAGGGGGGAACCTTTTTTTCTTCAATAAAGATTATTGACAGATACCATCCCTTTCTATAATATGCTTGTCCTCTCTATAATCTGTGATGGAAGGTAGTTTCTGTGGTCACTACATTACTGTCGCTGATTTTGTGACACAAGCACAAGTTTGTTTCTGTTTAGATAATGAACTTGATGTATACAGCAAGCAAAAGAGTACAATCTCTTTTTTCTGGCACTTTCCAGAAACACTGATTAATTGAGGTGCACAGATATGGATAAAGAAGCAGAAAAGTCCTCGATTCAGGCAGAGACTTCTGAGGTGTCTGACTCAGACAGTTCGGATCCTGTGACTCGTGTAAGGAATCTGCTGTTTCGCCGGATGCTGGTGGGAATTAAAGATGGACGGTTTTTCTTGGGCACCTTCCACTGCATAGACAAGCAAGGAAACATCATTCTCCAAGATGCTGTGGAGTATCGTAGCACTCGACGCTCATCTCCTTCTCCAATGGAACAGCGGTGCCTTGGTCTTATCCTCATCCCTTCCTCTTGTCGTTCCTCATGCCATGTGGATTGTGCTATTGAAGAGCAATTGTCGCTCCTAAAGTTTTAGGAATAGGGAGCGGTGCTGAATTTCGCAAGCTTTCTGCTGGAATCAATGTATAAGAATGTGACATGTTTCTTGGATTGAATTACTCTACGATCTTTGCTTTTAATTAAAAAATCTCTGATAAAATGCAAAGGGATAAGAAAAGAAATAAGATAAACAAAGGAAAGTTTTACCTGTCTCTGCTCAATGGATACAAAATAACCATGTTTTAGCACCTGCCGCAACAACAGCACTTAAGAAGGCTGAAGCCCACTTGCGTGCAGGTCAGGAAAAGACGGATCAAAGAAGAGCGGGAAACCTATTGTTGACCTTTGGAATTGGCCATGAAATAGGGATTGGAACAGAATCAAAAAATAAAAATAAAAAACATTGTTTGATCTTTGATGAGCCTGTTCCATTGCTGAAGAAATGCCTTCCACGTGGATGTGAGTTTATGAACTGTATCACTTTAATTTTTTTCTCTTTTATTTATTTTTTTTCTTTATCTAAATTATTCTTTTCTTATTATTTTTATTTTAACATGTATGATTCTTTTATTTTGGTTCCTTGATTTATAGTTGAGACTCTTTCCTAGGCAATGCTGGCCTTATCCTAAAAGGCTAGGCCAGAAGACCAAGGGGTATCACCTCCTGCTACTCTGTCGTATAAATTGTGGAGCTCAAAGGGAAGAAAGAAAGTGTTCTGTAGTTAGCAAGAAGTTACTTGTAGTTGGCAATCCTTATTCCTTTTAACCAAACAAAAGTTGCACAAATGATTTGGAAAGCCTTTAGCTTCGAGCCTCCTCAAAATTACAGGTCACTATGCCTTTTAAATGATATTGAAAAAATCAAATTGTGAAGTGTCATTCTGAAAAATGTGACCAACCTCTAATTGTGAAGAAGATGAACAAAAAGGAGGAAGACAAATATTCACTAAGATGACTAGGACCAATGTTGGAGACGGGCACGAATTTTTTTTTTTATAAGGGGATTAAAATTTTATTAAGAAAAAGATGTGCTAACAGTACAAGAGACTATACTGAAAACACCTAAATCATTCAACCTATGAAGCTAAGAAAATCCGGATAATCCGAAAAAGGAAAATCCAACAATGCATTAGCACATCTAAAGACAAAAACTGGTAATTATGTGTCACATAATTGTCACATTCACATTCCGATCATCTAACAATACTCTATATGTTGAAGGCACAGGCAAGTCAAGGATTGTAATGATCCTTTACAACTTCTACTCCAATACAGGAAATGGCAATTCATGCAAAACTGTTAGAAATAAGGGAGATTCCTCCAAAACTGTGATCGAAAATAACCAAAGATAATGAACTTCCCTAGTTTAAAATATACTCTGTTTTATCAGTAGTTGATCAACTTGCTATGATTAACAATGCTATGGTCAAATTTGTGAAGGCATAGGATTGCAGAAGAAACTAAACACTCCAGGGTCATCAATACAATTTTTTTTAAAAAAATCATTAGTAGTTTCAGGTGAGCCTTCGAGCTTATTTCCAAATGGTAATTATTTAGGGTAATAAAATTTCTACAGCCAAAGAAATCTGATGTGATTAACCACCTGGAGCGTTGGTTTTGACAGTTGCGGAACATGCTTAAAACCTGTCTCTATAAGATGTTCCATACACAATTAGGTAAGGTACAGTTCGAACAACTGTGTCGATTGGTATTGCGAAGTTAACACCAGATGATACTCCTGTCCCTGCAATACAATGGAAAATCAAAAGAAGTCAGACTTTGAAATAAATCAGCTAACTTCTAGCATCTTCATTATATTTTATCTTTCAGCATGGGGAAAAGGTTGGTGAAAACCTGTATGTTTCCAATGAATATGCAACAGAACATTTTTTGGCAGTGGCTTTGAAAAGATGCTTTTGGCAACTGATATGAGCAAAAACCCGTGAAATTTCAGGATAGATCTATAAACATACTGCCAAGTATGTTTAGCATGCCATTGTCTTCTTTTTCTGTCCTTTTTTACTTTCTTTCTTTGTCCTTTTTCTTTTATGTTCCTCACCCTTAGATTATCCTTCCAAATGAGAAAATGAGTAGTGAGGATTGTAGATGCACTTTTGAACAAGTGGCTTAGATCAAAATTTATTGCAACTAGCTGCCGCCACGGGGGGTTGGAAAGAATAAAATCAGAAAACGTGGGCATGGTTTTCATTTCGTAAAAGCTCATATCCAAGAAATACAATTACGAGGAACAAGTGAATGAAGAAGCATTTCGTCACCTTTGCGAGTAAAAGTTGCTGTATTAACTCCAATAAGATGGCCATGTGAATCAATTAACGGCCCACCTGAGTTACCTGTAAGGATTCCATGCATAGACGCTTGAAAAATCATGATAAAAAAGAGAGTTTAACAATGGCTGATACAGAAACTATCTTTCCTGATTCGCTTGAAGATTTCCAGAATTTGGGTTATCATGGTTTTCTTGGATGTGCTTTATTTAGCACTTGGGGGGGGGGGGTGCTATTTTAGGGGCTATTCATGACAAATAGCATTTCACTTTCCTACAACTGAATGAATAGGCTGCCACTACTCTGATCTAATATCCTTCCAACAATCGCAGGAGGTAATTGTCTAATTACCAGAATTCTTGAATAAGTCCATTAACTATGTTTTCTTCTCTACTTAATGGAAAGAGAAGTGATGACTATAAGAACGTTTATGAACAGACTAAAATATGAAAGGAGGATGAAATTTACCTGCATTAATATCTGCATCTGTTTGAATAGCTCCTCGAATAGCCTTTCCATTTGGTGAAGGTATCTCCCTTCCTAATCCGCTAACCACCTGCACAACTCCAAGGAACTAGTACTTAGATCTTATCCGCCTAAATACTGTTGATCCACCCTGTCATATGTAACCTAATAATGCTGTAGTAGAAACAAGTTCAATACTAAGCCTTTTTTTCTTTTTCTTTTTCTTTTTCTAGGCAACTGAAATAATATATTAAAATCCGATAAAAATACAGGCAATACAAAACAGAAAAAAGACAAGAAGGCCAGCGAAAAACCTAAACGGACCCAAAGACCCTACAATAAGCTGGATCCAAAGATCCTGTAGACAATCCGAACACAAGTGCCAGATCCACCAACAGCCACAAGAACCGTAATACTAACAAAACCACAAACCAGCCACAAGGGCCAAGACACAAGACAATCCAACTGCAAGGTTTGTGACGCAAGACATATCGGCCACTCTTGAAACTAGATTAGATGAAGAAAAAGAGAAATCAGCATTGTAAAACATCCTGTCATAGTAAAATAGGTACTTCAAAATGAATTATGTTCTAAATTAGCAATATTAAACAGTTCACTTCTAGACACTAGGTATTCAAACGCTTTTTAGTTGATACTAAAAAAGTCATATTACAGAAACTTACCCCAGTTGTCAGAGTGTTCTCATATCCATAAGGATTTCCAATAGCAAAGCAGCTCTGACCCACATGTAAATTTTGCGATGTGCCTAGAACACTAGGCTTTAATTCATATCCATCAACATCAACCTGCATATGATATTACCTTAGGAATCACAAAATCATTACTGTATTCCAAATAGCACCATGTTTTAATAATATTTACATAGAGGCCATAATATAAAATATCCAAACTAATATGAGAGTTTAGCCCCATGAAAGCAAATGGACAAGATGTATTTCTTTGAAACCTCTCTTGTTAAGCAGATAATAAATGAAAAATTGTGCACGGTCAACATAATTTTCAAAGGTGAAGGCGGCCACAATCCATGGATACTTCCATCTCATGTGCAATTCATGGTGCAGGTTAGAGATGAATAGCCTTCTGTCTTGTCTTCCACCAATACTTCAGAAAGAATAATTCAAATCCAGAGAAAGCTAGGTTACCCCTCGTAGATGAGCAGAGGTCAAAACAAAGATTACAGAGCTGGCTCCATGGAAGACATCTTTTCAACTGTAAATACTCATACCACTACATAAATTAATAATTATTTAGGGCTCTTCTTTAGATTATATCACAGTTTTGTGCAGATGCCATGTCTACCCGCTTTGGAGTCAACACATTGTTCCAACACATGTTCAAGGACATAAAATATATAAAGAACAAAAAGTTCCTATGATTTTTCCATCTCATTAGGAAAGTGCCACTTATATCTCATTGATGTTTAACCCTTGTAGCATAGGACTCAAGCCAGTAAATTGTCTTGGGATATCTCAATTCTTCCAAAACGACACAAAAATGCATAAACCGTGCATATTTCTATCTAGACAATTGGCATATTCAAAGCAAAAGTCTGCCTTCCCCACCCCCTTCTCTTTTACAAGAAGATGTTCTCATGTCGCTTTTATTTTTTTACTCTGTTAAATTACATAACCTATAGTGATCAGAATGGATTACGAATACCATTCAATGAATCACAACATTTCAACCATCTAAAAAATATTAATCAAAGTTTCTATTTAGTTTAAGGTCTTGAGGAAACAGACATCTTCGCAATGACCAAGTTTGTCTTATAGAACAGATTATTCAGAATAATTAACCAGAGCAGCTTTTCCACCTGTTATGAAGATCAAACCTTAACTCTTGTTACCGAACACGTCTTCTGGACTCTCTTTTACGATATTTATACTAAGATGAAAAATAAACCAAACAGGAATACACACTAGAACTTTGGTCTATCGCGAAAGGATAGAAGGTTAAAATGGCATAAGCTTTCTTCTAGTTTAGTATAAAAGCCAACCCAAATTCAAATTTGATCAGCACCAAGCAGATTTGATCTTTAACATTTCTTTTCTGAAGAAATGTTAAAGATCACAAAGAAGCCTCTGATTCTGCCAGCCTTGACTTGAGACAGGGCAGCTTAAATATATTAAAAGTACTAATAAGCCTACTAAAATATGCACCATCCAGCTGGAGCTTGGATTTAAAGGTGAACGTGCATTTGTCTTTTCACAACCCAATCTTAATATCTTGCTTCAAAATAAAATTATGCTTGGCTCTTGCGTCTCATGGCAATCCCCAATTTTAAGCCAAGCTCAAGAATCTCGGTTCACATAACAAACCAACTGCACATGTGATCTCAACCAGATTAATTAGCAAAACCTCAATTTATAATCACAACCCTGCCTAATCTCGCACAAGCAAAGCCTAGGACACTAGTAATGGTGTTTCTATGTTGGCGATTGGGCCGGGGGTGGAGTAGGGGAAGAATTAAGGCTGCGTTTGTTAAAAATTTTTTTACACTTCCTAAAATTTTAACACAATAAAAAATTACAATATAATATCTCTCTCCCCATCACATCATTACTTTTCACTATAATAAATATTAAAAATCACCTCTCTTCACTTTTTCACCAAATTCAATACCCTAAAATTTTAACCTCCCAAAATTTTAACACGCAAACACAACCTAAGTTGTGACATATGTAATACAGAATGAATATTTCAGTTGCTTTAAAATATGACCATTTCATTGTGACATTGCTGGTGCTTAAGTTTGCATCTAAGCTTCTAACTTGACCTAAAACCTTACCTCCACACGTGAACCTTAAAGCTGAGATCTGCTGTTGGTGCATCTATACACTTGTCAATAGCTTTCATTTTGTTTAATCTTGTTTACCAATTACAATGGACCAGTGAAGACGTAAACAGCAGCATTAAGATAAATTTATGTCATCTGGTATTGACTACTGTTTATATGAAATAGAAAATTTGCTCAACCCTTCCCTGCATTCAAGTGTTTGGGTCATGGATGATATTGTTATGCGGTTCACAGCATTATCACGAGTGAGAATACGAATAGGTATATGCATTCACAGTGTTCTGTCAAAATGTAAACACAATTTCATCTTTCCTGATAAATGATCACGATACTTGTTTATGAGCATTCCAAACTTTATGGCAACATTGTTCATTCCATTTTTTCATGTAAAAGCTGACATATGAACACTTCAATTGTCATCAGCCACTTATGAGCCACTGTGTGATTGACGACCACTCTATGGTTCACAAAGGCTATGAAATAATGAATAGAACTGCTCGTGAAAGCTTTCGTTGGGAAAGTACAAATCCCAGGCACATATCTCACACCCTTGCCATTTATTTCTGGGCATATAGAACCAATGCAGTCTTTGGGAATTCCTATCACAATTTCCCATTAGTGATTTGCTTCTAACTTCATCAATTTTTTTTTTTGGGATTTATTCCCAAGACACAAATTCACCACTCCAAATCTTGTCTCAAAACAAAAATGCAATTGTCCAAATAAAAGAACAGAAAAGGGTGAACATATCTGAAACATTTTGATGCTCTTTAGAACAAAAGTAGTGGACCAGACATTTAGTGTCACTTTTCTAAAGTCTTAGCAGCCAATAACATACCCCGCACATCAGGGGGTTCCTTGTGGAATTAACTCCAAGTTTATTGCAGCCTTTTTCCAGTGAGAAGTGTACTTATGTCCATGTTACTGATAAAGAGCTTAAAGCAATTGCAATGATAGTGAATGCTAGTTTGATTGAAAACCTTAAGGACAGCCAGATCATATGCTGGATCAACACCAACGATCTTGCCGTCCCTGTAAAAGCCATTGCCTTTTGCATCTACGAGATAAACCTGTGAAACAGATGATTACCTTAGTTGTGCACTCACTACCGTATTAGAAGAAGAAGCGAAACAACAATAAGAGAAAATAACAACTAGAAGAAAAAGACTAAAACCTTACAACGATGAAAACCAGTCCCATCTGTTGCCAATTTAGCTACAACATGGTAATTTGTGACCTGTCACCCACAAAACAAGAAAAATAGTAGTAATAATGTTGGGGGAACAAGCTTATGTTACAGAAAAATATGTAGCTGCATATATTTAAAAATATATTACTAACTTTAACATAGAATTCAAACTCACTGCATATATATATTTCAATTTTCTAGAGGAATGAATATTAATGCAGGTTACATAATAAACTAATGGCAAACAGGTTGGTAGTATGTATCTTAACAAATTTAGTTTATAACTTTATGTAAGTATATTAAAATTTCAAGTCTTTTTTGGGTAATTTAACTCTTTGACACAACCCAGGTGCTTACCGTAATCATTTTCTGTTTTATATGATATGTAAATAGGGTTTAGAGAACCCAGATATCAACTCAAAAAAAATGAAAACATGTATGACACTGAATACAGCATATAAAGAAAATAAAGAAGCAGCTGCATATAACGCTACAAGATGGATTCAGAAACAGAACAGAAGAAGGGAATGCTTACAATGTGACCAAACTTATCCCATATGAACCCTGAACCTGTTCCTTCAACTTTTGCATTTTCGCCCTCAATAAGATTGGTATCATCCGTAGAGGCCTTGGGACCTTTAAGTATTTCAAGGTCTTTAATGAAAACAACAGAAGTCGAAGCTTCCTACCACAATTCAAAAATAGCTCTGCCGATTAAGTAAGAGATACATGAATGCCCGGCAAATGTGGAATTGATGTAAACATGAGTAGAATAACTCCAACTTTCCTTCCCCTCCCCCGAACCAAAAAAAGATCCCCAGAATAATAACCAGAGTAAGAAAAGACTTCCCATTATCATCCGATTTTGTCAACCTCAGGCGCAGTGGCTCTTCAATGTGCTACTAAGCTAATGGAAAAAATGTCAACTCAATTATGGCGAAATAATCCATTAAGGGGTCTATTCTCAACATGCTTGTGCCATTATGCATTAAAAAACTTTAAAAATTGAGCAGCGGACTACATAAGATAACCCATCTGGAGAATATGTACCCCAAAAACTGAAGACTTCCGGACTCACTTTCAAATCAGTCATGGAAACTGAGCATATCCGTAAGGAAAGAACCTTACAATTAAGTTATCAAATTATTAGAAACCAACAGAGAGAAGTGCCTTCCCACAGTAAAAAAGAAAAAGAAAAAGAAAAAGTAACGAAATATCAGTTGACAGTTTGAGAGCACCATTTTAATGGTGCAAAAAAACAAATACCACCGCATCACCAGTAACCACAGATAGAAGAAGTGTGCTGCAGAGAGAGAGGATTGAGAGACCTGGAAGAGGTGCACAACTCGGTCTTCTTCTTGCTGAAGCTCATCCAGCTGCTCCTGTCGGGCAAGTGCAATTTGGAATGGAGGTGGTGAGGAACTAAGAGGGCTAAAATTGAGCAAGGAGGCCAATAAAGCGCTTGGACCAAATGCTATTGCTCTCCGCCTTGTAAGGTGGCTCTTATTCTGCGCACTATTCGAAGAAGAGGTGGCGGTAGTGTGGGTTGGGGAAGCGCTCATTCGCCAGAGAGAAGCCAACACCATCACCATGTTACTTAAAGTTAAGAACCTCACCAACAGTCCAACTGACAACTGGTTTTTCTTTTTCTTGTAGGTTTTCAAGGATAAAGTAGCTAGACAGCCTACGTGTCTCGGAACAAAATCCGAATGTTGGTGACCAACATTTCGAGCCTCGTTAAAAAAAACAAATTACAAAATAATCTTTCTTTTCTTATTAAATAATTAGTTTTCGTTATAATATTTATTTAAATATTTTTTCTTCACTTTTTTACCGACTCTCATAAATTATCTTCATTTTTTCACCAACCCCAATACACCAAATTTTCACCATCCAAGTTTCTACAAACAAACTACACCTTATCGATTCACGAATATATAAATATATATAGATATTTCTTCATATATTAAAAATAAGCTTTACACTATATTTATTAAATCACACCACGATTGTTTTATTAATCAACTTGATAACGATTCCTCCTCTATTCATCCTCTCTCTTTGTCTTCGGCATCAGAAATGATCAAACTTTTAAATTGTAAAGATAATAATTGTACTTGTAAGCAACTTTTTGTTTTAACTAAACCTGGAAATTTGCTTTTTGATCTTATTACCCAAATGCCTGATTATGAAACCCAACAATCTTAGAATACATAGTCATTTCAGGTAAAATATTAAGAATTTCATATTGAGAAATACCTTCAATATTCAATTTATAAAGAAGATCAGAAGCAAAAGCAGCAGTCAAAGTAAGATTACGTTCTTCAAATTGAAGATCATGAGGAGTTGGACGTGGATAATAATTACGAGAAGTACCTTGAATATATTTATGAGGAATAAGTGTAGAAGATTTGCCAATTTTATTAAGATTTAGATCTTGAAATTGTTGTTCTAATATGACAATTTCATTATCAGATGTACACGAGGAAGAGGAATCTGTATCTGTATTATTAAGAACACTAATATGGTGAGACGAATTTGATGAAGATGATTGATTAACAGAGAGTTTAGCAAGCATATCTTCAATTTTATTGAGAACGGTTTCCGTTTCGGCAGAGGAGATTTTAGAACAAGGGGTCATTTTCAGAAGTTCATAAGGGAGAAAAAAAGGAGTAGAAGTCTTAGAAGAATTTGCAAGAGATGGAGGTTTGATTAATTTTTCTATTTTAGAAAGATGAATTCCAAATTTATGTAAAAACGTATTAGTATAATTATTTTGTTGAATGATATTATCTAAATTTTTATCACTATTGGATAAACTATTAGTTTTAAAAGGAGTAGCTTAAAAGTTACGAGCATTGTTACTAAAACTAATGGTATCCATAGGAGGATAAAACTCAAATATTTTTTTTTATGATCATGATTAATCCAAGGAACATCTTGAGTAAGAACATTTAAAGAAGAAAGATTTTGTTCAAACCATAAAAAGAAAAGAATATGTTGTTGGACAATTGTCATATAATCATAACACTGAGTACGTATAATAGCTTGTTCATCTAATGAGTATTTGTTTAAAAACTAATTATGTTTGACCGAATTTTCAAGAGATTGAAAATCAGTTTGAAGTATATCTTTATTTAAAACAAAGGGTGATTGTAAAACATGAATAGAATGAGATCGTTGAAGGGAAAAAGCTTCGAATTGCATAGGGAAGTTTCTTCTTCAAGAAGTAAAGGGGGTTCTGGTATATTATTATAAAGTGGAAATTGAACTAGAGTTTCTGTTCGAGTACTAGCTAGTTATTTCCGGTATTCGTATATTATGAGGAATACAGTTTGAAGATAAAATATAAGTACTAGGAAGGAATGAATTTAAAGCGGATTGAAAATTTAAATTTCTAGAACTAGAGAAGTATGAGAATCAAAAGATGATCTAGAATTGGGACGTTGATTTAGAAAGGACAAAGTAATAGATCCATCAGTATGTTGAGCAAAATATTCAATTTCTTTATTTTTTTAAGAGGAGGAACTACTAAAGGAAGTTTCCATAGATCAGGGAGAATGATATTATCCCATTTAATCATATGAGGGATAGTAATATTAGAAAATTTTGTACTGGTATTTTATAATAAAGTTTCACTAGAATGAGGGCGTACCTTTTATCTGGGGTTAATGGTAGTTTTCATAAATTTATAGTGGAGTTGGTATACGACAACAAGATATTGAGGACTTTACATCATATCATAGCATGATGATTTAATATTCAAAATTAAAGTAGGGTTGTTCAACCCCGGTGTAGGTGCCGGTTTTGGCCAAAACCGGCACCTACACCGAATAGGCCAGTTTTCAAAAAATTGACACCTACACCTACACCGTTAAGGGCAAAAATCGGTCCTTAGCTGTGCCAGCACCTACACCGGATATGCTACTTTTCAAAAAATTGCCACTTACACCTACACCGTTAAGGTCAAAAACTAGCCCTTAGCGGTGCCGGCACCTACACCGGATAGACTAGTTTTCAAAAAATTGTCACATACACCTACACCGTTAAGGGCAAAAACCGGCCCTCAATAGCGGTGGCGGTTTCCGGTTAACCTACATTCATATTAGATCATTTTGCTAGCATATTACGCATTCAAAGTACTAATAATTTTCGAATCAAAGTACTAAGTTACTAACAATCAAAATACAAGTTATGTAATGTAATTGACATTCAAGGAAAAACAATGCAAGAAAAGAAAAGACACAGGATGCTCTGGTGGGCAAGATCAAAGGACTGGCTCCTCTGTCTGACCCTTCCTTTCAAGCAACACATGAGTAAAGTAATAAATTCATGTTTAACCCCAAAGCAAGATCAAAGGACCGGTTCATCTGTCTAACCCCAAACCATAATGAGTAAAGTAATAAATTCATCAACTTTAGAAAATAAAAGAACGAAAGAGAGATCAACTGTAGTGCTTTATTGCTAAAATGCAGTACAGAGGAGCTCATTCGAAATTTGGCTAGCATGAAACTTTATTTGGTTCACAAGGTACATTTTTGGTAAAACTCTTAAAAATTTCAATTACAATATGTTCACACAAAATATTTAGGGACTCTTTTTTGTCCTTTCAATAGAACATGGTTATCCTAAACATGGTTAAATTACAAACCCTAAAAACAACAATGGGGAAAAAAAATAACAATTGGACAATGAAGTACTTATTGTGATGAGTAGGTTTTGGGCACTTTCAATAGAACAAATTAAGAAGTTGTGGTCGGCGTTCGACGACGGGAGGGATGGCAGGCGTGGTCGGCAGGAGAGGGAGGGGAGAGAGAGAGAGAGGCACGGGGTGGGATGGGCAAAAACCTTTCGGGGAGGCCGGAGGAGAGTCGGAGACTAAGGAATCGGGAATGCCGACAGGTGTGGTGGTCAGCACTCGGCAGGACCGCAGGAGAGGGAGGGTCAGGGGAGGGACTGAGGGAGAGGGAGACACGATTTTCTGGTCTGTGAATTGTGAAACACGATTGAAAAGAATTGAAATGGGGGTCGGAAGGGGTGGTAGGATTTTGATAAAACGGATCGTTTAACCTTTTTTTAAAAAATCTCGATTCTCGGTTCCTCAAAACCCGGGAACCTGGAATACCACTGGGTTCCTTGAAATAAACCAAACCGACCCCGACACCGGTGAAGCCGGGTACCTGTAACCTGGTGCCGGTGGCACTGAACACCCATAAATTAAAGAATGTAAAATCGTAGCATCAGATAAAGAAAGAGGAAAACGAGGATAACAATTAAAATAAACGGGTCCTTGATGTAAAGAAGATTCAACAATGCCAAGTAAATAGTTTTGGAATTGGTTACGACAACTGTTGGGCCATGAAATACTCGGCTTGATCAGACCACTTAGGCTCGTGTGCATTAGCCTGTTAGCCAGTCCCGACTATCCGACCTCGCATAGGTGTCTGGCATCAGATCTCACATAGAAGTATAGCCACTTGAGGACTCCTCATGGCAACTTGAATGGTCGGCGACACTCTCCTAATACAACTCTGCAACTAGAATCCTTCAGATGGCAGTTTCACGATAGGTTTGAAACTCTCACACAAGGTATGTTCTTCAATAAAGAGAGGCTATATTCTATTATCATAGTACTCAATATCTTCTTGAAATCTAACTTGGCCGTTGAAGTCTCTGGACCCGAGCCCACCCCCACTTCGGTGATTCTTGCAGGTTTACTTGGCCTCCAAGCATTGTGGTGATTCTTGACATCATCAGTTGGCGTCGTCTGTGAGAATTCTTGAAAAAGCCACCTTCAAACAAGATAACTGACCCGATCGGGGGGCTCAATCTTCGGTCTAACTTGCATCACTTTTGAGGTTGAAAAGGGGGAGACTACTGATGGGATATGAAATACTCGGCTCGACCAGACCACTTAGGCTCGGGTCCATTAGCCTGTTGGCTAGAACTGACTATCCGAACTTGCATAGGAGTCTAGCATTTGATCTCACATAGAAGTCTTGCCACCTAAGGACTCCTCATGACAACTTGAATGGTCGACGACACTCTCCCAATACAACTCTACAACCTGACTCATCCAGAGGGCAGTCTCACGATAGGTTTGAAACTCTCACATTGGTATAAAAGCCAATGTATGTTCTTCAATAAATAGAGGCTCAATTCTATTATCATAATACTCAACATCTTTTTGAGATTTAACTTGACCGTCGGAGTCTCTAGACCTGAGGCCACCTCTCTTCGGTGATTCTTGCAAGTTCACTTGACTTCCGAGCATTGTGGTGATTCTTGACATCATCAATGACCATCACATATATAAAGAAAAACTGACGCATTTAAACCTTGACGGGTAAGAGGTATGGTTGCCATTTGGACTAAGCCCATATGCATATATTTAAATCCTTGAGCATGATGTTGTTTTATCATATCAGTATTAAGAAGATGCAAGGTTTCATATTCTTTACCAATAGGAATTAATTGTTTAATTTTTTTATGGCATAATCAGTATGAAAGGAAAGTGTAGAATGCTTTTATAATTGTGAGTCTTTGACTTTGGGGATTACCCAATTATTCAAGGGCTTGTTTATATTATTGTGTTTATCTTTAGACTGTATCTAAAAAACGGGTCGCACCAACCGGGTCCGACCAAATGCCCACATGGCGACGACTAATCCAATGGTTCCAGGTGAATTCCAACGTTTTAGAGATAATTCTTAATATGCAGTCCGGTCCGGTCTTCTTTTTTAATAAATGCGGTCCGGACCGCATTTATTAAAAAAAATATATATTTTTTTATAATTTTTAATACAAATTATAAATTTAAAACGTTTAATTTTAATCTAAACTAAAACTCAATATTTTTATATGTACTTTCCTCTATGAAATTAACCTAAATTTTTTTTTAAATTTTTTTAAAAAAATAAAAAAAATTGAAATCGGTCCTGACCACTTAACCGCATTTAGTAAAACCGGAACGGACCGGATTTTCGGTTCGAAAATCGGACCGAAAATCCAATTTTCAGCCCTACTAGATGTAGATATGAATCAAATAACAACTACAAATGGTAAATAAGAAACAGAAAGCGATTAAAACCATCCATGTAGGCGGTAACAGGAGAGTAATCAAAATTAAAATAGATACTGTTAAAATCATACTATTATTTCAAACTATAGTAAAAGATACATGTAGGCCGAAACAAAAGATACAAGTAGAGAAATACAAAGTAAAGAGAGTTTTACACAAAGGGGACAGATATGGAAGCTTTGATGATATTGGGCAAGAGAGATCTGAGAGAGGTATGAAGTTTGGAAAGGTAAGAGTGAGGTAAAGAGAGACAATGAGAAGGTAAAGAGTTTAATTTGATCTGCCTCGTCTGAATGAAGAGGTCGGGTTATATAGATATTAGAAGGAACACTAAAAAGACAAATATATCCTTGTACTGTGGCAACATAATGGGTATTTTTTTCAAAGGTAAACAGTGACAGTCGGTAGATTTTACTGTAGCAAATTATAGCATGTCTGCAACTTTTACTGTAGCAATAGTAATGTCTGTTGAACACAATATCATGTTATCTGGCAGCATCGTTATCATTATTCTTCAGCAAGTTGATGGCTAATGGCTATAATATCATCTTGGAAAAGTTCTAAGTCATAAGCAACATATGGATCTTAGGCATCTTCAAAATTAGGTATATAATCTGCATTGGAGTATCAGATTGTTGTTTAGTATCATCATCCTCAGAGAGTTGGGAGAGGACTTCAAGTAATTCTTTTTTATAATCATCACGAGATGTGGCAGTAGCAAGTTTAGCCTGTATTTGACTACGTTGAGCAAGAAACTGAGGATGTGTCTCTTGGGTATGTTTGGCTTTAGCAAGGGCAAAAATGATGGTATCATAGGTAAAAACAAACCACCATTTAACAAAAAACTTTTGAGTTAATATCTTTGTTTTATCTTGGAAGGTAAAGACAAGTTTCCAGCTGAATATCCAAGGTAAAAGGTTAAATTGGATATAGAAACGAAGAAGGTGAGGTAAATCTTTGATGGGGGGATTTTTTATAGCTGAATATTTTTGAACGGAAGGGGTATCATGGGGACAGAGTGTCCATTGAGCATAAGCCTGTTTAAGGGGAGCAGGGAAAATAGTAATATTTGGACCAAAATGATCCTACCATTGAAGAAACTATTAGGGAATTGGATCAGTACAGTAAAACACTTTGAATCTGATATACCAAGTATGACGATGTTTTCGATTTTCAAAAAGTAAAACAAAAGTCCATGTGTCAATATAATCATAATAAGTAATATGTTTCAATGTTTTAAAATGTACAGACAAGGCTTGAAGAGTCCATGACTGTCCCCATACTTTTGACGAAATAATTCTTCTGATGATAAATTTTGAAAATCCAATGCCAGAAGAATCATACTTACAGGGAGTCTGTTCGAATTCGACGGACTTGGTATCATGCATAATATATTGATAAAAGGTTTGATTAAACATGGGTTTTTGGGAACAAAGGTCTATTCAGGTGGTAATATCTAACTTGCAGTATTGAGAGATTTGGAGGAAGATGCAGAAGATTTTAAAGAACTCATTTGCCCTGTAAAAATTCATGTGTAAGAAAATGAGACATTGAGTTTGACTCACCTTTAATATATTCAATATCAAAATAAAAACAGATAAAATGTCTTGCCATTGAGCAAAAATGTGTTTGGAAACAAGGTTTTTAACATCTTTGAGAAGAACGTCTTTTGCAGATTTGCAATCAACACAAATTAAAAATTGTTGACTAAGCAAATCATCTTGAAATTTGAAAATACAAAGAACAATAGCTACCATATGTTGTTTTAAGTATGCCACAAAATCTAATATGAGATGCATCAGTTTCCACAATTTTAAATGCAGTGGGTGATGTTATACCTAAACATGGTAGTTGCTTAGCGTGAAGTTTAATTTTCTTAATAATAGTAGTATGTTCAGCAGTCCATGGTGGGGTTTTTTATGAAGACGGGCAAAGAGTGATTTGCACAGTTTTCGTAAATCTTTATAAAAATCAGAAATATAATTTAAACTACCTAAGAAACGTTGTAATTGATTTTTATCTGTAATTTGATCAGGAAATTTATCAACAAATTCAACAGCACATGAAATAGGAGTAAGAGTACCATGATGGATATTTTGACCAAGGAATCAAATTTTAGTGTGAGAGAGTTTTATCTTAAGAGCAGAAACAACAATACCATTTTCTTTAATAATATTAAAGAACTTACGTAAATGAAACCAATGTTGTTTAATATTTGTAGACAAGACCAAAACATCATCAATATATATGATAGTAAAAGAGAAATATGGATTAAAAATATCATTCATAATATTTTGAAATTCAGAAGTGGCATTTTTAATCCAAAAGGCATAACATTCCACTCAAAATGTCCAAAACAGACTATAAATGTTGTTTTATATCTATTCGATTTAGCAATCTGAATTTGATAAAAGCTAGATTTCATATCGAATTTGGAAAAGATAGTGGAATCATGTAACCTGCTTAACATGTCTTTTTTTTGGGAATAAGATAACAAATCCATTGTAAAACTTTATTTAAATGTTTATAATTGATAACAATGAGAGGAATACCTCGTTCTAATTCAACCTGTCCTTGTACATAGAAAGCAGCACTGCTCTTGGGTGATCTAGATTTTTGAATAAGACCTTTTTGTAATAAATAAAAAATTTCAGTTTTACAATATTCTAAAAGCTCTTGATTCATTTGATTTGGGAGAGCTTTATTGGGAATATTGCGTTTAGAAAAAAAATTCATAAGGAAGTGTGATAATATATTTTTTACGATTCCAAAAAGCAGTAGGAACAGAAGAACAAAGTTCAGTTTCAATTTTATGGGAAAAGCTTTCAATATCGTTTTGAATTAGTAAGAAGATTGATTTCCTTCCGTACAGACATATTTTTGAGAAATTGATATTACGAGAACAAGGGGGATAATAAAATTTGAAAGTTAAATAATGTCCTAAGACACGAGAAGTGATACATTCTTCAGTAACAATAAAAGGATATAAAAGAGCAAGAAAAGGGTTACCAAGAATAAGTTTTGACGATAAATTTTTTACTAGCACAAAAGTAGTTTAAAAATAACATTCATTATTACAAATATGCACATTAGGAATCTTATAATTAATAATCATGTTGCCCCATCAATATGAGATAGAAGTTCAGTTATTTTTTCAAAATACTTAGTATCAATAAGTCATTCTTGAATACAATTCAAATCAGCACTAGAATCCATTAAAGCGATAGTAGTGAAGGAAAATTTTTTAATACAAATTGTAACTCAGAATACCATTTTTGAAAAATAATTTTATTGATTAATTGAATGAACGGTTCTGTAGGTAAGAAGGAAGAATCTATAGGAGGAATATTAGAGGGGATATCAGATGGTGTTAGATCAGTATGTGTGTTCTTTGTTATTTTAAGAAGATATATTTCAACATGAAGTTGATCCGTAATTTTAGCATAATCTTGTTGAATATTCTGCAAAGATTTAACTTCTTGTTTAAGAATATGTATTTCTTTTTGCAGATCATTAAGAGTAACAGGAACATTATCATGATAAGAAAAACGAGTAATGATATATGTATAATTATAATGCGTGGTGTATTAGTAGGGGATAAAGAGGAACTCGTAGATGTAGATGGATCAGAAAACATTTCTTTCATTTTTAAAAGATAAGATTGTTGGGTTTCTTGATTAGATATTTGGGTAATAAGATCAAAAGGCAAAATTTCCGGTTTAGTTAAAACAAAAAGTTGCTTACAAGTACAATTATTATCTTTACAATTACAAAGTTTGGCCATATCTATGCCGAAGATGAAAAGGGAAGGTGAGTAGAAGAGGAATGATTATAAAGTTGATCAATAAAACAATTGTCATATGAAGGAGGGTGTGATTTAATAAATATAGTGCAAAGCTTATCTTTAATATCTGAAGAAATATCTAATTCATGTATTTGTTTTTTCATATAACATTTAGAAGCAAAATGACCAGTCTTACCATATTTCCAACAAACAATGTTAGTTTTGGAAGTTTTAGATTTAAAATGTTTCTTTTTGGAGGAATTTGGTTTAAACAAAGAAGTAGGTTGCTTAGGAAAATGCTTTTTTCTTATAAGATTTTAGGGGACGAGTATTTATGTTTGTGAGAAAATTGATGAAAATAACGTTTTTGTTTTGAAGGTGCAATAAGATTAGGATAATCATATTGTTCACAAAAAGAACCTAATTCTTGTCTACTATTTTTCTTATCAACTTCTAAAGTCTTTTTAAGCCGAAGATCATTATAGATCCATGAACCTGTTTTATTAATAATATTCATAATATCACCATAAGTAAGATTATCATAAGGAATAAGACCATCAGGATTGGTAAGATTGAGACGAACTTTTTGAGCAAAATAATAAGGAAGAACAAAAATAATTTTTTCTTTCCAATAAGCTCGATTACAATCATCACAATGTAAAACTTTGGAAAGGAAAATATCTTTATACCAACGAAAATCAGAAAGTGTAGGTCATTTAAGATTGACAAGAAAATCAGAGGTTCTATCTTTCTAAGACGAAGGATCACCAATAAAATTTTTGGTAATAGTATAAAGAAGAGAATTAACAGCATCAGGAATAGGTTGATTATTTTGCATAATAGTATCACTATTGACATCTAATTTAACATCAGTTGTGATCCTGGTGTTGTCTGTTTGGTATAAATAATGATCCCAACAATTTTTTAGTTATCCAGTAAAACGAGTGATTAAACAATTAACAATATGAGAATCAGAACGATTGGCACTTTTTAAAACATTATAATACATAGTTATTTCATGAAAAATATTAAGAATTTCATATTCAGAAATATCATCAATATTTCATTCATAAAGAAGACCAGAAGCAAAAGTAGCAGTCGAAGTAAGATGACGTTCTTCAAATTGAAGATCAAGAGGAGTTGGATGTCGATAATAATTATGAGAAGTAGCACGTCGGTGACTTTATCCTACAACAATAGTAAAGTTTGTTGAACACGGTATCATGTTATCTTTTTATCTAGCAGCATCGTTATCATTATTCTTCAGCAAGTTGATGGCTAATGGCAATAATATCATCTTGGAAAAGTTCTAAGTCATAAGCAACATATGGATCTTGGGCATCTTCAAAATTAGGTATATAATCTGCACTGGAGTATCAGATTGTTGTTTGGTATCATCATCCCCAGAGAGCTGAAAGAGGACTTCTAGTAATTCTTTTTTATAATCATCACGAGATGTGACAGCAGCAAGTTTAGCCTGTATTTGACTACGTTGAGTAAGAAACTGGGGATGCATCTCTTGAGTATGGTTGGCTTTAGCAAGGGCAGAAATGATGGTATCATAGGTAAAAACAGACCACAATTTAGCAAAAAAAACTTTTGAGATAATATCTTAGTTTTGTCTTGGAAGGTAAAGACAAATTTCCAACTGAATATCCAAGGTAAAATGTTAAATTGGATATAGAAACGGACAAGGTGAGGTAAATCTTTGATGGAGGGATTTTTCATAGTTGGATATTTTTGAACAGAAGGGGCATCATGGGGACAGAGTGTCCATTGAGTATAAGCCTGTTTAAAGGGAGCAGAGAAAAGAGTAATATCTGGACCAAAATGATCCCACCATTGAAGAAACCATTGGGGAATTGGATCAGTACAGTAAAACCCTTTGAATCTGATAAACCAAACATGACGATGAGTTTTATTTTCAAAAAGTAAAGCAAAAGTCACTGCATCGATATAATCATAATAAATAATATGTTTCAATATTTTAAAATGTACAAACAAGGCTTGAAGAGTCCATGGTTGTCCCCGTTCTTTTGAAGAAATAATTCATCTGATGGTAAATTTTGAAAACCCAATGCAAGAAGAATCATACTTATAAGGAGTCTGTTCGAATTCGACAGACTTGGTATCATGCAGAATATATTGGTAAAAAGCTTGATTAAACATGGGGTTTTTGGGAACAAAGTTCCAGGAAGGTGGTAATATCTGACTTGCAGTTTGATATGGATAAGCAAGGGTATGATAGAGATCTTCAATGAAAGCAACATCACGAATGTAGGTTTTCGGAACCATGATATCAGTGGGATTGCAAGGAAGAGGAGCTGCAAAGGTAGCCTCTTGGATAACGATTGTTTTATTGATCAACTTGACAATGATTCCTCTTCTAGTCATCTTCCCACTTCGTCTTCGACATCGGATATGGTCAAACTTTGTAAATGTAAAGATAATAATTGTACATGTAAGCAACTTTTTATTTTAACTAAACTTGAAAATTTGCTTTTTGATCTTATTACCCAAATACCTGATCATGAAAACCTGAAAATGTTTTATGATCCTTCGGATCCTTGATGTAAAGAAGATTCAACAATGCCAAGTAAAGAGTTTTGGTATCATAGCCATACATATCACTGCATCCATCTTTTCTTTCCATCCCAACGTTCACTTTTGCTCATTTAAACTCTCTTTTATATTCTTCTTTAGTCATTATCTCTAAAATGTTGGAATTCACCTGGAACCATTGGATTAGCCGTCGCCATGTGGTCATTTGGCCGAACCCGGTTGGTGCGACCCATTTTTTAGATACTGTCTAAAGATAAACACAATAATATAAACAGAATGTAACTTTGTTCTTCTGTTCATACTGCTTTTTGGAATCGTAAAGTACATATTATCACAGTTCCTTATGAAAAAGATTTTTCTGAATGCAATATTTCCACTAAAGCTCGCCTAATTCAAATGAATCAAGAGTTTTTAGAATATTGTAAAATTGAAATTTCTGATTTATTACAAAAAGGTATTATTCAAAAATCTAGATCACCTTGGAGTTGTGCTCCTTTCTATGTACAGGGACACGCTGAATTAGAACAACGTATTCCTCGCCTTGTTATCAATTAGAAACCTTTAAACAAAGTTTTACAATGGATTCGTTATCTCATTCCCAATAAAAAAGACATGTTAAACAAGTTACATGATTTCACTATCTTTTCCAAATTCGATATGAAATTCCTCTTCCAATGCAAGAAGAATCATACTTATAGGGAGTTTGTTCGAATTCGTCAGACTTGGTATCATGCATAATATTTTGATAAAAAGCTTGATTAAACGTGGGCTTTTTGGAAACAAAGTTCCATCCAGGCGGTAATATCTGAATTGCAGTTTGATATGGATCAGTAAGGGTATGATAGAGATCTTCAATGAAAGCAACATGACGAATGTAGGTTTAAAGAACCATGATATTAGTGGGATTGCAAGGAAGAGGAGTTGCAGAGGTAGCCTTTTGAGTTTTTTGACTAAAAGTTTTATCCATAGGGGGAAGAGGTAGAGGTGCTCTAGGTGAGGAACTTATTAGGGGAATATTGCCAAGAATAGTAAAGGTATTTTGAAGTTGGATAGCACGAGGACGAATTGAGGGTCTACGCATATGGGAAGGTCCACGAGGTGGAAAAGGAGGAAAAACAAATTTAGACAAAAAATCAGAAGTAGTTAACTTACATGAAGTATTGGGAGGTTTGGTGGAAGAAGCAGAAGATTTTGAAGAACTCATTTGCTCTGTAAAAATTCACGAGTAAGAAAATCAAAGATTGAGTTTGACTCACCTTTAATATATTCAATATCAAACTAAAAAATAGATAAAATGGCTTACCATCGAGCAAAAAGGTGTTTGGAAGCAAGATTTTTAACATCTTTGATAAAAATGTCTTTTGCAGATTTGCAATCAACAAGAATTAAAAGTTGTTTATAAAGTAGTCCATCTAAAGGAGAACAAGCTGCGATTCCCGCCTCTACATGTATGGCCTGCATTAATATTTCTGTACCGGTATCAAACACATCCTTTTGTTTTTATTTCCTCTCTAAGCTAATAAGCCAAGCCAATAAATTCAGATGACATGAGTTTGGTTCATGAATTAACAATAATTGAAAAATGATCACGAAGAATTAATTTGAACGGGCGAAATACGAAGAAGAAGACCCACAAATTACAATTCATCGATTTTCGAATTACTTTTCTTATTTTTGTTATATTTTGTGGCTAGGAGTAGCTAGTGAATAGGCCTTTGACACGTAGATGTTTCCATATTTGACGTGAAAGATTGGACACCGCCAAAGGGGAAGTGGATATCGAAGAAGAATTAACTAGTAGATCACAATTGGCAAATACCACTGGTAGTGCCCTAGTGCCAAATCCGCTCCAACTCCAGAAAAACTTGTCTCGTTGAGCGAGGGATAATAAGACTTTAAGAGGCAGCTATGAGCTAGCCCTAAGTGCTTGCCCGGGTGAGCAGAGTATTGTATCCTACTGTAATTAAAAAAATTATAAAATAATATATCTTCTTATCAAATAATTTTTTTTATTATAATATTCATTTAAATATTTTATTCGTTAATTTTTTCATCGAATCTAATTATAATCTATCTTTGTTTTTCACCAATTTCATACTCTAAAATTTTCACGATCAAACACCACCGGCCACCAGCTTGAGTATTTGTTAATAACTTCCACTATTGCATCAGCTTCCTCCGGCCACGCTTGAGCAGAGATCATGCTATCGGTCGCGTACACGAATAGTAAGTGTGTAATTGGGGGAGCATTGCGGCTGATGCGAATACCACGTCTCTGGCGCAGGTCTTCAGCTAGCTCTGGAAATCAAGCGGATAGCACCTCAGCGCCCAGAATGAAGAAGAAGGAGGGGATAGGGGATCGATCCCCCCTTTGGCCCTGCCTTAGCCTACGGGATGGTTTAGGGCTGCCGTACGTTGATCAGCAAGATGGGTGGATAAACAGTGCGAGATCAGTTGAATCCATTTACTGCAGAAACCAAAACCAAAGCAATTAATTTGCATGTTTTCTTTTCGGCCCATATACCTTTTATTTCATTCGTATTAATAAAAAAAATAATGTTTCAAATAAAAGTTACTTAATTATAAGTTTGCTATATATTAATGACGTTGCTCGCTTTAATACGGCTTAATTAGCTTCGATAGTTAACGGCCGGCCTAAAAAGTAGTAATATTTCTACCTTTCTACCAAACAAGAATTATTAATGCTTATTATTTAATTATAGTGGGCTCTAAGCTTCGCCAAAGTAAGCAAGACTCTAGCTAATTACATACTTTTGGGAGATTTTATAAAGAAGAGATCCCAGGCCAGGCGGCGTCGTATCTTTTTAAATATTAATATCTAATAAGCCTGAAAGACATTGATTAATCTAGCTAGCAAGAAAGTTCTTATACCTACAATGTATTGATTAATCTAGCTAGCATGATGCTAAGGAAAAAAAAAATCTAGCTAGCAAGAAAGTTCTTAGTTCCTCTTCTACCTACAAATTAAAAGCTAGAGTTTCTTCCATGTGTGACTTGCATAGAGCAGAGTAGGTACGTGTATCAATCATACGCATACTCTTAAGCCGGACAATCAGAATTTGAGAGTTTTCATCGAAGTTTGATTGGAAGAAGTCTCTTTCATTTCCCTGTGCTGTAGAAGTACGATATGATAACATATCCTGCCTAGGGGCGGTGGGGTTGAAATTATGAATTATAGGCACCCAATTTCCACGAAGTTTAGTACAGTACTTGGGGCTATGGTGGTTTACACCAAATTTTTAAAATTTGTATTTTATTTTTATATTTACAATTCAAACATCACAAAAAATACATATTCTAATATAACACTTTATTACATTTTTATAAACATTAATATTATTAACAACTTTTGCACGTATACTAATACAATTTTAACGTCACCTAAATATTTACAATTTTATCAGAATCCTACAATTTTCTTCCAAATAAATATTGTCTTTGGTTATGTACAAGCCTCGTGCTTAGGCTTTATTTGTTAACTCAGAACATTAAAAAAAATCAAGTACCAATTAAAAGGGACTTATATATTGTACCCAAAAAGGAATTGATTAATGCTACGTACCCCACAGGAAAAGGAACAGAGGGAATGTGTATTAAGCATTCGTTTGACATGTCGACATGGAACTTCCCAGGACCAAAACGACAAAGGTATATCCTCGATCCATTCCGGAAAGAAATGGAAGGGAATGATTGTACTAGAATTAGCACTAGGAGTGCAAGCATTTTGGCGGAACGTCCGGCCTGCCAGAATGATTTTGCAAATGAAAGGAAAGGGAGGCTAATCAACGATGTCAAATCAATTTTTTCATTCTTTCTTTCGGATGTAAAATCATGTACGTAGTACTGGTCGGTTACTTGCCCCCGAAAAGAAAATCTGGTCGGCTAGATTTTTATTTCTCCCCTTCCTAAGCAACACATAAAATGAGATTCTTTTTGTCACGAGGAGAATAATAAGAAAATCAGATTCTTTTTGTTTCTTTATGCTAGCTTCTTTTGTTTGGGTACTTTTTCCTTGACATGTAAATGACACCGTGCATGAATTTGGTAAGTACCAATATCGACTTTTTCTTATATATTAGCGTATATTGATTATTTTTTATAATTTAGAGATAGAATATGGTAAAAATTGTAATTTGGACTCATACGTAAGACGAAAATGTGTATATATATTTGGTGATCACTAATTAGAATATATATCTCAATTAGTGAAAAAATAAGCAAATGTCATTATGTCAAGGTGAGAAAATCTGACTTGTTTAGCCTAAAGGAAGATTTTATTGGGAGATGATCATGATTACATATCAAACACCAAACTCATGAAGCCTTATAAGCTTTTGGATTAGATAATCCAATATTTTTTAGTCTTTTCCGATTAATAATTACTTGATGCTCTTATATATGGTAAATAATCGGCTTATAATAAGTTCAAACAAAAACAATTGTCATGCTTTAACGTCTTGGTGATCTGGTATATATTTAAGCCAGTTTGACTTTGTTATTAATAATTATGCTGAATGCATGTAATGAATATGACTCAGATCCAACTTTTGAACTACTTTATTGTTGTATATATGTTGGTGTATTGGAGGCTAGGGACGAAGACTAGTAAAGGAAAGAGCAATTAATTTTGGACCCTTTTTTCTTGGAAGAATCTAAAACTTAATTAATTCATGCCAACCTTGGGGCTTATGGGTGTGCTCTCTGAGGTCTCAAGTTCGAATCTCCTATAGCATTCAAACAATTCTTTGGGGCTACGTACCCTACAATAAAACTGGACTTACTTGGCTTGGGAGGTTGCATAGTCTGAGGTTTGCCGTGACGTTGAAACCAAGTCGTACGGATACTGAGTCAGGTTCATCCGAGCTCGGTACACGTGAATAAGTGTCCGAATCTTCCTCGTTATCTAAAAAAATTAATTCATTCCTTTCGCGGTTTATAAATATATTATGATGTGAGGTTTTTGCTAATTAACCAAATAACATATATAGTTGGTTTCCAAAGTGACGCAGTAGATATATATGGTAGTTTTCAAAGTAAATCAGTATATTTTTGTCAACTACTTGTACTAACTTGTCAAACACAATAAACCCTTAGCGACACATTAATGGAAATTATAGAAAGATTAGTACTGCAGATTAAGTTATACGAGCATGTGCTGCAAAAGACAGCTCTACATGCAAAAGTCCAAGACATTTACAGTACTGATCACTATTGAACAATAATATATATATATATATATAACAAAGCAAAAAAAGAAGTACAAAAGAAAGGACAAAACAAGAAAAAAAAAGCAAGCAAAACGTTCTTGAATATTATTCCCACTACTCTTCGTATTCTTTATATATATATAAGTAAAGATTTTTTTTCAGCTATTTTCAATTTTGCTGGAGTTTCTAGTCGCTTGGAGCCGAATTTGTCTATTAAATCTCCGAATAAACTCTTCTACTCTTCTGTTGAGCTCCTCATCAGACATGGTTGAAAACTCGTTTTGATCTTCTACAGGCGCTGGTTCATGCTTTTGAGTCTCCGACCTGATCCTCAGGTTGTTCTTGCTCTCGTCAATCACCACCTGTTTCGCTTTGTCGGACTTACTTCGACGATAATTATATGTTCTTGCCTGAATCTTATCCGCTTCTGGGGTAAGGAGTACCTGCCGCTTTTGCAGTCGAGGATCTTCATGATGAGTAGGCTTTTCGGAGTCACTTCTGACCAAAACGGCCTCCAAGCTCCTCTCTGGAAATAGAAGGCTTTCTTGATCTATTCCTTCTTTCCTTTCATCCACGCTTTCTTGAGAAATTACTTCTTTCGTTTGTTCGACAGCATCAATTATCTCTAGCATGTGATCGCTTTTTTTAACGACCGCCGATGGGTATTGTGAAGCGAACGACGAAGCATTTTTCACGTTGCTTCGCAACATATACTCTTCATAAATATCTTGTTTCTCTTTGGACGAAGAATAAGCACCATAGTCAACCGCAATAATGAGAATTAGAGTGTTGGAGATGAAAAACCAAAACTTGGTGGTGCTGAAGAGAGTGGAAGGAGATAGGTTGAAGATATAAAAAACAGAAATGTAAATAAATATGCAGAGAATAGAGGCAAAGAAGGACATTCCCTTGGCCTTTTGATGGTACTGATCTTTAGCAGATGTGTAAGATCTTCTTGAACCTTCTCCTAGATTTGGTTGTGGCTTGGACATGTTTAAGGAAAGGAAAAGGTTGATGATCAGAGGCTTGTGGGGACAGTGGTGCTTAATTAGAGCTCTTGCTAAGGGAATTTCTTGGCTTATAATTAAATTCGAAGTTGGTACGTAGAAGTTCCAAGCGAAGAGGGTTTTATATAGGGGTGTCATGCTCTAATAATTGAACCATTTGAATTACAGACATCCCCTCCTGTTTACTCCCAATTTACTATCTTGTCCGATCACCAACCTTTTTTTTCAGTTTTTTAGCTATTCACAGAAGAAGAAAATCTTGGCTATTAATGTCCCAAATGAGTTGCATAGAAGATTGGAAGCATGGAAAATGATTGTGGTAATAGCCCAAGTCTGGTGGTAGAGAGTGGTTGGGTTTGACAGCTATATAAACCAAATTTATCAAGGAAGGAAAATGGTGATGCCAAGTCATCACAATACGACAGCACAATGACAGGTGCCAAATCTGTATTCAATCAACATTTTGGGAGCGGGATTCGGACACGTACGGTCGGGACTGAATCCAAATCCAACATTTTGTGTTGTCATCCAAAGTGTCTAGTTTTTCTTTTCTCCCCTAATTATGGATTACCGTTCGCTTAAACATATATATCCACGAAGTCTCCTCATGAAACCCACAGGGACACGGATGGTTGCTGTCGTTTTTACTTTCATAACATGAGCCCTCATTAATCCACTTATCAAACTCAACGTTTTCGACCACATCTGCTTATGAACAACCATCGAAATCATGTTTGACTACCAATTACATCATCTGGAGTAGAAGATACTAGATGGCCGGTGATATTGTGATCAACATCATTCACAAAGACACCCAATTAGTGGTACGTACTTCCGCGCGAAACGTAAGAAATTAGTGTTTCTTGTGCTCGATTATGCGTTTGAACATGATGATTAAGGGATTGAAACACGCTCTCCAGGTGTATCTTTATCTCTACAAAGTGTTTGCGTGGTATATAGCAAAATCCAACTAATAAAAACTAGAGGTTGGCATCTCTCTAGATGTCTGCAAAATCCTCCCTCGTCTTAGGCGAATAATGATGGGTTTGGGGCCACTTCATTATTGATCTCTTTAATTCACTGTCTTACACGTGGATGACTACACATTCGTTCGCGACTACTGGGACCCAGAAATAGTGCATCTGAATCTCTTCTATGCATGCAACCCCCCAAGTGTTGGGTCCCAAATGGGTTCATGTTGCCCCGTGTACTCGTGGTGGCGGATCAAAGATGATGACACGTCTGGACTTAGAGATGAAGCTCCATTGCCATATATAAGGAATGGAAGCTATAGTGATAAGAGTAGTGTTTGTGCATATAATAATTAATGGGTAATCATCGACTAATTTTATAGCTTTTTGCTTCGATCTTGATCACTTTCTGCCTTGTGGGTGTCTGGAAAAAAATCCCTCCATGGTCTCAGTGACTTGACTGTCGTATTCTATTACTTAAAGCTTGGGGAACAGATCAAGATCATGGGGTAGAACACGAAGACCAAAGTGGCACATGCTGATTGGTTTCCTCTGTGTCTCTACCCCGCGCGATTCAATCGTGACTCTCATAATATACTATTAAAACCCTTAAGCGTATTTATGCTATAGGAATTTGCAGTGTCGGAGAGGAACACTCCAAAGACAGCGAGATAAAGGCATGTTTCGTGTGTTTGCTTAATATATATATATATTATTCCCGATCACGGAAGCTGGAACGCCATGATTTATGGTACGCCTTTCGGACTCGTGATGATTTTGTTTCAATTCTTATTATTAATTATCTCCAATATATATATATTATATATATAAGGATGCTTGGTGAGCACTTGAATGGACTTGTTCTGTTTGACGCAGGATTCTCGATTAATCTTTTGACTTAATGCATGCATGCATGGCCAAAACGTATTTGGTTATTCTTTTTTCAATTTCTCCACCTACTTGACACAGTTGCTTCCGACTATGATAGTTTATGAAGAATTTTGATGACCCGAGTATATATCTTTATAGCAACTTGTGTCAATTCCCGAATTTTAATTGTATGTATAATTATAATAGGTATGGCCATTGAGGGAGATAACGAGCAAATGTACCGCCAAGTGCAGCTTGTTCTAAATGTCCGTTCGGCTCATACGGAGCTGTCCAAAATAACTCCTATCCTATCGATCGGCCTGGATCGCCTTCGTGACCATCATCATTCCATATCTTACCCAATTAGGCTACAGCTCCCAGCTCCATTTTAATTTATAAGTCAAAACAATAAAAATAAAAATGACAAAAAGCTAACACTTTACCGCAATGCTAGGCGCTTAGAAAAATAAAATAAAATACCGCAATGTTAGGCGGTAGGAGAGGGGACGTTCTCCCTCTTCCCAAACCTTTTAACACCTGCGAATGAATCGCCAACATTTGAACAAATAAAAAAAGACAACAAAAAATAATAGAAAGCAAATCGTGTTGAGAGAGATAACGACAAACAAATAACGAAATAATTCTTCTCTCTAGATAAAAGCAAATAGAGCACAACTCAACAATTATACGTACTGAAAAATAATCTCAAGATAATCAATCACACCAAGTCAGAACGACACAAGCAATTTTTACGTGGAAAACTTCCCCGGTGTGAGGAAGAAAAATCATGGGGCGTAGTCCAGTCAAATCTCCACTATAAACCAAATAATGGGTACACAAAGTCTTCTCTAGTCACAACTAGAGGCTACAACTCAGATCTTCAAGATGATATCAATCTTGGCAAATACAACGGAAAAACAACGTAGAGAAAATACCTACAATCCGATGAAACCTGGGCGTGAAAGAGAAAAATTGCCTCTTTCTTTTCTTTCTCTTCTTTTAATCCGTCCTGCTTCAAAAAATTCTTCCTTAGGGTTATAAGTTAAAACCCTGATGAGCTTTGGGCCTTATTAAAAACCACCATTGGGCTTTACTTCACATAGAAGGAATAAACCCAACAAATCTCTCCCTTCCGACTATGTGGAGGAAATCGCCCTCCCGACGATCGAACAACAATCTTCAAGCTTCTGTCTTGGTAGTGCTTTTGTCAACATATAAGAACCATTATCGTCAGTGTGAACTTTCTCAAGTTCTAGTAATTTATCATTCAACACATCTCTGATCCAATGATATCGAATATCAATATGCTTTGATCTTGCATGAAAACTGGAATTTCTTAGCAAGATGAATAGCACTCTGGCTATCACAAAACAACACATATCTTTCCTGCTTGAAACCAATTTATCTCATGAACTTCTTTGTCCATAGCAACTCTTTAGCAGCTTCTGTTGCTGCAATAAGTTTTGCCTCTGTCGTAGAAAGGGCAATACACTTTTAAAGTCTTGATTGCCAAGCAACAGCCCCACCTGCAAAAGTGATCAGATAACCCGAAGTAGACTTCAGAGTATCCACATCTCCTGCCATGTCTACATCTGTATAGCCAACTAGTAAGGGTTGTCCAATTCCAAAACCAAGTCTCACACTGGAAATGCCTCGAAGATACCTCATGATCCACTTAACTGCATTCCAATGCTCCTTTCTCGGATTTGACATGAATCGGTTAACTACACCCACTGCATGAGCTATATCTGGTCTTGTGCAAACCATCGCATACATCAAACTTTCTACTGCTGAGGCGTAAGGAACTCTTGACATGTCTTTCATTTCTTCATCTGTAGAAGGACATTGTTCGGTGCTCAGTCTGAAGTGGGTAGCAATAAGAGAACTAACCACTTTAGTGTTGTCCATATTAAACCTCTGAAGCACTTTCTCAATGTACTCCTCTTGTGACAAATACAACTTCTTATCTTTCCTGTCACGACTGATTCTTATGCCAAGAATTTTCTTCGTTGGTCCCAAGTCCTTCATGGCAAAGGACTTACTCAACTGCTTCTTCAGTTTGTCAATTCTTAAAGCATTCCTGCCAATAATCAACATGTCATCCACATAAAGCAGTAAAATGATAAAATCATCATCAGAGAATTTTTGAACAAATACACAGTGATCAGAAGTTGTCTTCTTGTAACCTTGCTCTACCATAACAGACTCAAACTTCTTATACCACTGTCTCGGTGCTTGCTTCAGCCCATATAGACTTTTCTTCAGCTTGCACACGTAATCCTCTTTACCTTTCACTCTGAAACCCTCTGGTTGTTCCATATAAATCTCTTCCTCCAAAACACCATGAAGGAAGGTAGTTTTCACATCCATCTGCTCAACATCTAAATCAAGAGTAGCTGTTAGGCCTAGAACAGTACGAATCGAAGACATCTTTACAACTGGAGAGAAGATTTCATCAAAATCAATACCTTTTCTCTGACCGAAACCTTTGACAACCAATTTAGCCTTGTACCGTGGTTGTGAAGTGAATTCACTTTGCTTCACCCTGTAAATCCACTTGTTCTTTAAGGCTTTTTTACCTTTAGGTAGTTTCACTAATTCAAAGGTGTGGTTATCATGCAACGAATGCATCTCATCTTGCATGGCCTCAACCCAATCTGACTTATTTTCATTTTCCATAACTTCTGCAAAACACTCGGGCTCTCCCCTGTCAGTCAATAACACATATTGTTCTGCTTAATACTTAGTGGAAGGATGTCGGTCTCTGGTAGACCTCCTGGATGAAACCTCTGGTGGAATCTCTGGCACTGTCAACTGCTCATCAGTCTGAACATCTACTTGAACATCTATGGGAACATCCACATCACCTGTAGCCTGGTGGTCATCCTAACATCATTCTCAACCTGAGTTGGCAAATTCTTCAATGGAACTAAATCCATGTCAATCAAACTATCACCTTTCTTAGACACAGATTTCTCTGCTTTCTAAATATCCTGAATAGTCTGATATTCCACAAACACGACATCTCTACTTCTCAAAACTTTCTTCTCAACTGGATCATAAAATATGTATCCAAACTCATCTTGACCGTAACCAAGGAATATGCATTGTCGTGTCTTCACATCAAGTTTGGACCTTTCATCTTTGGGTATATGCACAAATGCTAGACACCCAAATACACGTAAATGATCGTATGAAACATCTTTACCTGTCAAAACTCAGTCTAGTACATCAAACTGTAGAGGAACGCAAGGTGTAAGATTCAACATATGAACAACTGTACTCAATGCCTCACCCCAAAAGGATCTTGGCAAATTTTCTTGTGAAAGCAAACATCTCACTCTTTCCACCAGTGTTCTGTTCATCCTTTCAACTATGCCATTCAACTGAGGAGTTTTCGGAGTAGTCTTTTGATGTCGAATACCCTGTTGTCTGCAATACTCATCAAAAAGAACCAGAATACTCTCCTCCGTTATCTGTACGGACGCACTTCAGCTTCTTCCCAATCTGTCTCTCAACTAGGGCTTGAAATTGTTTGAACACAGTCAACACTTGATCTTTTGTCTTCAAGAAATATACCCATAACATCCTTGAATGATCATCTATGAAGGTTATAAAATAGCTTGAGTCACCAAGTGTTCTTGTCTTCATAGGGCCACATACATCTGAATGCACTAAATCCAGTATCTCTGACTTTCTCAAAGAAGAGGAATTCTTGAATGAGACTCTGTTCTGCTTCCTTGACAGACAATGATTGCACCTTTTTAGATCTGTATTTTTCAACCCAGATAATAGACTTTTCTTCCCCAATATGGCTAATCCTTTCTCACTCATGTGAGCAAGCCTCTTGTGTCATAGTTCTACTGTGTCATCTATTTCCATCGCATTAACAATGTCGTTGGAAATCTTTGCTTGCATAATGTATTACGCAGATAACTTCTTACCTCGATCCACAATCATGACACCCAGAGTAAGCTTCCACTGACCATCACTGAAAGTGCTACAATACCCATCATCATCAAGTTAACCTGCAGAAATCAAGTTCAAACGAATGTCAGGAATATGTTTCACATTTTTAAGAACCAATCTTGTGTCATTGTTTGTCTCCAGATACACATCTACAACGCCAATGACTTTAACCTAGCCATCATTGCCCATCTTTACAGTTACATAATCACCAGATCTATAGGATGTAAAGAAATCCTTTCGAGATGTAGCATGAATGGAGGCACCACTGTCAATCACCCAATTGGTCTCATGACATGCCACATTTATCACCTCATCTTCATAAATAATGAGGAAGTCTGCAAGAGTGGTGGTAGCAACTCTGTCATCACCATCTTTGTCAGTCTCGTTTTTCATTTCATTCTTGTATTCTTTTTTCAATTGCCTCAAATATTTTCTGATGTGTCCCTTTTTACGGCAATGATAGCACTCGACATTAGAGAACCTGTTGGACTTGCTTCTGCCTTTATCTCTGTTCTTCGGACCTTTGCTCTTGCTTCTCCCCCTCTTTTCTGTAACCAAGACTTCTGACTGTGAAGAGGATCCCTGTGATTTTCTTCTCATCTCTTCGTTTAACAGACAACTCTTGGTCATATCCATTGTGACTACACCATCTGGAGTGGAGTTGGACAAAGAAGTTCTGAGCGTCTTCCATGAGTCCGGTAATGAACCAAGCAACCATAACCCCTGTATCTCATCATCAAACTTAATATCCATTCCAGCTAACTGATTAATAATTCCTTGGAATGTATTCAGGTGATCAGATAAGGGAGTCTGCTTAATTAGAGACATCTTATTATTTCCAGTTTTTTCTAGCATACAACTGTTCAAGCTTACTCCATAGAGTATGTGCATGTGTCTCCACAGTAATATGGTTCAAACATTGCCATCTACCCATTGGCTGATATACCCACACACCTGTCGATGCAACAAAGTCCATTCTGCATTGGACTTTGTTAGCCGGTTTTTCAATAGCAAACACCAGTAGATAATAATCTTTTACATAAAGAAGATCTTCCATTTTTTCCTTCCATATGTGATAATTTGAACCATTGAGGTTAACCATTCTACTCACATTTGCTTCCATAAATCAAATTGTCAACCAAACAACTTGGCAACCAAGCTCTGATACCACTTTGTTGAGAGAGATAACGACAAACAGACAGCGGAATAATTCTTCTCTCTAGATGAAAGAAAATAGAGCGCAATCTAAACAAAAATACGTACTGAAAAATAATCTCAAGATAATCAATCACACCAAGCCAGAACGACACAAAAAATTTTTACGTGGAAAACTTCCCCGGTATGAGGAAGAAAAATCACGGGGCCTAGTCCAGTCAAATCTCCACTATAAACCAAATAATGGGTACACAAAGTCTTCTCTAGTCACAACTAGAGGCTACAACTCAGATCTTCAAGATGATATCAATCTTGGCAAATACAACGAAAAAACAACGTAGAGAAAATACCTACAATCCGAGGTTACTGTTCACGAGTACGAACTACTGTGTCCGAGCTCAAAATCTGATATTCACCGTTCAGATTATATCCCCTTGTGTCGTGAACGTCTCCTCCAAACTTCAGCTCGATTGTACAACAGAAGAAGCGGGATCTAGCCTTTGATGAAACCTGAGCGTGAAAGAGAAAAACTGCCTCTTTCTTTTCTTTCTCTTCTTTTAATCCGTTCTGCTTCAAAAAATTCTTCCTTAGGGTTATAAGTTAAAATCCCAATGGGCTTTGAGCCTTATTAAAAATCACCATTGGGCTTTCCTTCACATAGAAGGAATAAACCCAACAAATTTCCTTCACATAGAAGGAATAAACCCAACAAATCGCACACACGCACAACACAGATGTTCGGAAAGAAACAGAGCTCAAACAGAGTGAGTGCCGAGAGAAAAACAGAGATTAAAGAAAAGAAATGACAAGAAGAACTAAAAAAAGAAGAGAGAAGAAACAAATTAATAAGGAGAGAGAAGAAAAAGGGAAGAGCAACGAAAGGAGAGAGGAGAAAATATATTGGGGGATGTTTACATCGGAGAGAGAAGTGGACTTGGTTAACCTAACTTTTATGAAATTATCTTGAATATATAACACAAGTTTATGGAAAATACTTTTATTGGTCAGTGGTCACCAAGTATTGGTTAAAATGTTACAAAGAGATTTTGACATATTAAATTAATATACTTTACATCTCTGGTGTTTGGGAGTGTTAATATATTACACTTTAATGTTTTATTTGTTAGATATTGAGTCTATTATCTTATATCCTCCAACGATTTACACCCCGAAGTGAAATTTGATGTCAAATTAGACAGTAATCATTTATACGTGTCTCTCACGTGACCTCAGTCCCTATCAGATTACGGTATTGCCCTTGAATTTGAAATAAGTCATGATTAAATGAGTTTTGAAACCCAATACGCAAAAAATCGTGACTTGTTTGAAGCTTATTTGAATGGTAACACATTAAATTTGAAGATATCAATTTGGGTGATGTTAAAGACATTTGGAGGCACAAGGTTAATTTATTAGCTTTTTGGTATTGTAAGCCCAAATATTATTGAGGTTATAGATTGCCCTTACTTGTAATTTTGGTAGCTACGCACCACTGTAAGTGACTGTTATTTATTTATAATATTAACCGTTTTGAGGTGAATGCTTTGGGACGTTATGCAAAAATGAATATCACTTAATGTTAGAAATATTATTTTAAAATTGAATGGGGAGGGGAGGGGATGATATGAGACCGCTATGGGCTTGTTTGGAAATGAGTTATGGTTTTGGGTTTAACTTTCAAATTTTAAATTTTAAGATTTAAATATTGTTTTGTGGTAAGGGTTTGTTTGGTTGTTTAATTATTGAAATGATTTATATTGTAATTAAATTAAATAATATTAGTTTATAGCTATTATGATATTCAAAATAAATAAATAATGATTTTTAAAAAATCAGAAAAATATATAATTCAAAAAATAAGTAGAAAATAGTTTCATAAATATCAAAATTTATAAAATAGATAAAATACGAAACTAATAAAAAATATTCATCAAAATTAAAAGACAGATAAAAATGGTACAAATTTTATAAAACAAATAATTTTTTAAACAAAACAATAAATTAATCAGTTTGATTAAAAAAAATTCAAAAATAAAAACTTAACAATAATTAGTAACATGCATGCATGACTCTTTTATCAGTTATAAGTAAATTTAATTAGTAAAAGTGTTTTCTTCTCGAATAAGGTACGTGAGATTTCATTTTTCCCAATCGAAGAAGATCGAACTTGGGATTTGATTCCCACTTACACGAGATCAGAAAATGACTTGCAGGGAAAGTAAACACACATTAAGCAACCTACCTAGCTACTTGCAAGACGTTTCAATAATCTAATATTCTTTATATTTTGGTGGATTGCCAAGTTGTATGATGATGAGTATCAGCTAATAATTATACTCCTTCCATATGTCCAATACATATATATTTCATTCCCTATAGCCCATTATACTTTCATTTCACAGGTCTTACCGTACAGCTTTTATTGACCTGAAAAGGTAAGAAAAAATCTCGCTCTTCCCATATTTATTTTTACTAAATTTTCAAAAGTATTTTTCTATTTTTAAAAAATTTGATAGACATTTATGCACTTTGTAACTATTTTAATAAATTTTGTTTATTTATTATTTTTTGTAATAATTTTGATAATGATTATATTTGCTAATTATTGTTAAGTTTTTATTTTTGAAATTGTTAATCAATTTTTTTATTTATTGTTTTTTATTATTTTTGTAAAATTTTATTTTTTTTATAAAATTTGAATGATTTTTATCTTTGCCTTTTAATTTTTATGAATATTTTTTATGAACATTTTTCCACATCATGGGTTTGAGTCTTGGAGGCTGGTCAATTATTTTTATACTGCATTTACTTCTGTGTCCAAACAATTTGTTCAGACTATGTGTAATGGAGAGTTCTTCAGCAAGGAACCTGATGAATCATTGAAATTCTTTGATTACATTTCTAAAAGTGCCCAACAATGGAATACACGATCTGATCGGGTACCATTAGTAGTGCAACCTCTCATCGCAATTGGTGGTGGACGTAAATTGAAATCAAAGAGGATACTGATGTCTAGGCTCGTATTGTTTGACTAGAAGGTTAGAGGTTATGGAATTAGAGAAGGTAAACACTGCAAAACAGTGGATATGTGTTCTCTATGCATCGATTTTAGCCACAAGACCCAAGATTTTCCGATTACAGATTTACAGGAAAGTGGGTCTGACCTATTGCAATCAGCGAATTTGGTTAACAGAGCATCAAATCAACATTTCTATAACACTTACAATCCTGGATGGAGGAATCATCCGAATTCTTTATGAAGGAATGATCAGTCTGGTCTTCGCATTTTCAACAACCTTCCATGTCCTATGCACCACTATCTCAGCTGACATCTCATCAGGATGCTCCTCAGCACCAGTATCAGCCCTATTAGACTATTCATAACTATTCTTTTACAGCACCTCTATTTTTCTGATTTTTTAAAATCATTATTTTATTTTTTAAAAATATCATAATAACTATAAATTAATTTTATTTAATTTAATTAAAATATAAATCATCTCAATAATTAAACAACCAATTAAACAAACCCTTACAACAAAACAATATTTAAATCTTAAAATTTCAAAATTGAAAATTAAACCCATAATCAAAACCAAAATCAAAATCAAAATCATAACCCATTTCCAAATAAGCCCTATAGGGTTCTTTACAATTTGGAGATTTTTTCTTCTTCTTTGGTCTATATAGGCCGGAGGGGGTTATCAAAGAGATGTTCTTTTAATAATTTCTGATGTGGCACTGCTGATCTCTGTATAAAAAAGTTTGATCTATAAATGACATGTCAGCAAGTGGTCAGCAAGACTTCCTCATAGTCCGCACGCGACATGTGTCACCTGATGGATAATGCTTAATTACGTGGCATATTTTTTACCGCTGAGCATTTGTTGTTAATGGGTTGATGCCATGCAAACAGAGGGACCAACTTTTTCAAGAAATTAAGCTTAAGGATCAATTTGTCTAATTTGTTAACCTAGAGACTATCGTCGTAGGCTCGCAGCCTAATACCATGGGGATTGTTGTTATAATTAGGCCTACTTTTTTTCTTAACTTCCTTCAAGCAAACTACCGTGGCGGCAGCATCTTCAGTAGTTGGTCCAGTACTTTGTGCTGTGAATGGTACGGGTGAGTAAAAATTCCAATAAGAATCATAATTTCTGGTTCACTTCTCATTTTGAAAATCTTGTTCTGACATATATGGGAAGTCATTTTTGACGATTTTCATCACCTGAACCAGAAACAGAAATTCTGATTTTGGTTTTTTTTTTTATTAAAAAAAATAATATAAAAATAGTATTCAAAATAAAGTATAACATATTTAATTTGATTGAATATTTATTTAAAAATTTAGATTTTGGATGAAAATTTTACATTTATTATTAATTCATGATGAATAACTAAAAGGCTAAATTACTCCGTATGTCATTGGGGTTTGACCTTTTCCCAGTTTGGTCCCTAGGGTTCACTTGTCTCTAAAACTATTCCTAGGGTTTGGACTCATTCCTAAATAGATCCTGCCGTCAACTTAGTGGACAGAAATACATATGTGGCAAACAGCTTACACATGGAAATTGACAGTTCGATTAAAAAAAATCGTTCAATCACAATGTGACGTGTGTCAGTAAAATAAAAAATAAATAAAAATAGTTTATTTTATTTTATTTTTTAAGGAAAAAAAAAGAACAAAAAGGAAAAAAATTACTTTTTATTTTACGGACACATGTCACATTGTGATTGGGCGGTGTTTTTTTAATCATATTGATAATTCTCATGTGTAAGTCGTTAGCCACATGTGCATTTCCGTCCACTAAGTTGACGATAAGATCTATTTAGGAATGAGTCCAAACCCCAGAAATAGTTTTAGGGAAAAATGAACCCTAAGGACCAAATGGGGGAAAAGGTCAAACCCTAAGGACGTACGGAGTAATTTTAAATTATGTTTTTTTAATAAGGCTCAAAATAAAGTATAAAATATGATGAGTACCAAATTTGTTTGAATGTTTATGTTAAAATCTAGATTTTGGTTGAATGTTTACATTTATTGTTAATTTATAATGAATAATAGAAAAATCTTACAAAAATTATGTCCAAAAAATATTTTTAGCTCGTTAGGGCCCCAAAAAATATGTCCAAACAGCCCACATGCCAAACCGAAATTTTTGATTTCGATTCCGAAAATTTCAGTTCCATTTTTATCGGAATGGAACAGGAACAAAAAAATTACATTTCGATAAAACTGAAACGGAATCGAAATTGACTATTTTAATTACATCCGTTCTGGTAATCACTCTTAGTAAATGAGTTCCTTCTATCCATGTGCTTTACATGCCTTGACTTCTCCCATGCATGCAGTGGTAGAGCCAGGGGCGCTGTGACCCCCCAAAATTTTGAAAACCTCCTGATCCCTTAGTGTTCTTTATACTGTTTTTACAAAAATTAAGATTTGGCCATCCAAAAATTTTTAAAACCCCTAATTGGTCCCTATAAATATAATTTTTGCAAAATTAATATTTAGGCCCCTTAAATATTTGAAATTAAATGTTTATTAAATTTCAAGATTTAGTTTGAATCTTGAAAATTTGTATAAAAAATTAATTCAAAGGTTTTAGACAATTTTTTTCTTGTGATAATATATTTAACAAAATAACTCATAATGTGTGGTTTACTTTTATTTTTCTTGAGGTCTTCAAACATTGCTTATTTTCATCCATGTTCTTTTTTATTTTCTCTACAAATGTAACTTGAAGAAAACATTGAATGTTAGAAATTTTGAGTTTTAAGGAGAAAACTGTTATTTATAATTTATGATATTTGTTAATAATTACTACTATGAAAGTATATATCTAAGTCAGTAACTTATTAATAATATTATTATTTCTTAAATTAAAAATATAACCTAATGACAAACATTTTTATATTATATGTTTTTATTGAATTAAAAAAATAAAAACATTATTTTTATACGAAAGGCCCCCAAATACTAATTGCTGGATCCACTGCATGCATGGGCTTGTGTAGCTTTCTATGCCTTGGCCTCTATCACGGATGTACCACTCGGTGTTAGTTTTCCTCTTCAAAGCATTCGGCCTTGTTATTAACTTGAGCATTGGTATTATTGCACAAAGAAAGCAGTGGCAAATTAATTAATGTTTGGTTTGATTTTGAAAACATTTTTTTTTCGTGTAATTATTAAGAAAAAAAATTTAAATGTGCTTTTTTAGGTGTTTGTGCGGATAGTGGGATCTATAGAAATGATGTTTAGAACGAGAGTTTTTGAAATTTATTCTCTTGGAGAATGTAAGAGTAAAAAGAAGTATGTTTGGATGAAGATTTTTGTGAAAATAGTTTTTATTTTTTTTGTATTTTATTTTTGTGTTGATTTCCACAGAAATTGATGCCAATGATTAAATAGAAAATATTATAAAAGATTGAAATGTTTTGTATAAAAAAATGATGTTTGGATTGAAAAATATTTTTAAAATCATTAAACAAACATGATGTATGAAAGTTGAGGTCAAAGATTCAAGTTTTTCTAATGGGTGACATTCGAGCATACAGTTAATAATACCGAAGCTCAGCCTGAATCTTAACCAAAGAAACACATATTGTAGCTTGTCTATCTGGTGGTTGTATTCTCCTTTATTGAGAGATCTAATAATAATAATATCTAATTAAAATTAGAATAAAGTACAAAATCATATCCCAAATTCATAATCGTGACTTTCATTAATTTATCACTTATCTTAAAATTTTAAATTAATAAAATAGATAAATTTTATTATTTAAATTATATTTTCTAAAATTTAATTCTTTTTACACAGTAGATAGATGGCTACGGAAATACCGTAGATAAGTTTGAGAGCTGAGATAAATATGGGAATATTTGTGGTCGGGATTCCTCTAGAGTGACCTGCAGCCAATCCGAGGGAAATCTAGAGAGAGAGAGAGACCAGCGGTCCTGTCCGGTGTGTAGTCTATAAACCTGTAAAGTATCTTTGTTCTGTTGGTCCCAGGACACAGATATTGCTACGTCCCGTCAAGCTGCACTTCTTCCAAATACACAATTTGACTATTCTTGCAAGCTTTTCCACTTACGGTAACTGTTCACCTCCTCTAGCCTCGCGACCCTTTCCATGCAAACTTCCACTGTCGTACTCATGCACTCGCAATTGTGTGAGCAAAGGCTACAACTTTAACTCTCGATGCAGCTTTCGCACTGACAGAAAGGGCAGCTCCAACCTTCATAGCTATTAGCTATACCTTTACTTCCGTCCACTTTGCCATCAATACCATCAAAGAAATGTTTGTGAGAGTGATCTTTTGGCTCTAAAACTACAACTTTCAAGCTTTCTTGAGTTTTCGTTTCTCGGTTTCATAGTCTTCCCCCATGCCACCTTCGTCTCTTTTGTTTCTAGGGTTCCTTGTTTTGGCAGGGGAGTTGATCGTAGGACAACGCCACTCAAATGGGATTCAGACGATGATGGAAGAGGAGGAGATTTTTGGGCTATTTGAAGTTTTGGGTGCTCTTTTAGAGGACCCAGAGTGGGCCGAATCACATCCACAACCATGTACCGAGACTCCATGGCCTGGTATTCAATGCGAGATTGGTGAAGACCCTCCAATCTTTCATGTAACTAAGATCCATATTGGCCCCGATATTGCCAGCCCACCTTGCAAACCGTCTGCTAATCTCTCAGAATCCCTGCTCAAACTACCCTTTCTGAAGACACTGTCTATATTCAACTGTTTTGTTACATCTCCAGTCACTCTTTCTCCCAGCGTTTTTGGTGGGGTCTCTTCCTTGGAGCATTTAGCTCTTGTATCCAATCCAGCCCTTTCAGGAAAAATTCCACCTACTCTTTCAAAAATTGCTAGCTTAAAGGTTCTAAGCCTAGCACAAAACAACTTGCTTGGAGAAATCCCCAGGGAGATTACTGGGCTGGTAAATCTAGAGCAGCTGGACTTGAGTTACAACAAATTAAGTGGTGAAATCCCGGTAGAAATTGGAGGGTTGAATGGTTTGACCATCTTGGACGTAAGCTGCAATGGAATTGAAGGCGAGATGCCTAGTTCTCTGGGTCAGCTTTCTATGCTCCAAAAGATTGACTTGAGCTCAAACAGGTTTATGGGAACGATACCACCAGATCTTGGGAAGCTCAACAGGTTAGCCCTTCTTGATTTGAGCAATAATTTTATCAATGGGCCGATCCCTGAAACCCTCTCAGGTTTGGGGCATTTGGAGTATCTAATTGTCGATCACAACCCTATAAATTCAGGTATACCTTTGTTCATAGGGAACCTTGGGAAGCTTAAATCTTTGAGCCTGTCAGGGTGTGGGCTTACTGGCCCAATATTACTTAACTCGATCAGTAGCTTGGAAAATCTAACTGCTCTTGCTCTAGATAACAACAGCCTGAATGGGACAATTCCTCCAAATTTAGGGGCGCTTCCAAATCTTGATCAGCTGAACTTGAGCCACAATCAGTTAAGTGGGCAGCTACAACTCCCCGAGGACTTCATTCACAGGCTTGGGAACAGGTTGGATATTAGAGGCAACGTTGGGCTCTGCAGAAGCAACGAAATATACAAGAATAGCATTCCTACATATCTTGAAACTCCTGTTTGTGGACCCATAAATGGCAAAACTTCAGCAGATGAACACCCAGACGATTACGGGAGATCAACGAAGCCGCCTCGGTACCATGATAAGATGATTTCAAGTGCTTCATGGATGGTCAAAAGCTCATTTCAGCCATTTTTTAATTTAGTTTCTGCTGTTTGTTTTCTGATATTTTTGTTGTAAGACTGCAACTTGTATTTCTGCATGGGATTCCTTTACTGGTTTTCGGTTCAGACCAGATTACTTTTTTTTTTTTTTTCTAAGTTCAGACCAGATTACTTTCATGGAATCATGGGTATCATTTTCTTGTCTGAGATATGAATGGATAAGACACTACGTTAATTGCACATGCACTGACGGGCGTCACGTACGTCTGTGGATTAACATCAGACTGGTGTGAACATGGACACAGCACGCGAGAGTACTTAAAAAGCATTGCAACGATCCCTTTGGTTGGATTTTTAGTATACAATCAGCAAAGCTGACGCTCAACTCTCAAGTCTTATCAATGAATGTTGCTATCCATCGCAGCTTTTGGAAGACACAACCAGAAGTACTGTCGGATGTGATTCTAAAGAGCATTAATCTTAGCCCAGCCAATGGATACTTTCTGAGTACATGTTATGAGAGAGAGATACTTTGATATTCATAACAGAACGCCCAAATCTAAAGCCTGGAAGTCCGAATCCCAAAGGGCCTCGCACCACGCCGTGATCAGCGTAGTGTATTTCTCGTTACTCGTACACCTAAAAGAATGTAAATTCACTAATTTATATTATACCTTTGTCATTATCTGTTGGATTCCACTTTACATAGGACTCATGTTGTCATTTTCTGTTTTCGCTTGCCACGCGAAAGGATGCATGCAGGCATGTTTGACAAATGAGAATTTTAAAAAAATTCTCTCATTTCTAAAATTTTCACTTACCAAACATAACATATTCCAAGAAATTTCGTACAAAATTTTCACAAACATTTTAAAATAGTACTTGTAGAGGAGTTTTATTATAAATTGAGGCTAGATCGACTAACCACGAGGAAAACTCTAGTACTGCGATGAAGGCAACTCATATAATTATATGTAGGCTAAAATGTTCCGTACGTCCTTGGGGTATGACCATTTCCCAATTTAGTCCTTAAGGTATGAATTTCCCTTAAACAACCCCTGGGGTTTGACCCTATTCCTAGAAGAGTCCTGCCGTCAAATTAATGGACGGAATTGCAGACGTGGCTGACGGCGCACACGTGGAAACTGACAGCTCGATTATCAACCAATTGCAGTGTGACACGTGTCAGTGAATAAAAAATAAAAGATTTTTTTTAAAAAAATTAAAATTAAATAAAAAAAGTATTTTAAATTTTTTTTTTTTTTTAAAAAAAAGAAAGAGGGGGAAGGATCGGATCCTATTCTTCCCCGGTGAACCATCGGCCGGTGGGTATTTGGGCTCCCCGGTGAACCACCGGCCGGTGGGTATTTTGGCCGCCCAGTTCGAGGAGAAATCCTCCCCCACCGGCGCGGCTGGGGGACCTCCCTCAGCCCCGGGAGCACCCAGACCACTGCCCGGTGGAGGAGGGCTCCCTCCGCTGGCCGGTGGAGGCTGGGGGACTTCCCCCATCCCGCTCCGGGGGTGGGGGAGGTGGCCTCCTCCCTCCGCCAGCCGGTGGAGGTTCACCGGGGAAGGATCAGACCCTCTTTGTTTTTTAAATAATAAAAATACTTTTTTATTTAATTTTAATTTTTTTAAAAAAAATCTTTTATTTTTTATTCACTGACACGTGTCACACTGCATTGGTTGGTAATCGAGCTGTCAGTTTCCACGTGTGCGCCGTCAGCCACGTCAGTAATTCGGTCCATTAATTTGACGGCAGGACTCTTCTGGGAATAGGGCCAAACCCCAGGGGTTGTGTAAGGGAAATTCATACCCTAAGGACTAAAATGAGAAATGGTCATACCCCAGGGACGTACGGAGCATTTTAGCCTTATATGTATTAACTCCTCTAGACAAAAAAGTCAAATAAAAACATAGAAAGAAAAAGTCAAGGGATTAAATATATTTTTTACCTAGCAACTATTTGGGTGAGGGATTAAATACAATTTTTTACCTAATAATTATTTAGATCTTTACACTTTACACTCCAACTATTAATTTTGTTAGATTTCATTTCTTAATTCCTACCATGTTTGTAAAATCAATGTCTGTCTCTAAATTTCCATTTTGTTAAGGTAAAGGTTTAGATTCCGTTTATTTTACCGTACTTTACTTTATGTAAAGTATTTTACGTACTTTCGACTGTTTGAAGAGCCTCGTAAAATACTGTCAACCGTAAAACACAACATCACTTTATGAAACTAATGAATATTCTTTCCTGACTTGCCACTCTTGCTCTTAGGGGTGGCCAAAAATTGATCGACCCGACCCCTCGACCCGGTTCAACTCGAACTGCTAGGGTTATGTCAGGGTCGGGTTTTAAAACATGATCCCGAGAAAAATCAAGTTTGTGTTTGTGTCTCTGACGCGAAACCAAAACATTCAAAGGAACTCGATCCCGACGATTTTAGCTTTTTTCGGGGTCAGATTTTGAAACATGAACCCGAGAAAAATTAGGTTCGTTTTCGAGTCTCTAATCTAAAACAAAACATTCAAAGGAATCTGAATCTGACGGTTTTATCTTTTTCGAGGTTAGGGTCGAGTTTTGAAACATGAACCCGAGAAAAATCAAGTTCATGTTTTGGTCTCTAATCCAAAACCAAATCATTCAAAGGAACCCGCCGCGACGATTTTAACTTCTTTCAAGGTCGGGGTCGGGTTTTGAAACATGAATCCTAGAAAAATCAAATTAATGTTCGAGTCTCTAATTCGAAACCAAAGCATTCAAAAGAACTAGACCCCGACGGTTTTACCTTTTTCAGGGTCGGGTTGAAAACTTCTCGCCCCGATTACCTCGGGTTCAGGGTCGGGGTGGTGGAAACCCAACCCCAAACCCGATTTGGATAGCCCTCACCAGTCTCTCACTCGACAGTCCCTCTCTCACTCGATAGTCCACTCTCTCACTCTCATTAAAGGCTCTCAGTTGTCGCATCTTTGAATTGACGAAACCCTTTCTTAGTCTCTCGAATTTTTATTTTATTTTATTTCAAGTTGATATTAAGAATTAAATTTGTTAATCATATAAAATTACGAAAAATACAACATGCCTTTAAATATTGAAAAATATTTTCAAAAAATATATTTGATAGAACAACTAAATACCGAAAATTAGAATTCTTTACTAAAACATAATCCATTTGAAACTACTTTACAAAACAAAATTCGTTAGTTAAAACAAACCTTGATTGTATACCAATTCAAGTTCACGAAATCGAATTCTCAAATCTCAAGATACCAATTGGGCCGGCTACGCCTTTGCACAGTTGATACACGTTGGACAAAAATTAATAGCTTTCATCGATCTTTTGGCCCTCCTAGAAGTTTTGTAAATCTTTCCTCTACCCTTGCCTTCTTTAAAAACTAAAAAGAATCGTTCTTTTTTTGGTTCTCGTAAGTTTATAATCCTCATCTTCCCTTGGCCTTTCCAAAAAGTTAAAAAAAAGAACTCTCTTTAACCACATATATAAAAATTAAAAAATCACACCTTGCCCTTGTCTTCTCTGAAAAACCTGTTTCACATAATTATGTTTGTCTCCTAAAAATAATTTGAAATAACCCTTCTCGCCACAAAAAAAAATAATAATAACAACGTTATTTATTTTCCAAAACTTTGAATTAGATATTTATCAAAGTTTTTTTGTAGCAACGGAAAAATTCCTAAGTTCTTTGTGCACCAGATTTGAACGGACTTAGCCCAATTTAGAGGCACTGCAAGATATTAAGGTAAACTCCAACCACTTGAATTGGTCCTTACGACTTATGGCCTATCAGTAGTCTCCCCCATCTTCGACTGTGATAACACGAGCATTAATGCTTTGTTACCGGGCTGACGGGGCGATAGTGGGCCATCACACTTTGGGCCCTCTGTTTTAAATTTTTAATAAGCCCAAGACACGTCGTTTATAGATGGTGTGCGACACATGCTACTGCCATTTCCTGTCTCCCAGTCTTTCACATTTTCTTTTTGCCTTCTCTCGAAAAACTATGTGATTTCTCCACGATGGCCAACATCGACGGTTCAGAGTCAAGGAACGTTGTCGCCAGCAAATAGGGCTCTACTCCAACCAAGGGCGTGTCCAACCATACCAATACCATCCTATCAGGACTTCAGGCCAGGTTCGGTATTCCTTCTACTGTTATCATGCGGGTGCCTAAATCCTACCAAGGGTTGTTATTCTTGTTTTCGTTATCTCTTAGTCAGCTGACCCCTAATGGCTGGCGACTAGCTCTAGGTTTGTTCGCATTGTGGAAGAAGCTGTTCGCGGATGAGCACCCCTCCCTTTGGAGGGAGTTCATGTGGTGTTATAAGATTGTCAAAACAACCGAGGGCATGTATTTCGTCCAGGTTCGCGACAAGCCGGGTCTATTCAGCGGCCTTCATTAGAACAACAAAGGTTGGCACGCATCAGCCCCTCAACCTCTTGTTGCAGGCCGAGCAATTTGTTTCGTTTAACCTTTTACAACAAAGACTGGCCAAGATCGGGGATAGCTTACTGCCCCAGGAGAGCAGCTTCGATGTTGCTCGAGCCGCGTGTCTGAAGGTGGAGTAGTTGGTTCAACAATTTAGGGAGACAAGTGGCAACGTTGACCATGCCATCCTTCGTGAAGGGGAATTACGGGCTAAGGTCGAGAGACTCTGCCGAGCCGAACGACTCCACGAAGATCACGCGCAACTATTACTGGACGTGTGAGTCAAGCTGTCCAGTGAAATAGACGAGCTGCAGGTAGAGGCTCGGGTAGGGGGCAACCAATTGGCCGAGCTGGTAGGGATGGTTACTGCAAAGAGGAGCTCTAGGGAAAAAGCAGTCGGAGAAAAGGTTGCTGCAGAGGAGGATGCCCGACATGCGCAGGGTGAATTAGCTTTTGCTCGGAAGGAAACCAGACATATACAAGAAGACATGAAATCCGTTCGAGTTACCCTCAAGGGGCTGAAGGCAGAAGCACGTTCGGCCAAGCAGGGATGTTTGTTGGTGAGTGAGTATATGTATATGTATATGTGGAATGTGGTTGGTCTGGACTGTAGTTTCTTTTTCTAACTATAGAAATTATTATTCCTTTCTCTTATTGATCGGTGTTTGCTTGTAAGACTTTGCTTGATGGTCTCGCGTAGTCTAGCCGAGTCCTGGCCGCAGAATCAGGCTTGCTCCCTTAGTCAGGGATGTTTGTTGGTGAGTGAGTGGAGGTTGGGCCGGGGCCCATCCTCTGGAACTTTCTAACGGTTGATACAAATTGACTATGTCTGTAAACGACATTCCCACGCATTTCTGTGATACTGTTATAAAAGCCTCGGCTTCTAACTATCATTTCTAACTACTTGTGAAATCTTGGCGTTCATTCTTGCACATGCTACCTTCTAGACATTCTTGCGCACCGGTTGTTGCCCACACTTTCAGTTACCATTCTTGTATTGTCGTATCTAGAATATAAAATGAGCATAGTCGAATTTCTAAGGGAAAATGACCAAAATTATTTTTCACATAATGTAAAAAGTGTCTTAAAATTACAATATCGCAAATTAAGAACTAAAAATATTAAAAATAATGAAATACACTTACTGTGCGGATAATATGTGTGACACACTTTGTCCTAAAAGAAAACGAATGCAATCCTTACCCCAAAAGAAACGAATGCAATCTAAAACCGTTGTTAATCGAATGCGAAAGCATTCTCTTGCTCGTGCCCATGTGTGGATAATATGTGTGACACACTTTGTCGCTGATTCATGGAAAACTATACATTTTTGTCTAACTTCATTGTGAGCACTATCATGTCTGCCAACATGTTCATTAAATCTCTTCAATGCCTTTTTACAGTTATCAAATTCCATAGATATAAACATATCTCCACCGGATTGTGCCCTTTAGGTCGCCTAAATAGATGACGATACAAACAATAAGTTGCATCCTCTAATACACTATAATCTAACCATGGATAATCTTTGTACCACACCTCCCTAAAAACCCTTAAATATATCCTTCCCACATTTCTTCTTGGGAAAAACATAACTACGAGGTTGAAAAGCACATTTGATCAAGTACTCCCTACGGACTTGATCCTAAATCCTAGCATCATACGAGTCAATAGATTTACGCAACCCTATGTTAGAAATAATATCATCCAAACTCAACAAAGGACGAGATCTTTTCGAATTAGAATCCTCATTATAAGTAGTAGCCACATTAGGAGTATTGGACGACTCCATACTTCGTGGCTTTTTTTTTTATCAAAAACATATCCATTATCTAAAAAGAACAAAACAAAACAAAATAATTTAAAATGTCCATCAACATATGAGGAAAACTGCTGTAGTGTGAGGGTTGAGGGAGACACGGAGAGATTGTCGAGTAAGTGAGAGGCGTGAGTAATTTTTTTAAAAATCAGAGGGTGAAACGACACGTCGTGATTTTTTTTTTTAAATCAGAGGGTGACTGATTTTTTTTTTAAATAAGAAAGCAAGCCACACGGATTGGGCCAGTGGGTGCGCCCCCGCTGGCCCAGTGCAACCCACTGGCCCTGGAAGCACCTGGAAGCAGTGGGGGCGGCCGCCCCCGCCCGCACCCCTTTGATCCGCCTATGCATTCTTGCAACTTTCTGCTGTTGGAACCACGATGAGTCGAGCTAAGAACGACCGCTTCACCGTACTTCCACACGAGGTCTTGTTGGAAATCGCTCTTCGGGCAACCGAGGATTCGGTCTTCGACTTCTTGAGCCTTCGTGGGTCTTGCCATGTTCTTCGCACGGTCGCCCTAGTGAATAATTGATATGTCGTTCGTGTCCAGTTGGAGACCTTCCTGATCTTGTGGAAAGCCCTTTCGAAGTGAAGAGTTTTGTGGACTTGTTGCTGATCCATCGCAATCCAGATGTCCTATTCTTGCAGGGCATTCATGCCATGTTTGAAGGGTGAAACTTCCTTAGGGGATTCGAGATGGTGACAAGTGCCATGGAGGCAGGGAATCCTCATGGGATATATGTTTTGCATGCTCGAGCTGCTAACAGAGAATGTGGAGCCATTAAAGACGGCGTGACTGCATCTATGGTCTTCTGCTTATGTTAAAAACTTCGTTTGACAAGATATGGTTAAGGGAGGCCACGATCTTTCAATTCCGTTGTGAATGGGGGAACTGGACCGTGATCTAGGCGACGGCGTGACCCTTGTGTCTAGGGGATATCGACCCCATGACACCTCAGGACGTGTTGGTCAGCTCAATACCCGAATGGGCGGTAAACCTATACAACAACCGCCTTTGCCTGGCGTGTCGAGTAGCTCAGGAAATGGCCTACTTCATATATGCCTTGACCAATCATTACGGGCTGCTCTTTTGAATGTATATGTTTTCTTCCTATTGTGTGCCGGGGGACTTTTGTCACAAAGTGAAATAAAAAACGGTTGTTCTTTGTTAGTGCCCTGTAAACCGTAGGTGGTCGTTCGTAAACGATACTATTGTTTGTTTTAGCACGTTGTAGGGTTTAGAAACTAGAGTATTAGTTCATGTGATTGGGACTTTAAAAATAAGATAGATGATGCCTGACGAGCGTTATCTATTGCTGGCGATCAATAATGATCAAGGAATATGATTAAGCATGCATGTTAATTGATGATAAGTTGATACTTGATCTACATCCTACCCTAGTTTTTATTTTAGCATGTTGATTGATTTTGGACCGCTCCTAATTAAAATCTAATAATATTTGGTTCTCTTATGTGTTGGAACATCATTTTATTATATAATACGGCCTATAGAACATATTTGACGCAATATTATATAATACCTACTGCATATATAAAACTTGGGCTTATTTCATTACCTATCCTTTATACTAATTAACCCACGTTGATCACGACCATTGAGACGGTGGTATGGTCCCTTATTTCATGCGTTTTATCAAACAGTGGTTTGGTCCATTAAGCAACGAATATACCTTTTTACCTAGAAAAAAGAAAATTAGTTGTTGGCGATAATTAATGGTGACATATAGATCTATATAAATGTTTTAATTGATTATAAGTAACGGATGTTTGATCTACGTGACTCTAGTTTTTATTAGGGTTAAGTACCAGGTCATTTCGTTCCTAGATTTTGACTCATGTTAACAAATCTTCATTTGGTTTTAAAATTGATCATAGAGGTTACTGAGTTTATAATTCTTGCCAAAAAAATCATTCTCTTAAAAGTTCATTCCTAAAGTTAATGATTCACTTGTCAGTTCTAATAATAAATTGACATGTGCGACCAAAAATTAAAATCATGTAGTTTATACTTTTTAAATTTTTTTCTTAATTTTTGTTTCTTATTTTTGTTTTTTTAAAAAAAATTAGGAAAAAAATTAAAAATATTATAAGTCACATGATTTTATTTTATTTTTCTAAATATAAGTCACATGATTTTAGTTTTGGGTGAGTCATGTCAACTTATGATTAAAACTGATTGTGAATTTAACTTTATAGATAATTTTAACTAAATGACTTGTTTGGTAAAAATTACAAACTCGACCTTTATGATCAATTTGAAAACCTAAGGACTATCTATCAATAATGGGTCCAAAACCAAAGGACCGAATAGGTACATAACCATTTTTTATTAATCATAGTAAAATCTAATAAAACTTGGTTCTCTTATGTGCTATAACATCATTTTATATGGATTTTTAGTACGTACGTATCTGATGCATTATATGATACCTAGCTAGCTACCGCATAGCAAAATTTGATCTTTCTATTTAGTAATTATTATGTTATATATATATATTTAATCACGACAGGGAAACCTAACAACTATTTAGAGGAAAATATGATTAAAGCTGGATTATTTGAAAAACAGGATAAGTGTTGTTTGTATTGATAGGCAACGTGAACACAAGGCAATACAAAAGACTCCTATTTAAACACAAAAGGGAAGAGACAAAAAAAAGAGAGGAAAGAAACGGTAACACCACAAAATCTGCAGAAGAATATGCTCTTCGTATCTTTGGTTGACTTGAATCAACTTCTATGTATTTATTCGGTCAATCTGGATCCCATATATATAGTTTGCATTTGCTGAAATTTCCTCATTTGATGGACTACGATCTTGGTTTGAATTTGCAGTCATTGGAACTCCTATATCCCCCAACGTCTCTCGGTCAATCTGGATCCCATATATATGGTTTGCATTTGCTGGAATTTCCTCATTTGATGGACTACGATCTTGGTTTGAATTTGCTATCATTGGAACTTCTATATCCCCCAACGTCTCTCCACTGATGGAGGAAATATTGTGAGAGTATGCAGCCTTATTACTCCATGAATCTGGGATTTCCTTATCTCTCCATTGACCCTCACAATTGCTAAGTTGTGTTGTGCTAATACCCTCCCGCAAACTGTGCTGGGGTTGGAGGCAAAGTTTGGTCAGATAAGAATTGAGAGCAGCCTTTGACATTGGTTTAGTGAAGAGGTCTGCAACTTGGTCAGCAGTGGAGACATGGCGAGTGATAAGTAGTCCATGTGCAACTCGTTCACGCACAAAATGATAATCCAATTCGATGTGTTTACTATGAGCATGGAATACTGGATTAACTGTCATATGAAGAGCACTAAGATTGTCGCAGTAGAGTATTGGGGGGGATGTCATTGGAATGCGAAGATCTTTTAGAATGAAGGTCATCCAAGTGAGTTCAGCTGCAGTGTTGGCCATGGCTCGGTACTCAGCTTCGGTACTGGATCTAGAGATAGTATGTTGTTTCTTCGCACACCATGAGATGAGGTTGCTTCCAAGGAAGGTACAATAGCCAATGGTGGATAGTCTGGTAGTGGGACAGCCTGCCAAATCTGCATCTGAAAAAGCAGATGGATCAAGTGTAGTGCTGGAAGTAAGATGTAATCCTATATCAATGGTGCCTTTGATATATCGTAGAATACGTCGAACCATTTTTAAATGAGTAATGACAGAAGTATGAATGAATTGAGACACATAGTTAACACTAAAGGAGAGATCTAGGCGTGTGAGAGTGAGGTACTATAAAGCTCCAACAAGTCCTCGAAAAAAACTTGGATCTTCCAAAGGGATGTCAGTTGAAGAGATTTTTGTCTTTGCTTCAAGAGGGGTACTCATGGGCTTACTGTTGACCATGTTGGACCGTTCGAGTAGGGTAAGAGCATAGTGTGACTGGGACAGGTGAAGACCATTGGATGTCTGGGAGATTCCGATACCAAGGAAGTGATGAACATACCCCAAGTCTTTCATTGCAAATTCACTGCTCAAAAGATGAATATTGTCACGAGCTTTGAAGTGGACCCAGTGAGAAGTATATCATACATAAAGAAGCAGGATTAGTGAGCCATGATCAGAATGAAAAATAAATACGGATGGATCTGCTAAACTGCAAAAGAATCCATATTTGAGGAAGAAGGCACTAAATCGATCAAACCAAGCACGAGGTGCTTGTTTAAGACCATAGAGAGCTCGTTGAAGCTTGCAAACATGTGTTGGATGGTGAGGGTCCTGCATTCCTGGTGGTTGTTCCATATATATATCATTAGAAATAAGACCATGTAGGAAGGCATTTTTGACGTCAAGTTGACGAATAGGCCATTGCTGAGCAAAAGCTATAGTGATGATCATGTGAATGGTTCCTGGTTTGATGATAGGAGAGAATGTTTCGGTGTAGTCAACGCCATCAATTTGATGGTAGCCCTTTGCAACAACTCGGGCCTTGAGGTGGTCTAGAGAGCCGTCAGGTTTGAGTTTGGGTTTGAAAACCCATTTGGATCCAATGACATGCATGTCAAGAGTGTGAGGAACAAGTTTCCAGGTTTGGTTTTGATGTAGAGCCTCAAGTTCCTCATCCATAGCAGCTTTCCAACCAGGATTAGCCAAGGCTGATCGAACATTGTGTGGCTCACGAGGGATATTGATAGATGATGTGGCTATCAAGGCATACTTTGGGTTGGATTTAATCACACCAAGTTGAGATCGAGTAACCATAGAGTGGGAAATTGGTGCCAGAGGAAGCTGAGTTGGTTGAGGCTCGAGCTGTGACGGTTGTGCTGGCTCGGGTGGTAGAGTTGGTTGAGATGTTGCAGCTAGTTCGAAATGGTCAGGCTCAAGCTGTGTTGTGCTACTAGCCTGAGGAGTGGGAAGGGAAGATGATGGTGAGGTGGAGTCAGGTAAAGTGATGGTTGTATGGGTAAGGGTGAGATCATGAAGAATTAGTTTTGTGTCCTCAGATAGAGGTGATGAAGCAGCAGGTAGAGAGGTGGAGCAACCAGCAGGTTGTGGGCCTGAGCTATGGATGTTTGCTGGTGGTAAAGGGTTGACACATGGGGACGTGGATGTTGGCAAAAGAGTCCCTGCAGTGAGATTGGTGTCAGTAGGAGGCAACCAAGTATCGAAGATGTTAAACACATGTGGTGCAGTGGGAGTGATGGTGGGACTGCGAGCAGTCTTATATGGGAATATTGACTCATCAAAAACAACACGTCGAGAGATAAAAAATTTTTTGCTTGAAGGATGAAAGCACTTGTACCCTTTATGTTTATCACTGTAGCCTACGAAGATGCACATAACAGTTTTAGGATCAAATTTGTGTTGTCGTGTGTCCCAAGTGTAAGGGAAACATTTAGAGCCAAAAACATGTAAAGAGGAGTAATCAGGATGGGCTCCATGTAGTGTAAAGTAAGGGGTCTCAAAGTGAATAGCAGATGAGGGCAAACGATTAATTAGATAGATAACTGTAGTGAAGGTTTCTACCCAAAGAAATTGAGGAGCACCACAGTGAAACAACATAGTCATACCTAGTTCTCTTATAATCCTATGACGACTTTCTACCATAACTGTTTGCTCTGGAGTATATAGACAAGATACTTGATGAACAGTGCCAGTGGAGAGGAAATGAGAGGATAGTTTTGAGTTAATGAACTCGCTTCCTCCATCTGAGTGAAATTTTTTAATTTTTTTAATTGAACTGCTTGGCAACATACTATTCAAAGGCTAAATATGCATTAACAAAATCAGATTTATTTTGTAAGGGAATTATCCAAGTATACCTAGAGAAATCATCTACCAAAAAAGCATAATATCTGAACTTTCCAATAGATAAAATAGGAGCAGGTCCTCACAAATTACAATGAATTTTATTAAAAATACTAGAACTTGAGTGGTACTGACATTTTTCTTCACGGTATAGGTCTCTCTCGGCAGGAGTCATACGGCGTTCACCTGGTGGTGGAGGACGTCATTGTTGAGTGACAGAAGAGGTGTTGTCTAAGTAGCTCCGATTGTGATCCTTGGGTTATTGTGCCTGGAAGCCACGCCTAGTGGAGGTGAATTTCTGAGAGTTGCCACGATACTGCTGCTGGAAGCGCTGTTGTTGTTGACCATAAAACACTAGTTGAGGAGTGAATTGTGATGTTGGTACATCTGTATGGCTAGAGAACCAGCTGCGCCTTTGATCAAGATTTTGAAGTTGTGAGACTAGCTTAGAGTATGATGGCCTTGGAGGCTTCAGCATGGTTGTTGTGAAAGTTTCATATTGAGGGCCCAGACTAGTAAGAAGGCAAAATACCTTTTCTTTATCAGGTACAGGTTTTCCAATGGCTGCAAGACTGTCACATAAACCTTTGAAGGTGCGGATATGATCCCCAATGATTTTTTCATCTTCCTTGCGAAGATATGTCACTTGTTGACGTAGAGTAAATTCACGTTCTTGCGAATCTTGTGCATATGCGTTTTTGAGAGCTTCCCACACAACATGGGCTATGTCTAAGCCAACCACAAGTCCGAGAGTTTCTTCAGAAAGTGTTCCGATGGTCCACCCACGAAGAAGACGATCAGACCTTCTCCAGGTAATGAATTCATCTGTTAGTTTTGGTATGAGTTGTTCTGCTTCAGTGGAGTTGTTTGGATTTGGTGTGGTGTATTTGGTGGGAGCGGGATCTTCATTAGTGAGATGGCTGACCAGTTCTTGGCTTTCTGCAAGAGCCAAGGCTTGTTCACGCCATAGAGGGTAATTGATTGGAGTGAGTCTGAGGGTAATGAAGTTGCCGACGTTAAGAGATAGAGAAGTACTCATGGTGGAGGGGTGAAAGGTGTTGTGCCGAGTGTTCACAACCTTGCTCCGATACCAAGAGGGAAATATGATTAAAGCTGGATTATTTGAAAAACAGGATAAGTGTTGTTTGTATTGATAGACAACGTGAACACAAGGGAATACAAAAGACTCCTATTTAAACACAAAAGGGAAGAGACAAAAAAATAATGAAAGAAAACAGGATATGCTCTTCGTATCTTTGGTTGACTTGAATCAGCTTCTATGTATTTATTCAATCAATCTGGATTCCATATATATAGTTTGCATTTGCTGAAATTTCCTCATTTGATGGACTACGATCTTGGTTTGAATTTGCTGTCATTGGAACTCCTATATCCCCCAACGTCTCTCGGTCAATCTGGATCCCATATATATGGTTTGCATTTGCTGGAATTTCCTCATTTGATGGACTACGATCTTGGTTTGAATTTGCTGTCATTGGAACTTCTATATCCCCCAACGTCTCTCCACTGATGGAGGCAATATTGTGAGAGTATGCAGCCTTATTACTCCATGAATTTTGGATTTCCTTATCTCTCCCTTGACCCTCACAATTGCTAAGCTGTGTTGCGCTAATATATTTAACCTAAAAAAGTTTATGCACATAACAATTCATTTCTCAAATCTCTAAAATGTACTTGTTCACACGAACTCACAATTCATTAAACGAGTTCTTCTAATATTAATGCTTTACCGCTACCAATTATTTTTTTACATTAACTCACAGGCATGTACAACCTCCATCTCTAATTTAATTTGTTTTCGTTGGTTCATTTTCTTTGCTTATGCTTTTTATCATGCAACCATTTCCTCTGCTAATTAAGCAATAAAATGTACTTTTTTTAAGAGGAATATTTGGTGTCCTTCGGGTTCTTTCTGAGTTTTTCTGGGAAGAATCCAATGACTCAAGATTAATTTTAGAAGTGGACCCTACACGCCAAGAGATTCTGAGCCGTTGAATTTTTTCCAAAAGAACTTGAGAAGAACCTAGGAAGGACACCAAACACTTCTCTTTTTCTAATTACCTATCGCATAAGGACGTCTCAAGTGTTTCCATTAATTATATTGATCCCGGAATTCCATTAATCTTGAGACTCAAATTATATGGTGAATTTCATGCATTAATTCTAGTTTTTTTCCACCCACCTAGCGAATCATAATTTCCAGTTAACAGAAAAAGTAAACAAAATAAAGGTTAATATCAATATTCAATCACAATTAAGGGTTAAGTATTTGGATGTCTTTATTTTTATTAACTTAAATTCTTAAAACTAATACCGATTTATCATCATATTAAATATTTATAATCTGAATTATCAAATTTATCCCATTTTATTTACTTTAACTTTTATAAAATAAGATTTATAGCGATGACCAACATGGTTCAGGATTATTCCGATGATGTAAGAAACGAGCATTCAAACAATTATTAGCAGCACTACTTAAAGACTGGCCCGTGACTTTATATATCCAATGCATTCAAAAATTAATGGCGTTTGGTTGGCGTCTCACTGAAAATAGCTTCATCCAAAGACATGAATCTACGAGAAGGGAATTATCATTCCTCAATGCCATCAACTCAGCTATCTAAAATACCAACTTCATATATTATACCTTAATTTACCATTTAATTTAAAGTTTGTACTTTATGTGATAATTATTTTTTTGGACCTTTAGATTGTGCATAAATTCAGTGGGGGAGTTAGGATTGAAGTCTTGAGGGTGGAGTCATAGAGGGAAATGAGAGTGATGTTTCCTGACAATATATTTTGAAAGTAAAAAAAAAAAATTCACAACTAAAAATTCCAAATCTCAAAAAATTCAACACCCCGAATTTTCATACAAACTCTAATATTTTTTTCTTTCAAAAAGGCAAAATTGTACCCATGACCCATGATGTATTTGAAAGTTGCAATTGGGTCACCGAGGTAAAAAAATTAACCAGTCAGCTCCATCAGGTAATGATTTCGAGAAAAAGAGGCCATTCCGTCTACCGTTAACAGTAAATGCTGACATGTGGGGATTCTACTGAGTTTGGACTTTTAGGAGAAGAATATGAAAGGCGGTTCGCGGGGATGTGTAGGGAAGCAATTAGGTGTTTTTTTGTAAGCTTGGTTGGTGTAGCAATGACGTGGCGTAAGTGGCTGATTAGGGCGGGTTGACATGACATCTGTGAGCTGACACATTTAGATTGAGCACGTGACACAATTTGATTGGATTGATGTAACATTAATTTGACATGTCTGCATTTACCTTTAAAAGATGGGACAAAGGTCGATGGATGAGCCTCTTTTTCTCGAAATCATTACCTTAGGGAGCTAAATGACTAATTTATTACATGAGAGACTCAATTACAACTTTCGAATACCTTAGGGGTCGTGGGTGTAATTATACAAAAAAACTTTATCAAATCATTTATCCCCGTACTTTTTCACTAAACTTAAATACTTTTTTATTACAAAATTCCATCAAATCATCATTCTTTACATCTTTTAAAATATATTCTAATAAAAAGCTACCTACAATCAAATATCTTTAAAAAATTTCACCAATTTTCTACAAATCCCAATGAAACTTCAATTTACCTACATATTCACACCACTAACAAATTTTTTACTAATTTTGAGAATTTGTTATTCCTAAACACCACCTTAGATTATGATCTAGAGTATAAACATATACTTCCTATAATTCAATTTCTAAAATGGGATCCGGAAAAAAGAAAGAACTTCTTTAATATTTTATGGACATAATTATTTTCTATGTATGAATTATTGTCTGCAAGTTCATCTCCTAATAACTATAAAGAAAATAATAAAATCTTTACTCAAAATTGAAATTAGCAGTTGAAAGAGGGAAAAATAAGCCAACCGATTGAAAGTTAAAAGCGAAAATAAATTCACAAAGCCGAGACAATGTCAACAAAAAAGAAAAAAATCAAACTTAAAGTTGTCATATGTAAGGTGATAAAAATAAACTCTGACATGTTCGTTTTCAGAATATTTTTAGGATGTTGAATGTTTTGAGAATTTTATATGATGTTAAAGTTGTATTGAAATGCGTGTAGGATGTTAAAAGTGATTGTTGTTTGTAAAAAAAGGTAAAAAAGTGTTGTATTGGAATGCGTGTGTTTTGCGATGTTTGGATTGTAAAAAAAAGTAGGATGCAAATCCTAAAAAAATATAGGAAATGAACATGACATGCTAGATGATTTCTTTATGTTAACTTTTTCAAGGATGAGACTAAATTAAGAGACTTTTATAAAAAATAAAAGTGAAATTGAGATATATAAATAACAAAGTAGAAAAAAAATCGATATTTTACGTCATAAAATAAATTGTATCTCTTATTGAACTTAAAGCATTTTGTCTCATTTATTTTGGATACTATATGGTATTTGAGAGCATAAAAAATGGATAGCATTTTTGGCCTGGGGATTTTTCAAAAATTGCAAGGAGCTAAATTATATTTCAGTGTATAAAAAAAGGGTGAGATAATATTTTTGACCTTGAAAAGGGGAAGTTTTTTTTAAAAATGTTCCGCCGTTATAATAAATTAACAGTCGGTCCTTTAATGGAAACACGATTTCCAGCTTTTGGTCCTTCTGCATAGCAACCTGGGTTAAGCCCCTTTAGAACACGTAGAAAAAAAGCCCCTTTAGAACATGAACTCTGGTTTTTATCCCGAGTGTAAACTGAACTTGGCGCGCAGAGTTAAACCCTGGAACATCATAATCGACCCCCTTAATCGGAAAAAGCGGCCACCATCTTCTCTTCACACCAGTTTCTTTTCCTCTCTAAAACAGGTGAATACGCACACCTTCTCTCTCTCTCTCTCTCTCTCTCTCACTCTCACACACACACCATTCTCAATTTTTGATTTTTCGGCGTGTATTGCTTTCACGGCACCGGTTATTGCGTGAGTTGAGAGTGTGTGTGAGTGGACGCACACACTCTCCACTCACGCAATAACCGTGGCCCACCTCAACCTCCGGGACAGTAGCGAACACCCTCAAGCCTTCCTCTCGAGTTCCCCACAATTCCCGTAAACCCAAGATAACAAACCTCAATGCCGCGGCGTGGAGCATCCCAAAACCGTCATTGGTACTGGTAATGACTCGTCTGACGATATCTAGCAGTTAATGGAGCTCTTGGGTTTATGAGATTGCGGTGACAAAGAAGAGGAGGGAGAGAGGCGGAGTTTTGGTTTGGGGGATTGCATCAGCGATAATTCTTTTGATTGTCAAGGTGGGTTTTATGCGAGGATTGTTGGGGTGAAGGGACCTAAGTGTAAAAAGGAAGTGGAGAGGTTGGAGGGGTGGATTGAGTACTTTATGAATGGTTGTGGTGTGGAGGAGAGGAGGGAGCCTTTGAGATTGGCGTATTTGCTTTTGGGTAAGGCTTCTTTTGTCTCTGAGGGAGCTGATGGTGGTTGTGGTGGCCTGAAGTTTCTTTCAACTATAAAGGACTTTTTAATGAATGATCCTCCTCAAGATTAAGGCACCCCGTGCTTCCTTGCCCTTTTGAACCCTTTAATGCTATTTTTCTCCTTTAGTGCTTGTACCAAAATTCTGAGCTCTTCAATGTGAAAAGGCTAGCTGGTTTTGGATGGTTGTTGGTTCTTGAATGTTGGATCAGGACATGATATGTATGTCTTTTTCTTCCTTATTTGTTTGCTATTCTCGTAGTGTTTAGACATAACTCGATCTATGAATTTATTTGACTTAATTTATCACCAACATAATTTATCAGTCTAAACGTGTTTTTGAGGTCAAGTCAGGCAAATTCTGTAATTAATGTTATCATACACAGTAAGGTTGTGTTCAACAATTGATTCATTGAGGACAAGTTGTGTTGGGTAGGTAACAAGGACGACAGTTTTTCTGTAAAGTCCTTCTATGCTTTGCTTGATGGTGGTAGAGCTGCGTCTTTCCCTTGGCGTCGGATCTGGAATTCTAAAGTCCCCTCAAGAGTCTCCTTCTTTGTTTGGGAGGCTACGCATGGTAGGATTTTGACTTCTGGTAACTTAAGGCGTCGTGGGCTTTATGTGCTTGATTGGTGTTTCTTATGTAAGAGGGATGACGAGTCGATTAACCATGTCTTACTCCATTGCCCGATTGCGAGAGGTTTGTGATAGCATGTTTTCTCTTTGCTAAATCTTCATTGGGTCATGCCGGAGCGAGTGGGGGATGTTTTGATCGGTTGGGGGAGAAAGCTTAACAATCCTTTCGCTAAGGTTATTTGGAGGATGATTCCTCCTTGCATATGGTGGAGCCTTTGGAAGGAGAGGAATAGGCGGTGTTTTGAGGGTTCTTCGTTGTCCATTAACCGTTTGCAGGGGGGTTTGTTACTTACTTTGTTTCTTTGGGCTAATGCGTTGTTGGGGGGCCACTTTCTTGATTTTCAGGATTTCATTAGTTTCTTTGTTTGTATGTTGTAATTTGTTAATACAATCTTTGTACTGATGCTTCTCCTTTTTCGTTAATAAAACTTCTTCTATTTTCACTGTGTTCCTGAATTCCTGAACTCACACTGCATCAAAGAATCTGTCCTTGAAACGTTGATCCACCTGAAGTTTGAAAAACAAAATCTCAAAAAAAGAATTGAGAAGTTGATTTTTTCCTAATGATCATATTTCCTCATCCTTATTTAAAGCATTAAATCAGATCAAAACAGTGAGTGAGCAGATCAAGCTATCAGGTCAATATGGGCACCCCTAGCCATTGATCAACTCATTTTGCAAACACTTCCCCTTCTCCAATGAGAGCATCAGAGTTCGATGATATTTCATTGCTATAGTCTTCAGTGTGGCGAATCCGATAACATTGATTTGGGAGCGCCATACGCTTGCTTTGCTTTGAAAGGATTGACAGCACCTCATTTATGTCAGGTCGAGCCTCAGGATTTGGGTGGGAGCAAAACAATGCTAGTTTTAGTACCTCTTCCAATACTTCCTCATGCTCCTTCGAGATATTCAGCACCAGCATAGGGTCCAGAATTTGATGCAGACCCTTCATTCCATCTGCAAGAGCTTTCTCCGTGAGACAATGTAAACTGATGGGCAATCCATCCTCTTCTGCGAGCCCCGTTGGCCTTCGTTTTGTTAGGAACTCCATGACTATCACACCAAAGCTGAAGATGTCTGCATTAGTTGTGACTTTCATCATAAATGCAAACTCTGGCAGAGAAAACAGACATGTTTGAATATATTGGAGAGCAATACAAGACAAGATAGTGTGAAAAATTCAGAGACTAGAAATGACCGAGATAGAAGAAAGCTTGAATGGGAAGAAGGCCAACTAAGTTACATCTCTTATTTGATGTCTGCCATTTGAATCCATTGTGTTCAAACGTACCTCTGATACCTTGTGATGTGAAAAATTATATCCAAGCTTATAGAGAACTAGTCCTTTTCCACAATAAATACTTGGTTTTTCCTTTTTCCTTTATTGCTATAGAAAATGAAATGCCATGGGCACCTTAGCTGATATGGCACTAAATGTTTCTGCAATGCTGTAGGTGTTCGTTCAATTCAATAATTTGGAACTGCTACTTTCAATGTTGGAAGACTAAAGTACTGCCCTAAAAGAATGGTGATACTCGGAAGTATTCTTCTCCGGTTATAATTTAGAATATGAGATGATTGTGGCAATTTTATTGAAGATCAAATATAGTTTTGCTTGGATCTATAGTTTCTAGTTCTTTATTGTAACTTGTTCTATGGATTCAATATGCAATGAAAGACTTTCGGCATTATTCAGAAAAAATAATATATATATATATATATTGAAGAACATAAATAAACACTCCATTTATAACTGAGGGCAAGTAATGAGTTACCTGGTGCTAAGTAGCCAATAGTGCCGGCAAATGCTGATGATGTAGAAAGGCTGCTTCCATTTTGAAGGTGAACGCCTAGCATTCGAGCTGTTCCAAAGTCGCTCACATGAGCCTCCCAATCTTCGTCGAGAAGAATGTTAGAAGGCTTCAGGTCACAATGAACGATGGGGAAATCATAACCGGAATGCATGTAGTCCAACCCAGTTGCAATGGAGATCAAAACTCTGATTCACCTCAGGGCCATGTAAAATGCTGTCCAAGTTCCCATTCTCCATGTATTCTAGAACCAATGCCTTCAGTTTTCTACTCTCCCAAGCATAGCCAAGAACCTTCACCAAATTCCTGTGCCGAAGTTGTTTGAGGGTGTTTATTTCTCTGTTGAAGCACTTATCAGACTCTTCCGAGAACTGTTGCAAATTCAGCTTTTTCACAGCTATAATCCGTCCGTCCTCCAATCGACCCTTGTACACAGTGCTCAAACTGCTAGCACCGATAATGTTGTTTTCACTAAAAGAACTTGTAGCATTTTCTAATTCCTTCGGTTCATATCTCATGAGGGTCAATCCTGGCTTGTAATCTGATTCAGGGTTTCCAACGGCTTCGGGTTTTGGGACCTCGGTGCGCCGTTTGAATAATATAACTATGAAGACTAGAGATAGAAGAACAATAATAGATCCAAGAACTGCAAGAACCAAAACGGCCTTCTTGGATAGCTGGTGTGGAATTGTCGCACTACAGGACCTGAGGAATTCAGGTCCACACAGTTCTGGGTTTCCCATCAAATTTGATGAGTTAATGCGTCTAAAGATGCCTAAATCTGGTACATGGCCTTGAAGTTGATTGAAAGAAAGATTCAGATGTTTCAAGGAGGTAAGATTGGAAAAGCTCTCAGGGATGCTGCCCTTCAACTGATTGAAAGAAAGGTCGAGGGAGCTAAGGTGCTTCAGACTTGCTAGGTCTTCAGGGATTCCACCATCTAAGTTATTCCTTGCAAGGTCCAAGCTCGTAAGCATATACATCCGAGTAAAAGCTTGAGCAGGAATTGGACCAGAAAGTTTATTACTGGACAGATCAAGAGAGAACAAATTTCCGCAGCCACCAAGTGACTCAGGAATGATACCCGAAAGGTTATTGTTTGAGATGTCAATAGCCTGTACCATTTCCAACATACCGAGCTCATCTGGAAGAGTTCCAGTCAAGAAATTGTTTGAGAAGTTCAAATACAGCTGCATGCTTTTCATACTTGAGATCACTGAGGCAGGTACTGATCCTGTGAGGCGGTTGTTGGAGAGATCCAAGATCCATGCTTCTTGGAATGTTACCATGGAGATCTAAATATGAAAGCTGCTTAAGTTTTGAAACTGCATCAGGAATGGGACCCTTGAATCTATTGTTCTGCAACCCAAGTTCATTCAGCTGTTTCATTTCAGAAATTTTCTCCGGTATTGCATCATCTAGGGCATTGTCATTCAGGTACAGGCCTTGGAGGAGAGAAAGTTTAGACAATTCTGTTGGAACTAGGCCTGAAAAACTATTTTTCCCAAGTGACAAGGAGATGAGTTGACTTAAATTCCCAATCTCCGGTGGTATTGGCCCTACGAATGTATTTGTATGGGCTCTCAAAATCCGGAGACTAGAAAGTTTTCCAATACCAGGCTTTAGCAGTCCACTATAATTGTTCTGTGACAAATCTAAAGTACGAAGATTCGAGCAATTAAAAAGGCCATCTGGGATTTCCCCTACCATTTTATTGGATGCAAGCATGAGGATTGTAAGATTTTTCAAATGCCCTAGGCCCTTCGGAATTTTACCTGTTACTCTGTTGAGAGATAAACTTTTGACTAGAAGATGGGTGCAATTGGTGATACTAGATGGAATGGATCCCTCGAGAAGGTTGGAGTGCATGGTTAGGTTCCTCAAATTGTAAAGCAGTCCAATATCAGATGGAAGCTTCCCTGTGAGGAAATTGGAGCTCATGGTCAAGTAAGTTAGATTTGTCAAGACTGTCAATGACGAAGGAATCTCCCCGGTGAACTTATTTGAATGTAGGGTCAAAATTTGCAATGATCTGAGTGATCCTAGCTCAGTGGGTAGTATTCCAGTTAACTCATTCTCGGATAGTCCTAAATTGGTTAGTGACTTCAAATGGAATAAGGAGTTTGGAATGGATGAATTTAACTTATTCTTGTACAGCCGCAGTTTTTCAAGGTGAACTAAGTTTCCAAGCTCAGAGGGAATATCTCCAGTGAACTGATTAATGTATAGTTCAAGAGCAACAAGCTCTTTACAGCGACCAAGTTCATGTTGTGCGAAGAGTCAAGCTTTGCGGCTGCAAAGCTTGACAACTTCGTGCATGGGATCCATACCCAAGAACCACCGAAGTCAAGATCTGCAGCACGCATGTTGCTCTATTAAATGCAGCAGCAATACCTCCATTTAATGTTGAGACAGGCGTGCAAATTATCTGCAACAGCTCAATAAGATTTGCACGCAGTTGCAAATCTTGACAAATATATTTTTTCTTTTTACACTCTCGTTCTTCCTCTATAAATGAATGTAACGTGACTGAGAGAGTTGTGAGAGCGGAGAAAAATTGTGAGAGGTGTGGAGTGAAATTTGTAGAGTGTAGTGAGGGAGTTGAGAGTTGAGAGTTGTAAAATTTGGTTTGTTGAAATCAAAGTTTCTCTCCTATGTGGACATAGGCATATTGCCGAACCACGTTAAATTTTGGGCTCCTTGTGTTTATTATTTTTGTTCTGTGCTCAACAGTTCAGAGGGTATTTTCCCGACAAGGGAATTTTCAAACAAGTGAAGATACTCTAAATTCAACAAGTTCCCTATCTTGATCGGGTCGGACGAGTCAACTCGTTGAGTTAGCCGAGTTATACCGAGTTACCTAGTTAACTCGCCGAGTTAACGGTAACGGAATCTGTTTGACGTCAGAAGCATATTCCGTTATAGTTAACGGAATATTCTGTTTCTGGAGGGAATATTCCAGTTTCGAGTTTTGTCCATTGCGGGCCCAATTTTTGTCCTTTTTGGGCCGGACTGGACCTGTTCCTAGCTATTTCGACCGTTCCGGACGCAACGGTGGGCTCCGTTTTGCGAGATTCAACTCCGAACGTAGAGCAACAAGCCATTTGAGCTAGTGTTGAAGGCGGAATCCATGGAGGATTCAAGTTCTAGTGCAATGATCAAGCTTACGGCGACCAACTACACCATCTGGAGACCCCGGATGGAAGATCTTCTAAATTGCAAGGATTTGTTCGATCCAATAGAAGAGAAAGGAATAAAAGCAAACGAGACGCCGGAAAAAGACTGGAAAAAGTCGAATAAGAAAACTATTGGTCAGATCAGACAATGGATCGACCATAGTGTATTCCATCATGTTGCACAGGAGACAGACGCTTATACTCTATGGCAAAAGCTGGAGAACATGTACCAGGCCAAGACCGCTCGGAATAAGGCTCTCTTAATGAGACGCCTTGTAAACTTGAAGTTGAAGAGCGGCACCTCTGTTGCTGAGCACACCAGTGAGTTTCAGAACCTGGTGAACCAACTTTCAACTGTAGCGTTGAATCTTGGCGATGAAGAACAAGCTCTACTGCTTCTCAGTTCGCTACCAGACAGTTGGGAGACATTGGTGGTCTCCCTCAGCAATTCAGCTCCAGACGGCAAACTTACCATGGTGATGGTGAAGGATGCCCTGTTTAATGAGGAAGCTAGAAGAAAAGAGGCTGGTATGGACCAGTCACATGCCTTCGTAACTGAAGGAAGGCACCATCAAGGTGGTAGAGGGAGAAGTAGAGGCAGGAGCAAGAGCAGAGGCAGATCTCAGAATCCCGGCAGTTATCATCAAAAGGGCAAGATAAAATGTTTCCACTGTGGCATCGAAGGCCACATTAAAAGGAACTGCCGGAAGTTACAACGGGAGCAAGGCCAATCCAGCAACCTGGCAAAGAAGGCAGACGGTGAAGCACTAGTCACCATCTAAGGAGATTGTGTATTACTCTCCACTGGTGAAGAAGAATGTCTCCATGTTGCGAGTCAGGATGCAGAATGGGTGGTAGACACAGCAGCGTCCTACCACGCCACTCCTCGCAGTGATTTTTTCACCACGTATAAAGCCGGAGATTATGGTACAGTGAGGATGGGTAACACTAGTTTCTCAAAGATCGCGGGTATTGGCGATGTTCGTATAAAGACAAATATTGGTTGTACCATTGTGTTGAAAGACGTTCGACATGTGCCCGACCTCCGGTTAAATTTGATATCCGGGACAGCCCTTGATCGACTGGGCTACGACAACCACTTCGGCAACGGTGCTTGGAAGCTGAGGAAAGGCACCATGGTTGTCGCCCGTGGACATATCTGCGGCACTTTATACAAGACCCATGTGAAGATATGCACTGATAGCCTCAATGCAGTTCAAGATGAGGCATCTCCAAATCTGTGGCACGAGAGACTCGGTCACATGGGTGAAAAAGGGTTGTTTACACTGGCAAAGAAGGCGCTTATCACAGTCAATAAAGGTACAGCGCTAAACCCTTGTGAGCATTGCTTGTTTGGTAAGCAACATCGAGTCTCGTTTAGTACATCTGCCAGTAAAAGATCAGAGTTGTTGAGCTTGGTACACTCTGATGTATGTGGTCCCTTAGAGGTGGAGTCTTTGGGCGGTAACAGGTATTTTGTTACATTTATTGATGATGCCTCACGTAAAGTGTGGGTGTATTTCTTGAGAACGAAGGACCAAGTTTTTGAGCAGTTCAAAAACTTTCACGCTATGGTGGAAAGAGAAACTGGAAAGAAGTTGAAGTGCCTCCGGACAGACAATGGAGGCGAGTACATTTCCAGGGAGTTCAGAGCATACTGCTCTGGCCATGGCATCAGACATGAGAAGACGGTCCCACGCACCCCACAACACAATGGTGTAGCCGAGAGGATGAATCGGACCATTGTAGAGCGAACCAGATGTATGCTCAGTATGGCTAAGTTACCTAAGCCATTCTGGGGTGAAGCAGTTCGTGCAGCCTGTTACCTGATCAACAGAACACCATCTGTACCGTTGAAGTTTGAAGTTCCGGAGATGGTGTGGTCTGGTCATAAGATCTCCTACTCTCATCTGAGAGTATTTGGGTGCAAAGCATTTGCACACGTATCTAAGGAGCAGAGGCAGAAGCTTGATGTCAAGTCCACTCCGTGTATTTTTATTGGATACGGAGATGAAGAATTTGGATACAGACTTTGGGATCCAGAAGCGAAAAAGGTCATCAGAAGCAGGGACGTTGTGTTCCATGAAGCTGAGTTATATGGTAGCTTCAAAAGCTCAGCAAACCCTGCTGAAAATAGTGTAAGTGCTCAAGAAACTGTTATCAGTCCTGCGCCATTCCAGTCTACCACAGATACTGAAGAAATGCAGGAAGGATCCCCAGAAGAAGAAGAGGAAGTTGATGATGAGGAGGGTGTTGAGCAGGGGGAGCAGATTCCCACTCCACCAGAAGCTGCTTCATCACAACAATCAGATGATGAAGAACTTCCTCCAGTTGACGAGCCTCAACAGAATAGATCGACGAGAGGCCGGTTGCTGATTCCATCACGGAGATATCCGGAATCAGATTATATTCTTCTTACTGATGAGGGGGAGCCAGAAAGTTTTCATGAAGCAAGAGCCCATACAGATAAAGTCAGATGGATTCAAGCTATGCAAGAAGAGATGACTTCCTTGCAGAAGAATCAAACGTATGAGCTGGTGAAGCTTCCGAAGGGCAAGAGAGCACTGAAGAATAAATGGGTGTTCAAGCTGAAGAATGATGGCAAGCAGGTGAAGTACAAAGCTCGTTTGGTCGTCAAAGGTTTCCAACAGAAGAAAGGAGTTGACTTTGACGAGATATTCTCACCGGTAGTGAAGATGACCTCAATACGAGTTGTACTCGGATTGGTTGCCAGTCTAGACTTGGAGCTTGAACAAATGGATGTGAAGACAACATTTCTTCACGGAGATCTCAAAGAAGAGATATACATGGAGCAGCTAGAAGGTTTTGAAGTTCATGGGAAGGAACACTTGGTTTGCAAGTTGAAGAAGAGTCTCTATGGTCTTAAGCAGGCTCCCCGACAGTGGTACAAGAAGTTTGACTCGTTTATGGTGAGTTATGACTACAGAAGGACTGCAGCGGACCAATGTGTGTATATTCGTAGATTCCCAGATGGTAATTTCGTTACTCTACTGCTCTATGTTGATGATATGCTGATAGTTGGACAAGATGCATCCATAATCAGCAAGTTGAAGACAGATCTCTCTAAGTTCTTTGACATGAAGGACTTAGGACCAGCCCAGCAGATATTGGGCATGAAGATTGTTCGTGACAGGAAAGCGAAGAAGCTATGGTTGTCACAGGAGAGATATGTTGAACAAGTGATCAAACGGTTCAACATGGAAAATGCTAAGCCAGTCAGTAATCCACTGGCTAGTCATTTTAAATTGAGCAAGAGCTCATGTCCCTCATCGAGGGAAAATGTTGAAGAGATGGATGCAGTCCCCTACTCTTCAGCTGTTGGCAGTCTTATGTACGCAATGTTGTGTACGAGACCTGACATCGCTCACGCTGTGGGAGTCGTGAGCCGATTTCTTTCCAACCCAGGAAAGGAACACTGGGAAGCGGTCAAGTGGATTCTCAGGTACCTTAAAGGTACGTCGAAGCTATGTTTGTGTTTCGGGGGAGCTGATCCAATCTTGGAAGGATACACAGACTCGAATATGGCTGGTGATCTTGATGGAAGAAAATCTACATCAGGATTCATTTACACATTTTCTGGGGGAGCTGTCTCATGGCAGTCCAGATTACAGAAATGTGTAGCTTTATCCACAACAGAAGCAGAGTACATTGCTGCAGCGGAAGCCGGGAAGGAAATGTTGTGGTTAAAGCGGTTTCTCCAAGAGTTGGGAATCAGTCAAAAGGAATACAAAGTACATTGTGATAGCCAGAGTGCTCTGGACTTGAGCAAGAATTCAATGTACCATTCCCGCACAAAACATATTGACATTCGCTATCATTGGATACGCGAAGTGATGGAGCAACAGCTATTGAAGCTTGTGAAGATCCACACAAAAGAGAATCCAGCAGACATGTTGACGAAAGTGGTCACTCGTGAGAAGCTCGAGCTATGTAGAGACATAGCCGGGATGGACACCTCCAATTGATTAATGTCAGGACACAGTCTCCTCTTGTGGGTATGGAGGGGGAGAATTTTTGTGCGAAGAGTCAAGCTTTGCGGCTGCAAAGCTTGACAACTTCGTGCATGGGATCCATACCCAAGAACCACCGAAGTCAAGATCTGCAGCACGCATGTTGCTCCATTAAATGCAGCAGCAATACCTCCATTTAATGTTGAGACAGGCGTGCAAATTATCTGCAACAGCTCAATAAGATTTGCACGCAGTTGCAAATCTTGACAAATATATTTTTTCTTTTTACACTCTCGTTCTTCCTCTATAAATGAATGTAACGTGAATGAGAGAGTTGTGAGAGCGGAGAAAAATTGTGAGAGGTGTGGAGTGAAATTTGTAGAGTGTAGTGAGGGAGTTGAGAGAGTTGAGAGTTGAGAGTTGTAAAATTTGGTTTGTTGAAATCAAAGTTTCTCTCCTATGTGGACGTAGGCATATTGTCGAACCACGTTAAATTTTGGGCTCCTTGTGTTTGTTATTTTTGTTCTGTGCTCAACAGTTCAGAGGGTATTTTCCCGACAAGGGAATTTTCAAACAAGTGAAGATACTCTAAATTCAACAAGTTCCCTATCTGATGAGGTATTACTCCAGATAATTGGTTTTTGACTAAGATCTAAAGCTTGCAAATATTGCAACCGACCAATTGATACAGGTATAGAACCAACCAAATTGTTCTTGAAGAGTACCAAGAGTTGAAGATTGGCTAAATCACCTATGTTTGCTGGGATTGTGCCACTGAGATTGTTAAAAATGGTTCCAAATGCCAACAATGATGTGCAGTTGCATATGGTTTCTGGGATGGTTCCATTCAGAAAGTTATCACCTAAATCTAGTGACTGCAGATTTTTAAGGTCCCCTAGCTGTGGCGGAATTGGACCTGACAGAGAATTTTCATACAGAATCAGCTGAGAGAGCTGGGAGCAAAGTCCCAGCTGGCCGGAATGCGGCCAGTGAATGAATTCAAAGTTAAATCGAGAACCTGGAGGCTTGAGAGGTTTCCAATGAATGGTGTAATTTCACCTCTGAGCTGCTTATCCAATATAGAAATCGAAATGACATGATTTGAGAGAGGGTCATAGGCAATACCAGACCAGTTGCAGTGGTGGCTGGTGTCAGTCCAATCTGCAAGGGCTCCAGATGGGTCATCGGTGATGGAATTCTTGAAAGCCTTCAAGGCCTCAATCTGAACTTCTAAGCTCGATTCATTGGATAGAACAGTAACGAGAACAGAGAACAAGAAGACTGCAATCGTACTCACTACTCTTTTAGACGCCATTGCTATGGAACTACAAACTGATAGGAGAGCTGCAATGAATGAAAGCATTTTATATGCAAAATTCCACCAATAATCGACCCCACAAACCTCGACTGTTTGAAACAAAATCTTGACTCCCTGTAAAGGTCAATAAACTCATCAAACAATTGTCAATTCATGGGTGCGCGAAAATTTGGTTCTTTGGATCATGACAAGTCGTTATTTGGCTTTGAGCTCATCCCAATAGGCAAAACCTATCAATGCATGTACGAAAATTTTGATTCTCTGAATCGTAACAAATCTGCTTTATTTGACTACGAGCTCATCCCAATAGGACAAACAAAAGCTAGTGGCTGGTTACCTCCCCGTGACAAAGATTTGGCACTACTTGAAACACATCCAAAACGTAGGAGACCCTAAAATCCGAAACCTGGCCTACTTTTTTTTTTCTTTGTAAACCTGGCCTACTTACCGGCTACAAGTACAACTATGTTAAAAACCAATTACACATCAAAAAAAAAAATTACACATCGAAATAAATATCAAAATTGCCTTTGCCCCCCACCCCCAATACAAAAAGTTGAGGCCGGTTATTGTGTGAGTGAAGCTATTGTGTGAGTGTGTGAGTGGACGAGTGAGATTAGAATTTGAGAAATTTCACGGCTGGCAAAATGCCACGTCAATTAATGAAACCGGGTCGGTTGTGCGGGTTGGATTCATTAATTGACGTGAAATTCACTACAAAAAACCGCCTATAGCGGCGGTCACTGTAGCGGCGGTCAGAAAAACCGCCGCTATAACGTGGTTTTAGCGGCGTTTACCGAAAACCGCGGCTAAAAATAGCCTATAGCCATGGTCTTTGACCGCCGCTGAATCTCGTAGCTGTAGCAGAGGTTTTAATACAAACCGATGCTACAGGTATACCTATAGCGGTGGTCTTTGTAGTGACCGCCGCTATAGGTATAATTTTAAAAAAATGAAAAAAATAGAAAAATAAAATTTTATGTGTTATTTAAGGTTAAAAATTATTTTAGTGACTATTTATTCCTTTTTATACATAATTTTATTTTGTCACATGTTTTAAAAAAATTTTAAGAGACCTACTTAATAAAATATGAAATTAGAGAGAATGTTATGAATATTGAAATTGTTATATAGAATTGGGGCACTTTTCGCACACGTGTCGGTTTTTTGGTCATAACTTTGGCTACAAGTATCCGATTCGCGCCCATGACCCAAATTCGGAAAGCACTTTTCGGCGAAAATTTGGTTCTTTGGATCATGACAAGTCGTTATTTGGCTTTGAGCTCATCCCAATAGGCAAAACCTATCAATCAAAATTACCTTTGCCCCCCACCCCCAAAAGAAAAAGTTGAGGCTGGTTATTCTGTGAGTCAAGCTATTGTGTGAGTGTGTGAGTGGACGAGTGAGATTAGAAGTTGAAAAAATCTAACGGCTGACAAAATGCCACGTCAATTAATGAAACCGGGTCGGTTGTGTGGGTCGGTTTCGTGGGTCGGATTCATTAATTGACGTGACATTCACTACAAGTCGTTATTTGGCTTTGAGCTCATCCCAATAGGCAAAACCTATCAATGCATGTACGAAAATTTTGATTCTCTGAATCGTAACAACTCTGCTTTATTTGACTACGTGCTCATCACAATTGGACAAACAAAAGCTAGTGGCTGGTTACCTCCCCGTGACAAAGATTTGGCACTACTTAAAACACATGCAAAACGTAGGAGACCCTAAAATCCGAAACCTGGCCTACTTTTTTTTTCTTGGTAAACCTGGCCTACTTACCGGCTACAAGTACAACTATGTTAAAAACCAATTACACATCGAAAAAAAAATTACACATCGAAATAAATATCAAAATTGCCTTTGCCGCCCCCACCCCCAATACAAAAAGTTGAGGCCGGTTATTGTGTGAGTGAAGCTATTGTGTGAGTGTGTGAGTGGACGAGTGAGATTAGAAGTTGAGAAATCTAACGGCTGGCAAAATGCCACGTCAATCAATGAAACCGTGTCGGTTGTGCGGGTCGGATTCATTAATTGACGTGACGTTCACTACAAAAAAAACCGCCTATAGCGGCGGTCACTGTAGTGGCGGTCAGAAAAACCGCCGCTATAAGGTGGTTTTAGCGGCGTTTACCGAAAATCGCGGCTAAAAATAGCAGGTCTTTGACCGCCGCTGAATCTCGTACCTGTAGCAGCGGTTTTAATACAAACCGCTGCTACAGGTATACCTATAGCGGCGGTCTTTGTAGTGACCGCCGCTATAGGTATAATTTTAAAAAAATGAAAAAAATAGAAAAATAAAATTTTATGTGTTATTTAAGGTTAAAAATTGTTTTATTGACTATTTATTCCTTTTCATACATAATTTTATTTTGTCACGTGTTTTAAAAAAATTTTAAGAGACCTACTTATTAGAATATGAAATTAGAGAGAATGTTATGAATATTGAAGTTGTTATATAGAATTGGGACACTTTTTCGCACACGTGTCGGTTTTTTGGTCATAACTTTGGCTACAAGTATGCGATTCGCGCCCATGACCCCAATTCGGAAAGCTCTTTTCGGCGAAAATTTGGTTCTTTGGATCATGACAAGTCGTTATTTGGCTTTGAGCTCATCCCAATAGGCAAAACCTATCAATGCATGTACGAAAATTTTGATTCTCTGAATCGTAACAAGTCTGCTGTATTTGACTACGAGCTCATCCCAATAGGACAAACAAAAGCTAGTGACTGGTCACATATGACAATGCATTGCTAAAGAGAACGATATTTTGAAAAGTCAAGTTATATCTTTTAGAGATGATCTCGTAAGAACTACTCAAGAAAATGAAAAATCTTTACAAAGAGAGTCAAATACCTTGATTGTTGACTATCTCACAAAAGATCTTGCAAGGTTTACTCAAGGAAAGAAAAACCTTGGCATTCTTCTTGGGTCTCAAAGGTGTTGCTTCAATAAAAGTGGTATTGGGTATGATTCTTTTAAAGATCAAAAATCTTACTCTTACATGATCACAAAATCATCTCCATCATTTATGTTATGCAACTTTTGTGGAAAATTTGGTAACATATCACATGTCTGCCAAACTAGAAAGAAATCCTCTTGTGGGATCAAATTTATGTTGGTCCGTAAGGACAAGATGAAAGAAATCAGTTCTAATACTAGTGGACCCAAAAAGATTTGGGTACCAAAGATCAAGAATTAGTTCTTTATGCAGGTGTGCTTGAAGTCCGAAGATGTCAAGGACCATTGGATTCTTGATAGTGGATGCTCCAAGCACATGACCGGAGAGAAAAGATGGTTCAATTCCTTTCGTCCTGAAAACAAAGGATCAGTCACTTTTGGTGACAATGGAAAAGGTAAAATACTCGGAGTTGGAAGTATTGGTAAATATCCCAATTCCTCAATTGATAATGTTCTTCTTGTCGAAGGTTTAAAGCATAACCTTCTTAGTATTAGTCAATTGTGTGACATGGGAAACCGAGTCATTTTTGAATCGTCTATGTGTCTTGTTGAAAACATTGAAAACAAGAAAGTTTTGTTTGTCGGACACAGATTTGAAAATGTGTATATTGTTCATTTAGAGAGCATCTCTTCAGAAAACATAAAATGTCTTTCAGCTCTAAATGACAAAGATAGTTGGTTGTGGCATAGAAGGCTTGCTCATGCAAGCATGGACTTGATTTCAAAACTTGCCAAAAAGGATCTTGTTTCGGGTTTGCCTAACCTTTCTTTTGAAAAAGATAAGATTTGTGCAGCATGTCAAAAGGGCAAACAAACCAAAACCCCCTTTAAACCCAAAAACATTATGTCTACTACTAGACCACTTCAACTTCTACATATGGACTTATTTGGTCCAACCCGAACCTTGAGTTTGGGTGGCAAACGTTTTGGCTTTGTTGTTGTTGATGACTTTAGTAGATTTACATGAGTTATATTCTTGGCTCATAAGGATGAGGCATTTCATGCATTTGAAAAACTTAGCAAGAAAATCAAAAATGAAAAAGGTTTTGCTATTTCTAGCATAAGGAGTGATCATGGAAGAGAATTTGAAAATTCCTCCTTTGAAAAATTCTGTGATGAAAATGGTATTAACCATAACTTCTCGGCTCCTAGAACTCCTCAACAAAATGGTGTTGTAGAGAGAAAGAATAGGACCCTTGAAGAGATAGCTAGAACCATGCTTTGTGAAAACAACTTGCCTGACTAGTTCTAGGCTGAAGCAGTTAACACAAGTTGTTATGTTATGAACCGATGCATGATTAGACCAATCCTCAAGAAAACACCTTATGAGCTATGGAATGATAGAAAACCCAACATTGGATACTTTCATGTATTTGGATGTAAATGCTTTGTCCTAAACAACAACAAGGACAATTTGGGTAAGTTTGATGCGAAAGCCGACGAAGGTATATTTCTTGGCTACTCAACTTCTAGTAAAGCTTATCGTATATTCAATAAACGTACTCTAGTTGTAGAAGAATCTGTTCATGTTGTTTTTTATGAATCTAACAATCTTGTGAGGAATGATGACGAGGATGTTATAGATCTCACCAAAGAAGTCGATCAACTCACTATCAACATGGACAAAGAAGAATCAATAGTGAAAGAGGAAGAACCCCAAAAGATTCAAGAGGAATCTCATCACAATGACAATGACTTGCCAAAGTCGTGGAAATACATCAAGAGTCATCCTCCTCAACAAATCATTGGTAATGTTGAAAAAGGGGTAAGAACTAGATCTTCATTTCTTCAAGCCAACAATCTTGCTTTACTTTCTCAACTTGAGCCTAAAATTTTTTGTGAGGCTAAAGATGATGAAAGTTGGATCCATGCTATGGAAGATGAACTAAATCAATTTGATAAAAACCAAGTATGACATCTAGTTCCTAGACCCAAGGATTATCCAGTTATTGGTACAAAATGGGTTTTTAGAAACAAAATGGATGAATCCGGGGTAGTAGTAAGGAACAAAGCAAGATTAGTAGCCCAAGGTTACAATCAAGAAGAAGGAATTGATTTTGATGAAACATTTGCTCATGTTGCTCGTTTAGAATCCATTCGCATGTTACTCGCTTTCGCTTGCTATAAAGATTTCAAATTATTTCAAATGGATGTGAAAAGTGCATTTTTAAATGGATTCCTCACTGAGGAAGTTTATGTTGAGCAACCACTAGGATTTGAGGATGAAAATCTCTCAAATCATGTGTACAAGCTCACAAAAGCACTTTATGGATTAAAACAAGCACCTCGAGCATGGTATGAACGTCTTAGTTCCTTTCTAATTGAAAATGGCTTTGTACGAGGAAAAATTGATACAACTCTCTTCACAAAAGAAAAAGAGAATGAATTGTTGATAGTCCAAATTTATGTTGATGATATTATTTTTGGATCTACTAACGAATCCTTGTGTCAAGAATTTGCTCAAGTAATGCAAGGTGAGTTCGAGATGAGCCTCATGGGAGAAGTGAACTATTTTCTCGGACTTCAAATCAAGCAAAACAATCAAGGGATCTTCATAAATCAAGCTAAATATACAAGGAATCTCCTCAAACGATTCAACATGGACAATTCAAAACCAATGAGCACACCCATGAGTCCATCCACAAAATTGGAAAAAGATGAGAAAGGTAAGGATGTGGACCAAACAAAATATCGAGGTATGATTGGCTCTTTACTCTATCTTACTGCTAGTAGACCCGATATAATGTTTAGTGTTTGCATGTGTGCTAGATATCAATCATGTCCAAAGGAATCTCATCTCCTTGTAGTTAAAAGAATTTTTAGATATCTTGTTGGCACTCAAAATCTAGGTTTGTTTTATCCTAAGAGTGTTGAATTTAATTTACAAGGATACTCGGATGCGGATTATGCTGGATGCAAAATTGATAGAAAGAGTACCAGTGGTGCATGCCAATTTCTTGGACCCTCACTAGTGTAAGAAACAAAATTTCGTGACTCTATCAACCACGGAAGCCGAGTATATTGCTATAGGCAATTGTTGTGCACAAGTATTGTGGATGAAACAACAATTGGAAGATTTTAATCTTCATTATTCTCTCATCCCAATAAAATGTGACAACACTAGTGCTATAAATCTCACTAAAAATCCTATCCAGCACTCTAGGACTAAACACATTGAGATAAAACATCATTTTATTAGAGATCATGCTCAAAAAGGGGATATTGTTCTTGAATTCGTAAATACCGACCTTCAATTGGCGGACATTTTCACAAAACCCCTTAATGAGGATAGATTCTGTTTTATTCGCCAAGAGATAGGAATGAGTTTTCCATTGGAATGAATTTTTGAATATAGTTGTGTTTTATCTCTTAATTAATATTGGTTGATTGCATTGATCATGCCTTGAATGTTGGTTGATGTTTGTTCAATGATTTTTGTATCATATCTCATGTTTTCTCTAGTGAAACTCTGTGAAAAATCATGTTTTCATGCTATGTGTCGACACTTTTAAGAACCAAGTATCACACATCTGGTTTTAATGGCCTTTTTCTTCACTAGAGAAGCTTGGGTCGACACATATATGCATAGTGTCGACACATAAGCCTTGTACCCGAGAGAGTATTTTTCAACACATTCGGGAGCATGACCAATGTGTCGACACATAAGGACTAAGTGTCGACACATGTTTCGTGCAAGACCAATGTGTCGACACATACGGACTAAGTGTCGACACATATATCGGGATTCCTGTTTTTAAAATAGGGATTCATGGGTTGCACAATTCATTTTCAAAAAATTAGGGCTCGAAATCTCTCTCTCCTCTTCAAAACTCTTTTTCTCCTCAAATCCACGCGATTCCTTCTCTCAATCTCTCCTCTCACTCACCCAATCACTCTCTCTCAAAACCCCCGTGCCAAAACCCCATTTCTCCTCCATTCGGCCACAATGTCTTCACGCCGACCAAAGAGAACCTCCAAGGCGACTTCGACTGCAAATCCGAGGGCAAAGAAGAAGGGGAAGGAGGTGGAAGAACCACTGCCAATGACAGAAGCCTATGTTTACAGGTCAGGCCTCTGTAAGAATAAATTTATTCAAGATTTTAGAGGGAGGAAAGTTCTTGGTGGTAGGTGGATGGATTTCAATTGGTTTAATCAAAATGGGTTTGATTTTAAAGAGATTTTTGAGTACCAAGGATGAGATAAGTTTGTTACTGTGAAATTGGATTGTTTTCCATACCTTGTGAAGTTGGTTTATTCGAATCTCAATATTACATCCGCTGAGAATGTGACAAGTTATGTAAATGCTCAGCACCTAGATTTGTCTGTCACATCGTTGGATTCTGTGATATCGGCCCCCAATGATGGAAAATGCTTCTATGATGCTTATAGTTGGGTGGGGATGTCTGAAGTAGAACCCATTGAGATACTTAGGGTTGTGTTGGAGGATCCAACCCTAGAGCGGGTTGTTAAACCCATGGCCAATGCCCTTAGTGTTCATAGACGGATATTGCATCACATGGTATGCAATATCATTTTACCTAGAACGGGCAAATTCGAGTACGTGACATACTTAGAGTTATTTATCATGTATTTTTTGATAACTCGTACTCGAATGAATTTGGGCCATTTGATGCTAAATCACATGAAAGCGGCCATGGAGAAAAAGAAACAAGGGCTGCCATATGGGATGTATTTCACCCATGTGTTTCATGCTTTCGACGTTAGCATAGTTGGGGAGGTTAAGGAGAAACCCAAAATCTTCCAAGAGTACAATGAGAAAACCCTGAAGTTAATGGGGTATATGAAGAATGATGAGGGTGTGTGGATTAAGAAAGGTGCGGGGGCACCTCAAATGGTAGAAGAAAGGGGTTCGGAGTCTGAGGACGAACCTGCTGATGAGGCAGAGGTTGAGGCCACTGATAGGGTACCCATGACCGCTGGAACTCCTCCGAGAGAACGGACTCCAGTGCATGCCACTACTTCACCTGCTGTGTATTCTTCCCGAAGAGAGGTTGGTGGGTCTCGGGATTCACGTCTTAACTCCTTGGCAGCCTCTGTTGAGGAAATTAAAGAGGCACAGCACCAACTGAGCATGAAAATGGACGGTCTCTCCTCTGACATAAAGACGGGTCTTGAGGATATCAAGAAGTTGCTCGGGGAGCATCAACAGCGCATTGACACCATCTCCGAGGATGTACAGGGTGTTCAGCAACAAGTCAACAAAAGCATCAAACTGGCTAGTGATGTAATTCAGAAGACCGTGGATGAGTTCGCCTCGGCATCTGTGCACCTCAAGGAATCCATGGCCAACACTTCTCGAGAAGTGATCTCGGCTACTGAGCGTCATTTGGATGCTGATCGTAATCTTCATCCCCGTGTGATCCGCTGGACGTACTGGTTCTCCATCACCTGGACTAATTGGCTGAAGAAATGGAATGTCGCCTACGATCCTCCTCCACTTGGCCAATAGTCCCCGCCTAGTCTTCCCATTCCTCTATCCTTGCCTCTCCCTTGGTCTGATTTTGATGATGCCAAAGGGGGAGAAATAGATAGTTTCGTTTTGATGTAATTTCTGATAGGACATTCCTCTGTACTTATCTTTTGAACATTTGGATGCATTTGTATTTTGGACAATTGTTGGATGAATGTATGGTTTATTCTTGGTATTATGAGCATTGTTTCTTATGAGCATTTATTGGTATATCATTGATGTTGGTTATAAGGTTTTGAAACGTTGTGGATATTTGAATCGTACTTCAGGTAATCTCCTTGAAACTCTCCTCTATATGAAGTCTTGTGATCTGAAATTGAATGATGAAGTTTGGGGGAGTTTGGAGGATGTTATAGATGTGTTTTTACAGGTTTTGAAAATTTGGAAAACCTCTATTTACAAAGGGAACTCTTGCAAAATTTTCGTGGAATCTTAAAGTTCTTTTTGCTAAAAACTCATGAAAAACTCCAGCCTAATCTCAGGGGGAGCTTTTCATTTTGGTATCAACGGTTTATTATTAGTTAGGTTTGTCATCATCAAAAAGGGGGAGATTGTTAGCCCAAGGTTGTTTTATAAATAATCTATTTTTGATTTTGATGATAACAAACTTTTCCAACTAGTTTGAGACCTTTAGATTCTACATTTGCAAATCTTTTTCAGAAAATGATATCAAGAGTTCTCTAAGCTTAAATTGGCCTTAGATATAATTGAACACCACTACACAAGCTTATTGGACAATCTTTACTTTGTAGGTGTTTTAGGAATGTTTGTTGGTGCCAAGGGAAGCCACTTTTCAGCCTAAGTGTTGAGGGTGTCGACACATGCGACCATGGTGTCGACACATTGGTCATACACCAGAAGGCGTGTCCCAGGCCAAGATGATGGTGTCGACACATTGAAGAGAAGTGTCGACACATTGCACACTCACCAGAAAGCAAGCTTACAGGCCAAATTAAAGGTGTCGACACATTGCACTATCAACAGAAGGCAAGGTTTACAGGCCAAAACTGATGGTGTCGACACATATGCAATTAGTGTCGACACATTACACATGCACCCGAAGGCATGTTTTCCAAGGCTTTTTGAAGGGTCAACACATTGAAGAGAAGTGTCGACACATTGGTCATACACCCGAGAGTGAGTTTCCAGGCAAAACTCCTAGGTGTCGACACATACAGGGAAGGTGTCGACACATGCTTCGATTTCTCAGATCCTGGAGCGACGTCACTCACTTAAAAATGTCTCCAAAGGACCCAAATGACCTCCAACGGCTCCAAATCTTTACCAGAAGACCCATGATGCCCTAGAGACTATAAATAGAAGAAGTTTGAGAGAGAAAGCAAGAGCTTCACACGAAAATCATCCTTGCCCTAATTTCTTGAGAGAGAAAGCTCAAAGAAGAAGAAGAGAAGTTCTTACGACCTTGAAATCTCGTGATCCATCTTGTAAATCCTGAAGCCTTCATTGAAGATCTCATTCTCTTGGCACACCTCAGGTTCTTATACTTGTAGATTTGGCTTAGAGAGCCCTTTAGTTTCTTGAGCTACCCACTTGTACATCCGGCTTAGAGAGCCTTAAATCACTGTACCTAAATCTTGTAAACCTTCCTAGTGTTGTGTGAACACTATATCCTACTTGAGAGAAGTAGAAGAAATCCCTAGGGTTTGGGATCTGAGAAACGAGTTGAAGCGTGAGCTCGGAAATCGCTTTGTAACGGTTCCTTAGCACCCCGGAAGCTAAGGTGTATTCACTTGGAGAATAGTGGAGGAAGCCCAAGGAAGTCAATAGCCTTGGGGGTGGACGTAGGCAAGAGATTGGCCGAACCACCTAAAAATACTGGTGTCATCTCTCTAACCCTCCTCTTTTACTTCTGCAGATATTGCTTGATTGTTCTTGTTTATTCATTGTTGTTGTGATCTTTGTTTGCATAGATCTAGTCTTTAGTTTTCCTAGATATAGATCAGAATATTTCTGGGTTTGTTTGAAAAGGTTTCAATAGTTTTAGAAAACCCAATTCACCCCCCCTCTTGGGTTGTCTTTTAGACTCACAAGAGAGAATGTTATGAATATTGAAGTTGTTATATAGAATTTGGGCACTTTTCGCACACGTGTCGGTTTTTTGGTCATAACTTTGGCTACAAGTATCCGATTCGCGCCCATGACCCCAATTCGGAAAGCTCTTTTCTGCGAAAATTTGGTTCTTTGGATCATGACAAGTCGTTATTTGGCTTTGAGCTCATCCCAATAGGCAAAACCTATAAATGCATGTACGAAAATTTTGATTCTCTGAATCGTAACAAGTCTGCTTTATTTGACTACGAGCTCATCCCAATAGGACAAACAAAAGCTAGTGGCTGGTTACCTCCCCGTGACAAAGATTTGGCATTACTTGAAACACATCTAAAACGTAGGAGACCCTAAAATCCGAAACCTGGCCTACTTTATTTTTTCTTGGTAAACCTGGCCTGCTTACCGGCTACAAGTACAACTATGTTAAAAACCAATTACACATCGAAAAAAAAAATTACACATCGAAATAAATATCAAAATTGCCTTTGCCCCCCCCACCCCCAATACAAAAAGTTGAGGCCGGTTATTGTGTGAATGAAGCTATTGTGTGAGTGTGTGAGTGGACGAGTGAGATTAGAAGTTGAGACCGCCGCTAAAAAATCGCTGCTATAACTTATAGCTGCGATTTTTTGACCTATAGCGGCGGTTTTCGACCGCCGCTATAGGTCAATTTTTTTGTAGTGATTTTGTCAGCCGTTAGATTTCTCAACTTCTAATCTCACCCGTCCACTCACACATTCACACAATAGCTTTACTCACACAATAACTTTTGCCACAAAAAGTTCTGTTACCCGCAGGCATTTAGCCGGAATCTTTGACTAAAGTAGGACCGAAGAGACGGATTTGCGGAAAATTGAGTACGTAGAGGAATTAAAGCTATTGCATGCGCGCCATGTACATGTTGCAAATATACGGTCCAAAAGATTGGCTGGCTTTTGCGTCCCGCTTCGTGCAAGAAGGGTGAGGAAATTGGTGAAGTGTGGGCAGTGCTCCTAGCTGTCACCGAATCCTTACGCGGTGTTTGACTAAGCTATTGCATGCGCACCATGTACAAGTTGCAAATATACGGTCCAAAAGATTGGCTGGCTTTTGGGTCCCGCTTCGTGCAAGAAGGGTGAGGAAATTGGTGGTGGGCAGTGCTGCTAGCTAGCAGTCACCGAATCCTTCGATCTCAACTCATGCAGAAAGTCGGTCAGGTTCACCATGAGTGGAGCTTCGTGTGGACGGTGGACTCCTAGGGAGGGGAACGCTGCACTCACTGTTTAGCCGCCAAATAATGCCAATGGTGTATCATCCAGAATATTGCTGGAGTTATTAGGCTGGATTTGTCTTCTGATGTAACTGACTGTGATTCTGCGGCTCTTTTGAGCTTTCCAGTTCAATGAAATGCAAGATGATTGGCTGGCTAAAAAAGAAAGAAGAAGGTGACTCGCTCCGCTATCGATCATCAGCTGCTTCAGAAATCAAATTCTTCCAACTCCATTCTCAATGGGTCTCTTATTGCAGCTGAAATAAGTGTTTTATGAAAACTAACTTCAACCAAACAAATTGTTTAAAAACTCACTTAAATATTTACCAGAGCCTAAATCTGGCGCCTTAGACCACTCGGCCAAACTGTCATAGGTTTGTATTGAGGAATCACATTTTTTAATTATTAATCGTAGATGATCAAAACCTGTCCCAATTCATAATTGGCTTGTAATGAGAAGACAGGAGCTTACTTCATATTCTATATTTCTCATATCATTTACACTAAATACACTTTCATATCCTTGTTTTTATGTGAATCAAGAGATAGCCTTCCATTTTCATATCTACTCTATCGAGAGAGTTTTTGTTATTCAATCTTTATTTCAAGAGAGGTGATTCATTTAGTGAGGTTGTTCACTAAAGAAGAAGCTTAGAGAAGATATATCTCAAGCTTAGGTAGGTTGTGAGTGTTGTGCCCGAAAAACTACTTGGTTGGGTTTGATTGTTGAGCCTGGGAAAACACTTGTACGGTTCTCTAGCACCCGGAAGCTAGAGTATATGTTATTTGAAGAATAGTAGGAAAACCTCAAAGCTCGGTGAAGGAGCTTGAGGGGTGGATATAGGCTGGTTTGCCGAACTACCTAAAAATCTTGTGTTTGCTTCTCTATCCTTACTGTTTACTTTTAGCACGTATTTACACTTGTTGTATATTATATACTTGTGCTAAATTAGTAGCTACTTTGCAAACACGTCTTTGGAAGTTAAAGGAGAAAAGTTTAGAAAATCAATTCACCCCTGTCGAATTGCCTTAATAATAGGACTTACAGTATAAATAGTTACAAGTCTAATATTTTAATTCTCTCTCTAAATTGTAGGCCTATAAGTTAAATACATATTCTAGAATAAAAGGATATATTGATTTGTGCTATTATTTTATTATTTTCTTTAAGAGATGACATTGCTTATTTTTTAGGGTTAATGTCCTTTTTAGTCCCTAGGTTTTGGGGCGGTACTCGTTTTAGTCCCTAGGTTTTATTTTTGTTCAAAACAGTCCCTAGGTTATTTACGTTTGTCTTTTTAGTCCTTCCGTCCAATTCCGTCACTCCCGAGCCCAGTCAGCTAACGGTGTGACACGTCACACCCAATAGAATATTGACACGTGTACCAACTTTTTAAAAAATAATAAAAATGTCCACATGGACAAAACTAAAAAAAAAAAAAAAGGAGGCACCCCCGTGGCCACCACCGAACGGGGAGCCCAGATCTGGGCTCCCCGTTGCATGTGGCCAGACGGGGAGCCCAGATCTGGGCTCCCCGTCGCCGGGGTGAGTGCCCCCGGCCACCCCCGTCGACGGGGAGCCCAAATCTGGCTCCCCGTTCAGTGGTGGCCACGGGGGTGCCTCTCCCTTTTTTTTTTTTTTTTTTAGTTTTGTCCATGTGGACATTTTTATTATTTTTTAAAAAGTTGGTACACGTGTCAATATTCTATTGGGTGTGACGTGTCACACCGTTAGCTGACTGGGCTCGGGAGTGACGGAATTGGACGGAATGACTAAAAAGACAAACGTAAATAACCTAGGGACTGTTTTGAACAAAAATAAAACCTAGGGACTAAAACGAGTACCGCCCCAAAACCTAGGGACTAAAAAGGACATTAACCCTATTTTTTATTGGCTATATACACCGATATATGATGTGTGACTCCTCAAGTGTACATTATGAGATGTCATTAATATCATGATGAGTCAGTGTTAATGAGACTAACATTTTACCAATCACTACATGCACCACTACAAAAAAAAAGGGATTTAACAGCGGTCGAAAAATCGCTGGTAAAAGCCCAAAAAATGCTGCTAACCATTTACCAGCGATTTTTTACCGGCATTTTCCGACCGCTGTCTTTTCCCTGTCTGGAAAGGCTTTTAATAGCGTTTTTGAAAAATGCTGGTGAGTCTCTACCTTTTAACAGCGGTCTTTTAGCGCCGTTGTTAAACTACTGGTAATTCCCAAGCTTACAACAGCGGTTTTTTAGCGGCGTTTTAAAAGCGCTGGCGTTTCCCCGATAATAGCAGCGTTTTTAAAAACGCTGGCGTTTCTCCTGCTTTTCAACAACGGTTTTTTAGCGGCGTTTTAAAAAGCGTGTGCGTTTCCTAACTTATAGCAGCGGTTTTTTAGCAGCGGTTTTAAAAACGCTGGCGTTTCTCATGATTTTCAACAACGGTTTTTTAGCGATGTTTTTAAAACCGCTGGCATAGTAAAAAAAAAACGTTGTTTTAAGCCCAAAAAGACTGTACTAGCGTTTTTTAGTGACGGTCACTGAAAGTCTGTGTCAGCGTTTTTTTTTGCAATGTGCTAGCATTTTTAAAACACCACTAATTTTTTACTATATTTTCCTATACATGTTTTTTTAATCGATAATTCAAATTTATTTTCATAACCATAATTCATTAGATATAAAAACTTAAAGAACAAGGACTATTCAAACAAAATATACTTCATCATTGATTAATAATGTTTTACAACAAACACAAGAATCTATAAAGTAATTTAAAAAGTAATAAGTTTCTAATATAAAATAGCAAAAAACAAATGACAAACTAATATATTCAAATACAACACAATAAGAAAGAATCAATTAAAATCTTCCTCATTTCACGCATCAACATCCTTTTGAATTCCTGTAATTGAAAACAAATATCACATGAGAAATAAACAAAACATTAGGCTTGTTTCTAGACAATTAAGCTCCAAGTCTCTAGGAGGTAATTAGTAGTTCTCTACAATCTAATGAAAAATCTAGAACTAGAAAAATATGAAATTCAAAATCAGGCAATAGGTTTCCAGAAAAGCAACAGCCAAATACGAGTTTCAATTAGTCATGAGAATATGAAGAAGCGTATTTATATGAAAAATATGAACAAATAAGAATTGATTCAAATTAAGTTATTTATACTGCAAACTCTACAGCCTTTTTTTTCCTGAGTGTTATGTCAATTACGATGGAATATGATAAGCTAATTTCAAAGGCAGGACTAGTTTACTTGGCAACCAGTGGATCCATAAGACTCATTTTTAATGCAACTAATTCACTGGTAACCAGGGAGTTATTTTTTCATTTCAGTCAAAATTAGGCAAAGAAAGAACAAGGATACTGGAATTTCTAGCAAAACATGCAACCACTTGTGTGTGAAGCACAAACACAAACAGATCCTGGGTTGCGTTGTGCTTTCAACCAGTATTGATCGTCAATGTAACTTGTATAAAAGCTGCCAATAGACCTTTATCAATATTCAATCTTACCCCCAACAGAGTCGAAATTGAGGGATCCTTATGTTTCCACCAACGAATGTGCAGATGGCTGAGAAGCAAACATCGCACTCAACATCTTGCTAGACTATGCTGTAGTTGACTCAATACAGAAGACAACTCCAACAATTTGACCTGCCATATCATTATATGACCAATTTGAGTTAAGAGGTCCTCAAAAACTAATATCGGCAGAAACTTTACAAAAAATATCAGCAACCATAGCATAACAGATGCACATATCCACACACAGAGAGCAGCGGAGAGAGAAATGACAATTAATAATCCTTTCTGTCTATACAAACTCTATACCATTCTCACCATTCTTGGAGAGTAAGTCTTGCCTTAACTTTTTCTTTTCTTTTTTCTGTGAATAGAACTCATTCTCATTAAAAACAACAAAAAGTCTAAAACATAACATAAAAAAACGAAGAAACAGAAAAACAGAACACAAAATTGATTATTTTAATTATTCTATTATATTGACTAAGTGTTGTGTATAAAGATGTACACAATATTTTTTTCTATTATTTTTCATAATTAGTATAATAATTTTAATTAAAGTAGGTTGATAGTAATAATATATAATATATAGGGGCTAATTATAACTTTACCCCAAAATTATATGACGATTGTATTTATTAGAATTATATTGCTATTTCTTTATTATTAAATAAGCTATTTCTCAATAACGATCTACTAAATACATTGACTCCTTATATATAATATACCTTAAGATTTGTTTGTAAAGTGAGAGGACATTGATCATACATAATGTATGCATTGTTATCAAACCAAGGCTAAAATAAACATATGAATTTTGACATCATAATATAATATGATACCAGCGTTTTTTGGGCAATACCATCGTCTTTTGGCCTAAACCAACGTTTTTTTGGCTATAGCAGCGGTCTCTATAGCCCTCTTTTTGGACTATGCCAGGGGTTTTAAAAACGCCTCTAAAACAACTCTGTTGAAAATCTGGACAAACGCCAGCGTTTATTAAAACTGCTGCAAAAAAACCGCTGCTATAAGCGGAGAAACGTTAGCGTTTTTTAAAAAACACCGCTATAAAACCTCTGTTGAAAATCTAGAGAAACGCCAGCTTTTTTTCAAAACGCTGTTAAAAAAAACCGCTGCTATAAGCGAGAAACGCCAACGTTTTGAAAACCGCTGTTAAAAAACTACTGCTATAGGCTGAGAAAAGCCAGCGTTTTTGCAAACGCTGCTAAAACACCGTTGCTATAAGTTGGGAAACGCCAGCGGTTTTTTTAAAACGTCGCTAAAACATCGCTGATATAAGTGAAAAAAATGCCAACGTTTTTAAAAAACACTGCTAAAAAACCGCTGTTGAAAATCAGGAGAAACGCCAGCGTTTTTTCAAAACACTACTAAAAAACCGCTGCTATAAGCGGAGCAACGCCAGCATTTTTAAAACCGCTGCTATTAATTGGTAAACGCCAGCGTTTTTTTAAAACGCCTCTAAAAAACCGCTGCCAAAGCTCCTTTGACTTTTAACGATGGTCGTGGAAAGCGCCGCTATAGGTGACTTTCAGCGGCGTTTTTTGCGACCGCCGTTAAAAGTCAAAAGAGTTTTGGCAGCGGTGACTTTCAGCGGCGTTTTTTGCGACCGCTGTTAAAAGACGGTTTTTTGTAGTGCTGATTAATGTGATCTCCATTTAATGTAAAGAAGTCGCTCTTGGTTCTTTTCAGAGTCGAAGAATATTTTAAATGCCGCTAGTGCTTGTTCTGTTAGACTTGTGATGCAGGATGGATGGAAAGGTTGAGTTGCGTATCGCACATTCATGTCTAGAGTCATAATAGAAAATTGGAAGCAACTCACTTCAAACAAGTTTTATCTTATTAATCTTAATTCTTTGCCTTTATTCGATTATCAGCTCCTACATTTTAAGCTTGCCAGGAGATGAGGAAAACACAAGATTCAAAATCACAGGATGTACAATTACCTCTCCCAAACACCAGCTAACAATCGAGATGTAATCTGAAAAATAGAAAATTGAAATACGAAATCTAAATTAATTTGACTAATGCCTGGAGTCAAATCGACAGTGTAATTCGGAACTGCAACGGTCAATCTCACCCCATCAGTGTGGGTCACAAACACCGACGAAAAATGGATTGCGTGCGCACTTAATTGATGGTGTATCGCTAATGCAATCGGCATCAGAATGACATTGCAGCTTGAACGTACCATCAGCTTCTGCAGGCTCGAAACCACGGCCTGCATCCATTTTTTGGTTAATAAATTCCTTCTCTCAGCTTTTTCCAGTAGAACAACAAAAGTTGGCACTAATCAGTCAATTTTACCAAATACAAATGGAAAATGTTTTGTAAATAATAATATGATATCCTAATTTGTTGGAGTTTATGCAGCGGCAATCCCATCGGATCTGGTGGTGGAGCAACTCCCACCACGTAAAGGAGGGCAAGTGATCTCTCAAGTGTCTGAATCGGAACCCTCGAAATTTCTGCTTCTGCTCTAAAATACATATATAGATATGATCTTCAGAACGTTGTAAATTTAAAATAGGATCAAAATCTTTTTTGATTCCCTTTATTATACAATATTGTATTTGCTTTAGAATTTGAATGAATATTTTATTTTTAATTTATGATGTATGACACAACAATCTCTGCAAAATTCCGACCCAAAAAGCATTTTGGGTCTGTTAGGGCCCGAAAAAAACTCAAATAATTAAACCAAAATTTCTAATTTATTATTCCAAAATTTCCGGTTACATTCCCATATTTTTCGGAATGGAACCATAAAAAAATATTTGATTTCAGTGAGTATCGGAACAGAAAGCGTAATAGGTCATTCCGGTTCTGTTAGTTTCAGTACCCACCCATAGCCTTAACCACCAGCCCAACCCTAGAAGGTTTAAATCCTCTACTATTTATTTTTTAAATTATATGATATAATTTAGAGAGAGATATATGTATTTCAAGCTACCCACGTAAAACAATTCGTAATGTGGGCTCTACAATATTTAATGCATATTAAAAAAAATAACATGAACCGGAAATTCCAGCATAATTTCTAGTTATGGCCGAAATAGTTGCCCACCCCACCTTAAGTAGACATTAGTAATGTTGTGACAATTCTTTCTAGAAATTTCCAACAATAATATATATAGTTGTGTACCTAAAATGCTTGAACTACATTATATTTTGAATTAGAAAAAAAACTATATTACATTTTTGTGAAAATATTGAAGATCGTTGAAAAGAAGAGTTAATTTAAACTGTTGAAGTTTTCCCATATTTTATATAGGACAATATTGGGTGGGTTTGGGGTTTGGAGTGTTCGTAGCTATTATGGTAGTGGACTTGGCCATATTTTATTCTCGGAATTAGGAAGTATAGGAAGGATTGTCCAGTTTTGGGAATCTATTAGTAGGGATTTTTCCTTCCAATTAAGACCCATGCTCGGAGTTGAGGATTTGGTTCTCTGGAACCTTGGGGCTTTAAAATCTTTTTCAGTCAAAAGTGCTTACTATCTAATCAAGGAGCCTAGACCTCTTGTTGGGTGGAGGAACTTGGTCTGGTGCGGTTAAATTCCGATATTTATCGGAATGAAACCATAACCAAATATTTGATTCCGGTGAGTATAGAAACAAAAAGAGGAATAGGTCATTCCGGTTCCGTTTGTTTTTGTACCCAGCCATAGCCTTAACCACCAGGCCAACCCTATACGGTTAAAATCCTCCACTATTTTTTTTAATTTTATGATATAATTTAGAGAGAGATATATATGTATTTCAGGGTGCCCACGTGAAACAATTCATAATGTGGACCCAACAATATTTAGTGAATGTTAAAAAAAACACAAATAACATGAACCAGAAATTCCAGCAGATTGCTACTTACAGCCGAAATAGTTAATTTAAAAATGTTGAAGTTTTCCCATATTTTATACAGCACAATATTGGGTGGGTTTGGGGGTTGGAGTGTTCGTAGTTGTTATGGTAGTGGTCATGGCCATATTTTATGCTCAGAATTAGGAAGTATAGGATGGAGGGTCCAGTTGGAAGCCCATTAACTAGGGTGGGGCCGGTGCTTGTGGCGGCGGCTCGAAAGTGGCGTGTCGACAAGACTCGAAATGAGGATCATGAGGTATACTATGGAGATGAGATGTGTGGATCCGGCAAGGACAGTCAACCTGTAGTCATGAATTTCGTCAGGACTAATCACTACAGGTAATAGTTTTTTTTCTAGGCAAATAGGAGAAGCGGAATAAACTTCACAATAAGAGAGTACGAACAAACAAACTTATGTCGGAACCCGGTGAACGTGAATGGGTGCCTGGATTTTCATCGTTAGTAAAAAACTTTTTGTCGAATTATATCTTATCTACCATATTTCAAAAACTGGTGTTAATTTGAAAATTATAAAATAATAAATATTGTCATTTCGGTGTGGCTTATGAGCTTTGGAGATCTCCAAAACACAATCTTAATTTTAAAAAGAGTTGAACTTTTTACTCCTTTGGGTTCGTAAGCAGTCAAATTTCATTTTTGTTAGACCATTGAGAAAAGGTGCATCGCATTAGCTCAAGCCTAATGAAGGAAGGTATTTATTTCAAGACTAACTTCACGGCTTCAGAAGCTATGAATTGGTCCATACCCCAAGCATTTGACTGCAATTCCAAATATTTGGGCGGGGCGGAGGTGTAATTTCTAGTAATATATTTACATTTACGGATCTTAATAATATATGCACGGTGGTCTCTGATATTCCAAAATACATCGTCACAATAACAAATTAAATTTAGTTGACTTAATTTTAGCAACGAAATTAAGGATTCGACATGCAAATAAGACTGCTAACGGGGAATTAAAGATGGTAGGTATTTTTGGCAGTCAAAATTCTCACGCTTTTATCCGTGGATCTATATTAGCACTCTACCTGTGACCATTATAATTTGAGAGGGCCTTGCCTTGTCGGTTTTAAATGTAGTTGCCGACTGGGCAAACTCAATTAACCAACTTTTGCCAATTATAATCGGCGCCGTTTGAGTCCAAATTTCAAGTTGTGAATGCATTATTTTTATCTACAAATTAATTTTTCTTCATATCTTTATTTTATGTAAAATAATTCCATGCTAAAAACCTTATGAAATATACAGCAAACCAATAGATTAATCAGCATATTGTTTAAACAATTTATTCAAGGAAAACTTCAGCAGAAATGGAGAAAACACAAAGGTAATTAATAATCTAAAATTGGTTGCACTTTTATTATTCTATGGCCAAGAAATTCATAGCTTCTTTATTTTCTCATTATTTTTTAGGTTAAACATCATATAATGTAGAGGAATCTCTTGTTGCTTTTCGAAGCACTAGTGAACATTTTAGCCACCGCGCGCTAGTGCTTAAAATTATTGTCTGGCTCGGTGCAAGCACAGTGTGTTGGAATCGTTGGATCCGGCGCAGCGGAAGTCAGGATCTTTGAAATCAGAGCAGCCCGAGTGTTCTGCCTCCTTCAGATCCACGCACACAGTTTTGAGCTGAGAGAGAATCTAGAGAGATAAAGAGGAGAGAGAAACTCTCTTTCTTGAAAAATGAAATTCTCTCTCTCTCAACTGAATTCTGAGCTATTTATAATGACTGGCTCAGAACCCAACTGTGCTATAGCGTGGGATCTTTAGGGATCTCAAATCTCGGCCGTAGGTACATCATGAAAAACTCTTTTTCATTAACCCCCTTATATTCTGTATTCCGAATTTATGGGCTTCTACAAATTGTGATCATGTCCATTAACATATCACAATTGACCCCCGAGATAATGAGACTGTTTTTTATGAAATCTCTTTTGCTAACAATTATATGCTTATTTATCCTTCCACCATACTATATTCCACATGAGCTAATAGGACCGGAATAATATCACCGATTAAGTCCCTAGCTCATATAATTCTTAATTCTCAGTCTGTGCCTAGTTGGACTTCCAAAACTTTTCGAAAATATTTTTTTGCAAATATTTACTTAATATATTATATAAGTAAAACTAGTGAAAACACTTTTTCACAAAATCTCGCTGCGCAGCGTTTTTACAGGAGTCCAACAATATACAGACATAATGAATATACTGCCTCATCAAGAGACTGATGGATTCCATATTGAGCAATTTATACAAATTCACTTACTATGCACAAGACCCAACTTTGTCTGGAATATTTGATCTGCGAAAGATCATCACCAAATGACTCAGTCAAGGCACAAGCACACAACAAGCAAACCTGCACAACTCTCTCAGGTCTAAGGACAACATAAGCTAATTGTGCTGAATATCATTCTCTACATCAGTGATCATTTCCAGAAGGTATTCATATGCGATCCCGTTCAGTGCATGTACTCTTACATTACACCCACTCGTCTGCTTAAGGTCACCACCTCAATGACGGAGTCCATCATTCTATCTTATAGAGGCGCAACGAGTGTAGACCTATTTGTACATAATCATGTATCTCGATCTAGAACAAAGTGAGTCAACAAGGATCCGAAAAGTCATACTCCCCGCCTCCGATTCATTAATCATTGGCCTAACTTTTCTACAATGTTACTCAACAGTATGACATCTTATGTCATTATAATTATGACATCTTATGTCATTATAAATTTGACATCTCATGTCATTGCATGTACCCAAAAATTATATACAAGTGATTAATCATTAACAATAATTATCTCATAATTATACAAAAAAGATTGGTTTTAAGGGCATACATCTAACAGTCTCCCACTTGCACTCAATATCAATCAGACATGTATATAACACCCATAGACTCTAAATGTTTCTCAAACACTCTCTGAGTCAATGGTTTAGTGAACGAGTCTGCGATGTTCTCAGCTGATGCTACTTTAGCCATCACTACATCACCCCGATTCACCATGTCTCGAATAAGATGAAATTTTCTTTCTATGTGTTTTGTCCTTTGATGAGCCCGAGGTTCCACCGCCTGTGCTATCGCACCATTGTTGTCACAATAAATGGTGATCGGGGACTCAATTGAAGGGACAACTTCAAGCTCTTGTATGAATTTACGTATCCACAGCTTCCTTTGCAGATTCGCTGGCAGCAACATATTCTGCCTCAGTAGTGGAGTCAGCAGTGGTGTTCTGCTTTAAACTTCTCCAACTCACTGCTCCTTTACCCAATGTAAACACAAATCCAGATGTAGATCTTCTATCATCAATATCTGATTGAAAATCTGAATCTGTGTATCCCTGGACAATTAGCATATCCTCTCCACCACACACTAAACAATAGTGTTTGGTCCTTCTCAAGTATTTGAGAATATGCTTAACCACTGTCCAGTGCTCAGGGCCTGGGTTTGACTGATATCTACTCACAACACTTACTGCATGACTGATATCTGGCCTTGTACAGAGCATAGCATACATGAGGCTTCCTACAGCCGAAGCATAAGGAAACTTCCTCATCTTATCTCTCTCTTCCTGTGTCTTAGGAGACATCGACTTAGAGAGATGAATATTATGCCTAAAGGGCAAGAACCCTTTCTTGGCATCCTGCATGTTGTACCGCGCCAATATCTTGTCAATGTAGTGGGTTTGTGAAAGTCCTAAAAGCCTCTTTTCTCGGTTTCTAAACACTTTGATCCCGAGAATGTAGGACGCTTCCCCGAGGTCTTTTATTGAAAAATGGTTCGCTAACCACACTTTCACTGATAACATTACACCGATGTCATTTCCCATGAGTAGAATATCATCAACATATAAAATAAGGAACATTACTGAACTCCCACTAATCCTCTTGTAAACACAAGATTCATCCATGTTTTGTGAGAAACCAAACGATTTGATCATCTCATCGAAACGGATGTTCCAGCAACGTGATGCCTGTTTTAGTCCATAAATTGACTTGTTCAGTTTGCACACTTTAGATTCTTGTCCAGGAGAAAGGAAACCTTCAGGTTGTTCCATATAAATCTCATCTTGGATGTACCCATTCAGAAATGCGGTTTTCACATCCATCTGCCAAATCTCATAATCATAATGAGCGGCGATTGACAACAGGATTCTAATGGACTTCATCATAGCTACTGGTGAAAAAGTTTCCTCATAGTCAATACCATATTTTTTAGTATAACCTTTTGCAACCAGTCTAGCTTTAAAGGTCTCTACCTCTCCACTAGGTCCACGTTTTCTTTTGAATACCCATTTACAACCTATAGGCTTAATGCCTTCTGGTTGATCAACAAAGGTCCAGACCTCATTGGAGTACATGGAGTCCATTTCCGATTCCATCGCTATTTTCCAGTGTGCTGCATCATTGTCATTAACAGCCTCTTGGTAAGTATATGGATCATCATCCAACCCCTCCGATTGCATTTGACAAATCTCATTTATCAAAGTATATCTAACTGGAGGCTTATGAATTCTTTTACCGCGTCTAGGCTCTTGAGTTCTGAACTCTTCAGACTCAACTGTGGGTTCAGTTATATCCCTTTCATCCTCAATCTTATCTGCTATAGTTTCTGGTTCAACTGACTGTTCATCCAGAACAATTATGCTTTTCCCATCACTTAGGCTGTACTCATCTTCTAGGAATATCGCATTCCTACTTACAATTACTTTTTGATCCTTTTGGTTATAAAAGTAATAACCAGTTGATCTTTTGGGGTAACCCACAAACAAACATTTTTCAGTCCTCGACCCTAGCTTCTCCACGTCAAACCTTTTAACGTGAGCTGGACATCCCCATACTCTAAAATGTTTCAGACTTGGCTTTTTACCAGTCCATATCTCATATGGAGTATTAGGAACGGACTTAGTGGGTATCATGTTTAGAATATAAACAGTTGTCTCTAAGGCATAACCCCAAAAATTAACAGGTAATTGTGACATGCTCATCATTGACCGAACCATATCTAATAGTGTTCGGTTTCTTCTTTCTGCAACACCATTATGCTGTGGCGTAGCAGGGGGAGTCAATTGAGATATGATGCCTTTATCTCTGAGATGAGATTGAAAATCTCCGGAGAGATATTCACCTCCTCTATCAGACCTGAGTATCTTAATACTCCTTTCCAGTTGATTCTCAACTTCACTTTGAAACTCTTTGAGCTTTTCAAAAGATTCAGACTTGTGTCTCATCAGGTATAGATAACCATACCTGGAATAATCATCAATGAATGTGATGAAGTATGAGAACCCTCCTCTGGCTATGTGGTTAAAAGGACCACATACATCAGTGTGAACTAACTCTAACAACTTTGTGGCTCTAGTTCCTTTTCCTCTAAAAGGATTCTTTGTCATCTTTCCTTGCAAGCAAGGCTCGCAAGTTGGGTATGGCTCAACCTTCACAAGGTCTAATGGCTCATCCCTTATTAATCTGTTGATCCTATCAAGATTAGCATGACCAAGTCTTAGATGCCACAAGTAAGTGGGATTCACATCCCTCTTCCTCTTGAGAGTTTTCACACTGGTATCTGCATCATTCTCTATATTATTCACAAAGTCTACAACATTTTCTAAAATATAAAGACCATCTATCATAGTACCAGAAGCAATAAACTGATCGTGAAATTTAATAACGAGTTTAGTATTAAAGAAAAGGGAATATCCAGATATTCCAAGTTTTGAAACAGAAATTAAGTTTCTACGACATTCTGGTACGTATAGACAATCTTCCAAAAGTAAAACTTTATTCCCTTGTAGACTTAAGTGAAAAGTTCCTATGGCGGTCGCTGCAACACTTGCAGACGTCCCCATCTTTAGGATGACTTCTCCTTCCTCTAGTCTCCGGGTTTCTTTAAACCCTTGCAACAAATTGCAAATATGAGACGTTGTGCCTGAATCGACACACCATGAATTTAATGGACAATCTACTAAATTCATTTCAATGACAAGCATACCTTCAGAAGGCTTCTTTTGCTTCAAAGAAGCAAGATACACACGACAATTCCATTTCCAGTGACCTGGTTTGCCGCAGTGGAAACAATTTCCTTTAGCCTTTTTATCTGCTTCACTCTTGTCCTCTTCCTCGAGGACGTGAGCGGTTTTATCCTCAGTGAGTACTATCATAAGATTTCTCTTCCAATCGAGGAAGTTTGACCCAGTCTGTTTTTTATCATCTATAACTCTAGATATTGGGTTAGGTATCATGAATCTGCAAATATAAGAAAGAAAATTCACAAGTATATTAACTATCCATTAGCATAGGGTTTTTAATAACTAATGGTACCTCCCACTGAATCACAGTAACCAAATGAAAAAGCAGAATATAACATTTATATTCAGTGTTTTCAGTGGGTATCAAGAACTTTCAACTTAGGTGCACATAATCCTATTTTAGTAATCATGACACAACTTATAAAAGCAAGTAGAATCTACTTATCATGATCACATCACATGTTATATATCATGCATATACAAATTTCATGATTCTTGATATTTCTTTTGGCCACCAATATAAACATCATCTTCACTATTTTAGTGGACGCGTTTATCTGGTCAAGTGAAACCATCGTCTAAATGACATGTAATTTTGTGATCGGTCGGCGCTGCTATTTTAGTCAACACTTCCCACAACTCATACACTCACTTATCTTCTCAAGAAGTATCCAGGACAAATCATAAAATCAACAATTGGCCAGAGACTATTTTCGTTTAACCAATCATCAATCAAATAAAATTCCCAAATACCAACAATGGAAGGCCATGAGATTTATTTTCTTGTAAAAAAATCCCATTTAACACTTATATTAAACTTTTGAAAAATTAAGTTTTTTTTATATATTTTTTTTAAAAAAGTCAACCGATCAAAACGGGTCAACCCGGTCAACCGGTCAAATCGGGTTGACCCGTTGACCCACCGGTCCGGGTCCAACCCGTGGCCCAAGCCCAAAGACACATGGGCTGGCCCAACAGGGCCCGGCCCGAGCGGTCAGCCCCTCTCCTTCCTTTTTTTTTTTTAATGGACCCAACCCAACTATTGGGCTGGGCCATTGGGCCGTGGGCCGGGTAGGGCAACCATTGCCCTACCCGAGGCCCAAACGGGCGACCCGGGGCATCTCATGCCCTGGGCGCCGTTTGGCCCCAAAAGGCAGGGGCTTGCGCCCAGCGGCGCAGCCAGCCGCTCCTGGCCGCGCCCCGCCACCCTCAGGCCGGTGAGATGCCGGCCAACCTTTGGCCAGCCACCTCTTCGCCTGAGTTGGCCGAGGGAGGCGGTGGGGAGGCCGGATGGCCTCAACCCACATCCAAGGCCGTGTACCCCTTTCGGGGTACACCTCAGCTGCGGCCACCGCTGGCCGCCAGGCCAAGCGGTGCCGCTGCTGGGTACGCCTGGGACCACCAGCCGTGGTCCCCGGTCAGCTGACCCACCGCCGGCCTTTGGTGGTGGCCGGCTTGGAGAGAAAAATTCTCTCTCTCTCTCCTTGCGATTTGGGCTATCGGGAAACAAGTTTCTCAAACCAAAAACACAACATCAACAGCCCGATTCATATGTTCTTCAACCACATCTCATGCAAGAACAACAAATCAACCAAGCAACCAACGCAAATACAAGAGATCTCAAACAAATCGCAAAAGAAAAAGGCACGGAAATGGGTTTTGCACAAAAACGATTTTTCTTTCTTCAAAGACCGAAACCCATCAGCTAATGAACACTTCTTTTCTCTTGCCCAAGTTCCTTTTTCTTTTGGATCTCATATGCGAATCCAGATCTCACCAAAAAGCTCAACAAAACGCCAAAGTGAAAACACACGGGCATGGCATTTTACGAAGAAAAACAAGTTCTCCCTTTTTCGCAAAGAACAAAGTGCTATGCCCGAGAGTGCTTTTTCTTTTTGTTCGTAGATCCCACCAGCAAAGCCAAACACAAGCTTTTCACCAACCTTTCAGCTTTGCATCTACCATTCAAAGGGATCGTGAATCACGAAGAACAAAGAAAGATAGAGAGAGAAAATTAACTTGGAACCGTGAGATTTCTCAAACCTCGCTCCGATACCACTTGTTGGAATCGTTGGATCCGGCGCAGCGGAAGTCAGGATCTTTGAAATCAGAGCAGCCCAAGTGTTCTGCCTCCTTCAGATCCACGCACACAGTTTTGAGCTGAGAGAGAATCTAGAGAGATAAAGAGGAGAGAGAAACTCTCTTTCTTGAAAAATGAAATTCTCTCTCTCTCAACTGAATTCTGAGCTATTTATAATGGCTGGCTCAGAACCCAACTGTGCTATAGCGTGGGATCTTTAGGGATATCAAATCTCGGCCGTAGGTACATCATGAAAAACTCTTTTTCATTAACCCCCTTATATTCTGTATTTCGAATTTATGGGCTTCTACAAATTGTGATCATGTCCATTAACATATCACAATTGACCCCCGAGATAATGAGACTGTTTTTTATGAAATCTCTTTTGCTAACAATTATATGCTTATTTATCCTTCCACCATACTATATTCCACATGAGCTAATAGGACCGGAATAATATCACCGATTAAGTCCCTAGCTCATATAATTCTTAATTCTCAGTCTGTGCCTAGTTGGACTTCCAAAACTTTTCGAAAATCTTTTTTTGCAAATATTTACTTAATATATTATATAAGTAAAACTAGTGAAAACACTTTTTCACAAAATCTCGCTGCGCAGCGTTTTTACAGGAGTCCAACAATATACAGACATAATGAATATACTGCCTCATCAAGAGACTGATGGATTCCATATTGAGCAATTTATACAAATTCACTTACTATGCACAAGACCCAACTTTGTCTGGAATATTTGATCTGCGAAAGATCATCACCAAATGACTCAGTCAAGGCACAAGCACACAACAAGCAAACCTGCACAACTCTCTCAGGTCTAAGGAAAACATAAGCTAATTGTGCTGAATACCATTCTCTACATCAGTGATCATCTCCAGAAGGTATTCATATGCGATCCCGTTCAGTGCATGTACTCTTACATTACACCCACTCGTCTGCTTAAGGTCACCACCTCAATGACGGAGTCCATCATTCTATCTTATAGAGGCGCAACGAGTGTAGACCTATTTGTACATAATCATGTATCTCGATCTAGAACAAAGTGAGTCAACAAGGATCCGAAAAGTCATACTCCCCGCCTCCGATTCATTAATCATTGGCCTAACTTTTCTACAATGTTACTCAACAGTATGACATCTTATGTCATTATAATTATGACATCTTATGTCATTATAAATTTGACATCTCATGTCATTGCATGTACCCAAAAATTATATACAAGTGATTAATCATTAACAATAATTATCTCATAATTATACAAAAAAGATTGGTTTTGAGGGCATACATCTAACACAGTGCTGGGACTGTGAATCACACTGGCAGTCAATATATGGGTTATCGCTGATGCAATCCGCATCGGAATGGCATGGCTCCTTCAATTTCGCTTCAGCTTCTTGTTGGAAACAGCCTGCATCCATTAATTTCTTCGTTAATGGACTCATTATCTCAAGTTTTTCCAGTAGAACAACAAAAGTTGGCACAAACCAGTAAATTTGGCCAAATAAAAAAGGCAAATGCTTTTGTTAATGAAAATGTGAGTTCTATGTTGGAGCTTATACGGTGCCAACCCCAGTGGATCTGGTCATGCAGGGTGGGACCGTGGGGGAATCTAGCTATAGGGGATGCGACCCAGGTGTGGCTACTGAAAGTAAAACAAATTTATCCACGCACTCAAATCTGTATAAACAATGAAACTTCTTCGCGAAAACAATATTATTAAAGATTTAGAACGGAATCTTACATGAGGATAGAACCAAGAGCGCAACGAAAAATGCTAGCTTGAAGGAATACTTTTCCATCTCTTGCGCCTATTTCACGTATTGCTACTCTGACGATAATGTCGTTTTCCCTTCTGAACTATTTACTTGGGGCTCTTGTAAATCACATATTCTATGATCAATTGTGAATTCAATAGCCTGCATCAAAGAATGCTATGATGATCTCAGACGAGAGAATCGTCGTAACTTTTAGTATAAAATTGTGGGAACATTATGCATATGGGGATATGGAGACGGAGTTGATCTAAATGGATATATGCAGACAAGAGGTGCAGGTTAACGCGTAACAAGCTTTTTAAGTGTCATGTTTCGAGAAAAGGAAAGATTAAAACTAAATGTAAATGGAAGTTTGAAATACTCTCAAGGAATGGAAAGCGTTACTTTTTGAAATGTCTATGGAATGCACTGTCTGTACAAAAGGCCGGTGTGTTGGGGCCGGCTTGCTTGCAATTTGACAATATCATGTCGGCATGCAGGCCACAGGGCCAGTGGCGGATCCAAGGGGTGGCAAACCAGGGCGGCAGCTACCCATTGCTCCGCCCAAAAAAAAATTACCTTGATTTTTTTTTTTGGTTTTTTCATAAGTTGGCCGACACCCATTACCCCAGGATTTAGTCGCGTCTCCCTCTCCCTCCGGCTCTCAGCCTCTCTCTCACTCCCTCTCAACTCCTCCTCCGGCAACCGACATCCCACCGTCGACCGAAACCCAGGAGCTTCCATCGGCAACCGGCCTCTCTCTCTCTCTCTCAGTAGACTCTCTTTCTCTCTCTCGGGCTCTCTCTCTCAGCTGCCCAGCGTCCATTGCTCATTGCCGCTGGCCCGCCGTGCTCAGGTTCTCTTGCAAGGCAGCAGGTATCCCTCTCTCAGCTAATTGTTGATTGTGATTTCACTGATTTGTGAATGTGATTAGGGTTTGATTATTGAATTATGAAAGTCATTAGGACTTGAAATGAATTGTGAAAATTAGGTAAATTGATGTTGTGTGATTAGGGGCCAGACCCAAGTAGTTCAAGCGTTTGTTCAGATCTCTTGTGGAATGTAGTCCGTAGAATTACTTCCAATCAACATCACTGCTTTCACCATCTATCTTACACTTTGAATCTGCTGAATCCACATTATTTCAATGGCTCTACGAGCATGGAACTGACTCTAATATTTGAACCATCAATTGGGCTTAAGCTTTTGATCCTCTTTATTACCTATTTTTCTTCCTATGCTTGATTTAGGGCTTGAAATTGAATTGTGAAAATTAGGTATAAATTGATGTCGTGTGATATTTTATTATAAATTGAAATGTGCCGATGGGTAAATTGATCCTCATTATTACCTAACTGAATTTTGCCTCTCTCTCACTCCCCGTAGATAAGCCACAGTTTTTCTCTTCATTAGGGGCGGCAAAATTTAAGGGGATGCAAAGTGGTGATAATGATGTTGTCTGGCTAATGTAGGAAATTTTTTTACTAGCATGCAGACCCATTAATCATGAATCCTCTCTGGCCTTAGTTCTTTCATATGTTCTGAAGTTTTTCTTTAGTTTCTTTTCATTTTGCACTTCCAATTGTGGATCTTACATTCCCTACCCCTTTCTCTTCTTGTCAGGGGTGGTTGTTTTCATATGATCCCTTTTGGAAGCCCCCACAAATGAAGGTTGTGTCGCTTTCTAGTTAATGAAATTGTCAATTTTGAGTCTGTTATCAATCTAATTTACTCCTTTTGTTTGAGAATGGTGTTAAAGCGTCTATAGCTCAAACCAAGGATAGAAAGTTCGTTGATCTAAAATTGAAGCATTTGATATAAATTATCAACTGTGTGTGTGGCTAGGTACATCTATATCTACAATCCCATACATGCGTTTTGTGCATAGACATGCTTGCGTCTGCAAATGCTCAGGTTCTTGCATAATGCACTTTGCTGCTGGTATATTTCTTGTTTTTGAGTTGATGATCACAGTAGAGTTTCAAAATATTTTTTTTTAGATTCTTGTACACACTGTGATCTGTCTATTTGATGCCAAAGTCATCATTGTATAATATGCGATATCTTGTTGTTTAGATTGACATGAGAGATAGGTTTGCAGACAACCACTGGGAACTTAGAGACTTCAGTGCAAATCTCAGTCCTTAATTTTCAATATTTTAACTCTGAAAACATTTTGCATTAAGTAGGAATTTTTTTTCCATTTCGTCTCAGGAGTTCTCTCCCTTCAAATTGGGTCTCAAAAAATTGTTGGAGATTGTGTGAATGTATTGGTGTTTGTGTTTGAATTCTAAGATGTTCGGTGATAGTTTTGTGAATGGATTTGAATCCTAGAAAAAACTTGAAAACGAACATTACCATACAAGTCATATGTAAGTTTCCCGTTTTATTTGTTTTATTTTTATATTTCTTGATTTTTGTCCATGTGAATATTATATGTCCACATGTTACTAATCTATCAGGACGGAGGTGGTTGAAAAATGTATAAGAATATTAACTCTAACTTGATCCAAATGACTAATTCAATGTGCTGAAATAATCAATTACCATATGAATATTCCATAGTCATGATAAACACCACTATGCTATCCGGATATAAACCACCAGATTAAATTATTGCACTTGGGTCTTGGATCCGCCACTGCATAGGACCATATATAGGCAGGCTTTGGTAGTAATTTGCATAAATTACGTTTTAAAGGCATCCCCTTTCGTTTCATCTTGTAATTCAAAAAGATTCTTCACTATAATGCCGCCCGCGCGCATTAAAGCACTCATTGAACATTTGCCTAAACGGCTAAACCCCCAGTAGGGAAGTTCTATTGTCAGGGATGCTTCGAGTCTTCCACTCTTTTTCCAATTGTGGTTAATTTGTACAAAAAGTTAAACCGGTCGAGGAGGTACCAAACTAAGCTCTGGCAATATCAATAACGTGGTCTATATACTATAAGTAAATGGCTTCCTCCATTATTTATTCCCCTGAGACGTGTTTGCTTTTTCACACTCATTCATATCATCAAGGCGATGGCAAAATCAACTCTCTCAGTTCCCGCTCTCCTCGGCCTCCTCCTGGTTTTGTCGATCAGTTCTGGTAAAATTCCACACTTTGGGCTTATGGAGTAGTAACTTTATACTTCTTATCTAGACTCTCCTTTCATTAATGCTCTGTTACTTTTTGTCTGTGTACACTTGAGCAGTTCAATGGCCAGTGACATAAGGATCTTTCAGGAATCATGGTAACCATGCCATCTTTTGAATATGTAGCTCTTCAAGACATCGAAATTTGTTTTTGTTCTGTGAAACAATTTTCCTGTCTTTCATATAGCTTCGCTGAGTTTTCTCTAATGGTTGTTCAACAAGCGAGAATTCACAGGAAAACAAATGGAGCGCGTAAAATCTTACCCGTAGAAGGAGCTGCAATTAGTTTTTTTTTTCTCTGACAAAATGGTTGAACGAGTAGCGTAATTGTTAAGAGTTTTTAGATATTTAATTGCCTTGTGATATTGATTTTGGGTTTAAGCTAAGCAAATTGCTTTCTTTCCTGATGATTTTTGTCGGGTTAACTTGCGAAGGGCCTCTGGAACTTGCTTATGCACAGGTACAACATTAATCCAAAACCAATGTTCCGCATCAGCCATCATTAAACGTGAGAATTCCAATTGAATTGTTCGTGACTTGTGGGATTTATCCTGCATGTGTTGTAGGAGAAGACAACTTGGTGTGTAGCCAAGCCTTCATCAAGCGACTCAGAACTGACTGCGAACATCCAGTTCGCTTGCGACCAAGTGTACGACTGCAGGCTGATAGAAGAAGGTGGCCCATGCTTTTTACCTGATAACCTTATTCACCATGCCTCGGTCGTCATGAATCTTTACTACAAGATGATGGGCCATAACGGGTGGAACTGTGACTTCAGGAGCTCTGGCCTCATCACTGTGACTGACCCAAGTAAGGTCGCCAATCCATTTGCATGTTAAATAAAGATGTTCCTTTTTTCGTTTGATTTTAAGATATAACCTCGATCAGTACAAGTTAATTAAACTCTTTCATTTTATTTGTATTGAATTGACAAAGCCTTGTTTCTTTCTTGCCGGGTCATAAATTGTTTGAGCCCTGTTTTGCAGGTTTTGGTAGCTGCACCTATGCCTAGTAACCACAGTGAGTAATATGGTTTCAGGGACCAGCTTTCAAGATTTAAGCTATAATAATCTGTGGAGAAGCCCTATACTCTTCCCCTGATTTGTTTCCTTTTGAGTCTTCTAGCCACTTTGGCGTAGATATACAAGGTGCTCTTTAGAGTCTTTCTTGTATTTAGTTTTAAATAAGGCGTGGAGGAGTTCTACGAACTCTTCCGTGAACCCTACATGTTTTCTTCGCTTTTCCCATTTAGTGTTTATCTGCAGTAGTTGCAGTGCATAGCATCTAATCTCAAGTTCTCACTAAATCAACCTCATTCATGGCAATCTAAGTAACGTCATCCAAAGTAACAGCTGGTTCAAAGCTTTATTTCTTTATGAATCTCTCTTTGGAATCTTAAAATCGATTCCACTGTGTATATATTTTGTTTGTCTGTTTTTTTTTCTTTGAAGGCATAATTAAACATAGACTTATCAGCAAACTAGAAGGTTTTTACTTCTCTGGTGGGATTGATACGAGGTCCAAACTAACATTATCTGCGACGTGAGCCATGACATCATATGAATTAAACTAAGTTCCTAAGTTGCTATCCCTTTTTGCCTATTTGCCTATCAGGGTTTATGCATGTTGTTTTTATGAAGAAATTAGCGAAGCACACTTACCTTGTCATAAAGAAGAGGGTATTAATGTAGAAGCGGACAAAATGACAATCAGCAAGTATCTTGCCCTGTTTAAGGCCTTGAGGCATGGTCCCGTGATCGCTTAGTTTCATCCTTAAACTACAATTTTCTGTTTTTGGGTAGTTTCTTCAGATTCCTTCATGGATGCATGAATCATGTACTTGAGTTAAGAAAAAGACTATAATTCATGGATGTATGTGCGTTGCACATGGTATTGCAAAACGACTTCGTTCTCTATAGTTTCAAAAATTTCTCGCTTAATGTACACTATCATGCAATCATTCATCCAGTTATCTCTCATCCTATTACAAAAATCAATCTTGATAATCTTTATCGCAGAGAACACTCTCTCAACGGTTTGCAGTCGCAACTGGTAAAATCAATGCCAACTCAATAAGCTGATAAACTAGTGGATACAAAATATTCTTTTTGGTATCAATCATCTTCACAGCAAGACCTCCAATATCTTGAAGCCCAAAAAAAACATCATGCAATCTAACATCTCTAATGTAGGAGTCAAAATGATCTCTAAGAAACAACTTTTCAGTTGTTGAGAAATCTTCTGGATAAAATTCAGCAAGACGACATAACCTATCACGATCGAATGTTGATAATGAGTACCTTAGATCAAGACATGCATTGCTAAGAAGTACCTCTGTAATTGCTTCTGTGAAACAATCATTTATCTCTTCAGCAATTAAATCAATAACCTGGCAAAACACTTCCACACAAAAATAATGCAAATAAGTAATTGTTTGCCCTCCACGCCTCGAACGACAGAAGTGTTAAATCCCACAGAACTAAACACATATCTCCCGAACCTTGCCCCTCTAGATCGTCTAAACAAATAACACCACAAGCAATATGTGGCATCCTTTGAAACACTATATTCCAACCACGGATAATCTTTGAACCATGCCGCCCTAAAACCCCTTACATCACTCCCATATTTCATTCTGAGAAAATTATAGCTACGCGGTTGACAAGGACCTTTGGTCATGTACTCCCTACAAACTTGATCAATAATCCTAGCATCATATTCTTCAATGGATTTACGTATCCCTATGACAACAACAATATCGTCTGGACTAAACTCAATACGAGGTATTTTCAAACTAGTATCATTTTCAGAACAAATAGTCACATTAGGAGTATTAGACGATTCCACGCTTCGTGGTTTTTTTGTGAAAAACTTTTTCATTATCTAAACAAAATAAAATTCATACAAATTAAACAAATTTATAGATTTGTGGCATATATTAGGTTGTTTGTGATGAAATTTTTTGTAATTAACTTTTCTATCAATGATATTATAAAATTGGCCTTAAAAAAATTAAAAGTATGACTTATTCTTAGACGTTGACCAAAATAAATATTTGTGATGCAATTAATGACTAATATAAGAAGTCATTATTTGTATATGGAAATGCTACCTTAACATGGAAACAAAAATTCAAAACATGGTGGGCTCATGCCAACCTATTTATAAAAAAAAATTAACACATGTAAAAAATTATTTTGGGCGGAGCCAACCGTGGTGGCAGCCATAGTTCGCCATGACTTAGTTCTGCCCATGGATCTCGGGCGAGACCCACTCCTCTCTCTTTCTGAAATTGCTCTGCAATTCGGTCAAAAGAGGGGGTGACCATGCCATGCATGGCTTAATAGTCCGACCAACTAATGCAATTATTGCTCGCTATTAGTAGGGGTGAAGAGAACCGGACCGGACCGGAAAACCGGACCGGATTTCGGGTCCGGTCCGGTCCTTTTCCCTAAAATGCGGTCCGGTCCTTCTTTTTAATAAATGCGGTCCGGACCGGACCGGACCGCATTTATTAAAAAAATAAAAAATATATGTTTTTATTATTTTTAATATAAATTATAAACATAAAACGTTTAATTTTAATCTAAACTAAAACTTAACATTTTTATATACACTTCCCATTTGAAATTAACCTAAAAAAATTTTGAAATTTTTTTTTAAAAAAAATTAAAACCGGTCCGGTCCTCTATTTTAAGAGGACCGGAATGCGGTCTGAAATACTGGACCGCATTTCGGTTTTTCAGCCCTAGCTATTAGTGCTGTCTCAGAGTCCCAAGGACTTATCCTCTCTCTACATTCATTCAAATTTTTAAGGTTCATGTCTTATTTGGGCAAGTGGGATTTCCCATTCCAACCGTGATCGATCGTCACTCCCCAAAACGGCCTCGCGCCGTAGAAAGTGGTCAGAATGTACGAGCCAATCTTGTTTCCTTCGATAAAAATAAAAAAAAGTACCCAATCCTATATTTTTTCCCTTTGGTTTTCAACCAAGAAATACCCTCTTCTATAAGGAAAATAATCAACCATCCGTGAATTTTCCGGCGTTTTATCTTAAGACCAAAACGTTTCAACTTTACAAAATTTGAGACCTGAATTTTAAAGTTTTCACAAATTCAAGACCCCATACAAAATTAGTCCAAATTCAGTTAAGATATTAATTAATGTATTTTTTTTTGCTAATTGTTTGTTTGAAGTGCTATTTTTGCATCGAGAGCTCCAACTAAAATAGATTATTTGAAAAATATACTGACCAAAGCAAATCTCAAACACTGAAATTGGCTTCAGAACTTTAAGTATTATTGAAGTTAAAAGACTTATTCACAGGCGACCAAATCTATCATAATAATTTATATATATATATATATATAACTCACTCTTTTTTCGCCACATATATAAAAATTTAAAAATCTCACCCTGCCCTTGTCTTCTCTGAAAAAGCTGTTTCACATAATTATATCTCTCCTAAAAATAATTTGAAATAACCCTCTCGCCACAATAAACATATATCATACTAGGGGTGAACAGAACCGGACCGCAGATCGGTCCGGACCGGACCGGACCGCATATTAAAAAAATAAAAAAATATATGTTTTTATTATTTTTAATATAAATTATAAACATAAAGCGTTTAATTTTAATCTAAACTAAAACTTAACATTTTTATATACAGTTCCTATTTGAAATTAACCTAAAAAAAAATTTGAAAATTTTTTAAAAAAAATTGAAAAAAATTAAAACCGATCCGAACCACTTAAGTGGTCCGGACCGGACCGCATTTAGTGAAACCGGACCGGACCGGACCACTTATAAGTGGTCCGGTCCGGTCCTCTATTTTAAGAGGACCGGAATGCGGTCCGATTTCGGACCGCATTCCGGTTTTTCAGCCCTATATCATACCAATTTTCCAAAATTTTGAATCATATATTTATCAAAGTTTTTATTGTGGCAACTGGAAAATTTTTTGAGTTCTTTATGCACCGGACTTGTTAGGACATAACCCAATTTGACGGGATCTTATAATTAACCTTAAGATAAACTCCAAACACTTGAATCGAGACCAATAAATAATCTAATTGGGCCTCATTTTTCCTTGGTCCTGCCGAGTAAATGAATGGTTTTACCCGGCGTTGGCGTTGCTAGAACAATCCAATAGCATGTACAAACCAATCAACAGAGTCCCCTGGTGGTTCACGCCTCTTCTCAGAGAAATATCCATCCTGATCTGGAGACCTTACCCTTAAGCTCAGAAGAAACTTTCTTTATCCAAATATATATATATATATATTAGATTTCTTTGACACGGTGGATTTTGTAATACAACAAAATTGGCAACAATAACAAGAAACAAATGTAGCCTTCTTTTGTTCTTAGATCTTGTTCCAGTGAGGATACTTTCCACGTGGTTGGCCGAAAAATTATCGATATAGGTTATAGTATCCTCATGTAATTAGTATGATGGTGTTACTTGTCGCCATAAATAAAGAAAAATCTTATTGGAGGAGAGAAGAATATGATATATAGCAATAATTTTTTTTATAAATGTTAAAACATGAAGTTAAAAATAATAATCGTGATGATTTCTAGCAAAGCTAGCTTTGCCAATAAATACCCCGATAACAATATTATATTTTTTTTCAAACTAAAATATTTTCATACATGCACAACATGACTTTATATGTATAACACGTGCAATTAATGAGAAAGAGATTGTATTTTGCAGAATATTCTAGGCATACCATTTATAAAAGTTTTCTTTTAGAAACAAAAAAATGCATATATTTAAGTTATAGTAGACAGAGGAATATTTTATCTAAAAATTTGAAATCTTTAGTGAAGGCAAGATCGAGGACGTGGCAATTGTCAACGGAAGTCCTCGTCTGTCCAGTTCAGATCTGCCTATGTTGATGTCCGAGTAGTTAAGTATATAGGAGTTTGCCTAAATTGCTGAAAATAAAAATAATTAATGTATAACAATGGTGATACTCACCCAAAGCATTTAAAACAGCCAAAATAAAAGACTCATGGGATTAAAAAAATTATGCCAAATGACCGGTTTCTAGTACTGCCAAGGACGCACAAAATCATGGTTTTCGGTTTTTTTTTTTTTTAAGCAGACCATGGTTTTGGTTTTGTTCATTAAAATTTCTGCCATATTCGGGTGGTGAACAGTGAGAATGTACGAAACGCTCGCCACACGTCTTACAATTCCATGGAACACATTTGGTCCCCAAATGAATGCTGACCTTGAAAACCAATTAGCATGGCTGCGTATCTCTTTCTGTCATTTGATCACTACCCTTTTTGTCTTTACGCTGCGCACCATTTTCTATATTCTCTCTCTCTCTTCTTCCTCCGCTCTATTAATATGTTTGTATTGCATAGACATTCTCTCTCACCTTCTCACACTCTCCATCAATATCTTAAGCTATTCTCCTTGGCACCCTCCGCTTCATTCGTTTTCTTCTCTCGAGAATCCAAGGTTTGTTCTTTATTTCACCTTTGTTTCGGCTCAGTATCCTCTTCGCTTTTCAGGGCATGATGCTGATACTGTTCTTATATGACGATTTACATCTGGGTTTTTAGTAGACGTATGAGTTATATGCAGTAGTTGATATCCTTTTCTTTTTAAATTGAAATGGGTTGTCAGTACTTGTCACTGATTTTCGAAAATTCGTTTCTTGTCTTATGATCATTGCCTCTAGTTTAAAGCGACGGCAAGTTCTCTGTTTGAGCTCTCTTCTGAGGTAGGAGGATATCAGAGGTTGAGTTTTCCGTATGTTATGATTTAGGATCCCTGTTTCGGATTGTGTTAGGTTTAGTTGGTCTCGGCAGAATTGGATTACACCGACTGTAGTTTAATTTTTCTTAGTGGACTAATCAGCGTATGAGTCTATGGCATTAGTCTTATTTATGGTGTAGCTTAACACAGCCTCACACCCTTATTCGCGCAACGGCCTTTAGACCCGATGCCAACTTCCTCACTTGTAACTAGCGGCTGGTGGATCAGATTGCGGGTTCAATGAGTTTTGTCTGTTTCATTGCATATTCGTATCCTCAGAAGAAGGTGGGGCTCACATGCTCCCCTTTAAGAATGACAGGTAGAAGGATCCTGCTTCCATGATAGGAATCAATGAGTCTTGTATAGGACAACAATAAAAAGGTGGTGGAAACTCTTGAATTTGAAATTGCAGGGGTGTAAACTCTGTTTTTATGTGCTGTGTAAACACTTCTTATGATATTTCATGTATTGCTTTTGACAGAACCTGTTCCATGAATTTCGTTTTTATCCCACTAAGTTTATCGAATCTAAATTTGATTCATTTAGACATACTGCAGAATTTGTATGTCAATTTGTTTTCTTTTGATGGATACTTTGCTCACTTTCTAAGCAAATACTTCTGAGTTGATTAGTTTCTTATTGCCTTGGAAGCCTTGATCAAGTTTTTTTATACTATTTTCTGCAATTCACTGAATTATTTAAGATGAGGTGGTGTGAAATTTTAATTTTAAAATCACTTTCAGGATATTCTTGGGATAGCATAAACAGACCTTCGGAAAGATGGAGATAACAAATGTAATGGAGTATGAGGCGATTGCAAAGGAGAAATTGCCGAAGATGGTTTATGACTACTATGCATCAGGCGCAGAGGACCAATGGACTCTTAAGGAGAACCGAAATGCATTCTCAAGGATTTTGTAAGCTTTTCTCTTGACAGTGACCCTCAGAAAGTACTCTATTTATATTTTTGGTGTGGTGCGTTTTATTTGGCCCTTTTATGGTCATCCATGCTTTTGCTTTGATCTTGATTTTGTACTTGGAGTTTTCCTTTTCCCCCTGAAAATAAATTTTAGTTCTTCCTTTTGCCATTTGTAGGTTGTTCTGTATGCCATTAATTCATTACCTTAAACTGGTTGTTAATTCATTACCTTAAACTGGTTGTTGGATCGGCTCTTACAAGTTTTGCTTGCTGAAAATAGGTTTCGACCTCGTATTCTTGTTGATGTAAGCAAGATTGACATCACCACAACTGTGTTGGGTTTCAACATCTCAATGCCCATCATGATTGCTCCTACAGCCATGCAGAAGATGGCTCACCCTGACGGTATGGACCTCTGCTGTAATGCGTTTGATATTTCTATATTTAAATTTGCAAACTTAATTGACTTTGTTAAACATATAGATGCAAGTGGAATCATATATGTCAAAAACTTGCACAACGTAGTTCATGATATGTTGAAGATACGTGCATTACTTATACCCTAAGATAATCTTAATGTGAATATGGGAAAAATTTAGAAAGAACTCTTGATGACCGCAATATGTAAGTTGCTTTCTTCTTCTACTTTCAATTGCATACAAAAGAGTATGCTTACAACTCATTTGTTGGAATAAAAACGCATGTACGCTGTGTAGCACCTGTCCCTCTAGGAAGGTTAAGGAAAGGATTCATCAAAGACATTAAAAAAGAAGTATATCTTGTAATTTACATCATCAACATTGCATTTGAAACTTCACTTTCAAGAACTGGATCGTAATATTCTTTTCCTTTGCTATCATCTTTTCTTTTCATTGAAAGGTACTTCTTATGGAGTATCAAAAAGTAATTAATGGAATTCTCTTTTTAGAAATATCCTTGAAAAAATGGCTGGAATATACCAGACAATTTTTTTTTTTTTTCATTTGGCAGGATCCTTGAAAATCAACTGAATGACCAGAATTTGAAAATGTTTACTGTGAAATGAGTAGTCTTCCTTCTGGAAACCATATGCCTTTTTTTACATTGTCTGTTGAAATGGTCTAGTTGCACTTGCTCGGACCTATCTTTTCATATAAAATGCATGAGAAACCTGAAGAGTTTAGAAAGATATTTGGCACATTGATATAGTTGCGTTAATCGGTGACTTACTTAGTGCCTATTAACAAGTTTTTCTTCCTAATTTCCCTTTTCAAAATTACTACATTTTTAATTTTTCTGCTTATCTCAATAAAGTAATGTTTATGCAGGAGAATATGCAACAGCAAGAGCAGCATCAGCAGCTGGCACTATCATGGTATGGTTTCTCATCAAGCTTCTTCCAAGTGCTTTTATCTAGTTGAATTTGATATTTTGTGCAATTCCTTCATCATTTTTGTTTCAGTACATTGCAATCAATATTCACAAGTCTGTCTCAATCAATTTCGACATGATTGATTTTTTCAGACACTATCCTCATGGGCTACTTCTAGCGTTGAAGAGGTCGCTTCAACAGGACCTGGAATTCGCTTCTTCCAACTCTACGTGAGTTCAAGTTATCAACCCTTGCTTTTGCTATTAATTTTTCATCGTCTGTCTCTATCCTTTTGCAAAAATCAACCGTTTTAGTGCCCATTATTGATCATGTTTCAAGCGTCGTGACCAGGTGTTATTAATACAGAGTATGAAGTAGGATACAATACTGATTAATGGTACTTAGGAATTACTATCGCACGGTGCATAGGGCACATGTTTTGCATGGGACCTATTTTCTTTGTAATTCACTCTAGTGTAGGATGTAAGGTATTATTTGACAATATATGGTAGTTTGAGAACGCAATTCATAAAAGTGATAGTTGAGGGGACTATATTATCAAAGGAGTGAGTTCATGGGCAGAAAGTGTATTTTTCTCTAATTTAATATGGACTATATGCATGTCATACATAGTCTAGTCGTATTCTTTTGGGAATCTTACACTACGGAATGAGGGTTTCACCTTGTGGGTTTGCATTGATAACTAGGGTTTCACTATGTAGGGGTATTGCTAAATAATTCTAACATGTACAAAAGACTTTGATTAATTTTTCATTATGCAAGTCTGAAGCTCAAACAAGCCACATCAAAGGTGTAAATAGGTCATTTGCCAATTTGAATCTAACCTTCCTTTTCCCAACAAAAGAAGTTGGAATTTGGTTTGTCATATTAGATTGTAACAAGGTTACAGGGATAAGTTCCTTTTAAAATAGTGTACAAAACAAGATAATACTTGTTCTCTTTCTTTAAATGCTGTAATCACGAAACTAATACATGTTAAATATATGCACTATAAGATATAATCTAACATATGATGTAGCACACATAAGGTTTAAATATATACGATGTGTAATATATGTATAGAATGTGTAATATACGTATAGAATGTATAGGTACACATAACATATCTATTTCAGGCATATATATCACTAAAATAAATATTAAATGTATCAATGATATAACACGTAGTCTTTGAGCTCTTTCAAGGCGGGATTCTCCCTTGACTCAATCTTCGAACTAACTGATGAAATTCTCTACCAGAGCAGCAGGCTTTAGATGAGCTCAAACAAGTCAAGTTGAGCTTAAGCAAGCTTGGCTTTGCTCAATTTAAGTTCGGTTCATCAGCCTAAATTGAGATGAGTCAAGATTTTGCTTGTTCTGTTCCTTTATATTTTAGTGAAAATTAGTGGTGAAAATCGAGCCGTTTATAAGATGGAGCGATCTCATTTACCTTTCACAAACTGCTAATTTCTCTTGAGCCTTAATGCTATGTGAATGCACCACTGTCCATTGTCCAATCTTGAATGGAGTGGGAGAGGAGAATTAATAGGAAATGAGTGATATAAAAGCCAAGTTTCAGATCACATCTTTACTAAGTACAGCTGGACCTTACATTAAGTCAAAGAAGTTTCATGTAGCAACAGGCCTTTTCGAGTTAAAGTACAGATATGACTGACATAGATACAAGTCTTATATATTTTGTGGCCATTTAATTTTTAACTTGAACTTTGCTTCTTTTTTATATCCATCAAAGGCTCATTACGGTGTGAAAATGGAGCGGCCCTCTAGCTATATTCAGGAATCATAAAAATAATACCTTTCTATTTCCTCCATATAAAACCATTGATATCTATAATGTTCCAAAATAGATAATGCTTATGAAATTTTCACTTTTAGGTTATTAGTATTCATCTTACACTTTGTTGCTCTGCTTATTCCTTAGGTGTATAAAGACAGGAATGTGGTTCAACAGCTTGTGAGGAGAGCTGAAAGGGCTGGTTTCAAGGCAATTGCCCTTACCGTGGACACTCCAAGGCTCGGCCGCAGGGAAGCTGACATAAAGAACAGGTGAACATTCATTCCAAGCTACAAGTTGGAAATGAAAAAAGGAAAAAGAACCCCAAAGGTTCTCTAGCTTTTCCAATTATTTGTGGCTAGTGTCAATGTTGTATAAAATTTACCTCAAGTTTGCTGTGTCGCAAGAAACCTAATTGTTTGATGCTACAGATTTGTCTTGCCTCCATTTTTGACATTGAAGAACTTTGAGGGGTTGAATCTCGGGAAGATGGACAAGGTGGGTGGCCTACATGACTTTTGCATATCAAAAAAGGGATTTTCTCGGTGTATTCATATCCATATAATTTGTTTTTTCATGATCATACATGGGTTTGACCTGCAGACCAATGATTCTGGACTAGCTTCGTATGTTGCTGGACAGGTTGACCGGTCTCTCAGCTGGAAGGTAGATGGTTGCTCATATATAAGATTCTCAGAAGTAGGAGATAGAAGAAATTTTGCTTAACTTTTCATTGGTTGGACAGGATGTGAAGTGGCTTCAGACAATCACCCATTTGCCAATTCTTGTGAAAGGTGTACTAACCGCTGAGGATGGTATGTATTCTGAACACCCTCTCCCCCCATCCCCTCCCCCCCAAAAGCCCCAACAAGTAAAAAAGAAGAAGAAGAAAGTAAAACAAAAGACAAAAGCAGAAATAAATAGTTGCAAGGGAAAAAAGAGCATCCTGTCTCTTGCATTTTCTAATCCAGGTTTCCAACAAGTCTCTCCCATTGAATCCAACTATTGTGTTTAATGCAGCAAGTCTAGCCATACAAGCTGGAGCTGCAGGAATCATTGTGTCCAATCACGGAGCTCGCCAACTTGATTACGTCCCTGCAACTATTATGGCTTTGGAAGAGGTAATATATTTGCATCAGCATGAATTTCACCACTTCCGTGGTCTATCCTGAGTTATGATCATATTTTACCATTAAGTGAAGGTGATTCCGTTTTATAATGTTTTAGTTCTGTTACTCATATATTTCTTACTTTTTTAATGTATTTATCATGAGTGACCAGAATTTGAATGTGAGGACTGTAACATATGATTTTCAATATCAATTTTTTCAAATTAGCATCATTCTGTTGCTGGATTCTGTTGTTGTGGTTGATTGGTAAGAGTTTGAAAATGTTTTGTACCAACATAACTGAAATCTTTGTTGTTCTCTGTACTCAGGTCTTCCAGTAACTTGATATTGTCCATTGGCAGGAGAATTAGTTAAAGTTGGATTCATAATTGAACCTCTTAACGTTCAGATATTATGTTTCTGATTGCAATGGCTTAGGTCGTCAAAGCTGCACAAGGTCGAGTTCCTGTTTTTCTGGATGGCGGAGTCCGTCGAGGAACAGATGTCTTCAAAGCACTGGCACTTGGAGCATCTGGCATATTCGTGAGTAAACAAGATGCTGCATGGCCATCATAGAAATGAAGGGAAATAGCTAATTATAATGATGAACATAATTATTTCTAATTGTCTCAGATTTTCACACACAAAAATACCATGTCAAAAATAACATCGTGTAATTTTAACAGTCTTAGGATCGTGGAAGTACTAGTAATGGAACTGGCTAATTTTGGAAGCATATGATTTTTCTTTCCCTCCCCCATCATTCCCAGGTTTCTCGCTTAGCGAATTGTCATTCATCTGCTTCTATTTTTGTATTTCAGATTGGAAGACCTGTGTTGTTCTCATTGGCTGCTGAAGGTGAGGCTGGTGTACGAAAAGTGCTTCAGATGCTTCGTGATGAGTTTGAACTAGCTATGGCTTTAAGTGGTTGCCGCTCACTGAAAGAGATTACCCGTGACCACATCATGACTGAATGGGACCGTCCTAGTATTGCACCCAGGCTCTAAGACGATGGTGCTGCTTCTTCTTCTTCATTGTTGTGGTGGAGGTTAAGTTTCAATAACTTGTCTGCGATCAGAATAACCTATATTGAGTATGCATCAATATATATATATATATATTGATGAGTTAGACCTTTTGTGATGACAATCAGATAATGTTCTCATACGTATCTAATCTACTTTTGAACTCCCTGTATATTTTTTTAACCAGGATACTGGTCAATCCCAAAGGATACCCCTATGCAAAGACTGCCCAAGATACGTCTTTGATTGCCCCCCTTTATTTTGACATCCACACCACCGAGTACATTTTTTCATTCTTGCATTTTGTTTTTTGGATTTTCTGAGATATTCTTCACTCTATAGTCTACAACCTCCGTAGAGTGCAAATCTTCAATATTTGAAGTCAATTTTCTCCATTTACTCTTTTTTGATTTCGACTACGCCATCAAAGAGACCAGAAATAAAGGAAAAAGCACAATAACCGGCCATAGAAAACTTGGCCAAGGGGAGAGAAACCATCGGGAGGAGCTCTTACTCCTCCCGCCGGTCAGATCTGGTAATTGGGAGGGAGGGAGGTCAGGCGAGAGAGGGAATGGTGTGTCTATTCTCTCTCTAGCGAAAGGGGGATGTTGGCGTTGTTGTCAGTTGCTTGTAATTTTATGATATGAACTTGTGGGTGGGAGAAAGCGTGGCTGCAAATGCTATTTTGTGACTAGGGCCTTCTGGCAACTGGTATACCATTGCACTGAATACAGTACCATAGCTACGCATTCATGCACCTGAGGAAAGGACTTTTTTATTTTTTAAAAAAGCAGCGGAAAGGACATGTTTATTAGTAACAGGTGACTCTTACTTAGGTTTAGCAACATCTACAATCTGCAGATTTACATCAATTAACGAAGAGGAAAATTTAGAGTAAAATTGCTTCATTTCTAGGCTGTCGTGTATATATTGTTTGTTTGCAATGGAAAGAAGCTCAGTAGCACCCGACCCCGCTCTGCTATTTTAGCTTCAAAACTCAGTCTGCTAAAAAGATTACATTTACTTATAACTTTGAAAATGGTGCTTTCCCATGTTTATGAAAAAAACCAAAGAAAGGAATTTATGAAAAGTCACCCAAAATAAGTTGGTCAACTGAAACACACTAAACTGCAGTCAATTGATCCAAAACAAAATTAAGCTCACGTAGAGCTCTGGTGTAACTTCCGAATGAGAGAAGGAAGCCTAATCCCACAAATGTCAAACGGTCAGCATGTCAAACTTCAGACCTTCCCATCTGGAGAGACAAGAAAGTGTTGCTGCATAACATTCTGTAATTTCGCTGCCGCCCAAGAAAACCGCAAGAAATTGTCTGCCTAAAGACTGCAAAGAAAGCTATACAAGTAAAAAAATCATACATTACTACCCTGTTAGCTTTTCATGACAAAAGTTCCTTAAGCGAGTAATGTAACCAGAATACTGTGAGCTATCTATCCCCTTTGAGTTTGTGCAACAAGAAGCCATTGATCTACGAACATATTAGCTACAAACCTAAAGACAGTTGCATGATCTTCGCGCTTCTACGACTCTTAATTGCAGATGTAGCTTGCATTTGAATGTTCGGTTAGATGAAATTTTGAGAATTTGAAGTGTTTTGAGAATTTTTAGGTGATGTTAAACTTTATTGGTATGCGTGCAAAAAGTATTTTTAGGTGATGTTAAAAAACATGTCCGGTTTTAGAATTCTAAAATTCTAAAGAATCCTAGTATTCTTGAGAAACCGAACATGTCCAGGTAGGGATCTGACATATCAATCAGGTTCCTATCTCAACCAACAAACTTCAAAGGTAGGGAGCAAGGGGACTCACCATCTATTTTGCTGCCTAGCTCTCTCAGAGCAAAAAAAGAGCAACATAAGAATGTTGATGTCCCCGAAGATCTCCGTACAATACATAAGGGGAAGCAAGGTGATCCAATCTCCAACCTCCGTCCGTCTTCTTACTGAGTTGTTAAATGCAGTTAAGTCATGCATTATCTCCGCAGCCAGGCTATGCTGCTCCTAGTGTGGAGGTCAATACAACTGAAAAATTGTCTGCTGAAAGGGCATAGTCCTGAACTCACCTCGAAAGTGTGAAAAGCATTTAGAGAGATGCAATGCTGCGGTCACCAACCTCCAGCTATCATCAAATGCAGCCCAGGATGGAGTTACTTTCGAATGAGTAGAGAAATTTGAGATGCAGAAAATTGGAGGAGTTCAATATGGTGCTGATGAAGCTACAAATAAACTGGCAGTTCAAGGTAAGACAAATTACCAATCACCAATCGATGGGATTTGCTCTGTGCCATCTACTTAGTTCATCTTTTCTGCTTTTCCTTTCATTTTTCTTCCTTGAATAAGGGTTGTAAAAGACTCTTACAACTAGGTTCATCCCATTGCAACTCATCCCACCACTTTCTGCTTCCCCTGATGTGCTTGAAGGAGAAAGGCAAATTGTCTGTTAAGAGTGACAGCTTTTTTAGCTTCTCACAGCCCCATACATCAACGGATTCCAATGAATTACAAATTATTCCCCTTTTAGAGACTGCTTTTAATTCAGGTAAAGAAGATAAGTATAGGATCCGTAGCTTTGGAAGTTTTATGGAAGGGAAGTCATTACTATTTACTCCACCTGTTTCGTCGTCTTCAATTATGTTCTCTATTGAATAACAATTCCAGAGCTCAACTTCTTCAAGATTTTGGAGGCACTGTAATGTCCCAGACGTGAATATGTGTTTAATTCTACTGCAATTGTGGATATGCAGGGCTTGTAACTTCGAAAATACACAGTTTACCCAAGAACCATTACAAATTGCTTTTAAGTTAGGCAGCTTTCGAAAAATTAGTTTCACCAGGCTTAGAAAATAACTTCCATCTGCGCTTATGATGTACTCCATCCCCGTACAACTGGAAATATAACACTCTTTCAGGTTTTCCAAGTTTGATATGGTTGACAGTTTGGATAGGATATCAACGTCATGACAACCCTGTAATGCCAACACCTGAGTGTTGTCTGGGAGCTCTATTGAACCTCCATTGGTAATGAGGTTACAACCTTGAACTTCTACACTGAAAGTTCCTCTTGAAATAGGTAAACGGCTAGACAAAAGGCCTATACCAATATGGTAGCTTTTCAAAAGCCTCCAATGTCCAGATCTCACATACTTACTGAAGCTGTATGAATCCTCGAACGAAAGGCCAAGACTAGTTAGGTGTGAGCAGTTGGTTATTTCTGCAAAATCTGCACCTTCCCCTTTTCCAAGTGGAGTCAATGACCATCTCCATTTGCTTTGAAACATCGATAGATTTTCTAGCCGTGACAGGTTTGAGATAACCCCACCAGGGAACCTGTTCAACTCTTCCGTGTAAGATAGATCAAGACGCCTGAGATTTACCAAGTCTTCAATACCACGTGGCAATGCTTGAACTAAGGTACAAGAAAGGTCCAACACCCTCAGCTCTCTTAGAGTTGCCAGAGAAGGTAGCTTTTCAAGCTCACAAAGATGCAACAGGAGTGCCCGGAGATTCCATAAACTGGAAAGAGTATCCGGGAGTGACTTAATTGAAGAACCAGATAGGTTCAGTACTTTAAGGTTATGCATGCTCAGAAAGAATGAATCAGGGATGCTTCTCAAGTGAAGGTTCTCTTGGAGGAGCAAAGTTAATAAGTTCTCGCTAGAAGGTTGATCTGGAAGAACCTCAAGATTGTTTGCCATTAGGGAGACCCTCTCTACATCTTCCATGCATACCCTTGGTAATGTTTTCAATGAAAGACCAGCTTTTACCATGTACCGAGGGCTCTCCCTCGTGATTCTGATCGCTAAATCCCTCACCAAATCATGCATTCTTACATGTTCTGTTCCAATACCCTCTAGCAAGCAAGCATCTTTGAGTTCCTTCAGAATTGCATGGCCTTTGTTGATCTCTTGCTCCCTATCCCATACTTCATCAATCAAACCTTCTGCCATCCAACACTCGACCAGCTCTTCAACATCAATTTTGGAGTTCTCAGGATACAATGAGCAGTACAGAAAGCAAGCCCGGACCCTCTTATCTTTCAAATGGTTATAGCTAAATTCTAGACGTGTGAAAACATCTCCTTCCATGCCTTCAATTTCTGCTCTGGAGCTTTTCAATTCTTGCAATGCATTCTTCCAAACTCTTACATCATTGGTTTTCCTCATTGCTCGTCCCACAGTAATGATTGCAAGTGGCAAACGACCACATTGTTCAATAATCAGCTTTGCATGGGAACCTATCTCGGGAGAAATAAATTCATCTATTCCTGCTTTATTGGTGAACAAATTCCAGGCGTCTTCCTCAGAAAGGACATCCACTTTGATTTCCCTTTGTGTCTCCATGCCCCGGCAGACTTCCATGAGTCGAGTGACGAATACCAACTTACAACCATTCTCTTTATTCGGTTGTGGGATCCCTGCCTCTTCCAAGGTAAACTTACTCCACATATCATCTATAATAAGTATAGATTTCTTCATTCTCCGCAGATGCTCAAATAGCATTGTTGATCTCCTACTCACATTTTCTTCGTACTCCAAGTCCAAATGTACTGCTTTAGCTATGTCAAATTGTAACTTCCCCAAGTCAAAGGTTCTTGATGCAGTCACCCAAATGACATTATCAAATATCTCAGCTTCATTGAGTAGATTATTTACATGCTTCATGACAGTTGTCTTTCCAACACCACCCATACCATATACACCTATCTTACTGACATTGACATCCATTAGACTTTCCCAAATTTCATGCAGAATCTTTTGGGGCATTGTTTCACCTATTATCCCTGCTGTTTGCATAAATTTTCCTGTATCAGGCAATAAATCGATGAATAGTCCATTTGGAAATGCTCCCTTTCCTTGAAGCTCAGTCAAGTCTTTGACCTTTTGTACGAGATGTTTTCCCAATTTAAAACGTGAATAACAGTTAGGAAAACATCCTTTCATGCATCTTCCTTTAGCGCAGATTTCACTTTCTAAGATATTCACTTCATTTTTTAGCTTGTCCACTTGATTGAGCCACAACTGGACATCACTTTTTGGCTTCTTTCCCATGAATGTTATCCCCGTATCTATCTCCCTTTTAATGTCATTGGCTCGACCATTCAATTCTTCCATTTTGCTATGCAGCACCTCTAGGAGTTTCTCAACGTTTTTCAAATAAGAGAACTGTCTGGCAAGGAGCTCCCATGATATATTAAGTACCCCGAATACAGTCCCAACAACATCCATGGGCACAGCTTGAACTAAAATGGAGAGAAGGAAAGGAACAAAAACGAAATAATTACATCATGATTTTATATTCAAGTAGAACAAGAATAACAAAAGAAAGTAGGCTCTAACATATGTAGATGTCATGACCAATCTGTCAAAGAACAGATCTTACAGATCTTGATGTTCGAGATATATACAACCTAGTATTTTCGAAAAAAATTGCTTGCAAACTGTCGTAACTTTAGAAAGGTTCTTCTGTTAAATTCATGAAAAGGCAACTATAGGCGAAGAAATAGTACTAGAGCAATTCCTACTGGAACCCCTTACAGAATAAAGGCACTCCAGTCTCAAACGTGGCATTCCTCAAACCCTAAGGCCCCGCTAAAGAGAAGGATGAACATTCCAACGTTTAGCAGAAAAAATACACTCTTACTGATGTATCAGTCCATGTTCAATTCTTATGGGCAAAAGTTAATGCTCAAATTATCAAGGCAATTGGATGACAAAATACATGAAAGTGATGAAGACTGAAATTTATGGAAAAGGACTAAGAAGTCTTACAGAAAATCTTGAAAGTTGGAGTGAAAATCCAATCTGCTGCCGATGTAACCGCAAGCAGCAGTTTGTCTTAGAAAGCAGGCAGTAGGAAGATCCAGAAAGCTTTTATCCCTGGAAAGCTATGCAGCTCATGCACGGGCGATTCCTTTTCTTTTCTCCGGCGATAACTGTTAGACCTCGGTCTATGATGTCACTCGTTTGAAATTATTTTGATATTTTTCATACTTTAATGTCATATCGCGATACATTAAACACCATTTCTAATTTAGTGTCGGAATTAAAAGAGATAGACATAAAATATGTGTCTCGTAATAGGATCTATACTGTTTAATAATTAATACAGATAATATAAAATATTGTATGCCTCTGTATCTATCTCTCCGAATTTAATAGCCCAATTCAAACAGCAAATATGAGAAGATTCTGTTACGTGGTTGAAAAAAAAATAAGCAAGCCCAGGCTTAAATAACTGATCGAGCCTTAAGCCCGTTCACCCAAATGCCAGCCCATTGAGTCTTGTTCTTAAAGGGCCTGATTTTGTGTAACCCCTCTATTTGACATGTTGCTTCATTAATTGAATTGGAGTTCCGGCTCACTCTAAAGTTCGGCCTGCCTTGGCCCATCCCATCCCATCCCATGCCAGCCCAGCCAGCCGAAAGATGACACATTTCCTGTTAAATATATATAGAAGGTCCCGAATTGGGGGTGGAGTGGCTCGTGGCCACCCTGTGGTGTGGGTTGTATACGCTAATAAGCTGGGATGATTCATTGTTTTCCTAAAACTCGTATTTTTCTGCTTTGCTACATGACCAATCAAATCGTATGAACCAGTTGAGCCTATGATTTGAGACCCACTTTGGTCAAAGAAAGGCATATGCAGGCTATTATTTGTCTCATGTTGTGGCTGCTGCTTCAATGTCCAACTTTAGCAGCTGTCTCCATGAGTTGTGGCAACGAGGCTACTCGTGGTTTTAGTTTAGGCCATATATTGTTGGCTGCCCACCTCAAAGTTCAATATTATTATTTTAACTTTTTTTCATGTGGCATATTTGATTTTGTTAATTGGACAAGTAGCACAATTTTATTGGTTTTGATCACATGTCAATCCCTTAACTTTTGCTTCACGGCAGATTAACAAAAAGGATCTTTTTAATAATTTTAAAATAGCTTTAAAGCCTAACGACCAAAAACATATTTCAAGTCTTTATTTTAGGACTCGTGCAGCAGGTGGGGGATGGTCAATCTGTTATGATGCCCTGTAAAGTCCTAGATGTAAAAAAATACATGAAATTTCCTGTGGATGATGTTGACAAGTGAAAGTTCCGAGCGTAGGAGCCAAAATGTTGGACCAAAAAAATAAACAGGGAAAAAGGTTGACATGGTGGCAAGGAAGTTAAGATGGCTTACCCAATCAGCCTGGGCCTGCCGCTCACTTTGTATCGGGTCTTATATATCACATCGTTACGCCCAATTTGTCATTGATCAGTTTGAAAGGTAAATTTAGCATTTAAAACGTTTTAGACGTTCTTCCAGTGAGAATTAGAGTCTTTTCAAGAACTTTGAAAAACAAGTAATGTTTCGAGAGGCATCGTAATGATCTTTTGACTTTTGCGAATAGGTAAATATCGTGCCTACATAACTGTGGTTATTTTGTTTTTCAGTTCAGAAATATATCATGTCTGGCAAATATCGTGCCTACATATATCACGCTGTGGAAATTAAATGTGAGATGAATATTTTTGGTTATAACAAAAGGAGTATTGTATAGTAGCTAGGTTTGCAGATGGAAAGTGGTTGATTAGTATCAAATATATGCTACAAAAGGAGCACCCAGCTGGAGCATTTGAAGCAAATTACAGAATCATAGCATATTCTGTTTTAGGATATGATTTTAATGTTGACTTGTACCATGTCAGTGTGGTATGATTGCTATTATATATACAAAATTGGACTCAAATTTAAACGTGTACAGACTAGTGGTTGTGTTTAAGTGTTAAAATTTTGAAAAAGTTAAAATTTGGGGTATTGAAATTGGTGAAAAAGTGAAGACAGATAATTTGAATGAATTTTTTTATATTTATTATAGTAAAAAATAATGATTTGATGGGGGAGAGACATTATGTTGTAATTATTTTATTATGTTAAAATATTATAATTATTTTATTATGTTAAAATATTATAATTATTTGATTCGTTGTCACCTAGCTAGTACTTTTTTCTATTTTTTTTCTTTATTGTCAAGAACTAACACTAAAAAAATGAATTTGGGCGTAAAAAAAATTTGTTACCCAAAGTGCTAATTTCGTCAACTAATGTTTTGGGTGACAAAATCGAGTTGTCACTCGGTTTGTCACCAGAAACCCGTCAGACAAGGTTTTAGGTGACGATTTTTGTGTTTTGTGGCTCGAAACTGTTTGGACGATTTACAATACCGTCCAAATGGTTTTGTGTCATATTGACGAAAATTGAAAATCGTCATGCTTAGTACACTCTATCTGTTTGCATGAGCTATCCGAACGAACTCTTCATATGTTCACACAGCTCATGCGAACGGTTGGTCCAATGTGACGAAATGCATTTTGTTATGGACAATCTGTGCGCACGGTTATATAAACTCGTCTGCACGGTAATATATTTATGTCTGAACGCTTACATAAAGACGTTTGTACCGTTGTTTCATTTATGACGAAATATTTTTTTGTCAACTTCAAAAACCGTTCGAACCCTTAATTAGACAGTTCGGACGCTTGTTATGTTGAACACGTTGGAACATGTTTTATTACCTTGCGAACGGTTGCTTATTGAAAGACTGTGTGCAGGCGAGAATAACCGTGTGGACGGACGAATTGAACGTGAAGTGTTCGGACGGATCGTTATGTGTGTGCACGTTATCATTGCACAAAACCGTTCATACGACTTTTGTTACCATTCGAACCATTTTCGTATTTTAATTAATTTAATTAAAATTTTAAAAAATAATTTGCGAAAAATTTAAATAGAAAGATATTCAATACTCATAATATAATAAAATATCTACAAATATGCAATCGTCATTAAAAGTAAATAAAATACATAATTGATAAGTACTGACAAAGTGGTGAAGATACATAAATCTACCCAAATTTTTTTATGTGTCGTACGATATTGCAGCTGTCTGATCTGCTCCAACAGCTACTTACGCATCTACTCCGCTATTAGTTGCATCCTCTGTTCTTATTGTTCTACTAGGTTAATTTGCTGTTTTTGCATCATCTTCTGATGCTCTTTGTATTTTTTCCGTTTCTACTCTGTCATCTGCATCAACTCTTCATCTTTTTTTTTGTTGCTCCTCCATCATCTGTAGATGCTCTCTCATCATTTGTTTCGCATCGTTTATTCAACAAAACATACCTGTATGTGATTAAAATGTCAAAGGAATGAGTTTACGCCAAGATTTGGAAAGGAAACAAGTGAGGGTCGAGAGAGTTTAGATGATAAAAGGTTCGGTATAGATGAAAATGTCGAACTGTTCGCGTTTTTGATAAATAGTGGAGGCCGTTCGGACGGTTGGGACTCGTCTGGATGTTTTACAGCACACGTGGCTGAATGAGAGTCCTCCGCATTAAATGGCAAATTTAAACCATTTAAAACAGTTTGAAAAATTAAATATGTCTTGACGGTAGATATACGTCTGGATGGTGTTCCCCTGACTTCGCGCGACGTGGAAGCACACGTTTGGCTGAATAAACATCACATTTTGTCTGTACGGTATACAGGAGGTTCAGACGGTGACAGCTGTTGTCAACCATTGTATAACGTAAACACGTATAAGCCTTGCGACGGTTATATGGACGGGTCTCTCATTCGTTCCAACAACGTCGTTTGATCGTAATAGTTCGGACCCTATTATTCTATGTTCGAACTCCTACCTTATTAAACACTGCATTCTTCTGCGAAAATTGCATCCAAGCGTCTATTTCGATCGTTCTAATGTAATCAATTAATGTGATACGTCTGAACGACAAGTAACAACGTCTGGACGCTTGACAAATTTATTTTATTACTTAATTCACATGGGTTAATTTACTTCACTCAATTTAATTTATTCAAATCATTTAACTAAAATAATGTAATTATAACTAATCACCTATTTAAATTAAATTGTAATTACACTAACCATTATGTTTAACATAACACTCATTCTAATCACTTATTTAATTATACTAATTATCCGTTTAAATTGTAATAAGTTTAAACTAATGAAAAAAAAACATAATTAATATAGAATATCAAACATAATCCAAATACCGAGCGAAAAACACAATCATAATGTCTAGTACAAGCCGGAGACAATCCTTCTAAGGATAAGTAAATAATAGCAATAAAATATAAACATGAGACTAATCCAAATCATGAGCTGGCTCGTCCAAATCTTGTCCGAGGGCATCACGAACATGTGTCAAATACTCCTCTATATTATCCATCCGTCTAATGAGTGTCTGGAGCTGTATCGGAATGGTATGGCAGACTGGGACAATTGTTATCTCAAAGAGAACAATTTCCTCTGCATAATATTCAGCTCCTCCATTAGAGCAAATTTGTTCTCCAGACCAGTCAAGCGGCATTGGAGCTCCATGCACAACGAATGTGTCGGCTCCAATATTGCCCGAATACTCCCCCTGAGCTCCACTAAAAAAGCGTCCGCCCAAGCTGGTCGCACTGTCTGTCCCCCAATATTTGTGATACTTCTCTCGAAGCGATTCATGATCAACCTGGCAAAAACCGTCCGAACATAAGCACAAATCGTTCGCACGTTATTCAAACGAAGAAGTTTACATATAGAAAGCGTCCGAACGTGTCCAACGATGTCCGAACGATACTAAACACGTCCGGACGTTTAAAGACAATCGTCCGAACGGTAATTCGATGAACACAAATCAAACAACATAGATGAACACAAAGAACACAACAAAAACTAATAGTATTAAATTGAAATGCATGAAATTGAAAACCAAACTCACGAAGAAATTCTTACTTGAAGTTGTTTGAGAGATCTTGAAATAAATCTCGAACGGGTAGTAAAAACGTTTGGGAGAAAAGTTTGAGAGAAGAGAGTGAAAGTGTGATTTTGACTAAGTCTGACCGATTTAATGTTATATGAAGGTGTCTGCACAATGTTCATAGGTGTTTGGACGCGACTGAATGGTTAGATTCACATGTTGCCTAATCAAATTTAACGTTATTAAATATGCCCGATTCAAAAAGCTTCTAGAACTTCAACCGTCCGGACGTTCTTCATGGGTCTGGACGATTTCGACATCACGTGTTTGAAATTTTGCAACGTGGAACCACACGATTCGCGGAAGAAACATTTATACATGGGTGGACAAGTTTTGTAGCATCCGGATGACGTTCTTTTTTTGCGTTGGAACGCGCATGGTGACGTTCAGATGTGATTGAGTGTTCATGATGATTTTTAATTTGTCACTATATGCTGATGATTATTATTTGTTAGGTAATGTCCGTGTGGACATTGTAAAAAGTGCGTCCGGACGGTATTGTAAAAATTGTGACGATTCTAATCATCACTCAATTACGATGATTTGGAATTTGTCACCCAGCAAAGAGTCCAAACGGTGTTCTTATTGGTTCGGACGATAGTTTGTATTTTGTGACTATTTTATCGTTACTCATTTCGCGACGATGTGTATGTTGTCACACCAGAAATTGGTCTGAACGGTTTTAGGACGGTTTCGGCTTTCCTAGATGATTTTGAGTGACGAAATTAATGTTTTGTCATGGAAAGACCACTTTAGGTGACAAAATTTGGTTTGACACTCAAAATTTTATCATCTAATGTTAAGTTTCTTGTAGTGTAAGCCAGGGGTCTAGGCCTGACAAATTTTTTTTCTACAAAAATAATGTTTTTCAAATTATTTTTATAATTTTTTATTAATTTTTAGGAAACATAATGTGCCAAATGACCATATTTTGAAATTCCATTAGAAATTGGATGAAAATATGACTGAATGAGTGATATTGCATGGGCAAGCTGCAGAAGGAGAAGGTAATTGAATGAATAATTAGATTTGGGCCATAGATGAAATTTATTAATGCATTGGTTAAGTTGCTCTCTTTTCTTTTCTTTTTTAGCTTAATCATTGATGCATTGACTAATTTGATTTGGGTCATTAATGGAATTTAGTACTGTGTTGGCAACATTATAGCCCTCGGATGTTTAAATTTAAAGCTTTAAGACCTAAAACTTTTTCAATTGACCAATTCATTAATATGTTGTAGATAGGCCAAGAGGGGAGAGGGGAGAGGAGGAGCTCATTGAGCCAATTCCTCTTGAGTAGGTTTCGGTCACAAAGTTTCAATCATAATAAGTTCTAACAGATCATTCAGATTTGCCAACACATTACACATTAATGAATTTTATCAATAGAAAGATGAAATTAGTCAATACATTAATAGTGCAACTAAAAAAAGGAAAAAAGAACAATTGAGTACTCATCCATTAATATATTGTTTAATGTGTTGGTAACATCCAAACCTTGTTAAGACTTGTTATAAGATCCAAGAAAACGTTATCACCAAACCTTACCCAATTAGTCCTTGTGCTTTCAACCCCACACCAACTCCCTTGAAGCGATCTCCCTCCTAGCTACCACCGCCGACCGTACAATATCGCAGTCAATGGCAGGACATGCCCTTTGATTGCTTTACAATTTTTGTATGACGGTGTAAATACTCGCGCACTACATACATCACACAGCTCTAAAATATATATATATATAACTAAATTTGCTTAGCGAGGAAGGAAACAAAAAGCCAAAAACATGACCTTGATCGCGAGAGGAAAAATTTTTCCCAAGTAAAGATCCTTTGAATGAATAATTAATAATTTACAACTCGAGTCGAATCTCCATTCGACATAACAAGGATTTTTAGGAAGGCTAGCTAAATATCATCTTTTTTCTTCTTCCCCAAGGCATTAAAGTCTTTAATATTTCGATATATCCCTTCTATGTGCCTAATGATGGTAAGGTGAAGTTGCTTGGATCCGATTCTTTCGCTTCTGGAGAAACCTTTGCAGTGATCTCTTCATGGAAAGACCAGTAGAAGGGCTACACAGTGGAGATTGCAGGATTGGTGAAGAGGGCTCCGACCCCGACGTTGGGGTTTTCAGCCTTTCCTCCATTTCTCTCGTAGCATGCAATAGAATAGCTCTAGCCTGTAATTTATCGGCAAAATAATAATTAGCATGCATACTAATTATTGGTAACGGACTGAACCTGATTAACAAGCATGATTCCTAAAGATAGGATCTCGAGAAAACTTATGGAGAAAATAAGATGGGGGACAATTTGGGAAAATATGAAAATGAATGCATGTTCTGCATGCGAAAACGCACTGCAAATTATGATTTTAGCCTAGGCGATATAACTCCGAAAATTAGAACCCGATGCCCATGTTAAAAGCATGCACGAACGAAATTGGTATGCGTTTGCTGTCATGTAGGTGCATGTGCAATTGAATGTTCAGCGAAAGTTCTCAAATTTTTAACTACGAGTCGGCGTGGCCGCGTATCCCTCAATTCCAGGAAACTTCTTGGTGCTAACTCTCATGAATTACTTGCTGTTCGCCTACGGGAACCGTCGAAGGTGACAATTATGTCACCGATGCACACAAGAGCAGAAAGACAACGAAAAGAGCATTTCACAATTAACGCAACAAGAAAAAACCCAGCCGACTTCAGTCTTCACCAACCAAAAGATGACCCAGTAGTATTCATATGATGACCTTTTGGTGCACCGGCACGATATCATGACTAGGAAAACGATGCAAAGACTATGAGAGAAAGGAATCAGTTCACCCAAAACATAACGTATACCTGAAGCTCCGTAACATCAGAGACGCAAATCTTGCCGTTGTAAAAGATGGTCAGCTGTTGCTGTTCCTCTTGGTTCCTCTGTTGCGGAGTTCCGCTTCGTTCGGCCTCCATCCTTCAATCACATACACAGAACAACAATTAGAAAATAGGTTTCGACGCCAAGCAACTCATAAAATGAAATATAAACATATATACCCAGAGAGAGAGGGAGAAGAAGCTTACATGGGTTGGTTGAGATGGCGGTGGGAAGAATCAGTGGAAGGAAGAGAGGCAGAGTAGGGAAAGAGGCGAAGTTCCAAGTTGCAATTCCTCCTCATGTTGGAAACAAAAACTCTCCTAACAAATCTTTAGAGATCTGGCGCACACTGAGTCTGTGAGAGTGGGAGAGAGAACAGGAGAACAGATCGTATACTATTACTATTGACAAAAGTTCTTTGTTGGGTGTCAGGAACTGGAAGGACAAAAGTTGGAGAGCCAAGTTTAGGTGAGGAACGGTTATATATACGGAAAGGAACATATGTGCTGTAATGCGGTGTTCTCGTGGCCCACCACAACGTTTTTTGAATGAAAAGCACTTCAAACACGTAAGGCACAAAAACAAGCCACGCACCGGTACAGGAGAGGAGGTTAACCTTAAGATAATGCACGTTTAAAATGATTTCCTCCCAGCCACAGCAGTAGACTTTATTTGTGCCCCCCACAAAACCGCTACCTTTTTTTTTTTATTGCCGGTTTTTTCTGCGTTTGAACTGTTTTTCATTTTCATACACGTGCTTTTAGTCGGTATATATATATATATATATATATGACCGTCTTTTCTAAATATCTTTTTATTTTTTATTTTTTATTTTGTCTTTTTCGATCGGTTCTATGTATCAGGAAAATGTTTTCTTTCGTCGGTTGTATTCGTGGGTTTCGGTGTATTTGCTGTCGGCTCGATGCTTTTCAGCCTAATTAAATCCAAGTGCTTCGCAACCTCTTGATTTCGACACTCGAGAACTTCGTTTTTTGCTGCTCGTAATGACGTTTCTGTTTGGCCGAATTTCACTTCAGTAGATTAACGATCAAACATTTTGTCTAATATATATCATGAGCAGCCCACACTTTCTTGAGATACAAGGGGTACTCATATTTGCCCCCCCCCCCAAAAGAATAAAATACTCATTTTTTGCTGCCTAAAATACATGGTGCTCATAATTTTCTTGGGGGCGAGGTACATAGTATTTGTTTTCCTCTAATTGAGGTACATAGTATACGTTTGCCATTATTTTATTTATTTATTTGTCTTCTTTTTCTTGTTTTTATTCCCCATATGTCAGAATCATAAGCTAGCCTTTTCACGAGTTCTTTTCAACCACAAGCATAAGGCAGATGTGGTGCCTAAAAAGGGGAGCACGTTTTTTTGCAGGCTTGCGGCTCCTTCACTCCATTCCCTTAGATACATATGCTTTTTAGAGCTTGTCCGGTACGTCTCTTCAATTCTTATTTGTTTCCACAATGAAAATGAAAGCATATTTGACGGGCACAACAATTTTTCTTAAAATATTCTCTTTCCTACTAAAATACTACAATATAATCTCTCTCTTATAAAAAAATATAAAAATTACAAAAAATATAAAAAATTACCTCTCTTCATTTTTTCACTAAACTAAATACCAACACAAAACCCAACACCAAAAATATTTCAACACAAACACAACCTTAATTAGTATAGTTGGCTTTTGTAAATTAGGATGGATGCTTCTTCATTGAAATGATTAACACGCACTTGGGAAGTTTGTTGGTCAAGGAATATGTTTTTTATTCTTCCATGCAAATATTAGGAAGTTTCCCGCTTATAAGAAAAAGAGAAAATCCGGCATGCATTAATAGGGCAGCGTGGAGTACCCCACGAGCTAATAATATAAATAATAAAAACAAAACTACTACAAAAACAGATATAAGATTGAATAAGATCCTAAAAAATTTAGCAAATAACAAAAAAAAACAAAGAGAAGAGCATGACCCAAACCATTGATGAGATTTTTGAATAAAGCTAGACAAATATGAAATGATAAAAATGTGCCCAAGCAAGTTCTAAATTACGAAATGGACAATCCCAATCATGAACAGTTGTTTAATTAGTTTTTTCCTTTTAAAGAGAGACTAGAGAGGAGTGAGGGTTGTTATATATATGTTGCACGATATCGTCCTAAAGAAACCTTAAAAGTTAAATCTGCTCAGAACAATTACTACACCAACACGTTCAACACGCACGTTTCCTTTTCAGCCTTAACGATCGATAAAGGAAGCTGTAGGAACCAATTTAGGCTCAATAGGTATAGATTGGCCGTCACTTTTCGAAAAGATACATAAGAATCAAATAATTCGCCGCTGTACAATATTTATCCCTAGGAATAGCGGGGATCCTCTAGATTCACACATTATTAGTGTGCTTTAATTATCAACTTTCCTCCTTTTGTCTTCTGCCCAACCAGCAGATATTTTAGACCCGGATCACTTCATCCCTACATATCTCATTTCACCACCACTCAATGATGGGACTGTCGCCACATGAATTTGTCTTCCAATATTTATCTCATTCTTTTTGGGCTATTTGATTATTTGCTACGTACCAATGATATCTAATTGTCATGGTATATATGAAGTTTCACGAGTTTTGACATAAGTTCATCATGATTAACTGATCAGGAAAACATTAAAAAAATTGTGTATTTGTAAATAACTCAAGTATCATGATCAACTGCAATTGATCTCAGCTCTTACCATCATGCTCAATCATCTCTATGTCACATTACCACAGGCATATATATATATATAACTATCATTTATCTTAAAAGTTTAAATTATTAAAAATAATTGTATTTTATTAAACTGTGGACTTGACTATAATACCATATAAAATTACTATTTATCTTAAAGTTTAAACGGCTATAAATTATTATTCAAATTATATTAAAATGCAGTCTTCCATTATTTTGGTTTGGAGAGGTTGGTATCTAAGCACCAAAATTAACTAGCAAGATAGCTACCAGCCGAATAAGTGTTAGAATTTTTTGTTCCACTCACCCAAACCTCGTATAACAATTTAAGCTCTGTTTTTTTTAACATTATTTTACTTTCTGGAAAGTACTTTTCATACTTTCAACTGTTTGGGGAGCCTCGTAAAATACGGTTAGCCGTAAAAGATAGTTCCACTTTCTTTAAAGTTGTTTATTTTTTTAAACTAATAAATTTTCTTTCATGATATGCCTCTCCCAATCTTAACTCGACCTCCTGACTCGAAACCGACCTGGTTCAACCCAAACTGGTTGGATTACATCTTGGTCGGAGTCGGGTTTTGAAACATGAACCCGAGAAAAATCAAACTTGTGTTCAGGTCTTTAACTTGAAACCAAATCATTCAAAAGAACCTGATCCCGACGGTTTTAGATTTTTTCGGTGTTAGAGTCAGGTTTTGAAACATGAACCCGAGAAAAATCAAGTTTGTGTTCGGGTCTCTAATCCGAAACTAAAGTATTCAAGACCCCAATGATTTTAGCTTTTTTCGGGGTCAAATTTTGAAACATGAACCTGAGAAAAATTAGATTTGTGTTCGCGTCTCCAACTCGAAACCCAAGCATTCAAATAAACCCGACCTTGACGGTTTTAGCTTTTTTAAATGTCGGGGGCGAGTTTTAAAACACTGATATGAGAAAAATCAAGTTAATTAGTGTTCACGTCTTTAACTTGAAACTAAATCATTCAAAAAAACCCGATCCCGATGGTTTTAGATTTTTTCGGTGTCGGAGTCAGGTTTTGAAACATGAAGCCGAGAAAAATCAAGTTCGTGTTCGGGTCTCTAATCCGAAACTAAAGTATTCAAGACCCCAATGATTTTAGCTTTTTTCGGGGTCAAATTTTGAAACATGAACCTGAGAAAAATCAGATTCGTGTTCGCGTCTCTAACTCGAAACCCAAGCATTCAAATAAACCCGACCTTGATGGTTTTAGCTTTTTTAAAGGTCGGGGGCGAGTTTTAAAACACTGATCTGAGAAAAATCAAGTTAATTAGTGTTCACGTTTTTAACCTTAAACCAAAACATTCAAAGGAACCTGAACCATTTCTTACGCTTTCGAAAACTTTATTTTATTTTCTTTCAAATTGATGTTAAAAATTAAGTTTATTAATCATATAAAATTACGAAAAATATGACATAAATAAAAAATATTTCAATAAATATATTTTATATAACCATCAAACCGAAAATTAGAATATTTCACTCAAATATAATGCATTGAAAATTATTTTCAAAAAAGGTGTTTTACAGCTAAACAAAGTATCCAAGTTCGGACTTGAGCTAAGAGAAGAGCCGAGTCCAGCCAAACATGTGGGTTTTGCTTCAGTTTTTGCAGCAGTCAGGACATCGCATCTGTTTCGACTTTTAGGGCAGTTGAACAATCGCCTGAATTCATATAACTTGCTCACACGCTACTTGCTGCTGACTTATCTATGATCCCCTCGATGTACTTTCTCTCTAAGGAAAGGAAGTTTTTGGCCGAAGAAAAAAACAAAAATTCCTGCTGACTCATCTTTCTTTCCTACCTTTTCTAGCTTTGGATAGTACTTTATGCTGGCCGACACAAACACTTGGGGGCCGTGGCAAGAGAGATCAGAGACACATAAGAGGCACAAGGTGCTTTTCTTACATAATATTTTATATTTGTTCGTAGCATTGAGTGTCGAGAGAAGGGGGAAATAAGGTTCTGCAGAAGGTGGCATACTTTTTGTTCTATAGTTGTGATAGAATTTTTTTTATAGTGTACAGTCTTCCGCGGAGGGACATAGGCATTGTGGATTTTTTTTTTTTCATATTGGACCTAAGGGTAGCATACTATACAAGCTAAGATTCCATGACAAAGTCGTAGGACCCATCGCTCATCAAGAAAGGTGATTTCAAATTCGATCCTAACAACTTAACAAACTGATGATAGAAGAAACCCAATAAATTGTGAAAGGAGACGAAAATGTGTTAGGCAAGTAAAAGAAATTATAGAATGGATTGCTACCTATGCCCAGATCAGATAAATGGAAATTTAATTGATAAGCCTTTTCAATTGTAGCCAATATCTTATTACGCATAATTCCAACAACTTCAGGAGAAAAAGAGGCATTCGCCTATTACAGAGATGGTGCGATTTGATGTTTTTTTTTATTTACCACTTTCAGTCTTCTGACCAGTCCACGACATGAGATCAAACAATGAATTACCAAAGATTTTCGTCGAGAGAATTTTTCATTAGGCAATGGGCATCCTTTCTCCAGGCCAAATGACAAGAAGTTCTTTCTCTCATTACTCAAGACCAGGGCCACTTGGCCTCTCTCCAGGTGAACTGACGAATCTCACAACTCCCATCAGGCGAAGATCCTCGATCATTTCCGTCAACTTGCAGATGTTCATCGTTGTCTGATCGAATTACCGGGCACCGATTAAGTTTGTGGTCACGTATCAAAGCCTCCTCCCTATATACAGGGTTCGTACACCTCGGGTGTTGGATAAATGAGACATTTTTCCACCATAGCATGACAGCCTGGAGAAACAGACGGCATAACAGAATGAGTAGTCCTTTCCTTTTCTTCTTTTCCAAGGCAAAATGTAGATTCTATTCACAATAACAAAAGCTAGGGACAAAGCTTCATATGAATATGTACTAACCAACCCATACAACACTGGTTTTAGGATTGGGCAATAAGCCCATCCAAGGAAGATAAAAGTTGGCCAAAAGCCCACTAGTCAAGAGAAGCCCGAATGCCCCACAAATTTCCTAATCTCGGGACAAGACATTTTGAACAAAACCACCAACCATGGATGATTTCGCTGCCTTAGAAATAAGAGCAAAAACAAATTAGTTTACTGCCCGTAGCATATCCAGATGAGCTTGCGGGATAAACAAGCAAGAACATCTCCAATGTGAGAGCAAAGTGTAGGTGTCTAGGTGATGTCCTTTCTAGCAAAGAAACTGTCACAAGATTAAGACAGGCTTGGCCAATCACATGGCCACAATGATAGTGTTGGGGTTGTCCCACATCGGTTGTGGAAGGGGTTGGTGGTCAGTTTATTAGTGTGAGGGAAAACCTCACCTCTTGAGCTAGCTTTTGGGGTTGAGAAGGCCCAAGACCACCTAACACTGGTATCGGAGCCCAAGTTTACCAACAAGTCTCGAACCCAACAGTCCATGGGAGAAATGGGTTGTCTTCACCCAACCCAAGGCCCGATGTGTGAGGGGGAGATTGTTGGGGTTGTCCCACATCGGTTGTGGAAGGGGTTGGTGGTCAGTTTATTAGTGTGAGGGAAAACCTCACATCTTGAGCTAGCTTTTGGGGTTGAGAAGGCCCAAGACCACCTAACAGATAGTTCTATGTGTCAGGAGCTTTAAGGGGACAGCACGAGTCGCACACGGACTGGGGTGGCTTAAAGAGGAGAGGGAGATTGGGAGGGAAGAGCCAAGCTCCTTCCTGAAATTCTAGCATAGAGTATGTTGTTCCCTGCTCCCAGACTACTGTTTTGAGTGGGGGAGTTCAGAACTAAGCTAAGCATGACAAGGTTCTAGGAGTCAAGCTCAGGTAATGTGAGACATTTAATCAAGCAAGCATCTACCTGGATGAGAACCTTACATCATACTCGTAAGCAAAACCTTCAAAATGTTTTAGTAAATTTACAAGACCAATGACTAACATCATTGGCTTTTGGGGTCATCTAAGAGACTCAAGAATACCAATAATTATCACTAGGACATATTGGCATTATAACCAACCTCATACACGACATTGCTGCAACAAGCCCACATTTCATCCCAAATCTTCCCCTAACATGTACCTGTTTTTTGTTCAGTTAGACATTCCGTTTGGTTAAAAACTTGCTATATAATGGTATGTTTTAACGATAATATTTTTAGACACGGTACAAAAGTAGCTCTATGCACTCTTGACTGGCTTAGAGACATTGGTAAGTTTTACACCAGCTGCTGTTAAACCAGGTAGCACAAACTAGTGATTTATCATCTGTATATGACTAGAAAATAGAAAGGTTGATCATCTGTGTACGGAAATTATACCAAGAAATACAATCATTGGTCTGTATGGCTTCCCACTGTTCGGTGTAACTTTCGAAATTCTGTTGCATTAATTTTGAGCAAGTGTAACTGAAACTAAGATAGAGAAACCATTTCACAGTTCCACTTACTTGCCAGTAGATCCACACTGCAACCTTGTGAGGCATCAACCAGAAGAACATATCATGATCGGATACTAATGACGAGGGCAGTCTTTTCGCTTTCAAGGTAGCTGTAAAATAGTCACCAAGCTCCGGGTGTTGAACTGAAATTGTCACAAATAGATTATCTCCAGGAGCACTTGCTCTGATGCTCCATGTCCCATGCATATCCTGAAATCTTTTATGTTTACTCAAACCAAAAAAGCATCTGTCCACAGTAAAAATTTGGATAAAAAAATAACATTAAATTGTTCATATAAGTAGCAGTTACAATTTCAAAAACCTCTTCTGTATCTCCTGGTTTAAGACATGAACAATCATATAATCAGACAAAGTATAGCATCATCGATTATTTGAAGCTTGGAATTCTGTTTTTGAGGAGGATACCCTGTGAAACATCCTCTTTTCTCCCACTCCATCCAGGTTGGGAATATAATGAAGTTTAGATTAGATGCCAGCTTTTTCTTTTGTGCCTTCCTATCCACAGTCAGCAGAAAACAAGATGCCAACCTTTCTGCACACCTTTGTGTTTATCTTTCTCATTAACAGTTTTAAGTTTGGTATTTTCCCACCCCTAGGCGAATTATTTAAGCTTAAGAGGTTTCATTTCATCAATAGGAATGCCTAAATTTCAGTAGGGTGTCCTTGTAATTGGTTAAAGCTGGAATCCCATAATCTATAGGATGTCATTATGGGTAGAAAAATTATCATTAACATATAATGGAGATTTCAGGTCTTTGCAGAACTTTCGCAGGTTAACCAAAAAGCCTCAACCAGGCAGAACCAAGATAATTTCAAAGAGGACATCCAATGGCAGAAAAACTTAATTACAAAATTAAGTCCATTATGGTAAGATTAAAGTTTCTAAAGTATATCTTCCTATGCCTTCTCACTTAACTGCATGAAAGTGTGAGAAAAGAGGAAGAAAGAAAAGGAGCTATCAACTGATTGAATATTCACCAATAACAAATTCCCAGCATATAAGGTTTGTGCTGGATGCAAACGGAGTGGTTACAAAAAGCTCCAGCTGACCACATGAATAGTATCAAAAGAAGTTACAAACCAATAAATAGATAAATAAGCACTAATTAACTGATTACCATTTACAAATGGAATAGTGATATTAAATTTCTGCATATGATCATGCATTAATCCAGATAGCACTCCTACCTCATTTTGAATTGTAGTCAAATGCTAAAGTTGTTACGAATAAAAAAGGACAGAAAGAGGAGATCCTGCCCCCCTCTCGTTTCCTTATATATATATATACACGTTTTTTTTGGTATTTGGTTAGTGATTATAGACAATAAAATGTACAAAGCTGGTGGATTAAACGAGGTAATACCTCCTACAGTCATTTTCCCATGTAGAGAAATAACTTCAAAGTAGAAACATGAAGTCATGGTAGTAAGCATCAACTGGATGAATGGAAAGTATAGAATGTGCCTAGATTACAGCACTTCTTTTAAGAGAGGAATAGAAACGAACAGATGCCTCAAACGTCAAAGAAACATAAGAATATGGTAAATCAACTCTAGTCCAAAACCGTTGTAGCAAAGAATAATTTCCTTTATTTACAAGTAATCAAACTCTACTACAGGATAAAAGGAGAAGCCCGGCACCTAAAGTACAAGCAAATGATTTCCAAGACATACCATGAAAGGACTGACATGCAATGGCTTTGCCACCAAGTCAGAATTCGGATCGAAAACAAACGATACTCTTTCACCCCATGGCGTGTTTGTTACCTAAAACAAGGACTCAACGTCATCAATCAGCCAATCAGTCAAAAAGCAGAAAAAAGGAGAAAAAAAACAGAATTCCATAGCATATAGACAAAACAAGAGTTTCACATTTTAGGTGAAACCAATTGCAGGAGCTATGCCTCCTGACATTTTGCTTTAGGAATAATGGGTAGATGGCAAAATTCTTCTTGCTCAGAAAAATATGTTTCAAACTTCGAAAGCATTGCTGCATATGATAGCTAGCCACTATAATTTAGATGTTCATTATCATTGCTCCACCGTCATTCAAAACAAAGAAAGAAGTGCCAATAACAGGAACGCATGAGAGAGAGAGAGAGAGAGAGAGAGAGAGAGAGAGAGAATAGCTGAAAGCCAATGCCTGCCTAGCAGAATCGGTTAAAGCTGTTGACAGAGAATAATTTTAGCCTTGAGGTGCTTGTATTGTGCATGAATTTAGTAATGCTGTTGCAGGAAAGTATATTTACCAAACCACCACCAGGATTTAGCGGGACCAGCACAGGGCTTGCTCAAGGGTAAGGCAACTTAGGCAGTTGCCTAATGCCCCCACCTTGAGCAAGAGGCCCCATAACTTAGAGAAAAAAATAATAATACATAGAATAAAATATTAATGATGAAAAAATAAAATCAGTTGAAGAAACTTTTAGAATTGATTATTTCATATACATAGTATATCAAGCTATTTCTTCAATTCAAAATAGATTTGAACAATTCACAGTATATGAAAATATTTTTGGTTTCTTATTTAATATTAACAAATTCAAATCTTTAGAGAATGCTGATTTAAAAAAATATTGTATTAATCTTGAAAATTTTATAAAAGATGGTTAATATTCTGACATAGATGGTTTGAATTTATTTTCATAATTAAAAGTATTAAAAAAAGTTTTGCAACCTAAAATCAATACTCCAATTGAAACATTAAATTATATATAAAAAATAGATTGTTTTCTAAATGCATGCATTACTTATAGAATACTCTTGACAATACCAATGACAGTTGGTTCTGGAGAAAGAAATTTTTCAAAACTTAAACTAATAAAATCCTATTTACGGTCGACAATGTCACAAGAAAGACTAAATGAATTAGTCATTCTATCAATTTAAAGTAACATATTAAAAAATCTTGAATATAAAAGGCCTCATTTTTTATTGAGCCGGCCCTGGGCCAGCATTACTAAATTCATGCACAATCTTCGAGCTTTTTATCTCAGTACTGTGTCATTGCATTTTGCTACATCTTAAATCAGTTCCCACTCGAAGCAATTTACGTGAAGAACTTGAGAATGAGCTAAGGTACAACTAAAACATGATAACAGTTCATAATCCTTCCAGAAAGAGTATAATTTCTTTTGCAGAGGCCAACAAGTTTGTGGTAGGAAACCATGGACTCGATTTGGGAGCTTTTGAAGTGAACGAGAATGTATGATAATAATCACAAACCCACCTCAGCAATGCACTTCTTCAAACACTTAGCAGAGCCCTCAACATCATAGCAGTAATACAAACTCAATGGGTTCTGTTCATACCCCACGCTAGGAGGTATTGTCAATAGCAAACTGCAACAAAATTTGGCACTTAATTTCGAGCTCAAAATATGTCCATGGAAGCATACATTTATCGTTGAAAATTAATGATGCTAAAAGCAAAAACGAAAAATGGAAACAGGAGAAGTTATGGAAATAAGGGTAAGTTAATACACGGGTCCGGTGGTCGCGGCAACATGGCGAGCTCGGTCGGCGGAGAGGTGGTCGGGTGGCGCCTGTGGCGCGAGGTCGAGATCGAAAAGCGCGTAACGGACGGGGTAGTGGAAGGAGTGGTGAACGGGGCGGCGACGCTCGTGCCAGACCACGCCTTCATAGAGAGAAACCGTTTCAATGTTAAGGGCGGAAGAGGAGGAGGCCGGGCGTGAGGAGAATTTCCGGGGGAGGAGAAGGCGGAAGAGGACGAGAAGAGAGAGAGAGAGGGAAGTGACGAAGCTGGAGACGATCGTGCACAAGAGATAGACTATTTCCATGTCGAGTATCTATTGGTTAATATTTTTTTAATCTTCTTATAGCCGAGCGCTTATCTTCTCGTCACCAAATTCTTTTCTACAGAATTGTCCCAAAAAAATGCGCGACTCCTAATTTTTTATTAACCGAGAAATTGACCGGGCAATATTAAGGTGCTGTCCAAACTTTTAGGATTTAAAACTTGTGAGAGAATTAATAAAATAATTTATTTTGTCCCTCTATTTGAAATAATAAAATTTCCGAACTACCAAGTAAATTTTAAATAGGATCTCAAACTTTCAATCTTAATACATTGAACCCTCTAACTTTCACAATTGATTAAATTGCTCTATGAACTAAAATTTGATGGTCAAAATCGTGTCACATGGTTCATTTATAACATATGTGACACGAGTTTGATGGTTGAATTTTTTTAAGGACACAAATTGATAAAATTTAGTAGTTTGTGAGGTTAATGTGTCGATATTAGTAGTTGTGAAACTATTTGAAATTTGCTTATACTTTAGGGCTAGTGATTTTTTCTCTAAAATCTCTCAAAAAAACATTTTGAGAACTTTTTTTATCCGGGTTCTTAGATAGTATAGATTCCTATTTCTAATCATCCATATCATGCTATAACCTCAAATTTTACTAGCTATATTTGTTCTCTAAATTTTCTAGACAAATTACCTTCGGTTAGGCATTGATCTCCTTGTCCTACTCCTTCTTTTTCCTTCCTGGCCTTCAAGGTTTCAGTTTCCTCTCTCTCTCTCTCCTTCATCTAAACTATAGGGTTTCTCTTAGTTTTGTTAGGAAGCAACTTTCACCATTCTTCCAATGAAGTCTCCTTGCAGCTTCTAAGAGGTGTATGTCATCTAGCTGCTTGCCATCTCCTCCATGTTGACATCTTTAAGTGTTCTTCCATCTCCAATTTGCTTGCCACCTTAAGCTCTTCCTTGATACCTCAATCTTCCAGTCCTGACACCTCAAGCTTAATAGTTAAACCTAGAACATATTATTCTACCACTCTCATGATTTCCAGATGTCTTCCTTGGCTTCCATTGTATAGTGCTCTCCAAGACTAAGTTTCTACATTTCCCTAGGGTTTTAATGCTACTACCGGGGCATTTTCCTAACATTTTTTTTCTCAATTTCCATCAATTGGTGGCTGCTACAAGCTCTTTCTTTTCATTGTACATCAACCGGTTATCACTACACCTTGATTTCCTATATTTTGGAAAGCTTATCTTCATAAATTTTGCCTTGGCTATGTGAGACATGTCCTTGTCTCTTTGGACTCATTGATTCAGCCACCAACAACACCGCATGCGCCTACCTTGACATTTGTCCTCCTTGATCTCTAAATCTCTAAACATAAATTTTTGCTAAGCATTGGTCTCTTCATTCGACTGAAAATGGACTTCTCTTGTAATCACATGTTCAAAATTTTCATTCGCATTTCCTAGTTCGCAGGTGGTCCATTCCCTATCAATCGAGATTCTCTTCCCTCTAATTTTATAATTTCAGAAAAGTTCCAAGCATCAACGAACCATTAACCTCCTTTGCAATTTCTCCATTTCCATTGCACATTTATCATAGCCATATAACATATGACATGCTATCAATCAGTCACTATTAAATCTATGGACCTCACATCACATATCTACTATATCCTAAACTTATTGAAAACAAAAGGCTTAATTGCACCGTAGGTCCCTATGGTATAACGTTTTTACAAATTCGTCCATGTGGTATCATTTTGTACAAACAAGTCTCTGTGGTATCACTTTGTACAAAAGTTAGTCCCTCCGTCCATCAACACACTGTCAGAAACGAATGAGATGATGCGGTCAACCGCTACACGAACCGGTCGACCGCTGCAAGTTGCCTATTTATAGCGGTTGATCGGCTCTCATTCTGTTAGTGTGTTAACGCCTCATGGACGGAGGGATTAATTTTTGTACAAAGTGATACCACAAGGACCTGTTTGTACAAAATGATACCACATGGACGAATTTGTAAAAACGTTGTACCACATGGACCTGTAATATAATTAAGCCAAAATAAAATTAACTAGAGCATAAACACAAGGAAGTAGCAATAATAGGATTGCATTGCATTTAACTAACATGTGCATCACCAATTTAACTCTCTCTCTCTCTCTCTCTATATATATATATATATACCATCTATTCTTATTTCTAGAGCATACATTCCATTTCCAACTAAAGCATATATATAAAAATTTACAAAAGTAATCCATTCCACTAAAATAGCAAAATATCCAATGCCATTAATAAAGGAAGTATCTCTAAAATGTTTATTACATAGTAAATAATAAGCTGAAATGAAATAACATATTAAAACACTTTCTAAGTTTAGTTGTCAACATACGCTTAGGTCACTGAAAAGTTAATTCTCTTTCAATTATCTCGGCTTCCTTCTCGCACATGGTGACATGGATTAGTCTTTTATTGCCCTGATTGGAGATATCCAACTAGTTTTGAGTTTGCGTTGCAACTGTAAAACTCAAAATATCTCTCTAAATAGCTTAATTGTGCTACCAATAATTATGTATAACGATTTCAGAATCGGAGCCTCGTCTTCTACTCTTCTTTTTCCTCCGTTCTATTTCTCAGCAAAAATCGCTCTGTTTGCCGCATCAGTTGCTCTTCCTCCAGAGTAAGCCCACGTAACCAAACTAAAAAACGCTCCCGACATCTCTCACTAGCTTTTTTTTTTCTTTCTATTTCTTAGAACTCGCCGCTGGTCCGGAGGAGGAGGGAGCTTCGTCTCCTTCGTCCCCCTCCTCCTTCTCCCTTTATTTTCCCCTTTCTTCCTCTTCCGTTTGCTTTCTCCCCCTCTCTGGTTAGTCTCGGTGGATCTGCTGTTTGGTATTTTTGGTTGGGTTTGTTTTCTTTGCACGTAGTGTTTGCTCGCCGTTCAGCGGCTTCCGCTCCGTTCCTCCCCACACGCGCCATATGGTTTGATTCGGCATGCCGTGCTCTACTCCTCCATACCTCGCCTATGCTCCAGCGACGACGCGTGTTCATCCACGCGCGTGGATCTCACGCGTCGTCCCCTTTAGGGGCGCGTACGTTGTCTCTCAGCCCTCGCCCCCCATTTTGCTTCCGTGGTCTGGATTGTGTGGCTTCTGGCCTCCTTTCCTGCTGTGGATTTACCCCGACCACCCACACGCGCCGCTGCCAACGCCGTTTCCGCCGCCGCTGCAGATCTGTCCAGAGGCTCCCAGTCATCCTGGGAGCTTATGTTACGCTTAATTGAAATTAACCTGTTTGGACATGTCCCTCTGTTTAGGGCTTGTTTTATGTTATATTTTTGCCCGTTTGGGCTAGCCTCTATGTTTACGGCTTATGTTGGTTTTTCTGTTGTTTTAAACCTGTTTTTAGGTCTAATAGTTATCTGCCATATGTGGCTTTTCTGTGGTCTGAGACCGATCTGCCCCTTGTGGGCCTTTGTAGGACCTTCTGCTCCGTCTGCTCGTTGGCCCGCCGGCTCTTCGGAGTGTCTGGTACACCCTTTAGAGCATCCCGAGGTTTTTAAACCTCCTTGATCCTATTATCAATACACATGCTATTAGGCTTAAAAAAAACCCCCACATAACCAAACTTGATCATCCCCTCAAAAGAAAGAAGCGACTATTGAGGCTACGGACTGATTATAATTTCAAATAGAGATATAAGAAATCAATTCATTACAAACCAAATTGCACCTAATAAACCAGAAACTCCGCATACAATATAACTTAAGGGAAAAATATATTTTTCGACCTCCGACTATTGGGGTTCTGACACTTTGTACTCTAAATTATCAATTTCGTTACATTTCATCCATCAACCTCAACGTCCAACTATTTTACATTTTGCACCACCAATTGTTTATTTAGAAAAAATTTGATATTTTAATTTAATGGAATGACTATTTTACCCTCACAATTTGTATGGGATAAATTTGACATTACTGAACCAAAATAGCAATTTATTTCTAAATTAACAGTTTTTTTTATAACCCAGGAGCTCCCAAGGTCGGGCCACTTCGTATACCCGACCCTACATGCTAACTTGAGGGCATGTATCAAGACTCCACCCAACACACCCCAAATAAGTCATGGACGATAATGACAGTGTTGAAACTCGAACTTGGGTCATGTTAGAACTCAAACCGTTGCCTTACCACCAGACCAAACCCCTGAGGGTATACCTAAATTAACAGTTTAAGTGCAAAGTGTAAACGGATTGGTAGTTGAGCGAAAATATAAAGAAATTGATAGTTTGAGGTGCAAATGTCTAAACTCCATCAGTTAGGGTACAAAAAGTGTATTTAACCCATAACTTAATCCAACCTCCAAATATGGCACACATCAAGTTCCAAATCCAAAGACTAATTGAATCAGACGGCTCTCGCCATTACAAAACTATGCTACAGCACGGTTGATGATAAGAATTAAGTAACACAAAAAAATCAAGAGATAAGGGGATGGGAAGGTAAGAAATAGGTTGTTCGTGGCGCAATAAAAAAAAAGTGTAGAGCAGCCTTCTTTAGTCATAAATAACTGGGAATATCCTGGAATTACCATCTATTCTTATTTCTAGAGCATACATTCCATTTCCAACTAGAGCATATATATAAAAATTTATAAAAGTAATCCATTCCACTAAAATAGCAAAATATCCAATGCCATTAATAAAGGAAGTATCTCTAAAATGTTTATTACATAGTAAATAATAAGCTGAAATGAAATAACATATTAAAACACTTTTCTAAGTTTAGTTGTCAACATACGCTTAGGTCACTGAAAAGCTAATTCTCTTTCAATTATCTCTGTCGTAGAGGCTTCCTTCTCGCACATGGTGACATGGATTGGTCTTTTATTGCCCTGATTGGAGATATCCAACTAGTTTTGAGTTTGCGTCGCAACTGTAAAACTCAAAATATCTCTCTAAATCGCTTAATTGTGCTACCAATAATTTGAAATGTATAACGATTTCAGAATCGGAGCCTCGTCTTCTACTTCTTTTTCCTCCGTTCTATTTCTCAGCAAAAATCGCTCTGTTTGCCGCATCAGTTGCTCTTCCTCCAGGGTAAAGCCCACATAACCAAACTAAAAAACGCTCCCGACATCTCTCTCTAGCTTTTTTTTTTTCTTTCTGTTTCTTAAAACTCGCCGCTGGTCCGGAGGAGAAGGGAGCTTCGGCTCCCTCGTCCCCCTCCTCCTTCTCCCTTTCTTTTCCCTTTTCTTCCTCTTCCGTTTGCTTTCTCCCCCTCTCTGGTTAGTCTCGGTGGATCTACTGTTTGGTATTTTTGGTTGGGTTTGTTTTCTTTGCGGGTAGTGTTTGCTCGCCGTTCAGCGGCTACCGCTCCGTTCCTCCCCACATGCGCCATATGGTTGGACTCGGCATGCCGTGCTCTACTCCTCCATACCCCGCCTATGCTCCAGCGACGACGCGTGTTCATCCACGACGTGTGGATCTCATTCGTTGTCACCTTTAGGGGCGCGTACGTCGTCTCTCAGCCCTCGCCCCCCATTTTGCTTCCGTGGTCTGGATTGTGTGGCTTTTGACCTCCTTTCCTGCTGTGGATTTGCCCCGACCACCCACACGCGCCGCTGCCAACGCCGTATCCGCTGCAGATCTATCCAGAGGCTCCCGGTCATCCTGGGCAGCTGCAGATCTATCCAGAGGCTCCCGGTCATCCTGGGAGCTTATGTTACGCTTTATTGAAATAAACCCGTTTAGACTTGTCCCTTTGTTTAGGGCTTGTTTTATGTTATGCTTTTGCCCGTTTGGGCTAACCTCTATTTTTATGGCTTGTGTTGGTTTTTCTGTTGTTTTAAACCTGTTTTTAGGTCTAATAGTTATCTGCCATATATGGCTTTTCTGCGGTCTGAGACCGATCTGCCCCTTGTGGGCCTTTGTAGGACCTTCTGGTCCGTCTGCTCGTTGGCCCGCCGGCTCTTCGGAGTGTCTGATACGCCCTTTAGAGCATCCCGAGGTTTTTAAACCTCCTTGATCCTATTATCAATACACATGCTATTATGCTTAAAAAAAATCCTACATAACCAAACTTGATCATCCCCTCAAAAGAAAGAAGCGACTATTGAGGCTACGGACTGATTATAATTTCAAATAGAGATATAAGAAATCAATTCATTACAAACCAAATTGCACCTAATAAACCAGAAACTCCGCATACAATATAACTTAAGGGAAAAATATATTTTTCGATGGGGTTCATATAAAGAAATTGATAGTTTGAGGTGCAAATGTCTAAACTCCATCAGTTAGGGTATAAAAAGTGTATTTTTTTTTTTGATGACGAGGAAATCCTTCAAAGCCGGACCCTTTTGGCCCAACCCTGAAGTACAAACCCCGGCCCCCTGGACCGACCCCACAACCCAGGGAGCAGATAAGTCAAGGGCGATAATGGGAGTGTTGGGGCTCGAACTTGGGACATGTTAGAACCCAAGCCGAAACCTTACCACCACACCAAACCCTTGGGGGTGGGTATAAAAAGTGTATTTAACCCATAACTTAATCCAACCTCCAAATATGGCACACATCAAGTTCCAAATCCAAAGACTAATTGAATCAGACGGCGCCATTACAAAACTATGCTACAGCACGGTTGATGATAAGAATTAAGTAACACAAAAAACTCTAGAGATAAGGGGATGGGAAGGTAAGAAATAGGTTGTTCGTGGCGCAATAAAAAAAGTGTAGTGCAGCCTTCTTATGTAATAAATAACTGGGAATATCCTGGAATTACACATTTCATGGAATAAATTAAATATGAGTGTATCTAAAGCCCGAGGACCAGCTGTTAATAATGGAAGACAATGATTCCACCGGTCTATAGTTTATGATCAAGACCTAGCACGCTATAAATTGAAATCAAGAACGCAGAAAATGAAACGCAGCTCAATAAGAAGCTGCAAGCTTCAGAAAACAAAACAAAAAATGCCAACCAAATCTGAAATTAAACAGCAATTTCTAAAACATAGCTGCCAAGAAGATTGCCTGCTAAGGATGGCAAACGGTAGCTCTCTTGGAACTGCTGGAATATAGTTACTGGCAAAGCTTCTCAACTGCAGTTACAATCTGGGCAGGCTGAACCACAGTCCATTCCTCCAATGTCCCGGCATATGGGGTGGGGACATCCTGCGAAGACAAACATATAATAGGGGCATCCAAATAATCATGGAAATTCTCTGTGATAGCAGCTGTCAAGCTAGCACCAATTCCACCAGTCCGCATGCACTCCTCTACTATCAGCACACGGTGGGTCTTTTTCACTGAATTTCCAATCGTGTGGAGATCAAAAGGTTTGAGTGACCTGATATCAATTACTTCAGGATCATAGCCCTTATTCACCAATGTTTTAGCTGCCTGCATCACATGATACCTCATCCGGGAATAGGTCAAAATAGTCACATGCTCCCCAGGCCTAACCATCTCGGCTTCTTCAAGAGAACATATGTATTCTTCATCTGGAATTCTCTCCTTGAGGTTGTAAAGCAAAACATGCTCAAAAAGTATCACTGGGTTCTCACTTCGGATTGCTGCTTTCATCAAGCCCTTCGCATTGTATGGGGTTGAGCATGCCACCATCTGAATTCCAGGGATGGATTGAAAATATGACTCTAGACGCTGAGAATGTTCAGCCCCAAGTTGCCGACCAACTCCACCAGGTCCACGAATGACTACTGGAATTTTAAACTGGCCACCAGATGTATAGTGGAGCATGCCACAGTTGTTGGAGATCTGGTTAAAAGCTAAAAGGAGAAATCCCATATTCATGCCTTCAATAATTGGCCTCAGACCAGTCATGGCAGCTCCAATACCCATACCTGTAAAGGAATTCTCAGCAATAGGAGTGTCAAGAACCCTGAGATCCCCAAACTTTTCAGCCATGCCTTTCGTCACCTTGTATGACCCTCCATAATGGCCCACATCTTCACCCATCACACACACAGTGGGATCCCTCTCCATTTCTTCTTCCAAGCCTTCTCTTAGGGCTTCAAAAAGTAAAAGTTCATGGCTGAGGATAGAACGGTAACTAGTTAATACCCTGAACTAGAAGACCATAATACTAAGAAAAAGAATGATAAGGTTACGACGCTGTTAATGTAGTTCCATTTGTCACTTCGCAATAGAATCATTTCAGTTATAGCCAGTAGTGAATCTCAGCGGAAAGATAACCATAGTATGCACATGAAAAGGCAATTTTAAAGTAAGCACTTTGAGTACATAACACATGATTACAAAAATCTGTCTGCGCACAGAGATCACTAAGGATTTGAAAAACAAATAATAAACCAGAGTCTAGTGCTAAGGACCATCTATCTAGTGACTGATGACTGGAAGTTAAAACCAATATGAAGGGACCATGCTGGATGACTATTTGTAATAATTGTTTACAGTATTATCCACCATTTGAAGAACCCCGATGCTCTTTATAGCATACAATTTTCTTCAAGCAGAGTCAACTTCTTACATATACGATTTTGTTTTGTTAATAAAGATAATCAGAAACTTCCAAACTCTGTGGAGTAAATCAGGAATACCGCATCCGCTATCGAAAAAAAAATGTAACGAAATTTGCAAGCAGCAAACACGACTGCCAGATGCAGTTGCTCAAACAGTCAGTATACCACATCTCTGATCTAACCGATTCGAGAAGGGAACAAAAGAAAACATTCACGCCCCTTAGGGAGAGGGAGGAGGAGGGGAAGACTCATCCTTGCTAGGAAAGTTACACTGAATAAGTTTGCGACTTCTAACATATAAATCGATGTCCTGCAACTCAGAATAAGCCTATGATCAACTCAATAGAGTGTATCTTTTTCATTTGTCTCCAGTACTAGAGAAAGCCTTGCACTGGGGGCTAGCGTGTCCAGGTGGTTTTCAGAAATAAAAGAGAACCTCTTCCAAGAGAGAGAAGTCATTGAAATAAAAGAGTTAACAACCAAGAGGCAGGTGTTAAAGAGACCCATCTAGTGACAAATTGTTAAAGAGACATCTAGTGACGAATACAGAAAGGACTTGAATCAAAGAAAGGTTAAGACATTATTTTCCCAAAACTTAAATAATTTCATTAGGTGATTGATCCAGTCTCTGTTATTGATTAGACTTATTACATGTTAAGAACCAGAACACAGTAGTAGTAAGCAAATCTACAAAGAGTAATTACCAGGAGCACCCATAGGAAATCAATCGTACTATTTAGTTATATTTCTACAGATTCCCATTACGTTGGCAATGTAAATTTTGGGTTATCACAGAAGAGAATCATACCCAGGTTTCGAAGTCGTAGAAGCCGCAGAACTGTCGGCCTTCGTCTACAAAAACCCACAAGCAGAATAAAAATTCCATGCCCAGCAAAAACAAAGTCAGATGTAAGTCCAAGCAAACAAATAATATGGGGAGAGTGAGAGAGAGATGGTTAACTGCAACGGCATTAGTAATTAACTGCTCAGCCCTGCGAGCTCTCGCGTACGTGCTGGGAACCACCCTTCCTTCAGATCTGACATCCAAAAAGCTCGCTTTCCTCTCTGAACCAAATCAAGAAACCCCAAACAAAAGAAACTAAAATAAGATGCATAATCATTTAGCAAATGTCAAAGACTACCACGCTTAGCAAATAGTAGGAAAGATAATCCCAGAATAAGACTCGATTTTTGGGGCAAATATTCGTGTCAGCGAAACTGAAGTGAAGGAAAACCTGAGAGGGATCTGCCAGCTGAGAGGTGGAATTTCCTGGAGTCAGCGGACCTGGAGGCCGAAAAAGCCGCCGCAGCTCCCACTCCCTGAAACACGGTGGCCATTTTATTCCCAACAAGATCAAGAGTCGAAACCCAGAGAGACAGAGAGGTGGAAATTAAGAAATAAAGTGAATGGGTAGGAATTTATAAGAGAAGAAGAATGGAGGGGGAGACAGAATGCGGGGGGCGGAGAAATTGAGGAGGAACAAGGCTGAAGGCTTCACGTGTATACGTGAGTTCTATTAGCTATGTGCGAGTCAGACTGGTTAAGGTTGCTCTCATAGCGGTGGGCGATTTATTTCACACAAAATGTACTTCCAATCTGCCACACATTTAGGTAGCCGCATAGTTTCCATCGCCCGTTACACCCCCCGATATTCTTTTCTTCTTCTCCTCCTTTTATTTTTTATTTTTTAAGAAGAATAATTAACCAATCATGAAATAAACTTAAAGTCCTAGACTTTCTTCTATATCAAAACACAGTTCTATCGGCAGTCAGAAAGCTCCCTCAATAACACGAAAAATATTCCTTCTTTTGGAAAGCACGTTGCTCCAGCCGGCTGTGTTTTTTTGTTATTGTCGTTTTTCAATAGTGTAAAAAAAAACCTTTCTTTTTGTTTTAGTGAGTAGACGATTCTGTCCTTTACATGAGGGTTTCTTTCTTCGTTGGTGGCCTACCTGGACCAACCTTAACAAGCAGGTTAATTATATGCTTTTTTTCCTTGACAGAAGATTTTGCATCAAGTAAATTAATAAAAATCAAAGCTGCTTTCACAATTGTTAGAATCTTGCTCACAACTTAAGAAACTTATTAAGGATTGTCTGGTTGAAGTCCATATTTGGTACCAGGGGCAAACCATATTTGGGTACCAGGCAAAGCCAGCATTTTACTTTTGAAGGGATCACAATACAATATTGAATTTTTTTAGGGAGGCAATGTAAACAAAAGGGGAAAAATTCACTTTGTACCGTTGAACTTTGAGGTCATTTCTAAGTTGCACTCACTTTTATCTATTTCATTAGATCAGTACTCTAAATTTTAGGTTTACATTAATTTCCACCCTGTACCTTAAATTACTGTTGCTTCTTACGGCAAACCAATCACGTGTCGTCCACGTGACAACCCACCGTTTGGACTGTCCATTTTGCCCTTCATTTAAGGCATATAAACCTTCAACAAGGACATGTGTTCCTCTTTCTTGCATGACAACTCACACACGTCCCCCCTTCTCTCATTTCTTCCTTACATATCATGCATGCCACTCCACGCCTTCTCAACTCCACAAACGGCAACACCACCATAACAACAGGCGATGCCACCACCTCCCCATTGCCCTCAAGTTCCAGCACCTCCTCATCATTTCAATGTACAACTAATAACTATTTTTCACGCGTCCATTGGTTTCTGTTGCGGTAATTATTTTCTTTGCCTATAATCTACATCGGTTCGAGAATTCTATGTTACTGTGCCAGCATTAAGTCATCCTCTTGACTTCGAAGAACTTTTACGTGATCTTTTGGCTCGCAGGTTTCGGTTTCCTTTGTGATCCATTTGATTGCTGAGAAAATATGAGGAAAATGGAATCTTGAATTCTTTCCTTCTTGCTAAAAGTTTGGAAGAACTTACGCGTAAAAAATGCAGGGCTTCGTTGCAGCTAGTGATACATTTTTCTTTCCTCAGCTTTATTAGCAAGGAAACAGATCTTCTTCATTTATGTACGAAATTCATTGCATTTTTTTTAGCTTTGTTTGAAAATACTTTCAATTTTCAACGGACGAGCGTACGTTAGCTGCTTTTTGACTTATGCAACATTTCCTTCAGAACCGCAGTAATTCTATGCGCCATATGCTACTCTAAAAACATGTCTTTGACCCTCTCATCCTCTCAACATGAGTAGCGAGTTTGACAATATTTTTGGCAAGGAGAATAATGTCTTCTTTTCCAACAGGATGCAACAAACCAGTTGTTCCATTCACTACAATATCTGTTGTGCCACATGTTGTTGTACCTTGCCAAATGTTTTGAGAATTAAGCAATCAGATGCTTCCTTTAGTGCCATAGAATACAAACAAGTTGTGACGTTATACCACTCGACTGCAACAGGCTCCAGTTTCAGCTACTTGGGCACAAGCTCGGTTGATGCTCTTGGGCAGGTGAAAAAAAGCAACCATGTCGTCAGAAAGCTGAAGATTAATCCACAGACTGCATGCGGTAGCAAACAAACAAAGGTGCGGAGATTAGACGAAAAACCTTTTTTTTTAATCTTTGAAGCAGCGCCAAAACATAAGATCTTTTGCTCTTCTTCAAAGAGAGAAAGGAGAAGCAAATGAACTTACTATGTTATAGTACGAAAAGATTGGAAGAAAACAGAGTACATTCTTTGTGCAACATTCCATCTTTTCTACACATTAATAAAAGACAGCTACGTTTCTGTTCCATATGAAAAGACCAAAATGTAAATAAAAAATCACAGGAAATAGGGGTTGCACAATAAAAAACAACTACGTTTGTGTTTCCATTTGACGTCTGTTACTTTCTTCTTTTCTTGGCAAGAAGAAACAACTATATTAATGGGCTGAAAGAGGAGGTGGATGAACATGCTTTCTTCTCTGAGCCATCTGGGTCTATTAGAAGCTTACCTGGTCCCTCTTTGAATGATTCTTGGCAACTCACACCTTTGTCAATAAGCACATCTTAAAAGCAAAGGAGCTGCTCTGGTTTAGAGAGTAAGTCTTACTTGCAGCTTCAAAGCCTCGATGCTTCCGCAAAACAACCACAGATGAGGTAGGAGCACCAGGAGTTGTAGTTGCGGAGGAGCTTCTTGCGGAACTTGTGTAGAACCTCGGCGTCGAGGGAGTCGATGTTGCGCAAAACTCCCTCTAGTTTCGGACGTTGTCCTTCTGGAAGCCGAATAAGAGGGTCAGCCAGTCAAGGAGGTCCATGTGAGGGGCCCATTGGCAGTAAGGAGGCTTGCGAATTATAATTATTAATTATAAGTATTAATAATTATATACGTCTATATTTCATTAAAGGAAGGGCAAAATAGGAAATGAGAACTTTAAGTTCTCACGTGGACACCACGTGGTTGGTTTGCAGTGAGAAGTAATGACAATTTAAGGTACATGGTGAAAACCAACTTAAACATAAACTTTGGAATATTAATCTAACGAAATCAATAAAAGTGGGTGCAACTTAGAAATGACCAAAAAATTCAAGGGTGAAAAAATGAATTTTCTAAAAAAAATAGAAAGAGAGTAAATTGAAAAGAATTCCCTAATTTTTGGCACAGCCCCCTCAAACTGTTATTTTCATTACATTGTAGCCACCAACAGACACTTTGAACACTTTGTTACAACTCTATATCAATTTGAACAAAAATTGAATTTTTTACCTATGAAATGATGATTTTACACTTGCAAAAATGTCTTCACAAAAACATTATATATATATAATTCTCATTTAACATGCCAAAAAATACCTTCCATTCAAATTGACTAAAAAATTTAACGGGGGTAAAAAATCAAGACCCTTATAATTGAAGGGTGTAAAATGTATTTATCCTAAAACTAAAAAAGAATAGGAGAAACTACTTTTGTATTATTCCGGAAAATGATTATGATTTTTAGTGATGTCTTAAATTGTGGTGGTACTTGTAATTTGTGATAATGCTTGGATCCTTGATAGCTTTGATGATTAGGAGTGAATAATTTTTAGGCAAATATATTTTTTATCTTTGAGTTTTACACTATTTTCGTGAAAGATTATTGGGTTTTAAAACTAAAAATTTAGTCCTTTTTATACCGTTTTAATAATAGGTCTTTAGGTTTTAAAACTAAAAATTCTTTAAAAAAAGTTCATCCGATCAGCTCTCCGTCTAGTCCACTAACGACAGAAGGTCCATCTTAGCAAAAATCCAACTTAACTGCCCACGTGATGTTCCCACTTGTTTGATAAGTGAAATAATGTGTTGAGTTTGGGGATGAACTTGAGTCGGGTAGGTTGGAACAAAAATATTTTATGGGATACGGGAGGATAGTGGTTGACGCGAAGTCAAATGTAGCGAACTTATTGAATAGGTGGGAGCATCATGTAGACGACTGACTCAGATTTCTGCTAAGGTAAGAAGAAAAAAAATTAATATGGAGAGATGAGAGGAAAAATAGTAACAAGAGACAGAGATTTAAGTGGTTCGGTCTATACCTACATCCACGGCAAAAGCCTTCTACAACTGTATTTTGTATTATGAGTCCATGAAATTACAAGTTAAAGGTCTCTATTTATAAAGAAGATATAAAGCATGATAAGGTAAGAAGAAAAAGATTAATACAGATAGATGAGAAGAGAAACAGTAACGAGAGACAGAGATTTAAATGGTTCGGTCTAGACCTATATCCATGATAAAAGCCCTCTACGGCTGTATTTTGTATTATAAGCCCATCAAATTACAAGTTAGAAAATACAAAACATAATAGAAAAATATTTCTACATTTAAACTTGAATATTTGAGATTTTGACAATATCTCATATTAAAACTGAATCTTTGATATGGTGATAATATCATGTAACATCTTAAAAATTGATTATGATATTATCTTTAATAAGGTAGACCTTATGTCATTAGTGAGCTGGACAAATGGCTGACTATATGACCCTTTTTTTTAAGAGGCCAAAATTCAGGAATAAAAAAAAGTTCCACGTTTTAGGTCGTGACGTCGAATATCAATTAAATCAAGAATTCGCTTTTAGGATGATGTATAATTAGAACTCACACCTACAAATTAGATACATTTTGTTCAAGAGTAGAAGTATGTCATTCTAACCATTGAATTATTGTCTTTTGGGGTACAAGTGAAGTTCATTAGGGTTTAATGAACTTTTTTCATCCTGAACTATGGGTCGTTAGCTTTATACCCTAAACTAACAATCTTCGGGCATTTCATTCTCAGATTAATGATTACAAATACTTTGTACCCTACATATAATATTTTTGTCAAATTGATACAAGAAATTGAACGAAAAATGAACAATATATGTTCTACCTGTCTTCTTTAAATTAGAAAAATGACAAAATTAAACTATTAGACTATAAAAGAAGCTAAAATATAAACAATAAAGCAAATTAAAAAAAATCAAAACAAGACGGAAAAAACCAAACAACCTAAACAAGTAAAAATGAATTTGTCATTTTATGTCTAACGAATATGAATGCAATGCACATTGCTCATGATTCGTACAAATTCTAGTATCAATTTGAGGGAAATTATATGGCTTAAATAATATGCGTACACCTGGGGTTTAATGTTTTCTCAGAAATAACCTTAGGGTAAGTTTTGTTGCCCCGCTATCCCTGTGGTATATCTATTTTCTCCGTTATACCCCTCTGGCAACCTTCCGTCCATTACATGACGAAATTTGATGATGTGAACCAAGGTGATCACGTCACAACCAATTAAATGGAGACACGTGTTTTGTGTGCTGACTGTAAGCCACTATTTGTCCACATCACTCACGGCTGGTTAAATTTACTAAAAAGCCCACCCATGCCACGTAGCTTAAAATTTGCAAAACCAATCGGCAGACCCAAGTTTGCGACCCGAGAGACAACTTTCCCAAACCTTTTCCCCAAATCCATCAAGAACCTTAGTTCGTTCAAGATCCAACGGCAAGTATCTCAGTGTTTCCTATATTGGCGGAGTAGATCAACTTTCATGGGACCTTACGCAGGGAAGGAGAGAAAGAAAAGTTTTGGAGTTCGGAAGTTTGGAGAGTTCGACTTAGCATAGGATGTTGTAACCTTATCATTCTTTTTCTTGAGCCATTATGTTATTTACTTTCCGCTTTAGTTGTGTTAGTGGGCAATTTCTTTAGTTAGTCTGGTCCATTTCTAGGCCCAGTTATCTGCTGGTATAAGTTCCTATATTTCGTGAATTGAGATATGAAAAATGTGTTGTGAAGCCAAAGGAGGTCTATGTTAGCCCAAGGTTGTTTTAGAAACAATCAATAAATGATTTTGATGATAACAAAATATTCTTAGTTTCAAAGACTTTTAGATTTTACATTGTCAATCCACAATTTCCAAGCTATATTTCAAAATAATTGAGGTTATCTCTCTAAAATATTTCTAAGTGCACTTGAACACCATTACACAAGTTGATAAGATCAATTTTTCATATTGTAGGTGTTAAAGAAGTGTTGGAATGGTTTGGATGCTTTGAAGTTAAAATTGGAGTAGTTGCTGACAAAGAACAAATTTTTCAGACTAAGTGTTGGATGTGTCGACACATTGGATCATGGTGTCAACACATTGCACTACTACCCGAGAGTTTGCATTTTCTAGGATTTAAAGTGATTTTTTGGCTATGTGTTGGAAGTGTCGACACATTGGAGCATGGTATCGACACATTGGAGCATAATGTCGACACATTGAACTAACACCCGAGAGTTTGCATTTTCTGGCCTTCAAAACGATTTTTTTTACTAAGTGTTGAAGGTGTCGACACATTGGACCATAGTTTCGACACATTGAACTAACACCCGAGAGTTTGCATTTCAGGACTAAGTTCAATGTGTCAACACATACAATCAATGTGTCGACACATTGTGCGAAATTTCAGATTTCCTGGAAAGACACCAGATCGTTCAAAACTTCTCCAAATTGACTCAAATGACCTCCAACGGCACTATAACATTACAAGAAGACCCTTTATGATCGTTGAAGACCTAGAAGCTATAAAAAGAAGAAGATGGAGAGAGAGAAGTAAGAGCTCGACCAATATTGCACATCTAGAGAGAGAAAGTCCAAAATCCAAAGATTTCACTTGCTGAATCATTCAAGAATGAAGCTCTCATTGTCAAATCCTCCTCTCTTGCTCATCATCGAAGATCAAGCCTCCAAAGAGAGAGAGATTTCTTGAAGAAGGGACAACCCACTTGCAAACTCACTTTGCCCTAACTTCTAGAGAGATAAGTCATTTGAAGAAGAGGGAAAACCACACCTAGCAAGGAAGCTTGTGCTCACACCAACCAAACATTAGGTTTCCTTCAAGAATCTTATCTTCTTACCTTTATTGAGCTTCATACTTGTTAATTTGGCTTAGAGAGTCATTCCATACGATTTGAGCTTTTCATTGGCATATTCGGCTTAGAGAGTCATTCCTCATGTATTGAGATCTTCATTTGCTCATTCGTCTTAGAGAGCCTTCTTTGTAGCCATTATTTGTAAAACTTTTGAGTGTTGGGAAAACACTTGGTCCTACTTGTGAGAGTAGAAGAAATCCTCTAGGTTGTGAGGATTTGTGAGAGTTGAAGCGTGAGCTCGCAAAACGCTTTGTAAAGGTTCCTTAGCACCCGGGAAGTTAAGGTGTATTCGCTATTTGGAGAATAGTGGAGGAAGCCCAAGGAAGTCAATTGCCTTGGGGGTGGACGTAGGCACGTGTTTGGCCGAACCACCTAAAAACTACGGTGTCATCTCTCTAACTCTATCTCTCTTACATTTTAGTACTTATTCATATTTGTGAGAACATTGTTTAGACCCAACATCTAACATTAGGAACTAACAATATTTGTGGAGATTTATGTTTTATCATTCATTGTTTATATTTGGCATAGCATTAGACACTTTTAGATCAACATTATTATTTGTTAAAGAGGGGCAGTTTTCAGATTTGCTTATTTAGCGAAAAAGTGACAAGTTTTTGTAAAACCCAATTCACCCCCCTCTTGGGTTGTCATTTAGACTTTCAATTGGTATCAGAGCTGAGGTTTAATATCTCTATCTATGACAACCTTTGTTAGCACCTCTTTAGCTGAAGGTCAATCCACAAATAGACCTCCCTTATTCAATGACACTTGTTACAATTATTGGAAGGCTAGGATGAAGATTTACATCCAAGCCGTGAATTATGAACTATGGAGAGTTATCTCAAATGATCCTACATTTCCTAGAGATAAGGATGGAGAGTTAAAAGATGAAAATGAATGGAATGATGTTGATCTTAGACTTATGTCTTTAAATGCTAAAGCTATGAATGTGTTATATTGTGCACTTGATTCAAATGAATTTAATCGTGTTTCCGGTTGTGATACCGCGAAACAAATTTGGGACAAACTTCAAGTAACTCATGAATGTACGAATCAAGTTAAAGAAAATAAGATTAGTATGCTTGTTCATAGCTATGAGCTTTTTAAGATGAGATTTGATGAATCTATCTCTTCTATGTTTACTCGTTTTACTGATATCATAAATGGACTTAAATCTCTTGGTAAAGAGTACACTAACGATGAAATGGTAAGAAAGATTCTCAGGTGTCTTCCTAAAGCTTTGGAACCTAAGGTCACTGCAATTCAAGAAGCTAAGGACTGAGGAAGCTCTCTCTGGACAAGCTCATGGGATCTCTCATGACCCACGAGATGAATCAAGTTAAGGGAGACGAAGATGAAGGCAAAGGAAAAAAGGGCATAGCCCTAAATGCCACGTACTCTAGTGAGGATGAATCCTCTGAGGATGATGAGGAAATGATTTTATTCACTAAAAGATTCAAGAAGTTCTTCTACAAGAAACAAGGAAATAAACGATTTTCAAGAAAATCAATTACAAAGGTGATAGCAGCAAAGAGAATGAAATCATCTGCTTCGGATGCAAGAAGCTGGGTCACACAAAGTCGGAATGCCCCAATGTTGAGACACACAAGAAGTCAAAGGATTTCAAAGACAAAAAGAAAGCATTATTGGCTGCATGGGGAGAATCCGATGAAAGTAGCAGTGAGAGCGATGAAGAAGTTACAAACCTTTGCTTTATGACAAAGGATAACGAAGATGAGGTACAAAACTCTTCATTTGACTCTTTTACTTTTGAGGAACTACAAGATGCTTTTGATGAACAACATGTTGAGTTGAAAAGAATATTTTCAAAATATTGTTCTCTCAAAAAGAATCTTGAAAGTATTGCAAAAGAAAACGATTCTTTGAAAATTCAAGTTGTTTCTCTTGGAGAGAATCTTGCAAGAATCACAAAAGAAAATGAAAATGTCTTGCAACAAGAGTCAAATGATTTGAAATCTGAAAACAATGTTTTAAAAAGGAAAGTTGACTCTCTCACTAAAGATCTTGCAAAATTCACTCAAGGAAAAAGAAACCTTGATATTTTACTTGGCTCTCAAAGATGTTGCTTTAACAAAAGTGGCATTGGATATGATTTTTTAAGTGATAAAAAATCCTACCCTTATATGATCACAAAATCATCTCCATCATTTGCTTTGTGCAACTTTTGTGGAAAGAATGGACACATTTCACACACTTGTCCAGCTAGAAAGAAATCCATTCATGGCGTCAAATTTGTGTGGATTCAAAAAGACAAGGTGAATGAATTTATTTCTAACACCAAAGGACCCAAAAAGATTTGGGTACCAAAAACTAAGAGTTGATTGATTTTGCAGATGTGCTTGAAGTCCAATGTGAATGCTCCAAGCACATGACCGAAGACAAGAGTTGGTTTAACTATCTTTGTCTCAAGGGAAAGGGTTCAGTTACTTTTGGTAATACTTACAAAGGAAAGATACTCATGTTGATAGCATTGGATAGTTTGGGTAAGTTTGAGGCAAATGCAGATGAAAGATATCCTTATTGGCTATTCAACTTCTAGTATAATCTATCTTGTTTTCAATAAACATACCCTAGTTGTTGAAGAATCTTTTCATGTGGTATTTAATGAATCTAACATTTCTATGAGAAAAGATTATAATGAAGTTGTAGGTCTTGAAAAATATGTTGAGAAACCAGCTGCAAGCGAAGAAAATAAAGGTTCTCATCCACAAGCGCAAGATGTAAAAGATCTTGAAAACGAAACACCTCGAAGCAACAAAGATCTACCAAAAGGCTGGAAGTCTTTCAGAAATCATCATATTGATCAAGTCATTGGTAATGTGGAGAAAGGTGTAAGAACTCACTCTTCCTATAATCTAGCTAGTAATTTTGCCTTACTTTCTCAAATGGAGCCAAAACATATTTCTGAGGCAAAAGTTGATAAAATTTGGATTCATGCCATGGATGATGAAGTAAAACAAATTTTAGAAAAATATGGTATGTCATCTAGTTTCTAGACTCCAAGATCATCCAGTTATTGATACTCAATGAGATTTTCACAAAATGGATGTATCTGGGGAAGTGGTAAGGAACAAGGCAATATTAGTAGCCCAAGGTTGCAATCTAGAAGAGGAAATTGATTTTGATGAAACTTTTGCTCCTTTGGCTAGATTAGAATCTTTTCACATGTTGTTTGTCTTTTCATGTTTGAATGATTTTAAATTATTTCAATTGGTAGTGAAATATGCATTTCTTAATGATTACCTTATGAAAAAGTGTGTGTATAACAAGCTCTTAGACTTGTAGATGAAAAACTACCACACTATGTGTTCAAGCTCACAAAAGCACTATATGGCTTGAAGCAAACATCTCAAGCATGGAAAAGGAAAATGATGAAAAGGTAAAGACGTTGAACACACAAGGTATCGAGGTATGATTGGATCATTTTTTTACCTTACTATGAGTATACCTAATACAATGTCTTGCATATGCATGTGTGCTAATTTTCAATATTGACCTATGGAATCTCATTTACTCGTGGTTAAAATAATTTTCAGATATCTTATTGGAATGAGATTACTTTTGGATTAAATTGGTGATTTGTGCATGATTTGTAAAATTAATTGTGTTGTTGATTGCTTTGGACATGTTCTAACATGCGCTTTAAGTTGCTCTCTATTTATTTCCTATTAAAATCATGCTTATTCTTTGATAAATTATCGAATGCATTCTTTTTGCATGGCATGTGTCAACACATAAGCTTCATGCCCGAGAGCTCCTTTAAAATGTATACGGGAACATGTGAAATGTGTCAACACATTGAGCCGATGTGTCGACACTTATAACGAGAACACTGCTTTTTAATAGGGGCATGCGTGTTATATTTATACTCTTTAGGGCAAAAGGGGTCATCACTTTACTTCTCCATCTCACAGACCCTCTTTTCTCTCCCAAATGGCAAGCGTCACCCACTCTCTCACAAATTCCATTTACCCGCTGCCCTCTTTGAAAAATCCACTGCTGAAAACCTTCAAACTCCTCACAATGCCGTTGCCGAAATGTCTTCCAGCCGCCCTAAACGTTCTGCTCGCCAATCAGCCATCATCTGTCAAATTTAGGGCATGAAAGAAAGGGAAAAAGCTTTGAAGAACCCAATCCTACTCAAGACGCCTACATCTACAGAGGTCAGCATTTTCAGGTCAGGATGTGCAAACTTCGATGTCTTCAAGATTATAGAAGCCAAAAGGTGATTGCTGATCGTTGGGCTGATTTTCAATGGATTAGTGAGAATGCTTTTGAGTTTAAAGAGATGTTGGAATTTCAAGGATGAGGTTTACTTGTGAATCTGAAAGTTGATTGCTATGTGTATCTGGTGAAGTTAGTGTTTGATAATTTTCAAAATTCCAAGTTTGAGGATGCCACCAGTTATATGAATGGGAAGAAATTAGACATATCAGGTACTTCATTAACCTTCCTGATTTCTGCTCCTAATGGTGGAAAGAGATTCTTTGATTCATTTGGTTGGATGAGGTTATCAGAGGTAGAACCACTTGATATTCTTAGGGTTGTATTGGATAATCCAACCCTTCATGAGGTTATTAGACCTCCTGTCAGTAGATTGACTGTTCATAGATGATTATTGCATCATATGGTTTGTAATATCATATTACCAAGAATTGAAAAATCCGAATACATCATATTCTTGGAGATGTCTACGGGATGATTTTCATGCATATATTTTAGATCCTTGAGATTGATATGACTGGGGAAGTAAGAGAAAAACCCAAAGAAAACCCTTCAGGTGCTGAGTTTGTTCAAAATGATGATGGAAAATGGGTGAAGAAAAGTGTGATGACACCTAAGCAAGAGGATTCAGATTTTGAGGAAAAGGCTGAAACTGAAAGGACTCCCAAGGGAAATATGACTTTTGTGGGTAAGCAAACACCTATTTCTTTTCCCTCGCTGCAAATTGGATCATCTTCCATATTTCCTGTTGCTAGTTCTCGTGAGCCTCACCTAAGTAAAACTTGAGGATTAAATTGATGAAATCGAGAAGAAATCGAAAATATTAGGTAAGACTATGAAGGACATGTTCACTAGTATGAAGATGAGATTTGAAGATATGAAGAAGCTGTTTGGTGTTCATACAGAGTATTTTGGGACTCTTGATAAGGATATGAGGTGCCTCAAACATCAAGTCAACAACAACCTCCACGTGATTAGAAATGTGATTCAACTTACTGATGATGAGTTCACCACTATTTATGTTGATCTTCATGCTTTTATGAATTCATCAACATGATGTTGTAAAGGATGAGGTGCAGATGGAAATTGATAGAACTCTTCGGCATCATATTCTGAAATGAACTTATTGTTCTCCACGACTTGGCTGGAATGACTGAAGAAGTTTGAAATTGAGTATCCTCCTCCTCCTATCAAAAAAAAAATCCAAACCTTTTACCTCCACTACATAGACTCCTACCTAAATAGCCAACTCCTCTTGTCCTCCCCTTATCCTATTTTTGATGATGCCAAAGGGGGAGAAATTAGAAGCATTATGGGGAGAAGTTTATTAGTATAATGTTGACTTCCCAACTCTTAAAGAGAACATTTCATTTTGATGATTGACTGATCACTTGAATTGTCTTATATATGCATATCTCTAATATTTATCTATCTTCAATTGATCATTTGGTTATGCTCACATCTGTTGATTATCTCATTGGTATCTATAAGGATTTGAGAAGTGCTTAAAAAGTGAGACTTGCTTCAAAGGTAGTATTCCTAACTTTCTATTGGGATTATTTGAAGTCTTGTGTTCTGTTGAAATTGGAAGTTTGGGAAGTTGGGATGAAGCCTATAGAAGTGTTTCTTTTGTGTTTTTAAATTTTGGGAAACCTTCGTTTACAAAGAAAACTCTTGCAAAATTTTTGTAAAATCCTAAAGTCCTTTTTGCTTAAAATATCTTGAAAACTCCTGCTTATTCTCACGGGGAGCTTTTCTATTTGTTAGCAAATTGTTGTTTTTAACATGGTTTTGTCATCATCAAAAAGGGAGAGATTGTTAGCCCAAGGTTGTTTTAGAAACAATCAATAAATGATTTTGATGATAACAAAATATTCTTAGTTTCAAAGACTTTTAGATTTTACATTATCAATCAACAATTTCCAAGCTATATTTCAAAATGATTGAGGTTATCTCTCTAAAATATTTTTAAGTGCACTTGAACACCATTACACAAGTTGATAAGATCAATTTTTCATATTGTAAGTGTTTAAAGAAGTGTTGGAATGGTTTGGATGCTTTGAAGTTAAAATTGGAGTAGTTGCTGACAAAAAACAAATTTTTCAGACTAAGTGTTGGATGTGTCGACACATTGGACCATGGTGTCGACACATTGCACTACTACCCGAGAGTTTGCATTTTCTAGGATTCAAAGTGATTTTTTGGCTAAGTGTTGGAAGTGTCGACACATTGGAGCATGGTGTCGACACATTGGAGCATAGTGTCGACACATTAGAGCATAGTGTCGACACATTGAACTAACACCCGAGAGTTTGCATTTTCTGGCCTTCAAAACGAGGTGTCGACACATTGGACCATGGTGTCGACACATTGAACTAACACCCGAGAGTTTGGATTTCAGGACCAAGTTCAATGTGTCAACATATACAATCAATATGTCGACACATTGTGCGAAATTTCAGATTTCCTAGAAAGACGCCAGATCGTTCAAAACTTCTCCAAATTGACTCAAATGACCTTTAACGGCACTCTAACATTACAAGAAGACCCTTTATGACCGTTGAAGATCTAGAAGCTATAAAAAGAAGAAGATGGAGAGAGAGAAGTAAGAGCTCGACCAATATTGCACATCTAGAGAGAGAAAGTCCAAAATACAAAGATTTCACTTGCTGAATCATTCAAGAACGAAGCTCTCATTGTCAAATCCACCTCTCTTGCTCATCATCGAAGATCAAGCCTTCAAAGAGAGAGATTTCTTGAAGAAGGGACAACCCACATGCAAACTCACTTTGCCCTAACTTCTAGAGAGAGAAGTCATTTGAAGAAGCGGGAAAACCACACCTAGCAAGGAAGCTTGTGCTCACACCAGCCAAACATTAGGTTTCCTTTAAGAATCTTATCTTCTTACCTTTATTGAGCTTCTTACTTGCTAATTTGGCTTAGAGAGTCATTCCATACTATTTGAGCTTTTCATTGGCATATTCGGCTTAGAGAGTCATTCCTCATGTATTGAGATCTTCATTTGCTCATTCGGCTTAGAGAGTCTTCTTTATAGCCATTATTTGTAAAACCTTTGAGTGTTGGGAAAATACTTTGTCCTACTTGTGAGAGTAGAAGAAATCCTCTAGGTTGTGAGGATTTGTAAGAGAGTTAAAGTGTAAGCTCGGAAAACACTTGGTCCTACTTGTGAGAGTAGAAGAAATCCTCTAGGTTGTGAGGATTTGTGAGAGTTGAAGCGTGAGCTCGCAAAACGCTTTGTAAAGGTTCCTTAGCACCCGGGAAGCTAAGGTGTATTCGCTATTTGGAGAATAGTGGAGGAAGCCCAAGGAAGTCAATTGCCTTGGGGGTGGACGTAGGCACGTGTTTGGCCGAACCACCTAAAAACTACGGTGTCATCTCTCTAACTCTATCTCTCTTACATTTTAGTACTTATTCATATTTGAGGAGATTTATGTTTTATCATTCATTGCTTATATTTGGCATAGCATTAGACACTTTTAGATCAACATTATTATTTGTTAAAGAGGGGCAGTTTTCAGATTTGCTTATTTAGCGAAAAAGTGACAAGTTTTTGTAAAACCCAATTCACCCCCTTCTTGGGTTGTCATTTAGACTTTCAGCCTACTACCTCGAACCAGTCTCTACATTCACAATTTATTTTCTGTCAAACAACACTGGTACATCAACATTTATGCAATCAACCCCACCATTATCAAGGCACCATACATTTGGTATCAGAGCACTGATCCAAATGACTCAAGCTGTTAGAGACTATGTCTCAACAACTGCTACAAATTGCTGACAGCATGAAAGCTTTGTCCATCACGCATGAAAAACGACATGAAGACCCAGGTGGCTCAAAAAATTTAGACAGATCTAGAGGTGATTCTGAAGATCCTGAAGGGGGTCCAGTGGGTGGTGAGAATGTTCCACCTTCTGTAAATCCAGATGAAGGGGCCTCTGGCAGCTCTGGATTTTCACAATGTAAGCCTTTAAAGTTAGAATTCCCAGATTTGATGGTGATAACCCTGCTGCTTGAATTCATAAGGCCAATCAATTCTACAATTATTATCAAACACCTGATGGGCAAAAGATTTTGTTTTGCTTCATTTAGTACAGTGGCTTGATTTAGAGCCCGACAATCCACAAACATCCTCCAACTTCCATCCATCTTCCTAACCAACAGATAACTGGGCCCAGAAATGGACTCGACTAACTAACGAAATAGCCCACTAACACAACTAAAGCAGAAAGTAAATAACATAATGGCCCAAGGTCTATTCCGATTAACACAATAATATTAAAATATCTGTAGGTGATTCTGGAGATCCTGGAGGGGGGCCTGAAGGGGGTCCCGTGGGTGGTGAGAATGTTCAACCTTCTGTAAATCCAGATGAAGGGGCCTCTGGTAGCTCTAGATTTCCACAATGTAAGCCTTTAAAGTTAGAATTTCTCAGATTTGATAGTGATAACCCTGCTACTTGGATTTATAAGGTCAATCAATTCTACAATTATTATCAAACACTTGTTGGGCAAAAGATTTTGTTGGCTTCATTTCGTATGGAAGAGGATGCATTAGTTTGGTTTCAGGATTCGGAGGAAGTTGGAGTTTTCACTATTGCTCACCAATTCACCACTCATATTCTTAAACTTCATGGTCTTCCACAGACCATTGTTTCAGATCAGGATCCCATTTTCCTAAGTAATTTTTGGTATGAATTATTCAAGCTTCAAGGGACTACTCTGGCTCACTCATCAACTTATCATCCTCAAAGTGACAGACAAACAGAAGTTGTCAATAAGTGTCTCGACCAATACCTCGGATGCCATTGTGGTGAACAACCTAAATCCTGGTCTACATTGTTGTCTATGGCTGAATGGTGGTTCAATACCTGTCACCACTCTTCTACCCGAATCACACCCTTTGAAGCCTTATACGGCTACCCCCTCCCAAGCTATTCCACTACATCTCTAACACCACCCAAAATGCAGTAGTGGCCAACCAACTCAAATCAAGGGATCAGATTTTAGAGAAACTCAAACATAATTTACAGGTAGCTCAAGGACGATAAGCACCATATTGAACAAACTTTTGAGATTGGGGATTGGGTGTACCTGTGGCTTCAACCTTACTGTTAGAAAACGTTGGCTGTCCGAAAAAGCTTGAAGCTTTCCCCCCGTTTTACGAGCCCTTTCAGATTGCACAAAAGCTTGGTTAGGTTGCTTACTGACTTACCCTTCCACCCAATGCACGTATCCACCCTGTATTCCACGTTTCCTGTCTCAAACAGAAGCTAGGCTCGCATACCATCCCTCTCCCCACCTTACCCCCTGTTGACGGTGAAGAAGCAGTTCAGGTAGAGCCCGAACGTATTTTTAGTGTTGGTTTCGTCGTTTAGGTGACAAATCTATCACTGAAATCTTAGTTAAGTAGAGAGGTGCAACTGAGGAAGATTCTACATGGGTCTCCTACTGGCGACTACGGGAAGAATACCCCCACCTTGTTGGCAAGGTTTTTTGAAGCAGATGACAATGTCACGGGACCTTACGCAGGGAAGGAGAGAAATGGAAGTTTTGGAGTTCAGATGTCTGGAGAGTTCGAATTAGCATAGGATGCTGCCGTTAACTGCCTTGTGTTAATCGGAATAGGCCTTGGGCCATTATGTTATTTACTTTCTGCTTTAGTTGTGTTAGTGGGCTATTTCTTTAGTTAGTCCGGTCCATTTCTGGGCCCAGTTATCTGCTGGTATAAGTTCTTGTATTTCGTGAATTGAGATATGAAAAATGTATTGTTAAGCCAAAGGAGGCCGACTACCATGAACCAGTCTCTACGTTCATAATTTCTTTTCTGCCAAACAATACTGTTACAACAACATTTACGCAATCAACCCCATCATTATCAAAGGCACCTTACATCGAAAATTGTAACCCATATTTTTGAAAGGTTAGTTATTTGCTTAGTTTCGATGGATTTTTCTGCTTTTCAAGTTCAAGGTTTTAATATTTTTTTAATGCGATTATCATATCTACATTGCCGTAAAGTACATATTGTTTATGCACTATTTGTCACCAATAAATTTTCCTTCGTTTCGATGGATTCTTCTGTAATGTGTTGAGGGGGGTTTATATTCATTGTCTTTCACCAATAAAGTCCATATTTTATCAAATCTGTGGGCCCCATTTTGTCTTCTGTTTGGGTTGAATTGAATATGTCGTTTGTTCCTATAACAATGAAGTGGTCCCCCGAAATAGACAAGACTCTCTTTACCTTCTTTATTGAATATGTTGTGTCGTCTGTTAGGTTAACATTCATCACGTGACTTTGACTATGTCAGGGGGCCTGCCAATGGAGTTTGATCCATGTAAGGTTTATTTACTTATGTCCCTGTGGTTTGTGTTTGATTATTTAATTTTCCCCTAATGTATAACTCTACCTGAAACAGTTATGCCTTTCGACCCCAAGCTTTGCCTCTACATATTCGAAGTCCTACCATCTTTGGTCAGTTTTAAGATTACCATCTTATGATAGCCCATGAGAAAATGGTACTGGCAATGCATAGACAAATTGGATTAAACACCACTGTTTTGGGAGGGGCATTAATGCCTCTGTTGGTAATATTTCATTTGTAGTTTGTGTTGTTCAAACTGTGGACAGATTGTGGAATTTGTAGGATATGTTGAATTTATGTAAACTGTGGAATTTATAGGATATGTTGAATTTATGTAAACAGGTTCTCTCTTTATGACCTATAGCATTTGTTTTAGATGATTGAGAGTAATGTAAGCAGGTTTGACCAGACTAGTTGACGCTGTGTATTGCTGTTATGACATTGGAGGTTAGGTTCTATATTTTTTATGGTGTAAATAGTTTGTCTTTAAACAGGTCAGGTTCAACCTTTTGAACCAATATGTCCAATATTTTGACGTGAATTGCAAAATAGAACCGAAAACTTCAGCAATACATGGAAGTTCACATAAACCACAACAGTTGATAACACATCCAAATTTCAATCACATGATAGTGACAACCGAACCACATTACAGACCCTATCTACCATATCTACCAACTTCATAACAACCAAGTACACCCAAATTACAGACCCTTTCAACAACCAACCTCACCCACAATTATAGACCTACATAGACCCTTCCAACAACCAACTATGACAAATTGGTTTTAGCACTAAATCCCATGATGATGCAACAACAGAATAACACCCACGAACCTAAAATAACATCCTTAAGGTGCTTCTCCATAGCCTTTTGAATCTGAAGCTGCTAATTTATTATCTTCAATCGATCCTCCACAATTTTCAATTGCTCCTCAATAAGCTTCTGTTTGTTAAGCCGCTCTTCCATCATCTTGAACCTCCGTAGGAGAGAGTCAGAATCCTCTTCTTTGTGTTGGTGACAGAGGGGATCAATCCATTTGAAATAATCACACGATGTGTGCCTCTGCTATGACGAAAAATTGATGGATAAAAAATTTGTTCAATGTTTGCTTATTAATCATCACTATAAGAAAAAAGCTAATGGAGTATCGGGTGGAAGAGACAAATTTTGGTAGAAAGAAATTAAAGACGACGAAATTCAAAAAAATTGCTAGGAGCTTCTCACCGTGGCAGCAGAGTATAGTGGGCAACCAATGAATCGTCGTCCTGGATTTAGCTCAGTTGTACTAAAACTTACCCGAGCTCTACTTCAGCAAAAGTACATCGACTTGACTTCTAAAACCTTGGAGTCGCTCCTTTCTTGCCGCCCACACCTACCGTCACTCATAGATGATGACGGTGACCGTCTCTGGGACATCAGTGTTGGCTTTCGTTTACAATCGATATTTTTATGATTTCAATAAATGGATTGAGTTTACAAAATGGACATCTTCAAAGACAAATTCATTTTTATCAAAAAGTCAAAGACTAGAAGATTGAAGATCAAAAAGATGCAAGGAGCACAAAGTGAAGATTCAAGACCATAGGGTATAACCTTGCAACTCTTAGTTTCACTTTTGACAAGGATTTGAATCACACACTTGGATATCTTTCAAAACGTTCATTAATGTTTTACCTTTTGTTTGAAAGATCAAATTGTTTTTAAATGGTTTCAAACCATCCCAATCATACTCTCAAACCTTTTTGTATAATTATGGGAAATTAGTCTTTAAAATTGAGTGTTTCAAAGTTGTCAAAAATGTGGTTTCAATTGAACCGGACTATGTGCCTAAGTTGAGGCGGTCGACCGGTTGCTGAAGCAGTCGATCGGTCTTCGACCGCTTTGTATAGCGGTCGACCGGTTGATTTTGAAAATAGATCCGTTGAGCTTCTGACAATATCACCGTTGGGTAACGGTAATTTGAAACGATCGATTGGTTCATGTAGCGGTCGACTAGATCATTTTGACAGACGACCTCCAATAGCTATAAAATGGCTAGTTTTCATATGTGACCTATAAATACACCTTCATAACGTCCAAAATAAAGAGAGATCAACCACATATCATTTAGACAACTTGAGAAATATATCAAACCTTCATAATTCCATATTTCTCATATCATTCACACAAATCACACTTTCATATCCTTGTCTTTGTGTGAATCAAGAGATAGAGCTTTCAAATTTCATATCTACTCTTTGAGAGATTTTTGTTCTTCAATCTTTATATCAAGATAGGTGTTTCCTTTAGTGAGGTTGTTCACTAAAGAAGAAGCTTAGAAAGGGTATATCTCATGCTTGTTAGGTTGTGAGTGGTGCGCCCAAAAAACCACTTGGGTTGTGAGTATTAAGCCGAGAAAAACACTTTTACGGTTCTCTAACACCGTGAAGCTCGAGTGTATACTATTTGGAGAATAGTGAGAAAACCTCAAGGCTCGGTGAAAGAGCTTGAGGGGTAGATGTAGGCGGGTTTGCCGAACCACCTAAAAACCACGTGTTTGCTTCTGTTACCATTATCTTTACATTTAACACTTATTTATCTTTGTTGCATATATATATTTGTGCTAAATTATCATTTACTTTGCAAACACGATTTTGGGGGGTAAAAACGAAAAGTCATGAAATCCCAATTTACCCCCTTTCTGGGTTGCCTTAATCATAGGACTTACAATCAGACCTTTGGGAACTAGGGTTCTTGATAGATTTGGGAAAAAAGTTGGGGAATGAGGTCGCTCGGGTCGCAATTGTGGGTCTGCTGAGAGGTTTTGCAAGTTCTAATTGATGTGAAATAGGTTGGCATTTTAGTAAATTAAACTAGTTGTGAGTGAAGTGGTGAGAGGTGGACAAATAACTTAGTCTTGTTAGCACATGAAACACGTGTCTCTATTTATTTGGTTGTGACGTGGTCACATTGGTCCACATCATCAAATTTTGTCATGTAATGGACGAAAGGTTGCCGGAGGGGTATAATGGAGAAAAGGGATATACCACAGGGATAGTAAGACAACAAAAGTTACCCTAGGGTATTTTTGAAAAAACATTAAACCCTAAGGGCATGCGTATTATTTGAGCCAAATTATATCTCGGTCAATATCAGAGTTAATAATAATAATAATAATAAGATAGAATAATATTTTTATACTTTTTTTAAAAGCAACAGGGCATTTGCTAAATTTGATGACAACGTTAAAAAAAAATCTAAAATGTTAAAGTAAAATTGAATTAAGTGTTGGCCCTTGGTGTTAGGGTCCCCGGTCAAGGACTCCACAACAATCACCAACTCCTCCATGCGATCCGCTCCAACACCGTAATCGATCCTCCCGAACCGTTTCTAGTAACACACGAGCGTATTATTTAGGATCAAACACACAAGAAATGAAGAATACCCTACTCTTATTACGAAGAACATGGGTCTAAGGATTAATAGTCATTCGAACCACAAGAACACTCGTACAAGGGTTTATTAGCCAAGGCACGCCTTATTTAAGAGGTTATTAGCCTCCAAGTCTACTGGCATAAACGTGCCTATGCCAGGCCAACACTCACAAGCTCTCTAACTCTGAATATTCAACTTTATGATTGAATGAATTCTAATGCTCCTGATGAGTGCTTATATAGGCCTTCTCAGGAGCTTACAAAACCCTAACCGAATCAAATCAAATCAATCTAAATAAAATCTTCAAGATTCTAAGGAAACAATTCCTAGAATCAAGGAGATTTGATGATACATTCCTAAAACATCAAAACTCAAAAGGAAAGACAATCTTCTAGAAACATCCTAATTCTAGAAGATAGGATTTATTTAATCAATACCATAATTGAAAACAATCTCTGAAGATGTTGATCTCGCCACCGTCCGCCGCTCTACACGGTGGCTGCTGTGGGTAGCCACTCTGGGTCATTTGCTGCTGCTTGGCTTGGCTGGGGGCCAAGGCCCTACTGTGGCACTAAGGCTGCGTTTGTCACTAAAATTTTACCCAAAATTTTATCTCTCTCCTAATAAAATACTCCACTATAATCTCTCTCTCTTCCATCAAAAAATATAAAATATTACAAAAACTATAAAATATTACCTCTCTTCACTTTTTCACTAAACCCAATACAAACACTAAACCCAATACCAAAAATTTTACCACACAAACCCACCCTAAGTCATGGAAAGGCCATGTGGTGGCCATGAGCTTGCCAACAAAACAAAACAAAAACAAAATTCATACAAATTAAATAAAAACTATCTTAACATGGAAATCAAAATTATCAAATACAACATTGATCAGCCTTTCAAAATCAAAATTATCAAATACAACATTGGAAATTTAAACTAACAGATTGCACATCTCCATCCCAAATTGCAGGCATAAAAACTAACAGATTGCAGGCAATAATTTACTAATGAAACTAACAGATATTTGTATTCGGAACTAATGAAACTAACAGATATTCGGAACTAATGAAACTAATTTACAGGCATAAAACAACCCTCCATTTTAACAGATATTCGGAACTAATCAAAATTATCAAATACAACATTGAAGAAATAGAATAAATGCATGTGTAAGATGAGTAATACAAGAGATGAGAAAACCCAAACACAAGTTCTCAAAAGCAAAAATCAAACTCAACCAGAACAGATCTAAGAAACGTAGAAAATGATAAAAGCTGTAGAGAAATACTCAAGAGATATAACAAACTAACCACAAAAGGCCAGTCCAAAACAGATAGCAAAAAGCCAAATATCTGGAACTACCAACTGATAGTAGAAATTGCAATGGCCAAACAACAATCAATGAAATAGAGTAAATAACCAGATAACAAGACAACAGGATACCCAAAACACAAACAAGTCATAGGTAACATAACCAAACCAAACGCATGCTATAGGAAAATCAACCCAACAAAAATAAGCCTAAAAGAACAAAGAGTATAAAGGAAACAAAGACAAAAAGAAGAAAGATATAAACTAATCAGAACCCCAAAAGCAACAATATCCATATGGAGAGAACCTAAAACAAGAAAAATAAACGGCAAGAATAATTCAATCCAATAACACCATAATTATATACTCTAAGCAATAGAATTAGACTAAGAGAACGAGTATAGCAACAATCAAAGCCAATCAAGACCAGGAACTAAATCAAAGCCACGAAAATTAATTCATAAACCCTAAAACACTATATGAGCAAAACGGAAGGACAAGACAAAACTAAGTTGTGGGTTACCTGGAAATCAATGGAGAACACGATTTGAGAGCAATTGAAAGCAAATGCACGGTGGAAAAAGAAGATTTAAGGCGAAAATGGAGATAGGAGACTAGAGAGAACAGGCTGCCACGGGATGCAAAAGAGAAAAGAGGGAAATCCGTATTGCCAACAAAATTGAATGGTGTGGCCGGGTAAGTGGGTAACGTATGGGCTGTGCAATTTGTGGGTTTGGAGCTTTTGGGGCTTTTGGGCACAAGAATTAAAATCATGGACTGGAGGTATTTAGACTTGGAATCTTTATTTGGCCTGGGCCTTGGGCTCAATCATGGCAGGCCCAGGCCAACTTATTTATTAAAAAAAAGCATGTGAAATTTTTTTTTGAGCGGATCCAACCATGGAGGCCGCCATGGTTCGCAATCAGCCTATGCCTCAACCGATGTAGGTACCTCAGGTGTGGGAACCTCAGGCGTAGGAACCGAGGAAACTGACCGAATAAGAGAAGATAGTGGCACATAAGGTTGCCCCGGTCAAAGGCTCAAATCCTCTAAACTTATGTAAAAGCTCATCAGGCCCTGTAAAAATGTGATACTCCACACTATCAGCACGCATAAGAGGTCCATACACATCTGGAGATGCTCGAATCTGGTGCTGAAGAGGACATAAATTGACAGTGTGCCCCAAACACCCAGTTAAAACAAAATTCCGATATCCTCTCAAATTTAAACTGCACCCATATAGGTGACTTCAGAGGACGATCTCTGAAAAAATCAGGACACAGAGGCCAACTAATATTTATTATAACATGAACTCTAATATACTGAGAAGCCCAGATCCTTTTGGAAGATCGAAAATCCACCTCCAGTACCTGTCCCAACGTCTGAGTAGCAGACATCGCCTCTTCTCCGGTAGACAAACCCAATGGTAAACCATGAACCTGAACCCACAGAGGAATGGACGAAAAATCCACTTTACTTGGATTTGGAGGTTTGTTTGGACTGGAGTTATGTATGTTTGCTGTTCTTTATAGATGATGTAAGCTAACTCAATGTATGAAATAATATAAAGCCTATGCCACTCATTGTATTGGAAACACTTGATTTATATTAACACTACCCTTGTCCCGCCAGCTTGTGATTCTTTGGGTTCTCTTCTCAGAATTCCAGGCCTTTTGAATTAGGCCTACGCGGTCCATGTTTCTTAGGTCTTCATTTCTTTAGTATTACAAAGTAATTGAACAAGAGTTACAGTTGAAAAACGAGAATCTCTTGGAAGCATCTTTACTCACCAGAAGTGTGAGTGAGCGTTCAACACTCCATTTGTGCACTATATATATATATATATATATATATATCTAGCTACCACTATTTGTTTTTCACTTTTTCCGTGTAACCAAATTCCCTCCAAAAAAAAAGGCGCAACAGACCTATCTGATAGAGACACCTACCCAAGTTGCATCGGAGAACCCTTCCATGCTGAGTTTCAACTTAGATAATCTTATTTTCTAGTAAATACATGTCCATCCACATACATTTTGAGACAGATGTGACGATCCATATTAGTATGTAACAGAGGACTGCATGATGTACGTGGATATCAAACTTTAATATATATGAAGAACTGGGCTGAATTTGGGTTGCCTCAAAACTGAGTTGGAGCTCGATTTGGGCCGAATGGGAGCTATCGCGTCTTGGTGGTCGTACAATAGTTGGAATTGCAGCAAAAACTAGTCCAACTTTGGTACCATCAAACATGACAACAAAATTAAGCTGATTGAATCTATGACGCGCTTAATCTGAAGTTAACTGAAAAAGCGTACTAGAAGATTATTTCCCAACAAATTCTTCTAAATCTTAACAGAAAAATGCTTGGGCTTGATAGGGCGAGCAATTTTAACATGGCACTATTTCTACAAAGGTTCTTCAAGGTACAGTTTAATCGTCACAGCTAATACTATTTATTAATGTAAGTATAGACAATATTATAGAGGAAAACCTTTCCTCCGATTTGCGGTTTCTGTCGAAAACATGCATATATAAACCTGTCGGATGCTAGACAGTTGTTGCGGATGTGTGATACAGCACTAGATCACATGGCGCTGCCAGATTTCTTGCTTCTAAACTTAAAGGTAGCCCCTCAAATGTTTGTTTTCCTGCAGCATTCAGATCGGAGGATCAATGATTTAACAAATTAAGTGCATGAACATTAGCAGCTAGAGATCCTGACGGATATATATGATAGATCTCTCTTTTTGTGTGAGATTGCATTCAAATTTACCCATTTGCAAGACATGTAGAATCAAATCTGATGGATTGGTTACCTAGAATTTTGTTTTTTTTCTTAAAAAAAAAATTGGATGGATTGGTTAAAGGTATTATTAATGCTCCATTGCATGGTGATCTCAGTCTCAGTACTGTCCGAGTGATTTGCAATCCAGATTATAGGAAAGAGCTTCTTTCGCCTTTTCTTCTCTGTATTGTTGCCTTTTTGCAGATGCTTGTTCGGTCAGTAAGCTGCAATCAACTTCATGGAAGTTAATGATGTCCTAGCTATTGTCTGCACATCTCTTCCTCTTTGGCAAGCCACATGAAACAGTTATTGAACTATTCTTTTACTAGCTATTTCGCGGCATGAAAATGACTCAACTTTAGTATCATGTTTTAAAGTGGCTACCCTAATGGCCTAATAGATACAACAAAGATTGGCTGAGACAAGGGGGCAATACTTCAGCCAGTTGGGCCTAGTGATTTTTTTTTTTTAATCTCAGGAATGGATGTTTTTGTCTAATATAATTCCTGTCGGCTAGCTAGCTAGCTGGTTGGTCCACTGGACAAATGGGTTGAGATGGACTATAGAATTAATTACCAACTTTGATGCAGTGAGGAAATATCTTTGAGTGTCACTACTATACTCAGCCTAATGATCGAAGAGGTATATATATATATATATGGATCCCAAGCAATGCAACATTTGACCCCTTCATCTGATTTGGATCTTTTCTGAAACATGCTTAAACATGTTCCATTGGCACTTGTTGCTATATATGCAAGTGTCTGGGCTACACGGAAGGTGGACATGGTGGTGGGGTATCTGCAAACGCCCAGCCGACTAGTAACCCATTGCTAGTTCCTTGCTTGCCGGTCGAGCAGGCTAGCTAGCTCAAAGGATCAAAGAATGTCACGTTTGTAGCGAAGTGCTCTCCCTTTCTTGTAGGTTCATGCTTATCATGCACAAGCTTTGTTTCCTAAAAATGTTCTTTTGTCTCCAATTAGTCCAGGACGATTAATCCTCAGGCACATGATTGGTCCCCCCCAGATGTGCTTCCAAATTAATCTACCCCATGTGGAAGATACGTGGAACAAAATCTGAATATGGTGAGTTGGCAGAAGATAGTATGATATGTTATATGTTATTTTGCCATGCTTTTTGGCATCAATGGCCATCCATCTTCATGAAATTAACTTGCGCCTCCCTTGCAGCAAAGCAATAGATCATTCATCAAATTAACTTGCGTTTGATAAGCTCTCTTTTATTATCCAACAACCACCAAAGCATTCTAAAGAACTTCTCATTTAAACGATGAGGCCAAAGGCTGAGAAATCTCACTTTTAACCTTTTCATCTTCTTAGAATTAATTCTTTCTATTAATGCCATGCAAGCCTAATGCTTCGCGTCACTACAACAAATATAGTTTTAGGTGACAAACTTTTAGGTGTCAAACCAAATTTTGTCACATAAAGTGAACTTTCTATGATAAAATATTAATTTTATCACCCAAAACAATCCAGAAACGTCAAAACTTTCCGGACCGTTCAAAAACACGTTCGGACGTATTTATGGTGTGACGACATACACGCGTCGTGAAATGAGTGAAGATAAAACTCGTCACAAAAAATAAAATTGAGTCCGGATGAACAATAACCCGTTTGGACTCTATGCAGAGTGACAAATTCCAAATCGTGGTAACTGAGTGATAATTAGACTTGTCACAATTTTTACAATACCGTCCGGAATCTTTTTGTAACACATCTGAACGAACATTTCCTGACAAATAATAATCGTCAAGATATAGTGAGAAATTAAAAATCGTAATGAACACTCTATTACGTCCAGACGTTATCAATAGCGTTCCAACGAAAAATATTACATCGTCCGAAAGGTACGAAAAAAGGTCTGCATAATTATCAATGCTTCTTCAGCGAATCGTGTGGTTCCACGTTGCAAAACTTTAGACACGTGACGTTGATACCGTTCGGACCGTATAAGTTCTAGAACCTTTTCAAAACGGGCATATTTAATGAGGTTAAATTTGATAAGGTCACGTGTGAAGCGTCCGAACGCTAATCGGAAGAGTTCGGACGGTGACTGGGCACATTAAACTCGCTAGACTTTGTCAAAATCACAAACTCAGTCACTTCTCTCAAACTTTTCTCCCAAACGTTTTCGCTATCCGTTTTAGACCTCTTAAGGAACTTAAGGTAAAACTTCATTCATGAATTTGGTTCTCAATTTCTTACATTTCGATTCAATATCGTCCGTTGTTTAGTTTGTGTCTATCAAATCACGCTGTTTTGATGGTGTCCATCGAAACACGTTCGAACAACTTTTTATACAGTCCGGACGTTGAATAAAATGCCCAGACGGTAATTTTACATTCAAACGTTTTATGTAACGTTCGGACTACCTAAATTTTAAACGACGCATTTTGAAGTTCGTGCAAACGGTTTATGATAATGTTCGGACGGTTTTTGCTAGGTTGACCATGGAACGCTCTAGAAGAAGTATCACCAATGTCGGAGGGCAAAAAGAGCGACCAACTTGGGCAGACGCCTATTTAGCGGAGTTAAAAAAGAGTATTCGATTAATAGTGCAGCCGACGTATTCGTTGTGCATGGAGCTGCAATGCCGCTTGACCGGTCTGGAGACCAAACTTGCTGTTACGGATAGGGTTATAACGGAAGAGCTGAATATTATGCGAATGAAACTAATAAGGAGAGAGAACAATTGTCTTAGTTGTCCCAGTCTGCCCATACCGTTCAGATACAGCTGCAGACACTCATCAGACGGGTGGATAATATGGAGGAGCATCTGGCGCATGTTCGTGATGCCCTTGGACAAGATATGGACAAACCAAAGGCAGCTCATGATTTGGAGTTGTCTCCTGTCTATGCTCTATCACTATTATTTATTTATCGTTTGAATGATTGTTTCGGGATGGTATTAGACAAATTGCTGTGCTGACGCAAGATGATAAATTTTGCTGCAGCCTTTTCATGTGCTGGGAAAAGCCACCAATTGTTGCTGGTAATTTACTAAGTTAGTTTTCTGAAATGTCAGTTTGTAGCTGTGAGTAGCATATATTGTCCTATATTCGAAGTGGCGCGCAGAATAGGCTTTAATTTGAACCAAGTAGGTAATTAATTCTAATTTAACTTAAGCATGTCCAGCACGAGTAAAGTAAGATCATATGCTAATGGTTTTTATTAAGAGACTTAAACATATCGTTACATATATTTATCATAAGACAAACACAAGGGGTCAACCCCGTACAATATTGTAAAGAATACCCAAATGGGTCACGACAATGAAGGAAAGGTTATATATTAATGGCACTATCCCCTTAATCTCCTGAATCTTTATTAGTTTTTGTGCAATATATTCTCCTTTATCGTGTTTCTCTAATTTATTTGACTTGTTGGGCATACTGCAGCAATTAGTTTCTTCGTTTCTGCTGATGCTGTGTTTGAACATTTCAATACTGGCGTGCAGTTATGCTTTTTCAATATGAACGCGGGATCAAGTACCGGAGGACTTTTTTGATTTCATCCACTAGTCAACAAGATCCCTTTGCCCCTGCTTCAGCTTAGAGTTCAGAATTACCCAATTTCACGAGACACGAAGTAGCCCTGAAAAATTCAAAGGGGAGGTAAAAACAAAACCTCAGGAATATCCAGCAAACCAAACTAGATCTGCACTTGTTAGAAGATTAACGTTTTACTCGTTTTCTGATCTCGAAGTTGTTATCTTGCCAGAAATCGAAGAGATATAGAGAACAAGAAAATTGAGGCAAAGATTTAACTAGTTTGGCAATATGACTATGTACCTACAAGAAAGAACAGCCAAAATATGTACCTACAGGAAAGAACAGCCAAAAATTTTCTATCGCCAAAAGTTAGGGTTATATTATAAACTATTTATATGAAAATCTTAGACCTAAGCAAAGATCATTTTGCCCCAGCCTATATATTTGAACTAATTCTTAAACCTCAAGTATTTAGATATTCTTAAAAATATGAGTCATCTTAATTTAAGAAATTCAAAACACGATTACTAAAGGTATCTATACTATTATTGAAAGAATTAGCGATATACTTTTATCATAATTAATTAGGACTCAATAATTTGCCAGCTCCGTTAATGTTAGGTGGATGAGGTTTCAACTATAGTAGTATTTGACCGACAATGAGCAGGGCACCCTTCATTAATTTCCTCTGCCTAATTTAATTGCATGTTCGGTGTTTCGTCAATGTCCACCACTTAAGAAGAGATGGTTCTATGGACTAAGGTCTGCTCCTTTCTGAGGTTTATTTTGCTTATCCTGACAACAAAGTTGCTTTCTATATCGTCAAACTAAAGTGGAGAAAGTGGCCACTCCCGCCCCTTCATTAGTTTAATAAGCCAAATCGGTTCCACAAAGGACTCAAGAGTATACCTTCCCTTCATTAGATGAAAAGAGGTGCCATCAGACTAGAATCCTTGGTAAGGTAAAGTACACATGTTTTGTTAAATGTAGTGTCCAAATTAAATAAATCATTATATGCATATGATACGGTGAGGAAAACCCTTTAATGATACGTATAATTAAAAAATATTGTGTCTCCATTTGTTTAAGGCACAGGAAATGGTTCCATTCATGGAAGTCATAAATAGGCCAGAGAAGTATACATCACCCCGTTCGTCATGGTCCAAAGATTTCACGGACAAGATGACGAAAGCCTCTCTCGTGTCTCTTCCCCACTTGTTTGAGCCTAAAGACTGGAAGGCGGAAGCAAATACGTGTGTGCTCAACTTTCTTAAAGCTCTACATGCATGGAAAGGCCAGGCCTGCGCACGCCGCTTTCACTTCTACAGACGGAGAGAGAGATTCTTATTTCCTGAGATTTCGGCCCTTTGTCAGGGCAAAGCTACACCTGCCAACCAATGACGGTCCATTGTCGGACTCAGACACGACCATATATTGTTTTCTGAACATTTTCTCTGTATTATTTCTTTCTTCTTTTCCTCTCTCTCCCCGTAACTTTGACCATACACGTCCCTAGTCTTTTTTTTTTTGCTTTTACTAAGGTATCATTAGCAATAACTAAGGCTGTGTTTGCAAAACTCAACATTTCCAACATTTTATCTCTCTCCTAATAAAATACTCCAATATAATCTCTCTCTCCCATAAAAAAATATAAAAAATTACAAAAACTATAAAAAATTACCTCTCTCTTCACCTTTTCACTAAACCCAATACCAACACATATTCTCATACCCAACATTTTACAACACAAACACAACCTAAGTGGTTCCAAATTGATAGGGAATGCCCTCATACGACAAAATTGTAGTAGAATGCGTTCAATATGACGTTGCCGTATAAACTAGGTTCATATCCAATAGGCAGACATAAAAGCAGAACAGATAAACTTGTACGATGCCTCCTGAGCCCTACAGCCAATACAAAACGCTACCTTTTTATTTCGACTCTTTAACAACTTGCAAATCTTTCTTTCATGAGAACGAGGGGGTAGACAAGAGAATGGCCCATGCTTTCTTCGTGAGGAATATAGTACTATTCAGAGTCGGTGGAGTTTTCTGCAGAAAGTGACGAGTGTGAAAGTGTATCTCCGAAATGGACGATGCACACTGGAATAATGGACGTGAAAGAACGAAGGGATAAAATGGTGAACATAAGCAAATAGATGGTTATACATGCATTTAGCATAAGAAACATCAGATTTTGTGTTGCAAACCTCGTCCCCCACCATCGTATTGTTGATTTAGAAGTTGGGACCGGCTTTTTCAGGAGCAATTTAAAGTTCGACGTTGACCTCAGACCTAATTATCGCATTTTCAAGCAAGCCTGAATATTGTATATATATTTCTTTAAATTTTCCCAAAAGCATGTCTAATTTCTTTTGTAGTTTCGCATAGTGGGTATTTAAACCTACTAAATATTTCATCATTTTCATTCTAAGTTATCAGCATTTGTCATATTTTTACAACGCCCCAAACCCGACTATTAGGGATTATTTTTATGCGTAAAATCAGTGAAACCCCATACATTTTTGGAATAAATATCAATTAATATAAAATAAATCATCTTTGATTGCATAATTCAAGTTCAAAATTTCAAAGCAATCGAATGATAACACTTTGTTTAAAACTCTTCAAAACTGAAAAATCTAAAAACGGAACACCACACTCAGTGAAATTGTAATTCTATGTCTTCTATAAGCAACCGGCCACCAATGTGCCATCCAATCAAAACTCTTGGAATGCCCTTAAATATCATCTGAAAAGACTAGAGAAAAGATAAGGAGTGACAACATAGTAAACCAAGTTATTACACTAGATTGCCTTTCATGAGCCACATTTAAAAGTAAAAAGCAATAGAAATGTCCCATAAAATCTTAATTTTAAATAACATATAACTATATTGTAAAATAACTTTCATCATGACATAACAATTCTATAAAAAATTACTTTGGCTATAATTCTAGGTCATATTTACCCGGTGATAGGTTTGTGCAATCCGAAGACTCTTTGGAACCTAGTTAGAGCCAACCAAACTAAGTCATACTCTAGGTAAAATTTCCCCTATTAAGTCTTGATTTATTACTAAGTTTCCTCTCGGGACGAACCTACTAAATAAATCATCTTGTTTACAGGATGAGTGCACTCAATGTGGTTTCAATTGGTACCAATACTATAACTTTGAACTCTAGACCTCAGAGTTTGAAAAAAATCACACATATCATACAATAACCATCCACAAAATATCACATCATGCTTTACCATCCACACAACCGTATAATCATATAAACTTTCGTATCGTACTAAAAACATATAAAATTCTATAAAGAAATTGTATAAAAATGAAATACTATGACATAACCATGAGGTAAATCATAAAATACCAACACAGACATTATAAAGGCTCGTGATTACATCATTCATTTAAAAATATTTCATAACAATTTTATTATAACATAATGCATATAAACTTTAAGAGTTTTCAATTAAACTTGCAATTCTCGAATATCGCCATGATACTTTTTAGAATATATAGCATAAAAAATCCGTTTATCTCGATTTTCAAAACACTTGAACCATTTATCAATTTAATATTTCTAACCTCAAGAAATTTAAACTAAAACCTTCAAAAATAAAGACGCTTGAAAATTCAGGGTGCTACATATTTCCTCTTTCATGAAGAAAATAAACAATTACCCTTACTTGAAAATAAAAATATTCAAAAAAATTCCAGCAATGTAGAAAAGTACATTTGCTTACATAAGTACCTTATTGTTCTAGAAAACAGTAATTTAGAAATTGCAGGCCCAAAATTATGTATTAACGTAAGGATGAGCTAATTAACGATAAAATTGATTGTTTGGGACTAATATTGTACAAAGAGATGGTAATTAGAAGGGACTAAGCACAATTATTGTTAGGGGAACAACAAAACATGTTTTCATGTAGCTACACTGTAAAATGCTATAAACGATAGAATCAAAACATAGCAACATAAAAGATCACTACAAGAAATTTGACTTTTTGGGACGCCAAAAAATCCATCCCAAAAAACATAAAAGTTTCCCTTTTTGGGACGGACTATATAACTGTCCCAAAAAAGTACTTTTTGCAACTATTTTGAAACTTTTTTGAACAAAATTGCCACTCCAAAAAAAGGGTTAGTATTTGGGAAAGAATCGCTTCGTAAAAAAAATCTCGTTTCAGCAACAGATGCGTCCGCCCCTGAAAGAAACATTCGAACATGACACTATATATATATATTACCTTATATTATAATAATACCTTATACATATTATATAGTACTTTATACATATTTTGTAATACTACCTTATATATATATATATATTAATATATATTACCTTATATTATAACAGTACCTTATACATATTATATAATAATACCTTGTACATATTATATAATATTACCTTATACATATTATATAATAGTAACTTGTACATATTAATTAATATATATTATCTTATACATATTATGCAATAGTGCCTTGTACATATTATATAATAGTAACTTGTACGTGTTACTTTATATATAGTATGTAATACATATTATATAATAGTACCTTATACATATTATATATAGTCCTTTATACATATTATATAATAATACCTTGTAAATATTATATAATAGGACCTTGTACATATTACAGGTGTTCACATGTGACTCGACCCGACCTACTCGAATACGACCTAATAGAGTCGGGCTGTGCGCGGGCTCGGGCGGGCCCAAAACACTGGAGCCCACCCAAAATTCGATCGGGCCTCAAAATGCTGATGCCCGCCCCACCCCGCTCGATAGCTTATGAGAAGGTCTTGATCGTCTGCCTCCCGACTCCTCCTTCTCCTCGTCTGCCTCCTTCGTCATTGTCTGCCACGCCGGTGGAACTAGAGCCATCTCAACAACTCTCTCGCCTCCTTTGTTCTCTGGGTTTCCATTTCCTCTACCAACAGGTACGTCCTTGCTATTTTGGAGATCTGAAAATGGTTTTGGTTAGTTTATGTGCTCGGCTATTGAATAATGGGTGGGGGAGTATTTAATATTAAATTTTGATATGTACCCAACTCTGGCATTCTCTCAGCAACAGTAACTTTACATCGAATGGTGGGAATTTGCCTCTGTTAGGTTGTTTCATGAGTAGAGTCTCTCACTTTGTATTTTTAGTCACTCTGGGTAATGGTTACTTATTGCTTTAGAAACTTGTAGTTTTAGTCACTTTATAGTAGTTAGACCATCCTCTTACTTGATAATATGTCCATGTTGTTTCATGGTCGTATATGTTCATATTCCAACTCGGCTGAGCTTAATGTTTCTGATCAATGTAACTACGAGTCAGGCCCTTGGTAGACAATTCGATATTGGCTTTTAGCTTAGTAGAAAGAGCGCTTCCTCTTTCTGGCTAAGGATATTGAGCACTTTGAGCTTCAAATATGTAGTCCACTGAAAATAAAACTTCTATTGTCCTGAAACTACAGAGATATTTTTTTTAAGGAGATTGTCTAATATCATTTATTTTTTGGGTAAGCGTTATCCAAGCATTTAGAAACTACACATGCAGAGGAAAGATTACAAGAAACAGAGATTTGCAGGGATGGTATGGTAGGACGAAATTTGCAATAAACTGAACTTGACAATGCCAGAACATTGTTGGTTAAGTCCTTTAGAAAGACAAGCACAGTTCATAGGTAACTGGCTTTAATGGCGTTCATATGTAAGATTCCATGTTCCATTATAAGATTACGATCAAGTACGAATACACATGTATTCAATTCTGTTGTACTCTCCTCCTCATAAGTCTCTCTCTTTCTAGTTTCATATGTATTACAATTTTTCGCAGGTTAATTTTGAAGCTTGAATTTTGCTTGGTAGTTGGAACTTGGGCTTATTCAGGCAATTTTAAGCTAAAACCTTTTAGAAATTTAGAAAATGATATATTGGAGATTGGAGGTCAGGACATATGTTGATTCTGTTGGAGATTAGAGGTCAGGGCTTATGTTGGTTCTGTTGGTTTTTGACAAGTTGTGGTTTTGTTGGGTGATGAAGTGATCTGTTGTGATGTGTGTTTTTGATGATATGTTTGTTTTCAATTTCTGATATTTTTTTTTTGTTTTTTAAATCTTATTGGTTCATATGCTTTGTTATGTTTATTAGGACTTATATATAGTAACTAATTATGATGTTTGTTTGTTTGTTGTAGATGGATAATATTGATTATTCAGCAAATCAAACAATTTCATCCATTGATACTAACGATGAGACCATAGATGTAGATGAGGGGCTTTTGGCCTCGGGTAATCTTTCTCGCAAATGTAAGGGGAATAAGGAGGGGTAAGTAGTTTGGGATCATTTCACAAGATTAGATGATTGTGATCCAAGTGACCCACTTGCTAAATGTAACTATTGTAGCAAGCAGTATCATTACCACTCTAAACGGTATGGGACATCTAATATATATGTTGAATCATGTGTTACATACATGTCCCAATTACCCATTTAGCAATGAATCAGTGGACAAGTATCAATCAAAAGAGGTTGGAGATCGTGATGTTGCCAATCTAAGGGTTCATAAATATAATCTTGAAAATATACGATTGAAAATTATATAAATGATTATATGTGATGAAATTTTGTTTAGGGTTGTGGAAGGTCAAGACTTCATAAAAGTGTGTAAGGCTTTGAACCATGGTTTCAAGTCCCTTCTCGTATCACTGTAGCAAGAGATTGTATGAACTTTATATGAGAGAGAAAAAGGAGTTGAAGAAGGTACTCAAGTCTACTTGTTTGACTACTGATACATGGACCTCCGTGCAAAATCTCAACTACATGTGTCTCAAGGCGCAATTTATTGATAGTTGTTGGAAACTTCAGAAAATGAGCATTAACTTTTGTTTGATTCCTAATCACAAACGTATCACTATTGGAAAACATGTGGAATCTTGTTTGCCGAATTGAGGAATTAGTTATATTTTTACTGTGACGGTTGATAATACTTCTTCAAATGACGTTGCAATTGAATATTTGAAGAAAGATTTGAAAGGACATGTATTAGATGACAAGTATCTCCACATGAGATGTTGTGCATATATATTGAATTTGATTGTGAATGAAGGTTTGAAAGATTTTGATGATTCAATTGTGAGGGTTCGAAATGCGGTGCAATATGTGAGGTCCTCTCCAACAAGAATGACAAAATTTAAGAAGTGCATTGAGATGGTGAAAATTGAGTGTAAGAAGTTGGTTTGCCTTGATGTCCAACTAGATGGAACTCAACCTACCCTATGTTATAGTCCGCTGAGAAGTTTCAGAAAGTCTTTATGCAGATGGCGGAAGATGATGACCAATATATTCGTCATTTTAGTGACGGTGAACATATAGGACCACAAGGATCTGAGGATTGAGAAACAACTAAGGTGTTTGTAAAGTTTCTAAAAGTACTTTTTGATGCCACCGTGAAGGTTTCTGGTTCTTTGTATGTTACATGAAATACTTTTTATAGTTAGATTTGTGGCATTCAATCAAACTTGATGAAAATGAGCTAGTCTAATATTGGTATGGCGACGAGTATGAAGTTAAAGTTTATAAGTATTGAGGGAAGATTGAAAAAGTTAACTTTTTGATCTTTGTTGCATCAGTTCTTGATCCAAGGTGCAAATTGAAAGTTTTACATTGGTGGTTTAAAAAAAAAATGTACGACGAGTGTCGAGCATCCGTAATGATTGAGAGCACCAAAAACTTGTTGTATATGTTGTTTGTTAAATATAATGATCTATACGGGATTTCAAGTAGGTTGCTTCACGTAATTAAACTCCCCGTGTGAATATTTAAACTTCCACATATGATTTCCGTAACGATAATCTTGATGCGGCATTTTTTTAGGAGCATGAGCAAAATCCAGATGAACGTGCTATTGATAATAAATCAGAAGTAGATTAGTACTTATCAGTTGTGTGTGAATCTAGAACTCAAGATTTTGACATCTTGACTTAGTGGAAGATTAATGAATCCAAGTATCCTATTATGGCGCGGGTTGCACGGGATGTGCTGACCATTCCGGTTTTAACAGTTTCTTCTGAGTCAGCCTTTAGCACTGTAGGTTGAGTGCTTGATCCATTTTGCAGTTCGTTGGCATCTAGAACAGTTGAGGCTCTTGTTTTTGCACAAAATTGGTTGAGGTCTGATCCAATTCGAAATGATCTTCGTGAAACATTGGATAATGTTGAGAGCTTTGAAGTCGAGCCAGGTAATTATGTGATGTGATTTTATTGCATTTGGATAATATTGATGTTAAATTTATTTCCATTTTCATTGTTTATTTGCATTTAAAGTATTAGATGAAAACTCAACTCCCACTAACATTGATGAAAAAGATGAATGAATGAGCAAGGTCAGCCTGTCAATTACATAATCTATTCACTCATTTGAGTTCTTCATTTTTATCTTCCTTGACCGATCAACTGTGTTGCTTGTTTTCTCTTTTACAGCTTCTTCAATTCTACAAGGAAATTCTCTTTGTTTATAATTCTGATGATGATCATGGCTATGGTTCCATAACAATCCAATTCTCTTTTTGTAGAACATGATTTAATTATTTATATGTTAGAACTATATATCAGTTATTCCTATAGAAGTTATATTGATACATTTAAATTTTTAGCATTTTTTTATCTTCTTTTTTTTTAAAATTTGTTTCTTAGAAGAACATTGTATGTTTTTTTAGGCTTTTTATGTGTCAATTGGCATTGTTTTGAATCGGTCCGAACTCAATCAAAGAAAAAAAAAACAAGCTAAAACTAAAACTAACGAAAACCACCCAAAAAAAAATTGCCCACGGGTCGGGTCCAGACGGGTCTAACATTCAGTTTCGCTGGGTCAGGATTTCGGGTTAGTATAGATAAACCGTAAACTGACCCTACCGGCTCGAGTTAGATCCAACCCGATCTGTGAACACCCCTAGTACATATTATGTAATAGTACCTTATACATATAAATATATATATTACCTTATATTATAATAGTACCTTATACATATTATGTACTAGTACCTTATACATATTAATATATAATATCTTATATTATAATAGTACTTTATACATATTATATATAGTACATTCTACATATTATATAATAGTATCTTATACATATTATATAATAATATTTTATACATAATATATAATAGAACCTTGTACATATTATGTAATAGTACCTAATACATATTAATATATATTACCTTATCTTATAATAGTACCTTATACATATTATATAATAATACCTTGTACATATTATATAATAATACCTTGTACATATTATATAATAGTACTGTAATATATATTACTTTATACATATACATAATCTATAATACATTATACCTTACGTTACATATGTAATAGTACATTATACATTTCAATAATACAATAAGAGTTCGAAGATATATGTAACGTTCGAACTCAAAACGCCATGAAACGACGTCGTATTGCAGAAAAAACGTTCGAACGTATGTAGGAAAATCGTTAAAACGGAAGTGAAAACTGAGATGTCATCGTTCATGTAGAAAAATATATGTTCAAGCATGTGAAATCTTTGTTCGAATGGGGGTTTAAGTGAGCTTTTTTATTGCTTATTTTTGGCTCACTTTTCTATAGGAACAAAATAATTCGAACGAGCGCTAAAAAGAATGAAATTGTGTCATTCATATAAAAAATAACCGTTCGAGTGTTTGAAATGATGTTCAAATAGAAAATTAAGCGCATTTTTTCCAGCCTATTTTTTGGCAAACGTTCTCACGTAGCAACTTATGTTTGAACACTACCCACGAACTCAAATATCACAGAATCGACTGCGAGACCTCATTTTCTTCATCTTTGAAAACACCATAAATTTGCCTCTCTTTATTTTCTACACAAATCTTACGTTAATTGCTATCTTATTCTTGTAGGAATACACTCAAATGGAGTTTCTTTGTGTTTTAGATGTAAGATTTATCATTTTTATACATGAATTTTTAGTTTTTTAGTTTAGGATTTTGGTTGTTGTGATTTGGAGTGGACGAAATTGATGTTTAAATGCTTATGATTAGTCTCATACATGTTTAGGGTGTTGAATGCATGTTTAGGAGTAAGAAAATATCTTTTGGGGATAGATTTGTCGATTTTAGGTCACTGTCTTCGTGGATTTTGCGCATCGTTTGTACACTATAAAATATTTCTTTTGAACGGTATGCTAAAATTGTTTGTTTACAGGGATGACAAATACGTTCAAATGAATCCTTTATACCGTTCGAGCGTATTGTAGTTGTTCGAACGTTTTTTTATTTTTATTTTTAAAAAACTGAAAATTTTAAAATCATGCACAACAAATCTAAATTTAAAGTGTTGGGCCTCAAATTTACTTGTATCACTGTAACAATATTAATATCCACATGAAACTAATGGAGAGAACAAGAAAAGTTGATGGAACATTTTTCAAACCATCATCTTTCATTGTATAGAAAGAAACAAAGAGCAATACATTAGTCAGTAGGGTTTGACTTTTGAAAAAAAAAATTGCCACACATATAACGTAAAAGCAGTTCTTTCCTTCCAAACTGGAACATGCAAATAACTACTTGTAGGTCTGATGTGTGGCCAAAAATTTTTCAGAAGTCAGACCCTACTGACTAGAGTATTGCTCTTTATTCCTTTCCATACAACGAAAGATACTGGTTTGAAAAATGTTGTATTAGCTTTTCTCGTTCTCTCCATTGGATTCGTGTAGATGTTAATATTGTTACAGTGATGCAAGTCTATTTAAGGCCTAATACTTTTTTATTTATATTTGTCGTGCATAATGTAAAACTTCTAATTTATATTTGAATTTTTCATTCAGTTGACTTTTGTTTTAATGATTATTTTTATCGATTATATTGATTACAATTTCTGATGTAGGAAGATAAGGATGAATGCAGAGTTGAAATTTTTTTTTATGCATGTAGACAGGGATGCACGCAGAGTTAGATGCATTTTATTTTGTATTTTATTTGATTGTTTCGAATATTGTCATTAATTTTTTAATTGTACATTTTTTTAATTACTTTTTTTATTTAATAATATATTTTTAAAAAAAATTCTCGCAATTTTTTAATTACCTAAAAAAATAAAAATAAACCGTTCTAACGTTTGTTGTAACGTTCGAAATCCAATGTGCCTCCTATATGTTCGAACGTTATATTCAGCTCGTAAGATATTCGACCAACAATTTTTTATTCCCCGGTCGATATATCGAACAAATATAACAATATTCGTTGGAATATCATAAAATGTTCAAACATTTATTTACTTTCCATTCTAAACAGTCCAAAATTTTTCCTGTCTTGAAATGACACTTTTTGAAAAACCTTTTGCAACGGGTTTTTTGGGACCTAATTCGAATTTTTTTGGACGTTAGAATCCATCCTAAAAGGCTAAATTTGTTGCAGTGTATCAACATACAATTAATAATTTAACAAACAATTTTCTTACTATCAATAAATAAAAGTTCTTAACCTAATATTACGAAGTACAAAATTACTCAATACAAGCAAGAACACAAATGAAAGATCAACATACTATTTATAATTTAACAACCTATTTTAAAAACCCAAAATTCTAGAATAACAATCATGAAAATTCTAACACAATTTTAAAAACCAATCATGCAAATTATAAAACCCGAACTTCTCATAAATTTTTTAAACTAAGTGTAGACTAAGTAATTATAAATAGGCTACATAGCTAAATGGGTTAGGCAATTAAAAATATCAGACTTCTAAGATAAATCATACAACTATCACCTCGACACCTACCCGTCCCATTTTCCAAAACAAAACATAATTCATATTCACAAAAAAAATTCGCACTATCAATAAATAAAAAAGTCACAATTTCACTTGATATAAATTATCAGTACTCAATCTGAAATTCACTAAAAAAATCATTTCACCATTTCACTAAATAAAAATATCACAATTTCATATTCATCACAAACAACATTCTGATTCACAAATTCACATAAATTTCAGATTTTTATCCAGAAAGTCCAGATTCACAATATTACATAAATAACATCATCACATAAATCGAAATTAAATTGCATCAATTTTCACAGAAAATCCCAAAGTAGATATACTAATTCGGATCTCAAATGATCACAATGTATGAAATGTACGGCTGCGTTTGCCAACATAATTTTTCCCAAAATATTATCTCACTCCTAATAAAATAATCCAATATAATCTCTCTCTCCTATCAAAAAATATAAAAAATTACCTCTTTCTTCACCTTTTCACTAAACCCAATACCAACACATATTCTCATACCAAAAATATTACAACACAAACACAACCGTAGTTGCATACTACCGATTACAGTGTTAGAAATTAGGAAGCCCCAAATTAGAATCGGACCGAAACTCTTAATTAACACAAAGAAAAATGAGGTTAATTAGCAAGAATCGCATAGTAAGAAAGTAAATAGACTTGAGTAAATGGAAAGTAAATGATAATAGAATGGAAATCGGTGTGGGCCGGGAAGGGAGTGTTATTATCGGCAAGTCTCTAGTCAGATCCCTCCAGTGATTGCGTACAGTAAAAAATGAGTGTCTGAGCGAGAGAGAAAGAGACGGGTGTGGAAGGAGAGAGTGAGAGTACCAATGTGAGAGGGTGAAGAGAGTGAGGGGACAGGATAAACGACATAGATCTAAAGAGCGGCAGTTGTGAGTCAGACAGGATACACGACACAGATTCAGACGAGATCACATCAGAGGGTGAAGAGGGTAAAAAGTGAGGGGACAATATCCCGGGTAGGGTTTGTGGGCAACCATTTTGATCTAGGGTTTTATTTTTTGAAAGATAATATTCAAAACTACGTCCTTCTATTTAAGAATGTCGTTGTCAAGTTGAGGGATAAAAAAATTTACCGGAATCAAATGTTTTTGCTGAATTGACAGAATTTTCCTCTTTGAGTACCACTTGCCAAAATATCTTCCCCTTCCGACTCCTTATAATCATAGATCTTGCCGGACCAGAACTAGAACTAGAATTGGTAATCTGACCGGATAGCAGACCGGCTGACGTACACGGCCCTTTCCATCAACTTTTTTTTTAGACGGAAATTTTCATCCCACAAAATTAAATTTCATCCTAGAAGAAAAAAATTGTCGGGAGGGTTTCATTTTCAGTCCCGAAAAATACTATTTTCACTTTTTTCTAGACGATTTATTTTGGGTACTTCTCGTGTCAAATGTTTTGACGTTACATAAAAAGCCGTCACAAATGATCAAATTTGTTGTATTGCATCATCAAAATTTGGCTCCATAATAGGCTTACGTTATAAAGAACTAAATATTCCAATATCCAACATAGTTTTTGTCTCTAGTATCAATGATGATTTCAATGCATATCATACCAATTATATACATTCTGCTCAACTTTGTCTTTGAATATTTCTCTGATCACCTTTCTAATGAGACAATCCTTTGAGCTCGAAATTCCTTGATGAGCTCGATTCAAGTGCCCATCAGTGCCATTGTAAGTTGTGCCTTCGAGTCTTGTTTCTCTCTTAGTTGTTTTTTGCATTAATCTCATAGGGCCTGTTCTACTACTCCAATCATCCGATAACTTATCCCAAGTTAACATAAGGAAAAAGCCGCTCCTCTTGGCAATGAGATTCACATGCAAGCACATATAATGGCGAGATGAAATTTTGAGAATTTAAATTGTTTTGAGAATTTTTAAATAATGTTAAACTTTATTAAGGTATGTGACCAAAAGTTATTTTTAAGTGATATTAAAAATTATGTTCAATTTTATAATTCTAGAATTCCAAAAAATCATAGAATTCTTGAGAAACCGAATATGTCCATGTCAAAAGTTTCAGAATTTATGCTACCTCCCCCATAAATTAAATTGTTTCTCAATTTTTCTTAATCCTTTTCAGTTTTTAACTTTTTTTTTATTATTTTTCTAAAAATATTTTATCTGACTTTTAAAGCTAATTAGCGGAGATAGTAATATTTTGGTGCAATGTTATGGTTTATCATGATGTGTATTTCATTATTATTACTTTTTTTAACGAAAGACTAATAGAACTATGCATGCGCCCATATTTCAATATTAGAAACCTTCAACCCTCGTGACACGATAAACTTAGGCAGTACTCTTTTCTATTTTTTTTTTTGTATAAATGTCAGTACTAGTCTTTTCTATTTTGACTAGACTCATCATGTGTTCCACACTTTTTCAGATCTTGGACTACTCTGTAATTTCTACTCATTCCATGAAGAAAAAGAGTGTCACCAATTAACACACATGGGTGCATTTGATCTCGTGCTTAAAAAACGTAAGTTTGGCTTAAGGTTTTGGTACATTTGACCATAATTTCGTACAGATCACTGATACGTATTTTATATTGGCAAAATTGCACCATGATTCTTGAAGTATTCAAAAGTTGTAATTGGGTCACAAATTACCCATTTAGATCCCTTAAATAATGATTTTGGGAAAAAAGGTTCATTCATCTAGTGTTAAGTTAAACGCTGACATGTGATAATTCTATTAAGTTTGAGATTTTGGAGAGAAAATGTGGGAGGTGGCTTGCAGGATTGAGTAGGAAAAAAAATTAGGTGCAATTTTTTTTTGTAAGCTTGGTTGATAAGGCAATGACGTGGTATAAGTAGCTAATTTGGGCGACACTGACATGACATTTATGGGCTAATAGGTTTAGATTGGGTACATGGTGCAATTAGATTGGAATGATGTGACATTAATTTGACATGTCAGCATTTACCATTAACATAGGGGAGAAGATATTGATGGAGGGGCCTCTTTTTTCCAAAAACATTACGTCAAAGAGCTAAATGACTAATTTGTTACCTCAAACATCCAATTGTGCTATTTTGTCTTTTATATTTAATCTTAATTTTTGGACTAAGTAGGTGTTAATTTTAAGTGATAAATATACATTAATTTACAACTAGTACTTTTGACACATTGAATTATTAGAATTTTGATAGTTGATAGATGAAATATGTATTTATTTTTAATTTTAATTTTTCTAAGGTTTTGAAATTAATCATTTTCAGTACATAAAGAAGCATAGAAAGGATGTCCCATATATACATATTGTATATCCAACTACTCGTTCGGAGTGGGCGCGAGTATTTTTGGACAACTTGCGATCCAAAGTAAGGTTTCACAGCCGATGCCGGTTTCGGTGTTGGTTTTTATTAAAATGGTGGTTACCGCTTTAACCGGCACCGGTAACTCGCGGGTAACCCTCACTTTTTTTAAAATAATATATATATAACGCCAAACGACATTCCCTATACCCTAGTATCCTACAGTCTACTATCTACCTCTAGTTCATGTTTTATTTATTTTTTAATAATATAAATAAAAAAGGGCGTCGTTCTCGACGCCATGACTTATGCTGGGTTAGGGTAAAAATCTTAACCCTACCTCACTGTCACTTTTGTAATTTTTTTCTTTTTTAAAAATAAATCAAAAAAAGGCGCCATTGCTTATGCTGGGTTAGGTAAAAATCCTAACCCTTTCAAGGCTTGCATTGTAACTTTTTTTTAAAAAATTTTGAAAAATGGTAAGAGAACGACGCCTTTTGGTTAGAAAAACCCTAACCCACTCCCCATCTCTTTACCGTTTATTCTCCCTCTACACTCAATGCCGCACAGCGCCTCTCTCACCCTTTGGCCTCTACTGCTGTCAGCCGCACAACACCTCTCTCCTCTACACTCTACAGCCACACAACTCCTCTCTCTCACCCTGCACATCGCCTCTTTCTTGCCCTCTCCTCTGTACTCTCGATAGCCTTTAGAATCCAGCCACTCCTCTCTCTCTAGCGGCAGCCGACGGTTATCTGTAACCGTTCTCGGTAAAATCGACATCGACAAGACCAGTTATTATTATGTGCTGGTGTTGGTGCCGGTCTCAATTTCTTCTCAGCATCTGTAACGGTGATGGTGCCGGTTTTAACCCAACCGGCACATATATCACGGTTACCTACCCCTAATCCAAAGCAAGTGGGACTTTTTGGTTCCCGACCCCACTTTATTTTTCTCTCTCTATCTTTATCCTTTCTCTCTCACCGAACCTAACAAGCGCATGTAACTGTCATCGCACATAATTAGAGAACACCTTTTACAAAGTTATGGCCGATATCGATTCTCCGGCAAATTATGAATTATACAATATATTTATTTGTAAGGAAATCAAGAGAACGATCGTAGATTCCGTTATCCTGACTCATTTGCTTCTTTACTGTCCAAGTTATGACAAGGAATTTTTTTTTTATTCCATTAATTCAAAGGCCGCATGCACAGAGACTAATAATGATCGATCCAAGAAAAAGAAATAATTTTCGTTCTAGAAGACGTGTATATATTCAAATTAAGAATGGGAAAATTTGTTTGTTCACTTGGTTCACACTTCGTGTAGCGCTGTCAAGAGCACTTTTAAAAAAACCCATTAATAAGTGGATCTCTCTCCTCCGCCGCCGTCGGTCGCACAATGACATACCGACATTTGGACCGATTGAGAGAATTATAACACCTCCTGACAGAATCACTGGGTGGCGTATAATGTAGATAATATAATATAATAATAAAATCTATTTTTATTTTGAATTTTTGCTAATAAGGCCGCAAATTGGATACTTCACTTTACATTTTACGCCTATCTATTTCAATTAAATCACTTTACGTTCTTAAATTACTAAAATAATATCAAACAGTCTCAAGTATTATTTTTTACACATTAAGCTAATGAATTATAAAATTTCAATAATTTACTGTTCTAAGACATATCTAACCATCAAACTTGCACCACGTGTGTTATAAATGAGTCATGTGGTACTATTTTGACCATTAAATTTTATTTCAGGACACAATTTGATTAGTTGTGTAAGTTAAAAGGCTTAATGTATCAAGATTAATAGTTTGAACTTCTATTTAAAATTGTATTATTAATTCTATGACTCAAAGTGACTTTTCTCTTAAATATTTCAAGAAGGGTAAAGCTTTTGAAATACATGATGATTTCACGCATAAATACAGACGTAGTCAATATATAATAACAGATAAGTAGACAAATATGAACCTAAATGAAACATTTTGAAAAAGTTAAATGTCAGAGAATGCAAAATGGCAAACAAAGAGGATCAAAAGGTTGTTTCCCCAGTACTCTACCCTCTTTTGGACCAAAAGTTGCCATGTTAGAACTAAGAGATCATTGTCCTAAAGCGAGAGATCAGAAAGGGAACAAGCAAGAGCGCCCATTAGAGTTTGGCCAATGATTCTTTTCGATATGGCAGATCAATTTGGAGTACTAATGAGACAACATCCATACACACACTACAAAAAAAAAATAAGTTTTTAGCGGCGGTCACCAAAAATGCAGCTAAAGGGTGTCTCTAGCAGCATCACAAACAAACGATGCTAAAAAGTACTAATAGCGGCGGTCTTTTTACCGCCACTACAGACCCATTTAACAGCGTTTTTTTGTAAAACGCAGCTAACAGTCTGTCTTTTTAGCGACGGTCACTACAGACCCCATTAAGCAGCGTTGTTTGTAAAACGTCGTTAACAGTGCGCTCTATAGCAGCGGTCGTTTTAGCGACTGTCTAAAGACCCCCTTCAATAACGTTTTTTTACAAAACGCTGCTCAAGGTTAAGATACGCCGTTAGAAATCAGGTATCTATAGAGGCGGTCCTGTAGCTTACACCTTCAGCAGCGTTTTTTAAAGTTTACTTATACCATCGTTTGTGTCAACAAACGCTCTATAGGTATAAGTGCAAAAAAAATTATTTATTAAGTATATGTTTTTAATGTTAATAATTATTTTATTCCTTTTAATATATAATTTTAATTTTTTCATGTATTTGACAATTTTTATTTGAAGGGACCTAGTTAAGAAAATATGGAATTAGAAGTTGTGTTTTGAAAATTGAAGTTGTTATATTATATATTTTAAATTATACCTATGGTTGTTATGGTAATTGCATATTTATTGACTAAATCTAAGTAAATTAGAAAACATCTATTGTCATGCTTATAATGAGCATTTTTTTTGAATAATTAGTTATATGATACAATTTAATTATGACATATTATTTAAATTCAAACAAGAAGATATTGTGTGATTAGCTTGTGCAATTAAAATACATAACTTAATATATGGTCTTATACAAGAAGATCCACATTGGCTTTGTCTGTGACATATTATTTAGTCTATGCATATTTATATAAGTTATACGTATGTACTTGTTACATAAGTAATGCATATGTACTTTTTAAATTTTGAAAATTGACACTAATTTTATTTAATTATTTCTTATCTGGAAATAATTTGACACGTCAGTGCTGATGTAGCTTCACAATTTTACTTCACCTGAATAAAAGAATATTATATAAATCTTCATAAAATAAACAAAATATAAAGGCAAAAAATAAATCAAAACGGTGAGTTTCTTTTTAATTGCAAAATACTATAAGTTTCAAAATGACGGTAAAAATTGAAGCTGAAATTCATTTCTCGCGCGCCCCCGCTTCCTCTTTTATTTTTCGATCGAATTCCCTCCTCTTCCTCTTCGTCGAATGCTCTCCCTCTCCCTCAGAATCTCTCAGTTTCTCTTGCTTTCATTGATCCCCCTCCCATTTCTTTATCTCTCTGTCTCTTTTTTTCCCTTGCTTTTTGCTCAAAGACTTGTATTCACCACCCCTGCAACTTGTATTCTTCTTCTTCTTCTCTGGATATAGCTCTTTCGTTTTGGATTTTGATTGCTTGCCTTCTTTTTTGGTTTTTACTTCATATATCTGCCTGATTTTTAGAGCTTGGGTATAGTTATAAATCTATACGTATGTGTATGTTAGCTTATCATGTTCAACAATTTGAATCTAATATTTTTTTAAGTTGATTTGGACCTTATCGCGCACGTCCCGCGCGCAAGGCCCACGCGCTTCGGGCATTGGTGAAAGGATCCCCAGTGACGACATGGAGGGTGATAGTCATGCGTGAGAGGATAGATGCCGAGATGAGGCACCAGTGACACCACTGGGCACCCATGACATACCCACAGCCCGCGCAGTGACAACACCACCGCCAAGCCATGACACCCACGCGCGCGCGCGCAAGCTCAGCGCCCCTGACAAGGCATGGTGCCCCAGCAACAACCATGTCTGGCATGCTAGCCAGCCGACTACAAACATGCTCTCGCCATGATACGGCGCCACAGCAAGTCCTTGGCCACCAACCAAGCCATGCAGCCTTAGCAGGCCAGCAGACAAAGAAGTGGCATGACACAGGATGACCACCACCAGCAGCCACCACCAGTGGCGGAGCACCACTACCCCTACCGGTACAAGGTGGGGAATGGAAGAGGAAGGTCCCAGGACCAGGAGAAGCATCACCACCTATGGTGGTGCAAGCGACGACGGCGAGATCCTGCATTGATGGAGGTATCTTAGGGATTAGTTTCCTTTTGTGTTATGATTGAATAAATCATATCTTCTAGATTTAGGAATCCTTTCCTAAACTCTAGAAGATTCATTTCCTTTATGTTCTTGTTATATTAGGCATATAATATCAAATCTCCTTGATTGAAGGGATTGATTCCTAAAGATCATTTGATTTAGATTTGATTGTGATTGTGATTTATTGTGATTGAGTCAATTATGGATTGTAAGCACCTAAGGATGTCTATATAAACACCCTTAGGTGCATTAGAGTTATTCATTCAGAGAAGAATAGAGTCTTGGAGAGCCAGAGAGCTTTTGGGGTGAGATTTGGCCAAGCATAGACACGTATATGCTAAGTCGGTGTTAAGGCTAATAACATTCTCACTTGAGATTCATTCTAGGCTAATAACCTAGTTTGGGTACCCGTTCTTGTGCTAATTAACCCTTGATCGGGATTGTTCTTGTATCTTGTGGTTCTTGGGCTAATTAACCCTTGACTACGTTCTTCGTTCTTATCAATAAACATCTCGAGTGTTCTCAATTTTGAGTGCTAGATCCTATATAAACAGCTCGTGTGTTACAGATAACGGTTTAGGAGGATCGATTGGGGTGATCGTATTCGAATTACTTGGCAGGAATTTGCGTTGTTATGGTGGCCTAGTCCGGGGTCCCTAACAGTTGGACCCCTGTCGCTCGCGTCCAGCTCCTCCCCTGTCTGTTGTCACACTTTCAGTTATGTGGTTGGTCTTTTGGATAAGTCAGCTTTGTAACTTGATATAAATTGTATTTATCAATTTGTTTGATGTATTCAGTGGATCCAAAATCAGCTTGATTATATAAATTGTATTTATGGATTGTTTCAGTTTTGACATGTCTCTGTTGGATAGTTTCTTGCAGATCTTGGAATGATATTTTGGCTCTATCCTTCTTTAGGTGGAATGGTGTATGTAAGTGTAGTAGTCTATTCTGTAGGATGGAATTGAGTCTTCTTGCCATTATTCCTTTTGTTCACTTTTATTTTCACCTATTACTGAAAATTATTTGCGATGCTAGGATATATTCTGCTCATATAAATAAATGATTTGTGATCAAACTGCAGCATCTCATTTTTGGGATCTCTACATTTTAGTTTTTTCACGTAAAAGAATTTAGAATGTGCATTGAATTCATACTGATGGGAGAATATGCTTTAATCTGAGAGTGAAATAAAATCCTAAAAATAGAATATAGAACTTGGATCATATTGGATCCTTTTAACCTGTAGATTGATGCACTAGGTTAGAACTCTAACATCTAGTTTTGTCATGTTTCCTTTTATGTTCTGTCAAAATATTGAACTGTTGCATGTTTTGATTGGTTTGAATGTTCTCTCAAAAGGTGAATCAAGCGGAGAAAGTGATGTTGTACCAGAAGAAAACTTTTTACATGAAATATAATTATTAAAATAAAATTGTATAACGGATTAAAAAAAATATGTATAAGAAAATATAGGAAAACATTATTGATATTTTAGCATAACAAAAAAAATTGAGCTGACCTATCTGCTAAAAACCTATAACATTTCTTGAAATGCTGTAAAAAAAAATTATTATTTCGGTTCGAGTTTATAGCAGTTTTAAAAAGGACTATAATAACGTTTCTTGAAACGCAGTAAAAAAAAATATTATTTCGGTTCGGATTTATAGTCGCGGTCGAGATCGCCGCTATAGTCTACTGCGACGGCTAAAAAATCTTGCTAAAACTTTAGTCGCTGTTTCCAACTGCTGATAAAGTTCATTTTTTTTTATTTTTTTTTTATAGTGACATTACATATCTGTCGTTATTGTAAATTCATATTAACGTTCAGCATCGAATACAGAAATTTAACACAGGCAGCTTGTCTCGTGATATGACTGACTTATTTATTTTTCTTTGTCCCCAGTACCGCCATTTGAATCATTTGATAGGATTCATGACTTAACAACTCTTTCGGTTGGACATTGAAACATTGAGGGGAATTAATTCAGGTAATTAATTAATGTAAAATTTTATCTTATTAGATTATATATATTAACACCCGATCTAGTGGTGTTGGTTCATGCAACGTTTATGCGAGAGGCCGAATCTCGCCTCTAGCGTTTCTTTAAACGAGAAAAAAGGGGGATAATTACTGGTTCAAAAATTTATTAGATTTTATTAAATTTAATAGATTTTGAATTTATCCAAAAATAAAATCCACTTTTGGAAGCTCGTACGTGTTTGCGACGAGATACTTGAGAAAGGGATTACCATTACGATTACCATTACGGAGCATATCCAATTTTTAATTTGTCTTCATAGTGCAATTTTAAAGATGACCTCAGAGAATATCGATTTGTGTTATCTGAATTATTTTTATCCCTAATTATTTTAATTTCATGTTATTTACAACTCTCCAAATTATAAGATCCGAAATTAGTTCCTTTTGAATTTAGTTTTTGTTGTCGTGACAATCACAGATTAAATTCGACTGTTTGTTTTTTTTATTACAAAGTAAAATTTGGATAGAAATAGACATGATAGATAAAATATATATTATTTAATACTGTTAATATAAAATTTTAAATAACATAATGTCTATCACTTAATTACACCGTGTAATACACACATAATATTAGTGACGGTCTCATACAACAAAAATATATTTACTGTTTATAATTTCTGTACGGTCACAGTTGAGTAAGGCTTACTCATTATCGGATCCGATTTCTTTCATCTTCAAACCTCATGTCAACACCGACCAGTAAATACCGGATTTGACCCATGTTTAATTGGTCGGATGGTGCATCAAAGAAAGTCGTTCTTTTCTCCTTTTCTAATCGACCGTTGGTGGGTATTTCGGGTTTTGTGCGAGTAATTAATTCCAGAATGAGGTTATTGGGCTTATCGCAAGATTAATGCTCACGCGCCTCGGCGCCACCAGTAATCAGTATTATTATCTGCGGCCATGTCGGCAATATTATTAATCAACTTTCATGTTACAAGTATGAATAATTCATCATCACCCAACAAAATAAAACCTACCCAACAAGTAGTTAGGCAAAAATTAACTAAAAAAAAGAGTTAGACATTAACTTTAAAATTGCATCTTAATAACATATCAAACTAATCCTATAATATGTCGAAATCTCAATATAGTCTCAAAATTATTTTCGTCTTACAGTAGTCCTTGTAGAATATACTATATGGCAATATAACTCTTCTTGTCAACTAGTGCATGCATTGAATAATAAATTTTTACATGGCTAAAGGAGACACGTCATGGCCAACAGCAATTCTTCATGTGTCCATTTCTAATGGTAAAAAATTAATGATTTTCACCTATGAGTTGCATATTTGAGCCAGTGTGAACCTCCAATCTAACATAGCGGCTTAAACAGAGTGACAGTGGTAAATTTTTTATCACGAAAAAGGGACAAATATTTAATAGCAAGGATTGTCCTTTTTTGTGTGTAACTTATACTATGCAACATGCAATTTGGATAAGAAAATCATCTCTCTCTTGTATGGATATACGATATATCAATCCTTAAAATTATTTAGGGAATTTGGCAACTTAGTCCCTGAGTTTATACCCCTTTGATAAATGGGTCCTTGGATTTCAAATTTCAAAATTTTAGTCCTTGAGTTTTCGTTGTTTGACAAAATGGTCCTTCCGTTAGTCTGTCGTTCATATGCTTAACGGATTTGAAGCGGTCGACCGGATACATGTGTAAAAAGTGAGCAGTCGTCCGCTATATGAAGCGGTCGGCCAAAGGGGTATAAACCCAGGGAATAAGTTGTCAAATTCCCAATTATTTAAGTAGTAAAACTTGGTTGGATTCTATTTGATATATATTAATGATAAGAGAAAGAGAATATTCAACTTTGATACTCATATACATGTGCTTGTACGATTAATATAGTTTGCGGTGAAGAATTGACACGTTTTGAATGATTAAACTTACACATAAACCTTTTTATTTTGGTTATATCAGACCATGTTGCACTGAAATAAAATCATATATATATATATATATAATGTTATTTGCTGGAGACTTTTTTTTATTTTTTTATAATTATTCTACTCCTCTACATGTTATAAATTTCACAGTGCAGTCATGGTCAAGGATTGGATAATAAACTAATTGCTGAATAAAAAAAATAAAAAGTAAACTAAATCACGCCATTTTGACCATCCTGGTGATCAGTTGTCAGCTCTTACGTAGAATGCTGTTGTGGACCGGGTAACGGTAGCTATAGCAATTAAGCACAGAGTTGAGCTGCTTCTTTATTCAAAAAGACTATTCGCCCACAGGCCACAAGCATGAAAGGGTTTAAAATGACAAACCAAAAGCGATGAAAATGACAGACTACTTTCCACGACATCGACATACATCAGTGTTTTCTCTACACACCAGAGGACTTTAATTACTAGCTAGTGGGTTTTGAACTCCACGTTTCGAAACGTCTTTGGGTAGTTAGCATTTCTCTTAATTTGAACCTGCGGCCTGCAGGCGTTGGGATCCAAAGATTGCAGTGTGGCACATTCATATATATATATATAAATGAATTTTAATTTTAATGCTGCGAGAAGAAATTAAGACCAAAATTCAAAATTGCAAAACATGAAATTTTAACTGCAAATATATATGGTCTATCATTTACGACAGGGGGGAGTAAAAGCTGGAAGATCTTACAATAAGTGGACTGTATAGATGTCCATATATAGCAGCAGTAGTACAGAAAATGAATCCAAAAGCAAACAGAAACCAGCTGAGCTCGAAATCTACCTTCAGGCCAAAAGCTACGAGCTGGGTCCTGAAAAACTAGTGTGAAAATAAAAACCCATGCCAACAAACCTAACCAAACAAAAGGGTTGTTAGGGTTTTAAATTACTTTGCAGGAGAATCCGGGGACCTATATCTCCAAGCATCCCACTGGTAAAATTCTCCCTTATACTATTTTAATTATCCTCAAACATGCTAATTAACATAAAGGAACGTCACCCACCACCCATATGTATTCTTATGCCTGATTTGTCAAGTTCTTCGACTCTACAAAAGTGCCATGAAAACCGTACGGGACTCTCGAAGGCAGCTTTACTGAAGCTTCTAGCTGTAAATTCATGGCGTTCACGATCTGAAGCTCGGATTTCCATGTTCTCTCGTCGTGGACGAAAGCAAGAATGTAACCATCATCTTCCTTTTCTGAATCGGGTACTCTTGGCAAGAAAAATGGCTCTCCACCATATTTTCGATCGCCGTAAACGTACTTTTTGACCTCTCCAGTTGAGAGATCGACCTTAGCGAACCCAGATACCTTAGGCCATGGTTCAGCAATGGCGAGGTAAGCGTACCTTGTTTTCCTCCCAAGCTTGTTCCGGTTCACCATCCCGGCCTCTAAGTTCATCTGCTCGGAGGCGGAAAGTATCGGTCGGCGCGTGGACTTGCCTGTCTTCAAGTTGAGCCTGATCTCAGATAGCACACTCTCCAAGCTCTCGTCGCATTCGTTGAAGATGGAGTCCGGTGGCGTCATGCATGACCCGATCACCACTACCTCGTCTGACTCGGGCTCCTCCCAAGCATTCCATAAGTGAAAGCAAAAAGTGTCGGGGGACTCAACCCAGATAGTATCCGAAGCATTGGAGGCATTCTTTGAGAGAATTCCGAAGCGCGACTTCTTGTCCTTGTCGTAAATCACAGGAGAGCCACCTTTAATCATTTCCTGGAGCTTGAACACCACTTGTTGGTCCGGAATCACCACAAAATTCTCAGTGATTGCAAAGTCGTGCATCATGGTAGGTACCGGCACTGGAATTTCGACATCCGGGGATTTCTTTCCCACAGGAGAGAACTTGAAGTACTTGAGGTAGGGCTTCTGGACTACGTCGTAGCTGAGAGCAAAAAGCTCTTTGGAGACCGGGTCGACCTTTGGGTGAGCGATCATGGTGGACTTAAGCTGGTTATTGAAGTTGTATCGGCCTACTGTTTCCAGGTCCCCCGAGGCGCTGATTCTGACCTGATAAGGCAAATCGTCCTCCGACATAGCCAGCAATCGATTGTTGAAGTATACTAACCCGGCGTTGGCGACTCCCGTTCCGTGGTTGTGGTCCACAAGACCGAAAAGCCCCCGGGCGTAGAATAAAAGAAGGCGTGCGATGCCGGAGTGTCCGTGGAGCTCACCTATGGCCTTTGGGAAGACCGGGCGGCCAAGTGCTTGTTCTTGGACGAGTCTTTGAGTCTTTGTAAACCGGCAAGCATAGCTGGCGGAGCCGTTATTAATGGATACAGCGTGAACCATGCCGTCGCCGTCGAAGAAGTGGTGGCCAGCAACAGGTTCCATTAGAGGGTTGGCTCCGTTTCGGAGGTACACGCCGTTGATGCATTCGGGAATTGTGCCGGTGACCGGGAGAGCGTGCCGAACTGGTTGCTCCGGTACAGGAGCGAAGTTTCCTGCAATTTGGACTTTTGGGTCTGCAGTCTTCGGAAGCGGGTGATGGAGCTCGCGTGAGACCAACGCGCCTTCCACCAAGTCCAAAGCCATGGCTGCAGCTTTTTGTAATAAATTCCACTGTGGAGGTTGATGGGTCCTGGGTTTAACGCAGGTGTCTTTTTTGGTAGTTACTGGTTCCTGGCATGTCTTTTTCGGGAAATGAAGCACTGAAGGAGAGTGAAAAGCAGAGTGTATGCTAATGCTTAGTCTATTACTGTTGGGCTTCTTCTTCAAGATGATGGACCTGGCCGGAAAGCCCAAATCCACTAATGATGAAGAAGACGACAAAGTGGGGTGGGGCATTTGGGCTTTCACCCAGCTACTAGAGCTGGTTGCAGTTGAAGCAGCAGCCATCGCTTTCGATGTTCTTTCTCACAAGATTGAAGGCAACAGAGTTTCTTGGTTTCGTTTTGGGGAGAGAAGAGGCAGAGAGAAGAAGCGAGCGAGAGAGAGAGAGAGGACTGAGCGAGCTTTGTAGAAAAAGGGAGATAAAATGGGCTTTAAATAGAGCGTGGGGTGGTGAAAGGGAAGGGGGTTTGTTGTGGTAAGGAGGTCCACCTCAGACATCTAAGAGAAGACCACGTGGTGGTTTTGTGGAAAGGGCACTTGGGGATTGACATAGAGGGGTTCGGAAACTATATTGGGCGTGGGGCAGGCAATAAGGAAGGGCTTGGAACAACCATGTCCCTGTCGTAGAGTAAGACTGAGAGAGAGAGAGAGAGAGAGAGAGTTTGGGCTATAATTGGAGGGGCTCCTAAAATTAAGGGCCAATAAGAGTCGAAATAGAGTGGCAACAAACGTAATGGAAGTCGTGCACACGAAAAGGAGGGTGAATTTAATTAGTTAATTAAATTATTTTTTATTTGGGGGCCTTTGCTTTATCTAACTCCGCGTTTCTCCCTCTTGGGGCTTCAAAGGTCACTTCCACTCACGTGGCGGTCTTCTTCTCCCTCTCTACCACGAAATCTCGGTCACATCATCACCATCGCTTGCCCCACACGTTCACTCTCTCTCTCTAAAGCATGATCCTCTGCTACTCACTCCTTAATTATGGAAGTAGCCTGTTCTCTATCCGAATCCATGGTCCCCTTTCTCTGTGACCTGCACATTCATAACCCCCATTGAGTTTAATACATATTTCTGTGGCTATAGCTCACCCATTAATTAATTAACTGTCGATCCCTTCTGACCCGGTCCACCAACATTGTTTAACTGCTTGTCGTCAAATTTGGGTATCTAATTAATCTCTCCAAACTCTATTTTGATCTCTAGCTCGTCAGTTGGACGATACCAACCATATGTTTGAGCATCTTGGACCAAAGATGGGAGCGTTAGAGCATCTTGACCGAGCCTACTGTAGGAACAATTACCTCATTTTTTCTTTCTTTTTCTTCTTCTAATTTTTGCATTTTCTCTGTTTGTTCTAATGTCTGAATGAGAGCGTAGTAGTCGGTCCCTTGCATGAAAACGTATAATTTGTATCCTGATAATCTATCTTCCAAATATTTTAAGGCATAAATATCTGAATGATAAGCAATATAAAACTAGATAATTTGGGTATAATATCGGCTATGACAATAACAGTTTGATCTTTACAGAATATTAAAATGCCGCAGCATCTTATTCGGAGGTCCCCAACTAGGCGAGAAAACGAATTGAACTCCACAATTGTTGCACTCGAGAGTGGGGGGTATGGTGGCTAACGGGCATGTTGTTTTGGAGTCTAGTAACTATCCCCGTTTTCGGTTTTTTGGTTGCGGTCCAATATCTAAAACCATCAGAGCCACTCTCGAGGGCCACCGGGCAAAGAAGGATGAAAACGATTGCTGATGGGTGTCTCATCTCTTTCTTCTACATTCCAATGGAATGTAAGCCACAATTGTAGACGTCAAGGACCAGGGTCGATGTGGATTTGGCCTCTCGATCAGATTAGATCAAACACTACCTTGTAATTAGGTCCTTCATGGACCAAGAACTAAAGACCTGTTTGGGAAAATGATGCATGTTAATTAGGTAATTAACAAATAATGTAATTGACACTAAAAGTAGGTCTTATATCTCACTACAAGAAATGTTGGCTTCAACGACGGCGGCTTCCGTAGCCGAAACCACCAAAATTCATTACAAAAGCTTTGCCCTCACGAAATAAGGTTGTCGAAGCGTGGTCGACTCTGCCGCGTGCAGAGAGCTCTGATTCGACGACAAAAGCTCTCCGCTAGCATTGGTGTCTCATCTCTTTCTTCTACATTCCAATGGAATGTAAGCCACAATTGTACACGTCAAGGACCAGGGTCGATGTGGATTTGGCCTCTCGATCAGATTAGATCAAACACTACCTTGTAATTAGGTCCTTCATGGACCAAGAACTAAAGACCTATTTGGGAAAATGATGCATGTTAATTAGGTAATTAACAAATAATGTAATTGACACTAAAAGTAGGTCTTATATCTCACTACAAGAAATGTTGGCTTCAACGACGGCGGCTTCCGTAGCCGAAACCACCAAAATTCATTACAAAAGCTTTGCCCTCACGAAATAAGGTTGTCAAAGTGTGGTCGACTCTGCCGCGTGCAGAGAGCTCTGATTCGACGACAAAAGCTCTCCGTTAGCATTGGTTCAGCAGCGATGACGAGCTTTAGTTCTTCAAGAGAGATGCAACTCCATTGCTGACGAGCTAAAGCCGCCATCCATCTGTTTTTCTTGCCCCCAACAACGACTGGAGTTGATCGTGGAGAAAATTGTGCGCCCATGACAAATTTTGTCGTAATTGAATTTCTTGCGAATTAGCATTTCGGTAAATCAATTTGTTTCTGAGCTTCTGTTGATTTATTTCAAGATGTCATCAAGAGAAATATTTATTTCAAGATGTCATCAAGAGAAATAGAGCATTGCACATATCTGTTAATAACAAATCAACTAAGAGAACAAGTGTAGTGTACATTACCAAAGAACTTATATTCATATATGTAAAGAGATTTTACAAATTTACATTCCTCAGAAACATTGTTTCCTTTACTTACAAAAAAACAGAGGAATCATTACAAGCCCACAACCAAAATGGGCATCCACCAAAATTCATTATACGAGTTAAAGAGCAACAAAAACATTAAGAAATATGACATCAGTAGGACTGTAAACAACGACTATATCATCTAATAGCAACTCAATTAATTACCAGAAGATACATAGTGGGGAGTCAACGCCTCTATTGGAAGCACAATGGATAGAACCGATCTTATAGCCTCACCTGAATGATGACATCCTCCAGTACTTGGCAATACTACTTTACTTCCTATCATGTAATCTGTTGTTGCGCTCTTCAAGTTGATGTAATTGACGCTATATAGACACTAGAAACATTCTTGTGCATGTAATCTGTTTGACAAAAAACCAAAAATAACGTTGGTAAGTGAAAGACTTCAGATGAATGACTCTATTAAGAGATAAAAATCAAACATGAGAACGGAGAGGAACTCTAAAGTTTCAACAATCAAATGACAAAAAGAAACGAAAAAAGTGCCTTACAATTACAATATAAACCAGTATGTCATTCAAGTGAAGAAAGATCAATATTGTAATACTTCATAACATGAGAGCCATATTGATTACATGCCCCAAGGAAGCAAATCCACACAACTAAACAGTGCAAAATTAAAAGCATCAAAACTCACAAATTCCCTACAGACCCTCTTCGTCCCTGTGAATATTAATGCAATAACCATTTGGTTCACTTCATTCCCACTAAATGAAAACCGCGAAAGTGGATTTAATTTTTAAGTTTTAGTAACAACATCTTTTTACTTTACGTAACATAAATAAGCCGGTTACTCTGCTTTGTACCTTTAGTGATCAATCCCGAAAGTGGATTCAATTTTTGATTTTTAGTAACAACACCTTTTTACTTTTCATAACAGAAACAAGCCGGTTACTCTGCTTTGTACCTTTAGTGGCCAATAAAAGGATTTGGTCACTGAAGACTGATTTTTCAGCGACGAAACAGGAGGAGTTGGTGGCTTTTGCTTGTTTTTCTTATAGTGTCTCTGAAATTTCGCACAGCTCATGTGAACGATTAATCCAATGCGACGAAAATACATTTTGTCACGCAATAAACGTTCGCACCGTTGTATATTAACGTCCAAACGCTTATATGAATATGTCCGGACGTATTCATGAAGACGTTCGCACCGTAGTTTCATTATGACGAAATTTATTTTGTCATCTGAAAACGTTGTTCGAACCTTTACGTATACAATTCGGACTCGTTGTACGTTGCACACGTTCGAACGTTTTGGTGTATCGTGTGCACGGTTTTTTATTTTAAGAACGTGTGGACGTTATACACACTGTTCGGACTATAGAATTTAAAACAAAGTGTTCGGACGGATAGTTATGCGTGCGCACGCTAGCAACGAAAAATATCCGTGCGAACGACATGTAACACCTCTGCGAACGGTTTTCTATATATTTGAATTAATTTAATTAAAATTTATGAAATAATATAAATATGAAGATATTTACTGCTCATAATACAATAAAATATCTACAAATATGCAATCGTTATTAAAAGTAAATAAAATACATAATGGATAAGTACTGATAAAATAGTAAAAATATATAAATTTACCCAAATTTTCGTTTGGGTGTAGAACGAGATTTCATCTGTCTCATCTGCTCCATCAGCTGCTCACGCATCTGCTCCGCCATTAGTTGCATCCTCCGTTCTTGTTGTTCCACTAGGTTCTTTTGCTGCTCCTGCATCATCTTCTGGTGCTCTTCGTCTTTTTTCGTTGCTGCTCCGCCATCATCTTCATCAGCTCTTTGTCTTTCTTCCGTTGCCACTCCTCCATCATTTGCAGATGCTCTCGCATCGTCTCCTCCATATCTGACCGCTTAACCAGAAGCGCTTCATATTCCAATTGTCTAGCCCTCATCTCCTCATCTCTTTAATCTGTCATCTGGCCTCCTCCAATCTCCGGGACAAATCAACAGAAGATGCTGATAAAGATGATCCAACAGACCATACTGAACGGCCTAAACCTCGCACGTAACCGGCTTTCATCCCCAACACCTCAGTGAAGATCTCCACTTCGGTGTATGACTTTCCCTCTGACTCGTGCTGCAACTGTAAAGCCTCTATTTTTTCCTAAAAACAAGAAAAGTAGATAAAAATAGTACATATGAAACATAAACGCATACGAATGCATCATTAAAACTAACTTTACAACTTACAAAATTTTCTCGTGCATCTTCTGAAGTCCACATGTCATCCTTAATAGTATACATCTTTTTATAAAGCAACGAAAGACTAATTTCATAAGATTCTGGATTTTTCTGTACACCAAAAGAAATATAGAACATGCGTATAAAAATATCAAAGTCATTTATTTAAATAATAAATAATAAAAATGTAAATTTATTACTTACTAACAACGATCTAGCTCGTTGGAAGGACCTCGCTCCTGATGTGTGGACAATCTTCAGCTTAGCTCTATTCTCCTTGTTGATTGCACTCCTCCCCTGCATTGTATATTTACAATTAGTAACACAATTAAACATATGGCTAAAATAAACGTTCAGATCGAAAAGAAAATGTTTTACTTGAAATTCCTCGCTCGTGGATAAATCACAAACACGAGTCCATTCTTCCTTGTTCATATCGGGATACAGGTGCTCCAACGCCTCTTCTTTGGAGTTGAACACCGAGTAATGTTGGAACATTCTATTTTTATGCGTCCTGTACGCTATGTTCATCGTTGACGTCACAGTGATGCGATCCTCGGCTCGGTCGTAATCTAGTTGGAAGTCATCCTTAACATATATAACAGTTAGAAACGTAAAAAAGTATCAACAATTAAAATTTAATAAATTATACTTACCAACACTCGGTTCATCACATACGATTTAACCTCGTTGGGGACCTCCTTCCACTTACTCTTCTCAAATAGGACATGTTGTCGAACGAGCGCACCAATATGGCTCGAGAGCATTGAGGACGCCTTGTCATCACCCCCAGTACGTCTATCAGGTATATGTAAGGTCAGTTTTCCTCCGGTGCGAGCCTTGAGTAAGGCAATCCCGCGCGTACTACCTCGAACGTTTCTAATTCCAGACGTCGTTACAAATGAAGAACAATAAATTTAAAATTCAATTAAGTATAGAGATTTAAAATTCATAATATTTAATAAAGATTGACGGGGCAAGATACTTACACGCACAACTACTCTGGGTGCCTACTAGACTGGCTGTGGTAGGGGACGGTAATTCATTCCTATCCCTAAGCGAAGGACCCGACACTGCTAGTGTACCCGGACTACTCTCAGCTCGAATTGATGAATCGCACCGAAGACGTTTCCTTCTCGCTGACATGACGTCGTCCTGTGACCAAATAAATCAATATTAGAGAAAAAAACACAATGAATCCGTCCATAACTTGGTATACGCAGAAAATCCGTCTCCAGACCCAGATTGGACTACTTCAAGATCCAGTATATTCTCATCAACCCCTGCTCCCGCCTCAAAATCTTCTAACATGTCTCCCATATCATCCTTTATGTTTCCCTCAGAATCATCGCTGCCTGGTTCAGGTTCTAAATTCACCACCCGGTTAGGCACTTTTGAAATTGACTCTCCGTGAAATACCCAATAAGTGTAACTCTGGTCAAACCTAATTATGAACAAATGATCCTCCATTTCGTCCACACGTTGGAACAACACATTCTTACATCTCTTACATGAACATCTTATCAGACCCCGACTATCTGCATAACTACGGGCAACACTCATAAAATCACGAACATCATCACTATACTTCGCACTTTTGAGTCTATCAGCCTCATAAATCCAGCTCTTATCCATATTGTTCCTTCAAAGACGAAAATACAAACAATAATGCAAACAATGATGACATTCATACTCAACTCTAATTTCTTCAGGTGATAGGTCCTATCCCATTCAAGTTTACAATATCACGTACTGCTCGTAAATGACCCGACCATTATGATCGATGCTTTAGAAATTTCGACAACATTTCCCCTCAGTCTCTAGATACAGCCTACAACATTGAGCCTAAACACACTATTTAAGGCAAGTGTATAAGCTCAATGCTGAATGTGTATCCGAAGGACAAAAGGAGATTTGCATCGAAATTTTTAAACACATCTGTCACAATAGCAGATACAATTACGCACATTACACATATTGTAAACTCAAACTCTCCATAACGTGGACAATTCAAGAATTACATCCAGTTCGTTATCCGAACTTCGTGTAATTCTTAAACGGGGTCTAAGGCTACTAAATGAATGCGTGATATTACAACAAATACCGTTCGGACGTTACATAACGGTCAGAACAATACACAAAGCCGTTCGGACGCATTTTTCAAAGCGACCGAACAAACAAATAGAGTCCGGACGGTAGTAAATGCCAAACTTTAAACCGTTTGAAACCATTCGGCACAATTACGACATCCGAACGGTTTATTAAGGCGTGCGAACGTCTATTCCGGACGTTGCAATGAATTGACGCGACGTGGAAGCGCATGTTTGGCTGAATAAACGGCGAATCCCGTCCGAACTTCTGATAAACGTGCGGACGGATACAGTCGTTTTCAACTTTCGTATGACGAAAACACATGTACGCCATGCGACGGTTAAGTGAATGTCCGGACTGGCTCAAACACGTTCCAACGAATACCTCATTTACTTTCAGATGCGATGCAGGAGTCCGGACGCGCATGTAGATATTGCTTATAAAAAACGGCGAATCACGTCCGGACTTCTATTAAACGTTTGGACGGGTACAACCGTTTTTAACTTTCATATAAGGAAAACACGTGTACGCCGTCCGGACTTGTGTATTTTTTCCATTGGAACATGGTGTATAACGTCCTGATTGAATTGAGTATTCATGAGGATTTTTAATTTGTCACTATAGCCTGATGATTATTATTCGTTAGGTAATGTCCTTTCGGACTGTGTATAAACAGAGTCCGGACGGTATTGTAAAAATTGTGACGATTCTAATTGTCACTCAGTTACGACGATGTGAGATTTGTTCAGTTACGACGATGTGAAATTTGTCACCCTGCAGTGCGTTCGAACGGGTATCTTGAGAGTCCGGACGTTACATTTTTTTGTGACGGTTTTTTTCTTCACTTATTCGCGACACGTGTATGTCGTCACACCAGCAATACGTCCGAACGGAGTTGTGACAGGTCCGGGCGGTTTTGGAGTTCCTGAATGGTTTTGGGTGACAAAATTAATATTTTGTCATGAAAAATTCACTTTAGGTGACAAAATTTGGTTTGACACCCAAAATGTTGTCACCTAAAGCATTAATTCTTGTAGTGACATGTTGCAACTTTTTTCATTTCTTTATGGTATGCTTTTTATCAATATACATGGACCTTAGTTACCCAAAAAAAAAAAAATACATGGACCTTAGTCCCCGAAGGTCATGGATGACTCGAAACAACATTTAATTAGTGCGAATATACGTTGGTTTTTTTTATAATCTTCTATTTAAAGAATTGATTGATGATTCGTGAGACAGATCAGAGGCTGTTCTTGTTGCCTACCTTTCGAGACCCTTCGAAACAATCGGACATTCTTATATGCATCCATGTGTCCCTCATTAAGAAGATATGCTTTGTATATATATATATATATAGCATCTCGGCGATAATACAAGCAGAAGGCGCCGATCGGTATATATATCCTCCACACTGCACATCTGATCTACGATGTTATAATTAATTTAGTTAATTTAGTTTTTCATTTAAATAAAAGTATATAGGTAAGTTATTCATACAGAACGAGCCTCCCCCTTCGATCTGCTAGTGCATTGCCCAGCTAGCCCTAGCCAACTCCATCCAACTAGATACATGCACTCTGAAATATGTAAATTACAAACCAATTATAACCAATTAATTATCATCCATATTACAAACTATTCCAATATGTTAGAGATATAAAATAAATAATTAAATTTATCTATTCCTAAACACCGCTTACGTTTTTAGGATAGTTAATTAGTGATTTCATATGATATTAGAGCAAAGGTTCGTAAAAGTTTGAACCCTAATTTCACGCTTCACTGCCCCCGGTAAATATTTAACATATGTTGGTCAGCCTATGAAGGGGGGTGTTAGATATATAAAATAAATAATTAATTACTTATTTTTTACAACTTCAACTTTTGAAATAGTTGGTGATTTCACGTATTAACTCTCTTCTTTAACTCAATTGTGTAAATATATATATATATACCTACGATTTGATGTCCCTAAAACAAAAATTGACAGCCGTATTGCAAATGGCTTGGGACAGCTTTCATGTGTACTGATAATCTTTATTGCAAATATAGCTACCAAATTGATCTGTCCTTCAAACTCGCTTTCCGGCATATATATATATATGTTCTTTCTCATGTTCACCAGACGATGACATTGGAGACGAGAGAGGAGAGGATTACTAGAAGTTGGGATAGGGAATTGGGAGCTATCAAATGCAAGGCCAACCTCACACGTGACAAGAAAAACATGAGCAAAAAATGAAATGTGCAATGTGCGTAGTACTGGGACTCTTAATTATTTCAATCCTTTTCACTTGATCTGTATAACCTCTCTCCAAGGAGATTGTGTGATTAACTAATCCTGCCATACAATTTAACTAAAACGGGTCAAACAAAAACGAACAATTAAAGCTTTTCTTGTTAATTTATCTCCGTTGTTAGCTTGATCGATGTACAAATGACGGGTGCATGGGTAACTGTGCTGTTTTGCGGGCTATTTATCTCTGATCTCTCAGACGCAACAGTGGAGTTCCTTTCTAAAAAAATTGATAAACTTTAGTGTACGTTGGATATGCAAAGAAGCTATTATGTTTCTACAAGCTGTTGTTTCCAAGCATTACATCATTAATCCAAGACAAAAGCACATTTGACAACTACCTAGAGTACTTCGATCGGTAGGACTAGTAATGGTAGATGGCGGGGCCGTCTCATAATCAAATATAACATAGAGTATTCAAAGGTGCCGGGTCATGGCACACCATATATATAGCAACTTGTTGAAATATATGTTACGAGATTAATTAATGTGGAATTTGCATCTAACATGCATGTTCGAGGTTTTATTCAACTAATTAATTAATTGCTGTCTGTTACTATGGTTTTTCAATTACTAGATGAAGCGCAACATAATGATAATCGATGCTCTGGATATTTCTGATGTCCATGATAGGAAACAATTAATGGAATCCACTTGTAACACGAACTGACACTCCTCTGTTGGACATGAAGTCATTTTCACAGGCCATATGATCGCGCGGCTTGACTGTGACAAACCACCAACATGTACGTGGGTTCATCGTCCGGACAAATGCACTGCATGCCTTGATCAGGACAATGAGTACATTAATGGTTCGGGATTTTGAGCAAATATATATATATATATATATATATATATATGCCTATGTGATTTTGTAGGCTTTCAACTTCTTCCATTTCACTGCTTTTCGATCGCTTCTTACTTCATCTTAACATGGTTTAGACGTATCTTTCTCTTTCCAGATATTTTATTGTTTGCTAGCACGAGATCGTAGTGCAGCAAAGCTTAGTATCAGGACTAATGTTTGTCCTCCACGATGCCGGAAGAAGCACATGGTGTGCACTAATTAGGCTTTTACTTAATTAATGTAAACCAATGAGGAGTACTAAACTGATGCATCGTCCAAAAGCTACACCTTTTGATTATTTTGAAATGCGAGAAGTTGGTTATTGCCGTTGTTAGCAGTTGGCACATGGAATGCACATTCGTCAAACCGAAGAAACCGAAAATATCTTGCACTTCGATTAGTTTAATCCTACGAGTAGTTAGTGCAGTGATTAAAAGATTGAAGTTAGTTAACATATATATAGCAAGTTTTTAATTAGGTGGGTGCCTGTGGAAGCATTATTGTCAGGATGTGAATGGCCGGATTGAAGGTTCATTATCTGGTAGCATCGCCAACTTAACAGAGCTATGGACACAAATCTCTATTATAATAGTGAAATTAGCCAAGTACGTACATATGATATGTCAGTGCGGCAAACAGAGCAAAAACCCATTGAAATATTCATCGATCCTTGGCTTGTGCCGTATATGATCAGTAACGATCACACAAGAGTTTGTAAAAGAAACAACTTTACTTAACTTGAAATCAATTCGGAAAAAGATCGATATACATATTATATATATCATGTGATCAGTTTGCCTATATCATTTTCTATTCTCCTTATTAATTACCTTTAACATTCGATGATTAATGTCTATATAAATGGTTAAGTAGTACTGGAACACTTTGAAAAGTGACTCTTAATATAAAAATTAACCATGATCTGCAATTTTGAACTCTTGTTCCTGCATGTTTTGTAAAGAAATCAATTAGTGTTTAAGGTAGTCCGTACTAGGTTTCAAAATAGTAGCGTAAATCCATAGATCATCACCTACGGCATTCCAATAATGAATCAAGATTTGGGCAACTTAATTAACAGTTCATGCATGATACTTGAGAATGGAGGATCACATGTTGAGCACTTAATTCTGGTACTGCTTAAGGTTCAGATCATCATAAGTGGATCTTAATTGAAGAAATTAGTCAAGATTAATTAGGTATTTGATTATTCGATTAGAAACAAGATGTTCACCGTTTCCGTTGCCGAGCGGCACATGGAAAGGGCGATGATTGATATGTGAACTCGGATTAAACAAAAAGTAGGTAGAATAATTCGTCCGCTCCTACATGCCTTTTTGTTTATCTGGTGCAACCTAACAAATTTTAAAATCACATTATTGGGCTTTGCACTAGTTAATTATCACTAACATTTGCATTGTTTAAATTTCCATTTATACTTTTGAATAGCTTTTAATTGTCTGAAAGCGACAGCACGGCTCCAATTGAATTGGTAAAGTTTTTAAGTTTGCCTTGGCAACTACCAAAAAGAATTTAAGAAAGAACAACTCTAAACCTGACACAGAAGCTGCCAATAGAATATTTACGATCATATAAGTGGAACTAACATTAATTTTGAAGATTAATATGGCTAATTTGCTTATGTAGAAAACCAAGAGGGTTAGGCCAAAAGCCCCCAAAAAAAAGGTCAGCCGAAAGGGAAGGAAAAATAACTACAGGGGCAATCAGACCCAAAAACTAAAGCAGTCAATGCACTAGCCCATGTGTAGCACCTTCAAGTGTGAATTAAGGACTGACCAAAAAGTTCTCCCACATACACACATGCATGGATGCATGCATATGTTCTTTACCCACATGTGATGATCCCAAAGTGTATCTTCTGAAGCATGATCTTCCCATATTTTTCGTCAAAGCTGGTGATCAGTACTCATTTAGAATATTGGAGAAAATAGTCCAGTTAAACCATCTCCGTTTTCAAATCCGTTTCGTGTCGAAGTTGTGTATTATTTTGCCTCTTAATTTGTATAAAAGATGCAACTGATCAGAGAGAGCATGCATATTTGATTTTGGGTTTCTTGGCGGCAAGGATTACGCACGTAGCTAGTTTCCTTTCAGAGAGGCCGAAGGGTACAAACTCGCGAATCAGAGAAAATCCCGTCGTTTGAATGTTCAAAAAATTAAAAATACTTCCATGAACTTGACAGTATCCGTGTTCCATTCATAGCATATATATATATATATAGGTAAAACAATGCATGCATGTGCGCTTGGTTTGAATAGCGAAGCAAGTCAAACGATCTCCTTTGAACTTCTGGCAGGTAAGATTAAGCAAATCCGCTTTTAGGATCTTGGAAAATCGACCCTCTTCACATTCAACTTCTTTTGCTACAGTATACACGTTGTTTTACAATCTTTTCTCTCGAGAAACAAAAATTTTGAGAAAGCACCGACCCTAGTTGGAGATAATATATTAATGCGTGGATACTGGGATGCGATCATTGGTCCTCTTCATCTGATCTTTCTTCTCTCAAACATTATATTATTCTTGGTGCTTGCAAGAAGATGGATAAAATAATTGGAATAGTTTACCTAACTGATCATCTCAATGATCTGACTGATCAACCAGAAATAAACTTCCAACTACGTACCAATTAAATACCACCACCTAAATCCAGCACCCACTGAAGCACTTGTGCTGATCCTATACGTAACCCGCGTATGCCCAAGTAAATTTTAGCTACTTCCTATAACTTACCGCGCAAGACATGACGAAAGATCGAGCTGCTTCCTCACTCAATTTATTCATGAGGTCTGTTTAGTGGTTTTTCTTATTTCCCGGCAGACCCACCCACCGGCCTGAGCATGCGCTCTCAAGAGCAGTCAAATAGTTTTAGAAACCCAATGTTGATTTTTTAAGATAATGATCGCAGAATCATGTACACAATCAATCGATTGTGTTATAGCTCTGTACTACGAACCACACCGATAAAACCGAGCTATACTTCTTGTTGCCTCGCATCGCAATTATATATTATGTGGTTAATGAATGAATTTGAACTTCGATCAACAATATTGTAGGGAGCATAATCAGTTGTCAATTGCAGTGACCTTTGAGGGAAAAGAAAGTCAATTAACTTGTGTTGCAAATCCAAAAATTAGGTACATATTTTGTGAACCGGGGAATTGATACGAGACCTAGTGCTAGACTTCAGTCAAAAGATGAATAAGACAGGAGGGTTACGAGGTTAGGCCCCTACAGTAGCGGATACAGGGGGGGTCCCCAAAACTGTTGAAAATTTCCCCTTGCATCATTAATATGTCTGGAGGGTTACTAGGGTTTCAGTAATTTTAATGCCGAATTCCGTCAAGTTTAACGGAAAATTTGACTGCGGACGAACATTGCGAAGGTTTCATAGTTAAAGGACATAAATCGTAATTTTAAAAGTTAAGGGGACGCAAATGTAATTGACACATACTTATATGGCGAACAAAGACATTTTCTCTAAATTTTATACTAGCTTAAACTCTCCCCCTAAAAAAAAGGTTCTAGCTCCGCCATTGGGCCCTACAAGAGCAATAGAAAGGTATGTGACCGCAATATGTCCATGAGTAGTACATGGGATGCAGAAAATCAGGAGAGGACCGGAAGTAGTTGGACATTTTGAAGTTGATTAGAGCATCTTCCACAGAGGAGTTTGTGGAAATTGTTCAGAAAGAAAATTCTTGTGGCTGTTTGCAAGTTTTCCTTCTCCTAAGCATTGGAGTATATCATGATACTAAAAGATCAACCATATAAGGTAACAAGTTCTTTGTGTTACTTCTGTTTGAGCGAATCACGCATTCCTATTAAGAGTTCTGCACGTTATGTAAATGTACCGATAAAATAATTAGTAAAATGTTGCTTTCGACCTAAATCTCTCGATCTCTCTCTCTTTCTCTCGCAAAGCATTAGTACTAAAATGTTCTTTCTCCGCTCTCGGTAAAATTACCCCTTTTTCTTCCTCGGTTGTGTACTGATCTCCACCGAGTGATTTGTGGTTCTGGTGCATGAACCGGCAGGAAAAGTGGTCTCTTAATTAGAAAGGGAAACATTTTCATTGACTTTTGATGTGCTTCTTTATGAAAGTGATCCACTTATTCAAGGTAGTTCAGTTCGTTGAAGCTGATAGGTCAATGTCTAGGTCCTAGTACTCCTACACTTTGTACAATCTTCAAAGCACCCGCTCCTTTCGCTTGCAATTAACATGGTACAATCCGATATAGTACTGTTTGTGCAAACTATCATGCATAGTTAAAGGAAGCGACGGGACGTCGGCATCCATTTTCTGGCTTAGGTTCGATTTCTCCGTGGAAACAAACTTTGAAGTCAGCAAGGTTGAAAGTATCAAGATGACCCCTTGCGTCTATATTAAGCTTCTCTTGATGTGGGTCATTATATAAAGTTGAATACGTATATAATTTGATTTGATATTGGTTAACCAAAGAATCAATATAATGTTGAAGAAATTCTCACGTTTTGGAGGACAACGCACGTTGTTCCACTGCCACTGGCATCATTCACTAGCGGAGACCCATTGATATATACCATAGAAAGCAAGTACTTTGGGACACGGAAGCTGTGGTCTAATCTCATCGATCGTGCCGAGACCCATGATCGTATATGTACTGGGCAATGACAATCCATGTATTGCATCATCTGTAGCATCTCCTATCGAATTCCTCTACGTATCTCATATTGCCAATGGTTCTTGTTGACCACCTGATCAGTACGTAGCTTACATTATGGAATTGCTGTCAGACCAAACCAAGTTAATTGCACGAGGTACTTTGACAAGAAAAAGGAAATTCGGCAACTTATGTCAAACAATGTGGTTATTGGTAAGCTTTCATTCATTTGAAAAAAGAAAGATCGTCGTAGTTGCCGCAGGCATCAAATGTCAAAAAGCGTCCCTAACTTGCCACCGGCCTCCTTTCACGTTAACGTACGTAGACAGACAAACAAAGGACTGAAATTGCTTTTTGCAGATGGGGAGATGAACTTGCCTGCTCGATCGGCAGCTCCCATCCTAGCAAATCAGAGAATATGGCAGCAACTCAAATAAATCTTATCCAATCCGATAAGTACCCCCCACAATTCAAATGCCTTGCCTTACCTTGTTGACTTGTTCGACCTTGCCAATTGCCATATAAGTGGCCCAAAAGTATTAGCATTGCAATATAGTCGCATGGATTCCCTCCTAATTAGCCCTGACGGGGGGGGGGGGGGTTGAGGTGCCAAATTCAACTTGTTAGTTTGCCATTAGCGAAAAAGGAAAAGACCGACATGCATCTATGTATTTCATTTGAACGTAAAGACAATGTACGAGTGTTTGGGAAAAAGGATATTGATGGACCATTAAAGTCAATAAATGTCTGTGAGATGCACTACAGACTTCGAATGCCCCACACAAAATATCAGGGAGAATTGGTGATCTCTCACTTCAATTGCCCAAACCGGTTCAGGCGTGCCTTTCACGGAAACAAAAAGGCATGAGAAAAGGATTGCCCCACAGCCAAAATATATGAGTGATGTGAAAGATTCAGTTTCAATGCTGAATTTGACGTTGTAATGGGAATGGGCTTGCGATACCTGGACCTGACTAGAATGGGCAAACTTGGGCTGGACCTTTAGAACAGCTCAGTTCCGAACTTTTATCCATGGGCCTTTAGCACTTAGAGATAGATATTCTTGTGATTGCCAAACTCCAAAACTGTATTGTTATGACCTTCCAGGCTTCCAATGTGTGAATACTTGGGAATGCCGCGTCTCAACCAATGAAATATCGCCATATGTCAAACTAGCCGAATAGACATGTTATCGTGGATGTTTGAGGGTGAAAATTTTGAATATTGGGGTTTGAGAAATATTATAAAGTAAAGATATGTTATGAGAGTTGGTGAAAAAGTAAAGAGAGAATATTTTTAATAAGTATTATAATAATAAAAAATTATGTGGTGAATTTTTTATGATTAAACCCAAATATTTGAGCCCAAATATTTGGGCACCAAACATACCCGTTATATAATATGAAAGAAAATAAATAGATGTAGATATTTAAAAAGGATATCAAACCTATAGAAAAAAAAAATTGAACTAACTTTTAAAAGACAACAAATGGTTAAAAAAAAGCTTAATTGCACTGTAGGTCTATGTGGTATCACCATTTTAGAATTTCGTCCATGCGGTATCACTTTCTACAAATATGTCTCTGTGGTAACCATTTTAGGTAAAAGTTGGTCTCTCCATCTATCAGGCTTTAACCAACTAACACACTTTGCTGACGTGTCAAAAAATGTCATGTTGGCAGCGAATGAGATCATGTCGTGTTTACTCCTCTCCACGTAGGACGCCATCTAATAAAGAAATTAAATCTTAATTTCCACGCATGCATCCAACTCTGGTTTCAAAATAAAGAAATTAAAATGTTTTCACCTAATGTAACGACGTCGCAGCATCATCCCACGCTCCCCCCAATCTATCTCTTCATCCCCGACATTCTAACCCTCAAATGTCTTAGAACCCAAGCCTCCTCGATCGATCTTCGTAACCCACCACCAGCCGAACCCTCCCAACTGCACGAGAGAGAAACTACTTGCCGAAGCTCGACTTGACGAGAGAGAAACATTTATGTCATATTCCTCGTCTCATCACCACAGTGGAGGAACCCGAAGGTCTTTCGCTTCAAAGTGGAATGATTTTTCAGAGCACCATTTTGCCGATCATGTAATCTTCGCACCCGTGTGAGAACATCTAAGACAGAGGGTAACTCAGGTCGTCGATTCTTCGATTTTCCAATGTTCTCGTCTAGTGCAATGAGTCTTTCCAATTTAGCTTTAAGTTGTATTTTGGATTAAAGCTTAATTATAATTTGTATTTCTGTGTTTGTAAATGGATGGCTTTCCCCGTTATTGTAGTGGGTTGCTGTTGTTGTTGCTATTTTTATAAGGTTTAATGCAGGGCGACTCCAGCTATAGGCAGCATGGACAGTCGCCTAAGGCCCCTAAATTTAGGAGACCCCCAATTGAAAATTTTCTTTAATGATGTATTTAAAGAAAATTTATTACTAAGGCTTAAAAAATTTAACTTAAGGAGAATATTGATTGAAGAGGCCTATTAAATCTCTTTGATTGAATGAAAATTAACTTTTTCTCAAATTTAGAAGGCCCCCAATTCAAAATTTTCTTTAACTGTATATTTAAAGAAAGCTTAAAATTAAGGCCTCAAAAACTTAATTTAAAGAGCATATATTGAAGAGGTATATTAAATCTCCTTGATTGAAGGATCATTAACTTTCTACGTTATGTGGTATTTATAATGTCTTCGTTCAACCCTATAAAATATTTTTATTTAAATATATTAATTACAATTAATTAAAATAAATCCTATAAAGTCTATGCCAATTGATTTAATTTTTTACCGTTAGATATTGCTAGTCGTTTAAGCCATAACTAACAACTAAAAATCTTTCTTTAAAAGACTTAAAATTACTTGAGATGATATATGTCAAGTACCAAAAATAACTAAAAATCCTCTTTCAACCATTATGTTTTTATTCTTATAATTTCTTAGTACTTCTTAACTCTTATCTTTCGTCACTAAATCCCTACGTGCTATTATTCTAAATTTTTTACTTTAATTTTATTTTAAGTTGTATTTGTGTGTATTTTAATATCATTATTTTGTTTTATAATAATTTATTGACAATCCTGTACTAACTTTAAAGAAGTTTTTTAAAATTAAAACTAATAAAATCTTACATAAGATCATGAGTATGAGAGGCAAGAAATATTAAATGAATTCGTAATATTATCAATTGAAAAATAATATATTAACAAATCTAGAATATAACACTTTGATAAGTAATTTTGCATTTCCAAAAAGCTATAAGAATACGTTTTGACTAATTTTTATTAATATTTTATTTTTAAAATATATGATTTTATAAATTATTATAAAATGCCTCACTTTAGAGTTTGGCCTAAGGCCCCAATTATCTTAGAGCCGCCCCTGACTTAATGTTGACTAAGTTTCCCTCATAACTCTGCCCAACTGGTGTGAATTCTAACAATAATATGTTTTTCTTTCGTTTGAGTAAATTATCAGATAAATCTTCGATAATTTAATGCTAGCAATGAATTATTCCTTTAAGTTGTAATGAATTTTTGTACATGTCAAGCAGTGACTTTATTCTGAATGCAATTTAGAGCTGTAAATCGTATGCCCCATCCTTCCTTTAAGATTAAGGGTCATTTCCTCTGTGTAATTCATTATTTTTTCTAGATCATAACGTGGGCTAGGGGCAGGAGATCTTTATCAAGATTCATTATATTTCTCAGTTATACTATCAGTAAGGTGCCATATTATACTATCAGTAAGGTGCCATAGACTACTTCTGGATGAGATGCTTCTCATTATATAATAGTGAGATTCATTTGAGTTTTCTTTTTCAAAATCTCAGGGTAGCAAAAAAATATTTGGCATAGACTACTAAACTAATCTTTGTAAATAGATGGTATATGATTTTGTGTTTGATGATTTCTGGAGAATTTTCCTTAAATATGCTTTTTGTCTTGCGATTGGCAGAGTGATGCGTAATGTAGCTACTTTCAATGGCTTGACCCTCCGACGTGTCCTCGCGGCGAATAAATGTTGCCTCCTTTGTACAAGAAGATTAAAGAGATGGAGGAAGAAGCTCGAATGCAGCGAACTAAGGAAAAGCACATGCTTACAAGCATGATCGCGCCTTTGATCTTATGCGCTACTATTACGCTTTGTATTGGTATTTACTTTCGATACGTTAAGATGGGTTGTATAGGGGTCTATGGCAATGAACGCAAGCTTTGTTATTCAACGAACATTACTGCTTTGTTATTCAATGAGTTTGTAGAAGATGATAGAACTCTGTTAGAATTTCAGAAAAGAATGATAGATCTCATTATCTATAGAAAAGATGACTGTCATTATCAACCTTTAGAACAGTGCAGGGGTGTTGGATTGGGGTCCTTTAGTTAGGGATGAATGAAATTCTTCAGAACAATGCTGAGGTACTTGAAAAAAGAGAGTTTTTTTTCCATCCAACAAAAAGTGAAAATGCTTGAAAACTATACATTTTTTATTCATTGGCATATGTTTGGTGGTCATTGAGATGCCATGCATACTAATAGTGTGCCACTTCATCACTCTGCTTGCCATATCAGCAAGTCTTCCCAATGTGATGGACAAAAGGATATGATTGCTACTGCTAAGATTTTTAAGGACTAAAATTAGAACTCTTAGAATTCCAAGGACTTGTTCTGCTTCCTTACCTTCTATTTTCAGGGTGATAATATGACTCGTAATAGACATAGCTAGATCCTTAATTGAAAGCTCAAAATTTGAGCTCCATTAGTAATATCTTTAAGAACGACAAATACTAAACACAACCATGAGCTCAATTCCAACAAAACAAAATATTTGCATCCCATTTACAACCACATCCAGTTCCAACAAAACAAACTGTAGGTGCATGACCAAATTCCCCTTCACCCATCAATTCATAAAATACACCAACAATATCACAAAACCATAAGGAGAAATACAAAACACAACCAGATCAAGTTGATGTAGATATCACTAGGTACTCCAAGTTACATGTCCATGTCTTCTTCCTTCCTCAAAATCTTAACCACCACGCACAGGTTGAGACATAGGTTGGTCCCGACCATTTTTCTGCACAGTGTTTGTTGTCAAAATGTCTGATATTTAGGTATACAAATTAAGTTTGATGGGGCAGAAACTCTCAATTACCTGCTATCCACTCCCCCCGGCACGAGCGTTCCTTCTCGACACCTTCTCCCTAGATCATAGAACAAAAAATTCTGGTCATGAAAGGAAACAGAATCTCAAGCAGAATCTTGTAATTCCAAATAGAAGAAAGGAAACTCTTACATTTCCTGCCCTTTTCTTTTTCCGTTTCTAAACTTTTTCTATGGAAGCAACATCTGGAGCTCAATCAATCCAAAACTATAAGTAGAAGAGGACACAAACGCACACACAAAGGACAGGACAACAAAATGCAGACGGACAAGAAATGGCAAGCATACTTACTGTGTGAGAGAGGACCACCGACCGATGTGGATCAAGGGTTCTAGTGAGATTTTCCTTGCAAAGAAAGAATAACCAGGTGACAAATCAACCAATTTTGGCTTCAAGGGAATTTGCAATTTCGTAGAAAGGACTTAGGGTTCGTGAGGTAGATTGAAACGCAAGTGTATTCGTGAGACAGAGTGAAATGAGTGAATTAAGTGGATCCAACACGTCTGGAGTGACATCGTTAGGTTGAATGTCTTGTTTTAAAGTTTTTTTTTAAAGCTGAGTTGGATGCATGCGTGTAAATTTAATTTCTTTTTTAGATGGCGTTCTACGTGGAGACGAGTACACGCGACATTAGGGCTGTTCAACCCCGGTGTAGGTGCCGGTTTTGGCCAAAACCGGCACTTACACCGGATATGCCGGTTTTAAAAAAAATGCCACCTACACCTACACCGTTAAGGGCAAAAACCGGCCCTTAGCGGTGACGGTTTTAACGGTGGCGATTTCCGGTAATCCTACATTCATATTATCTTGAATTTTGACAGAGTTGGGCCTACCCAATATATTCTTGAAACAGATGAAACTCTCAGAAACAAATGATTAATCAGTACAAGTTGTTTACTGTAGGTACTTTGTTAACTACAACCCTATATAAAGAGAACAAATGCAAATGGGTCTGAAACTAGACGCTTCAGGACATCAAAGTAACCCAATGGGCCTAACCAGCAGAAGGAACTTGCACCATCAAGGGCTCATCTCCTCAAAAAATCTGGCTTAGAAGCCATTCTAAAGCTATAATGGTGTGCCATTCTAAAGCTAAACTTTGGAGAATTCTACAAAAAGCTGCACAGCTGCAAGCTCACCCAAAAATAGTAACCTCGTTCTCTGCTAATCTACATTCTGAAAGTCTGTGCCATTCTTATAAAACTTCTTTCCTGGGCATCCATATTGTGCATCTGTGTAACACAACTACAGGTTGAGACTTCTATCCGTTACTACTTTACCAAAACTTAAATCCCCAAAGTTACCCCAGAACTTGCTTCTCAAACCCAGTTCTCTAAATCCACTTTACTTCCTTTGCTCAACAGCTAACGGCAGCATATAAAAAGCAAAAGAAGTTGGAGAATAAATGAATAGGCTGCTGATTAAGGTTTATTAACGAACCACCCTAATGTCAACAGGTAACTTCAAAACAGTTGAATCCCATCTCAGACTTCAACAAGATACAAAAAAAAAGAGTTGGATATTAAGGGGTCACTAGCTGTTCCTCTCCTACAGAGACAGTTCAAGCAAGATCGCCCAGATGCTATAAAAGAACCTTGATAAAGATAAATGGTCAACCAATACATTCCTATTTTGACTCACTGGGTAAAGTACAAAGGATAGACCTCTATACCTCCGAATGCCTCTTTTGCTTGTGGATGCTTGCATTTATCAGGGTGGACCAGCAACAATAACTATAAAATGTTTAATGTCAACAAATTTTGATTAATAAGATAAGAACTGATTAAAAGGGAGGGAAAAAAAGCATCACTTATAATCTCATATGAAGGGTTTACCTTACGGTACTGCTTTTTAACGTCTTCTGGAGGTGAGTCAAATGGTAGGTTTAGATAATCAAATGGATTTAACTTGAAGCAGGAGAGGATCCTAAGGTTCATCAAATTTTCCAAATGGAAACGAGAGATTAATGAGCTGAGAAGACCCTTCAAGCAACAATGAACGGGGGAAATTGTCAACATATATCATTTGAAACTTCTTGTTTCCATTTTAGCATGAACGTTACCAAATTGAATGGCCCAATTTTATTGTCGTGAGTACAAAGACAGAAGCAACATCAGCATAGTCATAACTAAACATCGTTCCACTAACACAAGCTTTTCTCCTCCATTTTTCTCACTAACCAAACAGAACACAAATACAATTCCATGATATACATCTAGGAAAAAAAATGAAATATTGAATGGGGGAAATTGTTGTATTACCAGGAGTTGGGCGAGACTGGTTGACTAGAAGGAGGCTGGCATACATGAGCCTGGTGGTAGATTCAATCTCCATCACCACGGCTCGAATGCCCTCGCGCAGGCCTCCGGACTCTTCGAGCTGAACGCGGAAATCGAAGATTCAATCTCCATCCGTGGGTGTCACTGCCCGCCATCGAAGAGGAGCAAAATCTCGGAGAAATTGAACGAAAAGTTTCGCCGCCGAACCGGGATACGAGAACTGTCGGTGGTTGAGAGAGAGAGGCCGTGGGGAATGCGTGGAGAGTGAAGAGGGGGATAGGGTTGGGGGTAAAAGAGCGAGCGAGGTTGAGAAGTGTTTTGAAACGCCAAAAGGGGGAATAAAAAAAATCCAGATTCTCGGTTCCCCGGAATCCGGTGCCGGGTAACCCGGGAACCGGGAATACCACCGGCTTTTGTCAAAAATCTCAAACTGGCACCGGCACTGGTGAAGCCGGGTACCGGGAACTCGGTGCCGGTGCCGGTTCCATCGAAAATTTCCGGTGTGGTTGTACAACCCTACGCGACATAATCTCAGCAAAGTTCGTTAGCAGGTTAACGCCTGATGGATGAAGGAACCAACTTTTATCTAGAAGGTTGACCACAGGGACCTGTTTGTAAAAAGTGATATCGCATGGACGAATTTGTAAAAAGGTGATACCACAGGGACCTACAGAGAAATTAAGCTAAAAAAATTAAAAGAGAGAAAAATAGAGGACGATTTAATAAGTTTGTTAGGTGTATGAAAATCTAAGAAATATAATTAAAATAAAAAAGGAGAAGCGAAGGGTGGAACATCTCGACCATACACCATGCCGGGAGTGGAGGAGGTTTGTGCGCCACCTCCTTCCATTGGAACAACCGCTCGAGGCAGGGCCGGCTCAAGGGTAAGGCCACTTAGGCGATAGCCTAAGGCCTCACCCTAAGCAAGGCCCTATAAAGAGAATTTTTTTATATCTAAGAAATAAAAAAGACAATTGAACTAAAAAATGGCAAGATGCAATATTTTATTTTTTTTATCATAAGTGTACTATTTTTTTTGCTCATTGATATGTTTTTTCAAAGCTTCATAATCATTTTTCACATTATGAACTTTGCTAAAAGAGAAAAAAAGCCCAATAATAAATTAACTATACAAATTATATGAATGTCCTATAAATTTCTAAATTGTACAAGTTATGGGGCCTTAATGTCATGTGTAAGAGCCCTAAAAAATAATTAATGGGGGTATTTCAATATTTTATATTAAATTTAATAATTTGTAAATATTTTATATTAAAATTTATATAAAAGACCTACAAATTTATATAGCGTCTTAGGCCTCCATTTGGCTTGAGCCGGCCCTAATAAAATACTCTAATATAATCTCTCTCTCCCATCAAAAAATATAAAAAATTACAAAAAATATAAAAAACTACATCTCTCTTCACCTTTTCACTAAACCCAATACTAACACATATTCTCATACCAAAAATATTACAACACAAACACAACCTTAATTTAATTTCCAACATCGTTTGTAGCCCGTGATGCCGTGGAGCATGGTTGGGCTCAACTAAATTGCAGGGTACGTAGGTGTGATTCGCTCTACCCCTACGCGCTCCAACCTATCACGTGATGGCCCGCAGTCACCCAACGAAAGGGGTTGTTTGCATGCATTGGGCTTTATCTTTGTCATTTTTTAATTTTTTTCTGATTTTTATTTATTTAAACTGTTCTTGTAATTTTTTTTAGTTTCATGTTTTAAACTTATGAATACTTTATTATTACTTTTAGAAATTTTCTTATCTATGTTAATTTTTTTCTCATTTTATTTTTAAAACTTTGTAATATCCTTAGAAATAATAATTACTAACAATAATAGTAAAAAATACATAAAAAATATTAATATATTAAATCAAGAATAAGCATCTTGGTATAAAGAGAAGGTGTGGGATATTTTAGTAAATTGAAAACTTAAGGATATTATTAGAAAATAGTGGGTATTTTTTTTAATTTTGATAGAAAAACTCACCTTAAGAGGCGATAGTGAGGGAGAGAAAATTGGGATGTGTTGCTCATAAGTTCTTGGAAGCACGGACTTTCATATCTTGACGAATTGTACCAATTGCGTTGACATGAGATCAAATTATACTACTTGTGAGCGAGTCATTGTTTTAACTAATATTTGAGTTGTGGGATTGATTCAAGTGTTCAGAGTGTTTCCAAAACGTTAAGGTCTCGTAATGTGTCTAAGCTGGATCAGTTTCATCTGAGTCCCTTGCACAAGGGTTTTTCCGGTTACCAAAAAGAATTTGGGGCGTGACAAACCTGCTAATTAGAGACCTAAAATTTCATTCATTGAATCAAGATATTGTCATTTTTTATGATAAATTGAGGGATAGACCTGTTGAGTTTTTAGAAGACTCAGGACATCTTGATTATTTTTTCTGACTCGTGGATGCTTTTTGTTTACATATATTTGAATATGTCCATGTGACTAAACTTTCCCCAGATTTTTTTTGGTTTTCACAAATTTTGCTGGTAACTAGAAATGGAGTGGGCTCTGACGAAATTGATTTTGTTTTTTTGTTTTCTGTTTTTTTAAAATTATGCAACAAGTTGGAATCAATTCAAGTACTTGTACATAGTCCAAACCCAGATTATATTGTAAAATCTAGGGGCGAAAACCGACTCCTCTGCTCGATTTTCAGCCCCTATCGTCAAACGAACCGACGTGTTCTGTTGTTGAAAAATAGGGACCGACAACCGTACTGAGGGGTTTCTAGACCGATCGGACTGACGACAATCGGTCGGTGTTCAGTTGGTCCCTATGCACTCAAATGACAGATCAAAAATCAGAAAGAAAATCAAAATGAAGAACAAAAAATGAAAAAACAGAACCCAAATTCATGAACAAACTGACACCAAAACTCAGCAATTAGCGGCCACCAACAGCCATAATCAACTACCATCAACAGCCCCTGAAACTTAGAGCAATCATCCACCAACAACCACCAAAATTCAGCCATCCACAAACAACCACCAAAAGACAAAGAGAGAGAGAGAGACGACGGCGACCATGGGGAGAGGGGAGGAAATCAATTAGAGAGAGACCAGAACAATATAAATCATAGGGAGAGAGAGACTAGATCCAGCACTGATTTCCGCATTCTTGTCATAAATGGCATGAGTGAGAGAGAGACAACGTTGGCGGGGGTGAGCTGCGGTGGAGGGCAGCGAACTCCAAACTATGAAGGAGAATCGAAAGGGGGGCGTCAGGGGGAAACTAGGAAATAATAACGTAAAAGCTGGAGGGGAGACGACGTCGTCTCACCCCCTTCTTAATATAAAAATAAAAATAAAAAATTCCAAGAATACCCGTTGATTCGGTTTGGCCCACGGTTCTGGGATATTTGGGGCCAACAACCGAACTGAGCTAGCCCAAAAGCTAGCCGGTCCAATCGGTTTCGGGCCAGTTTGGGTCTGCCTAGTCAATTTCAGCCCAAACGTGATAACCCCTAGTAATATCAACTCAAAGGACTAAATTCCTATGAAATTCATTTTCAGGAGATGATTTCCTTGATAAAGTATCTCAATATATATCTAAATTAGATATAAATAGGGAAGAGATATTGAAATAGAAGGTCTGTCTAATGATATTATTCTACGACTAGAAGCATATATAATTTGCTAAAATGGTAATTAGCAAATTAACTACTAAAAGTAGAAAAGTAAAACATGCAGCTGCCAAAAATTGGTATACCAAGACCCTTAGTTAAAAGAAAAATATACTTTTAGAAGAGCATCCTTTAAAGACAATCTCTTGTATAAATAAAATTTTAATGGAATTTGGCTTTCGAGATTTTAATAAGACCGGATGAAAATGTGATTTTCCAAAGTTGTCTAAACATAATTAATTATTTACAAATTCTAATTTAGGCCATTTTTTGAAATCTAATAAAGATCATGCGGTGATTTTTAAAATTTTAAAAAAATTAATGACATTTTAATTATTTTAGTAAAAACACAGAAAAAGTATTTTCCTATTTTAAAAAATAGGTTAATTACAAAAACCCCCCTTCAAACTTTCCCACTTATCCCAATATCTCCTCTAAAATTAAACTCATGGCAGCCCGGCTCCACGAACTTACAGAAACGTCACAGTTTCATTTTTGACTCGTTTTTAACAAAATCTTAAACGCTTTCTGTTACACGTGAGGTCGTTTATATCAAAGGACCAAAACGCTCCCATTAAAAGACGAACGTTGAAATTGAAATGGAGTGGACAACCCCGACAACGTTGAAGGAAATATCCACCTTTCTCACTTGGAACTAAAGAACACTTTTCTGCCTCAAATCAACAGTTAACGAATGCTTATGTTGTTTATTTATGCCCAAATTGACTAGTTTAGGGTTTAATGGGTTCTCTGTTGCTTGCGAATGGGTAGTGGGTAGCGTCAATGTTGGGAGAAAAGGATGTTTGCAACTTGTTCCCCGCATTTGTTGAAAATGTAGGGTCAGTGTGTTGTATTTTTTTGAAGTGTCGATTAGGTCATTGTCGGTAGGGTCGGTTTGCATTTGTACTTTTGTTCTATCCTCAAGTTGTCCCCTGCTGTTTGGAAAATGTTGCACTATTGGGTAAAACGTTGATTGTTAAAATGTTGAATGCTTATGTTGTTTATTAAGCTTAGTGGTCTCCTCTCTCCATTATCATGTGATTCCCAATAAGTGTGCAATTGTTTGTATGTTTATTAATTGTTGCTCGTTTATTTGTTGTACCTTTAATTGCTTTAAGTTAATAGTTGTACTTTGGTATTAGCATTTTAGGTTGTATGGTTTAAACGTGCAATACCTGCAGTTGTTTATTATGTCATTTTCCTGTTTTGATTCAGATACTGCTTTTGATTCATCAAAAGAAAGTGATCCCCTTCAAGTACTTTTATTTCCACTTCCAAAAAGGAAATAAAAGTACCTTCTGCTTATATCTTCTACGTGGGGTATGTGACTTTTATATGCTTATAACTTAGTCACTCTATGGGGTTATGTAAATTTTATATGCTTATATTTTCTGCTCTCTACATGCTTTCTTTTTTCTTCCCTAAAACAATGATTGAGTTCAATGGATAGAAGTCAATTAGTCTTTATGTTTGCATCTCATTATGCTCATTTGCATCTCTGCACGAGAACTACCATTGTGTGACAGTTGATGATGCCAAAAATACAAGATAATGGTTGAACTCATGACAAAGATTATAGCTTAATGAGATATAACTGCACCTAACAAAAAATTAAAAATCTTCTAAATGTGGTGAATTTAAGATGAAATATGTAGATGCAAATCGAAATTTCAGATAACTTAATGGTAGGGTTTTCAAATTTTAAGTAATTTTTTAAAAAGTAAAGGGGAAAATACACTTTGAACCCTGAACTATGGGGGCATTTACACTTTGCACCCCGATTTATCAATTTCGTGAGATTGAATCCCCAAAATTTAATAATTCATCGATTTGCACCCTGGACCCTGATTTGCCGTTATTTCTCACGGTAAACAATGCACGTGTCATCCACGTGACAAGCCCCCGTTTACGTTGCTCGTTTTGCCCTTTGGAAAAAATACAATTTGCACCCGTATTATAGGAAGTACTGACACTTTGAACCCCCAACTATGAGGGTACTGAAACTTTGCACCCCAATCTTCCAATTTCATGACATTTTCGTTGAATTGCAACTCACAAGCCAATTGACAGTTAAATGGGATAATAAATCTGTCAAGTGTTTCCCAAATAATTCACTGATTATGCAAATTAAGAAATTCTTTAAATCATTGTGTTTCGCTGATAAGCAGATGATTTTTAGGTAGCATTTTATTTCAAATCTGGTTATTTGTTTATTTCTTAGTTTGTAGTTCATCTGTTGGATATTTATAATTTGAAGCGATTCCATCTTTGACATTTTTTATAACTTTGAAGTGATTTCAATTGCAGAGAGATTTTGTATTTTGTTTCCCCCTCTCGGCTATCGACGTGTTATTGAACTATGAGGCTTTTCACGTGCCAAATTTACTGTTTCATTTAATGATTAATTCGCTTGTGAGGTGCAAATCGAAGAAAATGACACGAAATTGGAAGATGGGGTGCAAAGTGTCAGTACCCCATAGTTTGGGAGTGCAAAATGTATTTTTTCCAAAGAAAAAAATGAGCATAACAAGCAGAAGTGAATCACGTGGAAGACACGTGGTATTTACCATCACATTTAATTTAACGACTAATTCGGCTATGGGGTGCAAATCGACAAATTTTAAAAGATCATGTGCTCAATGGCACGAAATCTATAAATCAGGATGCAAAGTGTAAAATGCCCCCATATTTCAGGGGTGCAATGTGTAATTTTCCCAAAAGTAAACTTAATGGTCTTCTCTGCTGTTTGAAAAGTTGTAAAATGATTTGTTAGGTTTTAATTTCAATTACTCCGCACTTTTTTAAACTGGTTAATGCCTTCTCACGCTTACATGAATGCACTTGGCTTGTGTTGCAATCAGCTTTTCATAAAATGTTATTCTCCAAATATATGAGTCCTTGAAGTTAGATAATGTATTTCAGGGCTGAATAGTATTTTCTATTATGTCATCTGTTAATTTGTTTGGTATTAAAAATATTGACAAGTTTTAAAACTAATTGTGATGGATGATTGCAGATGTTGTTACAATGAGTAAACACGTTGGATTGTTTGAGATAAATCATGGGGGGAAGTTTCAAAGATCACCATGCACCGAGTTTGTTGGAGGTCAAAAAGTATTACACAATTAGCCTTGGGATATGAATTGCCTCTCATTTTTTGAACTAGAAGCTATATGCCGTGAGTACAAATACACAACCGGTGATCTCATGTACTATGTGCACCCAACGAAGACACTTGATGATGGGCTAATTCTCTTGAAGTCAGACATTGATGTTTTAGAAATGGTAAGCTGCCACATAGGCCATCATATAATCATTATGTATGTTGTTGGGTTTGAAGAAGAAACCAGCAATATTCAAGTTAAACGCTGAAATTTAGGGATATTAACACTGAAATTTTAGATGGTGCTAGAATCAGAGATAAAACATCTTATATCATAATGACTGAATTTTGGTTTTTGTGATGCTTTATGGTCTAAGGAGGTGATGATCCTAATCTTTCTAAACCACAAGTAGTCATGAGCATGCCTTTAGCAATATATACATATATATGTTGTATATCCGACTGTAGAGCTCCACATGGAATCTCTGCAGCATACGTTCCAAATGATAACCCTTATTATTTTGTATAATACGCAAAGGGTGCAGTGAGCTATTGAAACTGTGACGTTTTTGTAGCTTATCCTGACTTAATCAAAACAATTTTTGAATACACAAGAAAAAGTTGGCATACCTCCTGCAGTGTTACTAAAGCTTCAGCTGTCCAACGAGTAAATGATGGAGAGAATTGAAAACTTAACTATTTTACCTACAAAGGACAAGGGTTGCTATTATAAATGATCAAACTTGGCTAATGGAAAAACTCTAGTTTTTAGGGATGCATTCCATGAACCAAAGTTCAAAAAGTACAATATTCTGCACATACCAATGCTAATTTTCTAATCAAGTTGGTCATGACATACTAAAAAAGATTCAACTGGAACATCTTAGGTAATGTGTACATAGAGAACCTTTTCATTTAGAAAAACACTATTGGCCTACTCTCATTTTATGCATACATTCTAAGCTACATTCACGATTCTATGACTAGGAAATTAACAATTCTCAGACTAACAGTTCAAATAGGAATTTTAAGAGCATCATTAACCACAACACACTTGTGATAAATTAGTGTTGACTCATAATAAGACCTATGCTCTATTAGTCTAGGGTTTTTTTTACTGCACTTTTTTTAACATGACAGCACGGTAAAGTAAACACACAAAAAAGGGGTAGAGCTCAATCTGTCACAGCTGGTCTATTCTCCATAGCAGAAAGAATTTCCTTCGTGGGAAGTTGTAAGTTGGACAATAGCTTATTCACCCAAACAACCAATCCACTTTAATTGAAGTAGAGCTCAAGTCAGCATCTCACACGAAATTATGGTTTTGAAAAACAAAAGAACCCAAAATTCTAGTCCAAGTGATCGTGGTGGTTTAAATGCACACATTTGGAATATTGTCCTGTCCAACTGATTTTTTAACCAATATTTACAGACAACCAAATGCTTTGACAATAGCTGTAGGGGACCACTCGATGGACCCGACAAGCAAAAGCACATGAATATAATATTTCATTCGTACATGTACATCAGTTTAATTAAGGCAAAGTACATTAATCCACTAACTGTAAAAACGGCAGGGGACCACTCCACATCAAGAACAGAACACCATTCCCAACCCCTACCCCACTCCACTCCACTTTTTATTAACTTTTCTCTCTTCATAAACACAACGCCTACCCCATTCCTTTACATTCGCCTCATTTGCAAGAAACCGATTCAAACTCGACCCCTAAATCGAATGATTTAGGCAAAAAACAAAATAAACCGTTAGCATTAATGGGCTTACCTGATAGACTTCTCTATGGGTGCAAATGCACTTTGATTTGTAAACCCTAGATTAGCGACAGTGCATGAGGAAGACGTTGCAGTTGTAACTGTCGAAGACGTTGCACTTGTTCAAGTTGTCAAATACACGCAGGGTCAAGGAGAAGATAAAACACTCCAAAACGCACCGTCTTCATTCATGCGGGTTTTTTAAGATCAAAGCATAAGTGGATTTCTGGGGACGTTTTGGTCTTTTGATATGAACGACCTCACGTATCACTCACATTTAACGGAAAAGCGTTGAAGATTTAGTTAAAAAATGAGTCAAAAATGAAACTGTGACATTTTTGTAAGTTCGTGGAGCCGAGCTTCCACGAGTTATATTTTAGGGGTGGTATTGGGATAAATAGGAAAGTTTGAGGGGTTTTTTGTAATTAACCCTTAAAAAATTGTTGTCTATGTTCATTAAGAGAGTTTGTTAAGATGTAATTTTTTCTTGAATGTTTTCTAAATTGTTGGAGTCATAAAAAGATGCCTAGATAGTAAAAAAAATTGAGACATTTCCTAATTAGAAATTGTGAAATAAATTCAGAATGTTTGAAATGAAAATTTTTGTTTGCTGAGCTATTTATGGGTTTTTGTGAATTTTGTTTTTGCGTATTTTTTGTTCATATAAATAAATAAATAGCAACTAGCAACTAAGTGGCTTAGAGAAAAAAAAATAAAAATAAAAAGAGAACTGGCAATTGAAACACATAGAGCGAGATTTGGCTGGGAGATGGCTCAGAGTTCCACAAGAAGCAAATGGGTCTCACAGCTTCTTTTTGCTCATTTGGGCACTACAACCATAGCAGAAGATGGTTTGTATGTTTGGTTAATGTGCTGAACTCTATTGTGTTACTTTGTTTAGCTAAATGTTAGAATTAAACTAAAGATTTCGCCCTTCCCTTATACTTGTTGCTTGTCATTTGGCACTATGCTAGGATCCCATTGACATGCTTCCTTATTCTTTCATCAATTTTGATTTGGATAGTACAAATCTGCCCTGTGTCGAACTTTGACACTAATTTTTTTGGGTTGTACTGACTCATAAAATCCTCATCACGGTAAATAATTTGCTCCAGTGATATTTTGAAAAATTTCTTCCTTGATATCTGGTAAATTTATGTTCTAGGCAGAACGTATGAGATTCAACCTGGACAGTGAGCTCATACTCTCTGGTTTGTTTATGAGGAGATGAGATGTTATCCAGGATGAAAGTTTCTTTATTTTTGATGACTTATGAGGCTTATACTTCATCCTCTTTACCAGCTGACATTGTTTTTAATATTGTGAGAAAACTTTGCGCTTGGTTGTTCCAGCACTGAAATAGTGTACATAAAAAAATACTGATAAGAAAGTTTTATATGGGTCTTAATTTATCAATCATTAAACCCCTTAAGGTCGAACCTATGATGCTATGGAAAGAATTTCTCGTCTTAAGATCTACCATATATGTACTGTACTACATCCTTGAAGTAAATTGCAAAATCTTTGAAGGTTCCATATGAGTGAACTAATGCATAGGTTAGTCAAAATATGAACTATAGGTTCCATCTAGCATATTACCATTACCAAATAGGAAGAGGGTTTAACATTCTCCTCAAGCACGTGGACTGTGTAGGCTAATGCCTTTGTTTTTAATCTTGGTCAAGTTGTTGGTAAAACCCTCTACTGTAGAAGCTGTCATTCTGTGACATGCTAAACCATCCAGGATGGATGTAAGGTAATGAAGAAAAGAAGCATAAACATATGTCTTGACATATAGCGTACCACTATTACAAAACAGGACCAAGTCATAAGATCATCTACAAGCACATAGCTTTTGCAGGCATATCCTTGATTTTCCACCTTGATTAGGCTGTTGTTGACTATTGTACTTTTTGAGTTGTGTATTTGATCTGCTAAACAACGTATAACGCATTGATGAAGAAAATGAGCATGCTTTGCAAAAAAGTAAGTGTTCCGATTTTAGTGTGTTGTATAGAATTCTCTAGCTTTTTATTGATATAAGCCTTTCCAAAGTTCTTTGACTTAAATGTGTACGTTCAAATGTTTTCGGTGTTTTGGAAAGAAAAATTTACCTACTTCAGTCAATAATCACTTCCAGAAGATTCAAGTATTTCATAGTCATTCTTTCACATTTTTTTTGGTGTTGTAGTTGAAAAAGAAGGTCATTTATAGTGCACATGTTGCATTTGATTAAAATTATGTGTTAAGGAGTATCAAATATTTATATATTAAGGCCTTTTTCTTTCTAACTGAAAGGGAGGGAAAAGGAAAGCCTTAATGCCTATTTCGTAATTAATCCGGCTTATATTTGATTTCATGTTAGTTATATTTTACATCATGTCATGATTGTGATATCTTTTCTTCAAGTGGGAACATTAATTCGCTATAATAGTCTTTTTCTTTCACTTTTGATGGTTTATATCACTGGTCTTTTAGTGATTGTTAAACTAGTAGAATGTTGAACAATCTATTTTATGATGAGTAATATATGTTAGATTTGCTGCGCATATAGCTTGGATAGTTCATCTAGTCATTTTAATAGCCTTTTTCCTTCCATTAATTCGTGCAATAATGTCAGCGTGTGCTTGTTATGAGTCAAACAACCAAAAATGATGTCAATTCTCCGTCTAATTCCTAATTCACCGCTCTATCAGGAATAAGTTTCTTAAACATATGTATGTTTGTTTGAGAAATAGATAATCACTTGGAAAAGTTTTTGGGCATCCCACTTTTTGATGCTAGTAAATTCGGAAATCTTGTGAGAACTTAGGAAAATGTGGCAAGATTAAAATTGTAGGTTGAAGTGAATCAGTGGTTTATCCACCATCTCTAATGTACAAATATGATGATGATTTTGCTGATACTCTACTTTTTCTTGATAGTGTCAAGCTTTTATGTTAGAAGCAGAGATCTAAGAAAAGAATGCAATGGGAGGAACTGAGGAGCTTTTAATCTCCTTCCGAGGGGAATTTGTACCAGCAGGGGCCCTTAAGGCCATATGAAAAGGTTTAGCCTCAAATTTAGCATCACGTTGCAATTCTAGCACACCTTATATTCTTCCTCCTCTTGAACTTTATGGTTATCCAAGGTAAGAAAATTGCTCATAATCATGAAAAACTCAAGGTAAGAAAATTGGACTCTATTGAAAACTGTGGAACAATCCACATTGTTAATGAGTTATTATCTCCAACCTTGTTAATCTAGACTGTGATATAGATTACATAATACTCTCTCACAACACACATCATTCCAAAGTGCAAACACAGGCAATCACTAATCTTTCATGCCTTTCTGGAGGTACACCCCTATAGGGTGTCCTTCCTAGTTGAGTAATACTACACCACTCTTTCATCATTACTTCTTCCCACCACTTATCTCCAAAGAAGTCTTCTTCACTGCCTACCTCCATAAGCGTTTACTTATTAACTGAATAATGCTCAATAGAAAACTCCACTATAGATCACATAAATATGAAGAGCTTAGAGGTTTTTGAGTCTTTTGTTTTAATAGGAATATGTACCTTTCTAAAAAAAATATTTTAGATATTTCAAGTATCAAGATAAAGGATCAAAATAACTCAAATGGACATGTGGATACTTTAATAAGCATCTGCAACTACTGTTGAGGTCCAACAATTACAAAAAGTACTGACATAATCTGGACTCGATCAAAATAAACATAAATCAATTTGATTTGACCAGACAAGCTGTAGAAATCTCTCTCATTTTTTTGGTCAATTTATCTTTGATAAAATGGCATCGCCACCACCATAGACAAGGGTTGGAGGATTAGGTTATTGGTTCAATCTTGCGTAAGTGTGTGAATTGATGTTGGGAGGTGAAAATGAAAAATAAATGAACCTAACAAGCTAGTGGATTAAAATGTTTCCCTCATTTTTATGGAGCTTATAACCCTTTTACTAGGAAACAAACAAAGATGTTTCATTGTGACCAATTATATTATCAAGCATGCTTTGGCTACCTTATTAGTCGATAAATTTAGGGTGTTTGGTTCAAAGTCAGCAGTTGTATTGTTATGAGTTTGTCAATCTTACTCTTCATTTTTTTTGTCTTGTTCATCATGGAAAGTTTCCTACTTCAAATAAGGCATTTTTTTATACTTGGAAGTTTAGTGTATGCTAGTTTCGCTTCTTTATAAACAAGTACAATGGGAACTTCTATTTTTGAAACCATAGGCCCAATAACTAGATGCAAATTCACGGAGATAGGCCAAATGAATTGATTCTTTAGAATTACAGTGCTTCTAGTAGGTTTCGTGTCAATTTTCGTTCAATGGAAAATGCATTGCACATTTTGGTCTAAAGACATAATTTCCTTCTTTGATTAGACATTCAATAATGGTAGTTCTTAATGCCTCTTAAGTTATGGTAGTTCTTGAGATTCTTCTCTCCGTGTTCTAGTAATTTTTTGACAAATGGTCATAGTTTTATAGTGAAAATTTTCCGAATTCAATTATGATGACAACCACATTATGTGATTGATATTATCATAAGATGTACAAATACAGCAAGTTGGACAACAATGATGTTTTACTTTTCTTTCTCCTAGTGGACACTTGACTACCACATGTTTATTTAAAGCATGGAAGTGTGTCAGGTTCATACTGCTACACCTTGCCTCTGACCAATATCGCTTGCCATTCCCTACACTGCGTGAACCTTGTTTGTCAATTAAAATGAATTAAGTATGTAGTCATATGGTTATACTGTATTAAGCAATCAACTTTGCTCATTCAGACCAAAACCTCAAAGTCATTGCTAAACTAGGAAGAAATCAATTTCTAAAACTACCCCACAACGGATGCCAAAATTTAGTGCCAGGTTGTTACATGACCTTGTACTGTTTACACAGGTGTGAAATATTGCATGATACTTTTTGTGAGCATTTAAGGCTGAGCTTCGGGTAGATTGTTACAGATAAGGATGCTTTAAAGCTGTTGCTGCATGAAGGTTACTTCTGCCAATTTTCTTCTATTTGTACTTCTTGTGTTCATCCTAAGAGTAAATATTTATTAGAAAGTTGTCATTTACGCTAATTTGTCTTGAGCACTATGACGTAGGGTATTGCCCTCAAACAGCTATAAAAGGGGGTAGGATAGTGAGCATTCGTCATCATAGTGAGCTTGTTCTTGTAGTTGCTAATTTTCATCTCGTCTTCTTGAAAGCAATATTGTTGAGCTTTTTATTTTCGACGTCTAAGCTATGAATTTATTTTCATGCTACTATTGCAGAAGGGTGTTTGACAATTACCAGGCTCTTGTGGGCCATGTTATGGATTATCAACGGGAGATTAATGCGATGACGAGTTGGAATTATCCTGCTCATTCCAGTATTGTTATGGAAATTACAGAACTGTCTCAATGGCCCTGCCACGAAGCTTCTCTCGCAGTGCTGTGAATAATCTTAGTACGCTTTTCAAGTGTGCACCCTCTTTTATGTATCCCTTTATGTTCTGCTTGAATGAATCCAGCTGGGTGCATGCAGGCATGAACAATGGTGTAATTGCTGCTTCTCAGTTTCTCATGTTTCGAAATCTTACATCTGGCAGTGGCCATGCCGAAATTCGTCATTCTAATCCTTCACCGTCTGCAATCCCTTCTGCTGACACTCGAACCGCTGGTCTTCCTAGGGGTCCCACATCCAATTTCAGTCCGCATGGGGTCCATCAGTTTAATACTGATCAATTCAGAACATTTAGAGAGCGTATGCCATTCTCCTCTAGAGATGTCTTGCCAAACAATTCTGGTCGTCGGTCAAATCAAGTGCCTGGTGTGAATGAATCCAACACTGCTGGTGCCTTTCCTCCAGGCCATGGTCAATCTTCAAGCCAAAATGAAGTTGGTAAGCGTAGTAGCAGTATATTAACTTCTGAAGGAGGTACGAAACACTGCTTAGGTGAGAACCCGGGGAATTCTGACATCCCGAGTTCATCCAAAAGGCCTAGAATCAGCTCTGACCTTCATGCAAAAACAGAGGAGCCTCAGATGACAGAGCTGGTTCTTTTCAAAGATGTGGATCACTCTTCTGAGTTGGGGATTTCTTTGGACGACAAAGAGGAAATTGGAGCAGATTTGGACCTTTCTTTGCACCTGTAGGTTTGGACCTTTTAATTATAATTAGTGAGTGTATGGCGTTTTTTTTTTGGGTAAGGGGGAAGGGGGATGACTATATGTGTAGATTAGTTTGCTTGTAGTGAATAAGTTATGAGTTCATCCTAAAGGCCCTAGATCAGCTTCAACTTGCTTGCAGAAACAGAGTAGCCTCAGAAGAAAGAGCTACCTCCTCTCAAGGGTTTTGGGGCGCTCCTTTTCTGAGTTGGGGGACTTCTTTGGATGTCAAAGAGGAAAGTGAAGCAGATTCTAGACCTTTATTTGCACATTTTTCTTATATTTAAAGAGTGCATGGACAGCCTTTTTTTGTTTTTGTTTTTGTTGTTGTTGGGGATGTATCAGCTAGTTTGTCAGTGCTCTATGTGTTATGGGTTTGGTATCAAAAGTATATGTATGTATCAGTTTGCTTATGCTGAATAAATTATGGTTTGGTTGATAGAAACTTCCTCTCTTTCACTCTCCCTCTTGCACAAATGTGCACACGTACACTCTCCTCCATTTGATCTGGCTCAACATCCCGAAAACAATGACGATTTTTTTTTGAGTAACGAGAGAAATCATGCATGATAGACACACGGTATAAATCCATCTAACATACAGGCAGCTCTAGAGAGGTTACCGTGGGACCAATCACCTCCACTACATCACACTTAAGTTGGCTCCAATTTGATCCATGTGGAGAACCAAACCCGGGACCTATGCGCCTAACCACACAGTCCCGAGGTTGCCCTCGGTGATGGGTAATGAGGGAAATTTTGAATAAGTGCATTTTGTTTCAACAATAACCATATGTGTTCTTGATATTACTCTTGTTAAATAAATGTGCATTGTTAACTATCCTCTTTCCTTTTTTTCTCTCTCAGTAACTCCTAGCATTTTGTATGTGAAGGCATCGTTGTCCATATGATTAGTTGTCATCGGATTCCATCCGTCACAAAGGATTCATAAACAGATCTTGGTTACAAAGAACAGTAACTTAAAGAGTCTGAGCTTTTGTATGTTGGGATAAACTTTGTATGTATCCCTTTTATGTTTGCCAGTAGACATCTATCATCCTCTGTTCCTAGAATACCATGTACAGAGATGTTCAGAGCTGAGATTTTTTAAGTTCAAATTGGTTGCTTCAAGTTCATCTCAAACATTTCGGGTATGTTTGAGGGTGAAAATTTTGGGTATTGGGGTTTGGAAAATATTATAAAGTAAAGAAATGTTATGGGAGTTTGTGAAAAAGTGAAGAGAGAAAAGATTTTTAATAAATATTATAATAATAAAAAATTATATGGTGAATTTTTTAGTAGTAAACCTAAAATTTTGAGCCCAATTAATTGGGGCTCAAACATGCCTGCCGTAAAAAGAGGAAAGTGCCAATGTGATGCTAATGCCAACTGCAAGAAGGTGGCCTCCTCACTTCAATGGGAGGAATCATTGTTAATGAAGTACTTTTTTCAAAGCAATTTTTAACAGAGGGTACGGTACTTACTCAGAATCCCTGGAAGACAAAGTGCTGCAATTCAATTTTTCACATTTCACTTTTCTCTTATACCTTAAGTAGCAACTTTACTACTGCATCTATACAACTCTGGTAGACAAAGTTCTGCAATTCAATTTTCACATTTCACCTCTCTTATACCTTAAGTGGCAACTTACTCAGCTTTCCCTTGCAGCATTCAAACAAAGAAACTAGGTCAGGGTGGTTGCATACAATATGGGCAAGACAGCTCAACTCGCTCACCCACAGATTTCGGATCAAGATCCACTCCAATTTACTTTCTAAATTAGATAGTCTAAGATACATCAGGTGTGCGCTATAGCATTCAATATTATTTGTATTAATTACTGAGTAGTGTGACCTACGATTTCTTTCTTGAATTCCACTGGACAATTAAAATAGTAAATTGCATTTCTATCAGCGGATTTCCATCTTTTACTAGGACTCCTCATGATCTGTCTTTATCCCGACTCTTGAAGGCGAGCGTTCAAGAGAAGCGGAATTGAGGTGCCAGTATGTTCTCTCCGGCAGGCATTGAAGACAAGCTTCCCACGGAAGAGGAATGGAGGTTCAAATGGACCCAAGGTCCACATAACATAACTGGGCCCAAGGCCTGCATGCAAACTAAAGCCGCTTGAGGCAACAGCGCCTGCTGGGTCCATTTGCATGTGTACCTTGTGCCTTTCTGCCTTCTAGCTGGCGATCTGCTTTCTTGTAGAATCATGCTTTTGAAAGCCTTTAAATCCCTTTCAGAGATCAGTCCAAAGCTTCAACAAGATGCCAAATCCTGGTACTTGTGATTCGAAATAGATGGGGGTTTGTTTTTTATAATCGAAATAGATGGTTGGAAGCTCCTGTAGATGGCAGGATTCGATCTTTTGACTTTGTGCAAAACCCCTGCACCCAAAGCGTTCCACTTACAGCATGTGATCTAGACATTTCAGTATCACTCCAACAAATGTCACCAATTGTTTTTTTCTGACAAAACAAAATTTGTCACTAAAATCACCTTTTAGTTGACAAAAATTTCAATTTCAATTTCAATCAATATGGTAGACAGTCAAATAATACAAACATGACAATCCAATTATATCATTCGGACGGTGTTTTCCTTGGATGACAAGCTGAACTTTCGTCACCAAAACTTGACGGACGTCATTCGTCACGAAAATTCACAAAGCGTCTAGCCATAACTAGTACCGTGTGCATGGTTGGTTATCTTGGTGAACTCATATTTCTTCACCAAAATGTTATGAACATCATTCGCCATAAAATTTCGCACCCTTTTGGATGTTCGCCATAGTTTGTGTGTGACGAGCTATTAGCGAGGAACTTTGTTTGTCATCCAAAATTATTAACGAGGAAATTGAAGATTTTGGCGACCAAAAAGTTGTTGTAGTGTAGTATGTAACAGAAGGTGTTCTCTTCTATTTTGAGCCCTTATGATCGGTCGGGGGAGTAGTGTTAGGTTTCTTGTAGCTCCTTTTCTCTGTTATTGAGTTGTTTCTTACATATGCGACTATGGTAAGAATGACGTGGCGTGGAGTGAGTGACGTGGCTAGCGACATATATATCTGATGGCGTGGAAAAAATCCAAAGACCATGGGTGATGACGACCTGGTCATATGTCTATGGGTTGCACCTCGATTAGGTGCATGTGATCTGGTATTTAGCTTGAGTAGCCCCTCCTCTCACTCCCCTTCCCCTTCCCCTGACGGTGCAAGTGTTTTCTTCTGCTGCTACTTGCAGGCCACATGTACAAAAAAATGTAATTAAGGTGGTTGTGTTAGAGTGTGCCCTATCTTTTTAACTGTTTCCTCATCCTTTGGATTCTTCGTAGGATACATATATGTATGTGTAGTATAACATGCACATAAATAGTTACATAGATACATACGCATTCATCAATTGAGATTAGTGGTGTGGCTTCTCTTCATACTGTGTGTTACTGTGAGATTTGACACGGTGAATTTCTTATTCTACTCTGGCTGTCATTGTAGGGTGTGTTACTGTGTTCTTACTCGTCATAGTCCTAACAAAGTTGAGTGTTTTATTTACAGAGGAATTACAGATTCTTCTTCATGTTTGTGTCCTCCACGACCATGCTTTGCCTTATATGTTTTTTCCTTCTGCTGGGTCAGTCTTAGGAAAATAATGGATGCATACGATTGCAGCCTCTGGCGGGCTTTTCTGAAGTCCCTTGTTTCAGGAATCCTGGTTTTATACACATTCATAGCTGCTTGGTTTGTTGGAGGTCTTACCGCATTTCATATCTATTTAATTTTCACCAATCAGGTTTGTCTCCTCTTTACCCCTATTGTTGTTTATTGTTTCCATTGGTTTATTATTACCATCATCATCATTATTAGTATTGTTTCCATTGACATGCTACCAGATTGCTGTCTTTTGAAGATACCTATTGTGAAGAGCAAGTAGGGGCAGTGGTTGACATCCTTCCACAGATCCACTTGACGGATGAAGGGTATGTCTATGTACTATGGGTTTCGTTTCTGCCCCCTATACAAAATTCCTGGCTCCGCCACTGTTGAGTAGCATAGATGTCGTTAAATCTATGGCAATGGCATGCCCACCAAAAACCTCTAACCCCCAAGCTGCATCATACGTACGTGTCTTACACTAATTAATATTGTTCATATTAATTAAACTTCAAACAACATAAGTCTTAGAGTACTTAATATGCAATTGCAATTAATACATGTGGCATCTGATGCTCTCTTACTGATACAGGATGTGTTCTACTCGATCTTGATCTATATTACCTATTTCTTGTTGTCTTTGACTTTTTTCTCATACAATCAAAGCTTAATGCTTTCAAAGGCCTTTTCACCTCTGACCAAGATATATTGAGACTTGAATGAATTATAATTCGGAGATATATAGGCACAATATATATATTATATATCGTTTAATATTATCCATATAAAATTTTAGACATAAAATTATATATTACAATTTAGATATCAAATTACACGCATACCATTACTTTTCAATATTTGGATGTTTAACACTACTTTTAGGTGGGATGCTTTTCAGGCAAGTCATTTCCCTTTGTCTAGCTTGGAGCAAAGTCAATTTTTGCTTTTAACTTTTCGATGGAATGGCAATAAGACAATGAATAGACAATATTATTTGAACTATACACATCAAGACGCCTTATATTGCATGATTGGAATCCATGAATAAATGACAATATTGTAGGTGGAAAGTGAGAGTCCAGAGATGCATCCAAGTGATGCGTTCTGCATCATGCATGTCTCCTCCCAATTCCTTTACCCTTACGTACCAATCAAGAAGAGGCAGGACTGGTCCCAAATCCGTACTTTACGGCGAAAGAATGCATGCACCGATGGAAATGGCTTGGAGATTGGGTACAGATCCCATTACTACTTATCAAATTCTATGCCTACTTAATTGTTCTTCACAATTACTACAAGAAACAAACTTTGGGTGACAAATTTTACAGATCCCATTACTACTTATCAAATTATATACCTACTTAATTGTTCTTCACAATTACTACAAGAAACAAACTTTGGATGACAAAAAAATTTGTCACCTAAAGTGCACAGTTTGTCACCTGTTGTTTTGGATGACAAAACCGATTTGTCACCTAAAACCCGTCAGACAAATTTTTAGGTGACGATTTTTGCGTTCTGTCGCTCAAAACCGTTTGGACGGTATTTTCTCACGAAATTGAAAATTGTCATGTCCAGTACAGTCCATCTGTTCACATGAGTTGTGCGAACGTACTCTCTACACGTTCGGACCGCTCATGCGAACGGTTCGTCCAAGGTGACGAAATGAATTTTGTCATGTATAATCCGTGCGCATGATTATATAAAATGGTCCGAACGAGCTTACATATAGTCTGGACGCTGTCGTAAAGACGTACGCACCGTTGTTTCATTTATGACGAAATACCTATTGGTCATCCTCAGGAGCCGTTCGAACTACTATGTATATGGTTCGAACTTTTCATCAGACAAACACGTTCGGACATCTAGTTATGTGTGCGCATGTTATAGAGGCCAAATAACTGTTCGGACAACCTTTTATACCGTCCGAACGAGTTGCTACGTATTTAAATTAAAAATTTTATATAATTTAAAAGTAATATTAATATAAAGATATTCTATGCTCATAATCTAATAAAAAATCTACAAATATGCATTCGTTATTAAAAAAGTAAATAAAATACATAATCAATAAGTATTGACAAGGTAGTAAAATAATCAAAAGTAATCTACAAAATATCGCACCGAAGACGTTTCCCTCCCGCTGGCATGATGTCGTCTTGTGACCAAATAAACCAATATTAGAGAAGAATAAAAAAACAAAATGAATTATGTTACTCAAAATGAATATAAAATATAAACGCTAATTTAATCGAAACGATAAAGTTACATTAATCCTCGGAGTCATATTTTCACAATTACTACAATCTTCATTGAACGATTATGAGAAATCATCGCTTCCTTCTACCTCACATAGTTGTGTACCACTCCTCCATATTATCTATCCGACTGACAAGTGTCTGCAGCTGTATCGGCGCGGTACAGACTGACTGGGACAACTGAGACAATTGTTCTCTCATCCTTATTAGTTTCATCCGCATAATATTCTGCTCTTCCGTTATAGCCCTATCCGTTAGAGCAAGTTTGGTTTTCAGACCGGTCAAGCGACATTGCAGCTCCATGCACAACGAATGCGTCGGCTGCACTATCGCCCGAATACTCTCGTTTAACTCCGCTAAACAGTCGTCTGCCCAAGATGGTCGCTCTGTTTATCCCCGACATTGGTGATACTTCTTCCAGAGCGTTCCATGGTCAACCTAGCAAAAACCATTCTCACGAACTTCAAAATGCGTCGTTTAAATTTTAGGCAGTCCAAACGTTAAAGAAACGTCCGAATGTAAAAGTACCGTCCGGACGGGGTGAAACGTTGTCCGAACGTGCTTCGATGAACACCATCAAAACAGAGCGATTTGATAGACACAAACAACACAACAAACTAAACAACATACGGTATTGAATCTAAATGCAAGAAATTGAAAAGCAAATTCATAAAGTAAGTTTTACCTGAAGTTCCTTGAGAGGTCTAAAACGGATAGTCAAAACGTTTGGGAGAAAAGTTTGAGAGAAGTGAGTGAGTTTGTGATTTTGAAAAAGTCTGGCGAGTTTAATGTGTCCATTCACCGTCCAAACGCTTTATATAACCGTTCGGACTCTTCTCAGCGGTTATATTCACACGTGACCTTATCAAATTTAACTTCATTAAATATGCCTGTTTCGAAAAGGTTCTAGAACTTACAAGGTCCGGACTCTAAATATGGGTCCGGACGGTATCGATGTCACGTGTATGAAGTTTTGTAACGTGGAACTACACGATTCGCGGATGAAGAATTGATAATTGTGCGAACTTTTTTTCTTACCGTCCGGACTCCGTAATATTGTTCGTTGGAACGTTGTTGATAACGTCCGGACGTAATAGACTGTTCATGAAGATTTTTAATTTCTCACTATATCCTGACGATTATTATTTGTCGGGCAATGGCCGTTCGGGCGTGTTACAAAACGAGTCCGGATGGTATTGTAAATTAAATTGAGTTATATTTGATTAAGTTTGGTCAAAGTATCCAAGAGATTAAGACGTCTTTTCGAAATTTGGAAGGATAAGGATATTATTAAGATGATAAAGAGTTAAACACAAGGAGCTAGCACCACCCACAAGAAAATTTCAAAATTATTTCAAAATTTCAATTTTGAAAATTTTCTTTCCTATCAGAATTTCATTTGAAACTCAACCAGCCTCACTTGATCTCAGAGAGAGTTAGTCTAAGTTTGATTACTTAGATTATTACATCGGTTAGTAGAATCAACGAAATCCTACTTCCTTAATCAATATTTGATTTAATTTTCTACTGCTCATTTTTTATTGAGTTAATATTTATTCAAATCTAGACAAGACACTACAAAAAAAGGACCTATAGCGGCGGTCGCTAAAACCGCCGCTATAGGTTCTTTTTCGCGGCGTTTTCATTAAAACGCGGCTAAAAAAAGTTTGTAGCGCCGGTCAGCGACCGCCGCTATAGACCTCTGTAGTCGCGATTTTTTTTGAACCGCTGCCAAAGGAGGGTCTTTAGCGGCGGTCTTTATAGCGGCGGTCATTGACCGCCGCTATAGGGTGTCTATAGCGGCGGTCACAGGGACCACCGCTATAGAAAGAAGGTCTACAGCGGCGGTCACGCTGACCGCCGCTGAATCTCGTACCTGTAGCGGCGGTCACTGACCGCGGCTATAGGTTGAACCTGACCGCCGCTATAGACCTATAGCAGCGGTCATATTAGGTCTGTAGCGGCAGTCACTGACCGCCGCTACAGACCTTTACTGCAACTGCGCTCGGGTTTATAGCGGCGGTTTCGACCGCTGCTACGTGACCGCCGCTATAGACCCGAGCTCTTCACCAGCGGTCACGCAAACCGCCGCGATAGGTCTATGCCGAAAGAGCTATAGCGGCGGTCGCGACCGCCGCTAAAAAATCGCTGCTATAACGTATAGCAGCGTTTTTTTGACCTATAGCAGCGGTTTCCGACCTATAGGTCATTTTTTTTTGTAGTGAGAAGATTTTAGGACTTGTTATAAAATTGTCATAGTTTTTTTTTTTTTGTAAATAGAGGGGTAACACCTGTTTAGACTCTGTGGGTTAATAGAGTCTAAATAGGATTTTTCATTCTTAATATTATTGGCCTGCTGAGAAATCCAGAATATCTTTAAAATATGTATACAAACTATAAGTTGTGTTGGGATAAAGGATAAACTAATTAATTCCGAATATCTTGCCAAAATCAAAATCTTATTGGCCTTAAATTTTCTGCTTTGCCTAATTTGTAATTATAGAAATACAAATTACAAACTCCTACGCATACATCAAATTCATGCCCCAATTACAACGCAATTTATTATCTGAATAACACGTATTTGAAAGCAACATGCCTCAAAACACATCCTTCTACTCTTCTTTCTCCCTCTTGCACTCCCTCCATATCTTTTCTTTTTTTTTTCTCCCAAAATGGCCAGGCAATATAGCGTGCCAATTCTCAACTTAATTAGACGGGTCAGAAAGGGACATATATACGCGTGATAGTTGGACCAACCATGGCAAAAGGGGAGTAGGTGTTCGCAGATTCTGTGGATTTGGTTTGATGCCAATCTGCCTACTTTTTTTCTCTTTCTCTAATCTCTATCACCTGACAATTGCAACCTTATCATCACCTTGCTTCCCACTCTCCTTTATTCCATAAACGGAAGCTGAAGGGCCAAAACCATCGCGCCTCCACTTTCTTGTTTTCTTACTTAAAAGAACAAAATAACAATATACCCTCTCTAATACCTTTTATCCTTCCATGCCATATTTAGCAATTTCTTTTGAAGACTCTTAGCGAAAATTGCAACTTCTTAACTTTAATTGTATCTGTCAAGCTCTTGTTTGAGAACCTCTTTAATTTGATGTTTTAATTGAATGTCCAATTCTAAGATAAATAGACAGTACTACATAAGTCTTACAAACATTTAATGTTGTTTTTGTAATATATCCCGCAATATGAATCATACAACATTCAATACTTGTATCTTCTTCCTCTAAAATGGATAATAGAAGCAAATTAGAGAAACTATTGGAACTAACAATAAGCACCCGATCATCTCTTCATGATGTAACGATCCCTAAGGGTGCGTTTGTGTACCAAAATTTTACTTCCTCTAAAATTTTAACACAATTAAATATTACAATATAATCTCTCTCTCCCCATCAAATCATTACTATTTACTACAAAAAAATATAAAAAATTACCTCTCTCTTCACTTTTTCACTAAACCCAATGCCTAAAATTTTAACAACACTAAAATTTTACAACACAAACACAACCTAATATACTTGAACATTTCAAAGAACTCTCTGTCGACTTCTATAAACTTCCACGAAGATGGAAAACATATCACTACTAAAAGTCATAACCACGACACAAAAAGAAGAGAGAATAAAAAAAAATAATAATATTCAAAAGGTTCTATTATACCACCAAGTAATCACATTCTTTTAGTTTTAGGAAATGTTATTATCATAAATTACTCGTTTAGCACTTACAATTGAGTCTAATCCTCCTCTATAATCTCGTACTCGGATAATGACAAAGCCAGCTACAACCTTCATTTACTGCCCCTATATATCACGGACCTACTTTTGATAGGACACAGCTCCAAAGATATTTTTCTTACTATTAATGTATTTATTAAACAAACCGAACTCAAAGTCCGCTTTGAAGATCTGCTTGATGAGCAAACTTGCACCCGAACATAACAGTACGTCGGTAAATAAATAGTTCAGATTTATTTATCCATTTAAATAATTTTCGAATTTACTTTTTAGGGAGCCTCAAGTGCTGGAATCAAATTCTAGACGTCTGAAAGATAAAAGTAGGAACTTTTGATACACGCCTGGATCATGACGGCCTTTCTTCGAATTCGTTTCTCTCACTGCTTTGTTTGGTAGTTGGTACGTTTTGTGGGCGCGTGGTATTTGGAACTAAAACAATTCATGACGCTATGTGTGCCACAGAATGACCAATATAATAATCGTATAATCTTCCTTTGGGAGGAAGAGTATAGTCTTATGGCAGGCTATGGGTCACCACTGGGTATGCCAAAACCAGAGCTGTCTAAATCCCACCCAAGTCACCATCTTTGTGACAATATTCCATTACTTTCTCGCTTGTAAGTTCTTATATTAACTTCCTCTTCGATTTTTCCTTTTTCCGCTAAGTGGGTTTCCAGTTTCGGAGATATTACCAATTGATGTTCTGGGTTTTGTTTGTTTGATCAATCCGTGAAGTACATGAAAATTTACATGTCTGTCTGATTTATCAACTGTTGCTGTGGGTCTCTGGTTCTCTCTCCCTAAAGAAGAAATACCAGAGAATTTTGGCCGTTTCTTGGAACACTGTTATCTGGTTTTATTGCCTTTTTGGTTCCCTGCTTGTAGACTGTTAGGTTAGTTTATTGACAAGCGATAGTGGTACTCGAAGAAGTGGATAAATTTAAGGCCAGCAAATTTTCTCTCTTTGGTGCATAGAGGATCGAATTTTTCGGTTTTCAGAAGGTGTTTTCTGTGACTTTGATGTATTGTAATCATTGAGAAGTCGTTGGTGCTTCACTTTTGGTGTGTAATTCTGGTTTTGGGGATACCTGTTTTGTAATAAAATTTTGAGTGATTAAGCCGAAGAATTTGGAATAGGTTGATTACTCTGGATTGAGATTTGGTTCTTTGAGTCGTTGTTTATGCATAATAATCATCCAGTGACGTACCATAGACAAGGAACTGCAAATTGGAACAAGGGCCTCCTCGTTGTTCTTTGAGGATTCAGATATTGTGTCCAAGGGAAAGGATGCAACGGGCCCGTTTGTCTTCCCAACAGGTACCAGTACACAAGCTGGGGGATTCCCAAATAAGTTTATCCCCCAAATTTAGGTTAACAGTAATCCAATCTTCCCTTTTAAATCCTTCAACAGATTTAGATTTAACTCTCAGGGGAGAGCCCCTCATTCCAGGCCTACCTGATGACGTTGCCCTGAACTGTCTTCTCCGTCTTCCAGTCCAGAGCCATGCAGCCTTCAAAGGTGTCTGCAAGCGGTGGCATCTTCTGCTTGGTAGTAAAGAGTTCTTTTTCACCCGAAGAAAGGAATTAGGCTTCCAAGACCCTTGGCTCTTTGTCTTTGCCTTCCACAAGGGCACTGGCAAGATTCAGTGGCAGGTTCTTGATCTCACTCACTTCACCTGGCACTCTATCCCAGCAATGCCTTGTAAGGACAAGGTTTGTCCCCACGGATTTAGGTGTGTTTCAATCCCCCATCAAGGCGTTGTGTTTGTTTGTGGGGGTATGGTTTCTGACGTAGATTGCCCCCTTGACTTGGTTCTGAAATATGAGATGCACAAGAACCGTTGGACCGTGATGAATCAGATGATCACTGCAAGATCATTTTGTGCAAGTGGGTTGATTGATGGGAAAATATATGTGGCTGGAGGAAATAGCACAGATCTTTTCGAGCTCAACTCAGCTGAGGTTATGGATCCTGTTAAGGGGTATTGGCATCCCATTGCGAGCATGGGAACAAATATGGCCGCCTATGATGCCGCAGTTCTAAATGGGAAACTTCTTGTGACAGAAGGCTGGTTATGGCCTTTCTATGTCTCTCCCAGGGGTCAGGTTTATGACCCTACAACGAATAATTGGGAAAGCATGGCTGTTGGTTTGAGAGAAGGTTGGACAGGTTCCAGTGTTGTTGTTTATGGGAACTTGTTTGTGGTTTCAGAGCTTGAAAGGATGAAGCTTAAAGTTTATGACACAGATACTGATTCATGGGAAACAATAGATGGGCCTCCCTTACCAGAGCAAATATGTAAACCTTTTGCTGTGAAGGCCTGTGATTCTAGAATCTATGTTGTGGGTCGAAATCTTCATGTTGCTGTGGGCAATATCTCGAGGCTTAACCAGAAAGGTACTTGCAATAAAAGGTTGAGGTTTTGTGTTCAATGGCAGGTTGTGGAGGCACCAGAAAGTTTCTCCGACTTGACACCTTCAAGTTCTCAGGTTCTATTTGCCTAGCTTTTCATTTTTCTGTGATGCTGTGTTCTGTATGTTGTCTAATAAATTATAATTTATTTGAAAGTAAAAAAGCTGTTCAAAAGGCTCTCAAATAGTTTCTGGATTGACTATCAACTATGTGGTTTGATTTGTGCTTTTTCAAAAAAAAAATTTCAGGTGTTCTTTCCTATTTAACTGTAAGCAGTCAATTCTTGCTGTGACCGAAAGGGCTTAAGTGTTTGTATTTATGATTATCATTATTGGGTGAGTATGATGATTTCAATTTGATGGTCTAGCACTATTGGCTAGTATTTAGTCTGTTTATCAACGTTAATTCGAATCGCTCAATGGATTTGAAGATAGTGAAACTGAGAGCTCAATCTTCTGGTGTGTCAACATTGCAAAAGATAGGATTTTGTACTCTTTCTTCACGACTTCCATTTGACCAATCTAGTTGTACAAGGACTAGTGCTATCAGAGTTCTTAAGTCATTCAGTTATAGCTCTAAGCACTTTCTGTGCAATATTTTGTTAAGAGTTTGCAAAGTCATGTGCATTTTCAGCTGTGGGGGCTTTCAAAGAGAGAGGGATCACATTGGTGGGAGTACATTCCAAAATGTCTCCAGCTTGTGCTCAATAATACCTAAGGTAGTTATACTACATGCGCCCCTGTAAGGTCGGACCATTTGGTGGCTCTTTCAAATAGATGGAAATGCAAATAGAAAACCCTCATAGTGTGGTGGTCGGCTTAAAGATGATAGGATTTGTTGTTATGCCATTGAGGGAAAGAGAATGGGAGAGCATTGCTTATATTCACATATCATATGTTTCTGGAGGCCCAGATGTTAGGTTAAGTGTTTAACTATTTGTATCACAGATCCAGATGAATGGGTGGGGTCCTTAATCTAGTCTCTCAAGTAAGTAAGAGCTTGGGACTGGCTGCAAAGTAATGGGAATCTAAAATGAAGGCTATCTTTTAAACTAGAAGATCATTGAAGGATCGTTTGGACCCTTAATCTCGGACCCTTGATATTGGGATATAAGTAACGGCTACAGCAAAGTCTATTGCTTTCTGTAGAGCCTTTCATCATTGCCTGAAGCACAAAGATAACAATCTGCTACTTCCTTCTCAGTGAACTTCTGAATCTACCTGCTTGGGTAGTACGATTCACTCAAGAAGAATATCTCTCTTGCTTTGGATGGCAGCGAATGCTTTGTTTGTTTGAGCTAAAGCCGTTAACTTAGCCATGAAAGCCATTTGGAAAATGCAGTTTACTGTTTTTTTTTTTAAATTAAACGTTCGATTTTTATGGAATTTCTAAATTATATTGACAGATATGGTCATTCTGAACTCTTAATTCTTTGTCTCGAGATTGGGAGCTCCCATCAGTTCTCAATGGTTTTTCTTCAATTTACAATCTCGTTGGCCGTTCTCAGATTTGAACCCAAGTAAGGTAATGAAAACAGTAGCAGCATAATTCTTCGGAGTCACTTTTGAAGCACTTCATTGAAAAAGTAGGAAGGCTTGCTTTTTAAGAGATGATTAGACGCGCACTTGATGTATTTTCTTTCCTTTTTCTTTTTCTCTGCAGACTCGCAGCTTCGACGTTTGGTAAGAACTTCCGTTAGGAAAACCCAAGGGTCAAGAAATCCCTTGTGGTCACAAAATTCGAAAGTACTGTTTGCGAATTGCATTAGGATCAAGCTCGTGACTTGTTTAATGGGAGGGTTGGTGTTTTCCTTTTTGATTGGGATTTACCCATGCGTCCTGGGTACCATTTTAGTAGAGCTGTTCAAATCTGCTCGGCTTCAGGCTCGACTCAGGTTTCCACCACCCCGAACCTGAGGCAGTCGGAAACGAGAAGTTTGCAACTCGATTTTGATACCGAAAAAGTTAAAACCATAGAGTTCGGGTCAAGTTCTTCTAAATGCTTCAGTTTCGGTTATAAAATAGAACACTTTAACGTGAGTAAAACGATGTTATTTTGTTAAGGGTATAAGAGAAAAAAAAATCATGTCAATAGATCCGAACTTGATTACTCACAGATTCATGTTTCAAAACTTGTCCTCGAATTTGATGTAACTCAACCCGTCCGAGTTGAGCCATGTAGGGAGGTCGGATCGGCAAGTTTTTGTCCACCACTATATTTTAGTAAGTTTGCAGCACAAAACTTTACTCGTTATTAAAAAAAAAACCAAAAACACTGTTGCATTCCCAAGTCCCAAGCTCCGTTATCTTCTTCGATGGTGGGGTTATTATAATCATGGTGGACTTTATTGAGTGAATAATTAAATCAAAGTTTTATCCTTCCAGACTTGCAGAATAAAGTTTTGACTCATTGGCATATAAAAAAAAAATATTGAAGTTGGACTGCACATATGGAATGGGGGTAATAGTTGTTCAACCGGAGAAAGCTCGGTGTATCCGTGGGTCTCCCTCACCTGGAGGCTGGAGCATTTTGGGGAGGCCATTAACTTTCTCAAAAGACAAAAGTGGTTTGACCCATCATCTCAAAGAGCAAGAATATTTCCACAGAAATCGTAACAAAAATTTCTCACACTGGAGATCGCATATTTCCATAGACAAAAAAAGGACTCAAACACCATTCCTCAGAGAAGAGAGATGGGGGCGATAACAAGCGCAGTGATAGAAATAGACGGAGTGGTGCTGGGGTGGATCACCATCGAGTCGCCTGCAAACCCTGCCTTGAACAGGGCCGCAACGCCCTGGATCGCTCCCTTAATCCGGACTACGACCCCGACGACGACACCGTTCCAGCCAATATCCACACTCCTCTCAACCCGAATCCTATCCCCACCTCAGATCTCCAAGAACCCGCTCCCGATCTAAAGCCCGCCGTTGCTTCTTCAACTTCATACACTCCCATCAAGGCCGTCTGATCAGTGATCGCCGCCACCTCGAGCGCGAGTACATCCTATATCACATTGACCTTTTTCTCTAGTATTTACCGAAACGTCATCAGTGTTTCTTTTTTCTTTTTAATCTTTCAGTTTTCTTCCCAGAAGAGAAAGGAAATGGCCATGAAATGACTTTTTTTTTTGTGGGTTTGTAACGGTTGTTTGTGATTCTTGTTTCTGTACTCGGATCGAAGGTTTAATTGCTATACTTTTTCGTGGTCCTGGCATTTGTTTGATATATGTTAGAACCGTTTTGAAATCAACCCCTCCCCCTCCAAAAAAAAAACGCACAAAAAGCTTTCCGACTGTAGCCGCGAAGTTAATGTCTTGCTACATTTCCATCTGTTAGATTTTACCAAATGGAACGGTATCTGAAATACTTTGTGCGGAAGCTCCGATTTGCAAGAATATTGGTTGCTCGTCTTACAGTCCACGATCAACGATTAACGAATCACGAACACCTCTCTCAAGTCATTCATGAGTCTACCCGAGTCTTCTTATGAATTTCACCCTTCAGATTCAAGGCTAAAAAATAGAAGTCTTGATGCTAAAGAAAGAACTCAGGTAAGTTTGAATCAAATTTGAAACCAGGATAAAATATCTAGTTCAGCCATAATTCAAACTTCAGCTCAAAATTTAAATACCCATGTGGATGCTCTATGTGTCATGAGTTTTTCTAACATCTCTCACTCATCCACATTGGTGACATCCCTACAAACTGTCTCCACTTGAAATCTTATCTCGTCATCCATACATACTAGAAATGAAGCGTGTGACCTGACGAGAAAGCATAGGGTATGAGGGATTTGCGTTGCCCACCTTGGGCAACACTATGACTCAGGTGATGGCGAGAAATATCAGCAAATGTCTTGATGTTCTCACTATGACTCAGCACTAGTTTCATTTGTCCCCATGTGGACTTTGGCAGTGAGCATATCACAACCTGAACTTGCTACTCATCTGTGACACTAACACCTGCAGCCTTTAGATCACGAATCAAGGAAGACATGTTTCTCAAATGGACAGTCATGGTATGCTTTGGGTCCATAACGTACTGCTTAGACCTCAAGGTAAGAGCATGCAACCTAGTTGCAGATGTACCCCCATAAGTGGCTTTCAATTGGATCCACATTTCATGTGCAGTGGGTAGTTCTCAAACGCCCCAATCAGATCATTTTGCATGCTGCTTAACATAGTTAGCGTGCACACCTATCCTTTTTGGCCCAGGCTTTGTGAGCTTCAATGTCCCGACGATGTTGGGCAGTGTTCCCATCTTCAGGTGGGGACATACTTGAGGTCAGATTCTCCAAGACTTTATGTTCATTCTGCAAATATTGAATCTTTGTATGCCACATGTCATAGTTGGTGTCGTCTAATTTATCTCCCTTGGTCAGGTAAAAAACTACACTTTTTGTGGTCATTTCACTTCATTCAATGCACAAATTTGACATTAGCACACATTTAAAATTTTATTCCAAAATCCTAACTAGACCATTAACTTCTTTCCTACATAATGAGATCAAAAATTTGGCTATGCTAGTAATCATCTCCCACTATGTAAGTTAGAAAAAAAAGTATCCAATTGATTTTAAATAAAATTCACGAATTAAACAAATTTAATTCAATTACATAACAAATATGCATAACAGTTTAGCACAAAACAGATTATGAATAAACAACAAATAATATTCACAATAATGCATACTGAAATAAAACAATTAATATCAATAAAAAAACAAGTGTTGAAGCATTGGTGATCACGTAACCCAGTGGTTTGGCATTCCTTTTGGCTTAGGCTACAGAGGTTCAAATCCTCACACCAACTGAAATTGTCTCGCATTTAAAAAAACTATTAAGTAAAAGAATTAGAAAAAAACACAAAGCCACTTGGTGGCTTAGCGGTCAGCCATAGGCACTAACGCGTGGCGTGGAGGGGTTCAAACCCATGTGCCTACAATTCAACTTTGTTGTTGTTTTTTTTAATACGAGCCTAAAGCTCGTTGGGCTTGGGTTAAAAAACCCCAACCTCCAGGCCGAACGTGGGAGCCCTATGCCATCGGCAGCCACTGTGCTATCGTCCAGCTCACTGGTGGCCGCCGGTGGCCACCTTTTTCATCACACACGTGTCATACACGGGTGTGTTGAACAGCTGGTGTCCTTAGCCTCCGAGGCTGCCGAACACCATCTTGGCTCCGGTCAAGTGTTGCTCTGGTCCCACCGGACGGAGCTCAGGTCAGTGGCGTGGCGGCAACCCACCATGCCATCGGCCACCTTTCTTTTTGTTTTCTTGTTAATCAAAAAAGGTAAAACCGGAGAAACAAGTTGGCGTACTGACGCTCATGTTCAAACAAATATCTTGGTGAAAACAAATTTCATGTATTAGATATAGATTTGAAAAGCAAATTTTAAATAATGTATTCATAATTTTTAACATGCTCACATGATTTTCAATATTAAACAAATTGAAATTAAAATCAAAACATGTTATACAAGGCGAAAAAACAAGCTAAGCTAGCTCCGATACCAATGTTAGATTTTACCAAATGAAGTGGGTATCCGAAATACCTTGTGCGGAAGCTCCGATTTGCAAGAATATTGGTTGATCTTCTTACGGCCCACGATGAACAATCCACAAATCACATACACTGCTCTCAAGTCGTTTAGGAGGCTACCAGAGTCTCCTTATGAATTTTACCCTTCATATCCAAGGCTAAAAGATGGAAGCCTTGATGCCTTGAGATAAAAGTTCTTCTCTGTGAGACTGTTTGGAATATGTCGATTGATTTTTCTCTCTACGTTTATTTTTTTAAATAAAAATAAGTTGGAATCTCACACAAAGAATCTGAATGAGAGAAATAAGCTAAGTTTGAATTCAAATTTGAAATCAGGATAAGATATCCAATTCAACCATAATTCAAACTTCACCTCAAAATTTAAATACTCATGTGGATGCTCCATGTGTCATGGAATTTTCTAACACGATCAATCTGCCTACACCCATTTGGTGGAAACTGGGCAAACTGAGATGTGTTATTTCACTTAAAGCTTTTGAATTAAGTAGGAGATTAAAATGGAATGCCACTGAGTGAGAAAGATTGAGCTCACCATATACAAATAGTGGCTTCTTATATCATAGTCATTAATTGCATCACAAATATTTATTTTGGTCAATGTCTAAGAATAAGTCATCCTTTAATTTTTTTAAGGCCAATTTTATAGTATCATTGATAGAAATATTAATTACAAAAGATTTCATCACAAACAACCTAACATATGCCACAAATCTATAAATTTGTTTAACTTGTATGAATTTTGTTTTGTTTTGTTTTGTTTAGATAATGTAAAGGTTTTTCACAAAAAAATCACGAAACGTGTAGTCGTCTAATACTCATAATGTGGCTACTAGTTCTGAAATGGATACTAGGTTGCAAATACCTTGTATTGAGTTTAGTCCAGATGATATTGTTGCTGACCCAGTTTTATCCAGAAGATTTCTCAACAACTGAGAAGTTGTTTGTTAGAGATCAGCTTGACACTTACATTAGAGATGTTAGATTGCATGATGCTTTTTCTGGACTTCAAGATATTGGAGATCTTGCTGTGAAGATGGTCGAGACCAGAAAGAATATTTTGTATACACTAGTTTATCAGCTTATTGAGTTGACATTGGTCTTACCAGTTGTGACTGCAACTGTTGAGAGAGTGTTCTCTGCGATGAAGATTATCAAGACTGATTTGCGTAATAGGATTAGAGATGACTGAATGAATGATTGTATGATAGTGTACATCAAGCGGGAAATTTTTGAAACTATAGAGAACAAAGTCATTTTGCAACATTTTCAGAAGATGCAGAAACACAGGATCTAATTGCCCCGTCTTAGTCGTAGTACATCGTACGATATGTGTATTTCAATATTTTTAGTCTTTAATTTTTGATATTGTAATTCGAAGACAGTTTTTAGCATTACGTATGAAAAAAAATTCAGTCATTTCGTTTTAAAAATTCTTCATGGTTGGCTTCTAATACTGGTTCCGCCACTCATTATATCTGGTGGGAAACATTAGGTAAAACACATAAACTTAGCTTCCATATTCTTAATCTCGAGTAGGGCAATATTCTTTAGTCTCCTCTCGCATAAGGATGGTTCTCTCATTAAAAATGCTTTTTGTGGGTATTTGGTACGGTGGGTCGCCAAACATATATACGGGAAATTTAACACTATTATCTCTCCCATTCACACTAGGAAGACACTTTTGTCTCTACATTTATACGAGTAAGGTACCAAATATCCTCAAGTATAAGATCTGAGTCAATTCCCTTTGAGTAGCAGCCCCCTCCATCTATCGCCATGTCCTTTTTTTTTCTAATTCATTGCCATATCCTTTTCAAGAGCAGAAAAGTGTTCTCTAACGGATACAATCATGCTCATCTCTATCCAAAACAAGAACCTTTTTATCTAATTTAACACATCATAGACAAAAATTTGACCAACTTCATGGACCAATTAGTAGGGATGTTCATGTGCCGAGTCGGATTCATTTCCTGTTAGTCCAAACCCGACCATAATAATTGTTACTGGACCCACCCGAACCCGATCTGTACGGGTCGGTCGAGGTCGGGCTTTTTTTTCTTTTCTTTTTTGGTGTCTTCGGTACTAAAGCGATAAACATAGCTTTCGTAAGAATTCGCAACCATTTGCACCTAAACCACGCGAGCTTAGACTGGTCTTTTAAGTGTTCCATCTACCAAATTGTTTGTATAATAATGACACCTTCACCAACTTTAAATTAAAAAGCAAAACTGGTAAGCTCCTCCTCACATATTACATTTGAAAATCAAGCAGTTCAAAAAGTCTTATACAACAAACAAACAAACTTAGAGGAGCATACACATACAAACAACCTATAGAGAAAGAGAGATCACAAAAAACAAACCGGAATGCCATATCTAAGGCTAGGTAAAACAACAAAACAAGGCTGCCATCAACAAATGGAATCCCAGGTACCAGAAGAAACAAAAAAATAAAAAATAAAAAATCATTACATAATATAAGTCCAAGAGCACTAAAGATACAAAAAAATCATGTAAGCAATTATAAACATGACATGTAAACAGAAGTAGAAATTCAATGGCCAAATGAAACCAGCAGCAGACCCTCAACTTCAAGACCAAACTTGAGTTGAAGAAGCTGTAAAAGAGAAAACAAGCAAAACAGTTGATCAGCCAAGGAAGAATACTTCCTAATTCTTTCACCGGCTACCAACTTCATGAAGAATCAAATTAATGCTATAGGCCAAAATAATCCTAGTTTCTAGCCCCACTAAACTGTGCCCCAAATACTCCGGGAGTCAAAAGAAGAAACGATTCATCATTTTGCAGGAGACATAATTCTAATTCCGCTTGATAACTACTTCACATCCAACACTCAAAATTATTCTTATGCTCCCTCCTGCTACTTATTATGTGGCGGCTTTAAAGCACTCGTAAGTTGAGACAAATTCTCTAATCCAGAAGAAAACAGTGCCAACAACTAAAGAATTCCAAATTCTGATCTCATCTCTATTTTCTGAGCTCTCTTAGAGAAATTCACAGCACTAGTATTCTTCTTCTGAACTCCTAGAGAAGTTTACAGTACTAATGTTTTCCGCAAGTAAAAACTGCAGAGCATCATAAGCTATACGGTGGTCCACTAATCCTGTTAACGGGAAACTGAACTTCCTGTAATACAAATGACAACTAGTCAGCAGGCAAAAACCAAGTTGCCTACCCAGGCATAAAAAAGATAGCAGAAATAAAAGAGAAGAAAAAGAATATGAAATGAAGACCTGTATGCGAATTGCGAGGATACCCTATAGCCAGGCCAGCACAAAAAGTGGGTATTACAAACTGTCTTCCAAAACAAATCATCGGACTTTACGTTTTACGACTATTGAATGGAAGGGCCATAAGTCCGATGACAAACCCTAGCAAAGTAGCAATCATGTCCCACTCATATATCAACTGTCAAGATGTCGACTGAAACAAGGACAACCTGTGCTGACAGTAAACATGTACAGAGCGTGAGTTCTAAAGAAACTAGTGAGGTACTGACTCATCAACAAGAGCACATATGGTTTTAGCTTCAGGAAGCTTGCTTAACGTAAAAGACAACTAGGCTTCTCCGATTTTACCGTTAACAAGGATGGCAAAATCATTAATGAACATATAAACTCACAAATAGGATAAGCAGATTTGAAACAAAAACAACAAAGACTCACCTGACACTGTAGAATTCTTCTAAAACAAGGTGCACAAGTAAGCTTTTAACGACAAATCTGCACCTTGAGAGGAAATTTCAGTAAGCAAGCTTATATAGGAATTAGATTGGAACCCCCGCTCCCGAAAAACGAAATAGAAACGAAAAGAAAACCATAAAAAGAAGAAGGAAGAAATATGAAGGCAGAGTACCAACAAACAACCCAGAAGCACGATACCTTCAATGCCCGTACAAGTGTTTTCTCCAGGCTCAACACTAAAACTCAACCAAGTGGTTTTTCGGATGCACCATTCACAACCTCACCAAGTTTGAGATATACCCTCTCAAAGCTTCCTTTTTATTGAACAACCTCACTAAATGAATCACCTCTCTTGATATAAAGATTACAACTCTCTCAAAGAGTAGATATGAAATTGTAAAAGTCTATCTCTTGATTCACACAAAGACAAGGATATGAAAGTGTATTTTGTGTGAATGATATGAGAAATATGGAATATGAACGTTTTGAATATTTTTCAAGTGATTTAAATGATATGTGGTCATTGTGTATTTATTTCAAACGTTATGAATGTGTATTTATAGGTCACATATGAAAAATAGTCGTTTATAGCCGTTTGGAGTCGTCCATTAAAATGAGTCTGTCGACCGCTACATGAACCGGTCGACCGCTTCAAGTTACCGTTACCCAACGGTCATATTGTCAGAAGCTTAACGGCTCTATATTAAAATCAACCGGTCGACCGTTATACCAAGCGATGGAAGACCGGTCGACCGTTTCATCATCCGGTCGACCTCCTTAACTTAAGCACATAGTCTGGTTATTTTAAACCATGTTTTTTACCACTTTTAAACACCCAATTTTAAAGACTTACTTCCCATAAGTATATGAAAGATTTGAGAGTTTGATTGTGGTGTTTTGAATTCAACCTTTAAAAACATTTTAATCTTTCAAACAAAAGGTAAAACAGTTTATACACGTTTTGAAAGATATGCAAGTGTGATTCATAATCCCTTTCAAAAGTGAAACTAAAAGTTACAAGGTTTATAACCTAAGGTCTTGAAACATCACTTTTGAGCTCATTGCATCTTCTCTATTTTCTTTCTTCAAGTTTTTGGCTCTTTCATCAAAACGTACGTCTTTGAAAATGTACATTTTATAAACTTGATCCATTTATTTAAAATCATCAAAATCTCGATTCACAAAAGCCAACATGCTTATCCTTGAAATTGGTACAGTATTCGCCTCCACTATGTGGGTTGGGCGTGCAGAAGCATAATTTGGAGGAGTCGTGTGGAGCTCTTTATTTTGTCGATAGATACCTTGATGGGGAACGGAGGAGGATTGAGCTTTACAACTTTTTCAGTTTCAGAGCCCAGGATTGTTCCAAGACAGTGTGTTTCGAAGTGTACAGGCTGAATGAAGATTGGGGTCAATGGGTCCTGGAGAAAAGCTTGGGTGGACAAAGCGTTTGTTTTGGGTACTGATTGTTCTTTCTCTGTTTCGACTAAAGAATTATTTGGATTTGAAGGGAATCGCATTTACTTCGTTGATCACCGATAAAATCATGTTTTCAATTTAGTGGATCACAACATTGAAGAGTTGGTATGTTCTGCAGATCATTTTGATCGATTTTGGCCCTTTCCCATATTGGCATAACCCAAGGCAGCAGTACATAGATGCAAGTATGAAATTTTCTGGTTTGCTCGCTCTCTCTCCTTTGCAAAGACGAATAACCCCTAGCTCACACCGTGTCAGCCTGGGGACCCTGGTTCCATGTCGTTTTCGAATTGTCCTTCGTCTAAAGTGGAAGAAAGGCAGCTCTGTATTAGCCGAAAGAAATGCAAAGAGAATAGGTCATTATCAACATCGAAGAAGTTAAAAATATCAACGTACAGATAATTAAAAAATGAAGGGCAAAATAGAAAAAAACTGACACGTGCGTGCACGTAATTTTTCATTCCGTAATCACAGAAAATGTGACGATGAAGTGCAAAACGTAAAAAATCAAAAACTATATGGGTCTAATTTCTTAAAATTGATATATCCGAATCCAAAATGTAAATGTCATGAAACCATAAGGGTGCAAAATGTAATTAACCCTAAATCTAAACTGTCCACTATAACAACTTTGAACTTGCCACTTTGGTCTGACTCTTTTTCCCCGACAAGAAACCATCCTATCATTTTGCTTCTTTTTTTTCACAGCAACGATTTGGCAGGAACTGTCAGTTATCAATTAAGCGTACCCAAGGTGTTCTCTGAAGGCAAATAAGTTTCAAGACAACAACTAAATGTTCTTTACAATTACGGTGTAGACCAAAACAAAAATGAAAACTACAACTCTGTACATTAATTGACAAGGGATTTTACATCTGCACTCTTGCTAAGGAGAGAAGTTTCCCGTGTCACTCACAAAGAGGGATTTATGGATCACGCCAAGTAATTGTATATCTGTGGGTTGTTCTTGTCACGCTCCAGATACTCCCTGTCGATGAGGCTTTCAATCCTTTTCTTCAAATCAGCTGGCTTTATTGGAAACTTGAGCTGTTCCCAGGGAAAACATGAAAAAAGAAAAGGGGAAAAAAAGGTTACCCCACCATTTTTGTTTTTTGATAAGTAAGAGAAGATTGCATTAAAATAAAAGGGAGTTAACAGGACAAAAAACTGTACTGATAACATCTAAAGCATACAAGCTAGAAAACTATAGAAATCAGGAATATCCAAAAAAGGAAAACCCAACACAGCATTAGGTTACCCCACCATATCACCAATATAGTGTAATAGATCAATAAGGTTGTCCAGTTTATACCAATCAAATTGAGTTTAATCACATTGTTTTCCACATATCAATTGTTAAAGAAATTAACCACTTCCCCTTGTAAATGAGAAGACCAGGATTAAAAAAAGAAAAACTATTTCCTTTCCTACACGAGAAGCCAATAGCACCCGCCTTGGCATCGAAATCCATTCATATTCGTAATGTGATTGTGACCTGAATTCCGCCAGGCCTTTCATTTCAAGATCTCAAAATTTTAAGTGAAGGATGACGAAAATACAAAACTTTTACAATTACCATCAATCAAATTATCTTTACTTTCAATAACTGAAAGCATTTTACCTGTTGGAATAGTTCGGTTATCAGCAGCGTGTGACTCAGCACTTTCCTAGTCTTCATTATTCGAACAATAGCAGCATCAACCTACAGTGTACCAAACAAGTAATGCAAAAATTTACATCCAGGTATTTCATAGTTTCAATTGGGAATCTGGTTAGCAAGAGCCTATTTCTATGAAGAAAAGTAATACGGTTTACCTGATATTGACGGTCCTGAAATACTCTTTCAGTGGTGCTTGTGTTCTCCTCCACTGTCTCCTTCATCTGGATTGCATTTACCTGCTCCAATGAATCCGATGTTAGTTTCAAGTTTCATCGCTGAGGGACAACCAAAAGTCAAAATCCATCGGCTTTTTGGCCCCCAGTCAAAAGTGTGTTTTTTTTTAACAAATTTCCTTGTGACACTTGTCTGGCTTACAAAGTTTGGGTTTTATTCACCACTTCACCTGTCGTACTTGTCAGGCTTACATAAATTCAGGATCCATTCACCACTATTGTTACTTAACTTACAGATAAATGTACCTTTATACGGTAAAGAGGAGCAGTGAATCCGTCATTGAACACAAATGAATCATCATCCTCCACATCTCTGCCCTTAGGTAACTGTAGCACATACATTAATTGGGAAAAGAGATACTGTTAAGAAAGAATAAAAGAAACCCTGAAACATCTCCGTTTCAAATGTCTAATAGTTTTAAATACACGTCATGAAATCCTTGAATGTCTACCTTTAGTAGGACCCGAACTTTTCCACAAGCAAGAGACTGCAAAGTCCTCCTCAGTTCCTTATCCTCAATCCCAGTGGAGTCCTTGATATCTTGAAAGCTTAGCTTCTCAGCATCGTTAAAGAGCATCAGAACAATGGTCTGGAGCATAAGACACAAAAAGTGAGAAGAACAACCAACAGAAAAAGAAAATAAAAAATAAAGGATACTGATTAACAAATCAAAGCATAATGGCCTAAACGAGACCAACCTGAAACAGTGAAACAGCCAGCTCCTTTTTACCTTTAGGAAATCCGGCTTTTAACACGCAGTGACCTAACAAGTTTTGCCACATTAAGCGCCTCCCACTGTACTTGCTCAAGTAGAACTCCTTGAAAATGTCCTATTACACAAAGCAAAAGAAAAGCCTCAGACAAGAGTTTAGACGTACAATAACATTGCCTACATTTGAAAGCAGATATTTGGTGGGGTTTTTCCTAACCTGGTAGACATTCAATTCATGAGGAAGTCTGACATCCATAGGTGGATATGTTGGCCAGTACCTGCAGTTAGCCAGCCAAAAACTAAGTTAAGCGCCTTGGGAACACTAAGTGCATATGGATATTCCGAATGCGTTCGATACAAAAGAAACTAAGACATACCCTGTTGTTAAAACATGAACACTCATCTCAATCCCTGATGGGAGTTTTGTCCTGGCCTGGGATGATTGTTTGAAGGATTCGTTTATCTCTTTTGACAATTCAACGTCCTGACAATGTTTCACCAAATGCAGCAGAAAAAAATTATTAATGTACACAGCAATACTATAAAAGCTCATAACTTGACTTATTACTGATGGACAGAAGAAAAAATTGCAGACAAAGATTTTTAACAAATAAAAGCGCACATGTAGCCCACAAAACAAAAGCTCATAGGTGACTTTCAAACCCTGCTAATAAATTGATAAAGGATGATACAGAGGCTACCATACTACTGCAGAAGCTCACAAATAAATACTAAACAAAGTCAACCCTACGCTCATCTCCCTCTCATCATTAGTACAAAAATCAGGACATAAGCAAAGTGGAAAGCCTGACGATAAGTATGTAGATAGATTACTGTCAGTGCAGTGCAGCATTAAGTGTTAACTTGGCTTGATCTTCATACCATTTTAATTTGAATTCTGATGCCCAGAACGTTAAAGAGTTTATCTACTACTAAAGAAGAAAATGGTTGGTCAAATGAGATCTGAGTATCGCAATTAATGCCTATCTATATCATTGGCTCTAGGGGAAAGGTGCATTATGTATAAATGATTCTTGGATAGCGGAAGAATTGAAGGCTAACACAAGTGCTCCTCTAATATAACCCCCAACTGTGAGTCCTAGACCAGTGCTAACCCTTGCTCTACTATGCTAACCGCATAGCTTGAACCTGAAATCCACTAGAGCCATCAAACCAGAGAGAGAAATCAATTAGAGACCCTTGTACTGGATGCACATGCCTTAAAGGGCAAAAGTTATTGCGTGAGTGGGGTTATTGTGTGAGTGTGTTAGTGGACGGGTGCGATTAGAAGTTGAGAAATCTAATGGCTGAAAAAATGCTACGTCATTTAATGAACCCGACCCACTAACCCGACCCGCAAAACCGACCCGGTTTCATTAAATGACGTGACATTTTTTCAGCCATTAGATTTCTCAACTTCTAATCTCACCCGTCCACTCACACACTCACACAATAAGCTCACTCATACAATAACTAGGGCCTGCCTTAAAGATAGGCTAATTGGGCCTGGTCTAGGTTTCAATGACAAAACTAAACCGATGGTCTGAAAGGTCAATGCATACAAGTTACAAGAAGTTGTATTGTAGGCTGGGTGATAGGACAAAAACTGCCATCCCATTCATGGCATCAACATGTCATGTAGGCATCATCTGGAAAATCATAAGTATTGCCAGTGAAAAAATCAACACCAATTTCTTAAGTAGAGCCTTTGTCACATAACAAAACCAACCCCTCCCCATAGTTGTGGGAGCCGGGGGGAAAGGGGGGTGGTGGGGGGATAGGAAAGAGCCCACAATTTGATATCAATAAGATGATAAATAAATAAATAAATAGCCATATTGATATATTAACATTTCCAAACCAAAAAAGTATTCCTGATCAACCAATATGCACACCTTGAACATCCCTTCAAGTTTGTTTGTAAATTGGCTGCCACACTCGGTCTTCAACTGCATTAGCAATAAAAAAACTTGTTAAACATTATAAATACCTGAAGAACATTTAGCAAACATATTTGAGCCTAAAATATATATCCACAACCTTGGAGATCATGGACTTCTCGGCATCGATAGAAGCACTTTTTCCTAAAAGCAGTCTTTTCGCAAGATCCTTCTTGTAGAACGCTTCAAACACATCCTTGCCCTTCATTAATAACAAAATATGAGACGTGTTTCTCTGTATTATTTTGAAGATAAACATGAAAGAGAAGTAAATATAAACAGTTAGTTGATGAGTTAACAGTGGAACTGACCTGGATAAATCTGAATAAAACCAAAACTTTATCGAGGGTACCCTCCAATTCCTCCTCAGAAGTACCCTTATTTCCAGCACGAAGCTTCTCATCCAGAAACTTTGCAATCAGCTCAGCAGGTCGGTTCTATTTAAAGAAAAACAACATTGTACACTTGGTGAAACTATTGAAGCATATCAGAAATAAGACTGACTGATAACGACGCCGAAGGAAGATTGAATAGATATATAAGTTCCTGAATAACTATCTTTTCCAGAACAACTCCAACCATGGAAGAGGAAAATTTCAAGGGGTCCCAAGAATTATCAAGTATGTCTAGAATAATCAATATATTCTAATAACTGAAATAGTAGTATTTGTACTGGTCAGGAAAAATGGTATATCAAAACAAAGAAAAAGATTGATGTGCAAGACACTTTGCACTATTAAATCCACACAAAAGCTGGAGATGATAATTTCTAATCTGTAAAACTACGAGTTTAAGGACACAAATTTTTGTTCCCATGGAAGCATCTACACAAAATTGGTACATTTTAACATTTGAAAAAATGCTTGTCATTTTAGGTCCAGAACAAAGAAAGTTATCTGGTCTGGGGTTGCTAATCAACCCATAGCTATTCTGGTTCCTATATGTGTAAATCCCTTATAGATGCACCTTCCAACCGTAACTCTCTTCTTCTTTTCTTTCATATAGGTTCTTCACCAACAAAATCTAGCAGCAACAGCCCCATAATATAAGCTAAATGGCTCTCTTCCTCCCCCCACCAAACACAACAAAGAAAAAACAACATTCAAGGAAATTTTAGTGCATTCATACTGTCAGATGCAAGACTTGGAGCTTCAGCAATAGAGAAATTGAGAAGATTGAAAACCATCCATAGAGGTTCATTCTAAGCACTTTTCTCTCTACAAGAACATACAACCTAGTAGTAAGTTGTCTCCATAAATTGAAAACCAGTTTTTATTCGTAGTTTCTTATCGATGATAAATTAAGCATCCAAATATACTGGTTTAAGGTCCTAAATTTAAATACCATACACACATTGGGTTGATTGCCTCCTGGTGTCCTCCTTTTGTTGGGAGCACGTATAGTAAGCGGTATAATACCTTTCTAATGAACTTTGACTTTTATCAGCCTTTATACGGAGGAATGAACAGAAAAAAGTTCTTTAGTAAAGATGGAAGGCTACTTAAAAGGAGGATGTCAGCACTACTATTTGCACACCATGTGTAGTCAACATCTTCAGCTATAGACTATGAAATCCAGTCAGCATTAAACACCATTAATTTTTCTTGAATGAAATGTAGGCCATGGAATATAGTATCATGTCAGATCCGGCCCACTGGCATTACCTACGCACAAGCATCTAAATAACCTTTTCTTTTTGGAAATGTTACACAAGTAGGATGCCTATCTTACCCTCTGAAATCAGGCCGGTCAGGTTGGTAGTAATGTGATTGCCATAGGCCAGAATAATAGCCTTTTTCTTGTTTTATTTAGATAAGAAAGGCTGTTAATTGGTTCCAGTGAAGCAGGGACTTAGAAAAGGTAGATGTGGATACAGTCCTTCCCTTCAGAATATTTGCATGGAGTTGACTCTCTCAAAAGCCTAACTCACCACTAACAGCCTAGGAATTCCGTCATCCCTGCCATAGGCCAGAATAATAGCCTTTTTCTTGTTTTACTTTTTTTTTGATAAGTAAGACAAATTTATTAAAACAACTAAAAAGTCACCAGTACAAGAGAATATACTGAAGGATCGGAACATAAGCAAACTAAACACCTAATGGAACACAAAGGCCCAAAGAAAACCAACAACACCAACAGCACCTACCCACCCAAGAAACATAAACACCCTCAACCCACAAGCCAACAAGACTCCCAAGAACCCCCACCCACCCTCAGCCCTAAACCCACCCAAACGCGGCCAGCCATGCCACCCCTAGCAGTCAAGCCCATAACTTTTCGCCTTCTTAGTGATCGAAGAAGACCCTTCATAGTTAACCGAAAACTTCAAGCCCTTCAACTCCCTGATCATTCTCCCCTTGTTTTTCTAAACTTTTGCGAACTGAGCGGCACCCGATTGTGTTCCAACGCCGCAAAGAGGTCGCTCAGCTTTCCCTCTTGACCATCACACGACAACCCAACCATCTGACCCACAGAGGAAACCATGTCCAAAACCCATGACGGAGATTCCCCCCTCAAAGCTTTACTATGGAAAGTGACCGCCGAGGATTCGATCGAGGGTACAGGTTCTGTCACCTCCACCAAAGACAACTCACCTCCAACCGTTCCCGATGCATCTAGCACTCCCACGACAGTCCCCTCTACAATACTATCAAACCGAGTGATCCCAACTACCTCCTCCGACTCAGCACAATGACCAGGGGAGTGAGAATGCCCTCCATCATTGGCCCGGCCCTGCCCCACTCCAAGAGCCTCACCCATCACCCCAGCAAAACCCACAACCTTATCCGCATCATAGAGCACCAAGGAAGACCCAACGACCTCAACTGGGTCATCAACAGGAAGATCTGGCGCAAAAAAGATCCCCTTGGGGGAGGCAGACACGCCCTGAGGCAGAGAACCGGAGCTCGGCGACAGCTCCGGCGCCGGAAGGGCCTCCGGGATGCTATCCCGCACCCCCGCATCCGTCATCGCCGCTCCTCCCGCCGCCGGAGCATCAAGATCAGGCGAAGAGAAGCCCTCCTGGGACGATACAGACACGCCCTGAGGCAGAGAACCGGAGCTCGGCGACAGCTCCGGCGCCGGAATGGGCCTCCGGGATGCTATCCCGCACCCCCGCATCCGACGTCGTCGCTCCTCCCGCCGCCGGAACCTCAAGATCTGGCGAAAAAAAACCCTTCTCGGACGAGGCAAACACGTCCTGAGGAAGGGTACCGGAGCTCGGCGACAATTCCGGGGCCGGAAGGACCTCCGGGATGCATTCCCGCACCCCCGCAGTCAACGTTGCCGAGCCTCCCGCCACCGGAAGCTGGTGTGCATCACTCGTCGAATCACTGGTCTGCATTGGGTCAGGAATGAGACCCGACCCATCGCCCACAACCTGAAGCCCCAACGAAGTCGACTGACCCGGCCCACTGATGCCCCCATTTATCTTCCCTTGCCCAGCCAGCTGACCCGGCGCACTAGTGCTCCCTAATAAAGCTAACAAAGCGTCGATCTCGTCTCGAATCCTTTTCAATTTGAAACTCCACAAAGCCACTTCCATCACCCTGTCACCAGCAGGCGGAACAATAAATTCTGACTCATTGGAATATGAACCGGCCTGCAGCACATGCAATGTGCCCCCCAAAATGGCATGCGCAGAGACCTGCAGCGCTGCCTTCTTCTCCACGCCATCCTCAGACTCCTCACCACCCATCACGGCCAGCACCCCACCCTCAATGCTCTCCCCCTTCGACCCTCTCTTAGCAGCTTCAACGAAAGAAACCTCCGTTCGTACTCTAGAGCCATAAGAACCGCCACCCTCCTTATGAATCTGACCAAGGTAGGAAACCACGTCCTGAAACACTGAGACAAGTTCCATCCACCCTGACCCCTCCATTCCTTCCGGTACCATCACTACCCCTCTCCGGCACCCCCCACCAAACTCAGCTATGGCCACATATCTACCGGCCTTGTTGCAGCACCTCTGTGCCATAAAAGCTCTGGGTGCTTCGTTAAATTTCGCCACAAACTCCCTATTAATATCCGCCAGCAAGCTACTCACCATGTTAACCAACCAGACAGCACCATACCTCCCAAGAAAGATAGAACTCAAGGCCTTCCGACTCCACTCGGAGAGTTTCACAACACCGTTGCCTAAAACGGTAACCTGAAATTCCTTAGCTTCAGCACGGAATCTACGAGAAAAGGACATAGAGAGCACTAAACTAACGCAACAACAATAACGGACACAATCAAGCCAACGACCAAACACCTAACCCATACATCCCACAGACAAGCTTAGAGAGGAGTATTCTAGAGAGAAGGGGGAGCTTCTCTCTCTATCCCTTTTTCCTCAAAACCTTTTTCTTGTTTTACTTAGATAAGAAAGGCTGTTAATTGGTTCCAGTGAAGCAGGGACATAGAAAAGGTAGATGTGGATACAGTCCTTCCCTTCAGAATGTTTGCATGGAGTTGACCCTCTCAAAAGCCTTACTCACCACTAACAGCCTAGGAATTCTGTCATCCCCTGAACAAACACACATAAATATATAGAATTTATATTTCAGACATACTGAAGCTCTTGTACAGCATATCCTAGAACATCACAAAACCTCACTCACAAGTAAAGTTGAGAGGAAGATAAGGTTAATAGTGCACAGAGATCACATGCGAAGCTAACCCATGTCTGGTAACAAAAGAATTACTAATAAGATTGTCTCATTCTCTACCTAACACTCAGTAACCATTAAATTCATACTTGCATGTTCGTGTTCTGTTCTTCCTTAATTTGCAATACCTTATATAAAACTATGTCACATATTATCCATTGGTTGAAATTGATAAATGGTATAGCAAACAACAGGAACAATAAGACAAGAAATACCTGCCGGAGATTGATGAGATGCTCAAATGCGTCCTTTATGGTATTGCAAAATGCTTCATTCTTGGAAAAGCTTTCTTCCCATATTGTGTCAAGCGAAGCCTTAAATTCTAAAAGGGAGGAAACCATATCTTTGTCTTTCTCTTCATCCATGACAATGCCCTGCCCAGTTCTGCGGATGTATGAACTAAGTGCTTGCCTTAATGACTCAAGGGCATTGACCCTTAAGAACAGTGAATACATCCTTTGAAGGTCCTCAATACGGTTCCCGTCCATTAGCATCATGAACCCCTGGAAAATAAAAGAAAGCCCAATTGTTCAAAATGATGATAAAGTTTGCCATATGAACAAAGTCAAGAATTAAAGATAAAACAAGCAGAAAACCAAGGGAAGAACAGGAAAGTCAAGTACGCATTCATGCCTTATCAAGAATGGCAGATATGTGGCGTTCAAGGAGTTGCTTTTCCGCAGTTGCAATTAGAGGCTTCCTTGTACTTGCGTCCAGATAGAGCAAACATCTTTCATGTTCCTCGTGCAACCTTGTCTGCAACAATTGTTAACAACAAATCCTCAAAAAAATCACGTAATCTACAATCATATGACTCGACAGATCAAAATTTTTACTCTGAAAATCATTTTAAAGTCATTTACACAATTAACTCAGTAAAAATACAGTTCACTAAAAAGGAGAAAATAGCAGAGTAACTTGAGAACTTATAGTTGGAATAGTGAAAAGGTCAGAACAAAAGAGAAACATGCACCTCCACATGCTTCAAATAGTCCGGAACATCTGATTGCTGCATGTATTTCATGCCTTCAGCAGCAAAAAACTCAGATGTGCACTCAAGGAATGGCTTCTCAAAGCTTTCCGAGTAAATTCCTAGAGCACTAAACATCTTCAAAAGATGATTAAGAAGAGTCCTATCCACTGCTTCACCTAATCTGAAATACCAAACAGAACAAAGTAAATTGCAAGTTGAAATACAAAGTTTCTTGATATGGTAATGAATTAATCTGATCAATCACATATAAAGAACAAACAAAAAGTCCTTGATTATATAGCTGAATATTGGAGACACAGGTGCCAACTTCTTATTTTGCAACTTAATTCCTTTCCATACATTCTTGACATTTTCGATGAAGTTTGAAAACATGGTACTTATCAACTAAGAAAACAATATATCTCTCCATAGTCATCCCTACATGCGTCTAGCTTTTTCCACCATGGCAATTTTGTAATTCATATACCATTAGCAAACCACAATAGAAACCCAGAAAAACAAAAGATGCCACACCTTGTATACATTAACACAGACATGCAAACCAACGCCCCACAATAGTTCTCTGTTTATGTTTTGATGAAGGAGAAAACAAAAGGGAAAAAAAGCATCAGAAGTATAGATAATTAAAATAGAGGAATAAATCTCCTAGGCCCATAAACTCACTTCGATGAAAAACGAAAAGAAAGACACTACCCTAACTGCCATATCACAGGGGTGGGGGGGAATCTTTCTCCCTCCCCCGGAAGGAAGAAGGGGAGGTTGAGGAGGGACCTAAGTTTCAAGTGAAACTGTTGTCACCAACGATTATAGAATCAGAGACAATGTAACCGGTATCTGGGGACTATGAAAATAGTCAAAACCCAAGAGATTCCACCAGCAGCAAACTTTAACAATATGACCATAACCACCTCTTGTAATCGCTGGCCCATTGTAGGTAAGAACTCAAGTCATTTGGAACTAGATACATTCTTTATTCAAATTAAAATTATGGACTACAACAAACAAGCACAAACCCAGATTAATAGCATCAGGGACTCACAAAGAAAGACAGCAAAACAAACAAGAGGATCATAAAACGCCATAAAGGCCCAAAACAGGAGGGTACCATCTACTGAAACCAAATATATAAATTCCCCGGAAATCTCCAAGCAAGAACACCAGAAAGATATGATGGGACCCTTTTTGGAGGAGATGCATGATTGCTTGCATGTTGACACAAACTATTAGACAAAATATTATTATTAACTACAAGTGGAAGAATATATATTTACCTTTCCCTCTCAATCATTCTTAAAAGGCCAGTGACAGTTTTGTGCTCAACTTCTGGAGACAATGAAAGATGTTTGCGGAAAAGTTGCAATCCCATGTCCCATAGTGATCGTACATTAGGTGTTTGCTTCACGTATGTTCTATCTAGATATAAGGCTATACCACGAATCAATAACATTTGGTCACAAAGATCCTGCCAGCATCTCTCAACAAGTGATAAAAAAACCACCAAATCTGGGCTTTGGCCAACCATGGACTGCAATGCTGCAGATATGTGCAATTCACACTCCTTTTCAATCCGTTGATAGAGATTTCCCCCCAATTTGTGCAAACAAAGATCATTGACAGCCTAAAGGACAACATAAGGAGTTGGCTGAGAAACAATCATCTCTGAAATTTTTTAATAGGAAAAAGCCACTGAATTCTAAACAAAGAGAGAGAAAGGATGCAGCAGACTATACCTGATAAAGAATCTCTGAGTCAATGGGATCTGGTTGCTTTAAAAATATAGCAGATATAGCTGACTTCAACTTTGCCCATGTAGCCTCTTCAAAATTTGCAGGAAGTGTTGGTTTCGCTTCAGAGAACAAAAAGGAACATGAGAAACAAAATACATCAGTCCATTGTCCAAATCATAGCAAAAGAGAGGACATTTTTGGCTTCCAAGCTTCAATATGGTAGTCTTGTTTTAACTTCAATGAAACTTTCTGGCCCCTCACAATTTATTGACGCATGCAACATAACAAGCAAATAAATGCAAGAACTTTCCAGTGGAAAATCCTGTTAGGAGCAAGGTGAAATATATCAAACCTAATCTCCATCTATCCAAGTCATAGTCATCTACTAGAGTCAACATTTAAATCGGCATATATCAAGACTCGGTAAAATTTTCCTATTCAAAGAATAAAATGCACTACGTAAAGATAAAAACATGAGAAAAGAGGCACACTGAAGAAAGCTTTTAAAAAACATTAAGAAAGTTGGAATAGCTACCACAAACTGAAATCTTCATCTGATGTGAGCTAATTTGAAATAGAAGAACGCAAAAGAGGGGGAGAATAGGTTGCACCTCACCAGGCAATCGGGACCGATAGTTGAAAAGAATAACATTAGTTCATAGATTACTTAACTAAGTGAAATAATGCTTATGGGCCACAAAGAGAAGGAATGTAGGTGAAGCTGAAACAAGATAAAAGATAAGGACAAACAGTATACAGTCAAGACCCTACTGGTTTCTTGTAGAACCTCTGACATGGATTATAAAACCTAGAGTTTAGCTGTTTGAATTTGTCTACAGAGAGCAGCAAGACTTCACTCTGCATTACAGGGAAGTCATTTCAAACAATGGTTATGGATCAGCGGGCACGAAGAATAGATTTAATTGATATGTCTAACTACATAATCAAACAGTCTAGTAGTCTTATGCACACAAGAAACTTTCTGTTCAAGTGAGATCATGCACTAGATCCCCCCACGCACTGTTCCATTTCCTTTTAATAGGCTCCTATCTTACTCACCGAAGTTACACTTCTCTACCTTGCTGAGAATGTGTAATGCAACCATTATTTACTTAGAATTTCCAAAACTTTTTGTCTCAAGGGATTGTAATAAAAGCTGAGCGATGGGAAGGTGAAATAGGAAAGAGAGCCCATATCCGTGGTATCCCTGGTTTGGAAGGGAGGGGAAGAGACATCCCTCTGGCTCCAATTCCTCCAATCCAAGTAAAGGTGGGAAAACTGGAGGGAGGGAGACAGGGAAGCTTCTTCTAGTTTTATTTTTTTTTGTAAGAATGGGGAGTTGCTGCGGCAAAAGATTATCAACTTTCCTCTATTCAAACACAGATCAGGAAGTACGGATATAGACCTTTTTCATTGTTTAGTATGCACCCAGATTGCATTCAAGAATGTAATAACGATAAAAAATTGGTAACCCAACCATGCTAACCCCAAATGAATCGATCATAACTGGGGGAACCTATTGTTATGGAAGATATATAAATGTACACAGAATAATAACCATATTCAGCCAAGTCCCACAGCTGAAAAGGCATAGGTCCAAACGAGATTCAAGCATCGAGTGGCTGAATTCTATCAGAATGAGGGTATTGTACCAGTACCCAGATCCAAAAATAGAAGCAATTATAAACCTCATTTAGTGCATACGCCTCAAAGAAACTCCAGGCATCCTAGCTCAATTTCACCTAAAAATCAAAGCCAAACCTCGAAAACTCCAGCTCAATGAAACATTCTTATGGACATAAACCCTAGAATTACCAAATTATATGCATGTGATATACAGAAAGTATTAAGAACCTTTGACGAGCTTGATTACGAGCTTCTTCGATGGCTGGGGCGGCTGGGCCTTTTTCCTAGCCAAATTGGCGCCGACAGTGCGGGGGGGCGCGGAGGAATCATCGGGCTTGAGATCTTCTTCGAGGGCCTTGGAGGAGGGATCGAAATGTAGGAGGTTGTTGTTGCTGCTGGGGTTGTTGAAGTCTTGGTGGTGGAGGCCGTTCTTTGGGTCGAGGGCTGCAGCTTGGGACTTGACCTTTTTCATTGGGGCGAAGTGAGGAGGAGAGCTGGGATTTGAAGTACTGGTCGCGTTGCTGGCGGTTGTAGCGGTGGTGGCTGAGCGTTTGGTGGGGAGAGACATGAAAATGGAACTGATCAAGAGGGCATTGTAAGCGAAACAAAGAAAGAAAAAGAAATGAAAGGTTTGAGAAGGGAACAGATATGCCTGCTGCTGTGAGAGAGAGAGAGAGAGAGAGAGGGCTTCATTTTCTATTTTTCTACTTGTTTTTTTTTAATAGCTATTTGTCTCCTTTTTCTTTTATTGACATAGAGGTCCAAAACAAGTTTACAAAAGTAATTTTCAGCCATCCAAAGAAAAAAGAAAAAAAGAAATCCACTTTGCTTTCAATTTAGAAATATATTTTAGATATCTAGTGGTACGTTACTTTTTTTGTTTTTTCTAAGCTAGTGCATAGTGGTACGTTACTTGAAATACTTGACTATCGTGTAATTTAGAAATAGTATGAGTCGTTATAATTACTTTTCGAAATCTTTTAGAGTTCTAAAGACAGTCATTCTACTAATGCATGAAAAAACAAAAAACAAAAAACAAAAAAAAGGAAAGAAAAACTCTATCAAGTTAAGAGTGGCAGCAGTGTGAGTTCCCATCACATATTTGTTTTTTTCTTTTTTTTAATCATCACAAATTTTATTTTCATTTTTTTCTAATTCATCACACATTTTATTAAAAGTAAATAAAATTACATCAGAAAAGTTACAATAGAAACGACCCAAATAGTCGGCAACAAATCTTGGGTGTTGAAGCCTATAAATGAGGATACAAGGTCTTCGGCGGATGCGAGCAAGAAGCCCTCAGCAAATGGACTCGAAGGCCCATTGAAAGTAACAAACACTACACAAGGCAATGGCGACCTCCACTAAAGGAGGGACATACACATCGTCATCGATCATGCTCCCTTAGAGCACTTTATATGCAAATATCAACAGTAAATATAACATAGATTCACAAAAAGTAAACACACGACAAATAAACATACTAAAACACCTAAACAAGTAGGTAAGCCCAAACAAACGAATAATTAACATAGGCAGCGAGCTAAGCCTAGTAGACTCTGGCCAGATCTAATCCGGAGGGGTTGGTGGCGGGAGTGGTGCATGATGGCGATTAGTGGAGATCAACAACCTTAGAGGGAGGTTAGGATCTGCCGAGATCGGTCCTAGGGAGCTTGACAAGTCACAAAAAGCAAAGGAGCAATCGACAGTGACTAGAGATCTAGGCGTGTGAGATAGGTCGTGCACCGAGTGAGGCGCGTGAGTCAACACGCGCCAGCGAGATAGGTCCGGGTGAAGATCAGGGTCGTCTGAGTTCGGGCATGGGGTGCATGTCAGTCTAATCTTATCGAAACTATTGTCTGTCATTCGTGTACCACCTAAAAAGAAAAAGAAAAAACCCACAACCAACTAGTCGAACCAGAGAGAGGGATAAAGGAACAAGGTGTAATACTCCTAACCTTTTGAGCTACTTTTGAGACTCTTTTGTTAATGCTTTCATTTTCATATTTTTAGTAATTGTGTTCTTATCCTTAGTATTTGTTTTATTTTCTTAATTTGTGTCTTGTTTAGTATTTATCATATGATTAATTTGACTTGATTTTATTTCCTCTAATATTTTAAGTAATTATGATCTTTGGTATTTGTTTAATTGCTTCGGTTTCTAAATTCGTGACTTTAGTATTTTGATCTACCTTTTTAATTTACATTGCGTATGTTATGGGTGTGGGCCGGTTAATCGGCACCGCCACCGGTACTGGTATGGATAACCGCTCCCCGCTTAGTAGAGGGGGCGGTACCTGTTGCCATTTTCACCAAATTGTGGTGAAAATGGCGGTGGCGGTGAAACCCGACCCGCTCGACGGTTCACTGCCACAATTGTTTTAATTTTTTTAACAGTTGGCGTCGTTTTGGGTTAGTGGGATTGAGATTTTAGGTTTTTCTCCTCCCCCCTTTGCGAATCAGTCACTTGACTTCTCCTTACTCACTCCTTAGCCAGCGACCACGACCTTCCTCCCCTCCGTTCGCGTCTTCCTAGTGCCCCTCCGCCCTCCTCCTCGCCGTTTGCCACCGTGGTAAGCCTCTCTTTCCCTCTCAGTCTCTCTACTCTCTCTCTCTCTCTTGAATGTCATAATTCTCTCCGCCTCCTACAGTTGTTGCCGGTGCAGCGCAACTTGTTGGCTCAGCTGCTCTTTCGACTCTGTCTCTTCCTCAAGGCTCGATTCTCAAACCTTCAGGTCCCTCACGGTAAATTCTAAGTTCCTTTCTTTCGAATCTGTCTTTCTATTTAGTGGACCTGTGGTAGCTCAGGGGAGAAAATGTTATACTTATAGGTCGTTGTGCTACATTCATCATTCATGCAGGAATTTCATTGATTTTTCATTCATTTTTAATTGTAGAATTTATTAATATATTTGACCTGTGCTTAATTTGGCAGTGGCCTTGTCTCCATTTCGTGGCTTGAATTATGGTGCCAATTGGATTGTGGTATGTCTTTCTATCTCATTGTCTCTATAAAATTCAGTTACAAAAATTTCATTTATTTTAATATGCAAAAAATTTATTTAGGGTTTTGTATACGGATAATTGTGATTTGTGAAACTGTTGAAGGATGAGATTGAATTGGTTTGGATAATTGTAGTTTGTGAAAATGTGGGAGGATGAGATTGAATTGGTTTGGATAATTGTGGTTTGTGAAACTGTTGGAGGATGAGATTGTTGGTTTGGATAATTGTGGTTTGTGAAATTGTTGGAGGACGAGATTGAATTGGTTTGGATGCTTGGATATATGTGATTGAATTGTTTGATTTGGTTTGACAAATTGTTTATTTTGAATTGAATTTTAGGTTATGTTTTGTTTTTCAAAAATCTATTTTTATTTTAAGATTTTCAATCCATTTAAACTCTAAAGTACATAGAAAAGGCCAACTTATGGTAACTTCTAATGTGGAGGTGGTTATAATTTAATATGATCACATCTAAAGCTATTAGTTGGCCAACATTTTTATTTTTTTGAAAACCAAAGTTTGATCAATGTTTTTTCTAAAATTATTTTATTTGCATTGCTTTTTATTTATTTTCATATGGATATTACACAATCACGTATACCCATTAATGAGTCTGGAATTGGAAGTGAAACTAGCCACACTTCTAACCTGATAGGTAGTAGTGTGGCTACTACACCTTCTCAATTTTGTTCAGTCACTCCTACAGAGAGTATGAAAATAACTGACACTGATCCTATTGGGTTACCACCACTTCCTCCACTTAAAAAGAGGAAAAACTCACGGGAGTCTCCGGTTTGCCAACATTACACTAAGATCACTGATGAAAATGACCCCATGAATGTTAGAGTTACTTGTCACTTTTGTAAGAAAGATTTTCCTGCTCATCACAAGAAGAATGGGACATCGGGGTTGCGCAACATTTAGACTCTTGTCTGTATTACAAGAGGACTTTAGCGGGTCACGTAGATGTTGGTCAAATGTTGTTGAATTAAGATGCATCAAAGGTGAGTAGTGGCGATGTTGGGGTGATGGGGGTCACTCGCAAGTTTGATGAATAACCATTTCTTACGGTTCAAAAGGTTGGGTTTAGGGCATTGATGCATTATTTGGAACCTAGGTTTAATATGCCTTCAAGGTATACGTTGATGAGAGATTGTATGACACTTTATTTAAGGGAGAAGATGAAGTTGAATGAGGGGTTTAGAGTGAATAAGTATAGAGTTTTCCTCACCACAGATACTTGGACATCAATCCAAAATATAACTATATGCGTGTGACTGGACACTTTATTAATTCTAGTTGGACATTGCATAAGAGGATCTTGTCGTTTAAGAGGATTCAAGACCATAAAGCATCAAGTATTCTACAGGAATTGGAAGATTGTTTGATTGAATGACAGATTGATAGGGTGCTCACTATTACGGTTGATAATGCGTCCTCTAATGATTCGGCAATTGACCAATTCAAAAGGAGACAACTATTTGAAAGTTTAGGTGGTTCAATTTTGAAGGTTGTGTGTGGTCATTAGTATTTACATTTGAGGTGTTGTGCACATGTTCTCAACTTGATTGTCTCGGATGGGTTAAAAGATGTGCATAAGTCACTAATTAAAGTCCGTAATATGATTAAGTACGTCAAGTCTTCACTCCAAAGGTTAAAAACTTTCAAGAAAGTTGTTGCAGCAAAAAACATTGCATATGGCCAATTTTTAAGTCTTGATGTTGCAACCCGCTGGAACACCTATTTTATGTTGAATGTTGCTGAAAAGTACCATAAAGCATTTGATCATATGATGATATTGGATGAACATTTTGTTATTTATTTGCAAGAGGATGAGCATGGGAGGCAGGGATTAGGTCCACCTACATTTGAGTATTGAGAGGTCATTTGTCATGCTATAAAAATTTTGAAGTTATTCTATGAGGTGACTTTGCGGGTATCGGGATCTAACTTGACTACCTCTAATGTATTCTTTGAAGAATTGACTAAGATTACTAGACATATCACCAGGTATAGATCCAGTGGGCAAAGTATGATTGTGGAGATGACAACAAAAATGCAGGCAAAGTATGATAGTATTGGGGTAATTTTGAGAGATTGTTTGCTGAGTATAGTAATGCCTCATCTACTAGTAGTGGTAGTGGTACTGCCACTGCTCCTTCTGCTGTTGTGGATAACATTGTGCCTATGATTGATGTTGATGATAACGGTGACATAGATTACTTTACTGAATGGAGAGTTTCTTAGAGGATGTTGGAGTCCAAATCTAAGATTGAAAGGTATATATCTTAGGGAGTTGAGCTGGTGACTCCAACATTTGATATTCTAAATTGGTGGAAGGTGAACTCTAAGAGGTTTCCAATTCTTTCTCAGATAGCCCGTGATGTACTGGCAATTCCTATCACCACTGTGCCCTCTGAGTCAGTGTTTAGTACTGGAGGTCGGATCTTGGATCCTTTCCGGAGTTCGTTGCCTCCAAGGACTGCATAAGGACTTATATGTATTCAGAATTGGTTGAGATGTGACCCTATTATGGGCTGGTTGATGATCAACTCGAAGTGTCTGATAACATAACTGAAGATGAAAAGACTTACAGGCTTAATTCAGGTAAATTTATTCTTTGGTTGTTACTTGAATAAATTTACCTGCTTTGACGACGAAAATCGAGATGGAATAGGACACATGTTATGATACTTGCCCCACCTTTGAGTCTTTTTTTATACTCTTACATTTGGACAATGTTTTTTTGGTGTATCATGAATGTATAATATTGTATTTTAGTAATTTTACAGTGTAGACTTCTAGTATGCATTTGTTGTAGTTTTGTAAGTTGTAAGTTGTAACTTGTACGTAGTTTTTTTGGATTTAGAATATAGTCAAATTACGTCTTAGTGTTTTAATTGTGAGAAATGAGAATGATCAATATTGGGTTACTATTTATTGGTCATTCTCAAAAAATGGACATATAGAAAAAAGTCATATAATAGGAATCTCCATGATTAACTATAGTCATGAGGATCAATAATATGACCAACATTTCAATATTTATAATTTTAGATACAATTTCAATTATATTCCTCTATTTATTTCATAATTTGTTTTAGATTTTTAGACACAAATTTGAATTTTGTTTAACCTTAACGTTTGATTAGAAAAAGAAAAAAATAACCAAAAGAGCAAATGAGCTCTGCTAGAAGCACATAAAAGAACTAAAGTTTATAAAACGTGGAGAAGCAATTCACAGATCAAGTTGGAGTTTTGAACTAAAGATTATAGTGTTGCAAGTCTTATTAAGAACACTCATCATCAAAGAAATGGGTCCAACCTATGACCCAAATGGCAAAAAACTGGCCAAAACAGCAAAAAATGGCCCAACAGGCCCAGTGTTGGAAGCGGTTAACCGCTACCGCTATCGCTGGGTACCGGTAACTGGTTCCACCGGTACTGGTTGCACAAATTTCATCACCGCTTCGGGCGGTAGCAGTGGCCCATGCACAACCCTAGCGTATATGCTTTCTTTCTTTAATTCTTAAATCCTTGCATTATTTCATTTAAATCAATGTGCTTAAATGTCTTATTTGACTTGAGTTTTGTTCCTTGAAATTTTTAGATTAATTTGGATAATGTCTTATTTGACACTCGGGAGGACCGAGAGCAGACCCCCGGGAGGACCGAGAACTAGACTCTCGGGATGACCAAGACTAGGATCCTAGGATAAGCTAGCCCTGAATTCCCGGGATGAACGAATGCTGTACTTCCGGGATAACTAGGGTACAGGCTCGGAGGCCTGTATGCCCTACTTACCAGAGGTGTGTGCCTGTATGCTCGGGGATGACTAGGGACAGGTCTGAAAAGCTTGGCATACCAGACCAATATCTAGGAACATGCCTGTATGCTTGGGGATGACAGAGGACAGGCCTAGTCACACGGAAAGCTCTCCCAAACCCTTGAATTTTGTCTCGTTTCCTTGTCTCATTCTCTTCTGTCATTTCCTTGTCCATTTAACATGCATAGTGCAGTAAAATTCAATGTCAATCTGCATGCATTGAATGAGATTGTGTATTACCTTTGCAGCTCATGATAACCCAGAAAAAGGGGGTGTGCCATTTGGCTTCTCTTGCCCCTTGCCACCCAAATTGGTCATCGAATGAGCTTGCTTCTTGCAGCTCCTTTAGATAACTCTTGCCGTCTATTTGGCCAATTAAAGAGCTTGTTTCTTGCAGCTCCATTGGACTCAAACATGACTTGCTTGGTTTAAAGAAAAACCAACAAAGTCGTGTAGTGCTAGAACCCTAGTGTGTGTGTCGAGCAAGTGAGCAAGAGAGGCAGGAGAGTGAGCAGTCGGTGAAGGAAAAGAGAAGAAGGAGAAGAATGAAGAGAGATTTTCAAACCTATCTTGAGCCACCCGAAAATTACCAAAGTAAGGGTTAGGTCTTAGTGTTTTGGTAAGGATAGTCTTGCTGCATTTTGTGTTGGGAAAAATAAGTTGTTGCCTCTGTTTACTAGATCTTTTAATTAAATATCATGAGATTATGTACTAGGCATATTTGCATGTTGAAAGCATTAGGTTTTCTACGATTATTTCGCAAGAATCTGTTGCTGCGTAATCTTTGCATGCTCAAGATAATACTTGGTTGTGTTGTAGGTCACATCAGTGGCCAAATATTGTATTTGTTGGCTTTTGTGCACAATCGAGATTTTAATGATTTCAATAAAGAGATTAAGTTTATAAAATGAACATCTTCAAAGACAAAGTCATGTTTCATCAAATAGCCAAAGACTTGAAGAAAGAAGATCAAGAAGATGCAAGGAGCTCAAAAGTGAATATTAAAAACCTTAGGGTATAAACCTTGTAACTCTTTATTTCACTTTTGACAAGGATTATGAATCACACTTGCATACCTTTCAAAATGTGCATAAACCGTTTTAGCTTTTGTTTGAAAGATTAAATTGTTTTTAAAGGTCTCAAAACACCTCAATCAAACTCACAAACCTATCATATAGGGAAGTAAGTCTTTAAAATTGGGGTATCTAAAGGTGGTCAAAAACATTGTTTTAAAAGAACCGGACTATGTGCTTAAGTTGAAGAGGTCGACCAGCTTATGAAGCGGTCGACCGGTCTTCGACCGCTTGGTATATCGGTCGACCGATTGGTTTTACAATATGACCGTTGGGTAACGGTTACTTGAAGCGGTCGACCGGTTCATGTAGCAGTCGACTGACTCGTTTTAACAGACGACTCCCAACGACTATACACGACTAGTTTTCTTATGTGCCCTATAAATACACATTCATAACGTCTGAAATACATAGACAACACCACATATCATTTAGATCACTTGAAAAATATTCTAAACCTTCATATTCCACATTTCTCATATCATTCACACAAAACACACTTTCATATCTTTGTCTTTGTGTGAATCAAAAGATAGAGCCTTCAATTTTATATCTACTCTTTGAGAGAGTTTTGTTCTTCATCTTTATATCAGGAGAGGTGTTTCCTTTAGTGAGGTTGTTCACTAAAAAAGAAGCTTAGAGATGGTATATCTCAAGCTTGGTGAGGTTGTGAGTGGTGAGCTAGAAAAACCACTTGGGTGGGTTTAAGTATTGAGCGCGGGAAAACACTTGTACGGTTCTCTAGAACCCGGAAGCAAGAGTGTAAGCTATTTGAAGAATAGTGAGGAAACCTCAAGGCTTGGTGAAAGAGCTTGAGGGGTGGCTGTAGGCGTCAATTTTATATCTACTCTTTGAGAGAGTTTTGTTCTTCATCTTTATATCAAGAGAGGTGTTTCCTTTAGTGAGGTTGTTCACTAAAGAAGAAGCTTAGAGATGGTATATCGCAAGCTTGGTGAGGTTGTGAGTGGTGAGCTAGAAAAACCACTTGGGTGGGTTTAAGTATTGAGCGCGGGAAAACACTTGTACGGTTCTCTAGAACCCGGAAGCAAAAGTGTAAGCTATTTGAAGAATAGTGAGGAAACCTCAAGGCTTGGTGAAGGAGCTTGAGGGGTGGATGTAGGCGGGTTTGCCGAACCACCTAAAAATCACGTGTTTACTCCTCGTACCCTTCTCTTTACTTTTAGCACGTATTTACACTTATTACATATTATATACTTGTGCTAAATTAGTAGTTACTTTGCAAACACGTCTTTGATGGTTAAAAGCGAAAAGTTTACAAAACCAATTTCCCTCCTATTGGGTTGCCTTAATCCAAGGACTCACAATTGGTATTAGAGCTTGATGCTCATTTAGCAAGATTTAACCATTTTGAGTTAGAATGACAACTTCAAGCTTCAACATTCAAGTTGAAGGGCTTTTCACACTTAGATCACCATTTTTTTGATGAAAATGATTATGCATATTGGAAAGTTAGGATGAAAAAAGTTAGGATGAAAATTTTTAGCGGTAAACTCATAGTTAGCCTTATATCGTTGGGGCAAAATCAAATTACTACCCTTATTTTCCAAACTAACAATTTGAGACCCCTATGTTTCAAAATCACTCAATCCTCGCCCTCCGTTTAAATTCACCGTCAAATGAGACGGTTTTTCGTACATATATGTCTCACGTGCGTCTACTCCATACAAAATTGTTGAATCTGCCTTCAGCTCTCCCCCACTCAACATTCGGCCTCTCTGCCCACATTCTCCCTCTTTCCAGCCCATGTCTTGAGCTTGCTTTGTTGCAGAGCTCGCCCAAATGAGAAAGAAAGAGTCCACGGCTTCAGGACCTCCAACCTGTTCATTACGTTAAGGTTAAGAGTTGCCTCTTCCTCACTTTGTCCACCAGACAAGAACACAATCCCTGGTGAAGAAAGCTCCCGAAGAGCTTGGCGATTGGACTCGACGTTCTCGACATTGATGCTAGCTAAACGCTTTCCAATTGTGCTGGTACTCTCGTTAGCTGCCAAAATGCCTTGTAAATTTATTGACACAAGTAAACGACTCACAGTACTTCCTGCAAAAGACAAAAAGCTACACCCAGATGAACACTACCGCAAAAAACGACGCCACACTTGCAGACAAAAGTCAAGTTTTGTGCCATCACAATCTCGAGTTGGATTAATTATTTTTCCATTCTCTGGCCAAAGGGCCACTGCGATAAGCGTTTATATGAAGTGAAGTTGTTTCCGGGGGCACGCCATCCATAACCTCCAAAAATATCATATTCACTGGTGTGGTTTTGCAACGAAAACCGAGCAAGCTGCAAGAAAGAGTGATCAGTTGCTTCATCCTAGACTCGTGGTAGTGTCCATGGAGAGCTCAAAGCCTCACGCAGTAATTGTCTCTAGCCCCTGTGTTGGGCACCTTGTCTATGACCTTGAACTCGGCAATCGCTTCGTCGGCGATCAAAACTTCCACGTTACCTTCTTTGTCGTCCTTGAATCTGAAGCCTCAGCTGGTGATACCCAACTCATCCAATCAGCCATGGCACAGAAGCTCCTAGATATTGTCGTACTACCTCTAGTGGATGTCTCCGGTCAAGTTGAACCTAATTATCTGATCTTCCCTCGGCTAGCCACCGTTATGACCGAAATCCGGCCGACTCTCCGTTCCGCAATTTCTGACCTGAAGCCTAGCCCGACAACCATCGTTGTTGATGCCTTTGGAACTCCAGTACTAGAAGTCGCCGATGAGATTCACATGTTAAACTACGTATTTGTCACCTCTGCGTGGCCCCTTGCGCTGATGTTATATGCTTCAATCCTTCACAAGGAAGTAGAAGGAGAATACGTCGATCAAAAGGAGCCCTTGAGGGTCCCAGGTTGTATGTCGGTTCGGCCCGAAGATGTCGTCGACCCGCTGTTGGACCAGACAAAGCATGAATACGGTGTGAAGGTTGCAATGTTGCAAGAGGAGCTTTGTAAAGGTTGCAAAGGAATATGGTGTGAAGCTGACAATGTTCCATGGTCGTGGTGGGACTGTTGGAAGAGGAGGTGGCCCCACCCATCTCGCTATATTGTCTGAACCTCCAGATACCATTAATGGGTCACTCCGTGTCACTATTCAAGGTGAAGTTATTGAGCAATCATTTGGGGAGGAGCACTTGTGCTTTAGAACGCTCCAGCGTTTCACATCTGCTACTTTAGAACATGGTATGCACCCGTCCATTTCTCCAAAACCGGAGTGACGTGCATTGCTGGATGGGATGGCCTGCATTGCTCTGTGCGGCAATGAAAAGTGATACCCAGGAATCCGTACGAGCTTCAGTCGAGGCTGGAAATGAAGAAGAAAAATGAGCAAGGTCAGTTTGGTCATCCACCCATCACTTATCAAGGGTATTCTGGTCATTTCACAAAAAACCGTCTCATTTGACGGTAAATTTAAACGGAGGGCGATGCTTGAGTGATTTTGAAACATATGAGTCTCAAATTGTTGGTTTGAAAAATAAGGGTAGTAACTTGATTTTGCCCCAAAGGTATGAGGCTAACTATGAGTTTACCCCAAATTTTTATTCAGTCCATTGATTATGATCTATGGTTATGCATATTAAATGGTCCACATATTCCTAAAAATAAAGTTGGAGAGTTTGAAAACAAAAATAAATATAGTAACCTAGACAAGAAGAAAATTTCTTTGGATGCTAGAGCAATAAATATTATTTATTGTGCTTTAGATAAATGTGAGTTTAATAGAATATCTTCTTGCACAAATGCTAAGGAAATTTGGTATGCTCTTGACATTACTCATCAAGGGACTAATGTTAAAGATGAAAGCTCCTCCTCTTCCTCCAAAGATGGAGAAATAGCCAACATGTGCCTCATGACATTTGAGGATGATGATGAGGATGAAAATAAGGTATATTCTTTCAATGATGAACCTAAACATTCTTATACTGAACTTCAAAATGCATTTAATGATTTTCTTTTTCAATTTGAGAAACTAGGTTCAAAATATATATTTTTGAAAAGGAAACTCATTTTGATCTCAAAAGAAATTGATTCATTGAAAAATGAGCAAGATACTCTAAAGCTTGAAAATGATTTATTCAAACAAAAAACTTTATATTTTGAAAATGAGAAAATTGTTTTGAACGTGAAAATAATCTCTCAAAGTAAAATTATTGAAAAATATAATATGTGCTATGCGATTTTATTAATATGTGTAAGAGTGGTAGATCAATGAAATACGGTATTTATAAGCAAAATCTATAATATGCAACAATACTAGTTAGGGTTTAACATAGAAAAAAGCCACTGTCCAAAACCGCCTATTCAAATACTTTGCATTTTTATATGAAACTTTCCAAATAGTAATTATAAGTAATCAGGAAGTCTCTGTAATAATTTCAGCAAAAAAATGATGTAAGGAAAGGTCAAAAAGGCCCCTGGAGGTCTTTAAGGACAGTTTCGCATTTCACATAAAACGATAGGGTAAAAAGGGCCAAACAAGGAAAATAAGTATATGGTTGTGTAGAGCATGAAAAATAGATGTAGAAGCCAAAATTTGAGTCCAAAACGAGTAGAATTAGGGGCTCAAATCACAAAGCCCGTTTAACGGCCTAAATGGACTTTAGGCCCTTTAACTCTAAACAAGCCCAAAACCATATAAAACTACAAGGATAGGCCTAATAGGGTCTAAGAAAGCCCGATAGGCCTATATTTTGAGATTTAGGGCAGAATTAATATTTAGTTATAAAATGCATGTTTTATTCTTCAAATTAGTGTTATAAAGGATGACCTAAACCGACACTGCCTAAACATGGAACCTTGATCTTTCATATTTAATGCTTGCATATTTCTTTTATGACATTTAATTTGTGAGTTTCGGCTGGTGACATATGGGTTGACGAAAGTTCATGTTGTATGTGGATTTGATGAAGATAAAAGCTTGTAAATGATGCTCAATGGTAAAAATGGTTATGAAAATGCCCCAAGAATGCTCCAAACGAGTAGAAAGGTCATTTATTGGCAAGAAAACGAAAAGTGTATACATGTGTGAGATGTGTTCTAAGACAATGGAAAGAAAATGGAAATGAGTGACTTCTAAAGATGTTTGAGATGTATACATTACATATGAATGATATTCGCGTTTTAAATTGCTTTCACTTTATAAGAGGGAAAATAACTGTGAGGAACTCCCAAGCTTGTGAGGTGATTCTCGAAGAAAAAGAGTGACGGTACCGGGCACATGTTAGGAGAGTGCAACCCCCACACTATAGGGAGTGGTTGGGCTCCTTCTGGACGCTATGACATCGTTTTTAGAGGTTTTAAAGGACCTGGTGTAAGTGACACATGACAGTCCCACGAGGAGAGGAGGGACGCACAACCCGACTCTGGGGGTGAACAGAGCAGACACCGGGAATACCTCATGAAACCATTTGATGAGTAAATGCATTTTAATTGCATTTGCATACATTTCTTATGTTACTTCCATGTCTTGTATGTTTGAGAGTACTATTGCACTGACACTTATCTCCGACTTCAGCTTCGCTTTCTTCTCTTTGGACTCGAGGCTGCATGATCCATGACGTGTACGCTTATACGACACAACTGTAGGGTGGTTGTTTTGCACGGGAGTTCCAAGGAGTGCTGTAAATGGTGGCTGGGTTTCAAGATCAATATGGATAGTGCCATCGATCAAGGCTTGGTCAAAGATTGGCTCCTCGTCACTATGTGTTGGCTACTTTGATGATGGATGAGCTAGATCACCAGTTGCAATGGACCTATTGAAGATTTGCCCCAGAATGCGGTAATGGGGACAACCTTTCCTTTTAAAGCTCCTAAGTTTAGGATTCACTTGACTCACAAACTATCACATTTGAAATAATCCAGGGCATAGCGACCTAGTTGCATCCATCTGGGCTAAGCTAACTCATGTCGGCCATTAAACAGTGCTCTGAACATCCCTTAGGTTACTGTAACATAAAAATCATGTTCAGGCAATTTCACAAACCACCAGAAAGAACTTGCTGCCCATTGAACACCAAACCAAGCAATTTCACAAACAGATAAGCAAAAATCATGCCCAAGGATTTCACACACGTTCAGAAAAAAATTAGAGCCATTGATGGGGTATTATTATCGGCAGAAACAGATACGCAAAATTCATGCCTCATCAATGTCACAGACTAACAAACAAATCATTGACCCCATTAAGCACTTTATCCAAGCAGTTTCACAAACAAACATAAAAATCCATTGCCCAAGCAATTTTACAGACTAACAGAAAATAAATTACGCCCTTGGAGCGCTTTACCCAAAGAATTTCACAAACAAACAATAAAAAATCACGCCTAAGTGTTGAGTAAGCGGCAAACAGATTCACATAAGAATGGTGGCTGTATTGAGGCATTCCTGAGTTCCGTGCATCACTTCTACCCTACAATCAACATACACCTCAAATATTGATAGTGAAGCACATTAATAAATTCCAACTTACCTCATAACATTAGACCAAGCCTCATCATTGCCATTAACTGTGTCTGCCTTTAGTCTCCATCCGAACCCAATTTGTTTTAAGAGAAATACGAAATCATTGTGGTTCCTCTTCATTCTATTCCACTTTCCATTCACTAATTTCGCCGTTGGTCGGATTCTAGTAGGCTCACTCTGGTTAAGAGCCGCTATGACCGTCGCTTGTGCTTGAACGTTGAACTTACCACCAAATATGCGGCCTGCATTTGACTCTTCCATGAGCAGTTCCACAAAAACGCCTCAAGGGTTGCATTCCACAGTGTCAAATCCTCGAACTTTTCCATCCTCACCTAACCAAGTATTGCCAACATATTCAATGCTGGTTAAAACCATATCCAAGCCCACCACACCCCATTGTATCACAAAAATATAAGTGGAGTATTTGTTGTTGTAAGAAACAACTACGTATCTTCATCAAATCAGATCCACCATCAGGTTTGGGTACCTACCGTCCCACGTCTGTTGGATTTCTTTGGAAACGCAACCTCACACTTGTGACTCCCCTCCAATGGCTTTCGCTTATGGCTTCGCAGGTTGTACCGCTGCAACCAAATAGTCATCCAAAATTGCAACCCATTAGCATTGAGTATAAATGCATTTCCAACTAAAAAATTCTGGTATGGGATAACACCTTATAAGATCTGGTTACAGGCCTCGTGTTTGCGGTGTCCTACGAGCCAGATAATGCTCGTGTTGCTCTGTGCTAGTACCCACCCAGAGATGCTTTAGACCTCTCCTCACCTCCAGATCAACATGTTCACTCTACCATGAACTCACCGTTTTTATTAACCACCTGAGTTCCTCGACAAACTCCTTTTACTGTTGCTGACCTGATGTGTATTTCTCCTGCCTCGATCTTTAGGTTCTTCACTCTTGCTAGACAATTGTGACCCATTGAACGACTGATTACACGTACGACGCCAGCTTAACCTGAGAAAAGAGGGAGGGGTAGATGGTGGAGTTATGGTGTAACAGTCAGTATGGGGGAGAAGAACACGCGACAATCGGTGTTGGGAGACGAAAGGGAGGCTGGTTCTAGATAGTTCGACAGACTTGCGAGAGACAACCTTTGACTTAGTATTCAGGTCATCGTGGTCTTTTGATTGTGGGCTGGGCTGGGCTTAGAATTCATTTGGCATCTGGCCTTGAGATTTGTTAGCTGGGCTTTAGTTGGTTAAGGGTCAGCTGTCTTTTATCTTTTCGTTTGGGCCTTAAGCCTTGTTAGTAGTTAGCCCAAGCCCATTTGTGAAGGTAGTTATAGAGAGAGAAATCAGTCTTGTAAAGGGATCATAGATCATTTTTCTCAAATAGTGTTTGGGGAGATTTGCCATCTCAAATGAGCATTATGTTACTATTCGTGTAGTTCACCAATCAAATACAAAGTTTATCCAATATTCTAGCAAATTGTTACAAATTGGTATCAGAGGCCGATTCTGCATGGCTGACGGCACTAGGAAGGTGGTGGTGGCAGAGTCCTTGGCGAAAATTAAGGAGTAGCAGGAAGCTCAAAAGTAAGAACAAAAACTTCAAAGGCAGCAGATAGAGCAGATTTTGCTGCACTTGCATGATCTCTCTCTTGGGGTGCATGCGTTGGCTCAAAATCAAAGACAGGAGGCTGAAATTCCTATACAACACAATCAGCAGCACACTTGTGAGGTGGGTGGTGTGTATACGAGGTCAGTTCGGCTGGATTTCCCAAAATTTGAGGGAGATGATCCCATGGGTTGGTTATACAAGGCCAAACAGTACAACAACTCAAATTGTTTGTTGTTTCATTTCATATGGAGGGAAAAGCTCTAATTTGGTATAGAGAGTTGGAGAGGACATAATTTATCATAAGTTGGGAGGGGTTTGAGAGAACCTTGCTGGACAGATTTGGAACCCTACCTTATGATGATCCTATGGAGTGTTTGGTGAAGCTAAAGCAAACTAATACTGTAAAATCTTATACTAGTGAGTTCGAGGTTCTTGCTAGTCGTTTGGGTGGATTGGATGAGGCTTATAAACTAAGTTGTTACTTGGGTGGCCTTAAGAATGATATTAGACTCCCAGTTAAGATGTTAGGTCCCACTAGCATCCAACGAGCATTTGCATTAGCTAGAATACAAGAGGAATACTTGTTGTTTGGGAAAAAAAATGTGATGATGGGTTCTGGTTCTACAACTTATTCTCAACCCTTATCCAACAGTAACTCAGCTGCAATTGTAACTAAACCAGGGGTATGGGTGTAAAGAATTACTCCTTAGCAGATGAAAGAGAGGCGTGAAAAGGGGTTATGTAATAATTGTGATGCTGTAGTGAAGAAGCTGGGGACTATGGAGGGTTATGAAAAGGCGTAATAATCCTAGACACAATTGCGAGAATCCAAAGTTGTTTTTGAATGGCTGTAGTGAAGAAGCTGGGGACTATGAAGACAGTGAAAGAGAGCACCTGTTAATGGAGGAGGAAGATGAAATGGCAGATCAAGTTGATAAACCAAACATCTCCCTAAATGCAATTATGTGGTCATTATCAGCTGGAAATATGAGAATTAAGGGGAGAATAAACAATCAGCCAATGGTTATTTTGGTTGACAGTGGAAGTACTCACAATTTTGTGGACCCTAGAATGGTGACAGATTCATAAATACTTATAAACCAACTAAAAAAGTTTCGCGTAACCATAGCTAGTGGAGAGCAAGTGAGGAGTGAAGGTGCTTGTAGTAATGTGAAGATTAAAATGCAAGGTCATGTGTTCACAATGGATGCGTATGTGCTGGTCCTAGGGGGCTGTGACATGGTTTTAAGTGTGCAATGGTTGAGAACATTGGATAGAATTTCATGGAATTTCAAAGCACTTAATATGCAGTTCACTTATGATAGCCAAATTGTGTAGTTGAAAGGCTTAATGGCCTCTCAATTTGTGCAAGATTCAGTGACGCTGAAAATGAAGAAGAGTGAGAGAAGAGGACTTATCTTACAGCTGGTTTTGGAAGGCAAAATGGGAGTAGATAAGCAGCAACTTCATGAAGATGTGGCAGCCTTGTAGCGAGAATTTCTAGGGGTTTTCAAGGAACCAAAATGCTTACCAAGACGAATTCATGATCATGCTATCACCCTAAATAAAGGAGCCCAACCTGTTAGTGTGAAAACATATCGCTATGCGTATTTCCAAAAAAATAAGATAAAGAAGATAGTTAAGGAGCTACTTATATCAAGAGTGATAAGAGCATCTCAGAGCGCCTTTTTCTTCCCCAGTTCTACTAGTGAGGAAGGCAGATGGAAGTTGACGTATGTGTGTGGATTATCGGGCCCCTAATAGTGCTACTATTAAGGAAAAATTTCCTATACCAATTATTGATTAATTGCATGGGGCAAGGGTGTTTTCAAAGCTGGATTTGCGTTCAGGTTACCACCAGATTCGAGTTAAAGATGAGGACGTGCCCAACACAGCATTTCGGACTCATGAAGGACACTATGAGTTCCTTGTGATACCATTTGGACTTACTAATGCTCCAGCCACATTTTAGTCCTTAATGAATGAAGTGTTCAAGCCGTATTTGAGAAGGTTTATCTTTGTAGTTTTTGATGATATACTAATCTATAGTTGCAGCATGCCGGAACATTTACAGCATCTCAAGGCCACTCTAGACATCTTAAAGCAACATCAACTACTTGCTAAGATGTCCAAGTGCAGATTTGCGTGTGATGAGATAGATTACTTGGGTCATTTGATTTCGGATCAAGAAGTACGGGCAGACCCTTCTAAGCTGCATTCTATGGTTGAGTGGCCCCTTTCTAAGACAATTAAAGCTTTAAGAGGCCTTTTTGGCCTCACGGGTTACTATCGCAAGTTTATTAAAGGGTATGGCTCCATTGCAGCCCCTTTGACTGATTTTCTTAAGAAGAATGAATTTGGGTGGAACGATGAAGCTACTGAGGCTTTCATCCAACTTAAGGAGGCTGTTACAAATCCTCCGGTTTTAGCCTTGCCAGATTTTACTAAATCTTTTGTGATAGAGTGTGATGCATCAGGGGTTGGTTTAGGAACGGTTTTGATACAAGAGGGAAGACCTCTAGCATTTTTTAGCAAGACACTTAAGGGTAGATTGCTTGTGATGCCTTCCTACGAGAAGGAACTACTTGCCCTGGTCAACGCTATTAGGAAGTGGAGACCCTATCTATTGGGGCAGACCTGTAAGGTCAAAACAGAACAACAAAACTTGAAGCATTTATTGGAGCAGAGAGTGGGTACCCCACTCCAGCAAAAATGGATAACCAAGTTGTTGGGATATGATTTTTTGGTGGAATATAAGCAAGAAAGAGATAACAAGGTTGCTGATGCTTTGTCAAGACAGTTTGACCGAAGTTAAGGAGCAAACGGAGGGTGAATTATGCAACATCTCCTTCCCTATAGCCACATGGTTAGAGGAGCTTAGAGTAGCCTATACTAATGATGGCCACATCCAAGATCTTCTCAACCATCTACAAGAAGGAAAGCTTGATCTTTTTCAATATACCTTGACTAATGGGATACTCCTATACAAAGAACGAATCTATATAGGAGATGATCCAACTATCAAGGAAAGGGTTTTACACATGACACATGATGGCCCAGTGGGGGGACATGCTGGTTATGAGAAGTCCTATCAGCGGGCTAAGAGAGATTTTTTTTGGAAGGGTATGAAAAAAAAAGATTAAAGCCTACATTCAGCAGTGTAGTGTGTGTCAGCAGAACAAGTATGAGACAATGCTTCCTTCAGGTTTACTTCAACCACTACCAATTCCTACTACACCTTGGACTGACATCTCCACGGACTTTATTGATGGGTTACCTAATTCTCATGGGTACACAGTCATTTTTGTTGTTGTGGACAGACACAAAACACAGTCATTTTATACCTCTTAAACATCCTTAAGTTTTTCAAACAGGGATGCAATTTTCACAAGCAAATTCTGGCAGGAATTATTCAAATTGCAAGATGTCAAATTACACTATAGCACAGAATATCATCCTCAAACAGATGGGCAGACATAGGCAGTAAACAAGTGTATCGAAGGGTATTTGAGATGCATGATAGGTGATAAGCCTAAAGACTGGATTCCATGGTTGCCATTAGCTGAATGGAATTATAATACCAGTGTGCATTTTTCAACAAAGATCACACCTTTTGAGACTGTGTTCGGTTACTTACCTCTCCGATTCCCTACCTATGAATCGAGAACTACTATGGTGGCTGCGGTGGATGATGCTTTAAAGAGCAGAGAGCAAATCCTAGCTTTGCTTCGGGAAAACCTCATAAAAGCACAAAACCGAATGAAAAAATACTCAGATCTCAAATGCAAAGAACGAAACTTTCAGGAAGGGGATATGGTGTACTTACGTCTTCAGCCCTATAGAAAGCTTTCGGTGAAGCAGCGTCACAATGTGAAGCTTTCTCCTCGGTATTTTGGCCCATTTCCGATTTTGAAATGAATTGGCACCGTCGCATACCATTTAGCCTTACCAGCCGGATCTATAGTCCATCCGGTCTTCCACGTGTCCCAGTTGAAGCTCCGCCTCAGTTCTAGAGTGATCCCTTTCATAGGGTTGCCTACCGTTGATTCTCAAGGAGTTTTTCGCCCTGAACCAGTTGCTATGCTCGATCGAAGGATGAGGCGCTGTGGCTCTCGCTCTGTGACTGAGCTTCTCATCCACTGGTATGGTCAGTCGGCTGATGATGCCACTTAGGAGAAATTATACCAGCTCCAAAAGGATTTTCCTCACCTTGTGTACAAGGTGATTTGAAGAGGGGTGTGTTGTAACAGTCGGTATGGGGAGAAGAACACGTGACAGTCGGTGTTGGGAGAAGAAAGGGAGGCTGGTTCTAGATAGTTCGACAGACTTGCGAGAGACAACCTTTGACTTAGTATTCAGGTCATTGTGGTCTTTTGATTGTTGGCTGGGCTATACTTAGAATTCAACTGGCATCTGGCCTTGAGATTTGTTAGTTGGGCTTTGGTTGGTTAAGGGTCCGCAGTCTTTTATCTTTTCGTTTGGGCCTTAAACCTTGTTAGTAGTTAGCCCAAACCCATTTGTGAAGGCAGTTATAGAGAAAGAAATCAGTCTTGTAGAGGGATCGGAGATCATTTTTCGCAAATAGTGTTTGGGGAGATTTGTCATCTCCAATGGGCATTATGTTACTATTCGTGTAGTTGATCAATCAAAAACAAAGTTTATCCAATATTCTAGCAAATTGTTACGCATAATGAGGGTTATGGTTGCTGCAAGAGTGAAGTGAGGGTCACCAACCCTTGTTGGCTTCTGCTTTGTTACTCCTCTCTTCTGTATTACGTTGAGAGTGAAAACAAATACACAAAATTACAATCCTGACTTGGATGGTGTTTGAAAGTAAAAATTTTGGGGTATTGGGGTTTGTGAAAAAGTAAATATATTTTATAAAATTTGATGAAAAAATGAAGAGAGAAAATATTTAATTAAATAGTATAATATTATTTTATAATTTGATAAGGTGAGAGAGATTATTTTATAATTGTGTAGAAATTTTGATTACAGTTGGACGCAATTATGCATTGATGTTGATGATAACAAAAGTTCCTAAGTTTTTGAAGACTTTAGATTTTATTTGTCAATCCACATTTTCCAAATTATATCTACAAAATGATTGAGTTTATCTCACCAAAAAAAATTTTCAATGCACTTGAAGACCTTTTACACAGGTTGTTTTATAAATTCTTCAAGTTATAGACACTTAAAAAGGTTTTAGAATGGAATGAAAACTTCAAATACATTAATTTTTGTCTCCAGGACTTTTAAGTGTCGACACATACATGACATGTGTCGACACATTGCACTTATACCCGAGACATGTGTTTTTGGACCAAAACATGTGTCAACACATTGAGCTTATAGTGTCGACACATTGCACTGACTCCCGAGTACTCATTTTTCAGTTCAAATTTCATGTGTCAGCACATGTCATTTGATGTATCAGCAAATTACACGATTTTGACGATTTTCCGGAATGACATTAGAGGCATCAAATCGCTCCTAAATTCATGGGCAGCCTTCCAACGACTATTACTCAGTCGACCGTTGAAGACAAAATGGATTAAATAGAAGACCGGTAGCTGAAGAAAGAAGAGCTCTCACCTACACACACGAATTTGCATTTACTCTGTGACTTAACTTCGTGAAGAAGAGAGAAGCTCCACACCTACCAAGAAGACCTGCTATTTCCTTGCCATATTTCAAGTCTTATATTGTAAATCATATATTCTCCCCACCCTTTGTGCCTCACACTTGTAAATTCGGCTTTAAGAGCCAATACGTGAGCTTTCATTTCATACCCATTCAAGTTAACTCTTGTGAGTGTTGGGTAAACACTGAGTCCTACTCTTGTGAGTAGAAGAAAGCCCTAGTTGTTGGGATTTGAGAAGAAGAGTTAAAGCGTAAGCTCAAGAAACACTTTGTGAAGGTTTCTTAGCACCCGGGAAGCTAAGGTGTACTACCTATTTGATAGATAGTGGAGAAAGCCCAAGGAAGTCAATAGCCTTGGGGGTGGATGTAGGCAAGAGTTTGGCCGAACCACCTAAAAATTACGGTGTCATCTCTTCAACCCTTATCTCCTTAGTTTTAATCTTATTCTCTTATGGGTTATTGTGTTTTGTGTTTTAAATTTATTAGAAGATGTTATTTTTTTTTATTAAAACTCAATTCACCCTTCTTGAATTGGTACATAGTAAGAATTGACCGCCTGACATTACTTTTCAGAGCTCCGAATATAACCAGGCTAACTCACTTTTCACTTTACAGAGCTCCCTAAATCTGACTCTCTATGCGCAGGCTACCCTTACATTCGAATGTAGATGCTCTAGTTTTGCACATCGGTTGTCATGAATCCTACTGCCTAAACGGCATCCACTGGTCCTTCGATGAAAAATACTGTAGCATCGCAATGCCAAATTGCAACAGCTGGCTCTCTTTGATAATAGGTAGAACATGGCAGTGCGGGGCTTGATTTCATTTAAAAAAGGCGCAAACAGGACACATATATGAATTCCCCTACAGTTGACCTGGTCAACAATTCACATTTCACACGATGGCTTTCTTGTTTGTTAGATACAAACAAAATTGTCACGCAACACACGTATGACCATCTTTGTCTATAGGTTCATAAATGGCATTGCATGCGTTGGCTTTTCAAGTATAACACCTACATGCAACAATCCGTTCACTGCATACGGATGATTGTACTTTGCGATAAGCTGCATGGTATAGCAAATGAGTTTGGGAATCTTGCCGAAGAAGTTCATCCCACATACATTAGAAAACGTCAATCCCACTCGTGTTGGTTTATCTTCTTCTTCTTTTTTCATGTTAACGGAACCTAGAGACTTTAAACACATTCACTGTGGTTTGTGGGAAATTTAGTTTGTTCGTTTAAATTTGTATGACACCTCAGTCAATCATAACAATCTACGCGTAGAGCATATTCCTCAAACCAAGTTAATTGAGGAAATATCGAGAAATGAGTGTTGGACGTATGCATGGCTCATGTCAAAGAAAAAAAAGGCACGTTAATCATTTCATCCACATCATACCGTATGTTGCCATTGAGCACCATTTCTCCTAACCACTTTCATCCCTTCTTTGACGAAAAGAACAGACACGTAGTTTGCATATTGCATCAATATCACACCAATACAACACCCACACATAAAAATGTCTAACAAGCACGACAATAGCGTTGGAACGGAACTAACATGATTAGTGAACCTATGAAAGTGATAAAAAAAACATCCCAGAAATTGGATCTTGCATAGGGTTGTTCAACCGACACATATTGAACAAACCGATTTAGACCTAAATGTGCGGAAAATACCTAGAGAGGGGGTTGAATAGGTATATTAAAAAATTTATTCAATATCAATTTTCTTTTTCAATCCACAACCTATTCTCTGAAAAATTAAACACAATCAATTTTTATCAAGAATCAACTACCTAATTACAAATCAGATATGCACAAAATAAAGATCCACAGTAAATTCACAAATCTGAAAACAGAGATAACTGAAGATAACTCAAGTGACTCCGAAGTAACTACACTGGACAGAACCAATATTTTTCAGATTAATCTTGTACAACCGAAACACAATCAGTAGCTTATCTAAACCTTAAAATAGAAAATCACAAAGAATTCTTACCAACCGAATCAGTGAGTATATCTACCAAATATCACGGTTGAATACTCACAACACAAAGAAAACAATTGGTTAGTAAAATAGCAATTAATCAAAGCAAGAAAACAATGATAAAGACGTAACACCGGAAATGATTACGAAGAGAAAACTCCCTAAGGAACGTCATTAAGGAGAAAAACTCTCCGGGCCCGTAGGCCGTTCGAATCCACTAATTTCCATTCGATTTACAAAGTGATCCATTGAAACGACTAACCTAGCCTATCAACCCACTTTAAAATCTTACCGACGTAGAACCTCTACATCCAAACGGAAACTCCGATCTCGAACGCCTCTTGATCTTCACGCACAAACCTTGTGCAATCAATGGCCATTGCTGGAACCTCCAGCAACCACTCTTCCAGAACCTCTGGAAGCCTCAATCAATCGTAATGAATGTATCTCGGTGATCAAAGAACCAAGCTCTCCTCTTCTACGATCTGCTCTCTTTATTTCAGCAAAACTCCAATGCTTCAGCAAGAGCACAAGACTTTCATCAATCAGCGCACACCTTGAGAAAGCTTTCTTGGAAGTGAAAACACATGGGAGGAGAACTCTCTACCAAAATGGTAGCAACAAACCCTTATATCGCAAGCCCCCAATCTGTTTTCCCCCAATCTTGAAATTTCAAGCGTGAGACACTAACCACCAATTCAGCTCACTTCTCACATCTTCTAGAAACAAAGGAAAAGACAAGAAAACCCTTAATGAGGCCTTCTTTATAACCCACGGTGCAGCAGACCAATTCCTATTTCTAGAAGCAACCGAAAAAGACTAAAGGGCCCCTAAAAGCAAATGTCACGTGATGCCAATTTTGCTGCAACAATCTCCCCCTTTGGCATCCTACGTGACAAAACAACTCTAGTCTATAAGCGATAAAACAATGAATCTTGTTGATCACCACCACAAGAAACATTTTACAATGGGACACAAACCCTATACAAACTCTAAAGCTTATAGATCTATAACTTGAGATAAATGTACCTGCAAAATACTTATCACAAACACCAATCTAAACAACCATTAGAAATAATGTTAGTTAAAGATATGAATATAAAATGCAGCAGGTATAATCTCAATGTAGTTGAGATATGTCTCCCCTGAGACAAACAATTATATCCAACTAAAATAAGAGGCAACTCCCCCTAACTTTTAGCACCATTAAAAAACAATATCTCAACCAAACCTATAGAGTATATCAAGACATTAACACACTATCAGATTTTACATTAAACATAAAAGAAATAGATTTCAATATCTCATTCTCCAAACATTACTCCCCCTTTCAACGGCTCTACAACTTCTATTCAAAAAATATGTTCTCATACTTTTTCTCCCCCTTTTTGTCAAGGAGGATGCCAAACTGAAAACTTAGTAAATATTATCAAACTCAACAACACAGGTCAATATATCAAAATATATCTCCAAGATAATATATTCAATTAAGAACAAAAATGACACAATGACCATTTAAGGATTAGTACGTGTCTTTCATTTATATCACAGTCCATGTTTTTAATGAAAATCCATATAGCACATTCACTATAGTAACACTATAATGGGGGTCCTAACCATGTGACAGATACCAACAAAGGGAATAATATATCCATTAAGTGCAGCTTCACATAATCACAAAAGAACACAACTCAAGTACATTATTCACCAGAAAAATTCCAACAATGTTACTAATAGTATATTCGGCCAACTAAATTCCTTAAAAAAGAATCATATGACATGTAAGCAATAAAGCATTATGATATAAATCAGAAATTCTAGCAACAATATTTTTAAGCTACCCGAAACACATGGAGATGCACTTTCACAAAAAAATATCATATTCAATCATGTGAAGATTATAAAAATGCACCAAGATTATTAATAACATATTCGGCCAACATCAATAGAGGGAATTGAATATGTCATTTATAAAGTAAGAATTACAAATGCATTCAATATGTCATATAGCTATATTCTGAAACTTTAAAGACAAAACAACATGAGAATTATATATACTCATTTTGAAACCACAAATTTTGCAATCACATCAAAGATGATTTATTATTGAAATCTCAATAATCTTATACACTTTAACAACAAGGGAATATATAACAAAATCAAAATAAAGTCACCAAGTGTCATTCTAATGCAACCCGTTGCCTCCTCCAAGCAAATTTCTTCACAACTACAACATATACTTCATAGATATTGCATAATAAATAAGACTTGAATCCAGAAAACTAACTTAAACAAGATAGATGAAGACAAGTTCCTCAAAAGGTAAAGCAACAACTTAGAAAGGGGAAATTTTCACAAAACCTAAGATTAAAAAAATCCATAGATCTTAGATTATTGTTGTTAAATCTAAGTGAAGATGATTGAGATTATACTACAAGCATGTGGGTAATAAAACTCATAAGAAATTTGAGAAACCAAACAACATCACTTAAATTCCCAACCAAGAGCACATGGGTCCAACCCGTGGGACCTCAAATCCAATCAAAGCAAGAAAAAGACAAAAGAGGTGATAAAATACCAAACAAATACCTTTTGCCTTGAATATAGAATAGATTTGATGATGGGTTCACCTAAAAATTTAAGATAGGAGCAACAGAGGTAGTCGGCGGCATAGGGGGGCTTCGGGTGTGGTGAGAGGCAAATGTTGAAAGTGACATAAGACTTTGAAACCTAACTTAAAACCTTTTTTTTAAAAAAATTTACAAGTTTGCCCTTATCACATCTCTTACTTGCTGCGCCTCTGTATGGTCTCCATTTCAACGACACTTAGCTGCATAAAGAAGATGTACTACACAGTCTCTAGGTTAAAAAACCATTTCGGTAAATTACTACAATATCCTCGTCACTTAGAGACTCCATTTTTGAACCTGCAAATGAACAAGACTGAAAAAAAAAGAATTGACTACCAAATAATGACTTTCACTTCTAACACGTAAATTTCAAATGTTATAACTTCCCCCCCTTTTTTTAATAACAATAAGCTCATTAGAAATTAACATAACATTTTTCTTCAACTTTAATCTCTCTTCATAAAAATCATCATAAGCTATTTGAAGACAAACCAAGACAAGTGAAATTGAATCTAGGAGATCGTCACCTTCAAGATCAAATTCATTCGTACTTGAAACATAAGAAGAAAAATCTAGAAAATTTCTTTTATTCAATTTGAACAAAAATGGGTCAAGGAACGAATTTAGGCTCTGATACCAATTGAACAAACCGATTTAGACCCAAATGTGCGGAAAATACCTAGAGGGGGGTTGAATAGGTATATTAAAAAATTTATTCAATATCAATTTTCTTTTTCAATCCACAACCTATTCTCTGAAAAATTAAACACAATCAATCTTTATCAAGAATCAACTACCTAATTACAAATCAGATATGCACAAAATAAAGATCCACAGTAAATTCACAAATCTGAAAAACAGAGATAACTGAAGATACCTCAAGTGACTCCGAAGTAACTACACTGGACAGAACCAATATTTTTCAGATTAATCTTGTACAACCGAAACACAATCAGTAGCTTATCTAAACCTTAAATCAGAAAATCACAAAGAATTCTTACCAACCGAATCAGTGAGTATATCTACCAAATATCACAGTTGAATACTCACAACACAAAGAAAACAATTGGTTAGTAAAATAGCAATTAATCAAAGCAAGAAAATAATGATAAAGACGTAACACCGGAAATGGTTACGAAGAGAAAACTCCCTAAGGAACGTCATTAAGGAGAAAAACTCTCCGGACCCGTAGGCCGTTTGAATCCATAAATTTCCATTCGATTTACAAAGTGATTCATTGAAACGACTAACCTAGCCTATCAACCCACTTTAAAATCATACCGATGTAGAACCTCTACATCCAAACGGAAACTCCGATCTCGAACGCCTCTTGATCTTCACGCACAAACCTTGTGCAATCAATGGCCATTGCTGGAACCTCCAGCAACCACTCTTCCAGAACCTCTGGAAGCCTCAATCAATCGTAATGAATGTATCTCGGTGATTAAAGAACCAAGCTCTCCTCTTCTACGATCTGCTCTCTCTATTTCAGCAAAATTCCAATGCTTCAGCAAGAGCACAAGAGTTTCATCAATCAGCGCACACCTTGAGAAATCTTTCTTGGAAGTGAAAACACACGGGAGGAGAACTCTCTACCAAAATGGTAGCAACAAACCCTTATATTGCAAGCCCCCAATCTGTTTTCCCCCAATCTTGAAATTTCACGCGTGAGAGGCTAACCACCAATTCAGCTCACTTCTCACATCTTCTAGAAACAAAGGAAAAGATAAGAAAGCCCTTAATGAGGCCTTCTTTATAACCCACGGTGAGCAGACCAATTCCTATTTCTAGAAGCAACCGAAAAAGACTAAAGGGCCCCTAAAAGCAAATGTCACGTGATGCCAATTTTGCTGCAACACATATATCGGATAAGCCGGTTTTCAAATATTGACCACATACACCTAACACCGTTAAGGGCAAAATCGGTCCTTAATGGTGGTGATTCCCTGTTAACCTGCATTTATATTGTCATTTTTTTGCATTTTATGCAAATGACCCAATGTATTTTTTTTATTTTTTCTTTTGGCCCATTGATCACATATCAATAAAATCTAAACTAATGAAATCAAACAGCAATAAAATTAGAGAACATCTAAAATGATAAGATGAGAATCTAAAGTCCAAACAAATAAAATCTAAAATCAATAAACTTATAGAACATCACAACACAACAAGATGAGAATTTAAAATCTCAATCAATAAAATCCAAAATAATAAACTTAGAGAAGTAAGAACATCTTAAAGATGGGTAACTCCTTCAAAATCCCTACTCCTCGATCTCTATCGCCAAGATGGGTAACTCTATATAATACGTTTAAAGACACCAATTTATAATTTATAAAAATAAAAATATTATTCAAACTAATAAACTAACAAAAGCAGAAATAAAATTACCGGAGTCAAGCTTATAAGTTTGTGGATCTTCTGTCATATCGGAGTCATGCCCTCATCCAATTTTGAGCATATATGAGACCTTTTGCAGTTTTTGGGGCCAATGAACTTCGAAAAGGATCCAAGACTCGACCTCTAATACAAAATACCGACTCAGAAGGTACAGTGGTAATGATAATTGCTAACACGTCATGAGCTATGTGGGCAAGGATAGGATACTTAGGAGAGTTAAGCTTCGACTAAAGTAAAATTTCAAATAAAGGAGCTTTTAATTCAACTGACATTGATAAATAACCCTCCACCTCAAATTTACGGTCTGCAATTTTGCTAGCAATCCTTACGAATTCAAATTCATTCCAATCCTCACTATCCTCCAAAGTCACAATATCACTACTGTCACCCATACTACAAAAAAATAGGTCTATAGCGTGGTCCCTAAAAACACCGCTATAAGTCTAATTTCTTTGTTTTTAATGATTTTTAAGGAGTTAGGGGCCACGGCTCTTTGACCCCCTAGCTCCGTTTATGACTCATGGCACAATTTATGATTATGTGAGAAGAAATTAATATTTCAAATGAAATTTTTTGTAATTGAGAAAAAAAATGTATTTTTAAAAATTACTGTTAAGTCTTTTATTCTTAGAAATAACTAGCACTACAAAAAATGGGCCTTTAGCAGTGGTCAGAAAGCGCTGCTAAAAGTAAAAAAACTGTTGTTAAAGCTTTAGCAGCGGTAGAGACCACCGGTGAAGACTGTTGGTCTATAGCGGCAGTCATAACCGCCGCTATAGACCGGGACACAATTCTGTCTTATTTTTGGGCAGCATTTTTTTTTACCGCCTCTAAAAGTCTGTGACATTGTTTTTTTTAGTATTTGGTATGTGCCAACATTTTTAAAACACCACTAATTTTTTCCTATACATATTTTTTTTATTGGTAATACAAATTTATTTTAATAACCATAATTCATTGGATGTAAAAACTAAAGAACATGGATAATAAAACAAAATATACTTCATCATTGATTAATAATGTTTTACAACAAACACAAGAATCTCTACAAGGAATATAAAAAGTAACAAGTTTATAATATAAAATAACAATAAACAAGGACCAAATAAAATATTCAAATACAACACAATAAGCAAGGACCAATTAAAATCTTCCTCTTTTTGCACATCAATATTCTCGATCTTGAATTCCTGTAATTCAAAACAAATATCACATGAGAAATAGAAATAAACAAAATATTTATGTAAACAAAATATCTACTTGTATATAAGGCTATAAGCAACTCTAGATTCTCTGTGTCAAAATGGGTCAAAACATTTTCTCCAGGAGCATTGCCCCGAGAACCCCATCAAGGCAAACATGGTGACCAAAGAAAATAAGGCCACTAAAGTTTTTTCAATCAACGAATTTGTGCAGTTTAACATATGCAATACATATTCATACTTGCCAGGATATAGCCGACCTAACACTTCTGTTGGTGAAGAATATCACTACCCATGCTAAAGGATGGACTCTGTGAGACATTAAGAAAAGATGCAGATTAAAAAAAGGAAGTGGAAGTAGAAGAACTTCTTTGTAAAGTATCCTGAGGACATACAACTCAGACTAACAATTCAGAGCTCTATAACGTACAATGTAACCCCCTGAACCTAAATAAAACTAACAATATTAATACCTAACTTAATTCGAATCACCTACACAACTTAAATAATTATTAGGGTAATATGTAGACTTCAACTAAGCTCCAAACTGAAGATTTACCAAACTTTTGCCAATAAAAGAATCTGGATAGCACCTAAAATAAATAAATACAAAATTTCTTATGCTCAGGAATGACTTGTCGTGCAAAATTAGTACTCTGTTCAGAACTCTCACTCTCATTTCTTCCATTTTCTTTAACTGGAGCTCTTGGATTACTCACAATCTCATCATCCTCAACAAACATCAAAACAACCATGTATATACAGTCCTAATATAAGGAAAAACATTGAAACTTGACAATATCTAAGATGCTCATTTTAGAAAGGATCAATTACGTACTAATTTCATATCATAACAAAAAGAACCATCAGGGCATATTGGCTAATGGCTATAATCTATTATAGACAATGACTTAAATGAATTTGAAAGGATCCCTAGTGCTGACGTGGGTGGCAAAAGCCATGCGTGGGAGGATAGGTGCCGAGATGAGGCGCCAAGGACCCACATGGGCACTCATGACATGTCCACAGCGTGCGCAGTGACAACACCGCAGCCATGCCATGGCACCAGCGCGCGCGCGCAAGCTAGGCGCCCCTGACAAGGCATGGCGCCTCACTAAAACCCATGCCTAGCATGCCAGCCAGCCGGCCACATACATGCCATGAAAGCACATGGCCTCACCCATGGCCTTGCCATGACATGGCGCAGCAGCAAGTCCTTGGCCACCAGCCAAGCCAAGCAGTAGCAATGAGCCAGCAGGCAAAGGAGTGTCATGACACAGGATGGCCACCACCAGTGGCGGAGCACCACCACCCCTATCGGTACTTGGTGGGAATGGAAGAGGAAGGTCCCAGGACCCGGAGGAGCATCACCACCCATGGTGGTGCAAGCGGCGGCGGCGCCACCGTGGACGGCGGCGGACGACGGCGAGATCCCAACAATCAGAGAGGTATCTTAGGGATTAGTTTCCTTTTGGGTTATGATTGAATAAATCATATCTTCTAGATTTAGGGATCCTTTCCTAAACTCTAGAAGATTTCTTTCCTTTATGTTCTTGTTATATTAGGCATGTAATATCAAATCTGCTTGATTCAAGGGATTTGATTTAGAGTTGATTGTGATTTGATTTGATTTGATTGAGTCCATTAGGGTTTGTAAGCTCCTAAGGATGTCTATATAAACACCCTTAGGAGCATTAGAGTGATTCATTCAGAGAAGAATAGAGTCTTGGAGAGCCAGAGAGCTTTTGGGGTGGGACTTGGCCAAGCATAGACACGTATATGCTAAGTCGGTTTCAAGGCTAATAACCTTGTTACTTGAGATTCATTCTAGGCTAATAACCTAGTTTGGGTACCCGTTCTTGGGCTAATTAACCCTTGATCGGGATTGTTCTTGTATCTTGTGGTTCTTGGGCTAATTAACCCTTGACCACATTCTTCGTTCTTATCAATAAACATCTCGAGTATTCTCCATTCTGAGTGTTAGATCCTATATAACAGCTCGTGTGTTACAGATAACGGTTTAGGAGGATCGATTGGGGTGATCGTGTTCAAATCACTTGGCGGGGATTGGCGTTGTTATGGTGGCCTAGACCGGGGTCCCTAACAAATTGGTGCTTTCATTGAGAGATGCTTGAAGATTTCATCGAGGAGTTGCTTGAAACGTGAAGATCTTCAAGGGAGGTAAACACGAGCCTACACTTGTTTGATTCATTCCTTTGGATTAATTTGTTTGGGAAGTTGTTTTTGTTGTTGGAGTTCACACTTGAGGAGGGGTTCGATCTTCATTTTGGAGAGAACACAAGGTTGAAACTCGTTTGTTCTTACCGAGTTCTTGAGTGGAGGGAGGGGTTCGATCTTCTTTTGGAGAGAACCCAAGGTAGGAAGTTGTTCGAGCCAAGAATTTTGAAGGGAGGGGTTCGATCTTCATTTTGGAGAGAATCCAAGGTCGGACTTGTTGTTGCGACCAAGTATTGCAATGGAGGCAGTTTCAAGTCCACTCACTTCCAACAGAGACCGGTTCGAAGCCTTGGAGTCATCAACTCTATGGCTTAAAGACAAGATGGTGGAGACATCCACAACCATGGCTGACATGCAAGGAGCCATAGCTTGAGTCACCATGGCCACCGAAGAGAATAGGAGAGCGGTGAAAGGGATGAAACAAGACCTACAAGCGGCATTGGCGAGACTTGGTAGAGAGCCAAGTGGAGGCAACAATGTAGAAGCCGTAAAAAGGGAGGAGAAGAGAAGGGAGGATGCTCAATACATGGATGGAAGAGAAACTCAGCCATCCGAGTCCACAAGAGGGGAGCCTAGACAACAACTTAGAGTGGGCGGCCGTGTGGAGAATGAGCATGAAGTAGTCGAGAGGTGGCTACGTGTGGAGTCCAACCATGGCGATGATGACCATGGAAGATCGGAAGGAAGAAATGGAGGAAGTCTGTATAGGGAGGAGAGATCCTATGGTCGAGCCTATGAAGATGTTAGATGGCGTGAAGGATCGCGGAGTGATCGTGACCGCTATGATCGTGATGGTGAGGGAAATCGGTTTAACCACCGAGGACCTAAGAGGCAACATTTCCATGGAGGTGATCATGATCGTGATGGAGATGGAAATCGGTTTCACAACCGATGACCTAGGAGGCCGAAGATCGAGTTCCCAAAGTTTGGTGGAGGTAATCTACATGAATGACTTGATAAGGCGGATCACTACTTCCACATGTATGAAGTGCCACGGGATGAAAGAGTTGCCACCGCATGTTTCTACCTTCAAGGCAAAGCGAGCAAGTGGTGGAGGTGGATCCGAGCCCAATATGAGAAAGAGAGAAGAAGGCTCGGGTGGACGGCTTTTGAAAGGGAGCTGCTCATGCAATTTGAGCCCTCGCCCATTATCAATCACCATGGACAACTAGCAAAGCTCAAGCAAGAGGGCAAGGTGCACACATATGTGGAGGAGTTTCGGCAACTCCAAACATTAGTAAAGGGTTGGTCGGAGGAGGCACTTATTGGTACCTTTGTGGATGGGCTAAAACCGTGGATAACTAAAGAGTTGAAGTTGAAGCAGCCCACCAGATTGCAAGAAGCAATGAGGATGGTCGAGATCATTTAAGAGAGCCACCGGTATGAGAAATGGCATGACAAAGAGGAAGCGGCTAGCAAGGAAGATGAACCCTTGCAACCCAAGAAGGAGGTGGAGGAGCCAAAGAAAAAGAAGAACGAGGTGAAGAAGCTGAGCCGGGAAGAGCTTGAGGAGTGCATCCAGAAGCATCTATGTTTCAAGTGTGGAGAAAAGTGGGGTCCAAACCACCAATGCCACAAGTCCAAGCTCATGTGCTTTCTTGATGTGGGGGATGAGGAGGACTCGAGTGATAGTGAGTTGAGCCTTAGTGCCACGACTGACATTGGGAGAAACTCAACCCTGACATTCATGGCTTCCATGGGCAAGCATGAGGTCACCCTGTTGGTGGATAGTGGGTCTACCCACAACTTCATCAACACTCACCTTGTTAGTAAGGCGGACTTGCATGGAGAGGAGGTAGAAGCCTTTGAAGTAAAGCTTGCCAATGGTGAGAAGATGAGATGCCATCAGATGGTAAAGGCGGCTTCCATTGATGTCCAAGGTATGAGTATAATTGCTGATCTTTATGTACTTTCCTTGGATGAGTTGGATGTGGTTTTGGGCAATGCTTGGTCGAAAGACATTGGCAAGATCATACTTGATTATGATGGGAGGACTATGTGGTTCACCTTTGGGGGTAGAGTTGTTACTTGGAGCATGGGTGGACTACCTAGAGAGGAGTTAGTGTGGGAGGACTACGATGGCATGGCCTTTAGAGTTACAAGGGTTACCCTTGGGGTCAAGGGTACTCTTTATGGAAGGGGGATTGAAAGGATCCCTAGTGCTGACGTGGGCGGCAAAAGCCATGCTTGGGAGGATAGGTGCCGAGATGAGGCGCTAAGGACCCACAAGGGTACTCATGACACGGCCACAGCGCGCGCAGTGACAACACCGCAGCCATGCCATGGCACCAGGGCGCGCGCGCGCAAGCTAGGCACCCCAGCGTCCCTGACAAGGCATGGCGCCTCACCAACGCCCATGCCTGGCATGCCAGCCAGCCGGCCACGGACATGCCATGAAAGCACATGGCCTCACCCATGGCCTTGCCATGACACAGCGAAGCAGCAAGTCCTTGGCCACCAGCCAAGCCAAGCAGCAGCAATGAGCCAGTAGACAAAGGAGTGCCATGACACAGGATGGCCACCACCAGCAGCCACCACCAGTGGCGGAGCACCACCACCCCTATCGGTACTTGGTGGGGAATGGAAGAGGAAGGTCCCAGGACCCGGAGGAGCATCACCACCCATGGTGGTGCAAGCGGCGGCGGCGCCCCCGTGGACGGCGGCGGACGACGGCGAGATCCCAGCAATCAGGGAGGTATCTTAGGGATTAGTTTCCTTTTGGGTTATGATTGAATAAATCATATCTTCTAGATTTAGGGATCCTTTCCTAAACTCTAGAAGATTTCTTTCCTTTATGTTCTTGTTATATTAGGCATGTAATATCAAATCTGCTTGATTCAAGGGATTTGATTTAGAGTTGATTGTGATTTGATTTGATTTGATTGAGTCCATTAGGGTTTGTAAGCTCCTAAGGATGTCTATATAAACACCCTTAGGAGCATTAGAGTGATTCATTCAGAGAAGAATAGAGTCTTGGAGAGCCAGAGAGCTTTTGGGGTGGGATTTGGCCAAGCATAGGCACGTATATGCTAAGTCGGTTTCAAGGCTAATAACCTTGTTACTTGGGATTCATTCTAGGCTAATAACCTAGTTTGGGTACCCGTTCTTGGGCTAATTAACCCTTGATCGGGATTGTTCTTGTATCTTGTGGTTCTTAGGCTAATTAACCCTTGACCACATTCTTCGTTCTTATCAATAAGCATCTCGAGTGTTCTCCATTATGAGTGTTAGATCCTATATAACAGCTCGTGTGTTACAGATAACGGTATAGGAGGATTGATTGGGGTGATCGTGTTCGAATCACTTGGCGGGGATTGACGTTGTTATGGTGGCCTAGACCGGGGTCCCTAACAGAATTGTCACCTACGATAAATGCTCTTTATCACCATACAGAGCTTTGTTCTGCACAAGAAGATCATCCTCTTTTTTTTGAACAAGAGAAGACAATTCAAAAGAATGATATCAGAAGTCATTATGCCATGTCTTAAACAATGTGTACAAGCTACAAAGGGAGAGTTTGGATAGGCAAGAGACCTTCAGCGTCCTAAAACGATCACCTAAAGGAGCAAGGCCATCAAGAATGCTTGTTTGAAAAAGGGTGCTTCAATAGCTTTTCTGAAGTTGGGCTTTGTTTGGATCCTTTACCAAGCAAGTAGCTAGCAGCTCTTCGGAAGACATAAAAATGCAACATTGCAACTAGAACATTTAAGCAAACAGATTGCATGCAATAATCATCTCACAAAAAAGGAACTAGAAAAACTCCGTTCAGGTGAAATAAAATATTTAGAACAACAATTTATGCTGAATAATGCATAGAAGAATTAAAAAAACTGCGCGCGTTTTTCATTGTTGGCTTATTTCCATTAATTTCATTCACCAATAACCCAAAACTAATAACATAGAGCAAACTGGGTGCAAACGAAAAAAAAAGGAAGCACAAAGCACCAGGAAAACAGAGGCCACGCAACTAGTCAATTTGATGCTAGCAGGAGGATGTTGTATAAGATTTCTGCCATGCTCCAACTAGGAGGTGGTCGGCCTACGGACAAGAAACACCAATAGGCAAACCTCAAGCATGGAACTATTCTTTGTAAGCCATAACAATGCATAATCTACACTTTCTTAGCTTCTCTACCACGACACATAGGGGGCTCGAAATATGTAAGATTTTTGCTGCCATGGAAGATGGTGAAGGACAGAGGCTGACGGGGCCTAGAAGGGGCGGAGGGAGAGAAGAGTTATGGAGTGAAAAAGAGATGAAACCTATCGAAGTCTAAAATTTCTGCCAATGTTTGAAAGAAAAATAGTGAATTTAGAAAAAAAGAGAGAACTCGCATCCCCGACAAAACGAAAAAAACTGGGAAAAATTTTGCTAGATAGATTTGTTCCGTTAGATTTCATAAAGGATTATTCTCAAAATATTTGTCTGCATCGTTCTCTTTAAAACATATTAATACATAAACTAATATAATATATATACTCACCGTTTTGACCCCTTTTTTCAAATCTATAGTTTTTCAGTTTTCTTAATAATAAGCTATATAGTGCATCTTATATGTTTTTAGTAATTTGTAATAGCATTTAAATCGATCCTTATACTTGGTATTAAAGACATAACATATTATTTTACACTCTTTTTTATAACTAGCTTTATAATAATCTTAATTAAAATAGGTTGGTAGTAATAATATATTGTACTTATAATTTAAAAGTGTAATGCCTTTTATATTGCCTAGTGTTTAGTGCATAAAATAACTTATTACTAATAGTAATTTGAACTTTATACTTAGTATTATAAAAATCTTAGTTCTTGTTATTAACTATATGTTCTTTGAGTAAATTGTAAATAATATGCTTTTATTATATACATATATGTGTTAACCTAAATACTTCAGTTTAGAATGTTATTTGTAATATGTGTTTATAATATATATGATATGTGCTAATTAACTTAGTACTTTATATGTATGTACCAACCTAATGACTAAATCATAGCCTCTAAAATCATATATTAAGTTATGTACTTTAATTGCATAAGCTCATCTCACAATATATTATTTTTTGAAATTAAATAATATGTCCTAGTTAAATATTATTATATTACAATTTATGCTCATTATAAGTATGATAATATATGTTTTATAAACTACTTAGATTTAGATAATAAATATGCAATTACTATAACAACCATAGATATAATTTAAAATATATCATATAACAACTTCAATGTTCATAACACTCTCTCTAATTCTATATTTTATTAAGTAGGTCCCTTTAAAATTAAATACGTGACAAAAAAAATTATATATTAAAAATAATATAATAAGATATAAAATAATTATTTACATTAAGTAACTTATAATTAATAAATAAAATTTTTATTTTAATTAGATCTATAACAGTGTTTGTGTCAAAGGTGGGGTGCTTCAGCGGTGGTTATTGTCACCGATGCTATAGGTATGTAATTTCTAACAGCATTTGTGCACAAACGCTGCTAAAGGTGGGTCTATAGCGGCGGTTGCGACCGCTGCTAAAAAGACCTATAGATGATTTCTAGCAGCGTTTTTCCAAAAACGCTGTGAAATTGTGTCTTTAGCGGCGTTTTTAGAGACCGCCACTTAAAAGACAGCTGCTAAATACTAGATTTTTGTAGTGAAAAGCCCAAACTTAGAGAATATATATATACAAAAGTCCAGGAAGCTCTGATTGGTTTTTTTAGGCCTGACCTAGCTAGAGAACTAGATCAACAAGATTTTAAATTACTTTAGACAGGTACCTGTCCTAGTCCAAATTTAGACCGTTGTTCTGTTTATTGCAACTAGGGTTAAATACATTTTGCACTTTTCAATTATGGGGTCTCGACACTTTGCAACCCAATTTATTATTTTTGTCACATTGCACCCACTAACTATTGATTTTAGACACTTTGCATCATCTATTAAAATTTTCTGTGAATTTGGAATGAAATTTATTTTTTGGTCTTTAAAAATACGATTTTTCCCTCATAAAATGGTCACTATCAAAACAAAATTATGACAATTTTTATTTCGCACATTAAAAAATCATTTTTTAGTCAAAAGAATCGAAAATTTCACGGGAGGGTCGTATCTGAAATCAATAGGTGCACTACAAGAATTTTGGGCTTTTGGGACGGAGGGTAGGCGTCCCAAAAGCCCAAAAAACCGTCCCAAAAGCTCTTTTGGGACGGAATATGGCGTCCCAAACGTCCGTCCCAATAGGTCCGTCCCAAAAGGCTTTCTGGGACGCAAAAGTGTAATCCGTCCCAAATTCACACAGTCCGAACTACAAATAGCTTAGTTCGGACAAATGGTCTGAACCGTCCCAAAAGACTCACTTCCTGCGATAGGCGTCCGAACTACAACATAGTTCGGACTACTATCAAACGGGTGAACCGTTTGAACATGGAATACATAGTTCGAACTAGGTCATAGTTAGGACATTCACGTTTGCAGTCCGAACTTGAAAACAGTTTGAACAACAAAACAACAAGTCCGAACCGATTTGAAGTTCAAACCAGTCAATGTTAGTTCGAACTGCTCTTAGGTTGGAACTTGTAAACTGTAGTCCGAACTTAATGTAAGTCCGCACATAATGAACATTAGTCCCAACATAAGTGTAGTTCGAAGCTGTAAAACGTAGTCCCAACCTGTAAAAGTGTTGTGCGAACTAAAAACAAAGTTTGAACATTTCAAAATACAGTTCGGACTAACTCAAAGTTCGGACTGTTGGCTATATGTGCGAACTTAACATATATTGGTTGTAACGAATAAAATGATGTTGGAACTGTTTTTCGATTGGAGCAGATATTAGGGACAAAGACTTGTGGTGTCTCAGTTCGAACTTTATAGTAGTAGTCCACACCACTGGTTGTCGGACCCGATAGAAATCAGTTCGAACATCTATTATATAAGTCCCAACACAGACCTATAATTCTACACATGTTCGAACCTGAAAAATGTAGGTTCAAACTGAGACCTGTAATTTATGCAGAATTCCTAAAAATTAAAACCAAAATACCTCAATAAACCCATACATAAATGTGCTACAATAGAACACAAAGTTCTATCATCCATACAAGAAATCAATATAGCTCTTCATAATTCAAAGTTACATAAATAACATCATTCTCCGTGGATATGAGAATAGGGTCTACAAACCGTGGATATGAGAATAGGGTCCAACATAAGCATTGTCCAACATAAGTCCAACATAAGCATCAATCCAAACTAACATAAATCCAAAATAATTTAAGTCACATTGTCCAATAATGGATATGAGAATAGGGTCTACAAACCGTGGGACGCATTTGCCATGAAATCATTCATGCGCTCCCTCATTTCCCTCATCAATCTGTCCTCCAACTCCTTCATCTCTTGTTGTCGCTCTATTCTCATTTGCTCTACCTCAGCTTCTCGTTCCTCTTTCAATCTACCTATCTCCAACTGTGCCTCTCTTAATTGTCGCACTACACTGGTGGATGATGAACTCGAGCTTCTTGGAGGCTTCACTGCTCGACCCAACCCCCTCACATAACCAGGCTTGGGGCCTAGGACCTGATGGAGAATATGAATGTCGGTGTAGGACCTCCCATCTGAGATAGCTTGCTCTTGCAATTCCTTCATCTTTTCCTGCAAAAAACATTATATAGTCTGAATCATTAATATTAATGTTACATTCATTTGAAATATTTATGTCCAATTATAATAAGTAAAAATGAAAAATATTGTACAAGTGATAGTTGTAGTAAATTCGACAGCATAACGGCTATAGTAGGGACTATTCCTGAATACAAAATTGTCATATAGCTACCAACACAAACAACATATTCCAATAAGTTCGAGAGAATCGCTAACCAGCACAATCAAATACCAACACAACCACCAACCTACCGATCTATTACCAAGTACAACCACCAAGGATGACAGTAACTATTAACAGTTTGAAACAAAAACCATACCAAATGGGTCAATGTAAGTGTACTTACATGATTGTCCTTAGCAACATCAGACAACCAGTCCCCATTTTTTCGCTTGTGGGATGCAGCATACAATTCAGCAGGCCCAATATCTGAAGTTACAGAGAGTGAAGTTTCCTAAAGACTTACGTAACAAGTTAGTAATGAAGTAAATAAAGATAATAATATACAAGTATGAATTATATCACTTACCAACACTTTTCGATATCGAGCAAACGTCCTTGTACCCGTTGTGTGGAAAACCGTCAAGCCCTTTCTATTTTCAGTGTTTACTTTACACTTTTCCTAGAAACAGTTTCATGATAAATGGTTAAACCCATTCCGAATTACTAATTGTACTCAAAGATATACATGTACCTCATATTTTGGATCAGCAAACATGTCGCACAATTTTGCCCAGGTATCTTCATCCTCTTATCGATGGTGTGGACCCTAAGAACATATAGACTTATTAAAATGGACCTGACAGTACCAGTTTCAACCTTCGAAAAGCATGTTATGACTTTAGATTATATGTTTAAACATAAGTGACACAAGTTCCAACGATAATCTCATCAGTTCCAACAATAATCTCATCAGTTCCCACATATATCTCATGCAATAAATTCAGTTCGAACAATATATCAGGAGTTGACAGAGTTGCAAATAACAGTTACAACATAGAAATATTTGGTTCGCACTCATATAACTAAGTTTTAACAGCAATATATGAAGTTCGGATCTATATACATATGTTTCAACAAACAAATATGCAGTTCGAACTACAGCGGACAGACCCAAATTCTGCAGAAACCCAAATGTTGAACAACCGCAACAAGGACCCAAAACCACGAAATAACTAGTTGGAAGCATGTAAAATACATAGGCATTTCATCTAGACACCAAACCTGGTTGGAGATTTCAGCAAATCGTACAAAATCTTGAGGTTTCTTCCAAAGTAGCTCCTACAAAATCAACCTTCGAATCAACAGACTATAGCACTCAAAGGAGAGGAGAAATGGAAACTAAAGGAGATGGAGAAGCTAGGTTACCTTTCGTTCTCCTCGGTCACGTACAATGGGAATCTCCCTTACTCAGCCGAAAGCTCCCCCTCTCTTCAGCAGCTTCGTGCATAAATGGGTCTGGACGAAGCTGCTAAGTTTTTTTTAAGTCTGTGTTCCCAGTTCGAACTAGCATACTTACGTTCAGACAGGGATACTAAGTTGGAAGACACCGTTTTGTTCCCATATAGTACAGTTCGAACTAACATTTAATGGTTCGCACTTCTCAAATCACGGTTCCAACGTACAAACCTGGGAGATCATAGTAAGTTGGACGACACCGTTTGGTTCACATTCGTTCGTGTTCGGACTACATTAACTATGTTCGCACTCAACATGGCGGGAAACAAAATTTTCGCGGTCACGTGAAAGTCAAATAAAATACACGTTCGCACTATTACATGTACATATTCGAACTAGACGAACACAGTGCGCACTGGTAAGGTTAGTAGTCCAAACGTAGAGTTCTATTCAAACTAAATTATCAACGTCTAAACTATGCTTTTGTAGTTTGAAATTAAACTTTGTCATTGTTCGCACTGTCTACGGATGGTTGGGACGTCCTGTCATTGTCGTTCGCACTACCGGTTAGGAAGACGTAATCTGTGTTTGGAATAGTTAGAACGTACTATTCAAAGTTCGAACTTTAAACAGACTATAATTAATTAAAAAACACGTACCAATTTAATATTCAATCACAATCCGATTAACACTTTCTAATGATGAAAATAATATGAAGAAAACATGGTAGATACGACAATTTGAGGTAACACTCTTTAACATTTTGGTTAATGTTTGTTAAAATACAAGTTTAAACTCAAAGTAATGATGATTTGTTACATTTTCCTTCATGTTCGGTCAGCAAAATTTCATTAATTGAGTTCCGCACAAAAATAGAGATTGATGTTGAACTAGAAATACTTGTGAGAGACCTGCAGTGTTCTGTCATTACTTATGTAATTCAAGATGCGATTTAAATCAGATAGAAATCTGTAACTAAAATCAAGTTGAAACTTGGTGAGTAAATATAATTTTTCCCCTTATTTTTAATAGGAAATTTTGAGATTAGGATTGAAATGCAAGACGCACCATTTATTCTAAAATCTTAAACGGATAGGGAATGGTGAATTTGATCTCCTTTAAAGCTAAGTTTAGCAGCAGATTTATACAGAGAAGATAGGGGGTCCAGAAATGCAAAAGTGCCCAGTAATGTAAGAAAATTCACGGGGTAGAAAAAAAGAAAGAAAGACACCAGACGTGAGTCAAAGGAACTGGTGGTCCAAAACATTCATCGATATAAAATTTTACATGTGCGAACCCTTTTGATATATTGGTATTTTTGTGAACCCTTTTGATATATTGGTATCATCGATATATAAATTTATCTAATTTTACATGTGCGAACTCATTATCAATGTATTTAACCCTTTATTAAACATATTCTAACAAAATGAGTTTAACACACATCAACTCACATGTGCGAACTCATTATCAATGTCCTCAACTTACCATAATGATCTTCATCACTTTATTGGTGTACATATGATCACAACATGGTAGGTACATGAAATGAAGATAAAATTTAAAAAACATTAGTGTACATTTGATAAACATATGGTAGGTACATCGTAGTAACATAATGAGCTTAACACTCTTTAACATAATGAGTAATCCAATGTGAATATGCAGTTCCAACTAACATATATGTGTTGGAACTATGCGTACATTAGTTCGCACGACACTAATACTGTGCGCACTTTAATATAACAGTTAGGACTTAAAATGGCGGGAAACAAAATATACGCGGTCACGTGAAAGTCAAATAAAATACATGTTCGCACTATTACATGTACATATGCGAACAATACTAAAAACGTGCGAACTATCACGATTAATAGTCCGCACTTGTCGTTCTTTTCAAACTAAATTATCAAAACGTCTTAAACTATGCTTGTAGTGTGAACTCTAACTCTGTTATTGTTCGAACTGTAGAACGGATAGTCGGGACATAAATCCTAGAGTACACACTTCATTAGAGTAAGTGCGGACTTAAGTATTTCAGTTGAAACACAGTTCACACCAGTTTCTCTCAAACTCCCACAATATCAACAATGTTTGGAATTTTTATGTGTTCATAGGTTAAAATTGTAACGTAAACATAAAGATAACAATTGGAGCTGGGACAAAAATGTACATAAAGAAGTGTCCATCATATCCAAAATAAGTACAAAATAAACAGATCAAAGTGTCCAAAGTAACACTATCCTAAAATAAGTACATAAACCAAAAAAAAATACATAAAATAAAAACTGGACTACTGAAGTGAATCAATCTTCCTCTGCATCGCATCGACTGAACCGCTAAGGCGCTCGACCTTGTTGCCCAACTGATCTATCATGTCCTGCTGCCGGTCGAACCTCTGTCTAACGAGATCCTCAAGCCGACCGAAGCGATCAAGAAGCTCGGTGGCCTAGGCGGGTCGAGCTGCGTTGTCTACCGGTCCCTTGCCCCGTTTGAGCTGCGATCTGCTCTTCCTCAACGTCTCTAAGCAGATTGGACCGGGAGGCTTCTGCCTATCCTCCACAACATGTGAAGGGACCTCAGCAGCATCTAAGAAGTTTGTCAAGAGGAGGCCATAAGGAACGCCACTAACCTCGAAGGAATCTGCTTCCTTCATGATATTTCGAAATATCAGTGATGGGAGGTCCACTGGGACCCCCCTCACAATGTACGCCATGAGCTTCTCTCTCTCGAAGCTCGCCTCACTGGTGCGCCGGCGAGGGTCAATATTGTATGCGACTATCAAGTGTAGCATTCGGAAAAAGTCTGTCATGGCACTGTGAGGGATGTTCGGCAAGTGGTCTGGGACTTCATCCTTCGCAGTTAGAAGCTTGTACAACTCACTATTATATAGATTCGGACGGTTAGCTACCTCTTCCTCCTAGTCGGGGTACGAAGGGCCCTCAGGTCGGGCAATACCCAAAAATTCGCTGATATTGTCGGCCGAGAAAGTAACTGACACCCCCCTCAGGGTGATGTCGTACGACGCTTGCAAATAAAGAAAGATGTTAGAAAAAAATGGACATGGTAATGCTTATAAATATATCATTCCCCAACCTGCAATTACACTGGAAAATCCAACACAACCAAATATATATTACTATTCTATAAATTACTTACACTCACAAATTAATAAGTGCTTAATAATATTCAACAAAATATTTTCCAAATCTTAAATTACTACTAAAAGTACGTGTTCACGATATATATCGAAAATTTAGGCCATGAAGCGCTACAGTAAATTATAATACGTCTTATTTATCTAGTCTACCACAATTTTCCAAAGAAATTCCAGCAACTAAAATAACTTGTAACCGCAATCAGATTTTTGTTCACTTAAACCAAAGTCAATTATTTCTATAATGATTACCTGGGCCGGCTCTCTCACTGTCCACACTGCAAAACCATGGCTGAGTTGACTCAGCCATGGCAGCCACCGCAAATCACCGCCAAATGCTGGCGGAATGCGGTCCAACAACCATGAAAAGAGTTTCCTCCCAAGCAACAACACCAACCAACCCAAAATCGACTAAATCCAAGCCAAAAACTACCCACATTCACCGCAAAAAAACCGTCCAACCATTACCAAAAAATTGGATTTCAACACTGGAAAAACCACCAAAATCTGTTAAAAGAAGAGGATAGAGAGATTACCAGGGTGGAGGAGGGTGCAGATGTTCTCCTAGCGCGACGGCACGGCCTCTCTGACGGTGGTGAGCGGCTGAGTCCGAGTTCGCGGGTTTCTTGCGGGAGAGGAAGAGGTTTTTGGGACGTAATGCGTCCCTGTTAAGACCTTTGGTTCTTTTTAAAACGCACAGACCCTAGTCCGCACTAGTCAAATGCCGGTTCGAACTTACCGAATCAGATATCCATCCACATGTGTGTATCCGCAAATGGCGTTCGCACGTTTCATTATGATGTGCGCACAACCCAAACGTTAGTTACCACACATATCCCACTAATACAAGTTTCAACTGACATTTAGAAAGTTTGAACTAAACGGACGCATTTAATGAAAGGTCACATCGCATCGCATCGATCTGCTGTGTCTGAGCCGTTGGAACTATGATATACCTAGTTCGGACTATTTTAAATAAATCAAATTCTAGACAGGTGTCGAACAAGGGAAATTTAACAGTGCTAACTACAGTTCAAACCTAACACAATACTGTGCGCACTGGTGTGTTTAGTTGCAACAAACTTATAGGTAGTCCTAACTTGTACATCATTGGGACGTTTGTTTGCCGTCCCAAAAGTGTCATTCGCACGTAATTATAAGTAGTTCGAACGGACATATATTAGTTCGAACTAGAAGTGTTTTTGGGACGAAATGTTGTCGTCCCAAAGTTTTTCCCGCCATTTTCCCGCCAATTTATTTGGGACGGATGCTCAAAATCCGTCCCTAAAACGCATCCTTTAGGGACGGAAATAGGCATCTGTCCCTAAAGATGTTCTTTGACACCCCTTTTGGGACGACACCTTTGTTGCGTCCCAAAAGGGGACCTTTAGGGACGGTTTTGTGGCTGTCCCAAAGAAAATCTGTCCCTAAAGGTCAATTTTCTTGTAGTGGTGGTAGGTGCAATATGATCACAAAAATAATAGAGGGTGCAAAGTATATTTAACCCTTGCTACTACTATAACAAATTCTTTTGACCCGAAGAAAGAGGGCTGTAGATGATGATCACTTCGAAATCCCAACTATCAAATAATATCCTTTTACACTTACAATTAGTTCCTCTGTTTCGATAAATATCTGCTGAATCTATTCATAGACGGTATAAGTATGTATCCAGTTTCATCTTTGATTTAGAATATAAATATAAGATAAAACCTTATAGAAAGCAAGAGGGAAAACAAAGACAAAAGATTCTGCAACGTGGCCTGATGGGTTTTACATATGAAAATCTTGACTCTTTATAGCTCCAGTGGAAACGTACAATTGGAGATCAACCATGTGGTATACGGCGGTTCACAAGACATTGCGACCAAAACCAGTATAGCTGCTGAGCTGCCCCTAGAGGCTGGCAAAGAGCCAAAAGCATACCGAAGTTTCGAGGGTAATTGTGCTTTGGAAAAGAAAAGTACCGTACCAACATGACCGATATCACACTTCATTTTCAAAGTACCTAGTTTTTTTTTCTTTAACGCACGTGCAATGATTGGATCCAAACTTCTAGCGCTTGGTTTTCTGGAACACAATTTGTCAACCCAAAATTTTCCATGGCACCAAAAGGAAACAGCAAGGAAATTTCTAATTGACAATTTATAGCGGAGGGGAAGTAAATATTCTTGTTATGCTAAATACACTGGTGCTGATTATAATTTCTGGCCGTCCTTGTTAATGTAGGAATGACTTTCATGAGATCCCCACCCTGTCCATATAATATGACCCTCCTACGACAGAGTCTATATATAGCCTAAAGCAAACAAGCTTAAACGTACGTACCATTAAAGCGCTTGCTTTAATTGTTCAATTCAACGCTCTTAGCCTTGTAATAAATGGTCTTTCATTTATTCTTACCCATTTTCTAAATTCTAAGTGTTCACAATTTCTGACTCTTTCAAAATAAGCTTTGTGATTGAACTTATCTGATCTCATCTGTCTGTAATATATGTCTGGGCGCGATTCGAACTTATCTCAAATCATCTGTGATCTTTGAGCCTCAAAACATACTGTACATACGTACGTACTCGATGCGATTGAGTGGGGATCAAGATTCCAACAGTACGTCCTGATCAAACCCTTGTCTTGCCTGCACGTGGGTGGAATCACAAGGGGGGTGTTGAGTTTGCCAATTTCCGCCATTCAGAACTTGCGTGCTTTGTTGACTCGAGACTTTTGGTCATTCACGACTGCACGCTATCTCAGCGGTCAATCGATCAGTTTATCCACCCTCTTAAATATCAAGGCCCAGCCTTTCGATTCAGCACCCACTCTTACCCTCAGCTTCTGACCCTCAAATTCCTGTGTATAAAGCAACACGCACACACTTCAAAACTGATTAAAGTAAACAACCCGGAAGGCTACAACTCCCGGATCGAAATCCTTTAGCAAAGAGAGAGCCCCAGATATCCAACCTGCCCCAGATATCCAACCTTTCTTTTTAAATGCCGTGCGCTAATCTTCAAGCAGTGAAAGTAGTGCTTATTGATACCCGGTACGTGGAGACGGACCCCATGAGCTTTAAATCCGTAGTTCAGAGCCTTACCGGAAAGGATTCCTGCGTTGCATGGATAGAGCAAAGATCGTTCGGCGCCGCAAAGAGAAAGAGACCGCTTGGTGTGAATGGTAGCGGCTTTGAGTTGAGGCCAGGCCTGGATGATGATAGCGTAATTGGTGGAAATGGCGGAAAAGCTTCCATTTTGGCAAAGGGCATGTCGTTCAAGGACTTGGATAGTATGATTCTGGAGGCACCGCCAATGGAGGAATCGCGCCGCCTTTGGGCTTAGTAGAATTTACACGGATGTATAGTGTGTGTATAATATATACATACCTTTTTTTTTCAGTTCCCATAGTTTACGACTCCGTTCTTTGATTATATTCTGTTTGAGTTTATCATCTATATACGTCATACCTTCGATTAGTTTCAGAGTGCAATCAATTCTTGGCAGTTAGATGAACCCCAACACAAATGGCGATACGTCATACGGCGCCGTTATAGCTTTGTACCGTGTGGACAATAATTCTTTGTTGTTTTTCTCGGTGTTGGCTCTGTCGAAGATATGTGGCTGTCCATAAGCCACTGCGTCTGCATGTGTGGAAAATACGCATCAACAACAGATTTGATATTTAGTTGCGAAATTATCAGACTAAACCAATTTCGTCCCTGATAATACTTTTTGCAACTAAATTATAATTTCATCGATAAAATGTTAAAACGCGTTAAAACATATGATTTTTAGTGATGAATATCAACTTCAAAAATACACTTTTGCGGAGATATGATTTCGTTGCTAAAGATTAAAAGACGACCAATATTAACTTCTTCGCAAAAATTACTTTTTTGCGACACTATGATTTCGTCGCTAAAGAGTAAAATACAGTAGCGACGTATATATTAGCAACAAACCAATTTGGTTACTAAAAATAATTAAGTAACTTAACATAAATATAGAATAAAAATATAAAAAAATTAAAAATTAAAAATATTTGTAATGATACAATCTTAAAAAATAAAAACCCAAAACAGAAAGAAATACTATAAAATAACTCTACTTGAAGAATATTAAGTTGATAAACAGAAATCAAAAAGAGAAAAGCAAATAACTTAGAAGAAGACCAATAATAAAACTATTAAATTAAGAAGAAAAATAATACGTGTAAAATATATCAATCAAATTGAATAATAGCTAAATATGTATGATTGAAATTCTATCGTATATATACCAATTCAGATATTATAACACTAAAGTATTATATACACATTAGTTCATTAGGAATATATTACTTAGGAAGAAGATATATTCATTAGCGCAATAAAGAGGATGGATCTTTTTAATTGTCACACATGCTTTATATGGAATCTATTTACTTATGGAATAAGATACTCTATTTAGAAAAGTTCGCAAATGATTTGTTATTATAAAAATTAAATTACCTAAATTATTATGTAACCTTAGAGCTAACACTAAGTGTTATAACTATAAAGTTATAGTAACTATGTATAACTATAAAGTTATGGTAAAGAGTATAAAGTAACAGGCTATATAATTAATCCCAAGTACTAAGATTTTCTAAATACTAAATATACAATACTTAGACAGCAAAATTTTCTAAATACTAATTATAAGTACTAGCTACTATTACTACCAAAGTATTTTAATTAAGATTATTATACTAGTCATGAAAAAGAGTGTAAAATAATATTTTATGTACCTAATACTATGTATTAAGATTTTTAATTACTGTTATAAATTATTAAGTATTGTTATTACTAAGTCATTTTAGGTATATAATATTGATTCACAACTGTTAAAGGAAGAAAACATGATGGGATTATTTAAGTATCAAAATATATTATACATGAGAGCGAAATTTTTATTTAGCGTAAGTCCCAGGTCGAAAACCCTATTTTTTCAATTCTCAATCTCATCTCCTTGCGAGCCACGCCCAACCTCTCTCTTCTCCTCTCTCTGTTTGCTTTCTCTCTCTCCGGACAGACATTTGTTCTAGTTGGATCCTTTGGGAGTTCGGATGCTTGATATCGATTTCTCTGAATGAAGAAGTATGGGATTGGAGTCGGTTGGAGTTGGGTTCGTTGAATTGGAAGAGGAACTTGAAGCTCAGTTCTTCAATCTGCTTGGCGGGTCAGTTCGTTCACTGATTTGTTGATTGAATCGAGTTTTTGTATTTCTTTCTGCGCTGCGTGTGAACAAGGGCTAATGGAATCGATGCGGGAGGCATTGGGCGAGGTCAATTTCTGGTTCGATGGAGATGAAGGCATGAATCCAAAGAAAGAGAGAATCGACGGCGATAACAATGTTCTCAGATCGAGTATGTTTACCTTTCTTTCAATTTATTTTAGCCTTCTCGTATATTTAAGGTCTACTGTTTGGATTGGTTGCCGAGAGATGATGGGAGATTGGGCAGAAAAGAAAAAAAGATTTTTGGATCTTTTCCATTTGCATGTTGTCTATTGCCGTTCAATGAAGTAAATTTTGTTCTGTGGAAAATTTTGACTACAGTTGCTTCTAAAATGGAGAAATCTTTTGGTTCTAATTCTTGATTTCTTTTCTTATACACTAATAATGTGAGCAATTAAAAGGAGGTAGGGTTTCCGAGAAAGTTGTTGTAAAAGAATGAAAATAAATTAATTTAGATTCACCTTGAACTAAATTAATGTAAGTGTTAGTTTTTGTGACATGTAAATACAAGCGTCACTGTATGTAGGGAGTGAATACTGGAGTACAGAGATCAAAGCCAGAGGCTATAATTTTTTAAGTGTTGACTCTATGGTTTCTAATTTTTTCCACTGGAGTATCGCCGGCAGGGTGTTCTTTTTTCTTCCATTATACATATGTATATCAAGCACTACCACCTGCATTCTCTGAAAAATGTTAGAAAAATGAGATATGATATAAAAAAACATTGTCTTTTTAGCTGCTATTGAATAAAAATGAAGAATTGTGTATGCTTAGAATTAGTATGAGAATGGTGTAGTCTCATACTTCAATTGACTGCCCAATCCTAATTGTGTTTCTCTATTAGTTGGTAGATGTTGGAAAAAGAAGCTAATAAAATATTTATGCCTTGTGGTCACGACTTTTGCTTGAAGTGCTTCCAGAAATGGATTGGACTGGACAAGCCCACTTGTGCTAATTGTCGTAACAAAATCCAGGCTAATATGAGAAGTCAACCTCCGATCATCTCCACGCTTGTCATGGCCAATCGATTGGAAAGGATGTCGAAATCCAATGCTCTAGGAGCCCCTGGAACAAGTGCTCTATTTTATTAACTCTTTGTTTGTTTTCAATGCTCTAATTGATGATACTATCTGAACATTACCTTAGTTTCCGTATTTTTTTAAGGTGTTTGAAGAGAACGAGGAAAAAATTGCTCTGGAACTTTGCTTGGAACTTTTGCTCATAGGATTAAGTCCTGGCAATGATATAGTCCATAAGGAAAATTTCAATTATGTTATTTTGTTTTGAAGTTCGAAATTTGAAAATTTATGTGTCCTGGTTTTATTATTGTAGTGTCCTCTGTGTCACTAAGACAACAATTACAATATGTAGGAAAGAAGCTTGTTGGAACTCAGCATTATAACAAAGACGTCTGTTAATATCAGCTACTCTCCCCATGTGTCGCATAATTTTGCTTTCTTCCAAAGATTTTATGCTTTGTTGTTAGCAGGTCCATCAGATGGAAAAGACTGGAAAATATGCGGTGTCCACTGGAGGATACACTTTGGTAGCAATGAGAGCTCTATTTTGCATGCTCCTACAACGAAAGGTACTCATTTGGACACAATAGTATTCATGGGCGAGCCCACTTGAGGGTAGACTTTGACAGCAATGAGAGAAACATGAGGAAGCACAAAGACAAATGTTGTCACAACTTCAACATATCTTGGTACAGATTTCACAAAGAGATTGGTAGGGTTTTATTGCTAGTTGTAAGGTTTCTTTATAAGTTTTAATTTTGTTAATGGTTTCGGACTTACATAGACCTTTGTACATTCTTTATGTTTTGGATTTGTTTAGAATCTTTATGTTTTGGATTTGTTTAGAATATTAATACTTTTTTGTAAATTTTGGATTTGTTTAAAACTTTGCTATTATTGCATTTGTGTATTCAGAATGTTTTCATATTTGAAGAGAGCCAATCTTGGTATTACAATATTCTTATCATGGGTATAAATTGCGCTACAATTTGGAGTTTTGCAAATACGAATGAAGTTAAAAAAGGGTATTGAACTGTTTTTTTTATTAGTTACAAATTATTTTTGTTGCAAAACATTCTATATCATAAAAAAATTATTAGTTACAAAATTACTTTCTTGCAAAGCATTCTATATCGCCAAAAATTTGATATGTTTTTGACAATTAATTCTATAAAGAAATTGCGTAATAGTGACTAAAACTTTTTGTCACAAAATCTGGTTCTAACATACAATATAGTTCAAACAAACTGTCACAAAATCTGGTTCGAACAAAGTGTCGCAAAATCTGGTTCGAACATAGTGTTTCAGTGGCGAAAAATGAAGTTTTTGCAGCGATGAAATTGAATTGCGTCGCTGAATGTACTTTGAGCGACGATTTCTAAATTTCGTTGCTAGTGAGCATTTGTGACGGGGCTACAACGACGAAATTGCGACAATCTTTTTCGCCCTTCATTTTTTTTAGTTTTGGAGGAACCGCATGTTCTCTCTTTCTTTTCTAAATTCACTGTTTTATCTTTCAAACTTTCTTTTCTGTCCGAGGAGATCCAATGTTATTTGCTTTGTTGTTCTCCCTTTTTCTTTTACGATTTTGTTTTCTTTCCAAATTTTCACCAGTCAGTAATATATATTTTGATTGCTTCATCTTGTTCAATGCATGGACAGAGAGGAGATATTTTGAAGAATTTACGAATCTCTGTCCAAGTACGAGAAATGAAGTCAATGAGTAATGCCATAATAAGGAAATTGGAAGGTATTGACCAAGAAGTATTTAGCTTCAATTTTATCTGCTTATGTTGACATTTCATTTCATATTAACTTTTCTGTATGTCAAGGTTGAGTTCGCATATCTCATTGAGACTTGATTATACAGCAACTAATTTTTTACAACATCCTGTGTATTCACAAGGACCTCTAAATTGCTAATGTATAGTGTCTAGCTATGGAAAACCCAGAATTTAGCATTAGATAAACATAACTGTGGCTTCTGGCCTATTTTACTGTTTGGTTTTACTGACTATGGAGGATAAACTCTTGCAAGAAAGAAAACCAATGAATTGAAGGATTATGAGGGATGCAAATGGCTTTCTTCTTATTTTAGGCCTGCAAAACATGTTGTTACCTCTCTGTTCGTTACACCAATTTAGTATCTTTGTAAGGATTTAAGTGCTATTAGGCATTCTCTTTCTTCCTCACCAAAAAAGCAGCTGCTTTTTTTGGATTTTTAATTTCATACTTTTGCTGGCCTAAGACCTTTTCGAACTCTGAAAAATATTGGGACAGTTGAGGCCTTTGGTAAATAAGTCACCAGTGTGTTAATCGCTATTTACTTACTCTAAAACCTTGAATTTAGGAGATGTACCTATGATGGATCACCACATGCTTAGTACTTTAAAGGGGGAGAAAGCGATCACAACATGCTTACATGTACCTATATTGGCATATTGTTCATTTTTTCTTATCTTGTTTCTCTTTTTCAATGGCAGAGTTACCCCTTTGTGAAGATGGTGTTAGTGCAGATGGTGAACTGAGATGTTTTTGCTAATGTTAGAATTAAAGTTATTTTTATTTTATGTTAGAAATTTATATAGACTCTTTGTGTTGTAAGACTTGGTTATTTAATCAATGATGAATTATATTTGCTTTATTATCTTTGTTCTTAGGTTTTTACATAAAAAATTATGGTTATAAAAATAAATTCGTATTACAAATAAAAAATGAATGTGCTTTTATAAATATAGTTGTTACTACGTTTTTTTTTTTTTTTAAACGATAGTCTATAGCGGTGTTTTCTAAAATGTTGCTAAAGACCTGTAGCAGCGTTTTAGGGAAATCCTGCTAGAAAATTCAAAAATGCTTTTTGGGTCTTTAGCGACGGTCGTGACTGCCGTTATAGGTCAAGATTTTCACCAGCGGTCGCGAAAAATGCCGATAAAACCTATCCCGACGAACATATAACGGTGGTCGAGACCGCCGCTAAAATAACACTGCAATAGGTCTTTTGTCCTATAACAACGTTTCTTTGGCCTATAGTAGCGGTCACTGACGGCCCAACGGCTGCTATAGTCCTATTTTTTTGTAGTGAAACCTTAACAAAGAAAAAAGATTTTGATTTTTCTGGTCGAACTATTTACGCATGCAAGCTCCACCTGAATCTAAATATCTATATCATGATTTCTTTCAAACGTAGATATCAAGTTAAAAGGGGCTATATGCATGCTTTTTCACTATTTTGATTTCAGAACCTAATTTTCAATTTGATTAATTAATACTGTATTTAATTATTTTAAAAAATTTAAAATTAAAGATAAAATAAATTCCATGAATTATCACCTGAATATCAAACCTCAAACTATATCCATGACGACTCACCCCTAAGACTTCTTGCCATTGCGAGTTACTTCCCTTACCACATTGTTCGTGAAGTCAGATGTGTTCTAAGTTTAATTAAGTCTAAATACTTGAAATGATATTCTTTTTTATTTTTCACTAGTTAAAAAAAAAGGCCAAGTTGTAGGGGTTGTAGACAGAGCAAATTTTTTTAGTGATTTTTCTTCAGATCTAGATATGAATTCGTAGAAGTCTTTTGAGGTGACACTTGAAGTTGTAAAACAAGTGTCTTATTTCTAGGTCTCTGTATAATTGTAAAAGTGATAACTTTAAAAACAAAGTATTTAACCTTTTAGGGGTGATACTCAAAGATTGTCTCCTTTTTTTTTTAATGTTCTTTCTGTGCAAATATGATGAAGCACTCGAGTAGAAAAAAAGATAGCATTCGAAGATTGTCACTGTAAACTGTAGTAGTACTGCCACAGTGCCACGATCATTTTTATCTAGGGGTTTCAAGAAACTTTAAATAGTACTATCAGTAAATCAGAGGGGCCTTAGAATAGCCCGCGATCATGATGCAGTACTACTCCTTCGTGGCCCCTTTAGTTGAGCAGAAAGGGCTTGGTCGGCCCATATGTTTTCCTTAGTGTGGCCGTACTTTGAGCAGCTCAATATTGTCGACACGACGACGACACTTCACTGTGTCGCCTACTATATATCCGGAGCTGGGGATCCGAGAGAAGAAACAATTGGAGATAATGAATTCTTAATATCTGAACAAAAGAACATCCTAAATTTATTATTACCAGAAAATTAAGAATCTGTATATAGAGCATTGCTATCAATTTAATTAGTTCGGATTAAAACTTAATTGATCTTTGTTCTTTAATTTTCTTTTCTTTTTTCTTCCTTTTCTGTCTCCTCTATTGGATATCCATTGGACCAGCCACGAGCTAGACAATTAAGGTTGGTACTGCTTGGAAAAATAAAAGTTAAGGTTGGTTCTTCTTTCTTTAGAGTTCTTATTTTCCTATCTTTTTTAATGCATATAAAGCTGGATCATACACTACAAGAAAAATGACTTTGGGTGTAAAAAAAAGTTGTCACCCAAAGTGCTAATTTCGTCAGCTAATGTTTTGGGTGACAAAACTGAGTTGTCACCTGGTTTGTCACCTGAAGCCCGTCAGCCAAGGTTTTAGGTTACGATTTTCGTATTCTGTCGCTCGAAACCGTTCGGATGGTTTACAACACATTCCGAACAGTTTTGTGCCATATTGACGAAATTGAAAATCGTCATGCCCCGTACACTCCATCCATTCACATGAGCTGTGAGAAGGTACTCTCCATACGTTCGCACAGCTTATGCAAACGGTTGGTCCAATGTGACGAAATGTATTTTGCCATGGACAATCCGTGCGCGCGGTTATATAAAACCGTCTGCCAGGTAATATTCTTGTCCAGACGCTTACATAAAAACGTTTGCACCGTTGTTTCATTTATGGCGAAATAGTTTTTTTGTCAATTTCAAAAATCATTCGAACCCTTACAACGACAGTTCGGACGCTTGTTCTGTTGAACACGTCGGAACATGTTTTATTACCGTGTGAACGGTTGCTTATTAAAAGATCGTGTGCACGCACGAATAACCCTGCGGACGGACGAATTTAACACGAAGTGTGCAGACAGATAGTTAAGCGTGCGCATGTTATGAATGCACAAGAACCGTTCGGACGAATTTTGTTATCGTTCGAACTGTTTTCTACGTATTTAAATTAATTTAATTAAAATTTTAAAATTAATTTACAAATAATATAAATAGAAAGATATTCAATACTCATTATATAATAAAATTTCTACAAATATGCAATCGTCATTAAAAGTATATAAAATACATAATCGATAAGTACTGACAAAGTAGTGAAAATAGATAAATCTACCCGAATTTTCGTTTGAGTGTCATACGAGATTGCAGCTGTATGATCTGCTCTATCAGTGCTCACGCATCTTCTCCGCCATTAGTTGCATAATCTATTCTTGTTGTTCCACTAGGTTCCTTTGTTGCTCCCACATCATCTTCTGATGCTCTTTGTCTTTTTTTCGTTGCTGCTCCAGAATCATTTGCATCAGCTCTTCGTCTTTCTTCCGTTGCTACTCCTCCATCATCTGTAGATGCTCTCGCAGTCTGCTACATACTTAACTGCTTGACCAAAAGCACTTCACATTCCATCTGTCTAGCCTCATCTCCTCAATTTATAATCTGGTCTCCTCCAATCTCCCGGACAAATCAATGGATGATGCTGATAAAACTGATCCAACAGACTGTATTGAACGGTCTAAACCTTGCACGTAACCCGCTTTCGTCCCCAACACCTTAGTGAAAATATTCACTTCAGTGTATGACTTCTGTCTAACTCGTGCTGCAACTGTAACAAATACGAATGCATCATTAAATCTAACGTTATAACTTACACAATTTTCATGTGCATCTTCTGATGTCCACATGCAATCCTTATCAGTATGCGTCTTTTTTATACAGCAACGCATGAATAATCTCATCAGATTCTGGATTTTTCTGTACACCAAAAGAAATATAGAACGTGCATATTAAAATACCTAAATCATTTATTTAAGTAATAAATAATAAAAATGTAAATTTATTACTTACCAACAACGCTCTCGCGCGTTGGAAGGAACTCGCTCCCAATGTGTGTACAATCTCCAGCTTAGCTCTATTCTCTTGTTTTATTGAACTTCTCCATTGCATTGTACATTTACAATTGTTACGACAATTAAAAATAAAATAAAATAAACGTTCAAGACTGAATAAAAATGTTTAACCTGAAATTCCTCGCTCACGAATAAATCACAGACATGAGTCCATTTCTTTGGGTGATAGGTCTTATCTCATTCAAGTTTATAATATCACGTATTGCACGTAATTGACCAGACTATTGTGACAGATGCTCTAGAAATGTCGACAACATTTCCCCTCAGTCCCCAGATACACGCCAACAACTTTGAGCATAAACACCTACCATTGAAGGCAAGTGTGTAAGCTCAATGCTAAATGTGTATCCGATGGACAAAAGGAGATTTGCATCGAAATTTCTAAACACATCTATCACAATAGCAGATACAATTACACACATTACGTATATTGTAAACTAAAACTATCCATAACGTGGACAATTCAAGAATTACACCAAGTTCATTATCCGAACACCGTGTAATTCTTAAACTAGGGCTAAGGCTACTAAATGAATGCATGAACATAACAGCAAAAACCGTTCGGGCATGTTAATAACCGTCTGAACCATACATATTAGCGTCCACACATCTTTAGCAAAGCGTTTGAACTAAAAACAAGCGTTCAGATGAACAATAAGTCGTCTGGACTGTGATTGTCGAATAAGACAGTTCTTCGATGTATAGACTCATTTTTCACCACAAATTCATGCCAAAATCAACCCAAAATCACAAACACTTCAATTTAAACATATTACAATCAACCCAAACTCCATCAATATCGTTTTAGACCCTAAAAATTCAAAAAACACATGCTTTGATATCCTAAAATCCATGTTTTTCATCCTAAAACAAAACAAAATTTAAAACCCACTAACCTCAAATGCAATCCAATGTGAAATCCTAAATAAATTGCTCCTTCCACACCATTTTCAATGAGACTGGCGTCCAAAATCAGCTCCCATCTTCTCTCGCTCAAATCTCTCAAATTTTCTAAGTTTTTGTCTATACTGTCAGCGATTCCCCGTCTTTCAAATGAAAAAACCAGTTCGGATGCATTTAATGTTGTGCAGACGCTTATGTGTATAAGTTTTCGAAGGAATCGTTGCCGCTTAAAATTTCACACAGACCGAAGAGAATAGTTTACGTCCGCACTCAAACTTACATTTCATGACACCATTTTAGAAATTCCCAAACGATACGACACCATTTTAGAAATTCTCAAACGCTAGCGTCTGATCATAGACAAAAGCGTCCGGACTGGACATATCCGTCCGAACGCTAGCTTACATTTTATGACACCATTTTAGAAATCCCCAAATGACAGCATCTGATCATCACCAACAATGTCTGGACGCAGTACCTATCATCCGCACACTGACTTATATTTCACGACCCCGTTTTACAAATCTCCGAACGACAACGTCTCAATAATACGATCATAAACGCAAGAGTCCGGAAGATTTTATTACATAATATGACACCGTTTGACATTACAGAAAATAGTCCTGACGGTTGTATGTTCGTCTGAACGGTTTTTGACGATCTGATTTATTTTTCAAAGCTCATTATGACACCCTGATTTGTTTGATTTATCTACATATTATTTCTTTATGATATTTTCTATTAACGAATGCGGCATATGTATTATTTTTGCTTAATATTCAATTATTTTTCAGCTTATTGCCGAATATAAAGTACGAGATTATACTTTGAATATTTTTCCATCATCCTTCTTTGTTTTCTCATATACATTTCTAATGAGAGTTTTCTTGTTTATTTAAATTATCTTCCTTTTTATTATTGTGAAGTTTATATATTTTCTTTGTGTTTTACATATACGTTCATTAGGGTATCAAGTTAAACAAGTTACAAGGGTTGTTTGGGCTTTTAGGTTGACCAGGGGCGAAACCGTAATTTTTGAGTAAAAGTCCCGGGCTGGCCGAGTGCATCATATCCAGGATTTCTGGGGTAAGCTGAGCCCTAGAGACCCCGGGGTACTGAGCCCTGGCATTCCCGGGAAGTTTGAGACCCGAGCAAAGTTCTGGAGTACTGGACTCGGGTTTAGCTGGACTCCTGGGCCAAGGAGTGTTGAGCCCTGGTCTTCGGGTGTGTCGGGTGTAATGTGCTACTTGTGTATTTCAAGTTTAGACATCATTTTTGCTCATGACGTAATTTCGTCGAATGCGCATTTAATGCCCCCTTATTTGATCGCCTACATGAAGCTTTTTCACCGGCTTGCTCCTTGACTTAATGCTTACAATAGAGACGTGTGATATGGGAAGAGTGGTGGCAGCCTGTGTACGGCTTGAAACTGATTCAAATCTTGCTAATGATTGCCTAGACCTAGAGTGGGCTAGGTAGACTAGCCATAGGAAGTTAACTTCCAATTCGTTGCTCTTAGTTCGTTGGTTATGTTGTCTTATTCGAGAGATAGAGAGTTGAGAAGAGTAGATGGTTGCTCGTGATTGGCTATACCGTGACTTTCTGTAGATTTCTCTAGACCTCTAGCGTAGGGTGTGTAGATGGGTCAGGGGGAATTAACCAGCGAGTTACATTGTCAGCAAAGATTTGCTCGACTAAACGGATAACGTCATTAGGAGAGAACTTGCTGAAAGAGAAAGAGGGGGGAAAGAGAATGGATATATGGGAGACTTGTCGACTTTTTTATGATTGGTTGCTAAGTGATTTGCTCAAGATTTTCCTAGCCTAGAGTAAGGAACGTAGGCTGACTGGAGGGAATTCACCTTTAGTAAGTCGCATGTATAAAAGTGAGATCTACTCGACTAACTCTGGCAGCATAAGGAGAGACCGAGCACACCTATCTGATAAAAATAGGAGAGGAGAGTGACGAGAGAGAGACCTGCTTACCGAAACAAGAAAGAAAGGAAATGACCATAGGAAAAAAAGAGCCAGGGGGTAATCTCGGTCTGCACTTTCTTCCTTCAAAAACTTTTGTTTTATCCAAGGAAAGCAGTTCAACCGAGTAAGGTATGGGTATAGTGCCTAAAATAGGGGACTCGTGATACTTACGTGCTTATAGAGAGCTAAATGTATGTTGCATGGGGGTCTTGAGTGATAACATTATGAACTTGGGGTCTTTTGTTTGGGAGGGTCATGTACAGAAAAGAGTAAGCTGAAATTCTATTACTTTGGGTTAGGACTTGGACTTCCAATTAAAATGAGAACTGAAGAGTTTTGTTGAGCTAGTTTTGGTAGGGTACATGGAGCCCGGGGATTTTGTTGCTTAACATAGAGAGCCCGAACAGTTTTTCATAGTCTTAGGCATGGACTGACCTAGCCAGGCCCTAGGATCTTTGAATCAGCCAGTCCTTAGTGGCTTTAGAAACAATCCAACCAACCGTATAAGTTGTTGGACCTGTCTATGTAAGCATGTTGGACTTATGGTGTTTTATAGTTTTGTAGATGAGCATGTTGAACTTATATTGTTTCAGTGCTGATTAATTTGTAAGTAGAAATGGACTAAGTATGGCCCACGAATAGTATGTGAATTATAGAAAAATCCTGGTTTAAACAAGTATGCTCGAGAAGAGTTTTATATTTAAAATGCTTGTGTAGACTTTATATACCGGGTAAGATTTTCAAACTACTCGGGAGATTTTTAAGAAAAGTGCTCGAGGAGCCTTTTTGCTAGCTACTCGAGAGATTTTTAAGAAAAGTGTCTGAGGAGACTTTTTGCTAAGCTACTCGGGAGATTTTTAACAAACATGCTCGGGAAGCCTTTTTCTTAGCTACTCGGAAAGTTTTAACAAGCGTGCCCAGGAAAACTTTTATAAAAATGCTCGGGAAGTTTTTTCAAATTGAAAATGTCCGGAAGTCTGTTTTTGAATACTCGGTGAAATCTTTTCATTATATGCCCGGGAAGATTTTTCTTTTATATAGCCTATAAGTTTATTTTGGAAATGATCTGGGGCCCTAAAATCTTGTCCTTAGTGGGGTTTAGAAATGAAATAAAAGAAAAAGTTGTATAGTTGTTGGACTTGCCTATTGCAGCATATGTTATTTCTGTCGTGCCAATTAAGATGACTTCAATACTAGGTTGACCGAGTCTAACACATGACCATCATGAAAAGTTAAGTCTGCAACTAGACCCGACCATTTATGCATGAAGAAAAGTTACTGTGAACTTAGGTTGCCTTATTTTTTTATATATGACAGTTGGTATATGAGATACATGCAAGTATGTGATTACTTGATTATGTTGCATTATCCATAGAATCCATGATTACCTGATTTTCAATGAGGTAAATGATATATGTTGCATCATCCTGTCATGGAGCATGTCATGGGTGTGGGGATTGTAATAGCAGAATGACAGAAATGAGACAGAAATGAAACTCATACCCAGAGGTGGTCCTTTGAAAGGGTGACAGTACCGATCACAGTGGGATAGTGCAAGCCACCACTGAAAGGATAGTGGTTGGTATCCCTGGCGTTGTAACAATAAATTCTTAATAGGATCCTGGTGCCGGAGCACGACCATAGAAGGGAGGGGACGCACAACCCTGCTCTGGGGGATAGAACAGAGTAATGAAAGGACACCTCTATCGAAACGGAAAAGAAAAGAAAAGAAAGGAATATTTGATGTTCACGTGTGATTAAGGTGTTCCATATCATGGATCATATGTATGGGCCTTGACATGAGACATGCATACTTAACGTATACTCTGAAGAAAGTGATAGTAACAGAAAAAAAGAGAAAGAAACGGGTAACATATGCATCATCACTGCATTGCATCGATCATACTATGGTTAATCTGTTTATGGTTATCAAAGCTTAATTCGTACGATTAACATGCTATTATTATTGTTCATAACATGTTCCATTCCCCCTTACTGAGTCAATAGGACTCACCCCTTCTTTGTTTGTTTGTGTTTGCCTTTTTTTGTGAGGCAGTACATGAGATTATTTTGGCCCGAAGAGATTTTAGATGCAGGGTCTGTTTTGTAATCCTCATCACATTGTTTATTGATTGATGGAAGTATTTCAAAATTGTTTTTGATTCTCTGCAACTTTGTTGTCTAAACTGGGGGACTATAGGATTTTGTTTAACCTATGCCTATTCTTTTGTAATGAGCCTTTGTTTCAAATCGTGTTTATTTAAATTAAAGTTTTATGCTGTCAAGGTTATTTATTTCCTTTTATTACGCTTTAATCTTTTTACAATACTAATCAATTTTAAACCTAATTCGTTATGAGATTTTCTTAAAATAAGTGCATATGATTTTGATACGATAGTTTGAAATTTTTATCATTTTCGTTTTAAGTCATTAACTTCTTTTGTTCAAGTTTCTACACCAAATTATAGCCTTTCTTTTGTCAGTAATATTTTTAATCAAGCCTTCTACTAATAAATTCTGAGGGCATTTAAGCGATCCTAAGAGTTTTTATCGTGCGGTAATCTCCGAACTTTGTGCATGCGATTACTATACGCGAGCCGAGGGGGTAAGTACTAGCACGGGGCGTGACAGATGGTATCAGAGGATGGTTAGGGTTGAATCTTGATGTTTATGTGGATGATTGAAGTTGCTTTCTATTCCATGCTATTAATGATGGTTGTTAGAGCCTAAGGATATGATTCTGCAGACCCTTGGAAGGAATTTATTTGAAGTAAAGGTATAAGTTCTGATTTTGTAGACATCCGAATGGAATTTGCTTAAAGGTTTTAATTTTAATTGAAGTTAGATGATCAAATTTGTCTGAGGAATAGGTCTCGATCTTTGTTCTATGAAGGTTTAGGAATGTAAAATTTTTGAGCTTGTTTGGAGGATCTTACTTTAACATTGAGCTTGGTCTTGAATTGATAATATTTGAACCTGGATCTTAGATCTAAATCATGAAAATAGGAAAGTATGAGGTGATATTATGATCAGAGTGCGTAGCGGAAGCACTTATTAATTTGAGATGCTTTTATGAAGCTGTGATATATTTGATCTGTTGTTGCGTTTGGTTTTTAGGAGATGATGATGATATAGTCCATGAGTAAGAAATCGAGCTGTAGAACCCCACGCACATGCCTCATGTGCCCCTCAAGCAAAATGACCAACTCAATCAGGGCAAGTAACTGTGCACTTGTTTCCACGCCCTTCAGGACTGACTGAACAACAACCACCTTCGTCTTCCATATTCTCGACCTTACGCTCCAGAGCTGTCAGCCAAGAACAAAAATCACCCACCATCTCATGGGTGGGCCGCATGACCGTCTGCATCCACTTAGTCAAATCGGTCATCATATTCGCCACCCAACTTGGTCATTGTACCCAAGTAAGTGAGTGGAGCCTTGCCCAGGATCCTGCTTCTCCGTCCCCTCAGGCTGCTTCTGTCATCTACCTATAGCTGCATGAGCGCTACTTAACGCTCGGCGTGTCTGGGCCATGGATTTTGAGAACATCGTTTTGTTGATCGGACCATCGTCTTTGGCTCGTCAACACCCTCGGGTACCAGTATGGTGTTCAGGAACTGTGTCAGAAGAACAGCGTGAGACAAAGAAATCTGAACATCGATCTTCAGGGCCTCAGCATGGACGGCCTGGTAGATGTATGATGTTATATCAACAGGTAGCCCCCGTACAACAACCAGGTACAAGAACTCGGCCCGACCATATGAAAGTTCTATCGTGTGGTTCCTTGGGTCGATGGCAGAGCATAGGTTCAGGTGCATGATCAGCCAAAAAGGAAGCAACAACCCGTGTTGCATGTTGCTTCCCTTCAGAATAGTCGTATCCTGGCCCAACGTCGTCCTAAAAACCTCGAGCTTAATAGGCCAACCCTCCTCGCTCAGTGGCAGGTTTGGGAATGCTGTCAGATCCCTCTCGTACCCTAAGAATTTCGCTAGCTTGTGGGCGAGAATGTGATTTGGACGTTACAGATGGTGACCTCCATAATTGAATTCCCGCATCATGTTCTTCGACACATAGTCGGTCCTCTAAAGGAACGGAAGCCAACCTACTTGCTCCACCACCACTGGAAGCGTCTGATCCTGAAATCGAAGCTCATAGAAATTCGTCTACTAGATGTGCCGCTCGAGCGGGACATAATAAACGTTGTATGCTGCTTCGACAATAAAGTTGGAGTGGAAAATTGCTTGGCATCGGCCTGGCTACTGGTACGCTGACTCTTGTTCATTTTTTGGGAATCTACACAAAACGCGTTCGCACGGTTAGAAAGACGTCAGAACTGTTAAATTCACTCGCCCGAACGATGTGATAAAAAGGAAATATGCAAATTCAATATATATGGTATTCGGACAGACGATAAGGCATCCAGCCAGCTCGATAGAGTGTCCGGACATCTAGCTTGAGCATCGAGACACATACAAAATGACAACATATCCCTTTTGGGGTACTAAAAGGCGTCTGAACAGCTTAGGATAGCCGTCTGAACTAAAAACAGATAAGAAAACAAATTAAATTTAATACACAAACGTCCGGACTGTATTTATAAAGAGTTCAAACAGCCTCAAAACATCAATGTATCCCTTTTGGGATACTATAAGGTGTCAGAACATATTTGGATAGCCGTCCGAACTAAAAACAAATAATAAAACTGTTTAAATTTAATATAAAACCCATCCGGACAATTTTCATGTAGCTTACAGACAAAATCAAAACGCAACGTATCCCTTTTCGGATACGAAATGTCTTCCGAACGGTTGAAGACAGCATCCAAACTAAAGAATAGACATCCAGACACGACGGTGACGACGACCGAGTTAACTCAGCCATGACAGCATCCCAAAACCTCCCACACACTACCCAAAACACCACCAAATCACAAACCAATACTCTTAAAACAATCTTAACACTTAACACAATCAATTTCTACTTAAAAATACATCAAAAAAACAATGTACTATATAAAAAATAGAATTAAAATTGTATACGTAAAACTATAAAAATAAATAAAATTTTTACCGCTAAAATCATGTTAAAAATGAACAAAACATACGTGGATGTGATTGAAATCTTGAATGAATGAGTTTACGTCAAGATTTGGGATGGAAACAAGTGATGGTTGACAGATTTTTGAGTATAAAACATTTGGTTATATGAAAATGTGGAACTGTTCGCGTATTTCACGTATTTATTTTGAATACATAAAAAAATATAAATAAGCATACTTTTATATTAAACATCCGTTATAACTAATCACATATTTAATTGTAATTACATTCACCGTTACAATCTAATCACACTAATCATTCTGTTAACATAACACTCGTATTAATAACCCATTTAATTGTACTAATTGTCCGTTTAAATTGTAATAAATTCAAAGTAATGAAGAAACATAATTAATATAAAATATCAAACATAATCCAAATACTGAACAAAAAACACAATCATAATGTCTAGTACAAGCCAGAGTCGGTCCTTCTAAAGATATGTAAATAAAAGAGATAAAACATAAAAAAGAGACTAGTCCTAATCACGATCTGACTAGTCCAGATCTACTCTGAGGGCATCAAAAACATGTGTCAAATGCTCTTCCATATTATCTACTCGACTGATGACTGTCTGGAGCTGTATAGGAATGGTATAGACAGACTGGGCTAACTAGGACACTTGTTCTCTCACAGAGAACAGTTCCATCCGCAAAATATTTTGCTCCTCCATCAGCGCCCTATCATTCGGTGCAAATTTATTCTTCAGACCAGTCAAGCGTCACTAGAGCTCCATGCACAACGAATGTGTCGGCTTCACTATTGCCCGAAAACTCCCCATCAGCTCCACTAGGTAAGCGTCCGCCCAAGCTGGTTGCTCTATCCGTGCCCTGACATTGGTGGTACTTCTCCCGGAGCTATCCATGATCAACCTAGCATAAATCGTTTGCACGTAATTCAAATGACGACGTTTACATTTAGAAGGCGTCCGAATGATACTTACAACGTTTGGACGACAATATCGATACTAACAACGTCCGAACGATACTTCGATGAACACAAACCAAACAACGTACTTTGATGACACGAAGAACAAAACATAATTCAAAAGTATTAAATTGAAAAGCGTGAAATTGAAAAGCAAACTCACGAAGAGGGTTTTACCTGAAGTTGTGTGAGAGATCTCGGAATAAATCTCGAACGGGTAGTAAAAATGTTTGAGAGAAAAGTTAGAGTGAAGAGAGTGAAAGTTTGATTTTGACAAAGTTTGGCCGGTTAAATGATATAGTCTGGCATCCGCACGGTGTTGATACGCATTCGGACGCATCTAAACAGTTAGATTCACACGTGGCCCATTCAAATCAAGGTCATTAAATATGCCCGATTCAAAAATCTTCTAGAACTTACACTGTCCGAACGGTCTGTCAAGGTTCGGATGGTTTCGACATCACGTCTGTGAATTTTTGCAATGTGGGAACACATGATTCTCGAAAGAAACATTCATACATGTGTGGACATGTTTGCCTCGTCTGGACGGTTTTAATTTTTTGCGTTGGAACGTTGATGTTTACGTTTGGAAGTGATTGTGTGTTCATGACGATTTTAATTTGTTACTATGTGCTGACGATTATTATTCATTAGGTAATGTCTGTGCAGATGATGTAAAAATGACACCCGGAAAGTCTTGTAAAATTTGTGATGATTCTCATCGTCACTCTATTAAGATGATTTAGAATTTGTCACTCAGCGAAGCGTCCCAACTGTGTGTTTATGGGTTCGGACGAAAATAATGTATTTGTGAAGATTTTAACGTCACTCATTCGCGACGAGGATTAAGTTGTCACACCAAAAAGGAGTCTGAACGGTTTTGGGCCCTATTCGAACGGTTTTAACATTCCTGAATGATTTTTTGTGACGAAATTAATGTTTTGTCATGCAAAGGCCACTTTAAGTGACAAAATTTTGTTTGACACCCAAAATTTTGTCACCTAAACCTAAGTTTCTGGTAGTGTTAGGTCCCGTAGTAGTACTAATACTTCCAATTTTTTAGTCAAATAAGTTTAGCGAAAAAACTTTTTTCTCTAAAATTGTATAGCTTTTCTTAGTTCTTCATTAAGTCTTTTTAAATTGGCTCATGTTATTATCTAATTTCTATTTTATTCACAATTATTTTTAGTCCTTAAATTTTACCTTGATTTAAAAATGTATAGTTCATTGGGTTTCAAAATTTTAAATTTTTAATCTTTGAATTTGTACGCAAAAAAAAATAAAGTCTTTCCATCAAGGGACTTAGGGACCCCTTCATTCTATTAATCGTCAAAAAAATTAAACCAATAAGCTACTCATTATTTTTAAGGAGAAAATATTAAATCAAGATAAATTATTATTCGGCAAATTATTATTATTATTTTAAAAAATAGTTTAACAACATCAAGACGCCTCCCAAATTAAGGTCAGTTTCTGGCTCGGACACTGGCTGGGTCTGTTGACACCATAAACCCAACTCATGATGTGAACAACTCAGCATTTCCTCGATCGATCTCCCTTCTGCATACTGATCACAGGGCGGAGAAACCCTTCCAAACGTCGTCGCTAGCTGAATCATCTGGTTGAGCAGTTTATAGGTAGACCCGACGAGCATGCATATATGATATATATATAGCATGTATGCGATAGGTCATGGTTACCACCCTATGAAGTAATTAATAGCTTAGTGTTGTTATCTGCCGGCGGCCTATCAGAAACTCGCACGATCTATAACCAATAACCATCCTTGCTTTTCACTTTTTTCAATTGGCTTATCTTATCCGTATTTGCAAGCAACATTAGCAATTCCTTTGTCCGGCGGCCCCTTTTACACGAAGAACAACAGTCTAGTGGTTTTCCTACACAACTTAAAACTTAAAAATGCAACGTGATGGTCACATTGTCTAACCCATCAAAGGCCTAAAATCCATATGAAAAGAAGCTTGTCTTTGAGCAGACGCGCACATCATGTGCATTAGTCCAGTCTAGCTAGCCAAACCTTCATGCAATGCACCGGACATACTCTCCACCCTTTTTTTCCCATTATAGTTCTCTTTGCACCTATAAGTGTCTTTAGCGAAAGTATGTTCTTTTGACTAGTTTCTGTATAGATCATATCCCTCTCTTTCTGGTCTCCCTCTCGCGCACATATATATCAGCCCTTTTTATTGGATGGAAAAAGAGAGAGATAGCATTGACCAGCCAACAAGCCTTACGTCGGTTTTTCACTTTATGATTCATCAGTACTAGAATGAAGATATCCTTTTTGTCAGTGGAGAGAGAGAGAGATGAGTATGGTTGGGTTGTAAGGCACAGGACATGAGGTGCTAGAACTTACTATTTCCTTAGCCTTGATGACAATCAGCTGATTGAGAGTGCTTTTTAATCAAAGCCTCTTTTGTAATATGTATATGCTAGATAGCTTTCTCTTTTCATCTCTTTTACCCAGTGAGATCACATGCATAACCCGGGTGATGCATGCCACTCATGTTCTAGCCTAAAGGGCCACCTTCATTGCAACTTGTCTCTCTTGCAGATAAGAAGTAAAGGCCAAACCTTTTCCAATAGTCTAGAGAGAGAGGCTCCCCTCTCTCTAGACCTTCCTTTTCTTCTTCGCTTGTGACCCTCCCCTTCTACTTGTTTTTGGGCGACGGGAGTTGATCTGTTTCTCAGATCTTCTCCCGTTCGCCCTCCCACCTCTGGCCAGCCTCATGTTGGCCCACTGTTTATATTTAAAGTCTAGAATGATTTACGAAGGGTTTCCATTCGAGTTATGGCTTGTTGGAAAGCTCTATGAGTCTAGTTTCCAACGCATCAAAAGGTGTACAATGTGAAGTTTCCTAGAAGAAGTTGTGGTTTAATTACTCCAAGGAGGTCAGGCTGGAAGTTCAGTTCGAGGTGTTGCGACTTTTGCATGAGTTTGCTATTTTTAGATTATTCTTTTGGATTTTCAAAGTGTCTTTTCATTTCCCTAAGAGTCTTTTATGTTTACTAAGTCCTAACTAATATTTTGGAAGATGTATTTCTCATTTACTCATGCTTGGAGGGTTGTTTCAAGCTTTGCTTTTTATATCCCTCTTGTAATGGTAATAGAGACAGATTTTGAGTGTTTATATAACTTAAGCCTTAGGATATTTTGAAAAATGATTTCTTGTACAAACTCTTATCCTTCGGTGGATTCCCTTAGGTGGCGAGTTCAACTCTTATCATTTGGTGGATTTCAATAGGTGGCGAGTTCTTGCTCTGTTCCCGTGTTGGATTACATTGGGTGGTGATTTCTGTATCCCTTTGTGTTCTACTTGGGTGGTGAGCTTATCTATCTCAGTGTGTGAGTTTATCTTTTGTTTTCGAGATACCCAAACACTTTTCCGACCTTGTCACAAGTATCCCAAGGTCACCATTATCTAACCGAGGTGTCTCTCTATCCTGGGTTATAACTTTCCGAGGTCCCAATACTATTCACGAGGTCCCAATTACTATTTTCAAGGTATTCATTTACCTCATTCCAACTATTCCGAGATGCTCACGAGGTGTCCCGCGCTTTCCCTGGTTAACCCTGGTACCAAGTGGTATCAGAGCTTTTGGTTTTCATGGCGGGTCGTCATCATCATGGGCCAAATGTTGACTCTCCTCCAGCTCGTGAAAGAGATCTCTATGAAGTTGAAATTGCCGATCTAAGGAGACAATTACAACAACTTTAGCAACGTCTTGAGCATTATGAACCTTTTGATTCTCATCATGGTGCGGATGGTGAATCTTCTCCTCATGAGAATGAGAATCCTTTCTATCGTGATCGAAGTGAAGCATCATCGGAGAAACATTTGCATCATCGTTGTCGTCGTAATCAAAGAAACCATGAAGTTCAACGAGATAAACTTGATGTGAGAGTTGATATTCCCGATTTTGAAGGAAGGATACAGCCGGACGAGTTTCTTGATTGGTTACATTCGATGGAGCGGATCTTTGATTATAAGAAGGTGCCGGAAGAAAGAAAGGTGAAGCTTGTCGCATTGAAATTGAAGAAATATGCTTCTCTATGGTGGGAGAATTTAAAGAAGCAGCGTGCTCGAGAACGAAGAACTCGTATTGCAACATGGGAAAAGATGAGAAAAGTTCTTAAGCAAAAATTTTTGCCGGATAATTACCGACAAGATATTTTCCTTAAGTTCCACAATTTTATGCAAAAAGATCTTTCGGTGGAAGAATATACTGCAGAGTTCGGCCATCTTATGATGAAGTGTATGTGGCGGAGCTAGAAGAGCAAACTATCGCTCGCTATCTTGGTGGACTATGATTGGAGATTGACAATATTGTCTAATTACAACCGTATTGGAGTTACAACGATGTTGTGAAGCTAGCAATGAAGGTGGAAAAGCAACAAAAGGAGGCTCATGGAAGTAGGCCATGATTTGGAGCAAAGGATGATCATTCTAACCGAGGGAGCTCTTTAGTCCCTAAAGTTTCAGCACCAAAGTTTTCAGCAAACCAAGCAAATCCTTAACTCTCGAAGAATGAAGGAGGACCGAGTTCAATTCGCCAAAATCCAAATTCTCGTAAGTGTTTCAAATGCCAAGGATTTGGTCATATTGCTTCTGATTGTCCAAACTGCAAAGTGGTGACTCTTATTGAAGAAGAATGGATGAACGAAGGCGATGAAGAGGAACCAACGGAGAACGATTTGAACGATGTCAAAAATAAGGAAGATGAAGATGTCACTTATGCCGACATTGGAGAAGCACTTGTTGTTCGAAGAAGCTTGAGTTCGGTACATGAAGATTGTGATGAGTCGCTGCGGACAAACATCTTTCAAACAAGATGCACTTCCCATGACAAGGTTTGTGATATTATCATTGATGGTGGAAGTTGTGAGAACGTGGTGGCTGGAGACATGGTGAAGAAGCTGAAACTTATGACACAACCTCATCCTCAACCTTACAAGCTTACGTGATTTCGAAAAGGAAACGAGGTGAAGGCAAATAAACGCACTATTGTTCAATTTTCTATTGGCAAGAATTACAAAAATGAAGTATTATGTGATGTTGTGCCTATGGATGCTTGTCATTTACTTCTTGGTAGACCATGGCAATATGATAGAAAAGTTATTCATGACAGGTTCAAGAATACTTATGATTTTTTCAAAGATGGAGTAAGGATCATTTTGGGTCCTTTGCATTTGGAGAGATCTCCCAAACCTTATAAAGGAGAGGGAAATAATTTACTCTCTATATGTGATGTTGAGAAGGACTTGGTGTGTTCTAACGAAGTTTGTGCTCTTGTGATGATGGAAGGAAATGAAGAAGTGAATGAACCACCTATTATTATGCAATCTCTTCTCGAGGAATTCCTTGATGTCATCCCCGAAGAAATTTCATATGGTCTTTCTCCTATGAGAGACATTCAACATTGTATTGATCTTGTACCAAGTTCCATCATTCCAAACAAAGCAGCCTATAGGATGAGTCCCGAGGAGAATGAAGAATTGCAAAAGCAAGTTGGGGAGCTTTTGGCTAAAGGCGTGGTGAAAGAAAACATGGATCCTTGTGTTGTCCCAGCATTTCTTGTACCAAAGAAGGATAGAACTTGGCGGATATGTGTTGATAGTAGAGCGGTGAACAAGATTACCATCAAATATCGCTTTCCGATTCCTCGCCTTAATGATCTTCTTGACCAACTTCACGGTGCTTCTATCTTTTCGAAGATAGATCTTCGAAATGGTTATCATCAAATTCGAATGAGGTCAAGAGGTGAATGGAAGACCGCTTTCAAAACTCGAGATGATCATTATGAGTGGATGGTTATGCCTTTTGGGCTTTCTAATGCTCATATCACCTTCATGCGCCTTATGAATCATGTCTTTAAATCTTTTATTGGACATTTTATTGTTGTCTACTTTGACGATATCTTGATGTAAAACAAGCATAAGGAGCAACACTTGGAAAATCTTTGGCAAGTGTTCACAACTCTACAGGAGCAAAAGTTGTTTGCCAATTTGAAGAAATGTCATTTCTTTACGGAGAACCTTATCTTTTTAGGCTATGTGGTGTCTAGCGAAGGGATAAAGGTGGATCCTAGCAAGATTGAAGCAATCACGACTTGGCCTATACCAAGGTCGATTCATGATATTCGAAGCTTTCATGGTCTTGCATCATTTTATTGAAGATTCATCAAAGGATTCAGCTCTATCATTGCACCCATCACCGAATGTTTAAAGGGAGGTATTTCTAAGTGGACTAGTGAAGCCGAGAAGAGTTTTGAAGTTATCAAGAAGAAGAAGATGAAGAGCTAGCCTCGAGGTTGAGTCTTTTCCAACCAAGGGAGCATGACACAGGTATCATCAGCATAAAAGATCGAGATTGAAATTAAAGTCTGGAATGATTTACAAAGATTTTCCATTCGAGTTATGGTTTGTTGGAAAGCTCTACGAGTCTAGTTTCCAACGCATCAATTGGTGTAAATTGTGGAGTTTCCTAGATGAAGTTATGGTTTAATTACTCCAAGGAGGTCAGGCTGGCAGTTCAGTTCGAGGTGTTGTGACTTTTACATGAGTTTGCTATTTTTAGATTGTTCTTTTGGATTTTCAAAGTGTATTTTCATTTCTGTATGAGTCTTTTATGTTTCCTAAGTCCTAATTAATATTTTGGAAGATGTATTTCTCATTTACTCATGCTTGGAGGGTTGTTTCAAGCTTTGCTATTTATACCACTCTCTTGTAGTGACAATAGAGACATATTTGAAGTGTTTATACAACTTGAGCCTTAGGCTATTTTGAAGAAGGATTTCTTGTACAAACTCTTATCCTTCGGTGGATTCCGATAGGTGGCGAGTTCAACTCTTATCCCTTGGTGAATTCCAATAGGTGGCAAGTTCTTGCTCTGTATCCCGTGTTAGATTACATCGGATGGTGATTTCTATATCCCTTTATGTTCTACTTGGGTGGTAAGCTTATCTATCTGAGTGTGTGAGTTTATCTTGTGTTTCCGAGATACCCATACACTTTCCCGACCTTGTCACAAGTATCTTGAGGTCACCATTAACTAGCCGAGATGTCTCTCTATCTCGGGTTATAACTTTTCGAGGTCCCAATACTATTCATGAGGTCCCCATTACTATTTCCGAGGTATTCATTTACCTCATTCTAACCATTCCGAGGTGCTCACGAGGTGTCCCGCGCTTTTCCCAGTTAACCCCGGTATCACTTTTGCTTGTTAGTTTATTTTTCAGAGTAGTTTCGTTGTGGGGTATTCCTTCGATGGTCTTGGGAGCACTCTTTGTTTGGTTTTGGGGCAGATCAGGTGTCACGCGCTTCTCAGCTGCCTTCAGCAGCCCTGGGTCTCCGACGAAATTTGTGACCGGTGTGATCGTCGTTTGCTCTCTCTCCATCTTCATTCCAGGTGCCTGCATCCTCTCCTCTGGCGAAAGACTCCGCCTTTGGCGGCTCTCAACTGTGGCTCTTGTGGCCATTTCATGGTTTGGCCGTTCGGATTATTTGCTTGTGCTTTTGTGTACTCTGTATGTATTTGGATCGTGTGCTCCTTTGTCTTTGTTAACTTTTGTTGTATGCCCTTATGTCGTGTAGCTGGCCCCTTGTGGTGGTTTGTGTTCTGCGCTTGTATCTTTGTTAGTTTTCCCACTTTTTATTAATATTATGGTTTTCTTAGAAAAAAAAAGAATTAAATGCCAATTAGTACCGACATCCCCAGGTCGAGTACTTCGTTAATCTCCCCTACATGACTACTAACTCAGATCTGAGTTGTAACTACTCTTATATCCAAAAATGGCAGCAATACTACTGTAAAACTATGTAGACCCCTAACTGGTCGATCGAGAAAAATGGATTTCTCACATTAATTTTTATAGTAAGTCCAACTTGCATATATATAGTTTGGGCATGCATGCATGTGGAAACCAAGTTGAACAGTTCCAAAGTCATATTGAAGTATTAAAATGCCATTACATCAAGTACTACAAGGTTCTTTCCCTTTTTTAACCCAGTCGGTCTGCATGCATGGCTATAAGTGATATTAATTTTAATGTACAAGCATAGATTAACACACCTCAAGAAGCCCAGATTCCTAAAATTTTTGGTTGATTTGGTGCAATTTCTGCCGACATACCACGGGCTAGCTGTCAATTAATTAGATAAACTTCCCTAATAGAAACTTTGCATAATTGAATTCAAAAATTGATCACATTAATGCCTAAATATTGCATATAACACCTATATTTGCACATTAAAAAAAAGGTATCCGGATAAATTTCAATAAGGTTCTTTGATATTTTTGATATAGTGGAATATCCTATCACACATACAATCATACTCTATTCGATACAACTGTTTGCTCTTAAAAGAAATGATCTTCTATATATAATTCGTACATGAGGGGTTATTTCTTGGTTTTGTACAGTACTCACTAATGACTTGGTTATCTTCAGATAATAGAGTCTCATGATCCGTAACACATGATTTAATTCGAGAAGTAGGAAAAATTTTGTATTTTTTAGAATAACTCACAATCTAATTAATGTGAACTAGGAATTAGCATACGCATTAAACCCACATCCATCCATAAATGCACACAAACTGGATTGGGCAATATGAAACACCATTTGCTAATTGGCGATCAAAACTTTGAAGTTTATGATGATCTATATATCTTGTCATAACTTGCCTACCCTGGTCACACATAATTATCTTCTTGAAACTACTTTGCAATTGCACCCTTAGAAAGCCAGCTCAATCTTTTTGAATGTCACATCTTTGAATGGGTGGGGAGGGAAGGTGGATCGGGTAACTCTTAAAATTCAAACCTGGAGTGTCATGGTTAAGATCAAGATATAGGTAAAGCATGTTAAAGCTGAAGATATAAGTTCCTCACGCAACCTGGCCGCCAATATAAAGCAGTATTAAATTAAAGATGGCTAATTCCCAACGAATTTTCTCTGATCTCTGCACATCTTTTTTTGATTTGATAGCCACCGCACGTAGTTCCAGTAGTTTCTGCATGCATGTGTCATAATACATATACTTAATAATTAATTCATTTGACTGAAAGAAATATATATTAAACGTGTGGGTCCCTAAGTTGATCTTCTTCTTGTACTGATCGCTTAATTACACGAAGTTTTCCAAGGTGATGTTTTGCATCATCACAAAGGGTCGAAGCAGAGGTAAGCTCTCGATGGGAGAGCATTAAGATAAAGATATATATAAATATACCCAACGTCTCATCATTCGCACGTCTTCAAATTCCTTATCCACTTACCAAATAATTACTTTTTCTTTATTTGACCAAATTACGTATGTATATATGTTATCTTTCAACTCCACCAACCATTCCCACCTTGTTTGTCTCCTTCGCAATAGGATTTCTATGAAGAGGATTCCTATGAACTTTATTGATATACTCGACCAAATTCAATCAATTAATGTCTTTTTCCTTTATTTTTCTCTTCTTTGGTTCAAATGTGAGGCCCCCCCGATGGTATTAAATCTGCTTAATCAAAATACCACCAAGCTGGTCATGTTCTCTCCTTGATTGTACTAAACAACTATTAGTAACGATGAGTCATAATATAACCGGCCCAGCCCATTAGAAATACACTAGAACAACCATGTGACAAACTCGAATCTTGCCCCCAACAACGACGCATTGTTGGCCAACTTGATCCAGACCGTAGAGAATTTTGTTCACCAGATCAGCACGATCCCGCAGAACAAGCCTCCTAAAACCCCTCCAAGTTCATTTATGTCTCATTAGCATGAAGAAACTGCAGAGAACCACTCGACTCCTCAATCCCATCCCGAGTGATGTAGAGCTGATGGTTGGCAAACTGCCTTCCACGAGCAGATGACTGTATAGACAAAGCAGATCCATCTACTCCAACAAAAGCTGAGCAGGGTGGAGAACCCTAAGATTAACGATTCCTCTATCCTAGCCAATGTCGATAGCTCCCCATTTACGCCCAAGGTGCTCGTATGCTCGCTGCCTCCACGCTTCTGACCACCTAGATCGATCTGTTCGATGGCACTGGTGACCCCTGCGACCACCTAGAAGTCTTCCGCCTGCACATGCATGTCCATCCATATGCAGATCTCATCCTCTGTCGAGCTTTCTCATTGACTCTCAAGGGATGGGCACAACGATGGTTTTCTGGTTTGCCGGCTGGAACCATTGACTACTATGACACTCTCGACATGTTGTTCCTACAACATTTCATATCCAATCGGTAGATCAAGTGCCCAACTTCCTATTTGTTCAACGTCAAGCAGAGCCCTATGGAAAGCCAACGCAACTTCATAACACGTTTCAATCGTGAGGCCGTTATAGTCTCCTAGGCTACAGATGAGGTTAAGCTTATGGCTCCAACCACAAGCCTTCAGCTGAACGACTTCCTCAAATCCTTCCTGAGGAAAGCCCCAACCAATTTCGTCGACGCCATGACAAAAGCACAGAAACACATGTACGTCAAGGACATGTTCGCTGCACGTCTCCACTCAACATCTCCCGACCAGTAGGGGACAAAAGAGACCGCGACACTGACCGTTCTCACTACGAAAATCAGCAACGACGAATCAGCAGAGACCGCTCACCAAAACCAGTGTGGCGTGACCAACCACCTCTGGAGTGATGCCCCCTCACTACTTTCACGACTCTTGCCACTACCCACAGGGAGATCTTGGTACATATAAGGCAAAACATAAGTGTCAAATGGCCTCCGAAGCTAAAAATGTCACCAGAGAGACGAGACCAGTACAAATAGTGTGATTTACAAGAAGACCACTAGCATAACACAAACGACTGTTATGAGCTTAAGCGATAAATCAAGTACTTATTCCAACAAGCAAATTTGCTGTGTTTCATACTCGAACACGGCGCCCCTCGACGAGACCAACATCGCAGCAAGGAAATGAGAAAGTCCTGAACGGGCTAAATTTATCATATTGATAATGTCTTTTTTCCTACAATGATAATTTTGTTGTATCTTATCTAACATGATGAGCTTTTAGCTTTATATTATCTTATAATTCAAGCACCTGGTTGTTCTCTACAAAGTGCTAAGAGCACCCTTAATGTTACAGTGCCAAGAGCACCCTTAATGTTACATTACCAAGAGCACCCCAATGTTACTGTGCTCAGAGCACCCCTAATGTTACAGTGCTAAGAGCACCCATAATGTTACAGTGCCCAGAGTACCCTGATATTACAGTCCCGAGAGCACCCTTATTGTTACAGTGTCGAGAACACCAATAATGTTACAGTGCCGAGAGCACCTTTAATGTTACAGTGCCGAGAGCACCTTTAATGTTAGATTGCCGAGAGCACCATAAAATTATAGTGCCAAGAGCACCATGAAGTTACAGTGCCAAGAGCACCATAAAGTTATAGTGCCAACAGCACCATGAAGTTATAGTGCTAAGAGCCAGCCCATCATAAATGTAATTCCTAGGATTAAGGCAACCCAAAAAGGGGGTAATTGAGTTTCCAAAATTTTACGCTTTTAACTCTCAATATTGTATTTGCAAAGAACAGACTAGTTTAGCACAAGAATTTAGATGAAACATGTAAATAAGTGATAAATTTAAATAATAGAGTTTAGAGAAGCAAACAAAAGATTTTTATGTGGTTTAACAAACTCGCCTATATCCATCCTTCAAGCTCTTTCACCGAGCCTAGAGGTTTTCTCACTATCTTCCAAATAGTGTACACTCTAGCTTTCGGGTGCTAGAGAACCGTACAATTGTTTTCTTAGGCTCAACACTCACAACCTAACCAAGCTTGAGATATATCCTCTCTAAGCTTCTTCTTTGGTGAGCAACCTCACTAAATGAATCACTTCTCTTGGATAGAAATATACAAGAAATAAACTCTGTCAAAGAGTGGATAAGAAAATGAAGGCTCTATCACTTTTGATTCACACAATGACACGAATGTGAAGATGTGATTTGTGCGAATAATATGAGAAATATGAAATAAGAAGGTTTAAGATCTTTCGCAAGCTATAAAAATGATATGTGGTTGTTCTCCCTTATTTTGAGACAATAGGAAAGTCTTTATATAGGCCACATTAGAAAAATAGTCGCTTATAGCCGTTATGGGCGATCTGTCAAAATTCAAGAAGAATCGGTCGACCGCTACATGAACCGGTTGACCGCTGCAGGTTACCGTTACTCCAACGGTCATAACGTCAGAACTCAACGGATCTATTTTCAAAAGATATACCGGTCAACCGCTACACCAAGCAGTAGTAGGCCGGTCGATCGTTTCACTAGCCGGTCGACCTCCACAACTTAAGCACATGATCCGGTTAATTTAAAACCACGATCTTGACCAACTCAAAACACCCAGTTTTAAACATTAACTTCTTATAAGTATATAAAAAGTTTGGGGGTTTGATTATGGTGATTTGAAACCATTAAAAACATTTTGATCTTTCAAACAAGAGATAAAATGATTAATGCATGTTTTGAAAGATATACGAGTGTGTGATTCAAATCCTTGTCAAAAGTGAAACTAAGAGTTACAAGATTATACCATGTGGTCTTGAATCTTCACTTTTGAGATCCATGCATCTTCAATCTTCTTGTCTTTGGCTCTTTGATAGAAATGTCTTTGTCTTTGAAGATGTCCTTTTTTTAAACTCAATCTATTTATTGTAATCATCAAAATTTCGATTGTGAACAAAAGCCAACAAGAAATACACTAGGCCTAACTGTGGTCTAGCCCAAGCCCATAAGTGCGCCCAAGGCCCCCGGCCCCAGGACAATGTTTTCCCGCTCGACTATTCAAGGAGTGCTAAAGCTCACATTATTAAGACTCCTCTTATGACTCTAATCTCCCCACATATAAATAGACAATCACTCTAATTCATATTTTCTTAAGCTATAAAGTGTTCTTCTAATACTCAACTCTTCTTAAGATCTAATTTAGGCATCAGAGTCTCCACATCCGACGCCGCTCCTTTCTTTGTTTCCTTTTAGGTCTGATCGACTCCGACTATTGGTGATTTTTTACATCATCAAGTAATATTATATAATCCGATCATGTTGATCAACTCTGTTCCAAAGAAGTAGAAAAATCTCATTAATAGACATGGATTCAGTACTAGTGCTCTTTAATTTCCTAATTCAGCTGGTCCCGTTCCTTCCGTTCCTTTTTTTTTTTTTTTTTGGAGAAGCTGGTCCCGTTCGTTCACTTGACAAAAAGCAAAAAACAAAGCAAGGAAAAAAAGATGAACGGGCGCACATGGGACCAACGGAGATTACGTTTGGAAGACCCATTTCCCACCCAAGGCTTATTATGTCCTGTAGTCTCACTCTTATCCCTAATTATCTGGGCCAACGAGATGGAGCATAGACCTAGCCAGCCCAAATGACGGTTAAAGCTCCAAATAGTAAATTCCTAAACGGCAGCACGATAACTGCCGACCAACTAGGCCATCCCAAAAGGTACTACAGTATTATATATGCCTAAATAATCATTTGCTTTATTCTTATAAAAGCCAAATGATAAGTGCGGAATCATAGCATTATTTGTGGTACTTTTTGGAGTGTCCCTTCGTTGCTAATTTATATTCTCAAGAATCATCCTTTCCTTTTTCAGCGTAATTAATTTTCGTTTCTTTTCTTTTTCGTTTTCTTTTTTAATCTTTGTCTGTGGTTTGTTACTTGCTAAAAGATCCTCGATTCCACGATTTTGTGGTTATGCTTTCGGGATTTAATAGTATGGTTCAACCTGTCTCTATAAAATGCGATCAGTAGTTTATAGCCATCCCTAACTAGTATGGTATCATTTCTAAGTACTATAGCAATATAGTGACACAAATTACTAATTATTAGAGATAATATCATAATTAATCTATAAAATTTTATATGATATTATCACGATATCAAAGATTGAGTTCTAATGTAAAATATTATCAAAATCTCGGAGATTCATGGTTTTATATAAGATTTTTTTTTTTGAATTTTCTTTATAATTAATCTTTAACTTGTACTCATATGTACTTATGATATAAAACACAATTATAGAGGCTTATAGTGGATGTAGGTGGTCTTCTAGACAGAACCAGTTAAGTCTTTATTTATCATTACGATTTTTCTTCTCTCTTCATATTATCCTTGAACCACGTTTATCTTTTCTTTCACTAATGAGTTCACAAATTGTACTAGCTACTAACGCTAAATGAAAGGTATATAAGCTAATTACCCAGATAAATATATACTATGCTAATGTTACCATTTCTTACAATGTTCTCACCTTTTATGTCTGTTGTTTATTCACTTCATTATACCATTGCATTAAAAAGGAGAAAGGAGACAATAACGAAAGGACAAAGCACTATTCTATCCTAAAATTGTTTTCCCGCTTTATAATATCAAGATTTTAAACCTATAAAACCATGAGGTCGGCCGAGGATTGAGCGCAGGATTTAAATCAATAGACATTTAATAGACAGCTGCTTCACTTGGTGTGGAGGAAGCCATTCAGACTCAAAATCTTTTTTCTTTTTGCCCCCTATGACGTCGCTTTCGCTGGCGCTCATGAGGTGCTTTTTGTGTCTCACAGTTGTGCTCTATAATGCATATAGGAGTCAATAACATGGAGACAAAAGCAACGAGATAGAACCTTACACAAATTGAATGATAAAAGAATGCCTCAATGCCTGTTGAAAGGGCAATTTAATTTACCACTTGGATAACTTCTCTCCAAATTTCCATTAACGCGAGCATCTGCAGGTTGAAAGGGCTTGCGGCCTTCACTCATGATCAGCACTGTTTCCTTTTAATGAAAGCAAGGGAGTAATAAACAAGCTTCAAACCTGCTGCATCGTGCTGCCCTTAGACATAAAAGATATCAGCAATGATCGCTTGCGATCCTTGCTCTAATATTAGCCAGTTAGTGGGATTTCCGTTTGCTTTAGAGTTAAGAAAGAGGCCGGGGCATTATGGTCACACAAAATTGGAAGTCAGCGTGGTTGGGAAGAAACAATCCTGTCCAAAAGAAGCCATGATTTAAGGTGAAGAAGATGGGAAACCCAAGTCATTTAAAACTTCTAATGAGGTAAGAGCCAAAGTCAGCATTGCCAAGGCAAGCTATAACCACCTAAACCCTCCAAAAAGACTTCAAACAAGAAAAGAAAGGAATTCATAGTAGCATATATACCTAGCTCTCTGCATATCCTCTCTCCCTTTCTCACTTTGGAACTTTGCATCTCTCTCTCTCTGCCTCCTAATCTCTCGATCGCAATGACAAGTTTTATTAGCGGAATTGCTGCAATCCATATTTATGTGGCGTTGTCTCTCTACTTCTCAGGTACCCTTTTTGTATTTTCCTTTCTACTTCCGCCTTTGTGTTTGGTACAACGAGTTGCTAGTCAATTGGTTGCTCTATTTATGGGCATAGACATGCTTGCACTTTTTTTGGTCATTAATTACGAAGCACTTACCGTTCTCATTGTCTGTGTTTCTAAAGACTTTGGCTTTCTACAAGGAGTCACATCATTTGGGATCAACTACGGTCAAGTGGGAAATAATTTGCTACCGCCCCAGAAGGTCCTTGATCTGTTAAGCGCCCTGAAGCTCACAAAAGCAAGAATTTACGACACCAATCCTCAGATTTTGACCGCATTCGCCAACTCCGACGTAGAACTCATTGTCACAGTGGAAAACGAAAGGCTAGCCCAGTTGATGGACCCCCAACAAGCCCTTCAGTGGGTAAGCACCCATATCAAGCCGTATTTCCCTGCCACTAGAATCACCGGGATAGCAGTAGGAAACGAGATCTTCACCGACGATGACACCACCCTAATGTCGTATCTCGTTCCAGCCATGGTTAGCATTCACGGTGCCCTCGTTCAGTTGGGTCTAGACACGGACATTCAAGTCTCTACGCCTAATTCTCTAGCGGTTCTTGCCGAATCATATCCACCTTCGGCCGGAAGTTTCAAGAACGAGGTCTATGAAACCATGTCTCAAGTGTTACAATTCTTATCAAACACTAAATCCCCCTTTTGGATCAATGCCTATCCATACTTTGCTTATAAGGGTGACCCAAATAGAATTCCTTTAGATTATGTGCTTTTCAACCCTAACTCAGGGATGGTTGATCCTTATACAAAGCTACATTATGACAATATGCTGTATGCTCAAGTAGATGCAGTCATTTTTGCTATTGCTAGGATGGGCTATGGTACTGGAATAGAAGTTAGAGTTTCAGAAACCGGATGGCCGTCGAAAGGGGACTCCGATGAAGTTGGTGCAACGATACAGAATGCGGCGGTTTACAACAAGAATTTGTTGAGAAGACAACTGCAAAATGAAGGGACACCTTTGAGGCCTAATATGAGGCTTGAAGTATATTTGTTTGCTTTGTTCAATGAGGATCTGAAGCCCGGACCGACCTCGGAAAGGAATTATGGCCTCTATCAGCCTGATGGAACCATGTGCTACAATGTCGGTCTCTCTTCTGCCCTATCAACTACTTCGTCAACTTCAACGTCCTCCATTTCTCTTACTTCCTCCGCCACGAAGGTAAAGCCATAGGTTCCTTTTCCTTCTTACTCAAGTACTCTATTGCCTTACAAAATAATACATCAGAAACAACCAAATTGTACAGATGATCAACAGGGAAAAGTGTACACCAATGTAACCAGCCTTTGTATATGATTTAAAGATTAATTATTTAAAAAATTTGCCTATATATCGATGAACAGTGATCTAATTCTCTCCTTTTATCCCTTTTCTTTTCCTCTCCTTAAATGGGATTTACTGTGAAACAGGCGGCAACCGCGGAATATCAAAGTTTGGTGTACTCGATGTTTGTGTCTTTGCTGACTTTCCAAGTTTTTATGAGAAGACCATTTTAAGCGAGTGACATCACGTGTTGTAAATATCCCTTTTTTGGTAAGAAAATTGGGGTTTCCGTTCTGGGTACTGATCTTCTTATATTCCTAGTTGCAAAGTAAATAGAGACCCCCGTATAAAGGCTTGAAGCTGTATGAACTTAGAGACCTTATAGTTATCAACTCCATTAGAGGTCCCTCGTTTTGAACAGGTTAACAGCTACGTACGTCCAAGAAACTTCCCAACATCGATGTCTATCTGCAAATCAGCCTTAAATCAAACAACCAAGGATAAGTCAATGGGCATAACCTTCATCAGATGGGTATAACTTCATTCACTCCCAACGAGCCAACTCGTAACGATCAGGACGAGAAAGTCATGAGCTTATGTATTTGGTGGATGTGGGACAAAGCCATCCTATCTTTCTTGTTGTAGTGCAACATGAGCTAGATTTATTCTTCAACTTACGTTGTCATCTTCTAACATATGTGTACGTATGTAAGAAATGTTTCAGAGTATTTGCATTTATCCAAAAAAGGATTGTATGTTGTAGGAGGAGAAAATAGAGTAGTGATCAGAATAACTTCATCGTATTGGTTGAAAAGAAAGCTCTCTACTTTGGACGTGGAATCCATGATTGTTGCCACATTTATATATGTTTATGTACAAGATTGCGTAATTTCCTCTCTCTCTTTCTGCAGAAAATCAAATCGAATACGTACTAAAGCTTGTTGATAAATACATTAGATATTGAAAAATCTAAAGTGTAAAAGGTCAGGCTTTATTTTGGGTTCTTTTTATTATCCTCAAGCTTACATTAATGGTGCGGCCAGCCAGCTTTATTTCCTGGCCAAAATAACCGTCAGCATTGGTCATCGCCAACCCCCTTTTGCAAAGGAGCTTTTTTAGCTTTTTCTCTTTCTGCGAACAAGGGACACTGTAAGCTCAGCCTTGTCGAACCTGATGCGGATTGGGTCTACCTGTTTGACATCAGCCAACGTGGTGCACATGCAGCCCAACTGTTGTCTGCACCAAGAAGAAAGAACACAAGCTAGGGACCACCAGTTAGAATTCAGAAGAGTGGATCGAGTTTATCGCTTCCTTTCGGAAAGTACTTCTTCTACGTGAATTCATACGGACAAGCCTAGCTAGCTATAATTTTCTATAACAAAATGTTTTTCTAATTTGTAGCTCCACACATTTAATTTTCTCTTGCCTTTAGGCCAATGTCGACATGGCCTAGCTAGCTAGTCCAATATATACATCGTTTAAGGGTCCCAGACCACGTAGATTAGCATGTTGTACTTTTGCTTAATTAATCAAAGTACTCCATGCCACCTCGTATATATATATATATATATATATGCCAATTTTATCTTGAATTTGGATGGGTGTGACTCGAAATGGAAAAATAATGGATTTACACAAGAGTTGATTAAAGTTGGGAAAAATTATGGAAATCTAACACAGTCTCCACTTGTTAGATCATTCCTCTTTTCTTTTAGTTAACTCGATCACATTGTACGTCTATAGAAAGTATATTTCCATGAATATGCCATGGCTTTCTGGTTTTGTTGAAATGTAACAGAATATATGAGTTAAAATAGCCATATGTCTGTCAGTCTTGACTACACATGACTAGATAAATCAATAAAGTGCTATTTCCATGTCCAAAGTTTTTGTATCCATTTGTCCATTCTTCAGCATGATCAATGTTGTGCTCCACCATCTAATGCTACGTTCCTCATTTGTGATATACAGGGCCCCTCGTCACTGCATACGCACAAATGTAGTGTGGAGAAAAAGAGACAAAATTCGGATATATTTTCGAAGTATTGTAGGATATTCTTGCTAAAATAAGAAAGTTTTCTCTTCGATCCAAATTTGTTTTACTTTTAAGTGGCTAATCTAAAATGGGAGCACGAATACGAGGAAAGCTTCAGATCTAGCCTTGTAATTTTTATTTGCTAACAAAAGAAATGGGAAATTTAATTAATTAGTAAGAAAAAAGATATTACTTGGTCTAAAAGGAAACAATATGGGTTAAATACACCTTTCATTACCGGGAATTTGACATTTTAATCCTTGAATTTATACCCTTTTACATTTGGGTCCTTCGAATTCAAACTTCAAATTTAAAATCCTTATATTTTTTACCTTCGACAAAACACCCTTCTGTTAACTTTCCATCCATCCTCTTGACGGAGGTTGAAGCCACGTCATTTATATGTCCACGTGGCACAGACAAGAATTAAAGGCGTCATTTACTCTCTTCCTCCTTGCTACCCTCTGCTTCTTCTTCCTCTCTTGAGCAGAGGGTGAACTGCTTACTTTGAACCCTCTACCCTTCCATTCTCGTATCCTCTCATTGATCTATGTTAGGTTACGGGAAAAAGTATGCACCGTCGCCCCAAGTCCTGCTAGTTCTTCTACTATGGCATATTTGATTAATACTCCAAATGAATATGCAGAAATAGGATAACAAATCAGTGCAGAAAAGAAAAAAAAACAAAAGTTAAGAGAGAGAGAGATATAAGGTTGCTAAGCTAACTCAATGCCTCTGGTTCCGTTCCACCAATGACGAGGGCGTTCATGCCCTTAAGAGAACCATCTTTGGTCTCTGAAATTCGACTCTGCCTTTGCCATGTTTTTTCTGTTTGATTTTTCTTCTCCCTTCGAGTAGTCAAGATGCAAAGCTTGTAAGCACTAACAACTTAAAATGGTATATTGACTGGGTGGAGTTTATAAAGGGATCGAGTGGTGAAAAGATGACGAAGCAGAATGTGATGTTATCAGCACATCAAGTGATGTTGGCTATCACTATAACGCTGGACACCATTTGGTGCACACGCAATAAACGAGTACATGAGGCACAGGAGTTCGAAGTCTTCGATCTCATCAGGTCGATACAGAGGAGGTATGCTACTCACAAGGCTGCATGGGAGGGTATAGAGTCAGATAATCAAATTTATTGGCAGTCGTCGAAGTAAGGGACACTGAAGATTAATTTAGATGTGGATGTAAAGGAGAAGTGCTGAGTATCCGGACGCAAAAGATTCGAGGAAGGGATCCTATCAAGGGAGAAGCCTTAGCCGCCCGACTTGCATTCTCGTTGGTGGATGATCAGTTTGCGGATAACAATATCTTCGTGGAGGGAGATTCGTTATTTTTGTGGAACGGGTTTTGACTACTGAAATTCTACCACAAGCGCAGGAAGCTCCGTGGTCTGACTTCTGCTGGGAAGAAATATAGGAGACTGAGTGTAAAGGGACACCACCACAAGCAACGTCCTTCTCGCAGGGCAATCTGAAAGAGAAACAACACCTTTTCTCTTCTTCGTTACCGTTGATTTTGGTTATTTTGCTTACTGTGTTGTCATCTTTCTTGGTATTCCTTTGGAGGAAACACCAGTGGTATTTGTAGTTTGGAATTTTGGAGACTTAAATATTTGAATCGTGTAATTCTGATATTCTACCAGATTGGATTCATCACAAACTCAGAACAAAAAACATACCCCAACAACAAAAACCAGTGAAACATCGTTAAAGTTCATCACAAATCCACCGAAAACGAGAAATCCATAAAGGCTCCAAAACTTCAGCTTACTATCCATCGCCGACTAGGCAACAAAAACGTAACAACTGATTATTTCTTTGTGTCTTTCCTCATCAATATCTTAAATGCTTCCGGACTCATTTGCCAGCAAAACTCGCTTGCTTCGCATATTTTGTTAGCTTTGGTTTACCTGAATCGGGGGAGAAACTTAACTGAAGGAAGACACCGGAGCAAATCAGTTTTGAGAGAGAGAGAGGATGACGTGGCTTTATTGAGATGCCACGTGAACATATCAATGATGTGGCTTCAAATTCTGTTAAGGAGATGGACGAAAAGTTAACGTGAGGGTATTTTTCTCAAAGGTCAAAAATATAAGGGTCTTAAATTTGAAGTTTGAATTCCAAGGACCCAAATGTAAAAGAGGTATAAACTTAAGGACTAAAATGCTAAATTCCCTTCATTACCAGACTATATTAGGGGTTGGAAATTTGGTATTTTAGTCCTTGGATTTTTACCCCTTTGGCAAATGGGTCATTGAGTTTTAAATTTCAAAATTTTAGTCCTTGGGTTTTTATTGTTTGACGAAATGGTCCTTCCCTTATTTGTCGTCCATATGCTTAACGGATTTGAAGTGGTTGACCGGATATACGTGTAAAAAGTGAGCAGTCATTTGCTATATGAAGCGGTCGACCGCTTCATGTAGCGGTCAATCTCTACAATGAAGCGGTCGACCGCTTCATATAGCGGACGACCAGTCCAAATTTGCTGACGTGTAGCGGTCGATGCTTCAAATCCGTTAAGTATATGGACAGCAGACTAACGGAAAGACCATTTCGTCAAACAACGAAAACCCAAGGACTAAAATTTTGAAATTTGAAATCCAATGACCCATTTGCCAAAGGGGAATAAACCCAAGGACCAAGTTGTCAAATTCCCTTAGGGGTTTGACACTTTGCACCTCATACTATTAAGTTCTTTACATCTTGCCTCTCTATCATTTGTTTACTCTTAATTTGCACCCCTGCCGTTAATTTGTGTAGATGTATTTTAGTTGGCATAAAAACTTCATGACGTGTCTTACTTTATTATTGAGATTCGTGTTTAATGATTTCCTGGTCAAGTCCAGCGGTTCTACAGAATTGGTGATCATCTGGGAATATTCAAGGTTTGATTGAAGTATGCTTATAGTTTACTAATGTGAAGTCGGAGCATTGATTTTTATGAAGCACTCGAAGTTTGATAAGAGTTCACTTACAGTTTGATCAAAATTGACGAAAGACTGTTGTAACGGTTTTAACTGATTCACCCAAGATTCAAGAAGTCTCAAAACTTCGTGAAAACCTTCCCTCCGATTCTCCAGAGTATAGAAGTCATTTTCTCTCATTTATTCAAGACGTTCAAAAAAAATGTGAGAGACCTAGCTTTTCAGAGCCTTCAAAATATACTCTCTGTTACTGTTTCTGTAGTTTGTTGTGAGTAAACTGAGAATAAACCAAGTGAAATTTTCTTCTCCCTTGGATCTCGGTTTGGATTTCAATCATCAAGATTTACCTTGTTAAAGAAGAGTAACTCTATAGTTTGCTGAAGATCTACCAAGGTTGGTTGTTCCAGTTGTGAAGAAGTAGAATGCACGTGGGTGTGTGGAAAGATTGGCTTGGCTGCGTATATCAGTTTTTGAAATCAAGAATTTCAAATGGAAGAGGAGTTCCTCGTTCCCTACTTGGTGCAGAGCTGGATGTTGTATTCCAGGTAAGGTAACTATTGTGTTAGACTAGCAATGGGTTGTTGGGTAGTTTATAGATCACTGTATACCGAGTTTGAAGATTCAAGTGGATTGGCTTAAACCAGCTTACGAGCCCGAAGAGTTTTTTCTCTTGAAAGATTCTTTCAAGAATTTTCTCTTCGTCATCACTCTTGGTGTTATCTTGGTTGATTGTGATTTCGTAGTTGATTGTGTGTTAATATTGCAATTGTTAGTCAAATGTTTATTTGATTAAGAAAGATAATCTTGAACATATTGAAGCATTAATAATCTGCAATATCTTGCTCATATTGATTTCTTAATTTCGCATAGTATATTGTTAATTGTAGTGTCCTTGAAGTTTGATGATAATCTTGCGAGAGTGTGCAGCTCTAAAATTAAAAAGGACCGAAAATTTGGAGAACTTATTCAATCCCCCTTATTGGTTCGATTAACAGTACAAATGAAGCAGATAGGTCCTTCTACTGCTTTACATGTTTTATGCCTAGTAACTGTACGTTTTTTTTCTTTAATGGGCTGTTCAGGCCAACTTATGTGCACTAATTCTGGAATATGTACTTATAAAAAAAATTAATACTGGAATTCGTGCAATCCCCATTCTGTATAAATCGAGCAATTATCGGACCAAAAGTCGTAGGGTGGTCTCAAAAAGTTGGTAATGCTTGTGAATAAGGATGGACAAAAATTTCAGTAATAATCAAAATTTCTAGTTCCACTTCCGATTGCAGAAACGAAATCGAAAGTCATTTTTAGCAATTTTCATTTTTTCTAAAAAAATAAAATAAAAATAGTGCTCAAAATAAAGTACAACACATAGAATTTGATTGAATGTTTATTTTATAATCTAGATTTTGGATTAATATTTTACCTTTTATTGTTAATTTATGATAAATAACTAAAAAATATCAAAATTTCTGTTTCGTTTTTTTGGTAAAAAATAGGGCTAAAAATAAAGTATAATATACAAAATTTGCTTTAATTTTTATTTTGGAATTTTTATTTTGGATGAATGTTTATATTTATTTTTAATTTATGATGAATAACAGAAAAATATTCCAAAAATTTGATCAAAAAAATATTTTCGACTCATTAAGGTCCAAAACAATTGTCCAAAAGAACTCATATGCTGAACCGATATTTTTGGAATAAAATACCGGAATGGAACTGGAATAAAAAAATTATATTCCGGTGAGTACCGGAATTGACCAATCCGGTTTCGATACCTAACCTTACTTGTGAAGTTTTGAACTTGAGACTTGAAGAGATTATACTACCAAAACCCAAGCCTTAACCATTTATTTACAAAAGAAAGAAAGAAGAGATTTTATGAGCTAAAACACTATCTTTGAAGCAGCATATAGATATTTAAAATTGACATGAAAACTTGTCATTTTGGGGATCGGGATTGCAGAGCAAATCCGGAGAGAGAGGGAAAAAGAAGAGTGGATCGCCCGGGACCCATACTTGTCCGGACAAAAGAGCCATGTTCAGACAAGTGTGGATCCGAACGAGACTCACCTCTCTATCTCACTCTCTCTCTCGTCAATTAATGTGATCGAATGGCATAAGATCTCTATCCTCATTTTGGTACCACAAGGCTTTGGGGAATGCTGTAAGCAAGCACCGCTCCCATGTTTCAAACACTTAAATCTCTCACATTCCAATTACCAATAAGAGATGTGATAGGCGAAATTTGGAACAGGTAGTAAAATCAGACGTCCAGTTCAAACCATCACTAGGTGCTCTCACTTAAATAGTATCCTTGTCTTGTCTCGTGGGCAGGCGAGATTCCTCAAGATTTTAGGTACATTCCTAGCTAATGAGATTCTTGAACGGTTCATTTGCTTCCTTATGCAAACAAAAAACAATCATCCTAAAAAATCAGAAAGAAAAAAAAAAAGAGCTGAAACGAGTCCAATGCATTGGATTGCTAGTTCTTACTTCTCTAATCACGCCCGACTTCAATATAGACCAGCCAATAACGATACTCTTTTTTTTCTGAGTAAATTAAACCGCAAAGGAAAAGCATACATCAACCCACATTACAACGCAAAACCTGTGCCGGCAGATCCACAGGGTTCCAAAAACCAAAAGAAAATGACTCGGCGGCCATTTAGCCAGAGAATGAGCAAACATATTGTGGTCCCTCGAGATCCAGGCCAGAGAGCACGCTGGTTGGTTTGTAAAAAAAGCGCGGAGCCGCACCACTTTATCCTCGATCGCCCAGCAGGCCTGGGAAGAAACCTTCAACACATTGTCGCAGAGCATCAAACAATCAGATTCAAAAGACGTTTCCAACCAGCTTCGCGACAGAGCTAACTCCGTCGCCTTCACCAAAGCAGCTGCCTCTCTAACGAGAGGGTCCAAACACGATAAGCGCTCCGTGTAGACACTACAGAGGGAGCAGTCGTGGTCTCGAAAGGAGACAGCGAGAACGGCAAAGCGTTCCCTGATAGCAACATCGACATTGCATTTTAAACGACCCCTGACGAGGGGGCGCCATAGGACCTCCTGTGACTTTGCGACGTCCGTCCAAGCAAGCAAATGATCATAGTATCGTCTTCTTACAGCGCCAATCAGGTCAGAGACGGTGAGAGAAATATTTCGATGAATGGAGGAGTTACTGCGTACCAAAGAGTGTCCATCAGAATGGCCGCATGCATCGTGAAATTCCTTCGGTCATTGGGAGACCTAATGATGTCCCCGGGGGGGTGGACAATCATGTGCACGAATCTATGAATCGGAAGATCCCCGAATCGACTCACATTAATCGGCCACACCGATTCTCGCCAGAGAGAGCGAGCCATATTGCAACGTATGAATAGATGTTCAGCAGTTTCCAGTTCGTCAGAACATAAAAGATACAGGCTTTGACCATGCGATGTGGGGTCCAAAAATGCTACCATAGGGCCCCGGAATGGAAATGCAGCATGAACCACCCGCCATAGAAAAACCTTTAGCCGATCCTGGATCTTGAGCTTCCATAAACGTTTCCAATCAAAAGGGGACCAATCAAGCCGTCGATTTTGGGACCATGCTTTAAGAGACTCGTAGGCAGATTTAACAGAGAAATGGCCGCTGGGTTCCAACGTCTAGATTTTCTTATCCTCCAGAGTAGGGACCAGCTTTGGGAGTTGGAGAATGGCCTCAGTCGATTCCACAGTAAGGATCTGGGAGAGAAGTGTTTGGTCCCATGCCTGAGTTTGGAAATTGAAAAGCTGGTCAACTGTGGAAATCGAAGCCGGCCAACTTTGACCAGGTTTAAGAACAGGGCAGAAACCAGGCAGCGTTGGAATCCAAGGGTCGGAAGCTGGGCTGATGGATCTGCCACTCCTCGCCCAGCAACAGAGACCCCTCCTCAAAGTGGATCGTGATTTCAATATACTTTGCCAAGTCCAAGACCCAGTCCCCCGATAAGGCAAAGAAAGCCAATTACTAGATCTGAGATACTTGGCCCTCATTGACTGAGCCCATAGGGAATTCGGTTGGGTTTCAAATTTCCAGGCCAACTTTGCCACCAAGGCTTGGTTTGTATCATGAAGTTTTGGAAACCCAAGTCCTCCTGCATTCTTCGGGTGGCATATGGATTCCCAGGCTTTTGGTGTGAAATGTCTGGAATTATCTTCAAATCCCCACCAGAAATTCTTGAAACATCTATCAATATCCGCACACCAGCCCTTAGGGAGAAGATAATTGGACATGTATTACTGAGGCATTGCGGCGAGAACCGATCGGATCAAGGTAGTTCGACTGGCTTGTGAAAGCACCTTTGCCTTCCAACCACCAATTTTGTTCAGGATTTTTTCTTTGAGGTCGTTTATGATCTGGGCCCTATCCCAAGATAGCGGTGAGTAGTCTTCATGCGCGGGAGCTGAAGCTGGTTGCAGATGGAATCACCCACTTCTTGGTGAGTGTTGGAGTTGAAAGCGATGGACGATTTGGAAGTATTAACGGCTTGACCTAACCAGGAACAGTAACGGTCCATGATGGACTGTAGGACAGCAGCCTCACGGTTGTTAGCCCGACAAAAGATGAGCAAATCGTCCACAAACATCAAATGGGAAATGGAGGGAGCTGAGCGAGCCATGGAGTGGCCATGCAAACTACCCCAGTTTTCGGCTTGCAGTAGAAGTCGTGATATCACCTCCGAACCAAGTATGAAAAGGAAAGGAGACAAAGGGTCCCCTTGGCGGATGCCTCTTTGCGGATAGATCATGCCAAACGGACTGCCATTGAGCAACACAGAGTAAGACACTGTAGAGATGCATTGGTGAATAAGCTGAAGCCATTTGTCGGCAAAGCCGAAACATTTCATGACCTTTAAAACGAAACCCCATTCTAGACGATAGTAAGCCTTTTGCATGTCAATTTTAACCGCCATGGTTCCGGAACGTCCTCTTTTTCTCTTCATGGAGTGAAATAGTTCTTGTCTTGAATAATCTTACCCGGAACGAAAGCAGCTTGGGGATAGGATATCAGTTTTGGCATCACAGCACGTAGACGATTGGCCAAGATTTTGGAGATGATCTTGTAAGAGACGTTGCAAAGACTGATAGGCCTAAACTGGTCCACACAAGTGGGATTCTCAACTTTTGGTAATAAAACAAGAAAAGAGTGGTTAAGCTGTTTGAGTAAATAACCGGAACGGAAAAAACTCTGCACCATACTAATCACCTCATATTTAATAGTAGGCCAATAGAAATGGTAAAATCTGCCAGTCATACCGTCTGGCCCAGGGGCCTTTGTAGCTCCAATTTGCCGAACAGCTCGGAAAATCTCGTCCGAGTCAGGGATCAGTAACAGGGCAGCATTGTCGTCGCTGGTTATTGTAGGACGGATAAGCTCTTCAACCACAGTAGATATCTCCGAAGTGTTGGAGGCAAACATAGTTTGAAAGTAAGATACGAAAGTGCCACCAATACTATCTCGGTCGTAAACCCAGCCTCCATGAGCCGTTTGAAGGCCCTCAATCGCATTCCGCTGGCGTCTTATGATTGTGGATAAGTGGAAAAAGCGGGTGTTTAAGTCCGGGGAAGTGAGCGACGTAACCCTTGCCTTTTGCTTCCATAGAAGTTCTTCCCGTCGCTGGAGTTCCACCAGTGCAGCTCTCACTGAGCGTTCGTAGGTCTCGTCATGGACATCGAGTGGGAGGGCTTGAAGACGTTCTAGTTCGGTCTCCATAGAGATCAAAGATTGCTGGATAGAACCGAAGGTATCTCTGTTCCAAATACGTAATGCTTGACGTGTGGCCTAAAGTTTACTGCACAACACAAAAGCCGGAGAGCCACGAGTCGCTTCTTGCCATGCCTGATGGATCACCAGTGTACTTCTATGGTCCCGAGTCCAAAAGTCTTCGAAACGGAAAGGTTTAGGGCCGCTATGTCTGTTAGCAAGAGTGTCCAAAACGATGGGAGAGTGGTCAGAAGCATAGCGGGGCAAATGAAAGAGTGCAACCCGAGGGAAGGAGAGTCGCCAGAGAGGAGAGACATAGCCTTTGTCAAGTCTTTCGCGGATGTGGTCCCTTCCACTACGGCAGTTCGACCAAGTGAACGAGTTTCCCACGAAACCTAGGTCGACCAGACCTAGAGAGGAAAGAAACTGCCAAAAACCGTCAGTAGAGGAACATGCATACGGACGGCCACCAAGCTTCTCCGATTGACTAGAGATTGCGTTGAAATATCCCAGCACACACCATGGATCAGAGGTGCTACGGCCAAACGCCATTAACTCGTCCCAAAACGCCGGTTTCTGGATGTGTGCAGTGGGACCATGGATGAAAGTACAGACCCAGCGGATGTGTGGTGGATCAGAGGAGATAGAAATTGAAACCACATGATGGGACGCCGATAAAACAGTGGCAGTGAAACCAAGCTTCCAGCCAAGACATATTCCTCCTTTAAGCCCACAAGCTGGAACAGTAAAAGTATGAAAAAATCCCAGATGACGAAGGGTGGTATCGGCATTGTGCACTTTCGTCTCAGCTACACACAGACATTCGAGATCAAAACGTCTGGTGAGGGCCCTGAGGCTTCGTCGTGCCGCGGGTCGGGCCATACCCCGGCAGTTCCAGAACATGGCTCTCATGGGGATGGTGGGGGCAAGGTAAGGCCCGCCACCCCAGCTATGCAAGGATTGTCTACGTCGTGAGCTACGCTTCGGTTCCGCCGTGTTCCACTTTTGCCAGACAAGTGGTTTTTGTACTTCTGTGTGCGATTCTTCATCCTCCAATTGCTTAAGGGAGAGAAGTCAGTCGGATCCGGAGCAGGACACAGGCGGCGTTTTTGCCAAAGAGGACGACCACCCTCCACCTCAGAAACCCGCTTCGAATCAGGTTCTGCCGAAATAAGACAGGCTGCCCGTTTAAAACCGCATGTGGAGGGCACAACGACTAGTGCGTCAAAACCAAGTTCCGTGATAATCACGCTCGAATGGCCTTGGGCTCGAGGAGGCCGAGAGAGATGAGAAAGCCCATCAGAGGAGAAAGCTGGGTCATGCGGACAGCATACGGGCCCCATAGTCGGCACCTCAACCGAATCCTGCACAAAGGGCTGACAGAGGCCAGCTGCAGCGGGGTCCACGGGAATGGGGACCCACGGCTGTAAACTGCGGACGTGAGACAGAGCCTCAGTAACTGTCTCCCACGCCGCCTTAGTGGACCCAAAAAAACGTTGCTCTCTGGCCACTGAGCGAGCTACGTCCAGCTCGTGTTCGAGGCATTCCACCCAGGCATCTTGCAGAGAGAGCGCTGGGACAGATCTCCTGAAGGATGAGCCTGGCCTGTCAGGCGACATACCAACGCTGGCTGCATGGGCTGCATGGGGGACAGATAGCCAGGGGCCTGCACCCGTCTGATGAGTCAGAGTGTCAGTCTCTAGTGTTCCCTGGGTGGAGAGCCTAGGAGCCTCTTGTGTGCCCTGGGCAGTCACATCCTGCGGTATCCCTTGAGGCCAGGTGGGGTTGCTCCGGCGACAGGCGCTAGCGTCCGCCAGGGACACGGTGCCTCTAGTGTTTCCAGGGACAGTGACGGAAACCACTGGTGGCGTGGGGATGGATGTGAAAGATTGAGCAAGGGATGGGTGATCGAGATGTGGGTTTGGTGCAGGGTGAGGAGGGGTTGTAGAGTGTGGGGTGGGAGCAAGAGGTTTGGTTTTGGTTCGAGAATGGGAAGGGGAAGAAGCAGGTAGGGGTTGAGTGGAGGAAGATGAACTGCCAGAAAAACGTCTGTAATCAGTGCTTGATGCCCGCATCTTTGGGCCAAAAACCTCCGGCTCTGTTTGGGTCACCCAAGGGGACCTACAAACATGGGACGAGTGGCCTAGGGACCCACAATTATAACAGAAATCGGAGAGCCTCTCGTATTTGAACTGGATCCAAGTGGGTTCACGATTACGCCGTGGGAGGAAAAAGCCGGGGACCAATGGCTGGGAAACGTCTATCTCCACACGCACTCGAAGGAACTGGGTCACCCAAACGTTGTGCTGGGAGCGAAAATCCACTGATAACACTGTCCCGACTTTAGCAACGGCTTGCTCAGCAATGGCTTTGGTGGTGTGGCCTAGGGGTAGACCATGGAGTTGGATCCACATTGGGGTTGTCTGAAGGTTAACTTCGTTGACCGTCTCACCCCACTGCCACGTCTTGAGAATGAGGAGATGCCCCTTAATATTCCATGGTGCTTGGTGAAGGACACACTGCAATGACTCCGAAGAAGGAAAAGTGAAAATAATCCTATTGTCTTCAGTCTCCTCCATTTCCAGCCCGGGGACAAAATGCCAAGACTGGAATATTGAAGCTCGAACCCCTACCTTGTGAAGAGGCTTGTCGATACAATGCGGCCCACCAAAGTGAGACAATGGCGGGAGGAGGGGTCCAAAACCTCTTCAGCATCCCAGCCAAGATTGGCCGTGTGGGATACCAAGGGTGGGTTTGTTTTGTAAAATTTTAGTGTTGTTAAAATTTTAGTTATTGAGTTTAGTGAAAAAGTGAAGAGAGAGGTAATTTTTTATATTTTTGTAGTGAAAAGTAATGATTTGATGGAGGGGAGAGAGATTATATTGTAATATTTTATTGTGTTAAAATTTTAAAGGGTGTAAAATTTTACAACACAAACGCAGCCCAAGTCATCAAGGGTGAAAGGAGACGATGCCATGCCAGGATGCCAGGCTTGCATAAAACAGGTGCAGGAGGACGAAAGGGAGAGAACCGATAAAGAAAAGCCAAAACAGGAAACACTAGGACAAGACAGACCAAAGAAAAGAAGCAAAAAGAACGAGGGGGAAAAACGATTGCGAATGGAGGAGTTGATGCAGCAGCTGGGGCATTTGACCCTGGGTCTTCAAGCAGTGGTTCAGACGCTAGACCAGAATGGGCGTGAGCAATCTGCACATGGAGAGCACCACAATCAGGAGGTAGGGGGAATTCAAATGAGGTCTATACGCTTAGATTTCCCTAGGTTTGATGGTGAGGATCCTACAGAGTGGCTATATAGAGCCAAACAGTTTTTTGCATTCAACCAAACAACACCCCAACACAAGATTTTCATGGCATCATTTCACATGGAGGGTAAGGCTCTCATCTGGTTTAGAGAGGTAGAGAAATCTGGAGCCATTACTAGTTGGGAGGGATTTGAAAGGGCACTGTTAAATAGATTTGGTCCTCAAGTCTATGATGACCCTATGGAAGAATTAGTTAAACTGAAACAAACAAGTTCAGTGGAAGCTTATACCAGCCGATTCGAGGTGATAGCCAACAGATTGGGTGGATTGGAGGAAAACTACAAACTCAGTTGCTATCTCAGCGGCTTAAAGGATGAGATTAGACTCCCCATTAAAATGTTGAGTCCTATCAGCATACAAAAAGCATTTGCATTGGCTAGAATGCAGGAAGAATGCCTACTGGTGGGAAGGAAGACAATGAGAGCTGGACCAAGCAACTATTCCACCAATTTTTCTAATACACAGGTGACATATCCAGCCACTAATGCTGGCCATAAACCGACTGTTAGGGTCCAAACAATTTCTTCCCAGCAAATGAAGGAGCGACGTGATAAAGGCCTCTGTTACCATTGTGACTCTAAATGGAATCCGGGGCACAAGTGCCCAAATTTGAAGTTGTACATGGTGGAGGGCAGTGAAGAATTTGTGGAGACAGAAGCTGATGAGGAAGAAAAGGAGGGGTTACTCGTGGGGTAGGAAGGGGGAGAGTTGGAGAATGGTGAAGAAAAATTAAACATCTCTCTCCATGCTATAACTGGGTCTGTTACTTCAAAGACAATGAGAACCATGCGGGTTCGAGGTCGTGTGCACAACCATGACATTGTGGTCTTATTGACAGTGGGAGCACCCACAATTTTGTGGACCCCGCAGTAGTAAAAAGGGCTCAGCTATCCATTGACTCAAGACACAAGCTTAGTGTGGCTGTGGCCAATGGAGATCGAATTCAAAGTGATGGAAAGGCTAGAGATATGAAGATCAAGATGCAAGGGCAGATGTTCACCATGGATGCTTACGTTTTGGTGTTAGGAGGATGTGACATGGTGTTGGGGGTACAATGGCTAAGGACTCTAGGAACCATTTCCTGGAATTTTAATGACCTAAGTATGAAGTTTGAGCTTGTTGAAAAGAAGATTCAATTGCGGGGGTTAGTGGCAACCAAGTTTATGGAAGACACTATCCACTCTAAAATGTTAAAAGGAGAAAAAGGGGGCTGCTATTACAGCTGGTGCTGAATGAGCATGGAGACCGGATGGAGCAGATTAACCACGCTGATGTAGCAAGGTTGTTGCTGCGTTTTCCAATCATTTTTGAGGAACCTCAAGGGTTACCACCCAAGAGGTCTCATGACCATGCCATTGTACTGAAGGAAGGCATTCAGCCCATAAGCGTGAGGCCTTACCGTTACCCATACTACCAGAAGGATGAGATTGAAAAAATAGTGCAGGAGTTGTTGAGGTCTGGTATGATTAGAGCATCCCAAAGTCCTTTTTCATCCCCGGTTTTATTAGTTCGGAAGGCGGATGGGAGTTGGCGACTTTGTGTGGATTATAGGGCCTCAAACAGTGCTACAATCAAAGACAAATTTCCCATACCGGTTATAGATGAGCTGGACGAGCTTCATGGGGCGAGGATTTTTTCTAAGCTGGACCTACGCTCTGGTTATCACCAGATCAGAGTAAAGGAAAAGGACATACCCAAGACAGCGTTTCGGACACACGAGGGCCATTAAGAGTTTCTAGTGATGCCTTTCGGGCTCACTAATGCTCCCTCCACTTTTCAATCTCTAATGAATGAAGTTTTTAGGCCATACTTACGAAAATTCATCTTGGTTTTTTTTATGACATTTTGGTCTACAGCAGGAATATAGAGGAGCATTTACAGCATTTGGAGGTGGCTATGAGGGTGTTGCAGGAACACCACCTCTTTGCGAAGAGGTCAAAATGTAAATTTGCTTGTGATGAAATAGAGTACTTGGGGCATTTGATCTCTGCCCAAGGTGTAAGGGCAGATCCATCCAAACTGCAAGCCATGCTTGATTGGCCACTTCCTAAGTCTCTTAAGGCTTTGAGGGGGTTCCTCGGGCTCACGGGGTATTACCGGAAGTTTATCAAAGGGTATGGAATGCTAGCTTATCCTCTAACCCATCTACTTAAAAAAATGGGTTCCATTGGAATGAGGAGGCTCACACAGCGCCATGACAAACCCTCCGGTTTTAGCACTACCGGATTTCACTAAACCATTCGTGATTGAATGTGATGCATCCGGCAGCGGCATGGGGGCTGTTTTGATGCAAGAGGGTCGACCACTTGCATTTTTCAGCAAGGCGTTGAAGGGACGAATGCTTGCAATGTCCACATACGAGAGAGAATTACTAGCCTTGGTCAGTGCCATTAGAAAATGGCGGCCATACCTTATAGGGCAGACCTTTAAGGTTCGTACGGATCAGCAAAGTTTGAAACATTTGCTTGAGCAAAAGGTGGGAACACCTTTACAGCAAAAGTGGGTAACGAAGCTATTGGGCTATGATTTTTTAGTGGAGTACAAGCAAGGACGGAACAATAAGGTTGCTGACGCCTTATCCCGAAAATATGAAGAATTCGGAGCTGTGGAACAAGGGGAGCTGAAGATGATTTCATTTCCCATTGCTACGTGGTTGAATGATGTGAAGAAAGCCTATATGACTGACTCCTATCTCCAAGACCTCCTCACCAGATTTCAGGAGGGCCAACTAGATCCCCTCAAATACAGAATGGTGAATGGCTTGTTGTACTACAAGGGTAGAATTATGATTGGGGATGATTGGGCTCTTAAAGAAAAGATACTACAGATGGTTCATGACAGCCCATTGGGAGGACATGCTGGGTATGAAAAATCCTACCAAAGAGCTAAAAGAGATTTTTATTGGCAAGGAATGAAACAAGCAATCAAGACATATATCAAACAATGTTCAATTTGTCAGGAAAATAAGTATGAGATTGTGCTGCCTGCAGGCCTTCTACAACCTCTACCTATTCCTCTAAGACCGTGGACCAGCATTTCCGTGGATTTCATAGAAGGCTTGCCGAAATCACAAGGGTATAGTGTGATCTATGTGATTGTGGACCGTCTAACCAAGTACAGTCATTTTATCCCTCTCAAGCACCCCTACACAGCCAAGCTAGTGGCTCAGACATTCATGCAAAACATCTTCAAACTCCATGGTTTTCCAGAGACTATAATTTCATATAGAGACCCAATATTTACTAGCAGTTTTTGGCAAGAGTTGTTTAGATTGCAAGATGTACGACTCAATCTAAGCACTTCCTATCATCCCCAATCTGATGGACAGACAGAGGCAATCAACAAATGCATTGAGGGCTATTTACGATGCATGATAGGGGACAAACCAAAAGCATGGGTGGATTGGTTAGCACTGGCTGAATGGAATCATAATACAAGTTTCAATTTTTCTACAAAGTTGACCCCTTTCGAGGCAGTGTACGGGTATTTACCTCCTCGGTTCCCTGTTTATGAACCGGGCACCACAGTCGTCGCAGCAGTGGACGAAACTCTTCGCACCCGTGAAGTCCTCATGTCACTACTCCGGGAGAACCTCCAAAAATCACAGAATCGGATGAAAAAATACGCAGATTTGAAGAGAAGGGAGCGAGAGTTCAAAGAAGGGGATCTTGTTTACCTTCGATTGCAGCCATATAGACAGTTGTCGGTGAAACAACGTCACAATCTCAAGCTGTCCCCGCAGTATTATGGCCCGTTTCCTGTGCTCCAACTGGTCGGATCTATTGCCTACCGCCTTGAACTGCCGCCAGGATCCTCGATCCACCCCGTATTTCATGTCTCACAACTCAAGCTTCATATCGGCAGACGGGTGTCGCCGCTGACCACTCTGCCACCCACGGATTCGCAGGGAGAACTACGTCCCGAGCCACTTGCGGTGCTTGACCGCCGCCTCACCAGAGCCGGTTCCCAACCCGTGACCGAACTGCTGATTCAGTGGCATGGACAGACGCAAGATGACGCCACTTGGGAGAGACTCTTCCAGCTCCAACGTGATTTTCCCCACCTTGTGGGCAAGGTGTTTTAAGGGGGGAGTATTGTTACGAATTGGGGGAGATTAGGGCTGTAAAGTTTGAATCTTGGATATGTGTGAAGGAAGACATCGACTGAAGGGAGTCTGAAGGGAGTGGCTGGAGTTAGAAGTCGGGAGTTTTCAGTGTTGAAGTGATCAGCCGCCAGCGTGGATAAGGGTTGAGAATCTGGGCTGGGTTAGGCTTTTATGTGGGCTTCGGCCCTATAGTTGTTAGTGGTCTTTTGTTTTTAGGGCTTTGGCCCATTAGGTGTTTTCTTCTGGCCCAGCCCGTGTGTGGGTTTGGGAGACCAGTTTATAGGGCAACTTATCCTCATTGTGAGGGCATCGAACCTGTGAGCTTGTCTTTTACGTATTTGGGAGGTTAGCCACCTCGAATCAGCTTTATCTGTATTTCCGTTTCATGAAGATTTGCATTCTCTAATTGAAATTACATACAAGTTTTCTGGGCATTGTAGTTTGAAACCTAGTTACATACAGTTAATTTGTAACACCCCCTATTCGTCTATATTTACCCCCAAAATTCAAACTCTCTAAACCTTCAATTTGTGCTCTCCAACCGCAATGGCACTTTCCTCTGCGTTCCACAAACGCCTTGAACAGATGGAACACACCAGAAACCAACGTTTCTCTCTCCTCCAGGTCCTCAATTCAAGCTCTAGTCCGTCTCTCCTCTGTTTGTTTGCCAAGAAAATCAGTTTCAAGAAAATAAATCAACCACATTGTCAAATCTCATCCCTCCTTTGTACGTAATTTCAATTCCTATATTCTCCCGGAGACCTCGACTTGAGAGCTAATGTCATTATCTTCCCTTTAAGAGACCCCTGAATTTGTCAGCCCGTGTTTACTATGAAGAAAATGCTTGCAGGCCGAGAAAGAATTGCAAGAGAGCAAGTCTCAGGTCTTGGCGTCGAAGCACACAAACATCAGGGCCATGGAACAAAGGTGCTTGGTGCTCGAGCAAAAGATTGCGGCGCAGAATTTCAAGATATTGGTCCTCAAGTCCGAAATTGAGAGTCTCGAAGACAGGTACTGCGCCGGTTCACGACATTTGAGGTAACGTTTTGGTAACATCTACCTGTGATCTATCTCTTGCGGATTGAGTGTAAAATAGTGAAATAAGGTGTGATGCTTCAGGGTTTTGAAGAGCGAAGTGCAGGAGCTTGAAGAGTTGGAGAATGAGAGGGATATGTTTTACGAATTGAAATGTTGTGAAATGAAGGAATTCAGTGACAACGTGGAGAAGTTCGTTTTAGAATGTCGAATGCATGTTGAAGAATTGAGGAAGCGCATAAAAGAGGTAATGATTACGGTTATCACGGTCCAATTAAATTGAATATTCTCCTCCTGATGAATTGTGCAATGCAGCGTCTTATCCGTTCACTGTATTTCGTTTCATTCACACGTATGTAGGTATTTATGCACCAATTTACTATATGTTTATGCATCTGAGCGTAAAAAATTTGCAACAAATGGAAATGAAGAAAGTAATAGTGTCAAACAATCCCCATTTTATGCATTTATGATTGCTTATCTTTTCTATGATTTTGTTTTCCGGTTGAGAAGTATACCCCTTGTTGTTCCTCTCTTCTATGGGATTACTGAAGATCTTTTGTTTGAGAATTCTTCATGCTCTTTGGAACCTTGCAATTATGGTGTCATAATGTTCATATGAGGGGTGCATCTGATCGTGATATTGCTTGAGCTACTACTATGTAGTGGTGGGACAACTGGGATGGGTACTAGCTTGATGGTGAGTCAGTTACCAATGATTCTAGTTTCTTCCACTAATGAGAGATCAGATTAATTGGAAGTCATCTTCCTTCTGCTTGAAGCAGATGTGAATGTAATGTTGCCGAGATAACAATCTGTGTTCTGCCCTGAAAACCCAAATCGAGTCTGGCAATAGGCCTATCTTGTAGGGAGAACAACAAACGCAAGCGGAAGCTCCATTTCAAGGATACTGTGGGAGTGCAAAGTTATATAAGAGGCTTAAAATACTCATCCCTCTGAGAAATATTTAGGTAGCTGTTTCAACATTAGGGAGTTTTTTTTTTTTGTCCTTGGTAGGTTTTGCACATACATCTAAGATGCCTGCATTCACCAGTAGTGTTCTGAAGGAAGTTTTTCATCTCCTCTTAGGCATCCTGTCCTCAGCGCTCCTGTTACAGAGTGGGTTTATATTAGATCTATTTCGGGTTTTTTTCAATGAATTAAGCTAAATGGCCTTGTGGGGGCATGTTATGTCCAGAGACAACAAAGGTAACTTCTTGGTTGCACAGACAGTTTATATACTATTGCTTAATTTAGGTGGAGAGGCTCTGGCACCTGCGCTTAGCTCTTAAGATAGCTTGATGTAGGGATCACCCTGCTGTGTCCTTTGAAGGAGATTTGCAGCTGGTGGTTAATTTTACATTCAAGCTAGACACCTTTCCTCCCTTGGGAGCCCTTTCTATTACCTCATTGCAATTGACTTCTGATCTCTCATTGTAACAAACATTGTTTGTTGGAACCACGAGTTCACATATTGCGTCTTAACAAGTTGACTCTAGGAGAAGTGATGATGTTAAACAATAGCACCATGATGTCCATTGAGTTTCCTGAGAGTCTGCCAGGCTTGCAAAATAGTGAAAATTGTTGACCATGCTCTTTTTAAGAATGTAAGATGATTCATGTTGGAGAGAACAGAGAACTTGTTTGATTAATCTGGATATTTGAATGATCAACAAAGAAATTTTTGTTCATTGTTGATGAGCATGAGAGTGTATAAATACTTCTTTCTAATAACATCATAACCTTGATAGATAAATCTTTCTCCTACCAGTTATTGCTGGATTATTTTATTAATTTAAAACCAGATTCCTAACATTTGCATGACCTTTCTTGCAGCACCAGTCAAGCATGACTAAACTCCAAGGCGGCAACGAATATTTGAGTAACTCAGAGATAGCTGTCGCTGAAATGAGGAGGTCTGAGCTTATAGCTGTAAAAGATAATTTGGACAGAAACTTGGGGCATGTTCGTTTCCATACAAAAGTAAGGATTCGAATACAAAATTTGGTCATGTTCGGTAAACACAGCAGGATTTAAGGATTCATCCTCAAACTTCCAAATTTGCCCTAGATAAGTTAATGTTAATCGACGAAAGTATCCTCCAGTAAAACGTGAAGAGCAGGAAATTTGAAGGGTAAAATGGGATTATAAGAAACATGTGGACCCAGCGTTCAGTGCATTAAAATTCGAAAAGATGATGAAATGACCAAATAGCCCGAATGATATGTGTGATTGAAAATTAATTGGGGGTTAATATCGACATTTGACCCCAACATATCTGACAGTCGCACGGTCGCAGCCGCACCTCGCAGTCCTCGCTTTTTAACCTCCAGCCGCACCTCGCTTTTTACGTTTGTCTTCTTCTCGCTTTTTTAGGTCGGTTTATGGTTTATTTTGATTTTTGATTTCTTTTTAATTAAAAATATTATTATTTTAATATAAATAATAATAAATTCGAAAAAAAAAAAACAAAAAAACTACAAACATCATCATTCATTTTTTTACACCTCACCAACTTCTACACAAACATCAACACAACTTTAATATTACCTAAAAATTCACAAAATTCTCCAAATCCTACAAAAACCTTCAAAACGAACATCACCTTGGTTTTTAATTGCCAATTAAAAACACTGTTGCAAAAGCAAATTCAGAGCATATTGTACTAATTCAGTTGAATGAAGAGAGAAGCATACTGTCTGTTGCTGGAAACCAAGGAGCCAAATGGCGGGTTTTGTCATCAGAAGTGATAGGGATATCGTAAAAGTCTGTTAAAACCTTAGCCTTGAAAATATTGAGCATCTCCACTTGTTCTTGCCATTGATGCTATGGGTACGAAATTATACCAATTAATTTGTTATTTTCGGTCCAGATAATCTTTTCCCACGCCATTTCTCTCTGGGGGCCCCCAATTGGTACACCCTCCTGAAGATTGTGGCCTGTGGGCTTAGTAAAATCCGGCAATATCGAAGTGGTTATAGGCCCAATAGTAACCCAACCCAGAGAGTTTGCTCAATTTCTGACACGTGTCCGTTAGGTTTAAACACGTGTGACATGCTTATTAGCATCTCTATTCATGGGGCTGGGGTATGGACTATAACCTACTAGTAATCATCCAGAAACTTCTTTTCCAAAAATCCCTAATATAATTAAAATAATTTTTAAACCCGATCTTGCCCCCTCGTGCTCCTTACACTACAAAAGGTTCTATCACTTTCCATGCCCATATATATACATATAACTCTTTGGCTGTGCAACTTCTTCTTTGCTGTCTATATCCTTTTCCTTTGCAGCCGATAATTGAACAGAAAAAGCAAAGCAAGTGTGATACAAATGGCGGACGAATTGGCTCTGGACTTGGACGAGCTTCGTCATCTCCAAAGCATCGCCAAGAGGCCTCGTGTTGTGTCCCTTATCTCCTCCGAGATTCGCACCCTTGAGAAGGTTGTCCTTTCCCTTCCCTTCCCTGTTCTTTCTTACAAACCTTGTCTTCTTTGTTTGCGTTATTTTCGGAACCAATGGTTATATCATTTTAAAATTGCACCATCAACTCTTCTGATTTTGAAATCTACAGAAGTGCGTAAATTGCTTGAGCTGTATATGTTGGGACTTAGCTGATTTGATTACGATTCATTGTGGACACTTGATTTAACTAATTTTTTACAAAATGGTGAATTTCTTGTTTGCTACTGCAACTCTCACAGTGAACAAGTTGTTTTTATTTTGCCATAAAATAGTGTTAAAAAGAAAAGGGATATACCTCTTTGGACGTTGTTTGGTTTCTTCTCACTACCTATAAGACTCCGACTCGTCGTGTGGTTTATTCATCCGGTTCCAGAGCTTCTGTTGCATTGAATGAATTGCAAAGCGCAAATATAAGAACTCATCATTCCTAAGACTTGTTAATATCGTAAAAAGAAAATGCTTTTCTTGCGAACTAAGCTTACAAAATTTACATAACCAAAGGATTTTATATTTTGGAGATGTTACCATTATGCTTTTTCTCCTTGTGCTGGATTTGTGCCTACCATTAGGAGTGGGAATAGTGATTGATCGAGATTGATTAGCATGATTTAGCTATTATTGTTATGTTGGTGAGCTCTAAAATCAACTGAGATACTCATTGGGATAATTGGAATTAAGTGGTTTTGCAAGCTCTCATTATCTGCTCGAATCTGGTTTGAATCTCCTAGAGTAATTGTCTGTGGTATCATAAGGAAACGGGACAAAAAGTGTTCTCGATTTAATTGTGAGCACTGACCTGCTCTTGGTTCACTCTTGTGCAGTTATCAAAAGAGGCTGTCTCTGCCCCTCCCTCGCATGTTCCAACTCCTATTTCAACTGCACCTAAGGTGGCCCCCAACCCAGCATTGAAATATGTTACACTTGGATCGTTCAGTTGGGATCAGGACAATGAGAAAGTCAAGGTAAGAAGATGTTATACAGAACATGTGATATTCAGCTGACAGCATTAGGTTCTCATTAACCTCAAGGCATAACGAAGTCAAATTTGCATTTGGTCGTTGAAAGCCACATGAAGCCAGAATAATATAGGAATAATGGCTTTGTTTTTGAATATTGATTTCCATGTCCCTAATTCCATTCCTTGACAGCAAATGGATTTTTGGTTCCTGCTAGTGTCTAACTCTTAGGGTATAGCCATTGGCAGCTCTAATCATTATTCTTTCCCCTGCAGATATATGTATCCCTAGAGGGAGTTGAGCAGGAGAAAATTGAAACAGAGTTTAAGCCAATGTCTGTTGATGTCAAATTCCATGATGTCCAAGGGAAGAACTACCGATGTGCCATAGCTAAATTGAACAAGGAGATTGTTCCAGATAAGTGTAAGGTGTTAGTCAAGCCTACACGGGTCATCATCACATTATTTAAAGCTTCAAAGGGGAGCTGGTTAGATTTGCAGTTTAAAGAGGACAAGGTAATATATTACTGTGAGAGGTAGTATGGTTGGATTATATGTGATGCTGTGGGAACATAATTAACTGATTGCATTTTTATCAACAGCTGAAACCAAATACGGACAAAGATCGGGACCCCATGGCTGGAATAATGGATTTAATGAAGGTGAGTTTCTCCTTGCTTTGTCATTAGCAACATATGTGCTTTGATCCTACACATTCACACGTCTACACAGTTTCTAGTGCATGCGTACAGCGCATTGGGGATTAACCATACATTTTTTTTCTACGTATGGGGATTAACCATACATGCTCATCCACCTAAAGTTTTTTCTTGTTTAGAGTTTTTATTTTTGCTCTATTGTACGTTGATTTATGAGTTGCAGAATATGTACACGGAAGGGGATGATGAAATGAAGCGAACCATTGCAAAAGCATGGACTGATGCAAGGTCTGGCAAAGCAGCTGACCCCTTGAAGGGGGGATATCCTTGAACCAGTGGAGGAACTTGAAAAAATGATTCCTATGACCGAATTGTGATCTTGTCTAGATGTTGTGTTTTCTTTGTTCCAAAATGTTTTGCTGGCCTGTTTATTCTTGTCGGGACTGGTATGCTTAGGCTACCATCTTGCTTTTACATTGTAGAAGCTCGTCTGGATAGTTGTCGGTTACTGTTTTGAGGTACTGTTGCATACAGCGTTCTTTATTTTTCTTGTGCAACTTGGCTCTTTCTCTCCCTCTCTTTACCCCCCCCCCTACATTCTTTTTTTTTGTTGGTGTTTAGTAGTGTTTTTGCTCTTCTGTATTCTTGTGTTTGATTATCTTCAAGATTACATGCAATAGCTTGTGTGTCCTGAAAAGTGTATTTGGGGACACCCTGTAGCACGCTGTAATCAGATCATGAAACAGGCCTGCAGTAAACCGTGATGTGTAACAAACCTCTTTTAAGTATTGTGTTTGTTTGTTGAGAAAATGGAAAATAACTCTACAAAATGGTTTTTTCGAGTAAGCCACACTCCAAAATACTAAAACTAAACTTCTACTTGATTTTTCTTCCCCCATCGCTATTGCTAATTGATTAGCTATTTGTATAGAGAATGGACTCAGGTGTAACTTGTCTTTATTCTCACGTCTGCCTAACAACTTTTCAATTTGCACTAGACCATCTTCTGCCAACTCAGCATTCTTTTTCAGTGGGATCGTTACACGATGGTTATGTTGTAGGAATTGATGATCCTGGTGAAAAAGATGTACTGCGGTTGGCTAAATGGGGCTAAAATGGCTTGAGGTCACTGAAATGGTGCAGATTCTTTCTTGAACCTTTTCATGTATTTTGCCTGGTATAATCTTCTTAAATATTAATATTAAGGATTGCCTAGAAAAAAAAATCCTTCTGTGGTGGTAAGTGGTAACCCACTGTTGACAAGACTTCGTTCAGGAGGAAGATCATGATCTTCATATATGGACCTCGGCTTGTGTGATCTCCAACACAATCTCTCTCTTGTTTGATTTGTAAAATAATAATAAATGTTACTTCCATTAATATCAACCAGTGTGCTAATGTTAATATGTTAATTCATTCCTGTTGAAAATTCTCCTTGCTTCCGTCTTACTCGGAAGGCACAGTAGAGTTACTTTCCTTAAACCGTATTTCCACCGGTACAAGATTAATAAAAAGGATAAATATCTTCACATGTTTTTGGGGTTTAATTTTTTCTCCGATTGATCTCAGGTTCATTTTCTCTAAAAGTATTCCTGAGTTTGGATCCAATCTCATATTCATTTTGCCGCCAATTTAATGGGCGAAATTGAATGTGCCTTAACTGTTTACACGTGGAAATTAACAACAGTTAAAAATAATTATAATTAATTAAATGAGAAGTCACTTGTATATATATGAAAAACAACGTGTATATTTACAACCAAAATCTCCAAATCAATACAACCTGTCGCCGGTGAATTTCCACCACGAAGGCCGGTAACAAGCATTTTCTTTCTCCTTTTGAGTCTCCGCTGATTCTCCTCTATGTATTTGCTGGTGAATTTCTTGTCGGAGAGCATGTTGGAGAGTAAACACCGAGTTTGAGAAGAAACTAACCCAAAGCTAGACATTTTGGTAGCTGCGGCGACAACAGTTTGATTGTTGGAGTAGATCATGCCCACTCGAAACCCCGGCAAACCAAGATCTTTTGAGAGACTAAACAATGTGAATGCGTTCCAAATATCAGTACTGTCATCGATTTGAAGACAGTTCCTGAATAGAGTCGAAGACAGTTCCTGAATAGATTTCGTCGCTTACTACATGGACATTTTTCGTGACAGCAAAATCAATGAGAATGTTAAGTTCATCCTTGTTCATTGTTGAGCCCAAAGGATTTGTCACCAACACTCCTTTTAACTTTTAAATTAAGTTTCTCAGCTTGTTGATAGGCTCCCTCCAGTGCACGCCCAGTAATTCTGAAGTCATTTGAACTCGAGCAGTGTATTGGGACAATTTCCACTCCGGTCCGCCATTTAAGATCTCTGTCAAACCTGCGCAAAAAGAGGTGGAAAATACAATAAGTCGAGCACAATCCCTAAGAACCAAATCCCTAAATCTGTTCATCATTTGGGGATTTTGGGGGAATATACATGTTGCTTTTCATATATACACGTGTATTTTCATTTAATTAATTGTACTTATTTTTTACCGAGTTGTCTATTTTCACGTGTAAGCCGTTTGTCACATATGTAATTTTATCAATTAAGTTGACGACATGATATGTATGAGATTGAGTCCAAATCCTAGTGATACTTTTAGAGAAAATGAACTATGAGGAGTTATAGGAAAAAAGGTTAAACCACATGGACTTGCGGAGATATTTAGCCTAATAAGAATTTGTTATAGGTTACAATGGAGCCAAAAGAGAAATCCTAAAACATTTTGTTCAACTGTGTTAATCCTAAAAGCGTCATGTTTTTCTATTTTGGAATCACTAAAAAACGATATTTTTATTGTTGGATTAACATTGAAGTCTAAAACCATAAAATCTAACCATCCAATCAAAAAACAGCATGGCTCAAAATCTAAAGCAAATAATGGTCCTAGATTTTGAAAACTTAAAAATGACTTTTTACCTTTCCAATTTCTCATGCGAGAGTCTATCCCTTTCTGTAAAATTATCCATTCCAAGGCTATATATAAAAATGGAAATATACAAATACAACACTGAGTTTTAATGTTTTTTTGAAAAACTTATTTGGTTTTAAAAAATTTCAAACCGCTCACTAGGTTTGTCATTTTTTAATCAAAATTCATTAAACTCGATGCCGTTAGACCCGTTTAACGAAAAAATCATCACGTATAATCACAATGTGACATGTGTCATCAAATAAATAAATCTAAATTTAATAAAAAAACATAATTAATTTTTTAAAACAAAAAAAAGAAAGGATTGGGGGTTGCCCGATCCTTTAACGGAAGGGGGATTCCCCTTCCACCTCTGGCCTTCGGGGGAGGAGGGTCCCCCCTCCACCTCTGGTTGGCTAGAGGGAGGGCGCCTCCACCTTGGAAGGAAGTCTGGGTGGGGGAAGGTCACCCAACCCCCACCTAGATGTCCACGGGTAGAGGAGGTCCACCCATGGCTGCCCAGAACTCGGCCGCCAGAGGTGGAGGGGAGATTCCCCCTACACAGTGAAAGGATCGGCGGCCAAAGGGAGGGTGCCTCCACCCCGGGAGGTGGTCTAGGTGGGGGTTGGGGACCTCCCCCATCCCGCAACCCATGTCGACGGTTACATTATTTAATTATGTTTTTTTATTAACTTTATATTTATTTTTATTTATTTAATGACACGTGTTACCTTGCTATTGGACGTGATGAATTTTTTATTAAACAGGTCAAACGATGTTTGGTTCAGTAATTTTTTATAAAAAATGATAAATCTATTGAGCAATTTGAAATTTTTTAAAATTAAGTGAATTAAAAAAAAAGCGTTAAAACTCCGTAGGTAGTTTGTATAAAACTCTAATTTTAAAACCATTAACAATTCCATCTTCCTCGCTTTGTGTACCCCAGAGAGAAGCTCTCCCATCTCTCCTCTCTATTAGCGTCAGCACTTATTTAGAAAAGTCGCCGCCCGTGAAGAAAAATTCAAAAGAATCCAGATCAATTTATTCGGCGAAAGGAAGATAATGGCAAAATTCATGGAAGGCCTAAGAATTTACACTAGCCGACCTAACGAGTGGATAAGATTCACTCTATAGCCAACTTAGCCTCCTATAAATAGGGATTTAGGTGCTTAAGGTGTGGGTAGAAAAGTGAAGTGAAAAGTAAGTGCGAATGGTAGTAAGAGAAGAAAATAGAGAAAAAGTGTATTCTATTGTCTTAGTGACGTGACGGGTCGCTCTTTGTTCCTTGTAAACGTTATTATACGGTTATAAAGAGTTCTTGTGGTTTTTCTCTCCATTCTGGTCAACAATTTGTCATCAGAGCTGGAACAATCAGGGATAGAGTTGGAGTGCTGCTTGTGATAATTTTTTTTTTTGAAGGCGTCATTTTGAAAGATTACATTGCTCGTGCACAATCCAAGATTATAAAGCTCATTAGTATGGGACTAAACTTATTTAGGAATGCGTAGGACGATACCAAGTCACGATGATAGATCTCCAATACACTGACAAGGTCGAAAAGCTAAACAACTAAAATTATTCGACGTGGCAGACATGCATGGAATTATACCCGCAAGGCCAAGATCTCTGAGAGATCGTTAATGGTAATGATTCCACACCACCCTTTGCAGAGAATGTCGAAGCACTTCGGAAGTGGTGAATTAAGGCTGGAAAAGCCATGATCGCGATCAAGACAACTGTAGAAAAAGAGATGTTGGAGCACATTCAGCACACCACCACATCAAAGGATGAATGAGACACATTGACAACTCGCTTTTCCAGGAAAAATGATATGCAACTTCAACTACTTGAAAGTGAATTAATGACAACAACTCAACGAGAACTCACAATTAATCAATACTTCACCAAGGTAAAGTCCCTTTGTCGCGAAATATCTAAATTAGACTCTTATGCAAAAATTAATGAACAACGTATAAGGAGAATTATTATCCACAGATTGAGACCCGAATATCTTGGATTTATTACTGCTATCCAAGGTTGGTCAATCCAACCTTCCTTGGAGGAGCTAGATAATTTATTGGCTAATCAAGAAACCTTAGCAAAACAATTAGTTGAGGTTTGAATAAAGAATGAGGAGGAGGTATTGTATAGCAGCAGAAAAGGTCAACAAAGGTCGGAGAGGCTTCAACATGAAGAAAGAAGAGAAAGACAAAAGTCAACACCATAGAAACTCTCAATCAAATGAGGCTTGAGGTCAAGATAAAGAAAGGAGTTTTCCAAAAAAATTTGCAACGGCGAAACAATGCACATTTTAACTGAGGCAAGAAGGGACACTTTGCATGAGACTGCCGATTAAATAAACGATCGACAGAAGGTAACCTAGTGACGTCAAATGACCTGCAAAACTCTTATGACAGTGAAGGAGAGTGGGACTTCCATGCATCGTTCACCTCAGTGAATTTGGAAGAAAGGGCTTCCATGCATCGTTCACCTCAGGTTAGGATGAAAGGTTGAACGCATAAGTGGGGCATTTTGGTCTTTTAAATATGAAGGAACTCACGTGTGACGGAATGGGTTGTACGGTTTCGTTAAATACGAATAAAAAACGAAACCGAGACGATTACGTAAGTTTGAGGGGGCAGGTTGACACGAGTTGAAGTTTAGGGGGGATTTTGGGATCAGGAGTATAGTTCGAGGGGTTTTTTGTAATTAACCCTTATTTTTACCAATTGCACTATAATTGTTGGCATTGTAATTATTTTATAAATTTGATTTCGTCATATGATGTTATGATCTAATTAAGTATTTTTGTGCAGGGTGATAAAATTAATTATTTTCTAGACTCACGGACAACAAGAGCAATCTATTGGGATATATGGCAGAGTAAGTAAGATTCATTAATCGAAGTGCTATAATTCTATGAAGAAATAAGAGACACTTAAATCTCAGTCATTCATCTCTCTTTTCACTCTCTGTTTCTAATTAACCTAGTAAACTCTATTTCTTATTCTCCTTCATACTTTTTCTAACCTAGCCTCATTTTCCCTATTTTCTCTCCCTCTCTCCTTTTCTTCTCTCCTTGGCCACTCTTCCCTTTAGTATATTCTCTCTTTTTTCCTTCTCACAAATCACACTCTTTCTATCTCTCTATTTTATTTTTCTAGCAGTACTTTTTCTCTCTATCCTCTCTCCTTTATTTTTCTCTTTATTTGCAGCACAAAAATTTTTCACTTCCTATTTTTCGCTCCTTAATTTTCAACCTATCCACACCTCTCCTCTCGCAATTATCTTCCTTCTTTTCTCTTCTAATCGACCATTACTATTGACATAGGTGTGGTCAACACAGAAGCTCGAGATTGAAATTAAAGTCTAAAATTATTTACGAAGATTTTCTGTTTGATTTGTGGCTTTTGGAAAGATCTACAAGTCTAGTGTCCAATGCATCAAACGATGTATAATTTAGAGTTGTCTAGATGAAGTTATGGTTAAATTACTCCAAGGAGGTCAAACTGACACCTAATTCTAAGGTCTAGCAAATTTTGGACGTGTTTACTATTTTTAGCTTGTTCTTTTGGATTTTCAAAGTATCTTTTCATTTTCCTAAGAGTATTTTATGTTTTCTACGTCTCAATTAATATTTTGGAAGTTGACTTCTCATTTACTCATGCTTGGAGGGTTGTTCCAAGCTTTGCTATTTAAACCCCTATCTTGTAGTAGAAAATAACAGAGATTTTAAGTGTTTATACAACTTGATTCTTAGGCTACTTTGAGGAAGGATTTCTTCTACAAACTATTGTCATTAGGTGGATTCCGATAGGTGGCGAGTTCAACTCTTATCCTTCAGTGGATTTTGATAGGTGGCGAGTTCTTGCACTGTATCCCGTGTTCTTTCTCTCGTCATGAGAATGAGAATCCTTTCTATCTTGAACAATCTGAACCATCATCGAAGGAACATGTTCATCATCATCGTCGCCATAATTGAAGAAACCATGAAGTCCAACGTGATTTAACTTGAAGTGAGAGTTGATATCCTCGAGTTTGAAGGAAGGATGAAACTAATGAGTTTCTTGATTGGTTACATTCGGTGGAACAGATCTTGATTATAAAGAGGTGCCAGAAAAATGAAAGGTGAAGCGTGTTGCATTAAAGTTAAAGAAATATGATTCTCTATGGTGGTAGAATTTAAAGAAGCAACGTGCTCGAGAAGGAAGAAATCGTATTGCTATGTGAGAAAAGATTAGAAAAGTTCTTAAGCAAAAAATTTTGCTGAATAATTATCGACAAGATATTTTTCTCAAGTTCCAAAATTTCAAGCAAATATATCTTTCAGTGGAAGAATATACCGCGGAGTTCAATCATCTCACGATGAAGTGTGATGTGGCAGAGCCGGAAGAGCAAACTATGGCTCGATATCTTGGTGGGCTAAGAATGAAGATTGGCAATATTGTCCAATTACAACCGTATTGGACCTACAATGATGTTGTGAAGCTAGCAATGAAGGTGGAGGAGCAATAAAGGGAGGCCCATGGAAGTAGGCCGTGATTTGGAGTAAAGGATGGTCATTCCAACCGAGGGACTCATTAGTCCCTAAAGTTTCAGCACCAAAATTTTCAGCAACAGAAAAGACATCCCCTCAACTCTCGAAGAATGACGGAGGACTGAGTTCAAGTAGCCAAAATTTTAATTCTCGTATGTGTTTCAAATGCCAATGATTTGGTCATATTACTTCTGATTGTCTAAACCGCAAAATGGTGACTTATTGAAGAAGAATGGATGGACGAAGACGATGAAGAAGAATCAACAGAGAAAGATGAAGAGGTCACTTATGCCGATGTTGAAGAATCACTTATTGTTCGAAGAAGTTTGAATTCAGTCCGTGGAGATTATGATGAATGGGTACGGAAAAATATCTTTCAAACAAGACGCATTTCCCATGGCAAAGTTTGTGACATTATCATTGATGGTGGAAGTTGTGAGAATGTGGTGCCTGAAGATATGGTGAAGAAGCTGAAACTTAAGACGAAACCTCATCCTCAAACTTACAAGCTTACATGGTTTCGAAAAGGTAATGATGTGAAGGTAAATGAACACTCTTTTTCAGTTTTCTATTGGCAAGAATTACAAAAATGAAGTATTATGTTACGTTGTGCCTATGGATGCTTGACATTTACTTCTTGGTAGACCATGGCAATATGATAGAAGAGTTATTATTCATAATGGTTTCAAGAATACTTATGATTTTGTCAAAGATGGAGTAAGGATCATTTTGGGTCCTTACGTTTGGATAGGTCTCACAAACCTTATAAAGGAGAGGGAAATACTTATGGTTTTCTCTTGTAGGGGCATCATCATTATTGATTTTTCGAATGGTGGATGTTGGGACTTTCTAGCGTGGGAGAGAGATTCTACCAAGGATTTTGAAAAAGTTAAAGATTACAGAGAAGGAACTTAGCTTGCACAAAGCAAGCAAGAGGTGGCTCATGTATCTGCTTGTTATTTCCTAGGTGATCATCATATTGTTGGTAATATTCTGCTTGAAGCTTCTGACCTACCCAAATATGCAGCTGGATTGAGAACTTGGTTTTGTAACTGAAACAGCTTATAACTGAAACAAAAGCTGAAAAAAGACGAATTGTCTGTGTAGTGTATGGGGGGGAGGGGGAGGAAAGAAGATCCTTCAACTCCAGTCCAACTTGATCACAATGTGAAACATAAATACGACATGCGAAATTGCAAAGACTCCAACTACTTGCATATTAATCCGCTTGAAACAGCGGAGGTTCTACTTCGGCCTCTATAAAACACAGACTGAAAATCGTGGTGGTTAAAGAAATACCAACGATCTCATGAAATAATTGAACTCGCCAATTAAACTTGGACATGTACATTTCCCATTGGAGGTACGAAGCAAGGTTGCGGGCCTTCATTGGATAATTTGACTACCGTAATCGTCATTAAACTTTGCATAACGATGAGCATGCATATGAGCAGAGGGTCTGGTGTTCTTCAAAGCTGTCTCTATATCTTCAGGTCTTATTGGTCCCACCGTAGGCAACTCTGCAAGGCAAACAGTTATCCTTCAGTTCAAGATGACATTCAGAATAGCTCAAAACATAAATAATTTCTAGGAAAGCAGAAATAGGAAAGAGAAAAAAAGAAGAAGATTAGAACATGTCCTCTGTGTTGAGACTTCGCGTTTTCAAGACAACAACCAACAAAAAGACAGAAAGAAATTATAGAAACGACACAGAGAAAACATTGAGCTTAGAAGGCAGAAGCGACTGATTATGATTGACTATGATTGTCTATGCTATTGATCCACAAATAGGAGGTCCCACCAAATCCACCACCCGAAAAGCTCAACAAATGAAGAAAAGAAAAACAATGCAATTTTTTTATAAAGTTAAGATTTCTGTTGACTTCGACAATGAAATCAGAGAACAATATATATGCCTACTGAAATTATACTAGAATTTGTAGAGATCAAATTCCAGGTAGAAAGAGAGGTTCTCACTCAGTTTAGTTACCCTATTCAGATTCTTGCATTTGTTCCCTATGCATTCATATCCAAGATTTTAAGAGCATCCAGCTTATTACTCATGATTCCACTTAAGTGGGACCCTGGGAGGGGTAAATTGGATATGGTCCAACCCTTCAACAACTTTTTCAAGTAGCGGTCACTCTGAAGACATGAGTCCTCTGCCCTTTTCCCTTTACACCCAAGACTTTATACAATTGCTTGAGATAATGCGCTTGTCACTTGACATCCAAGACTTTCTACAATTGCTAGAGACAATGCTCCATTAAATCATACAACTCAAAAAAATATTCGAAAGCCAGAAATGAAAACAGACAGCACAGGGGAAAATTGTATCTGGCTGGAAAGAGATACCTAATCATTAGCATGTGGAAATGAAGTCCTAGTCACGGTAATATGCTTGTCAAGAGTAGGGCAACAGCCAATGAGATAATACATAAAGCGCAGCACATTTTTTGAACCAGTTTCTTCTCTAAGTCTTCTAAAATGGTTACACTATGAATGATTTGTATATGCATTCCTCGCTATATTTTCTTTTGGAGCTTTAACCTAAAATCTATGAAACTTATGCACTCATCCATGTTTCCTGTATCCTAGATGTTTGAAAATCTTGAAACTGCAAAAGCTATTGGAAGTTGCATACCATCCTCAGGCACCACTTCTTGTCTATCTTCAAGGAGTACCATTACGCGTCTAAGGGGCTGCATTGCAGCCTCTTTGCAAAGTAACCGAATATCCGAACCTGAATAACCTTCTGTCTTTTCAACCAACAAATCATAAGGAAGCTCCTCCTCACCAGGCTGCAATGGCAGGAGTTCCTCAAACATGGCTCTTCTGGCTTCTGGCTCTGGAAGAGGCACCAGGATCTTATTTATATGGTCAAAGGAGAACCATCTGACTACCAACAAAGAAATCCAGACCTTTAGTTGCTAGATCCATTATTTTTTCATCTTATTGTTCTTTTCTTCAATGTAAGTAGGATCGTGAGAACAGCAATAAAAAAAGAGAGATATATACATACTGTAAAAAAAATAACCTAGCACCTCTTATACAATTTTTTTTTTTATAAACATTAACTCGTATTTAAGTTACCATGGTTATAACAACTGCCACAGAGGCCACTGATAAAATATCTCGGTATTTGCAATGTTAAGTCGCATAGGAGTTTTTTTTTCCACTTGAGAGTAACAGTTAGCTAATCCCACTTCAGAGTCAATTAAAAACCACTAGAATAATTATCTAAAGCGTGATATATATAAATCCAAATTATATTTATCTTTTCTACCATTTGTTCAAAAAAAGGACAAATCTGGACTGAGTTGTCAAAAGGATACTCGCTTCTCAAGACGCCGAAGCATGGCTGCATCTAGTTGCCAGGGGAGATTTGTTGCCGCCAAAACAAAAACAAGTTCATCTGTCTTTGTTAAACCATCCATCTACAATATAAACAGAGTTACAGAAGTGATCAATTTCTGGTAACAGAGTTAAAAAATCATTTCAAATTTCATCTCCATACACTTGTGCCTTAACCAAAGATTTTCACTACCTGGAACTGACAATCCCAGTTATGGAGAGAGATACAAAGAAGAGAAACATGGGTACCAATGCAAGTAACAAAACGTCCAAACAAATTAGACTAAAGGTGGGTTCTGATGCTTGGTCAGAGACGCTAATGTGTAATTTGACAGAGTAATAGACGCTATATTGTCCTACAATTTTCAAAGGTGACAAATTTAGCTGAAAATAAAAGCGTCCTCCTAAGATAATGCTGTTAAGAGATATGTATAGAACAAAGTAAGATAGTGCTGCTGGTAACAAGAAGATTCAACTGAGACTGTCCTCTAATGTTTGCGTGTCACATATGGCGTGTATTGTGTCCAGAGTCACAGATTAAAACACTGGACTTGTTAGAAACAAACATCACCTGAATGAGAAGCTCAGTTTTCAAACGTCTACTTGCTTCATGCTCACTATTTCCTTCACCACGCTGACTAATAATAGCATCTATTTCATCAAGAAATATAGTTGATGGTGCATGGTGCCTAGCAAGCTCAAATAATACCTTAATTAACTTCTCTGAGTCACCTGTGAGGTCAGTTGAACAACTTAAAATTAATGCTGAATCAAAATTAATGAAAAAAAAACACATAAAAAGGTTCTTTTTTCCTTTTCCCCCATCCAATAAATTTTAAAAAAAAATATTTACAGCAATGGAAAAATATATTAAGATATTATTTAAAAGTCAAATTCATCACTTTCCCTCAGCTGAAGATCCAAAGATAAGTTATGATTTAATATGGTATCAGAGTAGCGGTCACATGTTCGAACTTCGACTCCATATAACCAATCATTTCAGGTAAATATTTTGTCGGTTAGGTTCCACTTCTTGAGAATTTGCACACTAACTATATGATTGATTATATTTAGCTCTTACCATCAGGTTGAGCTTCGGACAATAGTGATTCAACAAACACAGATATACCAGAGCAGAACTTCCTGATGATGAGGTTCCACCAACTTGATATGAATTTATGTGTGCAATATTAACAACCCCTGTTGAATTGAGGAAGCCTTGTGCAAAAGTTGAAAGAAAATATATAGTAACAATATTCGTTTGATTTAATTATTTACTATTATGTTATCACAGACGGAAAACAACTCCCAAAACCCAAATATAAGATATATAATCTATTACCAGTGCAATGTAATATGGTAGCAGCTGTCCAAGCCTCTAAGAAAAATTTAAACATTCTCAGTTTCAATCCTTTCAAACGGCTTCCTATACAAAATTATGTGTTTCAAACAAAAACTATCGTGAACTAAACAGACAAGGAAAACAGATGTGGTTGTGTACTTTACCAACTCTTTAAATTGAGATATTCTAAACATAAACTGTAGCCTTTCTGTTAGTACTGGATGACCACTCACTGACAGATCATCACCATAGTAGATCAAGACCAGTATATAAACGTAACTTGGCATTCAAATTTTCCAATCATACCGTGAAGTTCATTGGGCCCACTACTATCCTTCATCCCCTCCCAGTAACTACTGAAAGTCTTATCCAACATCCACGTGTAGTGAAACCAATTGATCTGATAATTGAGACCGATCAACCAGGTATAATTGTTTTAAGACACTTGAGGTGTTTTGAAAGTGGTTTTATATGACTGAAGTTGGAGAAATTTCCTGACTCTGATATCCACTCATGCATATACACGTATGCTTGGTAATACAAACGAGAAGTGGTTTAAGGTGAAATGTAGTCGAGAAATGGAGGGATGAAACTTGACAGTAATCCTCAAACTTAAAAGATGAAACAATATAGGAGGTTGTACCAAAGAAAAGCAATATGGGCAACAAAATATTTGACTTAGAATCACTAAACAAACCAGGTGGAAATATCTTGGCAAGAGTATAATGAAACATAAGTTCATTTAAAACCATAAACTAATAAGTATCCTGATCTTATAATTCCTTTGTTTAGAAGCAACATAAAGCACCTCCATCTTGACAACTGATCATGGCTTATAACCCAATCTTGCACACCCGATATATTATCAAGTAACCATCGATCCAACCGTGACAAATGCTTTGGAACCCCTCCAGTCCGTGTACGACCTTGCACCTTCTCCAGCACCTCTTTCCAGAACATCACATCATGCCATGTCATCTAGCACCCTGTCTATTGTTCTAGAGCTCCAAGTGGCAGATCAAAGCACCAAAAATTCAACTCTCAATATCCAAAAGCACTGTGACTGGCAATTCTTTCTTCTCTTCATCATCACCACACCTCTCTTTGCTGTCATTGTGCCTACTCTCTTCATCACCAAGCATAACCTGTGGTCATTGTGCCTCTTCCCTTAATTGCAGCACCAGACCTGCACTGTTGGTTTGGGAAAATCCTGCCCTTAATAAACCAACAGGCTCGATTCTGTGATTAACTGAAAGTCATTTGTTCAGCTGTCAGCAAGGAAACTTTCCTATTACCCACCATTGGTTTTATTGTAAGTTGGGTCTGAGAACCAATATAAGGATTTGATGCTGAGCCCTAGGTACATATTGTGTCATCACCAATATGTTAAAGGAGTTCATATCTAATATAATATGTTACTATGACAGTTGATAATTTTGTCAGCGAAACATTTAAATACTCAAGGTGTCACTACATAAAAGAACACTTTGCGCAATAATTGTTTTAAAACTTTATTCCAGAACATCTTTCTTACGTGTTTATAGGTAAATGATGACAGATGTACCATGAAGTCCCAATATATCTAGAAATTTTAGATGCCCCTTAATGTTTTACATTCTTTAAATGGAAATAATTAGTTTAATGTATTACAAGACTACGGAAAAGTCCAAGTCAATGACTCTAGTGAATACATGAGGTCTAACAATTTCGGCAAGTGATACCTTGATACGAGCAGTAATAGAATCAAGCCAACGTGAGCCTAAAAGAAAATAAAGAAAGCTTGATACTGACATACCACGCCATTTGCTGACAACAGAAGACGCTGAGATATTGAAAAATGTGGTCTTGCACTCTGTTGCAACAGCCTTTGCAAGCATTGTCTGCAGCAAAACAATAGGGTGGTTCGTTTACCTTACAAAATGTAAATAAGTAACATAGCAAACCACACATCCATAAACTCTTATCATAATCCAAAGTAAAGATACACAAGCTGTCATCTCTAAATGACAGGGAAGTTGATTTTGGCAAGCCACAAATCCACGCACTTGATTGAATAAACTTAATCTATCACGAGAGACGATCAAAAAGTTGTAAAAATATGGTTCGGCTTTTTGATAGAGTTTTCTACTACATGGAGGACCACAATGGAAAATCCAGTGTTCATCCAACAGAGTGGCCATTGGTGTTTCCCACATGATTGTCCCCTAGTATTGAATAGCTCTATACCCTACATGTCATTATCTTCGTTCCTATGAATTATAATCGTTATCTTTTCCTTCAGTGAAAAGTTGGCGAATCAATTATTTGAGTACAGTTAGTCACAAGTTGGTTTCACAGTTGAGAGGCACAATAATACATTTGGTTTCCATTATGCTCATAGAAGCAATCCTTTGAGTCAAAAAATAAGAATGTATATGGTTTCATGTATGGAAGCTTTTGCACCAAAAACGAAAACTGAAAAACATGAAATTATTTGCAGAAAACCCATTTTGCTGAACTTGGGTCCCGACTCTGCCAACCAATATCTTGTGGAAGCAAAACGAAGAGAAAGGAGAAGGGATGGGCAACCAAATGAAAACCTGATTCACCAAGAAACCAATAAATGCGCCCCCCCCCGAAAACAATTTTTTAGAAAAAATACAAATAACAACACTGTCTTGGTTAAGTGAACTAAAAGGATTATCATGAAACAACATGGAATTAAATTGAAACCCAAATCCAAATCACATAAATAAAACTATATTTACAAACCTTTCCTGTCCCTGGAGGGCCAAAAAGGAGAATGCCTTTCCATGGTGATAGAAGACCAGTAAAATACCTAGACAGAAGGGAAGGAATATAATTAAACTGCTCACATATTATGAACCCCAAAGACTTTACCAACATGACCTACTTGGGATATTTTATTGGCATAACAACTGCCTCCTTAAGTAGACGTTTGGCGTTCTCTAACCCCTTGATGCTTTCCCACTGAACATCTGGACTCCCACGGATGATATCTCTATACAAGATGTAATGAAGACAATAAGTCTGACATAAAATTCCCTTACTGCACTTAACCTGCAAAACCTCTGGTCATCCACATAATAAAGACACAAGTAGAAGGTTTTCCCCACCTTCACGTTGGTAATTACCTACTTAAACTTTCTGCTAGGTTCCGCATTTCTGCAGACTCAAAGGGAGGGAGTAGAGACTTCTGCCTGGAAAGTTGAGCAGATAAAGTTAGCAAGTTCTCCAATATTTCATGTAGTAATTATTCCATTTTATGCAGTTGTCAGCAACAGAAACTCCTGTGTTGAAACTGAAAATATATGAAAAGAAAACACCATCACCGTAGGTTTCAGTCTAAGACCATTAGTAAGTTACTAAATGTGTGTTTCTTTTCTTTTCCTCCTTGGTTATTACGTTCAAGAGTGAACGACATTAATTATTTTAACACCACATTTGACTAACTTTTCAGTGCTTAACCAAAGCCCATCGACCTGTTGCTATGTCAGTCACACTACCCCAGCCCTCTCCACCAACCCTCCACCATAAAATCTCTATTTATTAGATAGATATGAGTACTACATAAAGATCAATGTTTGTGATCTAACTATGGTAGGAAAGGTAGAGCTCTGGCTCAGGACTCATGGGAGGTTGAGATCAAGAAGTGTTTCGTTCAAAGGGCCAGCACCGCTTGTATCGTAATTTTGTCAAATTCTTGTAAAGTAATACCTGAAATAGAATTGTAGCCAACACAAAGGGCAACTACATAATACGGAAGGAATTGCATAGCCCATCATAAATGAAGCGATATGGAGCTAAATGTACTCAAATACATTGATCATAGATGGCCAACACGGGCAGAAGTGTCCCAATGCTTACATAGTTGTCTCTGATCATAATGAGATACTTAGAATGCCTAATCTACGCAAGGTTGACTCAACATTGTCTATAGATGCCTCTAGCATACCCCTTCAAACAGATCAACAACATATTAATCGAAGAGACACATGCAGCACATGCTCAGGTATGCTTTAATTCCTTGTGTTATTACCAGAAACCCAAATATCTCAAATGTTAAAAGGACAAATAAAAACGTTTATAACCTTTAAATACAGCAACTACTTGAGTTCACAATATACAGCAATATTATCAGTGCCAAGAATTGTGCTGCAAATATTTCTAGCACAAAGGTTTAAACACAGAGATTAAGCTCTGATTACTATAGTCAACTATAACTTGCATCAAAATTTAGTTTAGACTTTTGCAGGTAATGAGATATCTTTCTTTTCTTTGCAAATGCCTCTATAACACCATCACAGAGTTATAACATGAGTATTAAGTGTTACACTCTACAAAACCAGTCGAAACATAAGACAACATAAAACTACACGGAATAACAAAGCAAGAACTCATACGGCCTCTCGTCAGTTTGGGCAGACAAAACTCCATTCGTAATTGTTGAGCTACGCGCCTGAAAACAAGTAATTAAATCAATCGGGTCCCGAATAATGAATACAATTTCACATTCTACATTCATCATCGAGTGCATCAGATGCGCTACCTGGGCCTGGAACTGCTCATAGATGGCCATTTCAGATGTGTTCTTCACATGCGCATTCCCATTCGACGTCACAGCTGAAGAGCTCCCATTTGTCAGGGGTTTATCCGGCTTTTGGCCATTTTCCGTCTCCGGCATCCTCTTTCTACCAAACTTGGCATCATAAAACATTTTAAAATCCTATAAATGCAAATGATAGATCTGATAAATGCACAATGCATATGTATCTCTAGAATCCTATATGCTAGATTTACTCAAATATGAGCATAACTCCAAAATTTTTACTCAAATACGTCTAAAGAAATCGAAAAATTAACTATAGAATGAGAATTTGATCCATGCAGGAGACAGCACAAACGATTGATTGTCTTGTATGATGCCAGGAAAATGCGAGAAACAAGAAGAAACTAAGGGACAAAAGAAAAAGATCCGGTTCTTTGATTCCATTAAAAGAAAATGAAAAAATAAATAAAATAAAGAGTCAAACTGGAATAGCGCGATAGTAAATTCAGAAAGTGAAGCTTTTAGTTGCCATGGACTTTAGAACTATGTCAAATCCAAGATTTCACATCTCCATTTCTTCTTTTCCTCACAAATTTTCTCAGCAACAAACAGAGCGAGAGAGAGACAGAGAGAATTAGTACCATGAAGTACCACCAGAGAGAGAGTGAGAGACAGAGAGAGAGAGATTGAACTAGTACCATGAAGGACCACCGAGTGAGAGAAGGCTCGTCGGCCATGGGCTTAGAGTAAATGGGCGAGTGCGAACAAGGAGAAGAAAAGGAGAGCTTTTGGCCCTTTGGGATCCTCTCTCTCTCCCTCTATCTCCTCTCAGTCTCAGGCGTGCAGAGCAGAAAGAAGTAGTAGAAGAGGAAGAAGAAGCACGTGCGGCATGTGTGGCAATGTCAAAGTTATTGGAAGTTTTTGCGCCCGAAGTTGATGGGATACCGCGACAGCTCACAGAGTCAAAAAAAAAAAAAGGAATACATTGACCGATAGCCATGTGGGTAACAACGACTGCGACAAAAAAAAAACCAACGTGAGTGACAAGCCTTTTACCACCTGGATCGGAATCCTACGTATACTACATAGGACATTCAGTGACGGAAATACACTTAAAATTAAAGACTACAAACATTACAAATATTAAAATACACTTACAGTTCTATTTACTGATACTAAGAGGTTGGAATTGGATCCTACGAGACTGCATATTCTGAAAACATTGTAAAATAACTTTGTTCTCAGTAGTTTCAAAAACTTATATTTCGTTGTATATCACCAAACTATCATTCATCCATTCGTCTCTCATCTTATTACGCAGATTAGTTTTAATTAACTTTATTGCAGAGAACACTCTCTCAACGATTGCAGTCGCAATTGGTAAGACCAATGTCAATTCAATCAATTGATAAACCAATTGATACAGAGTATGTTTTTTTGTCTCAACCATCTTCACAGCAAGACCTCCAATATCTTGAAGTTCAGAAAAAGCATCACGACTTCTTATATCATAAATGTAGTTTCGAAGTTGATCTCTAAGTATAACACGATCAATTCCTGAGAAATCTTCTGGATAAAGCTCAGCAAGACGAAGTAACTTCGCATGATCAAATGCTGAGAATGAGCTTCTTGGATCAAGACATGTTATACAAAGAAGTAACTCTGTACTTGCTTTTGTGAAACGATTATTCATCTTCTAAGCGATCAAATCAATAACATGACAAAACATTTACACACGAAAACGATGCGAATAAGTAATTTTTTGCCCTCCATGTCGAGCCCGACCACGAGTTGGAATAATGTCTTCCATATTGGGCACAATGATAGAATGATTCATACAAAAGATTTTGACTTCTTCAAAAAAACATCACATTCCTTCTCCATCAAATCCTGCAACCGAAGCTTTACAATTCTAACTAAATTCATCTCATTAATAATGTCTTGATCTTTTCGTTGTAAGACCTGTGACAATCAATTTATAATTCTTATTATATTTCTCAACAAATGCATAATGACTAATTTTAGATTCTAACATCCGAACCGCACCCCAGCAGTCAACTGCTCTGAATGGCTCTTGACTTTTGAGACTCGAATCATATCACTTGTGCATTGTTCTTTCAGGCCTCATATCCACAACAGGTTTATATGGGAACCGTTACCTCATTGTCGCATTTTTAGCGCCAGCCTATAACGCTATCAAAGAGCAGGAAAATGCTTTGCAACAGCCGTTATCTTACTAGTACACAAAAATTAGGAGTTCATGAATACTTGAAGTGAAAGACGATGCGCATGTAGCTACTCTAAAATCCTCCAGGCTATGCTCACTTATGATCTCAAGCCAATTGTTCCATTTTGTGACTGATTTCAGCAACTTCTAGAATTGGATACAGATCTAACTCAAACATACAAGATATCAAATAATTTCCATCCCCAAGAAGGGGATATCATTGGATATTGGCAAACAATGGGATATTTTTTATCATTAAAAGAGCTGCGTGAGATATCCAAACAAACTCTAACTACATGTGTAATACTTCAAAAAAAAAAAAAGTTGAAAAAGTTAAAAGTTGAAACCGTGCGGAGGGATAAGTCACTATCCCTTCCGCAGCGCCCGGTTCCCATTTGAAAACTGAACGAAAATCAACGCCGAATGTTTTAAATTTTTAAAATTTGATTTCTTTTTGAACGTTGAACGGATTTTTGCCCTTTTCAAAGTGATTTAGAGATCTTTAAGTATTGATATAGGTGATTTGCAAAATTTACACAAAAGATTGAAGTTTTCTCTCATTTGAAGCTCTCTCTACCATGAAACTCCCTTTCTCTTATCTTTAGAGACGTGATTTGCAGGGAACGTTGATGTAAGTGGTCTTTTCATGAAATTTTTATAAAATTCTTACGTTGTGGAAAATAAGTGCACAATTGTTAAATATTTTGTTTTCTTATAAATCGAAACTGATTTTGGATGAGTTATTGTAAATTCTTGGATTTTGGAAATGTTGGATTTAAAACGTGCACTGTATTTTTAAAGGATTTTGATGCGTTAGAGAAACTGAACGAATTTTGGTAAAAAAAATGAGATTTTACTAACTCATTTGAAATGATTGGCCTATTTTGTGAAATTAGTAGTATGAGCTTATTATCAAAATATTCTGGTGCTTGTGAATGGAGGTCTGTGTGACCATGGAGGTCTGTGTGACCATTGATAATTTTACTACGTTGCTTAGCGTGAGATATTTTGTTATAAATTTTGTTTCCAGTTAGTATTACTCACTATTTTTCTTGATTCTCGGTTATGTTTATAAACTGTCATTTTCCCTACTCACATTGATTGCTACTTACTGAGTTAGTTATAGCTCACCACTTTACTTCCTATCTTTCAGATTTAGCGGTCGGTGGAAGCGAGTAGTAAGAGTTCTCGAGTTATGGTTTCGAAGATTAGTTGCAAGATGCAGAATATTTGAATAAAGAGTCATCTGAAGACTCTAGTAATAATTGTTTTATTTCAAAGACTTTAGTAGTTTTATTGTTTATTGAGACTCTTGTTAAGAGAAGTATTTAAGGATTTATGTTTTTAGTAGTGCTCTGACTAAACTGTTGAGATTCATTTTGACTATTGAAGATGGAATAAAGATTTTATGAATTTCTTTTTCTTGATTGGGATGATATTTTCAAGCGGTATGCTATCTGTTTAGAATTTTGGGTCAGGGCGTTACAACATGGTCATCCGCCTGCATTTGGAAAAGAAATTAAAAAATTACTTTTATGTAAAGAAATATCCGCCGCAAATAGCATTAAATTACACAAATCTCCAGTATCGAACTGCATTTGGAAGTGTTTGTGTTTACTTGTGAGACAGTGGGGGCGGGTTGGGATGGGCTAAAGCTTCTTACACATTAAAAAAATAGATGTTTTTCTGGCCGTCCCCCATCGTCATGAACTAGTTCCGCCCTTGACGACGTCCAAGTTCAAGAGCCACCAGACGAGTAAAGTTTTGTTCTTTACTAAACAGAATTGAGACTAATCTAATTGAGGTATTAATTTGGGATCCCATTTAAAATAGAATATGTTTGCCTACTAAAATTTGACCACCTAAATTTTCATACACATTTTTTTTTACTTTTTCACTCCCTCTTCACTTTTTCAACAATTTTAATATCTAAAATTTTATTTCTCAAACACAACTCTTTGGTTTTTACGTTTCTATGATCTACAAAGCAGAGCCCTCTCTGAGCTCAAGCACGTGGTAGCCTCAACTGGAATATTGTCTAAACAAGTTGGTAGCCTCAACTGGTTTTGTTTCTCAAACACAACCATAGTAGTCTATGGTTTTATGTTTCTATGATCTACAAAGCAGAGCCCTCTCTGAGCTCAAGCACGTGGTAGCCTCAACTGGAATATTGTCTAAAAAGGCCATTTGGAATCTAAATCTGGATTATCTCTGACCTGAAAGACGCCAAGTTTTGTAGGTTGCCTGTGCATCGAATCAATGTAGATACAGCTTTCCTTTTGTCAGTTTGTCTACTGCGGAACCCAAAGCGCAGGTTGGGAGCTCGATAAGCCCAATGGGCTGAGTCCAGCGTCGGTGGATTACGAAGAGCTAAGAGCTCGCCATTTTGATTCTATGGATAGTGCGGGCCATGCCCATAACAGTGATAATCTTTTTTTGGAGATTTTTGGATCGTGTCCGCTACTGCTGGCCCGACTTGATACTCCCTATGGGCAGGATAATATGGCCTAGTATACTGGGGAAATTTTCATGCAATGTTTTTTTTTTAAAATCAAAACCTTAACAAAAAATAGTTTGAATTTCTTTAGAGAACCAAGCTACCTATAGATATTTCTTAGTGATCAACATCCTTATTTTCAATCAAAATCAATTAAAACTTTTTACCCGATATAATAAATACGAGTTAGAGAAAATCAATTAACATTATCTTGGTATTTATTTATTTTTGAGTATATCTCTTTGTAATCAATATAAGAGAGAATGGGAAAATCTATATTATGCCATTTCTGATAAGAACCCCTAAGATAGTATACAAGGGTGGTAAAGCTAGCACGGTTGATATGTCAAATTGCGTGTTAAAATTATGTAGATCGATCCGATCGATTGCAAACAAAGCTAATCAGCTGCCAAAAGCCGTAGTTTTTAGCATTAATTGTGGGGGAGTGAGAAAACCACAATCAAAAGAGTTTAGATGTTGCTTTGATAAACTTGCCAACCAAAAGCAGCAGGAAAAAAAATTAAAGGTGAAAGTGACACCAATTTGGGCCATTCCCCACGAGTTACTGTTTCTCGACGAGTAAATGACGATCGACTTGGAAACCACAATATATATAAGGTAGGACGCCCTACCTGGCCTATATACTCGTAAGAGATTAATGTAAACAAAAGAGTCTCTGACTAAGGAAAGCAACTTTCTATCCGTGACAATATTTTCAAACAGCTTGTAGACGTTGGGAACGTCCACCGTTCATGTCAAACTAGACATCTCGCAATCCCTTGCGTCATGAGTACCAACTGATCAGTTAGTCAAAAGCTTTCGAGTTGCTTTCAGCTAGTCCATAGCAAACTGTCTGGAGCAATGAGACGTCCGTCTTACGTACTAATCAATTGGACCAGTCATTGGAACTACGGCAACTGAAGCTTCCTTTGATGGGTAATTGTCTGTCTATGTTAAGGTCATCATTTGTGATGATAAATTGTGACCTTTCAAAAAATCAGGCCTGCTTTACTGCTTAAAACATGCTAATTCAGAAGTCAGTTATTTAGATTCAAAGATTCCAGAAGAGGGTGCATGCATTAGTGTATACATGCACAGACAATATTGGGCAAAAGGCAAGGGGATCGAGCTAGCTCACTACAAAAAAAATGACTTTTAGTGACAAAATTTTTTGTCACTAAAAGTCAAAATTTCGTCACTAAAAGTATTAGTGACGAAATTTTTTCATCACCAGCTTCGTCAGTGTAAGAGCGTCACAAAATGTATTTCGTGACGAAACCCGAATTTCTTCACGAAAAGTTTTTAGTGACGGATTTTTTTCGTCACTAAATATCGCGATCGATCGTCACAAGTTACGACCGATCGTACTTGGCTTAGTGATGAATAGATTAAACTAGCGATTGATCGGTATAAATGGTCGATCGGTGAATTTGTGATGGATCGGAATAAACGGTCGATCGGTGAATTTGTGATGGATCGGTTATACGATCGATCTGTGAATTATTGGCGATTGATCAACCATTTTTACCGATGGAATTGTAAGAAATAGACGATCGATCGCTATAGTAATGAAGATCAATTGTAATTTATTAGGGATCGATCGTCTTAACAAAAGCCGATCGGTCGGTGATTAAAGCGATTGATCACTGACTACGTTACTGATCGATCGGTATAATTGTTACGATCGATCAATGACTTTACTGATCGACCAACATTACATATTTTTAATATTGACGATCGATCGATGACTTTACTGATCGATCGGCATTACATATTTTTAATATTGACGATATATTAATAGCTGGGCGTTTAACTACCGATCGAATGGTTGAAACATAATTTGGATTTTTGAAAAACAATAATAATAAAAAATTTATATAACAGATAGTAGTATAATAAAAATACAATACTCATATTAATGCACATTAATGGTAAGAAATAGTAATCCGCAATTAAATCGAAAATAACATCGTAATAATACATAATCGAAAATAACATAATGGTAAGCGCTCTTGCTCCTTTCGCATGCGCTCTTGTTCCCTTTGCATGCGCTCCTCGTGCTCCACTCGCATTCGCTCTTGCTCCATTTTCATGCGCTCCTCCTGCTCCAACTGGATGCGCTCTGGCTCCACCCCCTGCTCCTACCTCGCCCACGCTTAGAAGCTGATGTCGCTACATAAAATTAAATTAACAAAGTCGGTTAGTTAACTTAAAAAAATTGAAATATTCATTATAATAATTTCTTACATGCACAACTACTAGGACAAGTAAGCGTGCTTTGAGTCATGGCTTCATTCGCTCTCGGTGTTGGAGCGCTCAGGGTAGGGCACGGGATCGAACTCATACTAATCGGACTAACTGGACTATGCGACCGTCTAGAAGTAACTGAAGGAAATTCTCGTCCACGCTTCATTTCACCGTACAAGCTCTGACATAACAAAAGAAAATATACTTTAAGGTTAAAAAGAAAATATACTTGAAGGAATTTATTAATCAGAATCCGGTTCTTGCAGGTTATCGTCCGATGCTTCATTCTTAGTAGAATCGCTATCACTTTCGAACGAATCTTCGTCAGCACTTTCTTCGCTATTTTCTTCAATTTCTGATTCAGCCCCCTCCAAAACATCATTACTATCTATACGTATTTTTTTCCACCGATCAATTGCCTCAGAAGCTTCGATAACGTTTGGCGCAACGTCATCCCTCCATAGTGGATTAAGGTTAAATTGTCGGAACTCTATAAACAAGTCAATGACATCGTCCTCTTGATACGCTTCATTCACGACGGTTGCTCCCGATTCAACGTTTTCGTCAACTTCACCGTTCGGATCTGGTCCGGGAATGTCATATGCATTTCTACACGACAACTTCTGCACGACTCGCCATGTAGATCCATGTAGATGATTAACTAGATAAAACACTTGACTTGTTATCTAATATGAATTATATGTACGTGATATATTGTTATGTAATCTAAATACATTATAACACACTTTGTTAATATATATTTTTATATTTATAATCATTTAAACTCACATTATTCAATAAAATGAAGATAAAATGTAACGATCGATCGACAGAATTCGCGATCGACCGTTTATAAGACCAAAACGACGACTAATAATACCGACGGATCGCTACAGACCAGCGATCGATCGTCACAGATGAATAAAACTACGACGCGTCCATGACATACAAACGATCCATCGGTAGGTGAACTATTATGCGACGTGCTGCGTCGATGAATCGTCTCAAACTCACGATCGATCGTCACGTATGTATAAAACGACAACGCATGCATTTCATTCTAACGATCCATCGGTATCCTTTAGACACGATCGATCGGTGTCCTAATTATAAAAAAAACAGAATTTTGCTTAACAAATGACTTAATTATTAAAATTAAATTACTACTAATGTCATCTTAATACAAAAATAATATTATTTGTCACAAATTATATATTTTTATATTTCTAATCATTTAAACTCACATTATATAATTAATTAATAGTAATATTGGTCACGGTATCCTTTCGTTACTTTCGCCCCCTCAAGTACTCCATTCGCCTCTCTACAGTCATCAATGAATCAGCGGGCTCCTGATCATTGGACGACGTTCCAGTCCCGGCCCTCGTTGTGCGTGCACGCTTAGCTGTTGACATTTTACGAACGCTGCAAAAGTTGTATATAAATATGCGTGAATAAATAATCACAATAATGTAAATTAAAGTATTAAAGGCGATACAACAAAATGGTGATCCAACACCACAAAAGGCGATATAACTACGTACCTTTGATGTAGATGATAACAGGAAGTGATTCCGCGTACTTTGGAAAGCAATGCTGAACGAAATGGTTCGTGAAGTTTGAGAGGATTCGAGAATATTTGTTAGAGGTAACCGGTAAAAATGGCTCGCCGAATTCATATAATCGTTCATCCTTTACTACGATCGATCATTATTAATTGCGACGATTGATCGCTCATTTCTTTACACGTGGCGAATTCTAATTCGCTTTCAGCATCGATCGACCGCGGATAATCACGATCCATCGTAATTCGAAAAAATGACGGTTACGCTTCCACGATCGATCGACGATTTGCATTTTCCAACGTCAGGCGGAAACGGTCGATCGCTTATTGTCTTACACGTGTCAAACTTCCATTCGTCTCAAGTACCAATCGACCTCTCATTGTAACGATCAATCGTGAATTCAAAAAAATTACGGTGACGCTTCCACGATCGATCGACGACTCGCATTTTCCAACGTCAGGAGTCAACGATCGATCGTCAATTTTCAACAGGTGTCGATTTGTAACCGATCGATCGTTTAATAATGAGTGATCAATCGTTAAGCGTGACGATTTAAAGTAGTTGCCAAAAGATTGCATATGTTGTGACAGAGTTTCTCGTCACAACATACCGACCGATCGTCATATAACCGATCGATCCTGGCGTGACGAACTTTTTCGTCACCAAAGCATTACCTTTTAGTGACAAATTTTATTTCATCACAGAAACGACTTTTAGTGACGAAATCGGTGATGGACCAAAGTTTCGTCACAAAAAAGCCTTTTTTAGTGACGAAATTAACATTTCGTCACTAAAAATAGACGTTTAGTTCATTTCGTCACCGAGAATTTCGTCACTAAAACTCAATTTTTTTGTAGTGTAGTGGACGTGGACCTCCAGCCCCAAAAAGTGAAGGAAAATTCTTTCAGGCCTTAATGTTTTTCTATTCTCTTGACAATATATAGCCACCATATATACAGTCTATATATTATACTTCGGCCATTAAGTCCAATATTTTCTTGCTTTTCCAATATTGCACAATCACACACAGAAAGTACGTATAAAATGAAAATTATCGCTGCGCGATTTATTTGTATTCTGACAAATATAAAATTGACCGCACTGTAAAAATGGTTTCGAATTGCTAGATGGTTGTGCCGCAGTACCCTAACTGTTTCGTGTTTGGATAATCTTACACAGTGTTTGGATCACTGTAAAAATTATCGCTGCGACGATTTTCCTTTGTAATGTTAAAAATTATCTTACAATTACAATATCAAAAATTAAGAACTATAAGCATTAAAAATATTACAATACATGTACATAGGTGACAATTGCATCTTGCTCATCAACTCTTTTTCTCACTTTACACCTTTGTTTGTAGCTACGCCTACTTTTGATGATCTTTAACATAGAATTTAGCCCCTAGCGGGTGAATAGATACTCCAAGATTTTAATTCACAAACTCGCACAACAAAACCAGGGCAATGTTCGGTTTTAACAAAAAAGCAGGAATCGAATCCTACTATTTTTATGTTCGGCAGTTCACAATTAAAGTTTAGGATTTTTTGTTTTTGTTTTCATTTTTTTTACGTATTCGTCGCCTGCAAGTCAGAGATCATTGTCCCCCTGCCGCATGATGTTTTTTTTGTCGTTTTCTGATTATTTTGTGTTTTTTATATTTTTTATATTTCTTAATATTTTTAAATATTCAGTTTTTAATAAAAAATAATAAATTTTAAATATAAAAAAACAACTTTAAACATCATCATTACTTTTTTTACACCTCACCAACTTCTACACAAACACCAACACAACTTTAATATCACCTAAAAATTCACAAAATTCTCCAAATCCTACAAAAACCTTCAAAACGAACATCACCCAGATGTAGTCAGGAAAGAAAAAAAAAAACAGAGGTAAGTTCCCTCCCTCCTTTTCAATATTATGCCAAGAAGGAAGAAATTTCTGGCAAAAGCTTAAAAGAGTTGTTGTTCTCATGGTCTCTCAGTGATGTTCTCAATAAAGATCTGTACAAAAACCAGATTTAAGTTGTGATTATCTAATTAAACACATAGCCTCTATAATTTCCGTTACAGATTATAGGCTTTATGGAGGTTATTTCATATATTAGCAGTATATGCATAATTCCTACTATGGAAGAGGTGCTCGTCACAATATTGAAGATTATCCTATCTTTTCTCTCCGTTGGGATATTGGCCTAGGCCAAGGGTGGCGGCCCAGGCCAACTTATTTTAATAAGGCAGCTTTTTATATATACTGAGTGAGTGATTGTAAAGTACCACCCGCCTAAAGGGCCAAAATTTTTCTAAGCCCCATATCAACTTGGCAGATTAGTTGAAGTCATTGACCATACAAGTGTCTGTGAGTCAATAGTTAAAAGCTCCAACTGTCCCCACCTACTGCCGCATAAAAAAACAATTTCACCATGTGCAGAGCACGACAACCGAGCATGGTACGACGTGTCAAACTCTTATTTGCATGTAAGATTTCCATTTTTGGTGGCTTGAGGGGTAGCGGCCCTTATATTTTTTTAAAAATATATATATATTTTCATGTAAGATTTCTTTTTTGGTGGCTTGAGGGGTAGCGGCCGCCCAGGACCGCTACCCCTTCGTTCCGCCACTGTACTTAATCTGTCCTTGCTTTGGCACGTATTAAGTTTCTTGTACTCTATTTCTCTACGATATAAGTATTTTTTTTTTTCAAATAGGCCGGAATAGAGGACAATTTACCAAATTGGGAATTATCTTTTTTTTTTGGCGAAAGTTTTGGGATGGATCGATTTTGAGTTTTTGAAATCAATTTTGTTGTAGTGGCCGTTTAGAAGATAGAACAGAGCCAAAAGACTTATATATGTTAGAAGATTTTCCCAATTATAATTAGAAGTCCTTTGATAGATACAAGTGATCATGCGGAACCCATTGATATGTCTACATGCATGCATGTAAGATGTGTCCCGTTAAAAGGTAGAGTAGGGAATTAGCCAGCACTTGTCATGTAGACAACATATCTGTCAAAGTTGGGTACGTATATATCTAACTGATCCATATTGTTGACTTATTAAAAAAGTGTATGCGATAATGGAATTAAGATGTACTGGAGTACCTCGCAAAGTGCATGATACCTACGTACGTATATTAGCTAGACTGTTACGACTGTTAGCTTAGTCAGCAGTTAGTATTTTTAGGCGAAATTACTCCGTCAGTCCCTAGGGATTGACCTCTTCCCAGATTGGTCCCTAAGATAATTTTTCTCCTACGGGTACCCCTGGAGTTTGTAGCATTTCCCATATTGGTCCTGTCGTCAGATAGGCCAATGAAATTTGCATATGTGGCTGACAGCTGCCACGTCAGATCCAATAACATAACGCCACGTGTTAAAATATGTCATCTTAGTAAAAACGTTACAAAACCATGGGTTCCGCATCCAACATGGCATTCCAACATTGGATTAAATAACCCACGTCATTTGTTAGTTGCTTCAATCCCTCCACATCCAAAACAACCAAAATGGCCCTAAGGGAGAAACCGCCAAATCAGATTCGAAAGCTGCCACACCTCAAGAACCCTAAGTCATCTTCCCCAAATCTCCTCGAATTGATTCCCGCATCAAGAACCCTAAGTCTTCTTCCCACATTCACTCGCGATGTCCAGGAGAGCATTATCCTCTTCCTCTGCGCGTGCACTTGGAATCAAGTCACACTTGTCGCATAAGGACTATCTACGTCGAGCTTGTTCACCTTAACATATTCACAGAGAAATCTCAGAGGTTTTTACATCGAGTCTAAGAGTTTCATATTCAGAGAGAAATGAAAAGCAAGAATTCTATGTTTGCCATTAGATGCTGGAAAGGACATGTTATTCCGCCATCTACACTTCTTGATGAAGTTATTAATGAGTCCAGCCAGTGGCGGATCCAGGATCAAAATTTATGGGGGTCGAACTTTAAACGCGAAATAAGAATATTTTTTTTTCCTTCGTATTGCAAAAATTTTTCTTAGAGTTACAATATCGAAAATTAAAGATTAAAAATATTAAAAATATTAGAATACACATACTGTACTATGTACTACAACTGAGAGATGACAATTGCATTCTACGTTTTGTATCTTTTGAAAATGTTGCAAAATGACTTCGTTTTCTATAGTTTTAAAAACTCCTTGCTCGATGTACACTACCATGCAATCATCAAACCACAAATATCCAAACAAATTCAATCTCATCCTCAAATTTACAAACCACAAATATCTAAACCAATTCAATTTTATCCTCCAATTCACAAACCACAAATATCCAAACCAATTCAATTTCATCTCCAAGGCTCCAACAATTTCACAAATCACAAAATTTCAAACCCTAATTTGCCACTTGGTGGTCTAGGACGATGTGGGTCACCATAGCTTGTTTTGTGTTTAATTTGACCATGGTTTTGGAGTACCAATTCCAATATTCGCTGAACCGATGGCTCATGTGGACTCATCCGAATAATATAGGAGTTATTTTCCTTACACAAATTATATATATAAAAATAAACCCCAACAAAATATCTTTCTTTTGTGTCCTGTACTGGCTTGGTTTTTCGTGGGGCATGGGGGATCTTTTCTAAGGCCCAAAATGGTTGTCTTTTCTTGGAGATCGATCGATTTCACTAAAGGCTTCCGAATTCATTTTCTGTCATGTCTGGTCTGTCTATGCGGAACTCGATCCTCCAATTTTTTACTTCCTCTTGACCCATTTAACCAACAAACATTTTCAGCCCAAAACTTTCATTTTTCCTTTAACCGAAATAAGGATATGGCTGGCCCAGTACCCTTTGGGTAGAATATATGGTGGGTTGGCCTGGGCCAATGGGGGTCGGGCCCCCATAAGCCCAGGCCAACTTATTAATAAATAAATAAAATCTAAGTGAAAAAAAAATTTGGGGGATGCAATGGGTGGCGGCCGCCCAGGGCCGCACCCCTTGCATCCGCCTCTGAGTCCAGCCTACTACGGTAGTGCCTAAACCCAAGAACGTAACATTAATTTCAAGTTTGGTTGCTCCACTTCTTATCCTCAGTTCTCTCTCTCTCATTTACATACGCAGAGAATATATGAAGATTTCTTGTAAATAGTACTCACTTGAAAACAAATATGAAGGGGGACGAGGACCAAGCACCTTGGATCATACCCACTTTCTGCCATATCACATTTTAGCTTCAGAGGTTGTCTCTCATGCAACCATTTCGGTCATTTGGATCGATTCCATCTGACGAAATATAACATGTGCTCAACCAAGGGCTACCAAATTGGTGATTTTTGGTTTCGATTGATAAACAGATTCGGGAATGACGCTTTTGGTTTTTTTTTTGTGCAGGCATCGAGTCAGCTTCATTAGTTAAGTGGAATGATGCTTTTGGGTTTATTTTTTACACGTATACTTTAAAATTTATAATTTTTTTTATTGAGATGTCATATTTTAACACCTGTCGCTAGGTTATTGGACCTGACGTGGTTATCGTCAGCCACATATGCAAATTTCGTTGGCATATCTGACGGCAGAACCAATATGGGAAACGTTACAAATCCCAGGAGTACTCATAGGAGAAAAATTATCTTATGGAGCAATCTGGAAATAGGTCAAACACGAGGGACTAATGAAGTAATTTAGCCTTATTTTTAGTTACAGAGCTGAAAGCTCATTTTACTTGTGTATATAAATCATTATGTATTCATTCTAGTTTTTCATTATTCAATATATAAGAAGTCATTTTCTTGAATCCAATATGGTATTAGAGCACAATTTTTTGCTTCCGCGATTCTAACAACCTTCTTCTCCACAATACTCTGTTTCGTCCCTTTTCTTCAAACAGTTTATGACCACATATGTTTCAAATCAACCTCAATCTCCTCCTTCCGATCGACCTCAATCTCCTATACCAGTTCAATCTCCAGTACTAATTCAATATCCTCCTCTTCAATCTACACTTAATCCTTCCACCATAGAAGATACTCTATCCAACCCCTTCTACCCAATACTCTATCCAATCCTTCCAGCATAGAAGATACTCTATCCTGACGTCATTCTTGTTTCACAACCTCTTGTTGCTGCTCAGAACTACTCCACTTGGCATCAATCAATGATTATGGCTCTTACGATAAAAAAACTCACCTTCATTAATGGTAGCGTTCCTAAACCTTCTCCAGACAATCCTTTATTTTTTGACTGAGATCGGTGCAATCTGACAGTCACATCATGACTCCTTAATTCAGTATCCAAGGAAATTGGCTCCTCTGTCATGTACATCGATTTAGCTCAGCATGTCTGGAATGACTTGTGTGAAAGGTTTACTCAATCGAATGGTCCACGAGTTTTCCACACTTGTAAGAATTTTGCTACCCTAGTTCAAGATAGTAATTCAGTTAGTACCTACTTCACCAAACTCAAAGTCTTTTGGGTTGAACTTCAGACATACTACCCTATTAATGCTTGCATATGTGGCCCTGAATGCAAAGCCACAAAGTCAATCCTTGTTGGTCAAGAGAGGGAGTTCATCCTTCAGTTCCTCATGGATTTGGGAGAGAAATTTTCACATGCTCGTGGTCAAATTCTACTAACTGATCATCTCCCTACCATAAACAAACTATTTCCCCTCATTATTCAAGAGTAAGAGCAGCGTGGTACTCGACCTTCTGTGCTTGAATCAGCTGCTATGGGCATCAAGACTGATCCTATTCGAAGTACTAGAGGATATAAGACTGCCAAGCCCATCTGCACCCATTGTGGAAAACCTGGATACACAATAGAGTAGTGTTATAGGCTCCATGGCTTCCCTCCTGGTTTTAAATTCACTAAGGGCCGACGCAACTCTGTTCACAATGTCACTCAGGATCAAAGGGATCAGTCACTTTTTGAGTTTTCTAATATTCAAGAGCAATGCCAAAGTTTAATTTCCTCTCTTCGGAATCAGCCCTTTATGTCTCCAATTCAACCCTCTGTCAATCATGTTTCGGTATCTCAACCTATCACTTCTCCTCTTGTTTCGAATTTCTCAGGTATTATAAGTTCCTTATCTGATCATTTTTTTTATCACTAATGTCCAACAATTCCATTTCATCTTCCTTCCATCCAACTTCTTGGATTCTTGATACAGGCTCAACATATCATAAGATTTGTTCCCTGGATTTTTTTTACAACCATTACATCAACCATTCAAACCAAAATTACTCTTCCAAATGTTGTTTATGTCACTGCAACATGGTAAGTGATATAATTCTTATTTCTATATTGATATCTTTATTTACTTAATTACTAACTTTTTACGTAATTCTCTAGGAAACTTCCCCCTCTGTAACTTCAAAGATTGAGTCTGATGAATTGTATGCTACATCCCGCAAGCGGAAAAATGGGGACTGATTGTACTTGGTAATTGATCTGTTGCTTGGTGGTTGTGTTGGTACTTAATTGTGCTAGTTAGTGGTTCTCTCGAAGTTATTGGAATACTATGTTACTTCTGTTGGTAGCTATATGTCATTTTTGTACTCAGAAATAATCCATACTATAGTCGTTATGCTGTCGGATTTACTACAGCTATCACTTGTAGAATCCTTTTCATTTGTCACATATTATAATTGAACATACATATATATATATCAAATGAATGTAATATTAATATTAATGATTCATCTTATGACACGTTTTTTGCTAGAAAAGATGAGGAAATTATAAGAGCAAGCTATCTTAGATGTGAGTTCCTACACCGACATTGATATTCTCCATCAGGTCCTAGGCCCCAAGCATGGCTATGTTAGGGGATTGGGGCAAGCAGTGAAGCCTCCAAGAAGCTTGGGTTCATCATCCATCAGTGTAGCATGAAAATTAAGAGATGCACAGTTGGAGTTAGATAGATTGAAAGCAGAACAGGAAGCTGAGGTAGAGCAGATGAAAATAGAGTGGAAAGTAGAGATGGAGCGCATGTGAGCTCAGTGACAATAAGAGATGAAAGAGTTGGAGGACAGATTGATGAGGGAAATGAGGGAGTGCATGAATGATTTCATGGCGAACTCCTCCCACGGTTTGTAGACCCTATTCCCATATCCATTGTTGGACAATGTGTCTTATATTATGTTGGACTTATATTAGTTTGGATTGATGCTTATTTTGGACGTATGTTATTTTGGATTTATGTTTGCCTAGTACCATTACATTAAAAATAATGTTTAACATTTGGAGAATGATGTTATTTTTGTAACTTTGACTTATGAAGACCTGTATTGATTTCTTGTATGGATGATAGTACTTTGTAATCTATTGTAACACATTTATGTATGGGTTTATTGAGGTATTTTGGTTTTAATTTTTTGGGATTCTGCATAAATTACAGGTCTCAGTTCGAACCTACATTTTTAAAGTTCGAACATGTATTAAATTACAGGTCCCAGTTGGGACTTATAGAATACAAGTTCGAGCTGATTTCTATCAGGTCTGAGAACCAGTGGTTCAGACTAAAACTATAAAGAAACTCGACAAGTCCAAACTCGCTAAAGTCTGCTCCAATCGAAACCAAGTTCCAACATCATTTTATTAGTTACCACAAATATATATTAAGTTCAAACATACCACCACTAGTCCGAACAAGAACTGTATTTTGAGATGTTCAAACTTTGTTTTCAGTTCGCACTAAACTCGAGCAGTTGAAACTTCATTATAGTCTGGACTAAGTTTTATGGGTTCTAACTACCAGTTTGTTGGGACTAATGTTGTTTATGTTTGGACTTACACAGAGTTCAGATGAAGTTTTACAGGTTAAAACAACATTTTAGTTCGAACTACAAATCTGTTCGGACTTATGTTTTTGGATTCGGACATGGTTATGGTTGTTTGGACTATTACAAGTTTCGACTAATTTTTGGTATATTCAAATTATGACCCAGTTCGGACTATGAATTGTATGTCCAAACTGTTTACCCGTTTGATAGGAGTATGAACAAGGTTGGTTAGTAGTTCAGACTCTGATTGCTGAAAGTGGGTCTTTTGGAACGGATTTGGACCTTCAGTCCCAACTAGGATATTTTTAGTTCGGACTACCCGAATTTGGGTTGGATTACGGGTTTGGCATCCCAGAAGCCTTCTGGGACATAACTGTTGCGACAGTTTTCTAGGCTTTTGGGACACCTGCCCTTCGTCCCAAAAGCCCGAAATTCTTGTAGTGTATCCAGCTCCTCCTCTGTCCAGTTAAAAGCCTTTTGTGATGCTGACTGGGGAGCTTGTCCAAACACCCAAAGATCAATCACATGCTTTACTCTTTTTTTTGGGCGATTCTTTGATTTCATGGAAATCAAAGAAGCAAGCTATTGTCAGCCAGTCTTTTGTTGAGGCAGAATATAGATCTATAGTATGACATGCAATGAATTGAAGTGGTTGGTGACTCTTCTTCATGATTTTCACATTGTTCATGACAAACCAACACTTCTCTTTTGTGATAGCAAAACAACACTCCACATTGCCACCAATCCAATGTTCCATGAAAGAACCAAACATATAGAGATCGACTGGCACCTGGTTCGAGAGATGGTTCAGCGAAAATTGGTGGCAGGTGGCAGTCGATCTCTATATGTTTGTTCCAAGCCCTTATCCAAAGATTTGTTCCATTTTTTAGTTACCAAACTCGGTCTGTTAAACATACACAGTTCAGCTTGAGGGGGACTATTAGCTAGATTGTTACGACTGTTAGTTTAGTCAGCAGTTAGTTATTTTTAGTTACAGAGCTGAAAGCTCATTTTACTCATGTATATAAATCACTCTATATTTATTCTAGTTTTACATTACTCAATATATTAGAAGTCATTTTCTTGAATCCAATAACGTTCGTTAGAATTATATCCACTACCACGTAACGAAGAAGAAACTGAAGGCTCCCAAATGTTAGGCTGCTCACTATAAGAAATAATACTTTAGGTGACAAAATTTTGGGTGTCAAACCAAATTTTGTCACCTAAAGTGAATTTTTAATGAAAAAATATTAATTTCGTCACCCAAAACCATTCAGGAACTCCAAAACCGTCCGAACCTGTCACAACCTCGTTCGGACGTATTGCTGGTGTGACGACATACACGTGTCCGGACTCTCAAGGTACACATTTGGACTCGCTGCAGGGTGACAAATTTCACATCGTCGTAACTGAGTGACAATTAGAATTGTCAAAATTTTTACAATACCGTCCGGAGTCTTTTTATACACAGTCCGAACAGACATTACCTAACGAATAGTAATTTTCAGGCTAGACTGACAAATTAAAAATCGTCATTAATACTCAATTATGTCCGGACGTCATAAAACACGTTCCAACGGAAAAAATACCCAAGTCCGAACGGTACAAAAAAAGGTCCGCACAATTATAAATGCATTTTCTGCGAATTATGTGCTTCCACGTTGCAAAACTTCAGACACGTGACATCGATACAGTTCGGAGAAACAAATAGCGTGCAGACCGTCTAACTTCTAGAACCATTTCGAATCGGGCATATTTAATGACGTTAAATTTGATAGAGCCACGTGTCAATATAACTGTTGAAACCCGTCCGAACTCTACTATAACACGTTCGGACGGTTACCCGCCACATTAAATCGACAGACTTTGTCAAAATCTATAACTCACTCGTTCTCTCGTACTTTTCTCTCGGATGTTTTCACTCTCCATTCGAGATTTCTCAAAGAACTTCAAGTAAAACGTTTGTTATGTTGTTTTATTTTATGTATTTCGATTAAATATCGTCGATTGTTTAGTTTGTTATGATGTTTTATTTTATGAAATTAGGCTGTTTGGCTAGTCTTCGTTGAACCAGGTCCGGACGTCATGAAATGACGTCCGGACTTGTTATAAACCATCAGGACTGTTATTGTACGTGCAGATGCCTTTTATTATGTCCGGACGTCCTAAAATTTAAACGACGCAATTTGACTGTCGTGCGAACGTTTTAAACTCATGTTCGGATGGTTTTGCTAGGTTGACCATGGAACACTCTGGAAGAAGTATCACCAATGTCGGGGGACAGACAGAGTGACCATCCTGGGAAGACACGTATTTAGCGGAGTTAAACGAGAGTATTCGGGCGATCATGCAGCCGACACATTCATTGTGCGTGGAGCTCCATTGCCGTTTGACCGGTCTGGAGACGAAACTTGCTCTGATAGATAGGGCTATAACGGAAGAGCTGAATATTATGCGGAGGGAACTAATAAGGATGAGAGAACAATTGTCCCAGTCTGTCCATACCATTTCGGTATAGCTGCAGACACTCGTCAGACGGATGGATAATATGAAGGAGCATTTGGCGCATGTTCGTGATGCCCTCGGACAAGATTTGGACGAGCCAGTCGCAGATCGTGATTTGTACTAGTCTTCTGTTTCTGTTTTAAACTTAGTTATTTATTTATCGTTTTAATGAACCGTTTGTAGCTTGTAATAACATTACGATTGTGGTTTTTTATTGAGTATTTGGATTATTTTTGATATTTTATATTAATTATGTTTTTTTTCAGTAGATTTAATTAATAAAATTAAATAAATAGTTATAATTAAATTGACGATTAATTATAATTGATATTTATGTATAAAAATATTATTAATTATATATATATATATTATGTATTTAAAATAAAGAAATTAAGTTAAATATTTTTGTCAAATTATATTGAGTTTAATGAAATAAATTAAATTATTTACTTAAATTAATTCATTTAAATAAATTAGGTTTTGTGAAATAAAGTAAATTGTGTTAATTTAATCTGTGAAATAAATCTGCTATCCGTTAGGACTCTCTACAAGCGCGTCCGGACTCCTGCATTGTTACCGAAAGTTAGTGAGGCACCCGTTGGAACGGGTTTTGAGAAAGTCCGAACGTTCACTAAATCGTCGCATCATATGGCGTACACGTGTTTTCCTTATACGAGAGTTAAAAATGGTTGTACCCGTCCGAACGTTTAATAGAAGTCCGCACGTAATTCACCATTTTTTTTCTTTGATAAGCAATATCTACATGCGCCTCCGGACTCCTGCATCGCATCTGAAAGTAAATGAGGTACCCGTTGGAACGTGTTTGAGCAGGCCTGGACGTTCACTTAACCGTCGCATGGCGTACACGTGTTTTCGTTATACGAAAGTTGAAAATGGCTTTATCCGTCCGCACGTTTGTCAAAAGTCCATAAGGGATTCGCCGTTTATTTAGCCAATCGTGCACTTCCACGTCGCCTCAATTCTTTGCAACGTCCGGAATAGATGTTCGCATGCCTTAATAATACGTCCGGACGTCTTAATTGTGCCGAATGGTTTCAAAAGATGATTGGGCCACGTGTGCAAAATACATTTCGGACGTCCAAAATTGGGTTCGGACGCGATCGACGTATTTTGAAAAGACGAACAGTTCGTCATTTTCACGAACACCGAACCTTTCTCTCAAAAAAACTCTCAAAACCCAAGTTTTTTCTTCACAAATCTCGACGTAATATCACTCTCCCGTGTATCTAATCACATCCAGGTATGTTTTTTGCTTATTTTTAACAAGATTTTATTGGTCAAAACTTCTTTTTTTTATATAATTTTATGTATAGAATTTCAATTCTATTTTTTGTATTGTAGATTGTGTTTTTGATTGATTTTTTACGTAGAAATTGATAGTGTTAAGTGTTTGGTTTGTTTTAAGTATATTAGTTTATGTTTTGGTGTAATTTTTGGGCGAGTGGGGGAGGTGGAGGGACGCTGCCATGGCTGAGTCAACTCGGTCATTGTTCACACAGTGTTTGGACTCATTATGTGGGCATCCGGACTTGTGTTTGGGCGTTCTGACTCTTGTCGTAATATTTCGGTGGTATACATTGTCGTTTTGATTATGTCCGGACTCTCTTTCAAGGAAGTCCGGATGCTTTAATGTTAAATTGAAATAATTTTTTTATCGTCTTAGGGTTGGGATGTCTGGACTGTCTTTCAATGCAGTCCGGACGCTTTAATATTAAATTTAAATAGTTTTTTTTTATCTTCTTAGGGTTGGGACGGGTATCCAAAATCGATACGTTGACGTTTTGTTCATATGCAGACGCTTATATTATACGTCCGGACGTATATCTTGATGTTTGGACGGTGTAGTTTTCGTTCAGACGTTATGCTAACCGTTCAAACGTTATTTTGTGCAGATTCACTAAAAAATGAGTAGCAATGAGGAGGAGCAATCTTCCACTCGAGCTTTGACATTGGAGCAGCATACAACGATCATTACGTCTCGCTCGATTGTTTTTGAGCGGGACATCAAATTGGCCGACCTTAACGGCCTCACATTTGAGGGTCGGAGGCTTCCAGAAATGGTGGAGGGGTTAGGTTGGCTTCCACTGATCCACAGGACCGGCTATGTGTCGAAAAATATGGTCCTCGAGTTTTATTGCTCTATATTACGGGAGAGGGACCTCGAGGAGCCTAGTATGGAGGTTACTGTCCATAACGTTCCGATCATATTCTCGCCGGACGAGCTGACAAATTTCTTCGGGTACGAGAGAGATTTGACAGCGTTCTGAAACCTGCCAATGAGCGAGGACGACCGGCCTACTAAGGCCAAGGTATTCCGAACCATGTTGGGGGATGATACAACGATCTTGGACAGAGCCTATATGGTACACGGGCAACTGCTTTCTTTTTGGCGAATCATGCATGTGATCCTATGCTCCTCCATCGACCCGAAGAAGCATACCACAAAGCTGTAGTATGGCCGGGCCGAGTTCCTGTACCTGGTAGTTGTACAGGAGCTATCTGTTGATATATCATCATACATCTACTAGTCCATTCGTGCAGAGGCTTTGAAGATTGATGCTACGACTTCACTGCTGCACGAGATTCTTCTGACCCAGTTCCTGCACGCCATGCTGGTACCCGAGGGTGGTGACGAGCCGAACAACAAGACCACGCTCTCCAAATCGATGGCCCAGACACGCCAAGCGCTGCAAGCCGCTCGGTTTGATAGAGGAAGACGACAGAAGCAGCCCGCGGAGGCAATGGAGAGGGAGGATCCTGGGCAGAGCTCGATCCATGGACTTGGGCCGTAGCGACCGAGTTGATTAGACGATATGATGACGAAGCTGTCTCAGCGGATGCGGTTGGTCTTGCAGCCCACCCATTTCATGGTCAGTGATATAAGTTGTTTGACGACTTTGGAGTAGAAGGTCGCCGACATGGACGCTGGGTGGAAGAAGGAGGTCATTGTGCTTAAGGAGAGTTTGAGGGGCGTGGCAACCAGTGCGAAGCTCTTTCCTCTGTCTGAGCGGGTCGTGCAGATAGAAGAGCACCTTCGTCACGTCCGTCACATCCTAAAACTCACGGCTGATGATGATGAGGATGATTTGTAGTCTTCCTTATTTACTTTTATTATTACATTTGTTTTTTTATTATGTTTTGAGGACATTTAATTTTATATTATGTTTTGTGGACATGTATAGATTTTATTTGATGTTTTTGTTCATATTATGTTTTATGTCATTGAAATTATGTTATTTGTATTTATTAGAAGTTAATATAATATGTTAATTAATATTACGTTTATAATTTCGGTACACTTACTCAAAAAAGTATTTATTATTTACATTATTAACTAACTTTCGCTATTTAAAATTTGCTAATAAAGTTAATTAAAAAATGAATAAAATAAATACATATTGTCCAAAAACGTTCAGACCTGAATTTATCCGTCCGGACTAATTAATGTAAAATCGAAAGGTGTCGTATTATATAAAACAAACCGTCCGAACACATGTTTAGACGGTCGAGACTGCTGAAATTCAAAATACCGTAAGAACTCGTTTTACTACGATTTGGACGTTATTGTTCATTATCAGACGCTATGGTGTTGGTATTTCCTAAACAG